>JAQPPZ010002969.1:10760000-13684177 GCA_028583015.1 Wollemia nobilis | reverse complement strand
ACAGAAAGGCCAGAACAAACCACACAACAAGAACAAGCAACCCAAGGTGAATGTTGTTGTTGAAGAATCTAACTCGGATTCTAAGTGGGCACACAAGGTGCTCATGACTACCATAGCCTCCAAGCAGACAAATCATGTATGGTATGTCGATTCTAGCGCTAGTAAGCATATGACTGGTGACAAATCATGGTTTGAGTCTTTTGAGGCCAAAGAGGATAAACCTGTCACTATTGCTAATGATAAAAGCTACAAGGTTTAGGGAGAAGGTACTGTTTCAATCACTATTTTTGATGGCAAGTGTAGCACCCTAAAATTTGCATAGTTAAACCATCAATAAAAGAAAAAAAATTAAATTTTAACCTCAAAACCGCCCGTTAACCGCTCACCTCATTTTTCATGCCATTTTTAGAAGTTGTTTTGATCATTGGATGATATCATCCCAAATCAGATGAATTCTTCTGGAATAGAACGTCCAGATGATTTCATCCCAAAACCAAATTTTCATAATTAGCTTTTGTTTCAACTACCTCTCCAACTCGGGTAGAAGCATGTCTACGCGGTTGGAGATTCCTACGTTGGAGATCTCCTATATTAGGATGATCCCCAACCTCCTAACCTCCCCCTAATCCTATATAAACTTGGGATTTTCCCAATTTATCCCCTTGGATGATCATTTCCCTACAAATTTAGTTTTTTCTATGTTAGAACATCCTATCCCCCATCATTTGCACTTGTGTTTTCAAGTTTTATTGCAGGATCTCACTGTGTTTCAGTCGAAGGAATCTCAGATCGTCGTAGGCGATTCAACCGCAATTTTGGATGATCCTGTTGAGATCGACGATGATCTCGTACGATTGCAGATGATTTTTACTGTAGTTCAGATTGGGGGCAATCAGAGCCCTGAGTTTGCATTCTCTATCTCTTTTTCTTATTTAATTGTGCATTAGATTAATTCTTGTTCTGCATATTAGAGTTCACCTCATTTAGCATATTTGCATGATAAAATTCAAAATAAATTATTAAAACATTGCATCCCATTTGATTTGATATCTGGATTTATCATTTAAGCATTTATATTCTTATTTCTATCATTTTGTATCATTCTTGCAATTGTATTTTTGGTTTTTGGTGTCTATTTTCATGATTGCAGGTTTCTAACAAATTCGTCTGACGAATTCATCGAGTCGTCGATGATCTTGGCTGATCTCAGATGATCTCCTATGATCCGGATGATTCTGTACAATTACAGATGATCCTGTCATATCCGAGATGATCTGGACTCCTACAAGCTTCAAAATCTTCATCAGACATAAAAAATTAGGTGCACTCTTCTCCATTTTAGATATTTTCTATATTTAGGATTCATTTATGTTTGTTGTGTTCATATAAACCAAAAATTTCATATAGAATAGCTTATATTCATTTTGGCCAACCTAGGAATCTGAATGATTGAACATAAAATGAACACATCAAACCCATTCTCAACCTAGGCATGGAAACTACCACTCAAATTTTCCTGGTGAACCCCACCATCCGTCGAAAATTCACCCTTATACCCCTCCCCCGAGAGGCGCAACCTTCAAAGGGCCTCTCCGTCTGAGGTATTTTCCCATCCTTCTCGCATCCCTATTTCGGGCATGGATCCTTTAGCCTGAAGGTAAGGGTGCGAAAAATTTGGACGATACATTTTGGTGAACCCGACATGAAACTAAAACACCTTTTGAAAACAATCTGAAAAAAAAACACATTATTAAGAACATCTAGAATAATTAGACAACCATTAAATTTGCATATCATACTTAGATGGTAGATTATAATAGAAGACGAGTTGTCACCATAAATGTTGAAAATCAATTAACGACCATAGAGATTACTTCTGTGCTTAGAGTACCTCAAAAAAATAGAGCCCAATATTTGTGGGATGAACTTGATAGGAGATTGGGTATTATTGAATCCATATTTGTAGAACTTAGGCAAATTAAGAGGTTTGTCCTAGATAGAATCATGGATCTTGATCAGGTGACTTTGTATCATGAACTTCAGAGAGCTTGCCATAGGTGGTTAGCAGATAAAATAACACTTGTGTCTTATGAATTATACACCTTTGAGGAATACCTTGAGAATGCAGTTGTAGTACATAAATTTCTATCTCGTATAGAGGATCAATAAGTCGTTCTTACAGATAGAAAAAGATGGAATAGAGTTCCTAGAGCTGTGTTGTATCGAGAGTATTGCCATGAACTTTATTTTTACATGTCAGGGTCTGAAATAGATCATATTACCATAGCACACTTTGTCAAATTCTTGAAAAACCACTTCCAATTTGAAGAGGAGCATTTCATGACTGTTGATGAACTTGACAGTATCAATGATATCCATAAACTATTCATAGAAAACTAAGTTATTTTTTTTACTATTGTTATTTCTTGCAACCAGCATGTTGTTTGTTATTTTTATTCTCGTAAAATAATAATATAATCAAACAAAATAATAATAATAAAAAAAAACATTTTCCTTTTAAAGTATTATAGTAGGTATATAGTTAAAATATATACCTCTCAACCCTATCGCATATATATATATATATATATATATATATATATATATATAAGTATATATATTTTCTAAAACCTAAGTTTAGCACAATGCCTAGACTTAGGAATGGAAAACAAACCGAAGAAGATGAAGATTGGTTAGGAAGACCATTAACTGACCAAAATGTCCCTCCTGAGGACCAAGTTTCGAAAGAAGGAACCCTAGACCAACAAGAAGAAGAGCTTGTTGTAGGAAATGAAAAAGAAGAAATTGTTAGAGAGGAAGGATCCTCATCCCTTAATATGTCTTCGGGAGGAGCTATCAATTTTGAGAATATGGAACAATTTTGGAAGTTCATTAATAATAATATTGGTGTTTTTAATAGAGCATCCCATATGGACAAGGATCTAATTAGTGACACTCAAGCAACTCTAGAAGAAGTATTTCAAACACACTCTAATCCCTTGTCCTTTATTGATCAAGAGAGTGATCAAGCTTGACCATCCAATTTGGATATGTCAGCTATGATTCAGAACATACAACAACAACAGGTTACCCAACCATCTAAAGTGCTTGCTAACAAGCCTAGGGTCATTCCTGCATAAAATAAACCATAATTTACTGCTCTATTTCTCCAAGCTATTGATCAACATACCTCAAATCAACAAAAACCAAAAACAAAACCAAACACCAATTACCAAAAATTTGGGGTACAACATAATACTATTACAAATCCCCTTCATAATACTCTTCCTACCAACACTTTGCATAATAGCAATATAGCATCTAATCCTTATGTCACACCATCATACACTCATAGATCCCATACCTATGTCCCACCAAACCAATATGGTGGACAAACTAGTAATATTGAAACTGTAGACACCAAAATAGCACCAATCCGATTATGTGATGACAAGCACTGATCGCACTAACACACAGCCCCCAGGGCAGCCCTCAAAGGTTAAACAGTGGTTCTAACCACTCACACAGTAGTTTTGCAAGTCAGAAACCAATTTGGCACCTTTTAGACACTTTATTGCTTATTCGTCCCACCCAAGGATGAGTGCTAGTTTTACTCGTCTTACCCAAGGATGAGTGATATTTTTACTCATTCTATCTAGAGATGAGTGCTGACTTATACTCGTCTTACCCAGGGATGATTACCAGCGCTCGCTTCGGGGTGGGACGAATGTCATGTTTGACCGGCAAAAAGTCAAATCTCGACATATAACAACTTAGAACTGCCACTCAGCTTTTCATGCATGACATAGGAGTGTGAGTGAGTTCTTTTGACAACACACATCTGCCAATTGACTTTCCCTTACCTGCATGGGAACGAGAGTAAGCTTTTTAAGACAACTCAGAACTACCACTCAGCATTTCATGCATGACATAAGAGTGCGAGTGAGTTCTTTTGACAACACACATCTGCCAATTGACTTTCCCTTCACTACATGGGAAGGAGAGTGAGCTTTTCTAAAATATACAAAGACATGCACAGAGGCAGTTAAGAAGCCCTTGATCAAGAAGAAGTCTTCTCTTCACAAATAGAAACATTCATGCAAAGAGACACTTTTGCATGTTGATTCAGAGAGACCCCTTGGGTTTATAAAATGGTGAGTTTCCTCACCCAAAAAGGGGACCGAGCAGGAGCATTTTGAGCGACGAAGTGCTGCTAAATCACTTACTTGAAATTTGTGCCCAAACGCCATTCTTTTGACCACAATAGTATACGAATTTTTTGACAACACATCACATCAGGTTTCGAACCCATATCAAGCGTTTTGGTGTTGAAGCAACGTTTCATCTGTGGGTGGTCTGCCTTCGGGCACCTCCCCGCTTTATTTATTTTATAGTATTTTAGCTAGTTTCATGTTTATGCTTTTGTCAAGTTTTTATTTCATTTAGATTCATCTTAGTCATAGTTAGATTTACCTTTTATTTTTCATATACAGGTGCTATTGATGCTTTGTTTGTTTCTTTGAACGCAGATCTGCAGCATTGGAGGAGCAGCAAGGAATCGACCTGTATCAACGCAAGCGACGACAACGTTTTGGTTCGCCCATGTTATATGTGGGCACGCGGAAGAGGAAATCTTTGCGAACAAGTTGTAGAGATCAATATCTAATGCTCCTATCCCCTAAAAAGGAAGGAGACGCATTGTAACACGAATTGAAAAGAATATCAATAAAAAGGGCCATAGTTTATATTGCTTTTAATCTTGTGTTCATTCATTTGTGTTCTTTCATTTTAATGCAATTTTGTTTAGTATTTCCTTTTTGTTTTCGGAATCTCGTGTTTTCAATGGCGATCACGGTGGGACATTTGGGAGTTATATGAGCCGTCATAATGCATTTAAACGTTCTTCAAAACCTACAAAAACAAAAAAAAACAACAAAAACACACTAAACCAGATTTAGGGCACACTATTAATCTTTAAAAGAGATAAGCATTGCTTGTGAGTGTGTATGCTATTTTCTGTTTAGACAAAAAAAAATCATAAAAAGAAAATCACAAAAAGAATTTTTGCATTTTTAGGTTAGCATTACCATGGTGAATACTCGTAGCCAAGCCCAATCACGGGCAGAAGCTGCAGAACATGCACCAAGAGGGACAAATCATCTCCGATATAGCCTTGAAGACTTAGCCATTCCGCCTCACCGGTGGGATATAACAGTTAGTTCACACCATGCAGAACATGGCTCTAGAGGCCCCTCCGTGAGGGGCACTCCAACCCATACAGTCATAGAACATGGTTCTAGAGGTGCTTCAAGGAGTGGCTCTCCAAATCAGGCCTTCAATAGACGAGACTTTAGAACCCCCTCTCTAAGGGAAACTCATGAGCAACAAGAATCTTTTCAAGACAATAACTTATATATACCACCTGGTCTAAGCACGAAGCCTCCCTTTGAAGTTCATTATGGATGGCCTAGTGATGAAGCATTGTGTAATGCTATGGAACAACAACGGGTCCAGAACGAAGAACTCTATGATGTTGTGGTTCCTAATTTACCCCCAATTAATGTCAAAAATAGTAGACCACATCCAGAACAACAAGTCCTCCCGACAGGGCAAGGCAATTATGCCCGCACCTTTTATGCATATCACAAACAAAGAGAGGAGGATCACTACATCCCTCCAGTCCAGTATCCAATGCCAAAAAGATGCACGTCTGCACCCGCATTATATCCAGATCGCTTATTGAGACCAGAGTTTCAAGTTAATGCGGCCAACCTCGACAGAGGGAAGCAACATATAGGGGTCTCAGAGTACTATGATCGAAACAGATATGTAGGAGAGACATCTAGGCCTATCAAACAAGAGACAACAGCACAAAGTAACTTGGCATTTACACAACTAGCCGCCCGCCAAGCGCAAATCATGCGGCTTAAGCAAGAACAACAGGAATTAGAACATTTGTGTCACCTTGATCAAGAGCGCATTCAGCGTCAGACTGCTGAAAGGTTTTATAACTATGTGCCTGAGAAGGCCCCAGTACCTCATGCACAGCAATCTGAGATGTATGTGAGGCATAACCCCTTAGTGCACGACAGGTCTCCGCGACTTCAGCAAGCACTGCCTCCAAGACCTCTTAGACCTGAGCGGGAGGCCATTCCCCGTGACCATGATGGGTATCCTCCGCGGGCACCCATCCATATTTACAGGCCTAGGCCAAACACTCCTCACGAAGATTATGAGGATTATTACCAAGAAGAAGAGCGGGTTGAAACACCCTATCAAGGCAGAAGGGATGCTAACCATTTAGTCATTCAAAGGCCTCAAGTTCCCCGCAACCCACAACGGGAACAAGCTAAGGAGGAGGAAATCATATCCTCCGATGCCTACAAAGTGTTGTTAGAATGCTTGGAGACTATGGAACTTAAGACTGGTGGGCCTCAAAAGCCTACCTTACGCCAACTCCGTAGTCATCCGATACATCCGTCAGTGCCAGCACCTCCGTACCCCGAACATTTCAAGCTGCCCCAGTTGGCACTCTTTAAAGGGGATGAGGATGCTCAAGAACATGTGACTCAATTTTTGAGTCAGTGCTTTGGTATACAAGACAATGATGCATTGCTATTGAGAACATTCATAACCACATTCGCAGGGTCTACCTCGGATTGGTTTACCCATCTACCAAAGCATAGCATCTATAACTTAGATCAACTAGTGGATGCGTTCCTAGAACGTTTTGCTTTCAATACAAAGAAAAAGGCATCACTCAGTGATCTAGCTAGCCTCAAACAGTATGAGGAGGAGTCTATGGTAGCATATGGGAATCGATGGAGGACAATGCTTTCAAAGTTGTCCTACCTCCCTCCTATGTCCGACTTAACTCAAATGTTCGCAAAGAGCTGTTTGCGATCGATCTCTATGCTATTGCAGCTGTAGAAATACGCCACTTTAGAAGAAGCTCTGGCGCAAGCTAGACGTATCGAAGAGATCAAGATACAGGATGGCAAAATTGCCAAGCCTAAAAAAAAGAGTGGAACAAGAGCACCAAAACAGGGAATACGCAACAGAAACCCGCCGCGGTCAATCAAGTTGCTATTAATGCCCCTACGCCTGCCCAAGAAACACAACCTTCAAAGGCTAACTATCAGGAGGTGCCTCACAATAATTATGAGAAAGATAACAAGAAGCAAGATCAAAATCAGCAGCGTCGCCCAAAGCGACAATTTACACCATACACTGAGTCTAGAGATTCCTTGTTTGACCGTTTGTCAGCAGCAAACTTGATTAATCTACCAGATATTCCAACAATTGATCCCAATGCGCCAAAGCCTAAAGGTTACAGAGAGGATCTCTTTTGTAGATTCCACAGAAGGAAAGGGCATGACCTTAATGTCTGTTGGTCGTTTAAAGGTTTAGTGCAAGATCTTATTGATAATCACACATTGGTAGTGGATAACCCTATCGCACCCAACAACCAACAAATGGGTGTTTTCAAAGATCCTTTACCTACACATGATGCACAAACAAAACCTCTACATGTCAATGAAGTGCAACAGAGTTACCCCATGGAAGGGTATGTTGGAATGATTAGCATTGTGACAAGAAATAAGAGACACCCAGGAGTTGTCCCCGCGACAGCCACTAGGGAAGCTTCATCCACGTCACAACATCAACCAAATCCTACACAGTTGCCCCCACCTAGACCAGTGGCCACGATTCGAACTAGACTTACCCAAAGTCTAAGGACCACATCGGCTAGGCTCTCCATTTATGAGCTTATTCAACAATCGACGCCCCATCGGGAAGCTCTTATGGAGATATTAAAGGCAATTGAATTGCAACCCCACGAAGCGGATTCGTTCAACAATTTTGTGGGGCATGTCAAACAGTGTACTGAACCAGTCATTACCTTTCGGGAAGATGAGTTAAAAATGGTGACTGGAGATGTAACGGATCCACCCCTGCACGTTATTGCGTGGGTCAACGGGACTCCATACAAACGGGTGTTGATAGACACTGGTTCGTCCAAAGAACCTTATTACAACCGCTGCACTGAAACATTTGAAACTACCAGCCTCTCACATTGCACCTTCCACTTATACCCTTCGAGCATTTAATGATACGATATGCTCGACAGTTGGCACCATTGTCCTGCCCATACAAGTGGGACAAAAGACCATTCATACGTTGTGCCACATTTTAGAAGGAGATGAGATGGCTTACAATATCTTGCTTGGGCGGCCTTGGATCCGAGATATGAAGTGTGTCCCTTCAATTGCTCATCAATGTTTGAAGTATACATTTGAAGGACAAGTGCACGTGGTCCCCGCAGATTTGGAACCTTTTAAGTATTGCAACTCAGTGCAAATCATGCCACAGTCGACCCTTCCTTCAACGCACGTGGATTTCCAGTTAAATCCATCTAAACGGGGTCCGACTAAGCAAGAATCTTCATCACCAAATCAATCAAATTCTCAGGTGGGATCATCTTCTTCATCCAGTCCTCCCACAACGATGCCACCTACGGTGGCCACTCCAACGGACAAAGGAAAGAAGCCCCTGGAAACGGAACCACCTTTAGTCTCTAACATCTCTACAGGAGAGAAGCCTAATAGAATGGAAGTTGAGACGCCTAGTTCACCCCACCTGGAGTGGACTCAAGGAGAACTCCCATTCACTTCCTCTCAATCACCAACGATTACTGTTGAGATGTCTAACACAAGCATGGGGGAGTACATAGTGCGCAATGTTGTTGCAACGCCCACACTTCAGTCTATGCAAGACATGGGAAGACCTCGACTCCCCATAGGCTCCGTGGTTCCTTTAGGCTACCCACCTAATCAGACAAACTTTATTTTTGGGGGCCTAGATCATGGTGTTGAACCTTCTCAAAAAGAAGAAGAAGATGAAGATCCCTTTATGGAAGATGTCAACTATCTGGCTAACCCAGACTTCGCATTACGCTATCTTAGCCAATGCAATTGGCATGGATACGGGTTAGGCCGATATGAACAAGGAATGCATGTTTTGTGTCAACCAAGATACCAAATGCCTTATGACAAGTCAGGAGTAGGGTTTAATCACCCTTTGCCCCTCGACATCTTGGTCGAAAACATGCAAGGCCTAGGGATAGGCAACAAGGATGGGTTGGCATCAGATCCATATGCCAATCCAAATATGACTTATACATTGGGGGATTATTTCCCATTGCAAACAAATAACCTTGTTGACCTCAACAACCCTTTCCCTACGGCTGAACAAGGAGAAACCTCACGGACTCACCCACAAGGGGAAGATGGACAAGACCACGAAGGGTCTTCTGAAGATGAGTCGGAGGACGATCATTCGCATGAATATCAAATGAATGACGATCAGGAAAGCTTCCTGAGGATGTTCCCATTGAATGATCCTAGTGAGCATAGGTTACAAGATCCTTTGGACATAGATGACATGTTTGAACACTTACACATAGATCCAAGACCTAGGAGGCATTTCAATTTGGCACAGTTATAGCAATTACTGCATCCGCCACTCCAGGAATACAACGAACATCTTCCGCCTGGAGATCCTATCAAACCATCAGTGCCTAGGGCGGACCCTATTTGCAGGGCCACGTATAGGGCTGATCCCTTTGTGCCAGTGCCCACAGAGCCAGATCCAAAACACCAAGAACATCTAGAATGTCAAAGTTGTCACATTTGCGGTTATGGAGATTACAATCATTTCATCAACATGGTCTCCATTGACTTGACCGCCCCCATCCATGATCCAGCCAATCCAACACGATTATTGCATCTAGACATAGAAGCTATTGATTGGGATCGCGCTGACACACCACCATCTCCATCAGAGTATTGGCCTTGCGGTGGGATGTTTCATTTCACTCCAGGACAGACTCAGGATGTCTTCCATGTCGAAGAGGAACTTGACGTTCCTAATGATGATCTTAATTCAGCAAATGATATCCATCTGATCCCAATTCCACACCAGTTGGAAGACGGATCCCATATGTCAGTTGAAGCAACGACTGATATAGACATCGGCACAGATCCAATGAATCCACGGATTCTCAAGTCGAGGGTAAGTCTTTCCCCTGAAGAGCGAGCCGATTATGTTGCCCTTCTTAAGGAAAAGAAGGAGGTTTTTGCATGGTCATACAAGGATATGCCGGGACTAGACCCACAGCTAGTCACGCACAATTTAACGCTTGATCCGACAATCAAGCCAATAAAGCAAAAACTACGCAAGATGCATCCAACAAGTGGCCTTAATGGTAAAAGATGAGTTACAAAAGTTGTTGGATGCCCAGTTTGTCATCTGTGTGGATTATCCGCCATGGTTGTCTAACATGGTTCCTGTCAAGAAACCCGACGGGAGGATTCGCATATGCACTGATTTTCGAGATCTTAACAAAGCGAGTCCTAAGGATGATTTTCCCTTGCCGAGCATCGACGCGTTGGTAGACGCTACAACGGGCCACGAAATGCTTTCCCTTATGGATGGTTTCTCCGGATACAATCAGATTCGTATTAATCCTGAGGACCAACTAAAAACGGCATTCACAACGCCTTGGGGGACATTTTGCTATAAGGTCATGCCTTTTGGCCTTAAAAATGCCGGAGCTACCTACCAACGTGCCATGACATACATCTTTCACGATTACATGCACAAAACTTTGGAAGATTACATGGATGATTTGTTGGCCAAATCTCTTTTGTGCCCAGATCACATCGGTGACTTGAGTAAGGTCCTTGATCGCCTCATTGAGCATAAAGTCAGACTAAACCCCAAGAAGTGCGTCTTTGGCGTCACCTCTCGAAAGCTCTTGGGTTTCATTGTCTCCAAACGAGGAATTGAGGTTGATCCAAACAAAGTCAAGGCAATCCTTGAAATGCGTCCCCCAACCACCATCAAGCAGCTCAGGAGTCTATAGGGAAAGGTTGCGTCGATCAAGCGCTTCATAGCGCAGTTATCTGACAAATGCCGACCCATGAATAAATTATTGCATAAAGGGGTCACATTTCATTGGGATGACGAGTGCCAGTCAGCCTTTGACGACATTAAATAGTACTTGGCTTCGTCGCCAGTATTGGCACCACCTAGACCAGGAGTGCCATTCTATTTATACATCTCAGCCACTGAGGTGGCACTGGGCGCCATGTTGTCCCAAAAAAATGAACTTCACAGAGAACAGGCTACATATTATCTTAGCCGCACCCTGGTCAGTTATGAACTTAACTATGCATATGTTGAAAAACTCTGCTTGGAAGTGGTGTTTGCTACCAAAAAGCTACGCCACTACATGCTTAGTAATAAGACGTATGTTGTGTCTAAGGAGAATCCATTGCGATACATGATGAGTCGTACTTATCATAGTAGCCGCACGGCGAAATGGATCATGTTGTTGATGGAGTTTGACATAGAGTTCATTGGACAAAAATCTATAAAAGGTCAAGTCATCGCCGATCAACTAGTCGAGGCTCCTCTTGAAGACGATCAGCCTCTGACTTTTGAACTACCTGATGATGGGGTCTTCCATGTTTCATAGTCGCCAGATTCTGATGAGCCTGAGTCACAGGCTGACATAACCCTATTCTTCGATGGTTCTAAATGTGAGCAAGGGGGTGGTGCGGGAATTGTATTCTTCACTCCACAAGGCGCTCCAATGCCCTTGTCATTTAAATTAGACTTCCCGTGCACCAACAATAATGTAGAATACGAAGCCTTGCTCATAGGTCTTCAGACAGCAATCACCATGAACATTAAACGATTGAACATCTTTGGTGATTCACTGTTAATTGTCAATCAAGTAAAGGGGATATACCAATGTAAATGTCCACTTTTGAAGTCTTATAAAGCCCTTGTGGATAAATTCTTGGCACAACTTGAATGGTATGACATCGAGGCACTCCCTCGATCATCAAATCGTTTTGCGGATACTATGGCCTCCTTGGGGTCACTTATCCCGCAAGACCCTTCTGGTGAAATGACAACCATTCAGGTTAAAACATTATCGCAATCTACGATGGAGCATGCAAGCTCTGATCTGACGCCAGGAATCCACATGATTCAGATTGAACCATCTCCGGATAAGTTCTCTCGAATTCGAGATTGTTTGACTAAAGCCAACTAGGGGTCCTTGTTCTCCCCGACCCCTCTTACTAGCAACACCACGTTGTTTTTACAAGTTCTTTCTTGCTCAGCTTTTGTTCGGGATAAACTTCAAGAGGGATTGGCCGTTCATACTATCGAGGTTTCTGATCAGCAAGACTGGTATACACCCATTCGGGATTACCTCAAGCTAGGTAATCTCCCACTTGGATTGACACAAGCCACGAAAAGATCATTCAAATAGAAAGTGGCAAAGCATGTCTTGTTAGGAGACATTTTGTATCGTCAAAATTATGAAGGAATCCTCCTTCGTTGTTTGGACCAGCAAGAGTCCGCTTGGGCGATCACCCAAGCTCACGATGGTACATGTGGTGGCCACTTCAGCGGTATGGCCATCGCAAAGTGCATTCTTCGCATGGGTTATTATTGGCCATATTTAGAGCGAGATTGTTGCGCATATGTGAAGAAGTGCGTGAAGTGTCAGCACCATGCTAATTTGACACACGTACCTTCTCAGGCCTTACAGCCGATTCAATCGGTTTGGCCTTTTTCATAGTGGGGCTTTGATCTAATTGGAAAGATCTCCCCTACATCGTCTGGTCGTCACACGTTCATTTTAACGGCCACAGAGTACTTTACCAAATGGGTGGAAGCAATTCCGCTGACCACTACGACTGGAGCCCGCATTGCGGAGTTCATTTTGCATAACATCATATGTCATTTTGGTATTCCATCCAAAATAGTCTCGGATAATGGGACGCCATTCAAGAATAAATATGTGCGTGCTTTGACCACAAAGTACAAGATTCAGCATAGCTTTTCGACACCCTATTATCCGTAGGAAAATGGGCAAGCAGAGGCGTCAAACAAAATGCTAGTCGCCATTCTCAAAAAGACAGTTGCAGACAATCATAAAGACTGGCACATTCGGATCCCGCTTGCCCTATGGGCTTATCGCACCAGCATTCGGATGCCCACTGGGGCAACTCCATTTTCGTTGGTGTATGGCTCCGAGGCAGTCATGCCTTTTGAGTTGGAAATTCCTTCCCTACGCATTTCAATGCAAGAGTTCATCGATGATGACACTGCGCGATAGGCCCGGTTAGATCAACTGACGTTGCTCGATGAACGACGCGTTAATGCTCTCGAGCATTTGCGTATCTATCAAGAGCGACTTAAGAAAGCATACAACATGAAAGTCCATCTTAGGGAATTTCAGGTTGGTGACTTGGTCTTAAAAGAGAACCAACAGAATTCTAATTTGCCGTCCCATCTACGGGATAAGTTTGCAGCAAACTGGTTAGGTCCTTACATCATTGATAGTAAAATAGGACCCGAAACATACCGGCTTGCCTCTCTTGAAGGAATCAAGGAAACAGAACCCTTGAACATCATTCATTTGAGGTCATTCCACAGCTAGAGAGCCATAGTCCAACAAAAAGCTCCAAGGATTTCCACAATCGCTTGGTCAACCCAAAAGCTCCAAGGATTTTCACAATCGCTTGGTCAACCCTAAAAGCCCCAAGGATTTCTATAATCGCTTGGTCAACCCAAAAGCTCCAAGGATTACCACAATCGCTTGGTCAACCCTAAAAGCCCCAAAGGTATCTATCAACCCTTTGGTCAACACCAAAAGCTCCAAGCATTACCATAATTGCTTGGTCAACATAAATATTCAAAAATCAACAAAAACAACATAAAAATCAAAATCACAAAAACAATTGCATTTCAATTCCATGCATTCTCAAAAAAAAAAAAAAAAACAACAAAAAACAACAAAAAAATCACAAAAACATTTGCATTTCCATGCATTCTCATAAAAATCAAAATACAAAAATATAGGTTGCATTAAGCATTGCATCCATACATTGCATACTTCGCTAGGTCATCCCAGTCAAACGCACCATAGGCTGTCATTACTTGGCAATTCCACCATTTCCACCGCAAATCCATTTTCATAAACACCTACATCCAGCATATCACCCTTTTATTTTAGCATCGTCAGTGTCGCCTAATGTATATAGGGTTTTCGTCATTCAGATGTCTTTAAATTTCTAGCCAAGAACTGTACACAGTTAAGCAAATTTTACATGGGAAAGTTTTACTTGGATCACACCTTGTTACGTAGCATCCCAACACATATTAACACACATAAAATAATTCCTAAGTTGTGTGAACGAAAGATGAAACCTGCACCGTCATCCTGGTTACCATAGGCGAAACGGCTATCTTGCTTATCCCCCTGTGCAATTGACCTTAGAAATGCTGAGAGTTGGCAAAAGGACAAGCTTCCTCCCTACCCAATTCCCCATGAATCCCAAGTTCTCAAAAGTTGCAAAAACATCAAACATTTGCAAAACGTCAAAACACTAAAATTTGACATCCTACAGTGCACACATCAAAAGGCACAAACAATAGTGATTCTGATCACTCCATATTCAAATCCCTTGCTCAAAAAAAAAAAAAAAAAAAAAGACGAGTACTATCATAAAAATAAACAGTGATTTTATCACTACCAAAGAGCAAGTATCCCAATACCCTTAAAAAAAAAGAAGGGAGTTGAACTTGAATCCCTGGAATTCTCAGCATTTCGACAGGTCATGAGGCAAACGTCGGTATCGGTTTGGTTGATAGCCTATCGGTCACTGATGGTAAACCTCCCGCATGACGATATATCTGTCACATTAACTTGTGTGCAGATCAATGTTTGCATGTGGATGAGCTAGCTTATGGTATCCTAGATAACATCGCAGACAAATCTGACTAAATACAATAAAGGAGTTAGTGGAGCTAATTAGGTGATCCTCAGTACAGGTTCGGTTGAAAGCCCATCTGGCACTGGCGGTATCCTGATGAATAACACATAAATGAACTCAATTGCACACACAGGGATGTGAAATACCTTGCTTAAATTCAAGTCAAATTTAGACCTTGTTCAGAAGTCTTGTGAGATAAACGAACAGTCTTGGCTAGTTAGTTAAAAATATCTGCATCTCAAAAAGGCTTAACTACATTTAAAAAAAAAAAAACACCTGTCACATTTTCTTTCGTACATCACCATCAAAATATATGCAAAATACAAACACACAGTTTCCACATGCACAAGCATTCCACAAAGTTATACCATTAGTATCGTAAGTCCCTCCAATTTTGTACAGTCTATGGTGCATCGACAAACCATCAACAATTCATTTCATTCATTCCATACGCATACATCATACCACATAGAATCATCACATTCATAATCGCATATGCATACATCAATGTAAAAACATGCACATAAAACTAAATCACAACACATGATAAACACCAAAACGAATCATCTGTATATATATCACAATAAAATTGCCCGCAGGCTACAAAACTGGTCCTCAGACCTCTCTCCCATCCTCTAAAATCCCAAAACCCCCAGCCTAGGGCGTCGGCCACCATGATCACGCAGGATCGGTGCGACGAGAGCTACCCCCTGCGGTATCAGTCCTCTGAGATCTCTCAGGGCGACTGCTCGCCCCTGCATCCCGACCACTCGCACCGCCCTCCTCTCGCCGCCTACGTCGGGATGATGCCGACTGCTCCGTCCCGCTATCTCTCGTCCTGTACGACGAGCCACTGACCGGAGGCTCTGGTATACGCCCACCTAGGCGGATAATCTCAGCCTCCATCTCCACCCGATGCCGCCCCCAATCTGCCTCTCGTAGCCTCAACTCTGCCTCTCGCCTATGGTAGTACGCGATGGCATCATCGCGCTGTGCTAGCTGCACCCGCAGGAGATCCCTCTCCCGTGCAGCATCCGTATCACCCTCCTGCTGGTGAGCCGCAGCCCCTGTGCTCCCCTGCCCTACCAACTATGTCCGTAGGCGATCCCTCTCCTACGTCATCTCTGCCAGCTCTCCCGTCAGTCGCGCTACCTCAGCGCGTAACCCCGCCTCTGTCTCCCCCGAGCCAGCCTGCTCTGGAGCACCCTACATCTCCGGCTGCTCCTCCTCCTCAATGTCATCTCCTGCCTCTGCCACCTCCACCATCTCCACATCTGCAGGAGCTCCCCAACCCTCTCCTGGTGCCTCTGCACCCTCTCCGCCTCCCGCTGCCTCCTCTCCTCCCAAGGGTCCCTCCCCTCGCCACTGCCGCAGCGTCCACCACTCCTGGTACTCGACTGTCACTCCGACGTCATCGACGTCCGGAATGTCCAAAACGGTATCAGACTCCTCCCCCAGTGGCTCGAGGATCGATGCAGCTAGGGTCCTCTCATCACTCCGATGCCGGTAGGCTACGGGCTCCCCAGGCAACCCCTGGCGTACCCCAAACTGTCGCGTCACTCGGAGGTAATGGAAGTACTCCTGCTCTGTCCCATGCCGTCCAATAACCCATCTCCCCCTCCGAACCCGCCGAAGCCAATCATCTGCCTCTGGCCATGCGGGGCAATCCCGATATGGCCTCCATCTCACATCTTCGGGAGTCAGTCGTGACAGTGCATCTCTGTAATGGTCGACGTCTCCCGTGAACCGTCGACTCTGCCCCCGCTCCTCTGACCGGTACCATAAGGCACCATACCCAATATCCCTATCCACCATCTCAGCTCGGGTAGTCCAGGGCAACCCTCGTGGTCGCTCTATGGCTATGTGCTGCCATGCCCAGCACTGCAACAAGAAACTGCACCCCAACCCCTTCCGCCTTCGACAGCGGACCTCGTACAACTCATCATATAACTGCGCCAGTAGTGTCTGACCCCATCTCATAATAACCGGCTCTATCACCGGGCAATCCACCAACTGCCATACTACCTCCAAGAGGTTCCATGGGAACCTCGCTCCTGATGAGTCTGGCAGGAGCATGTTGGAAATGAGGCTCATGAGTACCGCATGCCTCACTCCCAACATCCCCCTCGCGTACCAATATCGTACCAAGATCCCCCCAATATGGCAATCCAACTCCGCCCTCTCCAACGAGGTCATCCCATCCTCATCCGCTCCGTATCCAAAATATCGTGTCAATACTCGTCCTCTGGCCCCGTGGTGTCGTCCGAATGGGAATCCCGTCTATCGAAATCCGAAGGATCCGATACACGTCCTCCAAGGTGACAGTCATCTCCCCTGTCGAAAGATGGAAGGTGTTCGTACGAACATCCCACAGGCCGATCAATGCTGTAAGGTATGCCCGGTCCGCCACAACTGCATCCAACCGAGCCACATGCTTGAGCCCTAAGGCATCAAGCCACTCCCGATCATCATCAGTCAATGCCTCGCGGGCATTAGAAAAAATGGTCGGTACCCGATGTCGACTCTTCACCACCTGCATATCACAAAAAACAACAAATATCAAAAACATCCATCACATCACCATCACATGTACAAAAATGCGTAACTATACCGTACAATTTTTCATTCACATGTACAACCAAAAAAAAATAAAAATTTTCATCTTTCATTTCATCAAAACCAATAAAATTTTGACATGGTTTACCTACGGTTTTACCTAAGTTTACCATTTCAAAAAAAAAAAATTCATCAATTTTGCATCTTTAATTTCATCAAAAAAAAAGACAAAAATTTGACATGGTTTACCTACGGTTTTACCTAAGTTTACCATTTCAACCAAAAAAATTCACCTTTCATTTCATCAAAAATGACAAAAATTTGACATGGTTTACCTACGGTTTTACCTAAGTTTACCATTTCAAAAAAAAAAAAAAATTCATCAATTTTGCATCTTTAATTTCATCAAAAATAACAAAAATTTGACATGGTTTACCTACGGTTTTACCTAAGTTTACCATTTCAACCAAAAAAATTCATCTTTAATTTCATAAAAAATGAAAAAAATTTGACATGGTTTACCTACGGTTTTACCTAAGTTTACCATTTCAACCAAAAAAATTCATCTTTAATTTCATCAAAACCAATAAAAAAATCGACATGGTTTACCTACGGTTTCGACCTAAGTTTACCATTTCAATCAAAAAACAAATTCATTCATTTTCCATTTTTTAATTCCATAAACATAACACAAAAATATGGGCATGGTTTACCTATGGTTTCGACCTAAGTTTTACCATTCACATAGAAAAACATTTTTTTAACCATGGTTACCCTAAAGTGTTACTCTAAGTTTCATTTTGGGTTTATCCTATGGTTTTCCATCTAAGTTTCCATCAGGTTTGCATCCATGTTTCATTCGGTGTCATTCATTTACCTTTTAATTTAATTAATTAGGGTTTCATGTTTAAACACAAGAAAAACACCATAAAAACAA
Organism: Wollemia nobilis; assembly: GCA_028583015.1. NCBI lineage: Eukaryota > Viridiplantae > Streptophyta > Pinopsida > Araucariales > Araucariaceae > Wollemia > Wollemia nobilis. Next base: position 13,665,823 of record JAQPPZ010002969.1, on the reverse strand, counting down.
CTTTGCATTTTTCAAATTCACAATCGAGGAGATAGTGCACTTACTGGTCTCGCCTCGGCTCCGCCGCTCGACGACCCGGTCTGTGCACTCATGGTGGCTGGATGATCCGGCAGCGCTTCGCGTCAGAAATCTACCTCCTCCTCCCAGAGCTCCAAATCGCAATCGATGAACAGTGCAAATGAGCCAAAACCGTCATTTTCGCATATTTATACTTTTTGTCAGCTGGTACTCGTCCTTTACCGGGACGAGCGCTTTTCGACGCGCTCGTCCCACCCCGGGACGAGTACCCTCGGAGACGCACTCGTCCCACCCCGGGACGAGTACAATCCTGGCACTCGTCCCACCCCGGGACGATTAAACACGAAAAAAAAAAAAAAAAAAAAAAAATCAAAAACAACCACAACATAAAAATGACAAATGCCAACAAAACCAAAAAAAAAGGTCAAAACAGTCGGGGAACTGCTCGAGCATGCTTAGCGGTAAACCATCTAAAGGCACCCTTGCACAAGTCATCTTGGGTCAAGCGACTCGTCGCTTTTCTCATGTCGGTCATTCCCTCATCGATTCGTCGCTTGAGGGGGTAGTCACACTTAGTTGCCAATCAACACCATTATACCCAGTCTTGGAAATGACACGCATTCAAAGGATCATTGCAAAAGACAATCGCGCCCCTGCTTGGGGCAGCAAACAAGCAATCATCATAAAATGATCATATACTTGGCATTCGTGAATCATGAACTCAAGGTTCCCACAACAAAAGGTTGCGCCCTTTGCCTCTTCATGACTGATCAATGTCTAAGTTCAAGTAATACCTCACCGAACCAGGTTAATGCTTGATTTTAGTTCCTTAGCTCGTCAGAAGCAAGGATTCAAGAATGCGTGCCCTTTCCATACTTGGGGCATCAAGAGTTGGTTAGGTTACTGAGAAACCCTAATCATTAGTGCTTTGGTTATATATTTTTTGCTCAGCACTGCACCATGTGCAACGCTTCCCAAAAAGGGGCATCTGTAGACACCAAATCAGCACCAATCCGATTATGTGACAACAAGCATTGATCGCACTAACACACATAGCTCCCAGGGCAGCCCTCAGAGGTTAAAACAGTGGTTCTAACCACTCGCACAACAGTTTTGCAAGTCAGAAACCAATTTGGCACCTTTTAGACACTTTATTACTTATTCGTCCTACCCAGGGACGAGTGCAGGTTTTACTCGTCCTACCCAGGGACGAGTGTTTTACTCGGACGAGTGTTGACTGATACTCGTCTCACCCAGGGACGATTACCAGTGCTCGCTTCGGGGTGGGACGATTGTCAGGTTTGACCGGCAAAAAGTCAAATCTCGACATATAACAACTCAGAACTACCACTCAGCTTTTCATGCATGACATAGGAGTGCGAGTGAGTTCTTTTGACAACACACATCTGCCAATTGACTTTCCCTTCCCTGCATGGGAATGAGAGTAAGCTTTTTAAGACAACTCAGAACTACCACTCAGCTTTTCATGCATGACATAAGAGTGCGAGTGAGTTCTTTTGACAACACACATCTGCCAATTGACTTTCCCTTCACTGCATGGGAAGGAGAGTGAGCTTTTCTAAAACATACAAAGACATGCACAGAGGCAGTTAAGAAGCCCTTGATCAAGAAGAAGTCTTCTCTTCACAAACAGAAACATTCATGCAAAGAGACACTTTTGCATGTTGATTCAAAGAGACCCCTTGGGTTTATAAAACGGTGAGTTTCCTCACCCAAAAAATAGACCGAGCAGGAGCATTTTGAGCGACGAAGTGCTGCTAAATCACTTACTTGCGATTTGTGCCCAAACGCCATTCTTTTGACCACAATAGTATACGAATTTGCCGACAACACATCACATCAGGTTTCGGACCCATCTCAAGCGGTTTGGTGTCGAAGCAACGTTTCATCTGCGGGTGGTCTGCCTTCGGGCACCTCCCCGCTTTATTTCTTTTATAGTATTTTAGCTAGTTTCATGTTTATGCTTTTGTCAAGTTTTTATTTCATTTAGATTCATCTTAGTCATAGTTAGATTTACCTTTTATTTTTCATATACAGGTGCTATTGATGCTTTGTTTGTTTCTTTGAACGCAGATCTGCAGCATTGGAGGAGCAGCAAGGAATCGACCTGTATCAACGCAAGCGGCGACAACGTTTTGGTTCGCCCATGTTATATGTGGGCACGCGGAAGAGGAAATCTTTGCGAACAAGTTGTAGAGATCAATATCTAATGCTCCTATCCCCTAAAAAGGAAGGAGACGCATTGTAACACGAATTGAAAAGAATATCAATAAAAAGGGCCATAGTTTATATTGCTTTTAATCTTGTGTTCATTCATTTGTGTTCTTTCATTTTAATGCAATTTTGTTTAGTATTTCCTTTTTGTTTCCGAAATCTCGTGTTTTCAGAAACCATGGTGAAACATCTAGTTTCCTGCATGGACCAGATAGATCCCTATCGTCCCTCGTACAAATATCGAGAGATGTGTAGTCATCCGTTAGATTCTATAGTCGTAGCATAGTCGTATCCTAAACATTTTCCTATGCCTGTTCTTCCCATTTATAAAGGAACCGAATATCCCATAGAGCATCTTCGTATGTTTAGGATAGCATGTCATGATATATCACATGATAACTTGTTATTACTAAAAATGTTCCCGAAAAGCTTGGGAGGAAACGCATTAGAGTGGTATTATCAATTAACCACTAATTCTTTGAGGAATTTCAAAGAAACTGTCGAGTTTTTTGTTCATCAATTTAGTGCCTACATCGAAAGATATATGACCATTAAAAATTTGTATAACTTAAAACAGGACAAATATGAATGCTTTGTTGATTTCTTAGCTAGGTGGAGACAGTTGATAGGAAAATTGCACTTTGTGTTACCTTATAGGGAGATGTTGGACATATTTATTAATAATTTGCAAGAGCAACTATCTTACAAATTATCAACTGCTACCTTGACCACCTTCGATCAGGCTATAGACTTAGCCTGAAGAGTGGAAGATGCTCTCATTAGGATAGGCCAGCTTAAAAATAAATACGATGAGAAAACATCCAAAAATCAATATAAGAATAAACAAGTTATGGGTGATGGAGTCACCAATAGCAAAAATATTGCTAATGTTAATGCTACAAATATAGCAGAGAAGTTTGTACTGAAACCTCCTAATAGACCTCCTCGAGAATTTACTAGGTTAAATCAACCTTTATCAACTATTCTATCACAATTATTAGAATGAGGTTTGATTCAATTACCAAATATCTAGGAACCTGATCCAACTATACCCGGATACATAGCAGATTTACACTGTGACTTCCATAGAGGACCTGGACACACTACCAACTCTTGTAAAAGATTAAAACATAAAATACAGGACTTGATTGATAACAATGAGATGGAGGTGCAAGCCTTTCAACCTAAGCAAAATCCTCCTAATAATGTTCAAAATAACACCCCACAAAACTAGAATCAGAACGTCAATCAGTCATTAGACATATTTCAACATCCCTTACCAAAACATGGTAAGGAGGTGGCTAATCAAATTAAACATCATAATGTCCCTCGTCCTACCCGATATGTAGGAACTATTAGTGGGCATTTACCTGCTCATGATCTGGAAATCTTTGACACAACTTTATTCTTGGTTACAACCAAGCCTCTATATAATATTCAGATACCTGATCTTAGTGATATAGAATACGAGACTCAGAGTGATATGAAAATCACATCAAATCAATCGAATAGTTCTTAAGATGAATCAGATACTATTCACCCTATCACAAGTTATATGGTTCCATAAGAACCATTTCCAATAAGAGTCACTACTAGACCATCATCTCACTAATTACTTTCTAATGAGCTAGCTATAAACGCTAGACCAAGACCCATTCATCATCCGTAGAATAATATTGTGGGTACCATCGGAGCTGTTACTAGAAAATAGGCTCAAAATTATCAACAAGATCAAATTCATAATGGTGGATCAACTCCATTTGTTTTGAAGGTTCCTAATAAATGGAAACATGCACCTAATGTTCAACCTAAACCTCCTTATAATATTAATGAACAATTATCAAATATTACAACTAGAATTTCCCTCTTGGACCGTTTAAAATCTTCTCCTACACATAGAGATGAATTAATGCTCACATTAAGCCAGATGATGGTACCACAAGACATTCAACCTGAAGCCATGGCCAATACTATAATAACTCATGAAGTTGATTGTATTGACTTTCAGGATAGAGATATACCTCAACATAGTTTACATAAGGATAACCCCTTGTATATTACTGTTTTAATTGGAGATGTAGCAGTCAAATGAGTTTTGATTGATAATGTTTCATCTTTAAATATCTGCACTTTTGACTTCTACCAAATATTTGGGTTTAGAAGTGATGAAATGAAAAGAATTGATATGATCATGAAATCTTTCAATGACGAAACACAAGAAACGTGTGGGGTTATTACCATTCCATTACAGGTTGGTCCAAGAACCTTGGATATGACTATGTTCATTGTACATTGCCCTACATCGTACAATATACTCTTGGGTCATCCTTGGATCAATGCAATGTGAGTTGTTCCCTCAACCTTACATCAATGTGTTAAGTTTGAATTTAAGAATCAGTTGGTTACCATTCATGGTGATCCAAGACCCTTTGATATGTGTGCTTTGGCAGAGCCCTGTTCTGTCATCCACACATCCTAATTCTCATTATCCATATAAACATGTGAAACTCACACCCACAACGTCATCTACTTATTCTCCATCAGTTGCATCTCCACATATAGCTCAACCATCTTCTAAACAAACCACATTAGGACCTAAGAGAGATCATAATCCCACAACCAATGTCTCTTGTTCTACTCCTATAACTTCCATACCTATAATAGACCCATCTATCGACACCTCTACACCGTCTACATCCACCAAAGTCATATTTTCCACATCAGAAGATGTAGGGAATGTTCCTTCTACCTCTTATGCTCTTACTGACGAACTCTTACCTGATCTATCTAAAATTCTTATATCAAAAGAAATGAATGCTTCTATGCAAGATTCTCTTATTTTAAATAATTTGCCACCATCTCCTCATACCTTGGGCCTCCCACAACATATGGGAAGTATTTACCAAGTCGGGAGATGTGCCTTTATTTATAAGGGATATGACTGGGGTAGAATACCCAAAAACATCAAAACTCATTATGATGGATATGCTCAATGTTATTTTACCAATGAGTATATTAAAGCCAAACCTATAATGCTAAAATTGGGATATAAACGGAAAGGTTTGGGACCTTTCCAGAATGGTATGAAAGAACCTTTTGAGGTAGAAGTGTGTCCTGCCCGATGTGGTGTGGGCCTATTTCCTAGTAAGGGTCAGCCATTCCCATTTGAGGAAGATGACCAACTTATATGTTACCAAGATTATTTAGATGCACGCGATGCCTTGCATTTAATAAATAAGACATTCACATGTAATATGCTATCTATAGCTTATCCTGAGATGATCGCTGAATTCGACAATGAGTTGGAGGGAGATATCTTTCATGATGTCTCCGTTGAGGAATTATTACATAATGGATTTTATTTTGATGGCTCTATACCTAGTATAGCCCAGCTTGAGGCCATGACTCCTCAAGACGAATTATCCAAGCTAACCTTGGAATAATTACAAGAATTGGGCGTTTCACCCGCCCCACCTAATTTTGAGAGAGATCTACACATGGAAGTAGAAAATTTCATAAAAAATAACATTGGAACCAAGGATAACCCCCACATAACCAACATTGGATCAGAATTGAGTCAAGAAAAATAGGATAAATACATTGCATTTCTTAAAGAATATGAAGATGTCTTTGCTTGGACATATGAAGATATGCCAGGATTAGACCCTTCTGTAGTTATGCATCACCTAGTAGTGCACCCGGATGCTAAACCTGTTAAACAAAAACTTAGAAAAATGCATCCTAAAGTGGCCTTACTAGTCAAATGGGAGTTAGAAAAACTCATGAATGTTATTTTTATACAAGCCATTGATTATGCGAATGGATCTCGAATGTAGTTCTAGTAACTAAGAAAGAAACTACTAAGGTTAGGTTTTGTACAGACTCTAGAGATATTAATGTTGCATGCCCTAAAGATGATTTTCCCCTTCCCAATATGGATCAAATCATTGATTTTACTATTGGGAGTGGAATGATATCCTTAATGGATGGATTTTCTGGTTATAATTAGATCAGGATAGCTCCTAAAGATCAGGCTAAAATAGCCTTTATTACCCCTTGGGGGAATTTCTATTGGAAAGTGATGCCATTCGGGTTGAAGAATGCAGGTGCAACCTATCAACGAGCCATGACTTATATCTTTCATGATATGATGCATGATATACTAAAAAATTATGTAGATGACATTATAGCTTGTTCTACTGAAGAAGATGACCATTTAGATGACTTGATAAAAGTATTTGATCGATTAAGGGAATATATTATCCGATTGAATCCAGCCAAATGTCAGGTAAATTATTGGGTGTTATAGTTTCTTTACATGGCATCAAAATTGACCCTCTCAAGATTATGGCTATCACTGATATGCCTGCACCTACAAATATATTTGAATTACGAAGTCTACAAGGTAAGCTTCAAGCTATCTATCGCTTCATCGATAAGTTGGTGGATAAAACTAGACCCTTTCTTAAGCTTCTTAAGAAGGATGTCTCTTTTCATTGGGACGACGAATGTTAAGAAGCATTTGAACTCCTCAAACAATATCTTCTTAACCCACCTATACTTTCGCCACCTAAACCTGATCGCCCATTTATCTTGTATATTTTTGCTTCAGATTTTGCTTTAGGAGCTATGTTAGCTCAACTTGATGATGAGAAAAGAGAGCGTGCTAATTATTACATTAGTGGAACATTAATTAGTTATGAAACCCGCTACACAACATTAGAGAAGTTATGTCTAGCAGTCGTATTTTCTACACAGAAACTATGCCATTATATGCTCAGTCAAAAAAACATACGTTATTGCTAAATTCGATCCCTTACAGTATCTCATGATTCGACCTTATTTATCTGGTCGCACAGCAAAGTGGGTTCTTACGCTAAGTGAGTTTGAACTCATGTTTATAGGACAAAATTCTGTTAAGGGTCAAATCATAGCAGATCAATTAGTTGATGCACCCTTAGAATCCACCCATCCCCTCGTCATTGAGTTTCTTGATGGATGCCTTAAACTAGAAGCAGATCATTCAGAGCAATGGTCCTGTTGTGGCTGCTCCACAACATACCCCAAAATTGGGGACCCACCTTTTTTGCATGTGTTCCAAGAAGACTGAAGTGGCCCATAGGCTAAAGATCAAGGAAAAAAGTAAAACACCACAAGGAGAAAAAGTGTCACGATATCGCGACATGTTGCAGTTTCACGGCCAAAATAGAAAAAGTGTCGCGATATCGTGACATGTTGCAGTTTCACGACCAAAATATAAAAAGTGTTGCGATATCTCGACATGTTACATCATCACGGCCAAAAGAGAAAAAGTGTCACGATATCGCGACATGTTGCAGTTTCATAGCCAAAGGAGAAAAGGTGTCACGATATCACGACATGTTGCACCATCGCGGCCAAAGAAGAAAAAGTGTCGTGATATCGCGACACGTTGTGCTTTCACGATCGTCCAGGAAAAAGTCTCGCGATATCACGACATGTAGCATTTTCGCGATTCAAAGCAAAGAGAAAGAGCTAGAAAGAAAATGTGTCATGATATCGTGACATGTATTTTCATGAACAAATGAGAAAAGAAAGAACTAGAAAGAAAAGTGTCACGATATCGCGACATGTTCCATTTTCATGACCAAACAAGACAAGAAAGAACAAGAGAAGAAAAGTGTCGCAATATTGTGACATGTTGTGTTTTCATGACCAAACAAGACAAGAAAGAACAAGAAAATAAAAGTGTTGCGATATCATGACATGTTGCGTTTTCGCGGCCAAACAGGAAAAAGTGTCGTGATATCGCGACATGTTACATTTTTGTGACCAAATAGGAAAAAGTGTCGTGATATCGTGACATGTTACATTTTTGTGGCTAAAAGCAACAAAAGAGAGCAATGAGGCAAAGGTGTTGCGATATCGCGACATGTTCCTTTTTTGCCAAGGTAACGGACCTACATAGTGACATGGACATAAGGAAAAAATCCAACGAACAAGACAAAGCATTACATAAGGAATCTTTAATGATTTGAAATCATTTAATATGGTCGTTACTCATGGAGGTGTAGAATTCAGTCAAACACACAGCAGGTTACACAGTCAATCAAACATACAAAAAATGCCGACAAAGGAGACAATAATATATAATTTATTCAAAGCACCATCCAAATTACAACATATGCATATTGACTAATATATAGAAAAGGAAGAAGTCGATGGGAAAGAAAATGACGGAGAGATAAGGTGGGAGGTTGGAGAGATAGAAGGGAGAAGACGGCGAAGGAGGGATAAGGGGAGAAGAGGAAATGGAGGGATAAGGAAACTGAGATGAGATGGAGGGATAAGGGAGTTAGGAAACGTGGAGGAAATTGCCGACAACCATAGGAGGGAGTGTTCACACTAAGGCTTTAGGAAAGGGATTTTTCTAAGCCTCTTTAGTGATGACCCTATTCACACTGCAACATTCTCCCCCTTAACAAATCTTAACCTAGATACTTAGGGGTAATTCCAACATTCTCCCCCTTGATGTTGATGTGACTTTTTGCAAAAAGTTTCATCAGCATCACAACATTGGAAGAAACTCAATCTTTTTCGTCTCCTCCAGTTTTGTAACAAGAAATCAAAAATTGTAAAGTTTTGTCTTGGGCACTCCTTCCATTGCTTGTGTGTGATATCCTCCATCTTTGTTATTGCTCCTTCATGCAAGTAATAGAGTGCCTCCTTTTGATGAGCTACTCCCCCTTCATCAAAAGCTCCTTCAAATGATGGCATTCCCAGAATACCATAAGTATTGGTTCTCATTAACCAATCCAACACATTCCTTTTATCATTCATTCTATGGTCTTCAAACCATATTTCAGCTCCTAATACTCCTCCTGAGTATGTACAATGCATCATCTTATGTATATGGTTTTGCCATATTACAATTTCACATACCTCTACACAGATCTTCAAAAAAAATATAGCTATGCAATAGCTAATTACATATGCAACAAAATGTTGCTCCTCACACAAATTTTCATGCAACATAATGATTTTACAAGATTCCTTCTTCCAAGGAATTGTTAACACATCAGTTGGATCCATGTGACCCAAGCTCTTCATCATTGTCTTCTCTCCAAGAAGACTCTTCATCAAAGTTGTCTCTATGAGACAATCTCCTCTCAATAATGCCTTTGGAAGATATTCTCCTTTATTTTCATTCCTGCTCAAAAAAAAACAAAGCATTAATCATAAAAATATTACCTTTAGTATGAGTAGATTTGGTGCTTCCTATAAAGTTATTTTGTAGCAGTTCTCCTTTGGGGTATGGTGCTTCAATATCAACCATTAACTCTTCACTAAGAGCTCTTCTCCTTTGATCAATCCAGGGTCATGTGTTGAAACACCATTCATTAAAGCAATCATACATTGTCTCCTTTTCAAGACAACTTCTTTTCTGCAATGTAGCCACTCCAAGTGAGTGATCTTCAGCCATAATTGCCTCTTCAAGACAATTTTCAATATCCTTTGATGATGCATCCATTTCCTTTGATGATGCCTCCATTGCATCATGAAGTCCATTAGTGACTATCTCACTATGTTCTATCTCCTCCTTGAGATAGTGTTTCTCATAATGTTCTTTTCCTTTTACTACCTCAGCCTTGAGATAATCTGCTTTATGGAGCATGAAACTTATGCCCTTCATTTCTTCTTTCATTGCCGTTTCCATAACATGGAACCCATAAATATCTTTTTCTATTACACCAAATGAGTAATCGTCCTCTTGATTTGTAATTGCATGTACAAGATAATTTCTAGGTTCAAGCATTGATGTTCTCATAGTCATCACAACATGAAAACTATCAATCTCTCCTTTTTCATGTTTTACTTCTTGGGTGGATGAACAAGAAGCATCTCTATTTGTCACCCCTAATGAGTGATATCCTCCATTGAGCATGAAGCTTATGACTTTCATCTCCTCTTCAATTTCAAATTCTTGTGGATCAAAATCCCACATATCTTGAGCCTTACAATCAACAATGTCATGGGAATCAACATCCCATACAATTTGTGAATCAAGCTCCTCTTCATCTTTAATATTTTCCTTCCCCTATAGAGGAAAAATTTTACCATCTCCTTCAAGGATATCTTGAGTTGCTCTATCAAGAGAGCATGCATCCATTCCAATTGAATGGTCTTCAAGCCAATTATTTGTCATGAACATTGCTTTTCCATCATTATGCCAACAATTTGGGGTTAGATTTTCATCACTTTTCCTTCTATCAGCTACAAATCCTCGTCTTCCTCCTCTTCCTCTTGAGGAATACACACCTCTTCTTTTATTTCATCAAGAAGAAGTTCTCCATCATCTTCCTCCGTAAGGAAGAATTCATCATGCATGCCTTCTTCATAAGACATGTCTTCACATGCGTCTTCAAAAGATCCTGCAAAAGGATCTAATTCAGAAACTTCTTCAAGAAAGCAAGGCTCCTCCTTGCTTAAACAATCTTCTTGATTGTCACACATGGATTTATGGGTGTCCTTATCAAACCCATATGTATCTTTCAACACTTTCCATGCCATTGTAGTTGATCTACAATTGGTTATAAGAGGAAAAACATTCTTTTGCATTCCTTTTCTCAAATCCATAAGGGCTAAGCAATTTTGGTATTGCTGCTCTTTCTTCTCTCTTCTTTCATCTTCCTGAAGGCTGCTCCAATTTGAAGGTTCTTCATATCCTTCTTCTACAATGCTCCAAAGGTCTTTGGCCATCAATAAAGTTTTCATTCTTATGCTCCAATAAGCATAATCATCTCCATCGAATTTAGGCACAACCAAATCTTCATACATGGTTGTCATTCTGCAATTCACCATTCATCAAACTTCCACCAAGTTCTCAGCCACTCCTTTCCTGAATCGATGCAGTCTTTATGTCTTATTGGTACCAAACAGTAGCAAAACTCTCTTCTGTATTTTTAATGCAATCAGTTCTATAAATCTCTTCACTGTATCTTACTGCCCAACTCTGTCAAAAAATAGCCTTTTCATCCTCATTATGTGACAGTACCCTTCCATGTCACAACACTGCCTCCTCTCTTCTTCTCTCTTCAGCGTATATGTCTCTCTTCAGCAAGATGCAACAACTTATTGTGAAACTAGTCTCACGTGGTTCTCACTTATTTGGGTAGCAGTGTGACTCACCAAACAATGGTACTCCTTGTCAGAATTGCATTCAAACAATAGCAGCAAATAGCAACCAACAAAATCAGAATCAACTCCAATGGTCTACAGAATCAGCAAGCTTCTGATAGTGCAATCTATTTTTACAGTCAGCAGAGTTCCTCCCTCTGCATCATTCTTAGTTTTGGCACATTCATGTCTTAAAACATCTATTGTTTTGTAACAGCCAATCACCAATTGGCAAACAAGTATTTGCAGCCATTTCTGCTACTTAAAAGCAAACTTTGATTTCACTGAAATAAGCAATTACAAAGCAAAGTAATTCTCTTACTGATTGCTTGTTGTGAGACTCCCAACACTGGCTCTAGCTCTAGCTCTGGCTCTGCTCTGGCTCCATTGGCTCTGGCTCTGGCTCCGCTAGCTCTGGATTTACTGGCTTTGGCTCTGTTGGCTCTGGCTCCACTTCAATATTGAACCCTTAAACGGGGTTCCAAGGGGCACTCCGGAAGACTTCCCGTCACTTTTCCAGGTTCACAATATGCAAATTTTCAAGCCCCCTTGGGCGAGTTTTAATTGGCCACAAAAAACTCTTCAAAATTGAAAGTAGTGCATAATAGCACCCTTCAGATCAAAACATCTATCATTTCCATGAGCACATTATTCTTCCTTTCACAAATTTTCTTTAAAAAAATTTTCTAAAGGTTTTTTAAATAAATTTAATAACCTTTTATTATTTTTTAAATTACCCTTTTTAAAAAATAAATTTATTTAAAAAAGATAATTTTAAAAAATAAATAATATAAAAAATTATTAAATAAATTAAAAACCTTTAAAAAACAAAAAATTAAAAAAAAAATACCTTTTAGTCCTTGCGCGACTCGAACGCGCTACCTCCTTCTCACTACGCGAGCACCTTTGCCGCTGTGCCAAATTGGCCGACAAAAACAACCAAGGGTCACCGCCCTTTTATTCTGCGACAGCCAAATATTTAAAAAAAAAAAATGTTTCTTTCATGCGGCGCTCGCGGATGGAATTGGAAAGGAGGGCGAGAGACTTATATCGTCGGTGGGCGATATGTTTAAAAAATATATATATATTTTTTCGTGGAGCGGGCGGGAATCGACCCGCGTATCTCCTCACCACAAGCGGACCACTCTGTCCGCTACACCACAGCCGCGGACGAGATTGAACAGGGGAGCGGCCGGTTTTATTGCGATGGCGATCATTTTTTTTTTTTTAAAGTGCCGTGGGATTATCCCACATGTTCTGCGCAATTGCGCAGCGAGGGTTTTTAACCTTGGAGTCGCCCTTTATCTGTCGACTGCCTTCGGGCAGTCGATTCGCGACCAAACTTTACTGCCGAACTTGACAACTCGTCGCTTGCCACGTGGGCCAATCTCTGTCTGCCGTGTGGCAAAATTTTAACTGCCACAATTTGCTTCTCTACCAGCTCATCCGCCACGTGTCACGATCTGCTATCGCCATGTGTCATCCAGTCACTGCCTCGACGGTCGCGCCGCTGCCACCTATCGCCTCGGGAGTCGTGCCACTGCCACTGTGCATGATTTGCCTCGGGATCCATGCCTGAACTGCCTCGAGATCCATGCCTAAGCCTGCTCATGATCCGCCTCAGGATCCGAGCCCTGCTGTGACCTACGTCGGGATGCGTGCCCACCTCGAGAACCGTGCCCGTTCCACTTTGCCTCGGGAACCGTGCCCGACAGAAGACGAAGTCTGGCTCTGATACCAGATGTAGAATTCAGTCAAACACATAGCAGGTTACACAGTCAATCAAACATACAAAAAAATGTCGACAAAGGAGACAATAATATATAATTTATTCAAAGCACCATCCAACTTACAACATATGCATATTGACTAATATATAGAAAAGGAAGAAGTCGGTGGGAAAGAAAATGACGGAGGGATAAGGTGGGAGGTTGGAGAGATAGAAGGGAGAAGACGGCGAAGGAGGGATAAGGGGAGAAGAGGAAATGGAGGGATAAGGAAACTGAGATGAGATGGAGGGATAAGGGAGTTAGGAAACGTGGAGGAAAAAAGAGAGGGAATATAGGAGGGAGTTAGGGTACATTGCCGACAAAGAAAATTGCCGACAACCATAGGAGGGAGTGTTCACACTAAGGCTTTAGGAAAGGGATTTTTCTAAGCCTCTTTAGTGATGACCCTATTCACACTGCAACATTCTCCCCCTTAACAAATCTTAACCTAGATACTTAGGAATTAGGGGTAATTCCAACAGGAGGGAAACAGATGCAAACTCATGTGGATAAAACACAGCGAAGGGCCACAAAATGGAAACCAAAGCACATGCAGTCGGGGAAGGTGAAACAAGCAACCATCAAAAAATGAAACGAACCATCATGGAAGAGGAAGCAATTTTTTTAGAAGTTTAAATACGCCATTCAAAGAGGCTAGAGGGGTCGGAAATTGCTGTGAATAGAGTTGCAGATTTGAAGGCGAGAAGGCCATTTTGGACCTGTTTAAGTTGTTTTTCTTCCATAGACTGGTTTGGGAAAACCAGAAATTCTGCTATTGTAAAATGACATATTTTTAATGTAGAAGTTTTCATAAATTTGCATCTTGTGGGCAATAAAGAAGGATATTTTCTTTGCATGCTATGGATTTAATGTTTATTCTTTCATTTTTTAGATTTCGAATAAATAGATAATGTTAATGCCATTTTTTTGGGTTACATTAAGCGAATATTTGAAATCTAAATTTTATTTCGTACCCTAGGAACCAGCACTTAGTCTATGGGGATTGTGCTTGTTTTGCAAGTCCAATAGGTTAGGTTGCATGCATGGAGACCTCACATCTTCGGTTTTGTTGGAACAGGATAGCATCATACTGAGTGCATTTTATCTTCAGTTTTTTGCATTTCATTTTCATTTTCTGCATTTTATTCTTCCCAAAAATTTTAACTTATTTTCAGGCATTAAACAAACATTCAAAAAAAATCAAAATCCAAAAAGAAACAATGAACAGTCATTAAAGTTTCATGATGAAATAAACCAACATTGCCCCTTGTTTACAGTTACTTGCAATCACTAAGGTGTTCCAAGCATTTAAATTGATTATCTTTATTTGAGATTACTAATACACAGTTGAAAATGCTAATACAGTGGAGACCTTGGAGAAGTTGTTTGTTTGACTTCTTTGCAAGAGGGGATTTGGAACCCAAATCCTAAAGGAGAGTGTACTTTCATGACTGGGTGAAAATACCACTCAACAGGTCCTTATACTTTGACGGAGCCCGATGTATGAGTGGGGCTGGTGCAGGTATTATTTTGATATCTCCATAGAAACATCTCATACCTCTATCCTTTAAATTAATGTTTGCCTATACTAATAACACTGTTGAATATGAGGCTCTCATCCTTCGATTATGAGCAGCCCTAGCATTGAAAATTTAAAATCTATTAGTTTTCGATGATTCTCAAATTATTATAAATCAAATTAATGATGTTTATCAGACTAGAGATGATAAATTGCACCCATATAAAGCATATGTATTACAATTAATATCTTTATTTGATAAAATTATCTTGGAAGCTATTCTTAGAACTAGCAATCATGTGGCTGACGTCATGGCCACAACTGCATCTCTTTTACCCTTGGAGTTAGATGATGAATATGCTACCATCATTATTCATCGACTCTAGGAACCCACTTCAATTAAATCATGCTTAGAACCTTTGGACGTGTTTCTAATCAAAGAAACTACTCCTGAACTTTGGTGCACTGATATCTGCATTTTTTTAAAAATGGGACCTTCCTTGAAGGTTTTAATAGAAACCAGCATCGGTTATTACGTAGATCAGCAAGTCACTTCATCATAATTGGCAATACCTTATATAGGAGATATTTTGAAGGTATCCTACTGAGATGTTTGAATCTAGAAGAGTCTAAATCAACTTTGAGTGAAGCCCACGATGGATATTATGGGGGACACTTTAGTGGTAGCACCATTGCTAAGAAGCTCCTTCGGATAGGATATTTTTGGCCTACCATGGAGAATTATGCACATGATTACGTGCACCATTGCGATAAGTTCCAGAAACACGTTGAACTTGTCCATGTGCCTATATAAGAACTTCAGGCTATTTCATCTCCTTGGCCCTTTTCAAAATGGGGCTTAGACATCATCGAAAAAATCAATCCTATGTCATATGATGGACACAAATTCATCATAACCACCATCGAGTATTTTACGAAGTGGGTTGAAGCTATGCCCTTAGATTTTTGCACTGGAACTCAAGTTTCCAAATTTATTTTTAATCAAATTATTTGTAGGTTCAAAATTCCTACAAATCTCATCTCGGATAATGGAACTTGTTTCAAAAATAAAGATGTAAATAAACTATGTCAAAAATATAAAATTCAACATCATTGGTCCACTCCCTACTATCCTCAGGGTAATGGCCAAGCAGAAGCATCTAATAAAATATTAATTAAAATCCTCAAAAGACTGGTCAATAAATTTGGCCATGATTGGCACATTCAATTATATCTTGCTTTGTGGGCTTATCGAACTAGCATTCATACTCCCATGGGCACTTCACCTTTTGTTTTGGTTTATGGTGCTGAAGTTATTTTTCCCTTTGAATTAGAAGTTCCTTCTTTGGCTCTGCTACTTCAAGATACTGAAGTAGGAGATGAATATTGTGCTGGAAAATTTAGTCAGCTAGAACTCCTAGATGAGAAGTGCATTAATGCTTTGGAGCATCTTCGTGCCTACCAGAACAAGCTCAAACGAGCATATCTCAAGAAAGTTCATAATTGATCCTTTCAGATCGGCGACCTCGTCTTAAAAGAAAATCAAAAAAATACTAATGCAACTAAAGACCTTAAAGGTAAATTTGAGACTAACTGGCTTGGGCCATATATTATCTCTGCTAAATTTGGATCGGGAGCATACATATTAGCTACCTTACATGGTAAATATCTTAAAGAACCTATGAACATTATGCATACTAAATGCTATTATGCATAAATCTGGTAATTTTGTCACTGTATATATTATACATATTGTCTTATTTTAGTAATTCATATAAAAATTTCAAAAATAGTAATATTATGTATTATCTTAATTCATAAATTAAAATCAAAATCATCAAAATCCTCAAAAACATCTTCTATTTTTGCACCTGTCAATTCTTGAAGTATTGCAGTTATATTTTTAGTTATTTTGGATAAATTAGCATTTATTTGGAATCCCTCACTTTCACACTCACAAGAATAAATATCTTGATCTTATTTGGTATGATTATTAATCTCTCTTATATCGAAGTCCACAATTGAATTAAATAAAGTTTTGAGCATAGAGAACTGATCTTGTTATTTACTTGAACCAGGTACACATTTTCACATTAAAATGATTTCATTGCAAATTCAAAGTGATGCTACACAGTAGAAGTGGTCTCTTGAGCGAAAAGTCTCCCCTGTTATCCTATCATGCACATGGTCTAGAATATTTGAGAATTGACAAAAGGACAAGCTCACCCCTATCCAGAATAAAATCCCTTGCTCTACAGCCAATCCGAGCAAGTATCCCTAGTACAGAAAGAAGAAAAAAAAGGGAAAGTCAAGAAAAATCATGAGAAAAAGAAGCATTGTTTCAGTATCATTTTGTACCACCTCAGCAATATTTCAACATTATCTCAGTGTCAAGCAAAAATACAAAAAAAAAAGATAAAAAGAAAAGAAAAAGCAAAAGCAATAAATCCCTTCCCCTAACCTTTGAAAGAAAAGAAGGGTGAACGAGCTTGAATCCCTGGAATTCTCAATTATTCAAAAACTGTGAGGTAAGCCCCATAACAGGTGGTTTGTGCCCAACCTACTTGGCCTTGGGTAACTCCTAGCGTGGTGATATGTCTGTCACATTAGCGACCTTCTTTTGTATAGACCTATTTCTGCTCATGGATCAGCTAGCTCTTGATGACCCGACTTACATAGTAGTATGGTACGGTTACATGCATATAAATCATGGTCAATGAACACTCATTTGGTTAATTCAAATTACTTGTATCAAATTATCTTGCTCAAAATTGGTAAATGAACAATACAATTGCACACACATTTGTGTTTGAGAGATTTTGTATCATTATGATAGATCAAGATCGGCAATGAACTCACATATGCACATGGGGTTCCTTATAAATCTAAATTTTGTCTTTGAGATAATTTAAAATATTTATGCAAATCTTCTAGAATAATTTGATTTTCTTACTTGAGAATATTGGCTTAGCGTAAAAACAATTAAATACATTTTTTCAAAAATCCAAAATTTCTTTCAAAGCATGTTCAAAAATCTAGCAATAAAGTCACATTTATATATTTTTGACTTTCACAACGATGGTATAGTTACTAAACCTAAATTGGAATTTATGCCTAGTGCAAGTCCTCATTTTTATATTTTTTTTCTCAAAATCAAAAATCAACTATGCAATAAAACTATTACATCAATTTCTTCTTTGGATTTCGCGATGATGGTATAAGTCAGTACCTAAAATTCTATGCCTAGCACAAGCCATCGTTCTAGTTTTATCTCCCATTTATTTAACCCATAAAAGCATATGGCTTAAATCATTATGTTACACAATTGTGCTTTAAAAAGAACGAAAACTTTTCTATTTCATTTCATTATGTCAACATTCAGTTTTGCAACGATGGTATAATTCCTAGGCAATTGTTCAAATTTCTATCACACTTAGGAATTTTATGCCTAGCAAAAATCATATTTTTAATATTTCATGCATAATATTTTCATGGAAATCTGAAAATAAATCATCACCATCATCATTTTTCATCATAACAACACAAATTCTTAAGAAAGTCTCTTAAGCACCCTTTTACTTTTAGCAATATTTCTCTCATAGCGGGATTGGCTTGATGACCTAGCGAGCGGTGACTCCATGAAATGGTCATGTAACAATGACAATGTCCTTTGAAATTATTGTTAGAAGTCACTTTATTTTTCATCAAATCATACCACAACAACCAATTTGTTTACATCATATTATTTCATTTAATTTTATAGCATGACATAAAATTATAATATTTTCAACGACATAATTACATGAATAGTCAAACAACAAATATTAAAGCATCATAAAACATATGCACAAGTCATATAACAAAAATAACATATATAAATATCAAGAAGTCTATACATCATATCAAAACGAATTGGTATGCCAAAATCTATACCCTGGCATACTCAATCCTCTGTGCTAGCTCTAGAATGCTCACCCCTTCGCTCCAATCCTTGAGTCGTGTCACCTCATCCTGAAGAGTCTGCACCTAAGCTCGTAGGCAGGCATTCTTCACCTAGAGAGCCACCATCTCGTTGCTCTCCCTCACCTCGACACCCTTGCCCTTATCGAGCGATGGTGGCCTATCCCTCTGCTGAGAAGGGAGTCTCTCCCTCCTCTATGACTACTATTGTCTCTTTGGAGCCTATGATACTCTGAATTCTCTCCTAAGGAGGTCATCACTGATCCCTCCCTTCATGACCCCTCACTACACTGATGGTATCCTGATGTTGCCTCTCCATTCATTGCACTACAACATGCATCAGACCCTATGCCCTCGTCATCCAAGGAGGGTGGATGCCTGCATGCTAGGCATCATACCCATATTTTACCCCCATGTCGTCCCCATCCACTAGCTGAATGGGGGCATCATCAATGTCCTGAATCTAGAACCGCTGCATGTTTGGAGCTCTAATCAATGTGGTATTATCCTGCACAATCTAGGAGTACTCATAATCCCTAAGAGAAGGGATCCCCTATTGTAGATCGAACTACCTCAAAACTAGATCATAGCGGTGGACCTCTACCTCTCCTCGCTTTGTCCTCAACCAGATGACTCACCTGATGTGATCTAACTCATGTCTGTCCTCTACCCACCCTGTATGCTCTCTATGATCTCCAAGTAATCTGATCTGGGGTGAGGTCATCTAGCAACCTCTGAGACATCGACAGATTTATCTACTGTTGTGACCCTCTCTGGAGCCACTAATAGAAAACTTGGGGTCTTTCCAGATCAACTCCTATCAATGGAAGCCCTATTGGCCTCTGCACCATAATGTGCTCCCAACACCAAACCTGTAGCAATGATGTCAGCACCAAACATTGACCTCCCTTGTATACGACCGCATAAAGGATCCTATACAAGTGGCATAATACAAATCTACCCCAAGCAAACCTATATCCGTGGTCTCTCATGTCATAGACCATATCTGAGAGGATCCACGATAATGTGCATTCGCTCTGGTGGCATAGAAGAATGCCACCCACCACCCCTACCAAAACCTGGGTCAATCAAGACACCCTAGGCATCTACCTCAAAGCCTCGATGTTCACTTCATCCTTCTCCAGGGCGAAGCTTGGGTCACTACACAATCTCATCATGGCGTGGCCCTGATTAGTTGAAGGAGACATGAAACACCCATGTATCGAGATCCTCAAGATCCTCCATACATCCTCTAGAGTGGGAGTCATCTCCCCTATCGATATCTAGAAGCAAGATGACTCCAAATACCATCTCTCTGTTAGGGCTGTTAGTAGCCCCATGTCTGTAGAAATTTGTGGCATCTCTGCCATATGCTACAGTTTGACCTCTGCTAGTCCATCTCGCTCGACCTGATTGAGCATGACTAAGTCATCCCTGAGACCTCTGTATTTCCACTCTCAACTCTTTAGCAATCCCCTCTACAAAATAAACAATAAAACAACAAAAATCATTAATACATAATCATTAAAATCAATTAAAATCAATTTCATCTCATAAAAAATGATATCGCCCAGTTTTGGACGATATCGTACCAAATTTAGTTAAATCATCCTTAATAGGATGAAATCATCTCCGATTATTCAATTTGGGGATTGCCTCTTATTGGACGGGATTGCCCCTATTTCTTCAATTTCGTCCTCAGACGAAATCGGTGATATAGGGACGATTTTAGCGAAATTGGGATGATTTCATCCCGACATTGTCGACGGCCTAAAAATGGCCACGATGCCCAAAAATAATTAAAATTCAAGTAAAAAATTAAACAAGCTAAAAACATAGTACACTAGGTTTATATCCTTACTCGCAACCCGCGCCGGACCTCTGTCGATCTGTGTGCCATTTCCACCATTTTGCCTGCAGAGCTCTAAAACAGTGAAAGTGAACAGTAAAAAAGAATTAGGGTTTTACCTTATTTTTCTTATTTTTATTTAAGAACAAATTTTTTTAATTTTTGCTTTTCTGTGCTTTTACCTCAAATGTTCGATTTGGGTAAAAACTCAAAGGGGGCACCATAGCAAACAGTTGTACGATTCGACCTAGAATCGTTGTCTAAAAAATGAAATAAATTTTTGCTTTCTCATAAAGCGTGAAAAACTTGTCTTTAACGCATTTTCTTCAAAAAATATGCTAAAGATGGGGCAAAATGTAGCACCCTATAATTGGTACAATTAAACCATCAGTAAAATATTAAAAAAATGAATTTTAACCCCAAAACTGCCCATTAACTGCTCACCTCATTTTTCATGCCATTTTTAGAAGTTGTTTTGACCGTTGGACGATATCGTTGTCGATCTGATGATATCATCCCAAATCAGACAAATTCGTCTGGAACAAAATGTCCAGACGATTTCATCCCAAAACTATATTTTCATAATTAGTTTCTGTTTCAACAACCTCTCCAACTCATGTAGAAGCGTGTCTGTGCGGTTGGAGATTCCTACGTTCGAGATCTCCCATATTGGAATGATCCCCAACATCCTAACCTCTCCCTAATCCTATATAAACTTTAGATTTTCCCAGTTTATCCCCTTGTTTGATCATTTCCCTACAACTTTAGTTTTTGTTGTGTTAGAACATCATATCCCCCATCATTTGCACTTGTGTTTTCAAGTTTTATTGCAGGATCTCACTGTGTTTCAACCAGAGGAAGCTCGGATCGTCGCAGGTGATTCAACCACAATTTTGGATGATCCTATTGAGATTGGCAATGATCTCATATGATTGTAGACGATTTTGACTACAGTTCAAATTGGGGCAATCAGAGCCCTGAGTTTGCATTCTCTCTTTTTTTCTTATTTAATTGTGCATTAGATTAATTCACTTTTGTTCTGCATCTTGGAGTTCACCTCATTTAGCATATTTGCATGATAAAATTCAAAATAAATTATTAAAACATTGCATCCCATTTGATTTGATATCTAGATTTATCATTTAAGCATTTATATTCTTATTTATATCATTTTGTATCATTCTTGCAATTGTATTTTTTGTTTTTGGTGTCTATTTTCATGATTGCAGGTTTCTGATGAATTCGTCAGGTTTTTGATGATCTTGGCTGATCTCAGATGATCTCCTATGATCTGGAAAATTTCGTACAATTACAAACATTCCTGTCATATCCAAGACAATCTAGACTCCTACAAGCTTCAGAATCTTCATCATACATCAGAAATCAGGTGCACTCTTCTCCATTTTAGATATTTTATGTATTTAGGATTCATTTATGTTTGTTGTCTTCATATAAACCAAAAATTTTATATAGAATAGATTAGATTCATTTTTGCCAACCTAGGAATCTGAATGATTGAACATAAAATGAACACATCAAACCCATTCTCAACCTAGGCATGGAAACTACCACTCAAAGTTTCCTGGTGAACCCCACCATCCATCGAAAATTCACCCTTATACCCCTCCCCCGAGAGGCATGAAATTCAAAGGGCCTCTTCGTCTGAGGTATTGTTCCATCCTTCTCGCATCCCCCTTTTGGGCACGAATCCTTTAGCCTGAAGGTAAGGGTGCAAAAAATTTGGGTGATACAGCAAGTGTGAGATTGAAAAAGTCCTCTATGTTCCAGGATTGGAAAATAATTTGTTGTTAGTCACACAAATTCTAGACAAAGATATGGTTGTGAACTTTAGTGTTGAGGGAGGCAATAAGTGTTGTTCTATTACCAGGAGGGGTAAGAACATTGCAACCGCTTCATTTAAGCATGGCTTATTTGCCTTAGATGCTATCTCTACTCCACATGTTGCCATGACAGTCTCTACAAAGGAGGCAACTTCCCTATGGCACAAGAGATATGGGTATCTTAATTTTGGTTACTTACTTGAGCTAAGTAAGTATGAGATGGTAATGGATATTCCTTCATTTTCTACCATATTGCCAGTGTGCTCTGACTACTTGGAAGGAAAGTAGCATAGAGCACCTTTTGATAAAAGCTCTACAAGAGCAAAGAAAACTCTGGAGTTGATTCACACCGATCTGTGCGGTCCTTTCACACCCATCAATTATGGGAGGAAGAGGTATTTTTAGTTATTTGTAGATGATTACTCACAAAAAATGTGGGTGTTCTTTCTTACTCTGAAATTTGAGGCATTTGGTTTCATTTAGAAATTCAAGAAATCTGTTGATGAGTCAAGGGCTTCTATAAAGACTCTCCACTCAGATCGAGGGGGGAGTTTACCTCTAAAGAATTTTTTGCATTCTTGGATGCACATGGGATTACGAGACAATTAACTATTGCTTCTACTCCTCAGCAAAATGGAGTTGTTGAAAGGAGGAACCATTCCATCATGGAAATGGTTTGTTGCATGCTCACAAGAGCTAGTCTTGGGCAACAATATTGGGCAGAAGCTGTCACCACAATAGTATATCTGTTGAATAGAGCACCCACAAATGCCCTACAAGGAATAACTCCATAGGAATCATGGAGTGGTAGGAAACCCTCCATTTCTCATCTACGCATTTTTGGGTGTAAAGCTTTCATGCACATACCAAAAGAGAAAGGAAGAAGCTAGATGAGAAGACATTGAAGTGTATTCTTCTTGGCTATGATGAGCACTCTAAGGGTTATCATTTGATTGATCCCTTGACCAAGAAGATTCATGTCAGTAGAGATGTAGTTTTTGATGAGGATTTCACATCACAAAGCACATCAGATGTATACCTAGATCTTGTGGAATCTAAAGTCGAGAAGTCTTCTTCATCATCAAATATTGG
This sequence comes from Wollemia nobilis, assembly GCA_028583015.1. Lineage (NCBI taxonomy): Eukaryota > Viridiplantae > Streptophyta > Pinopsida > Araucariales > Araucariaceae > Wollemia > Wollemia nobilis. The sequence goes on along the minus strand of JAQPPZ010002969.1, from coordinate 13,642,384 downwards.
ATGTTCTTCTCCATATTCTTCAAAATCATAGAATAAGAATCCAAAATTGTATACAAGTACAATCAGAGACTCTAAGCTATCTACTCCACCTTATTTGACTTTAGATAGACCTCATACTCGCAGCATGGCTCGACAAGAGAGAGCAGCAGCAGAGACTACTGGGGTTGATGATCTTTGTCAATATTTTGAGGGACTTTTTGTTGATCCAGAGAGACCAACAGAGGATATGGATATAGATGAGGACAAGGTGTTTAAGTCTTCAATGAATGAACATGAACCTATTTCGGTGCAAGATGCCCTTAGTGATCCACAATGGAAGTCTGTTATGGATGCTGAGTATCAGTATCTGATGAAAAACAAAACTTGGAAGCTTGTCAATCTGCCATACAAAAAGAAGCCCATAGGCTAAAAATGGGTGTACAAATTCAAGTACAAGGTAGATGGGACAATTGATAAGCATAATGCCCATCTTGTTGTAAAGGGCTATGCTCAAAAGGAAGGCATTGACTATGAGGAAACTTTTACACCTACTGCTTGGATGACCACCATTCGAGTTCTTTGTGCTATGGCAGCACAATATGGGTGGAAAGTTCACCAAATGGATGTCAAGAGTGCTTTTCTGAATGGTGATATCCAAGAGGAAGTCTACATGACTCAACCTGAAGGATTTGAAGTGGAAGGCCAAGAGAAGAAAGTTTGCAAGTTGGTCAAATCCTTGTATGGTTTGAAATAAGCTCCTCGAGCTTGGTATATAAAAATGGATAATCACCTCCTGCAACATGGATTTAAGAGATTTTTGTCAGATGCAAACCTCTATTTCAAGAAAAAAGGTTCTGAGATAGTGTTGCTTGTACTCTATGTTGATGATCTGCTCATTACAGGGATTTCAAAAACTATGATCTCTCCTGTCAAAAGTGACTTGTGTAAATATTTTGAAATAACAGATCTAGGACTTCTCCATTATTGTCTTGGTCTAGAAGTAAGCCAGAAGGAGCACTACATCAAGTTGTATCAAAAAAAATATGCCAAGACATTGTTAGAAAAATATTGCATGACTAATTGCAAGCCAATGGCAACTCCGATGGAATCAGGGCTTTAGTTATCGCGATATGATGATTCACCTCAGGTATATGGTACTCTCTATCGACAGTTGATTGAGAGTCTCATATATCTAACAAACACTAGGCCAAATATCATGTTTATTGTTAACTATATTTTGAGGTTCATGCAGGAACCTAAGACTACTCACTAGAAGGCAAAAAAACGTGTCCTTCACTATGTCCGTGGTACTATGGAATATGGCCTAGAATACAAGAAGAATGGTAAATTCTTCTTGCAAGGATACATGGACTTCGACTATGTCGGGTCATTTGATGATCGCAAGTCAACTTCAGGATATATTTTTCATCTTGGATCTGGTCTTATCTCATGGCATAGCAAGAAGCAACAGGTGGTTGCTATCTCATCTACAGAGGCAGAGTATCGCACCGCGCATGAATCTATGTGCAAAGTGATATGGTTGTGTTGCATTTTGACAAGTATGGGTCTTCCATCCAAATATCTAATTCACTTGTTTTACGACAACCAGGGTGTTCTGAACCTTGTCAAGAATCCAGTACATCAAGCACATTGACACACAATGTCACTTCATTCGAGATGAAGTTCCAAGGCATCGAATTTAGCTTCATTACATTCCCACAAATGCTCAAGTTGCAAAATTTTTCACTAAGGCACTTGCACGTGTCAAATTTGAATTGTTTCGCAGCTCTCTTTGTATTGCTAAATGATGTAATCAGGGGGTTGTTAGCATAGCTAGTAGTTATATTATTACCCAAATAATGCAATAAGGGGGGATGCTAGCATATAATAGCTATTTTATTTCGTTATTTATTATTAGGTGATAGGTATATTTTATTGTTAGTATCTATATTCATTTGGATTTAGTTCAGTTTGGCAATCCTATGTACACGGGCTATTATTAACCTCATTGTAATATTTAAGGTTGCATATCAATTGAATTCAGTGTTGGTTCTCTAACACTAATCAGATGAGATAATGTATAAGCTAGATGGATTTTTAAAATTTAACTAGGTGTTTATTGTTGAAGAAAAACAATATAAAACTACTTTTAGTACAAAGTGGGAAACTTTTGCTTACAAAAGAATACATTTTTTATCGATTAATGCATGAGCTACTTTCCAAAAAATAATGGGTATTGTGATATATATAAGGATGACATCATTGTGTATTATGAAGAAAGAAACATGCATGTTGCATATCTTCAAAAATTTGTAGGGCACTCAAATCAAAATAAATTTGGCTTATCACCCTTATACTGATGGTCAAACTAAAATTTTCAATAAGTGCTTGAAAATATACCTCAGTTGATTTTCCTTGGAACATCCTACAAAATGGGCTAAATAAATCCCTTTGGTTGAATGGTGGTATGATACTTCATATCATACTACTACTAAGGTTATGCCATTTGAAGCAGTATATGGTCTTCCTCCACCAAACTCCTCTTAAATTCTAGGAAGCTCTAGGGTTCAAGCTATGGATTCCACCCTCAACCAATATTCTACCCTTCTCTAAAAACTTAAGGTCAATCTTGAATTGGCCTAGAACTATATGCATCAACAATTTTATCAACATCACTTTAAGTGCAACTTTAAATTTGAGGATATGGTTTTTATCCACCTACACCCCTACAAACAGTCATCTCTCCAGCTTTTTGGATTCCAAAAACTTATAGCCAAATACTATGGTCCCTAGAAAGTGTTATAATAGATTGGGTCGATAGCCTACAAACTAGCCCTTCTAACCACTTCCTTCCAAGATTCACCCAATATTTCATATCTCCTCTATCAAGAAGTTTATTGGCAACAAGGTATAGGTACAATCCATATTATCAGAGTTGGACAAATAAGGATCCATCATTCTGAAGCCTAAACAAATTTTGGATAGGATATTATGCACCCTTTTCCATCATGCCATCACTAATGTTCTTGTTCAATGGTGAGGATTACAACCTGAATATGCCACTTGGGAGGCCCTCCAATAGTTTCAATAATAGTTTCCTCATCTTTAGCTTTGAAGACATCTTTTTTAAGGTGAAGGGAATGTTAGGACTTCATCCTAACACTGTTATGTAATAACCTCTTTCTTAATATGGGGATCCCAATATAATGTTTTGTAATAGTTTTGTAATGATATTATGTAATTTTTTGTAATTTTTTGTAGCACTAGAGGCACCTAGACAAGTGGTGTCATTTTATATAACTATTATAAAGAATGTAACTATTTTGTTTGGTATTTATAAATAATCTAACTTGATTATATAGAAAAAATGCCTCATATTGTAATCTTTAAATTATACTATATACTTAGGGGTTTTGTGCATAGTTAAATTGTATGGGATACTGCTAAGATGTCTAAAAAATATAGATGTTGAGAAAGTGTTAAGGGACTTACATTCAAGACTAGCAGGGGGACATTTCTTAGTCATTAACAAAGTATATAAAGTCCTATAAGGAGGATATTATTGACCTAATTTATTTAAGTATTGTTATAAATTGGTATGAATTTATCAATATTACTAGGTATATGTAGGCAATTCCTTTAAATTCTCTCATCCATTAAAACTAGTTTTTTCAATGCTCCTTTCCAGCAGTGGGGCTTATACTTTATAAGTTTAAAAAACACCCCATCCAAAAAATGACACAAATACATGTTGACAACTATAGATTACTTTACGTATTGGGTTGAAGCTATCCCTATGAAGAACACATCTACTAAAACCATGATTGAATTCATTGAATAAGATGCCATTACTAGGTTTGACATATCTAATTCTCTAGTATTCAGTAATACATCATATTTTTGCTCAACTAAATTAAATGAGTTTACCCATAAATACAATATAATGGCAAAATATTCAACTCATTACTATCCTCAAGGTAATGGTATTGTTGAATCTTCCAATAAAATTTAGCAAATATTAACAAAATAACAGTTGGGGGAATTCTAGAACATGGTATAAGGTACTATTACATGCACTTTGGGTAGATAGAATAACTTCTAATTTAGCCACATGATATTTTCCATATACATTGGTATATAGAAAATAAGTCACCCTTCTTTTCCAAATCACCTTTCCTTCATTAAAAATAGTTGTTTATGCCTAGATAAAGGGATTAGATAAAATTTAACAATGAATAATTCTACTTTTAAAAGTAGAAGAGGATAGGGAAAATGCTAGAGAAAATTTTATGCATAGACAATAACAAGTGAAAATGGTGTGAAAAATAGCCTTGGTGAGGACTTTCAAAGAAGGGGGCTTAGTCTTATTAAGGGATAAAGCCATTTAACCCAAAGGCAAACATGATAAGTTTGATTATTTGTGGTTGGGTCCTTATCAAATTGCTATAAAGGTATCCCAAAACACTTTTAGATTACAAAATTTAGAAGGGATTCCTTTGGATTTTCCTATGAATGGTCAACATTTGAAACATAATTTTGAGTAGCAATAAACCTTCCTATTGTATATATGTTTTAATTTTATGAGTTTTACTTTAATTTCTTCTGATTTCAATCATAATATTTTAATTCATTTCTTATATTTTTAAAGTATTGGAGAAATAAGTGGTAATTCTATGACTTATTCAAGGTGTTATGAAATTTTATTATTTTTAATGAGTCTCAAATATTTAATTTACCTAGGTTGTCAATTTCTAAGATAAAAAGATTCATTAAACTCCCATAATGTGAATAGGTTAGTATTTCAAGGGTATATCAATATTTGACCATTTGTCAATTATGAGATATGAAATTAGGTATCCAAGACTAATCCCACTTCACACTTCAAATGTGTTGTATGAAGGGTTCACCAAAAAGCCTAAAACTAAGTTTTATGTGTTTGTTGGTAAAAACCTAAAAAAAAATTGACTAAGAGAAAACAAAGGATTCTTATACTTTAATAACTTGTGATATTTATCTAAGATGCAATAAGACAAGGATATGCATGTAAACAAATATCTATCCTATATGACTTTTTATTTTTGTAAATTTAAAATAGGAGTTACAAGAAACTAAAAACTTCTTTTTCTTTGAGCAAGGGTTCAAGAAGAATGCATCCAACAATACTATCCTAATGCATAACTCTATAATTTTACTTATCTTGCTTAAAAATCTATTTGAAACTTAAGAGATCATAGAAAACTATTTTCATGTTCCTAAAATTTATATTCTTTATATTATATCACAAAATAAACAAATCTCAAACAACAAAATAGCATATAGAATATTGCTAAAAATAATAGAGAGGGCAAAAAGAACTATAGGACCTAAAACTACAACCTAAATGAAATTGTTGCATCACAAAATTGCCTATTATAGAATCACCTAGGCAATGTTGTCATACCTATAAAACTAAAAGAAAAATAGAAATGGAGTTAGTTAAAAGGGTTTTGGAAAGTAAAAGGACAATATAGTTTCTTCCTGATATAGTCAAACCCATTTGGTTTCTTAAAAAACTAAATTTAATGTAAAAAAATAGATATTTGTTCATGGTTGATGAAATTATCGAGGGTGATGGTGATTTTATTTTGACTAATATCTTATTGTGAACATGGACTAGTTAACAGGGAACAAAGAGAGACAAAGTTTAAGAAAATAGTTATAGGAACAAAATATTTCTAGTGTAGGAAATTTTATTTTGAGCTAAGACATAAAAAGGGAAGATGACAAATCTCTTAATACCTAGTTAAATAAATCCTAATTTACACAAAGGAGTAGGCCTATCTATCAAATCAAGTACCATTTTTAGCTTATAATGTAAAATACATGTGAAATAATTACATCTAACAAAATCATTAGAGGTGGTGGCAATTTTATTTCTATTAAAGAGGATATGATTGTATTTGCTAAAAAGAATCTTCAAAAAAGTCAAAATTTATGTAAAAGTACTATAACATCAAGGTCAAAAGGCTTGGATGCTAAAAAAAGTGGAAAGGATAAGAAGTCCCTTCTATGTATGGTATTCAAATATAACCTACAACAAAAATATTAGTAATCCTTACAATGAGAGATTCAAATATTTTACTACAGCAAGAGAAGAGATTAGCTTTCAATGGTTAGTATATAATGGAAAATATACAAGAATAATTTAGATCACTTATTCAAGAGATAGAAGAATAATCTAAGCTTGGAATAATAAAGACAAAAGGGGAATATTACAACCCAATGGTGTTGAGTTGGACCTTCCTTTTTTCCCCAATGCCAAACTCCTTTTCTAATGTTAAATGGAACCCAAGTTAGTATGAGCATATGAGCACAATAAAAAAATAAATGGACAACACTTCATGAGCAAGATATTGTTGGATGCAAAGAGCTTCCTACTACCTATATTTATAAATTATTGGAAGCCTTGGGGAGGGAAGAAGGAGCTTTCATGGTGAGAATGACTGGGAGGAAATTTTGGAAGGCCAAGTTAAAAGTGCAAGGGAGGATTAACACCAAAATAACAATCTTGGGATATTGCAGTTGCTTTTCAACCCAAGGTGAGGTCTCCATTATTACTACTAGATGGATTAGGGGGAATAATATAATGGCTTGTAGAGATCTTGCATTGTGAATAAATTTTCCTCATGACAAAATTGCCTATAAACAATTTCTAATTAAGTAATTTTATCATCCTAGACATTGTAGGTTAGACAGGGGCAATAAAATTTAACTTTTGTAAGTTTTTAAGACTTAAGTTTAATGTTTTGTAAAATCACCATGTTAGAAGGCTATTTCATCATTTAGTAAGGATTACTAAAATTCTGACTAAGGTTGGTTTATTAGGCTTGTTTAGATGTCTTGTGTACCAAAAATGGGTGTCTACAGCAATAAAGGTCCACCAAATGTGTGTGTGTGTGTGAATTAAAAATTATTTATATTTTGAGCTATCTCAATATCTATCTAATTTATAGATGCTCAACGAATAGTGGTACAAGGTAAGCCTAAGGTTATTTGTAAAATATCTAAAACCCTAGTATTCATAAGCAAGGGAAAAATCAAAATATTGAGGTTAATATAGTATTTTTATACAAAATTTGTTAAATGGTTGAATTTTTCATTCTTTTATTTTTGGGGAGCATTAACTTATAAATTTTTAATATTGGATATCATGTTCAACATTACCATACTTTCTCCTATTGAGTTGCTAGAATGTTGCCACATTAAAACCATTAGAAAAATCTTATATTGGCCTCTACCTTTATATTTTTTTTGAATAAAGAACCTAAGTCATTCTGAAATTTTCAAAAGCCATATTTGAACATATGGAGGTGGAAAATGTTAAGAAATATCCTATGTATATTAACATTTTTAATTCATCTTCTTTTTGAACTTGTGGAGCCTTAAATTCTTATCTTAATATTTTTACCTTCCATTCATATAGAGATAAAAATAGTAAAAATTTTTGAGTGAGACAAAAATAGACATTTATTTATTTTCTACCTTTGTCTCATAAGTGCATAGGAAATGGTGATTAATCTGAGTAATCCATTTCAACACCTTAATGATGCATCATTTACCCATCTTAATTCTATTTGATAATGCTCCACTTTGCATTAAAGGACCATATCATAACAAGATCTAGTGCAAATTTTATGCATTATTTCTTGCTATGGCTAAATCAACTTTTAATAAATTAAAGCTACTTCAAACCATACAAACTCAAGTTGGCATGACCATGCATTTAATTTACCTACCTTAAAGGCTTTATATATTGGTTTGATGTTTTATTTTCAAATAATTGAGTTTTTGAAATCTAGTGTCATATGCTCTAAATAATTTCAAGTACTATATTTCATTCATATATGCTAAAATGGGTAAGAGCCAAACTATCAACACCACCCCCATTATCGATTATACAACAATTATAGACCTAGGTGATGATGTAATATATTTTTTTTGGATATCTACCATAAATACAAGAATGTTACCCAACACAAAAGAAACTATAGGGACCATCGAGACTATCTGAATGCTATGAAGAATAACATAGAATCAAGGCTACCAAAGGTTGGTGCCTGGCCCAAGCTACCAATTGCACATGTGGTGTAGTGGATACTACATAGAGTATATTTTTTTTAAAAGAGATATAAGAGACATGAATAATAATTTGGTTGTTCCTTCTAAAAGTGAAGACTTACAAACCATTTTTAAACTTTCTTCTAAGAACTTTGTTATCTATGGAAACCAATATGACTAGGTATTTGTGAAGAACTATGAGAGCATAAATAAAATTTTAAAAGGTTAGTGAGCGAATGAGAACAAGACTCTTCATATAAAAACTTAAAGGTATATCATCTCACATTTTATGCTTGAAGTAAGACACACTATGGCCATGGTATTTAGACTTTTAGTAAATCCCAACACATCTCATTTCATTGTACATTGTATCGGTAGTATTTTTTTTAATTCTTGAAGGAGTTAAATATGATTGGGCTTCTTTTATTTTAGATAATTTAGCTAGGAAAATCAAGGAGTTAAAAAATACTCTTGCTCTAAAGAGGCCTAGGTTACATATGATTGCTTTTTATTATCATTGTGTGTGTAGTCTCACATCTTAAAATTAGGAAAGTTTTCTTTTTAAACTATATAGAGAGTCCACCTATTCATATATTTTTTAGGAATCTCTAGAAAGAAAATTCTAAGAAAATAATTTTTTTTACTACATTCATTATATTGCCTTCCCATGTGTTTATTCTTTATTGAACAACTCTTCTTACCCCCACTTTACTGAGGAATCTAGGAAGGTTTTATAGTTGTAGAGGGGGAAAACTACCCTGTTGCATATGTTTCTCAACTAGATCCATTGGGATCCAAGGTGACCATGGGGGTGCGTTATATTCTCTAAAATCAGGGGCTTGGGGATCAAAGGGTTCACCAAGAATGATTTAAGTGTTAGCTTTTGATGCTATATATTAAAGGAAATGCAACGACAAGAAGTAAAATAAGCATGCAATGTTATTCTATAATAATGGCAATATAATAAGTAAATAGCATGACAAAATTTTGAAATAACTCATGAAACAGACATTAATGAAAGCTCATGAAAATAGGAACGTGATATAAAATAGATGTCTCAAATACTCCATGCTTCATATAAGTTCTACATTGTATCTAGTCTATCTTGTGCTTCTCTCTATCACTCTACATCTATCTCATCTATCAAAGTCCTATATATAATGAGACATGACTCTTGGCCTTCCATATTTCTATGACTCTTCATATTCCTATTCTAAGGACTCATTTACATGTGGACAACATGCACATTTACATAATTACACATTCTAATAATACTGTGTGCATTTATTACATTATATAAAGTAAATATTCAAGCTCTAATCTAAGACACTCTCCTAATCTAATGATGTACCCAAGATGGTACATTAGCATGTACCAACTAATGTAATATATTACAATATTAAGGACTCACTCTAATTTTGGTATGGATATCTTTGATGGGTATATCAAGCAAACACCTATGTTTAGCTTTTCTAAATCTAATCTATGAAAATTAAAGAACAATACAATCAAATAGAAATGCAAGAAAACAAGGACTACCCCTAGAATGGGTCTTAATTTTTAGTTATGACTAAACCCTAACTTGCAAATAAAATATATAATTTTCTTTTTAGCAAGGGTTTGAGAGAATGCATAAACAGATTTAACCTCAAATGCAAACTATGTGATTTTTCCCTTTTGGATGCCTAGAAATAAATCAAAAGTATCTTTCCTTTATTTATGATTTAGGTTTTGAATAGAAAATAGACACAAGTAAATAACAAAACATCCTAAAAAACTATTTATGACACTTATCTAATCTAGTGGTTGACCTTAGCTTTGACTTACATCCAGATATATCCAATAGTTACACAACCTGCAAAATAGCTTCACAAAATCCTAGAAATTTTGATCAACGTTTGGGAGTCTACTTAGGTTGCTAAATGACTTCACTTGGAGGCACATCAATAATGCCCCCTTGGTCCTTTTATATGACCATTCAAAAGCAAAAATGATTGTTGACCTTTGTTGAGCAAGGTGCAGCAAAAGTATTGTCATTGTTGTCAACATAGACAGATAGATCAGTTGATGTAGTTGATGCAGTGGACAGGAGTTTAGAGGCCAGTCAGAACATGTACAATAATTTTTTAGGAAGACAGAAGTGGCCCAGATTCTCATAATCAAAGAAAAAGATAAGAAAACTGTCGCGATATCACGACATGTTTTTTGTCGTAATTTTGCGACATGGTCGAGGAGAGAGAAGGCACAAGCAAAATTTTCGCGATCTTGCGACATGGTCAAGGAGAGAGAAGGCACAAGAAAAATTGTCATGATTTTGCGACATGGCCGAGGAGAGAGAAGGTGCAAGCAAAATTGTCGTGATTTCATGACATGGCCGAGGAGAGAGAAGGTGCAAGCAAAATTATTGTGATATTGTGACATGGTCAAGGACAGAGAAGGCACAAGAAAAATTGTCACAATTTTGCGACATGGCCGAGGAGAGAGAAGGCGCAAGCAAAATTGTCGGGATTTCACGACATATCGAAGGAGAGAGAGAATGCTGGCAAAACTGTCATGATTTTGCAACATGTTTCATTTTTGCAATCCAAAGCAAAGAGAAAGAGAAGAGAGAAAAAGATGTCACGATTTCGTGACATGTTTAGGAAGTGCAAGGAATACTGTCACAATTTCACAACATGTTTTAGAAAGTGCAAGGAAGACTGTTGTGATTTTGCGACATGGTGAAGAGAAAGAGCTAGCAAAGAAAAGTGTCATGATTTCACGACAGGTTCAAAAAGAAAGCGCCAAGGAGAAAAAGTGTCGTGATTTCGTGACAGGTTCGAAGAGAAAGCGCCAAGGAGAAAAAGTGTTGCGATTTCATGACACATCGGGTTTTCGTGACCCAAAGAGGAGAGAGAGTGTACAGAGGCAAGTGTGTCACGAAATCGTGACATGTTCCATTTTTGTGGGCCAAAGATAGAAAAGGCACAAGGTAGAGAAAGATGTCGCGATTTCGTGACATGTTTCATTTTTGCGAGCAGAAGGAAGAAAAGGCACAAGGTAGAGAAATATGTCGCAATTTCGTGACATGTTTCATTTTCGCGGGTGGAAGGTAGAAAAGGCACAAGGCAGAGAAATATGTCATGATTTCACGACATGTTCCGTTTTCACATGCAAAAGGCAGAAGAATGCACAAGGCAACGAATGTGTCACGATTTCGTGACATGTCTGGTTTTTTCTAGAGCAATCCAAGTAGAGTGTACGAAAGTGAAAAGTGTCACGATTTCGTGACATGTCTGGTTTTCTCTAGAGCAAGCCAAGTAGAGTGTACGAAATTGAAAAGTGTCATGATTTCGCAACATGTCTGGTTTTCGCTAGAGCAAGCCAAGTAGAGTGTACGAAAGCAAAAAGTGTCACGATTTCGTGACATGTCTGGTTTTCACGGGTGCAAGCGAAGAAGTGGACAAGGAGGCAAAAACTATCGTGATTTCATGACATGTATTTTTGCAAGCAAATGGCAAGAAGGGTAGAAAGATACAAAAGTGTCATGATTTCGTGACAGGTCGCAACAGTACAATAATAGACAGTTAACTGGAACAAAACAACAGTTAAAGGGGTAGTTGTAGAGGAAAAGCATGCAACCGAAATAAGAAGAGTTAACTGGAGTAAATATGACAGTTACAGGTGTAGTTATAGATAGAAATCATGCAGCTATTTTAAGAACAGTCAAAGAAGGATAAATCGATCAGTCGCATAAATAGAATCAAAAAATACATGCATACGCAGAAAAGAATACGAACAATCATGGTAGAGGTATATGTTGCATGTAATGTGTTTAACGAAATGCCCACTATATATACGCAAAAGGAGTTAAATAAAGATGCAGTTACAGTTGACAAGTGGTAGAAGAGAATATTTGAGAAACAGTTATGGGTTGCATGCGTAAAAATGGAAGTTAAAAATAGAGACTAATATGTTATAAAAGTAGGTCTGTGTGAAGAATAAGGTTGCTATCGTATGTGTGAAAGTTATACCGAAATATGGAGAGAAGAGTGTTATAAGAGAGTGACAATCTGAGTAGTAAGTGTTTACTGTATTTTGATAAATTGGAGACCAGTTAGGGTCTTGAAAAAGTGAAGGCATTTGTATGTCATTAATATAGCTTTCAAATCAGGGATCCAAGTAGGTGCTTGGATAGGGGTTGGTGCTCCTTTCTATTAGTGTAGATAAATCAGGAGTTGGTGCTCCTTCCAGTGGGTGCTGGTAAACAAATTGTAAAATCAATGTTTTATAAAGGCTGGATTTGGACTGTAGTCCAAGCAGTCATTCTTAAGGAGTAGCCAAATTGGTGAACCTCGTTACATTATGTGTTGTGGTGTGCTCTCTTGTGATTATTGCTTTTTTTATTTTCTAGTTCTCTTTGCTTCAGTTTTAAGAATTACAGATCAGATTTTCAGCTACACTGATTCACCCCCCCTCTCAGTGTCATTGTGAGAAAATCATTGGTATCAGAGCAAGGTTCCTAAACAAGCTTAATTAGCAAAGGTGATCTTGGAAAGAACACAATGGCAGGTAGTGAAGGATTCTCATCAAATAAAGCTCCTTTGTTCAATGGAACTAATTACTCATTCTGGAGACTCAGGATGTAGACATATCTGAGTGCCTTAGGATTCAACATTTGGGAGTTAGTAGAAAGTGGATACATAGTACCCACTACTCCTCCAACAGATACTGCTGAGAAGAAAAAGTTTGAGAATAACTCCAAAGAAAAGAATGCCATAATGTGTGGGCTAGTAGACAGTGAACTGATAAGAGTCATGAGCTGTAAATAGACAAAAGACATATGGGACAAACTAAAAAGCATCCATGAAGGAGACAAAAAAATCAAGGAAGCCAAACTACAAACTCATCGAGCTCAGTTTGAAGCATTACAAATGAATGATGATGAGAACATAGAGGCCTATATGTTGAGAGTCAATGGAATCATTAATGCAATCAGAGGACTCAACGAAGAAATCAAAGATGCGGTTGTCATGAAAAAGGTACTTAGAACTCTTCACAAAATATTTAATTCTAAAGTTTTTGCAATAGAAGAGGCTAAAGATCTAAATAATTTTAGCATGGATGAGATGCATGGTTCTTTGACTGCATACAAAATTAGAATAGGACAAACTAAGCCCATAGACAGAGAAGCTACTTTCAAAGCAAACAAGAATACAAAAGCTGAACAAGAATCTGAGGATGAAGAGACATCGGATGAAATGAAAGCTAACTTTGTTCAAAAACTTACAAAGGGAAAAGGAAATTATAGAGGAAAGTTACCATTTAAGTGTTTCAATTGTGGAGGGGTCGGTCACTTTGCAGCTAAGTGTCCAATGAATGAGAAAACCAAAAGTGATGAAGGGTCACACCAAGAAAGAAGTGACTTGGAAGAAGAAACCAAATTTTAGGAAAAGAAACTTCAAAAAGAAAAGTTTCATATCAAAGAATTTCAGCTCTTCTGAAGATAGCTCAGGTGAAGATTCTGAAGAAGAAACAGGTGAAGCTCTGTTCATGGCATTTGAAGAAGCAAAAACAGAAGAAAAACAGGAAGGTGACATAAAAAGTAAGGATGAGGCTGAAGTATATCTGGAAGGATAGTTTGTTGCTGCTCTTAAAGAGTTGAGTATGGAAAGGAAGAAGAATAAAAGGGTCTCAAGAAATCTTGAGGATGCGAATGACATAATAAACAGTTTGAAAGTATAGATAGAAGAATTTAAGAAAATGTCTGAAGAACTTGAAGTACAATTAACCATGAGAATAGATGAGTGCAGCAAACTAAAAGAAGAGATTGTTGTTTTAAGAATGCAGCTAGAAGAAAAGAATCAAAAATTGAGTTGCTATCACAAACTTGAAGGAAGTTCTACAAAGCTTGAAAAGATTATAAATAGTCAAAGGACTACAGGCATCAAGTTTGGCTTGGGGTTTATCGAAGGAGAATCATCAAGTGGATCAAAGGCCACAACTGTAGAACCAGTAAAGAAAGAGGATAAGATCAAGGTTGACCAAAGAAAAATGAATCTTGCAAAAGAAAGCAGCAATGCTAGGCACGAGAAGACTATTGACAATGAGGGATTCACAAAAGTCACACATCAAAGGAGAAGAAAATTTGTGGCTCCTACTACAAATTGGAAAATACCAACTCCCAAGTTTAATCATTCCTTTTCTGGTTATTGTTTTAAATGCAATACTTATGGTCATAAGATTTTAGACTGCATTTATAATATAGGACAAAGAAATTTTACCAGTAGAAATGTCTTTTCACCCTTGATGGATTATGCAGTAGAATGTCATAACTGTCATAACTTTGGACACATTGCAAGAAACTGTAGAAGCACATATGCAGCAAATAAATATCAGGGAAGAAGAACTCAACCAAATAGTTTAAGGAAAAATAGAAAAATCTTAGATAAACATGCACAGGCCACTGACAAAGAAAATTCTAAACAAGTGACCAAAACTATAGTCAAATTAGAATGGAAAAAAAAAGAGCAACTCAAGGAAGAAAAGGAATCCTTGATTGTACAAACAACATTCAAAGCATAGAACAAATCTGCACCATGGATATTGGATAGTGGATGCTCCAGTCACATGACAGGAGATAAACAAAAATTTAAAAAATTATAGAAATATGAAGGGGGCTCGGTAAAGTTTAGAAACAATGATGGAGCCAAGATAGTTGGCAAAGGATCAGTCAAGATAAGTGATGGAAAGATCAATTCCAAAGAAGTTCTATTTGTTATTGGTTTGAAACACAACTTACTGAGTGTAATTCAAATCTGTGACAGAGGTCATGAAGTCATTTTTAAGAAGCAGGGCTGTGAAGTCAAAAAATCTCATAGTGGGAAGTTGGTAGCTAATGGATCAAGGACTTATGGAAATCTATATACTCTCTCAAAAAATTCAGAAGGAGCATGCCTGATTGGACAAGAAGATGAAAATTGGTTGTGGCACAAGAGGCTCGGTCATATTAGCTTTGACAATCTGGTAAAAATAAGTTCAAAAAGAGCAGTAAGAGATATACCTACCATTGGCAAACCAAGTAAATAGCATATGTGCTTCATGCCAAAAAGGGAAGCAAACTAGATCCACATTTAAAGCAAAGAAATACTTCACAAGCAAACCGTTAGAGCTGATACATACTGATTTATGTGGACCCATGAGAACACAAAGCATAAATGGTGACAAATACTTTATGATGTTCATAAATGACTACTCCAGGATGACATGGGTACTATTTTTAAAGCTTAAATCAGATGCCTTTGAGATGTTCAAGATTTTTAAAAAATTGGTTGAGAATCAAACTGGAAAAAGAATTAAAAGCCTAAGATCAGACAGAGGAGAAGAGTTTATTTCAGAAGAGTTTGCAGAGTACTATCAAAAATATGGGATCAGAAGATAGTTTTCAACAGCAAGGACACCTTAGCAGAATGGTGTTGTAGAAAGGAAGAATAGGACAGTGTAGGAAATGATACGGACAATGTTGGCTGAGAATAAAATAGCTAACAGATTTTGGAAAGAGGCAGTCCATACTGCGGTTTACATCCAAAATAGGTGCATTCTAAGGACACATGAAAGAAAAACACCGTATGAGTTGTGGTTTGGCAAAAATGCAATAGCAAGATATTTCAAAGTGTTTTGCAGCAAGTGCTACATCAAACGGACTAAAGATAATCTCGATAAGTTTGAAGATAGAGCTAACGAAGGTATTTTTATCGGTTACTCAACAAAGAGCAAAGCCTACACATGTTACAACAAGAGGCTAAAGAAAATTATTGAGAGTGCAGATGTTAAATTTGATGAAGGTAGAGATTGATAAATTACTTATCAAGAAAACTACCCTATTTATGAAGAAGTCATTGAAGGAGATGAAGGAATGGAAATAGAAGAAAATCAAAAAATTGACCCAGCTAATTTAAGAATCGACTCAGAAGAAGAAGAGAACAAGAAATTCAAAATAGGCAACTGGAAAAAAAATCATCCCAGAGAACAGATTATTGGGGACCCAACAATTGGTATTCAGACAAGAAGAGTAGTAGTTCACAACTACTCTCTATTATCCAGCATTGAACCCAAAAATATTGTTGAAGCGAGCATAGATGAAATTTGGATGCAGGAAATTAATGAAGAACTAGATCATATAGAGAAAAACAAAACCTGGGAGTTAGTACCAAGGTCGGCAAATAAAAATATAATCAGTACTAAATGGATTTTTCAAAATAAATTAAATGAAGACAGACAAGTTGTCAGAAATAAGGCAATATTGGTTTGTAAAGGCTATGCTCAGGTTGAAGGCATTGATTTTGAGGAAACCTTTGCACCAATAGCTAGACTAGAGGCAATCAGAATGTTTTTGGCTTTAGCTATTCATAAAAAATTTAAAGTATATCAAATGGATGTAAAATCAGCATTTCTGAAGGGAAAACTGGAAGAAGAGGTGTACATTGAACAGCCAGATGGCTTCCAACTCGGTGACAATCCCGATTTTGTTTGCAAGTTAAAGAAAGTGTTGTATGGTCTAAAACAGGCACCCAGAGCATGGTATGCAAGGTTGGATAACTATCTTATTAAACAGGGGTTCAAGAAAGGTATGGTGGATAGCAATTTATATGTCAAAATAGAGAATGGCCATCTTATTGTACTTGTTTATGTAGATGATATAATATTTGGCAACAGTATGGATGAATATTGTAGAGACATAACAAATAAAATGAAGACTAAATTTGAGATGTCAATGATTGGTGAACTTTCTTATTTCCTCGGACTGCAAGTCAATCAAAGTCAAAAGGGCATTTTTATCTCTCAAGTTAAATATGTGAAAGAAATGCTGAAAAAGTTCACAATGGAGGATAGTAAACCTGTTAGCACTCCCATGACAATAGGTTGCAAGTTGAGCAAGGATGAAAAATCTCCAGATGTAGATCAAACCATGTATAGGTCTATGATTGGAAGCCTATTGTATTTGACAGCTACCAGACCAGATATCTTACAGGTAGTATGCATGGTGGCAAGATTTCAGGCTAGTCCCAAAGAGACTCATTTGATAGCCGTGAAGAGGATTTTTAGGTACCTCAAGGGTACTATGGAGCATGGGTTATGGTACCCAAAAGGTAAGGACTTCACTCTTATTGCATATTCTGATGCAGATTGGGAAGGATGTATTGATGACAGAAATAGTACCAGTGGAGGAGCATTTTATCTTGGAGACAGGCTGGTAGCATCGCATAGTAAGAAACAAGAATCAGTCTCTCTATCCATAGTGGAGGTAGAATACATTACAGCAACATGTTGTACACAGATATTATGGATGAGACAAACCCTGAAAGATCTTGGTATTCACTTCAAAGAGCCAATTTTAGTTAAATGTGACAACACTAGTGCTATAAACATATCAAAGAATCCGGTTATGCATTCTCAAACCAAACATATTGCAATCTGGTATCACTTCTTGAAGGATAAAGTTGCAGAAGGTGAGGTCAAATTGGATTTTGTTTCGACTACAGAACAAGTAGTAGATATATTCACAAAACCATTGCCAAAGGAATTTTTTGAGTACCTTCGGAGTAAGTTGGGAGTAGTCACATTTCCCAAGAACTGACTATCTATTGGGATCACATTCTCAAGGGGAGTATTTATGCCTATGTTTATATTTTTGCTCATATTCATGATTTTTGCTAACTATAACAATGTGTATCTGAGAATGTTGTGCATAGACTCAGGGGGAGTCTGTAGCAGCCCTTTGGTATTATTGTCAAAGGGGGAGAAAAATTACAGGAGAGTGCATGAGTGTTGCCAACAATTCCAAAGGGGGAGATTGTTGAGCAAGGTGTAGCAAAAGTATTGTCATTATTGTCAACATGCAGTTGATGTAGTGGACAGGAGTTCAGAGGTCAGTCAAAACATGTACAGTAAATTTCCAAGAAGACAAAAGTGGCCCAGATTCTTAGAATCAAAGAAAAATACAAGTAAGAAAACTGTCACGATATCGCGACATGTTTTTTGTTGCAATTTCGTGACATGGCCGAGGAGAGAGAAGGCGCAAGCAAAATTGTCATGATTTTACGACATGGCCGAGGAGAGAGAAGGTGCAAGCAAAATTGTCACAATTTTGCGACATGGCCGAGGAGAGAGAAGGCACAAGCAAAATTGTCATGATTTCGTGACATGGCCGAGGAGAGAGAAGGTGCAAGCAAAATTTTCATGATTTCATGACATGGCCGAGGAGAGAGAAGGCGCAAGCAAAATTGTCATGATTTCATGACATGGCCGAGGAGAGAGAAGGCGCAAGCAAAATTGTCATGATTTCGTGACATATCAGAGGAGAGAGAGAATGCTGGCAAAACTGTCATGATTTTGTGACATGTTTCATTTTCGTAGTCCAAAGCGAAGAGAAAGAGGAGAGAGAAAAACATGTCACAATTTTGTGACATTTTTAGGAAGTGCAAGGAAGACTGTCACGATTTCGCGACATGTTTTAGAAAGTGCAAGGAAGACTGTCACGATTTTGTGACATGGTAAAGAGAAAGAGCTAGAAAAGAAAAGTGTCACGATTTCACGATAGGTTCAAAAAGAAAGCGCCAAGGAGAAAAAGTGTCACGATTTCACAACAGGTTCGAAGAGAAAGCGCCAAGGAGAAAAAGTGTCACGATTTCGCGACAGGTTCAAAGAGAAAGCGCCAAGGAGAAAAAGTGTCATGATTTCATGACATGTCGAGTTTTCGTGACCCGAAGAGGAGAGAGAGTGTACGGAGGCAAGTGTGTCACGATTTCGTGACATGTTCCATTTTCGCGGGCCAAAGATAGAAAAGGCACAAGGCAGAGAAAGATGTCACGATTTCGCGACATGTTTCATTTTCACGGGTGGAAGGAAGAAAAGGCACAAGGTAGAGAAAGATGTCACGATTTCGTGACATGTTCCATTTTTGTGGGTAGAAGGCAAAAAAGGCACAAGGCAGAGAAAGATGTCACGATTTCACGACATGTTTCGTTTTCACGGGCAAAAGGCAGAAGAATGCACAAGGCAGCAAATGTGTCACAATTTCACGATATGTTTGGTTTTCGCTAGAGCAAGCCAAGTAGAGTGTACAAAAGTGAAAAGTGTCATGATTTTGTGACATGTCTGGTTTTCGCTAGAGCAAGCCAAGTAGAGTGTACAAAAGCAAAAAGTGTCACGATTTCGTGACATGTCTGGTTTTCGCTAGAGCAAGCCAAGTAGAGTGTACGGAAGCAAAAAGTGTCATGATTTCGTGACATGTCTAGTTTTTGTGGGTGCAAGCAAAGAAGTGGACAAGGAGGCAAAAACTATCATGATTTTGTGACATGTTGTATTTTTGCGGGCAAACGACGAGAAGGGCAGAAAGATACAGAAGTGTCATGATTTTGTGACAGGTCGCAATAGCACGATAACAAACAGTTAACTAGAACAGAACAACAGTTAAAGGGGCAGTTGTAGAGGAAAAGCATGCAACTAAAATAAGAAGAGTTAACTAGAGTAAATGCAATAGTTACAGGTGCAGTTATAGATAGAAATCATGCAGCTATTTTAAGAACAGTCAAAGAAGGAGAAATCGAATAGTCGCATAAATAGAATCAAAAAATACATGCATATGCAGAAAATAATACGAACAGTCATGGTAGAGGTATATGTTGCATGTAACATGTTTAACGAAATTCCCACTATATATACGCAAAATGAGTTAAATAAATATGCAGTTACAGTTGACAAGTGGCAGAAGAGAATATTTAAGAAACAGTTATGAGTTGAATGTGTAAAAATGGGAGTTAAAAATAAAGACTAATATGTTATAAAAGTAGGTCTGTTTGAAGATAAGTTTGTTGCCATATGTGTGAAAGTGCTACTGAAAGAGGGAGAGAAGAGTGTTGTAAGAGAGCGACAAGCTGAGCAGTAAGTGTTTACTGTATTTTGATAAATTGGAGACCAGTCAGGGTCTTGAAAAAGTGAAGGCATTTGTATGTCATTAATATAGCTTTCAAATTAGGGATCCAAGTAGGTGCTTGGATAGGGTTTGGTGCTCCTTTATGTTGGTGTATATAAATCAGGGGTTGGTGCTCCTTCCAGTGGGTGCTGGTAAATAGATTGTAAAATTGGTGTTTTGCAAAGGCTAGATTTGGACCGTAGTCCAAGCAATCATTCTTGAGGAGTAGCCAAATTGGTGAACCTCGTTACATTGTGTTTTGTGGTGTGCTCTCTTGTGATTATTGGTTTTTATATTTTCTAGTTCTCTTTGCTTCAGTTTTAAGAATTGCAGATCAGATTTTTAGCTACACTAATTCACCCCCCCTCTTTTGGATGCCTAGAAATAAATCAAGAGTATCTTTCCTTTATTTATGTTTTAGGTTTTGAATAGAAAATAGACACAAGTAAATAACAAAACATCCTAAAAACCTATTTATGACACTTATCTAATCTAGTGGTTGACCTTAGCTTTGAATTACATCCAGATATATCCAATAGTTACACAACCTACAAAATAGCTTCACAAAATCCTAGAAATTTGTATCAACGTTTGGGAGTCTACTTAGGTTACTAAATGACTTCACTTGGAGGCACATCAATAATGCCCCATTGGTCCTTTTATATGGCCATTCAAAAGCAAAAATGATTGTTGACCTTTTTGGAAATGAAAAAGCAAGGATGCAATGAAATGAAATAGGAAAAAAAGAGAATGCAAAAAATAATAATATGCCTTAGATAAAGCATGTGAATAAAAATTGAGGGTTTGGGAGAAAAAATTTACCCCCAAATCTGATGAAACCAAAATCATGCCATGTAAGGGGTGATCATAATTTTGGATCTGCAAAAATCATACCCTATATAGACAAGGTACTTTTTTGCAAAAAAAGTGCAAGAACAACTAATTAATGTAAAAATGAAATAAAAATGAACAATGGATGATCTAGAAATACAACAATGCAAGAACAAAATCTGGTGGAAGTGAAAGAATAGTCAAAATGATGAAGACCTCTACAATATCGTAGACTCCTCTTCAAGGCTCCAACACTTATCCACCAAGAGCAGAAAATCAACAATAAAGTAGTAGAAGAATACTAGAAGATACTTAATCTTGTTTGGAACATGTTAGCCAAAAATCACTTAGTAATTGAAAATCACTTAAATCATGTTTCTTGAAATTCTAGGAGAAAATAGGATCCAAATCCTCTATTTATAATAGGTTTGGAGAGAAAAATATCAAGAAAATGAAAATACAACATAGGGGAGGGCCGACATCCTGAGGATCATCCTAGAAATATAATTTTCTAAGAGAAAACCCTAACATACTGAAATCATACCCTATACTAGGAAACCATGATTTTGGAAAATCTAGGAAAATAGGGAATGCGCATGAGAATAGAGGCCCAAACTTGTAATTGTATAAGTTTGAGGGTCTTCTCAAGGGTTCTAGGGAAAATGATTCACTTGGGTGGGTCAATTTTCCATACAATAGACATATATTGGCCTATTCATTCAAGCCTATTATGCATACATTAGACTCTTAGACTTCAAATGGAAGTCTCATTTGTTGCCCAAATACATTCCAAATAAAATACTACTCAAAGAAGTAGCTTATTAGATGATGGGAAACCTTAACAACTATATCAAAGAAATTCATTAGCCCACATCTATATATTTTACACCCATTCCTTTTTACATTGGATATTTTACCATAGGAAATTTGGGGTACAATGCACAATTGGTCTCACTATTGGATAAGATTTAGTTAGACAATGTATATATCAGATTCTATGACCATGAAGGGACTTTAAAGCAACATTTAAGTTCCATCCAAAAAACCTAGTCATTTAAGCGTATACTCAAGAAGTTGAAAGAGGATCTCTCAAGAGAAGTGCATTCTTGGGTAGAGGTAATAGAAAGGAGGGAAAAATTAATGTTTCTCATAATTACTTGGGGAGCTCAAGTTAGGCTCCATCCTTGTCAAGAACTACTCCTTTTGAGAGAGGAACCAGTAATTGAAATCAAATATTGAAGTCCTATTGGAAATAGTTTCACTAGAAGATACTTTTATTCAGATAAGAGAAGAGACCCTAGAAAATAAGTATGATAGTTTTCAAAAAAAATTGACTGTAGGAAGTGGTAACTTTATAGGAGGAAGTGTTCACCAAATCTCAAGCCTCGATGTAATGGGCCAAAATGACCCTAATGGAAAGGCATCATATCTAGAAGGAAAACTTTTATTGGATTTTTTTTCTATAGGATCTAATATTCTAGTGGAGGAAACCTAACCAAATGAGGCCTAAGTGGAGAATTGAGAAGTTAATAATGGAAGAATAGAGATTGGAACCATGGAATTTGTAACAAAAAGAAAATAGTTAATGAGGTTGTGGGTTCAACACTAGAAAACATAATAGAGCATATCAAAACTAGCAATGAGTATCATGAGGTAGAGGTTGGTGGGTCTGTTGGTCTATCAACAAAGAGAAACATCCCAAACCTTAAAATTGAAGATATTTTAATTAAATATTTTTATAATTAAAAATCTAAGTTTCTAAAAGGGAAGTACTCAAAGAAGAGAAATAGGTTTGAGGACATTGTTATGGTGAAAAGATTACAAGAGATGAACATAATATCAAAAGACCAAATCTAAAGGGAGGATATAAGTGAGATACATATAGAGATGGTCAAACTAGAATGGTATAATTTTGAAGACTTGGAGAAGAGGACCACTAATCAATTTCAAAATATTTAGGCCTTGGAATATGAGAGAACCTTTGAGAGGAATTTTGTTAGAATACTTGAGAAGATAATTTTTAATAGGATAAAAGCATAGTGGATAAAGAAACATAGTACCTTTCCACAATGCAATTTCTTACCTTTCAAGTCAATATCTTAAAATAACAAGTCTTCATTACAGACACTACTAAGAATCATGAGGACCTCATTATAAGTGTAGCCATTAAATCCATAAAGACAAAGTTTGACTTAAATAGTAAGTTTTTTTTTAAATTGTGCTTTAGTAGGGACATAAAGAGAAATGTTGGCCAAGAATGAGAGAAATTTGATACAATAAAATAAATAATCTTGCACACATAAAACAACCTCATAAATATTAAATAGCAAATCATAGATCTTGGAACTAGCTCCCCTTTACTTACTACCAAGATGTATATATACTCTATTTGGATCACATTCATAAAAAATAATTTAACCATGTGCCTTAAGTTTTGATGGAGTTTGATTCCATCATCAACAAGTCTACTAGAGAGATGAAAAGCTTGGTAGTAAATCAAAATTGAGGAGCTATATGATAGTCATGAAGTCCTAATTGAGGAAGAGCAATACAAGGAAAATTTTTGGAACACATTAGATAAAATAATCAAAGCGATCAAATCCAAAAAGGAGTTCTCTTTAGAATATTTCCAAAGGTGGTTCATGGATCTAGTATTCAACAATGAGAATATGTGTTGCTATCTAAGAAGATTTCTCTCTATCGAGTCATCATTTGAGGAGAAGTTTGCAATTGTCAGCTTTGATTTCCAATGCATCTAAATTTATGATTACAAAATTATGTAAAATTAATCCCATTAAATTAAGCTAGTTGTTAATTTAACTACTCTAATAGTTATTAACTATATTTTATACTTTCTATTTAGAAAGCAAGATTTAATGGTTCAATTTAGTTGAATCTACTGAAGACTTAGTTTACTTTTATTTTAAAAAATAAAACTTGGATATTTTAAGTTTTCCTATATGTTTATAGCTTTAAATTTGATTCAAGCTTCGTGAGGATTGATTTTAAAATTGCATGTGAGAAGGTTGTTTCTTTATTTCATGAATGTGAATGTTTTCCATTTACATAAAATTAGAATTAAACTACCACTGTATGGGTTTTAATGCTTTTAAGTTTACAACTTTTTCATAGATATGCTCTATATGATTCAAGTATTTGTTTAATGAATTATGGTATATAGATTTCTAATTGTTATCGATCCTAGTACCTATTTATAATAATAAATAGTTTATGGATGAATCTATTAGGATTTATTACATCATAAGATGTAATAGTTATTATTATTTAAATAAATTGAGTGGTTAGAACCACTCACATAGGAGTCTTTGCATGAGTTGTTAACAAGTTAGTGAAGTCAAGTTCTTAGTAGTTGTATATAGAATCAAGTTTGTTATAACCATAATTTATATTTGAACTATTTTTTGAGACTATTATTATTCAAAACATTGTATAAATAGCATAACTAGATTAATAAAAAAAAATCAGCATCATGCTATTCCAACATGTAGTATCAAAGAAGGAGGAATAAAAATAAGATCCAATTCTTCTTTTGAGCCATTAAATTATTTTAAATTTTGAGGAAGAACTCCAAGCATTCATTGGGCTTCAATAATATTGTATTCAAATTTGAGTTTTTGTTTACAAATTCTAATGTGAGTGGTTTGTGTTGTTCCAACATGAACCAAAGCTACCAATACATGTTGCAAGGATAGAATTATGTCAATTGCAGACTCTAACTACAATAAGTCATGCTTTTAGTAAGAGAAACTAACTATGGTAAAAAAACATAGGCCTCGTAGTTCATATTGGATCACATGTGGAGCCAAGGCAAAGCCTATAAAAATACTTTGTACATAGCCTTGGTGATTATCATTTACTTTTATTATAGAGGATAGATTTGGAGAGAGGGAAGAAAATTGAGGGCACTATTACGTATTAAAAGAGAAAAAAATAGGTCCAATTTGTAGACCTATTGGGTCGATCAAACCTCATAAGGGGGGTGGAGTTCCAAGGTTCAAATCTCGAGCCTCATCAGACTAAACACTTGTCTCTTTCTTGGTGCTTTCAATAGCGTAAAAGTTTTAAAATGATTGTGGCATGGTGGTTATAGGGGTGGACTGCACGAAGAACTATGTGGTAGCTTTCGAGATGGAAAACACATAATACTGTGGTAGCCATAAAATTCGGACAGCCTACCCGGATTCATGACAACTACTGATTCCACTATGTAAATTTAAAAAAAGGAAAAAAATCAAAATATTTCTATTTATAAGGCTGGTCCCTCATAGGAGAAATCTCATACAATAATATTTTTTGCAATAATCCTTTATTTTTTTAATCCTTTTTTTATGCCCTCCATCATTCACATGGAGAATATTTCCTATAGCCAATGAATGGCCTCTATTAGATGTTTTATGGGAAAATATAACCTAGGTTGGAGGCCATCATTAAGGAGCATCTTGAATTATATTTAAGTAAATATATCACCCAGGTAGTCACACTTTTAAGACTTCACTTCCATAATTTTTTCATGCAAGGTTATGATGGATTTGTACTACTAGACATATCAGCTAGTGGACCTAATGAGTAGGGTACTCTACCAAATATAACACTCTAAGCCTAGGTGTTTAATATTATCGAATATAAAATAAATGGTAGAAGCTTTATACAAAGGTTTCATCTCCTGATTTGATGTCTTAGCTCTTGCAATGTAGGATTATATCACCAAGGTTGGAGGACCATCTTATCTAGTACTACTAGGTTGAAGGGATGGGCCTCACTTCACTACCGTCAGAAGTAACACTTGCTATATTACATCCTCCAACTTTGAATATAATGGGATTCATGAACATTTTAATCAAGCTAGACCTGTATTTCAAGGAACCCATCGTGTGTTTAGGTAGACACACCATATGAATTATGCATTGCACATATTTCACTAGGAAACTTATCTTGACATAGGATTTTATTCTAGAGAAAAATTTGTCAAAAACCTAAAATGAATATGCCCAAAGTTGGATACAAATAGTATAACTAATCTGGTAAATTAGAAAAATCTATTTACCTTGAACCAAATGGTGTACATAGACCCCAAAACTTAGGATATTATGAAGAGTTTTGTAGTTTACTAGGCATTGTTCTTCAAGACTTTTGTATAGTCGACAATAAAGATTGCTTAACTCAATGTTCTAACTAAAATCTTAGGTCAGGTTTGTAAACTCATAATTTTCATAATCCCACCAAACCATACTCTTATTCATCAATTAACTCTATTTTCAATCCATGGTAAACATTGTCTAGCTCTATGTGATTAGTATGGTGACCTATTACAACATGAGGTAGAGTGTTAAATATTAGATGCTTTAGTAAATTTATAGTAGAGTGTGGTCACTTCAATTTGAAATGGCCATAATAATTTGAGTTTGCCTATAGTGATTTATTTAAAAATAAATAATAATAAAGTATTTTATTTTATTTTATAATATAATGTATAAAGCATATGACTGATGATACCTAATAGTCCTTAAGCATTTTTTAAGTGAAGAGTTTCTATTGAGGGGGCACTTTTAATTTTTCTCAATATGTTATTTTTCCAATATCTCTAAAATGTTACATTTAATGTAATTTAAAAGATGATACCTAGTAAGCATCAACCAATCAAAGATCAATAATATTAAGCTAAACAAAGTAGTAAGGACCATATAAATACCTTGTTAATCATATAAACAAGTGAAGGCCCAGGCCACACTCATGGTGAATGGTTGAGTTTATTTCCATTTACATGATGATGTAAATCATTCAGGACCAACCTAATTGAATGTACGTGATTGGTTGTGTATCCCTAGTCACAATTGTTGTGAATAGTAGTGTATGTCATTGTTTGCATCTTCAATATTGGATAGTGTGTGTTCTTGTCCAATTATTATGTATGACCTTGGATAGTTAAGTTTATCCCTTCCCTTTGTTAAGAAGACCATTTCCACTAAATAATCATAGTGAGGTCATTTTCACTATTGCTTATTGTGAATAGTTGAGTGTGTCCCTATTCGTACCCTAATTGTGCTTGAACTATTGAGTGTGTCCTAATTAATCATATGGTTATTTGTACTGTTGTTAGTATTCCTACCTTTTGTTTGGATCATGATGTAATAAGAGCAAATATTAACATTTATTACATCATAGGATGTGATAATTATTATTATTAAAATAGAGTGGTTCGAACCACTCATATCAGAGTCTTGTGTGAGTTGTTAGCAAGTTAATGAATTCAAGTTGTTAAGTAGTTTTAGGTAGAGTCAATTTTGTTGTAACAATAGTTTATATTTGAATTTTTTTTTGAGTTTATTATTCATCAAAACATTGTATAAGTATTACTAGATTAATGAAATTTGTTTAGCTTCATGTTGTTCCCACAGAACCTAGGTATATGGATTTCTAATTGCTATTGGTCCAAATACCTGCTCTTTTAATTGAGTAATGTAATTGCTTGAAATGTTTGAATCTAGTTATATTTTATAGAAATAAATATTTTATTGTTGAACAAGGAGAATAATACAAATGTTTTGAACTAGAGGGT
Organism: Wollemia nobilis; assembly: GCA_028583015.1. Taxonomy (NCBI): domain Eukaryota; kingdom Viridiplantae; phylum Streptophyta; class Pinopsida; order Araucariales; family Araucariaceae; genus Wollemia; species Wollemia nobilis. The sequence goes on along the minus strand of JAQPPZ010002969.1, from coordinate 13,614,947 downwards.
TGTAAATCCCCTTGGTTGTAACAAATAAACATACCCAAATGATTACATAAGTGATATTCATGGGCTCACACAAAGGATTCTCATAGGCTTACATGTACACTTACTTATAGGCTACATCAATAGGCTACATGAAATGTTGTAGTGTGCAGGAAATGCACAAATATTATGTAAGTGTTTATGTGTAAGAAATGCACAAGTGTAATGTGAGTAAGTGTGCAAGTATAATGTGAGTGTAACTGTGCACAAGTATCCTTAGATTAGGGTCATGTCTAGGTGTGCATACAAGATAAAGTCATGTGTATGCAAGTGTCAAGTAGAGAAGCCAAGAGTCATGAGACTTGGCATATGGAAAGGAATAGTCAAGTATCCAAAGAGTCATTCTATAATGGCTATATATTACTCCATGGAGGATCATCAAAATATATAGAAGAAGTTATCAATATCATCATAGTAGTGATATTTGTAAGAGAAAGAGGAGTAATAAAGACTGCATACATTTTGAGCAATTAATATTGTAAGTTGTGCTACATGCTTTGTACATGTATGATTCAGGCTATTATATTTATTACTGCTTATTAATGAATTTTATTTGATATATTATGTCTTGATTTACATATTAATTTGCTCATATTATTCTACTTACATCATTATCTTGATCTTACTATATTGTGGCTATATTATATTTGATCTTGTGGAATTTATCCTATGATTTTTATGTTAGTATTAAGGCTTAAAAAGCCATCATTGGTATTAGAGCTACTATGAGTAGTTTATTGCATAGGTTGAATTTATTTAGCTACATACAAAATTGATTTTGTCTAGCTTGATAAAATTGGTTTAGAATTTGTCTACTGTAACGGGAGCTAGACCTGGACTCTATTATAAGGTAAAAGTAAGTAGAAAGTATAGAGTATTTCCATGGTTGTAGGAACATCTAGTGAAGACTAGTACTCAGCTATAGAATATTTTCACTATTGTAGTATAATCAGTGAAGACAATGACTCATCTATTGGAGGGAAAATTAATTTTAAGATAGTTGGTCATTTAGGGACATAGCCAATCCTTGACATTAATAGAAGCATCAGAGACATTAAGGTCACCTTGACATTAGATATTTGAGTTCTTAGGTATGACTTAAGATATTTTTGAAGATAGAGTTGTAGGAAATATTGATCGTCATAAGAGTGATAATATTCCTACAACAAATAGAGAAGAGTTTCATCTTCTAGTACAAGAGTAAGCAGAAAATGAGAAGAATATATCAAGGACTGATATATCTATATGAATGTAAGCTTTCATAAAGAAAATATTAATTTAAGTTGTAAGATATTGAAATTTTAGGTCATAGAGAAATTGGTCTTGACATTGAAGATCCATATATTGAAGATAAACCTTAACATAAGATGCAAAAGAATTTAGGTCTTGAAGATAGACCTTGACATAAGAAGATTCAGATCTTGAAGATAGACCTTAACATAAGAGGAAAAATAATTCAAGTCTTGAAGAAAAATCTTGACATAAGCGGTAAAAGAATTTAGGTCTTGAAGACAGACCTTGACATAAAAAAATTCAAGTCTTGAAGATATACCTTGACATAGATAGAAGAATTTAGGTCTCGAAGATAGATATTGATATAAGAATAGGTCTTGAAGAGGGGCCTTGATAAAAGAATTTTTAGGAAGATTTAGGACATTAGATATTGATCTTGACAATAGGCTTGACATTGGAAACCATATACAAATTCAGTAAAGACGATTCTAAAGTATAGAAAGTAGTCATTAGAGGACATCAATTTTAAGAGATGAAAATTAAGGGTCCATAGTAAAGTACCATATTAGAATGAATAAAATTATTATACATAGAATGCAATAAGATGTATGATAGAGTGCAATACCTAGAAGAAACAAAATTTGAGCATCATAACAACAAGCATTAGAAGGACAGGCTAAAGGAATATAAAACAACAAATAAAAGGATGTTTATATAAGCAGTTGGAGTAGAGAATATAAGTGGTCAACTTTGGAATATAAAGAGGTCATCCAAACATGATAACTGAGACAAAATTATTGCCTTAGAGAGAATGCAACCACACATCAAATGAGTCATCCATGGTTCCATCTCATGCCCAAGGAAGAATGAAAGACATCAAGTTTACCTAGAGAAGACTTCAAGCACACTTAAGGAGCTTGAGAAGATCCCAAGCACATCCAAGGAGATTGAGAATATCCCAAGCACATCCAGGGATATTCATAATATACCAAGCATGTATAAGGATCTTTAGAAGACCATAGGCATACTAGAGAAATGCTTGAGAAGCAGTAGTGCGATGTCCAAGAGCAATAAATAATAGTGCATTAATCAGAGTAACCCAAGAAGTAACATGATATCAAGACAAACAACATAGCATACCAAGCATCCAACACCAAGTTCTAAGTGGAAGCTTGAACGTTTGAGTTACAAAAGAAGAAGACCAAAGTACCGCATGATTGGTAAATCCATTTACCATCCTATTTGTTTTCCATAATGAGGAAGGAGTAGTGTCAGGACACTCAGTCATTGAAACATCTCCAAGGCATATAGGACATCACAACTCACATCTAACATGAAGGAAAAATGCATATTGTATGTATGCAAACATATTACATTACATTTAGGTTTCATAAAGAAGAAAATATGAAACAAAATGAGTTGATTGAATCTCTTAAGAAGAAATTGAAAATAGATGAATCATTTTTGGAAAAGATATTTCATTATTCTTGTAGTATTGATATTCCAAGTTCATATAACTCAAGAACCTATTATGATGCTTTAAGTGAGTGTTCAAAATTCTCTATATAGGAAAAGAAAGATCATATGATTCTAAGAACAAAGGCAAAGGAAATATTATTATGCAAGAATATTATGACAATGAGAAAGTTCAAGAGACTTGGAATCTTAAAGCTATAAAGACTAAACAACATGAATCTGAATTCAATTATGAAGTCAAGCAAGAAGAAGAACTAGATGAATATCAAGATAAAGATCAAATCCATTTCAAGGTCACTTGAAGTACGAAGACCATGATTGAATATTAAAGTCTTTAATAACCAAATAATGTAATGTATGGGTATGTTGGAGAATATTACATTATTTTGTACATTCTAATGTACCCCCATGGTACCTTCATGGTACATGTTGTAAATATTATATTAGGGTTGAGTCTTAGTTTAGAGTGAGAGTAATATTTTATGTAATGTTATAATGTGTAGGAAAAACACAAGTATTATGTAAGTGTGTATGTTCAATAAATACACAAGTATCATGTAAGTAAGTGTGCAAGTGTAATGTGAGTTTATGTTCACAAGTGACTTATATGTAAGTGTGAACAAGTGTCCTTATATTAAAGTGTGCAAAGTGAAGAGTCATGTCTAGGTGTGTACACAAGATAGAGTCATGTGTATGTCAGTGTCAAGCAGAGAAGCCAAGAGTCATAATACTTGGCATGTGGAATGGAATAGTCAAGTATCCTAATATTCATTATTTAATGGATATATTACTTCATGGAGGATCATCAAGATATAGAGGTATAGAGAAGCAGGTATCAATATCATCACAGTAGTGACATATTTATAAAATAAAGAGGAGTAATAAAGACTACATATATTTTGAATAATTAATATTGTAAGTTGTGCTACATGCTTTGTACATGTATGATTCGGGTTATTACATTCATATTTTTTCTTATTAATGAATGTTATTTGATATATTATATACCTTGATTTACGTATTAAGTTTCTCATATTATTATGCTTACATCATTATCTTGATCTTACTATATTATGGTTATATTATATTTGATCCAATGGAATTTATCTTGTGAGTTTTTATGTTAGTATTAAGGCTTAAAAATCCATCATAAAACACCATATTGGAGCATATGAAATTATATGAAGATCCAATGGTTATGATTGTTTCTAGACACGTTGAGTGGAATAGTGATGGATTGGTACTTAAAACAAGAAAAATACTTCACACCTTGGAATGAATTGAAAATTACATTCAATAAAGAACTCCTATTTATTCAAGAGAATACAAATATCATTGGAGAGATCTAATCCAATAAATAAAAAGAAGGATGAGACTATCAATTCATATAAGCATCGATTTTAGGAACTTATTGATAATATGGAAGCAAAACTAATGGATATGCTACAAAACGGATGGTTGTTGGATGGATTTTTGTCATGGTATAGGAAGAAGATGAAGGTAGTTCTATCAACTACCTATCAATAATAATTTGATAGAACATTGAATTTAGAAATGAAATAAAGATAACCATAGCAAGTGGAGGAAGTCATGATTGATACAATGATTTAGATAGTGATCAAGATGACTTGAGTTTGACAATACATATCATGAGGAAGAACCCAAGGCATACGATTAATGATGTGAAGGCTAAGAATAAAAAGGAGAAAAAGGAAATGGTGTATTGATTGCAAATCAAATGGATACACCAATATCAATTGTCTAATTAAAGCAGTGTACAATATTTGTAAAGTTGTGGGGTATGTTGTTGTTGATTACCTATTTAATCTCAAAATAACTAGACACTAAACATTGATGATGTAAAATTAGAGTAAAGAATAGAATTCGAGCACTTCAAATAATGGACAAAGATCAATAAGTGGAAGATATCCAAATAACCACCAAGGAAAAAGATAGCTACAACAAGAAAATTGCGTTAAGACCCTATCCTAACATCTATTATGTAATTGTCTAGTAAGGGTGTATGTGGCACATTGGACGCCTTATATTTATGGGCCTATTATGATGTAATTGTTACTTATTGAAAGCATAGTAATGGTGTAATCATTTTATTTATTGTAAGTAGGGGTAAATGGCTTGGGTCCCCTATTGCATGTGGACTGGATTTTGAGCATTAAGGTTAGGGTAAATAAGAATATTTATAAAGTAAAATGTGGGAATGGAATGTATCACTTATTTTTCTCAAATTGTTTCAGATCTCTTCTTCTAATGAGGTTGTCCCCTTGAAGATGCCTAAAATATCATATTTTGCTAATTAAAAGTTTTTGCTACATTTCTATTCAGTATTTCTCAAAACACTTGTTTTCTTTCTCACATTTCTATTAAGTTTTATAATTATTATTGTAAGTACATTTGATTTTATTTGAAGGTTTATAACATATGATATGAGAGCACTTTCCATGGCCAAATTCTACTATATTAATAAAAAATATTTTCTTCTTGTTTATTCCTTGTTAGGTATATTTTTCTTTCATTCTACTCATTTTCACTAAATACCCTACAATAAAATAGAATAATTCTTTCTATTTTAGTGGGTTAGATTAGAAACCCTATGTTGGAGATTTTAAAATATCATAGAGGAGCTATCATTTTTTGCTAATATAGATTACCCATAAAGTGTCTAGTGAAGTGAGGGGTTATTAAACTCCAATACCCAGGCCTTAAACAACATCCATATACAATGAGGAGCTCCTAAATACCCTTAGGTATATAGGAGATCTTAGGAGTAGGATAAACCTTCAATCCTATGAAGCTATTGACCATTTAATTTTTGTGGTTCATCAATAAGTAGTTAGCCCTCGGAACTTACTCTCATAGTACACTCAAAAATAGATAGTATGGCTATGGATAAAATAGAACCCTTCATAGTTAGATCTTTGATATATTATACCAACTACTAATCACAATGGAGAGTGTATATCATAGATCTCATGGAACCAGAAACCCTAGTTTATATTATCTTTATTGAAATTATTTTTAGTATTTCCATAGCAAAACTCAAAAATAAAAATGAACATACTATAGATGAGACTACCCCCATCATAGATTAACGACACTATATCTAGCTAGTAAGATTGTATAAGGAATATAAAGAGATAGTCAAAAAATATATCAAATTTGTAGGAGTAGTTGTCAATTACAAATTTGGTAATGTACAAAACACCTCGTTTGGTCATTTGAACATTGATAGTGCAAAAATGACCTTGTCTAACCATCAAAATAGTTAGTTGGTAATAGGAGGACAAGAAAAAAAAAGAGCTAAAAAATCATCATTTTTTCATACAATCCATTGTAATCATCTCTTTGAGATGATTTTTTTGATATATAACATCCATAAGTTTTTTTGGAGACCAAAATTTATCAATTTGTGGTATAGTCCATTTTGATGGTCCCTTCGAGATTATCATTTTCTATATAACACGCATTATCTTTTTTAGGAAACCTAGGGTGCCAAAAAAATGGCCAAAGCTACTAGAGGTGCCTAACTAGAGGAATTAGGTAACAAAATGGGTTATTTGATATAGCAATAGTAAAAATTGAAATAGATACTCAATTCAAAACTAAATTACTTTCAAGGGCATCTAGCAAACTTGGATGTCAAATATAACTATCTAGATAACAAGGGATCAAGAAGTAAGGTAGTTTAGAAGGTGGAGGATGCAATATATAGACCAATAATAACATTTATAAAATTACCAATATAGATTTCCCAAAACTTTATGGAGAGGATCCCACCAGTTGGTTATATCATGCTAACTAGTATTTTTCCCTTCATGACATTCCCCAAAATTCTAAGGCTCACAATAGCATCTTTCAATTTTAGAATTGATATTATTTAATGGTACAAGTGATTGAGGAGTATGCATCCAAATATCTCTTAGACTGAATTTGAGATCCATTTACTCACACATTTTGGACCTAAATATTATTAGAACTTCGTAGGAGCCCTCACCAAGTTGAAATAGACCATAAGGGTCTAAGACTATTAAACACAATTTGAAATTTTGGTAAACTACACAAGGGGCTTAAGTGAAGAATTCTTCCAAAGTAGTTTTATTAGTGAGTTAAATGAGGATGTTTGAGCTAATATGAGAATGTCTAAACCATAAACCATGATGCAAGCAGTATATTTGGCCAAATTAACTAAGATAAATTCATAGCTCAAAGGCATACTTCTAAATTTTTACAAGCTCAATTCCCACTTCCATAATGACCAGTTGCAAACCCTTCTAACAAACTACTTCTAATTGAATGTCTAACTCAAAAATAAATGGAGGTTTGATGAGCACAAGGACTATGCTATAACTATGATGATAAATATTCCCTAGGTCTACTTGGCATGGAAAATCCTCCACTATAGAGTCCCATAAATATGAGGAGGATCATAAAGAAGAGGAACAACTAAAAGAACCCAAATAATAGAGGAGCAACAAACAAAAATATTAGTACATGATCCAATAGGGGTTTCCACTCAAACCATGAAAGTGATAGGGAATTTCAAGGGGTAACATATCATAATACTCAATTATTCTAGTAGTACACATGATTTTATTAATCATTAGGTGGCTAAATAAGTAGATCATTATATAGAGTCATATAATTAATTTGAAATAATGATAACCAATGGGACAATCTTGTTGTGTAAGGAAAAATATAGAAACATCAAAGTGTGGATTGAGAAATATAACCTCAAGGCTAATATATTTTCTCTTCCTTTGGTAGTATGTAATGTGATGTTGGAAACATAGTGGCTTCACACTTTAGACCTGATAGTTTAGGATTTTCTTGAACTTTGAAAGTAATTAACTCAACAAGGAACATAATATACTCTTCATGGTATGCCCATAGGCTTCACCTAACTTATCAGCTCTTATTAAATGGAAAAACTTTTGAAGAAATTATTTCATGGAGTAGTAGCATATTTGTTTTTAATAGAGTCTATGACTTCCAATGATACAACTCAACTAGATGAATTGGAACTCATTGTGGGTAAACATGCATCCATATTTGTCAACATAAGGTCTAACACCTCGATGCACTCATTATCATGGTATTTAGATTGTGTCGAGTAGCTTACCACCCACAATTCACCCCTACAGGTACCCTTATTTCTAGAAGACCTATTGAGAATACAAATGACATACTCTAACTTCTCTCTTGCGTTAGTTCTATTGAGCATGAAGAGGCAAAATTCTAACTATTGGTGTATTAAGGGCAAGATAAATTACTTGAAATTTATTCCCTATTAAATGGAAATTTTATTATCCCCTAATATTCATGTATGATCAGGTCTTGGTTTTCATGGATAAACCTAGAGGTCATTGAAAATTTTTCCTTTAAGGGGGCTTTGCTGGTATGAATCCAAGAGATAAATTTCTAAGCATAGAGTATTTAATGCTTAACTATCCAAATAATAAACCCATTGCATTAGAATTATAGAATGCATGAATAATAATGGTTAATTATTTATATTATGATTCTATTATTTTTGTGTTATAAACATTCACTAAACGGTAGTGAAGTTTGGTCATGTAGAGTAAAAAGTAAGCTTAATGCAGAAGCCTATCTTTTATAGGGCATAAATTTTGATCCGATTGTTGGATCGACTTGAAATTTTATGAGGAGCTATATATTAAGGAGAAAAATATCATGTATAGGTCACTTTGTGGTATAGATGATTTATTAGGATGTTATCGGACCCTAATTCCTTCATCTAATACTCCACAAATGGAATTTAGTATTTTTTTAGAAAATTAGAAGAAAGAATATTTGGAATTTAATTTCTTAGACATGTGTAGGTGTTGAAATTTTCTAGGAGGTCTAATATGGATTATATTATGATGTGTATTAATTTATAGGGCTATTCGATCTTTTTTTTGGTGAATTCCTAAAAATGGCAGTTTTTGGCAAAAATTAACAATTTGCCTAAAAATAGTAATTTTATCTTTAGGGCTTTAAGATTTAGGGTTTCATTTTAGGATTTATTTTGGGATATTTCCTTGGTATCACATTGTAAAGGATATGGAATCAAGGAATGATAAAATAAATCATTTATTGGTTTATTTCCATGTATTATAGTTTTTATGAGAATGGCGATTTTACCAATTTATTTTCTATTTATCATAATTTTGATGTGATGGAAGACATTTTTTTACCTATTGTAGTTTGATTTACATCAAATCCTAAAACATTTTCTATTACACAATCCTAACTATTCCAACACCAGTTTCATTGCCAATAATGTTTTTTGTTTAAACATCATATGACTTAATAATTGATTTTAATTCTACAATATGGGAGGTAAGTTTACATGCTTTAAATTTAAGAACTAATCTAATTCTAATCTAAGCAAAAAAAAAGGTCATAGGTTGAAGGAAAAGAGGAAAATAAAAATAGAGAAATCAAGCCAGTACTTCCTTGAATTCAATTTTGACCCTTTCAAGTAGAAATTCTAGTTTAAACCAATCCTAGACTTACCAATATTCACATAGCCTAAGGTATAAAATGGTGCAATCCCTAAAGGGAAGAAATTGACTAAGAAATCAACTGAGTACAATCACCATCGTCATGCATAGATTTGAACATAGGATCTCAGAGCCTTGCATTATAAAGATAATCATGCAGTACATTTAGGTTTGGATTTACCCACTTTGGTGAATTGCATGAGTAGATATCAAAAAAAGTACTAAGATTAGTTTAAAAAATTCATCCAACTAAATAAAAATCTAATAGCAAACAAACTTAGTCTAAAAATGTAAATACAATGGATGATTTTTTACCCTTCTAATTATTTAGTGGGCCAATATTTATACAATTTTTTGCCTCTCCACATAGCCTAACTTTTAATTATATTCCTTCCCATGGAGTGTATCAAATCTCAAATTTTATCTTTAGTGCATTCCTATTATGAGTTTTTTGGGATTTCTTCAGCTGCACTTGGTCCATGCCTTAATAAATTACAAGCTCAATGAAATATTAGGATTACTTGTGCCCAATTTATCTCAAGTGGTTTGACTTCTACTCTTTTGGTCATAGTAAGTGGGTTGGGAATTAATTCCCATCAATCCTTACTAGCTTTCACATTTTCACATCATCTAGGCAATATTAATGTCATGGCATTTTCCTTGATGGACCCTCACATCTCCATTAAATTCTTATTTCTTCCTTTCATAGATCATCCTCCAACTAATTTAGCTTCCTTCATAATCTCCTCAAGGGTTTTTCAAACATACCTCTATCATGCCTCATTAAAGTTTAACCTTTCCAATGTTTGGGGGTGACTTGAATCTAGTTAATTTCAATTAATTTAATTTTTTTCCAATAAAAATGAGTGGCATGAATATTAATTCTTGCATTTTCATGCTCTATATATCTATGTCCATCTAGTCAATATTAAAATTCCTACATCCATTGACTTTTAATTCTAAGTAGTTTTATCATGTTATAAATTATTACATCATAGTAGGTATTTATATAGGTTGAGTAACCTCTTAACACATGATTTTTATGGTATACTATAGGATAAAAATATAATAACCATGATTGTCCACATGATAGGGCATGTGAGTGTTGGTCACGAATCTGCCTAGTACAAAATCTACGCTTTGTGCACCCTAGACTTGTGCAACATTGAAAGGTTGAAGAATAGAGAAATATCCTTCAGGCCAATCTCCAGATAATGTTGGCTCCCTTTCTAATCTACTTTGATTTAAATATTAGGGTAGTAGAAAATAAATAGGGAAATATGATTATAAGCTAAAAGTATAGGATATGGATAGACTAACAGTCAAAATTCAAATCAAGCAGCAATTATCATACAACAGAAATGAAAGCACATGAACTATTTACAATTTTGCAAACCCAGGTGTTGTAGGTGAGTTGGAGAGGAGAGGATAATCCTCCAAGGGAGGTCCTAGGTTTGAATTACACCCTACCAAAAAGTTGAATTGGGTACCCAAAATCCAATTGATAATGTTGGTGCGGGCAGGTCCGAGCACGACTCCCGGGTGACTTTGATGGTGTAGAACCCCCTGGTCATGGTCTCTCAAACCAATGCGGTCCCGCGAGGGATTTTTTGCTTAAAAAATACTTATATTTTTGCAAATAAAACTTCCAAATAGCATCTTAGTATTCATTCCCTCACCCGCAGAGATTAAGTTCAAATGCAGAATTTAAAAGCAACAAATAGTGAAGATGAATATATTCAAAAATGACATACAAAAAATCATCAAATGCAATACCATTCAAAGAACTATAAGTTGAATCTCTCTCTATTGATGCAAAAAACATGAAGTATTATTCTGCAAAGTGTTCATCCTCCTTTCTTACATGAAAATTTTTAGTATTTATAGAGGATTGCATTCTTTCATTTAATGCACATACAAAAAAATGTTGGTAGATAAAAAACCAGCATGACTAATTTCCTCCTTGGCATCAGTGATGTTCCAGTAAAAATATGCTTCATGAAAATAATGATCCTGCTTTTGTGGGAGAATCACATGAGAAATCAGCATGATTAAATGATGGAAAACATCCTACGAGTGTTGGTGCATTGGGACGCAGCAAAGTTACCTAAAAATCGAGATCTTGGTCATTGAACCTGTGTTACCCCTATGCTTTGGAACTCATTCCTCACCAATAAATCTTACTAAGTATTAATTTTATCTTGAAAATAGGTAAAATTGGCAAGCAGTGCATTGTAAATGAACAAAAATGTAGCACTTAATCCTGTAGAAATCCTAGAACTATATTTACATTACTTCAAGAATTAAATTCACTCAATCCCAAGATTTCTCTAAGAAGATCTATAAGAATGGCACTTTGGGAAGGAATGTCTTTGGGAATAAATGCAAGAAATTGAATTCACCCAAAAATGGGGAAAAAGCCTTTTCGGGTCCATAATGGGCGAAAACAACAATTTGTTTGGCTTCTTACTGACATCTTGGTGATTTCGCCCATTAAGGGTGACAACAACAATTTTTTTGGCTTCTTCCTCTTATCATATTCTTATGCCTGAAAGAAAACACCTTCATTTTCATTTGGAATTTGCTTGCATTTTAATTTCATCATCAAAAAGGACAAAAATACGATTACAATTTGAATAGTAGCAAAATTAACTGATTTTGTCCCAAAGGAAGGCGATAGGGATTTTCACCCCCTCTGGGAGGCGACGTTGACTTTGACTATTTTGCTTCAGGATGGGCACACATTGCAACCTTCTTTCACTTGAATTTCATTTGAAAACTTGAATTCACCCCCTAGAGAGGCAAAACTACATGGCACCTCTCAACAGGGGCACCTTTGACTTTGACCACGCCTTTAGCTTTGCACCAAGCGTTGTTTTTATTTTTGCACCATCATGGGTGAAGGCACCAAATGTATTAAAAGAGGACCCCACGTCATTACTTATCACTTGCTTTTGAAAATATTTTTAATATTGTCTTTTTGCCCCAAAGAGAGGCGATAATGAGTTTCGCCCCTCACTTGGGACGAAAGCATTTTGCTCCATCCTTTTACATTTTTCTCCCCTTTGCTTTTTTTGGGGTGAAGACACTAATTTTTATTACGTTTCACCTCAAATATGGGTGAAAGTGATTTTCATTCCTTAATTGGGGTGAAACTAATCTATTACTCCTTTTAATTTCCCTTTTGGATTGAGTTACAACTTTCGCATATGAAATCCCTTTACAAGCAAAGCTTGGGGTGAAAACACTAAAATTTATTGTTTTTCCTTATAATTCCATTGCCAATTCAAAACCAAGCACTTCTTCATCGCCTTTGCTTCATTTCGGGTGAAATCACCCTTTTGTTGTGCTTCACCTCTAAAAGGGGTGAAAAATACTTTTGCCCTTCACTAGGGGTGAAACTAATTTACTCTTCCATTTCCTGGCACTTTTCCTTTTAACCATTATTCTGTCGATTCTTTTATTCCTCAAAATGTTATATATCACATTTCTATATTACAGATTGCTTTTGTCTTCAATTTTATTTACAGTAATATTATTTTAGAATTGAAAAGATAAGAATGAAATAATCAAAACAATTATAGTGAATCGAAAATGAATAAAACTATGGCATTTCTCATAAATCATCCTTGAAAATTTTATAATCAAAATTTAATGTGGTAAAGTGAAAAAATTACCAATATTTTTGGTGACTCTCAGGGTATCCAGCTCGTATGGATGCAATCGACCCTAGGCCTTCATCCATTGGACTCAGATGTTAGCTCTGCTTGGTGCATCGGACTACTTATTGCTTGCTTCAGTATTTTGCTCCTTGGCCTCCTTTGCTGTAGCCTCTTCTTGCTCTGAAAGATGCATAATTGTAGCCTCGAACACTGCAACGGCCTCGAACCAAGCATCTCCATTGATCAACTCCCAATCGTTAAGTGAATCGACAAGGTATCTGAAAGTCTCCACCTACTTCATATCAATGTAATTTACCCATTGGTTGAGCTCCAACAAACCATTGTCAATGTGTACAAGTTTCCTCATCAGGGGCAACACATGGTCTTCAGTGAGAGGCTCGTCCCAATCATTGATTTTTGAGGTGTCATCAACAAAAATTTCCCACACTGCTTCTAGGTCTTCCTTTGACAGAATGTTCCCCTTATCATCAGTGAAATTAGGGAAACCATTATTAGCCACTGCATTAAAGTAGAGTATTGAAACTCTTTTCTCTTTCTCAAACATGTCGAGTAGATTATGAGCCTCCTTAATCTGATCCAGCTTATAAAAATACTAGTGCAATATAAATTTAGCATTTTTCCAAGCTTGGGCCATGTCGCTTGTGGGACAGATTTTGAGATTTGATCTAGCTAGTGCTTGAATTTGCGTCACCATTACCAGGATGGGCTCTAGGTGCTCTTTTCCATACTCCACGATATGTCAACCATACAAGATGACTATTTGTATATCCTGAAGGTACATGAGGACCTATGTCACCTTTGCCACCATGATTTTATAGTCAACAATAAATTGGTTGCCTACCTCCTTGACATTTTCCTTGGTCAAAACAATCACCTGTGTTGATTTTAGAGCTAACTGATCCTGCAAACTCTAGATTTGGCCTTCCAAGGCAAGAACCTGTTGTTCTGCTCCTTCCTTGACCTCATGGTTATCTTGAAATGTCTTCAAATATTCTATTTTCTTCTACTAAAGAGACACATTTGACTTTTTAGATTCTAACTGTGCTCTAGTTTTAGCCAAAGTCTCCTCCAATTTAGGGATTTTCATATCAGATTCAAAAATCTCTTCCTATAGTGCTCACCATGCAAGTACAGGGAGCTCATATCTACTTTAATGTTCCCCATATTTTCCATAGTGTTGATATTTGTAAGGTCCTCGATGATGAGCTCATAAGTGTAGTCACTCGGAGCCATCTCTCCTTGACTCTTTTGTACCTAGGGAAACATTTTCACATTGTGGGCCCCCATAGTGTTAGGATCAAAATAAAATTTCTTCAATGGCTTTGCTAGCACCAAATCCTCCCTTCGCTTATAGCTCTTCAACTACTGTGACAAACTCAGGTGATCTTGGATGATATTTTTTGAAACAAGTTGTTCTGGTACAACCTTCGTCTCTAATTCAAGCAACACCTATAGCTCTAAAAATAAGGTAAAAGGGAAATGAGCCTATTTTGGATTCGGCTCAAGGGAAGTGGAAACTGGCATAGTGGGAATGGTTTATAAAATGGATATGGTTGTGGGAATGGAAGCAAGAGGTTTGGCTATGGTCACACTCACTCGGGGAGGATGTTGTGGGCTTACAGTTGTAGCGGAGGTTACTAGAATGGAAGACATAGAAATCAAAAATGGGTTCAGGGTAAATGCAAAAGAACTTAAAGAAAGGGAAGTAGAAGAAATAGGAATAGAAGAAGAGGGAGCATTGGTGACTAGTAGCTAAGAGATAGGAAGAAAAATTGAGGTGGAAGATATACCAAATGGAGGTGAAATAGAATTAGAAACCAAAGTATGAGAAATAACAATCACCAACACTCAGGAATAGAAGAGAAAGAAAATGTACCTTCAGGCCTCGACACCATTTTATCCGACAAGGGTGAAAGTGATTGTGATACTGGCTCCTTTTCCACCTGTTCCTTTGGTTTCACTGCAATGTCCTCCTCAATATTGATGATCTTGGCAATCTAGCTTAATAACTCTATCTGGACCAAGGGAATAGTCTCTAACACTTCTATATGTATAACCAAAACTATAGGAGGAGGGTTTGACAAAACTGCACCAGTCCTCAACTTTTTGGAGATCTTTATAATGGGTAACTTTTCTTTATTACTTGGCCAATACTACAGTGGCTCCTCCAACACCTGTCCTTATTTTCTTCTACAAGTGGCACCTCTTGCATCATGAGTTGTTCTTTTTTGGCCACACTCTCCTCACTACTATATTTTTGAAAACTTTAAGGTACAATACCAGCAAAAGTGACCAACTGATAACTGGTATAAAACTCATCATAAATGTCCAAAAAAATTTTATCTATCACCAAGTCATATGGTGACCCAATTTTCCCTCTATGGGCCCTCATAATCCATCAGTTACTAATCTTCTCTTGATACCAATCAAGAAGTTGCTCCTTCATATAACTGAATAACCCTAGAGGAGGAATTTGATGCTTATACGTTGCAGGGTTGTACTCGGCCTCCATATCATAAAAGTATGCCATGGTGGGAACGACATCATATTTTCCACATGCCATTCCAAATAATGCCCCTTCGAATTATTTTGATGTCACTCAATATTTGGCCTAGGGTAACAATGAAACTTCTTGGCTTGAATTAGCACTATGAAGCGACCCAAAGGATCGTACTTCCACTGCTGAAACAACTCCACCATACCAATGTCATAGAGGGCTTGGGTAATCAACTGATTCTGGCCCATTTGGCTCACCTTAATGCCTTCAAAGTGAAAATGCATAGTGTATGTGGTTCCTTTTCCTCGTCCTACCCCATAAAATTTGTTGATAAATTCATGATGGTGAACAACTTCTAATGTAAAAAGGTGTCCTGTGGTAAAATAGGGAAGAAGACATGGCTTACCAGTATAGCCAAAAATATGCATAAAAATACCCTACGTTAGCAAAAATATGTCACCCTTATCCCTTTGGACAATTTCATCTCTCATCACCCTTGGCACCCTCTCACATTTGCCAAAAATAAACTCCAAGGTAGGGCCCGCAAAAATGTAGTTAAAATTATAAAATCATTATTTTATTGACAATTTATAGGTAAACAAATACGCTAGCAATATCCTTTGTCAACCTACCTAACTGCTATGAAGAAAAATTGTTGATACATGTGAAAGAAGAAATACCATATTAAGAATTATGTGTGCTTGAACACCATGGTTTCTTCACTCTACATTTTTTCCAGCTGGGTATACATACTTCTAGCAATACAGTCAATCCAATCGAAGAAAATCAAATTTGTCCTCATCATCATTACAGTAGGGACATAGAATTTGACCTGAGAAATGCACTGCACCAATACCGTCTACCATTTTTGCACTATTGAATCAATCGGGAGACCCACAACCCAAGCCACCATAGAAAATAAATCTAGACTCTTGAAATATGTTAATGGCTTCAGTAAAGTCAACAATTCACCATGTTGGGGAATCTTTATTAGCTGGGTCTCTATAAATCGGCATAGTGTTACTATTAACTGATACTTCTCCTTTTTACCAAGATGCAATCTCTTAAAAACAAAATTGGGTGGAGGTCTAATCCCACAAGCAAATACCTCCTAGAAATCATTGAATGAAATAGTAAATAATACTTCTCTATTTGCATTATGGACAACTCTGGTGTTGGGATTATAAAATCTTGAAATTACCTCCACCAACTTTGGGAAAAAATGAACCAGTGTGCATAAATACCAGAAAAGCTAAGCATGATATGTGATAGTGAGAGGGTTCTCTAGCATCAACCCCTATTTGACTACAACATCCACTTCCTAGTGCAATTTATCAAATTTTTTATTAAAAATAATGCAATCTCCAACCTGAGCTAAAGCGTCAAAATATGGATCCAGGTCAATATTTTTATTTTGCCTAGATTTTTTAGACTTCTTGCCTCCCTTGGATTTTTTTTGCACTTTCTTTGGCTTAGTGGCACTCTTCGACATTATAGCTTTTCTCCTCATATTCAATAATTCTTAGGCACCCCTGTAATTCCTCCAATAAAGCAACTAGATGCAACAATGCTCCAAAAAATATATAAAAAATTCTACCTCCAAGCTGTGGATGCACCAAATTTATAAGTTGTGCTTTCAACCACTGGATTTAATGCATGTGTTGTTTTTTAGATAAGTTGGGTGAACATGCTTCTTGATCCTCTCGCCAGGCACATTTTTAATAGTTTTTTAACTGTCATTAACTTTCTTTTCATCCAAAATCTTCCTTGAACCTTGTGCTTGGCCACCTTTTATCTTGAAAAGTGTAACCTGGATATCAACGGCTAATCTCAAGAATGATAAACACCATGTGTCAATGATGGACACCCTTCAGGAATCAATTCTACCACTCGAGGATGTCAAATCGTTAATCTAGGGCACATGGGAAAAATTACTCTACTTTGGATGCACCCTTCCACTGAAAAATGTCACTTGTGTGCTTCAAAATCATCTTGTACCAGAAAAAGCATTCATTGGGTGAAAATAACTCTACAACTTACTTCTTTATTCAACCGATGCTCGAAAATCGTCCTTCCTATTTGCTTGGAAAATTCATAAGTTTGGCTACCCTTATAAAACAATTCTTCTTCTTTGATTTCGCCCCAAAAAAGTTCCTTGCTAAAAAAATAAGCTTTAAGTGCCACTGCTTTTATCGGAAAAGCAAATTAAAAATCAGTTTCACCCTTCATTGTCGAAAATACTTTGTTAAACTGGGAGTCTTCAAAAAGCATGAGATTTTTATTTATTTTGCTTTTTTCATTCTGGGAGTTTCGCTCCGAAATTGCATTTCACCCCAAAAAAGGTAAAACTGCATGGTGAAGTCTCAACTTTGGCGAAATTAAAAAAAATTGCTTTCTTTTCCTTATTTTTTTTATCTTTTTAAATATATATTATTATTTTTTCCCTCATTTTACCCTAAAGAGGGGCGAAAATGATTTTTGCCCCTCACTTGGGGCAAAAGTAATTTTTTTTTTTATATGGTTATTCCTCCCCTTTTTACTCCGTTAATAAAATAATTTTGCTTTTCTCCCAAACTCACTTTGCCAAAGGGCTATTTTAATGATTTTTGCCCCAAAATAAAAATGAAGCCTTTAAAACCCTTTTCAGGATAAAATTAATTTTCACGACTGCAAACGTGCTTTTCTCTTTTTTTCTCTCTTTTTTTTCTTGAAAAATAAAATAACATAAAAAACAAAGCATTTGTACATATATACATACTTGCCTTTGGAATTTATCAGTGATAATAAGCCTTCAAATGAAGGCCATTTATCGAAATCGACAATTCTCGGCCATCCATGTCCTAAAGATAATAGGCATTAACTGATTTCACCCCCAAAATCTGAAATGGACCTTCCCATATAGCTTTGAACTTATGATGCTTGCTAGGATTTGCTTTATCCATGTTCCATTTTAAAACTAGATCACCAACTTTGAATGCCTTTTTAGATGTTCTTGCTAAACCATTTCTGTGTCATCCTAGCAAGTTCGATGAAAGGATTGTAGGCCTCCTCTATTTCTTCTTCTAGTTGTAGGAGTTGTGCTAGTCTCATGCTCATAGGATTGGTTGTGTGGCACAATAAGAAACAAGAGTCAGTTTCTTTATTGACAGTAGAAGCATAATATATTGCAGTGACAACATGTTGTACGCAGGTATTGTGGATGAAAAAAACCCTGAAATATCTTGGTATTAGCTTTAGTGAGCCAATATCAGTTAAGTGTCATAACATTAGTGCCATAACATCTCCAAGAATCTGGTTATGCATTCATGCACAAAACACATTGCTATCAGGTATCACTTTTTGAAGGAGAAAGTTGTGGAAGGTGAGGTTAAGTTGGATTTTGTTCCAACTATAGAGCAAGTAGCGGATATCTTCACAAAACCATTTCCCAAGGAAGTTTTTGAGTACCTTCACAATTCATTGGGAGTGGTCACACTTCCCAAGAATTGACTAGCTACAGGGATCACATTCTCAGGGGGAGCATTTAAGTATTTGATTATCTTTTTGCTCATGTTCATGCTTTTTTCTTAGTGTAATAATTTTTTCTTGAGAATGTTGTGCATGGACTTAGGGGGAGTCTGTAGTAGCCCTTTGGTATTATTTTCAAAGGGGGAGAAGAGTTACAGAAAATTGCACGTGTTGCCAACAATTCCAAAGGGGGAGATTGTTGAGCAAGGTGCAGCAATAGTATTGTCATTGTTGTCAACACAGTCAGATAGATCTGTTGATGCAATGGACAGGAAGTTCAAAAGCTATTCAGATGCAGAAGACATGAGTTCAAAGGTTATTCAAAGCATGTACAGTGATTTTCCAAGAAGATCGAAGTGGCCCATATGCAAAAGATCAAAGAAAAAGACAAATAAGAAAAGTGTTGTGATATCGTGACATATACAGTAGGCAAGAAAATTGTCATGATTTCGTGACATGTTGGAAGAGAGAAAAAGCAGGAAAAACTATCGCGATTTCGTGACATGTTGGAAGAGAGAGAAAAAGCAGGAAAAACTGTCATGATTTCACGACATGTTGGAAGAGAGAAAAAGCAGGAAAAACTATCACGATTTCGTGACATGTTGGAAGAGAGAGAAAAAGCAAGAAAAACTGTCATGATTTCACGACATGTTGGAAGAGAGAGAAAAAGCAGGAAAAACTATCGTGATTTCACGACATGTTGGAAGAGAAAAAGGCAAGTGGAAAAACTATTGCGATTTCGCGACATGTTGGAAGAGAGAAAAAGTAGGAAAAACTGTCGCGATTTCGTGACATGTTGGAAGAGAAAAATGCAAGTGGAAAAATTGTCACGATTTCGTGACATGTTGGAAGAGAAAGAGAAAGCAAGAAAAAGTGTCACGATTTCAAGACAAGTTCGAAGAAAGAGAAAGTAAGTTGGAAAAGTGTCACGATTTCATGACATGTCGCATTTTCGCGACTAAAATAGGAGAGAGAAAGTAAGTTGGAAAAGTGTCACGATTTCATGACATGTCGCATTTTTGCGACTAAAATAGGAGAGAGAAAGTAAGTTGGAAAAGTGTCGCGATTTCGTGACATGTCGCATTTTTGCAACTAAAATAGGAGAGAGAAAGTAAGTTTGAAAAGTGTTGTGATATCGTGACATGTCGCATTTTCACGACAAAAGAAAGAGAGGAAGCGTACGAAAGCAGAACTGCCATGATTTAATGACAAAAGCAGAAAGCAAGACTTCAAAAGCAGAAGTGTCACGATTTCACGACAAAATCAAAGAAGTACAAAAGTAGAAGTGTCATGATTTTACGAAAAAAGCAGAGAAGAAGACTTCGAAGGCAGAAGTGTCACGATTTCATGACAAAAGCAGAGAAGAAGACTTCAAAGGCAGAAGTGTCTTGATTTCATGACAAAAGCAAAGAAGCTAAGTATGAAAGTAGAAGTGTCACGATTTCATGACAAAAGCTAAGTTGAAGACTACGGAGGCAAAAGTGTTGTGATATCATGATAATAGAATAGAGAAGGCGTACGGAGGTGAAAGTGTCATGATATCACATGTATTTTTGTGGGCCTAAGCAAAGAAAAAGAGGAGAGAGAAAAAGTGTCACGATATCACAACATGTTGCATTTTCGTGGGCCAAAGAACAGAGAAAGAGGAGAGAGAAAAAATGTCGCGATATCATGACATGTTATATTTTCATAGCAACAACAACAAAAGAAGCTACAGAGGCAAAAATGTCACAATTTCATGATAGGTCATAAATGCACAAGTCAAGAAGGAGAACCCGACTGAAATGAGAAGTATATCAGCTGACTAAAATTAGTTTTTACAGATGTTATGAAAGCCAACCAATATTAGGGTTTATATCCAACTAATATTAGGATCTTCATCATAAAAAATATTATTATAAAAGGAGGGTTGTTTGGAGAATTGAAGAAGTGTGGAATGTATGTGAAAAATAGTCGTGCACAGAGAGCAAGTCATGTCGAATCGTGCCAAGTGCAAAATTTGTAAAGAGAGCAGAGTGCACAAAAGGGAGAAGACGATCGTGAAGTTTGACTGTAATGAAGTAGAGTGTGCAAAGTGATTGCACAGAGAGAGAAAAGTGCACAAAAAGTGAAAAATTTGAAGTTCGACCAGGTGTTGCTGTGATTGCATAGAGAAAGTAGAGTGCATAGAGAACGCAAAGGTGAAGAAGACCAGTCAGGGTCTTGCAAAAGCAAAGATAAATCAAGGGTTAGTGCTCCTTCTAGTTGGTGTTGGTAAATCATGGGTAGGTGCTCCTTTTTTTTGGTGCTCCTTTCTATTGGTGTAGATAAATCAGGGGTTGGTGCTCCTTCCAGTGGGTGCTGGTAAATTGTTTGTAAAGTTGTGCTTTGCAAAGGCTGGATTTGGATGGTAGTCCAAGCAGTCAATTTTTGAGGAGTAGCCACATTGGTGAACCTCGTTAAATCTTGTGTTGTGTGATGCTCTTTTGTTATACTTGATGTATCTAGTAATAAGTTTTAATTTCTATGGTATTAAGAGCTATAAATTCAAGTTTAAAGAGCTACACTGATTCACCCCCCCTATCAGTGTCATTGTAATACTAACAATTGGTATCAGAGCTAAGTTCATGTACAAGCTTAACCGGCTAAGGTGATCTTGGAAGTAACACAATGGCAAGTGGTGAAGCTCTGTTCATGGCATTTGAAGAAGTAAAATCAAAAAAGGAAGAAGGGTTGAACTCTGAAGTATGTGGTGAAAACTCTAAGGCTAAAGTAGATCTAGAAGGTGAGTTGATCTCTACATTTGAAGAGTGGAAAATGGAGAGGAAAAAGAATAAGAAAATTTCAAAAAGTCTTGAGGATGCAAACGAAATCATAACCAATCTGAAAGTACAGACAAAAGAATACAAGAAAATATCTGAAGATCTCGAAGTACAAATTACCATGAAAATAGATTATTACTGCAAACTAGAAG
Source organism: Wollemia nobilis (assembly GCA_028583015.1). Taxonomy (NCBI): domain Eukaryota; kingdom Viridiplantae; phylum Streptophyta; class Pinopsida; order Araucariales; family Araucariaceae; genus Wollemia; species Wollemia nobilis. The sequence goes on along the minus strand of JAQPPZ010002969.1, from coordinate 13,593,038 downwards.
AAGAGAATGTTGGTTTACAGACGCGGATAGAAGAGATGAATCACAAAATTAGTTGCTATCACAAATGCAAATAAAGTTCTATGAATCTTGATAAGATTATAAATTACCAAAGGCCTATAGGCATCAAATTTGGTCTGGGTTTCATCGAAGGAGAATCATCAAATGGATCAAAGGCCAAAAATGTAGAATCCATAAAGAATGACAATAAAAAATAGGTTGATCAAGGAAAAATGTCTCATGTAAAAGAAAGCAATAATGCCAGGCACGAAAGGAGAATTGACAATGATGGATTCACCAATGTCACACATCAAAGAAGAAGAAGACCTATGGCTCCTACGGCAACATGGCAAAGACCATCACCCAGGTTCAATTATCCCTTTTTTGGTTTCTATTTTAAATGCAATGGCTATGGACATAAAATCTCATACTGCAAATATAATGTAAGACCAAGGAATTTCACCAGTAGAAATGCTTTTTCTCCTCTGATGAATTATACAGTAGAATGTTATAACTATCATAATTTTGGGCACATTGCAAGAAACTATAGAAGTACATTTGCATCAAATCAGTTTCAAGGAAGAAAATTTCAACCAAATAGGATGAGACAAAATAGAAAACTTCTCAAAAAACATGCACAAGCTAGTGATAAGGGAAAGGCAAAACAAGAGCCCAAAACTACTATCAAAACGGAGTGGAAAGAAAAAGAGTGACTTAAGGAAGAAAAGGAATCCTTAATTGTACAAAAAACATTTAAAGCATAGAATAAATATGTACCATGGATACTTGATAGTGGATGCTCCAGTCATATGATAGGTGACAAACAGAATTTTGAGAAGTTACAGAAATATGAAGGTGGTTCAGTAAAGTTTGGAAATAATGATGGAGCTAAGATAGTTGGCAAAGGTTCAATTAAATTTAGTGACGAAAAAATTAAGTCAAAAGAAGTCTTGTCTGTGGATGGTTTGAAACATAACTTGTTGAGCGTAAGTCCGATTTGTGATAAAGGTCATGAAGTAGTTTTTAAGAAGCGGGGTTGTGAAGTCAAAAAAATAAAAAGTGGAAAATTGATAGCAACTCGGATCAAGGACATCCGGCAACCTCGTACATGCTCTCGGAGACTTCGAAGGAGCTTGTTTTATTGGACAGGAAGAAGAAAGTTGGTTGTGGCACAAGAGACTCGGTCATATCAGTTTTGATAATCTAGTAAAAATCAACTCAAAAAGGGCAGTGAGAGATATTCCCACCATCAGCAAACCTGCAAACAACATTTGTGCTTCATGCCAAAATGGGAAGAAAACTAGAGTCACATTCAAAACAAAAGAGTACTACTCAAGCAAACCTTTGGAACTAATACACACTGATTTATGTGGACCCATGAGAACACAAAGCATAAATGGTGACAAATATTTTATGTTGTGCATTGATGACTATTCTAGAATGACATGGATAATTTTCTTGAAGCATAAATCAGAAGCTTTTGAAAGGTTCAAGATTTTCAAAAACCAAGTTGAGAATGAAAGAGGAAGGAGGATCAAATGTTTAAGATCATATAGAGGAGGAGAATTCATTTCAGATGAGTTTGTAGAGTATTGTGAAAAATAAGGTATTAGGAGACAGTTTTCAGTAGCCAGGACACCTCAGCAGAATAAAATGGTAGAAAGAAAGAACAGGACAGTGTAGGAAATGGCATGGACTATGTTGGCTAAAAGTAGAGTAGCAGACATATTTTGGAGAGAAGCAGTCCATACTGCGATATATATCCAAAATAGGTACATGCTGAGAACACATGAAAGCAAAACTCCTTATGAGTTGTGGTTCGATAAAAGGGCAACAACAAAATACCTCAAAGTTTTTGGTAGCAAGTGCTACATCAAAAGAACTAAAGATAATCTTGGTAAGTTTGAAGATAGAGCGGATGAAGGTATTTTTGTTGGTTATTTGCCAAGAAGCAAAGCTTACAAATGCTACAACAAGAGGCTAAAGAAAATTGTGGACAGTGTCGATGTTAAATTTGATGAAGGTAGAGAACGAGTAATTAGCTATGAAAAGAACTACCCAATTTATGAAGATGTTATTGAAGGAGATGAGGAAAACAAAATGGAAAAGATACATAAAATTGACTAAGATGATTTAAGTTGTGATTCATAAGTGGAATAAAATAAGAAATTCAAAACAGGCAACTGGCAAAAAAATCATCCTAGAGAGCAAATAATTGGAGACCCCAAAGTTGGTGTTCAGACAAGAAGAAGAGTAGTAAGTTACTACTCTCTATTATCCAACATTGAGCCCAAAAATGTTGCTGACGCAAGCAAATATGAAAGTTGGATGAAGGCAATAAATGAAGAATTAGATCAGATCGAGAAAAACAAAACTTGGGAGTTAGTACCTAGACCTACAAATAAAAATATAATCGGGACTAAATGGATATTTTGAAACAAATTGAATGAAGACGGACAGGTAGTCAGAAATAAAGCAAGATTGGTATGTAAGGGTTATGCACAAGTTGAATGCATTGACTTTGAGGAAACTTTTGCACCAGTAGCTAGACTAGAGGCAATTAGAATATTTCTGGCTTTTGCAGTCTACAAGAATTTCAAAGTTTATCAAATGGATGTGAAATCAATGTTTTTGAATGGAAAACTTGAAGAAGAGGTTTATATTGAGCAACCAGATGGTTTCCAACTTGGTGATGATCCCAACTTGGTTTGCAAGTTGAATAAAGCATTATATGGCTTAAAATAGGCACCCCGAGCATGGTATGCAAGGCTAGACAACTATATCACTCAACAAAGGTTTAAGAAAGGTATGGTGGATAGTAATTTGTATGTCAAAATAGAAAATGGGCATCTTATTATTATTGTTGTATACGTAGATGATATCATATTTGGCAGCAGCAAAGATGAGTCATGTAAAGATTTAGCAAATAATATGTAGAAAGAATTTGAAATGTCAATGATTGGTGAACTTTCGTATTTCCTTGGGTTGCAAGTTAATCAAAATAAGAAGGGCATATTTATTTCTCAAGTTAAATATGTGAAAGAGATGTTAAAAAATTTCACAATGGAGGATTGTAAGCCAGTTAGCACTCCCATGAGAACAGGTTGCAAGTTGAGCAAGGATGATAAATCTCCACCTGTTGATCAAACCATGTACAAATCTATGATTGGGAGCTTACTATACCTGATGACTACTGGACCAGATATTTTGCGGGTAGTATGCATGGTAGCATGATTTCAGGCTAATCCCAAGGAGACTCATGTGAGAGCAGTGAAGAGGATTCTTTGGTACCTCAAGGGTACTATGGAGTATGGGTTATGGTATATGAAAGGTAAAGACTTCACCCTTATTTCATATTCAAATGTAGATTGGGTAGGATGTGTCAATGACAGAAAGAGTACCAATGGAGGTGCATTCTATCTTGGAGACAGATTGGTCGCATGGTAGAGTAAGAAACAAGAGTCAGTTTCTTTATTGATAGTAGAAGCATAATATATTGCAGTGACAACATGTTGTACGTAGGTATTATGGATGAAACAAACCCTGAAAGATCTTGGTATTAGCTTCAGTGAGTCAATATCAGTTAAGTGTGATAACACCAGTGCCATTAACATCTCTAAGAATCCGGTTATGCATTCACGCATAAAACACATTGCTATTAGGTATCACTTTTTGAAGGAGAAAGTTGTGGAAGGTGAGGTTAAGTTGGATTTTGTTCCAACTACAGAGCAAGTAGCAGATATCTTCACAAAACCATTGCCCAAGGAAGTTTTTGAGTACCTTCGCAATAAATTGGGAGTGGTCACACTTCCCAAGAATTGACTAGCTATAGGGATCACATTCTCAGGGGGAGCATTTAAGTATTTGATTATCTTTTTGCTCATGTTCATGCTTTTTGCTAAGTGCAATAAATTTTGCCTGAGAATGTTGTGCATGGACTCAAGGGGAGTCTGTAGTAGCCCTTTGGTATTATTGTCAAAGGGGGAGAAGAGTTACAGAAAATTGCACATGTGTTGCCAACAATTACAAAGGGGGAGATTGTTGAGCAAGGTGTAGCAACAATATTGTCATTGTTGTCAAACAGTCAGATAGATCTATTGATGCAGTGGATAGGAAGTTCAAAAGCTATTCAGATGCATAAGACAGGAGTTCAAAGGTTATTTAGAGTATGTATAGTGATTTTCCAAGAAGATCGAAGTGGCCCATATGCAAAATATCAAAGAAAAAGACAAGAAAAGTGTCGCGATATCACAACATATACAACAGGCAAGAAAAATTGTCACGATTTCGTGACATGTTGGAAGAGAGAAAAAGCTAAAAAAATTGTCGCGATTTCGCGACATGTTGGAAGAGAGAGAAAAAGCTGGAAAAATTGTTGTGATTTCGTGACATGTTGGAAGAGAGAGAAAAAGCAGGAAAAACTGTCACGATTTCATGACATGTTGGAAGAGAAAAATGCAAGTGGAAAAACTGTCATGATTTCGCGACATCTTGGAAGAGAGAGAAAAAGCAGGAAAAACTGTCATGATTTTGCAACATGTTGGAAGAGAAAAAGGTAAGTGGAAAAATTGTCATGATTTCGCAACATGTTGGAAGAGAAAGAGAAAGCAAGAAAAAGTGTCACGATTTCGTGACAAGTTCGAAGAAAGAGAAAAGTAAGTTGGAAAAGTGTCGCGATTTCACGACATGTCACATTTTCGTGACTAAAATAGGAGAGAGAAAGTAAGTTGGAAAAGTGTCACGATTTCATGACATGTCGCATTTTTGTGACTAAAATAGGAGAGAGAAAGTAAGTTGGAAAAGTGTCACGATTTCGTGACATGTCGCATTTTCATGACTAAAATAGGAGAGAGAAATTAAGTTTGAAAAGTGTCGTGATATCGTGACATGTCGCATTTTCATGACAAAAGAAAGAGAGGAAGCATATGGAAGCAGAACTGTCACAATTTCGTGACAAAAGCAAAAAGCAAGACTTCGAAAGCAGAAGTGTCACGATTTCACGATAAAAGCAAAGAAGTAAAGTACGAAAGTAGAAGTGTCACGATTTCATGATAAAAGTAGAGAAGAAGACTTCGAAGGTAGAAGTGTCGCGATTTCGTGACAAAAGCAGAGAAGAAGACTTTGAAGGCAGAAGTGTCACGATTTTGCGACAAAATCAAAGAAGCTAAGTATGAAAGCAGAAGTGTCACGATTTTGTGGCAAAAGCTAAGTTGAAGACTACGGAGGCAGAAGTGTCGTGATATCGCGACAAAAGAATAGAGAAGGCATACGGAGGTGAAAGTGTCATGATATTGCGACATGTATTTTTGCGGGCCTAAATAAAGAAAAAGAGGAGAGAAAAAGTGTCACGATATCGCGACATGTTGCATTTTTGTGGGCCAAAGAAAAGAGAAAGAGGAGAGAGAAAAAAGTGTTGTGATATCGCGACATGTTATATTTTTGCGGCAACAGCAACAAAAGAAGCTACAGAGGCAAAAATGTCATGATTTCGTGACAGGTCGTAAATGCGCAAGTCAAGAAGGAGAACCCGACTGAAATGAGAAGTATGACAATCGACTAAAATTAGGGTTTATAGTTGTTATGAAAGCCAACCAAGATTAGGGTTTACAACCAACTAAGATTAGGATCTTCATCATAAAAAATATTGTTATAAAAGGAGGGCTATTTGGAGAATTGAAGAAGTGTGGAATGTATGTGAAATACGGTCGTTGTGCGCAGAGAGCAAGTCATGTCGAATCATGCTAAGTGCAAAATTCATAAAGAGAGCAGAGTGCGCAAAAGGGAGAAGACGATCGTGAAGTTTGACTGTAATGAAGTAGAGTGTGCGAAGTGATTGTGTAGAGAGAGCAGAGTGCATAGAGAGCAAAAAATTTGAAGTTTGACTAGGTGTTGCTATGATTGCGCAAAGAAAGCAGAGTGCACAGAGAATGTGAAGTTGAAGAAGACCAGTCAGGGTCTTGCAAAAGTAAAGATAAATCAGGGGTTAGTGCTCCTTCCAGTCGATGCTAGTAAATCAAGGGTAGGTGCTCCTTTTTATTGGTGCAGATAAATCAGGGGTTGGTTCTCCTTTCTGTTGGTGCAGATAAATCAAGGGTTGGTGCTCCTTTCTATTGGTGCAGATAAATCAGGGGTTGGTGCTCCTTCTAGTGGGTTCTGGTAAATTGATTGTAAAGTTGTGCTTTGCAAAGGCTGGATTTGGATGGTAGTCCAAGCAGTCAATTTTTGAGGAGTAGCCACATTGGTGAACCTCTTTAAATCTTGTGTTGTGTGATGCTCTTTTGTTATACTTGTATCTAGTAATAAGTTTTAATTACTGCAGTATTAAGAGTTGTAAATTCAAGTTTAAAGAGCTACACTGATTCACCCCCCCTCTCAGTGTCATTGTAAGACTAACACTTAGTTGAAATGGCCTCTGCCCATCTGGTGAAATAGTTTGTTGTAGTCTAAATATATTTGTGTTGGGAAAAAGAATTGGGATTAATAACCTCAATAAATTCTAAGCCCCATTATTGAAATGGTGCTTTGACTTGTATGGGAATAAGGGGCAAAGATGCCTTCCTGCTTCTATCGACATATCTTTGGCAGTTATCACAATTTTTATTGACTTTGAATGCATCTAAAAAAAGAGTAGGCCAAAAATAGCCTACTCTAAGGATCTTAAGTGCCATGGGCCTTCCTGTATAGTGGACACCTAATAGACCAGAGTGAAACTCCTCTAGAATCCTCTATTTCTCTATCTCCTTAACACATCTAAGAAGGAATCCATCAATATTTTTTTGGAATAAGCTCCTTGGAAACAACACATGCTTGAGGGCTTGCAATTTGACTCTCCTTCTTTTTTAGGAGTAGAGGTGTGATGGACATCTCCATGAGTTAAAATATTTTACAAGGTCTTGTATCCAATCACGACCAACCAAAGCTTGATTAGCGAGATTACTCTCCCTTAGTGTATTATCAGACTTAAGATCAACTAATTGAGAAGTGGTGCTCTTAGCAAATCTTGGTAGAGTGCTCAATCACAAACCAACTTAGTTGGCTGAATCTCTACATCAAACTCCTGGATTTTGAAAATCCAATGAGATCTCTTATCACCAAGTTCACCCTGAATAAAGAAACTTTTAACATTTGGATGATTTATATAAACAATTATCTTACTTTGTGAAAAAAAGTTCTATAATTTCTTTAGAGATTTCATAACCGCATAGACTTGCTTCTCAATAAAATTATACTTCTTCTCGTGTGGCTAGATGACTTGGTTGAGGAAAGAAATTAGTTTTCATCTCCATTATCTCTCTTTTGTGTGAGAACAGATGTATAGCTTGCTTGAGCACTCACAATGTAAATGATAAAATCCTTTGAATAATCTAGATTGATTAAGACAGGGGCTTGGACAATTCTTTCTTTTATTTCTTGGAAAGATCTCTTCCTTTGCTCTGTCCACTTAAAATTTATGTATTTCTTAAGAAGCTAAGTAATTGACTTCACAACTTGAGCAAAGTCTACTATGAACTTTCGAATAAAATTAATTTATCCAAAAAATGACTATAGTTCTTTCTTATTGGTTGGTAGTGGTAACTTCAAGACAGCTTCAGTTCTGGAAGGATCAATGGTCAACCCTTCCTTCAAAATCACATGGCCTAGAATTTTCTCCTCTTTAACAACAATAATAAATTTCTTGGGGTTGATAGAAATTCCAAACTCATGATATTTCTTGAAAACTTGTCTTAGGTGAGAACCATGCTCTTTCCTATCATGTGAAAAAATAGTAATGTCATCTAGATATATCATAATAATGCAATTCAAAAACTCACCAAAAGCTATTTCCATTGCTCTTTGGAAGGTAGCACTGACGTTTGATAGACCGAAAGGTATTCGTTGATAGGCAAAAGTGCCCCACTTTGTAGTGAAAGTCATTTTCTATTGATCTTCATCCTTCACCCATTTGGTTATAGCTGGAGAAACCATCTAGTAGTGAGAATATTTGTGATTCGATAACTACATGAAGGATCTAGTCAATCTATGGCAAGGGATAATGGTCTTTCAGTGATTCCTGATTCAAATTATGGAAATCCACGCATAAGCGAATGTCTTCGTTCTTTCGCACTAGGACTAGATTCGCCACCCAAGTAGGATGCTTGATAGGATATATGATTTTCACCTCCAACATCTTTAGTAACTCTACCTTCATTAGTACCTCAATATTTGGATTAATAGGTTGTTGTTTTTGTCTAAAGGGTTTTACCCCTTCTTGCAACTTGATGGTATATTGTATCATGTCTTTGTTATAGCCTTTAAGATCATGATAGCTCCAGGAAATAATATTTGGGAACTCATAACATAATTTCTTATATTTGTTTGAGCTCCTCTAGAGAGAAATCTATCTCGACTTTGATTATCTTGTCAGGTTCCAATTTCAGCTCAGTATACTCTTTCTCATCCACTTTGACCCTACACTTTTTTGCTCTATCATTCTAATCAAAGAGGTTCTCAAGAGTAATCAATCCTTTTGGTATGTTATTATTTTTGAGTTGTATTAAACCCTCATCTTCATATTCGTCCAATGTCCTTCCCTCCACACTAATGGCTTCTTTAGTCAAAAATTCATAATCTGCTAATCGTTGTCAAAACCTTTCCAGTAGATATTTTTGTCGAGGACTAAAGGTCTATAGATTAATCTTATAGTCTTAGGCTTTCTTACCACATTCTCAATAGGAGAGAAGTTCTCACCAAGGGATACTAGAATATTTGCATGTTTATTTTATTCTCACAAAACTGCTTGAAAATTTAATGCGATAAATGACTCAAATAGGTCCCATACATTGTTGTGGCATGCCTTCAGTAGTTCTGCTTTGAAATGCACTTGTTGGTCACCTGGTTGACAATTAAATAAAAATATCTGAAAACTTACATTTGTTTGATCCTAATATTTTTCTCTTTCTTCAGGCCTAAGCACAATGCTTCGTACTTGATGGCATTATTTTTATAGCTCTAGGTCAACCGGTATGAATGTCTTCTAAATTATAGAAGGAGAGATAAAGACTATTCCAACTCCAGCACCATTCTTGCATCTAACGCTATCAAAGTACATTTTCCTCAATTGATCAAGGATAGAACCTAGATCGTCAAAAATCTTTGTTTTACCCTTCTCAAGCTTAGTAATGGTGTAACAATTGATTTTTATCTCCATATCTAATTCAAGGAACACCTGTAGCTCCAAAATAGGGTAAAAGGCAAATGAGCCTATTGTGGATTCAGCTTGAGGGAAGTAGAAACTAGCATAGTGGGAATGGTTGATGAAATGTAGGTGGTTGTGGGAATGGAAGCAAGAGGTTTGGCTATGGTCACACTCACTCGGGGAGGAGCTTATGGACTTACATTCATAGTAGAGGTTACTGGAATGGAATATACAGAAAGCAAAAATTGGTTCAGGGTAAATGCAAAAGAAATGAAAGAAAGGGAAGTAGAAGAAACAGGAATAGAAGAAGATAGAGCATTGGTGACTGGTGGTTGAGAGATAGGAAGCAAAAATTAGGTGGAAGGTATACCAATGGAGGTGAAATAGAATTAAAAACTAAATAATAAGAAATAACAGTCACAAATGCTCAAGAATAGAAGAGAGAGAAAATGTACCTTCAGGCTCTGACACCATTTGAGTCGATGAGGGTGAAAGTGATTATGATATTGTCTCATTTTCCACTTGGTCCTTTGGTTTCACTGCAATGTCCTCATCAAGATTGATGATCTTGGCACTCTAGCTCAATAACTCTATCTAGACCAAGGGAATAGTCTTTAACACTTCTATTTGTATAGCCAAAATTATAGGAGAAGGGTTTGACAAAACTACACCAGTCCTCAAATTTTTGGAGATATTTATAATGGGTAACTTTTCCTTATTACTTCTTGCCCAAAACTGCAGTGGCTACTCTGACACTTGTCCTTATTTTTCTTCTACAAGTGGCACCTCTTGCATCATGAGTTGTTATTTTTTTGCCACACTCTCCTCACTGCTAGAATTTTGAAAACGTTGAGGTACAATACCGAAAAAAGTGACCGACTGATAACTAGTATAAAACTCATCATAAATATCCAAAAATATTTCATCCATCACCAGGTCATATGGTGACCTGATTTTCCCTCGATGGGCCCTCATAATCCATCAATTAGTAATATTCTCTTTAGACCAATCGAGAAGTTGCTCCTTCATCTAACTGAATAACCCTGGAGGAGGAACTTGATGCTTATGTGTTGTAGGATTTTACTCGACCTCCATCTCATAAAATCCATGCCATGGTGGGAGTGACATCATATTTTCCACATGCCATTCCAAATCATGCCCCTCCAAATTATTTTGATGTCGCTCAATATCTGTCATGGGGTAACAATGAAACTTCTTGGCATAATTTAGCACCGTGAAATGACAACTTCATCATACTTCCATCGCTGCAACAACTTCATCATACCAATGTCATAAACTGATTTAGTAATAAATTTATTGTGGCCCACTTGGCTCACCTCAATGCCTTCAAAGTGAAAAGGCGTAGTGTATGTGGTTCATTTTCCTTGTTCTTCCCCATAAATGTTGTTGATAAATGCATGCTAGTGAACGACTTCTAATGCAAAAAGGCATCTTCTAGCAAAATATGGAAGAAGAAATGGCTTGCCAATATAGCTAAAAATATGCATAAAAATTCCCTACGTTAGCAAAAATATGTCACCCTTCTCCCTTTGGACAATTTCCTCTCTCATTGCCCTTGGCACCCTTTCACATTTGCCAAAATTCAACTCCAAGGCAGGGCCCACAAACATGTAATTAAAATTATAAAATAATTCTTTTCTTGACAAGTTAGAGGTCCACAAATACACTAGCAATCTCCTATTTTCTCTGTCAACCTACCTAACTGTTATGAAGAAAAAATTTTGATACATGTGAAAGAAGAAATACCATATTAAGAATGATGTGCACTTGAACACCATGGTTTCTTCACTCTGCATTTTCTCCAGCTAGGTATGCATACTTCTAGAAATACAGTCAATCCAATCGAAGAAAATTAGATTTATCCTTAACGTCATTGCAGTAGGGACATAGAATTTTACCTGAGAAATGCACTACACCAATACCATCTACCATGTACCACTTGTGCACTGTCGAATCAATCGGGAGACCCACAACCCAAGACACCATAGAAAATAAATCTAGACTCTTGAAATATTTTAATGGCTTCGATAAAGTCAACAATTCACCATGTTGGGGCATATTTATCAGCTGGGTCTCTATAAACCGGTATAGCGTTACTATTAACTGATACTTCTCCTCTTTTTTACCAATATGTAATCTCTTAAAAAAAAATCTAAAATAGGTCTAATCCCACAAGAAAATACCTCCTGGACATCATCGAATGAAATAGTGAATAATACTTCTCTATTTGCATTATGGACAACTCTAGTGTCAGGATTGTAAAATCTTGAAATTGCCTCTACAAACTTTGGGCAAAAATAGATCAGTGTTCATAAATACCAAAAAATCTAAGTGTGATATGTGATAGTGAGAGGGTTCTCTAGCATCAATCCCTGTCTGACTGCAACATCCACGTCTTGGTGCAATTTATTAATATTTTTATTCAAAATAATGCAATCTCCAACCTGAGCTAGCGCGTCAAAATATGGATCCACATCAATATTTTCATTTTGCCTAGCTTTTTTAGAATTCTTGCCTCCCTTGGATTTTTTATGTACATTCTTTGTCTCAGTGGTACTCTTCGACTTTATAGCTTTTCTCCCCATCTTTGACAATTCTTAGGCACCCCTGTAATTCCTACAATCATGAAACTAGATGTAGCAATGCTCTAGAAAATATATAAAAAATTCTACCTCCAAGCTGTGGATGCACCAAATTTATAAGTTGTGCTTTCAACCACTGAATTTAATGCATGTGCTACTTTTTAGAGAATTTGAGTGAACATGCTTCTTGATCCTCTCGCCAGACACATTTTTTAATAAACTTTTTAACTATCATTAACTTTATTTTCACCCAAAATCTTCTTTGAACCTTGTGCTTGGCCAACTTTTATCTTGAAAAGTGAAACATGGATGTCAACGACTAATCCTGAGAATGATAAACATCATGTGTCAATTATGGACACCCTTCAGGAATCAATTCTACCACTCGAGGAAGTCAAATCATTAATCTAGGGCACATGGGAAAAATTACTCTACTTTGTACACATCCTTCCATTGAAAAATGTCACTTGGGTGCTTCAAAATCATCTTGTACCAAAAAAAGTATTCACTGTGTGAAAACAACTCTGCAACTTGCATATTTATTCAACCAATGCTCAGAAATCATCCTTCCTATTTTCTTGGTGAATTCATAAGTATGGTTTTGCACTTGGGCAAAATCATAGTACCCTGGATATCATGTCCATTTTATCTATGATAAGAATAATATTGATCCTCTCTATACCCTTTTGACTTTGGGTGGCCCAGATCCAAAAAAATTATTTTTGGTAATGTTATCGCCTTGGCCTCACATAATTTGTTTAATAAGGATGCCAAAGACTTAGGCAATGACGTGTATGTGCAAGGGGTGCGATATTTTTGGTCTTACCCTTGATTCTTGTTGCATCGGTTTTTATATTGCATGGGAGGGGGTTGAGCCTAATAGTTAGGCTACTGTTGGGACTTCTCCACTTTAGGAATGTTTAGAACAACATGGTTCATAGGTGTTGGTTTCACCTAATGAGGATTGTTGCGAGTGTTTTTATTCCATTCTTTCTTTCATAGTTTTATCTCTCCCTCTTGGAATTTAATGTCCTCGATGGCCTTGGATTTTGCCAAAGCTTCTTCAAAAGTTTGATACTGTGATAATTGTAATAACAATGATATGTTCTTAGAGTATCTCTTGGTGAACATCTGAGTTAACTTAAAAATAAGAATGGTGACATGATCTTGTACCATCTATTTTTGTAATCCATTATTCGCTCATCATCATATTGGTGTAGATTCAACAAGTCAAATAGAATCACCTTTTTCTTAACTATGAAAGAGAAGCATTTGAGAAAGGTGTTAGCTAGTTGTTCAAATCTAGATATGCTATGCCTAGGTAACTTATTATACCACTCCAAGGTAGAACCCAAGATTTTTATCACAAATGTACATAATAGCAAAGCATCATTATTTTGAAGTTATAACCACAAGTTCATGAAACTTGTGACGTGCTCCTGGGCATCATCATCTCCCCTAAATTTATCCAACTTAGGCATCTCAAAATGCTTAGGGTAAGTCAAACTAGGCACTGATGGATGAAGGGGTTGGTTATATAACTTGCTCAACATGGGTTTTTGATAAATCGCACCTTGTTTCTTGAGCAACTAGATTTACTCTATGAGCACTTTATAATCCTATGATGAGATGATCTCATATTCTTGAAGAGGTATCTTAGGAGCAAGAGATGGAATTCTTCGATTTGACCGAGTTGGAAAAATTTGATCACCCACTAAGTCTTCACAAGATGGCTTAGGATATGTTTGGTCCCGTTCATCTGCTTATGTCCCTTCATAGACCTTATGTTTCGATGGGTTTGGCATTAGGCGCTATCTTTACCATGAATTATGCATTTAAGTGTGAAGAGGATGGGTCTATGTTTTCCTAGTAGGCAAATCATTATGAAACGTAGTGCACCTCATGGTGTGTTGTTACCTATAGATAGTGATGGTAGGCATTTCTACCTGAGCTATACTATGAGTTTGTTCTTCATGTAACTTTTTCTCAAGGATTATTTCTTCATGTAGTTTGTGTTCATACATCCACTAGTAGTGTAATATCTATTTATCTATGTTCTTATGGTCTAATTTTTCTCGTTCATGATGCAAATCCTCCAATTTATATTGGAGTAACTACTCCCTTTGGCTAGCATTAGACCTAGGTAGTCGATCTGTGTAATCCACTATATAAGATTGCTGACTTCTTGCCTTGATGTGAGGGGTTTTGGTTATTTTAGTTCTTACAGAAGGGACAACTACCATCTTACCTCATTCAATTGAGGCTACATTCACTTTGTTTTCAACCCTAGGTGGACTATCCTCATGTGATGATGGTGCGGGTGTGTGGTGTTCTCACTTAGAACACTCACCACATGCATATGTAAGATAAACTCTATCTTCATCACAACCAATCTCAAAATGAGAATGAGTTAATAAAGAGTCTCTATGGGTTGGATTTGGACCATACCTATCTAAATGATTTAACTTGTGAATTTTCCAAGGTTTTTCTGGAGGATTATCATCCCTAGCTCAAATATGCAAGGGCATATACTTTGCTCCAACCTCTGAATTATTTGTAGATATGTGGGGTACACAAATGTGTGGAACCCTTTTGTTAGGCCCCTCATTGGGTGGATCTTATCTATGAAAAATATGTGATCAATGATTCCTAGAAATATCCCCATCATGGTCATAAGGATTTCTTGAAGAACTTCTCCTAGTAGGGGTCTCTCGATGAGTGGGTTCCCCATGGGTGGAACTGTCTCCATGGAGATTGCCTAAACATCATTTAGGTAAATTTTGGTCATGTAGGCTATATCTAAGGTATTATGAGCCTTCCTGTACATTTTTAGTGGTCTTATTATGTAACTAGATGCAACTTCATGCACTAACCATTTTGTTTTGATTATGCATGTAATTAGGAAACAAACAATGTATACAAATGATTATCTTGTTTAAGAATTAATTGTGTTTCCTAGAAACTAGCTTGTGTGTTATAATTCATTGAATATCTTACCTTTCTCTTGTTTGAGTTTGAAAATATTGATGTAATGCTCAATGTTAAAGGGTTTTCACCTGTATGCTCTCACACACTAATCTGGTGATGAAGTCCATATTGTGAAACCCACCAAAATATGGAGATGAAGCCCATATTCGATGAGGGAGCATAGGTCCTACCAGTACTCACCTAGTTCACTATGATCAATGATACATATTTTGAAGAAGAGTACGTATAATTTTTCATGGCTACGACGGTTCTTGAAGCTAGCATTGGCCAAGAATGGCGTTCAAAAATCCACAATACAAGCCAAACATGTGGTGATGAAGGCCACCATTGGTCTTGATCAACTCATTGGATGTCACTTCCAACTCACTGATGTTAAATTTGATATGTGATGTGTGTGTGGATTCCTTTTATTCCATGCAAAAGTAAAATGCAAGATAGAGCATACAATGACTTTTCACTAATGCATAAAAGATGTTTCAAATTTCCAAATATGAAGATAAAAATGTTTTAATTTTTAGAAACTTGAAATGCAACCCTAAATGATAACAACCTTTAAGTAGGCCACATGCAATCAAACCCTAACAAATAATTTATCAGGGGTTATCTCTATGAAAAATGGTCTATAGCAGAGATCATCAGACACAGAGTTGGTTAGAAATGTGGGCCATTGTATCCTAGGGTGGCTATAAGTAGAGGTTGCTATTCCTAGAAACAGTTGCCAATAGAGTATTTAAAACTTAAAAAATTCCTTTAAATTTCTCCATATTTTCTAATTAAAATTGCTACTCTATCTTTTTCTGGAAAAATATAGTAAAATTAGGTAAAGAACCACTTACAAGTGTAGCCATCATTTGATGAAGATGTGTATTTAATTTGTTGTACTCTATTTTGAGGCCATCAGAGATCAAAGCGATGGCCCTACTGACCATCGAAGCCAATGGTAGCAGCCACTGTGAGCCACACCAACTTAGAACGATGATACCTGCAAGTTCAAAATAGCAAGAAAAAGCAAGTTAGTGATAATTTTAGGAAATTGTGGGAATGGTCCCACACATGATCGCCACTGTAGAATTGACAAAATATCTAACAACCTACATAATGTAAAATGTAATCAACTTGATAATATGAAATTTATGTAACCATCATGACAAGAAATAGAAACATGAAATTGCTCTTCTCATTAATATTCAAGAAATATCTTTACAACAGGTTATAATAGATCCCTCTTAGGGATTCACTAAATTGATACAAAAATTACATCAATATTCCAAAAATAGGTGTTCTCTAAAGATCTCTTGTAATTTCCTAAACTAATAATGAATGTTTTTTCTAATAACCTTATCTTGATGATGCCAAGAAGGGTGATATTGATGATGATATACTCCTAATAAGACCTTTAACATACATACATAAGCACATACAAAGCATCAATAACAAATCTAAAGCCTCTCAAGATGAGACCGGTCTCATGATAATACCAATGAAATGAAATGCTAAAAACAATACAAAAAATGCATGAAATACTGAAATAAATACTGCTAAACTAGATTAAAAATAGAATTAAAGGCTACTAAAACTGATCTCATTAAGAAAATAAAGCAAAATGAACTTCATATCAACACTGTCATTGTTCAAAATGATTGGCTCTGCTAGCCGTCCTCGAGTCTGGTGGTGGTTCTTGTGGGTTACTATCGAAAATAGCAGTCACCAAATAGAGACTTTATTCTTTGAGCTCGATACTTGGTGATGTTCAATTCGACTACTTAATTGATGTTCAAGGTTCATTGTGTCCTAAAACATAGTTGGATCATAGAATTGGCTCAAATTGATGGTGAATTGATGATGAAAAACAATGTAACTTATCCTTCAAGCTCTTCAAAGCTCCATGAATGCAAAAGACAACTTCATAAGAAAATTTCAGTAACGCCATGATTTTTATGAGATATTGCACTCTTTAATCACAAAATGATAGCACTTCGTTATATTCAATTGGGGATCAATTCTTTCTCTTTTATCATGTTTTTTTGGCACCTTATATAGAACTCCTAAATTGGGATCCTAGCTTGCTGAAGAAGCCAAGATCAAGATTTGGTTAGGCTCAAGGAGGTGAGGAATTACTTATGGAAGCTTCTTGAACCAAAACCGTTCAAGATTAGTTGCGTTGTAACTGATTTTACTTGGCTCAGGGAGCTTGAGATTGTTACAAATGAGGTCATCTTCAACAGGAATGACCCACATGGGGATCGTCATTAGCTCCAATGATTGCGAGGCACCCATTAGGAGGGACAACGACCTAGGGTAAAAAGGATTAGCTTGCCCTATTCGAGTGGTTAGAACTAATGTTAGGTCTTGGAAAGGTCCAGGATGAGTCATATGGCCTGCAAAGGTGTCGACATGAGTATCCTCCTCAACATGACATGTTTTAGGAGTCTACAATACCTTCTAAAATATGACATGGTATGTATTTAGTATGCTTCTCCTATGTCTCCTTTATTCTGCAACTTGCACTCTAATTTAGGTGTTGTCCTCTTTTCCATACTTTAATACAATACTACATCCTCTTTCACTATATTTAAAATTTTCCCTTATTTATGGTACTCTCGAAGACTTTGACTATCCTCCTATTTTTGGTTGGTTTCTCTAAGCATCGATTGTGTTGCACCCCCTCACTTGCATTACCTTTATCTCAAGAGTATTCTTGTATGACTTGTCCTTCATGTAAAGAATACATTTCATTTTGCTTATGTTAGTTGGAGTTACCTTCTACGCTATGACACTTGGAAATGTAACTCTTTCACTCTCCTATTAGAATATATTTTGTCCTTCCAAGTGGTGGTGCTTCTCTTCTATGTAACATATATCTTCTTTGTAATGCTCCTTTATTCTACTTTAGTTGGTAACATACTACTCCTCTATATTTTTTGTTCTTTTATTTGTAACGCTCCTTCTCTTCTCTTAGTAACATTTTATGCTTCACAAAATTCCTTTGATATGAATGACACTTAGGCTTTACATTTATTGAGGATACTTAGGCTTATCCACTTAAGCCTAAGTTAATATTTTATTATTTATTATTATATTAATTTCCTATTTCATGCACTTTGTATTCACGTGAGGCATAGTATGCCCATGTTGGAAATAGGTTGTTAAGTTGTTTGGATGTTTAGTTAACTGTGAGGATGTGTCTTGTCTTCTAGCATTTAGTTGTAATCATAGATTAGCAGATTGTTATATGTTAGTTAAGTGTTTGGCCATGTTTGGAAAATTATTGCAACCACTTAACCATGTGAGATTCTTTTGTATTTCTTATATATTACATTGCATCAATAAAGAAATCAGCTTCACGTTGAGTTCCTACATCACTGGTATCATATTACCAAGGACAAGTTATGGTAGAAAGGAGGGCAAGTTGATCCATGTTTTGCTAGGTGTCTAGTTGGAGTTCACAACTAGTGCATCAGATCCTAGGAAGGTGTTAGTGGAAATTGGCTTGAAGCCACCCACAACATCAGGTGAAGTTGAGGTAGAAGAGGGCAAAATTTACCCCTACACCAAATATCCTTGGCAAAAACTAGAGGGTAAATTTATTGCCTTGTGAGGGCAAGAAAAAATTTTGAAGCAAAAGTTTGGCTTCATATTTTCATGCAGAAAAGAAGTGGAGTTCACTACTCTTTTATATGAAAATTTGAATTCTTGTTATGCATGAAATATATATATATATATATATATATATATATATATATATATATATATATATATATATATATATATATATATATATATATTTATAAAATATTAATATTTTATTAAAAAAAATCATGCATAAACCTTTATAAGCTTTTGCTTATTTTGGAGTAAAGTTTTTGATGATTGGGTTGCGGTCTAGCCTTATCGTCGAAGGGACCAGCTTCGATCGGCCCTTGATGACTGTCTAACATTGATAGCACCATTAACTGACCAGCACCCATCGATGTCGATCGACCACTAGAGTTCAGCAGATACCAGTCGGTTGACTGATGTTCAAACACCAAAGGCTACCCCCGATAGCACGATTGGAGACTCAACGAGCACACACGAGTGGAGACTTAGTGAGCGCATGCGAGTTCTACTCGTTGTCCAAAAAAATCATGTCGATCGAAGAGCAGAGGAACACACATATCATAGTTTTGGGTGAAGGAAATCAAGGTTAAAATCATAGGTGAGCAATTCTATTTTTTGGTAAGCAAACAATTCTGAGGTCACACGTAGTACATATGGTGAGAGACAATAATTTTTTTTGTTGGCGGTCATTTTTCTCTAGTCTGTATTATTCATCATAGTTTTCTACTTCCCTCCCCTTGTCTAAATCATAGAAGGTGTCAGAAATCACCGTAGATACATCAGTGCGCATATGGTAAGAGACAACAATTAATATTCGGGTATGTTTTGCTGGAGTTTCTGTTCATCAGCAACAATTAAGGTTTAAAAGTTATTTTTTGGTATGATTGGAATGCAACGTCATCCCCTGGAAAGTGTCCTTACTGATTGGAGGAGACAAAAACATAGACAACTTGAACCATTTTATGGCAACAAATGGATCAACTGGTCAATGTTCCTTTGAGCATAGCAGTTCATAGGCGAAGACAAAAAAAAAATTGAAGGAAAATTAATGATGGGTCTAAGGTTAAATAAAATTCCAATCCAATTGCACATTTGCAAGCCCTAACTCCAAACACAAATGAAGGTGCTCTTCCACAAACAATCTGACAAACAATTGGCTTTTCAACAGGGAGTTATTAGCTTATCGAAAAAAGGTTTTTGGTCAGTCACATTTAATTCATAGGTGAATATTGGTCATGTTCTTGTAGTTTATAAAATAAATCTAACTAAATACTCCATTCCCTGCATTATTACACAATTTCGAGCAATTTTTGGCCATTTTTTGGTGAGTGCAGTTTGTTGGTGAACGTGTAGAGGAGGGATAGTTGTGGCTTCAAAGTGCATAGGGGACTTTAGTCCCGCATTCACTATTTTAAAGCCACAATGTGGTTTATAGGTGCATACGCATCATAGAGATAGTGTGAGCACCTCCTAGTGCTCACACACAACCTGCATTCACGTAGGCTAGTGCCAATTGAGGCAACAAGTGGACCTTGGTCCATGTGCCTAGTGGTTTGGGCATGCTAGCTTCTAGGCTAACGATAGTTCTAGCAAGTTGCCTAATCTAGCTATAGACTGTTCGATTTTGGGTAGGAGTTGACCGCCCATCCAATTAAAAATTAAATAATTTTTTGGTTGGGAGGCAAAAAATTTGGTGGGAAACACGAAATTGGAGGGAAATTCAAATAATTTTGAATTTTAAAAATTCAAAAAGTGGCACCAAAAACCTGCAACAGAAGGACAACAAGCTAAAACAAGGTGAAAACATTCATTTTTAGTCCATTTTTAGCCAAATATTTTGCAACTTTTTGCAAATTTTTGCAGATTGATAAAAAATTTGCCTCCTAACCCAATTTTTGGCATTGTAAGGGCTAAATTTTCAAATTTTTAGTGCTAAATTGTAATTGCAAAATTTGATTTAATTTTGTAAAAGCACTTTAAATAGCCCATTTTTGGAAAATTTGGAAGGCAAATGATTGTAAAAATCTAGGCAATTCTTGCATTAGGAAAATTATCAAAAAATCCTAAGCCTAGATTAGTTCTTGCATCCATTTTGTAATCCTCCTAGTCTGGCATATACTCGAAAAAAATATGGCTCAAGACCTCAAATAAAATATGGAAAACCTTACTACTATAGTAGATATTTTAGTAGAGAAGGTGCAATACATTGTGGTTTAATTAATTCCTGGAGATATAAAAATTCATCATAATCATGCAAGTAAAGCCAAATATGAGGTCAAATTGTATGACGGATCTAGGGATCCGGATGTCTTGTCTACATGGATTTTGGATATGCAAAATTATTTTGCTTATGCTAAAATTCCTAAGGATGAACAGGTTGCATTTGCTACAGTTGAACTTACAAGCCTAGCAAAAGTCTTAATTGTAGAAATACAAAGCCATAATGCCACAATGACTTGGAAATAATTGATTCAAATTTTGAAAAATACATTCTTTCGAAAAAACTACCAAAGTGACCTCACTACCAAGTGGTATAGATTGAGGTTTGCCTATGGTTTGTATGTTTTTGAATACATTTTCCAATTCAATAGGCCAAGGAAACTGCTTGGTGTGAAATATTTAGAAGAGGACTCGATAAACAAATTCACTTGTGGGTTGCAAGATCAAATTTTTAGGAAAATCAATTTCTATATTTTCCTCGCCTTGGATGTGGCATTCAATCATGTCATTCTTGTAGAGGATAAAGTTGGTGCATATCACAAATCTCATTCAGCACAGGAGAGCTCTTCTAGAGTTAGGAATCAACATCAACAGAAGGTGAAGAGAAATTCTTATTTTTCCACTCATTCTTATTCTCCTCCCATTTATCCTAAAACACATTCTTCTTCTTTTCATTCTAAAGATCCTTATTCTTCATTGTATTGTGAATTTTTTAAAACACGTGGTCATGTAAAATCCAAATACTTTACTTTTGAAAATTTTAATAAGAATAAATCCCTATTTGTACAGCCTACACATAAGGAACCACATGATGGTCCTATTGTGGCTACAAGGACAGAAGAAGAGTCTCTTGCTTTAAAGGGTAAACTGAAAAAAGTTACCCTTATATCAAATGTATTTGCTCAAGGGGGTCATGACCATTTTTTTATCACTAGAGCCCACCTTACACATGATTTCTATGTTGATTGTATCATAGATAATAGATCTCAAAAGAACCTCATTGCGAAGTCCGTTGTGGAGAAGTTGAAACTTCCCATAAAGCCACATCACCAACCATATGCACTTGGGTGGAAATATGTAGACTCCACATCTAACATCACCCACACTTGCACCTTGAATTTTTCTTTTGGTGATAATTTTGTGGATAAAGTAAGATGTGATGTCACAAAGATGGATTGTTGTGGGCTATTTCTAGGTAAACCCTATCAATTTGATAGGAATGCTATTTATCATGCTAAAAATAACACCTACACATTGTAGTTACATGATAAAAACTTACTTGATATAAAGCACTACACCTACTTCCAACTTGATGTTAAGTTGTAGGCAAGTAATAAATCCACTAATTCAAGCACTCATTTTAGCTCCTACTAGCATCATTTCCACACAAAATGAAGAGCAAGCACCATCTAAGGCATAGGAAAATGAATAATTTTCACTCCCACCTAATGAAAAATCATAAGAGCAAGTGGTTAAGAAACCCATCATTCTCACTCATGATAAATATGTCACTCACTCTATTGGTATAATTTTAGGTACACCTCTAGCTACACAACCACTTATTCCATAGAAGTTGCCTTTGGATTTGCCCACTTCCACCATTGCACACATGGAGGAGAAATCTAAGGTTACTTCATTCACAAAGCACCAGTAGAGCCTTCTAGCCAAGATACCACAAGACTTGTAGGAGACTCCATAGGGAGTGGTACGTAAGCATCACAATCCTCACTCATCACAGGTTGGAGATAGAGTTTGGGTTCCTTTGGATAAGTGCCACTTTCCAGAGACACCATTTTAGGATCCTCTTTTGGTAATTGATCTTGTTTTTAGCTCTACAACAGTCTTGGCACCTGATCGTCAGCTTTCCCTCATTTTAGATAGATTTTTTGAGATGAAAACTCATCACACTGGATAGGGTTCTTCCAATTCATACCTTATCGCTCATCGTGATCACTTTCCATACATGGCTCATTGGATTCCTCACCATGATATGGCCCATGACTTTCCAAATTTTTTGAGAGCATTGGGGTCCAATGCTTCTATGGTTGGGAGGAGTGTTAAGGATACTTAGGCTTATCTACTTAATCCTAAGTTAATATTTTATTATTTATTATTATATTAATTTCCTATTTCATGCACTTTGTATTCACGTGAGGCATAGTATGCCCATGTTGGAAATAGGTTGTTAAGTTGTTTGGATATTTAGTTAACTATTAGGATGTGTCTTATCTTCTAGTAGTTAGTTGTTATCCTAGATTAGCAGATTGTTATCTTTTAATTAAGTTGTTGGCCATGTTTGGAAAATTATTGCAACCACTTAACCATGTGATATTCTTTTGTATTTCTTATATATTGCATTGCATCAATAAAGAAATCAACTTTGCGTTGAGTTACTACATCAACATTGGTTGATGTTAACAAGAATTAATAGTGCTTACTTCTTATTTACGATGTTGTTTGTAGGAATTTTCAATATGGTGCTTTGTTTTCCAATATTCAACAATTAGATAACCTTAGCTCTTCAACTCTTGCATTGCTTCACTTTCTAATGGCACTCTGGTGACCTAAACTTATTGTTTCATGGCTCCTTACTAGTTTTTGTTGATACATGATGCTTATTGGCTATTGTACATAGCTCTAAGGAGACACTAGCTCATGCCTTTAAATTGCTTGCCCCCTAAACTTTTAGTCTTTCTTAAATAGTTACTCTTACTTCCTTGAAATTGTAGATTTCTTCTCCAATATGGTGGTACCTCTTCTTTTTACCACTTATCTGGTGGTTCCTCGTCACCAAGACTTGGTAATGATGGTTTATCTTCCATGGTAACCATTGGCTACTCTTCTATAATGGCTCCTTCTCAGCTTTATGCTTGGTGGTTTCTTCTTTTGTGACTCTAAGATCCTTAATTTATGCCAAAATATTTACCTTTTGGATAGTATAATACCTCTATTCTTTGTTTTAATATATTAACTTATTTATTTTTCAAGATATAGTAAGGAGTTGATATTTTTCCTTTCCTTATATTATATCTAACTCCTCCTTTCTTTGTTGCAGATTTTAATCTCTTGTGAATGCTATCTTCTTCAAATTTAAATATATAAACTTGAGACCTTTCCTTTTGCTACTTTTGGCTTCCTTTTATAGTTAGAATTTTTGGTGATTTAATTCACCTATTTGCTACCCCAAGTTTGAAAAATTTTGTAGCTTCAATTCCTTTTTCTTTGCTACTCTAAAATCATTAATTTTGTAGCTCTAATTGTTACCTAGATTTTTTGCATTTTAGCCTTTAATTTTTTGCCTGAGAATATAATTTTTGCAGCTTTAATTCTCCTTCAAATGTATTCTCTCAATCTCTAAAATTTATAGCTACAAATACTACCTTATTTATTTCCAAGAACTCTTTATTTTGTAGCTTAAAATGTTGCTAAATCCTCCTTCACTTTGTTGTCCAAATCTCTTTTAAATATGCCCTGACTTCTCCAAATCGCAGCCCTATCTTCTCCTTCAAATGCTGCCCAATTTTGTAGTGCTAAATCCTTCAATTCATTGCTCTCTAAATATGATTTCTTCTTATTTATCTTGATTTCCAAAAATAGCATTCAATTCCTCCAAATTTCTGCCTTCTTTTGTTGTCAAGCCTTCCTTCAATTGGTTGTTTAAGGGTACTTCAAAATCTACCCAAATCTTCTTCTATTTGCAGCTCTATGTCACCTTCAACTTTTTGTCCTATGACTCTTCAACTTCTGATGCAAAAATAGCAATCTTCTCCTTTGCAAATCATCCTTCAAATCCTTTATGGATGTCTTCAAAAATTTTAAATCTGGTGGTCTCTTCTAGCTTCTTTCTCCTCCAATATTCTTATCGAAATATGAATTCAAATATAGCCTCTTTCATTGGCCTCTTTCTCAAGAATTTTAATGTCTTGAGGTATTCATAAATCCTTTCTAAAATTTGGAAAACTTATTTCCAAATCCTTCTTCCTTTTGGGCTTGTTTTCATATGGTGACAATTGTCCCAAATCCTTCTTATCAAGAGGTTTACCTTACTTACAATCTTCTACCTCGATTTTTCTTCAAATTTTCTCCAATGGTCATTTATTCAACTTCTTCAATAGGGCTTTTCTAGCATTCCTTTTTTTTCTCCTTTAATCTTGCTTGAGACCTCTTTTCGTGGGTCATCAGATTCTGCAACTCTTCAATTCATAATAGGACCTTTCCTAGTCCTATATATTCAATATTCAATCTTCTATCTTCCAATTTGGGAAGTTCTTTAATGAGATCTCTTCTCTTAGATCTCCTCTTATTCCAATCTTCAATAAATCTTCTCTTGGCCCCTTTTTCTCTTCTCAATCTTTAATAGAATTGCTTTCTTATTTCTTCAATATGGAATCTTCAATCTTCAAGCTTCTATGGAGACCTATTTATTTTTTCTCCTCTATCTTTGATCTTCAATGGGGTATTTTTTTTGGACCTCCTTTATCTTTAATGTCTATTTTTTTGCAATAAAGAACTAATCCCTACATGAGGAAAGCACATAGACTTTCAGGCAATCAAATATGATATTCTTCTCTATCTTTTTTAGGAAGCTCAACTTCTGAGAACTAATTTTTGAAGAACACAAGCTTACACTGAGAGGGGGAGTGAACAGTATAAGACCACTTTTTACTTTTCTTTCCCAATCAATATTATGCAATGTAAAGATAAAAATATCAATAGCAATAATCAAAGCAATGCATAAATCACCACACACAATAGAGACACCACAATTTACGTGGTTCACCCAATGTGGGCTACTCCATGAAGAAAATATTTCACTAAAATTTTCTTAATTAATCTCTTGGGAATCCTTTCCCTATTACAACGTTTATGGACCTCTGTACAAAGGAGATACCAATCCCATAAATAAAGTTCATGTATCTCTATCCATAAGAGAACTCTTTCTCCTTAGCTCTTGTTGGTGATCTTCTATAAGAACTACTGCACCCACTGCATTGGTTAATGGATATCTATCCACTGAAGACTCTTGTCCCCACTCAAGAGACCTATCCTCACTACCCTGGCTAATGGATCTCTATCCACTGGAGACTATTTTCCTCTATACTCTGTCACCTCCAAAACTTACACTCATCTCTATCTCAAATCTATACCAAACACAATCCTTCGGTCTAGCATAAATTTACTCTCAATATCTATCTTTGATCTAGCACAAATCTGTCCTAAAATCTACACCAAAATTTGTCCTCAAATCTGTACTAAACACAGTACTTTGATATAGCACAAATATGTCCTCAATCTCTATACTCAAGCCTTAACACAAAGCTTGACTTAATCTCAAATCAACTCGGTTGGATCTACCCTAAACCTTAACTCAAGGTTTGAAAAAATCAATCAATCAACTCTGTTCACAAGCCTTCTCAAATACTTGTTCAAATTTGCCTTGTAAGCTTCCTCAAAAGATCACACCAATTTTTCCATAAGTCCTCTCTAGAACTTTATCCAATTTTCTCAATAAGTCCTCTCAATAACTTATCCAAATATGCTCAATAAGTCCTCTCAAGAACTTATCCAAATCTTCTCTCAATCTATATTGTAATCTTCCATAAAAGCTTACTCAAATTTTTCCATAAGTCTTCTCAAAGAATTACCTCAAATATGCTCAACAAGTCCACACTAGAACTTGTCCAAACTCATAGAAACATAAAGATAATTTTAAGAGACTCAATATGCCCTATACTCATCACAATTTTCAATCATTTTCAATCACTCTTTTAAAAACATACAGAGAATTGTTAGAGACTAAATATACTTCAACTCAATCACTTTCTCAATTCAATTCAGAACATAGAATAGTTTGGTTTATGGAAATTGAACAATCACTTCACACATCCACTTGAATAGGCTCAACCAACTCTACTCAAATAATCACTCAATGAAATAATCCTTGCTTACAAACCCTAGTCCAAGCATATGAACACTCACTCAAAATGTTTCCAACAATACTTATCAACCAATCATACATAACTATGATACTCATGTTCTTTCCAAACCCTAGTTCAATTTCTTCACTCAAAAACTCACTTCAACAATAATTCTTATAAAATAACTCTTACATAACAATGATACTCATGTTCTTTTCAAATCCTAAATCAAGTTCTTCACACAATCAATGGCTTCAACAACAATGCTTATAAGATAATGTTTTAACAACTCTTTGTTCCAAAAAATATTGAAGCAATAACTCAAAACTCTCAATAAGGAAACCCTAATCAATTCCTTTTCAATCCAAACTTATTTTCCAGAAAAGAAACCAATCAATTCAACTATGGAAGAATGTGCTCATACCTTTTTCTTGATGATGAAGGAACCTCAAATATCTGCCACAACCATAAACACTTCTTTGCCAAGCTCAAGGAGTTAGAAGATACTAAATTCTCTCAATGATACAATGCAAAATATCAAAACACACATACACCTTATCACTCCATCTTAAAGAAAGACATATACACAAATTATTGACCAAATACACCTTATGATCTCCCAATTAAAACAATATTCAATATCAAAAATATTATCAATACAATCTCCTTTTCAAACTAACCCAATGGCAAGAAGTCATTTTAAATTTAATCACTCTTCAATTCACTTTTTGATAAATCAAAAACATCACAATAAATTTATTAAAAATAAATTTCAACACCTTATTCCTTCATTTAATCAAAAACTAACACTCAAAATAAGCACCTTTCAAAACCCCTTATAACTCCCTAAAACCTTATGTTTATACCTTAGGCAATTTAAAAATTAATGCAAAATTTATTACCTCCGCCTAGGTGAGAATTGAACCCTCGATGAAACTTCTCACCATGCCCTAGATGCGACTTCAACACCACACAAGCTAGGTGCTCATTTGGAGAACCAAAATCACAACGTGCTCTATGTTCTTCCCAATGCGCTAAAACCAAAAAGCAATGCATCGGTTCTTCCAACACCAAAACATCCTTGTCGAGAATCGAATGCAAACCACTCTGCACCCACACGAATTAACTCATGATCGCTTGCCACTAGGCCACATGCCTTGGTAGATATGAGGGTTTTTTCTTCAATATTTTTCAACAGTTTCATGGTGCCTTAAGACGAAGATTCGTCTTCTTCTCCGCATGAGTATTCACACAACATATGCCATGATTATTTCTTTTGAACGAAGGGTAAGTTCTATGCCTTTTAGGTATATAGTTTTTATACATATTATCTCCAATAATTTCGAACATCGACACCTTCGAAATTCAAATAATTAATTTATAAATTATTTAAATTCTTTAGAATTTAAATTTTATAAATTAATTCTTAAACCCCTTTTTGGCTTATTAAAGCCCTCTTTGATTTTACCTCTTTGCATAGATAATATTTATTTATAAAATTTAAATTCAAATTGAATTTAAATATTTTATAAAAAGTATTAAAACCTCCTTTAAATTTTCAAAATGCTTCCTTGGGTTTTTATGAAAAACCTTTTATTTTGCTCATCCATGGTTTTAATAAAAACCTGCCTTCATATGCTTCCACATAATATTAAAAATATTATGAAGATCTTTTACCATTAACATTTGCATTGTTCCTTGATATATTCCTTAACATCAATGACAACTTTGACTCAAAATGTCCAACAATATCCCCCTTTGTTATTTATGGCAACCCAAATTATTTTTACCAAAAACTTTATCTTTCTTTCGTTCTTCTCTCCCTGGGACATTGCTCCCCCTAGCTTAATGCTCTCTCCTCTTTACTCAAATACCAAATCTCTTCCCCTTACTCAAATTTCCCCCCCTTTGACATCAATGGAAAAGGGTCACCTTTGTGGCTTGGGGCTAATAATAAGTCTTTTATTTAGCCCCTCCCCCACATCCTCTTGAGGTGGTTAATTTTGGGGTGGGAGTATTTCTACTCCCATCAAGCACTGCTATTTACCGTTATCCCTTTTTCTTCTTATCTAATCCTTTTGATTCCTCTAACTGTTCCTTTCACTATCCATGTTCCTATCCATGTCCATATTCTTATTCTTGTTCCTATTATTGTTCTTATTCATATTCATACTCTTGTTCTTGTTCCTGTTTCTATTCATATCTATGTTCATGTTCATGTTCTTGTTCATACTTGATTCTATAATGTCTGCTCTACATCACTTTTATGTGTTACTATCATTATTGCACTTATAACACTTAATTTTTTTACTCCTTGAAGGTGTAAATGTCTTAGGATTTCACCTAGTGAAACCATATCCTCTTATGTCATGAACCTTGCAATTCATTGCCTTATAACAAAACTGATTACATGAGTAGCAATACCCATTGAAAGGTTGTATGTTCCCATATTCCTGTCTTTCATGTGTCCTACACTATGAAGCCATGTGCCCAAACCTATGACATGAAAAACATCTTCCATTGAAACTTCCTTGTCTTGACCTCATTGGTCTCTTAGTCTCTCTTGACCTATTTTGATTGTTTTTCCATCTATCTCTTCTTTGTGCATTGTTCCTATCCTTGTTGAACTTTATGTTGTCCAACTCATCCTTAGATGTCTCACTTTCTCTTACACTGTCTTCTTCTAAAGTTTATTCTCCTCCATAACTTAAGGTTGACTTTCCTTTCCATTTATTTTGTTCCTATTCAAATCCAAGAACTATTTTACTTGATGTAGGCCTTTGTATCTTGATGAACTTATCTAAATTCTTTGGTCTATTTTTGAATCCCTTTAGCTTGACTTTGGAGTCTTCTAAATATTCCTTTAGTAGGGCTACTTCTTGTACTAACCTTTCACATTCTAAGACCTTTGCTTCTAGCTTATCATTGAATTTATTTGTCTTAGCCTTTGATTTGTCTAGATCCTCTATAAGCATTCTTCTTTCTTCATCACATTCTTGAAACTGATCTTCTAATTTAGATTTTTGATTTCTTACCTTCTTTACTATTTCAAGAGCATAGATAAGTTCTCCCTTAAGATCATATCCTTATTTATCTAATTCTTCCTCTATTTATTTGCCTTTGTCCACATATTTATTTTATTTTGACTTATCTTCTATAGGATCACTTTCTTATTTCTCTAGAGCCATTAGAATATTTTCATCTGGTCCTTCAAGTGTATCCTCATATTCATCATCATCACTAAAACTGTAACCATTCCTTGTATAACTATATTCTAGATGTCCAAAGTTACCACATCTAAAATACTTGATAATTATTGGTGCCCTTTTCTAGACTTATTTTTCTTCAATCATAAATAGGACTTCACCTCTATTATTATTTGAAAAATCAGCATCACTTTCACTTGAGTACTAACTTGCCTTATCTGCATAGTAGCTCCTCTTTTGCCTTTAAAATAACTTCTTTCCTTGTCTACTTTTTCCATCCTTGTTTTTCTTTTGATGCTCATATCTTTATGATTCCTTGTTCCTGTGATCCTATTTTTCTTCATCATTGTTATTATTTACTTCTTTACAATCAGTTGCATAATGATCATAATTTCCACAATTGAAATATTTAATGGATTTTATATCTCTAGATCTTCTTGAATCCTTATTCCTTCTACTATAATTAGCTTCTTCATCACTGGATGACTCATAGTTTGATTCTGAATTCTTACCCTATGTCTTCTTGATTGCTTTGAAGGATGCTTCCTTCTGGGGAATAGGTTTTTTTGTTATCAACTCAAAATTTGTAATAATACCAAGCAACATATCTCTTGTCAAAGAATCACCATCCTTTAACTCTTCTATAGCAGAAATATTTTCACTGAATCTTTTGGAAAGAGATCTTAAGACTTTATCACAGACATCTGATTCATCAACCTTCATTCCAAGTCCTTGCATAGCATTAACAACCTCATTAATTTGAATTAAGTACTAATATTTTCTTCATCCTTCATTCTTAACTCTTCAAATTTTCCTTTGAGATTTTGTATCTTTGCTTTCTTGACACCCTTATCACCTTCATATATATTTTACAACGTATCCCACATTTCTTTTGTGTTTTGACAATGCATAACTTTTATGGACTTTGTTTTGTGTAAGCCTATCAAAAGTGCATTCATTGCTTTTGAATTGTAATGTTGTAGAATCTTACCTTCCTTATCTATAGGTGGATCAACTAACGGGTCGTATCCATTTTCAATTGCTTCCCAAATCTCATTGCCAAGTGCCTTCAGGTAGATCTTCATTCTCAAACTCAAATATACATAATCACTTCCATAAAATATTAAAACTAAATTATTTGAATGTCTATTTTTAGAATCCATTGTGTTCTTGTAAGATTTTTATTCAAGCTGTTAAACTCTTCCAAAGGAACCCACTCTAATACCAATTTAAGAATGCAAGATTATACTGAGAGGGGGGTGAACAGTATAAGACCACTTTTTGATTTTCTTTCCCAATCAATATTATGCAATGTAAATCTAACAGTATCAATAGTAGTAATCAAAGAAATGAATAAATCACCTCACACAATAGAGACACCACAATTTACCTGGTTCACCCAATGTGGGCTACTCCATGGAGAAAATATTTCATTAAAATTTTCTCAATCAATCTCTTAGGAATCCTTTACCTATTACAATGTTTATGGACCTTTGTCCAAAGGAGATACCAATCCCCTAAATCAAGTTCGTGGATCTCTATCCATAAGATAACTCTTTATCCTTAGCTCTATATGGTGATCTTCTAGAAGAACTGCTACCCCCACTACACTGGTTAATGGATCTCTATCCACTGAAGACTCTTGTCCCCACTCAAAAGACCTATCCTCACTACTCTAGATAATGGATCTTTATCCACTAGATACTATCATCCTCTATCACCTCAAATATTACACTCAAATCTATACCAAACACAGTCCTTCAGTCTAGCACAAATCTACTCTCAATATCTATATATCTGATCTAGCATAAATCTATCCTCAAACCTGCACCAAACTTTATCCTTAAATCTATACTAAACATAGTCCTTCGGTCTAGCACAAATCTATCCTCAATATCTATCCTCAAGCCTTAACACAAATCTTGACTTAATATCAAATCAACTCAGCTAGATCTACCCTAAACCTTAACTCAAGGTTTGAACGAATCAATAAATCAACTCCGTTCACAAGTCTTCTCAAAGACTTATCTCAAATTTACCTTGTAAGTTTCCTCAAAAGCTCACACCAATCTGTCCACAAGTCCTCTCTAGAACTTTATCAAATCTGCTCAATAAGTCCTCTCAAGAACTTATCCAAATCTACTCTCAATATTTATTATAAGCTTCCACAAAATCTTACTCAAATATTTCCGTAGGTATTCTCAAATACTTGCCTCAAATATGCTCAACAAGTCCACACTAGAACTTGTCCAATCTCATATAAACATAAAGAGAATTTTTAGAGACTCAATATGCCCTATACTCATCATAATGCTCAATCAATTTCAATCACTCTTTTAGAAACATACAGAGAATTGTTAGAGACTCAATATGCTTCAACTCAATCACTTTCTCAATTCAATTCATAATATAGAATATTTTGTTTTATGGCACTTGAACAATAACTTCACACATCCACTTAACTAGGCTCAACCAACTCTACTCAATCAATCACTCAATGAAATAATTCTTGCTTACAAACCCTAGTCCAAGCATATGAACACTCACTCAAAATGTTTTCAACAATACTTATCAACCAATATCACATAACAATGATACTCATGTTCTTTCCAAACCCTAGTTCAAGATCTTCACTCAACAACTCACTTCAACAACAATGATTATAAAATAAATCTTACATAACAATGATACTCATGTTATTTTAAAACCCGAGATCAAGTTCTTCACACAATCAATAGCTTCAACAACAATGCTTAAACTACCAAAGAAACAAGTGGTAGAATGCAAGATTGAATACATTCAAATTATAGAAAGTGAATCAAAAAAATCCAATTGGGCACCAACAAGAGCACTACCAAAAATTTTAAACTATTGAATATCACAAGGTATTCACCTCTATCTTCACATGTTTCTTAAATAAATAAGAAACCAATGAATCCAAAAGTAGGAAGCCCATGATTTGAAAAAATAAGAGAATTATATATTCAAGTTGACCAATTTTTTTTTAATTACACAAAAATGAACTTGAAGCATAGACACATTGATAATTTTTAATTATTTGTGAATAAGTTTCTTGTGTCATAAAATATCAAGACATCCATAACAATGAAAGTCAAAGAAGTTGAAATTACAAATATTGTGTGATTAAATCAAATCCAAACATGCTCATATTCTATATATATATATATATATATATATATATATATATATATATATATATATCCTAGAGCAATAGCTGATGATGTTAAATTTTGAGCGAGAATCTATCAATGATCATGATAAAATCTATTCCAAAGAACACATCCTTGATATTATTGCCTTCTTGAGCAAATATTTGAAGTTATGAATTGAGTTTTATAGAAATACTACCATGCCATGTAAAACCACATCATATGAATAGCGTCAAATTATTTTTCAAATTGTTGATGTCAAAGATAACATGAGGATACTAGAAGTCAACCTCAAAACAAGAAATTTCCAAAAAATTAAGGAACATTAAGAAGTAATAAAATGCATGAACAAAAATCATAAAATACAAAAGCATCAAAAAAATAAAATTAAGGTAAACATAAGCAATATTTATAGATAACCATCAAATGACATCACATCCAAAGAAAAGGACAAATTAATAAGCTTCACTCAAAGTAAGATCCATCAACAGAGAAAATTCTATAAATGTGTGTGGTGTAGAAATATAAATCCTATATTCATAGAAAAAAAGTTAGTGAAAGGAAATATAAAACATATTCCTTTCTTTAATTGCAGGTCTTAAAGGTGACTATAATAATTTTTTAAGAAACATGAATTTTCCAAGGAATATTTCCAAAAATAATTCCAATAGCAAAAAGAAACTCCACCCACTATCTTTTGCCTAGCAAGACACTATTTTTCTCATAGATTAAGGCATAAATTTAATCACGATCATAGGCTTATATATGCTCATCAGAAAACATTTCTTGAGGCTAATTCAGTGAAGAAATATATTAAAATTTTGTGAAATTTTACTATGGATAGTGAAGCACCATAGTTCTTGTTGCCTAATTCCTAACTATTAAGGGGGAATAATTATGTTGCCTAGAAAATCAATCTTAGGATAAAACTTAAGCTTCAAGAAGTATGGCAAGTTGTAGATGGAATTGAAGATAATAAAATGTGCCATTGAATTGAACATAAAATATGTATTATAAACAATGATAATACTTTTACAAAATGACCTTGAGGGCTTACAAATTAGGGCATTCAGAATGGAGAATGTCCACTTTTACAAAATGGGATTAAATGGTATTTTAAGTGCTTTCAAATCCTCCTCAAATTATGGATGGGTTTTGGGCCTTGATTTGGGGTTGGACCATCTTGGGCTACATGTGCTCCAATCAACTTTTGCACACAATCAAAAATAATAAATCAATAGCATTTTTTGGACCTAACTTAGTTAGGCCCTAACTTCATAAAATGATGTAGATCAATTACAAAAGCATACAAAACGGATCCAAAATGATATTTTGACATAAGATATGCTATAAGACACAATGAAAACTTACCTTAATCACCTTTTGTTGGCTATTTACTTCTTTCTATGGCTGATTTGATGAATTTTGTAGATCTTGAAGTGCAACCGCTAAGGATCTAGCGGTCTTGACTATTAACTACCAGGGGTCTAGCAATATTGACTACTCACCACCAAGGGTGTGGAGATCATGACATCTAATTCTTAGATTCAAGTGAACTCGTTTTAGGACCTCCAAAAGGGTGTAAAATATATTTGATAGAAATCTAAAGATAATATAATTTATCTATCATAGGTTCTTGCATAAAATGATATATGCATGATAAGGGTCTTAAGTTGTCATGGTTTATTTTATGTATGAAGAGAGAGGTAATGGGTGAGAAAGGATGTATTAAGCATCAGATATATTTCCTTAGAGTTCTAGTAGAGTTTTGGTAAGGATTACAATCTCTCTCATGCCCCTAGAGAAAAAAGGGGTTTATAGACTTGGTGGATGGTTGGTGGGGAGAGATGACTTGGAAAGAGAGGATAGCCAAGTGGTAAGAGTAGGTGATATGACAAATTCGTAAGTTTATCACTTGGATTACTGAGAGGATAAGTGGAAAATATGTAGGTGTAACTAGAGTGAGGTGTGAGAGTGAGATGGCAAAGGTAGGTATGACTAGGATGATGTGTGGGATTGAGGTAGAAAAAGGTAGGTTGGACTATGGAGAGTTGTGTGAGTGAGGTGGCAAGGTTAGGTGTGATTAGGATGAGATGTTTGAGTGAAGTGGTAAGGGTAGGTGGACTAATTGAGTGATGAGATGTTGACTTAGGATAGAGTGATGGAGACTTAAAGAAATGGATTAATTTAATTATCCAATTTATTATTATTATTTCTCCAATCATAATTTTAGCATTATTGTTATTAATTAAATGGTTTAAAAAATTTACTAAATCATTTACAAAACATATTGGAATATTTACAAAACCTATTAATACATGTCCCTATATAAAATACAATACTTTTTGGGTATCTACATTTGCCTATTTTTTAGCATGTTGTGTGTGAACACAATGTGGTGCAAAAATAAATGACATCGCATAATTGAATTGATGACCAATGATACTAAGTGGACAAAGATAGTTAACAATTACTGACCATGAATTTTGGTATACCACGAAAATGATTCAATGAGGGAAATATAAATTTTCCTTAGATCAAGGACAATGTAAAATACCCCAATCATGAAATGAACATATGTTCTTGTAGCCTTGCCTTTGATGAATTGATGAGATATTTTGATGTGGTAAGCTAACCAACCCTTGGTAGATGTTCTCATAGCACTTTGATCAACTTGTTGAAGTGTGATATATGAGTAATCATACAATAATAATCATGGGGTATACCAAATTGAGTGAATTAAAATTTGATTTGAGAGAAGTTCTATTTTTTTTCCCAATAGGGAAGGGTTAATGATATCTTCTAGCAAAGGTTTTTGGATAAAGTGACTCCATGATAGGGTGCTTAAGTATTAAACCTATTTTGTTATAAAATTTTATGGGTAATATCTACCCCTTAAAATGTTGACTT
Source organism: Wollemia nobilis (assembly GCA_028583015.1). Lineage (NCBI taxonomy): Eukaryota > Viridiplantae > Streptophyta > Pinopsida > Araucariales > Araucariaceae > Wollemia > Wollemia nobilis. The sequence goes on along the minus strand of JAQPPZ010002969.1, from coordinate 13,557,251 downwards.
GACAGAGAAATAAATGGATGACAATGATGAAGTGGTTAACAAAAATGTGTTCAATAATGGTAAAAAATGATAAGAAGGATGAATTTTGAAAATGAATGCAAACATGGAGACCACTAGGGACATAGTAGTTATATAATCATCCCTAGATATCACCTGGTGATAGATTTCCCATGATACGGTATGCCACATGGCATTAAATAATGCCTTAAATGTATTTGTAAGCATTTCACATGGCAAAATAGAGATGGAGGATATTAACTATTATTGTGCATATTAAATGCACCCTTATCCTCTTATCTGCACATGGTAATGAGCCCATGGATTGGCTCATACCATGGTATTATAAAGGCACTTGGTGCCTATAAATTGCATTATCAATAGAAATGCAATATGGAGTTTTTGCTTGTAAATTTGTATCACCTGGAAATTATCCCAGGTGGTTATGCAACCATCCATGGTGGTTGAGCATGCAAGGATGAATAGCCCACCACCATGAATGAGGGTGCATTTGTATTATGCATCATGATAGAGAGGATGAAGAGAGAGGTGGGAAGCAAAATTTGATTAGCATAGTATTGGAAAAGTGATAGGGCAAAGTGATAAGATGGAAAAGGGTGGCACAACTAAAGTAATTGGAGGGTGTGTAGAGTCAGTAAGTCAACATGTGACCTTTTTGTCCCTTAATTTGGCATGAAATTAATAAATTAATCATAGGATAGGAGACCTTTTGGGTATGGGTGTCTTATTTTTCATGCATTATAGTATAATGGGTATCCCAAAATAGGTTTAGATAGGTTAATAAATGGGTTCGTACAAGCATACAAACTATATGGACTGACCTTGTTTTATTTATTTTTGAAGATCACTAGGGGTCTGGTGGTCATGAAGATAACTACCAAGGGTCTAGTAGTTACGAGGATGACTACCAAGGGTCTAGCAGTTATGATGTACAAATCTATACAATTGTACAAACCATACAAAAAAATATTTTTCTAGATAGATGAAATAATGTGAGTGGTGGTGGATAATAACAGTTGTAATAATTAATATTGAGACATAGGTGTTAGAAGGTATTTTTCTAGGTTAGAGGGTAGTTTTCACTAAATTATAGGGATTAGTTAGGAGACATTAGGCTAGCAAATGTGACATGACTAGAATTTGTTCATGCAAATCATTGGTATATATCAACACTTAGAGAGATGGGAATTAGATACAAGGACATTCTATTTTCTAATGGGAGAGATGATAATCATTTTGGAGGATGTATATTAGATGCTTTGAATACCCATGTAGGTTATTCTCATCTGATCGACTAGAATTGCACAGAGGGATGTACTACAAAGAGTGTATAGGGTCAGATGGGAGGATATAGATATTGATAGTGGTGGTGTGATGTATGAGTTGCACTATGAGATGGTCTATTTATGTAGAGGCATACACTTGTGATGGCATTTATTTTCAATATCATCTTACCAATTTTTTCAAGTGCATAATTCCCATAGAACCTATTAGGATTAGTGTTGGATTTGATGGAGAATCTAGTAGTGTACGCATGGATGCCAACTTTATTATCCTAGATATACAAGGAGTTCTATGAGATGTAGAGGTAAGAGTGAGTGGAATTAGGATGTGGTTTGTTGGTTTAGGTGTGGGCTTGGGAGCACATGCAAGTGGGAAGACCCTAAGGCTTACCATATGAGGTACACACAAATATAGGACCATAAGTGTTATTGTTGACAATTTTGTCACATTCCTTAAGGGGTAGAAAAAGGAAACAAATTTTGTACAGTATTGTGTAAAGTTTTTGCTTTGTTGTTTTTATTTTGAAAAGTTGCAGCAATTTTGGCTTCCAATGCCACCCCTTTGTACATAAAAATGGAAGAAAGAACTTCACTGGCAAACAAGCTAGAGAAAAGAGTTTCGTCGAAAGAAAACACAAGCAAAGAGAATGAAACTACTTCACGCCCGAAGCGCTTCCAGCAGCTACTTCGGGCAAAAATTGAGCGAAGCGGTGTTCAGAGGAAAAGAGAGCTTCACACCCGAAGCAGTTTCAATATTACTTTGGGTGGAGTTTTTTCAAGTATTCGAAGAAAATACAAGGATGGGTAGAAGAACTTCGGCCCGATGCATTTCAATATTACTTCGGGCGAGATTTCTGCGAAGCAATGTGCCGAAGAAGAAATGCAAAGGAGAAGGCAAGAAAACTACTTCGCATCCGAAGTATTTCCATCAGTCACTTCGGCCAGAAAATCAGCGAACCATTTTTACTTCGGCGAAAGTCATTGCGAAGCATTTGCTTCGGCTAAGCTTTCACCCGAAGTAACGGAGGTCATAGAAAGTGAAACATCTGCTTCGGCCGAAATCCTCCCGAACCACAGTTTTGAAGAGGATCGCAGCGAAGCTTTTCTCGAAGACATCAGCGAAGGAATTTAATCAGCGAAGCGGTAAAGAAGAAGGGACCCATTTTGCGAAGTAAATATGCTTCGGCGCTCCCCGCCCCCGAAGCAGTTTTACAAAGCCCAATTTTGTGAAGAACATATCAAAGAGGAGTTTCTGCTTCGGCCCAGAACCATTGTAAAGCGAAGCGCTTCACAGGCACATTTTCCAAGCCGGGTATTTTCCCGAGGCGATCAAGTGCCTCATAAATGCGATTTTTCATGCCCAGCAAGCCCGCTGCTCATTTTTGGCAATCAAAAATGAAGTATCAAGCCATGATGGAGAGCCCGACGAGCATGGCGGCCACTCGAGCACCGCACCCGAAGACCAAGGACGTCTAGATGGCTCATCAATGCACCTTTCCATGGTTGACCCGGTTGCAGTTGCCATTTTTGGTAATAGATTTGAAAGCTCGATCTCGAGAGCCTCGAGGAGCCGATTCTCAGGGCTCGAGGGCGTACTCTTCTTCGCTATGTAATTATGATTCAGAGGCCCGGGTCCTCTATAAAAACCCAGGCATTGTAATGGAAAAGTGGGGGGAACTATCTGCTAGAAAGTTGTTGTAACTTGATGTCCTGCGATTAATACTAAGAGACTTTGAGCTCAATTCTTCTCTTTTATGCTGCCTTCTGTGCTTGATTCTTCTATCTCTCCTCGTTTGTATGTTGGATGTTGAACTCTGCGTCCGATGTGCGATCGGGGATAGTGTCCTGAAACTCGTTCGAAAGGATACATAGGAGTAGAAAAGTGTCTTATTGACTTTCTTTTATGCTGCCTGCCTTGCTTGATTCTTCTATCTCTCCTCGTTTGTAGACTGAGATGTTGAACTCTGCGTCCGGTGTGCGATCGGGGATAGTGTCCTGAAACTCGTTCGGGAGGATACATAGGAAGGTTGATACTACGTTTCTTTCATTTTACTCTTGGTGTTCCTTGCTGCTATTCAAGTTATCTATTAGTGATCGTGCTTCCTGTTCTCTCCCACCTCAAATCATCAATCTCTCTTCCCTTACCCCTTTTTATTTATTTCTCTAACCCTTATCCCTTTTATCTCTTTCCTGCACTCTTGTCTTCAAACACCCAAGTAGTTTAGCATAGGAGCCGGCCTTTCTCCGAAGATTGGCACGAGGGGCATCTCTTCCCTTCGGCCTTTCAATGTTGGTCCAGGTCTAGGGCGCATACTTTCATACATTTACTCAAAATCCTTACCTAGGCGGATCTGATGACCAACAATTTTTGGCACGCCCGGTGGGACCGACTGTATCTGTCTTAGAAAGATCCATAACTAGTCAAGGTCCCATATTTTAAATCTCAAACCCATCTTCACCGGGGCCAATAGTTCTAACTAAGTTCCTGGTGTGACCCGGTCAGTCTCACCTGATTAGTGGTAGTGAGGATCGATGCTCTCATTACCAAAAGACTTTTAGCATCTGGCGACTCTGTTTACCCAAAAATCTCTAAGTCGTAAAGACCAGTACCTAAACCTGTGCCTTCATGGCAAAAGTCCCCATGTTTTAAGGAAGCCCGAGTTGGTGAATCTCTGGTTTGCCCCCATCTGTCAAAATCACCTGGCTATTCTAACTGAGCTGAAAACCCAGATTCCTTCATTGTAGATGCCTTTTGAGCTGAAAGAAAACATCCCAAAAAATCAAGGCCACTGCCATAATGGCAGAAGCACGTTATCCTAGTTGGAATGCCCGTTCCCCTCTGAACCTTCAGGGTTATCATAAGATTCCTAGAGGAGCCTTGCATACATTGGCTAAATATGATGGCACTAAAGGAATGGCCCAAAGGCACCTTGAAGATGTTGCTGCATTGGCGAACCTCCACAACATAATCCACGAAGATGTCATGGTGAGACTTCTGGTCATGTCTCTGGAGGGAGAAGCGATGCAGTGGTTCAGATTACTCGAAAATGAAAGCATCTGCTCGTGGAGCGATTTAGCAGAAGCATTGATCAAGACATTCGACGGCTCTCAAGATCCCTCCCAGCTTTTGATGGATCTGTTCGCTATCATAAGAGCACCTCTAGAGAGCATCACGGACTTCAATGTCCGATTTTGTAGAAGTTGGAAGGATATTCCAGTGGAAATCCGACCGACGCATGCCCAAGCTCACCTCTTCTATGTTCGTGCCTTTCACCCGGACATACGCCTTCTCTTACTACAATCTGGCGAGCGAAGATTTCCTCAGATATTTGAGGAAGCAATACGGGCAGAACAACTCTTGTTCCTATCTGGAAAGTGGCAGTGGGGAGAAAGCCCATCACTGTTCATTGCTCCTGGCCATCCTGTGCAGTATTCATCATGGCAGACTCCTCGTACTGAGCATAGGTTTGAGATGCAGTCATTCGGAGCTCAAGAAACAAATTTTGCCCAAGAACAGCAATGGGAATATGCAAGCTTTGACCCAACAATGAACAATGTGGCTGCTTGCAATCTCCATCAGGAGGTAGTCCAAGGAGAGCAGTCACAAGCGGGAAGGCCTGAGAATGAGGAAGGCACCTTTTTGCGCCCTTTTTGTATCCCAAGGGGCGAGACACAAGAATTCAGCCGGAATCCCTTGAATGTGTCTCAAGAAGCAGAAGAAGAGGGAGAACCAGATGTAGAAACGCTCCCAGAGGGAGTGAGAGGAGAAGGGTCTAGAGGTGCCTCTGGCCCAATAGATCAAGGCTAAAGGTTCTCCCATCCAAGCGAGCTCGTTGCCCTACGAGCCGTCAATAATGCTGACAAGTCTTGTCACATTACGCAAGGGTTCAAATAAAAAATAAAAAAATTCAGAATCTCCTTCGGGGATTTTTACCCAATGAAGCAGTTGCGAAGAAGTAAAGGGCCGAACCAAAGTTCAAACAAAGGCACAAAAATAGCTTCGCACCCGAAGCATTTCCAGCAACCACTTCGGGTAGAAATCTTGCGAAGCAATTTTTCGAAGCACAAGCTTCGGTAGGTAGTCCTTGCAAAGCACGGCAAAGGACAAGTACCTCGGGCCCGAAACATGGAAGATCAGCCCGAAGAGGAGGTTCATCGTGAAGCATTTCCAAGTCCGACCCCAAACTTCGTCGAACCAATAATGTACAGAATGGGAGCATTTAAAGCACGTCTCGAGAAATGTGCCGACTACCACCTTGAAAAAAGCTCGAAGCATACGAATTTAAGGCGAAGGTGGCAGGGCATGTCCCGAGGCAATTTAGTTAAAGCTCACACCCGAGTGCAAGAGGTGCTTCCAATGCAAGGTGTAATCATTACGGCGTGTAACCCCGCATGCGATGCCGTTGGATAACCAATCGGATGGTGCAGCAATTTCCTAGGCCGCTAGCATCGGTTTAATTATGGCAAGAACCATAAATAGGGGTAGTTGCCCCTTGAGGCTATAAAGGGCAGGCTTTGGCAAAGAAAAGGTTAATTGAAAGAGCACTGCTTGTCCACGAATTCTACTGCCACTCGCCGAAAAGCTCCCTGACGCCAAAACAGTCTGCGCTGTTGCTGCCATAATCCTTCAACATGGGAAAGAAAAGTTCTACGTAGAAAGGAAAGGAGCCAGAGATGACTGTGCCTGAAAAAATGAAAGGTTCGGAGGAGAAAAGGTAGAGACCCAAGAGGGCCAACCCGAACACCCACCCAGAGAAGCATGTTGTGGAAGAAAGAGAAGAATCCGAAGAGGAACAACTTGTCGAACCACCAGTTGATAGGTGGGAGAAAATTAAGGATACAGAACTCTCAAGAAGCGTGGTCGAGCTCAGGTACACTATTGACTTTATGAGGAGCAGGCTCTCAGCTAACAACAAGAGAGCCACCACGTATTACTCACAAATTTATTGGTATCTGACTCCTCCTGTGCACCATTGCCCTGAGCTGATTTACGCCATCGCACAGAACTACCAACCAGCTTCCAGGCAAGTACTGAATGCCACCGGTCACAAGTTGTTCTCTATCTTGAAGGAGGATGTGCAAGCAGCTTTTGCGTCGCAGCAAGGGCCTCCTAAGGGGTACACGGTTTGCAGCATCATTTTGAGCGAACAAACGGAGAAGTTTACCTCGAACAACTACGTGCTGCAATTCCTCCGAGAAAATCTCAAAAGCGGGCTCCCTTCAGGCAAGCTGCCTCAAATGCCCCTACCCTTGGAAGCCTTCAAGAACACAGATATTTTTTCCATCATCGCATGGGTGGCGGGCCTATCAACCGACGCTTCGGTGCACCCTTGGCAGGTGTCCCTGGCCGAATGTATTTCCAGAGGGGAGTTTTATGCCCCCGATGCTTCGAGGCCGAACACCAACCCAGTCTTCTTCGACTGGGCAGAATGGGTGGCCCGAAACCTACACACGCGGCTTACCGCGATGAAGACTTTTGGAGCGGAGCAGCACTTCAGCCCATGTTCTTTTCTGGTATGGCTTTTCTTTTATCGCACATATAAAAGTTTTCCCCATGTTGCAATTACACCAAGTGGCAAGGATGGAAATCCTTTGCCTATATACCAGTGGACTCGCCTCCTATTGAGGTCAGAGTCTTATTATTCTTTCAATCAACAATTCTTGGGACCCGCCATGCAATTGTTGATAGGGTCCAGCCCTCGGGTGCCCCTCAGTCTGAGAGACAGGGTAGTGCAGGCAAAAAAGGGGGATATTTTTCAACTTACACAGGGGCTTGTGATACGCCTGTTCGGCTTCGTGGGAAAACCTTTCTTGCTTCCGGTTTTCCCATCTGAGTACCAATTCGCACTAGAAGTCGCTCGGCAAAGCGACGCGACCAATGAAGTTTACGGCCATGGCCGGAAGTGGGCACCCACTTGTGACTTTCCTTTTAGAATGGGGGTGATTGAAGTCTTCGCCTTGAAGCAGAACATTTTCCTGGAGGAAAAACTGGCTAATTTTGGCCTGCTCCAGATTCCTCAAAGGTGGTATTATGATCCCATAGGGGTGATGAAAAATCACTTAAAATGTAAAAATTTTCATGTCTGCCCCCATCCCGAAATAATGGAGCAGAGAAACAATCCCAACGGGAGGGATCTAGAGTGGCATTTAGAAAAAATGAGAACATTGCCTCCCTGGCATGACTTCTATCCCATGGAATTAGAGTTCGATCCTGATCAATACCCATTTCCAACCCCAGACTCCACATTCTGGAAGAAGGCCAAGGATGATCTGAAGGAAGAATTGAAGAACTGGGATGAGGAACAACGGAGAGAATGGTGGATAATGAGAGTCCATCGCCGAAAGATGAATTCCTATGGACTCTTGACAATGGATAGGGAATTCGCTATCATCTACAAAACTAAGGTTGGATCTTGGAAGCCCATATCCTTCACCGATTTTGTCCCTCCAGCTACCCCAGGATCGGGCGAAAGTCCAGGGAAGACTGACGATGCCTCGGGAGTACAGAAGAAAGTTGAAGCTATGCCAAGGGTATTAACGCAAGTACCATCTGAGGATACAAGTGCCAAAGAATCAGAGCAGCCATTGGAAAGAAAGAAGAGGAAAATGCCAGAGCAAGTACAAGCGCCCTCACCCTGTCCAAAGCGATCCCGTACAGGGCATCCGAGTCTGCCTACCGAACAACCTGCGCCAGTCTCGGTCGAAGCAAATGTGCCACCAAATGCCGAGACGGTCCCAGACGTGAACGTTATCAATGTGGAGGAACTTCTCCCACAGGAAGAGGATCCTGAGGTAGAAGTCTTGGAGGTCAAAGGTGCCGAGGCACAAAAAGGCCAAGAGCCGATCATGCAAGAAGTTACTATGGCCGCTTTGCCAGGAGGGCACGCAGGTACGCACTCTCTCCCTTTCGCCTCGATCTCTGACACGTCCACCATGGTCCTGGTTGAAGGTCATCATCAGCCCTTTTCCCCCCTGCAAGGCCAATCATCTCTCCAAGCATTGCCTGTTTCTCTGCCTAACCCCATTCCACCCAAGTCACCCGGCCAAGACGAACCTGTTAAAACACCTTCGCCCGCCCACGCCACCGATCCTGCCATTCTCAGCCAGGGCGAAGTCAATATCTCAATGCCGAACCCCGAGACCCAGGTTCCCATCATACACGGTGTTGTCCCGCTAGCCGAGGCCCCCGCTACACCTGTTGTCGAACCTTCTGGTGAGGCATTCCCCGTCAACCCTTTATATTTGTTTACCCCTTCGGTTGGAGATCCAACCTCATTTGAATCTAAACTGTCCATAATAAAGGAACGTCCTCTAGCTGAAAAGCTACTTCAGGCCCAGCAAAACACAGAGAAGATGCTGAAGGAGGCTAGGAAGAAAAGAGGGCGCTCTCTGGCCCAAGTCGAGAAATGTGCAGTCTTTGACCTGGAGGCAGGAAAATTGCACAAAGTGAAGAAGGTCCCTAGGGTCCAGAAGCCTCTGGATGAGATGACTCCAGCAGACTATGATTATCAGGAGAAAACCAAGGACCTAGAGCACCTGAACATAGACAATGAATCTTTGTCTATGCATGTAGGGGTCGAGACCTTTCGGGCGCACGCAAACATTGCAAATCAGCGCAGATTCGAAGTAGAGAGCACGAATATTAAGCTAGAGGAAGAACTGGCAAGAGTTAGGTCCAAGCTAGCGGATGCCGAAGAGCAGTGCAAGTTGATGAGGAAAGAGGCACATGCCCTAAAATTGCAAATAAACCAACTGGAATGTACAGCTGAAAATCGAGCACAGAGACAGGCCGAGAATGAACTGAGGGCAAAAGAGCTCGAAGGAAAAATTTTGCAGATGCAGAACCAGCTGTACAAAAAGGAGGGCCTAGGGCTATGTGACAGGAGCAGAATCAAGGAGATTCGCTCGCATTTGCTCAAAAACTTCAGATCTCGGGCCTCCAGCGCTCTTTCAATTTTGGCCTACATTATGGAAGCCCGGGATGCCGCTGCCGAAGGAGGACCAATCATCGAAGAGATCACCCAAAAAGCTAGAAGTCGACTCAAACTAGCTTTCGATGTACAGAGCGCCAAGTATCAGGACTTGCAGGTCCCTGCGATGAGCCGAACAGCTAGGGACTGGTCTACAGCCCGAGCCACAGTGCGCGCTTTCTTCTCCAAGGTGCGAAAAATGCAAAAGGCAAAAGATCTCCTGGATATTTTTGAGAACGAACAGCGCACATCAATGAGCTATTTTCAGGATCTCTCTTCCATGGGCTTCCCAAGTTTCACAGATGACGACGGGCATCTCCTGTCCAAAGAAGAGATTAAGCCAACATGGCTTCAGTTTGAAGGTGACGTCTCGGAGATAGACGGATGGGCGGAGCCCATTACAGAAAAGCAGATCACAGACTACCTCCTGAGATACTGCAAGATCGCGGCCTCCCTGAATGACCTGTATACTAGAGCCCAACATGCAGACATCGGGAAAATCGATCGGTTTTGAGTGTTGATCAAGGCACTACAAGATCTGGAACCTTTCTCGAAGAGTGCCTGGTCCCAGGTTCGCCGAACCATGAGGAAAATTCGTGAGCGTCTTGCCCCTTCACCGACGCAGGAAGCCGCTCTAGAAGAAGTAGCTCCAGGGGAGGAAGCCGAAGATGAAGAGGGAGTCGAAGAAGAAGGAGAACAAGAGCCAGCTGCAGAAGCACTTCAAGAAGAAGAAGGAGAAGAAGGATCGAGGAGAGACTCTGGCCCAATGGATCAGAATTGAAGGGTTCTCCCACCGAGACGAGCTCGTTGCCCCACGAGCCGCCAAGAATGTTGACAATTTTGTCACATTCCTTAAGGGGTAGAAAAAGGAAACAAATTTTTGTACAGTATTGTGTAAAGTTTTTGCTTTGTTGTTTTTATTTTGAAAAGTTGCAGCAATTTTGGCTTCCAATGCCACCCCTTTGTACATAAAGTAGAAAAGAAAGAACTTCGCTGGCAAACAAGCTAGAGAAAAGAGCTTCGCCGAAAGAAAACACAAGCAAAGAGAATGAAACTACTTCACGCCCGAAGCGCTTCCAGCAGCTACTTCGGGCAAAAATTGAGCGAAACGGTGTTCAGAGGAAAGGAGAGCTTCGCACCCGAAGCAGTTTCAATATTACTTCGGGTGAGATTTCTGCGAAGCAATGTGCCGAAGAAGAAATGCAAAGGAGAAGGCAAGAAAACTACTTCGCATCCAAAGTATTTCCATCAGTCACTTCGGCCAGAAATCAGCGAACCATTTTTTACTTCGAAGAAAGTCATTGCGAAGCATTTGCTTCGGCTAAGCTTTCACCCGAAGTAACGGAGGTCATAGAGAATGAAACATCTGCTTCGGCCGAAATCTTCCCGAACCACAGTTTTGAAGAGGATCGCAGCGAAGCTTTTCTCGAAGACATCAGCGAAGGAATTTAATCAGCGAAGCGGTAAAGAAGAAGGGACCCATTTTGCGAAGTAAATATGCTTCGGCGCTCCCCGCCCCCGAAGCAGTTTTGCGAAGCTCAATTTTGTGAAGTACATATCAAAGAGGAGTTTTTGCTTCGGCCCAGAACCATTGTAAAGCGAAGCACTTCACAGGCACGCTTTCCAAGTCGGGTATTTTCCCGAGGCGATCAAGTGCCTCATAAATGCGATTTTTCGTGCCCAGCAAGCCCGCTGCTCATTTTTGGCAATCAAAAGTGAAGTATCAAGCCATGATGGAGAGCCCGATGAGCATGGCGGCCACTCGAGCACCGCACCCGAAGACCAAGGACGTCTAGATGGCTCATCAATGCACCTTTCCATGGTTGACCCGATTGCAGTTGCCATTTTTGGTAACAGATTTGAAAGCTCGATCTCGAGAGCCTCGGGGAGCCGATTCTCAGGGCTCGAGGGCGTACTCTTCTTCGCTATGTAATTATGATTCAGAGGCCCGGGTCCTCTATAAAAACCTAGGCATTGTAATGGAAAAGTGGGGGGAACTATCTGCTAGAAAGCTGTTGTAACTTGATGTCCTACGATTAATACTAAGAGACTTTGAGCTCAATTCTTCTCTTTTATGCTACCTTCTGTGCTTGATTCTTCTATCTCTCTTCGTTTGTATGCTGGATGTTGAACTCTGCGTCCGGTGTGCGATCGGGGACAGTGTCCTGAAACTCGTTCGAAAGGATACATAGGAGTTAGAAAAGTGTCGTATTGACTTTCTTTTATGCTGCTTGCCTTGCTTGATTCTTCTATCTCTCCTCGTTTGTAGACTGAGATGCTGAACTCTGCGTCCGATGTGCGATCGGGGACAGTGTCCTGAAACTCGTTCGGGAGGATACATAGGGAGGTTGATACTACGTTTCTTTCATTTTACTCTTGGTGTTCCTTGCTGCTATTCAAGTTGTCTGTTAGTGATCGTGCTTCCTGTTCTCTCCCACCTCAAATCATCAATCTCTCTCCCTTACCCCTTTTTATTTATTTCTCTAACCCTTATCCCTTTTATCTCTTTCCTGCACTCTTGTCTTCAAACACCCAAGTAGTTTAGCATAGGAGCCGGCCTTTCTCTCGAAGATTGGCACGAGGGGCATCTCTTCCCTTCGGCCTTTCAATGTTGGTCCAGGTCTAGGGCGCATACTCATACATATACTCAAAATCCTTACCTAGGCGGATCTGATGACCAAAAGTTATATGTGATGAGATGGAGGTATGATAGAGAGTGCTACATGAGCAAGCCATATGCCAGAGATAGTGAGTATTATCATGCATTATGGATATAATTGATGCTAGAGGGTATAGTATGGAGGTCATGGAGAGGGGGGGAGATATGGGATGAAGATGGAGAGCAGTTATAATAAGTAGGATGAGCAATATGGGTGGTGTAAATATTCACTACATAGTGTGAGTGTTTTTATTACTCATAAGTGCTCAAATAATTTAGGGTTAGGTAGGTGGTACAATATCCACTAGTAGTATATAGGCTTAGAGGATACAAGATGATATTAATACCACAAATTGATCCAATGAGTCTCGAGGTAGATGAGATCATCATAATACCTAATATAGATGATGTAGGTACCACACCATAGTATGAAGCATGATGGGTGACTCAATAGGGATAATGGTGTGGAAGGAGTGGAGACCAGGGATACAAATATGATAGGAATTAGGTTAGGTGCTTTAGGAGGAGGGTATGAAGGGAAGAGGGAGACTCCTAGGAGGCAACAATTATTATGTCGAGTAGGTAGTGTAGTGGGACCATTATAGACACTAACTATAGAGATAAATATGGGGGGTAGTGGACGAGATGGATATGAGAGCTTTGATTATGGGGATATGATTTATAGTGATATATGCATAGTAGATTTGGAGGAGAGAGTCTAAATATTAGATTTCTAGAGAAGATTCATGGAAGCTAACCTCATAGAGGAGAGATGATTGGTAGGTGGAGAGATAAATGTGGTAGGAGGAGAATGAAATATTATAGGTATAACTAGCCTGCTTACAATAGGATCAAGATGTGATAGTGAGATAAATGAAGATGGATAGGTCTCAGTGGTAAGGGCAACTTGAGGAATTAACTATCGATAAGGATAGACTTATAGAGGATATGAATCAGCTAAGATTATAGTCACTAGTATCCATGAGTAGGGTTGATATATCAGTATTATGTGTGGAGATAGCATAGGTATACCAGAGTGAGCAACAAATTATGGCTAGTTGGTAAGAGGTATGAGATAGAAATTTTATATTGGAGGAGGCAATGTTGATATCATAGGTATCATTTCCCTCATTATCAGTTTCATGATCGAGTTCAAGTTATAGGAGTACACCATCAATCATGCCACCCATACCCTAGTTTGTAGCACTTGCTCCATCATAAATATCATGGGTTGGATCTTCTCAAGATAATGAGAGATAGTTGAGGAGTGGTGAGAGTAGACAGAGGGGAGTAGAGAGAGTTTTGGATGAGTGACAAGATTTGTAGGAGAATAATGAGGAGACCACAAGTAGACAGTAGTGAGTTGTTTTTGGTTATGGCTCAAGATGTCACCCTTTTTTTTTGTATATGTGATGATTATGATTATGATTATGATATGCTTGAGGACAATTTTTATGTAGCCTACAAGAAATTATTATTGTATATGTGAATTTATGGATGATATATATACATATACAAGTTTATAATAGCATATGATAAACATGATGTGAATGATGATTAATATTATTGATTACATTTATGATGAATTATTATTTATGGGATGTTATATATTAGATGCATGTGATAGATGTGATAGATGTGATAATATAGATGCATAAATAGGATATGGTGTGATGGATAATAGAAATGAGGTGATGATGTATACTCATAGATGCTTGTGTGATTGTATTTCAAAAAATCTGTGTATACATATTACTAACAACAATTAATTGAATTAATCCATGACATAGACACAATCAAATAGATCAAATCATAAAAATATGGTAAACACAAGGGACGTGTAACATAGGATATGAACAAAAACAAAATGTAAACCAAAAATACTAGGACAAATATCTAATAGGATATGATATGGATGAAAACATGAAGCTAAGTAGATAATTACGGATACCAAATGATAAAATATGTTGTCCAAAATACCCTGGGATTATTAAGACCAAGAAGTATTTTAGGAAACTCAAATACCCTAGTGATATTGATCAATCTCATCTATTATCCAATAATTATTCCTTATAGACTAAGACCATCTTGAAAAATGTTAAGCTATTCATGGACCAATGTGTGTGTTGTGTGATATAGTGTTGAATTTTGAGTGAGTTTGGATTAACCAATTGTAGCAGATGCTAATAAAAGTTATCTCACCCAAGAGCAGTCAAAGTTCTATACAAAAGAAGTTCACTAATTTGATAGACATGTCACCACCTGAAGAGTATACTCCACTACCAACCAGGTATCTATAGCCCCAATGGATATTATCCCCATAATTCTTCAATGTTGATCAGTGATCCATTATTGGCCAAGAATACATAGCCACAATGGAGACATCTAAAATTCTTGAGGAATCGATGTTTTTTCTCTTATTGATTATCATCCTTTTTTTTTCTTTTGAACATGCACATCGAATCCTTTGGTTCATAATATGTGCATAATAGGATGACAAGGGGAAACCATTCACTTTATGGCTAGAGTTATACATGGATTCATCTTCCCTAGACTCAAAATTTAATTGAAGTGTATGATATGTGCAAGATCCAAGATAGAACCCTAGTTAATTAGGGGAGGTTGGCATATCCTTGGAACCATGATGACATTTAATAAATTTTGATAGGCACACTACATATGGTTGAATAACCAAAACAACATCCATGAATAAACAACCATGACAATAGGACAAGGAGTACAAGTAAAAAGTATACAATGAGCACAAACTATGATTAACCAAATGTGATGATGTACAAAGAGAGACATGATAATGGAAGAAGATAATAAATTTAACATACAAGAATGGAGACCTAATGGAAAAATACATACGAATTTATAATTTCACAGATTAATAAAACTAATTGAGTTTAGAAAACACGTAACTACAAGTTCAAAAAGTAATCAAATAAGCACATGATGATCCATATGTAATAAAATAAAAGGATAAGAAAAATAAAGAATGAAGACAAAGAAAATAAATTATGGGAAATTGAAATACAAGTAATGGTTCATGAATTATGATATGGATTTGTATGCAAATCTAAAATATTTGGATCATGATTTTCCTTTTTTGTTGTATTTTTTTTTGAGTTGTAGATGAGTATATACAAGAAGAAAGAGTAAATGATAATATTGACTAGGCATAAAATGTATGCAAGTGTAGTATATTGATTGTCTTGAGTTCCTCTATTCCTTCAACATTTTCAATATTGTAAGCACCAGAACCATACTTTTGTTTGATAATGTATGGGCCAAGCCAATTGGTAGCAAATTTATCATGCAGGTGGCTAGGAATATTGGAATTTTGTTGATTCTCCTTTAACACAATATCACCAACTTGGAATTCTCATGAATGGAATTTATTATCATAAGCACGCTTAATAAGATCTTGATAGACATAAAGATGCTCGAGGGTATTTATTCAATGTTCATCTAGGATAGTAATTTGGTCCAATCGAGCTTGTTGCACAGTGGCATCATCAATGAACTCTTGAAGCAAGATCTTCAAGGACGAAATTTCAAGCTCAAGGAGCATAATGGCTTGAAAACCATAAACCAAAAAAATTGTGTTTCCCTAGTAGGAGTGTAAATGTTCATACAATAATACCAAAGTGCTAAGGGAAGTTGAATCTGCCAAGCCTTATGATTTTCTCAGACCTTATTGTGCAATATTGCATAGATAGTTTTATTTGATACTTTGACTTGGCCATTACCTTGAGGATAATAAGGTGTCAAGAAGCTATGTTGGATATGATATTTATCATAAATCAATTGAAAATATTTATTTTTAAATGGTAGGCCATTATCTAATATTATTTAGGAAGAGGTGCTAAAATGACAAATAATATGATGGATAATAAAATTTTCAATTTTAGGATCGAATGTTTTGACTAGAGGAATTGCTTCAACCCACTTGGTGAAATATTCAGTGGCAGTAATGATAAAATTGTGTTTTCCAAATGAAGGTGGTGATATTTTACCTATAAGATCTAGATCCCATTGTAAGAAAGGCTAGACATAATGGATAGGTTGAAGGTCTTGGGAAGGAACATGAAATAAATTGGTATGATCTTGGAATTTAAGACACTTTGTAACATATGCACAATAATTATGTTCCATGGTGGTCCAATAATATCCCATACCTAAGATACGTTTTGTGATGGTCATCCCACTAAAATGACCACCACACGTGTCATCATAAGCTTGAGAGATAACCCAGTTGGCTTCATGTGGTTTAAGACATCAAAGAATGATACCATCATAACTATGACAATAAATCACATTCCCCAAGACAGTGTATCATGTGGCTTTTTGTTTAAATGTTTATTTTACAACAAAAGGTAATTTTATGAGAACACCAAGTTTAATATAATCCTTAACTTATGAAAACCAATGATTATAGGGTTCTTCTTAGATAATATTAATAGTTGGTTCATCCTTGGACAATTGATGATAGAGTCGTTTGAGAAAGTGTGGTGATATATACATGGGTAATGTTATCAAAGGGATTTTACATAACTAGAGAATTGAGAAAATTCATGGTATTAATAAAGAGATTCATTGACCATGGAGTGGCTTAAATATCCAAATGTGTTAATAGCTCATCAACAATTTGCTTGTATTCTTTGAGGATGGGGTATTTGCATTAATAAATTCCATTTACTTGATTGAAAATGAGGAGGGAGTTGCCACTCATTTTAATGCACTTAACATGTAGATTTAGGGTATTCTTGAAGCGAAGGATAAGTGCTTCATACTTGGCATTATTATTCATATAATTATTTAAAGGAGTAGTGGATAAGAGCCCCTTGTAGTTTAAATAACATGACTCTAGTGCCTTCCCCTCATTTGCACTTAGAACCATCAAAAAAAGAGAGATCAACTTATATTTGACATGCTCTTCTTCAAAAATACTAAAAAATAGATTCATCAAGAAGCTCAATGACAAGTGGTTTATCATCAACAAGTGGAGCCTCCACAATTTGGTGTTAGGAAGTTAAGTCACTATACAAGTTCACTATAAGCAAAAGCTAGGTTATAGCAGATGGTTATACAACTACTATACATCAAGGTCAGACATCTAGGTAGCATACGTTTAGGCTGCTAGACATCTAGACCAGATGTCTAGGCAGTATATATCTAGACCAAATGTCTAGGTTGCTAGACATCTAGGCCAAATGTCTGGGTTGCTAGACATCTAGGCCAAACATCTAGGAAATAGACATCTAGGCCAAATGTTATACTTTTAGGTCAAAAATTTGGGTTGCTAAATGTCTAGGCCAAATTTCTAGGTAGTAGACATCTAGGCCAAATGTATGGGCTACTATACATCTAGGATAGACATCTAGGAAGTAGACATCTAGGCCAAACATTGCTGCTAGACATATAGGATAGACGTCTAGGTAGCAAACATCTAGACCAGACGTCAATATTGTTAGACGTCAGGATGCAGAAGATGAACCATTTCAATTGCACATAGAAATAAAAAAATTTGCATAGGCTTTCTTTGGAAGAGGAAATGAAAAATTCAGGGTCTTCCTTCATCTACTCTATAAAAGAAAATTGATCCCTTGCATATTGTGTGTGGTTACAACGTTGAAAAGTGAATGTAAAAATTTTGCTAAAAATAATAAAATAAAGAGAAGTTGCCATTACCCCATGGTTTTCCTACACATTGTAGGTTTCCACGTAAATATTTGTGTTACTTGTGTTGCTATTTTGTTCTTTGTCATTGTTTTTCTACTTGCAAGTATAAAATTTAAATTTTTTCCTAACATTTGGTATTAGAGCCTAAGGTTTTGTGTGAGTGGGAGCTGCAACAATTATAGGAGGTGTAACCAAGTTTGATATTGCTAAATTTTATGGTAGGAACTTCGCTTTATGGAATATGAAGGTGGAGGATTTGCTGGTTCAGAATGACCAAGTTCTAGCCTTAAAAAGGGTCATAAGTAAACTGAGTAGCATGAAATATGAGGAGTGTGAAATTCTTCATATGAATATGGTTTCTACAATCTATCTCTGTCTATCGAACTCTGTCTTGCTCAATTTAGCTGAAGAGAAGATCACAGAATCCCTTTAGAAAAATTTTGAAAAGTTATATGAAATAAAATCAACAACAAATAAGGTTTTTCTAAAAAAGCAACTTTATAGCTTGAGGATGAAGGAAATTTCATCCATGGTAGATCATTTGAATGAGTTTAATACTCTTATTAGTAAAATTGGTTTCAGTTATTATGAATATGGAGAATGAAGATAAAGTTATCACCCTACTTTATTCCCTCCCAAACACTTGGGATCATATGGTGATGACCATCAATAATTCATCATCAAAAACTCTAAAATTTGATGACGTGGTAGATGTTTTATTGGTAGAAGAATTGATGCAAAAAACATCTTTGGAACCCTCAACCAATGAATCCCTATTTGTGGGAGGTCGATCTTTCGAGAGGAGTAAACAAGGTATAAAATAGTCTAGATCTAATTCTAAAGGACATAAGCACAAAAGGAAGTGCTAGCATTGTGGGAAGCTAGGACACTCAAAAAAGGATTGTTGGTAATTAAAGAATGGTGAAAAGCAAAATCACCCATTAGTTGAGGCTAGTGCAACAGATTCAGGAGATACGACAACATGTGAAGCCTTATATATCAATAATAGTAGATATGTTTTATATACCTGAGTTTTGGACTCAGGTGCATCTTTCCACATGTATCCCCATAGAGACTAGTTTGACAAATATAATTCATACTATGGTGGAAAGGTCTATTTGGGTGATGATCACCCTTTAGAAATTATAGGAAGAGGGGATATAAGAATTAGGTTGGACGATGGTAGAGAAAGGATGTTATGTGACGTATGATATGTGCCTGATTTGCAAAATATTTTTTTCTCAATCAAGATGATGGATAAGCTAGGGTATTCTATCACTTTTAATAAAAACTACTGCAAAATTACCATAGGAGCTCTTGTAGTAGCAAAGGAAGAATATTATGGCACCCTATATCATTTATGCAGTGATACGGTAATAAACCATGTAACAACAACAACTTCTATTCAGGATGTAGTAATTCTATGGCATCAATGCCAAGGCCATATGAGTGAAAAAGGTCTAAAAATTTTGCATGATAGAGGTATAATTTCTAGGATTAAATCTTGTAATTTAGACTTATGTGAGCATTTTATTTTTGGTAAACAAAAGAGGGTTTAGTTTACTACAAGCCTTGGTAAAAGTTTTGATTTTCTACAACTGATATATTTGGACCAGTCCCCACTCGGTCCTTAAATGGTGTCATATAATTTTTCAAATTTATAGATGATTATTCTAGGAGAATCTGGGTTTATTTTTTGAATAAGAAGTTGGAAGATTTACGGAATTTTAAAGAGTTCAAAGCATGGGTAGATAAGAGTTTGGAAAAGTCAATTTTATGTCTTAGGCCAGATAATAGGGGTGAATATTGCTCCAAGGAATTTGATAAATTTTGTATGCAGGAAGGTATTAAGCACCAAAATATTGTACCATACACTCCATAGAAAAATGGTGTGGCTGAGCGGATGAATCGCACAATCATGGAATGTGCAAGAAGTATGCTCAACACAACCATGTTGAAGAAAAAAATTTGGCTAAATTTTTTTAATACAGTTGTTTACCTTATCAATAGGTCACCTACAACTACGTTGGATGGACAAATTCTAGAATATGTTTGGTGTTGTAATATAATTGATTACTCTCATTTGCATACCTTTGGTTGTGATGTGTTTGCCCATGTATCCAAAGAAAAAAAATCCAAACTTGATTCAAATCCAAGTAAATGTGTTTTTCTCAGCTATGGAGATACATTGAAGGGGTATAGACTATGGGATCCTATTGCCCACAAGGTAATTATTAGTCAGGATGTTATTATTGATGAAAAATCCATGCAAAGGAAGGAGGTACAAAAAACTCCTAATTTTGTACCAGTTGAAGTAGAAATGAATCAATATGAATATGAAAATCAACATGCTAAATTTTTTGATCAGCATGCTAAACAAGTATAACAACAAGTAGAGCAACCACAACGATCACAAGACCAAGATCCACAATCAACAAATCATTGGGTTAGAGGATCTACACATCCACAAAAGTGTTTGAAAAGGTATTCTCATGTTTATCAGTCCTCTTTTGCTTTGTTAACTGATGATGGTGAACCTAGTTCATTTCAAGAAGCTAGAGAGTTTGAGAATGCATAAAAGTGGAGGAAATCCATGGAGGAGAAAATCGAGGCACTTCACAAGAATAAAATGTGGGAACTTGTGGATCTCCCACCTAAAAGAAATACTATTGAAAACAAGTGGGTGTACAAAGTAAAGAAGAACAAATATGGGTTTTTGGAATGCTATAAAGCTCGCTTGGTGGAAAAATGCTATGTACAAAAGCTAGGTATTGACTTTAATGAAATTTTCTCTCTAGTTGTGAAGATGACTACTATTAGAGTTCTACTTGAACTTGTAGCTGCACAAGATTTAGAACTAGAGAAGCTTGATGTAAAGACTACTTTCTTGCATGGTGATCTTGAAGAAGTGATTTATATGGATCAACCTAAAGACTATAAATAAAGAGTCAAAGAGCATTTAGTTTGCATACTGAAGAAATATTTGTACGAGTTGAAACAGGCACCAAGGATGTGGTATAGGAAATTTGACACCTTCATGAAGAGCCAAGGTTTTAGTAGGAGTGAAGCTAACCATTGTGGATACTATAAGAGGTTTGATGATGGTATTTTTATTATTTTACTATTTTATGTTGATGATATGTTGGTTATATACCCCAACATGAAGAAAATCATTGAACTTAAGGCTCAGTTGGCTAGGACATTTGAAATGAAGGATTTAGGAGCATCAAACCAAATTTTAGGGATGAAGATACACAAGGACAAAAAAGGAAGAAAGATTTGGTTAAGTCAAAATTCATATGTGTAAAAGATTCTACAGCACTTCAATATGCAGAATGTAAAACCAATTAGTACCCCACTTCTTTCACACTTAAAATTATCTTCCAACTAGTTTTTTAGAATAGAATCAAAAAATATAAGCATATCTTGTGTACCATATTCATCAACAGTAGGAAGCCTTATGTACGCCATGGTGAGCACCAGACTGGATATTATCCAAGCAGTGGTAGTAGTCATTTGGTACATGGAAAATCTTGGTAAGGAGGATTAGAATGCGGTGAAGTAGATATTCAAATATTTAAGAGCCACTTCAAATGTTGCCATTTACTTTGGAAAAGTAGATTTGCAAGTTAATTTTTTTTTGGATTTTGATTATGGTGGAGATAGAGATGAGATAAAGTCCACTACAAATATATACCTTCACTCTTGTCGGTGGAGTGGTGAGTTGGGCTTCTAAGTTGCAGTTTGTTATGTCTTTATCAACCACTGAAGCATAATATATTACGACTCATGCCAAAAAAGAGGTAATTTTGTTAGAGTGACTATTGGGTGACTTCAAGGTAATGTAGGAGAAAATTGTATTACATTGTGATAGCCAAAGTGCTATTTAGCTAGTGAATAATCCAACATTCCATGATTGCATGAAACACATTGATATCAAGTACCACTTTATAAGAAATGTTCTAGAAGAAGGTAGGATCCTATTGCAAAAAATTGACACTGAAGTGAATCTTGCAGATATGCTTACAAATTCGATCAAGGTAGAGAAGTTTGAGTGGTGAAGAACTTCTCTAGGCTTGCTGAAAAAGTAACAAGGGTAGCATTGGGCAATTGGCACTAGATGAAAATATTTTGTAGAAGAATTATTGAATACTGACTTCAAGTGGGAGAATGTTAGGAAGTTAAGTCACTATACATGTTCACTATCAATAGAAGCTAGGTTGTAGTAGATGGTTATACGACTGCTAGACATCAATATCAGACATCTAGATAGTAGACATCTAGGTTAGATGTATGTGCTGCTAGACATCTAGAACAGACGTCTAGACAGCAGACATCTAGGTTAGATGTTTGGGCTACTAGATGTCTAGACTAGATTCTAGGTAGCATATGTCTAGACCATATGTCTAGGTTGCTATACATCTAGGCAACAAACATATAGTTCAAACGTCTAGGCTGCTAGATGTCTAGGATCTACTTCCTAAACATTTAGCAGCCTAGACGTCTGGTCTAGACGTCTAGCACCCTATACGTCTAACCTAGATGTTTGATGTCTAGGCTAGATGTCTAGCAGACATCAAACATCTAGGTTAGACGTATAGGGTGCTAGACGTCTAGACCAGACATCTAGGTTGCTAAATTTTTAGGCCAAATTTTTAGGTAGTAGATGTCTAAGCTAGATGTTTGCACTACTAGACGTCTAGGATAGATGTTTAGGTAGTAGACGTCTAGACTAGATGTCAATATTATTATATGTTTATGTTAGACGTTAGGATGCAGAATACAAACCATTTTAGTTGTGCATGAAAACAAACAGTTTTACGGAGGCTTCATTTGGGAGAGGAAACAAATAGTTTAGGGTCTTCCTTCATCTGCTCTATAAAAGGAAATTTATCCCTTGTATAGTGTGTGTGGTTGTAACATTGAAAATTGAATGTAAAAATTCTATTAAAAATAATAAAATAAAAAGAAGTTGCCATTACCCATGGTTTTCCTACACATTGCATGTTCCCACGCAAATCTTTATGTTACTTGTGTTTCTATTTTTATTCTCTTTCTTTGTGTTTCTACTTGCACGTATAAAATTTAATTTTTTTTCCTAACAGTTGGTCTACAATGACTTAACTCTTCATGGATTTTTGACTAATAAATTCAATATTGAATTTCATCAACATAATCTACTTGGTGGTTCAGTTGTTGTTATAAGTGTGACTCATCATATAACACAAAGTATTTTCTCATGCAATGACATAAGTGGTATGATGAACCATATAATGACAAAGCTTTTTGATAGTAAATATGACTGCCATACTGTCTAAGGTGATAATATAATAGACATCATGATCTTAATTATTTTTATTATTTTGGATGAGCGTGGTTCCTATGGCAAATTCAAGTAGAAAATATATACAAATAGAAAGGAAATACTAGCCTAGGTGGGACCAATATTGGTGGAGAGGTAAGGTAGTGCTTGATGTCATCAAAATCGTCTTGGAATTCAATAGTCCAATTGAATGTTATCCCCTTTTATAAAATATGGTTAAAGGGCCTACATTTATATGATAGCTGGGCTATGAAGCAACAAATGACCTGAATCTTGCCCTACAAGATCCTTAATTTCTTTAAATTATAGGGAGGAGGTATGTCAATGATGGCACTCACTTTATCAAGTTTCACTTTGATACCACTAGGGAAAACAATAAACGCAAGAAGTTTGCTCGAGGTGACACCAAAGACACATGTCTTGGGTTTAAGTATGATATTATGCTCTAAAAGATAGTCAAATTTTTTTCTCAAAACATTGATATGCTCATGGCATGTTTTGAATTTGGCCAACAAATTTTTCACATAGTCATCAACAATTGTATACATGTAATCATGAAATATATAAGTCATTGCACGTTGGTACATGGCTCTAGAATTTTTTATGTCAAACAACATGACCTTGTAACAAATATGTCTTGTGTTAGTCATCAGGATTAACATGAATTTGGTTATATTCCAATAAATCATCCATGAGAGAGAACATTTCATATCCAGTGGTAGAACCCATGAGTGTATCAATGTTTGGGAGTAGAAAATCATCCTTAGGACATGCTTTGTTAATATCACAAGTTTTAATGCAAATGTGTATCATTCCATTGGGCTTGCCAATGGGGGACATATTGGAGATCCACTCTAGATAGTCTATGGATTGAGTAAATACCACATCTAAAATTTTTTGTAGTCCTTCTTTAACCATTAAAGTGATTATGGGATGTAACTTTCATAATTTGTGTTTTATAAACTTGGCATTAGGATTTAGGGTAAGGTTGTGAACCACAAGTTTAGGATCTAGGCTAGGCATGTATTTGTAATACCAATTAAATATAGTTTTGTATTTAATGAGGGTAACAAAATGCTCAAACTCCTTAGTAGATAAAATTTTCTAAGCATCAAAATATGGGGGTCGATGGGGTCATGACTAATATTGAAATCAATAGTTTCTTTGATAAGCATGTGAAATCCATTCTCTAACTGATGGGGTGTGGGAATGAGATGTAGGTCATATGCTACATTCTCAATACAAATGAGCTCAGTGCCATTAAGACAAAATAAAAAGAGGAAGGAGGAAGGTAGGTGTTGGATCATTGTAGCAATCGCCTAGTTATCAATAAATCTAAGGGGGTGGAGGGGAATGAATCTATTCAAAGTTGATGGTACTAGAATATATTTAAAAAACATGTGAAGAATAAGATGTAGGTAAAAGTGGGGAAAATAGATCGATAGAGATCATATTGATAGTGTGTTGGTGAGAGGATTACAAGGAATTGCTAGAGGATGCGATTTCTAATGTTTATTATGGAGGAAAATTTTGATGGATGGGGGGATAAGGAGGATTAGAAGCTATTTGTGAAGGCAATACGATAATGGGATAAGGAAGTGGTGGACCTATAGGACACTCTCTTAGAAGGATAACTAGAAGGATAGGTAGTGGAATGGGAAATTAATGAATGAAATCATTATCATTGTCTAACAAGTCATATATGGGTACAATAAGGGTTGACATTTCTTTGAAGCTATAGGAAGCAAGTGAAATTGTATCAAATGCCCATCAAGCTTGTGATTTGATATGTCGGGTGATAATGTGCGGATGGTTGTAACTTAGAGCTATTGTGGTATAAGCAAATGACCATATTCAGGATTGACATATTCATCAGAATAATCCTCCTGAAGGTCAAGAGTAAGGCATTGAATATATTTTTTAAGGAGGGACATCGACGAGTCCTTTTTATATGCTAGACTAGATTTGTCTTTGTGTAGTTGATAAGGAGGTTCAACGATTGAGCACAAACCTTGCTCATATCAACCTGGACCAAATCCATGCCATTTAAAATATTGAAAATATCATATGAAAAAATATGGGTTGGACAAATAATTGATGTTGCCACAAAATGGTATCGTAGACTCTTTAGAAATAAGTTATTCAAATAAATTATTGAGTCCCTCGTTGAGTGGTATTTTCACCCAATTTTGAAAGTACACTCTCCTTTAGGATTTGGGTTCCAAATCCCCTCTTGCAAAGAAGTTAAACAAACAACTTCTCCAAGGTCTCCGATGTATTAGCATTTGCATATGTGTATTAGTAATCTCAAATAAAGATATTCAATTTAAATGCTTGGAACACCTTAGTGATTGCAAGTAACTATAAACAAGGGGCAATGTTGGTTTATTTCATCATGAAACTTTAGTGATTGTTCATTGTTTTTTTGGATTTTGAATTTTTTAAGTGTTTATTTTAATGCCTGAAAATAAATTAAAATTTTTGGAAAAATAAAATGCAGAAAATGAAAATGAAATGCAGAAACTAAAAATAAAATGCATTCAGTATGATGCTATCCCATTTTGACAAAATTGAAGATGCGATGTCTCCATGCATGCAACCTAACCTATTGGACTTGCAAAACAAGCACAATCCCCATAGACTAAGTGTTGGTTCCTAGGGTATGAAATAAAATTCAGATTTCAAATATTTGCCTAATGTAACCCAAAAAAATGGCATTAAACATTATCTATAAATTCGAAATCTAAAAAATGAAAGAATAAACATTAAATCCATAGCATGCAAAGAAAATCTCCTTCTTTCTTGCCCACAAGATGCAAATTTTTGAACACTTTTGCATTAAAAATATGTCATTTTACAATAGCAGAATTTTTGGTTTTTCCAAACCAGTCTGTGGAAGAAAAACAACTCAAACAGGTCCAGAATGGCCTTCTTACCTTTAGCTCTACAACTCTAATTGCAGCAATTTTCGCCGCCCTTTTGGCCTCTTTGAATGGCATATTTAAACTTCTAAAAAAATTGTTTCTCCTTCCATGATGGTTTGTTTCATTTTTTGATGGTTGTTCGTTTCACCTTCCCTGACAATTAGTTTCACCTTCCCTTGCATGCGTGTGCTTTGGTTTCCATCTCATGGCCCTTCGTTGTGCTTCTCCACATGGTCTTGCATCTATTTCCCTCTATGTGTAATGACCATCTTAAATGATCATGTAATGCTTTGTCTTATTCATTAGATTTTGTCCTTATGTCCACGTCACTATGTAGGTCCGTTACCTTGGCAAAACTAGAACATGTCAAGATATCGTGACACTTTTGCCTCCTTGCTCTCTTTTTTTGCTTGTAGCCACGAAAATGTAACATGTCGCGATATCGCGACACTTTTATTCCTAGTTCTTTCTTTTCTCATTTGGTCACAAAAATGCAACATGTCATGATATCATGACACTTTTTCTTTTTTCCCTCTCTCTGCTTTGAATTGCGAAAACGCAACATGTCGGGATATCACGACACTTTTTCCTATACGATCATGAAAATGCAACATGTCGCGATATCACGACACTTTTTCTTTCTTCCCTCTCTCTTTTCTTTGAATCACGAAAACGCAACATGTCGCGATATCATGACACTTTTTCTCTTTTGGCCGTGACGGTGCAACATGTCGCAATATCGCGACACCTTTTCTCCTTTGGCCGTGAAACTGCAACATGTCGCAATATCACGACACTTTTTCTATTTTGGTCGCGATGGTGCAACATGTTGTGATATCGTGACACCTTTTCTCCTTTTGCCATGAAACTACAACATGTCGTGATATCGTGACACTTTTTCTCCTTTGGCCGCGATGGTGCAACATGTCGCGATATCACGACACTTTTTCTCCTTTGGCCGCGATGGTGCAACATGTCGTGATATCGTAAAACTTTTTCTATTTTTTTTGCGACAGTGCAACATGTCACGATATCATGACACTTTTTCTATTTTAGTCGCGACAGTGCAACATGTCACGATATCGCGACACCTTTTCTCCTTTGGCTGTGAAACTGCAACATGTCATGATATCGCGACACTTTTTCTCCTTGTGGTATTTTACTTTTTTCCCTTGATCTTTAGCCTATGGGCCACTTTAGTCTTCTTGGAACATATGCAAAAAATGTGGGTCCCCAATTTTGGGGTACGTTATGGAGCAGCCACAACAAATGGTGACTCTGCTGGGAAATGCTCTTAAGCATTTCAATGAGAACTCAACCTGAAAACATAGACTCAAATACAAGAGTCAAAAAATATCCCAAGAATGAAACTAGACGAGAAATACATGAAGCATTAGAATTATTAAGCATCAGCTCGGTGTGTGCAATGTTCTTCATTCTCTATTGTTTGAAATTGATCAACATTCCATTGTCAGTTTCACTTATGATTCGTATGCAAGGCTATGAATGATTTGTGCAGGATTTGACGTATGACAACTATGTTAGAGATATAACAACCTACTTTGCAAAGGCTCAAACCTTCTAGTATCATGAACAAACATATTAAAACTGTCAAACCCTCTTAGGACCAAATATATGTATACTAAATTAATTTACTAGATCCCAAAGTTGGTTATGTGTCACTACCATCTTGAACCTATGTGCAAGTGTAAGTGCAATCAGAGCTTTGGGGAATAGGATTCCCAACCTAAGTGATATGGGAATTTAACCCTATCCTTACTACTCTGATTTGGAGTTTATTACCTCATCTTGAACAAAATGATTTAACCTGTTATGGATGAAACTATCAGGCTAGCATGTCTATTTGAGTAGTCAGTGGTCTTGCTTTTAGAAAAGACATGTTGCCACACATGAGCATACTCCACTGCCAGCTAGGCATATATAGCCCTAGTGGAGATCAACCCCATAATCCAAGATTTGGCTCTACTTTAGATTTCTTGGACCTTGGGGATGACTACCCATCCTTGCAAGGGACATGTAGTACGATCCTTCCAATCCAATATTAATAAAGAAATGAAAAATATTTGCTTTGGAATTTCAAGTTCTTGAATGGGCAAAATAGAAGCTTTGGGGAATTAGATTCTCAACCTAAACAAGATGAGAATTAGACCCTATCCTTACTACTCCATGAAGGTCAAATCAGAGCTTTGGGGAATTGGATCCTCAACCTAAGTTCGATGAGGATTTAACCCTATCCTTACTACTCTAATTTTAGGCTTTAAGCATTATGGGAGTGGTAAAAACCACTATTTAAGGATTATGTTGCATGATGGGACAGACACGAAATATTCCTTTCACCTCACCGTTTCTTCCAAGTATGGTTTTGACCATTTTTCTCAAGACTCTCTTTAATATACATAGAACGTGCTTAGTTCAAGATAGTTCGAGTATCAGTTCCCAACCTTAGGATCCTTTTAGTATATGTTATGTAATAACCCTAAGAGGATTTGACACCTTTTCAATGATTGTACATGAAATGATGATGC
Organism: Wollemia nobilis; assembly: GCA_028583015.1. Lineage (NCBI taxonomy): Eukaryota > Viridiplantae > Streptophyta > Pinopsida > Araucariales > Araucariaceae > Wollemia > Wollemia nobilis. The sequence goes on along the minus strand of JAQPPZ010002969.1, from coordinate 13,528,840 downwards.
AACTAAGATAAAATGTATATGCAATGCGGAGTGTAATATGAGATATGAATGCATTGCTCCTTTTGAAATGCAGATGGAGTATATATCACCTACTTTACCATAATTTATAAAACTGACAACTTCATGCATCACAGGTTCCAAACGATATTCTTTACTGTGTTTGCGATACTCGTGGAGCTTTCTGCAATACAATTCCGATGTTTCATATTCTCCTAGTCTTAATTAGCATTCATCAGGACCTAAGTTGACAAACCAAAAATTTCCAAAACACTCAAAACTTAAAACCAAAATGAGATCCATTTCGAAACCAAAACATGAAAACCAAAAGTATATACAAATGTACAAAAAGTTTGGATTATCATTTTCCTAGATCCCAAACCTGATTAGAATTATTTAAAAGACATATGATGTGATACGTATACCAAGTTTTGTAGAAATCCAACAAAAACAAGATCAAACCAAACAAAGAAACAAACCTCCACTTGCCCCTCTCAGCATACCAATTTGATTTAGTTTCATTAATAATCCTATGGTGGAGCTTCAAGTTTTCAAATTAATTAGACAATGATTGATGTTCAATTCTTTTATGTCTATTCTTTAAGATGTCCATTCCTCACTTTGATTCATGGTGTAGAAATAAGCTTTCAGCTTCATTCAATAAAGCCATAACATTAATAATATTTGGATCAAACCATTCATCAGGCAAACCTTCATTCGAATTTTGCATGGTGAAACCAAAAAGATGAGATTTTACCTTTGGCATGTTTTCATTTGACCTTACTTGAAGAGGATTTGAAAATTCCTCTTTTCTCTCATGATATTTGTCATCATGTAGTGCTTGTTCTTTCTCCATGATTTGCTTATCAAAGGCACCAAACTTAGGTACCCAATTGAACACATGTCCATCCCTTTCAAACCATAAGTCTTGTCTATCTAGGGGTGGGTTGACTAACACATTTCCATGATCAATCACTTGGATTATTTTGGGTAACGTGAGATTTTCAATTGGATCATCAATGATATCAAACCCAAATGATTTAGGTTTTGTAATTTTCTCATTTTGAAATGGCATAATCATTGTAGCATAAGTAATTGGATCAATATTTTCAATTTCTTTTCCTCCCAAGGAATCTAAAGCAAATGACTCTCCTTATTGATTCATGGTTTTAGAATCCTTATCATGTTCCAAAATTTGATGAGATTCGAATTCCTCTTCCAAAACTTTCTCAAATTGTACAGGATTTATAGTATCCTCATGTGAGGAAACAATTGAGTTATCCTGCATATTAATCGATGCAACCAGTTTATTAGAAGATTTATATTGATAATATTCTTCCCCTTTCTTCCACGAATCATAGTAATCATATTCCAAGTTCAATTCGTGACGCTCAAGTACTTCTTCTTCATCTTCTGATTCATCAACATGTTTCTCATCCCATTCATCTTCACCTTCCTCATTCTCATTCTCTTGACGATATAGAGTTTCCACCACCAAAATTTTGTCCACTCCTTGTTGATGTTGGGGTGGACCGTTATTTGGCACAAGTTCCAAATCATCCACTTGAGCTTGGATACAATGGGTATACCTAGCCATTTCGGGACAATTCCTTTCATTATGCGCCTTTGTATTATGCAATCTACACCCGTTTTCCCATGCAAAATCAAAAATATTAAGAATGGAACTAGAGTGACTTGGTCCTGCAAAAGTATCTATCTAATTAGCAATAGGGGAAGGCACACCCCCATTGTTTGGCTTCGTATTCCACTATCTCCCTCTATCATTGGAGTTTCAATTTGGGTGAGGGGCATGGGATTCATACTTCTATTTTTGAACCAAATCATTACTCAATTTTTGAACCATATTTTTGAGCTCTTCAACCTCTGAATAAATCTCTCTTGGTTGAGCTATGTTATTGCTAGTTCCAATAGGATTTGCGTAATTGGTGAGATCTTGACTTAACACTTGAGTTGGATTTTGAGCCATTTGATTTGCGTAGGGATTCACACTTTGAATCGGAATTAGATTGGATGCGTAAGCAGGTGTTGATGAATATGGATGTTGATAAGGCAAAGCATTTATGCCTGATATTTGCAGTGCCATGATCTGATTCATCATAGGAGCTTGACCATATGGACCATATTGTCCTACCATAGGCATCCGGGAAAACCCATAACTCTGTGGTGTCATTTTTTGTTCAATGGTCATAGCTTCATTGTAGGCTAGAGCAAGCGTGGTAACTTGAGGATTTTGCCTTGCAAACATTGTCATCATAGGATCCAATGCCCCAAAGTATATTTGCAAAGCTACTGCGGGATCAATGGCAAAATGCCGAATTGCTCTATTATAGCACTTCTAAAATCTCTGATTAAAAGTTTAGATTGGCTCACCTTGGCCTCTTTTACATGTAATGAATTGATTATAGATGATTGTGGGATCTAATGGTGACCTAAATTGATTGACAAAAGAATTCTCCATTTGCGTCCATGACGTAATGGAGCCAGTAGGTAAGCAAATATACCATTCGTAAGCCACTTGGTCTAGGCTCATGGGGAAGAGTCTACAAGCCACATCTTCATGTTGAACGTGCTTTCTTATCAAAACATCTCTATAGGCCTGAATATGTTCTTTTGCGGTCCTTGGGTCGTCCGGTTTGTATTTGGGCAAAAATCTCTCTATATTCCTAGGGATCTCATGAACATCCCCTGCAATATTCAAAGGAATGTTATGGACTCCGTACCAAGGAATTTGTGGAGGTTGGGCCATTTGATTCAAAATCGATGATGATAACCCCACAAGAATCTGACAAAACTCTCAGTACTTCAAAGAAAACCTGCGACACACAAAAAATCTTGTAATTAATGAAATTCAAAGAATAACTTCAAAATCAACTTGTTAGCCATGAAAGAAGGAACCTTGACAAAGCAATATTCTAAAATAATGCACAATCAACAACCTTATTCCAAACATCTTATTCTTGTATGAACAATCAAAAGGTGTTAGGACAATGAAATAAACCGATTCGGCCCTCCTTCTAGCGCTAATCTGTTGAGTGGTATTTTCACCCAGTTGTGAAAGTACACTCTCCTTTAGGATTTGGATTCCAAATCCCCTCTTGCAAAGAAGTTAAACAAACAACTTCTCTAAGGTATTTGTTGTATTAGCATTTGCATGTGTGTATTAGTAATCTCAAATAAAGATATTCAATTTAAATGCTTGGAACACCTTAGTGATTGCAAGTAACTATAAACAAGGGGCAATGTTGGTTTATTTCATCATGAAACTTTAGTGATTGTTCATTGTTTTTTTGTATTTTGAATTTTTTTAAGTGTTTATTTTAATGCCTGAAAATAAATTAAAATTTCTAAAAAAATAAAATGCAGAAAATGAAAATGAAATGCAGAAACTAAAAATAAAACGCATTCAGTATGATGCTATCCCATTCTGACAAAATCAAAGATGTGAGGTCTCCATGCATGCAACCTAACCTATTCGACTTGCAAAACAAGCACAATCCCCATAGACTAAGTGTTGGTTCCTAGGGTACGAAATAAAATTCAGATTTCAAATATTTGCCTAATGTAACCCAAAAAAATGGCATTAAAAATTATCTATAAATTCGAAATCTAAAAAATGAAAGAATAAACATTAAATCCATAGCATGCAAAGAAAATCTCCTTCTTTCTTGCCCACAAGATGCAAATTTTTGAACACTTTTGCATTAAAAATATGTCATTTTACAATAGCAAAATTTTTGGTTTTTCCAAACCAGTCTGTGGAAGAAAAACAACTCAAACAGGTCCAGAATGGCCTTCTCGCCTTCAGCTCTACAAATATCCTTGCAGCGGTTTTCGCCCCCCTTCTGGCCTCTTTGAATGGCGTATTTAAACTTCTAAAAAAATTGTTTCTCCTTCCATGACGGTTTGTTTCATTTTTTGATGGTTGTTCATTTCACCTTCCCTGACTGTTAGTTTCACCTTCCCTTGTATGCGTGTGCTTTGGTTTCCATCTCATGGCCCTTCGTTGCACTTCTCCACATGGGCTTGCATCTGTTTCCCTCCGTGTGTAACGACCATCTTAAATGATCATGTAACGCTTTGTCTTATTCATTAGATTTTGTCCTTATGTCCACGTCACTATGCAGGTCCGTTACCTTGGCAAAACTGGAACATGTTGCGATATCGTGACACTTGCCTCCTTGCTCTCTTTTGTTGCTTGTAGCTGCAAAAATGTAACATGTCGTGATATCGTGACACTTTTCTCTTTTTTCCGTGATGGTGCAACATGTCGCGATATCATGACACTTTTTCTCTTTTGGCCACGATGGTGCAACATGTCATGATATCGTGACACTTTTTCTCTTTTGGCCGTGATGGTGCAACATGTCGCGATATCACAACACCTTTTCTCCTTTGGCCACGAAATTGCAACATGTTGCGATATCATGACACTTTTTCTCCTTTGGCCGTGATGGTGCAACATGTCGCGATATCGCGACACTTTTTCTCCTTTGGCCGCGATGGTGCAACATGTCATGATATCATGACACTTTTTCTATTTTGGCCGCGATGGTGCAACATGTCATGATATCGTGACACTTTTTCTATTTTGGCCGCGACAGTTCAACATGTTGCAATATCACGACACCTTTTCTCCTTTGGCCGTGAAACTACAACATGTCGCGATATTGTGACACTTTTTCTATTTTGGCCGTGATGGTGCAACATGTCGCGATATCGCGACACCTTTTCTCCTTTGGCCGTGAAACTGCAACATGTCACGATATCGCGACACTTTTTCTCCTTGTGGTATTTTGCTTTTTTCCCTTGATCTTTAGCCTATGGGCCACTTCAGTCTTCTTGGAACACATGCAAAAAAGGTGGGTCTCCAATTTTGGGGTACATTGTGGAGCAGCCACAACAGTCCCTTATATATAAAATTGATGTGACTAGTTGAAGAACTGATGGGGACTTGTTGAGTGGTAATTTTACCCAATTGCAAAACCACACTCACCTTAGGATTTTGATCACAAAACCCTCTCTTGCAAATAAGTTAAAACAAAAACAACTTCTCCAAGGTTTCGCTATATAATTATTGCACATGTGTATTAGTAATCTCAATGAAGATATATCAAATAAATGTTAGGAACACCTTAGTGATTGTAAGTAATTGTTAATTTCTAGGAACACCATGCTACATTAATGATTGTTCATAAAAATTAAAGAAATATAAATGTGAATTGGCCCAAATGTGAGCCATGGAGATGCGGGTTTAATAGAGAACACTATGAGGGCCAATTCACATTTATATTTATAAACCCGCATCTCCATCGCTCACATTTGTCTTCGATCGCCTGCTATGTATGTTATGCCATCGTCGTCGTCACTAAACTGATCAAGGGAGTCATCATCTCCAAACTAATCAAGGGAGTGGCCCATTACCAAATTCCTTCATCAGCAAGGGTTCTATCCGTGACTATTTTGAAAGCTGACCATCGCTAGCTCGAAATTGACCCCACACCACCATAATATCCAATGATTCAGGCCTCATCGTAGCTCTCATCACTTAACATTAGAGCATACATATCAAGGTGTATATTTATGTCTATCTCAGTATCCCCATTGGAGTTAACGAATGAAATTCTCATCTGTTAGCAAAGTTTTGATGGAGGTAATGTTAATGGTAGATGACCATTTCATTTTGACATGATCAATTGGATCAAATCGACTTTTAAACTCTTTATTGTCATAGATCACCGGCTCATATCTATGTTGTTGACTGGCTATGCAATCACCACCAATCCAAATATGCCATAAAACTATGAAACATGCCATATTCGTAGCTCCATTGATTATCTCTAGCCTTGTAGTCATTATTTTCACCTTTGTTCGATCAAGTTTTCCCTACTCTAAAATGCTCTTCGACATTGATATTGCAATCATTTAGTGATCTGCCATCCACATCAAATCCGTTCATTTATTGGAAATTTTGAGCTCATTTAGTTGTCATTGATGTCAAGGTGAGAAGTCGTCATTGATGCCAAAGTGAACACATGAAGCTATCATTAATACCATGGAGTACACCATCATTAACACTAGGAGCAATGCAAAGAGATGGAGAAAAGTTGTCCAAATATGATTTTATAAGGGTTTTTGTTAAAACCATGGCACATTAAAATATTTTTTATTAAAACCATAATGATAGTTTTCTAACATTGTGATGGCAGAATTAAGGTTTTTATTAAAACCAAGGTGGCAAAATTATTTTTCATCAACCTAGTGAAGTGCAAATGACATTTTTGATATTAACTCAAAGAGAGCTTTAATTTTTTATTAAATTATAAAGTTTATAAATTATATTTATAATATTAAATTCTTTTGAATTTAAATTAATTATAAATTATAATTTATACAAGCTAACATCATCAAGTCGAATCATCCGTTGATGTTGTATGCAAAGCAAATGAAGGGTATTTAAACCCTAAGACAAACCTTAGGGAAGATGGCAATTCGAATTCGAATACAACAAAAAATCCAAAGCCTCCAAAAATTGTGGACTGGGGTATCATAGAAGGCAGTGCATCGTGATTGAGGTAGCGCATCGTGTTTGAGCAAGGAATAAGGTAGAGGGAGTAGTGCTCGTGGTCTAGCTTGGCGCTAGATGTGGAAGAAGGCCAAAGCCTTTAAAGACTTGGAGAAAAGGCTTAAGCAATATTAGATATTAAGCTAGGCACGTGGAGTGCTTAGCTCACACGGCTAGCTAGCTGCAACTAAAGCGCCAGTCGAGGGAGAAGGCGCAGGGTCGAAACCCCAAAAAATGTGAAAGAGGTTCACCAAAGGTTTTTATGATTTAATTTTGATTTTTTCATAATACTAAGGTTTAGGAGGCATAAGGGAATGTTTGTGATATTTGATCATTTTGCTAAGGTTTTAGGGGTTTTTTTGGAATTTGATTCATTGGCTAAGATTAGAGAGTTATAAGGTGATATTAATTTATTTACCTAAGTGGTAAATAGGTGCTTTATTAAGGTAAATATTATTTTACCTTAGGAGATAGAAATTAAGTTGGAATATCAATTTTGTGAAATTGAGAAATTGAAGGTGTGTTTTAAAAAGGAAATTTATGTGAAGATATTATTGTCAAATATTGCTATTGATATGGAGTGATAAGGTGTAATTGAGTTTTTACATTACATTGTGAGAAATATTTATCTTCTATCCTCTTTTATCTTGGCATAGAAGTGTTTGTAGTTGTGATGAATTTATGATATCCCTTCATCTTCAAGAAAATTTTATGAGCACATTCTTCCATAGTTGAGTTGATTGATTGGTTTTCTTGAAAATAAGTTTGAAGTGAAAAGGACTTGATTAGGGTTTCCTATTGAGTGTGTTGAGTGAATGCTTCAAGGTTTTCTAGATTAAATAAGTGTTTTTAAAATCTTGTTTGATAAGCATTGTTGTTAAAGCCATTGGTTGTGATAAGAACTTGAATTAGGGTTTGAGTACCATTTCTATGAGAATATTGTTTTATAAGCATTGTTGTTGAAGTGATTTGTTGAGCAAAGAATTTGAACTAGGATTTGAAGAGAACATGAGTATCATTGTTATGTGAGATTTGTTTTTATAAGCATTGTTGTTGAAGTGAGTTGTTGAGAAAAGAACTTGAACTAGGGTTTGAAGAGAACATGTGTATCATTGTGTTGACAATTTTGGGTTTGAGATCCTAGCTTCTTGTCTATGAGTTGTCATTGATGTCAAAAGGAACTAGCATTAATGTCAAGAGGATTTATTGGCTTCAAAGGTTGAAGATTCCAAATAATATTTTCTAGAAGATTTCGGAGAGATCCCATGTGGCAGATGAAAAGGTTTTTATCAAAACCATGGCAGGTTTAAGGGTATTTATTAATACCAGGTGGATGCATTAAGGGTTTTTCTCAAAACCACTCTCAACTTAATGCAAAGGCTGGAGACACTTATTAATTAAATAACTTAATTAATAAAACTTTTTTAAGGTTTTTTACTTAATTATTTATTTGATTTAGTGATTAAATTATTTTAATAATTTAATGGGTTCTCCACCTAATGTCTAAGGTCTAAAAGACATTTGATTATTTTTTTAAATAATCAAAAGGGTTTCATAAACCCTAAAGTTGTTTCGAAGGCGCAAAAGTAATATTAATTCGAAAAGTTCAAATTATCTATTGGCAATTTTGGGTACTTTTGGTACATTGCCTTTGCTCAAATGTATAAGTTGTCATTGATGTCAAGAAGCTCTTGAAGGAATTTGATTTAATGTCAAATAATTTGTTTTGTTGAAGGTTACGACATGACAAGTTCAAAGGTTATTCAAAGCATGGACAGTGAGTTTCCAAGAAGACCATAGTGGCCCATTTGCAAAAGATCAAAGAAAAAGACAAGTAAGAAAAGTGTCGTGATATCGCGACATATACAGCAGGCAAGAAAAACAGTCACGATTTCACGACATGTTAGAGGAGAGAGAAAGAGCTGGAAAAACTGTCATGATTTCATGACATGTTAGAAGAAAGAGAAAGAGCTGGAAAAACTGTCATGATTTCGTGACATGTTAGAAGAGAGAGAAGAAGCAGGAAAAAGTGTCACAATTTCGTGACATGTTGGAAGAGAGAGAAGAAGCAGGAAAAACTATCACAATTTCATGACATGGTGGCAGAGAAAAAGGCAAGTGGAAAAACTATCACGATTTCGCGACATGTTGGCAGAGAAAGAGAGCAAAGTGGAAAGTGTCGCAATTTCATGACATGTCGCATTTTCGCAACTTGAAAAGAGTAGGAAGGCAAAGAAGGAAAAGTGTCATGATTTCGCGACATATTGCAAGGAAGGTTGTACAAAAGAAAAAGTGTCGCAATTTCGTGACAATGCAGAAAAGAGATTCCGTAGTGTGAACTGTCGCAATTTCATGACAAGTTCGAAGAGAGAGAAAGTAACACGAAAAGTGTCACGATTTCACGACATGCTGCAGAGTTCGAAGTGAGAACTGTCACGATTTCGTGACATGCTGCAGAGTTTGAAGTGAGAATCATCGTGATTTCATGACATGCTACAGATGAAAATGTTCCAAGTGAGAACTATCATGATTTCGTGACATGCAGCAAAGGAAAGGTTTTGAATTAAGAATTGTCGCGATTTCACGACAGGTTGAAGAGAATGCGTACGGATGCAGAAAGTGTCGTGATTTTGCGATAGGTAGAAAAGAAAGCAAACGGAATCAGAAGTGTCATGATTTCATGATAGAAATATAAAGCAGGGCTTCAACAGTAGAAGTGTCACAATTTCACGACAAAAACAGAAAGCAGGGCTTCAACAGTAGAAGTGTCATGATTTCGCAACAAAAACAGAAAGCAGGTCTTCAATAAGAGAAGTGTCATGATTTCATGACAAAAGCAGAAAGGAAGGTTATGAAGACAGAAGTGTCATGATTTCACGACAGAAGTGAAGATGAAGTTTACAGAGGCTAAAGTATCGTGATTTCATGATAGAAGCAGAAAGGAGGTCGACGAATGGAGAAGTGTCATGATATCGCGACAAGAGCTTAGTTGAAGTCGACAAAGGTTGAAGTGTCGCAATATCATGACAAAAGCCAAAAGAAAATGTACAGTTGCAAAGGTGTCGCGATATCGCGACGAGAGCTTAGTTGAAGTCGACAAAGGTTGAAGTGTCGCAATATCATGACAAAAGCCAAAAGAAAATGTACGGTTGCAAAGGTGTCACAATATCGCGACATGTTGTAGTTTCACAGAAAAAGCTACAGAACTACAGAAGCAATTGAAGCCGACAAAGTTAAATGTGAACCAACGAAGATTAGGGTTTTACAGCCAACGAAGTTTAGGGTTATAGCTGACTAAGATTAAGTTTTTGATCTTGAAATTTTTTTTATAAAAGGAGGGTTGTTTCAAGATTTGGAAGTATGGAATTTTGTGTAAGTAAAGCCCACGGTGCGTAGAGAGCGAGTCATGTCAAATCGAGCTAAGTGCGAAGCAAGAGCGCACAGAGAGCAAAAAAGTGCAAAGGAGCAAAAGCGGTCATTGAATGTGCATCAAAGTGTGCAAGATGCAGCCGAAAGAGCACAGATAATGCAGAAGTGGCGAGATGATGCGCAGAGTGTGTAAAGACAGTAGAGTGTGTGAAGACAGTGCAGAGTGTGTGCAGAGAGATGACTGAGAGAAGATGAAGTGCAAAGAGCTGAGTTTTGATAGTTCTATCAGAGAAATTGAGGATAGAGGAGCACCAGTTCTTTGAGAAGAACCTGAGGATATATTTGGCAAGTCTTTGAGAAGGCTTGTGTGCAGAGGATTGATTTGTTCAAGTGTTGGACAGATCTGATAGACAGAGGAATACTTGTTCTAGACCGACTGACTGTGTTTGGTACAGGTTGTTGAGCTGCTGTGGACATGATCATAGAAGGCAGAGGTCTCTTAGGCTAAGCATTAAAGACAAGAGGTCTTTGGTGGAAAGGAGTTCCACATGCTGGCAAGAGGTAGAGGCAGTTGATCTTCTGAGGGATCATTTCCAAAGCAGAGGGGAAGGTATATCCTTTGAGCAGAGGCTCATAAATTTATATTGAGGGGAAGGTATCTCCTTTAAGCAGAGGCTCATAAATTCATATTGAGGGGAAGGTATCTCCTTTGAGAAGAGGCTCATAAATTTTGATTAGGGGAAGGTATCTCCTTTGGGCCGAGGCTCATAAACATTGTAATTGGGAAGGATTCCCAAAGAACTTTGAGATAACTTTTAGAGAAAATTTTTGTGGACGTAGCCCAGCCATTCTGGTTGAACCATGTTAAAATTGGTGTCACTTTGTGGATGGTATTATGCATTGCTTTGATATTGCTTTGGGTTTATTGCTTTATTGTTTTGAAGTATAAAGGAAAAAGTAAAAAGAGGTCTTATACTATTCACCCCCCCTCTCAGTATAAGTTTGTGTTCTTCAATTGGTATCAGAGTGGGTGCCTTCAAAAAGTTTAATAGCTTGAAGGAAAAGCTAGTAAATAACACAATGGATTATTCAAGTGGCAATGCAGCACCTATTCTTGATGGATCAGATTTTGGTCTTTGGAGTGCAAGGATGAAGGTTCATCTAATGGCACTTGGTAATGAGGTATGGGAAGTGATTGAAGATGAGTATACTATTCTTGTACATGGTCCTAATACTAAAGAAGAAAGGCTCCTACATCACAGCAATTCAAAAGCAATGAATGCAATCCTGAAAGGCTTACAGAAAGCAGATCTCACCAAAGTGATTCACCGCAAGACGGGTAGTGAAATGTGGAAACAGTTGAAGGTGGTTCATACAGGTGATACAAATGTCAGAAATGCCAAGTTGAGACACTTCAAAGGTATGTTTGAACAACTCTAGATGAATGATGATGAAAATATTAGTGACTACATGCTTCATATGGATGATTTTGTTAACTCCATGAAAGACTTAGGTCTTGAGCTTGCTGAAAATGATGTTTGTGATAAGATTTTAAGATCTCTTCCTAATAGATTTAGTGAAAATATTTATGCTATTGAGGAAGCTAAAGATTTGGATAATTTGAAAAAGGATGAGCTCCATAGTATACTTGCAGCATTTGAGTTGAGAACTCAAGTGAAGGTTGATGTCAAAAAAGAGGCAGCTTTCAAGGCTACCAAGAAATCCAAGGGTAAACAGATTCAAGAGAGTGATGAGTCTTCTAGTGATGAAGAGGCATATTACAACAAGAAAGGCAAGTTCTCTAGAAAGCACAAAAGCATGGAAAATATAATACGTTTCAATTGTGGAAAGTTTGGTCATTATGCTACTGACTATACTGTTCCCAAGAATGAAAGTGATGAAGATAAATAGGATTCTAAGAGCAAGGATTCTGAAAAGCACAAGCATCATGGGAAGAACAAAGATGAGCATAGCAATCAAGGAAAGAGGTATTCTCACAATCACAAGAAGATTTTCTACCTAGACAAAGCAATTAAGTGTTCTAGTAGTGATAGTGAAAGTTCTTCAAGTGATGATGAAAATGAGATGTTGTTCATATCAAAAAAAGAGGAAGAACCGAAACATAGATTCATTATCATGAAATGTCTTAGATGTGGAAATTTTGGTCACCTTGAGGATGATTGTACAAATAATGATTTGGTTTCTATTATGTATGAGGATTCTTCAAAAAACTATAAGGAAGATGCTTGTATGGTTTTTGAAAAAGGTAGCACTTCTAGTGATAAGAAATCTGAAAAAGGCTTTGATGATTCAGAAAGCAAACAAATAAAGGATATTAAAAGTGAACTTATTAATGATCTTAGTGCTTTGAAAAAGGAAAGAAAGAAGAATGCTAGACTCAAGGATAAGTTATATGAATGTTGTATGAAGAGAGATGATCTTATAGAAAATCTTGATTTCTCTATAGCTAAGACACAAGAACTCAATGATGAGTTAGAGTCTAAGGTTCTTGAGTATAGTGAGTTAGAACAAAAAATGGCTTCTTTGAAAGAGGAAACTAAAGAGTACAAGGATAAGCTTTACAGGTTTCAAGATAGCTCCAAAAAGGTTAAGTCACTCATCAAAGATCAAAGAAAGACAACAGATAAAATAGGCCTTGGTTTTGTTAAGCCTCATAAGGAACAAGTTGGAGAGTCTAGTAAGAGACTCCAAAAGGAAGAGAGTTCTGATGAGGAAAGTATTTCAGATCATGAGTCCTTGAATGATAGATGCGTAGAAACAGAAAATAGAATTCAGAATGAGAAGAATTTTTCAGGACCCAAGAGGTCAAATAAAGGAAAATTTCATGACAGATGTTTTGCGTGTCACAGGTTTGGTCACATGGCTTCACATTGCATGGCTCAAATGAAGAAGGTAAATGACAATTTTGGAAGTGCTAGTTTCTTTCAAGGGTATTGCTACTCTTGTGAATAGTTTGGGAACAAGGCAGTTTATTGCAAGGCACATATCAGGTGGTGCGGTGAGCGTGGAATGAATAATAGGAACAGGGTTAGTCAGAATAGGTGGATTCAAAGAACAGGTATGCCTAAAAGAAATAACATTGTTACTTGTTATAAGTGCAACAATGGAGGGCACACAGCTAGACAGTGTAGAGCTGAACTTCCAAGCTACAGGAACAGGAACAATGGTATGAACAGGTCCAAGGATCAAGGCATGGATAAGAACAGGGAATGATAACGAGAACGAGAACAGTGACGGAACAGGGAACAAGAATATGGACAAAGATTTCAAGAGAAGGCCCGACAAAGAAGTTATAGACGCTGATGATGATCGGTTGCCTAATGGGAGTTTTACTCCCACCCCAAAATTAATCACCTCATCAGGAGGTAGGGGAGGGACTAAGCTAAGAGGCTCATTCTTAGTCCCGAGCCCCAAAGGTGACCCTTTGCCATTGATGACAAAGGGGGAGAGATATGAGTAAGGGGGAGAGCTTCAAGTGAAGAGGAAAGCTTCAAGTTAGGGGGAGCAAAACTTCAAAGGAAGATTCTCAAGTTGTGGGCACAGTTTGTCAGTTTTTAGCACAGTTGGTTTCAGTTTTGGCTCTTGAGAAGTATTTTCAGTAAAGGTTTGCCATCAATGATAAAGCGAGAGATTGTTGGCAATTTTGGGTACTTTGGGTACATTGCCTTTGCTCAAATGTATAAGTTGTCATTGATGTCAAGAAGCTCTTGAAGGAATTTGATTTAATGTCAAATAATTTGTTTTGTTGAAGGTTACAACATGACAAGTTCAAAGGTTATTCAGAGCATGGACAGTGAGTTTCCAAGAAGACCATAGTGGCCCATTTGTAAAAGATCAAAGAAAAAGACAAGTAAGAAAAGTGTTGTGATATCACGACATATATAGCAGGCAAGAAAAATAGTCATGATTTCACGACATTTTAGAGGAGAGAGAAAGAGCTAGAAAAACTGTCACAATTTTGCGACATGTTAGAAGAAAGAGAAAGAGCTAAAAAAACTGTCGTGATTTCGTGACATGTTAGAAGAGAGAGAAGAAGTAGGGAAAACTGTCACGATTTCGTGACATGTTGGAAGAGAGAGAAGAAGCAAGAAAAATTGTCATGATTTCGTGACATGTTGGCAGAGAAAAAGGCAAGTGGAAAAACTATCATGATTTTGTGACATGTTGGCAGAGAAAGAGAGCAAAGTGGAAAGTGTCACGATTTCACGACATGTCGCATTTTCACGACTTGAAAAGAGCAGGAAGGCAGATAAGGAAAAGTTCCACGATTTCGTGACATATTGTAAGGAAGGTTGTATGAAAGAAAAAGTGTCATGATTTCGTGACATAATGCAGAAGAGAGAGTCTGTAGTGTGAATTGTCATGATTTCATGACAAGTTCGAAGAGAGAGAAAGTAACACGAAAAGTGTCACAATTTCACGACATGCTACAGAGTTCGAAGTGAGAATTGTCATGATTTCATGACATGCTACAGAGTTTGAAGTGAGAACCGTCACGATTTTGCGACATGCTGCAGATGAAAATGTTCCAAGTGAGAACTATCATGATTTCACGACATGCAGCAAAGGAAAGGTTTTGAAGTAAGAACTGTCACGATTTCGTGACAGGTTGAAGAGAATGCGTATGGATGTAGAAAGTGTCATGATTTCGTGACAGGCAGAAAATAAAGCAGACAGAAGCAGAAGTGTCACGATTTTGTGATAGAAATAGAAAGCAGGGCTTCAACAGTAGAAGTGTCATGATTTCACGACAGAAATAGAAAGTAGGGCTTCAACAGTAGAAGTGTCATGATTTTGTGATAGAAATAGAAAGCAGGGCTTCAATAGTAGAAGTGTCACGATTTCACGACAGAAACAGAAAGTAGGTCTTCAATAGGAGAAGTGTCACAATTTCACGACAAAATCATAAAGGAAAGTTATGAAGATAGAATTGTCACGATTTTGTGACAGAAGTGAAGAAGTCTATAGAGGCTAAAGTGTCACGATTTTGTGATAGAAGCAGAAAGGAGGTTGACGAAGGGAGAAGTGTTGTGATATCACGACAAGAGCTTAGTTGAAGTCGACAAAGGTTGAAGTGTCGTGATATCGTGACAAAAGCCAAAAGAAAGTGTATGGATGCAAATGTGTCACGATATCGCGACATGTTGTAGTTTCACGGAAAAAGCTACAGAACTACAAAAGTAGTTGAAGTCGACAAAGTTAAATGTGAGCCAACGAAGATTAGGGTTTTGCAGCCAACGAAGTTTAGGGTTACAGCCGACTAAGATTAAGTTTTTGATCTTGAAATTTTTGTTATAAAAGGAGGGTTGTTTCAAGATTTGGAAGTATGGAATTTTGTGTAAGTAAAGCCCACGGTGCGCAGAGAGCGAGTCATGTCGAGTCAAGCTAAGTGTGAAGCAAGAGCGCATAAAGAGCAAAAAAGTGCAAAGGAGCAGAAGTGGTCGTTGAATGTGCATCAAAGTGTGCAAGATGTAGCCGAAAGAGCACAGATAATGCAGAAGTGGCGAGATGATGTGTAGAGTGTGCAAAGATGGTGCAGAGTGTGTGCAGAGAGATGACTGAGAGAAGACGAAGTGTAGAGAGCTGAGTTTTGATAGTTCTATCAGAGAACTTAAGGACATAGGAGCACTAGTTCTTTGAGAAGAACCTGAGGATAGATTTGGCAAGTATTTGAGAAGGCTTGTGTGTATAGGATTGATTTGTTCAAGTGTTGGACAGATCTGACAGACAGAGGAAGACTTGTTCTAGACCAACTGACTGTGTTTGGTACAGGTTGCTGAGCTATTGTGGACGTGATCATAGAAGGCAGAGGTCTCTTAAGCTAAGCATTAA
The DNA here is from genome assembly GCA_028583015.1 of Wollemia nobilis. Taxonomy (NCBI): domain Eukaryota; kingdom Viridiplantae; phylum Streptophyta; class Pinopsida; order Araucariales; family Araucariaceae; genus Wollemia; species Wollemia nobilis. The sequence goes on along the minus strand of JAQPPZ010002969.1, from coordinate 13,513,038 downwards.
GGACAAGAGGTCTTCGGTGGAAAGGAGTTCCACGTTCTGGCAAGAGGTAGAGGCGGTTGATCTTCCGAGGGATCATTTCCGAGAGCAGAGGGGAAGGTATCTCCTTTGAGTAGAGGCTCATAAATTTAGATTGAGGGGAAGGTATCTCCTTTAAGCAGAGGCTTATAAATTAAGATTGAGGGGAAGGTATCTCCTTTGAGCAGAGGATCATAAATTCTGATTAGGGGATGGTATCTCCTTTGGGCCGAGGCTCATAAACATTGTAATTGGGAAGGATTCCCAAAGAACTTTAAGATAACTTTTAGAGAAAATTTTTGTGGATGTAGCCCAGCCATTCTGGGTGAACCACGTTAAAATTGGTCACTTTGTGGATGGTATTATGCATTGCTTTGATATTGCTTTGGGTTTATTGCTTTACTATTTTGAAGTATAAAGGAAAAAGTAAAAAGAGGTATTATACTGTTCACCCCACCCTCTCAGTATAAGCTCGTGTTCTTCATTATCCTCCCACCGACGTCGTGCATAGCATGGAATTTTGGCTATATAAGCCATAACCTATAGTCCAAATAAAATGGTGTAAAAGAAATTGGAATTGCATAAAGGTTGGGAAGTAAAAGCTACAGCTATCATTTTTTTGGCACGTTTATCCGTTGCCAAAGGGTTAAGGAGAAGGAGACTCTTGCTAGCCTTCAATCTAGCATCGTTGGCCTAGTGGCAATGATTGTTCTGTGAAGGCGCTTGAAGGGAGGTCAAGCGTTCGACTCCCGTCATGGAGTGTGAGAAGAGTTTTTGTGCTCCGATTTTTTTGGAGGCACTGTTGACCCACGATTTTTGGAAGCATTTTTTTTTTGGTAAGGTTTTTTAAATAAAATCTGCATTTTGTTAAAGAAGTGGTTGGGCAGATTTATTTAAAATTATTTTTAAGGTTAAATGCTTCTTTGGAGATATAAGGTTGATAGTGTGTGGTTGAGATTTTTGGCTTGATTGTTGAGTGAGATTTGTTTAGAAGCTATTATTCCTTGAGCATGGTTTAATTAATTTGGAGAAATAAGGTGTAAAAGGATATATTGTTTGTATGCTTTATATTTTTGGTAGTTGACTTCTAAGGATTGGAGTCATAAGGTGTTTTATGGAATAAATATTTTTGTGGTTACTTTTATGATCTAACCCTAACTTGGTGGCAAAGTTGAGGGTGGTGTTGGTAATAGGTTGAATAACTATTCTCTTCTTCCTCAAATAAAGGTATGGGAAACTTCTTCCATGTATATTGTTGATGGTGTATTTTCTGAAATTGAGTTTGAAGTGAAAAGGTTGTCTACTAGGTATTCTTGTTGGTGCAAATCCCATTTTCTCGATATTGAAGATTCTTTATGCATTAAAATCATTGATGAGTTTTTGGGTGAATGCATAATTCTGGTTGAGGAAGAGAAAGAATTTTTTGCACTAGGGTTTATGTTAGTAAGTCTTGCTACTTGCTTTGAGTTGGTGAAATCCTTAGTTGGCTGTTTTGAGATTGATGGTTGAGTTGCTTCCATAGAGGTTGTTTTGATCAAGTCAATGCTTTACTTGATACATTATTTGGGCTTACTCCATTGAGATTGATTTGAGCAAGTTATTCTTTGCATTGGTGATTTATGTTGGTGGCTATTGTGTTCAAATACCTTTGGAGGGAAAAGGATGTCTACTAGTTTCCTTTTCATGTAGTGATTGGTTGAATGCTTCAAGGTTAATATTGAGTTGAATTATGTTGGTTAAACCTTGTCTATAAGCATTATTGTTAAAGCCCTAATTGGTTGAGAAAAGATATTGGTTGTGGAAAGAACATGAGTATCATTGTTATATGAGATATTGCATGGTTGGCAATTGTTGGGTTGTGTTTCATGTTCTTGAGAAAAGCATACTACATCTATCTTATTCTTTTGAGATTGAGATTGAGTTGAGATTGAGATTGGGAGTTAAGCATAGAACATATTGAGTCTCTAACAATTCTCTTTATGTTTCTATGAGATTTGAGATTGAGATTGGGAGTTAAGTATAGAACATATTGAGTCTCTAACAATTCTCTTTATGCTTCTATGAGGTTGATGAATCTCATTGAGTCTCTAACAATTCTCTTTGTGGGTTCATGCCTAAGCAAGTTTTTCTTGGTGAGCTTGCTGATTTGGACAAGTTCTAGTGAGGACTTGTGATCTGATTTGGACAAGTTCTAGGGAGGACTTCTGAGCTGATTTGGATAGGTTCTAGCAGAGGACTTGAGGACAGAGTTGAAGTGGTTCTTTGAGAAGAACCTAAGGACAGTTTTGACAAGTCTTTGAGAAGGCTTGTATGCAGTAGAGATTGATTTGTTCAAGCTTTATGAGTTGAGCTTGGGATAGATATGACAGAGTGAGGAAGACTTGTGCTGGATCTACTGACTGTGTTTAGTACAGGTTGATGAGTTGTTGTGGAGGTGATCAGTGAGGACAGAGGTCTCTTAAGGCTAAGCATTGAGGATAGGAGGTCTTCTATGGAAAGGAGTTCCACGTGCTAGCAGAATAAGAGGTGGGTGATCTTCTGAAGTATCATTTCTAGAGCTGAGGGGAAGGATTCTCCTTTGGGCAGGAGGCTCATAAATTCATGAGGAGGGGAAGGATTCTCCTTTGGGCTGAGGCTCATAAACATTGTAATTGGGAAGGAATCCCAAAGAACTTTGAGAAAGCTTTTAGAGAAAATATTTGAGAGGACGTAGCCCACCTTGGGTTAACCACGTTAAAATGGGTCTTCATTATGTGATATTTTTTGTGATGATTAATGCTATGATGATGCCACTGCTATCTAAAGTAAAAATTGATAAATGGTTAAATCTTATACTGTTCACCCCCCCCTCAGTATAAGTCTATGTTCTTCATTTGGTATCAGAGCAGGTCTCTCCAGGAAGAGCCTAACAACTTGGAGAAGGATCCAACAGAGTAACATACAAATACAGAAAGTGATGAAGAGATTGAATTCGATCTAAAAGGTGAATTCTTTTTGGTCTTAAGAAATCTTGAAAAAATCAAGGAAGAGAATTCTATTCTAAGGCAACAAAGTCAGGAAGAAGAGATAGTAAGATCAGAACTATCTCAAAGTCTCATAGACTTTAATATTCTAGATGAATAAGGGAAGAAGGTTGAATAGGTTCTAACAGAGGTTATCAAAGGGAAGGAAGTTGATTGCGAGAAACTTGAAGAAGAAGTGGTGTCTCTTAGAGTTAAGTTGGAACAGCTGGTTCTCAAACAGAATATTCCTTTTGGAAAGCAAAAGGAGGATAGTCTCACCATTCAATAAATAGGAACTTCAAGCAAGATCAAATTTCAAACAGAAGAGCGATGGATTCAAGTTGATCACAAGAAGAAAAATCATCCAAGGCATCAAAATAGGTTACATAATACTTTCCATGGCTATTGTCTTTTTTGCAAAAAATTTGGTCACAAAGCTATGCATTGCAATAAGTTTGTGAATAACCATGATAAGGGAAATGTTAATTCTTTTGCACCTCTTGTGAATAAAGATATCATGTGTTACAAGTGCAATAATTTTGGGCATGTAGCAAGAATGTGTAATTTGGATAGATCTAGCAAAGAGTTTACTAGGAAAGGAAATGAAATCAAATCTAGATCTATGATAGTTCAAACTGCTTTTCATGCTCAAGATAAAGAGGAAAAATGGTATCTTGATAGTGGTTGCTCCAAACATATGACTGGTGAAAAAAAAAAGTTTTTGGTTTTGAAATAATCAAATAAAGGGACAGTTAGTTTTGGAGATAACAGGTCAGCAAAAATTTGTGGGAAAGGAACTCTTAGTTTGGATGGAAAAACCAAAATAGAAAATGTGCTTTATGTAGAAAGTCTTAGACATAATCTTTTGAGTGTGAGCCAACTTTGTGATCAAGGGCACATAGTATCCTTCTTTTCAGATAGATGTGAGATAAGTAAAGAAAAGAATGGAAAAATAATTGCTAGTGCTAAAAGGACTCCTAACAATATTTACATGTTAAGTGAGATAAAAAGGGAAAAGTGTTGTCTATCTCAAGAAGATGAGAGTTTGTTATGGCACAAAATAATGGGACATTTGAGTTTTGATAACCTTGTCAATATTAGTCACAAGAAGGCTGTTAGAGACTTACCCAGAATAAAGAGACCACAAAACACCATCTGTGGTCCTTGTCAACATGGGAAACAGACCATAACTAGTTTTAAATTTAAGGGGTACTCGTCTTCCAAACCCTTTGATCTTATTCATACTAATTTATGTGGCCCCACCAGGACTCAAAGCATTCAAGGAGAAAGCTACTTCATGCTTTTTATAGATGACTTTTCTAGAATGACTTGGGTCACTTTTCTAAAAGAAAAATCTGAAGCTCTTGAGAAATTTAAAGCTTTCAAGGAAATGATAGAAAATGAGACTGATAAGAAAATCAAATGTTTGAGATCATATAGAGGAGGAGAATTTACTTCAAATGAATTTGTGGAGTATTGTGAACAACAAGGAATTAAAAGAGAGTTTTCAGCAGCTAGAACTCCTCAAAAAAATGGAGTAGTTGAGAGAAAGAACAGAACTATTGAAAATATGGCTAGGGCTATGCTGAATGAATCAAAGCTTTTAGACGGTTTTTGGAAAGAAGCAGTTAGTATAGTAGTTTATATTATCACCAAGGCTCAGTTAAGAGTAAATCATCATAAAACTCCTTATGAACTATGGAAATGGAGACCAGCTACAGTGAAATATTTCAAAGTGTTTGGTAGTAAATGTTTCATCAGAAGGGAAGATCGAACTTGGGTAAGTTTGATCCTAGATGTGATGAGGGGATTTTTCTTGGGTACTCCAACAAAAGCAAGGCCTACAGATGCTACAACAAAAGAACTCATACTATCGTAGAAATCATAAATGTGACAGTTGATGAGAAGATAGGAATATGAGATTTAGTATAGGAATTTGATGATGAGAATTGTCAAGAGGAATTCAGAGAGGTTTCAGGTGAAGAAGAAGAAAGACAACAACTTCTCCCCAAAACTCCTTCCAGGTATGTTCAGAAACATCATCCAAAAGATTTGATCATTGGTAATCCAGATAGTAGAAAAACAAGAAGAAGAGTTATTTCCTCACATGTTTCTACAGATATCTCCTTACTATCTCAGATTGAGCCAAATGATCTCAGTGAAGCTTGTGCAGATAAGTTTTGGACAAAAGCAATGGATGAAGAATTAAATCAGATAGAGAAAAGTGAAACTATGGAAGATAGCAATCTATATATTAAAAATGAAGGCAATGATATGTTGATTGTGGTTGTTTATGTTGATGATATTATTTTTGGAGGAAACAATACTCAAATGTGTAAAGATTTTGCTAACAACATGCAGAAGGAATTTGAGATGTCTATGATTGGAGAGTTATCTTTCTTTTTAGGTCTTTAGATTGCCCAATCAAAAGATGGTATATTTCTCTCTCAAGGAAAGTATATAAAAGAGATGTTAAAAAAATTTGGTACGATGGATAGCAAACCAGTTTGTACTCCAATGATTATAGGGTGCAAACTGAGCAAAGATGATGAATCTCCAATGGTAGATCAGAGGTTGTACATGTCAATGATTGGCAGTTTACTGTATGTTATAGCTACCATACCAGATATCATGTAGGTAGTTGGGTTAGTAGCAAGATTTCAGGCAGCTCCAAAAGAAACTCATGTTATGGCAGTCAAGAGGATATTTAGATATTTGAAGGGCACTATGGACCTTGGACTTTGGTACCCCAAGGGTGATAAGTTTACTCTCACAGCTTATACAGATGCAGATTGGGCAGGAAGTATTGATGACAGGAAAAGCACTAGTGGTGGAGCTTTCTTTTTGGGAAGGAGTTTGGTTGCTTGGTTAAGTAAGAAACAACCTTTAGTTTCTTTATCTACAGCAGAGGCAGAGTACATAGCAGTAGTAGCTTGTTGCACATAGGTTTTATGGATGAAAACCACCTTGGAAGACTTCAAAATAAAGCATGATCAACCCATCTCCATATTATGTGATAATACAAGTGCCATAAGTATCTCCAAGAATCCGATAATGCACTCAAGAACAAAGCATATTCCTATCAAGTATCATTTTCTAAGAGAACAAGTTCAAGACAAAAAAATTAAGTTAGAGTATGTGCCTACTAAAGAACAGATTGTTGATATCTTCACCAAACCTCTTCCAAGAGATACGTTTGAGTATTTAAGGGAGAAATTGGGAGTTTTACTCCCACCCCGAAATTAATCACCTCAACAGGAAGTGGGGGAGGGACTAAGCTAAGAGGCTCATTCTTAGTCCCAAGCCCCAAAGGTGACCCTTTGCCATTGATGAAAAATGGGGAGAGATATGAGTAAGGGGGAGAGCCTCAAATCAGGGGGAGCTGATTTCTATACAACAGTTTTGAGTTTTAGTGTTGTTCAGAAGCATGGTTTTCCATCAATGACAAAGGGGGAGATTATTGGCAATTTTTGGGTTTGATATCCTAGCTTCTTGTCTATGAGTTGTCATTGATGTCAAAAGGAACTGGCATTAATTTCAAGAGGATTTATTGGCTTCAAAGGTTGAAGATTCCAAAGAATATTTTCTAGAAGATTTCGAAGAGATTCCATGTGGCAGATGAAAAGGTTTTTATCAAAACCATGGCAAGTTTAAGGGTTTTTATTAAAACCAGGTGGATGCATTAAGGGTTTTTCTCCAAACCACTCTCAGCTTAATGCAAATGCTGGAGACACTTATTAATTAAATAACTTAATTAATAAAACCTTTTTAAGGTTTTTTAATTAATTATTTATTTGATTTAGTGATTAAATTATTTTAATAATTTAATGGGTTCTCCACCTAAGGTCTAAGGTCTAAAAGACCTTTGATTATTTTTTTAAATAATCAAAAGGGTTTCATAAACCCTAAAGTTGTTTCGAAGGCGCCAAAGTAATATTAATTTGAAAAGTTCAAATTATCCTCCCGTCGACGTCGTGCATAGCATGGAAGTTTGGCTATATAATCCATAACCTATAGTCCAAATAAAATGGTGTAAAAGAAATTGGAATTGCGCAAATGTTGGGAAGTAGAAGCTACGACTATCATTTTTTTGCCACATTTATTCGCCGCCAAAGGGTTAAGGAGAAGGAGACTCTTGCTAGCCTTCAAGCTAGTGTCATTGGCCTAGTGGCAACGACTATTCTACAAAGGCGCTTGAAGGGAGGTCAAGCTTTCGACTCCCACCGTGGAGTGTGAGAAGATTTTTTGCGCTCTGATGTTTTTGGAGGCACTGTTGACCCACAATTTTCGGAAGCATTTTTTCTTTTGGTAAGGATTTTTAAATAAAATCTGCATTTTGTTAAAGAATAAGTGGTTGGGCAGATTTATTTAAAATTATTTTTAAGGTTAAATGCTTCTTTGGAGATATAAGTTTGATAGTGTGTGGTTGAGATTTTTGGCTTGATTGTTGAGTGAGATTTGTTTAGAAGCTATTATTCCTTGAGCATGGTTTAATTAATTTGGAGAAATAAGGTGTAAAAGGATATATTGTTTGTATGCTTTATATTTTTGGTAGTTGACTTCTAAGGATTGGAGTCATAAGGTGTTTTATGGAATAAATATTTTTGTGGTTACTTTTATGATCTAACCCTAACTTGGTGGCAAAATTGAGGGTGGTGTTGGTAACAGGTTGAAGAACTATTCTCTTCTTCCTCAAACAAAGGTATGGGCAACTTCTTTCATGTATATTTTTGATGGTGTATTTTCTGAAATTGAGTTTGGAGTGAAAAGGTTGTCTACTAGGTATTCTTGTTGGTGTAAATCCCATTTTCTAGATATTGAAGATTGTTTATGCATTAAAATCATTGATGAGTTTTTGGGTGAATGCATAATTCTGGTTGAGAAATAGAAAGCATTTTTTGCACTAGGGTTTATGTTAGTAAGTCTTGCTACTTGCTTTGAGTTGGTGAAACCCTTAGTTGGATGTTTTGAGATTGATGGTTGAGTTGCTTCCATAGAGGTTGTTCTGATCAAGTCAATGCTTTACTTGATACATGATTTGGGCTTACTCCATTGACATTTATTTGAGCAAGTTATTCTTTGCATTGGTGATTTATGTTGGTGGTTGTTGTGTTCAAATACCTTTGGAGGGAAAAGGATGTCTATTAGTTTCCTTTTCATGTAGTGATTGGTTGAATGCTTCAAGGTTAATATGTAGCAGTGTGAACACATAGTACATTAAGTGGTTAATTTAGTGGTTGGCTAGTTTAGGTTTAGTTGTCGGCAAGTTCTTAATGTCGGCATGATTTTTTAAATAAATAATTTCTTCTTCCCCTTATCCCTCCATTCCCTCCTTTATTCCCTCTTCCTCCTTATCACTCCACCTCCTTTCCCCTTATTCCTCCAACCTCCCTTCTTTTCCTCTTCGTCGACTTCCTCCCTTCCCTCTCCATATAAATTAGTGGCTATTTCCTATGTTGTATGGTTGCAATGGCTCTGTGAGATTAATATTTAATTAATATTGTTTTATTTAGTTAAATTCTAATATTATCTCCTGATCCGAATCTTATATTTGGTATCAGAACTGGTCGGGCAAGCATGTTGGGCATGAATCTTGAGGTCGCACGGGCATGAATCCCGAGGGCGAGGATGCACGGTGAGTCAGCTAGGCGAGCGTGCGGGGCATGAATCTTGAGGGCACACCGTGATCGAGCTAGGTGATCAGATCGAGGAGGTGGCAGAGTGTAGGGCTGGGCATGGATTTTGAGGCTACATGATTTTTGAGGTGACACATGGCAGGCGAAGCTAAGAGCTGACTCAGACACACAGCTCGATGAGTTGAGGTGGACACTGATGTGGTGATAGCTAACATGTGGTGGGCGCTGGCAGAGTGCTAACTGGGCAAGCTGAGAGCTGACGTAGCGAGCCGGGAGCTGATGTGGCAGATCTGACATGGCGGTCGGGTGTGTGCGGTGGCAAAAACTAGTTTGTCCATGTGGCAGAAGCGGATTTGTCTAAAGCAGACATGTGGCGGATGCAGATTGGCCAAGGAGCAAGCACAGAGTTGAGGAGCGATTTCCCGAAGGCAATCGACCTTACATGCGCTCGCGCGCATATTAGAAGGCCGTTTTGCCTTCTTCCCACTGCATGTGGGATAAATCCACGATTGTTTTTTTTTTTAACTTTCATTGACGACAGTATAAGGAACAACAAGTTCCTTTGTTCTCCAGCCAAAGCGGGTAGTGTAGGTGGTTGAGACGCTTGCTTATGGGAGAGAGGTCCCGGGGTCGAATCTCGCCAAGGTGAAAATAAAACAATTTTTTTATTTTTTGTTTTTAATCGCCGAAAATAGGGTTTAAGACGGTGGAAGTCGACGTTCTTCTCACTAGAGCCGCGCGGTGCAGTGGCTAGTGCTTGCGGGTAGAAAGCGGAGGTGCTTGGATCGAATCCCGTCAGGGATTTCATGAAAAAAAAATAATAAGGTTTTTTTTTTATTTTTCATTATTTATTTTTAATTAAAGTTTTTTAAAATATTTAATAATTTTTTTTTTTTTTTATTATGTTTTTTTAAATAAACTTTTATTTAAAAAACTAATTTAAAATATATATAGAAAATTGTTAAAAATTTTAAGGGCTTTATTAAAACAAATTTTGGAAAATTGTTTTAAAAAATTAAAAGGGTGAAAAGTTTTTTTGGCATCATTATTGTAACCCAGTGCATGCGGTGTAATTTTGGGTAGATGATTTGGTCATTTGGATGCTATTATGCATTGCTCTCTCTGTTGAGAAGAGAGACTTCTGATTCCTTTGATAGGAAATTCAAGCAGAGTGGACTTCATACAGTGTTTTGTCAATTGGAAAACCAAGTGATTGCACATCAGAGAAAACCAGATTCTGGATACGAGGTGGATTCTAAAGATAATATCTTTGGGAAAAGAGTAGTTGAATCCGAGACGGTTGAAACAGTACCTAAAGGACAATCAAGTGATAGTTATACTCTTGCAGTGCCTAAAGTTGAAACGAGTGAGAGCTATACACCTCGCTCTCCTGATTTAGAACTAGCAGAAGCAGAAGCAGAAGCAGAGGAAAAAGAACCAGTGGAGGTGAAACCTACAATTGAAGAACGAGTTGTTCTCAAAAGGCATCTTGAACCAGCAACAACAGCAAAAGAAGTCATTATAATCAGTGACAACGAAGCAGACAACTTCACCTTTCCAATTTTGGGAAATCCTCAAGAAGAAGAATGCCAAATTAGTGAGCATTTTAAGAAAGCTAGATTTTATTTAAATCAATGATCTATTTTGTACTTCTTTGTATAGTTTGTTTGAAGTTGAAATAAAATTTGCTTTCTAAAATGGCTTCCAATACTAGTTTACCAATCCCTGAGTTCAATGGTGGTGATTACGAGTATTGGTCAATTAAAATGAAAACTTTGTTGATTGGCAAAGGTCTTTGGGATGTGATTGAAGAGGTATATACTAAACCTTAAGCTATTGAGTGGGCAGTTTTGAGTCATGCTGATAAAAGGGCTAGAAAGGAAGCTCAGAAGAATAATTCTTTTGCCCTTTATCACATTCATGCCGCCCTTGATAAAAGTATTTTCCCTAGAATAGCTTCTTTTATAACTGCTGAATCTGCTTGAAATGCTTTAAAAGAAAGTTATAAGGGTAGTGACCAAGTCAAACAAGTTAAAATCCAAACCTTGAAAAGAGAGTTTGAAACTCTTAAAATGCAAGAAAATGAAAAGGTTGGTGATTACTGCATGCGTGTGAAAGTCGTAGTAGATAAGATGGTCACTTTAGGAGAAGATGTAAAGCCTAAAGTTATAGTGAAGAAAGTGTTGAGGACACTTCTTCCTAAATGGAATTCAGTAGCCATCATTATAGAGGAATCTAAAGACCTAACTTCTCTATATTTTGAAACCCTCATTGGCTCACTTCTCTCACATGAGGAGAGATTACAACCATCTCCTTCCACAAGTTACGAAGGAGATGATAAAGCCTTTGCTTCTCAAGAAGGCAGAGGTAGAGGTCGTGGCAGAGGAAAGTCTAGAGGAAGAGGCAGAAATAATCAGAGAGGTGGAACTCCTAATAGAGGAGGAAATCAAAATAGAGGAGGATTCTCAAACAATAGTTAACAGTAGCAAAATAGAGGAGGATAGCAAAATAGAGGGAAACAATCAGGCAGAGGTAAAGGAGGAGATAAGTCAAAACAATCTTTCTACAATTGTGGCAAACTTGGCCATTATGCTCGTGACTGTTGGACTAAGACTTCACAAGGAGCTAGTAGCAGCCGAGAGCGATTAGTTTGGAAACTTTGGAGAAGAGGAAAAGGCCACAAATCTCTTTCTCTCATATGGTCAAGCAGATCAGAACATGAATGATACATGGATCTTGGACACTGGGTGTTCAAACCATATGAGTGGCAAAGAAGAGCTCTTTGCTACTCTAAATTCCTCCTACAAATTCAGCATCAAATTGGGAGATGATAAATCATTGGAAGTAGAAGGCATTGGAGCTATGGCAGTTCCAACTAAAGAATGAGTCAAACAAGTAAGTGATATCTATTATACATCCCATCTCCAAAATAATATTTTAAGTGCTGGTCAAATGTTAGAAAATAACTACAAGTTGCTTTTTGATGAGGGTAAATGTACTATTTTTGATAAAAATAACAATAATAGAATCATTACTCAAGTGCCAATGTCAAAGAATAGATTGTTTCCTTTAAAGTTTGGCCAGCCAGGGGGAGATAAGTTAGCAAGTGTTGCTATTTCAAATCCAAGTGTTCTATGGCACTTGAGATATGGCCATTTGAATTCTGCTAGTTTGAAAATGCTAATTTCCCAAGCCATGGTCACTAGACTTCCTAAATTTCAGGATAGTAAAGAAGTCTGTGAAGGGTGTGCTCTTGGGAAGCATGCTAGATCAAATTTTCCTCATGGAAAAGCATGGCGGGCCAGCTATCCACTCTAGCTAGTGAATACCGACATCTGTGGTCCGATGCAGACACAGAGTCTAGGTAACAACTCTTACTTTCTACTCTTTATTGATGATTATACTAGAATGTGTTGGATATATTTTTTGAAACATAAGGATGAAGCATATGAATGCTTTATCGATTTCAAAACAAGAGTTGAAAGTGAGAGTAGATATTTTGTAAAATGTCTTCGATTAGATAGGGGAGGAGAATACTCCTCTAATGAGTTTGTGAATTTTTGTAAGCAACATGGCATTAAGAGGCAGTTCACTGCTGCCTACACTCCATAGCAGAATGGTGTCACAGAGGAAGAATCGCACCATTATGGAGATGGCAAGGTCTATGCTTCAGACAAAGCATTTGACTAATTCATATTGGGCAGATGCAGCCAGGACCAGCGTATATATCTTAAATAGAAGTCCTACTTCAAGTTTGGAAGGACATACACCTTACCAAGCATGGTATGGTAAAAAGCCAAATGTTAAGCATTTCAGAGTGTTTGGCTCACTGGTCTATTCTCACATTCCTAATGAGCTTAGGAAGAAGCTCGATCCAAAGAGTCAGGCATGTATCTTTGTAGAATACTATGAGAATACAAAAGCTTACAGACTCTATAATCCTCGAACTAGAAAGTTTGTGATTTCCAGGGATGTGATTTTTGATGAATGGGGAGAATGGGGTAAGCCCCAAATATTCAGTGATGTTGAATCCACTAATGTAGTTTCTCAGCAGGTGCAACAACAGACACCACAGAAAGGAAAACAGTCTCCTCCCGATCCAGGTTCATCTTTTGATTCATCTTCTTCATCAAGTCCTTCTCCATAGCGATCCGTACGTTCCTCACCAATGGACATTGATTCTCCATCCAAAGGTAAGAGAACTCTACAACATCATCCATCATCTCAGATGTTGGATAAAAAAATTTCAAGAAGATACACTAGGAGTCAAGCTAGTGAAATGGATTCTGTTTTACACAGATTAGAAAGTATGCACCTATATGGTGATGATGTCTCCCAGCAAGAACCTAGGGGAGATCAAGTTAACTATGCTTTGTTAACTAGTGCACATCTTGAACCTTCTAGTTATGAGAAGGCATGTACTCAAAAAATTTTGCAAGATGCCATGAAAGATGATATAACCTCTATAAAAAATGACACTTGGGAGCTGGTTAAGCTTCCTAAAGGCAAGAAATGTGTTGGATGTAAGTGGGTCTACAAGACCAAGTTTAATGCTGATGGTAGCATTGAAAGGCACAATGCGAGACTAGTTGCAAAGGGATTCACTCAAAAATATGGAATTGATTATGAAGAGACTTTTGCTCCTGTAGCCAGACAGGAGACTATTAGAACAGTTCTTGCCTTAGCTACAAATAAGGGATGGAAAGTCCAACACATGGATGTGAAAAGTGCATTTCTAAATGGTTACTTGACAGAAGAAGTGTATGTTGAGAAACCACAAGGATTTGAAGATAAAAACAAGGAACATTTTGTGTACAAACTAAAGAAGGCACTTTATGGCCTCAAGCAGGCACCACGAGCTTGGTACTCACGCATTGATGGGTACTTCAAAGAATTTGGGTTCACTAGAAGTAGAAATGAACCCACACTTTACTACCTACATCTCCTCATAGTTTGCTTGTATGTGGATGATCTCATATTCATGGGTAGTAATGAAAAACTAAATATGAAGTTCAAACACTCCATGATGGAGCAGTTTGAGATGAAGGATCTTGGATTAATGCACTACTTCCTTGGAATGGAGGTTCATCAGTTAGATACAGGGATCTTCATCTGTCAACATAAGTATTTTTGGGATATGCTTAAGAAGTTTGCTATGGAGCATTGCAAACCAGTTGCAACTCCAGTTGGACATGGGATCCAATTAAGCAAAGATGATGAAGCATCAAAAGTTGACGTGACCACTTTCAGAAGCATGGTTGGGAGTTTGATGTTTCTCGCCAACACTAGACCTAATATTCAGTATGTTGTTTCTCTTGTCTCTCGATTTATGTCTAACCCTTCTAAGTTGCATTTGCAGGCAGCTAAGAGAATTCTCAGATATGTAAAGGGTACATGGGATTTTGGAATCCATTACCATAAATGTAACACTATCAAGCTTGTAGGCTTCAATGATAGTGATTGGGGTAGCAACATTGATGACAAAAAATCAACCTCAGGGAACTATTTTAGTCTGGTATTAGGACTAATAACTTGGAGTTCCAAGAAGCAGACATTAGTAGCACTATCTTCAATAGAAGATGAGTATATAGCGGTCACTCATGCCAGTACTCAAGATTTGTGGCTACGAAAGGTATTAGAAGAAATTGGAGAGCAGCAAAGTAGTCCAACAAGGATATTCTGTGACAACATTAGTGCTATTTAGTTGGCATACAATCCTGTCCACCATAGTAGATCAAAGCATTTTGATATGAAATATCACTTCATCAGAGATATGGTGGAAACTAAAACTGTTGAGCTTCACTATTGCCACACGTTGGAGAATGTTGCGGACATCTTCACCAAGGCGCTGGCTAAAGCTCAATTTGTAAAGCTGAGAGACTGTATTTTTAGTCCTCTCACCTTTAAGGGGGAGAATGTAGCAGTGTGAACACATAGTACATTAAGTGGTTAGTTTAGTGGTTGGCTAGTTTAGGTTTAGTTGTCGACAAGTTCTTAATGTCGACATGATTTTTTAAATAAATAATTTCTTCTTCCCCTTATCCCTCCATTCCCTCCTTTATTCCCTCTTCCTCCTTATCACTCCACCTCCTTTCCCCTTATTCCTCCAACCTCCCTTCATTTCCTCTCCGCCGACTTCCTCCCTTCCCTCTCCATATAAATTAGTGGCTATTTCCTATGTTGTATGGTTGCAATGGCTCTGTGAGATTAATATTTAATTAATATTGTTTTATTTAGTTAAATTTTGATATTACCTCCTGATCCGAATCTTATATAATATTGAGTTGAATGATGTTGGTTAAACCTTGTCTATAAGCATTGTTGTTAAAGCCCTAATTGGTTGAGAAAAGATATTGGTTGTGGAAAGAACATGAGTATCATTGTTAGATGAGATATTGCATGGTTGGCAATTGTTGGATTGTGTTTCATGTTCTTGAGAAAAGCATACAACATCTATCTTATTCTTTTGAGATTGAGATTGAGTTGAGATTGAGATTGGGAGTTAAGCATAGAACATATTGAGTCTCTAACAATTCTCTTTATGTTTCTATGAGATTTGAGATTGAGATTGGGAGTTAAGTATAGAACATATCGAGTCTCTAACAATTCTTTTTATGCTTCTATGAGGTTGATGAATCACATTGAGTCTTTAACAATTCTCTTTGTGGGTTCATGCTAAGCAAGTTTTTCTTGGTGAGCTTGTTGATTTGGACAAGTTCTAGTGAGGACTTGTGAGCTGATTTGGACAAGTTCTAGGGAGGACTTGTGAGCTGATTTGGACAGGTCCTAGTAGAGGACTTGAGGATAGAGTTGAAGTGGTTCTTTGAGAAGAACCTGAGGAAAATTTTGACAAGTCTTTGAGAAGGCTTGTGTGCAACAGAGATTGATTTGTTCAAGCTTTATGAGTTAAGCTTGGGACAGATCTCGACGAGTGAGGAAGACTTGTGTTGGACTGACTGACTGTGTTTAGTACAGGTTGATGAGTTTTTGTGGAGGTGATCAGTGAGGACAGAGGTCTCTTGAGGTTGAGCATTGAGGACATGAGGTCTTATGTGGAAATGAGTTCCACATGCTAGAGGAATAAGAGGCAGGTGATCTTCTAAAGTATCATTTCTAGAGCTGAGGGGAAGGATTCTCCTTTGGGCAGGAGGCTCATAAATTCATGAGGATGGGAAGGATTCTCCTTTGGATAGAGGCTCATAAATACTAGAGTTGAGGGGAAGGTTTCTCCTTTGGGCTGAGTCTCATAAACATTGTAATTGGGAAGGATTCCCAAAGAACTTTGAGAAAGCTTTTAGAGAAAAGATTTGAGTGGACGTAGCCCACCTTGGGTGAACCACGTTAAAATGGGTCTTCATTGTGTGATATTTTCTGTGATGATTAATGCTATGATGATGCCACTGCTATCTAAAGTAAAAATTGATAAATGGTTAAGTCTTATACTGTTCACTCGCCCCCTCAGTATAAGTCTATGTTCTTCACATTGTTATGTGATATTTTTTGTTAAGCATTGTTGGAAACATTTTGAGTTGATGTTTATATGCTTGGACTAGGGTTTGTGAGAAAGGATTATTTCATTGAGTGAGTAGAGTTGGTTGAGCCTAGTCAAGTGGATGTGTGAAGTGATTGTTCAAGTTCCATAAAACAAACTATTTTATATTCTGAATTGAGTTGTGAAAGTGATTGAGCATTGAGTTGAACTTGAAGCATATTGAGTCTCTAAAAATTCTCCTTATGTTTCTAAGAGAGTGATTGAAAGTAATTGAGCATTGTGATAAGTATAGAACATATTGAGTCTCTAACAATTATCTTTATGTTTCTATGATATTGGACAAGTTTTGTGTGGACTTATTGAGCAGATTTGAGGTAAGTCTTTGAGGAGACTTGTGGACTGATTTTATGTGAGATTTTGTGAAAGCTTACAATACATATTTGGTTAAGTTCTTGAGAGGACTTATTGATCAGATTGGACAAGTTCTAGAGAGGACTTGTAGAGCAGATTGAGCAAGTTCTAGAGAGGACTTGTGGAGCATATTGAGAAAGTTCTAGAGAGGACTTGCAGAGTAGATTTGACCAAGTTCTAGAGAGGACTTGTAGAGAAATTTTGAGCAAGTTCTAGAGAGGACTTGTAGAGCAGAATTGAGCAAGTTCTAGAGAGGATTTGTAGAGCAAATTTGAGCAAGTTCTAGAGAGGACTTATGGATAGATTAGTGTGAGCTCTTGTGGAATCTTACAAGGAATATTTGAGACAAGTATTTGAGAATACTTAAGAGTAGATTTGATTGATTTGTTCAAACCTTGAGTTAAGGTTTGGGGTATATCCAGTAGAGTTGAGACAAGCCTTGAGTTAAGGCTTGAGGACAGACATCAAGGATAGATTTTTGCTAGACCGAAGGACTATGTTTAGTGCATATTTAAGAGTAGATTTTGGTGCAAATTTGAGGATAATTTTGTGCCAGACCAAAGACAGATATTGAGCAGAGTTGTGCTAGACCAAAGGACTATGTTTAATGCAGATTTGAGAGCAAAATTTGGTGCATATTTGAGGATAAGTTTGTTCCAGACTAGAGACAAAGATTGAGCATATTTATGCTAGATCAAAGGATTGTGTTTAGTGTATATTTGAGACATAGCTTTAGAGGTGACTGAGAATAGAGGACAGTAGTCTCCAGTGGATAGATATCCATCATCTAGGGCAATGAGGATGGGTCTTCTAAGTGGGGATAAGAGTCTTCAGTGGAGAGAGATCCACAAGCCAGTGTAGTGGAGGCAGTAATCTTCTAGAGGATCACCAGCCAAAGCATAGAAGGAGTTCTCTTGGATCCACGAATTTTATTTAGGGGATTGGTATCTCCTTTGGACATAGGTCCATAAAAATTGTAATAGAGAAAATATTTCCAAGAGATTGATTGAGAAAATTTTAGTGAAATATTTTTTCATGGAGTAGCCCACATTGGGTGAACCACGTTAAATTGGTATCTCTATTGTGTGTAATAATTTGTGCATTTCTTTGGTTATTGCTATTGATATTTCCATTAATTATATTGATTAATACTATTTGGGAAAGAAAAGTAAAAGGTGGTCTTATACTATTCACCCCCCCTCTCAGTATAAGCTTGTGTTCTTCATCATTCATTGTTGTTGAACGTCATAGTTCAGAAGGTAGGAATCCTTGTCCTAGTATATGTCACCTAGGGGAATACATCCATGTTCCTAGTCTTGGGACCATAATGCAATCCTTGTGGTTCATTGATGGCCCATTGGAATTACTGCCATGTTGTAGCTATTTTGAAATCTAATGCGCTCTGCTCTATCAAACAAAACATCACTGACACCTAACCCAATTGGTGCTACCGTTGCTAAAATATTTCCACGTCATACCTCATCATCCATGGAACACGTACACATAATATCATGCCAGCTATGGGGATCCTCGCATTGGCCACATCATCAGTATGTGTTGGCCATGTCATTGGTATGCATTGGCCATGCCATCGGTATACGTTGGGGTACTCTAAATGAATCTAGATCACCATATTTTTTACCATATCCTCACTGTATCATTGTTGACAACATCCATCGACCTCGATACGTAGCTTCATATCGACCGTGTTGATACATAATGGGTGTCTATCCTCGTAGTCATCAAACCCATATGTTGTGTTGTAAGTTGCCTTTCAGAGCTTCGCTCGATGTATACCATGGCTCATGAAATAAACTATCATTCGCCACATAGTCCGCTTCGTCCTCCCACTCTTAGGTTCACAAACTTTTGATTCTCCCATTATTCCCCTATCTATCCACGAGGTAGTCATCCATTGTGGACAACATCTGGTGCATCACCCGAAGTCTTCATCCGTGCAGTCCTGCACCCATTAGGTCATCATCCACATGGTCCAAATATGTCACGTCATCACCCTATGCATCATAGCGGTCAACCCGCTAGCAAACCATCCACGTCGATCTCCTAACATCGCTCTCATTCACAACGCCCTTCGTAGCCTGCATACACCAGAATAAACATTTAAACTTCATAAGCATTTAAAATAGAATACATAATTATAGTATGAGGTCATAAAGGTAAAAGCCTTCCTTTATTATAATTATAATTATTTTTAATTTTGTTTTATTTTATTCTTTATAATATATAGTTATATATAAATAAATATATACAAATATATATTTATATATTTATATTAATTTTTTATTGGTTTTATAAATATATATATTTATAATTTTTATTGTTTTATTATTATTGTTTTAATTTTTTTATGTTATTATTATTATATATAAAATATATATAATAATAATAATAATGTTTTCTTTATTTTTTATTTTCTTTTATGATTTTTTTTAAAACTATAAACTTTAAATGATTAGCTATTAGAGATAAACACAAGGAAAACATTAAGCCAACCATTTAAAAAAACTAAAACATGGATTTAAATCTATCAACCTCATTCGCAACACTAAACCATGAAATACCAACTAAAAATGATGCACTAACCAGAATGAACCTCGAAGACTACATTGCAAGAACAATCAAGACCATGGGTAGGCACCCATCAAACTATTACTCAAAGGCAACAACACTCCTAAAGAACCAAATCTGAAAGGTGGGTCCCCAATTTTGGGTACGTTGTGGAGCAGCCACAACAAGACTTTAGCACCAATAGTTAAAGTAAAGTCATAAGGGTGACCAAAATCCTTAACTGATTCAATAATAGGGGAGAAATATTAACCTCATACAAAAAATATTCCTCTAGACTAGGACTAGACATCTGTATAGATACATGAGAGGAATCTTAATTAGATGATTATATGGAAGACTCTAAGCTATATGGATTGAAGGACATCAAGGGTTCCATGGAAAAGGATGGTGGCTCAAATGAATAGGAGGAAAATGATGGAACATATTGAGAAGACAACATGATAGCATGAGATGCCATTGACATGGTTTGAATAGATATGGTATTAGTTTGAGAGAATGACATAGCGAGAGGAGTGGATGAGGTATATGGAGAATATGTAGCCTATACATTAGTTGAGGTGGCGACATATGGAGGTATTTTTGTTAATTGATAGTTATACTATGCAGCATGCTACTTCTAAGACTAACACTCTTGAAGAGTGGTTAAGGGGATTGACGAAATAGGAGTATGGGATAAGATACTAGGTGGTGATGGAGAAAAATGATGTGGATTATATGATGGAGGAGACAGATGAAGTGGGATGTAGGGAAGGGTAGGTAAAAGTGGAGGATGAGAGGACAAAGAGTGGATGTTAGCTATAGACAAAGAGAGGAACCTAGGATAAATATAAGTGATGTGTGGAGGAGGGTGTCCATAGAAACATGGATGAAATATAGGTTGCAATTATGGGAATGATAAAGAATAATGACAAGTTGGTTGTATATAGAATGGAGGATTATCTACCAATGGGATGGATGGGATTAAATATGAATAGGTTTTTTGGGGGTAGGTGTAGAGTAAACACTTGTGATGGCAAGATGCATAGACAGTAATGTAGGCTCTTGTGATAAAGAAACCATGTTATAATATTTAAAGGGTTCATCATTAGTGATAATACAGTGTACGCATCTATCATAAACATACTTAAGATAATAATGTATAGTACTTGGCACATAGTGCATGTCTCGAATCCATGGACACCCAAGAAGTAAATTATATTGCATCTCACCTTCAAAGACATGGCATAAGGTTTGAATGGTTTCTATGCCCATCTATATGGGTAGGATAATTATACCTAGTGTGGAGCATAATGTATCATTGAAAACCCACAAGGTGAAGGTTGAAGTGGAAATATGTGATAGAGGTAGATTAATATGTTTAAGGGTGATCAATGAGATGATATTAATGGAATAACCTCTATTGATGAGAATACGCTTAAACATTTTGGTGTCCATGCATGATACTATGTGCATTGGTGGGTTGGGTCCCTCTATTGGAAGACTCTTATTTTTATGGTCATAAAATGTGATGGAATATGACATGCATGTCCTCACACTCCCAAGTAAATTGGCAAAGGCGTTAGGTTGTTGAGTTTACAATTTTATGGCTTTCAAATTATTCCTAAGAGCTTCCCTATGTGGGGGAGATTATTGAATGAGATCATAAATGGATAATTTATCCAATTCTATTTTGATAGTATGGGCAAGGTAACTCTTTAAGAATAAGATAATTCATCCCTGAGGAGGCATAGTTAGCATAGGTGGAGGTCATAAATTTTATGGTGGAGATGCACTTTGAGGGTCATTTTTTTGAGATTGTCGATTAGTGTAACATTGATTCCTGGTAATAATATTAATCATACCCACAAAACATTAGAAATATGAGACATTATTGACATGATTAATTTGACTAAGTGCACCTATAGAGGTCAAAGCACCAGTATTGATGTGAAATCTCATGCTATCGCAAAGGATTTTGATAAATTCCAAGGTGTTGGTTATGAGGGACTAAAGGATTTTTAATACTAATGTCCCCCCAATCTATCATATTTTGTACCAAGTTTTAAAATTATCAACAATCACTGATATCATGACCCCTTTGGTGATGGAACACACAAAAGTGATGTGCTTTGTACCATTTTTTTTTAGGTTTATTGGGATATTTGGGTTTAATTTTTGGTAAAGCAATCACTTGTACCTCATACAATTTTTGAAATGTGGTCAACAAAGGCTCTGAAAGTGGGGTATAATTTTGGGGAGGATAGGAAGGGATGATAAGTGGTATTTTGTGAAGAATATGAAATATTGGTGGGTTGATAAGGGGGTGATTGAGTCTGATATATGGGCTTTGAAGGTTGAGCATTATCTTTTATAGGCATTGTATGTGCACTCAACACGACTTGCTTGACTTGGGGACGCTTGTATTGGTTGTTGATATTGCCTTTGTTGGAATTTTTGGGGTACTCCTTTTTCTTAAGTTTAATTTTCCCTTCTTGTACTTTAATATATTCAATTATTTTGGCCTAAGATATAGCTTCCTCAAAGGTGTGGGGTCGTTGTATTTGTAATGGTAGAGATATATGTTTAGAATAGCTTTGAGTGAATAATTTGACCAAATAAATGGAATGGATTAAGAATTTCAATTCGTTGATGATATTCCTCCATCTATTGACATAATCATGGATGGGTTAATCCTAAAATTGGAAAATACTATAAAGATCAAACAAAAAGGTCCTCTTCCTAATGTTGATTGAAAATTTTTCCAAGAAGAGATTGAGCAGTTGTTCAAAGGAGTAAATGTTATGCTGTAGTAAATTCATATACCCATCTAAGGCGTGTCCCCCATGGGATAGAGGGAAATTTCTTAACATGAGAGGATCATTTTCATTAATAAGGTAACATGCATTAATGATTTTTTCTATATGCTCTTTAGGATCCTCTTTTCTTTTAATTTTTTTAAACTTGGGCATCTCAAAATGAAATGGATAAGGGAGAACGAGTATTTATGGATGTATATGTTTATTGTGTAATTGGCTAAGGGTAGGCTTTAAATGACTCAAAGCTCCTTATTATAATTCTAAACTTTGAACACAATTCACCAATCTCTATATCTTATTTTGAGAATATGAGGATGTCTGAGGAGGCTTAGCCAACGAAATGAAATGGGAAATTTCAGAAGTGTAAGGGTATGGAGATGCATAAGGGTAATAAGGATGAGGGGGATAATATGGATGAGGAGGTTGGGTAGCATACATTGCATGAAGTGTTTGTGAAGAGGAAGGGTGTGGCTAATGAGATGGAGGTTGCCACTAATGAGAAGTTGGAGGAGAAGGAGGTGGTGGTGCTATATGTTGGGTAGGAGTCTAAGAAGGAGGTTGTATGAAGAAGGAATCATGGTGAGAAGGAGGTGGATTAAGAGGAGGAACAAATATAGGGATTGAAAATAATAGTTGGAAAGCAATATGGAAATTAAATGGAGGAATTTGATGAGAGGTTCCAGCATGCACATGATATGAGGAAGTAGAATAATAGGGATATAGATTTTTTTCTTAAATAGGAAGGATAAGAAATATGTAGAAACGTAGGAAGGGGAGTAGGATAAAGAAGAGTAGAATAGGCAACATGCATGCTAGCAGGAGGAATATTGGTAAGAGATGGTAAATTTGTGAAAGAGGGAGTGATAGTGGATGGAATGGAACCCTGAGATGAGGCAAGGAGATGGAATGGTATTTGAGAAGTGTTATGAACCTACAACTTGAAATATGAATTGAATGCAGAAAAGAATCGTTGTTTGAATAGAATCGCAGTTTGTATTGAAAGGCAGAAACCCACAATATAATAAATTAATGTTCTTGGATGATCTTTGGAGCATCCTCCTTGTCCTATTTACATCTTATCTAAAAGGTGTGAATGGTGAAGGGATGTGTCCCTTTATAATACAATATAATATATAATATGATTAAGAGTTACGTTAGGAGTTAGGAGGGTCCTAACATGCCATCCTCCTTTGAAAAAGCTTTGTCCTCAAAGCTGGAATTGCAAAAATTGTTGTTGAATCTAGTGGAGTGTCTCCCATGTAGCATCCTCTAGAGGTAGACCTTTCCATTGAATCAATACCTCGGTGATGGTGCGATTACGGAGGTGGCACATACATTGGTCTAGGATAGCTTCTGGTTCAACCACAAGAGCTCCATTATCTAAAAATTTTGGAAGTTGAGTTTGCGTAACGATGTTAGTGCCTATTACGACTTTAAGACAAGAAACATGAAATACCCGATGGATTTTGGAAGATTCTGGTAATTCAAGTTTATATGCAATAGGTCCAATACGCTGTAGAATTTTATAAGGGCCATAAAATTTTGGGGCTAATTTTTGCGACCCTTTTATTTTCAATGAAGTTTGACGATATGGTTGGAGGTGGAGAAATACCATATCCCCTTCTTGAAAAACCCTTTCAGTCTGATGTTGGTCCGCTTGTTGCTTCATGCGGTGTTGAGCGATATGTATATTGTCCTTCAGGGCACGAATGATATTATCTTGAGTGACCAACTTCATTTTTATGGTTGTGTGATATGTGGTATTATACCACCATTCAGCTAGTAGAAGCCATTTAACCCAGTGAAGGGGTTTGGTGGAAATAAAGCATCGAAGATAGGTTTCTAAGAACTTATTGACAATTTTAGTTTGACCATCCGTTTGTGGGTGGTAAGCGGAGCTCATCCGAAGTTGCATACCTTGGAGTTTAAATAATTCCTTCCAAAAATTACTAGTGAAAGTGGGATCATGATCACTAACGATAGTAGAAGGCATGCCATGTAATTTAAAAATATTGTCAAGGAATATTTGAGCAATAGTACTAGTGGTATAGGGGTGAGCTACTGGAAAAAAATAGGTGTATTTAGATAAACGATCTACCACCACTAGGATCATCGTTTTTCCTACGGATTTTGGAAGACCTTCAATGAAATCCATTGAAATATCCTCCCATGTCCTGGTTGGTATGGGTAGAGGTTGAAGAAGGCCCGGTGTTGCTACTGTTTCACCTTTATTTCTTTGGCATGTTTCACATTCATTGACGAAATTCTTGATATCATTTTTCATCCCTCACCAATAAAATGATTTAGTCACTCTTTTGTAGGTTTTTAGGAATCCAGAGTGGCCTGCAGTAGGTGTAGCGTGTAGCTCATGTAGAAGCTTTGGATGATAAACCGATGTAGGTGAGAGGACCAGACATTCTTTGTAATGGAGCATGTTACCTTGCCAAGAGTAGTGGGGTTTACTCATGGGATTTTGTTGTAGCTATTGAATTATGGTGTGTATAGTAGGGTCCGCATACCATTCATCCTTGACTTGTTCGATCCATGTAGGGATGGGGCAGGAAAAAGCATGTAATTGTGAAGTTTCTTCAAACTTTCCGGAAAGTGCATCCGCAACCATGTTATCTTTCCCTTTTTTGTAGATGATTTCATAATCATAGCCTAATAGTTTGTTACCCACTTTTGTTGTTCTGGAGTGGTTATCCGTTGTTCAAGAAGGTATTTTAGGCTATGGTGGTCGGTGCGGATAATGAAATGTTTTCCAATAAGGTATGGTCTCCAATGTTGGATAGCATGGACCATAGCTAACATTTCTTTTTCATAAGTGGAATGTGCTAAATTATTTTTGGAAAATGCTTTACTAGTAAAGGCTAAGGGCTTCTCATTTTGCATGAGCACCGCTCCCATTCCCAATCCGAAAGCGTTGCTTTCAATAATGAATGGTTGGGAAAAATCTGGCATAGCTAGGATGGGGGTGGTACACATGGCATTTTTCAAAGTCATGAAAGCTTCATTCGCTTTTGGAGACCATATGAAGGCATTATTTTTAAGTAGGGTTGTTAAGGGTGATGCTATTTTCCCATAATCTTTAACAAATTTGTGATAATAGCCCGTTAATCCTAAGAACCCATGCAACCCTTTTAGAGTTTTTGGAATTTGCCAATTTTCCACATCTTCATTTTTTGGGGGGTCTACTTTAACTCCTTTCTTGGAGACAATGTGTCCAAGATATTCAATTTCCTATTTCCCAAAGGAACACTTTGATCGCTTTGCTTATAATTGATTTTCTTCCAAGATTTTGAGTGCTTGCGCTATATGTGTTAAGTGCTCTTCCCATGTCTTGTTGTAAATCAAAATATCGTCAAAGAAAACTAAAATAAATTTTCAAAGGAAGGGAGAAAATACCTTATTCATAAGACTTTGAAATGTGGATGGAGCATTGGTGAGGCCAAAAGGCATCACCAAGAATTCATAATGTCCCTCGTGGGTGCGAAAAGCAGTTTTGGGTATATCGCTTTCCTTAATTCGAATTTGGTGGTAACCTGATCGTAAATCGAGTTTAGAAAAATATGAGGCTCCATTTAGTTCATCGAGTAGTTCATCAATGATTGGAATAGGAAATTTGTCTTTAATAGTTATTTTGTTGAGAGCGCAAAAATCCACGCATAGGCGCCATGATCCATCCTTTTTTCTTACTAATATGACTGGCGAAGAGTAGGGACTTCTACAAGGTCGAATGACCCTTGCCCTTAGTATGTCTTGTACTAATTTTTCTATTTTCATCTTTTGTAAGTATGGATATCGATAAGGTCTAATATTTGTAGGTTGGTGTCCCGAAAGTAATTAAATAGCATGATCATGGCTTCGTTGTGGAGGTAATCCCTCTGGTTCTTTGAATATTTTATCATGTTTCTCTAGGAGTTCTATTAATTCGGGTGCCTCTGGTTGCTCTTCGGTGGTGTTTTGTAAGGAAAATAGTTGGGCAACCATGCCTCTTCCTCCTTTTTGAAGAATCTTTTCCATTCTATGGGAACTTACGATTTGTGTGGGACCTATTTTTAAACCTTGAATTGTGTATGTTTGGTTGTTTTGTATAAATTGCATCCATAACTCTTCAAAGTCCCATTGAATTTTGTCGAGCGTTCGTAGCCATTGTACTCCCAAAACAATATCACATCCTACTAATGGTAGTACATACATATCTGCTTTCATGTTATATTCCCCCATCGTGAGTTTGATATTCCTACATTTGCCTTTACATGCAATTTTTCCTCCATTACCAATCATGACTTCAAAGTTATTGCAGAGATATATAAAGCAATTAGCTTGTTTGTCCAAAATGGGGTCTATAAAATTGTGAGTGCTACCAGAGTCTAAGAGCACAATAGGTCTTTGTTTCTTAAAATACCCTTTTACCTTCATTGTTTGTGGAATTGAGTATCCTGCTAATGCGTTAAAGGATATTTCTATTTTATCTTCTTGGTTTTCTTCTGCAACCTTAGTTATTACTTTCACTTCTATGTCATCCTCCTCTTTGGGAGTGCAATCAACTGTGTCCAAAACATATAATTTTGGTGAGATGCATTTGTGGTTGGGGGTAAACTTTTCGTCGCAGTGGAAACATAGGCCCTTTTCTTGTCTTTCTTTTAGCTCTTCTTGGCTAATTCGTTTAATTGGCATGACCTTATTCAGTTTTTGGCTAGTGTAGGTATTTGGTGTTTTTCCTAAAAAACTCTTCCTATTCGCCTTTGGTTATTGTTCTTCTCTTCTATCATTTGTGCTAATGCCACTACATGCATCATATCAATAGGATTTTGTATTTGTACCTCCATCCTAATGTCTTCTTTTAGGCCACTAATGAAACAACTTTGGAAGAATGATGCATCTAGTCCTGTTGTAAGGTTCGCCAATTTCTCAAATTGTGCTTGGTATTCCCTTACGATGGAGGTTTGTCGCAGTTTAGTGAGGGCTCCTGTGAAGTCTTCAAATTTAGTGGGGCCAAATTGCAACATTAAGTTTTTTGTGAATTCAATCCATGTGGGTGGACCTTTTGTTTTCTCATACCATTGATACCACTGGGTAGCAATTTGTTCCAAGTGAAATGATGTGATACGGACTTTCTGAATCTCCAGAATTTGATATAAGGCAAAATATTGGTCTGCCCTATATATCCAATTTATGGGGTCACCTCCATCAAATTTTGGAAAATCTAGTTTTGTGGTACGGGGAAGGATTGATGTATGTGGTCCCCCTATTAATGTTTGTTGTGGTGGCATAGTGTTATGTTGTCCATTTTGCATGAGCAACAAATTTTGTTGTACTAAGTCCATGGAATGGGTTGTAGCATCCAATTTAGTGGATATATCTGTATTCGAGTTGGTGATGTTTATGGTTAGGTTTGCTATTTTGGTAGCGATTTTATCTTCTAAATTGTCCTTCCAAAATGCCATTCCTTGCATCATGTCTCTCATTTCCTTAGAAAATTGCGAGAGTTCTTTCATAATTTCTTTTGAAACCTCCTTCGCAATCTCCTTCGTTGTGTCTTGAGATCGTCTTCCCTAGGCCATTTAGGGTGTGGTTGGTTTATAAGTGAGTTGAATATGCAAAAATTAGTTTTGTCGAAAAAAATTGTCTGTCTCTGCCGCATTTAATTTTGCGTACTTGCTGCCCTTTGTTCACATCGAATGATATTTTCCTCGCCTGTACTCATTGTTGGGGTTTTCTAACTGCGGTAATGTGTGATGTTTTCCAAAAAATTATGTATGCTACCTTTGCTGGCGACTATGGCCTATTGTGTAACAGTTCCTTCAGTAATGGTTAGACTGTGTGCTAAAAAGAAAACGTTGTCGAGTAATGGCCTGTCAGTAACTAGAGCGGGGTGGGGAAAAAAAATTTAGGTCTTTTTAGCTCTGATCCAGCTTGTTATGAACCTACAACTTGAAATATGAATTGAATGCAGAAAAGAATTGTTGTTTGAATAGAATCGTAGTTTGTATTGAAAGGCAGAAACCCATAATATAATAAATTAATGTTCTTGGATGATCTTTGGAGCATCCTCCTTGTCCTATTTACATCTTATCTAAAAGGTGTGAATGGTGAAGGGATGTGTCCCTTTATAATACAATATAATATATAATATGATTAAGAGTTACGTTAGGAGTTAGGAGGGTCCTAACAAGAAGTGAGTGGAGTAGAGTGTGAAACAAAATCTAATCGAGGATTAGGAAAAGGATTGGACTCCAAAAATTCATATGAAGGAGGCATAGAAATGAAAGGATTTTGAGAGGAATAAACCATATGAAAAGAGGAAAGACAATTAATATTAGTGGCAATCAACATAGTTCTCATAGTTTGGGCAATAGTAGTATAATATGGGATATATGATTAGGAATAGGAGTGTGTTGGTATTCCTAGTCAAGATAGGGTGGGTCATAGTGATTCAATATGGGATATTGATTGCTTTTCTTTAAAATAATATTATGTTAATGCCAAATAGTAGAGTCATATTCTAATAAAAATGACAAAAGGTTTGAGTTAGAAACACGTTCTATCCAATAATTTTATTGGTCCCATAAAAATAGAAACACTAGAAGATTCGTTAACATTTGGGGTCTTGCTAGGAAAACTTGTTATGCCTTGTAGGTTGGTCAAGCCCCCTAGTTCTCAATTACATAAAATAACAAAAAGTAATCTATTGCTAATTTGTTACGGATAAAATCATTACCTAAGAAATAGCAACCTTTATTTTATCACATCAAAAATGAGTGATGTTCGATTTAAGTTGAGGCAATATGTTTATCAAGATGAGACTATAAATGTAACAGTGGCAAAATCGTTATCTAAAATGGGAATAGAAAGAACGCAACTTATCAACCATAATTTAGTGAGAATAAATTAGAATCAAGATAATTGGATGAGGTTTTTTTGAAGAAGTGAGCGAATATGTGAGGATTTCATCTGTGTTGAGCACAAGCAGCTCCAAAGGTTGTTTTTTGATGCCTTTGGGCCCTAGTGGCCAACATTTTATGGTTTATGCTCATGATTTTAGTAGTATATATTTTAGGGTACCTGATATGCGTTATAAATATATCTTTCAACAAATATTCATGCTGCCAATGGCTTCCAATATGTTGCACAAGATAAAAGTGAAAATAATACCTTTCCTCGATGTGTAAAGCATGGATTAAATAGATCTCAAAACAAATTTCAAGCAGTTGATCAAAAAATAGTTTATATCTCAAGCAAATTCAATGCTAAGGAGCACCCCCAATACAAAACCATTGTGGAAACACCTTTCAAGGATAAGGATTTCCAAGACTCGATCCCAAAAATGAATTTTAGGGATGCCCTCCATGGTGGACAATCTCAACCTAATGTTAACATAAATCTTAGGGCTTCTTGTAAACCTCTAAGAA
Organism: Wollemia nobilis; assembly: GCA_028583015.1. Classification (NCBI taxonomy): domain Eukaryota; kingdom Viridiplantae; phylum Streptophyta; class Pinopsida; order Araucariales; family Araucariaceae; genus Wollemia; species Wollemia nobilis. Next base: position 13,483,683 of record JAQPPZ010002969.1, on the reverse strand, counting down.
TACCTAAGATTGATCCTAGGAAAACTAAGTCGGGATGTCTTAGGGTAGTTGATGGAACTCCAATTGTTAAGCTAGATATGGGCAATATTCAGACTGGCATAGAAGATCTAGAAAAAAGAGGACTAAGTTGTCATTTCTTGGATTTTTGTCTAAGCCTATCTACTTTCAAAGTTTGGGTTGCAAAAAAATGGAAAACAAAAGGTGATTTACAAATATTTGTTTATCCAAATGGTTATTTTCTTGTTTTATTTGCTAATAATGAAGATAGAAAACTTTTCAAGGATGTCCCCGGTTCTTTGGAAGGGCATGTATTTTCATGAAGCCTTAGCATACTAAATTTAAAGTCGAAGAAGAGATACCTTCAACATTTCTAGTGTGGGTTAGACTCTTTGGCCTCCCGATTGAATTTTAGAATTCGATTGTTTTTCTTCAATTAGAAACTCTTTGGGAACTTTAATGATGATTGTTGATTGTACTCAAAAATTTGAACACATTTTTAATGCTTGAATTTGTGTTTTAATGGATTTTGACAAACTCCTACCTAAAAATATCTCATTACAATTTGAGGAGGACACTTGGGAGCAAGTGGTGGACTATGAAAACATTCCTTTTTGTTATAGAATTTACCATAAATATGATCATTCGGCTAGTGTTTATCCAAATAATATCAAAAGAAAAAGGATACAAACTTAATAGGTTTCCAAATGCCTAAGAAGAACACTCAAAAAAATATATATGAAGGATCAGTCAAAGTTATTGTTGTGATGTCCTTCACAACGACCCCAAAATTTGGGGACCCACTTGAAATTTGAAAGTTGATGCCAAAATATTGCGTGCAATTGAAATTTGGAAGTTGATGCCAATGCATTGCCTGCGTTTATAGTTCATATTGTCACCATTGGAATGTCAAGAATATTCATATTTATGTGTTCTATCTTATAGCAAGTGCATTTTCAAATTTCACCTTGAGATCTAAAATATTTTGAGTTATGTTTGCAGGGTTGTGTTGTAATTTAGTGATTAAAGCCTTAATTTATCATTGTTACCATTTGAAATATCATAAAATTGGTGTTCCTTAGGAAGGTCGTATAGCAGGGTTTAATTCACCAAAAGGTGTGAGAGTTTGGATCTATGCTTTAATTCTAGCACATTGTGGTTCCATCAATTTGGCATGAAGTTAATGTGTTTTGTAGATTTAATTCCTTTTAGATTATTTTGTTAGTGTGTGGTGTTATGTATATGTTTGTTCGTATGTTATGTTTAGTTATGTTATGTTTTAAATTAATTAGATTATAAAGTTTTATAACTTTATAATTTAATATATTTAAAATTGTTTATTGTTTTAAATTAATTAAATTATAAAGTTTTAGAATGGTTATATTTTAAATTAATTAAATTATAAAGTTTTATAACTTTATAATTTAATTATATTTAATAAGGTTATTTTATAAATGTTTTATATTCTAATTAATATTTGTGTTGTTGGCAGGATTATTAAAGTATGTTGAAAAGGCTTTATTGATATTAGGGTTTCAAGAATTCGTTTTTTAAAAACTGACGAAACGGAGTAAACTAATCAATAGGAACGAATTTCTCAAGTTATAAATGGAGAATTAGAAACCAAAGTGGGGGTCCAGAGAATGAGAGAAGGAAAGTTGAAGGAGTAAAATAAAGGAAAAAATGAGCTACAGAGAGTTGGAAATTACAGAGAAACAGATTCTATTGTAAGATTTTTTATTATATCAAAATATTTTAGGGATTCAAATAAGCATCATTTTGATATTTGAATTATAGTTAAAATAATTGGTATAGCTTTCAATAATTAAAAATTCCATAGAAGATTGCATCATATCATTGTTCTATTGTGTGAATACTGGTGGGCAATGATTTGGTTTAAGTATCTATGAGTATTTTTGTCTGTAGCATTTGTCCGAGATAGAATAATATTTCTTCTTTATAGAAATTTTGATTATTTATTTGATATTCAATTATGTTTGCATAGCCTAGTTCAATGTTCATGAATATTAAAATTTCATACTAGGTTATTATATATTTATTATTTAAATATTAAATTGTTTTAGTATTTAAATAAATAAATATATAAAAGATAAATGAGTACTCTCGTTTCAACTTTGATTTAATAAATTTGAAAATTAAGGTTGATATCTTTTATTGAAATTTGTTTGGATTTCGTGCTTCAAATACCATTTTATTTATTTATCGATTCAAACCCTACATTGAGAGGGCTATATTTTTTTTTAATATTTCATTCCATAAATATTTAATAGACAAATAATATGAGAAAAATATATTTATGGACTTGATTTTCAAAGTATAAAATTCACAGTTCATAGATGAATTTTATATTAAAACCCCATGGATTATAATTATAAGATTTGAAAATCTTACAATTTTAGGGTTAAACATTATTACTTTATTTCATTTTCCAAATATTTTAATGTTGATTTTATATTTGGAATGAAGAAAATGTTTTATAAATAAGTATTCTGGTTCTAACTTTGATTTGATAAGGTTGAAAATTAGAAGTGATTTATTTTATTAAAGTTTGTTTGGATTTCATGTTTTAGTATAATTTATTTATGCACAAATTCAAACATTACATTGGAATATTATGTTTGTTATTAAATATTTTATTTCATAAATATTTAATATACAAATATTATAAGAAAGTACATTTATGAACTTGATTTTCAAATCATAGAATTCACAGTTCATAGATAATCATTATATTAAACCCTATGAGTTATGATTAATAAGGTTTTTAAAACCTTATGATTTTAGGGTTAAACATTTTTATTTTTTATTCATTATCTCAAATAATTCAATGTTAATTTTATATTGGAGATGAATAAAATCTATTCATTGATTAAACTATAGGTTTTTAAGGTGAATATTTATAATCATGGTTTATATCATCATTTTGAAATTTCATATACTTTAAATTTTATTAAGGTAATTGAAATTTCACATTAATTAAAATGCTAAGGCAAATTGTTATTTCAAATTAGTTTTGAAAGCATTTTAATCAATGGTATTGTTAAGTTTGCATCAATAGATCTTAATTATAAGGCAGATTTACTTTATCATTTGGATAATAGAATTTGATGAAAAGCATGTTATACATGATAAACTTGAAATCATTTAATTAATTCTCAGCCCCTTGTAAACAAAAACTTGCAAACCCAAGAGTTTATTTAGGCACTTATATAAACATCTATGCATGACACATAAAACATTAAGTGAGAACCTTGGAGAAATATTATGTTCTTTGCAAGAGAGAATTTAAATTCTAAGTTGTCGAGTGGTTTCATAACCTGACAAAATCACACCTCAACAGTTATCAGCTAATATGTTTGAAATTATTTCCACTAATGATGTCCTGGATGAGGAAGAGAAAATAACGGGAAAAAAATCTTAGAAAAGCAATTTAAAGATGCATGGAGAACTCAAAGACAAGCCAACAAATCAAAGGTTTTCAAAAAAAAAGGGAGAAAATATATACAAGAAAAACAATATTTTAAATGTTGAAACTTCAAATAATACAGGTCCCAAGATAGACTCTATTGAACCTTCCAATAACACTTTAGCATTGTAAATGCATTTTTTGATAGGCAAGAATCAATTAACACTTTAATTAATCAAATAAGGAATATATAATACAATGTTAGGCCCAAATTAGCCCGAATAAAGAGGATCCAGCAAATTGCATAGAGCCTAAAAATAAAAGGTGCTAACAATAGTCTAACAATAGATGAAAAATAGCAACCACCTATTGCTTCTTACTATGCCAAGCGACAAGACCAGATCCAAGATGAAAAATATATCCTGAAGTTGATTTTCGATCATAAAATGACCCGACATAGTCTGAGTTTGTGTATCCTTGCAAGAAGAATTAATCATTATTCTTGTACTTTAGGCCATACTCAATAGTACCATGAACATAGTGAAGAACGTATTTTTTTGCTTTCTAATGACTAACCTTAGGCTCCTTCATGAACCTCGAAGATAATTTACAGTAAACACGATTTCTGGCCTAGTGTTGGTCATATATATGAGACTCCCAATTAGTAGGTGATAGAGAGTACCATCTACCTAAGGAGAATCATCATACCACGATAACTGAAGCCCTATTTCCATTGGATTTACCATAGGCTTACAATCAGTCATGTGATACTTCTCTAACAATGTCTTGGCATACTTTTTCTATGTCACCTTGATGTGATGCTTCTTCTGGTTCACTTCCAATCCAAGACAACAGTGAATAAGTCCTAGATCTATCATCTCAAAATATTTTCTCAAGTCATCTTTGACTTCAGCTATCAATTTTTTTGAGTTGCCTATGATAATTAGATCGTCTACATAGAGTAAAAGTAGCACCATTTCAAAACCTTGTTTCTTGAAATAGATATTTGCATCCTAAGGACTTCTCTTGAATCTATGATGCAATAGGTGATCATCCATATTAATGTACCAAGATCGTGGAGCTTATTTCAAACCATACAAGGACTTGACCAATTTGTAAACTTTCTGCTCTTGGTCTTCCACTTCAAATCCTTCAGGTTGTGACATATAAACTTTCTATTTGAGATCACCATTCAAGAAGGCACTCTTGACATCCATCCGATATACTTTCCACCCAAATTGTGTTGCCATAGCACAAAGAACATGAATGGTAGTCATCCAAGCAGTAGGTGAAAAATTTTCCTCATAGTCAATGCCTTCTTTCTATGCATAGTCATTTTCAACAAGACAGGCCTTATGCTTATCATTTGTTCCATCTATCTTGTACTTCACTTTGTACACCCACTTGTAGCCAATGGGCTTCTTTCCATGCGATAGATCAACAAGATTCCAAGTCATTTTTATTCAGAGACATGTACTCTACATCTATAGCAGCCTTCTATTGTGACTCACTAAGGGTATCTTGTACTATGGTGGGTTCATGTTCATCCAGTGAAGACATAAAAACTCTATCATCGTCCACATCCATATCTTTTGTTTCTCTTTTTGGATCTACAGAAAGCTCCTCAAAGGATTGATAAAAATCATCAACCTTAGTAGTCTTTGTTTCTTTTTTCTCTTGTAAAGCCATACTACGAGTATGAGGTCTATTCAATGGCATATATGGTGGTGTGGATATTTTTAAGTCTCTGATAGTACTTGTATACCACTTAGGAATATTTTTCTGTGGCGAAGAAGAAGAATGAGACTTCTCAATCTTAGACTCCTCAAAATCAAGGTATACATTGGATGTGTTATGTGATGTGAAAGCTTCATCAAATACCACATCTCTGCTAACATGAATATTCTTGGTGAAAGTATCTAGAAACTGATATCCTTTTGAATGCTCATCATAACCAAGAAGAACACATTGCAAGGTCTTCTCATCTAACTTCTTCCTCTTTGCTTTTGGTATGTGCATAAAAGCCTTACATCCAAAAATGTGTAGATGAGAAATGGAGGGTTTCTAACCACTCCATGCTTCTTGTGGAGTTATATCCTTTAGGGCCTTTACGGGTGCCCTATTCAGCAAGTACACTGCTATTGTGATAGCTTTTGCCCAAAACTGCTGCTCTATATGGGATCTTGTAAGCATACAATAAACCATTTCCATGATGGAACGGTTCCTCTATTCAGCAACTCCATTTTGCTACGAAGTATAGGTAGTAGTGAGCTATCTCTTGATCCCATGTGCAGTCAAATATGAGAATAATTATTTAGAGGTGAACTCCCCCCTCGATCTGAGCAGAGAGTCTTTATAGAAGTCCTTGACTCCTCAAAATATTTCTTGAATTGTTGGAAGTAACTGAAAGCTTTTAATTTCATGTGAAGAAATAAAATCCACATCTTTTGTGAGTAGTCATCTACAAACAACTGAAATTACCTCTTTTCCCCATAGTTGTTCGACATAGGACCGCACAGATCAGTGTGAACTAACTCCAAAGGCTTATTTTCTCGTGAAGAGCTCTTTTCAAATGGTAATCTATGTTGCTTTCCTAGTAAGCAATCAAAACACATTGGCAATGTAGAGGAAAGGGAGGAAAGACCCTTTACCATATCATATTTATTGAGCTCAAGTAAATACCCAGAACTTAGATGCTCGTATATCTTGTGCCAAAGTGAAGTGGCCTCCTTTGTAGAGACTGCCATGGCAATATGAGGTATGGAGATAGCATCTAAAGCAAAAAATCTATGCTTGTATGAATTTGTTACGATGTGTTTACCCCTCTTGGTGATAAAGCAACACTTCTTTTCATACTCAACACGAAAATCAATAACCATGTCCTTATCCATGATTTGAGGTACTGACAACAAATTGTTCATCAATCTTGGAACATAAAGGACATTGTGTTGTGGTTGCTCCACAATGTACCCCAAAATTGGGGACCCACCTTTTTGCATGTGTTCCAAGAAGACTGAAGTGGCACATAGGCTAAAGATCAAGGGAAAAAATAAAATACCACAAAGAGAAAAAGTGTCGCGATATCGCGACATGTTGCACCATCGCAGCCAAAGAGAAAAAGTGTCGCGATATTGCGACATGTTGCACCATCGTAGCCAAAGAAGAAAAAGTGTCACGATATCACGACATGTTGCACCATCGTGGCCAAAGAAGAAAAGGTGTCGTGATATCGCGACATGTTGCACCGTCGCGGCCAAAGAAGAAAAAGTGTCGCGATATCACGACATGTTGCACCGTCACGGCCAAAAGAGAAAAGGTGTCGCGATATCGCGACATGTTGCACCATCGTGGCCAAAGAAGAAAAAGTGTCATGATATCGCGACATGTTGCACCGTCGTGGCCAGAAGAGAAAAAGTGTCGTGATATCGCAACATGTTGCATTTTCGCGATTCAAAGCAAAGAGAAAGAGGTCAAATAAAAAAGTGTCGCGATATCGTGACATGTTGCATTTTCACGACCGTACAGTAGAAAAGTGTCACGATATCGCGACATGTTGCATTTTTGCGATTCAAAGCAAAGAGAAAGAGCTAGAAAGAAAAAGTGTCGCGATATCGCGACATGTTGCATTTTCACGATTCAAAGCAAAGAGAAAGAGCTAGAAAGAAAAAGTGTCGCGATATCGCGACATGTTGCCGTACGAGAAAAAGTGTCGCGATATCGCGACATGTTGCATTTTCGCGATTCAAAGCAAAGAGAAAGAGCTAGAAAGAAAAAGTGTCGCGATATCATGACATGTTGCATTTTCGTGGCCGTACAGGAAAAGGTGTCGCGATATCGTGACATGTTGCATTTTCACGATTCAAAGCAAAGATAAAGAGCTAGAAAGAAAAAGTGTCGCGATATCGCAACATGTTGCATTTTCGTAACCGTACAGGAAAAAGTGTCGCGATATCGCGACATGTATTTTCGCGATTCAAAGCATAAAGAGAAGCCAAAATGGAAAAAGTGTCGCGATATCATGACATGTTACATTTTCGTGGCTACAAGCAACAAAAGAGAGCAAGGAGGTAAAATTGTCGCGATATCGCGACATGTTGCATGGTCGCTGTCAAAATATAAAAAGTGTCGCGATATCGTGACATGTTACATTTTCACGATGAAGGGCCATAAAAAGGAAACCAAAGCACATGCATGCACAGGGAAGGTGAAATGAACAGTCAGGGAAGGTGAAACGAACAGCCATCAGAAAACGAAACGAACCGTCATGGAAGGAGAGACAATGTTTCAGAAGTTTAAATACGCCATTCAAAGAGGCCATAAGGGGTCGAAAACTGCCACGAGCAGAGTTACAGATTTGAAGGCAATAGGGCCATTCTAGACCTGTTCTAGTTGTTTTCTTCCATTGACTGGTTTGGAAAAACCAAAAACTTCTGTTATTGTTAAATGATAAATTTTTAATACAGAAAATTTCAGAAAGTTGCATCTTATGGACAAGAAAGGAGTCATTTTCTGCATGCAAGATTGAATGTCTATTTTCCCATTTTCAGATTTTAGGCTTGTAAATGGAGTTTATGCAAGTTTTCTTGGTTGCTTCATGCTAATGTTTAAAACTGAAAACCTCATTTAAAACCCTAGGAGCTAGCACCTAGCTTATCCGGATTGTGCTTGTTTTGCAGGTCCAATAAGTTAGGTTGCATGCATGAAAACCTCATATCTTCGGTTTTGTTGGAATAGGATAGCATCATACTGAATGCATTTTCATTTTTTCTGCATTTACTTCAAGAAATTTTAACTTTATTTTAATATTCAGACATTAAAATAAACAATTAAAAAACTTCAAAATACAAAAATAATTTAACCATTGCGTAGGTTATACTTCATACTTCCAATACGCTATTTGAAATTTCATTTTTGAAGTTTTTTAGTATTTTTAAAAATTCCTCGAAGTTGCTATTTTGTTACAGATTGTTAAAAAATCCGAAAATGAAAATTTCCATTTTAAGGTCAAACTTCATTTTTTCAGCTTTGTTTTTGCACTCATGAGCCTATGATGACATTCCCTTCATGAAAATTCCAAATTGAAGGAGTTATGTTTTATGGCATTTTCACAAATTTCCATTTCTTGAGCACTACATCGTGGTCATATGAGGACCAACTCACATTTGCTCTATTTTGGTTCAATGAACAATCACTAAAGTTCCATGGTAAAATAAACCAACATTGCCCCTTGTTTACAGTTACTTGCAATCATTAAGGTGTTCCAAGCATTTAAATTGAATATCTTTATTTGAGATTACTAATACACATGCAAATGCTAATATAGCAGAGACCTTGGAGAAGTTGTTTGTTTAACTTCTTTGCAAGAGGGGATTTGGAACCCAAATCCTAAAGGAGAGTATACTTTCACAACTATGTGAAAATACCACTCAACATTTTGGCGCTAGAAGGAGGGCCTAAATTGGTTTATTTCAGTGTGATTTAAATGCTATAGGGATTTAAATTTTGAATATTTCATGCCCTATTGATTATTATCTTTAGCCCTCTTTTAACAATACAACCTTGTAGTGTTAAAAGGAGGACATGAAATGCTATGCATTGTTCTAACGCTTTTGGATTGTTCATACAGGAATAATGTGTTTGATTTGATTTTGAAGGATTTTGGTCTTGATTAACGAGGTTGTCTCCATGCAGTGACTTTTATCGGATTTTAATGGATACATTTCTTGGTTGATGCTAACATGATTATTCATACGTTACATGTTTGATATTTGCTAGTCATTTCATGATTATTTGTAAGGAATTATTTTGTCTAAAATGTATCTGTTGTCGGTATTATGCTCTTCACTTGCGTGTAATGTGATCTTGTGAATCGAAAGCCTACAACACTAGGAGTATGCTCTTCACCTGCGCATATGTGATCTGGTGAATCAGAAACTAATTTACATTTTTTGAATATTGCTTTGTCATGGTTCCTTCTTTCATTCATGACTAACAAATTGGTTTTGAAATTATTCTTTGAGTTTCATTAATGGCTACAACTACAGGAACGTGGTATGGGTTACATGCTAATCCTTTGAACATTAGTGGAGATTTTCATGATTTACCCAAGAATGTAGAAAAACATTTGCCCAAGTTTAAACACAATGGTCCAACATTAGACGAGGAACATATTCAAGCCTATGTGGATATCCTAGTTAGATGGAATGTCGAACATGAGGATGTGGCATGTAGAATGTTTCCTGGAACCCTAGATGAGGTGGCATATGATTGGTACATCAATTTACCCATTGGTTCTATTACATCTTTGTTGGCAATTTTGGGTTTGAGATCCTAGCTTCTTGTCTATGAGTTGTCATTGATGTCAAAAGGAAATGGCATTAATGTTAAGAGGATGTGTTGGCTTCAAAGGTGGAAGATTCCAAGAGAATATTTTTAAGAGAATCCGGAGAGATTCCATTGGCAATGGTTTTTATTAAAACCAATGGAGGTTCTCTTTATTATTTATTTAATTATTATTTAAAACCCTTCAAGGTTTTAATTAATTAATTATTTAATTAATTAAGGGAGAAATTATTTTTAATTTATTAAAAATACTTAAAGGTTTTTAAACCTTTTTTATTCTTAATTTATTAAAATTATTTAAGGGTTTTTAAACCCTTTTTGAAAAGACTTTTGATTAATTTCGAAATGGTCTTTATTTCCTCAGACGTCAAGGTGTCTTCGAAGAGACTATTTATTCTCCAACTCCTAAGGTTGGAAGGCTAATTAATTTGAAATTCCTCGAATGCAATTTGTTGTGTTTGTGCTCTGTATTCGCTGCGATCGAAGCGATCGAAGGAAGACTTAGAAGCATGTGCGGTTGAAAAGTCTTCGAGAGTTTTTTCGAGGGTGAAGTGGAGGTAAGTTCACTTGTGAACTTCGTAGCCCACGTGGGCTAGTGGCAGCGAAGGCTACTGTTGGGCGCTGCATTGGCGGAGGTCGTCGTTTTGAGTCTCGCGGGGGTGCTTTGCTAGAGTAACACACGTTTTTATTAAAATGTCTTTATGCCATGAAATTCGAAGTTTCTTGGACAGCGATTTATAAGTTTGAGAGTTGTGTGTGGTGACAGCTTGAAGGTTCAATTATCTTCTACTCCAATAAGGTATGGGCACATTCTTCTTATGAGTATGATTGGTGTATGTTTTCTGAAATAAAGTTGGAGTGAAAAGGTATTCTACTAGGTATTCTTTGGCTAGGTGTAAATCCTATTTTCTGGTTTGTTGAAGACTACTTATGCATTGTTATCCTTAAGGAGAGTTTTTGGTGAATGCATAATTTTTTGTTTGAGATAGTGGAAGCTTTGTGCACTAGGGTTTATATTTGTGAGTCTAGCTACTTGCATTGAGTTGGTGGAATCCTTGGTTGGTTGTTTTGAGTTTGATGGTTGAGTTGCTTCCATAGAGGTTGTTTGATCAAGTTATTGCTTTACTTGATTCATGATATTGGGCTTACTCCATTGAGTTGATTTGAGCAAGTTATTCTTTGCATTTGGTGATATTGTGTTGGTGGTTTTGTTCAAATATCTTTGGAGGGAAAAGGATTTCTACTCGTTTCCTTTTCTTGTGATGATTGGTTGAATGCTTCAAGTTTGATGTTGAGTTAAATGGTGTTGGTTGACTAAACCTTATTTGATGAGCATTGTTATTGAAACACTTATTGATGGTGAAAAGAACATGAGTATCATTGTTATGTGATTCTTTGCATAGTTGGCAATTGTTGGGGTTTCATGTTCTTGAAAGAAAACATTCTATCCTATCCATTTCAGATATTGAGTTGAGTTGATTTGAGTTGAGTTTTGAGATTGGGATTTGAGTATAGAACATATTGAGTCTCTAACAATTCTCTTTATGCTTCTATGAGTTTGACAAATCACATTGGGTCTCTAACAATTCACTTTGTGATTTCCTACTAAGAAAGTTTTTCTTGGTGAGTTTGCTGAGTTTTTGGACAGGTTCTAGTGGGGGCTTGTGAGAAGTTTTAGACAGGTTTCGATGGGGACTTGTGAGCAGTTTTGGACAAGTTTCGGTGGGGACTTGTGAGCATATTTGGACAGGTCCTAGCAGAGGACTTGTGAGCTGAGTTTGATAGTTCTATTAGAGAACTTGAGGACAGAGGTGCACTAGTTCTTTGAGAAGAACCTGAGGATAGATTTGGCAAGTCTTTGAGAAGGCTTGTGTGTAGAGGATTGATTTGTTCAAGTGTTGGATAGATCTGACAGACAGAGGAAGACTTGTACTAGACCAACTAACTGTGTTTGGTACAGGTTGCTGAGCTGCTGTGGACTTGATCATAGAAGGCGAGAGGTCTCTTAGGCTAAGCATTGAGGACAGGAGGTCTTCGGTGGAAAGGAGTTCCATGTGTTGGCAAGAGGTAGAGGCAGTTGATCTTCTAAGGGATCATTTCCAGAGCAGAGGGGAAGGTATCTCCTTTGAGAAGAGGCTCATAAATCCAGATTGAGGGGAAGGTATCTCCTTTGAGCAGAGGCTCATAAATTCTGTTTGGGGGAATGTATCTCCTTTTGGTCGAGGCTCATAAACATTGTAATTGAGAAGGATTTCCAAAGAACTTTGAGATAACTTTTAGAGAAAAGTCTTTGTGGACGTAGCCCAACCATTTTGGGTGAACCATGTTAAAAATGGGTCTTCAATGTGTGATGTTTTATGTCTTGATTAATGTTGTGTTGATGCCACTGCTATCTAAAGTTAAAATTATTAATTGGTTAAGTCTTATACTGTTCACCCCCCCTCTCAGTATAAGTCCATGTTCGTCAATCTTGGACTCAATTGAAAGATGAATTTATCAATCAATTTAGGTTGTTCATTCATCCTCTCATGATATTTCAACAATTTGCTTCTTGCAAAAGAGAACCTAATGATCCAGTGAGAAGTTTCAACTTGAGGTTTCGAAAGCTTCATGTGATATTAATTTCTCCCTATACGATGGAGGAAAGGGGTGCTCTTCAAATATACTTTCGAGCATTGGATCCATTGTTTGCCATATTTGTTAGGATGAATCCCTTAGTTACTGATCTTGCATCAGCCTACACAGAAGCTATGATTATAGATCAACAATGGGTGCCGCAAGGTTATGGAATGGATCAATCAACTATGGTAGGACAACTAGGGACTTGCAATCAAACCTCGATGGTAAATCAAGCATGGGCACAACAAAATTCGATATTAAATGTTTTTCCCTACAATCAACTTTATCCTACCATGCCGACTTATGCTCCCACTTGTGCTTATACAAGTACTTCCATCCATCCAACTATGCCTCAATTAGAGAATCATGTGGCCACTCATGGAAATATCGCAACAAATGTTCAAGCATTGTCCATGGATATCAATCCAACTAATACTACTACTTCTACCACTCAACCCAAATATTTTGTATCGGAAGTAAAAGAGCAAAAGAAAGCGGTTAAGAAGGTATGTAGGCATGTTCCACCGCAAAAATGAGCACATCAATGTATGCATCCAAATCATCCTAGGAAGAAAATTCATAAGGCCAATATTAATGATATTGCATGTTATGCCTCTTCAAATGATACAAGAGATTTTGAGGTGACTCACGTTGAAGTGAATACCTATTCGAAATGTCTTGAAGAGCATGAATATTTTGGAGAAGAAATTCTATGGATGGGTAACAAGAAGTTGGAATCAAATAATCACCATCTTGTGTTGGAAAATAAATATCCAGAATCATTACCCAAAAAGGAGGATTTGGATTAACAAACTTATGTGGATATGATTTGGGTAGATGTACTTGCAAAGGATTGGCAACTATATGACATGGAATTCAAAAATTGATCCCATTATAGAAGCTCCTAAGCCATCACAAGTGGTTGAAAATGAATTGGAAGGAAAATCAACAAATGAAGTTGAATACATAATCGAATTTCACCACTTGTTCTCGAACGACACTTTGGATGATGTTCTCGAAAGTAATGACCAAGAGGATCCACACCTTCCAAATTGTGATAAAATTGAATCATGGGTTACAAATTTTTATTATGATAGCTTTACCAATTTGAATTCAAGAGATAACCCACTTTTGGAAATAACTGAGTCATCTAAGGAAGGTGAAGATGAATGGGAGGAGACGCAAGTGATTGATCATGAAGATGAGTTACTTGACATACACTTTGACCAAAAATATTTGAGGGTTGAAAAGGATGGATGTGCATTCAATTGGGTACCTAAGTTTGGTGCCTTTGATAAACGAATCATGGAGAAAGAACAAGTGCTATATGATGAAATGCCATTAAAGGTGAATGAAGAACAAGGATTAATTTCTAACCACACCTTTGACAACATTATTTTAGTGAAAGAAAAAGAAGTTGATGCACTTAAATTGCTAAATCAAATTCATCAACAATTAATTCTTGAACCTAGGATAAAAACTTTTAATGATTCCCATTTAGTAAATATCCTAGATGCTTGCAAATGTTTGCAGAAATTTGATTGGCCGACAAACTTGGAAAATGAATTGGCTTTAAAATGTTTAGAAATAGGCTCTTACTTACAAAGTTTCATTTTGGATAAATAAAGCCAAACTTGCACTTTAAAGAATAGACAAGATAAAATTGAATACCAACCATTGTCTAATCAATTTGATTTGAATCTCACCTATGGTGTTGGTAATAGAACTAAATCAAATTGTTATGGTGAGCGTGGCAAGTTGAAATTTGTTGCATTGCTTGGTTTGATCTTATTGTTGTTGTATTCCTACAACATTTGGCATACATATTGTGTCATATGTCTTTTGAAATGTTCTAATCATGTTTGGGATCCGGGAAAGTGATAGTCCAAGCTTTGCTTCATCTTGTACCATATTGTACATTTGTATATAATTTTTTTTTTTTTTTGGTTTGTGATGTTGGGTTTGCATTTTAGTTTTGGTTTTAAGTTTTGTGTGTTGGTCCTTTGGACATTTTGGTTTGTTTAAAAAAAAAAAAAAAAGCGGGATGTCAACTTATGTCCTTATGAATGTTGGCTAAGACTAAGAGAATATGAAACATCGGAATTGTATTGCAGAAAGCTCCACGAATATTGCAAACACTTTAAGGAATATCGTGTGGAACTTGTGATGCATGAAGTTGTCAGTTTTTCGCATTATGGTAAAGTAGGTGACATATAATCCCTCCGCATTTCAAAAGGAGCAATGCATTCATCCATATCTCATGTTACATTCCACATTGCATATACATTTCATCTCAGTTGCATCTTCATTTCATGTACAATCATTGATAAGGTGTCGAATCCTCTTAGGGTTATTACATAACAAATACTAAAAGGATCCTAAGGTTGGGAACTGATACCCGAATTATCTTGAACCAAGCACGTTCTACGCAGATTAAAGAGAATCTTGAGAAAAATGGTCAAAACCATACTTGGAAGAAACGGTGAGGCAAAAGGAATATTTCGTGTCTGTCCCATCATGCAACATAATCCTTAAACAGTGGTTTTTTCCACTCCCATAATGCTTAAAGCATAAAATCAGAGTAGTAAGGATAGGTTTAAATCCTCATCGAACTTAGGTTGAGGATCCAATTCCCTAAAGCTCTGATTTGACCTTCATGGAGTAGTAAGGAGATAGCATCTAAAGCAAAAAATCTATGCTTGTATGAAGTTGTTACGATGTGTTTACCCCTCTTGGTGATAAAGCAACACTTCTTTTCATACTCAACATGAAAATCAATAAGCATGTCCTTATCCATGATTTGAGGTACTGACAACAAATTGTTCATCAATCTTAGAACATAAAGGACGTTGTCAATCTGACATTTTCTATCTAGAAGGGTGATTGAAATTGTACCCTCACCCTAAACCTGGTAGGTCTTATTATCAGTAATAGTTACTGGTTTGCCTTCCTTGGCTTCAAATATCTCAAACCACGACTTATCACTAGTCATGTGTTTACTAGAACCAAATATACCACACATGATCCTTTTGCTTGGAGGTTGTGTTAGTCATGAGCACCTTTGTGCCCACTTAGAATCTGAGTTTGATTCTTCAACAACAAAATTTCTCTTGGGTTGCTTGTTTTTGTTTTGTGGTTTGTTAGGGCCCTTGTTTTTAGGTTGTTTATTTTTGTACCAACACCTATTGGTGTCATGGGTATCTTTCTCACAAATTTTGCAATATCTCTTTTGTTGTTGAGGTTGTTTTCCCTTGGAATCCTTGGAAGAAGATCCTCCCTTCTGAAAATTACCTTTCTTCTTAGAGCCCTTCTTGTTTGAATAGAGGGTTGTATTAGAAGTTTCATCTTTTTGAAGTTGGATGGCCTCCTCAGTTTGAAGTAAATTGACCTACTCCACAAAGGTAACTTGTCTTTGTGAAACTTGAAGGGAAGTTATCAACATTCTATATGAATCAGGTAAACCTCTTAAAATCACTGAAGTTAGGAGCTTATCTTCTACAGTCTCTCCCATAGAATTCAACCTTGACTTCAATCGTCCTCTCTATATAGAAATAGTTCAACTGTCTCTCCATATCTCATGCTCAAACTGTGAAGTTGAGATTGAATGTTAAGAATGATGGAATCATTATTACCCTCATAGATGGTCTTAAGTGCATCCCATGCATCTTTACCATTATCTTTGTCAACTATGTGAGGTTGAACATCATTTGTGATAGCAAGCAAGATGAGCATTCTTGCCCTACTATCTTTCTTGTCATATGCAATCTGATCTACACCTGGTGTTGTAGGACGTTTTGTTGTGTCAAAGACAACATCCCACAATTCTTCTACTTGTAGAATAGCCTTCATTTTCATTTTCCATGGTGCATAATTGGAACCTTTTAGTAACTGAGTATCTGACAGATATTTGTGGATAGCTGCCATAATGAAGGTTCCTTATATCACCAAATGGTCCCCCTTTCTATATACCTACCAGGCCTTTATACCAAACCTCTCAATATACCCCACCCTTACGTGAGGGAGACTATAAGGTATGTGAGAGCAGAACGATACATGGAACATAGGCGGTACTGAAAGGGAATCATTTTGTTTATGACACCTACCATAGAAGGTCTTCCGCATGCATGGGGTGTAACTTCCCCTAAACACTTTGGATAGACACTTCGTTAGGATTTACATCTAGCAACAATAATGATTTAGGGAAGTGAATGGAGTGAAAAAATAACAAAATGGTAAACTTATATCTTCTTGATGATTTATAGAGGACAAGCTCAAACGTCGTTGTTGCAGCTATATTAAGCATTAGATATAGTAGCCCAAAGCACGACAACTTTACCTATAAGTGTGGTCCAAAGGTACCATTTATACTGAACGTTGTTGTGCAAATAAATTGCATGGATGGGTTCAATTTTTGGGGACTTAAATGTGCTTGATTTTATACTTAATGATGTAGTGCAAAAACAATAATGGAAATGTAAATGCAACATACAACAAAAAGTGCCCACAAAAAAATTGAAAATTTAGGTGTCGGTTTCCATCGAAAATGCACCTAATTACAATGCCAAATTGCTTTAAAAATTTCAAGTTTCACTCACTATTCCCCCCTTTTTCATCCTGATTTGAGAATTTTGCAATAAAATGACATGAAAAATGCCCCCTCCCCTCTGAGGTTTTGCAAAAATAAACAAGGATGAAAATATTTGTGTCTGCATGAAAGGTATTGAGTAATTGTTGTTTGAAAACAAAAAGAAATTTTAATGAAAAAATTTATACTGATTAAATATAAAAAAAATCTGAATTAAATTTATAAAAAAAATAATTAAGAAAAATATTTAAATTAATACAAAAACAATAATCATTAAAAAATCAATGCTTAATAAAAAAAAAACATAACAAAAACTACCTTATTAGAAAAAACTTTGTTCTTATTGTCACCGATATCTTCCTAAGGCTAGCCGCTCTTGCCAGTTGGGTTATGTGGCTAATCTGACAAAAGGAGGGAGCCATGCAGTCCTTATTGTCATCGATGAGAGCTCACGTCACAAGGGTCTGCTATGGCTTTTCCTGGGACACACACATGCATAACCTGAAATTGACCTGCAAACACGTTCACCAGCTTGGAAGAAACTTTTATCATCTAAGGAAGCTTTTTGCGATCATATGAATGTGCAACGCTCAGTGCCTAAAATCATCCACACAGGTCAAACATTGCAATGTTTTAGATAGATCTACAACTATCTGCAATTTGTAGCTAATTCGACTGTATGTGGGTGTTGCTCAGTTTGCAATCAAAAATAAATTCTCTGAACTAACGTGCAATCAAATTGTGTTAGCTCAACTCCACTAAAAAACTGCTTCAGGGTTCACAGAAGAAATGTCTACATCTTCGTTCGTAAATTACCTGGGATAAATATCCCACATATGTTGTGTTAAGACACTAGTAAGGTTTTAAAATAAAAAACCTTACCTTTGTTGTTGTCTACCTTCGGGTAGACATTGCTAACCTAAAATTTTCCTCGTGTGAGATTTTTTGGTCTCTTTCGTCATCCATGTGTTGGAGGAAAATTTTGTCGAGTTGGCACACCTTGTATTGGATCCTGCATCTTAAAGGTCATGTTTTCCACTTAGGAGGGGTTTAGTTGTTTGGTTAGGTGTCATTGTTCCACATAGCATTCCGATGTCAATATCAGCCACACCTCACCTGTCATGTGGGTACATCATTCAAAGTACTCGTTTGTGCGTCACCCATTCGAGAAACACCATCGATCTATCTGTTTCAAATCGTGGTTGATGTTTCTAGTTGATCCCAAAACAATTAACATCACGACCAGTCTGAATATCAAGTCTAGTGCCACATCAATCATCTGATGGTGGTCTACTATATATCCAGAGGTCACCGTGAGGTCTAGATCAAGTCTAGACCTTGATCTGTGTGTGGGTCAGTTTCCAGTCGGCCTCGAGTCAGTCTCAATTATCAGGTGCCTCAGAAATCATGTCTAAGATGTTCACGTCTATCGACCTCAGATATTGTGCTCGAGTCAGCCAATCCACCCAGTCATCAAGCTATGAAGACGAGCTTCGACTATAGGGGCTCTGATACCCTTGATAGGCGATAATCAATTAACACTTCAATTAATCAAATGAGGAATATATAATACAATGTTAGGCCCATATTAGCCCAAATAAAGAGGATCCAACAAACTGCATAGAGCCCAAAAATAAAAGGTGCTAACAATAGTCTAACAATATAATATTCCCTAATAGCCTATTAATATCCCACTCTAAATAATGGAATAATTAAGTATATGATAACATTCTTCGAGGTTAGAAACCATCCCAAATTCAATTGGGGTAATTCAAGAAATAGGGAAAAAAATTGAAGATGGATTCTAACCAAAAGGTAGGTCACAAGACCAATCAACATCATATGGTAAAAGTAGGTGAAAAGCTTGTAGAGGAAGGTAATATCAATGCCCTTACCAACTTTTTTAGCCCTAATATTAATGAAGACCATCACTTGGAATATTAGAGGACTCAAAGGAAGTATTTCAAAACAAAATAAAATTAAAAGAATGATTCAGATAAACCATCCACATTGTGTTTTCCTTCATGAAACAAACATGTCAATAGAGGAAATGGATTTAATTGCTAGTAAAATTTGGCCAGTTGGAAAATTTGCTTCCCTCAGTTCCCAGAGGACTTTCGATGGCATTGCTTGCCTTTGGGACCCAAAAGAGGTAGTTATTCACCATATGGTTGGCAATTGGGATCTTTTGGCTATAGTTATTCAAAGTAGACATTCCAACCAAATTATGCTCTACATATTTTTTTATGCTCCAACTACTTTCGAGGAAAAGAGAATACAGTAGAAAGATATAACTTATATTATCTCTGATTTTCTTGAGGCTTGGATCTTGATCGGAGGAGATTTCAATACCATCCTCTTTCTAGATGATAAAATAAGGGGAAATAGAAATTTGGACAGGAGCACTAACCTCATGAGTGAATGTATTGCAAACCTTCATCTTGTGGACATCCATCCAGATAATGGCCTTATAACTTGGTCTAACAAAAGGAAATACTTATATTGTATCACAGAGATGTTGGATAGGTTCTTGCTCTCTAACAATTTCTTAATCCATGGTCACATTCCTAAAGTAAAGACTCTTAACAATGTTGGTTCAAATCATTGGCCAGTCAAGGTGGAAATGTGGAAAACCAATGTGAGTTTCTCACATTTTTTATTTCAGTTAATGTGTCTTAGAGATAGTTCCTTTAGACCTCGAATGCAGCAATGGTGGAAGGAAGGTAAACCAAGGTATGGGACTAAGATGTTCTGTTTTACTAAAATGTTGCAATACATTAAATCCAAAGTCAAAATTTATAACTAGAAGAAGTTTGGGGATGTCCAATAAAAAAACATGAAGTGATTGTTCAGCTTGAAAATTTGAATAAGAAAATCCATTTAGATGGCCTCACAGAGAGTAGAAGTATAGATGAAATTAGACTCAGTTTAGTTAAAGAAATGGAAAAAAAGATAACTCTTATAGAAGAAAAAATCTAGGATCCAATGGCTCAAATAAGGAGATCGAAACATAGATTTCTTCCACAAATCTCTTCTAGCTTGAAGATCTCACAACTTTATTTCTTCCCTAAAATCATATTCTAGAGATGTTGTCTACACTTGGGATGGCATGAATTCTATTATTGTCAATTACTTTTCCAATCTTTTTGCTGCTACTCCTCTTGACTTGGCTTCTCAATAGAATGTTATTCAAGCGATACCTACTCTTATCACTTCTGATAACTCTATTTTAACTGCTCCAGTTACTATCAATGAGCTTCAACATGTGGTTTTTAAAATGCAAAAATGGAAAACCTATGTCTTGATGGTTTTCCCATTGAGTTCTACCAAGAGTTTTGGGATATCCTTCATGTTGATTAATTAGAGTTGGTGGAAGAAGCCAGGAAATCCAAAGAAATTTTAAAATTTTTCAATAAAAATTATATAGCTCTAGTCCTTGTTGGTCTCCAAATCTACCTAACAGAAAGGATTGTGCCCCCATAGATCTCAACCAATGTTGAATGACCTTTGAGCGGTGAGACCTTCAGGTCAATATCTAGAGGAAGTCAGATTCTTATGCAATCTAGCTACCCAACTATGCCTAGGGAAAAGGGTGCTAAAAGAAAATAAACAGATTTGAAGCTAGAACTTATAGGGGAATGGATTCAACTGCATTAAAACATATGCATACTAAACTTAAACCATTGCAAGAAGCACAAATAAATCACCTAACAGACCAATCAATCTTATTCTCATTTAGCATCTATCGCACCTTATTGAAAGCAAATTTTAAAACTACTGAATGAAATGCATGAAATCCATGTTGCATAATTAAGCTCATGCATAATTAAGCTTCACTCAACTAGTTTTAGCAGAAATAAACATTCAATATTCACATATTTATGAGAAAATTTGGAGGCCAAACAATAATACACTTGCATTTCTCCAATAGCAAAAGCTTTACATATGATTTGTAAAAGCTAAAGTGCCCCCCCTCAAGAGTGATTTACCCTCTGGTATATATAGCCTTTACAATAAATTCTACTATTGTTATTCATGATGGTAGGTGAGGGAGTGCAATTGTGTCAAAAGAACGACCATGTAAATCTTTTATGATCCTCTACAAAATGTGGTTGAAGGCAATTTTCAAGAGAAGGTGGGTTGTGCTACGTGAATCTAAACCTTTGATCAATCTGAATCACCTGACAACTCTGATAGTCCATAAATTTTATCTACTTGTACCTCAATGAAATTGGCTACTAACTGCATGATCGAACCTCTTGAAGTTGATCGCTTCCATGGACCCGAGGCTCTACCTATTGCCCATTGGATGGATGTTGGATCTCTTTCCTACCAATCATTCACCATGCATCCTCATAAATGAGGATGTTGCTTTCTTCTTTTAAAGCATCTCTTACATATTGAGGATTTTGTCATTGGCAAAATTTCGGGATTAGTAGCTATCTGCTAAAGCCCTAAAAATTTATCTGACACATTTCTTTGTCAAGGTAGGGTTTTGGGCTCGGCATCAGTCTTCTAGCTTTGGCAAGATTCTGGGACCCTTCAAAGGTATAACAGATGCCCGTTCTTCTACTTGGTCCTATACTTAGGCATTTTTTGTCCCACATATGCGGTAAGGTTCAGGGTCTGGTCAGGGCCCGTCTACATCCCACTTCTCTGTTCATCGCTTTTACGATGGGTTTTCGAGATCCCATTCTTCCACATATCATGCATGTGGCGAGATTATGGGGTCCGCCTAGACTCCATGAGTGCTTATTTCTTTTCCAGTGGTGACACTTAGCTAATTTTTTCATGCCCTATTGGCGGGGCTTTTAGGGACCATTTTAGGGCCAATGACAACCAGTCCTTTTGTCATCAACAGGAATTTTTTACCCTTCACCTAGGGCAACATTTTGTGATCAACCCTATGTCCCAAAGTGACCTATTTTTCCACCACGCTTAGCACTCAGTCATTTTTTCGTAGTGTTATATTTTCATTTCCACTTAAATGCCAAACAGGTGGGGGAAAATAAATTCTTCTTTACCGCCCGCACATCCTCTAGAAAGCTTCACCATGGTTTTTCCATATATCAAAGGCTCATTCTCAACGTCCACCACTTGATACTGATAAACTTGGCTCCAAAATTTTATTTTCTTAATACCAATCATCTTGTTTATCAAAAAGGGAAGCGTGGCTGAATGCATCAAAAATTTCACCCACACTCTTGGCAGCTCACAGGGGATTTTCTCCTTGACGAAACAAGAACCCAAATGGACTACTTCTGCAAAAAGTGCCTTCTAACAAGGAAGAGAAGGGGAAGGGGGTAGAAAGAAAAAATTAGAGAAGAAAATAGCCAAGGAAGGTTGTAAGACAAAGGAGGGTGACGGACGATGGGGTGGAAACTACACACACAAGGCAGGACAAAATGGAGAAACTGCATGGAAGAGAAGAACAAGGGGAGAAAAAAGGACAAAAGGAGAGAGGGGAGGGAAACAAGAAAAATAACACATAAAAGAAGAGGAAAGAGGAAAGAAGGCAGCATTAGGAATATTACAAGTGCCACTAACTAAAGGAACTAGTGATAACAAGCACAGTGAGAAGACGGAGGAAGGAGAAAAATACAACAAAGCAAAGAAACAAAAGGGAATGTATTCTTGGGGATATCCCATGGTAATATCAAGATGAATTACCTAATCCACGACACACCCCCATAGACTGCACTTCCATCAACATACTTTGTTGTAGCCCAAGGCTACTTCAAGAATAGACAAAATGCCAAAGACATTTGTTTATCTTGTGAAAGCCTTTCTTTCTTACGCAACCCAGCAAGGACTCACACTACCCATCATAATTCTTTATGGGAACACCCAATTGCGCTCTTGAAGCCATCCTTCTCTGTCAAATCACCACTGTTGCATATGAGATACCATATATAGAGTGATTATCCTAGCTAACCGTGGAAAGGGAACTGTTCTCAAAAGATTTGATTTGACATGAATCATCTTAACAAACTTGCTTCATGCGATTGTAGATTTTTAGGAGCAATATCTGAAGCTTTTTATACATGCTACTTTTATCCATTGGGCTACGGAGTCAACAAAAAAGTAAATCAACAAACTAGAAAGGAAGAGAGCAAAAAAAATGGGAAGAAAATGCTATAAATCAAAGGTGCCACCTAGAAATCCTATTGCATTCCTTACTACAAAATTTTTGGCATTTCAACCAGTTGGCAATAACTTACTAGAATCAATCTCCTTGTAACCTATGTACAATATGATGTCAACTTACACACAACCATGTGTTTGTCGCACTTTTATTTAATTTTCAATTATTTACACCAAATTACGGTGTGCTTGAGATGCCTAAGCCAAGGATCTCTTTGTAGATTATATTGTGAACCTGTAGTATCTAGACCATATGGTACAAAATCTAAGTTGTTCATATCCTACTTGGTACTACCCGTAGCCATCATTGATTGTAGTGGGACTCCATCCAGATCTCATGTTTTTCTTTAAGGTTCTTGTATTCAAACCACAAGCGGCCAGTATAGCAGTCATTCCTGCCATATCATAATGAATTATGAATGCTAGTCCCACTAGAGTCGGGTACTAGTATTGAATCTCCCAAAAATCTAGCTTCTTCAACACATAAATTCCACTTTCCTTAGTTTTCACCAAGCTCAGAGTCATCATATAACTCCCATAGCTGGTATCCCTTGAATCCTATTGGATTTGAATGACGTTGGTTGGGATTTTACTGCACATGAGGGGGTAAGTACACAATAAACTTCAGGCTAGGGTGACCTCATTGTTGGCATGTCAACATTTATCTTGCGTATGCATGTCACCTTCTAAGTAGGTCTTGTCTTCGTCTCATCATATCCTTCGATACAAAAAGGGTGTAATCCTTGATTGAGCACTAAGATAATCTTTCTTGCCAATGAAAACATCTTATCATATCCTTGATTAATATATCCTTCCATCTGCTTCAGAGAATCAGGGGATACACATATACCAAACAAAGGAGCAACTTTTATGACCTCTATGTCCTAGACCATAGCCAATCGTGTATGCCCATATATTAGCATTAGGATGCTATATAATTTCCCCACTCTTTTAAGCTTCTCACCCTTACAGCACAGTACCTTTGGGCCTCTTGTGTCAGGGCTGAGCCCTAAACTTCTACAGATTTGTTCTATAGCATGATGCAGACCAGGGCCTCAAAGTCCACCACGCAATTGTGCAACATACATTTTTCCAATGCAAGAGACAGATAAAAGGGAGGAGTGTGGCATTTTGGAGGCCTAGGGAGAGTATTTTTCATGGGTGCACTGACCTTAGATGCTATCAATGTCCTTTTGAGAAATATCAGCTAAGCCGATTTTTTTATGCCAATAATTCCTCCCTCAATCCCAATGGATTAGGGGTTGAAATTTTGATAAGGTTCTAGAATTGCTTCGTATTTGCTACTCTTTTCTTGATGTTGATTGCTGGGAAATATAGCCTCTTATACGTCACCATCCTTTTTTGATTGACAGGTGAATGTTGTTGATGGGATAGCGTTGAGGGTATTTGATCTCCCACTTCTATGCTTTGTGCAGGCAAAGTTATGGCGTTGTCATGTGTGTGTTGCTCCATGAGAGAGGTCATCAGGCATTCATATTCTTGTTGCTCACATGGTTGTAATAAGTTACAAGCAATAATGTTATTCATTGCAAAAAAATTTGCTTCTCCTTGGAGATGACTATCTTTCTCTTCTAATGGGAGACTACTACATTTCAGAGGCACCTCCAATTTTGAGCTTTGATTGTCAGTGTATACCTTACTTTCATCCTGTTGTGTCTCTACCTTTGAACGCAGTGAGTGCAAATGGGTAGGGTTTTGGTGTGGCCATGTGGCTAGCAAGCATCTTCCTAGATTTTATCATGTCTTTTATGAGTTGATTCATGCTAATAGCCCCTTCAACCAGCCATGGTATTTTGACCCCCTGTTCTTGTTCCACTTGGTGCCTCCCTTGATGAGAATCGGTGGAGGGAGCACTCTTTGCCATTTGATGCAAGTAGGGTCTAATCTCCTCGGGGAATGAGTTGATGAAGGGTGAGAGAGGTACTGCAACCACTCGGAATGGAATTTTGCCTACTTTGATTAGCATTTTTTAAGCATAAATGGCCTCCCTAAAAATTTGTGGGAATATCTTTTCCCTGGAATGTTGGATAAGAATGTTTATATCAAGGTGAAAATTTTGAATATAATATAAGTATGCTTGAGCAGGTGATGGTCAAACTTCCTAGGGTATCCATCTCCACATTCTCATGAAATAGATATTAAAGTTGATCATATCTTCATAGTAGGTATGCTTGATGAATGAGAACTAGGTGAGCAGCAAGAAGGGATCTACAAAATCATCAAATGTATCAATTAGTGCTTATATCAGGTTACCTCACGTGCTGATGGTTCCACTTTCTAAATATCTATACCATAGTAATGTCTTCCCTTTGAGAGAAAAAGCTAGCAGCCTTAACATGACCCCTTCTGATGAAATGTTGTGAATGGCATCCAAGGAGGCCACATCCTGACAATGTTCATATGTGGTTCTTTTTGTGCCATCAAAACCTGGTAGGGTCTTCAGAGTTACCTTGGGTATGTCATATTAGTTTGGGATGTTAAAATGGCATGTGTCATTCCAACAAGGATAGCCCTACTGAGCCATAAGTTGGTTTGTGACACAAATCCTTCACAACTTATAATCTCTTCCTTCAAATTGGAGTCGCCAAGTGAGCATAACTTATTCGCTAATGAGGTCAAGACTACTCATCAAACTTTGATTCCTCTGAGAAAATAAGTTTTTAAAATAATATAAAAGGGCAACCAATTATGGCCTTTAGTTGATCCCATGCAAAGTCGCCAGGTTAATAAAACATAGATATTACAAAGCAAAGTATCACCAAACTCTGCACCACGAGGAGGGTGAGACCTTTGGATCCCATAAAGCATGCCAAGGTCTCAAAATCTTCCTAACAGATAGGATTGTGCGCGCACAGATCCCGACCAACATTGAATGACCTTTGAGCGGTGAGGCCTTTAGGTCAATCTTTGAAGGAGGTCGGTTTCTTATGCAATCTAGCTATCCAACTATGCTTAGGGAAATGGGTGCTAAAAAAAATAAACAGAGCTGAAGCTAGAACTTACAGGGTAATGGATTCAGTCGCATAAAAACATATGCATACTAAACTTAAATCGTTGCAAGAAGCATAAATGAACCACCTAACATACCAACCAACCTTATTCTCATTTAGCATCAATCGCACCTGACTAAAAGCAAATTCTAGAACTACTAAATGAAATGCATGAAATCCAAATTACAGAATTAAAGCAACTTCACTCAACTAGTTTTAGCATAAATAAACATTCAACATTCACACATTTATGAGATAATTTGGAGGTCAAATACTAATACACTTGCATTTC
Source organism: Wollemia nobilis (assembly GCA_028583015.1). NCBI lineage: Eukaryota > Viridiplantae > Streptophyta > Pinopsida > Araucariales > Araucariaceae > Wollemia > Wollemia nobilis. The sequence continues at coordinate 13,457,266 of JAQPPZ010002969.1, read as the reverse complement.
TTGAATAGCAAAAGCTTTACATATGAGTTGTAATAGCTAAAGTTCCCCCCTCCATAGTGATTTGCACTCTGGAATATATAACCTTTACAATAAATGTTGTTATTGTTATTCATGATGGTAGGTGAGGGAGTGCAACTACATCAAAAGAATGACCATGCTATAAATCTTTTTTGATCCTCTGCAAAATGCAGTTGAAGGTGATTGTCAGGAGAAGGTGGGTTGTACTGCGTGAATCTGAACCTTTGATCAATCTGACTCGCCTAACAACTTTGATAGACCATAAATTTTATCCACCCGTATTTGAAAGAAATCAACTATTAACTGTGTGATCAGACATTTTGAAGTTGACCGCTTCCATGGACCCCAGAATCTACCTATTTCCCATTGCATGGACGTTGGATCCCTTTCCTACCAATCATTCACTGTGCATCCTCATAAATGAGGACATTGCTTTCTTCTTTCAGAGGCTTTCTGACGTCTCGAGGATTTAGTCATTGGTGGACTTTTGGGATCAATATCAATAGTTATCTACTAAAGCCCCAAAAACTTTCCTAGCACATTTCTCCATCAGGGTGGGGTTTCGGGCTTGGCATTAGTCTTTTGGCTTTGGCGGGATTTTGGGACCCTTCAAAGGTATAACATATGCCCATTCTTTCGCCTGGTCCTATACTTAGGCAATTTTTGTCCTACCTATGTGATCGGGTTTTGGATCTGGTCCTATACCCGTCTACATCCCACTTCTCCGCTCATCGCTTTCACGACAGGTTTTGCGATCTCGTTCTTCTACCTATCATGCCTATGGTGGGCTTTTGGGGCCCACTTGGACTCTGTGAGTGCTCGTTTTTCAACCAATGGTGACACTTAGCCAATTTTTGCATGCCTTGCTTGTGGGGCTTTTAGGGACCATTTCAAGGCCAATGACAACCGGTCTTTTTGTCAACAATAGGAATCTTTTACCCTTTACCCAGGGCGGCCTTTTTGGGATCAAACCTATATCCCAAAGTGACCCATTTTTCATCACACTTGGAACTCAGTCATTTTTGTTGTAGCGTCAGATTTTAATTTCCACTTAAATGCCAAACGAACAAAGGAATAAATTCTTCTTTTACCGCCATATATTTACCACCAGCACATCCTCCAAAAAGCTTCACCATGGTTCTGCCAGATATCGGAGGCTTACTCTCAACATCCACCACATGATGCTCATAGACTTGGTTCCAAAACTTTATTTACTTAATACCAATCATCTTGTTTATCAAAAATGGAAGTGTGGGTGAATGCATCAAAAATTTCACCCACAGTCCCAAAAGCCCAAAAGGTACAACATATCTCAGATTTTAGACCTATAGCTTTATGTAATGTTCTCAAAATCATTACCAAGATCATGGGAAAAAGGCTGAAGCCTCTTTTGCATAAGATGATTTCCCCTAAACAAGGGTGTTATGTGGAAGGACATCAAATAGTGGATGAGATAGTTATTGCTTAGGAAGTCACCCATTCCATGGAAATGAAAAATTCTCCTTCTATGTTCATTTATTTAGCTTATGACAGGGTGGATTGACACTTCCTTGTCAAAGTTTTGAGGCAATTTGGCTTCTCTCAGGATTGGATGGATTGGATTATGGGATGTGTCTCTTCGATATCCTACTTAGTTCTTACCAATGACAAGCCTTCACAGTTATTCCTAGCTTTCGGAGGTATTAGGCAAGGTGACCCATTCTCCCCTTATTTATTCATCATTCTTGTTGAATGCTTGGGTAGGACTATAACCAAAAATAGAGAAAATAGAACACTTGAGGGAGTTACCATTGCTCATGGAGCTAGGCCTATCTCTTCAATTTGTTGATGACTCTACTCTGTCAGGTAAAGCTACTATTAATGAAGCTTCTAAATTTAAGCAAATCATTAGTTGTTTTTCTAAGGCTATCGAGCTATTGATCAATGAAGACAAATATAAAGTCATTTTATTTCACTACTCTCCCAGACAAGAATCCATGGTCCTACGTAAATTAAGATATAACAAGACCTCCCTTCCGATCACTTATTTAGACATTCCTATCAATATTCAAAGATAGAAAAATAAAAAAAGACTGGAATTGGTTGTTGGACAGAGTTAAGAAGAAAATTGGAAAGTGGACCAATAGGTGGTTTTCTTTTGGGGGCAAAATTACCTTGGTAAAATCAGTCCTTCAAACTAACCTATTTATGTTTCTGTTGTGTTGAATATCCCAAAGGTTGTTTTTTAAGAATTGGATCAAATCAATCACCAGTTCCTTTGGAGTGGTACTAAGGAGAAAAGGTGAAATGGGATACTTTATGCCTTCCCAAGAATGAAGGGGGGTTAGGATTCCGATCTGCTATTAATAACAATAAGGTTTTAGCTGCTAAATTGTATTGAAGGATTTTACATAACCCCAATGTTCTTTGGGCCAAAAATATTTATGCTAAATATGTTGAGAACAAAAGTCTTGAAGACCTTGTTCGTTATCAATTACCTACCAAAGGTTCTCCCATTTTAGAGATTCTTAAGACTGGTGAGGATTTGATCAAGCAAAAGTTATTTTGGATCATTCATAATGGTCGATAAGCAAATTTTTGGATAAATCCTTGGGATGATCACCAACCTTTTATAACCCGGTTTCCCGATTGGAGGCCTTAGATGGAGGAGCTTCACCGAGCTAACTGGATAAAGGTAGCTAATTACTGTCGGTATATACTGGTAATTCATAGGTTCATAGATATTGGATCCCTATTAGGATTGGCCTATTCAAATTCCAAAAAGGTAAAGAAAAGACATCCAAAACATCCTTCATATGAGATCTCTCTCTTGGTCTCGTAATAAAGATTGTTTTGGATGGAACAACACTACTAAGGGTGAGTATTCAATTGCTCAAGGTAATTTGATCTTATGCCATAATAATTCCAATCAATCATGACATATTTACTCAGTTGTTGGCTCAAAGGCTCTAGCCTAAGGTGAGCTTCTTTACTTGGATTTTATTGCATCACAAGGTGTTAACTGGTGAGCAACTTATGAAAGGTGGTTTTCATGTCCAGTTTAGATGTGAAATGTGTGAAGAGAATGTGGAAACTCTCAGCCATATTTTTATTGAGTGTATCTTAACCTTTGAGCTATGGAGGCGAATGGACATCTTACTTGGCTTACAATGGTCCATTTTTTTACTTTTGAACAACTTTGGAGGGATTGGCCTAAACAAGACAGTGTTGACCATTTTATTAGGTAGTTAGTTTATATGGGTTCTACCATTCTACCTTGGAATATCTAGAAGGAAAGGAACAACCAGATTTTCAATCAAGAAATGAAGGAAATTCACTATATCAGGCAAAATACCATTGCCAACTTAGTTGAACCAATCCAACAGCTCCTTAATCACCCCCAAAACTCCCAACAAAGATAGGATCAAGTGATGAAAATATTGAAAATTAACTCTTCTAAGGGCAACCAGCTTAAAGAAAATGTGAATAATCAAAATATTGATAGAACAAAGAATTAGCAACCTCCTCCTAAGGATTTTGGAAAAGTCAATACCGATGAAGCCTCTAGGGGGAATCCTGAAAAAGTTAGTGCAGGAGGAATTGGTAGACTTTCAAATGGTTCCTTGATTTTCACTTTTGTTGAGAATTTGGGTATCCTTGCCAATAACCTTGTTGAGGGGTATGATAACCTCAGAGGCCTTCAAGAGGTTGCTAAGGTTGTATGGAAAAATGTGTTGGTTTAATCTGAATCTCAAGTCATGATTAATCTACTGAAGACTCCTAAGAATCATAAGGTTGATTGGAGAATAAAAAGAATTGTTGAGAAGATTCAATTAATCTAGATTGGCTTTTTAAAAGTTGAATACAATCATGTGTTCAAAGAACGGAACAGGAGTGTGGATGCTTTAGCTAATTGGACATTGGACAAAGGTGATTTTACTTGGGTAGCTTGGATACTCCCCAAGGCCATAACGAAGACCTCCCTCCCCATGATTTGAATTTGGGTAGCTTGGATAATGGGATTAATGCTTTATATTTTTATTCAAGATCATTTAAAATTTTAAATATACAAAATAGTGTGATAGAGTTGGGTTATTTTTCAAAATTAAAGGATAATATTGTGAAGGACATATTTCTTATATTGTGTAGTCCATCCTTGAATTTCTTTGTTATTGTTGATATTTTCTAACTTTCCTCCATATGCGATTAGATTAGTATTTTACCATATCATAAAACAATCTCGCCTCATATCCATTGGGATTATGATTTACCTTGTTTAGCAAGGAATTTGAACCATTAAGTTTTTAGTGTATTTCAAAGGATTTCTTCATTAAACTTTGGTACTTTATATTTGTCACAAACTCAATCTCATCATTCCAATTCTCAAGCAAGGATTATTAGTTGCTTTACTTGCGTGAGAATTTAAACCTAAATTATGCTCTAATATGTACACTCCATTACCCTTTTTTATTTAGTTATAAGCGATTGAAACAAGCCCACCAATATTTTTATGACATGTATTGTCATAAAACTATAACAAGTAATATTATCACAAAAGTGTCCATCACAATGTATGAAATTGAATAAGGCTATATTCTTTACCATTGCTCTATATTGCCTTGTATAAATGTTAAGGTTCAGCCATGAGGTTAGAACTTTGTTTTACCTTACTATCCTTGCCCAAACCCATGTACAAATTGTAATCACCTAAAATCCATCACAATAGCCAAACCAAATTCTCATGCATCTTTAGACACATTGTCTAATTTTGACCCCAAAATCAGATGCATCATTCAAAATAACATTGTCACATTATAATTACTTCTGTTTGGTTTAGACACCTTATCACATCATTTACATGCACCTCAAAAAGTCCTTAACTGGGATTCAACGCACCCATATAAAATCATCATTATTGGAAAACAAAGTCGAATACTGCAAAACTGTCACATTCCTATTTTTCTATTATCCTCAATCCTTGAAGCAGAATTGTTCTCTAGATTTGACTTTAACATGCCTCACTTGGACCTTGGACTTCAACCATTACCAACCAACTTAAGACTGTTTTCCGACACTATCATACTCACCAACTCTTAGCGTAATTTTACTAGTTTAATTCTTGAAATAGTGGAAAGTCATCTAACTAAATTTTGATTCTTCATAGTATTTTGATTTGTTCAACCAAAAAGAATATCAGCTTTAATCAATCTACACAAAGATCATCAATTCATTGCCAATATTTTGGTAGGATATCACTCCTAAATTTGCTGAGACTTAAGCTCCACCTCATCTAGAATTGATTGATAAAAATTGCAGACATTTTTCAATAAAATACATCTGCAATGTTGTGATGCACTCACTGACAAGTATTCAATAGGATCATCATATTGCAAGTTCTCTGGAGGACAGAAGCATGATTAACATTTCCATTAATTTTGTGCAATTAGCAAAATACAAGAAATTTTGCAATGGCTGTGGCTATAGTTGTCCAAGAATTCTCACCATGGAAGTGTCCTATTCCATAAATAATTTCAAAAACTGTTAGTGCCACTGAGAAGCATGGATTTGTGCTGTGGATTGCTCCATAGAGACCAGCATTTGGTGATTCCTAACTGTACACTAAGAAAACTGACGTTACGATAAAACTTATAAAAGTTGACTCACTCAAATTAGATTAAAATGTAAACACGTGAATGTGGAATAGATTCCTATTACAGAACAGATCTCGAATTGCATTCAAATGCTTCAAACCAAACTTGAAGACAAATTAGCAAAGAGTACATTCAAACACTTCACATGTAAGATTAGCCACCCAACCTTATTTTCATCACAAATTATAGTGATTTCCTTTCTTTTGTTGCAGGGGTCTTGGTTTCCAGCCAGGTTTCTCATCCCAGTACATGTCATACCATATGCGACCATCCTGGAACCCTTCAAGACAGCAACAAAATCCCATAAATCTCTTGACCCTATTCCTAAACTTCATTTCTTTAGCCTGTGGAAGACATCAATACAAATATAAGAATAACATTTGAGGGGCATCTATATACAAAGTAAATGGCACTATAAAATCCTGAGTATCAGGAAAGACCTTAAAGATTGACCTACCTTAGCTGAGAAACCACCAAATGCATTTTCCATGGAGGAAAATTCAAAAACTTTTATGTCTTTATATGCTTGCAATGCTGCTTTAATCTACAATTACAGCCATGAATTTCCAATCACAATAAAAATAAAAGACATTGACTTGTCCACTCTGCCAAAAATTTAAAACGAAAAGCTAATGCTCATATCTTTGTCAGGTATGATAAATTGAGCTTTATACACAGTATATGTAAATTAAAATAGGCATTTCAATCAACAAGACCCTTCGATATGACAGAAGTGCGCTTTGAAAACAACAAAAACTACTATCAAATTCTGAATGAAAGAACAATAATACCTCAATTTCCAACTTATTTCTAGGAAACTTGAGAATGTCACTTTGTTCTCTACTGGTTTTCATGCTACAACCATCACTGCCATCCTCACACATTTCAATTTTCAGCTTTGACTCCTTAACCTGTCAAATTGAGAAATGACCAATTCCTGTGGATGTTATGAACAATATGCTTTTCAAAAACCACAAAAGAATCCAGAATAATAGAAATAAGAAGAAATGGCATTTAACAGAAATGCATTTGATATACTTGTATCTCAGATGAAGATTCCTTTCCAAGATGAAAATGAATCAAGAAGTGAACTTGGTATTGATGAATTATGACAGTGCTGACCCACAAAAACATGACACTATCTTTGTGGGCGTTATAATTTAATATCCTCAATATGTTAATAACTACAACCTCTGGGATGTGTGTCTTTTTCTCATAAAGTAATAAGGTTGCTAAGCATAGAGAAGCTTGGCTTAGCTGCACGAATATTACTCAAGGTACCTCCATTGTATCGAGGTTGGTTCACGTATGTTGAAAGTAAGCCTAAAATTGTCAGAAAAAAACTCTCTTAGAATAGACATTAATTTTATATATTGGAGGCCAAATTCAACATTCGGAGATGTTTGGCACTAAGTCTTTCATTCCTTTGATATCTCAATAAGACTACAAAACAGTCTGGCCCTCTTGCACTTGAATTAACCTGATTTTCTTCATGTTCAGAGAGTAGCAAGAACAAGAAGCAGTTCAATTAACTTCTGATACCATTTGAAAATCTCAAGAACACTGAGAATTCCCTCTATTCTCAGTGTGACTACACCATAGCAAGTCTATTAATGACCTGTTGAGAAAATTTTGGAGTGGGTACCTTGCCACGGCCCCCAGTTCAGGCTTTCGGTTAAGAATCTATGTGACAATCTTTATATTGATATCTATTAACTTACTAAGAGCTATGATCAGATTGTCACATATCTATAGTCGTGATGTTAATGTGTTACTGTGAGTGAACTCGTCTGTTGGCTAACTTACAGAAATGTGAAACACAAAAGCTTATGTTACTGTGAGAGGAGGTGTAGAGGTTCTCCACAGCAAAAGCTTATGTCTGTGTGTGTTAGACATAGACATAAAATTCTAAACATTGCCACAATATTGCATCTATAATTTCATTATGAATTCAATAATTACAAATGAACACCATAGCAAACTTCAATGATCAATGGTCATTTTGACATCTTCCATTGGAAATAATCATCCATAATAGTATAGTGATTAACATGGCGCAAAAGCATATTCACTATTAATAACATCCCTATATAGAGTGTTCATCAGTTTTGCTACTGCAACCAACCCTCTCAGACACCCTAATTGCACTTTATTTGTATCCCAAAAAATGAAAGAACCAAAAATGAACCATGAAACACAATAAGCATGAAATGCCATGGGACACAGGTATCCTGTGTCATTTCTTGCAACAAAGCCTACAAGGTCAGTGACTTAGTTTTGGATGATTCTATTAACCAATCACTTGGTATTTCAAGGAAAGAGAGAGGGGAATAAAGGCCAACTTTGGAAGGCATGATACAATTCTATGAAAGCACCCACATATTAATCAATGTCAAGCTGTTTTCCACCCAAAAGAGTCTGTTTCAGGATCAACGTAACAGACGGTGGTCTCAATCTAGTTCTCTATTTCTATGCATGAGAGTCTGTCATGTACATTTCTATCGTTCTTAATGCTTGCTGTCAAAGCTTCAATTTCATAAATAAATAAATAAAAAGTTTGAAGTTAAAGCACAACTGTTTACTACAAAATAAAAGATAAGCAGTATCATAGAGCAACTCACGAGCAAAATACCAAAGGGTATACAGCCTGAGTCAATAAATGATTAAATCATGTTAACATATTATAAAATCACCCCCAAGCTCCAGAATATGTTGAAAGCATATAAAATCTGCAAGAGGTATTAATGATCATACAAGTTAAGAAATGGCCTACAATAAACAGAAAGTATAATGATATGCCTTGACCACAAACACAATAAATGATCACTAATAAAATAATAGTGGACTGAACCAAATAACTTAATAAGCCACAATGATCACTAATAAAATGAGTAAATGATAACTACTAGTGGACTAGGAAAACAAGATATTACAAATGAGAGTGTAATTGACAACAGCAAATTACACTATGACATATGATGTCCCTATCGCAAATAAATGTATCCCTATATCACATACGGATATACACCCAAAATTATCCCAAACACATAATGGTCCCTAGATACATTCCAAGTGCCATTGGGACATATACCAATACAAGTACTGATACATATGACAAAAACAAGGGGAGAAAGACTTAAAAATGGGAAATGGAAAGAAAATATTTACCCATGATAAAAACAGCCAAAATATCTATATTATCACACATTCTATTCATTTTTGTGCTCATATTTGGTTTATTGTGTTAACCACATTCGTATTACATCCACATTCATGTAACTAAGGAACAAATCAATTGCAATGCCTATAATTCCATTAGAAGATAATTTAAACGTCCAAGTTATAAAGAAAATATTAAAGGTGAAGCAACCACTAGAAAGTTTTTGAATTGAGAAAAATTAAGCTAAATATATTTTTCTATGAAAAAAATTATAGATGAGACAAGGTTAATCATTCTTAACAACAAAGATTGAGCAACGGTAGCTTAATGATATCTACGTGAAAATATATTTAAAAAATCCAATATACGTTTGAAAAGGCTCAATTCAATGGACTACTGAACCATGAGGATAAAAGAACAAGCCATGATTACTTAAAATAGGAATGCCAATAAATTTCTAATAAGTTCACTTATATTTTTTTTTTTTAAAACCCAGTGCCAATTTAAAAAGAAGGTATAGAAAATGATTAAAAAAAAGAATAGTATTATACCTCTTTTGGAACTCGTGGATTTTGAAGGAAGGAATATTCACGAAAACCAATACTTGGACCAAATTCTGCTCCTTCAAGGCTGCACATTACATTTACCTGCATATTGAATGCTGAATTTTTAGACTTTGAAAAGAGGTATTTTTTTTCTTCCTTGACAAGAGATTTGTGTCATATACATTAAAATGGAAAACATGATTGAGAAAATAAGATAAGATAATTCTATTAATGTCCACATATGGCCAAAAGTAGGCCATGGGACTCGTTGAAAACAGTTGTTACTATAATGCCCTGTAAACCAAAATGTGGTATGAAAATAATCTAAACTAGAGTAAATAATCTAGTGTAAACTACTCTAAAGTGGAACAACTATATGGCATAAAACTATAGCATTGAAAGTTACCCAAAATGGATGAACCCTAACAAACTAAAAGTAATGATTAAAGCTAGAAGTCAAGGTACAACAAAGATAGAAAGGAACTCCTGTGGATCCAAGCGTCGACATTAATCTATAGTGGGATGTAAAGTAGAAGCATTGTTGTCATCATCACCAACTATCCCAAAATGGCCAACATAAGATCTAATAATGCTCCCAGGAGAATGGCCAGGACTAAGAGGGCCTGGTTGGATAATCCTAGGAGGACATGGAGTTCAACCCCTCAAAACTCTTCTAGCATAGATGGCTTTGGAACAAATAGAAGAGGACAAGAAACTGGTAAATTGTGTTTGTCTACAACTCCTTAGTATTGAGAAAACCATGCATGTTTTCAAACTATTTGTCTACAACTCCTTAGTATTGAGAAAACCATGCATGTTTTCAAACTACAACAAAGCTTAAACCAATTCCAAGTTTAAATTGTGCCAAAATGGATGTAATAGTTTTATTGTGCTCTCCGAGTTCAAATGCTATGCCCTTTTTAGGGCGATAAATTTTTTTGCATGTATGTTTAGACCTAGGATGTTATATATGACATGCACTACAAGGAATTTAAAAAGAACGTACTAATGCCTACTGAATCCAAGAAAGAATAACTTAGACAGGAGTAAAAAAAACATGATAACAAAGTGCACAAGAACAAAGACTCCAAACATAAACATTATAAAGATTAACAAGATTCCTTGTTGTTATGACTCAATAAGGCTCCACTATACAATGGCACGACTAAAGTCGAGATTAAAGAAAGCATTCAAATTTGCATAGGAGGTGATATGATTTATGTCACCATCATTGTGCCTATTTTATCAGAATTGAAATTAAAATGGCATTGTAGAGTCAAGTCAAAGTCACACTTGGTCAAAACCCTAGTTTACTCTCTCCTTACTATAGACACCTAAAACACGTCATGTTTAGGAGACTACTTATATGGGCACATCCGTAGACCATATGACCAATCTTGGACCTTTCCAAGAGCAACAGTGGTCCTAACCACTCAAAAGGGGCAGTTCTAGCCCATTTAGGCCTGGCCGCTATAGACCAAAGCGGCTACCAATCCTGGCCGCTCAAGCTGAGAGCGGCCACAGCTGGCCGCTGTTGACAACAGCAGCTAGCACCGAAACACAATCTTCCGTGAGGGATTGCCCAAATCACGGTCAGTAACAGCAGTTTGCATGCATTTCGAAGGGATCTCGACGAGGAACTCCCAGAGTTCCTCCTGACTGCCCCTTCCATGCCAAGTCAAGACTAAACCTTCCCTCTGGAACAGTCAATTAGCATGCAGATCTAGAGCTTGGCTTCCCAGGAAGCCAAGCCCTAGATCTAAACCTGAGACCTGGAATTCTATATATACAGACTTCCAGGAAGGCAAAAAAAGGGGGAGAGAGAGTTCAAATTGTGTGCAGCAACCCTGTTGAAACGAAGAGCAAATTTATGCCCCTTTGAGGAGCATTGGAGCGTCGTCTAGCTGAGCCATGTCCATGCATCAGTATTGAGATCTATCATTCCCAACTGCCACTCAATGTAGGAGACACATCCGGCGACCCTTGAACATCAATTCGAGCAAGGGATCGACTGCCACAGCCCATAAGACCTGAGGTAACCTTTAAGTCAGAGGCTGCTGTCTTTGACAACGGCCCATAGCCATAGCCAGGTTTTAAAATGGTTGATTCCTTTGTTCTAAGTAATAGATCTTTATTTATCATTATTTCATTTACATGGCTTTAGCATAGATCTGAATCTTTCATTGCATTTAGATTAATATTTCTGATTTTCGTATGCATATTGCTTAGATCTGGTATATTTCCATGCACATTATGCTTATTTATTCGGATTATCGTATTTGCTAATAAGAGCCTCCTCCGAAGAGGCGGCCCGTACTATTTACTGTGTTCTGTTGTTTCCATGTACGCAGATCTGCAGGTTTACAGGACCATATCAAGACATCCGGAGCACGTGATCCCTCTTGGACGAGAGAAGGAGGCGGCATCTGTGAGCCCTCAAACAAGTTCGTGTGCGATATCGGGAAGCCTGCGAAAGCGCACCACCCCTTTGCAAAGGGGACATTTTATTCACTTGTAATTCATTGTATCGAAATGGGTATCCCTCAGAGGGACCGATATGTAACCGGGTTTCAATATAAATAAAAGGATCTTTCTTCGTTATTTCCGTGCTATATGCATTTCATGGTCTTTCATTTCATTTCAGTATAATATTGCAAGTAGAGTAAGGGTGCGCGCTTCCCGGGGTCGCACAGATGGCGGTCACGGTGGGACCCCCACCAGGTTTTTGTTTTTCGGCCGATTTACTAATGTTTCGGGCGTTTTTCTTTGTGTAGGTCTAGCCACTTTTGTCAACAGTGGCCAGCAGATCTTAGCCGCTGTAGCTGACAGCGGCCAGAATCAACCGCTCTGGTCGACAGCGACCAGCAGCAGAGTGCAACAGAGCTCAAAATTTTCATCACCAGAGCGGGATGTGAGGTTGGTTTCATCCTATGTTTTCTCTCTGATATTTTGTCTGCATTTATTTTCTAGAAACAGCAGGCAAAAATGTAGTCTCATTAGGGAAAAATGAAGAAAATGAAAAGAAAACTACATTGTACAATTCTTAGATTTTTTTGGTTTCCTCTAGGCACTGCTAGGAACAACCGGCCTCTGCTTGTAAGGTCTGCCCTAGTCTCCAGTGCGCTAGGTTTCTTTGTGACTAGTCTGCTTGCATGTGGCCCAACCAGTGGTCGCCCATTCACAAAGTAGGAAGTGCATTATATGAGAAATCATTTAGATTAAATTAGATATGCATCTTTCTGAAGACAAACGTTCCTTTTAGGCATGTAGGAAAGTAGTCATGAATGTTGGTTGATGTATCACTTTCTATTTCAAAGTTCTAAAAAAAACCCCACACACTTGCACGTATCACAATAACATTGGTAAGGTTGGATTTCATCACCAACCCCCAATTCAAACCGGTGATGTTGGAATTCACCTCCTTCCACCGGCTTGCTCACTAGATATCCTTAGACAGAATAGGGAACTCCTTAAGTTGGTATAGATCACTTGTGTTCAAGTTGTCTCCCACTATTGGAACGATTGTTGAATCAGAGTGGAAGAGCTAGGCGAACCCCCCACTAGGATTTAAGCGGTGTACCCTAGACTCTTTTGAGAAATCATGCTTGGCACTAGTGTTCCTAGTCACCACTTTGGGTGAGTTCCCTCATTCTAATTCCAAAATACAAACAAGAAAGCAAGATCAACAACACATCTGAAACACACTAAACAAGTTTTAGGACACATTTAATCCATAAAAGAGATAATCATATTGTTTGCTTTGTGTGTTTCTTTATTGCTGGGGTAATCAACCTAACCCTAATTTTTCAAGGAAATTTATTGAAAAAAAAAAATCTACTTTTTGATTCTGCATCCAACGGATCAAGAATCATGAAAATCGGAGCTATAACGAAAAAGTTATTTTGGTTTTATGATTACTCTATTTTCGAAGCCGAAAATAGGGAAAAACTGCACTAAAACAGTCATAAAATGGGCTAGACAACTCCAAAAATTGCCAAATTTGTTTTGTTGTCTTAGTTAGCCCCTTGGGCACCTCTCCCAAAACTTTTGAGTCCTACCCCTTCATGGTTCAAAATTTCCCAAAAATTCCTAAAAGTGGGCATTTCCCCATGGGCCCCGGTTGGCCAGTTATTTCAAAAATACAAATTTTTGACCCGGAAATCACTTTTCGAAGGCATAGCCCATTGTGATCAGCTCGTCGTGCTAATCGTTTTGATATATAACACTTGCAACTTTTTTCGGAAGTCAAATTTTTATATCAAAAATTATGGCCAAGAGACCTCCCATGGTGAGCAAGACCTCCAACCTAGAGAGGGAATCAGGTTCCATAACCACTGAAAATATCCAAAAGAGTCCAGAGGACATGGTCGTCCCTGAATGGCATCCCAGGTCTCATCATAACATCAATACCATCCATAGGGAGTCAAACCTTCGAGATATCCCTATTAGGGAGGCACCCACAGATCCTCCAGGAGACCTGCCCGACTGGAACACATTGATAGAATTCTATATAAGGAATAATCCGCCCACTGAGGGGCCTACCAGGTCAATGTCACAAGCTCACATCCCAGCTCGCTCTATACATCAATCAAAAGAGGAAAATGAGAGCACACCATGGCCTAGCTTGGGTGAGCAAACCATCCCGTCTGATCAAGTGAGTCATTCCCCTACTCCTCACAGAGGGCATTCTACATATACACATTATGCTTCTGTGCAGTCTGAATGTATAGAAATTATATCTAAGACTGAATATGCATCATTCCTCATAGATGAGGAAGAAGACCCAAGTCATCTTCCCACTCCTCATGAAGAGTACGTGGGGCAAGACATGTTGCATATCTCCATCATCAAACGATACAGAGCCAATTCATAAACCAGAGTATCAGGCGAATGCAACTCTTAAGGAGCATGGCAAACAAGTGATAGATCCTACTAGGGGGAAAAGACATGACAAACCCATTCGTGTTTCCAATACGAGGGTACATAGCCCCCATACAACTGGACAACTGGATCATACACATCAGGCACTGAGGCCACAACTTAACCAACGACAACATACGGATCAAGTCCAGTTAGATCAACAACAATTAAATCAACAACGGGTGGACTCGCAACGAGCACACCCACAAAGGTTGTATCAACGAAAAATACAAGAACAACAAAGGATACAACAAGAGCAAGCGCAAAATGCGTTACATAAAGTGGTGCTCACACCTAGCACCCAGAAGACGCGACAATACGTAAGGCGTCCAGTGCAATCTCAAGGGCTCTCCCCTTGGCCACGCCAAAATCACATTCGACATCAAAGGCCATTATCTGGTTATCATCAAGAACCTCATACTGATGATTACACAATGACACTGAGAGGGGGGGGTGAATCAGTGTAGCTATTAATTTTTATATCTATAGCATTTAATATGAAATAAAGAGAACTTGACAACTGAAAAACAACTTGAACAAGAGAGCACACCACAACACTCAATATACCGAGGTTCACCAATTTGGCTACTCCTCAAAAATGACTGCTTGGACTCCAATCCAAATCCAGTCTTTGCAAAATCAATTTTACAAATACTTTACCAAGCATCAGCTGGAAGGAGCACCAACCCCCGTAATTTTCTCTTTGCAATGAGATGGAGCACCAACTCCTAGTACCAAGCACCAACTTGGACTGCAATTTCGATCAATTTAGAATGACATAAAAATGTCTTCACTTCATGCACGACCACTGATCGGTCCGCAATTAACCCAACTCTACACACTCTCACGGCTCGCTTATTTTTCTCTTGATTCTTTTCTAACCCTCCTTTTACAACAATTTCTCTCTAACAGTAGCAACATCTTCTCTGTACGATTATTCTTTTATAACCTTTCAATCCTGCATGCAATCGAATCACATACTCTGACTGTTCGAATCCATGCAATACGGCTGTTCGGTTCCATGCACTTCGACTGTTCGAAACCCTGCAATACGGCTGTTCGGTTCCATGCACTTCGACTGTTCGAAACCCTGCAATACGGCTGTTCGAAAACGACTGTTCGAAACCCTGCAATACGGCGTTTCGATTTCTTGTAGTATGGCTGTTTTGAATGCTGCAAACATATCTTCTCGAAAAGCATATCTTGATCCTTCATATTCGGCTCTTTGAATACAAGCAAAAAGTCTGTTCGATTCCATGAGTGCGACCGTTCGAAAGCTGTAAAAAAGACTTTTCGAAAACCTTTCGATACTTTATATTTGATTCTTCGAATACATGCAAACGGCTGTTCGAATGCATGACTGACACTTGTCAATCTGTAACTGCAGATCTGACATCAGTTACATTTTACGTAACTGGCTGCATGATTTTCCTGTCTGCTTTTTCCGACACGTGTCACCTTGCATGCTCCTGCGGGTTTTACCTGCCAGACTGTTACCTGTCGCGATATCGCGACACTTTTTGAAGCCACACACTTCATGCCCTTGTTGTCGCGAAATCGCGACCATTTTGGCTTTGACAGCTTTCCTTCTGTTCATGTCGCGATATCGCGACACTTAGAACTTTTGCTGACGTCATCCTTAAGCATGTCGCGAAATCGCGACCGTTTTGGCTCTTGGAAGCTTTCCCTGCATCTTGTCGCGATATCGCGACACTTTCAACATTTGCTGACGTCATCCTTAAGCATGTCGCGAAATCGCGACCGTTTTGGCTCTTGGAAGCTTTCCCTGCATCTTGTCGCGATATCGCGACACTTTCAACATTTGCTGACGTCATCCTTAAGCATGTCGCGAAATCGCGACCGTTTTGGCTCTTGGAAGCTTTCCCTGCATCTTGTCGCGATATCGCGACACTTTCAACATTTGCTGACGTCATCCTTAAGCATGTCGCGAAATCGCGACCGTTTACCTTTCACTTTCTCTCTCCTCTGCCATGTCGCGATATCGCGACAAATTGGCATGCACTTTCTCTCTCCTCGGCAATGTTGCGAAATCGCGACAATCTTCCTTGCAGTTTCTCTCTCTTCAGTTTGTCGCGATATCGCGACACATTTTCTCTCTCCTCAGCGAAAACTCGACATGTCGCAAAATCGCGACATTTCCTGCTGCGCCTTCTCTCTCCTCGACCATGTCGCGAAATCGCGACAGAAAACAAGTCGCGACATCGCGACAGTTTTCTTCCTTGTCTCTTTCTGCCAGTTTCTGAATCTGGGTCACCTCTGTTTTCCTTGAAACTTTCTGCACTTGATCTGACTGACCTCTGAACTGCATCAATTTGACTGTGTTGACAACAATGACAATACTTTTGCAATGCTTTTGCTACACCTTGCTCAACACATACTCCTCAATAGTACCAAGATCAATACGATGAGGAATCATGTGAAGAGTCCCAATGGGAACATCAGGAAGAAGTTGATGCTTACCCTGAATCCATTTATGATGTGGTACCTGTTGCCACATTTTGCACGGGGTGCAATGTTTTCAGTTTTGTAAGAGTGCTGCTCTTCCCTTTCCCCCTTCCTCTCTTTCCCTTTCCTCTTCTCTCCCTTTCTCTCTCTTCCCTACATTCTCATTCTTCCCCCTTTCTTTTGAGCCCCTCAGTCAGATCTCAAATTTGACAGCAGTTGCCCTGAAAAATGGCTAAGTGCCAGGGCGCACTCCGACTTCGCCTTTCCTCTTCTCTCCCTTTCTCTCTCTTCCCTACATTCTCATTCTTCCCCCTTTCTTTTGAGCCCCTCAGTCAGATCTCAAATTTGACAGCAGTTGCCCTGAAAAATGGCTAAGTGCCAGGGCACAACCCGACTTCGCAGCGAAGTCAGAGTGCGCCCTCCAGTTGGAGCGCAGCAGGAATACAAAGTGCGCAGTTTGACAGGATCAGCCAGATGAACAAGTGTTCTGGGCGAAGTCCAACTTCGCAGCGAAGTCGGACTATGCCCTGCTTTCTGGGCGCACCTTGTAGCAGGCTGGCAGGATGGTAGGAAAAATGACTAAGTGCTGGGGCGAAGTCCGACTTCGCAGCGAAGTCGGACTGCTCCCCCTTTCCAGGGCGAAGTCCGTACAGCGGCAGAAATCAGCTTTCACCTGTGTGCAACCCGACTTCACAGCGAAGTCGGAGTGCGCCCTCTGACAGGTGCGCAGTAGGGGAATAAACTCAAAAATGCACCCAAGGCATGAAGGCCTTCCCGACTGCGCTGTTTTCTGCCTGCGCAACCCGATGGCGCTCAGATCCTGGGAGAAGTTGGATAAACTGCCTTTCAAGGCAGGCACGTGTCAAACAGCATCATCAGACAAGTGTCCAGCTTAGGAATCTGAGCCAAGACGTGCCGAGCAAAAGGACAAGCATGGGCTGCACTACTCATGCCAGCTGCCTCATTTAAAGCTGATTAGAGGTTCTACCTGCTTCAGCTGCCCGTATTCCTGCCGATGAGAAGTTCAACCTAACGCGCTGCCACGTAGCTGTCCGGCCTCCAGGGAGACCATGCTGCAGGTACAGTCCAGCCCGACAAAAGTCAGCATCAGCAGTTCCGCGGCTGCTTTTGTCAGCTAATGTTTGACTGGGACTTTGTGCCCATTAATGTAACGGGAAGGACTTTGGGCTATAAATACCCACCATGTTTTCATTGTAAAGTGGTGGAAGGGGAATGTCTGTTAGGGAACCATTGTAGCTATGCTTCTGCTTATCAATATAAAGTATATGCCTGGCTTTGTTCTACTGCTTTTATTTTTTATGCTGCCTCTCCTTTCTTATTTCTGCCTTACGTTTTCCTGTGTCATGGCTTGTTGATTCGCTTCAGCATTTGATGGTCAGGTATTCCTGAGGTACTGCTTGTGTCATGGCTTGTTGATTCACTTCAGCATTTGGTGGCCAAGTACTCCTGGACTTCATAGATCAGAGGATACATAGAATAAATTTGGTAGCAGTTCCTTCAGTTTGTGTGTTATGTTTATGTTGTTGTCCGTAGTGGTGATTGATGCACTGCCGTACTGTTAGTTCCTTGTAGGGAATGTCTGTTAGGGAGTCATTGTAGCTGTGCGTACAAATTCTCTGCATAACACACATACTTGGACCTGGCATTTCTTGGTTACTTTTTATTCAAGTTACTGTCCGTAGTGGTGATTGATGCGTTGTCGTACTGTTAGTTCCTTGTAGGGAATGTCTGTTAGGGAGCCATTGTAGCTGTGCGTACACTTCTTGATATAAAAAGTATATTTAGATTTTGCAGTTTCAGGTTATGCTTTGTATTTATCATGCAGTAAGTAGTGGTGATTGATGTGTTGTTGTACTGTTAGTTCCCCCCACCCAACTCCAATCACATTTGTAAATTCTTTCCGCATTTTTATCTCTTTCCTGCACTCTTAGCTTAAACCACAAAACCCACAAGGAGCCGGCCTTCTCCGGAGATTGGCACGGAAGGCATTCCTTCCTTCCGGCCTTTCAAGCTGGTGGGCGAATCTGGGCGCGTTAACACAAAATCCTTTCCTCATGGCAGATTCGTAACCAACAGTTTCTCTGGCACGCCCGGTGGGACCCGGAGTCCCACATTTGAAAAAACTCAGGCTCGTGTTCACTCGGGCTGACAGTTCATTCTGAGCACTCGGTGGGCCAAGGAAGTTTCCCACCCCCAAACAGAATCGAAGCACCGGTGTTCGCTTCATTGCTGTTCAAAATCAGAACACCTGGCGACTCTGCACGAACATATCCTTTGAGTCCGAAAGACCGGTCCTAGCACCTTCATGCAAACAAGAAGGTGGCGAGCAAGGGATCCGAGAAACCCGCCTGCTTTTTACGAACTAGACATCAACGCTCTAGGTGAAATCGTCAGGCTGGCTGATCAACAAGCTCGTGTCGACGAAGTCGAGGCTGAAATCCAAGAAGCCGAAGTCGAGGTCGGAGGAGCTGAGTACGAAATAGAAGAGGTCGAGGAAGAAGAGGAATCTACATCCTCGGAAGGTACCGACACTGAGTATACAACCGACGGAGGAGAAGAAGAAGAAATGGTTGCCTTGCAGCAAAATGATGATGATCTCTTCCCGGCGGTGGACTCTACAGGGCCCTTGGCCCTGGTCGGACAGCAAGTTGTGCCCCCTGCTGCTTTGAAGTCTATCCCTACGTACGACGGCTACGGCAAGACGGCGTATGAGCACATCCAGGACATCCTTGCCCTGGCCGCATTGCACTCCATTACTGACGAGAGTGTGAAGACCCGTCTGCTGGCCCTTTCCCTGAGGGGAAAGCTTCTCTACTTGTGGAGATCGCTACCAAAGGGATCTATCACAGGGTGGCCCCAACTTGCCAGAAGGCTCGTGAAAGGATGCAACGAGTCTGCTGACCCTACTTTGCTGCATCAGTTCAAAAGGAGGTGTCTGACTTTAACATCAGGTTTGCGAGATCCTGGAAACGGGTACCTCGTGAACTTCGGCCTTCAGCTGGCATGGCTGCTCACTACTACCTGAGATCCTTCAACTCAGACATATGCCTGCTGCCGAAGATTGCCAGAATAGACGAGTTTCCTGCTCTGTACGAGGCTGCCCAGCAAGCTAAAGCTGATATTATTTCTATCGGCAGACTCCCGTCCAGGGTGCAGGAACCCATTCATCCCGACTTCCCCAGATCCCAGTATCCTCCAGCTTCTGGTGGTGCGCCGTCCACATCAGGGCAGCAGCCCCAGTAGCAATGGAACCCGGCGCCGGTCGTAACTCCGTACGGCCCGCGTCAATTGCATTATCCTCACCCACCTCCTCCTGCTTCGCATTTTCCAGCACTCCCTGCTCCCCCACAGTACGCACCTTATTCCAATCCTCCTCCACTAGCCGCATTGCCTCCACCGGCACAGTTGCCGCCTCCTGACAATAGCATTCAGACTACAATCCTCTAGGAGGTGCGGGCTTTGGCCTCAGGTTATCATGCCATGTCCAATGACATGACCGCTTTGAAGAAGAAGCAGGCCCAGATGGACCTCGCTCCTAGGAGGCCATATCCCCCCGGCACTGACAAAAGACAAACCCCAGAACACCAGCTGCAGAGGCGTCCGCCTCCGAGAAATGCTGCTATTGAAGACCAACCTGGTCCTTCTGACCAGGTTAACTGGTGCACTACGTGCAATGACCCGCATTCGGAGGAAGACTGCACACTGCATCAACATTACATCCAGACTTTGGCCGGCAGACCCATAGAGGACGATGAACTCCACATGATCCTGGACGGCAAAGCCAACTTTGCCCTCCCAGAGGAAAATCTAGTGCCGCCCGCCAAGGAAGAAAAGAAAACTGCAGATGCTGCCAAGCCTTTGCAGGTATATGCCAGAAGAGAAAAAGCGCAGCCCGGTGGGCTGCCACCATACAAGCGGCTGTGGCCCTACACAGCCCAGGAGAAGGCATCCAAAGACAAAGCTCCAGTTCCGGCTAAAGCTCCCGTACCTCAGCCTCCAGCTGAAACCAAAGAACAAGCACAGGAGAAGCTAAAGTACCCGTCTCTGACCAAGAGGCAGCAAGTTGAGGCCACCCAGCAGTACCGGACGAAGTATGAGCCGGCAAAAGAAGCAGAAGGAGCTAGCACTTCGGGCTACAGCATAGTAGACGAGTTGAAAAGAACACCCGCTAGAATCAGCATGTACGATGCTCTTCTGCTCCCAGGCCAGGTGGATCTGCTGCAGGAATCTCTGAAAAACATGAAGAACGGCAAGCAGATACAGCCCGCTGTCCTGGTTCAACCTCTGACAGTCTCAGCCACTGGGAAGAACAGACCGCCTCCCTTCTATCTGTCTTTACGGATGCAAGGGCATATAGTACACAACTGTATGGTGGACTCTGGCGCTTCCACGACTGTTATGTCGAAAGCTGTCTATGACAAGATCGGGATGGAGTATTGTTGGTCACGAATCTGCCACAGGAAAGGATTTTTACAATTGCGCCCTAGACCCGACCAACATTGAAAGGCTGGAAGCAAGAAATGGCTCCCAGACCAATCTCCAGAGTGGGCTGGTTCCCTTTACTACTCTAAAAATGGGTTTAAGATAGGGTTGCTGGAAAGAGATTTAAAAGGTTGCAGAAAGAAATGGGAAATATGGCCACAGGCCGAAGTGATGGGATCAGAAAAACAACAGCAGGAAACTAAAAACGCAACAACAGCAAGTAACATAAGAAATCAGCTTCATCCTCGCACAATCACATGCCGCAAATCCCTCCAAACCCACATTCCAGGAATTGTACCCTGACCGCAGTATTTAAATCCAGTATGCAGAATTTAAATGTAATAGCAATGCAGGAGTACGAATGCTATTAGAAATGCAGAAAACAGAAAGCAAATTCATCCATGCGACGCTTGAAAAATTAGAAGTCGATCCTTTTATTCCCGCAGATACAATTCCAGTTTCTAGCAGCAAGTTTTTCCAACCTTTGCAAATGAAAATTACATTGGTTTTTATAGAGGTCCGTCCTCTTTGCAGCATTAAAAACGTAAAACCAACTTCCTCGTGATCTACAATAATATCTTGAAAATCAGGAACACGACCCCTTAATAGCGGCCTCGAGGAAATAAAAATTAAATGCCATGAAACGTTCGCGATCCTTTATTAAATACGATTCTTCGAACATGTGCATGAAAACCGTTGAATTAATCCACGAACCGCAGCTTTAAACCAATAAATCCTTTAATTTTGGTGGCTTGGGCACTCTTCGACCTTAACCGCATCGGAAATCCGCAAATTATTTAATTCGGGTCAGCATTAAATCATCGGAAATCGGAAAAACCCTCTCGGCCGTTCATACTGCACTTGGCGGGAAAACTGCGCAGGTCGCGAAAATGCGACGGGTCGCGAAATCGCGACGTGTTTTTCCGCCGTACGCTTCGCTGCTGAAGACCCGCGAAAATGGAACATGTAGCGATTTCGCTACGTCTCTGACTTCCTCTTCGCCATCGCAAGCTTGCTCCGCGAAATCGGAACATGTAGCGATTTCGCTACATGTTTCCGTCGTTGCTCCTCCCTGCGCTCTGCCCCGCGAAATCGGAACATGTAGCGATTTCGCTACATGTTTCCGTCGTTGCATCAATCGCCATTTTCGGTCGCGATTCGCTGACATGTCAGCGACGCGCTGCAAGTTTGCACTTTTTGCCTTCGAAGCTGCCCGGGTCGCGATTCGCTGACATGTCAGCGAATCGCTGCATGTTTTCAACTTAATGCTTTTTTGCCCGCCGACCCGCGATTCCGGAACACGTCGCGATATCGCGACGGTTCCGCCAACCTGCCTGCGTTGACTGAGTTGACCGCGATTCTGCAACATGTCAGCGCGTCGCTGCAGTTTTCAGACTTAACCATTTTTTGCTCAATTTTTCTCCTTTTTTCGCCCAAGCTGCATCAATCAAAGGTCAGATCCCCAAAAATACATCAATGCATTCATCAATGAGAATCAATGTGGCAAAAATGCCAACAAGTACACAAGGAGCAGCCAAGGCGTGCTGCAATTAGACGGCACCCCTGTCAAGACAGTCGGTGTCATAAAGGACATCCCTATCCGGTTGCATAAGGCTCTCGACATCGTGGTCATCCAAGAAGTCGTGGTTGTTGACTTGGCTCCCTACTTCGGCATGTGTCTCTCCCGAGAGTTCACTGCAAAGCTGGGCGGGTACCTGTCTCTAGACTACTCACACATGGAAGTGCCCTTCAAAGGAAGGAGACTGAAAATCTTTAATGAGAAGCCTTCCACCTTCCTAGTAGAGAAGATACCCGGAGAAGAGTTGGACTGCATGGTCCAGCTGTCGGAGGAAGAACTAGCTGACGGAGCAAGCCCTCGAAGTGCTACAGCTTGAAGATGAGTTCTCTTTGCGGGATTTCAATGCCGTAATTGAGACAGAGCAGGGCTGTTACACCGTTGTACAGCCCGAGAGGCTTGACAAGTCAGTTGCAAAGGAAGTGGGACCTGCACCTGAGAAGTTGTGGAAGCTTTTCTTTGACGGCGCGCGATGCAAAAATGGCGCCGGTGCAGGGGTGCTTCTGGTTTCTCCGACCGGGATCCAGAAGGACTATACCTACAGGTTGGCCTGGAGTTGCACTAATAACTCAGCGGAGTACGAAGCCCTGTGCTTGGGTTTGCGAAAGGCGGAGAGGCTAGGGATTAAACACCTGCAGATCTTTGGATTCGGAGCTGGTGTGTCACCAGGTTACGAACAAGTGCGCCTCCAAAAAGCACTATCTTAAGGCGTACCGCAACCGGGTGTGGGACCTGATGGAGTCGTTTGACTCGTTGAATGTCAAGGCGATATCGCGTGAGAAAAACAAACACGCTGACATTCTGGCGTCTGTTGGAGCCAGGTACATTCCGACTGATGACGTTGTCCAAAAACCGAAGCCGGTTCGCACTATTTATAGGCCTTCTGTGCCTGATAAGGACATCCACTGGAAAGTATTCGATTGTGACGAGGAGATCGTCACATTTTTGGTAAATGAGGTTGGTTCAATCGAGAGTAGAGACCCTGATGACGAGCAATATGAGGGGTTGATACAATTGAAAAATAATCATGTCCCAAAAGGACTGATTACATTGGAAAGTCTATTTGATCAGAATGACAGAGCTATATCTCATAGGATCAAAGTAGACCCGAAGCAGTATGCCGACCTGGAACTTGAACCTGGTAAAACTATTAAGGTCGGGACAGACTGCACTTCGGAGGAACTTGAGCAGATCAGATCACTGTGCCGAGAGTTCCCCGACATCGTGGCCTGGTGCTACGAGGATTTGAAGGGGTATGACAGAAATGTAATCCAGCATACCATTGAGCTAGAGGATGGCGCCAAGCCATTCCGACAGAAGCAGAGGGCCGTAAATCCGAAAATTGAGGCCATGATGAAAGCCGAGCTCTTGAAGATGCAGGAGGCCAAAATCATCTACCCCATCAAGCATTCATCCTGGGTCGCGAATTTGGTGCCTATGAGGAAAAAGAATGGCGACATTCGTCTCTGTGTCGACTTCAGAAACCTGAATCAGGCTTCCCTCAAGGACCACTATCCGCTTCCCCAAATTGACCAAATTTTGTACATCGTTGCTGGAGCCCAAAGATTCTCACTTCTAGATGGATTTTCCGGCTACAACCAGATTTGGGTCAGGAATGAGGACCAGCATAAAATGGCGTTCACCACCAAATGGGGGACGTTCACCTATCAGCGCATGCCTTTCGGCTTATCCAATGTCGGCGCCACATTCCAAAGGGCCATGGACCTGGCCTTCCGAGAGCTGCTCAATAAGATCATTGTCATCTACCTTGATGACATGACTATTTTCTCTCACCAAAGAGGAGATCATGTTTCCCACCTGCGGCAAATATTTGAGAGGTGTCGAGAGTTCAGCATTTCCATAAACCCGAAGAAGTCTGTCTTCGCGGTAAAAGAAGGTAAGCTGCTGGGACATGTCATCTCCGAGAAAGGCCTCGCCATGGACCCTAACAGAGCAGAAGCCCTCCTTCGCTTGCCAGCCCCAATCGATAAAAAAGGGTTGCAGTCCTTCTTCGGTCAGATTAACTTCGTGCGGAAGTTCATTCCGGACTTCGCGCAGGTGATCAAGCCTATGGCCGAACTGCTGAAAAAAGATACAACTTACGAATGGACTGATGAGAGAGAGCAAGCCTTCGAGGAAATCAAGGCTCGAATTGCGCAAGCTCCGATGTTGATAAACCCGGACTACTCCAAGGACTTCATCCTCTATGCGGTGGGAGAACCGGAAAGTTATGCCGCAGTCCTAACTCAGAAGGGAGACGATGGCGAGGAACGCCCCATAGCGTTCCTGAGCCAAGTGATTCAGCCGCATGAAGAAAAGTACAACTTTATAGAGCGACAGGTTCACGCTGTCATGAAATCCCTCCGAAAGTTCAGGCATTTTGTCTCCCAGAGCAAAACGACTGTCTTTGTGATTCACCCGGACGTTCGAAGCTTCATCATACAAGGAGAGCCGGGTCACAAGAGAGCAGGATGGATTGCAAAAATCCAGGAGTTCGACATCGAAGCGCAGCCCACCAAGCTTATCAGAGGCCGAGCCTTGTGTCAGGAGCTGGCCCGAAGCGCTGTAGCCGGCATCTCCGCCTGTAAGTGGGAGGACACAGCGACAAGCATCTACCTAGCCAACTCCTTATCGGAGGAGAGTGATTGGACAAACGAACTGGTGAGATATTTTTGCACCGGAAGATTTCCAGATCACCTGAACGCCTCACAACGAAGGAGATTTCGGCTAGGTGCACTCAAGTACACTCTTCGCCCCGAGGGGCTTTACTTCAAAAATATTGACGGCATCCTGTTGCGGTGCGTCATGAAATCAGATCAGCGCAGGGTCCTAGGAGATTTTCATTCCGGGATGCCTGGAGGTCATCATTCTGCAAGGCCTACGGCCTTAAAAATAATTAGAGTCGGGTACTATTGGCCCACTCTATTTACAGACGCTTATGCGGTCTGTTCCAAGTGTGATCAATGCTAGAGGTTTGCTGGCGAAACGAGAAAAGCACCCCCGCCCCTTCAACCGATCCAGGCCGAGACTCCGTTCCAGCAATGGGGTCTAGACTTCATTGGGGTGATTTCGCCTAGTTCCTCTGCTGGACACAAGTTTATTCTTACAACTGATTACTTCACACGGTGAGCAAAGGCGATCCCGACCAAAAACGCTGACCAAGAAACGGTCATCAGATTCCTTGAGAGCCTGATTACCCGCTTCGGGGTTCCAGAGTCAATTGTGACGGACAATGGTCCGGGATTCGCAGGTGCTTGTACTCACGGAGTACACTGGCAAACTTGGCATTTATCACAAGATGTCTTCTAATTACTACCCGCAGGGGAATGGCCTTGCCGAGTCTACTAACAAGAACCTCCTGAAGATCATCAGAAGGACCATTGACAGGAACAAGCGGACTTGGCATTTACTCCTGAACCGGGCGCCGTGGGCGGACAGAGTTTCATTCAAGAAATCCATCAGAACGTCCCCTTATGCGCTCGTCTATGGTAAAGAGGCTGTCATGCCATCCCACATCGAAATCCCTGCCCTATGGATGTTGGACGAAGACAGGAGCAGTGGAGACCCGGTGGATGACAGACTCTGCCAACTCTCGCAGGTTGGAAGAAGACAGAGAAAAAGCATACCAGGCCTTCACCAAGCATATTGAAGCCACTCAAGGCTGGTTTGCAAAAGGCACCACTGCCCGAGTTTTTAAAATCGGGGACCTGGTGCTGAAGTGGGACTCATTTAAGGCAAAGCCGGGCAACCACGGGAAATTTGATGCCCTCTGGGAGGGCCCTTATCAGATTGCCCGGGTGAACCAGTTCAATGCTTACGTACTTCGGGATATGGAGGGTCAGCTCCTACCTATCCCCGTTAACGGGTTCCACTTAAAAATTTACCGCTGCTGAAGGTGCCCAATGGGCCCTTCTTTGTAAAAATTTTCCTTATGCATTTTACTTTTTCAGCATGTACAATTTTCTAGCTTTCAGTTTTCCATTTGTTTGAGCCAAAATAGGACAATGGGAGAGAACACAGACTTCGCAGCGAAGCCTGTTGTCGCCCCTCAAAAGGAGCGAAGTTCGTAAAGGGACGGCTTGAGAAAACAGAGAAAAAAAAAACAGCTAAGTGGCCGGTGCGCGGCCCCACTTCGAATTTTCTAGCTTTTGGTTTTCCATTTGTTTGAGCCAAAATAGGACAGTGGGAGAGAACACAGACTTCGCAGCGAAGCCTGTTGTCGCCCCTCAAAAGGAGCGAAGTTCGTAAAGGGACGGCTTGAGAAAACAGAGAAAAAAAAAACAGCTAAGTGGCAATGCGCTGCCCGACTTCGCAGCGAAGTCGGGCCGCGCACCGGCCAAAGGGCGCGGTTTGAAAGCAAGTCAGCTGCAAAGGAGTAAGTGTTCGAACAGTGTTCGGACTGCGCTCGAGTTTGGAGCGAAGTCCGACTTCGCGTGCGAAGTCCGAATACGCCCGAACTTCGCGCGAAGCGCGAACTTCGCCCGAACTTTGGGCGAAGTCCGAGCGCACTCCATTTTCCGAGCGCAGCTCGAATGGCCCATCACAAAAGAGAGAATTCTAAGTGGGCCCGAAGCCTCGTGAAAAAATTGCAAAGGTCGGACTGCGCCCGATCCTCGGGCGCAGTTGGAAAAGAAAGGCAGCAACAGTCTTAACGCAAGTGGCAGTTCGGACTGCGCCCAATTTTGGGGCGAAGTCCGACTGCGCGGGCGAAGTCGGATCGCGCCCAACTTTGGGGCGAAGTCCGATTGCGCCCTGTTTCCTGGGCGCAGCTTGGATGGTTTAAAAAAATAAATAAATAATTCCAATGCTCCAAGCGTGGGCCCAGGGCGCATTGCGACAGTAAGAGATGGGTTTCCGCACCAAAAGGGTTTTTCTTGAGCAGTGTGCCCAGATTGCGGCAGTGACGTCAGCCATGGCGCAGCGTTCAAAGTTAAAATTAATGATTGCGCAATCTTCAAGGAAAGCGCAATCAAAGAAGTATGGCGCAGCAACCTAGGTGCATCTTTCAAGACATTCTCCTGCGCGGCCACCAAAGAACATAACGCCTTCACTTGCCAGCCGACCTACCCCCTCCTGTGCACCATTAATGACGTTGTCATTATCTAGAAAAGGGGGTCTGATGCATCCAGACATGCCAAATCGTGCAGTTTATTCCTGTGACTGCGAAATCTGCTGCAGACGTCCAAAAATCGTAATTATTGCTGTTTCGGAGGGATGGACAAAAGAAAATTGCCAATGCCAGTGCAATCCAGCGAAGGGTGCGAACTGGGGGATTTACCGCAGTCAAGTGTTTTCAGGAGTGAGACACCGCCGAAGCAAAAGTCAAAATCCCGGCCAAAGAAAGTACAGCATGGGCAAGCCCCACCACCACCGGTTAATTACCTGTCGGGATACAAGGACGGCTCATTTTCCATGAGCCTTACTAAGCTGCGAATAAATGTGGAGAATTGGGCTGACAAAGTTTTGCCCTCTCACCATTTAGGAGCGGCGTACAAGTCGAACCTTTTCCGGTTCTTGTGCCCTCCTGTCCATCAATGCCCGGAGCTGGTAGACCTAATTGTCAAACATTACAGACCAGCTACCCGGCAAATTTGCAACTCCAGCGGTAAACCCTTGTTCGCACTTCGCAAAGAGACTGTCCAGCCGGCCTTCGCCCCAGGGTTGGAGTATGACTCCAGCACAATTGTCAGAAAGATAAATCTTGGAGAGCAAGCGGGACGCTTTACGCACACGAAAAGGATGAGGGATTTCCTCAATTCAGAGCTGAAAGCCCCGCTCGCAGCTAGACAATGGCCAACCGGCCCCATACCCCTGGAAAGGTTTCAGAGCAAATACCTATACACCATCCTGGCGTGGGTCCTCGGCTGCGACTCAGACGAGCTGGTACAACCGTACCAGCTAGCGCTGGCAGAATGTCTCCTATGTGGAGAATCCTATGAACCAGTAGCGCAAAGAAGTGGGAAGCGCCCTATCTTTTTTGACTGGGCGGACTGGCTTGCATATGCCATTCACTCCAGCCTGGTAAAGCTCCAAAAAAAGCAGTCAACTGAATTTCGGTTCAGTTCTTTCTTGGCTTGGCTATGTTTGTATCATTTGCACTCCCGGATGCCGATCCCGAACCTGAAGAAGGTAAATGAGAGGGGAGAGCCACAGCCCGTCTATGACTGGACGGATGACCTATACCGGAAAGGGTCTTACTACAAGTTCAACTTCAACTTTCTGGGTTTGGTCATGTCAGTCTTCAGCGATGGTGAGATCCCTCGCCCCCCGCAGGAAATGACGAACTATTTGTTGAATCACAAGCTCGGGGACGTTTTTAGACTGACGCAGGGGATTGTGGTCAGAATCTACGGATTCAAGGGCAAACCTCATCTGCTGCCCTACTGGTGCACGGATCATCAGTTTGGGATGGAGGTTGCACGGCAGATGGATTACGTTGAAGAAGAGTTCGGCCAGGGAAAGAGAAAGGGCCATATTTTTCAATATCCTCTTTCCTGGGCGAACGTCGAGATATCAGAGATAGGACAGCATGTCTATCTCGAGCGGGAGCTTTTTGACATTGGCCTGATTCTGCTGCCGCAGCGCTGGAAGTATGACCCACATGGGATAAGGGGAAAGTTTACACATATCTGCCCCCGGGCGGATATAATCGAAGACAGATGCGATGTGGTCCATGTTGACCTCGACTGGGAGATTGACTCGATGGAAGCATGGCCTCCGTGGCCGGATTTTTACTGTGAGGAGGTAGCATATGACCCCGAGCGAAACCCGGACCACAAGTTCTCTTCTCCGGGATTTAAGAAATTCATCTCCAAGCTAGCAGGCCTTAACTGGCCAAAAGAAAAAGTTGTTGAATGCTGGAAGATGAGGTGCCGCACGCAGCACGATAAATCCATCAGGAGGAATCTGGCCACTGATGATGACTTTTCAGCGCTATATGACCAGCACATTGCCAGCTGGCGGCCTTTTGCATTCCGAGATTACGTTCCCCGAGATCCCTTTGAGGGTTATAAAGGAGGGTCTTCCTCCCAACAGTTGTACACTTTTGCAACTGCCAACGCGGGCCCAACAGACATCCAAGTGGACCCAATGCAGCCTGTTGCTTCCAAGGTGGCGCCTGAAAAGGCGAAAAAATCAGTCAACGCCCGAGGTGATTCCTCAGACACAAAAGACGCCAGCACCGCCAGCGAGCAGGCCGGCCGCAGCAAACCTTCTGCAAGTCAAACCCCGGTACAAGTTTACCGTGGGAACATCAGCGCCCGCTACACCTGCTTCATCTCCTTCTTCCGAACCAGCCATCGCTCCAAAAAAGAAAGAGGAAGAGAGTTGAGAAAGTCAGGCGACCTAGTCTGACAGTGCAGCAGCCAGTCGCAGAGCCGCAACCGCGTTCAGCCGCTCCAGAGATTGTTTCTCTGGATAGTCCTGAGCCAGCCGCCGGAACCAGAACCGCAGACATTCATCCAAAGATCGGCTCAGGGGGAGCCCGCAGGTACGTTCACTGCCCCGCTCCCTCTGATCTCATCTAGCCCTACCCCTACTCCATCTCCCGCTCAATCCGAGCAAGTCATGGCCGCATATTTCTCCCCATCTCCACACCCTTCTAGCGGCCCCCATTCTTTCAACCAGTTTGCTCAGGATCCCAACGCCTCCCTATCCCTGAGTCAAACCTCAAACCCTTCACCTGTGGTTAGTGCTGAAGCCGCGCGTTCACCGCTGCATCCATCGCCTCAGCCGCTTGAAACCCTTCCAGCATCAACCGCTCCGATCTCCACTTCCCGGTCGCCCTCAAAAGCGGCCGCTCCTTCCAAAGTCCGTCCGGTTTCTCCTATTTCCCTTTTCGCAGGAGAGACGTCTCAGCAGAACCCTAGGCTGGGGGAACCGGACTTCATGGACGACCTCCAGAACACGGATGATTTGCCTCTGGCAACGAGAGCTGTAGAATACCCTATCTCTTTCCTCCAAAACCTGAAGCGGAGGAGACCTGAAGAGATAGCCGCCCCGGTAAAGCGCACCAAGTTTAACTTCGAGAGGAGAGTGCTTACGACAGAGAAGATAACTCCAAAAGTGAAGAAGCCTCTCCGAGAAATGACCAGGGCAGACTACGAGCTCCAGACAAAGCAGAAGAGCTTTGACGATATTCACCCGCAATACGAGTTTCAGGGAATCCTCCGTAAAGCGGATAATCTCCTTGTCAAAAATCTGGAGGAACAGGAAGAGCTTTTCCGGTTGCAGGACAAGACAAGACAGCTTGAAGAGGACCTGTCCAGGTCCACTGAGCAGCTGGAATCGGCGCAGCGAGAAATAGATGAACTAAAAGCCCAACTGGCCGCTTCTCAGCAAGAAGCCGCAACGGAAAAGCAGGCAGCCCTGGAGCAGATTTCTCAGCTCCAGGAGCCTTTGAAACAGGCGCAGTCACAATCTACAGAGAACGCATCTCAAGCAACGGTCTTTTCAAAGAGCAAAGTTAAGGAGATGCGGGTTGATCTGCTGCGGGGATGCAAGCCCCACACGTATAAGGCTATGTCGGTCCTGGATTTCACACTCAGGATCCAAGAAGTTTCTGCCCAGGGAAAGCCTGTGGTAGAGGAGGCCGAACGCCAGGCGAAGCAATGGCTGGACCTGGCAATAAAACTTCAAGAGCGCGAGCGCGAGGGCCTCCAATTCTCCCCCATGTCCTCATTCGCTGCAGAATGGGCAGATGCAAGGGTAACCTTGCATAAATATTTTAAGAAAGCAGAAGAGGTGAGAGTTGCCAGACGAATGCTGGATGCATTCGAACATGAAAAAGACATTTGTCTGGCTCCCTTTCACGCTCTCGCTGAACTAGGGTTTCCCGGCTATGTTGAGAATGGTGAATTTCTCACCCATGAGCAGGTGAAAAAGAATTGGCTGTCCTTTGAGGCAGATACAGCTGAAATTGATAGCTGGACTGAGCCAATTCAAGAAAGTCAGGTCACCCAGATGGTGTCCAAGTGCTGCAGGATCAGCTCCTACTTCCAGGAGCTGGGAAAAAGATATCTCACCATCGACCTGCACGCGGTCGCTGCATTCCACGCAGCATTAGAAGAAGTTGCCGACCGTTGACCATTCAAAGCAGAGGCCTGGGGCCAAGCCCAGGCCGCATACAACCGCATCTGCGAGGCGGAAGCCAGTGCTGGAGAGCATTCAGAAGGTGAATCTGAGGAGGCAACTGCCGGAAGTGGATCTGAAGAACAATTACCGCAAAGAGAACGGTTAGAGCAGCAGAAAGCAGGGGAAGTAAGTTCCTCTGCATCCAATGGATGAAGGCATGGATTCTTTGCGTCGAGGCGAGCTCGACACCCCGCGAGCCACCAGAAATGTTGCCACATTTTGCACGAGGTGCAATGTTTTCAGTTTTGTAAGAGTGCTGCTCTTCCCTTTCCCCCTTCCTCTCTTTCCCTTTCCTCTTCTCTCCCTTTCTCTCTCTTCCCTACATTCTCATTCTTCCCCCTTTCTTTTTAGCCCCTCAGTCAGATCTCAAATTTGACAGCAGTTGCCCTGAAAAATGGCTAAGTGCCAGGGCGCAACCCGACTTCGCAGTGAAGTTGGAGTGCGCCCTCCAGTTGGAGCGCAGCAGGAATACAAAGTGCGCAGTGTGACAGGATCAGCCAGATGAACAAGTGTTCTGGGCAAAGTCCGACTTCGCAGCGAAGTCGGACTGCGCCCTGCTTTCTGGGCGCACCTTGTAGCAGGCTGGCAGGATGGCAGAAAAATGACTAAGTGTCAGGCGAAGTCCGACTTCGCAGCGAAGTCGAACTGCTCCCCCTTTCCAGGGCGAAGTCCGTACGGGGGCAAAAATCAGCTTTCACCTGTGTGCAACCCGACTTCTCAGCGAAGTCAGAGTGCGCCCTCTGACAGGTGTGCAGTAGGGGAATAAACTCATAAATGCACCCAAGGCATGAAGGCCTTCCCGACTGCGCTGTTTTCTGCCTGCGCAACCCGATGGCGCTCAAATCCTGGGAGAAGTTGGATAAACTGCCTTTCAAGGCAGGCATGTGTCAAACAGCATCATCATACAAGTGTCCAGCTTTGGGATCTGAGCCAAGACGTTCCGAGCAAAAGGACAAGCATGGGCTGCACTACTCATGCCAACTGCCTCATTTAAAGCTGATTAGAGGTTCTACCTGCTTCAGCTGCCCGTATTCCTGCCGATGAGAAGTTCAACCTAACGCGCTGCCACGTAGCTGTCCAGCCTCCAGGGAGACCATGCTGCAGGTACAGTCCAGCCCGACAAAAGTCAGCATCAGCAGTTCCGCGGCTGCTTTTGTCAGCTAATGTTTGATTGGGACTTTGTGCCCATTAATGTAACGGGAGGGACTTTGGGCTATAAATACCCACCATGTTTTCATTGTAAAGTGGTGGAAGGGGAATGTCTGTTAGGGAACCATTGTAGCTGTGCTTCTGCTTATCAATATAAAGTATATGCCTGGCTCTGTTCTACTGCTTTTATTTTTTATGCTGCCTCTCCTTTCTTATTTCTGCCTTACGTTTTCCTGTGTCATGGCTTGTTGATTCGCTTCAGCATTTGATGGTCAGGTATT
The DNA here is from genome assembly GCA_028583015.1 of Wollemia nobilis. Lineage (NCBI taxonomy): Eukaryota > Viridiplantae > Streptophyta > Pinopsida > Araucariales > Araucariaceae > Wollemia > Wollemia nobilis. The sequence continues at coordinate 13,423,886 of JAQPPZ010002969.1, read as the reverse complement.
CCTGAGGTACTGCTTGTGTCATGGCTTGTTGATTCATTTCAGCATTTGGTGGCCAAGTACTCCTGGACTTCATAGATTAGAGGATACATAGAATAAATTTGGTAGCAGTTCCTTCAGTTTGTGTGTTATGTTTATGTTGTTGTCCGTAGTGGTGATTGATGCACTGCCGTACTGTTAGTTCCTTGTAGGGAATGTCTGTTAGGGAGTCATTGTAGCTGTGCGTACAAATTCTGTACATAACACACATACTTGGATCTAGCATTTCTTGGTTACTTTTTATTCATGTTACTGTCCGTAGTGGTGATTGATGCGCTGCCGTACTGTTAGTTCCTTGTAGGGAATGTCTGTTAGGGAGCCATTGTAGCTGTGCGTACACTTCTTGATATAAAAAGTATATTTAGATTTTGCAGTTTTAGGTTATGCTTTGTATTTATCATGCAGTAAGTAGTGGTGATTGATGTGTTGCTGTACTGTTAGTTCCCCCCACCCAACTCCAATCACATTTGTAAATTCTTTCCGCATTTTTATCTCTTTCTTGCACTCTTAGCTTAAACCACAAAACCCACAAGGAGCCGGCCTTCTCCGGAGATTGGCACGGAAGGCATTCCTTCCTTCCGGCCTTTCAAGCTGGTGGGCGAATCTGGGCGCGTTAACACAAAATCCTTTTCTCATGGTAGATTCATAACCAACAGTACCTAATGATGACATTTATCATCAACTTCAACATCAAAAGCGGCCCCCTTTGCCTAATCAAAGGCGACAAAAGGAAGATCATATCATGTCGTCAGGGCCATACAAAGCGCTAGCTGATCGGATAAATTCATTCGAAAAACAAAATCAAAGGTTGGTTTATCAAAAACCTACACTAAAGCAGCCTAGCAATCATCCTTTGCATCCATCAGTGTCATCACCGACATATCCATCGAATTTCAATATGCCTACACTTGAAAAGTTCAAAGATGATGAAGATGCACAAGAGCACGTGATAATCTTCATCAATATGTGCTTCCATTTTCAAGACAATGACCCCTTGATGTTAAGAGTATTTCTTACTACACTATCTGGGGATGCTTTAGAATGGTATAATCATCTACCACATCAAAGCATACACATCTTTGAGCAATTGGTTGATGCATTCCTACAACGTTTTGCCTCTAGTGCTAATAAAATGACAAACTTGACTGACTTGGGAAAGCCTTCGTCAACTTGATGATGAGCCAGTCATTGAGTATGGTAATAAATGGAGGAAGGTGATGTTAAAATTACCTTTCACCTTACCAACAATAGAGCTCATTCGAATGTTTACGAGAAGTTCAAAACAAATCTCGCTTCTCTTACAATTGCAACAATATCAAACATTTGAGGAGGCCTTAGAATAGGCTGAGTCCATTGAGGCAATCAAGATACAAGAGGGTGATATTCAACTCCATAAAAAGGAATGGCCAAACAAGAATATTACAGGTGGCAACATGCAACAAAAGGCAGCCCTAGTCAATCAAGTTGTTTTGAGTATCCTTGAATCCTCAAACCGGGTCGCACCACCTCTACCAGTACGACATAATTACCAAGCTCAGCCTCTTCTGGCCCAAAATCATATGCAACATAATCAGATACAAGGCCAACAACGTCGGCCACAACGACAATATACTGATTTTCTAGAGACATTAGCATCGCTCTTTGATCGATTATATGAGATGCGAAGAATCAATCTTCCAGAGATCCGTCCATGGAAGCCTAACAAGCATAGATCAAAGGCACACAAAAAAAATCTATATTGTGTGTACCATCGACAAAGGGGTCATGACATTCAAACATGTCATCCCTTTAGAGATTTAGTGCAAGATATGATCGAGAGGTAAGAGCTTCAGATAAGAGTCTTCCAAGACCCCTTGCCTACACACGAAGCAAACATAGCACCCGACAATCAAGTTGAGCAAATCAATGAGGTGCACATAGCCCTGCCTGATGAGGGTTTTATCGGTATGATCAATATTGCAACAGGAAGCAAAAGATACCTTGATCAACCTAACATACCGAAAAATTCAACTAAAGATAATAATCTATCACGGTCCACACCAACAATGAATTCAATTCACCTACAAAAGGACCCCATGATTACCTTTCACAGACAGGAGATTAAACCAATCTCTACGGATGAACCCGATCCTCCGCTACGCATTATAGCAAGCATCGATCAAATTCCATACAAGAGAGTCTTGATTGACACTAGGTCAGCTATCAACATCATCACGGTTGCAACTTTGAAGCATTTAAATTTGCCGTCTTCACGCAGTAAGGACTCAACATTCACATTGAGAGCCTTCAATGATGCCACTTCCCCAACAGTTGGCACAGTAATCCTACCTATACAGGTTGGGATAAAAACGATACTACATTGTGCCATATCCTGCAGGGTGAGAGGCAGTATAACATATTGCTAGGCAGACCATGGATAAGGGATATGGAATGTGTTCCCTCCATAGTGCACCAAAATCTAAAATTCATACACCAAGGACAAGTATATGTGGTCCCCCAAGATCCTGAGCCATTCAAGTATTACAAGGAGTTTGATGTGCCACAAGAAACTTTGGGGGCATGCAAGCCTCCAAACATTCAGTCGGATAAAATCACCAAACATTCAACTGAGGCTTGCATCAAGAAGTCGCTACCTTCTCCCATCACCAAAAATCACGATATCATATTACCTAATGAGGAGAAGAAAACATCAGTTAACATGACTAAAGCACCTTCAAATGGTCCAAAATCTAGAGCGCCTTCTCAAGAGTTCGTGGCAATGGTCAACATTAAGTCAGAAGACCAAGTGACTCTAAGGCAGAAGAAACAGGATATGGTGCAATCAGACATTGCTGCCACATGGAAGAGGTCAAAACCATTAGCATTAGTCACCCCTGACTCACTCCTCATGGTGCCTCCTCAAGAAAATAACAAGCGTTTCCCCCACATCAGACTGGGGGTACCAAAGCTGACACAATTCAACACCACAAAGTGAAACAGAAACATGAACTGAGTCATAAATATGAGCATGAGGATACCACTATCGAAGTAGATCATCATGAAGCCTCCAATCGAATCAAATGAAGGAAATGAGTGATTTACAGTTACCTGGTGGATCTTTAGCACCCACTCTTTCACCTCCTTCAGTAGAAAATGGTATTTTGAACCAATCGCTAGAAATACACAGGGGAGCCTTATCAGTATTGGAGCATATGCAAAATCACCTTTACAATATAGAGGCACAAATGGAGCAACAAAATAAGGCATTGCACTTTATCATGAACCAGCTTGAGAACCGGGAATTACAAAAGCAACCCTCACCTAAGGTCAAAGCATCTCCTGAGCAGCCACGTGAAAAGCTTCAACCAGAGCTAGTGCCAACTCGGCTGCCTAAGCAGACTAACAAGCATCCTTCATTGCTTGAGCCCCCTAAGCAAGCGACATACCTAGGGCTCAACCTGGTCCTCAAACCAGGCCAATGCATGATGCACGCTCAAAGCATCCGCATCACATCTGGACTCCTTTAAACGAGCCTATGTCTATCATCTTCCAGAAGCTACAAGAAGCTAAGGTCTTAACCTTACCCGTCATAAAACCTCTAGACCCAAACAAAGCCAAACCTAAGGGTTATAGGGAGGACCATTACTGTCTCTACCATCGAATAGAGGGCCATGGCATTCGCAATTGTTATGGGTTCAAAAATGTGGTTCAAGATCTCATAGATAGTGGGGCTTTTCCCATAGATGGTTCATCCACAGAACCCCAGCCTATCAAAACAAAGGCTACATCACCCCAGCAGAGACCCCAAGGTAAATCGCAGCCTCGTAGGCCAAACAAGCCACCTCAGCAAGTGGTCACATTTGAAATGACTACTGCAACTTTATTTAAAGTTGTACGAGGCAAATGCATTTGTGTTACCCAAGGTCAAGCAAAGAGAGCCCAAGCATGGATCCACTCATGAAAGCCTCGTTTGTATGTATCATCGTATACATGGGCATGACATCCGCAACTGTCAATCATTTCGGAAGGTGGTCCAAGACCTATTAGAACGAAATGAGCTCTGTGAATATGGTTCACTCATTTCTCCCCACGAAGACAAGGGCACCCCGCAGAGGTCAGTGCCCCAATTAGGAGAGTTGATTTCTGTCACTCTTCCTAAGCAAGATGACTACATTACGATGGGCAACATGCACACTAGGGGTACCTAAGGTATCATACCTTCCCCCCGTAAAAACAACAAAACACCAAAAACATTCAAATAACTTTCAAAAGTTCCAAAAACAATAGAAAATCTTAAAAACAAAAAGCTCCAAAGGCATCATAAGCCCTTTGGTCAAATCACAAAAAGCTCCAAAGGCATCTTAAAGCCCTTTGGTCAAATCACAAAAGGCTCCAAAGGCATCATAAGCCCTTTGGTCAAAATCAAAATGCCCCAAAGGCATCATAAGCCCTTTGGTCAAATCACAAAAAGCTCCAAAGGCATCATAAGCCCTTTGATCAACTCACAAAAGGCCCCAAAGGCATCTTAAAGCCCTTTGGTCAAAAGCTCAAAAACAATTCAAAAATCAAAATATCAAAAACATTCAAAATAATCAAAAGCTCAAAAATAATCAAAAGCTCAAAAATAATTAAAAGTATCAAAAATACAAAAACATTTGCATTATGCATTCACACTTGCATCCATAAAGTTTCATTGCATTAGGCACGTTGCATCCGTTGCATTTACATTTAGATACATGTGTTCACAATCTTACGAATGACACCACATTTGTACATCTATCATGCATCTTCAAAATCCATTTTCATCCATCAGCCATGTGTGTAATTGTGTTTCTCAACACAACCCCTTCTGTTGCTATAAGGAATATACTAGGGTTTTCCAGTCACTCAGCCATACCTAGTGGTTTTATCAAACCTTGTAGAAAGTTGTCTTTGCTTTTAATAGATGAGGTTTGGTCTTGATGGCACCTGGTATATTTCAAAATCCTATCACTAACTAAAACACTAAAATCCTAGTTGAAACAAGGGAAAGATGAATACGAATCGGTATTAGGTATCCTAAGGTGAAAAGTTTATCTTGCGCATCCCCTTGTGCGACCGGTTTGGAAATGCTGAGAATTGGCAAAAGGACAAGTTCACCCCTACCCAAAGAAATCCCTTGCTTTAATCAAAACAAGCAAACATCTTGAAACAAAGCAAATATCGAAAGAAAAATATACAGTGATTATCATCACTACATAAATCCTTTGCTCAAAAGAAATTCAAAAGCAAAATAAACAGTGATTATCATCACTACGTAAGTCCCTTGCTCAAAAGAAAAACAAAAATTCAAAATAAACAGTGGTTTTCATCACTAAGCATGAGCAAGTATCCCAAATAAATATGAAGAAAATAAGAGAGTACTGAACTTGAATCCCTGGAATTCTCAACATGGATAAGCTGTAAGGTATCCTTACGCACAACGATATGTCTATCACATTAGCATCTCGCAATTGTACAGACCAATGTTTGCATGTGGAAGAGCTAGCTTTAGGTGTCTTGTACCGCCTAGTGGTCTAATCCAACTAAGTCCAGCTTAGGATCAGGATGAACATTTGAGGATCCCCAATACAGCAATGGGCTTAATGAATCCCGCTTGGCACTGGGGTATGCTTATGTTCTATCTAATATATTCATTTGCACACACAGGGATAATGAATATCTAGGTCTTCATAACAAAGATTTATCCTTCAAGGGCTCTATATGATCAGTATACAACCGTTTGATGAAGCAACTAGGGTATTTGAGTCTCATGGAAAACCTCAAAAATCTATGCATAGCAACAAATCATTCCATCAATCAAATCATACATACATAGCACATCATTTCACCTCACAGTTGATGTTTAAATGATTAAAATCTTATTATAAGAGTTATTATTTATTCATGATTTTTATACATTTTGTGGTGTCGTCGATTAGATTGTTAAAACCCATGTCACTTCATTCCTTATGTTTTAAATGATTAAAGCATATAGGTTCATTTGCATTAGATCATCCTCATGTAATTAATGCATTACAAATCATATTAAATGCATACAATTAAAACAAAATTAAACATGCATTTAACAATAAGCACTGCATCCATAAATGCATACATCATAAGTAGTCCATCTACATCTAAGTCACAACATCTAATCATACATCCATCATCTAGCTAGTGCATGTCAATACATCACATCACATAGCAAAAATCAAATCATGTAAGCATTGCATTCATATATGCATCCATCATCATAATGCATCCATATATATAGATCATAGTATCTAAGCATGCATCCTTCATCTAGCTAGTGCATGTCACCAGTACATTGCATACATATAGCATAATCAAATCATTATCTAGGCATAGCATACATCATTGCATTTATAACATAAATCGAAACAAAAAAAATTGCTAAACATCAACTGGGGCATTATTGGTATCATACCTCCCCTAATCAGCAATCAACCTCAAAACACTCCAAAGGTATCCATAAACCCTTTGGTCAACCTAAAAAGTTCCAAAGGTATCCATAAACCCTTTGGTCAACCCAAAAAGCCCCAAAGGTATCTATAAACCCTTTGGTCAATCCCAAAAGGCTCCAAAGGTATCCATAAACCCTTTGGTCAATCCAAAATGTTCCAAAGGTATCCATAAACCCTTTGGTCACCCAAAAGGCTCCAAAGGTATCCATAAACCCTTTGGTCAATCCAAAATGTTCCAAAGGTATCCAAAACCCTTTGGTCACCCAAAAGGCTCCAAAGGTATCCAAAACTCTTTGGTCAACCCAAAAAGCTCCAAAGGTATCCAAAACCCTTTGGTCACCCAAAAGGCTCTTGTTGGTCACAAATCTACCACAGGAAAGGATTTTGCATGTATGCGCGCCCTAGACCTGGACCAACATCGAAAGGCCGGAGGGAATCCGTGCCAATCTCCAAAAAAAGGCCGGCTCCTATACTAAACTACTTGATGTTTTAAGATAAGAGTGCAGGAAAGAAATAAAAGGGATAGGGTAAGAAGTGTGAACAATTTGGTGGGAAAGAACCAACAGCACAATTATTAACTAATAGCTTGAAACAGCAGCAATAAATACCAAGAATAATGCATAAATGAACACCACGCACAGTTCCCTATGTATCCTCTGGAAGAGTTCCAGGATTCAACTATCCTCCCACGTCTAAATCCAGATTTCAGAATTATAGCAATTAGGAAAATATGTGAATGTAACAGAAACCACTAACCACAGGCAGCATAAAAGGAGTTTAACGGAATATTGTCTCCCCTATGTATCCTTCAGGAGAATTCCAGGGTTTTGTCCCCAATTACACACCTAAATTCAAGATTCAGAATTACAGTATACAAATGAAGACAGAATAGCATAAATAATCACAGAAGGCAGCATACAAGAGAGAAATGAGCCCAAAGTCTTTAATTTCAATTGCAGGAATCAAGTTACAGCAATTTTCTAGCAAAAGTTCCCCCCCTTTCTCATTACAATTCCTCTGAGCCATCAATGCACAAAATCTGGAAGTACGCCCTCGAAAACCTGAGAAATCTACTCTCGCTCCTCCCGTGACCGAGCTCTCACATCCTTTTCTACAATTAGCAGCTACGGCCGCATTAGTCGGGGAAATTTGCATTTATGGGCCACCTGACTCGTCCTAAATTTCTCCGGGTGCAGGGCTCGAGTTGTTGCTAGGTCTGTTGGGCTCTCCTCTTGCGGCTGATATCTCTTTTCTGATTGCCAAAAATGAGCCCCGGGTCTTTCGGGCAAGTAAAAATTCATTTATGAAACACTCGATTACCTCAAAAAGATACCCAGCCTTGGTGTGTGTGCCCTTGAAGAGCTTCGTCGAATTCTAGTTCGGGACCTTACTTCGCAACGGACATGAGCCGAAGCGGGTCTGACCTCCTTGCATGGGTACTTCGTGCGAAGGGACTTCCAAAAACAGCTTCGCGAAGACTTAGTGCCGAAGCAAATATTCCTTCTCAAAACATGGCTCTCAATATTTCATTGCTTCGTCGGAAAAATGGGTTGAAGGCTGCTTCGCAGCGAAGTCGGGCATCGCTTCATGAATTGTGCGATTTCGGGAGTTTGGGAGAAAAGAGCAAACAAGAAGCCTCAGAAAATTTCTAAGTGTTGGGTGCGCAACCCGACTTCGCAACGAAGTCGGGCTGCGCACCATCTTGGGAGCGCAGTCGGGCAGCAGAGGAAGCAAAAATCGGCTGTGTGAAATCCCTACTGCGCAATATTTTTCGGGCGAAATCGGATTGCGCACATTTTTTGAGCGAAGTCCAATTGCGCTCTTGATTTTGGGCGCACTTCGAACGACCTGTCAAGGAAAACAAGGGGCATGGTGATGAAAAATTTCTAAGTGTGGGCCCAAGGGGGCGCAATGTGTATAGCGCGAAGTTAGGCCGCGTCCCTTCTTGAGCCCTGGGCCAAAGTCTCCCTCGAAGTGTGTGCCCAAGCGGCGGCTGTGACGTCAATAGAAGCACAAGGTTCAAAATTTTTAAGGAATGATTGCGCGGATTTCGAAGCAGATGTCATTAAGAAGCAAGTGCATTAGGACCAACCGCGTACAAGGTGCGCCTTCCAAGGAAAAATCCCATGCGCGGCTACCAAGGAATAACGGCGCTTTCTACCTACTTCGGGCAAATCACTTTAAACCCCTCCTCGCGCCATTAATGCTACGTTTTCATTCCTAGAAAAGGGCCCTGGCATACTCAGAACATTCGAATTATCAAGGTAAATCCGAGCTGCGCGTTTAAGAGGAAGAAAGGCGCAGAATTAAAGATTGGTGACTAGAATTCCCGTCTCTGCCACCACGAGCAGAAAACAAAAGATGGACAAGGGAAAAGCGCCAATGCAGCCTCAGTCCAGCTATACAGAACAGGAGCCTGAGGAACGCACAAAATCCAGCGCTCATGAGAGCGAAGTGCCGCAGCAGTAGACAAGGAAATCCAAGGTCAAAGAGAAGCAAAGGTCAAGGTCCTCCACCGCCGCCCGTCAATCACCTAGCCGGGTATAAGGATGGCGAGTACTCCATTAGCCTCACCAAGCTGCGGCCAAATATGCAAAGTGGGTAGGCAAAGTCTCGCCCTCGCACCATGTCAGGGCTGCATACAAGTCGAACCTGTACTGGTTCTTGTGCCCTCCCATCCACCACTGCCCGGAGCTGGTTGAGTGTATTGTGACATATTACAAACTAGCTACCCGGCAAGTCTGCGACAACCAAGGAAGGGTGTTGTTCACCCTCTTCAAAGAGAGCGTCCAACCAGCCTTCGCCCCGGGGCTCCAGTACGACCCCAATGCCATTGTCAGAAGAATTAACTTGGATGAGTAGGCGGGAAGATTTGTTCAGAGAAAAAGGATGAGGGAGTTTCTCGATTCAGAACTGAAGTCCCCGCTGCCAGCAGGACAGTGGCCACAAGGCCCCATACCCTTGGAGAGGTTTGAGAACAAATATATTTATATTATCCTTGCATGGGTACTCGCCTGCGGCACGGACAGAATGGTGCACCCGTATCAGCTGGCGCTCGCGGAATGTATCTTGCATGGAGAGTTTTATGACTCCACTGCACAAAGGAGCAGAAGGTGCCCGATTTTCTTTGATTGGGCGGATTGGGTGGCGTACGCCATACATTCGAATCTAGTCAAGATACAGCAGAAGCAGACAACTGAGTTCCGGCACTGCTCATTCCTCACATGGTTGTGCCTTTACCATACGCACTACCGAATTAAAGTGCCTGATCTAAAAAAGGTAAATGAGAAGGGAGCGTTGTTGCCTATGTATGAGTGGATAGAAGCCTTGTATAGGAGAGGGTCTTATTACGACTTCAACTTCAAATTTTTAGGTATGACCCTGGCGCTGTTCAACGGCAAAGCATCTCGCCCTCCACTGGCCATGACGAACTACCTGAGGAAGTACAAATGCGGAGATACCTTCCGGTTGACTCAGGGCATTGTTATCAGAATCTACGGATTCAAAGGGAAGCCGTTCTTGCTGCCCTATTTTTGCACTGAGCATCAGTTCGGTATGGAGACATCGCGCCAAATGGACTATGTAGAAGAGGAATTCGTCCAAGGAAAGAAGAGGGGCCATATTTTCAAGTATCCTATTACCTGGGCGAACATTCAAGTGCATGAGATTGGGCAGCACATCTACCTCGAACAGGAACTCCTCAACATGGGCTTGATACAGCTACCGCAGTGCTGGAAATACGACCCGATTGGGGTCAAGGGAAAATTTGTACATATTTGCCCCCGAGTAGAAATCATGGAGGAGAGGTGTAATAAAACAAGCGCAGACCTGGAATGGCACATCGAGTGGATGCAATCATGGCCACCATGGCAGGACTTTTACTGTGTGGAGGTGGAGTATGATCCGAAGCACAATCCAGATCACAGGTTAGACTCGGCGGGCTTCAAAAAATTCCTCTCAAAGGTGACGCCCCTCAGCTGGGAAAAAGACAAAATCATTGAATGTTGGAAGATGAGGTGTCGCACACAACACGATAAGTCTAACCGAAAGACATTGGCCATAGATGATGAGATTTCGGGATTATATGATAAATACGTCGGCAAATGGGAGTCGTTCGCGTTTAGAGATTGCGTTCTCCTAGGCGCCAAAAAAAGATATAAAAGGAAGCCCCCATCCCAGCAATTATCCATTCAAAAACCTCCCAGCAGGACGCCAATAAGCAGTCATGTGGGCCCGATGTTGTCTCCAGCTCCCGAAGCGTCGCCTCAAAAAGAACAGGAGCTAGAAAAGTCAACCAGTGAGGCGGTGCCTCAAAAGGAAAAGGTGCCAGAAGGGTCAACCAATGGGCCATCGGCAATAGGCGTCCCTCCGTCAAAGCCCAAGTACAAATTCACCGTGGGAACACCATTGCCAGCCGCACCAACCGCCTTCGCCTCCTTCGAGCAAACTACAGCTCCAGGAGAAAAGAAGAGAAAAAGGAGCGAAAAGACCAAGCGACCGAAAAAAGAGGCTGCACAGCAGACGACTGCGACATGAACAGAAGCAACCGCGCCAAAAATCATCTCTCTGGACAGCCCAAGGAAAGAAGCAGAAGTCTGGGCAGCAGGCGTCCTCCAATCAGCGGCTCAGGTGGAGCCCGCAGGTACGTCCTCTTCCTCGGTTCCCCAAATCCCAGTTGGCCCTGCCGTGACACCGTCCCCCTTTGTATCAGGGCAAGCCTTAGTCGCATCTTCCCTATCACCTATCTCCCAATCCTTCCATAGTCCCCATTCTTTCGAACAGTTTGCCCAGGACCTGAACGTTTTCCAAACCCTGGGTCAAACCCTAGACCCCTCATCCGCGGCCAGTGCCGAAGCTGTACCTACATCGCCGCGCCGCTCACCTTCATTATTCAAGACACCGCCTTCACCTCCTACTCAGCCGCCCATTTCCCCTAGGACCCAGTCGCCCTTGAAAGCGACATCACCTTATGGACTGACAATCTCCTTGTTAAGCGACTCGAGAATCAAGAGTTGTTTCAGCTTCAGAATAACTCGAGACAGCTGGAGGAAGATCTGGCCAAGGCCACCACGCGACTGGAGTTTGCCCAGAAGGAGATTGAGAACTTGAAAGCTCAGCTCGCCGTGTCCCAGCAGGAGGCTACAGCACAAAGGAAGACGGCCGAACAGCTGTCGGAAGAGAAGAAGGCAGCACTGGAACATGTATCCCAGCTGCAGGATTTGTTGAGGCAGGCCCAATCTCAGCTGAAGGAGAAGGCGTCTTAGGCGGCTGCCTTTTCGAAAAACAAGATCAAGGAGATGCGGGCTGGTTTGCTGCAAGGGTGCAGGGCTAATGTGGTCAGGTCCCTGTCCGGCCTGGATTTCGCATCCAGGGATCCAAGAAGTATCTACCCAAGGAAAGCCTGTGGTAGAGGAGGTCGAACGCCAAGCGAAGCAGTGGCTGGACTTGGCAATAAAACTTGAAGAGTTCACGCGCAAGGGCCTCCGATTTCCCCCATGTCCCGGATTGCCCTAGATTGGGCGGATGCAAGGGTAACCTTGCATAATTACTTTGAAAAAACGGAAAAAACCAGGGCCGCCAGGAAGATGTTGGACGCATTGAACCATGAAATGAATATCTGCCTGGCTCCCTTCAACACTCTTTCTGAGCTCGGATGCCCGAGCTTCGTCAAGGATGGGGAGTTTTTGCCCCTTGAACAAGTAAAGCTGGATTGGCTGTCTTTCGAGGCAGATACATCAGAAATTGACGGTTGGGCCGAGCCAGTCCAGGAGACGCAGGTAACCCAAATGGTGTCAAGGTTTTGCAAGATTAACACCTCCCTCCAGGAGTTGGGAGAAAGATATGACACCATTGATGTACACATGGTTGCGGCATTCAGAGCAGCGCTGAAAGATGTCAGCGATTTAGAGCCCTTCCAGGCAGCAGCTTGGGACCAGGCCAAGACTGCATACAATCACGTCCGCGAGCGGGAGCAACCTGCCGAGCGAGAGGGCGACAGTGGTGAGCATTCGGATTCAGAAAGAGGAGGAGAATCAGAAGAAGAAACTGCTGAGAGTGAGTCCGAAGAAGAACAATTACCCAAAAAGGGGACTCAACAGCAACAGGAGCAGCGGGATGCAGGGGAAGGGAGTTCCTCTGCGCCCAAAGGATAAAGGCCTGGTTCGTTGCATCGAGGTGAGCTCGACACCCCACGAGTCGCCAAGAATGTTGCCACATTTTGCACTGGGTGCCATGTCTCCATTTTTCTTGTAAGGATGCTGCTCTCCCTTCCCTCCTTCTTTCCCTTTCTCCACTATCCCCTTTCTTCCCTTCCATCAATTTCATTCCCTTCATTCCCCCCCCTTTCTCCTTTCCTTTTTTTTGTCAATTTCTCCAAGAGAGCAAAAGGCCCCTAAAAAATTCTAAGTATTGGTTTTGCACAACCCGACTTCGCAGCGAAGTCGGGCTGTGCCCTTAAGTTTGAGCGCACTTGGGGAGCCGAAGTGCGGAGATATGATCAGAATTTTGCTAAGTATAAGAGCGAACCCCGACTTCGCAGCGAAGTCGGGGTGCGCTCTCATTTCTGTGCGCACCTGGGCATCAGTGGAGCCCTGAAATTTCTAAGTGTCGAGTGCGCAACCCGACTTCGCAGCGAAGTCGGGCTGCGCCCTCAAGGCCATGCGCATTCGGGGCGATGTGACTAAAAAAGTGGCTAAGTGTTGGGTGCGCAACCCGACTTCACAACGAAGTCGGGATGCGCCCACTTACTTGTGCGCACTCGGGCAAAATGTTGAAGACAGCCCGGAAATTTTCTAAGGCACGGAGGCCTCCCCAACTGCGCTACTTCCCCCTTGCGTTGTCTGATTGCGCTCCAATTCCGAGCGAAGTCGGGCAAGAAAGAGAGACGAGATCCCAAGGCATATTTGTCCCTTGTCAGATTCAAACAGGTGTCCAGCCTCGGGATTCGAGTCAGAGATGTGACGGGTGGTGTGCGAGCGTGAATTGGATTATTGTACTTAAGCTGCCCTCAGTCAAGCTGACTCGGAGCATCATCCCCTCACCGCCACGTAGCTGCCAATCCTTCAGGTGGACCTTACCGCAAGCACATTCCATGCCGGCAGAGGTCAACATCAGCCGTTTTTTCCGCTTTTGTCAACTTTGTCAGCTTCTTCGGTTAATTGTCAGGTCTGGGATCCTGTGCCCAATGGTGTAATGGGGGGGAATTTGCGCTATAAATATCTCGGCAATATCATTGTAAAAAGGTGGAAGGGGGATATATTGCTAGGGAACCATTGTAGCTGTGCGTTTGCTTCTGAATACAAAATACACTTGGCTCTATTGACTTTTCTTGTTCTATATGCTGCCTTTACTTAGCATTTCTGCCTCATGTTGCTTATGTTATTGCTTACTGCTATTTTGCTATCTGGATATCGATATTTGATAGTTAAGTATTCCTGGAATGCAAAGGTAGAGGATACATAGGATGAATGACATTGATAGTTTCTGCAACGTATTGTGTTTAATTGTTGTTAGTAGTGGTGATTGATAGTTGTTGTGCTGCTTATCCTCCCCACCCAAAACAAATACATTTATATTTCTTTCTGCATTTATAATTTCTTTCCTGCACTCTGAGCTGATAAACAACTGAGAAAACATAGGAAGTCGGCCTCCTCAGGAGATTGGCACGGAAGGCATTCCTTCCTTCCGGCCTTTCAATCTGTTGGGCGAATCTAGGGCGTATTACACTAAATCCTATCCTCGTGGCAGATTCGTAACCAACAGGTATTACTGGTACTTGCATGTCCAATATAACCAAGGCCTTCATTCTTTGCCCTAACATTTAGCATTATTGGAGTTTTAATGCCTTGTTCCTATTTACCTAATCTCTCACCATTGAATCCCATTTTCTTCATCAATTTGGATCCATATCCTTTGGTGTGTTTTTCAAAACACCCAATTTCATTATCTTCATCAATGCTTTTAACAATATGGCATTTGTCACTATTGATGAGATTATGGTGCTCATTTTTAGGAGGTTCAGTTTTTAAGTCACTAGTGTCACAAGCAAAATTTGCTACTGTGATGAGATCACCTGTGCTACAATTGATATCTACCATTGAAGGTATGAGGTCGCTTGTATCACAACAAGCATTGGCCACAGTAGGCTCAAGGTCACTTGTGTCACAACAAGCATCGACCATTAGGACCTCTTTTTCCTCATTTATTTCCATTTTCACTTTACGTTGGGCAAGGTCAAGTGCAACCAATGACATGTATATGCCCCTTATAACGCCAATAGGGAATCGAGCACCATTTGTCTGAAGGTCTATACAAGACTCAGAATCTTCGAGTAGGGCTACTAAACCATTGTTTAGTGTGAGAAATGTGCCCTTCTCATAAAAATCCGGTCCATCCATCTCAGGTGGAAAATAAGGACCTTTAACTGATGTAACAACATCATCAGTTGGTTTTGGGGCTTGCTTTTTCTTTGATCTGCCCATTTTTAAGGTGTCGGTCTCTGCCGAAAATGCACCTTTTACAAGGGAATTTTGCAAAATATTGACTAAGGTGTCGGTCGCTGCCGAAAATGCACCTTTACAAATGATTCCCCCCTTTTTGCAAAATGAGCTTTGAGGGAAAAAAATGAGTATCCCCCCTTGGTTGGAGAAAAAATGTTATCCCCCTTAGTGCAAAAAATGCAACTATGAAGCCTTAAAAGGCTTGTGTTTTACAAAGCTTGCCTCTTAGGCAAATTATGAAGTTTTCCCCCCTTGTTATCCTTTTGTGAAAAAGCTTGCAATAAATAGGATATGAAAAAATCCCCTCCTTGAGGTTGCAAAATAAAGTGGGTTTTAAACTTTCAAAGGTATTGAAAAATAATTATTTTGAAAACAAAATTATAATTTTAATAAAAAAAAAATTAAATTAATTAAATATGAAAACAATTTCTTAATTAAAAAATAAGAAATTGATATATATATATATATATATATATATATATATATATATATATTTTAAGCGAAAAACCCCTTGCGGGGCCACCTTGGTCTAAGAGACCACGAACAGGGGGTTCTACACCGTCAAAGTCACTCGGGAGTCGCACCCGACCTTGCCCGCACCAACATTATCAATTGGATTTTGGATACCCAATTCAGCTTTTTGGTAGGGTGGAGATTTGAACCTGGGACCTCCCTTGGAGGATTGCCCTCTCCTCTCCAACTCACCTACAACACCTGGGTGGAAATTGATATTTAATTAAATAAAATTGTAATCATTAAAAAAAATAAAATTCGTTTCAAAAATAAAAATTTACCTTTCTACCCCTCAGCGGGAGTCAACCGCGCAACTTCCCCACTTAATGCCTTAGAGCTCGGCAGCTTGACCACTCGAGCTATCACCGCTCGGTGACAATTGAAGGGAATGCTCCCCTTCTTATCGGTTGTTCTCCACCGGCGCACGCTTTCCTAGTGGCGGCGCTTTTCTCGTGCAATGAAACTTACGTAGTTCTCCTAGGATGTTCATACAGATCTATGTCGGAGTTGGCTGCTCCAAAAATCACAGTAAAAAACGGTGAATTATGCCTGCGTTATTCGCCTCCGCTCAGATCTATCCTGGCCTGCCAAAAACAGTGAATTCTTGCTTGGCGATTTAGATTGTACCGTCAGACACAATCTGCAATGCGCAAATCGGATGGAGGAAGCCACCACATACAGCAAATCGCTCTAGATCAACGCCAGTGATCGCCGGTAGAATGTCAGGCATTGTAGACATAGTTAAATCACCATCGCTTGAGCAATTTTTGTTTATTTATCGTCAGCAAATGTTGCATTCATTCGGCCCCTCCTGGATCTGGTTGTGTTGTGTCGTCAGTCACCCACTCATGCTGCAGCAGGTAGCACTTTTCACTCACGCGGGCTCGGATAATCGACGCCGCGTGAATATCCTGCAAAAAAAATTGCTTCAAATGGCGTTCTTTCGGCCTGCGGCAAAATCAGGTTTGTCTTATGGGAGCTTGCTTTGTTGAAGTTGAAACAGCGTTCATCATCTCCATGTTACAGAACACAAAAATGCAGACAAACATTACTGCATCCGTTCCGGCATTTGCTTTGATCGAATTTTTTTTTTTTCGTCTGCAAATGGGAGCCGTTGATGGTTTTCACGATGCCTTTAGTCCCACATTCATTGCTCAGGAGGGCATTAAGTGGTTTAAAAGAAAGAACAACCACTTAATGAAATGTCTGCCCTCGGGTAGGCTATACCCAAACTTCCAATTGACCTTCGCCGACGAAGTTTGCCATGTAAATTTTGGTCAGCCAATCACAAGTCGTCCCATCGATGTCAGAAGCCTTGCTATTGTCTTCCGTCCTTAGTGGTCCACGTCATCAACCCCAGTCTGCTCCAGTGGGGTCCAGGTCGTCGATCCCCTGTCAACTTCCGGTTGTCCTCGCCCTAGATAGCATCTAGGTGTCCGTCGTCGTCGTAGGGTCGTATCCGCCGTCAGTCACCCGCTCGGGTATCCTCCTTAGGCCACGTCAGCTTGCACAATGTCGCCCTTTGGATGTCCAAGTCCGCCGCCCATGCTAGGTCTAAGTCGACAGCGTAGGGTTTCGAGCTTAGTGCTGAATAGACTGGTCTTGTCAGATCTGATGTCAAGATCTACGTCCAATCAACGTCCGCTGCGCGGGGCCAGGCTGGCGGTCCGCAATCCTGTCAGGCAGCGCTCTGCCAGGTTCATGGCAGTTTGACAATGACGGTCAAATCTGCGCCGGTAGCAGCAGATCCCACCAGATGTGTTTTCCACATTGATCAGCTCGTCAGAGTCGTCCAGTCAGTTGTTCCAACTGGTTGTTCACTAGGGATCTGCACCAGGTAAGATGTGTGCATCCAGTCAGCCACACCAGTCGGCCTCGGGAAGCGTGCCCAGGTCAGCTTTCAGGAATCAATGTCAAGCTACGAGAGGTCCGCCTATAAGAAGCTCTGATACCATATTATCAGAGCTTAATAATCGATAACAAATATATTAGATGCTAGTGCTTAAATAATACAACATAGGCTAAGAATAGCCTTTAGGAGATAATAGTGCTAACCAACTAATGACGGCAATGATGCCGACACTAACAACTAACAAAAAGATGCTAAATATCGCTAACAATATAATATCTGCCGACAATAAGAATTGTCGATAGAATATCTAACCTAGGTAGAAAGAACTTACTAATCCACCCTAACAACCGAATGAGGTAATAATCAAGTTACCATAGAATAGTAACTCTAACATGCACATGACTAGATGATAGATTTCTTGATAAACTCCTTAAGCATTGACATGGCAAGAAAACAAACCATCAACATGAGAGATTTCTCTAAGAAAATGATAATTTTGTAAGCCACTCCATCTAATGGTCCAAAATACCTAGGTGAAAATTTGTGTTCTTTCATGTGGCTTGATCTGAATCCCCCTCCTTAAAGCACATAGGTCCTCAGAAAACATAGCATTAGACTTGGACTTGTCTTAGGCTCAATAAGGGAAACTCTAGGCTTGACTGAAAACAAACCCCCAAAATAAAACTTGGTAAGATACAATTATTTTTAGGCATAAGTATTAGAATTTCTCAAAAGATTGTGGGCTAAGTCTGGTCAAGTTTTAGGGTTGAGTCTTATGGAAACTTGTCAAGTGTTGTCAATACTTGTCACCTTCGTCTTCCTGATTTTCCTTTTCTTGTTTTGCTAAAAATGTAGAAATCATTTAAACATTTTTAATTATATATTTGCGATCTTCATGCTTTGAAACTTCCAATTAAACGTCTTTATGGTTTATTTGCATCTCTAAGAGACAGTCTTCAAAGCTTTCAAGCTCTCCATCTCAATATTTATTCCCCTTGAAATGCTTTATGGTGGCAGGCATTGCTGGATATCTTTGCTCATTTGATCCAGAGTCAAACTAGCTCTTATACCAATTGCCATGCTCAAAATGAAGAAATACAAGAAAAAACATAGTATTTCAACAAAAAGTGCATGTCTGAAGAATATGAAATGATTTTGGGTGCGTAAGCATAATTCAAAATAATGTTAAGGTGCAGATACAAACCTAAAAGAGGAGGAAGAACTCCCTTAATATGAAGTATGAATGAAGAACTCTAAATTGTTTCCTCTAAAATGGAGGGAAGTAGTTAGATATACCCAACAAAAGGGTTCTTAAGCCAAAAAAATGGCAAAACATAAAAAAGGTAACATGATTACCCTTAAATAAGGCTACACTAGCATTAAACTAAGAATCCCAGTAATGATGAATAATCATGTGTATTCAAGGATGTTTCATACCTAATTAAACCATTTTAAGCAGGTTACTTCCCAGTGGCTACATAAGGCATTATAAGGTCTATTAGAGCCTCATTTAGGCTTATTTACCCTTATATTGACCTCTGTAAAGATTGTAATAATTTTATTTTCCCCTCTCTCTCTCTCTCTCCATTTTTTCTTCTTTTCCTTTAAATATGACAACTTCCTTTGTAGGACTTATCTACATTACAATGTCTTGACAAGTAGATTGATGTCTCTTACAGGACATTAATCAGGTATATAAGATGCATATTAGGCATGCTGGTGCAGAAGATCTTGGTCAAAAAGATACACCTAAATTCTTTCCCACAGAGGAGGAAACTACATAAGTAAGTGGAAACAAATTAAATAGAATAAACATCTTCTGAAGATAAAAATATTTTAGTGAACAAGTAATACCTCAAATACATGGTCTAAAGGGCATATAAAAGGTTGCCTTGTCATTGTTCCTGGCAATACCCCTGGATGTTTGTACCATAGCCTGTCTAACCTACACCACAGGGGAGGCATAACCTGCACATAAAATAGCTTGTTAAAGCATAGGAAGATATTGCGACATAATTATAAACTTATGTGCATCAGGCTTCAACAGTAAGCAATGCTAGAATAATATGACATGTTCAACACAGTACAAAATACCACAATCAAAAAATGGATCAAACAATTTTAGCGAACAGACGTACTAATGTTCTGTTTAGTATATATGCGATAGCAAGTGCACTTCGTATTTGCTTTATCTGCATCAAGAAAACAATAAACATGGATAGAACATAAAGAAGACCAAAAGTCTTGATGATGTTAATACAGAACATTCAAAATACGTTCTTCGAAAAATTGATAATATCGAAAGACTATTAAAGAAAATACATACTTGATAGTTAACCAAAGAGAAATGTGAATCAACTGAATGTTCTCCTCCTGTCAATAGCTCCTCAGGTATAGAAGAATTGAATGACAAGAACCCTCCTGAAAATAAAAATGACACTAAAAGGTTAGAAGAACAATTGTAGAAAACGTAATTTGAAATTGCTTGTACGTTATTGTATACTTTATAGCTTGAAAAGTGCACGGTAGAATGGAGCTTATTCATATGTCCTTGCCATGATTCAAAATCAATTTTCCTTTCAAAAAAAACCAACTTGAATATGTGTGAATATGTATAAAAGACCGTATTTTTATGCATTGACCATCATTTTACCTTGAGAATTATAGTATTCTGGACTGTCATAAAAAAGCTTGGCTTCTCGCAACCGATGTCTCTTGCCATCAATTCCTGCATATTGGTATGTAGTATGCACTACATACGGATCAAGATGTAGTTGCACAGGTTGGGCCTGCCATTTCTAAATAACATTAATCACATAGGCACCAATATAAGGGCCTATTTAAAGGAAAAAAATACTAGTGGAGTACAGTTAAAGGAAAACCAAATATGCAAATCAGCCTGCCATTTCTAAATAACATTAATCACATAGGCACCAATATAAGGGCCTATTTAAAGGAAAAAAATACTAGTGGAGTACAGTTAAAGGAAAACCAAATATGCAAATCAATCACAAACACTTCTCACTGAAGCCGAAATATATCAGCCCATAAAATCTACAATGTAAGACAAAGCTGTACCCTTTACCTGAACAAAATATGTATGACCATTGCAAAAGATACTTGCAGGCAGAATGCCTAACTTAAGAGTTCCATCAAAAGCATATACAAGTCCACTTTCTGCATCAACAGATGGGCCAAAATATCTGTACAGAAGCTGGTTAAAAAGAATTTGGTCCCAAATGGCGTCATGTGCTATACACATCTCACGCCATAGCTTTGCAAATCTTCTTGTCACATTTGAAGGACGCCAGTGAAAAAGTCCAGCATTAAATGAACCAGTCACTGGAAAAATAAAGCCAAATAGTTAGTTGACTGGACCTCTCAACAAAACATACATTCAGAAAAATCATCAAGTCTAATTTACGTATTCCAATATGATTACATTGCTTAACTAAGACATCACTGAAAGTGACCTAAATAGCCACAGAATGACTGGAGGATGGTCATTCTGCTAGTTGTGTTCATAGGCCGTCGTGTCAATACTTTGAAAATTGAAGCATTGATGTTAATGTAATTGAATATACATATATCATTACTTTTAAACCCTTTTTATGTTTCTATTCTTAGGAGAACTGAGTCACCAATAAAGAAATGCAATAGGGATCTTATCTGCGGTATGCATTCTTTACAGAATAGAAAAAACTCATAACAGTCCTGGAAGCTAGTCTTATTGATCCAGGCATGTGAACTTTTCACAACATGGCTTAATGCTCAAAAATACCTGAAAATATATTTTTTTGATCCTAACTGCACTGTTGTGAGCATAACTTTGTGCTCAGGACTACATTTTGATCCATTCAAGAATTGTTGGAAAGATTAGAGAGAACAACAATTTCCGCAGGCAAACACTCTGGAGGCCATCAAAAATGCAAAACAAAATAATCACTAAAAATAATACTTTTCTATTTTTAGATTTTCGTAGCAAAACTGCATTTCTAGCTATGTTGACATATCATTAAAAGACAAAACACAAAAGGACAAGCCATATGTATATAAATTTTCATTTAATATGCACTTTGTAATTGATGGCAGGTGAGTCACCACATTTGCATATGGGTGATCTTCTAACTCATGGAAGGTGAACCACCACATTTCCATATGGGTGACTGTTGGTTACGAATCTGCCACTAGGATAGGATTTTAATATATATGCGCCCTAGATTCGCCCAGCATATTGAAAGGCCAAAAGGAAGGAATGCCTTCCATGCCAATCTCCGGAGTAGGCCGGCTTCCTATGTTTTCTTGATTTGGGTTTAAGCTCAGAGTGCAGGAAAGAGATTATAAATTACTGAAAGAAACATAAATATGTCTGTTTTCGGGTGGGGAAGATAAGCAGCACGGAAACAAACCAATCACCACTACTAACAACAATCTAAGCAGAATATGTAACAAAAATCATTAACGTTACTTTATTCTATGTATCCCTCACTTTAAGCATTCCAGGTACACTTAATTGCCAATACAGTTATCCAGATAAGCAGAATAAAAGTAATCAGAAATATAAGCAACATGAGGCAGAAATGCTTAACGAAGGCAGCATACAAAATAAAGACAATCAATGGAGCCAAGTATATTTTGCATTCAAAAGCAAACGCATAGCTACAGAAGTCTCCTAGCAATATATCTCCCATCCACCCTTATACAATGATATGGCACAGCTATTTATAGCGCAATTTTCCCCTCGATTACAACTTTGGGCACAGAATCCCAGACCTGACAACTGCTAAAAAAGCTAACAAAAGCGGCAAAAAGCGGTTGATGTTGACCTCTACGGGTATGGAACGTACTTGCAGCAAGGTCCGCTTGAAACCCTGGCAGCTACGTGGCAGTCCGGTAGATGAAACCTCGAGTCAGCTTGAATGAGGGTAGTTGCGGTACAATAAGTCAGTCCACACTCGCACACCTTCTGTCACATCTTTGACTCGAATCTTGAGGTTGTACACCTGTCGGAATCTGATGGGGGGAAGAATTTGTCATTGAAGCTCATAATTTATCTCTCGCCCGGCTTCGCACAAAATTGGAGCGCAGCCGGGTAGCGCAAGGTGGAAGCAGCATAGTCGGGAAGGCCTTCGTGCCTTAGAAATTTTCTGGGCAGTATTTTATCATCTTTGGCCCGAGTGCGCACAAGTTGGTGAGTGCAGCTCGACTTCGCTGCGAAGTCGAGCGGCTCGACAGTTAGCCAATTTTCCGAAGTCACCACGGCCAGCTAGCCCTACTGCGCATTCTCTTTAGAACGCCGCCCGACTTCGCTGCTAAGTCGGACGGTGCTCAGCAATTAGTAAATTTTTGGCCGTTTTCAAATCGGACGCCGCCCAAATGCGCACTAACTTTAGAGCACAGCCCAACTTCGCTGCGAAGTCGAGTGGATCAATTTTGCCCAGGTGCGCACAGATAAGGAAGCACAGCCCGACTGCATTGCGCAGTCGGGCGAACAGCATACTTAGAAGATTTTAGGGCTTTTTAGCCCACTCAGAGAAACATTTAGAAACATGGACAAGGAGGTAGAGAAAAATGGAACTGATGGCGGAGAAGAGGGGAATGGTGAAGGGGAGAAAAGAAAGAGGGAAGCGAAAGCAACATCCTTACAAAAATTTGAAGACATAGCACCCCGTGCAAAATGTGACAACATTCCTGGCGGCTCGCGGGGTATGGAGCTCGCCTCGATGCATGAACCAAGCCTTTATCCTTTGGGCGCAGAGGAACTCCCTTCCCCTGCATCCTGCTGCTGCTGCTGAGTTCCCTTCTTGGGTAACTGTTCTCCTTCGGGCTCGCTTTTAGCAGTCTCTTCCTCTGATCCTTCCTCTTCTTCTCTTTCTGAGCCTAACTGCTCAGCACCACCATCACCCTCCTGTTCAGCAGGCTGATCCCACTCACGGACATGCTCGTAGGCGGCTTTGGCTTGATCCCAAGCTACTGCCTGGAAGGGCTCTAAGTCGCTGATATCCTTCAACGCTCCTTTGAATGTCGCGACCATATGCACGTCAATGGTGTTATACCTCTCTCCCAGCTCCTGGAGGCATGTGTTAATCTTGCAAAATTTAGACACCATTTGGGTCACCTATGCCTCTTGGACTGGGTCAGTCCAACCATCAATCGCAGATGTGTTTTCCTCGAAAAACAGCCAGTCTTGTTTTACTTGCTCTAGGGCCAAAAATTCTCCATCCTTGACAATCTCGGAAATCCGAGCGCAGAGAGAGTGTTGAAGGGGGCCAGGCAGATGTTCATTTCATGGTTCAATACATCCAGCATCTTCCTGACAGCTCTGATCTTCTCAGTTTTCTCAAAATAGTTTTGCAAGGTTACCCTTGCATCTGCCCAGTCTAGAGCAATTCGAGACATAGGTGGAAATCGGAGGCCCTTGCGCGCAAACTCCTCAAGTTTTATTGCCAAGTCCAGCCACTGCCTCGCTTGGCGTTCAGCCTCCTCTACCGCAGGCTTTCCCTGGGCAGAAACTTCTTGGATTCTGGATGCAAAATCCAAAACGGACAGGGACCTGACAACATTAGTCCTGCAGTCCAGTAGCTAACTAGCTCGCATCTCCTTGATCTTGTCCTTTGAAAAGGCAGTTGCCTAGGACGCTTTCTCCTCCAGCTGTGTTTGAGTTTTCTGCAGCAGATTCTGCAACTAGGCAACATGCTCAAGTGCTGCCTTTTTCTCCTCTGACAGCTGCTCAGCTGTCTTCCTCTGTGTTGCTGCCTCTTGCTGGGACGCAGCAAGCTGGTCCTTCAAATCTTTAATCTCCTTTTGAGCAGATTCCAGTTGCGTCGTGGCCTTGGCCAGATCCTCTTCTAGCTGCCTTGAATTGTTTTGAAGCTGAAACAACTTCTCTCGGTTCTCGAGCCGCTTGACAAGGATATTATCAGTCTTTCGACGAATACCATTGATTTCGTATTCCTCGCTTATGTCGTCGAAACTCTTCTCCTTGGTTCGGTGCTCATAATCTGCCTCAGTCATCTCCCGGAGATGCTTCTTGACTTTTGGGATTAACTTCTCCGTTCGTAGCACCCTCCTGTCCAAGTCAAACTTTGTGCGCTTCATAGGAATGGCTATCTCCTCGGCTCTTCTCTTCTTTACGCCTTGGAGGAAAGAGGCAGAACACCCTGTGGCCTTCGCGACTAGAGACTGGTCGTCCGTAACTTGCAGTTGTTCTCCCATTAGGTCCAGCTCTGCCAGCATAGGGTATGCCAAGGCCAAATCCTATTGTAGCATCCTTCCTGAAAACAATGAAGTAGGAGATATTCCAGATGATAAGGTCCCTTTTGAGGGTGACCGGGTCCTAGGGGAAACGAGCGACTGCGTAGGAGGTGGAGATGGGGTTTTGAATGCGGCGGGTGAGCGGCACGATGATGTAGATACAGCTTCAACGCTGGCCACGGGTGAGAGATTTAGGGTTTGACCCAGGGTTTGAAAAACGTTAGGGTCCTAGGCAAAACGTCCAAAGGAATGGGGGTTGGGGAGGGACTGGGTGATTGGCGATGTGGATGAGGCGACTAAGGCGTGCCCCGATGCAGAAGAGGAGGGCGTGATAGCAGGGCTAACTGGGATTTGTGATACAGGGGAAGAGGACGTACCTGCGTGCTCCGCCTGAGCCGGTGCTTGAATGACGCCTGCTGCCCAGACCTCCACTTCTTTCTCCGAACTATCTAACGATATTATTTCAGGTGCGACCGCTCCTATCCGTAGGGCCGCCACTATCTGCTGTGCAGCCTCCTTTTTTGGCGGCTTTATTTTGGTCTTCTCGCCCCTTTTCATTTTCTTTTCTCCTGGAGCGGCGGTTTGTTCGGTAGAGGCAGAGACAGTTGGTGCGTCAGGTACCGAGGCGCCAACGGTGAACTTGTCCTTGGGCCTTGTCGGAGGGGTGCCCACTACTACTGCTTCACCGATTGACCCTTCTGGCTTCTTCTCCGTTTGAGGCAACTTTTCGGGTGCTGGAGACAACATTGGGCCCACCTGACTGCTTTTTGGCGCCTTGCTGCCGAATGGCTTTCGAATGGACAAATGTTGTGGTGGGGGCTTCCTTTTATATCTTTTCCTGGCGCTTAGGGGAACGCAATCTCGAAATGCGAACGGCTCCCATTTGCCGGCATATTTATCATAAAAGGCCGAAAAATCATCATCTATGGCCAATGTCTTTTTGTTCGATTTATCGTGTTGCGTGCGACACCTCATCTTCCAGCATTCAATTATTTTTTCCTTTTCCCAGCCAAGGGGCGCCACCTTTGTGAAGAACTTTCTGAAACTGGCTGAATCTAGCTTGTGATCGTCGTTATGCTCTGGATCATAATCCACCTCTACACAGTAGAAGTCATGCCATGGTGGCCATGAATGCATTCGCTCAATGTGCCATTCCAAGTCTGCCCCTGTCTTGTTGCACCTCTCTTCCATGATTTCTGCTCAAGGGCAAACATGCACAAATTTTCCTCTGATCCCAATCGGGTCGTATTTCCAGCACTGTGGTAATTGTATCAGGCCTAAGTTGAGGAGTGCTTGCTCTAGGTAGATGTGCTGCCCAATTTCATGGACTTCAATGTTTCCCAGACAAAAGGATATTTGAAAACATGGCCCTTCTTTTTTCCCTAGCTGAATTCCTCCTCAACGCAATCCATCTGCCGCGCTCCCTCCATGCCGAATTGGTGCTCAGTGCAAAAATAGGGCAGCAAGAACGGCTTCCCTTTGAATCCGTAGATTCTGATGACGACGCCCTGGGTCAACCGGAAAGTGTCCCCGTATTTGTTTTTCGTCAGGTACTTCGTCATAACCAGGGGAGGGCGAGACGCCTTGCCATTGAACAGTGCCAGGGTCATACCCAAGAATTTGAAATTAAAATCATAATAGGACCCCCTTCTATACAGCAACTCCGTCCACTCGTATACCGGCAGCAGTGCGCCCTTCTCATTTACTTTCTTAAGCCCGGGCACCCTTATTCGATAATGTGTATGATAGAGGCACAACCATGCAAGGAATGAGCAGTGCCGGAATTCAGTTGTCTGTCTCTACTGTATCCTAACTAGGTTCAAATGTATGGCATACGCCACCCAGTCCGCCCAATCAAAAAAGATTGGGTGCCTTCCGCTTCTCTGCGCAGTGGGGTCATAGAATTCCCCATGCAAGATACACTCTGCGAGTGCCAACTGATATGGGTGCACCACTCTGTCTGTGCCGCAGCCAAGAACCCATGCGAGGATAATGTAGATATACCTGTTCTCAAATCTCTCTAGGGGTATAGAACCAGAGAACAAGCTCGCAGATGGTAGTGGGCACTTCAGTTTTGAATTTAAAAAATCTCGCATCCTCCTGCCCTGGCTGAACCTGCCCGCCTGCTCTTCCAAATTAATCTTTCTGACGATGGCATTTGGGTCGTATTGGAGCCCTGGGGCGAAGGCTGGCTATACGCTTTCTTTAAAGAGGGTAAACAACACCCTTCCTTGGCAGTCGCAGACCTACCGGGTGGCTGGTTTGTAATACGTCGCAATTGACTCGACCAGCTCCGGGCAGTGGTGGATAGGAGGGCACAAGAACCAGTAAAGGTTCGATTTATAGGAGGCCCCAATGTGGTGCAAGGATGAGACCTTGTCTGCCCACTTCGCGATATTGGGACGCAGCTTGGTGAGACTAACGGAGTACTCACCATCTTCGTATTCAGCCAGGCAGTTGATGGGCGGCGGCAGAGGACCTTGTGTTTTAGCTCGCCTCGACCTGAATTTTCCCCTTTGCTCCTATGGCGCCTCAATCTCATGATCGCTAGATTCTGTGTGTTCCTCGGCTTCCCGCTCTTAATCACTGGATTGCGCCTGCATTGGCACCTTCCCCTTGTCTACTCTCTGCCCTTCACTCATGGTACTAGAGACAAATTATAGCCGTTGCAGAGCTTAATTTCGCACTTTTTCTCTTTTTCACTGCGCAGCTCAGATTTACACTGGTAATTCTGGCGTTCTGAGTAAGTAAGGGCCCTTTTCTAAGAATGGAAAAACAGCATTAATGGTGTGAGGGGGAATTTAAAGTGATTTGCCCGAAGTAGGTAAAAAGTGTCGTTATTCCTCGGCGGCCGCGCGTGGGATCTTCTATTGGAAAGCGCAACTCGTACGCGGTTGGCCCCCTGTGCGCTCTCTTATTAATAGCATCTGCTTTGAAATACGCACAATCATTCCTTAAAATCTTCGAACTTCGTGCTTTTACTGACATCACCGCCGCCATCTGGGCACACGCTTCGAGGCACTAAACTGAGGGAGGCCCCGACCAAGTGTGCTCAAAAAGTGAGCGCAGCCCGACTTCGCGTTATGCAAGGTGCGCCCTCAGGAGGCCTATACTTAGAAAAATTTCACCATGCACCTTGCCTCCGGGATGCACCCGTCGGAGTGCGCAAAACTTTGAGTGCGCAGCCGACTGCGCTGGGAAAATTTGCGCAGTCGGGCGAGGACACTTAGATGATTTCTATCCTTTTCTCCTTCCTTTCTGCCCGGCTGCGCTCAAAAAAGGGTGCACAGCCCGACTTCGCTACGAAGTCGGGCGGCGTGGCTAGCACTTAGAAAATTTTTTGGACTTTTCTTGGTCACCTTTTGCTTCTTAACCTCCCGACGTCGCACAACGTTAAGAGCGAAGCCCGACTTCGCTGCGAAGTCGGGTGACTTTCCTGCATTGGTCAGTCTTGAACTACCGTGCAAAACTTTGCTTCTTTTTTCATACTTGGATTTCTTTTGACTTAAAAGCTGAAAACTAAATGACTGAAAGAAATATTCACATTCTGAAATAAACTGAACTGCAGGAAATAAATAAGAAAAATATGTAAAAGGTAGGACCTTTTGACAACCTTCAGTGGTGATAGGCCTTCAGGTGAAAGCCATTAACAGGGATCGGGAGGAGCTGTCCCTCCATGTCTCTAACACAAATGCATTGAACTGGTTTATCCGAGCGATCTGATAGTGGCCTTCCCAGAAGGCATCAAACTTGTCGTGATTGCCCGGATTCGCCTTCAGTGAATCCCATTTGAGCACTAAGTCCCCGATTTTGAAAACTCGGGTAGTGGTCCCTTTTGCAAACCAGCTTTGAGTCGCTTCAGCGTGCTTAGTAAAGGCCTGATACGCCTTCTCCCGTTCTTCTTCTAGCTGCAACAGTTGACAAAGTCTAGCATCCACGGGGTCCCCATCACTTTTCTCGTCTTCTAACAACCAGAGTGCGGGCATTTCTATGTGGGTAGGCAGGACAGCCTCCTTGCCGTATACAAGGGCGTAAGGGGACGTCTTGATGGATTTTTTGAAAGATATGCGATCCGCCCATAACGCTCGGTCCAGAAGTAGGTGCCACGACCTCTTATTCTTCTCCACAGTTTTCTTTATGATTTTCAAGAGATTTTATTGGTGGACTCGGCCAGGTCGTTTCCCTGCAAATAGTAATTTGAAGAAATCTTGTGGTAAATGCCATACTTGCTGGTAAACTCAGTGAGTACCGCACCTGCAAACCCTGGACCATTATCTGTGACAATTGCCTCTGGAATCCCAAAACGGGTAATGAGGCTCTCAAGGAACCCAATGACCGTCTCTTGGTCAGCATGCTTTGTAGGCAACGCCTCAACCCATCGGGTAAAGTAATATGTGGCGGTTAGGATGAACTTGTGTCCCGTCGAAGAGTTGGGCGTTATTGTGCCGATGAAGTCCAAACCCCACTGCTGAAACGGAGTCTCGGCTTGAATTGGCTAGAGGGGCAAGGGTGCCTTCCTATTTCTGCCGGAAAACCTCTGGCATTTTTCGCATTTCACACAGACTGCATGTGCGTCTGTGAAGAGGGTGGACCAATAATAGCCGGCTCTGATAATTTTTAAGGCCGTAGGCCTTCTTGAATGATGTCCTCCGGGCATCCGAGAGTGAAATTCTCCGAGAACCTTTGGCTTGTCTGATTCCTTGACGCACTGCAACAGGATGTCGTCAATATTTCTAAAATACAACCCCTCAGGGCGCAGTACATACTCCAAGGCGTTCAAGCTAAACCTCCTTTGTGAGGCGTTGAGATGATCTGGACATCTCCCTATGTTGAAGTACCACACGAGATCATTTGTCCAATCATCCTCCTCTGATAAGGAGTTGGAAAGGTTGGCCTCTGTTACTGGATCTTCCCACTGGCAGGCAGAGATTTCGGCTGCAGCGCTCCGAGCCAACTCTTGGCATAGGGCCCGCCCTTGGATTAGCTTTGTTGGCCGTACCTCTATGTCAAACTCTTGTATCTTGGCAATCCATCCTGCCCTCTTGTGACCTGGCTCCCCTTGGATGATGAAATTTCTGACGTCCGGGTGTATCACGAAGACAGATATCCGACTCTGGCAGACGAAGTGCTTGAACTTTCTCAGGGATCTCATAACTGTGTGCACTTGCCGCTCAATAAAATTGTATCTTTCTTCGTGCGGCTGAATCACCTGGCTTAGGAATGCTATGGGGCACTCCTCGCCATCATCTCCCTTCTGAGTCAGGACTGCAGCGTAGCTTTCAGGCTCTCCCACTGCATACACGATGAAATCCTTAGAGTAGTCTGGATTTATTAACACTGGAGCCTGGGCAATTTTGGCCTTGATTTCTTCAAAGGCTTGTTTCCTCTCGTCAGTCCATACAAATTCAGCATCTTTTTTCAGGAGCTCAGCCATGGGCTTGATTACTTGTGCAAAGTCTGGCACAAACTTCCTCACAAAGTTGATTTGGCCAAAAAATGATTGCAGCCCCTTTTTGTCGACAAGGATGGACAAGCGAAGAAGAGCCTCCGCTCTGTCAAGATCAACTGCAAGGCCCTTTTCAAAAATAACATGTCCCAGCAGTTTGCCTTCCTTCACCGCGAAGATTGATTTCTTCGGGTTGATGGAAATGCCAAATTCACAGCATCTCTCAAATACTTGCTGCAAGTTGGAGGCATGGTCCTCTCTTTTGTGTGAAAACACAGTCATGTCATCCAAGTAGATGACAATGATCTTGTTGAGTAGCTCTCGGAACGCCAAGTCCATAGCCCTTTGAAATGTAGCCTCGGCATTGGAAAGACCGAAGGGCATACGCTGATATGCAAACGTTCCCCATTTGATGGTAAACGTTGTCTTGTGCTGATCTTCGTCTTTCACCCATATTTGGTTATAGCCGGAGAAACCGTCCAAGAGGGAAAATCTTTGAGCTCCTGCGACTACGTGGAGGATTTGATCAATTTGGGGGAGCGGGTAATGATCCTTCAGTGAAGCCTAATTGAGGTTCCTGAAATCCACACAGAGACGGATGTCTCCATTCTTTTTCCTCACGGGGACCAGATTTGCGACCCAAGAAGAGTGCTTGATGGGAAAGTTTACGAATCTATCATCACGCTTCACCAGCAAAGTGAGACTTGAGTCTCCTCGGAAGAAACTCCATCTGAGCTTGTTTCTTCTTCATGATTGTCATGTCGTTGGAAATTGTATGGTAACCGGAGGCAAGAGCCCGCACCTCCTGAAGGATCTTATTCTGAATATCATTATCAGCAGGCGTTGGCCGGGCCGACGGAGGTATTGCGGCTAATGGTGGAGGAGCAGAATATGTCGAGTATTGAGGGAGAGCTGAGAGTGCTGGATATTGCGGAGGTGGAGGTTGCGGATTAGGATAATGTATCTGGGGCTGACCATACGGGTTTATAACTGGCGTTGGGTTCCATGGCTGCTGGGGGTACTGATTTGACGAGGATGACATCGCACCAGACGCGGGCGGATATTGTGACTAAGGGAAATCAGGATAGATGGGAGGCTGCATTCTATGAGGAAGCCTGCCTATAGAAATTATGTCTAATTCTGCTTGCTGGGCAGCCTCATATAAAGCGGGAAAAGTGTTGACCAGGGCTATCTTGAGAAGTAGACAAATGTTTGTATTAAAAGACCTCAAGTAATAGTGAGCAGCCAGTCCCGCAGGAGGACGGAGCTCAAGAGGTACTCTTTTCCAGAACCTCGCAAACCTCACGTTGAAGTCCGATATCTCCTCTTGCGGATGGCGTTGGATACTTTGAAACGGGTGCAACAATGAGGAGGGATCAACGAACTCATTGCATCCCTTCACTAGCCTGCCGGCTAGCTGGGGCCATCCTGTGATAGCTCCTTCTGGCAAAGATCTCCACCAATAGAGAAGCTTCCCTCTCAGAGAAAGGGCTAACAGACGGGTCTTGACACTCACTAGTGATAGAGTGCAATGTAGCCAAGGCCAGGATGTCTTGGATGTGCTCGTACGCTGTCTTCCCGATGCCATCATACGTGGGAATCGATTTCAAGGCAGCGGGAGGAACAGCTTCTTGTCCCACTAGAGCCAAGGGCCCTGTGGAATCAACGGTTGGGAAGAGATCATCATCATTTTGTTGGGCAGCCATGTCTTCTTCCACTTCTTCAAGCTAATCAATAGTATAATCAGTATCAGTGTTGTCCGAAGTTGTAGGTTGTTCTTCAATTTCGGCCTCTCCAACTTCTTCAGCTTCTTCAACCTCAACTTCTTCTATTTCAGCTTCAGCTTCGGGTTCGTTTTGGTGAGCTTGGTAGTCAGCCAGCCTTACTCGCTCTCCAGGAGCATTGATGTCGATTTCGTAGAGATCAGGTTGTTGTCCTGGGTTCCTTGCTCTCCACATTCTCGTATGCATGAAGGCTCTTTAGATATTGGACCAGTCTCACGTACTCAGAGAATATTCAAGTACAACAGAGTCGTAAGGTGTTCTGATTTGATAGCAACGAAGCGAACACCGATGCTTCGATTCTGTTTCGGGGTGGGAAACTCCCGTGTCCCACCGGGCGTGCCAGAGAAACTGTTGGTTACGAATCTGCCACTAGGATAGGATTTTAATCTATATGCGCCTTAGATTCGCCCAGCAGATTGAAAGGCGGAAGGAAGGAATGCCTTCCGTGCCAATCTCCTGAATAGGCCGGCTTCCTATGTTTTCTCGATTTGGGTTTAAGCTCAGAGTGCAAGAAAGAGATTATAAAATACTGAAAGAAACATAAATATGTCTGTTTTTGTGTGGGGAAGATAAGCAACACGTAAACAAACCAATCACCACTACTAACAGCAATCTAAGCAGAATATGTAACAGAAATCATTAATGTTACTTTATTCTATGTATCCCTCACTTTAAGCATTCCATGTACACTTAATTGCCAATACAGTTATCCAGATAAGCAAAATAAAAGTAATCAAAAATATAAGCAACATGAGGCAGAAACGGTTAATGAAGGCAGCATACAAAATAAAGACAATCAATGGAGCCAAGTATATTTTGCATTCAAAAGCAAACGCACAGCTACAGAAGTCTCCTGGCAATATATCTCCCATCCACCCTTATACAGTGATATGGCGCAGCTATTTATAGCACAATTTCCCCCCCGATTACAACTTTGGGCACAAAATCCCATACCTGACAACAGCTGAAAAAGCTGACAAAAGCGGCAAAAAGCGGCTGATGTTGACCTCTGCGGATGGAACGTACTTGTAGCAAGGTCCGCCTGAAAACCTGGCAGCTACGTGACAGTCCGGTAGATGAAACCTCAAGTCAGCTTGAATGAGGGTAGTTGCGGTACAAAAGTCAATCCACGCTCGCACACCTTCCGTCACATCTTTGACTCGAATCTCGAGGCTGGACACCTGTCGGAATTTGATGGGGGGAAGAATTTGCCTTTGAAGCTCATAATTTATCTCCCGCCCAGCTTCGCACAAAATTGGAGCGCAGCCGGGCAAAGCATGGTGGAAGCAACGCAATCGGGAAGGCCTTCATGCCTTAGAAATTTTCTGGGCAGTATTTTATCATCTTTGGCCCGAGTGCGCACAAGTTGGTGAGCACAGCCTGACTTCACTGCGAAGTCGGGCGGCTCAACAGTTAGCCAATTTTCCGAAGTCACCAAGGCCAGCCAGCCCTACTGCGCATCCTCTTTAGAGCGCCGCCCGACTTTGCTGCGAAGTCGGGCGGTGCTCAGCACTTAGTAAATTTCTGGCCCTTTTCAAATCGGATGCCGCCCAAGTGCGCACTAACTTTAGAGCGCAGCCCGACTTCGCTGCAAAGTCGTGCGGCTCAATTCTACCCAGGTGCGCACAGATAAGGAAGTGCAGCCCGACTGCGTTGCGCAGTCGGGCGAACAGCATACTTAGAAGATTTTGGGGCCTTTTAGCCCACTCAGAGAAACAGTTAGAAACATGGACAAGGAGGTAGACAAAAATGGAACTGATGGCGGAGAAGAGGGGAATGGTGGATAAGGGGAGAAAAGAAAGAGAGAAGCGAAAGCAGGATCCTTACAAAAATTTGAAGACATAGCACCCCGTGCAAAATGTGACAACAGTGACCTTCCATATTCAATACGGTGGATTCCAACACACCAATTCTTGTATAAAGAGAGATGCACCCGACAGTAAAAAGCACGAGTAATCGATGTCACGTTATAGCCTCACATCTCTTCTCAAAGATTGCTTGCATTGTACTCTGTTTTTTGAGCAATAAAATCATTCTGTTATTTTGCTTATATATCTATGTTCTAGTTTGTTATACTTTATTATTATTTTTTTTGCATTCTTTCATGATCTTACTTAACTCGAAATTCTTAGTTTCGAATCATTTATGGATTCAAAGAACAAAATGGCATCATACCCGGAATAATATAGTAAAAATGACACAAAAGAAAAGATTGTCTATAAAGCAGATTACTAATTTAAGAATAAACCTAAGGTGCAATACACAAGGCAAAACAGAACAATTATATCACTGTAAAATGGCCTTAGCATATCATTATGGTCTATCTATTTTTCTTGTCTTCAATGTTGTATATGTTGTCACATAAACTCACTTTTAGACAGGAAGAAGCTTCAAACTTAATTTATTCAACTTAGATATACATCTAACAACCAATTCAATGAAATCACTTTGCCTACAGTATTTTTGTGTCAATGTAGAAAAGCAAATATATTGGAAGGAATTGAAAATCTGTAGAAATATTATTTATAAGGAAAAAATTCCAAGTAGACCTTTGCTATGGGAAAACAAAGTTTAAAACTTGAATAGCATGGTTGCTCTGTCCAAAGCAATATCAAATGGCATGAGCTCAAGTGGTTAAAAATGTGGGATCCCAATGTGGAGACCTAGGTTCAAATCTTGATATGCAATACATACATAATTCCCAGTAGTAATACCACTATATGGTTTGTTGAAATACCGCGGTAAGACAGCCATGATGTAATAAGGGAGGGCACTTTTCAATACCACATAACCAATTAGAAAACAAAACAAAACAAAAATTACTTAAAGCAATACAGTAATTGCACATAATTCTTCCTTTACAAATCAACTTTTTTATGCAGATATTGCATCACACAAAATCACCAAGCAGAATAATATGCACGAGTGAGCTGCTTCCTCAAATAAACATGTCAATACATGGTAGATAACATATAGAAAAAAATGCACCATTGCCTTCCTACAGTTAACTGATATCAAATTATGAGGACCTGACTACACTGCTAACTCTAATGTTCACCTCTTTTCCCATCTTCTAGCCTGTCATCCATCACTGTGGGCACCAACTGATCACTTGATGTTAAAATATCTGCTGCAGGAAAACGAGAAAAATATGGAAGAGGATTCTGCTCCACGTGGCAGAAGAAGAACATTAGAGGTATTAATGTGGAATCATGCAAATGCAATTCAAAAAATAAAGGACAAGTAACACGCAAAATCATTCACTAATTTTCATCACATTGTCAATACCTAAGAAATCAATACAATATGAAAAGCAGGGTCTTCCAATAAATTGACATTAGTACCATGAAAAAAGAATGGCACTTTATAGCTCTTTCTTTGGACCGTTTAATTTCCAAATTTGATAGTGGTGTGGCTGATTTTCTCTTAAATCACAAATGGCCTTATAGAGAAAGAAATTTTGAGGCTTTTCAATATGAATTCTAGATCTGTAATCATAATTTTCTTCTTGAGGCTAGATAACTCGTTGATGGGATGCATTAGTCTAGGGTTGTGGTTGCATATGTGCACATGGGCATGTGTGTATGTTGTATGTATCCTAAAATGTCCTAGGTATATCTGAGGTACCACATTACATGTGCAAATACTTCCTGGTTGAGGTTGGTCCCTATTACAAAGTAGGGCCCCTGCAAATTGTTCAAAGTGGAGCAGTTATTACAAACTAGTCTAGGACTATCTAATCAACGGATGCAAGCCAGCTTTACTTAAGATCCAAGACAATACACTAAGGCAGAGTATTAATATGCTGATTAAGCAAGCAAAGATCGAAGGCTTCAAGAATTTTATGAGACAAATACCATAGCAAGGATGAAGGTCTAAAATTAACGCATATCGCCAAACAATTTAGGTATGGTAAAAGGACCATAAAAAAGAGGTCTAAGCTTGCAAGATGACCCTTGTAATCGTTTTTCTGGATGGCCAGATATACTTGATGAGCACTTTCTAGACTATGAGAACCTCAATGCTCACATGACATGCTTTGAATTTGGCTTGTTTGGATGAAATTTTTTGATATTGTTGATATATGTTTTAGACCTACTGAACACACTTCTCTACTTTTCTGTGTTCCCATTAGGCACTACGTACAGAAGCAAAATGCAGAGACACATAGAGTAAGTCAATGGGTTTCACTGATTAGAAACTAGACGAGGTTCAAACAAACTGTGCCTAATTATATAGGTGGAGAAATTTTATCCATATAAACCAAAGGAGTTTGTGTGTGTGTGTTGTATATAGTTGTTCAGGGGTGCATTCAAGTTTTGTTGGTTTGTGGGTAGTTGAGTGTGTACAGTGGTTGCACTACACCAAGCTCCAAGATAGGGGCAATATGTACACCCTATTGTTCAGACTAGAGCTTGTATTGCACACTATTCAAAATGAATAATACATGTTTAATCTCTAATTGTTGTGCATTGTGTACTTGGTTGTGAGATGATCTTCTGTTATCTCCATTTACTTAGTTTAGCATCTCCTTTTAAATTGCATTATTTCTCATTACTCTACTGCACTGCATTTGTACACCCTATTATCTGGCCTTACGCATCAACGAGGCATGCCCATGATCATGTGTGTGGTGTATGCTCAACCAATCCACACTTTGGAGCTTGTGTTGCAGACTATTGGAAATAAATAATGCATGCTTGATCTCTAATTGTTGTGTATTTTGTGTTTGGCTGTAAGATGATCTTTTGTTGTCTTCATTTACTTAGTGTAGCGTTTTATTTCAAATTGCTTTATTTTTCGTTACTCTGCTCCATTGTATATGTCGTGTTGTGCATGATATGAATAGTTTTCCACACTACATTTTGGCGTTGTTGTCAAGATAGAACTGAGTGATTTATGAAGTTGATAAGCAAGAGTCCAAACCTTGCCCCAAGTCAAATATGACGACAATAGTAGGAACACCAGCCCACTAGAAAATCGGATAGAATTACACACAAAGCACTAAGTGTGGCTGACAATGAACCACGTGCAGAATCCTAGAAGTCAGAATATGCCACGAGAGTTGCCCCTTCCTTGCAAGAAGTGTAGGAGGTGTCAATTTTGCAATGCCTACTCACGAGGGAAGAGAGGCTATGTAGATGCCTTAGCCAGCTCAACAAGCAAAGATACGATGAAAGCAACAAAATCATTATAGCTGTAGAATGGGTTGGCTCCAAGGAAGGAACGTCGTTGTTGGAGATGGAATGAGTTTAGCCTCCTTAGGATGAGGAAAGTCCTTTGCCAACAAAAGATCTCTTCTTTGATGAGGAACGAAGCGCATTTTGATTGAATCTAGTTCGACTAGAAAGATTGTTATTGACAATGAAAAATGAAGAACTCACAAGCATTGTACATAGACGAGTTGGAACATGAATGTCACATCTATGTAAGTGCATGTATGCATGAACGCATGAGCCACCTTGGTGATAAGCTAGTTTCATGTTATATAGTGCGTCATATGTTGTTGCCACGGTGTTGTTGCATGTAGTCATAATGACATGTTTGTAATTATTTTAGTGTTATGGGGTATTACATTCAATGTTTCATGTATTTGGGTGGTTCAATGGTAGGCTCTTATGATTCCTATATTTATGATATCTACCTTGGTCGAGGGATGATAATGTCTGTCAAGTTATGTTGGTCAAAATTGGTCATTTAAGTTTGTTGTGCATGTGTTGTATGCCTCAAACAATGATGTATAACAAATAATTGGACTGTGAAGGATACATATCATGTGCAATATATTTACATATTTTGAAAGTATAATTAGGGCTTTATGGTATTGATATAAATACCCCCCAACCACTCCATCTATTGTAATGAAGTGTTGTGATGCTTATCCGAGAATAATACAATGATTATTTATGATGCTTAGGGGCAAACCAACACTGTCTCTTTCGTCATTTTTATGCTTTTCGTATAAGTTTTGAGTGGATGGATTGCTTCTGTCCTTTTCTAGAAATAGGTGTGAAATCCAACATGGTATCAAAGCGGGTATGGAGCAACATTGCTTGGTCACACAAAAAGTCAACTCAAAGCCTCAACTCCTTACAAGTTTTAGGGTGAATTCCTTCTCAAAGCTTCATAAGCATTTTCTTAATAAAAGGCGAAGAGGAGCTTTCACCATATCTTGTACTACTCATCCTTCCGACAATTTTGGTGATCTTTTGTTGTCTCCTCTTGTTGCTTCGTTGTCATCTAGGTTTTTATGCAAATTTGAAATCTACGATGCATTTCTTCCACCTTGCATAAAAGCTACAGCTCTTTGTTAACAAAGAAGGAAGGAAGCTACAAATTTTTGAATTTTGAATTTGCAAAATTTAAATTTAACACCTACACCTTAAATGAGCTTTTGGGAGGAAATTGCACGCACACCCATTTCAAATCTTTGGAATGCCCTATGTGCTTTGAGTACAACGTCACTCTCCAAGGAGAGGATGCATGCCTCTTCACGCCTACAGGAGACACCAAGGTGGACAGACAAATGCATATAAAGCTTTTTCAACAATTGGATCATAGGTTCAATATGGAGGACGTCGTTTTTGGTGTTTCTTTGAGGATTACATTAGAATAAACAGGCTCTTTTGTCATCTTATGTCCAACATGGCAGATTGACAGCCAGATCAAGAGAAAGCAAGCTTGTGCAGATGGCAAGGGAGGTTGAGATTTCAAAACTCACACCTTCCATTTTGGCAAGCAAGATCTCTGTCAAGTGAGGCAGACAGTTACTTTCAAGGAGGTGACAGTCGTATCAACACGACTGTCATTGTAGCCATACTAGTCAGCGAAGACGTGTTATGAGTAGTCAATCTAGAGTTTAAGTTTCGCATATGCAAGTTATTTAGTGTTATTTTAGTCTATTGGCTACCAAACACCCTTAAGCTTACTATTGAAAAGTGCCCTTTGAGTCCCAACGCAAGCATTGGGGGCTTAGCTAATGCAAAGAGTGTGGTTCACAACCAACCCAAGTTCGAATCTCTTCGAGGTTTATGGATGGATGATGTGGCTCTTTGGACAATATAGCGGCCAAAGTGGCATCCCTATGTGCCACCAAACAATATTTCTTCCCTATTTATACCCCTTCGACCAGTCAAAATTCAGCAAGTGCTGACATCACAGTGGTTCCAACAGTCCAATGGCACACAAGTGGCATAAAAGCAATGGCATCGGCAGATGCCAAGTGGTGAATTGAAATTGGACACTGCATTTCTAAGGTCTATTAGGCAAAACTTTTCATTTTTTCAATTTTTGAGGTTTATTAGGGCAAAAACTTATAAAGGCCATAGCTTTTGGAAGCATTTTGAGCCCTTTTTTTCAAACTGCACGATTTTTTGAGCTCATTCCATTGGCAACATCAGTTCAAGGACTCGTTATAGTGTTAGGAGTCAAATTGTCTAAGATGAATCCTCAAACTTAAGTTACTCACCTCAATGAGTGAAATTATAGCATATGGTCGACAAAGATGACCAGTTTACTACAAATGAACGAGCACCATAAATGAACCATAGATAAAGAAGACATTAATATCTGGTTCATTTGTAGGTGGAAAGAGGAAAGGTTCAAAGTTCCATGGCACTAGAAATAAATATTCAAGTTGGTTTTATACAACATGTATAACAATATTGCAAGTGAATGGCCTAGTTTGAGCTCACTTGATAAAGTTGTTGCTCAAAGTGTTGTGTAACATTGTAGTGGATTGGTACAGACTTAGCAAATCCATTCACAACATGAAGATACTTGTGATAAACATTCAAGAAGGAGTTTATACTCTTGCATGACAAAGACAAGATCTTTAAGGAAATGCAACGTAAGATAGAGAATGTACAATCGTACAATTAAAAGAGTTGGCTAACAAGTTGGACAAGGAAACATCTACTAGGCTGAAAAAGTGATGGTTTATTGAAGGACTTCTTCAAAAGTTTAGCGAGAAGATGAAGATCGTACCTCTAATGTTTCTACCACAGCAGTGGTATCCCACGATTGAAGGAACATAAAGGAATAAATGACAAGAAAAATCAGCAGTAAACAGCATTCACAATGTATGAGAAAAGAATATTCAGAACTGAAATGGAACAAATCTGCAATATATCATTTGCATTATGTATGGACAACAATGTACATTCAATTACAGTAGCAATATATTCACAATCACATGCAATTACATGCACAACGTAGATATGCTCCCAGGCACACACAACTAAATAGTTGAATGAATGTTCTATGATTAAGGATATATTCAGAAATATAAGGAGATCTATTTATACTTTTTGTAGGAAAGGGGATGTAGCTGCCAACTTCGACAACTTCTTTGCACCTAACCCTAACTATCGGGACACTAATTACATGACATTGTAATTAGATGAACATTGAAATTACACTTACATCTAAATTACATGCACATCCGAATTATATGAACATCTGAATTACATATACACTAATAATCAATTCGTCAAACACCTAGCGCACAAACTACACAATGACACAAAATGACAAAACCATATGTACAATCAAAATTATTTTCGCTTACATGGTTCTGTACATCATCAAACATGAGGTAGTGTTTGAGGTGGCACCACGTTAGAACTAGCTCCCACATCTACCTATTGCCACATTTAGCTAAGGGGTGAAAATTTTGAAGATTGCTGCCCTTCCCAGATCAGTCCCTCCTCTTTCTCCTTCCCGATCCTCCAGTCCAGGCAGTCTCCAGATTTGCAAAGTTCATGTTTCGGCTTCTCAGTTTCCAGTTTTCAGTTTCAGTACTCAGCAGATTCTGGCAAAGTTTGGGAAAAGCCCTGAATTTTTCTAAGTTAGGGGCACTCCCGTGGTCGCTCTTTTTTTGAGCGATCCCGGGAGTCGCTCCCTCTTTTTTGGCGATTCCCGGCTTTGTCTCTCCCTTTGGTGACCGACGACGACACCAAACTGCAGAGCGAGCGGGAAAAAATTGTCAAAATTTGTCTAAGGATGGACTTCCCGCGAGTCGCTCCACTCTGGAGCGACTCTCGTCATCGTCGATTTCCTCCAGCAACCCTCGGCGTCATCGACTGTCAGCAACAAGCAAAGAAGTGAAAAAATCCTAAGGCATGAGCAGTTGACGTCGGTCGCTCAGTTCTGGAGCGAACCCCATTGTCGCCCCTTCTTTTCAGCGACGCCTATCGTTGCTCCTATTTTCAACGACCGTGGGCGATGGGGAAAATTGATGAAAATTCTTCGAAGTGTTGGTTGACATCGGTCGCTCCATGCGGCGACGACTCCCTTCGTCACCCAATTTTTCCAACAATGCATGTCGTCGCCCTCTCTTCCAGCGAACGCCAGCAAGTGCAATGTTTTAAGAGTTGACCGAGGTCGCTCCATTTTGGAGCGACCCCCGTCGTCGCCGCTCTATCCCAGCGACCGCGGGCGAGGGTTCGCCCTCTCTTCCAGCGAACGCCAGCAAGTGCAATGTTTTAAGAGTTGACCGAGGTCGCTCCATTTTGGAGCGACCCCGTCATCGCCGCTCTATCCCAGCGACCACGGGCGAGGGTTCTAAAAGTTTTCTAAGGCATATGGTTGCAAGTTGACGTCAGTCACTCGGTTGATGAGCGACTCTCGTCGTCGCTGCTGTCTCCTGACGACCCCCGTCGTCGCCCCCCCATTTAGCGACCGCAAGCAGAAAAGGACCAAGTTGCGTAGTTTTCCAAGGCAAAGTGCCTCCCGAGTTCGCTCCATTCCTGAGCGACTCCCGGGGTCGAGTTTCTTTTGAGCGACTTTTGTCAACCCC
This sequence comes from Wollemia nobilis, assembly GCA_028583015.1. Taxonomy (NCBI): domain Eukaryota; kingdom Viridiplantae; phylum Streptophyta; class Pinopsida; order Araucariales; family Araucariaceae; genus Wollemia; species Wollemia nobilis. Next base: position 13,382,219 of record JAQPPZ010002969.1, on the reverse strand, counting down.
CTATTTTGGCGAACCTCAAACTTAAGCCGTAGACGAATAGATTTCGGGATTTGAACCAGTATTATCAGAGCTAAAGGCGCACTTCAGGGACAGGGTAGGTAAGCATTGATGGTGTCTTCAGAGACAAATTGTACCACACCTACCGCATTAATCAGACACGCCTTTTCAACCACCACATCTGTCCGGAGCTGTACCAATTTCAGGTGAATCTCGTTGCAGGTACACTCACGGCCAATAGGGTTCAAATCTCGACAGCCCTTGCCATCTTTGGGTTTTGTGCATCATTGTAATTGGGGGGAAATTTTTGCTATAAATAGCAGTCGACTTTCATTGTAAAAGGGGGGGAACATATTGCTAAGAAAGCTCTGCTGTAATCAAACACTTGCTTCTAATTCAAAGCATACTTGACTCTGACATTTGTCTCTTTCTTTTATGTTGCCTTCTGCAAGTATTTATGCTTATATTCATTTATTTTTCTGATTGCTGTAATTCTGCATTCTGGATTAAAGCATTGGCAATAAAATGAATCTGGAATACTGAATGAATGATACATAGGAAGGAATCACAGTGGCAGTTTCTGTTACATGTTTTGTTTTGATTGTTGTTGGTTTGGGTATTAGCTAGTAATCGTGCTACTTGTTCTTCCCCACCATAACCACATGCTATTTACATTTCTTTTTGCATTTTACAATCTCTTCCCTGTTCTCTTATCTTAAACCATAGTAGATTAGTATAGGAGTCATCCCTTCCTTTCGACCTTTCAATATGTTGGGCGAATCTAGGGCGCAAAAGACCAAAATCCTTTCCTAAATGGCAGATTCATAACCAGCTTGGCATAGGCTCGATACCTTGCCCACCAAAAGCCATAAAGTTGTGACTTTTGTTGTATCTCCTTGAGCCTTGCATGCAACTTCGTTTCCCTCCTTGCTGCCTCTGCAAGCTACTGATCTTTGTCCAAAATTAGCTAATCACAATGAGACACCTCCTACACTTTGGCTTCAAGAGCCTACTCTCTCATCATGCACTCTAATTTCAACATTTTGATTAGCTGATTTTGTTCCTCTCGTTCCTTTCTCAACCAATCCACCTTTGTTGCAACCTTGCCAATCTTGCTTTGGCCTCCTACTACGGTTTCCAAAGCTGCTCCTACATCTCCTGCAACTATATTGATCGTTCTTCTTCTTGCAACTTCAAGCTATTCACCATCTCCAAGAAATTCATTTTGGCATATGTTGATTCCAATTCTAATGCAAGCATGACTTTCTTGATGGCCTGTGATTCAAGATAATCATCAAATCTATCCTCACCGATATAAACTCGAGGTGGGTGCCAATACAATACTGGAGAACCCTCTAGCAACGTTCTTACTCCAATCATCGTTTGTGTGCTGCTACCTACACTGAACTCCCATGGCTAAATTTTGTGTATCTCGTCAAATGTCTTCATGTGCTCATCTTGGGGTCCAACCAATCAGTCTACACAACTCTGCATCCACTCGCAACTGTGATAGTGGCCATTCTCTCAAGGCACTGACTTGGAATTCACTTCGCACCAGGTCAATTACCCCTCCCGATCTCTAAAAGAAACTATCTACCTATTCATTTATCCTTGCACCATAAACTAAGGGTTGCCTCAAATTGGACACTACAATAAAACAGTGCTTGCTTGTGTCACCTTCCTCCCCAGGCTCATCATTGTCAATGGCAATTTCTTCCTTATCCTCCCCATCAAGTCCTCCTATGTCGATATTTGCTCTATCGACTTCACACTTCACCTGAATTTGTAGCTCAATCTGCTTCCTTGCATCAACCACAACATGCTTTCCCTTCGTCGCTTCATCTCCTTAGGTTGTCAATCGACTGCTTTGGCCCTTCTACCACAAAACATGCTCTGATATAGGTTGTCATCTGTGTTGTAGTAGATGTTATTTCAATTGGCTCCTCATCATCCAATTATAGGGAACCGCACCTCTCTGTCTCTACAAACCACCACAATGGAGTGTTGGCAAAACTCTGCTATTGGAAATTTGGTGTGCAGGTGCCCACCACAACTCCTTTTGCATATAATCCATGCAGCCCCTTGAAATTTGTCGATTGTGAGGTGTCCATTGCCTCTAATGCAGCATTAATCTCCTTATTGTCATCTACTGCTATTGGTGTTGACTATGCCATTTCTTGCATAGTTCCTTATTTTCTCGCCTGTTGCGCTATCTCCACTTGCATCGCTTCCTACAAAGCTATTGGTAGGTCTACCTACTTTTCTCTTCGTACATGCTCTTGTGAAGCCTCTACTACGATACTCACAATGGTACCTACAATGCATCCGTGTGCAACGTAGCTTCTCAAATGTACCAAATTGCCCTGTTACACTACAATAGGAGTTTGTCCATGAAGTTGGTAGCAATGGCCTATGATAAGTTGTACAGAACTCCCCCAATTGTACTAGCAATTGCAGTCTATAGCATTCCTTTGGGTGATATGATTTTCGCCACCTATCTCATGCCTATTGGGGTTGAGGTTGATACAACTGGAGTTGAGGCTAGTATAGTTGGTACTTGCCTCTTCTCTTCTCTCTCCAACTTCTCCAAAATGGGTAACCACTCCTCAGTCCCATTGGAATTAGAAAACTCAACTAATTGCACCGTTGGTGCCTTCCTCTTCTTCGTCATCATTGCATTCTTCTTCCCTGTTGAGGCCTTCACTGCTATTCATATTGGTCATGTTCTTGTTATTGGGGCCATATAGATCCAACTGAAAATGGTTTGTACTCATGCTGGTAAATTTTGAGGTAGTGCCAATATTGGAAATTGGACCTTCTCATACGCTACTACATACAAAAGTAGTGTCATGGCATAAAAAGACCATCAAAAAAATTTGATAAACCATAATAGAAAGTTCTATATGCGGTCTAACAAGAACAATGCCCAATCATACTTGACGCCACCCATGATGCCTTCCATGTATAGTACAAGCCAGGTGGGCATTCCGAAGCTCACTGTTCTTCGGACAATCAGGACATGACTAAGTTTATAGGAGCTAGTTCGGATTAGCCTCAACAAAAGAAATAGTGTAAATAGTAAAATAAGTGCAAATGTGCACAAATGTACATGAAATGTAAATGCAAATGAAATGCAATTTTATAATGTAATGTTGTTTGATGTCAAGGGTGATGACGTAAGCATTGATAAATCAAAGTCAGTATGTATGGCAAATGTATGTAATTAGTATGTACGAATGGAGAGCGGTTAGATGAGGTGTCCTAGACAACTGTTGTTGTTAACTACCAGCCCTCAAGGATAAATAGAACCCCCCATTCATTTGTGTGGGTAACCAAGGGATCTATTAAGTATCATCCATGATTGTGTATTATCGGTCTATGTAATACAAGTGTTGTACAAGCATGAGTAAATACAATACTATTCATCCTTCATTTGTGTGTCTGTGTATACATTCTGTGTGATATCATTGCTATAGCAAGTAGAATTGTAGGTTGTTCTTTCCAAGTTTTGTGTGCAGGTTGGATATGAGTTGCAGTCCAAAATTGTCGTACAAGGAAAGTTGTTGGAAGTGTCGTACAAGAGGAGTTGTAAGAGGAAATGCCGATGAGAAGTGTCATACAAGTCTTGGTGACGAAGTTTCTCATACAAGTGGAGTCATTGTCGTTCAAGTGTGTCGTACAAGTGACTATCGTATAAGTCACTTGTACAAGTGAGATTGTCAAGTCATTGCCATACACATAGGAGATGTTACTGATTGCATTCTCGGTTGACTACTGAATTTGTCATATCAAATTGTTCCTCCAAGTGTTGGAGTACTCACCACCTTGCTACATTTGGTACCGTTGTTGTTTGAAGTTCGAACCAGCATTGCATGAGTTTTGGAGACATGAATAATAGATAACTTGCCAGAAGGACATGGGAGACGAGGACACGAAAGAGTTGATAATCAACCAAAATGTAGTCTAAGGATTGCACAGCAACAAAAGAGTGTTGCGGAGGCAATATTGATAAAACTTGTGGATCTTGAAATGGAACATATGTGGAGTGACAGTACAAGTGAAGAAAGCGGAAGGTGGCAAACGTTGTTTTTAACAACAGAAGAGGAAGCGCAGAGGCACATTGAGCAAACGAAGATCAAACCAAGGAGGACGTTTGCGCAAGTAGAAGGATCATCCAACAAAGGCAAACATTGTTGCAGTAGCAGGCAAATAGAAATGTCCACAATTTTTTGATGATAGGAAAGACCTAGAACGCCATATTGGTACATGTGAAACAATATGACAAGCCAATGGAGTTCATGACGAAGGGTCCTGGCTAAGGTTGTTTTTGGCCACATTGCAAAAAATCCCAATGGACTAGTGTTTAAAGAGAGCAAACCCTTTCATGAAATGGGAGATGACTTAAAGGCTGAATTGACCAAGGAATTCAAAATACTCCATAATGATACTAAGCCATCAAGGAGGACGTTAGCCGCAACAAGGAAATCGACCACAAGGTGGGCAAGGTCGACTTCAATATGATTCGGACGGAAGATCCATAAGTCAATGTCAAAGATGCCAAGAGTGGCAGCACTTCACAAGAAACTGCCAAAATGCGGTAGTAGGTGCTAATGCCAAAAACAACAATGGGATGATGTGTAGATGGTATGAACCGGGTAATCATAGGAAGACCAATTGCCTAAAGAAAGCAAGTTTGCATAACTCACAAAATGTCAATTTTATTAACATCAAAGAGCCTCCAAGGGACCAGCAAAACAAAAAGAAACATGTCCTAGCCTTAACATGGGCTCAAGTAAGGAAAGCTGAGAAATATTCGAACTCTACCACAGAGAAGGAAAGATGGCAGGAAGCACATGACCAAGTTGAATAATAAACAAGGAGAACCAATTAAGAGAGACTCCCCCAAGAGAAGAAATGCTAGAGAATATTACATCATTTGGGTCATGTAAATGTACCACCCTTGGTACATAGCTAGAGTAGTAGATTATTTTAGAGGGTAGTTAGCTAGTTACTTCAAGTAGTATAACAATTGCACAAGTGTCTATGTGCAAGTTGTAAATGTGCAAGGTGTCCCCTTGTATAGCTAGGTAGAGTGTTGGCCAAGCAATCCATCTTTCTATATAAAGGGCTTCATAGTAAGTGATTATATATCACTGTAGGTAGTAGTAGGAATACTGGGTAGATCACCATATAGATTGGTGATGGGGTACAATGTAGTTATTTAGCATCATTTTTGGAGTGTTCATTTCCTCCATATTGCATTGTATCATTTTCGTCACTTTCCATTAATAGCATATTTCAGCATCTTACATTTCTGCATATTTTGCATCCTATGATTGCATTCTCCCTTGGCATACACCATCAAAAGCTAACAATGGTATCAGAGCCACGGTAGGTCGATAGGATTAGGGAGAGCTACAAGAGAGATAGAGAGGAAAAGCAATTCTCAGTTCCAGAATTTCTGAGATTGCATTTGGCTAGAGTCTTTCCACAAAGTGATAGGCAATTCGTGAAGTCTAGGACTCAGCATTCGTTCCACTAGATTGACAAATCAACTAGTGAAGATTCCTCATTGACAAGATTTAAAATCATCTTACTAATATCTTGTTGAAGAAAAAGGAAACTGAAGGAAGCCCTATTGCAGACCTGCACATTGCACAAGAAAAGGCCACAGAAGCCTTATTGCAGAAGAAAAGCCCACAGAAGCCTTATAGCAAAGGAAAAGGCCACATAAGCCTTGAACCTGAAGAAGACTCCAGAGAAGAGTCATTCTGAACCAGAAGAAGACTCCAAAGAAGAGTCCGTGAAAGATAGGAGATTGGTGATCTTCTTTGCTGATTGAAGACTTCCTCTAGATCTCCACCACCTTCTTCATCTATCCTAGCTGAAGTAGTTCATACTTCATCACCCCCATCTACTACACCACCATTGGTTACCATTGTAGCCCCTATAGCAGCACCTACTACAGCCCCTGTAACAGCATCCACTGTAGTCCCTACATCAACATCTATTGCAGTCCCTGTAGTAGCAACCATTGCAGCCCCCACCAGAGTGGATTCCACTCTTGTCACGATTCCATTTTCCCCTGTTGCCCACTTCCCATTGTTGCAGATATCCGTGAAGATCTCATTGCCAGCACTTTCGTAGCTGAAGGTTGAAGGAAAGGTCTAATCAAGAAGACCAAAGAAGTTGCAAGACTAAAGACCTTGGAGAGGTGTCAAGGAGCAACAAGGAGAAGAAGGCTTAGAGAGCCTCATTGCAGAAATTGGAGAAGCCATCAAAGAAGTTCCTAGGAGAACTCATTGGAGAAATTCACTACAAAAAATAGTAAAAGAATTGGGACAATTTTTGCCATCCGAAAACAAGCCCAAATGAGAAAGATTTGGCAAAAAGTTTGTCAAACTTCAGAGAAAAGATTCGTGAAGACTTCAAGACCTTTATATTCTTGAGAAGAAAGCGTTGTTTGAAATCAAAACTCAGACAGAAGAAACCTACCAAATCCAAGAAGATTTGGAGATTGCCCTTCATAGCTAAGAAGGCACATTTCAATGAATAGATTGACTGCTAAAGAACAGCAATCAAGATAGCATTACTGTTGGCATTTTTGCCACATTAAATTTTTTTTACAAAATTTTATTTAAGTATGGAGCTTCAAAGCGGCAAAGAGCATGCAGAGGTGTTGGCATTTTTGCGGGCCCTATACGGGGATGATAAAGTGGATGAATTGATCTTTTGATGTTTCATTATTGCAGATATTTTCTTAAGATTTCCGGCGATATATTACAATAGGTGATCGGGTCAGCGGATCAAAAGTTATGGCCCCGGAAGCAAAGCCAGCAAAATTCCACTTCGAGCTTGAAGAAAATTCTAAGGCATGAGGGGCACTTCGCCCAGATTTCATTCCCTCAAATCTTTGAATAAGCAGTACAAGCGGAGCACCTTCTACTCCTATCAGGAAAAATACCGTGGGAAGAAACTCCATTACTTTCTCCGGTAGTTGCTGCTCCTGTCTATCCCGCGCAGTATTCACCATGGCAGATCCCTCATACTGTGTAGAGACCTGAAATGCAGTTGTGTGGAGCTCAAGAGGCGGATCTTGTCCAAGGCCAACGATGGGAATATGCAAGCACTGCCCAAGCAATGAATAATATGGTTGCTTGCAGTTTCCATCAGAAGATGGGCAAAGAAGGGGAGCAGGGTCTAACGACAAGCTTTGAGTGCGAAGAGGGCGCCATTTTGCACCCTTTTTGTGTCCCAGGGCATATCACGCAAGTATCCAGCCAAAACCCAACAAGCATGCCTCATCAGGAGGCTGATCCTGAGGAGATCCTGGCAGAAGGCCTATCGCCGGAAAAGTCCTGCTATCGCATCAAGGAGTTGGAGGAACCTGTACTCGAGAGCCCACAGCCAGTGGACTCTCTAAAGTGGTGGTATTGGCTCCAGCCATCACTGCAACCAGTGCCCGAAGAAGGCTCTCATGTGGCAAACCTCGTTGCCATATTATTCCTCAACTATATGGGTGTTGGCATGCATGACAACCTGCCATGTTGCACCCTGTTCGCAACCTGGCAAACTTTGGGAGGCCAGCCGGACTTCAAGGATCGACTCAAGTACAATCAGATCTGGTCCGGACACTGCAGATTCACCGGATAGGCACTCGAAGCCAGTTTTGTGGTGGCGGCATGCCAATCATGTCGCAAGCTTTTGTGTAAATAATGTAAATAGCCCGGCTGGTAAATAAAGTGCCGAGGGCACTAAGGGTTGCTTAGGAGCTTAAGTACACTTTTCTGTTTAGTTTGTGTGTGTTTCTTTTTAGTGCTCCAAAGAGAGCAGTTTTCAGGTGTTGTTTTTAGCATCCCCTGGCACAGCAGTTCAGTGCCATATTAGGCGTTGTCATTTTCAGATCAAGCGCTTGGGCAATTGTACAGCCAGAATGGGCAAGAGGAGTGCTGAAAAGAAAGAAAAGGCCCCAGAGAAGTTGGAGGAGGAGTTTACCACCACTAGTGAGCACTCAGAAAAGGACAGCGAGGATGACTCTGTTGCCCAATGGATAAAGGCATGGGATCTCTGCATTCAGACGAGCTAAATGCCCCGCGAGCCGCCAGGAAGGGGAGGTTCACTGAATTTTTTTTACAAAATTTTATCTAAGTATGGAGCTTCAAAGCGGCAAAGAGCATGTAGAGGTGTTGGCATTTTCGCGGACCCTAAATGGAGATGATAAAGTGGACGAATTGATCTTTTGATGTCTCATTATTGCAAATCTTTTCTTAAGCTTTCCGGCGATATATTACAATAGGTGATCGGGTCAGCGGATCAAAAGTTATGGCCCCGGAAGCAAAGCCAACAAAAGTCCACTTCGGGCTTGAAGAAAATTCTAAGGCATGAGGGGCACTTCGCCCAGAATGCTGCCGAAGTTGCCACTTCGGGCTCTTTGGCTGCCGAACCTCCACTTCGGCTCCAACTTCAGCGAACCTCCTCGTCCCGATGGTGAAAGAAGTTTAAGGCTAGCAGTTCACTTCGCCAGCAAAACAGGGTAAGATAAGAAGCTTCGCTGAACAAAAAGAAGGAAAGGGGCAGCTTCGCAAAGAAGGGACAGGATTGCGAAGCTGTGATTGTAAGTTGCCGGGATTTTCTAAGTCAGTGGGGTCACTTCGCTAGAATTTTAGCGAAGCATTCACTTCGGCCACAGTTTTAGCGAACCTCCGGTTGGCATAAAAAATTTTAAAGCAAGAGGGGCACTTCGCCCAGAATTTGTCCGAACTGCCACTTCGGGCCTCCACTTTAGCGAAGCTCAACTTCGGCCAAAATGCCTATGTCGGCCAACGAAGCTCCATGTCGGCCCCGAAGCTCATGTCGGCCCCGAAGTGCAATGTCGGCCACAATGTTCAACGTCGGCCAAAATGTCTAAGTCGGCCAGAAAACTCCACTTCGCCAACGAAGCTCCATGTCGGCCGCGAAGCTCATGTCGGCCAAAACGTCCAACGTCGGCCAAAAATGCAAAGTCGGCCGCAAAACTCAATTCGGCCCCAAAGCTCATGTCGGCCAAAAAGTTAAACGTCAGCCAAAAGGTTCACTTCGCCCCCGAAGCTCAAGTCGGCTGCGAACCTCACGTCAGCCAAAATAGCTAATGTCAGCCGCAAACCTCCACGTCAGCCAAAATAGCTAATGCCGGCCAGAATTCCAACATCGGCCAGAATCCCAACGTCGGCCACAAACCCCAACATCGGCTAGAATCTCAATGTCGGCCAAAACCCTTTATGTCGGCCAAAAATGCTCAAATTCGTCCGAATCACCTGCGAACCTCAGCTCCGAGGGCGGACTGCAGTGAACTTCGATTTTAGCATGCTCCCAAAAAACACTAAAGCAGGTTTACCTCCAAGTTCGGCCTCCACTCCTGCCAAACCCTAGTTTCGGGCCATTTGTTCAACGGACTTCATCCTCGGACCCAGTTTGGGCGAACTCCAGCAAAGGCGTTTTTTTGACGTTGAGACAGCAACAGAAAAGGGCAGAAAGGGACAGCTTCACTCAAAGAAGGGTTAACAGGCAGCTTCGCCAAAGGAAATAGGCAGAAAGCTCACTTTGAGCTTGAAAAAATTCTAAGGCAGGGGGAGTAGTTCGGCCAAAATCCCCAACAACTGCAGATTCGGGCATCAAGATGGCTGAACCTCCACTTCGAAGGCCACTCCCAGCGAACCAGCCAATTCCAGCGAAGTGCAAGGTCATCAAGAAATTTTCTAAGTGTTAAAGTCACCCCTTCGCTCATCAGCCCGGCAAGCTGGCAATTCGGCCCAGAATTGTAGCGAACCTCCCCTCCAAACCTCCAGTTCGGCTAAGTTTTCCAGCGAAGCTGCACTTCGGGTGCATTCTTGGCGAACCAATAATCCCAAGTGCATTCTGACACCGACACTACTCCCGAGGGGCACGCATTCTAAGACCGGGTATTTATCCAAGGCATTTGTGCGGCACATAAATGCAGTTTTTCTCGCCCGAAAGACCCGGTATCTAGTTATGGTAATAGGATGGAAAGTATCAATTGCAGAAGACGGCCAGCGCAACTTGTGAAGCCACTCGAGCACCCCACCCCGGAGCAACCCAGGACAGGTCAGCGGCTCATAAATGCAGGTTTCTCCGACTAACGCGGCCAGGGTAACTAATTATAGAAACGGATGTGAAATTTCATTCCCATAGGAAGGCGAGCGCAGATTTCTCGGCTGCCAGGGGCGTCCTTGCAAGCCCAGCGCATTAATGGCTCAGAGGGAAGGGTCCTCTATAAAAACCCACGCATTGTAATGAAAAAGGGGGGGAGGGGGGGGGAACTCTTGCTAGAAAATTGTTGTAAATTGGTTTCTGCAATTGATATTAAAGACTTTGGGCCTATTTCTCTCTTGTATGCTGCCTTCTGTGATTATTTATGCTATTTTGTCTTTGTTTGTATACCGTAATTTTGAATTCTGAATTTAGGTGTGTAATTGGGGACAGAACCCTGGAATTCTCCTGAAGGATACATAGGGAAGATAATATTGCGTTAAACTCCTTTTATGCCGCCTGTGGTTAGTGGATTCTGTCACGTTCATTTATTTTCTCAATCGCTGTAATTCTGAAATCTGGATTTAGGCATAGGAGAATAGTTGAATTATGGAACTCTTCCAGAGGATACATAGGGAACTTTGCGTGATGTTCATTTATGCATTATTCTTGGTATTTATTGCTGCTTTTCCAAGTTATTAGTTGATAATCGTGCTGTTGGTTCTTTCCCACCTAATTGTTAACACTTCTTACCCTATCCTTTTATTTCTTTCCTGCACTCTTATCTTAAAACATCAAGTAGTTTAGTATAGGAGCCGGCCTTTCTCCGGAGATTGGCACGGAGGGCATCTCTTCCCTCCGGCCTTTCAATGTTGGTCCAGGTCTAGGGCGCGTACACGTACAAAATCCTTTCCTGTGGCAGATTTGTGACCAACAATTACTAGCTACAAGACTTCGGAGTTCCAGGCCAAATCCTGAAGGAGAAGTTGAAATCATCTACTGCAATTTCAGAGCAGCAGACCAGAAGCATTCACAACTGCGAGCAACCACCATTCCAGACAAGAAATTTGGTGAATCAACTCATCAAGATATTCATCATCAAAGGTAAGCAACTTAGGTGCAAAAAGTTCATTACTTGAACACTTAATTCGGATTACTACTTAACTTCATTAAGCACCTTATTAGAATTCGGAAGTTGCAAAATAAAAGGTTGCATTTTAAGTCCTCAAAGAAAGTACAAAAGATAGTTTCTGTTAAGGTTCATTACTTGCACATTAATAGGAGTTATTGAGAAGAGGACTACGTTAAGAAATTTGCAGTGATCATTAGTGCATTTGAAACTACTTAAAGATCTTATTAACAGGAGCAATAAGGTGAGATTATTAAAGTGCATTAAGTTGGAAATATTATTGGTTCATTGCACTATATTAGTTGCTCATTAAACTAGTCACTCTCAAAGGGTTATTTTGTGCATTGATTTTTAAGATCAAGGACACAAAAATCTGCAAATATCAAAGTGTCTAAAGACACTATTGAGAACTCAGTGGCCTATAGAATCCACCAAGCAGATCAAAATTCCTCCAAGGAGTGGAGAAGAAGAAAGCCATCATTAAATCAGAGATAGAAGCTACAAATCGAGACTTGGTGAGTCTCAGATTTGAGGTGCACTAAGGATTCTTTACAGGTAAAAGATTAGTGCAGAAATTACTTCTTCTATCTATGTGATTATTAGCTTGGATTCATTACCAGATTAACCAAGCAAAGGGGAGAGTTGTCTAGCAAAGAAGACAACATCAAATCAGCCCTTGCCTACAAAGATTAGTACAGAGAAGCCGCCACTAAAACCAGCAGGAGAAGCTTGCAAAAGAAGGTGCAAAAGCAAGGTATTCTATCATAAGTATATTTACATTATTTTGCACCATAATATCCTGTCCTACGTAGCAAAAAGAACAAAATTCTAAGTGTCATAAAGACACATCCTTCACAAGCAAGGATCATCTCATAATCGGCCGTAGAGGAGCATTGTCCAAGCAAGGTCAAAAGAGCCATCAAGAAGCTCACATCACCCACGGGTTCGGACAGATACAACGAGAATCCTACAAGCATACATAAGGTTAGCACAAGGAAGAAGTTGTCATCTACAACAAAGCACCAAAAGCCAGCTCGTTATCCACATAAGGAAGAAGGTATTACAAGCATTCCAACACAGCATATTACAAGCAAAGAAGGAGAAAATATTAGGTGCATTACCTAGCTCTAGCCGCTAGTCAAGAAAGCACCGTAGGACCTGAGTTGGATTGCTCAAGAATCATGATAGCTGGAGCCAACTTTGAGAGGAGCGAATCATTCATCTTCGCTGGAAAGAAGTCATCACAAGCTTGCAATAGTTGGCAGGAATACGTTGAGGAAGCTAGAAGAAAGAAGCCAAGCTTCCAAGAATACGTTGAGGCATCTAGATACGTTGGAAAAGAAGGTACATGCAATAGGAAAAGGCACCACTTGTCACCATCGAAGAAACCCTAACACCTTTCAAATGAGCGCTCAAATAACGCTCAAGTCTTGCACGCTTGAAAGAAAGCGTTACACAAGAAGAAGGAGAGTGTTGCTTGTCATAAGTAACGTCTCTTAGAAGGAGTGACACGTGTAAGCAAGCTTCATAAGCACCCAAGAAGAGACTCTAACGCCTATATTTCACCCAAGCAGCGAATACAACAAGTGTCAAGAGCATCTACATACTCCAAGGTGGAATGAGCATTGAATATAACTCCCAAGACACTTGTCCAACATAAAAATATCTCCTTCCTATTTAAGGCGCCAAAACTCAAGGAGAGCAGCGCATTCATAGCAAGCAAAAGAGCGCAGCATGTAAGAGGAGATAAGAGCATTAAAATCTTGTGGTCAAGGAGAGTCAAAGAAGCAAGAATTGAGGTTCCCGCTATCCAAGAATTGCAGTCAAAGCCTGCCACCATTATCTACATCAATCATAGCGCCCACTAATTCAAGAGAAGCATTAAAGCCTGCTGTCGTCATCTACGTCACATTGGAGAATACAGTGCCCATACATTGGAGAATACAGCGCCATACATTAGAGAATACTGTGCCCATTATACAAGATTTGCAGCATTATAAAGGTAAGGATTTACCTTAATTAAATTTGCTTTCATTAAGGAGTTATAAGGGGTATAATATAAGGTTGAAACCATAGCAAAATTAAAAGAGATCTATACACCTAAATAGTTTAATATTTGCAATTTAAAACATAGGAGATATAAGGGTTTCTACTTGGAAAATTAAAACTCTATTATTACAAATATTATTGTTTTCTAATATTCCAAAGTAGGGAGATATAAGGGTTACTACTTCAAACTAAATACATATAATTGGAATTTAGAAAATTAATCTATTGGATAGAGAAACGAATCATTTTTTTTTTTTTTTTTTTTAAGCGAAAAACCCCTTGCGGGGCCACCTTGGTCTGAGAGACCACGAACAGGGGGTTCTACACCGTCAAAGTCACCCGGGAGTCGCACCCGACCCTGCCCGCACCAACATTATCAATTGGATTTTGGATACCCAATTCAGCTTTTTGGTAGGGTGGAGATTTGAACCTGGGACCTCTCTTGGAGGGTATCCCTCTCCTCTCCAACTCACCTACAACACCTGGGTAGAGAAACGAATCATTTGCCTACATATAGAGTTGAAATTAATTGGTAAAAATTGTCTTATACTCACTCTAAGGAGACAAAAAAAGAAATTCAACCATTAAAGCATACTTCATTGGGAAAGATAAGGCAAAATTAAAAGGTTGATTATTCTCAAAACATTACAAAATCAACTTAGAAGGTGAACTAAGCATATTCTAATTATTAGGGAGATATAAGGAAGCCTAGAAAACCTAATTCTAAGAAAGGTTTTATCAAATTAGTTCACATCTCTTAACTAGAGAGATATAAGGAATTCTACAAAACCTAAGCCTTGGATAGGTTTATCAAATTGGATCATATATGCAATTTACTTGAGGAGGATATAGTATTCTACAGATATTAAGGAAACAAAAAGAATACTACACTTCATCTACTAGGGAGACATAAGGTAGTCTACTACAAAGGATTTATCAAAAATATTTCTAAAACAGAAAAAGCTAAAACTAAGAGAGATGTCTACCTCAAGTAATATAGTGAACAATGATATGAACAACACTATTAGAAAAGAAAGAGCAAGTGTCATAAAAAGTGGAATCAAGAATTTACTTATAAAGTCTAAAGGAAACTTAGACCTTACTTCAAAAAGGATACATAGTGAAGCTTTAAAAGACAGTTTTGAAACAATGGAACATTATCTAGATGCTCGACTCACTAAAGCAATTGATAATGGAAAGAATGACATTCAAATTCCTTTAGAATATGGAAGCATATTATATATGGCACATTCAAATGTTATAAGGATGAAAATGTAGAACAGAGAGGATTGATAGAATTACTTAAACTGAAAACAAAAATGGATGAATCATCCCTAGCAAAGATATTTCAATCCTCATGCAGTATTAGTACTTCAAGTTCTACTAACACAAAATCTTATCATGATGCTCTAAGTGTATGTTCAAAAACTTCTATACAGGACATGGAGAATGATAACAAGGACAAAGGCAAAGAGAAAATACTCTTGCAAGAATTTGGTGATAGTACGTCTACCTATGAAAGTACTGACTCCAATAAGGAAGAAGAAGAGGAACCAATTCAAGGAGGCATACAGTGCAATGTGAATTAAAGATAATGCAAAGGACCAGATCAAGCTTAAGGACGTCTGAAGACAAATATCCGTATTGAAGACTAAGGTCTTCAGTACCCAAATAATGTAATACAAGGGGTGTTAGAGAATATTACATCATTTGGGTCATGTAAATGTACCACCCTTGGTACATAACTAGAGTAGTAGATTACTTTAGGGGGTAGTTAGCTAGTTACTTCAAGTAATATAATAGATGCACAAGTGTCTATGTGCAAGTTGTAAATGTGCAAGGTGTCCCCTTGTACAGCTAGGTAGAGTGTTCACCAAGCAATCCATCTTTCTATATAAAGGGCCTCATTGTGAGTGATTATATATCGTTGTAGGTAGTAGGAATACTGGGTAGATCACCATATAGATTGGTGATGGGGTACAATGTAGTTCTTTAGCATTAGTTCTGGAGTGTATATTTCCTCCATATTGCATTGTATCATTTTCATCACTTTCCATTAAATAGCATATTTCAGCATCTTATATTTATGCATATTTTGCATCCTATGATTGCATTCTCCCTTGGCATACAACATCAAAAGCTAACAAGAAACTCAAAAGGCTGATTGTAAGTGAAGAAATGGAGATGTCAACACAATAGTTGACAATGCAAATGTTGAATACAAGTGTGGAGGTGAAGGCATAGTAGCGAAAATCGGCAAAAAATTGGCGGACTCCTAATCTTTTGCCACAGCGATGCAATCGGCAAAGTATCGGCAATGCACCGATTCTTTGCCCATTTTTTGAAAAAAAAACAGCATCGACAATTTTTTCAAAAAAATCTACAATTTTTCTTTTTTTTTTTTTTTAAATAATTTTTTTTCTTTCTTTTTTAGGCTGACTGAATTAAGGTTTTTTAATGCAAGCCCATCTTTCAGCTGTTAATGTTTGAACTTAGAAGTTTAAAGTTTAAACCCTAGATCTGAAACCCTAGTTTAGGGTTTTGGGTTTATTTTTTCCCTCCTCTTTGTAAGTAAATATTGATGCCTGATAACTATGTATGCAAGCTCATTTTTCAGCTGTTAATGTTTGAAACTTTTTAGTGTAAACCCTAAACCCTAGGCTAGGGTTTAGGGTTTGTTCTTTTTTCCTCCTCTTTTTAAGTAAATAAGTAAATATTGCTACCTGGTAACTATGTATTCAAGCCCATTTTTCAGCTGTTAATGTTTAAATTTGAAACTTTGAACTTTATGTTTAAACCCCAAACCCTAGTCTAGGCCCTAGGGCTTTGGGTTTAGGGTTTTTTTTCCTCCTCTTTTTAAGTAAATATTTCTGCCTGATAACTATGTATGCAAGCCCATTTTTCAGCTGTCAATGTTTCAATTTTAAAACCTAAACCCTAGCCTTTTGGTTTAGGGTTTAGGTTATTTTTCCTTTTTTTCAAGTGATTTTAACTTTTTTGCCACTTGTTTCCATGTGCAGGCATATAAAAAATGAAACTTTTTTTCCTTGTTACTTGTAACTTTGTACTTTTTCATATTATAAGCAATACAAGATGTGTTTTGTCACTTTCGTGTGTACTTAAAGCTTGAGCCTTGTATGATGTCTTGACATGAATTATTGCTTTTATTGCAATATTTGATTTGCATAATGTTAAGTCATTGTAATATGAATGAAAAAATAATTTATGAATGAAAAAATATTTTTTTCAATGAAAATTTTCGTTTTCTTCGGTTTTTGTTTTTGCCGATTTTTACCCCAATTTTTGCTGATTTTTAAAAATGTCGATTCTTTGCCAATTCCAATTTTCTCAACTATGGGTGAAGGTATCCAACCTACTTTGTGCAATACTAGAGCTTTATGCAACGGGAGAAGAAATGATGTGAACAAGGGAAGTGGTAGAGCCGCAATGCCAACAAGAGGCAACAAAATAAAAAAGGAAAGAAGCCGACCTTAATCCATATTGCGTTGCTAAACCATATGTTGACTCATGTAATCATCAATTGAGGATCAAGCGTGAATGTGTTACAAGAGAAGACATGGAGAGAACTTGGGGCACCATTTTTATGGTCTCCAAATTTCAGACTATACACTGTAGATCAATCCAGCATCAAGATGAAAGGAGTCTTTGCACAGAAGGTGGAGATAGTCGATCAAAAATTCATCATGGATTTTGTGGTTATCGCCATGCGAAGACCTGCATATAATGTGTTGTCGAGACAAGGATGGTTGCGCATAGCGAAGGTCAACCACAACTAGGAGAAGGATCACGAAACATTCAAAAAGGGACAACATAAATATATGAGAACTTTGAAAAATAAATCTGTTAGCGAGGATCTAGCGACATCCGATCAATTAGCTATCTCATCATCCGAAGATGACAATGGACAAAAGCTGAACAAAGAAGGCGTGTTGGAACTGGAGGAGTGCACAGAGGATGAAAGGCACTCCTACAGTGGACTTCTCCATTGGCAAATGGATGACGATGAAGTCTTCCTACCAAACTGCTTGTAGACTTCAAGAAAGCTTTCGACACGGTGCCTCGACATTTACTTCTTGAGAGGCTTCGATCAATTGGCATCTCTGGGCAGCTTTTGACAGCGGTTACACGGTTATATGAGACTGTGAAAGGTCGGTTTCGCTCCCCTCAAGGGTTTTCAGCCAATATTCTTAGCACCATAGGAGTGAAACAGGGATGCCCCCTTTCGCCGACACTTTTCGGGATCTTTATCGACGAGCTTGAGACTTTTATCAGGGAGAACGCTCACCCAAAGGATGGTTGCCTTCTTCACCATGTGTTGATTTCTATTCTCCTCTTTGTTGATGATGTTGTTCTATTGGCCTCATCCCCTGAGGGGCTTCAGCGTCATTTGGACACACTTGCCGCTTTTTGTGACTCGAGACAGTTGACGGTGAATCTTTCTAAGATTAAGGTTATGGTATTCAATACTACCAAAGAGGCTCTATCCCATCTCCACTTCCTTTTCCAAGGCCAGGAGGTCAAAATCACCACCTCTTATGTGTATTTGGGGGTTCTTTTCACTAGTCCCACTTTTGGTATGAAACCCGCCGCCCAGGTCCGGGTGTGTAAGGGGTATGCAGCTCTGTCTTTGCTAGAGAGGAATTGCTTCAAAGCACATTTTCAGGATATACCTGTGAAGATGAGGATCTTTGACGCTTTGGTCAAGCCAACTATTACTTATGGGTCAGTGGTTTGGGGCCCTAGTCTTGGCCCGACTGAGTGGTCACGGGTTGAACGAGTGCAGACACTCTTTCTTCGACGATTCATTCGTTGCAAGGGAACAGTCCCTCGTTCTATTATTCTGGCAGAGTTTGGGGCTTCTCCTCTCCAGCTTGAGATTATCTTCCAAATTATTGGTTATCTTCACAGGATCCGTACTTTCGGAGATACCCCTGAGGGTTGCAGGCGGTGCCCTTACCTCGCCCTTCGCTCCTCGATGGAACTCTCTCCGAGTTCTCGGGAAGGCCGGAGGAGCTAGTATTTTCAGGTTTCTACTCTCTTGGCCAGCATTCAAATACAGATAGACAGGCTGCCCCCTTATTCTTTAGGGGTTCTCCCCCCCTCTCGGCTTACTAAGGAGAAGATGCTCCACGAGATTCGGAAGGATGTTAGTCTCCAATACACCAGATGCACATGGATCTCTCCTGTTGCCCCTATTTCCCCCAAGCTGTCTTTCTACCATGAGCACTTCTTATAGATACAGGAGGGCAGAATAGTTCCTCCACAATACCTTCAGCAGCACACAATGCATAGTCTTCGGATCACTATTGGGCAACTCAGGGTGTGTTCTCACCAACTCCGGATTGAGTCAGATCACTATCTTCCGATGGAGGAGCGGATTTGCTTGTTTTGCTCGTTGGGTGAAGTTGAGACCCTGCATCACTTCATTTTTTGTTGTCCCATTTATTATGAGATCCGGGGTAGGTTCCATTGCCTTTTCAAGGACAACTCTCGATGTGTTTCTACCTTCTTCAGATACCCGGACCAGCGTTGTCTCACACTCTTTCTTAGGGAGATAACTCAGCCTCGACGACATAAAAGTTCTCCAAATGTATCTCACCCTCCTCAACATCGGCTCATCACAACATGCTTCACCAACTCCGACGGACCAGGTGACTTCGACCGGAAACGCCCCACACCATCCAATTTGAACAGAAGCAGGGTCACTAGACAGCGCACCAACAGTTTGTCAGGGTTCCGAACTAGCAATGGGCAGAGACATATCATGGACTTCTTCAGCTTCGGTACTTCGGCCTCGACTGTTAATAGAGATTAGTTTTTGGGGTATTCTCGGCACTTGCCCCTCCTGGGCTGCTCCCTCCCCCCTCCTTCTCTCTCTCCGTTCTTCTTGGCATGCACTTCTCTCTATTGGACTGCAGCCCTCCCCCCCTCTGCTCTCCCTTTTATTTTCTTTTCCCTTTCTCTTTGGCCCGTTTGTCGGGTTTGATCTTGTATTTTTCTTAGTTCTTTTCTTTGTGGGCTTTTTATCCTGCTAGCTGGCAGTCATTATTGTACTTCTTATAGTCCCTTGGGTCTTATTTTGGCCCACCACGGACATTAATAATATTTCATTTCATTCAAGTAGAAAAAGAAGAGGACCATGATGAACAAAGAAAGTGTATGAAGTCGATGAGTGTAGCAAGAATGTCAAATCTGCACCAAAGGAGGAAAAAGAAAAGTGGACATTTCCAAAGAACTTTGCAGAGTATACTATTGGTAATGTTGTGATTGATGAAAAGCCAACACACCCAATTGACATGGCTAAAGCTGCAAATGAACTTGATACCATAAAATATGAAGGAACAAGGATGGTTCAAGTTAACCTTCGTGAAGGGGATGAAGACAAAATAATCAATTGCGGGGACGATTGGGACCCAATCTTGAAATGAACAACTTTCAAAATCTTCATGTAGTACAAGGATGTCTTCGCGTGGATGTATAAGGATTTCAAAGGGATTCCACTAGAATTATGCATGCATCAGATTCAGTTGAACCAGGTGCACAACCAATAAAGAGAAGGTCGTACAAAATGAATCCAATACGAAGATACAAAAGATGTTGGTTGCAAGAATCATCTTCAACGTTACGATGCGCAAGTGGGTGTCACCAATTGTGATCACCTTGAAGAAGGGAGGTAATAAGATCTGCATATGTGTATATTTAAGAATTTTAAATGCAATAACCATGAAGGATCTCTTTCCCATACCCTTTACTGATTCAATTCTGGAGGAGGTAGTCGGACATGATATCTATTCATTTTTGGATGGATATTCTAGCTATAATCAAATCTGTATAGCCAACTAGGACAAGTTGAAGACTACGTTTGTAGTATAAAACGACCTTTACGCATATAATCAAATGTCATTCAGTTTATGCAACGCCCAACCATGTTTCTAAGAATCTTGTATATTTTTTAACAAATGTCCACAAGAAAGTTTAAAGTCTTCTTGGATGACTAGTCTATGTATGGTAGAAAGGACAAGCATTTCAAAGCACTATAGGAATGCATAAGGTTGTGCATGAATGCTCGGTTATCTCTAAATTCAAAGGAGTACAAATTGTTGGTTTCGTACAAGAAGTTGTTAGGGCATGTGGTGTCCAAAAGAGGGTTGAAGATGGATCCTAACAAGATTAGGGTTAATACAAAACCTGCTCATTCATTATCATCTGCTATGATTATTGTATGTTTTCTGCGTGTATTGTCATTGCTAATTGCTTCTGAAGGTAGATTTGTAGGTTTATTTATGTAGAAATGGAATCAAGTTTCAGTATGTTAAATTTTATTTCTATAGTCCTTCCATTTTTTTATGGCTTGCACCAAGGCATACCTTGTCATAAAGGGGTTAAAAACAACTATGTCAAACAACTTAGAGTGGTAACAAATTGGTCTTCCTCCTTACAAAAGCACGGAACCCAAAGCATAATTAGATGCATTTGTGTCCATCTCAATTGGTAACAAATTAAACTTTCTCCCTACAAAAGCATAACACCTATAGGTAGACGAATTGAGCCATGAATGTCACAACTACATGAGTACAAATTTGCATGAATGCATGAGAATATTAGCATGTGTCCATGAATGCATGTGCCACATGTTGGTGATACATGTAAATAGAGTTGTCGTATGTTAGTGTTGCCACATCACGTTGTTGTGTGTGTGGATGGCAATATATGTGTTTGTAATAATGTAATGTTATGTGTAAATGAAATTGTCATGTGTCACATCTTGTTTTTGTGTGTGTACATGGCAATATATTATTTTGTAATATTGTAATATGATGTTATGGGGTATTTTAATGTTTTGATATATATGGGTGGGTTGGTGGTATTTAGGTAGTTTTCAACAGCCTAGCGGTCCCATGATGCCTATAAGTATGCATCTATGTTGATAGGAAGAGATTGGTGGAGTTGTTCATCAAACTAAGATATTGATCAATATTGGTCAAGGCAAATTTGTGTGTCACTTGATTGGAACATAATGTATTTAAGATAACTAGGTTGTGCAAGATACATGTTACGTGCACAATGTATCCATGTGTCTCTAAGTTATTCTCATGGTGTACCTTTGTTTATATGTTTATGATGGAAATATATTCTAGTGTGCTATATTCTATTTCTACATTTTGGAGTTGTTGTTTGCATGAAGTTGGGCCAAAGTTGGTGACATGGGATTGTGACAAACATAGAGCAAAGGGACGCAACAATGACAATGGGATGATTACAATGTGGTCAACGATATAGGTAGTCCAAGTATACCCTTGTCCCCCTAGAGAAGGGAAAATTGGAGTTTGAAATAAAATTTGAGATAAACTTATTTGTTGACGCGAGTGAATGGACAAGTTATGAAGGCATCCATGCCAAGAAAGGTGTCAATGGCAAAGGCATGTACGTCAACATAGGTCTTGCCAATAAATATGTTTGTGACAAAGGCATGCATGTCCATAAAGGCATGCTACCAAAGGCATCGATGATGAGAGGCGCTACGAAGGCATGTATGACAACACAAGACACAAAGGCATGCATAATGATGCAAGGCACAACAAAAACTATGAGATGATGCAAGGTGTGGCTTAGGGCAAAATGATGGCGGGTTTGACAAAGAAGAAAACCTACTTTGGGAAGAAAAGTCAACAGTGGTTTAAGCAAGTTGTGTGTTAGATGATGCACATAATGGGAGTCTAGCATTGGCACAATTACCGGTTGGCATGGCCAATGGTGAGGGGGATGGGAGTCCAACATTGAAGCAAGTGTAAGATGACATGTCCAATGGTGCGCATGATAGAACTTTGACACTAGACCAACTACAAGTTGGTGTGTTCGATGGTGAGCGCAATGAGAGTTTGACACCAAAGCAACTACAAGTTGGCACGTTTCATGGTGCATGTGACAAGAGTCTAACACAAGAGCAATTGCAATGTGGTGTTTTTAACAATGCATGTGACTAGATTGGGAAACCCAAACCATTACCTATGACGAATTAGTTGGTCAAGACAGCTGATTTTGGCATAATACACAAGTCTCCCACATTTCATGGTGGTTGAACAAAGGACCCAATCAAACGTTGGAAAATTTGCCTCATGATGTGGAAGGCCAATAGGTTGATGAATGAAGGAGAATGAAGGAGGTCAATCGCTATGACATTGCACAGAATCACAGTGGATTGGTATATGGAATTGCCAGACGGTAAGTACGATACCTAGAGAGAATTACAGGAAGCCTTCATGAGGAATTTAAATTGTTCCACAATGACAACGAGGTCATTGTAGAAATCTACAAAATAAAGCAACATGAATGTTGGTTTTGTCCTACACTCGGAGGTTGAACATGTTGTTTACCCATCTAGAGAAAAATCCATTATATGCATTGAAGAAAAGGTGGTTCATGGAGGGGCCTTCTTCCTTTGTGTTGGAATAAGTTTAGGGTGGTCCCTCTAATGTCATATCAAGAGGCATTTGGGTGAGCCATGAACTTGGAAACCGAAGCAAAGACATTATTAAAATGTTGGGATTATCTTAACGAGGATAAGAGCGACTCCAACAATGAGAATGACTCTAGCAACAAAAGTGATGATTTTTAGCATAACTGAGAAAATCGGAATCGGGTAGTAAATCGGCTGGTTTAAAAATTGGCAAAGAATCGGAATCGGCAAAAAATCAGGGAAAAATCGGCAAAAAATTGGCATTTTTTATTGAAAAAACCGAAGAAAATGGAATTTTTCATTGAAAAATTTTTTTTCCATGCATATCAGAATTTTAAATCGGCAAAATTGGGATTTTTTGTAGATTTTCTCAACTATGGTTTTTAGAACAAAACTAACTTGGAGGATGACTCGAGAACATCATCCAAATGATGGGATTGAGAAGTCAATGAAGAGAGCGACTCTAAAGATGAGAGCGATCGCTCTAAGAATGAGTGTGACACAAACAACCGACATAAGAAGGTAAAATTTTCATTACAAGCATATGCATCACATAGGAATATTGTTCCAACAAGAGGTGCCACTAATGGTAGGTTTCATGACAATTGCCAAGGCAAATGAAGTAGACGCATCAAGTATGATACTCAAGGCAGATCCATTGTGTAGTATCAAAGATGTCATCTTTGGAGACACTTTGCACAAGAATATCAAAGTGCTTTGAGTTGAAGTGAACAAATGAGTGCAAAGAGTGTGAGAAGACTAAGAGGAAGCAGAGGGCACTCTGAACTTGATTGTAGTCAAGGAGGTTGAGCATGTTGTAATGGATGTGTGACAAGTGTAGCTAGATGCCAACATTGATGCAATCAAAGGCGTCTATCTCTAACACAAACAAGAATTATGTAGGGCAAGAACTGGAACCATTGGGAAATTTTTGCTTTTTTTTTGTTTGATGTTATCTCTACAGACGCAGGATGAGAACAAGGCTAAAACAAGCAACCTGTCTAAATGCAAATATGAGGGAGACAATACAAATGATGAAGGATGCCATCTAGACATGTAGGGTTGTCAAGTTGAGGATGTCAACCGCAATATTGAGTACGACAATTGTTTGGATGATGAAAAATGTCATCCAAGTGGGTTCTTGGTTATCAAGGACTAGGAGTTTACCATTTGGGACGAAGGACACATCATCATAGAAACAACGATGGTTGTTTGAGCATAGTCCCTCGTCGTCTAAGAAAGAAAAGGCCTTATCAAGATGAGAAACCATTATTGTCTGAGAAAGAGAAATGTTGTTACTTGTGGAGGAGACTCTTGCAATTTGAGATAAAATGCTTGTCGTCTAAATAATGATTTCTAAGTGGACAAATCATCTAGCCCAATGATAGTACCATCCAAGGCAATGGGGGTGGTCGTCTAGGCCAAGATGTTTTTCACTTGGGGTAGGGGGGAGGTTGTTTTGGCCAAGTTGTGTATCCTCTGAGCCAAAGAAGTTGTTTAATGTTAAGGATGTGAAATGTCATCTAAGCAAGCGAAACAAAATAAAGACTCTTATAAGTGTTCCCTTGAAAAGTATGGCTCTCATCATCTAAGATCATCCCAACACTATTTAAACTTCCCAAGTTTTCCATCTAGCCCAAGGTTGTTCGATTGTCTAATGGAGAGGCCATTTGTACCATGGCCATCCAACATTCAGAGGAAAGAACTATCATCTGGTCATCCGATGAAAAAACTGTCATTTGGTTGTCTGAGCCATAAATTCAGTTGTCTAAGCAAGAGTCCTAGGCATTTGGGCCAAGGCGACGGTCATTTGGGCCTAGGTGCTAGTTGTTTAGGCCAAGATGAATGTCGTCTAGACCAGTGGAAGTCATTTGGGCCAATAAGGAAACCATTTGGGTCAAATGAGTTGTCTAGGAAAGGAAGAAAATCATTCAGGCCAATGAATGTGTCGTCCACAGAAGAGAAAGTGTCACTTGAGCAACGAGCCAGGCCATCTATCGAAAAGGGGTGATCGTCTAGGCTATCCAAGGAAAGGCAGAAAATTGTATGTGTTCCCTTGACAAACACAAGCTTTGCTATCTAGAATCATGTCGTCAGAATAGACAAAGTCATCCAAGAAGACATTGTCGACAAGGGAGTTGTTGTCTGGAGTTTGTTGATTGTCTGGCAAAGGTGTTGTTTGGTCGTGTAACACAAGGTGATTGTTGTCCAACGCAAAATATTTGTTGTGAAAAGATAGACCATCTAGGATGGTACTGCCTAGGCATTCACCATCTAGAACCTAATTTTCTGGCAAGAAATCATCTAGCTTGTCATTTGTCATGAGGTCATCTATAAGCCAAACGAAGTGTGTCTTTTGTTGTCAATGGGCATATCGCCTAACATCAAGTAAAGTGTGTTATCTTTAGTCAGGATAAGTGTGCCATCAAACCTTGTCATTTGGGCAGGTCACCCATCAAGGTTGTTTGGGCATGTCACCTTAGGATGGTTGTCTAATCCTGTCATCCAAGATTGATCAATGGAAAAAATCGTTTAAAGTTGGTCGTTGTCGACAATTATTCAAGTCATGTCATGTGAGGCTATTGTTGCCCTTATTGAGGCAATTGTGTGGTTTGTTTGATAGCCATAGCACGCCTAAGTAACAATTTGAGTGTTGCAAGTAGGTTGAGTGAAGGCCACCAAAATGTCAATTGTGGGGAAAAATTCAGCTCAAACAGTAAACAAATTCGACCCCGCAAGAGGCATGCCCCTTACCACAACAAGCATTGCATATCATACTTGTGATGCAACTGGTTGCACAGAGCAATGCAAGCAATGGGTGAATGGTAGCAGTTTGGAGTGCAACCAATTGTGGAAGACATGTGGAATGGAAAGAAGCGAAAGCAGTGCAATAAGAGTTTCAAGTACCACATTTAGTGCTTCTACCCCAGTGTTTAGTTGGTCTATTGAAAGAACACCGACAAGTCTAGAGGAGGGGATAGATGTAGGCAAACAAATTGACTCATGAATGTCACATTTGCACGAGTGCACATTTACATGAATACATGTGTATTAGCACGTGTACATGAATGGATGTGCAATATGTTGGCAGTATGTTTAAAGAGAATGGTTGTCTGTAAGCGTTGTCAAGTGGTATTGTTGTATGTCTATGTGGCAATATATGAGTTTGTCATAATGTAATGTAATATTATAGGGTATGTTGATATGCTGATGTATGTGGCGGCTCAATGGTAGTTAGGCAACAATCAACCGCTCATGTTTCTCGTAATACCTAAAAATATGCACCTATGCTATTAGGAAGAGGTTGATGAAGTTGTTCATCAAGCTACAATGTTGATTTATGCTAGTCAAGGCATGTTTGTATGTGTCACTTTACCAAACCATAATGTATTGCGCATAATTGGGTTGTGTAGAATATATGTTGTGCACGTAGGCTATCCATATGTCTACAAGTTATTCCCATTATGTACCTTTGTTTATATATTTAAAATAGAACTATTATATTATAATGTATTGTATTTTATTTCTATAGCAGCCATAACATAATTAGATGCATTAATGTCCACCTCAATTGGTTGTCGCAAGTTGGGCAATGCCAACGCCAATGCATTTTATGCTTCGAATTTTCAAATGCTTGAGCATGCTCTTTCTTCCAAACAAAATTTCTGCTCTTAGAAGATATGGTGGTTGCAAGTTGGGCAATGCCAACTCCAAAGCATTTTATGCTTCAATTCTTCAAATGCTTGAGCATGTTTTTATTTCCAAACAAAATTTTTATTTTTACAAGATAGGGCATGCAAAGGGACAACAATAGCTGAAGAGAGAGGAATGAATTTCCTCAAAGACTGCACTACTCCAACAATACTCTAAGTTCAACAATATAGATGGGAGTAGAGAAATTCAAAATAGTCTCGACTTTGGCTAGATCTATCTCTAATTCACCTTCACCTACAACAAAACCAACATACACCAAACATTGCTTTGCAAACTCACATTTCTTCCAAAAAGCTTTAAGATAATTTTGTTGCAATACGTCTAACACCTTAAATGGATAATATAATTGTGCCATTTCTCACTAAAAACCAAAATATTATCCAAATACACAATAACAAATGAATCTATGAATAGATAGAAAACATCACATGAATGTAGTGGAAGGATTGCATTGGCCAAAAGGGAAGACCAGCCCTTCATAAAGAGTTTGCTTTGTCTTGAAGGCAACATTCTAAGTATCCTCCTTCATATGAAGTTGATTGTATCCAAACTTCAAATCCACCTTTGTGAAATACTTTACCTTTTGCAATTGGTTAAAAAAAGTCATCTATCGAAGGCAATGGATAGTGATTCTTGGTGGTGATTTTGTTAAAGACCATGTGTCATCTTTTTTAGGATCGAAACAATGGGTGATCTACAAGCTGATGAACTTAGCCTAATGACTCCTAGGTCCAACAAAAACTCAATTTGCCTCACGATTTCTTCATTCCCCATTGCTAAATTGGCACAGGGGTAACTTACTACAATTGAATCTCATGCTCAACTTCCCTCTTTGCTGGAAGTCCTTTAGCTTCTTCAAACACTAACATGAAGGATTGAAGCATCTCCTTTATTTGCCCACTTTATCCAAGAGGACAAATGAAATTTGAGCTCTCAAGTTCAACATCTTCTCTTTCCTTCTTGTCTTTGATCAAAAGAAGCACAAACTTCTTATTTGCATTGACCAATCTCTTAATTAAAATTGTTAAAACAAGTTTGATGGGTAGCTCCCCTTTGTAAGCCTGGAGGTTGCACTACTTTCCTCGTTTGGTCAAGAGATACTTCTGCTCTCTTCTCATGAAGATTGAATCTCTCATCCTCAAATAAGGACTACCTAGCAAACATTCACAAACATCCCATCCTACAACTTTGCATAATGTCTCATCAACAAAGACAACAAAAATTGCAAGTTCACTTTACATTAGAATTCAACTCTCATCTCAACATCATTAAGAATCCAATGAAGAAAACAAGGCTAGAATGAGGTAAAGTGCTCAGACCAAGTTTATTTACCATCTTTTTAAAAATCATATTTTTCTATAAATAAAAATCAATCAACACATTTACCTTTGCCTTCTTCATTGTTGGCAATTTTGCCACATTAAATTTTTTGATAAACTTTGGCCTAAGTATGGAGCTTTAAAGCGGCAAAGAGCATGCGGAGGTGTTCGGGTTTTCGCGGGCCCTAAACGGGGATGAAAAAGTGGATGAAATGAGCTTTGGATATTCCATCATTGCAGATCTTTTCGCAAGCTTTCCGGCGATATATTATAATAGGCGATCGGGTCAGCGGATCAAAAGTTATGGCCCCGGGAAGCAGAACCAAGAAGCTCAATTTCAGGCCAGAAAATTGGCTAAGTGTTGGCCGTCCGACTTCGCTGCGCCGCCCGACTTCCTTGTGCTGCCGCCTGACTTCGCTACGTCGTCCGACTTCGGAAGAAGAAAAGTGCAAAATTTGGCTAAGTTTTGGCCGCCCGACTTTGCTGCGCCGCCCGACTTCGCTGTGTCGCCGCCCGACTTCGCTGCGCCGTTCGACTTTGGAAGAAGAAAAGTGCAAAATTTGGCTAAGTTTTGGCCGCCCGACTTCGCTGCGCTACCCAACTTCACTGTGCCGCCGCCCGACTTCGCTGCGCCGCCCGACTTTGGAAGAAGAAAAGTGCAAAATTTGGCTAAGTGTTGGCCGCCCGACTTCGCTGTCTTCCTTAAGCGCCATCCGTCATTTCCCCCTTCATCAGCGGACTTCAGATCATGGACAAGTGTGCAGTTTCGGGATTTGTGCCTGCCATGATATGACAGATAATGTGTTGTCAAGGTACGGGGTAGATGAACATTGAAGAACAAACTGTACCGCATCTACCACATTTAACCGGACCTGGCTTTCCCGCCCACCAAACCTGTCCGGAAATGTACAGTTTTCAGAACAGCCATATCCAAAGTACAAGTACAACCAACAGGGGTCTCATCAAAGCAACCTTTTACAGCTTTTGTCGGTTCTTGGGATCCGTGCATGATTGTATTTTGGGGGAAAATTCCTACTATAAAAGGAAGTTCATTTGATTGTAAAAGGGGGGGGACATATTGCTAGAGGACTCTGCTGTGACGGACCACCTTCTACTTAATTCAAAGCATCCTTGGCTCTGCTTCTTGTCTCTGTCTTTTATGCTGCCTTCTGCTAAGTATTTCTGCTTCATGTCCATTTATATTGTTGTTCGTTTGAATTCTGAATCCTGAATTTGAGCATTGGTGATTATTTGGATCTGGAATACAAAACAGAAGGATACATAGGGTAGAATAACATCTGCAGTTTCTGTTACATGCTTTGTTTTAATGGTTATTGATTCGGATGCAAATTTGCGATCGTGCTGCTTGTTCTTCCCCCACCTGAAACATATGATATTTACATCTCTTTCCTGTTCCCTTATCTTTTCAATCTCTTTCCAGTTCCCTTAACCTTTTTAATCTCTTTCCTACACCCTTATCTAAAAACCCCCCAAGTAGGTTAGGAAAGGAGCCGGCCTTCTCCAGAGATCGGCACGGGGGGCATCCCTTCCTCCCGGCCTTTCAATGTTGGTCTGCGGGTCTAGGGCGCATTGACACACCAAGTCCTTCCCAGGTGGCGGATTCGTGGCCAACATTCACATGGGCTCTAAAAAGAAACAAGTGTTGCGTCACTCCATCATTAGCATCATCTTTTTCTTCTTTCTTCTTGTTGATTTCTACTTTGAAACAACTATTTTAGAAAGAGCAGTTGACTGAACAACCTCCTCATCTAAATCAGAATCATATTCCACCTCTTCTGCTTCAGTATAGTGGCCAAAACCTACTTAACTTTTTCAAGAACTTGTCATGCAATGATCTAAAACTCAGAATTTTGAGATAAGATAAGGAAAGAGTGCAATTCAGAAATAATAGAGTATAACAAATAGAACATATAAATATATAAACAAATTAACATAATGATTTTATTGATCAGAAAATGGAGTACAATGCCATCAATCTCTGAAAAGAGATGTGCGGCTATCACATTGCATCCATTACCCATGCCTTTTTACAATCAGGGGTGCATCGCTCTTTATACAATATTTGACATGTTGGAAATCCACCAAATTGAATGTGGAATGTCACGAATATGGAAATGTGGTGATTCACCTTCCATGAGTTAGAAGGGCATCCATATGGAAATGTTGTGATTCATCTCCCATGAGTTAGAAGGCCACCCATATGGAAATTGGGCGTATATAAAATGAAAATTACATACACATGACTTGTCAATTTGTGTTTTGTCTTTTATTGATGTCAACATGGCTAGAAATGCATTCTGGCTAGGAATATCTAAAAATAGAAAACTACAATTTGTAGAAGATATTTTTGCATTTTTAGGGCCTCCAAAGTGGTTTTTCCATGTTGTTGGTCAAATCCGGCATGGATTTCCTCTTGAAACTTCTAGATCTTCCTCTAAACTTTCCAACACATTTTGAATGGATTAAAATGGAGTCTTGAGCACAAAGTAATGCCCCTAACAACATGATAGGATAAAAAATAGGTTTTCGGGTAGTTTCAAGCATATTTTGACATAAAGCCCTGCACCAAAGTTGTAGTTCTTCCTATAAGGTTTCCAATGCATTTTGAACGGATCAATATAGAATCCGAAGCATAAAGTTATGCCCCAAAAAGGTTACATGCTTGATTTCTTCATTTTCTCTTGAAAAGCAATGCTCCCCATTGCATCAACTTTTGACATCAGGTGTGGAAACTGTTTCTTTATTTATTTTTTGTGAGCCATTCCCCTTGGTGAACAAGTTGTCTTGGTTTGACCACATTGTACATCTAAACGGACTGCCTTCTAGTGGCTTTAGTCCATATGTCAACAATTTGATCCTCCTCCACTAGTACTAAACTATTTGGATTAAGTTATTCAATGGCCAATTGTTCTATTATTGTAGAAGCATCCAAGAGAGGTGGATGATAGGGCCTGCAATGTTCAACATTGAAGATTGGATGCAAACCAAGATAACATTGAAGATTCAATTTAAAGGCATTCTCTCCCATCTCCTTGGTGATGGTGTATGATCCATGGCGAAGAGGTTTGATCTTCCTATGGGGTCTTGCAAGTCTCTTTTTCTGAAGACATAACCATACCTTATCTCCAACCTTGAATTGATGTGGGACCCGATGTTGGTCATGGTGTTGCTTGTATTTCTAATTTGTCTTTTCCAAGAGGTCATGGACCTGTTGCTAGATGTGTTGAATCTATTTCACAAACCTTTTCTGCTTCTTTTTGTCCATGAGTGACTACTCCATGGGTTGCATAAGGAGATCTACATCGATGGGTGCCAAGGGTTGGAACAAAACAGACAGGAAATGGGTTGTGTTGGGTAGAGCCATGTAGAGCTCAATTGTACCCATGCTAAATGTAGGGGAGGTTCTCATCCCATGCACACAAATGCTTGGAATTGTGCAGTTGAAGAAAATGTACAACCAGTCAATTCAAAACTTCTATTTGGCCATTAGTTTAAGGATAGAAGGTTGTGGACATGATCAACTTGGTGTCCATCATGCTCCATAGGGTGGACCAAAAAATGCTCAAAATATGCTATCTCTATCAAAGACAATGGACTTTGGCAAGCCAAAGTTGAGCCACACATGACTAAAATAGAGCTTAACAATCTCCTCAATTGAAATGGATTCTTTACAAGGAATCATGATAGACATTTTTGAAAAATGATCAACTACTACAAAAACACAATCATTACCATGCTTAGATATGGGCAAACTTGAGAGGAAATCCATGGAGACAAATTCTCAAGGCTTGGATGGCACTAGCAATGGTGTATACAATCCTTGCTTCTTATTGGTTGGTTTGGCAACAGCGTAGCGATACATGACTTGATGTACCTCTCAATATCATTTGTCATTTTGAAGAACCACCATTGTTTTTTCCACCCCAAAGTGACCTACTACTTTGTTGAAGTGTGCTTCCTAAATCATCTTTGAGCACTCGCTAGATGGTACACAAATATGTCCCATGTGACAACAAAGGTTATTTTGCAAATAAAAATCAAAAACATGCTTACCAACACAAAGAGCTTGGTATGCATCCGCAAAATCAGAATATGCTTCATACAACGAGGACCAATTGGAAGTATCATGCCCATAGGAATCAAGAATGGTGTTGAGTGCCATAATTCGAGATCGGCTCAAACAATCTATTGTTGAATTGGCACTTCCTTTCTTGTGCTTGATGATCAAATGAAGTTGCTATAGATATGTGGCCCACTTTTGATGTCTTTCAATCCTTATCTTATTTAGTGTTTGAATGAACTCTAGAGGCATGTGGTCTATATGGATGACGGTTTCCTTGCCCAAGATGTAGTGCTTCCACTTTACATGCTTGGACAATGGGATAAAGCTCTTTATCATATATGGGGTATTTTCAAACTGCTCTATTGAATGTTTCACAATGATAGGCAATTGGATGCCCGTGTTGTGTAAGGACAGCTCCCAATGCATACTCTGATGCATCAATCATTACCTCAAAAGGTCGTTGTCAATCACATAGGGGCAGTGTAGAAGCTGAACATAATTGGTCCTTGAACTTCTCAAATACTCTCTATTATGTATCTCTTTAATGGAACTTGTCTTTACCACCTCCTTTAGTCATTTGGTGCAATGGCCAAGCAATGTATGAAAACTCCAATGCAAATCTTCAATAGAAATTGGCAAGACCCAAAAAGCTACAAAGCTCTATCAAAGTCTTTGAGGTAGTACTTAAATCTTCTCAAGATCACCATGGACTCTTCCTTTGTCCACAATGTACCCAAGGTACTGAATCTTTGTCATGCCATAAGCACTTCTCCAAATTACAATATAGCTTGTGCCTTTGAAGAGTTTGAAGATTTTGTCACACATGCTAAAGATGCTTCTCCCATGTCTTACTATTGATGAGAATGTCATCTAAGTAGACTACCACAAATGAGTTGGTATAGGGACATAGGATGTCATCCATCATTCTCATGAATGTGGCAGGTGCATTGGTCAAGCCAAAAGGCATAACCAGCCACTCAAATAAACCTTCCTTGGATTTGAATGTAGTCTTCCATACATCAGTAGGATCAAAGGCTATTTGATGATAGCCAAATTGGAGATCAATTTTGCTGAAGAACATTGCATCACAAAGTTGGTCCAGCAAGTCATCTATCTAAGGGAGTGGATAATGGTTCTTAACATTGATTTTATTCAAAGCTTTGTAGTCAATACAGAGTCTCCAAGGTCCATCTTTCTTCCAAGCCAAAGCAATTGGACTGCCACATAGTGAAGCACTTGGTCTAATGTGCCCCTTCTAAATCAATTCTTGGATCTGCCTCCTAATTTCATTTTATTTAAGGACTGATCTGCGATAAACAGGTCCATTAGGTAGTGGAGAACCAAGAACTAAATCAACGGAATGCTCTACCTCGCAATAAAGTGGCATGCCAATTGGTGACTTGAACAAGTCATCATATTCCACTATAATCTGATCCATCCGCTTCTATTGTAACACAAATGTCTCTCCCCTATTGTAACTATCCAAGGTTTTATGGTTGTGGGTGTGGTGTGATACACAAAATTAGACCCTTCACAATCTGAGCCAAAATAAAATTATTTTGGCTGCGACTATCAACAATGAAATGTAACATTTTACCCTTGACCCACATTTGTGAGTGAAACAGACATTCCTCCTCTTGTGACTCCTATGGTGCACCATGTGTGGTGGGAATGGTCACATTTAGTTCAGCTTCCATGATGAGCTTCCCTCTATCCTTAGCTAGTGGATGTTAAGGCAATGGTGCAGTGGATGTAGAGGGTTGCAACTTAGAAAGCAATGACTGAATTGCTCGACACTCCTCCCTCGAATATCAATCGCTCTTGTGATAATCGTAGCATGTTCCATTCTTGGCCTTGGGGAATTCCTTTCTTAAGAGTTTTTTAATATTTTTGCGCTTCCAATTATGATTTTGGGGCTAACCCCCTTTGTCTTGATTCTCTGGAGTCACTCCAGTCTTTCTTTGGTTATTACTTAGTGTATTGGTTCTTGTTATTTGCTCCTCTTCCTTTTTTGTTTTTGTTTTTGTGCTTCTACTCCAATTTGACGACAAGTTTGTATGCCTCTCCTGCTGTCTTGAATTCAAAGAGATCCATGTCCTTTTGAATGTACCATTGCAGCCCACTGTGATACTTAGGATTTTATGCTTTTTGGTATCTTGAATGCCTATATTTGCTACCATGGACTAGAAAGCATCAATTAATATTTGAGCAGATTGGTCTTTACGTTGACACAATTGTTGCAATCGCATGTATTTTTCTTCATAAGCACCCATGGGATAATATTCTTCCTTAACAACCTCCATGATATAATCCCATCTGAACACTACCTCTTCATCTTCATTCTCCTCCTTGATCCTCTTATATAATCCCATGGGATAATATTCTTCCTTAACAACCACCATGATGTAATCCCATCTGAACGCAGTTTTGAGGTAAATGATTTGGTAAATTTGCGCCTACAGCCCTATAGGCAGTCCACATTGAAAAGAAGTGGAGCTGAGAAGCTTCAGCCACGTTTTTATGGACCATATAAGGTGTTGAAGCGTATTGGGGAGGTTGCTTATGAGCTAGAACTGCCACCAAACAATAAGATTCACAATGTTTTTCATGTTTCCTGTTTGAAGAAAGCTTTGGGACAGCATGTTGTAACATCTACAGATTTACCGCCCCTTGATGAGGAAGGAAAACTTGTTTTAGTACCTGAAACCATTTTGGGCACAAGGGAGAAGAAGCTAAGGAACAAGGTCCTTAGTGAGTACTTTATTAAGTGGAAAGACTTGCCTATTGAGGATGCTACTTGGGAAGGACTTGCTATCCTTCAACACCCAGCTTTCTTGGATTGCTTGAGGGCAAGCAATTCAAGAGGGGAGGACTTGTGATGTTCCAAATATTTTCCAGCATTGCATATATTTTATTTTTCATATTTTAGAGTATTTTAGGGTGTTCTTTAGCAAGAATTGCTAAGTATGATGTAAATAATTATCTTAGTATTGTTATTTTGGTGTTTAGTTATGTTTTGGGATAAAGACCAAGTGCATTTATTGCCTTGGCAAGTGGATATCCGAAAATTACAACTCCCAAGACTGTTTTGAGGATAAGGTGTGATGTGTGGATAAGACCAAGCATTATTTAATGCTATTTGGCAGTTGTAAGTCAAAGTCTTTGATCCTAGTCATATTTTGTGAGTTCCAAGAATAATTTGAAGATAAAGATGAGGTTTGGACTATTAAAGCAAGTTAGAGGCATTCTAAATGGGCATGGCTGGACTTAAAAAAGATCCCAAGCCAACATTGGGAGTTGTGAGGCCCTTTGGGACCATTCCAACTAGAAGTTGGGTGGTTTAAGTGCCTATTTTGGCATTAAATACATTACATCCGAATTTAATTGTTTCCAAGATGAAATCCCCACCATTCATTATTTCATATTGGATCTAAGGGCCACAATTAAATCAGCCATTGAGAGGGGAAGCCTATATAAGGATGAGACATCTCATTTGTGACAGAGGCTTGATTATTATTCTCATTTTGATATTTTTGGACAATTTGCTGTGACTAGCAATTTGTATTTGGCTCTTGAAGAGTGGACAAGCTTCAGGAGAAGGGACCCTAAGAGCACTCCAGCCTCTTAGAGGCTTTGTGATTTCAATTCCATTGAAACCCCAAACCTCACATATTCCTTAGGGCAAAGTCACATAGGATTTGCATCCGTGCTTCATTGAACAAATCAGTTGGAGAGACTAGATCTGCAATTCCTCACCCCAAGGTGAGAGGTTCTGCCCAAGAGGGGCCATTTTAGAGGTTTGAAGACTACATCAGGCTTTGGAGAGTTGTTTTTGCATCCGTATCAGAACTTGGCAATTCAAGCCAAGACCCTTGGTTCATTGAACCAGATTTAGTGTGTTTCCTGTTTTATTTTATGAGTTGCAGTCCATTACTCATTCTGGAGTAATTAGATCTGCTATGCATGTTTTGCTACAAATAAACATCAGTTTTGCTGAGTTTTTTGTGTGTGATCAGAACTGTGTGATTGTTGTAATTTTTTGTAAAACTGCAATTTTTTGTGTTATTTTTGGCTGGAATATTACAATGGTATCAGAGCCACATTCTTCATGCTAAAAGTTTTGATGCAGAAAGGATAGCCCATAGCATGTGAGAGTAGGAAACTTAGTCCTCTCTGAAAGGACATTCAGACATTTATGATAAGGAAATGTTGGTTGTAATGCATGCATTGTCTAAATTTAGACAATACTTAGTTTGCAGCAGGTATAAAACCAGGGATGGACTGATTTTGTACAAAAACAGGGTTTTTCTTGTGTCAGAATCAAAAATGAAGACAAATTGTTGGCAGCCTTGCATGATGCACCCATGGCAGGCCATCCGGGCTTCTACAAGACATACAGGCTATTGAAAGAAAGGTTTACATGGAAAGGGCTGAAAGAAGAAGTTTTGAGGCATATGAGGTAGTGTACCATATGCCAACAAAACAAGGTTGAACATACTCTTCCTGCTGGTTTGTTACAACCATTGCCCATTTCTCATCAAAAAAGGGAAAGTATCTCTATGGACTTTATCACAGGCTTGCCTAAAGTCCAAGGTAAGGACTGCATATATGTTGTAGTTGATAGACTGTCAAAATATGCTAATTTCTTTGCAATTTCAGTCACTACAACAGCCCCACAACTTGCTGATTTATTTTTCAATGAGGTTTTTAGGCTCAATGGGTTGGCAAAAACCATTGTTAGTGACAGGGACAGCAAGTTTCTAAGTCTGTTTTGGCAAGATGTGGTACTAACTTGACTCCAAGTACTAGTTACCACCCCCAAACCGATGGCCAAACTGAGATAGTAAATAAATGGGTGGAAAACTACTTGAGAAACTATGTTTTGGGACAGCAGCATACTTGGATAAAGTGGTTGTACTTAGGTGAGTTTTGTTACAATAATTCATACCATATGTCCATTAAAATGTCTCTATTCATGACACTATATGGTTATGAACCACCACAGTTTGCAGATTTTCTGTTTGAGGACAGCAAGCTCCCTACTGCAACTGATTTTGTACAGCAACATCATGACATTCTGAAAGCATTGAAAGACAACATACAACAGGCCCAAAATCAGCAAAAGAAGTATGCTGATCAAAACAGAACAGAACGCAGTTTTGAGGTAAATGATTTGGTATATTTGCGCCTACAGCCCTATAGGCAGTCCACATTGAAAAGAAGTGGAGCTGAGAAGCTTCAGCCACGTTTTTATGGACCATATAAGGTGTTGAAGCGTATTGGGGAGGTTGCTTATGAGCTGGAACTGCCACCAAACAGTAAGATTCACAATGTTTTTCATGTTTCCTATTTGAAGAAAGCTTTGGGACAGCATGTTGTACCATCTACAGATTTACCGCCCCTTGATGAGGAAGGAAAACTTGCTTTAGTACCTGAAACCATTTTGGGCACAAGGGAGAAGAAGCTAAGGAACAAAGTCCTTAGTGAGTACTAGGACCTGCTATCCTTCAACACCCAGCTTTCTTGGATTGCTTGAGGGCAAGCAATTCAAGAGGGGAGGACTTGTGATGTTCCAAATAATTTCCAGCATTGTATATATTTTATTTTTCATGTTTTAGAGAAATTTAGGGTGTTCTTTAGCAAGAATTGCTAAGTATGATGTAAATACTTATCTTAGTATTGTTAATTTGGTGTTTAGTTATGTTTTGGGATAAAGACCAAGTGCATTTATTGCCTTGGCAAGTGTATATCCGAAAATTACAACTCCCAAGACTGTTTTGAGGATAAGGTGTGATGTGTGGATAAGACCAAGCATTATTTAATGCTATTTGGCGGTTGTAAGTCAAAGTCTTTGATCCTAGTCATATTTTGTGAGTTCCAAGAATAATTTGAAGATAAAGATGAGGTTTGGACTATTAAAGCAAGTTAGAGGCATTCTAAATGGGCATGGCTGGACTTAAAAAAGATCCCAAGCCAACATTGGGAGTTGTGAGGCCCTTTGGGACCATTCCAGCTAGAAGTTGGGTGGTTTAAGTGCCTATTTTGGCATTGAATACATTACATCCGAATTTAATTGTTTCCAAGATGAAATCCCCACCATTCATTATTTCATATTGGATCTAAGGGCCACAATTTAATCAGCCATTGAGAGGGGAAGCCTATATAAGGATGAGACATCTCATTTGTGACAAAGGCTTGATTATTATTCTCATTTTGATATTTCTGGACAATTTGCTATGACTAGCAATTTGTATTTGGCTCTTGAAGAGTGGACAAGCTTCAGGAGAAGGGACCCTAAGAGCACTCCAGCCTCTTAGAGGCTTTGTGATTTCAATTCCATTGAAACCCCAAACCTCACATATTCCTTATGGCAAAGTCACATAGGATTTGCATCGGTGCTTCATTGAACAAATCAGTCGGAGAGACTAGATCTGCAATTCCTCACCCCAAGGTGAGAGGTTCTGCCCAAGAGGGGCCATTTCAGAGGTTTGAAGACTACATCAGGCTTTGGAGAGTTGTTTTTGCATCCGTATCAGAACTTGGCAATTCAAGCCAAGACCCTTGGTTCATTGAACCGGATCCGGTGTGTCTCTGTTTTATTTTTTGAGTTGCAGTCCATTACTCATTATGGAGTAATTAGATCTGCTATGCATGTTTTGCTACAAATAAACATCAGTTTTGCTGAGTTTTCTGTGTGTGATCAGAACTATGTGATTGTTGTAATTTTTTGTAAAACTGCAATTTTTTGTGTTATTTTTGGCTGGAATATTACAATGGTATCAGAGCCACATTCTTCATGCTAAAAGTTTTGATGCAGAAAGGACAGCCCATAGCATGTGAGAGTAGGAAACTTAATCCTACTGAAAGGACATTCAACATTTATGATAAGGAAATGTTGGTTGTAATGCATGCATTGTCTAAATTTAGACAATACTTAGTTTGCAGCAAGTATAAAATCAGGGATGGACTGATTTTGTACAAAAACAGGTATATGCTAATTTCTTTGCAATTTCAGTCACTACAACAGCCCCACAACTTGCTGATTTATTTTTCAAGGAGGTTTTTAGGCTCAATGGGTTGGCAAAAACCACTGTTAGTGACAGGGACAGCAAGTTTCTAAGTCTGTTTTGGCAGGAGTTGTTCAGGTTATGTGGTACTAACTTGACTCCAACTAGTTACCACCCCTAAACCGACGGCCAAACTGAGATAGTAAATAAATGGGTGGAAAACTACTTGAGAAACTATGTTTTGGGACAACAGCATACTTGGATAAAGTGGCTGTACTTAGGTGAGTTTTGTTACAATAATTCATACCATATGTCCATTAAAATGTCTCTATTCATGGCACTATATGGTTATGAACCACCACAGTTTGCAGATTTTCTGTTTGAGGACAGCAAGCTCCCTACTGCAACTGATTTTGTACAACATCATGACATTCTGAAAGCATTGAAAGACAACATACAACAGGCCCAAAATCAGCAAAAGAAGTATGCTGATCAAAACAGAACAGAACGCAGTTTTGAGGTAAATGATTTGGTAAATTTGCACCTACAGCCCTATAGGCAGTCCACATTGAAAAGAAGTGGAGCTGAGAAGCTTCAGCCACGTTTTTATGGACCATATAAGGTGTTGAAGCGTATTGGGGAGGTTGCTTATGAGCTGGAACTGCCACCAAACAGTAAGATTCACAATGTTTTTCATGTTTCCTGTTTGAAGAAAGCTTTGGGACAGCATGTTGTACCATCTACAGATTTACTGTCCCTTGATGAGGAAGGAAAACTTGTTTTAGTACCTGAAACCATTTTGGGCACAAGGGAGAAGAAGCTAAGGAACAAGGTCCTTAGTGAGTACTTGATTAAGTGGAAAGACTTGCCTATTGAGGATGCTACTCGGGAAGGACTTGCTATCCTTCAACACCCAGCTTTCTTGGATTGCTTGAGGGCAAGCAATTCAAGAGGGGAGGACTTGTGATGTTCCAAATATTTTCCAGCATTGTATATATTTTATTTTTCATGTTTTAGAGTATTTTAGGGTGTTCTTTAGCAAGAATTGCTAAGTATGATGTAAATACTTATCTTAGTATTGTTATTTTGGTGTTTAGTTATGTTTTGGGATAAAGACCAAGTGCATTTATTGCCTTGGCAAGTGCATATCCGAAAATTACAACTCCCGAGACTGTTTTGAGGATAAGGTGTGATGTGTGGATAAGACCAAGCATTATTTAATGCTATTTGGCAGTTGTAAGTCAAAGTCTTTGATCCTAGTCATGTTTTGTGAGTTCCAAGAATAATTTGAAGATAAAGATGAGGTTTGGACTATTAAAGCAAGTTAGAGGCATTCTAAATGGGCATGGCTGGACTTAAAAAAGATCCCAAGCCAACATTGGGAGTTGTGAGGCCCTTTGGGACCATTCCAGCTAGAAGTTGGGTGGTTTAAGTGCCTATTTTGGCATTAAATACATTACATCCGAATTTAATTGTTTCCAAGATGAAATCCCCACCATTCATTATTTCATATTGGATCTAAGGGCCACGATTTAATCAGCCATTGAGAGGGGAAGCCTATATAAGGATGAGACATCTCATTTGTGAAGGGGGCTTGATTATTATTCTCATTTTGATATTTCTGGACAATTTGCTGTGACTAGCAATTTGTATTTGGCTCTTGAAGAGTGGACAAGCTTCAGGAGAAGGGACCCTAAGAGCACTCCAGCCTCTTAGAGGCTTTGTGATTTCAATTCCATTGAAACCCCAAACCTCACATATTCCTTAGGGCAAAGTCACATAGGATTTGCATCGGTGCTTCATTGAACAAATCAGTTGGAGAGACTAGATCTGCAATTCCTCACCCCAAGGTGAGAGGTTCTGCCCAAGAGGGGCCATTTCAGAGGTTTGAAGACTACATTAGGCTTTGGAGAGTTGTTTTTGCATCCGTATCAGAACTTGGCAATTCAAGCCAAGACCCTTGGTTCATTCCCTTGGTTCATTGAACCAGATCTGGTGTGTTTCCTGTTTTATTTTCTGAGTTGCAGTCCATTACTCATTCTGGAGTAATTAGATCTGCTATGCATGTTTTGCTACAAATAAACATCAGTTTTGCTGAGTTTTTTGTGTGTGATCAGAACTGTGTGATTGTTGTAATTTTTTGTAAAACTGCAATTTTTTGTGTTATTTTTGGCTGGAATATTACAATGGTATCAGAGCCACATTCTTCATGCTAAAAGTTTTGATGCAGAAAGGACAGCCCATAGCATGTGAGAGTAGGAAACTTAGTCCTACTGAAAGGACATTCAGCATTTATGATAAGGAAATGTTGGTTGTAATGCATGCATTGTCTAAATTTAGACAATACTTAGTTTGCAGCAGGTATAAAATCAGGGATGGACTGATTTTGTACAAAAACAGGGTTTTTCTTGTGCCAGAATCAAAAATGAAAGACAAATGGTTGGCAGCCTTGCATGATGCACCCATGGCAGGCCATCCGGGCTTCTACAAGACATACAGGTTGTTGAAAGAAAGGTTTACATGGAAAGGGCTGAAAGAAGATGTTTTGAGGAATGTGAAAGAGTGTACCATATGCCAACAAAACAAGGCTGAACATACTCTTCCTGCTGGTTTGTTACAACCATTGCCCATTCCTCATCAAAAATGGGAAAGTATCTCTATGGACTTTATCACAGGCTTGCCTAAAGTCCAAGGTAAGGACTGCATATATGTTGTAGTTGATAGACTCTCAAAATATGCTAATTTCTTTGCAATTTCAGTCACTACAACAGCCCCACAACTTGCTGATTTATTTTTCAAGGAGGATTTTAGGCTCAATGGGTTGGCAAAAACCATTGTTAGTGACAGGGACAGCAAGTTTCTAAGTCTGTTTTGGCAGGAGTTGTTCAGGTTATGTGGTACTAACTTGACTCCAAGTACTAGTTACCACCCCTAAACCGATGGCCAAACTGAGATAGTAAATAAATGGGTGGAAAACTACTTGAGAAACTATGTTTTGGGACAGCAGCATACTTGGATAAAGTGGCTGTACTTAGGTAAGTTTTGTTACAATAATTCATACCATATGTCCATTAAAATGTCTCTATTCATGGCACTATATGGTTATGAACCACCACAGTTTGCAGATTTTCTGTTTGAGGACAGCAAGCTCCCTACTGCAACTAATTTTGTACAGCAACATCATGACATTCTGAAAGCATTGAAAGACAACATACAACAGGCCCAAAATCAGCAAAAGAAGTATGCTGATCAAAACAGAACAGAACGCAGTTTTGAGGTAAATGATTTGGTATATTTGCGCCTACAGCCCTATAGGCAGTCCACATTGAAAAGAAGTGGAGTTGAGAAGCTTCAGCCACGTTTTTATGGACCATATAAGGTGTTGAAGCGTATTGGGGAGGTTGCTTATGAGCTGGAACTGCCACCAAACAGTAAGATTCACAATGTTTTTCATGTTTCCTGTTTGAAGAAAGCTTTGGGACAGCATGTTGTACCATCTACAGATTTACCACCCCTTGATGAGGAAGGAAAACTTGTTTTAGTACCTGAAACCATTTTGGGCACAAGGGAGAAGAAGCTAAGGAACAAGGTCCTTAGTGAGTACTTGATTAAGTGGAAAGACTTGCCTATTGAGGATGCTACTTGGGAAGGACCTGCTATCCTTCAACACCCAGCTTTCTTGGATTGCTTGTGGGCAAGCAATTCAAGAGGGGAGGACTTGTGATGTCCCAAATATTTTCCAGCATTGTATATATTTTACTTTTCATGTTTTAGAGTATTTTAGGGTGTTCTTTAGCAAGAATTGCTAAGTATGATGTAAATACTTATCGTAGTATTGTTATTTTGGTGTTTAGTTATGTTTTGGGATAAAGACCAAGTGCATTTATTGCCTTGGCAAGTGTATATCCGAAAATTACAACTCCCAAGACTGTTTTGAGGATAAGGTGTGATGTGTGGATAAGATCAAGCATTATTTAATGCTATTTGGCAGTTGTAAGTCAAAGTCTTTG
Source organism: Wollemia nobilis (assembly GCA_028583015.1). Taxonomy (NCBI): domain Eukaryota; kingdom Viridiplantae; phylum Streptophyta; class Pinopsida; order Araucariales; family Araucariaceae; genus Wollemia; species Wollemia nobilis. Next base: position 13,339,406 of record JAQPPZ010002969.1, on the reverse strand, counting down.
ATCCTAGTCATATTTTGTGACTTTTGCTGTCTAGATATTTAGCTCTTTTTTCTAGGAAAATTCAGATTTCAGCATTAAAAAAATAATGATGCATGCATGAATTCCAAACCTTTCAATCTCTAATCACATTTTTCATTCGCAGTAGGACATCCATACCTTCTCAAGAAAGTTTCTTTTAATTTATGCATGATCTGAATGTATTATTGTAGAATAACATAAATCTCGATTAGTTCTCTAGGGTTTTGGTATTGCACTTTTGCTGTCTAGATAATTGGCTCTTTTTTTTAGGAAAATTCAGATTTCAGCATTAAAAAAATAATGATGCATGCATGAATTCCAAACCTTTCAATCTCTAATCACATTTTTCATTCGCGGTAAGACTGCAGAGCTGCAGGGATAAGTGCAACTTCCTTTTCATGACTCTCTCTCTCTCTCTCTCTCTCTCTCTCCTAAAATGGCATAAATGGCATAAAGAAATTACCTAACTTGGAAATAAAGAAATGTACCTTTAACCAAACCATATCTGTGTCACAAATCAGAAACTCATAACCAAAGGACATAAAGGCATTGATCAAAATCACTTTTTCTCGTGTAATATTATGATATGTCGGTGATCCCCAGTTAACACCATCAGTATTAATTTTGTTTCCCATATCAAAAACTGGAATGCCTTTCCAATACAAAGCCTTCACAATTTTTGCATCCATTCCACCTACAAAAGAATGGTGTCAAACATCATTTTTGCCCATCTGTAAAGCAAATTGATGATCTTATAACAAACATGAAAAGATAGCTAGTGACCATAAACATATAATTTCCGAGCAAAATAAGGTTTAGAATTTCATCAATACCAACAAGGATATTATTAACTCCAAGGTCTGTGAGGTGTTTGACCCAATTAACAATAAAATCCATGAATGCATGGTTTCCAGTTGTAACAATAATAATGTTGTCTTTTGCCCGATAGCCAACCATTTCCTTGGTCAATATGAAAGCCTTTGATGATGGCATTTTACTGCCACAAGTAGGTATCTGCCAGACGGGCTTTTTCCAAACTGAACGAACAGATGGCTTTTCAAGAACAGATGGGACTGGCATAGAACTATTTGAGAATGCAGAATTGTCCTTTGTGTTTGCTCCTGCCATTACAAAAGAGTTCAATGATAGGGTAAAGAATAGTAATTAAAAAGCCTGCACAAGTAAAATAACCAAGACAATCAAAAAATATATTAAAATGCAACCAATATTTATACAAGAAATAGGTATTCATAATATGTTGGGCTCTCCTGCTGTTCACATATCAGTTCCCTCTTTGGTCCTAGCTACCATCATTTGGACCCATTTCATATATAAAGTGATTATCCCTTTAAATTCACTGTCATTGGTCAGCCTATGCCTTCTCATATGCCCAAGACGTGGGATGGTTGGGTTGTGACCTAGAAAATCACCTTGACCTTTACCTTTTATATAGACCAAATGCATCAGGTGAGCAAAATGAATTTATCTGGACTGATCACTGATGCACGAAGACCATGTCCGCAGGTCCCTTCCACACTAAAGGAAGGGCATTCAACTATGGTTGTGCCCAAACAAGTCCTCTTAAGAGTCAAAGACCACCTTACTTTATTCCACAAAGACCATTCATAATTTATGTATATATATTACAAGGAAAACAAAAATAAATAAATAAAAACATATGAAACACTTTCTACGAAGCAACTATCATAGTGATGGTTCCAAACCACAACTACTATGAAAAAATTATTTAAAATTCCGGAAACTGTGTAATGTCCCCATCCTAGCCAGCTGACCAGTGTAGAATGAGACTTGCCTACTCACGGGTTCCCGTAGGCAGGATTAGTTGTGTGGGAGCCCTCTGTGATATTTTGGTGGATGTCAGGGCGGACAGTGTTCCAAAATTCCAGTTTTTTCGGCCGTTCTGAGCAGAATTGCAGGGGACTTACTATTTTTAGTAAGTCGGTTAGGGTTTTGGATTCTTGGGAAGCGGACGCCAAGGATGGATAGTTCGGAAAAATGGGTATCCGTTTCCATTTTTACATCATGGGTCCGATATGTGGAGATGTATTATTTTAATGCCCGAAAGTTATTAATGTAATAAATTAAATAAATTATAATATATAGTGTTGGGCATTATAACTTAATGATGTAAAGGGGTCATGTGACCACTTAAAAGAAAGGTCACGCAATAATATATTATTATAATAAGTCCTAGATGTGAGACCCCAATTATGGACCCACTTAATAATTAAAAAAAGAAAATTCAAATGGCCTTTCCCTCCTTTTTCCTGGCGGACTCTTCTAGAGGGAAATAAGAGGATAAAGAGAGGCATTGGGTTTCATATTTGGGGGATCTTGGCATTTCATTTCATAATTTTGGAGCAGTTGCTTGTAGAAGGCGGTTTGCAGAGATTTCGGCTTGCTTGTGACGAAAACCACATGCAGGTACGCCATTGCTGGGAGTGAAAGATCTCCTTACATTGGCCAGTTGCACTCTCATTTTCTGTGGGGGTGATTTGGAGCTAATTGCAGATCAATTACACCATTCAAAATTGAGGAGTTTGGAAGGATTATGGGCCATTGATAATTTCTATTGCATCAGATTATCTATTCCAGGCCTGCCGTACAGTACAGACCCCAAACTGCATGATTTGACAAGATTGCAAGGGTTTGATGAAGTTGCACTTCACAATCAGCGTCAGGAGATAGGAGAAGTCATTTTCGTGGCAGTTAGAAGGGAAGATCAGAAGTTCTGAAGAAGGGAAATTAATCTTTTCAGACCCACGTGTACACAGAATCCTCACTGTCAGCCAGGCGTGAGACATAGGGGCCAAACCGATTGCATTCTGGGTGGTTTTCTGAGTTCTAAGGTAGCGGATTTGTGTGAGGATGACTCAGCAGCATTAATACGGTGGGGAAAGTCCAGACTTGCAAGACGAATCAAGGAATATTTGTGAACTTCTGTGACTGATGTAATCATTACAGAACTGAAAATCAGTCCAATACAGTCCTGGTACTCTATTTCACTGTGTTTTCTTGTTTAATGAAAAAGTGCTACGTAGAGAGTTTTATGTGCATTGAAGCGTAGAGATTGAAGTTCAATGATTTTCCCAGATAGCTGTTATTTATTTTTTCAGTCACTATTAATCTGCAAAAAAGAAATTACAAAAAAATCATATATTTGCAAAAACCCCTTCCAAAAACAAAAACAAACTCCAAAACACAAACAAAAGGGCAGAAATTTCAGTGTTGATCCGGGGTTGATCACTACAAACTGGTACTGAGTTTCAGCAGAAAAGGGGTCTACCATAACCCTTCTGATATCACCGTACAAGTCCCATGTTCCACGCAGTTAGCCCCTTAAATCCACACAAAGAAAGTTATATACTTGATTCTTGTTGTAATTTCATATAATATTACATCCTTGGGCTTTCCACAAGTTCCAAATATAGAACTTTCCTTGTGTTGACATAAGAGGCCATGGGACTTATCAACATCCAACCCATATATCTACAAGGTTGGGTTACATCCTTGGGCTTTCCAGAAGTTCAAAATCTAGAACTTTCCTTGTGTTGACATAAGAGGCCATGGGACTTATCAATATCCAACCCATATATCTACAAGGTTGGGTCTTTGGGGATCAAAACTCAATGAAAAACCTATATGGCCCAACACCCTAGCCTAGGAGGAATTACGCCAACCCATATGTTAAGGGGTGGTTCAACTTCTCTTCTACCTTATTTTATTAGAGTCAATCAAGGGAAGGCCTACAGACCCAAGAGTTCAGGAGAACCTCACATTCAACAGGTAACAACCAGAACCTACTAGCCAATTGCACAAATAAGAAAGAATGCACGTGACCAGCCTTTAGATAATGGGCATTCAACCTACATTGATTATGATTCTTCTCCTGGACAACATAGGAAAATTGTAATGTCAATAAATTTCTAAACGTGCAATGGGAGTTTGCAAATCTCTGCTTGGCCATCAAAAAGATTGGCAAACATTGACAAATTGTATAAACACAACAACCGTTTTTGTTTAGACTGACCTTAAAAACACTCAAAATGAGCTGATAGCTTGAAGCATTCACAAAGGCATAAAAAAAGCCCAACTGTTCCCTGAAAAACAAAATAATAATAATGGACTGCAAAAAGATAAGGTCTTTAATTGTTTGTATACTTTATGGCTCCCTGTACCTTGTGATTATTAACAAATTCCATGAGCAAAAAAGTTTACAGAAGAAATGACGACTTATGAAAAATGATCATTGAAAAATGATTTGAGAATTAAATATTACAAAAATGTAAAATCCTACAATATTAAAATTTAAAAAATAGTGTTTCCGGCCACAAATCTCCAAATACTTAAAAAATAATATGGGTGTTAAATATTGCACATTGATAATAGTTGGGAGGGAAGGTTGATTTATAAAGGCACTATATATGAAAGCTTTGCTAGTTTAAAGGAAATAAGGTTTGCTTATAGATGCTCTACAAGCACCAAAAGCTTCATCAATCTGGAAGTAGAGTTTTCAGTGAAAGTCATTGGGCTGATGTATTAGCATCCTCCTCCTCTCTGGTACTGTTATCAATTAGAGTTGTTTGTATGCTTTGTGGGTTCCCATGCATCATGATTGTTATCAATGTCCACAAGGGAAATAAAGTTTACACAAGAACTGGAAATAACTAGTAGCTGATGGAAGGATGAACCCAGTCATAAATACTACGTGCATGCAGTTGAAAACCCCACGAAATGAAACTCTAACAATAAGGCTTCTATCAAATTGTCATATTCTTAGCAATTATTTAATAGAAAAGAAAATGTAAGTCTACCCTGCGGTTTGTTTAATCAAGAGTTGCTCAAGAATGAATGTGTGCTGTACTGCAGCGTTTGTCACAAACCCCCTTCTGCTCTGCTGTGTCGACTACCGTGCAACTGTGTAGAGTGAGTATCAATCATGGAAATTTGGGTGAAGTGAGAGACGCAGTTAAGCCCTGCGTCATGCAAAGTGCATTTAGCCTAAGAGCCATTTAATGAAAGGCCAATTAAGATAAAGGTAAAGACAATGTTTTACGTCTCAGATAAACCAACATGCCACTTGGGTGTGTCTAATCTTTTGCAGGGCAGGGAAATTGTCACTTCAGCTTGAATGTATTGGTTTGACTTCATGGCTTTTGAATTTCGGGCTTTTGACTGAGTTCATGATAGAACAAGTTTTGGTGTGCAAGACGAAGGTACGTTATTAAACTTTAGCCTAAAAGCTAATCGGCCTTTTTAGGCCAATCGAACATAATGAGCTTTTTTATAAGTCTAAAGGCTTCGTAAGCCAGAGGGTGCATTCCACTAACGATGGTCAAGCATCGAAATTCATGAATAAAGAACTTTAATAACAAAGCAAACATAGTCATCACGAGAAGTTCATCAAAACCAGAAACTTAGAAGGAAAAAGGAAAAACTAATAATATTAATTTTTTGGTTTTTTTGGGTTGGTTCTTTTACATACCACAGTTAGAGAATTGCTGATTCACTTTAATCCGAGTTCTGGACATAATTTCCACATATGCAGGCTTCCCCATGTGTATCATGGTTATCAGAGTCCCAACAACTGCACAGACCTGAATGCCTATGAAAATTGGCTTCATTCCCTGCATTTTCAATAGGAACATACCACACCAAAAAAGCTCAAATAGAAGAACACCCAAATCAGAAAACTGATATATTTACAGACCATATCGTAAGAGCAGGAAATGTCGAAGGAAAGGGAAAACTGCACAAGGGAACTCGCTGGTAACCTGCCTGGGGTTTGTGGAAGCCGACCAGGGTTAGAAACCTTCAGGCCTGCCAGGCCAACTGCCATTGCTATTTCTGCTCCGCTGATCTTGCGGACTTGCATGGATTTTAAGCGCTCTGACGCTATGTATTAGGTTTTTTTTTTCTTTTTTTCCTTTTCTTTTTTAAAAATTGGGGCTCAAATCCTCGGTCGTTTGGATTCATGGAAGCTAAAGCTCGGTAAATTTAGTCCTATTTTTGAAAAATTTAAGCACCTGAAGATGGAGGACCCGTATGTTACGATTTAATTTATTGTTTTTTTTTTTCTGACTCATTGTTGCCATTCTATGACTGGTTCAAAGAAGGCAAACAGCATCAGAATTTCTGTAAATTGCCGCGCCTCGTTCGCATTGTGTTCCGCCGATCAATTACTTCCCGCGTTGCATGTCTGGGGATTAAATTTTGGATATGGCATTGCAGGAAAATAAGATGACGTAAGATAACGAAAGGATAACCAGCTGTTAACTGTGGATTGTGCGATTTTTAGGGTCGTATTTTTTTTTAATTCGAGGTTAACTTCGTTTTTAAGGTTCCTATAACAAAATAAATAAACTAGTTTAGATATAAAGGATATATATTTAAAAACGTCTATAAAACATATATATTTAAAAACGGTGATAGTTATCAATCTCGAGGCTCCTATCTCATTTCTTGGGGGTGTGATCTCCAAGATAAGCGCGGATTGATATCACGTTTTTTAGATATATATCCTTTATATTTAAATTAGTTTAAATATTTTAAATGTTTGTTGATTAGTGGATTGTTTTAGTTTAAATATTTTAAATGTTTTTGTTAATGTCAACTTTTTTAATTAAAAAAAAATTGTTTAGGGCGTAACACCGTGTATGGCCTCTTTACCGAAACGCCTCTCCAAGTAATAAGATGAATTAAAATTGAAATATGAATGAATTAATACATATGTAGGTATGTAGGAATGGCTATATAAGCTACTCGAATATGGATGGTTTAAAAAGAGTCTGCTTTTTTATTTTTCTTATTTGAAATTGGTATTTTTTTGGTATGTTTTTTTTTTTTTTTATAGGAAAAAAAAATTATTTGTGTTATAGGATTATAATAAGTTTGTTTTATTTGTGTTGTAAAGTGTATGGTATTGTAATAAGTTTAAGAATGTTGAAGGTTTTATTAAGGTTTTTGGTGTGAGTTGAGTTAGGGTTTTTACAGTTTTTTTGGAATTTTTATGGTCCTTAATCTTGATGATATTGTAATTTAAATTTATGCTACAGGGGAGATGGATTCTGTCATGACATCTTTTGGGTGTTCTTAAAAATCATTTTTGTTTAAATTTTTCAAGGTAAGGTCTCATTCCTTGATGTTATTTTCTCTTCACATTATTAAATCTACATGTAATTGGTTGAAGTCACACACCCTAGTTAGGTATTTGTTGGGTGTATCTCTATTGAGTTGATCGAGGGCTTGGATCACTTCGGCATAGGCCCCTCATGGAATTAATGCTCAACTAATACAAAATTTTATCAAAGGTTTCTTTTTTTTGTTTTGTTGACCTTGCTCATGTTAAAACTCTTCATCAACATAGTCCTTGGCACTTGCAGAGCTCTTTGCAAATTTTTTTATTATAGACCCGTGATTTTAATGTCTTTGAGGACAAACTGCATAAAGTCCCAGTTTGGGTGGAGTTTCTTGATCTTCCCCTTCCTTTGTGGCTAGTATGGATCAAATCGTAGTTGTGCTTAGGCAAGTTGTTCTCACTAAACCCAAAAAAAATTCAATGTTTGTCCAACTAGGTGGGTTGATGCAAAACGATGAAAGAAAAATCAAACACAAACCTTAGAGCATTTGATCCACCAATGCTAAATCACCATGTGAAAAAAGGAGGGCCTTTGAAACTCTAAAACACCTTGCAAGTGGTACCCTGACATGTGGCATCATCTTAGCAATGGGATCAAGCGCAGGCTGGATCGAGCGGGATAATATCCATTCGTAGCATTCTTTTTTTTGGACTCTAATATCCCACATTCACTGTAGGATGGCACCAAATCAGGCTAAAACCTAGGAGGCCTCCCTTCTTAGTTGACCACCAAGCGGTGGTTAAAAAGCCTCCCATAAGGTGCTGCTTGGAAGCATCGGTGGTAATCGTTAGCGGTACTGCCATGTGGCGGATGTCTAGGTCAATTTATTGTTGACTTTGGTGGACCCTAGGTCGATGTTGACTTCAAGCACAACTTTCCTCTCAATCAATGACTTTTGAGAACTATTGACGAGCTACAATTATTTATAAATAAAAAACATGTCAATATTTTGCATCCTAACTCCAATTGTAAAGGGCAACTTGCCCCTTTTCTTGTTGGAGAGCCTATTGGCTTTTCTCCCTTTCGAGACTTTATTGCAACCTGACTACAACCTTATGTGTAGTGGATGGAAAACTCTTGTTGAGTTGGTTCTCATAGAATCCGGTGCTTCGAAGTTTGGGTTACTTAAACCTTGTTCAAAAATAAATTGATGTAATTTGGAATGCATTTTTGTTGAACCCAACACACTTAAATCCACTTTCATCCTTTGAGACATTTTGGAGTAGGCTTTCTTCACGACCATGACCCTCTTGTGATTCCATCATGATTTTGGGTATTGTTTTCCGATCATGGGAATCCTTCAAGTACTCCAATTTGGGAGTTATCCTTGTCTCTTTTGTCGCGAGACCATGGCATTTTTATGTGATCATGGAAATCACATAAGTACTCCACGCATTGGAGTTGTCTTTACCCCTAGTGGCTTGTCTCTTAGTGGATTTTAGCTTTTCAGCTTAGCTCATGTCTTGATGAGGCATGATTTTAATTTTTTATTAGACCTTAGGATTTCCTAGGTTTGTGCATTTTAGGACTTAGTCTTATGTTTTTAGCTGCTTTGTACACGTGAGTCGCTTTTGTCGCTCATGTTGGTTTGGTCTAGGTCTAGGTGTCTTTTGCTTTGTAAAATAAGAAGGTTTTTCCTTATCGTAGCATTCCTTGGATCTCATGTTGCTTTCAAGGGCTCTCCCCCACCGTTTAAACCCCATGTTTTAAAGGCAAAACATGCTCTTAAATTAAATTAAAAGGGCTTTTATATACGGTAAGCCTTTAACCTTTAAAAGGAGTTATGAAAAAGGAACTGTTTTTAAAGGGAAACCCGGAAAACTGAATAAAAAATTAAAACTGAATGAAGAATGAAAACCGAATGAAAAGCAGAAAATCATAATCGACAAAAAAGCCCTTGCTTTTAAAAGGTTTTTAGCCGATTTGAAAAGAAAAGCCCTATCCCTAAAAGAAAAGAAAAGACAAGAAGAGAATACTCCCCGCTCCTCACCGTTTTTAAAAGGGAAGAGTGCTCCTCACCGAAAAGAAAAGCCCTATCCCGGCCCCTTCTCGATCTTTCCAGGGTTACGGTTTGTATTATGGACTTATTTAAGTCCTCATTGATTAATTTATTTTCCAGCTTCGTTTTGGAATAATATTTTAGTATCAAAGCGGGAATTTGTGGAAGTTTTGGGTTATTGTCGACATCGTGTTGGTTTATTTGGTTATTTCCAATCAACATTATCCTGTTTTTGAAGCTCTTACTATGAAAAAAAATATCGCTGACGATTTTTGCAAAAATTGCTCATTTTCTGCGAAAGTTGTTGCTCAACTTTTTGTGGTTGACAAATTTTATTGACATTTTGAGGTGACAATTTTTGCTATCTCAAATACCATTTTCTTTGGTGCTCACAAGATTCTCTGCAGAATCTGATAGTTTGTCTGACTTGACCATCAAACCATGACTTTTGTCGTTCGGCGTTGATGTATATTGCTGCCCTCTCGAACTGCCAAGAGATCAATTGTCAAAATATTTTGAGAAATTTGAATTCCTGATGCACCTGACACAAAATTGGCTACACACTGATGCGTCTCCTGCACAATTGTCAGATCTTCGTTGCACGCGACGTTCTCAACCGCACTCTGTGATTTCCTTGGATAAGGCTTATACTTGTGTTGGATTGGTTATCCGGTGAGACGAACATCATTCTGTCTGCGCTCCGGGCGATTCTATTTGCCATTTTTGACGTCTGCCAACTCAAATATCGAGCAGTGTGGTTCGCAACGAGTGATAAGAGCTAGTCTTGGCTTCAGTATCGCACTGCATGATCGTTTGAATCACGAATAAACTGTAGAGAAATTATGGTTCGAAATACGCGGTAAACCTTGGCGATCCGCCACTCGCATCTTTGATCTAGCGAATTGGGTACGCGTATTGACGGACGTTGTTGACGCTATCTCCACCATTTGTCTAGTCCACCACGTCAAAAAATCGAGCTCGAATAGAAGATTAATCAATCGCACAACATTGAGGTAAAATCAATCTGAAGATTCCTACCATTGCTGACAACATCAATCATTGTTTTTGACTGCCAGGACATTAGTCTGGCCTATTGCTAGCAGCCATATCCTTGCTTATTACTACGGTCTGACAGGGTTCAATCATACAATATTCCAACCCTCTGGTTCGTGCCCACAAAACGTCAGTTTTAAAATCGATGCAATCTACCGGTATGCACACGTAGGATATGATGCATGCAGATATCACTAGTTTCCCCTGATATGCTTTACGCCAATCGAGAACACCACCTATTTTTTGTCGACATGATGTGTATTACGAGGTAACATTTAAGTGAATTTGTTTACCTGTGTCCCTCTCTAACTTCATCATCCGAAGGATTTGATCCACATTTAAAGCGTCGACGGCACGTTCACACCTAACAAGGACGAAAGCATCCTTTTTGCCTCGTAGACTGTTTACAACCACCACACGCTCGTCTAGTGCGCACTGACTCGCGTTGACTAGCGGTTTTATTTATGCCACTTGGGCCTGTATCTGGTGGGTGATTAGCTTCAGATTTACCGTCGATGTTAAATGGCAAATGGCTTGCACATTGAACACATTTGATTAGCGTAGTTTGACAAATTTCACTTTTGCGCCCAAATTTTTGCAAGCAGGTGATTTAAGTTTGTAAAAGGAAGATTTCACTTAGTGCCAGGTTCTTTTGCCTTAATCCCATATTTTGTTACAATTGTAATTTATTGATTTGTCTAAAATTTCATGATTTGTTGGCTAAAGATTTCATAAAACCTAGGACTTCTCCTTGTGCTTCACCAATCTTGCTTGTGTTGAAGAGATATGGTACATGGAGGCTATGCACTGATTTGTAGGGAACTTAATAAAATAACAATTAAAAATAGATATCCACTTCCACAAATTGATGATCTCTTGGATCAGCTCCAAGGAGCTAAATTCTTCTCCAATATTGATCTCAAAAGTGGGTATCATCAGGTCAGGATTCAAGCTGAGGATACTTGGAAAACAGTGTTCAAAACCAAAATGGTGCTCTTTGAGTGGTTTGTCATGCCCTTTGGTCTTACGAAAGCTCCTATCACATTCATGCGGCTGATGAATTAAGTGTTCAGATATTTTTTGGATAAATTTTTAATCATCTATCTTGATGACATTCTTGTATTATCTCCTACATGGAGAAGTCATTTAGATCACTTAGAATCTATTCTTCAAGTTCTTCAGAAGAACCAATTGTATTTCAATCTTCCTAAGTGTTCTTTTGGGTAAAATTTCATTCCCTATCTTGGTTTTGTAATCAGTGAGAAAGGATTTCAAGTGGATCCTACTAAAATTAAAGTCATTCTCAAGTGGTCAACTCCTACTTCTGTCACAGAGTTAAGGAGTTTCTTGGACTTGCCAACTATCGCAAGTTCATAGCAGGATATTCCACTATTGCTGCCCCTTTGCATCATTTGACAAAGATCAAAATTTAGTTTCAGTGGACAAAGGATCAAAAAAAGGCCTTTGACACATTGAAACGCAAATTGTGTAGTTCACCTGTTCTTGTTTTGCCAGATCTTGCTCAACCATTTGAAATAGAGACAGATGCTTCATAATTTTCACTTGGAGCCGTGCTTAAGCAGAATGGCCATCCAATGGCCTATCATTCTGAAACATTTTATGAGGCCAAGAAAAACTATTCCACCTATGATAAGGAGTTATATGCTTTGGTTCAAGCCATCAAGTATTGAAGGCACTATCTTCTGGGTAAAGAAACAATAGTTCACACAGATCATATTCCACTTAAGTGTCTTCAATCTCAAACCAAAATTGAGGAGGCTAGACACATGAAGTGGGCATCATACTTGCAACAATTCCATTTGGTGATTAAGTACAAGAAAGGGCATAATAATGCAGTTGCAGATGGTTTGAGTCATCCTCCATCAACCCTTGCTTTGACTATTGTGACCACATCCCATATTGGCTTCCAAACTTGGCCCACACAATATCCTTTGGATCCTGATTTTGGCAAAGTTTTTCAACAACTTTCACATCCTTCTTCTTCCAATTTGAGAGCTCTTCAAGACTTTCACATCAAGGATGGAATGTTATACAAAATGGATAAAATTTGTGTCCCTCATGAAAACAGGGAGTCTCTCTTGAAAGAGGCTCATTCTACATTTTATGAAGGACATTTTGGCAAGTAGAAAACTCTTCACCATCTCCAACGGTTCTTATTTTGGCCTCACATATAGCAATATGTTCTTAAATTCTTGCGATAATGTGTTGTGTGTAACCGTTCTAAATCCACTAACAGGAAATTGGGTTTGAGCATGCCTTTACCCATTCCTTCTTGTCCTTGGGAGAGCATTTCCATGGACCTATTGAGCGGTTTTTCAATGACAGTTAGACAACACAATTGTATCTTCATGATTGTGGATAAATTTAGTAAGATGGCCAAGTTCATTCCATGTTGCAAGATGAGTTCTACATAGGATTTGGCCCAACTTTTCTTTGAGACTATGTGGCGCTTGTTTGGTCTTACTACCAGCATTGTTTTTTATCACAACTCGTGTTTTGTGGGTCACTTTTGAAGATCTCTTTGGAAGACCTTAGGAGTATCCCTTAACTTCTCTACTACTTATCACCCTCAGTATGATGGTGAAGAACATAAGCTTATACTAAGAGGGGAGGGTGAATAGTATAAGACCACTTTTACTTTTCTTTTCAATTCAATATTATGTAGTGTATAGATAGCAGTATCAATGACAGTAATCAAAGCAATGCATAAAACACCATACACAATAGAGACACAGATTTAACGTGGTTCACCCAATGTGGGCTACCTCCACAGAGAAAATATTTCTTCTAAATATTTCTCAAATAATCTTTTGAAAATCCTTCCCAATTACAATGTTGGACCTCTGTTTGTAGCGACCCCGGGATGCACGCACCGCTATTTTTACTCTACTTGCAATGTATTAAAACCCAAAATAAAATGGAAGACAATAAAAAGCACATAACACGAAAATAACAAATATGGATCTCTGTATTTGTATTTAAACCCGGTTACATGTCAGTCCCTCTTAGGGATACCCATTTCGATACAATAAGGTTACAAATAGGCAAAGAGTGCCCCTTTCACAAAGATGTGGTGCGCTTCCAAAAGCTTCATAGTTTCGCACACAAAAATATATGAGGGCTTACAGATGCCTCCTTCTCCAGGACTGTTTCCTAGAGGGATCCCTTTTGCTTTCGTATGTTGCAGATTATGTTCGATGAACTTGTGGCCTTGTAAGCAATGAAACAACACACACTTAGATGTCCAAGAATACCTCCTCGGATGAGGTTGTTAGCAATGAATATAACAAATGAAAGCAAATGCAAATTAGACTAATGCTATGAATGCGAATGAATGAAATGATGCTATGCTAATGATATGCTAAATCAAATAATGAATCTAATGTCTAAAACCCTAAGCTAGGCCTGTGGGCCACTGTCCAAGACAGCGGCTGCTAAAGCGACTCTCATCCTCTTTGCTCCAAAGCTATGGATCAAAGCTTGTATCCGATGTTGAAATAATGGTTGCTACGCTCTCCAATTTATCAGGGCTTTGTCGTAAATATGATCTCCAAGGAAAACTCTCCAAGTCTCGAAAGCTCTCCTCAATGACCTGTCCTGATAAATATGGATTACTTGGATCAAAGATCGATAAAATATATGTGATAAAAGATGGATGATTAAAATATTTGATTCTTGGTGCTCTTAGGCTTACACCTTTTATAGTGTGAAACCCTAGGTCTATGTCCAAGCCCTAGGAATGAATTCCTCATGTGTATTGAGAGTTAGCATGAGAAGCTTTTTGTCTTTTCTATATTTAAAGACCATTTAACTAAAGTCGAAATGTAAACTCAAGTCTGTCATGTGAACTGGTCATGAAAGGGAATGCAAAGTTACTCCCGCTCACCTTTATTGCATGCAGACTACCATTTTTGCTCGTGATTAGGCATGTTTGTCAACAAAACTGCTTTTATGGTTTAGTTGTTGTCGTCTGCAGCGGCTAATATCTAGCCGTTGTTGTCTACAACAGATAAGGTTTGGCCGCTCTAGGCTTGAGCGGCTAGGATCTGGTCACTCTAGGCTTGAGCGGCTAGTCTTGGATGGCTTGAAAAGGCCCCAAATGAGTGGTGAGAACCATTGTTGATGCTTGGAAATTCCAAGATTATGTCATATGATCTTATGAATGTGTCTATGTGAGTAGCTCCCCTAAGCTTGACATGTTTTAGTTGTCTACAGATGCCCCTTTTTGCAATGCGTTGTGTGGAACACACAACGCTGAGAAAAAACGTAGACTGCTTTGTTTGTAGGGTGCATGGTGATCAATGGTGTGATCAACGTCAGATGGCCTAATCATGCAAGATGACGCGCATCCTTCGAATCATCGCCTCAATGTTCGGAGGACTTAGCTGAGTGGCTTGGGCATGTTAAATTGCACTCATTCCTCAAACTCAATCGGGTAGCTTCAACTGCTACAACAATTTCGATCGTTAGGAAAGCTACAATTGAATATGTCATGTCTGTTTATGTTCCTAGTAAACAAGGGAAATTTATGATTGTTGTATGCAATGATTCGTAGGACGAACACAATTTTGATGTGATCGAATGATCTTTTGTTGATTTGATTATTATTATGTTGAAGTTTTGAACTACCTCCTCACGTAATGGATTGGTGAAGAAATGACAATGAATGAAGCAACAAGTTGCTTGACCAATATGACTAATTTGGTTCCATTCTAGCATTTGTTGCTTTAAATGGGCAATCCCACATCTAAGTGTGATTCCAATTGTTTATGATAATCATCCATCCCTATCCTGAGGAGTGGTACAACTATTAATAGCCTTCTTAGGGAGTTAGGATGAGTGATTCTATTTATGTTCATATTGTATCACTTTGGCTTAATGTTTTTGGTATCATAAGAGAATTAAGATGATCCTTTCGCACCTGTGGATCAGTCCGACCATCTTGGTCTTCTTCGAGATTGAAGGGTGGCACATTGTAATTCCAAAATGAAATGTTTTTGCCTCAAGTGGCCTTATGGTAACCTACTCATCTCATCCAAGTGCATGGAGTGCAAATCACTACAATCGTCGAGTGGATAGAGTAAGCAACTGGATACGAGGCCAACTTGAGATTATGCTTTTATGTGATTTTGTTTTTGTTATTTTGATCATCAAGATGATTTTAATTCATCAAAATGTGTTTATTTAATGTTTTTTTTTGTTATCCCCCATGGAAGGAATCTTTTGTTTTCATCTGTGGATCAGGCCGTTGTCCTCTAAGTCTCTGCCTATAGCCGCTGTCGCCTTGAGCGACCACGAAGTTTGGGCTGCTGACATCAACAGCGACAAAGGCATAATATGAAAATATAAAAATGCACTTTTAGGGTTTTTGACCTGTCATTTTCTTTATTGATAATTCACTTTTCAGAGCTCTGGTGAGACAATGATAGTTGTAATTGTGAAAGATACCTACGTCGAGGATATGGCTACGCAGGGTTCATGCTAGGACTGCGACGTGGGGCCAACAGGAAGAGTAGGTGGTAGTGGATGAGCAGGAGGCTCCTAAGGAGGCAGAGGAGGAGATGGAGCCTAAGGAGAGAGATTCTCCTCTCAGGGCACAACTGCATGATGTGGAGGCTGAGCTCTAGTCGGCCAAGATACAGGTACAACAACGTGATGCCATCATAGCTCAACGGGATACCACTATAGCACTGCTTTTAGACCAGATACAAGCCTTGCAGGCTGCTATGGGAGGAACTGCCCGGATGCAGGTTGTTTTTGCTCCTCCTGCTCTCGAGGGTCCTTCGAGGGTAGCTCTCGAGGATGAGATTAGGCATATACAAGGTTTTTTGGATGAGAGTGATGTACAAATTACTGAGGATGCAACCCATATTGTCGTTCTCTCAAGGTAAATCAAGAGGCTAGGAGCCATCCCTAGGGAGAGAGGAGCCACAAGTGTGTCACAAGTCAGTAGGAGCTCTACAACAGGGCAATCTTCCGTCCGGCCTGGTCATGGGGCCCGAACTTGTACTAAGAGACCAGCAGGGTCTAGCTCGCACCATTCTCCTAGAGATCCGGCCACAAGGGGCGGTGCTGCAAGGGGCGCAGGCCCAGTATTTGATTGATGGTGCTCTTGGTTTTGTTTTTGAGGTCGGTTGACCTATATGACTGTAGCCCACGTACATTTTTGTATATCCATGGACTTGACACACATATGTTTATGATATCTTTGCATTATGACTCATTATGTGTATCGTTTATTTCTCATGTTTTTGTTGCTATTTTGTTTTATGATGTGATGTGATGATGGCATTATGATGACTTGATGTATATGTTAGATGATAGACGATATTGTAAATGCTTAGATGGATGTGTAGATGCTTATATGGATGTATAGATGCTTATATGATTTGATGATATTATGTGATGTATTTGGAGTTGATAGATGGTGAATTTATGATTGTATGCAAATGGATATTGCCTATATGTTTTATGATGTGCTTTATGATGTAATGATGGGTGATTTGATTTTTGTGTTTATGGATGCGATGTTATTGTTAAATGCATGTTTAATTTTGCTTTAATTGTATGCATCTAACTTATGTGATGGGATGGTATGAGCGAACCTGTATGCTCTAATCACTTAAAACATAAGTAATGCATATGACATTGACAATCTTAATGGGTGATACCACAAAGTAAAAAAAATATTAATCATGAACTGTTATCATAAGAATTGATTAAGTATTCATATATGCGATGTAATGGTGTGAGATGTATTTTATTTATAAGTTTTTGTAAATTAAAAAATATAAAGTAGTTAGTGGTCGTCTATATACTATTTCTAGTATATATGCGGTATCTGTCCTACTATGTTGATACCCCCTAATTTATAGAATCTTATAAAGAAAGTGATGGTATGAATGATGATATGATTTATTGCTTGTAAGAATTTTGGGGCTTTTCGGAGATCCAAACACTCTAGTGACCCTATCAATGATTGTGTACTAATAATTTAAGGTTTTTGATAATTAGGCTTTCATCATGGTCCTAGATACTAATTCTCCCTGTGTGTGCAAATGAATATATTTATATAGAACTCATGCATATCCTATGATTTCAATCGAGATTCTTTAAGCCCATTGCTAATATCGAGGATCCTCAAGTGTTCATCTTATTCTTATGTTGGACTCAGTTGGAATATACCACTAGGCAGTTTCGGATTACCTAAAGCTAGCTCATCCACATTCAAACATTGGTCTATACAAATACATAGCTTTTGTGATAGACATATCGTCATGCGTAAGGATTTCTCCTTCCAATCCTATATAGTGTTGAGAATTCTAGGGATTCAACCTTCAATCCCTTCTTTTCTTCATTATGACTTGGGATACTTGCTCGTATTTAGTGATAAAATAGCTATTTATTTTTTACTGATATTTTTTTTTTGAGCAATGGATTCTTGTAGTGATGATAATCATTGTTTCTTTTGCTTTTGTTCTTTTGATATTTTGTGTTATGATTATGGGTGTTGATGTGTGAATTTTGAAGATTTTGAACTTTGAACCCGGGATTTTTTCTTATTGACTTAAGCAAGGGATTTCTTGGTAGGGTGGAGCTTGTCCTTTTGTCAATTCTCAGCATTTTTGAACTGGTTGCACAGGGGGATAAGCAAGGATATCCCTTTTTGCTTTATGTACCTTAACCACTTAACAACTTTCATCTTCCCGTGTATCAACTAGAATTTAGTGTTTGTAATTAAGGGTGGGATCCTAAGATATGCTAGGCTTTGTCACCACTAGACCTTCTTCTCTACTAACCAAGATGGTTTTCTACAAAATTTGATAAGATCACTAGGTGTGGTTTAATAACCGAAAAACCTTAGTATATTATGTATAGCAACAGATAATGGTTGTGTTGAAAAACATAATTACACACGTGTTGATGGAGGTATAGATTTGAATGATTTGTAGGAAAAACTGTGGAATCACTTTTAAGGCTCTCATGACATATGTGAATGTATTTTTTTTGAAAATGCATTACAATTATGTGGATGCAATATGTGAGATGCAATTGTTTTTGTATTTTTGATTTTTATGTTGTTTTTGTATTTTTTGCTTAATTTGACCAAAGGGCTTATTGTGCCTTTGGGGCTTTTTGATTTTGACCAAGTAGCATGAAGTACCCTTGGAGCATTTTCTATTTGATTGGAGTTGACCAAGCAGTTTGAATACCCTTGGAGCGTTTTCTATTTTATTTTGACCAAGCGGTTGGATGCCCTTAGAGCATTTTGATTGAATTTGTCCAAGCTGTGTGAATACCCTTGGAGCATTTTGATTTGATTTTGACCAAGAAACTTGGATACCCTTGGAGCCTTTGATTGTATTTTGAAATTTTATGTTTTTATGATTTGTTTGTATTTTTGACATATTTGAATTTTTTGTGTTTTTGACATATTTGAATGTTTTTGTGTTTTTGACATATTTGAATGTTTTTTTATTTTATGTGTAGAATGCCTTCAAGTGAATGATATTTAGAGGTTCAGGCTCTTCAACACCATCTAATGATATAAGGCGATATGATCCAAACCCAACTCTTTGTGAAATCATGTATGGCCCTATCCAATTTACCGTAAACTTGTCTCACAGGTGCGGTGGTAGATTCGAATTCTGTTGGTTTTCTTTGAGCACTAGATCTCCAACCTTGAATTATCTTAGGTGGAATTTACTATTGTAAGCTCATGCAAGGCAATATTGGTAAACACAAATATGCTCTAAAGCATTGACTTGGTGTTCATCAAGAAGCGTCAACTGATCAAGGCGGCCTTGTCGCGGGACATCATCATCTATGAAGTCCTTTAATGCTATGCGTAGAGTTGGAATCTCCAAATGTAGTGGCATGATGGCCTCAGTTCCATATACTAGTGAAAATGGTGTTGCCCCAGTGGTTGTCCGTATGCTAGTCCTGTATGCCCATAGTGCAAGAGGCAATTGCATGTGCCAATCCTTGTGATTGTCTTGCATCGTCTTCCTCAAGATGGAGACTATTGTTTTGTTCGAGGCTTCTACTTGCCCATTTTACTATGGATAATAAGGTATTGAAAAAATGTGCTGAATATGGTATTTGTTCATTAAAGTATGCACATTTTTGTTCTTGAAAGATGGCCCATTATCCGATATTATCTTCAAAGGGACCCCAAAACGACTTATGATATTGTGGAGTATAAACTCCACAATCCTTGGTCCAGTTGTTGATGTTAAGGGGATCATTTCAAACCATTTAGTGAAGTATTCAGTGGTCGTTATGATGAATGTGTGTCGGTCTGAGGACGAGGGTGAGATCTTCCCAATCAAGTCTAGTCCCCACTATGAGAATGACCATGCTACCTGGATGGGTTGCAAGACTTGTGATGGTAAGTGCGCTAGATTTGCATGATGCTCGCACTTAATGCATTTCTTGACATACTCGCAATAGTAATTTTCCATGGTGGGCCAATAATAACCCATTCTCAAGATGTGCTCAACGATGGCCATGCCACTGAAATGCCCTCCACATGTGTCATCGTGAGCTTGTGAAATTGCCCATGATGCTTCTTGGGGCTCAAGACAATAGAGTAATACTCCATCATATCCTCGTCTGTAGAGGATTTCTCCTAGAAAAATGTATCTTGTTGCTTTCTATTTGAACGTTCACCTTTCAATATGCGAAAAACCTTGAGGTACTATTCCAAGTTTCAAGAAGTCCTGTAATTGGGAAAGCCAATCCTGATAAGCCACGACTTCTATAGAAAATATGGCTTGCTTTTCCTACATTCCCGAGCTAATGAACACAGATTGAGGAACAACTCTATGGTGTATGGTTGTGCCACACTCCATAGGTCCTTGGGAGATCAAATATCCCCAAGGTGTCATTTGCAAGAAATCTCTAGCTGCAAAGGACCAATCCTAATTTGGTTCGATGTTGATCATGTTGACTCATTCTTGATTGTCAAAAGCTTCACGACAGATTGTTGAGTGCAAAAGCACTTTCACATGAACAGTTGTAAAATCAACAGACAGATTCTGACGGATTAAGGATCCCAAAGAGACCATGGTGTCTGCAAATCTATTTGACATACGAGGGATTGCCTCAATGTCATACCATTCTAGTCGGGCTAGGTAGGTGTCAAAAAGTTCCTTGTAAGTCCTCAAGAGTGGACACCTGCATTGAAATAGTCTTTTGACCTAGTTTACTATGAGCAAGGAGTCACCAAAGATATTCAATCTTTTAATGCCCATTTATACGGCTATTTGGAGTCCCAAGATCAATGCCTCATATTCCATGTTGTTGTTTGTGCAAGGGAAGTCTAGTTTGAATGATAAGGGCAATGGAGTGCCCTGCGGTGTGATAAAGACAATTTTTACTTTGCCCCCTTGTTCACACTTCGAACCATCGAAGAACAATGACATGTCTCTTTCTTTCTTAGGTTCTTCGAGTTCTGGCGGATCTGATAATGCAAAGACAGCATCTTCAAGCAATTCTATAGTGAGAGGCTTGTTATCCTGAAGAGGTGCCTCTACTAATTGATCTGCTATGACTTATCCCTTGATGGACTTTTGGATTATAAAATCTAGATCAAATTTTGTCAATAGCATGATCCACTTTGTGGTACGTGTATTGTGATATGTCTTGCTCATCATGTACTGCAAAATATTTTGTTTTGATATGACATAGGTCGTATGGCTCAACATGTAGTGTCACAACTTTTGAGTTGCAAAGACCATTGCTAAACACAACTTTTCGACATACGCATATCCTAGCTCATAACTCACCAAGGTGCGACTAATGTAATATATGGCTTGTTATTTGTCTTGTGCATTCTTTTGGGCTAACATGGTGCCCAATGTGAAATTAGTAGCCAATATATATAGTAAAAATGGTATGTTTGGCCTTGGTGGAGCCAATACTGGCGGTGTTTCCAGATAATTTTTGATCTCTGCAAAGGCTTGATGGCATTCTTCATCCCAATTAAAGGGAACCTCCTTGCGTAGCAATCGATTCATAGGTTGGCATTTGTCTGATAATTGCACGATGAATCTTTTGATTGATGCTATCTTGCCTTTTAGGCTCCTTAGCTCCCTAATGTTGGTAGGGGTGGCCATTTCCAATATAGCTTTTACCTTTGCAGGATCGACTTCAATGCCTCTCTTGGATACGATAAATCCCAAAAGCTTGCCAGAAGTTACACCAAATACACACTTAGGATTCAATCGAACATTGTGCTCACTGAGGTGGTAAAAGACTTTTCTAAGTACTTAAGCGTGCTCTTGCCGCAACAAGGACTTGGTCAGAAGTCATCCATGTAATCCTCTAAGATATTATGCATATAGTCATGGAATATGTATGTCATGGCCTACGGATATGTGGCACCAACATTTTTGAGACCGAATGACATCACATTGTAACAGAATGTTTCCCACGGAGTAATGAAAGTAGTTTTATGTTGATCTTCAGGCTTAATCTGAATCTGGTTGTATTCATAAAAACCATCCATTAGGGAGAGCATCTCATGACCTGCAATTGCATCTACAAGAGCATCTATGTTTGGCAATGAGAATGAATCCTTTGGTGTTGCCCTATTTAAATATTTGAAGTCTATGCAGATACGAACTCTTCTGTCGAGTTTCCCTACGGGAACCATGTTCAAGACCCACTCAGGGTAGTCGATAGGAACTATGAACACTAGGACTCACGATTTCCTTGGTTTGTGCATTTTAGGACTTAGTCTTATGTTTTTAGTTGCTTTGTACACGCGATTCGCTTTTGTCGCTCATGTTGGTTTGGTCTAGGTCTAGGTGTCTTTTGCTTCATAAAATAATAAGGCTTTTCCTTATCGCTTGTTTTGGATTAAGCCTTTTGTGCGTAATCCTTGGATCTCCTACTGGTTTCCAGGGTTACGATTTGTATTATGGACTTATTTAAGTCCCCGTTGATTAATTTATTTTCCAGCTTCATTTTTCCATAACATGTCTTCACCAACAAGACTTGCAACACTTCTTTGAGAAATATCACATCAACCACAACTTTCACATCACTTTTTGCTTCAGATACTCAAATCTTCCAACTTAAGGATTGTCTAAAGCAATTGATGATTTGCAATCCTCTATTTTGACCACTTGAACATTACCATATTATCTCCCACTTTCTTGTAAAATCATTGGATTCCAATGCTTCTATTGTGGGGAGGTATGATGTGGACATCATGTGATAGGTATAGGTTTAAGTTCCTAGCTTTAATGAAACCTTAGATTAGGACTTAGTATTAATAGGAGCTTAGATTTATTTTTAGATTTTATGAATAATTTGTAAAACATGAGAATTAGATTGCTCATGTTAGTTAGTAATATCTTCTACAAAGATATTGCTAACAAATCAATAAGAGCCTATCCTCCAAATTTGTCATATTGTTACTATTTGGAAAGGCATTTAGTTGTAATTTGTGCTCATGTAAGCACTTTATTTCAATGCAAAATTCATCTTGGTTTTCATTCCATTGTACCAAAGCCCATGTCAAATTTTATAAAGTATTTAGCACCATGCATTTCATCCATTAAATCATCTATAACAAGAATAGGAAATTTATCTTTGATGGTGATCTCATCAATAGGTTATAAATTAGGAAAAATGTTTTATAATCATCCTTATGATATACCATAACCATCATAATGGAATAAATATTGATTCTCATATAGATAATTCCTTGCTCCAACATTTCTTACACCAACTTCTTAATCTTAGACTTTTGGGGTTGGGGATAGCGATAACGATGAACATTTAGAGATTGACTTCTCAGAAATAAGTAGATGGTATTATCATATGTGCACTTAGAGGAAGACTGAGGGGTTCACCAAATAAATCCACATAACAATCCATAGTAGTCTACAGTTTGAAGAAAGAAGTGGGAGAAGTGGCTCTAAAGATTGAACTTTCATGCAATTGACCTAGGCAAAGAATCCAAGACTACCATTCTTCAACACCTTTTCCATGCTATGGGAAATAAACACCTTGGATGGAGGAGGTCAGATTCCTTGGAGACAAATGATCTTGTCATTCTTTGTTCACTTGACATATAGTCATTACGGATTAATAGTTACATTGTCAAGTTGGGATAACCATTGTATTTTCATGATGAAATATTCACTTCCTAGATTTATGGTAAAGAGATAGCTAGACAAAGTATAATTACTCTTCTAGATATTAACCTTAGTTATTTGATCCACACACTAAGTTGTGCCTCCATTTGTAATTGATATTTTAATTGTCTTTGGTCAAAGTATTGTGTTACAAAACTTTACTTATTATTAACATAAACCATTCACCAATATGCAAAAATATCAAATCATTCATCCACAATACATTATCCACAATAACAATTCACAAATTATAGAGAGATAGATAATACCCTTAAGGTAGGGAAACACCAATAATAATCCTTAAGGAAGGAATAACTCCACAATATCTCCCAAGATGAGAGGCCACTTCATGGGCACGACGATTACATAAGATTCTTCTTCAATGATATGAATATAATAACAAATATCTCTTCTTTATATATCCATATTCTTATTATACTTTGGAGAGCCTACTACTAATATAATATAATATTATAATATAATATAATATTATAATACAATCAACCTTGGGTTATGTGTGGCCCATGCCAACTCTTAAACAATATAATAATATATCCCCAAATATCTATTCCTAGGTACCCTACCATGCCACCCTCCTTACAAATGTTTCATCTTGGAAACATATGAAGAAACTTGGTAGTATGATTTGCTAAGCAATGTTAGCAACTGGTACCAATCTCGATCATCCATCCATCCAAGTGAAACCCGATGATGCTGGTATGCCATTTTGTTACTTGAGTATCCAAATTTGCTTCGTTGGATCCATGCTTTTGTTGCTATATTTTTATAACTTGAATGATAGGTCCACTTGTTCCTTGATGCTGATGATCCACTCTGAAAACCAAGATCCATATGCTTTCTCTGCAAAACACTGCTATAGTTGGTGCCCTTCTGATTCCATGTAGAACCATAATATTGTTGCTTTGAACCATACCTCCAATATTGTTGATGCTCATGGTGGTGTGGATGGCGATATGGTGCAACCTTAACTTGATGTTCTACCTTCTTTGACTTCTCAACCTTTGGATCCATTGTTTTAAATTCTTCTGCACATTGTCCTTGCATGTCTTCTTTGTTTGGTGTGTCCTTGTGCTCTTCTATAAAATCTTCCTTTGACTCTGTTATTGTTATTTCCATGGACTCTATTGCTGCTACTTCTTCCATGGACTTTGTTGCTGCAACTGACTTCTTGGATTTTGTTTCAGGTTCTTCAATTTGTTTCTCTACAACCACTTCTTGATTTTCCTTGCATCCTTGATCCTTAAGTTGAGAAATATCCTGCAATGTTATCTTCTTTTTCTTGTACCATAACTTCATAAACTTCTTTTGGAAATTAATGTTAATAGTACCCAAAGAATCTAACCAAGGATAACCAAGAACAATATCCTCATCATCCATCTCAATAGCATAGAAATCTGAATGTAAAACATATTTATCCATGGTGATCTTCAAATCTTCAAAAATCTGAACATCCTCACCCTCTAGCTGTATGTCCGTAATTTTTGTTGCTTGAACTTGCAATCTTCAACTCTCCCATGTGAAGAATGGACATCATCGGTGTACCTATGCTTCAACATGGGTGAACGAGAGAACCATCCTCACGAATCTCATCTCATTCTACTAGGTCTTGAATGACCCTCTTAAATGATCGACAACCTCGAATGTCATGTCCATGCGCTCGATGATACACATAAAATGGATCCCCATCAGGTGACCCAGTATCGGATGCCCTATGCTTGACTTAGGGAAATATGAATGCCTTTGCCTCATGTAACTTTCAAAACAAATTTAGAGTAGTCATCTGAAATGAAACTACTCATTGCATTGGTCTATTGGACGTATGAGGCGACTACCGACTTTGGGGTTGCTCTTGAGGAAATGTGACCTCCACTTTGGCATGTTGGGGCACTATGAGAGAACCATATACATAATCCCCTTGTCTATCAGATGTTGCACCATAATATTAAATTCATGATAATATTGAATGCCATAACCCTCTATTCAATGATAGATACAATAGTGATGCTCCCTGTAACTCGTAGGTTTAACTCTACTGGGATTTAAAGGGATGATATCAGGTAAGGTGATGACCTTAGCCTCTTGCAGCTTCTGAAATATGTCTGACATAGACTCTTTTAATGGAGTCCCACTATGTTGCGACTGTTTTGGGCTTTTGACCCGCATTGGTTTGCTTTGAGAACCCAATGGTTGGGTTGGCCGCATGGGATTTTGATTTCGTTGAGGCTTTTCCTATACTTGTACAAGAAGCGATTCAGCCTTAGACAAGGGTTGCTTTTGTAATTCCAGGGTTTCAAGCCGGTTCTTGATAAAATGCAATGCCTTATCTTGCTCATCCATTTGATGCTTCATCCATTCTAAACGACTTAAAATGGATTGCAATACTGAAAAAGAGTTCATATGTATTTCGAATGACTGATTCAAAATACCTTTGTCATTTGAAGGAAATAGAAAAGTGGATGCTATGGATCCATTAGGGAATTGTAAATCACCTATTACCCTCGTTTGAGTTGATGTGGAAGCTTCTTGATGACATACTTTGTCAATGCTATCCACATGCTCGTGCCTATGACTCAACTCAAGCTGTTGTTTCACTTCGTTGTGTTGAACTGTGTCAGTTTCGATACCCCCAATCTGATGTGAGGAACCTACCTGTTCGTGCTCTTGAGATGGTACCCTGATAAATGAGTCAAGAGTGACTAATTTCAAAGGTTATGGCTATGGCAATGTAGAAACTCCACTGGATTACCCCATATTCGGATCTATGTGATTAGGAATTACTTGATATTCTGGCCTAATGTCAACCATTCCCACAAATTCGTGAGGAGAATCCACAACTGCATGCATCGTAGGTAATTCATCAACGTACTGAGGCTGTCCTATTTCAATTGTGATAACTGAACCTTCCTCATACTCATACTTTATCTCTAGGATAGGATCCATAGGTAGAGACTCGATGAAACGTTGACCTAGATCCTCAGTGGACTCTATGGTGGGCAACATCGTAATGCTGGCCTCGATAAGCTCTTCATATT
The DNA here is from genome assembly GCA_028583015.1 of Wollemia nobilis. Classification (NCBI taxonomy): domain Eukaryota; kingdom Viridiplantae; phylum Streptophyta; class Pinopsida; order Araucariales; family Araucariaceae; genus Wollemia; species Wollemia nobilis. The sequence goes on along the minus strand of JAQPPZ010002969.1, from coordinate 13,312,951 downwards.
CACCATCGTCCTCATGAGGACTATCTGGTGATATGATGGATGAAGAGGGTGTGATACACTTAGGTGCATCCATGACCATGCTAGGTTCTTCCTCCTTGATAGGAGTATGCAGATACTCTAGCAACACTTTCGAATAAGCTATGAGCAACTCCGTAAGGGCATTCTTCAATCCTTCCCTGCTAAGTAGTGTCGAGACTGCAGGGGTCATAGGTGACTCCACAGGTGATAACGGTGGGGATGGTAACTCCACCACCGTCTGCAAGGCTAAGTCCGCACTTTTGATAGACTCATCCAATTTAACTTGCAGATGCATAGGCACCTCACCAGGTTTTTGTTGGTCATCAAATCCGCACAGGAAAGGACTTTCGATGGGTTTGCGTGCCCTGGACCTATGACCAACGTTGAAAGGCCGAGGGGAAGAGATGCCCCTCATGCCAATCTCCAGAGAAAGTTTAGATCCTATACTAATCTACTTTTGGGGTTTGAGATAAGAGTGCAGGAAAGAGATAAAAGGAGTTCGGGTTAGAGAAAGAAATAAAAAGGATAAGGGTTAGAGATTGATGATTTGAGGTGGGGAAGAATAGGAAACACGATCACTCACTAATAAATCGAATAGCAGCAAAGAACACCAAGAACAGACGAAATAAACGTGATACTCGCTTTCCTATGTATCCTCTGGACGAGTTCACAGGGTTCTCCTTTCTCTCTCGCTGGAATTCAGGGTTCAAAGTAGCAGCGATTAAGGCAAGGGAATAACAGAAACCACGACCCACCAGGCAGCATAAAAGAAAGCTTATACGATGTTTTTCATCTCCTATGTATCCTTCGGGGCGAATTTCAGGGTACAATCCCCAATCGCACACTAGATTCAGGATTTAGAGTCTCAATATATGAGTGTAGACAGACAAAAGAATTAAGCACAGAAGGCAGCATAAAAGAGAGAAATGGAGTACAAAAATCTTTAGTATTAGACGCAGGACATCAAGTTACGATGACTTTCTAGCAGAAAGTTCCCCCATTTTTACATTACATGCACAGGTTTTTATAGAGGACCCGACCCTCTGAGTCATTATTACAAAAATGACGGAGTACACCCTCGGGCTCTAAGAAATCGACTCCTCGCGGCTGCTGCGACTGAGTTTTCAAATCGGTTGTCGAAACTGGAAACTATGACCAGGTCAACCATGGAAACATTCATTTAATGCATCGCCCGAGTGTCCCTGGCTTTTGGATGCTGTGCTTGAGTGATCGTTACGCCCATTGGGTTTTACTTCGAGGACTGTTATGTCCCTTTCGTTTGCCAAGAATGGTCAGCAGACTTATCGGGCAAGAAAGGGGGTACTTATAAGGGGCCTTCAATCACCTTGGGAAGCTGCCCGCCTTGGAACATGGGCTCGAAAAGTGCTTCGCTACATATCCGCCTCGCCAAAGCCTTGGGCCGAAGTAGATTCTCCTTGATTTGTTCTTCGCAAAATAATACTTCGTAGAAACTACTTCGGGGATGTCGGGTGCCGAGCGGATTCCATCCTTGAAATGGGGCTCTTTGTCCTTTGCTGGCGAAACTGCTTCGGCTGAAAAATGTTTCGGCCCGATTCTTTCTCAAAACTGCGGTTCGGGGAAAATCCTCCCGAAGCACTTTTCATTATTCTTGACTCCGATCACTTTGGGCGAAACTTAGCCAAAGTAGGTGCTGGAAACACTTCGGGCCCGAAGTGGTTTCCTTACCTTAGCTGATTTGGATTATGCTCTCCTCCTTCGATGAAGTCGTTTGGATACTGCTTCGCAAAACTTCCGCCCGAAGCGGCTGCTGAAAATGCTTCGGGTGTGAAGCGTTATCTTTGTATTTTCTTCGACGAAATTACTTCGCAAGGTTTTTGCCCAAAGTGGTGATTCGAAGTGCTTCGGGCCTGAAGCTCTTTCCACATTCTCCTTCTTTTCTTTCGAAGAAGCTATTTTCCTTGGCCTGTTCGATAGCGAAGCTCTTTCTTCTTCATTTTATAAAGGGGGCGATAGGGAGAATCAAAAATTGCTGTAACTTAAAATAAAGGAAAAACTTTCAACAAAGAAATATTATACAAAAATTCTACTATTCTTCTACCCCTTGTTTAATGTGACAAACAGTGTCAACAGTTTCTACGAATGATCTTCAGGCTTATAATACTTGAAGGGATCTAAGTTCACCTCCACTATATGGACTTCACCTCCATGGGTGTACTTAATGCACTGATGCACTATTGACGACACACACTCCATGGCTCTTATCCATGATCTTCCAAGCAACAGATTATATTGTCTTGATCCCTCTAAAATGTAGTACAATGTAGGAATAATCTTTTGTCCCACATCAATGGGGAGGACTATTGTGCCTACTGTAGGGGATTCCACATCATTAAAGGCTTACAGCATTAAAGTTGTTTCCTTGATGTGGGACAGTGGAATTTGGAGATGTTTGAACGTTGAGGTGGTGATGATATTAATCGATGATCCTGTATCCACAAACACTCGCTTATACGCAATTTGTTTTATCCTTGCTATGATATGCAATGGAGGATCAGACTCCTTAACAGGGACAGGTTTGACTTCCTGTTTATGGAAAGTAATCACAGGTTCCTTATATGGTGGAATAGACTGTATATACCCCAAGGATTGTGATGACTTTCGAGCATTGACACTGCTCACCTGTCAGACTTGACTACCCTCAACCTCACGCTTATGCATGGGATCTTTAAACATCTATTTCTATTGTTTTTCGATAGCCCGAGGTATGTCTATCTGCCCAGAAGACTGGCTATCTACTTGCTTAAGTGGCAACTCTTGACGATGCATAGGATGCATCACGTTGACTTGTTGCCTAAGCACTCTAGGTATGAGCTTCTTTTCGGGAGTTACCTCACATGATTTTTCTTCACGCGCTTTCTACTGGTAAATCCTATCTTCACGTCATTGGAGCTTATCCAACCTTTATTGATGCACTCTCTTCCTTTCTGTGCACTCACGCTCTAGACGCTTACGCTCACTGCACGCCTCCTCCAATTGGTCTTGGAGTAGTTGCCTCTCATGGGCTGCATAAGAATCAGATTCCCTATAGGATTGATTCATAGAGTAAGATCCACAACTCTCTATCTCACTAGGCAGAGACCTAATGACGTGGGTTCTCACTATATGTGAGGAAACTCCATGATCAGTATGGGTGAACCCCCTGCATGATGAAGGGAGATCGCGATGACTGTCAGAGTGTCGCGCTAGGAGGATTGGATCCTTTGATGCATGATGAGTGTGACGCCTAGCAAGGAGGCGTGTGAGGTCTGAAAGATCCTCAGGAGAACATCAAAAGCATTTAGAGCCCCTCCATGAACTCTTTGATTCATTAGCTCGCGATTGAGCTCTATCATGCCTAGTCGTCATGATAAACCAACTAAGAAAGACTCGAGAGGTTTCCTCTTTTACTAAAAATTTTGGCCTTAAGGAGGGCCTTATCTTGATGATTTAAGCAGTAAAGAAGCATACAAAGTAACAATGTGATTATCTCCTTTAAATTTTAAAAGTGAGCCCTAAACTGTTTGATGTGTTTCAATGATTTTTTGTGTCAGTATAGAACTCCTTATCATGTTTTGAAAAGTGTTGAATGATATTCTTAGTTTAAATTGGCTTTCACCTGTATGCTCATAGCTCGAAAACCTAGATGTGACTTCCAAGCCACGTAAATCCCCCATGTGTGGTGATGAAAGTCCACACCTGGACAAGGAGCACAGGTCCTCCCAGATCCTCACCCATTTTCCCTAGTCAACATTATACCCTTCGAAGAGAATACATACAAATTTTCTAGGGTACAAAAGGTTCTTGGATCAGGTATTGGTCTAGTAACAAAGGGTACGTAGGATTTGGGCCAACGGATGGAAATTACACCCACCGTCGATGAACCCTAATAGTGGTTGGATGTCAAGCCCAACTCACTAGCATTTAAATGAGACGTGGTGTGTGTGGTTCGTTTTATTGTACATAAAATAAATGCATCATATAACACTCATGCTCATTTTCTATATGCTATGCAAATGAAAGAATGTTTCAAATTCAAAAAATGCAAGCTATTCTAGATGCTCTTTTAGACAATGCATATTACGATGACAATGGCCACTACTTGGGCCTCATACATGCACACCAAACAAACAATTTTTTATCAAAAATGCTAGATTCTAGGGCAGATTGCAATCAAAGATCCATTGTTCCTAGCAACACCTTTCTACAAATGCAGACTTGAAATAAACTAGGACATGATTTATTTCCCTCTTTTAGTTTGATTTTCCTAGTTACATTTGAAAACAAGTATTATGTAAAAATACAGAGAAGTAAAAAGAAACAAAGAGTGGAAAATAGGGCCTACCTCAGGTCTTGAGTTGGTTTGCACTCTGATTTTTGCTGTCTGTGTTGTCAGGTGTAAACCGTAGGTCTGATCTACGGTTCAGACTGTAAACCGCATGTTGTACCTGCATTTTAGTTGTTGGCCCATAGCTGATAGCTGTGGTCTGTACCTACAATTTCAAAAATCAAGAAACAATTGTTAGAACGCATGAATTGCGGAGTTCCGTCGTGATCGCATTTTGTAACCACCAAAAAGGCTCGCACCTAATGTATCCTATTGAAAAAATTGATAAAAACAATACAAGATGCATACAAGAACAAGAAATTGACAATGAAATGATTAATAAAAGATGCTTTATTCTATTATATTCCAATGCCAAACTTGAATTACAAGTACATCCCTCTTAGGGACAATCATCTTGATACAATTGTTACAATAGGAGGTATTTTTATTTCCCTCTCAAGAGTAGGTGTGATTTCAAAGTGCCCTTCAGGATGACACGAACTGCTCTAGGGTGGAGTAGACTGATGAGGAATCTTAGACCTAGGGGCTAATTTATTTTTAGACTTAGGATAATGTAATTAGGACTTAGTCTGCAAAATAATCAACGTGAGTTGTTTGTTTCCTCCGTTGAATGGTCTAGGTGTTTTTGTTTTCGGCATTGTAGGGCTTACAATTTTAGCCTTTTTGGATTTGTGTACGTAAATCCTTGGAGCAGTTCATCATTTCTAGGATTACGGTTTTCCTTTTGGGCTTATTTAAGTCCTATGTTTGTTTTAATAAAATTCAGCTTCATATTTTCCATATCATTGGTATCAGAGCGAAGGATTTTTGTGGAGGATTTGGGTAATTTCCGTTCTCCATAGGGTGGTTTGAAAACTTGTCACCACCTTCGTTCCTGTTTGAAGCTCAGGAGGAATTGATGCAATTTTGCTGTCAAAATTTGTAGCAAATTGTTGACAAATTCTTTTGTTGTCAAAATAAAAAATTGTCGACAACTTTTGAAGTTAATTTTTTTTTTTTTTTTGAAGGGCGATTCATATTTGCAGCCTACTTCCCTCGTTTGGCACCATTAGAGCAGCGCTTCCTCGACACGATCTACGAGGAAATTTTGCATTTTCCAAAGCCACTATCGACAAATCTTGTGTGGACAAACTTGCAGATTCTGAAGCCGAAATTTTTTTTCTTCGATCTACGTGTTTTTGACGCCTTCGAAGATCGAGCATTTTGGGAACGTGGCCACTGCGACCGCTTCTCGATGCTTCCCCACCCTTACCACTGTTTGTTTTGGCCCTCTACGACCTGCGATTTTCAACGCCTATTTAGGATGTTTAGGATGATCCAGATCTGACAGATCTGATAGGCAGTGTCAAACCCGGTGGATCCGACCCGAATCTTCTCGTAGTGCCATTCCTTTATGCGTCGCTGCTATCGCTGTCCATTTTCTGCCACTGTCGCTATCGCGTTCCGTTCCTGTCCATTGCTACGATTTTCATCACTGACAGAGTCCCGTGACGACGACAGCTCCTCCTGCACGATCTGTGAGTTCTGACCCTCCGACTGTCTTTTTTGGTATCCTCTGGCCGAGGCAGGGTGAATTTTGTACCCTCCATTGGTGTGTCGGGGCAAAAATACAGGCAACACCGTTTGTCATCGTGCTGCCACGAAATTACCTGTTACGATCATGCCTGCAAATTGCTATCTTGAATTCGGGAAATCACATTCGAAGGTGATTGTTTTCATTGAAACCTTTTTCTACGTGCTGGGCGACGTCGCAGTTCTTCGATCCAAATTTCCGAGGCGACGATGACAGCGTTGTTGGTTGTTTTTTCTGCAAGTCGGCTCCAAGTACGAGGTCATCCGCCAGGGGTTGGTTTTCTCCTTCACGCAGAGTGCAGTCATCAACGGTTAGAAAATTCGTAGAGCCATCGGTGGGATGAATTTGTTTGGACCTCGATGGGATTAGTCCCACATTCACCGTAGGCTGACTCGCCTACATTTTAAAAATAGGCGTTTGGCCTCTCTTGTTTCAAAACCATTGCGAGCTCTCCGCGATTTGTTTTCGGTGTGTGCTACCGAGATTTCCATGTTTTTGAATTAGTTGTTTACAACATATTTGACCTTGGCCCATTTGCATTCGGTAAACTCAAACCACATTTTTAATTTAAAAAAAAAAAAAAGAAAAAGATAACTTTTTGTCTTTACCAGCAAAGTCCACTTCGAATTTTCAAATTTTGTGCAACTATTTTTGCCCTTCCATGTTGTAAATTTGCAATTTTTTGCAAATTAAATTGGGCACATTTATTTTTGCACATTTTGTAATTGTGTCTTTTGTGACAATTTTTGCTGGCGATCACTCGGGGTCAAATGGCTTCCGAATTAGCCGACAAATTGGCTCAAGTAACCCAACTTGTCAGTGTTTTGGCTGATAAGGTTACTTCTAATGAAGTGCAACAACAATGTGAGGTTCCCCTTTACACTGGTTCACGAGATCCAGAGGTCCTCAACAGCTGGATTTTGGACATGGACAGTTGGTTTGAGTATACCAAGATAGCAAAGGATCAACAGGTTAACTTTGCTAAGTTAAAGCTTTTTGGCATTGCCAAGGTCCTTGTCATTGATCGACTACGGACCCAAAATCCCATTGACACGTGGGATGAATTGCAAAGAGTTTTGAAGAATAATTTTTATCCTTCAAACTATGCCATGGAGCTTGACATCAAGTGGCTTCGTCTTTGACAAACCTCCAATATGAGTGTTCATGACTATATTTTTCAATTTAACAAGTTGCAAATTTTGAATTCTATCCAGGATAATGCAGCACAACTTGTTAACAAATTCAAAAGTGGCTTGTAGGAACCCATTTACAGGAAGATGAAATACAAGTTGATTGTTAACATTGACATGGCTTTCAATCAAGCCCTTCTTGCTGAGGAGGAAATAAGGGAGCAATCACGTGGGACTCGCTCTTCTACGTCGAGAGGAAATCAGAAGGCTTCTCCTCAACCTTCCAAGGGAGCTAAATCTTCTTCTTCTCCTTCTCCTTCTTCTTCATCTTCTTCTTCTTCTTCTTCACAAAAATCTTCTTCTTCTAAATCACCTTTGATTTGTAATTATTGTAAAAAGCTAGGGCATACTCAAAAGAGGTGTTTTAAGTTGCAAAATGTGAAGAAACAATCCCTAGTTGTAAAGCCTTCCAATGAGGACTCACAAGAAAGTCCCATTGAGGCTACAGGGGAACGAAAGCCTTATAAGGAATTGGCAGGGTTAAACAAATTGACCCTTATGAATACTTCACAAGGTGATCGTGAGAATTTGTTTGTGACTACGGTCCATCTCAGTGACACCTTTATGGTTGATTGTATAATCGATAGCGGCTCGCAGAAAAATCTAATTGCGAGGTCCGTTGTTGACAAACTAAAGTTATCGATGAATCCCCATCCTCATCCTTATCCTTTGGGATGGAAGGACAATGGGATTACATCCGACATCACACACACTTGCACTGTGAATTTTGCTTTTGGTCCTTCTTTTGTGGACTCGGTTGTGTGCGATGTAACTCCAATGGATTGTTGTGGCTTGTTGCTTGGAAGACCCTATCAATATGATAGGAGGTCTATACATGATGGGTACAAAAATACATACACTTTGCACAAAGACAATAAAGCATTCATAATCCGAAGTACACAACAAACACCACATAATTTGATGTTGAGTTGTAGACAAGCACGCAAAGCTGTAAATCAAGCAAAGGAATTAGCACTCATCTTCATCAGACCAATTCAAGAAGAAAAGCAAGCACCTAAGCACACTAATAACAAGAGTTCTTCGTTAATTCAATACTTCAATCATTTTTTGATGTTTTTCAAGAACCCACAAGTCTTCCTCCCGAAAGACAAGTTAATCATAGTATTGAGATTGTTCCTGCATCTTCTCTTCCTAATTCTTCAATTTATAGACAATCAATAGTGCAAATGGAAGAAATTAAAAAGCAAATTCAAGCATTGTTGACTAAAGGGTTCATCAAACCCAGTACTTCCCCTTGTGCTTCTCCTATCTTTCTTGTGTTGAAGAAGGATGGCACATGGAGATTATGCATTGATTTCAGGGCACTCAATAAGATTACAATCAAGAATCGTTATCCACTTCCTCGTATTGATGATCTCTTGGACCAATTGCAAGGTGCAAAATTCTTCTCCAAAATTGATCTCAAAAGTGGGTATCATCAGGTGAGAATTCAAGCAAAAGACACTTGGAAAACAACATTTAAGACAAAAATGGGACTCTTTGAGTGGCTTGTCATGCCCTTTGGCCTTACAAATGCTCCAACTACATTCATGCGGTTGATGAATGAAGTATTCAGAGATTGTCTAGATCAATTTGTAATCATCTATTTGGATGACATTCTTATATATTCTTCTACTTGGGAGAAACATTTGGAACACTTGGAAACGGTTCTTCAAACTCTTCGAAAGAACCAATTGTATGCAAATTTTCCTAAGTGTTCCTTTGGGCAAACATTCATTGCCTATCTTGGGTTTGTAATTAGTGAAAAAGGTGTGCAAGTAGATCCTTCCAAAGTTGAAGTTATCTTCTCTTGGCCAACTCCTACTTCAGTCACGGAGTTAAGGATTTTTCTTGGACTTGCTAATTTCTATCGCAAGTTCATTGGAGGATATTCTTCTATTGCTGCACCTTTACACTATTTGACGAAGATCAAAGTTCCGTTTCAGTGGACAAAGGATCAACAAAAAGCCTTTGACACATTGAAACAGAAATTGAGTACTGCACCAGTTCTTGTTCTTCCTGATTTGTCTCAACCATTTGAGATAGAAACTGATGCTTCGCAAGTTGCACTTGGAGCTGTGCTCATGCAGAATGGCCATCCAGTGGCCTATCATTCGAAGACATTTTTAGAGGCCAAGAAGAACTATTCTACATATGATAAGGAGTTCTATGCTTTGGTTCAAGCAATCAAGTATTGGAGGCATTATCTCTTGGGAAAAGAAACAATTGTTCATACAGATCACATGCCCCTTAAGTTTCTTCAATCTCAAACAAAAATTGAGGAAGCTAGACACATGAAATGGGCATCGTACTTGCAACAATTCCATTTGGTAATCAAGTACAAGAAAGGACGAAACAATGTAGTGGCTGATTGTTTGAGTCGTCCTCCTTCTACTCTTGTTTTGACAATTGTCACTACTTCTCATCTTGGCTTCCAAACTTGGCCTACACAGTATCCTATGGATCCAGATTTTGGCAAAGTTTTCCACCAACTTTCCAATCCTTCTTCTTCAAATTTGAGAGCTCTTCAAGACTTTCATATTCAGGATGGACTAGTTGTACAAATTGGACAAACTTTGTGTTCCTCATGGGAACAGGGAGTCTCTTTTGAAGGAGGCTCATTCCACACTCTATGGGGGACATTTTGGTAGGCAAAAAACTCTTCATCATCTGCAGAGGTTTTTCTTTTGGCCACACATGCAAAGAGATGTTCTTCACTTCTTGCGACAATGTGCAGTATGTAATCGCTCCAAATCAGCCAATAGGACATTGGGAATGAGCATGCCTTTGCCCATTCCTTCTCATCCGTGGGAAAGCATTTCCATGGATCTCTTGAGCGATTTTCCAATGACAGTATGCAAGCATGATTGTGTCTTTGTTGTGGTGGACAGATTCAGCAAAATGGCCAAATTCATTCCTTGTCGCAAGACAAGTACTGCATGAGGATCTTGCCCAACTCTTCTTTGAGGTGGAATGGCGTTCTTTTGGTCTTCCTACCAGCATTGTCTCTGATCGTGACTCACGCTTTGTGGGTCACTTTTGGCGATCACTTTGGAAGATTTTGGGAGTATCTCTTAACTTCTCTACTGCTTATCATCCTCAATCCGATGGGCAGACATAGGTAGTTAATCGTACTCTCGTGCAGAGTTTGAGGATTTACCATCATTCCACTCCAGCCAAGTGGGACTTAAGCCTCACTCACATTGAGCACGCCTACAACAGGGCCGTCCATAGTTCTACCGGGCACTCTCCATTTGAAGTGTGTTTTGGTTTTCAACCACTTGCTCCTTATGAGTTACCTTTGTCTTTGCCTTCTTCAGCCACAATGCACATTCAGAAGGAACAAGACAAGGCCAACTCTTTTGTGCAACATTTGTAGAGTCTTCAAGCCAAAGTGGTTCAGATTATTCAGAAGACTCAGCAAAAGTAGAAACAACAGATGGACAAGCACCGCACTCCTCATTCCTTTCAGGTTGGTGACAAAGTATGGTTTCATCTTGACAAACGATGATTTGCGGATAAGGCACATAGCAAAATCAAGCCTCTTCGTTATGGGCCTTATACTATTCTTTAGCAAATCTCTGAGAATGCCTTTCGCTTGGACCTTCCAGCTCATCTTGGCATTCACGATGTTGTCAATGTTGATCTTCTCAAACCATACTATGATTCCACATTGGAAACAGGTTCCAACCATCATTCATCCAGTTGATGTGGTTCTTGATGCTCAGCTTTCGCTTGACGCCGATACAGTCTTTGATACGAAGACTCGAAAAACATGCCAAGGTGTTTCTACTTCATATCTTGTGGCCCGTCGAGGCCAATTTCCACATCAGGCTCATTGGATTTCTGCTCACATTCTATCCCGGGATTTTCCCTCTTTGTTAAAAGCATTGGAGTCCAATGCTTCTTTTGTTGGGACGAATGATGAGGAATCTTAGACCTAGGGGCTAATTTATTTTTAGACCTAGGATAATGTAATTAGGACTTAGTCTGCAAAATAATCAACGTGAGTTGTTTGTTTCCTCCGTTGAATGGTCTAGGTCTAGGTGTTTTTGTTTTCGGCATTGTAGGGCTTACAATTTTAGCCTTTCCAGATTTGTGTACGTAAATCCTTGGAGCAGTTCATCATTTCCAGGATTACGGTTTTCCTTTTGGGCTTATTTAAGTCCTATGTTTGTTTTAATAAAATTCAGCTTCATATTTTCCATATCATAGACCCTCTTCTTCGTGGTGACGAAGGAAATGGATGGTTGTAGCTCCTTTGAAACCTATTTCCTATGATCAAGAAACAACACAAGAATGTCAAAAGCATAGGAAGCCTCTCTTGATGAGGTCCTTTAAAGACAAATAGCATGATAATAGCATAATGACATAGAATAAATAAAATGCATAAACTATGCTAAACATGTGTAAATCCTTTCAAGATTGATGGAAATATGTAAACAAGAAATACATATATCAATATATGGAACCAATTACTTGAAATGAAGCAATATAATGTGAAAAGAAGCCATTAATGTCTAACCTACCATAATGAAAACAAGTTAGTAAAAACACTGATTATGTCGATCAGAAGTCTCTAAAATTCTATCTAAACTATTAAAATGCTAAATGTGATCTAATTAAGCATACTGGAAATGAAATAGTAAGGAGAAGTCACCTCTATTGCAAACCGTAGCCCTGATGAGCGGTCTGCACTATAAACCGCGATTGAAAGCCGCGATGAGCAACCAAGTGGTTTGCCCTCTAAATTCAAGGACTGTGGGTTTGACCTCCTTGTCAAATTGATGTTCAAGGGTCACCTTCGGTGTCCTCTGACAGGTTTGGCAGTTGAATCATTGAATAAGTCCTCTGTTTGCCCGAATTAGCGTTTCTTGGCTCTCCTAGGTCCTTAGGGTATCCATGGCCTAATTCATCATGATGCTTGAAAAATTGACAATGGGGATGGCAACAAGGCTCTCTCTATGCACTCAAGTGAGTCCATAATTCGATAGGGCTTCGCTGCTCTAAACTCCAATGCTTGCTTCATATATATTTTGACAGCGCTTCGCTATTAAAATGCTCTATATGCTCTGTATATCTTGCCCTATTTTGGAGGGGTACTTATAGGATGTCCCAGGGCTAGGGGTGGATTCATGGAGAAGCCAAGATCAAGAAGGGGTGGTTAGGACAGTTGGATTGGAAGCTTCCGTCCTCTAACCACCTTATTCTAGAACAAATGACCGTTCAAACCGATTTGGATCGGATGAAGGCCAACTGAACTTCAGTTAAAACCGTAGGTTACAGCGGTGGTCTAGACTGTAAACTACAGGACTTAGCCGCGGTTCAGACTGTAGACTACAGGTCTGGGCTACGATTCATACTGATTAGGCCAAGGATCCCAAATTGAGTGGTTAGAACCACTGCTCTATCTTGGAGTCTGTCCAAGATATTCCATATGGTCTTGTAGCATGTCCATATGAGTAGTGGCCATCGACATGACACGTTTTAGGTGTCTACAGGACAATAAAATAATCTATCGCTAGGGTAAGAACCCAATATCATTTGGAAGCAAAAAAACTTATATTTTATGTCAGTCACTACATACAACAACATGTTGGGGATAAAAATGCCATAGGATCACCATAATTCTAATGTTTGAACATGCCAAAAAAGATTTTTGTTAGTGAGCCTTGAGCCTAGAACCTTTTGAGAAGAAAAATACACCAACATTTTGTGTTGGCCACTATGTCCATGATATGGGCTAAGAAGAAGAAGACATGAATGTGTATATAATGAAGACGTCCATGGTATTGTTTGTTAATGAGAATGGGGCCTACACCTTGTTTGTAAAAAGGTTCTAAAAAACTTTTTGATATCTAGAGGAGCAAGGAAGCCAGATGATAAGGATTCCCTAAGGCCTTAACTAAGCTAATTATCCCTTGCTCGACACTTCTAGAAAAAACACAAAAATTATTCAATAGATAAAGATTCAACCTCATGACCTCCTAATAGTCTGTCTTCAAAAAATAACTTTCCAGCATGTCGAAGCATTGCATTAAGTTAGAAAATGAACAAAAAAAATTGTTGATCTTTGGCAAATGTTCTCTTTGAAAAATCTTGCATGTATGCAAAAATTTGGACACACAAATATGTTCTATTTTTTTCACTCCTCTTTGTCCTTTCAAATTGAAGCTTGAGATAGCCCCATTTTTTTTAACACTCTTGATTGAGAACAAAAGCTTGCTCTCAATTTTCTTCATTATTTTAAATTCTTTTCACGAGACATAAGTGATCCTACCAATTCATCAAAATCTAACTTCTTCAAATCTTTGCTTTGTTCAATAATTCTTCATTATTTTTAATTATTTTTTCACGAGACATAAGTGATCCCACCAATTCATCAAACTCTAACTTCTTCAAATATTTGCTTTGTTCAATATTTCTTCTTCATTATTTTTAATTATTTTTTCACGAGACATAAGTGATCCCACCAATTCATCAAACTCTAACTTCTTCAAATCTTTGCTTTTTTCTATAATCATTGCACAATTGTTCCACTTTGGTGTCGTCGACGTTCTCAGCAACGTTTGACAACATATCCTTGTTTTGGTTCTTCACCACAAGTACCCATTTTATACAAAATGTCATGTAGCTTTACAAAATAATATGCCACATTCTCATTATCCTTAATTATCATGTTTTCATACTCTCCCTTCAATGTTTTTAGCTTCACTCATTTCACTTGAAAAAATCTTCAATAGGTTGTCTTCAACGTTTCCCAAGCTCCTTTGGTAGTCTTAGTACTTACAATTCTTGGAAAAATGCTTGTATCAAGAGCTACTTGTATATGATGCTTTTTGTTGTGCTTTCTCTATGTTCTTTTTTCTATAGCTAATAAAATACTCCATTATGTTGGTTCCTTATATTTATGTTCCACAACACTCCACACTTGACAATACACAAAGTCCTCATCTTTATGCACTAAGAATCATAATTTTCTTCTTTAAATTCTGGTATGGGTAGTGAAGCATTACCATGTGCCATGATAGCTACAACAATAATATATGAAGTTTTCCTCCATAAACTTCAATTATGACTTTTATGATTAAAGAGAATCAAATTCTCAAGACCTCCATTTCTTCAATATCCAAACTCTAATACCAGTATGTGAGATATGGAGATAATCTAAATAGAGATTAAGATAACATAGAAGGGAGAAAATAAACAAAAATAAAATTGCACAAAAACCTTTCAAAAAACACTATTAATCATCAAATTTATCCATTCTACTTTACTACATTCCTCTATACTTATATATACAAAATAAGATGTCTATTTCTTATTTCAATAAACTCTTGATGCTTCACATTCTCTCCAAATCTAGGCGAGAGTATTTATTTTTCTTTTTTAATTTCACTTGCAATTCCTTTTTTGTCCTATTATGACTTTTGTCTTATTCTTGTCGTGTTTAGATTTTTATGTTATTCTTTTCCTATTTTGATTTTTATCTTATTCTATTTATTTTTCTTATTCAATATCACAATTTCCAACAAGAACAACCAAATTTGTCATACCTATGGGTGGCAAATGCAACAATTAAGTACCCACTAGTTATTATTGTAAACCACACATGATATATTACTATTTTCTCAACATATATGACATCATATCCTCCAAACAACAAATTCCTATCAAATATAAGGGGTTGTTTTATTTCTCTTATGCCATATGGGATGCACAATTAATATGTCATCCAAAGAGGTATATGAATTGTCTTATTTTGGCTACTTCTCTATCATGTAATTATATTCAAATTTAGTTTTTGGAGTTTGGTCCTATATATGCCTCATTTGGATTGAATGATTAGGTTTTATGAACCACATGGTGTAGTCAAAGGTTCTCATTAATGAGTAACTTAGATATATGGTTGTCTTCTACCAATATTGTCCCAAGAATTTTTGTCATATTTTTTGGACCTTTTTAAATGTACATAATGTGGGCACTCAAAGTATATGATACTAGGAGAATATTTTAAGTAGTGGTTTAGGTTCTAGGAAGTATATCAAAAACTTCATTTTAGATATTTATTTTTTTAGTTCAACATCAAGATTATCAAATTATTCTTTTACAGTCTTGGTGAGTCAAGTAGAAATTTAAAAGTTATTTTAAGGTGCATTATTGGTGGTACCTGATACTCTTATAAATTGTTTTAATTTGGGGGGCTTTTTTTGCTTTGTATCCATAGGAAAGACAATTGTTATTTAGAAGTTCAAAGGAAAAAATTTCCATACTTAGAAAATCAAGCTCCAATTGATCCTAATTGAAAAGGATCTATGGGATTTTGTAAAGAGGAAGACACGAAAGCTATAGGATGCAAACAAGGTGACAAAGTGCACTGTTAAATATTGAAAAGTAATAGCAATAATTGGTCTTGGATTATTTTATGCATATCTACATCACATATAGTTATTATGAATACCTTGAAATAAGTCTAGGATGATCTCAATGCCTTATTTGACTCACAAGCATCATGTGGAAAAAAGCTTCTAAAGTATAAACTATTTAGACTAAAAACGAAGGAAGGAGATAATATTGTTTAACAAATAAGTTTCACTCCCTAATGAATCAACTTGCTAGAATTAATGCCAAGGTAGAGAATGATGATGCCAAATTTATTTTATCAAATAGAACACCTACCACTTATGCCAATTTTGTGTTCACTTTGAACAAAATTAAAACTTGTTTGGAAGATGTAGTTTTCTTTTTTATTTGACTTTATTGCAAAGGAAACTTCACTATTGATGAAAACCAAACTTAATATCTCCTCTAGAGCTAATCAACTCTCTTTGAAGATGAACCAAATTTTAAAGAATAAATTTTATTGTTTCTAATGTAGGAAAAATGGTCATATTGTGATGAATTATGTTTAATGACCCAAGAATCTCATAGAAAATAAGTTGAACATAAACAAGGCATTGGTTATTGATAAGAGTAATGACAAGTTTGAGGTCTACAATTCAAAGTTAGTGTTCGAATGCTGGTTGAAGTTACTGAACTCCTGAATGAGGGGTTGGCTATCCATTGCGATAGACATTCTCTAGCAGAGGAAAATAATTATTTTGTTAACAAAGGTAAGAAGATTGCCAAAGAAAAAGGTAGAATTGTAAGGGATTCCCTTCCAGCCCCTTGGTATAGAGTAATGATTCCGGTGATGCAATATTTCACCATTGATAAAATTGACCTTCCCCTCTAAAGCTTTCACCTTGCCTTTTTAAACCACCTTAGGGACATCAAGGCTATTAATGTGCCCGATTACCTTTATAGGTCCCTGGATTTATCCATTGACAACTTTAGGAAGGGTAATTATTCCCATCCCATCCACCAGGGCTTACATTTGATCCTTTATAGACATGCCCTCCAAAAGCAGGCCCACAAGTCAATTATATCTTGCACTGTCAACCCTTCTTATCTATCCCTTACTCAGAGCTTGAATCAGGAGTCCCTTATCAAAGAAGTGGTCAGTGAAGAAGGTGATCTAGAGATCGAGTCCCCTGATACATCAAAATCGGCTAGAAAATCAAGTTCTGGACCAATTCTGGAAGACACGCCTCAATCAAGCAATTTTGAGCTTTGTTGTCATTCCTTGAGGAGTAAAAATATTGGGCGTAAGTGCAAAGACAACCCTAATATAGTTCGAGAGTCCCCTCGACCGAAGCTTCAAAAAGTGAAGATCGAAGGTTTCCCTTTGAAGGTGATGAGGGAAGATAATCCCACCCGTGTGAGATTATCTGAGCCCCTAAGCGACTCCACTGCTAGTATGTTTCAAAAATCTATTCTTGACCCCCTGGACGACATCGTGGTGGCACTATCTACTACAACCAATACCTCAAAGACTGCTTGGACCTTGTACCAACAAATCGCCAAGGTGATGAAAGACCTTCATTCTCAACTCAAAGATCTCCAAAATATGGATGATGAGATTATTGAAAACAACGTTGAGTCTAAATGAAGCCATGTTTGGCTCTTTTTGCTTTCCCTTTGTTGATTTATCACTAGTTTATCTGTTTAGGAGCCTCTTGAAGACTCCCTTTTGGTGTGTTGGGATTGCCTTTGTGACCCCTCTATTTGCTTTTGCTGTTGTTGGTCAGTTTCTAACCTGTTCCTTTTGATGCACTTTTTGTAAATAAGGTTTTGGGGCCCCTTTCAAAATCCACTCCTCCAATCTATCAAAAAAAAAAGTGTAATGGCAAAGAGTGTAGTTTTAGAATACACGATGAAGACCCTCTCCATGAAAACAACAAGGAGGACTATTTTTATTGAATTAAATCAAGTAATTATACTCGTGAATGGTTGTGTATGTTCTTATTCACAAGATGATGTAAATCAATAAGGCCTAGTATGATTGATCATCTATGATTGGTTGTGTATATTTTAGGTCACAAGTGTTGTTGAAAATCTTGTGTTCCTCTTTGCAACTTTGATGATGGATAGCATGTGTCCCTTTATCCACTTTTATTGTTAGATAATAGATAGTTGATTTTCCCCCTACCCTTGGTTGAGATTTTAGTGAGACCATTCTCACAAAGATGAATACTTGAGTGTGTATTTGTTTAGGTTGAACTCATGGACTATAGTATATGTCATACTCCATGTATCTTTAAGTACTTGGTAAATTATAAGTATGTCTTAATGCATCAAGTGATTGAAGATGTACGAATTGTTTGTGTATCCTATTCTAGTCATAAGTATATTTACTCCTACAAGGAAGTGATGTGATAAGGTGAAACATTAGGAATTATTATGTCATAGTTTTTTATTCAACTAATATTTAGTTAGTTAGCTTGTTATTAGTTATATTATCTTGTTCACTCTCATATAGTGTTTGTCAAAGAAGTTAGAAAAACTAGTATTATATTTAAATTTTCTAAATTTAAATTGGTTGTGCATAGCGACCTATATATGTACAAATAAAGTTATCTTTTATAGTAAAAGAAATTGTAATATTGCGCTCAAAAATCTTCTCATTTCCTCCCATGAAAAGTTATTTGATATGGTTTTGGAAAACTTCATTAGTCCTAATATGAGATTAATAGTAAAGATGGGGTATAAAAATGGAGGACTTGGTTAAAATGATAAAATAATTATTAAGCCTATTAGCCTTGGTTGTCATTTTAGTTATGAAGGTTATGGATTTGGTGGTAATATTTGGGGCTTCAATTGATTTATGTTTTCTAAATATGTTGATGCATGTATAATGGAATATAAGTTAGATTTTAAACAAAGATAGATTAAAGGTGAAACTCAAATGGCAACATCTTTAAGTAATTATGAAGTCAAGATGTGGTGGATGAGCTTTTGGAATTAAATATTAAATCTATATTAAATAATTAGTGATGATTATGTCATTGCTAAAGGTGAGTATGCAAAATAAATATGCTGTACATGCCCTTTGGGAATGGATGCAACAATTCACGACAAGTCCCCTTGGCTATGAATGATTTATCCTCAAATCATAGGAAGTGAAGGGGAGTGATAAAGAAGGATGGAGACTTCCATGAAGCTTCTTTCTTGAGATAACATTTCCACTTAATTAGGTATTTAATGATATTTCAAGATCATAAAGATTGTGTACATGTTTCCAAAGTACTTTTTAATGTAATGTGGTTGCATCGGATTCCTTCCAATAATCATTTACAACTAGGACTTTTATTTGCCTGAACACAAAGTGTTTAGGTAGTGGAGGTTTGTAGGCATAAAATGCTACGAAGGGAAGATTTTATTTATTTATTTGGTTAGTGTGAGAAATCCCTATGATCGATGCTTAGGGCTGAGCATTCTCATCCCATCCATGACCCCTCGTAAGATCGAGAGCTAAAATTATCAATAGAGGATTAACACACAACCCCACACACATCGTGGTTTGAACCTTGGACCTCCCGAAGAAGAGCCAAACCCCAAACTGTTAAGTTGTACCCTCGAGACATTTTGGAAGGTTTATGGTAAGTGGTATTATATAAGATTGAGCTAGAGGTAACTCATAGAATACATGTTTATTGATGATATGATTCAATTTATTATCTTGTATATCATATTTTGGAGGTATGGTATCGATGGTAAAACATCAAACAACAACTATAGGTGATCCATTTCTAATCATATTTTCCATTTTGTATGAAAATACAAGTTGTGATAGAGCATAAAACCTTTTAAAATGTACATTTGACCTTGATATTTGAATTTGAAAATTCTATTTTCAAGACCGCATTTAAAAAATCCAAAGGGAATTAACCATTCCACTTTTGATACTACATCCAATTTACCTAATGGCACAACACAAGCTATTTTGATATTTATAATCATTTATTCTTAGTTCTACTTTGCGGCATTTTGATTCACATTTTATATGATTACCTCTTGGAATTTCCATGTCGATTCCTTTTCTTGGATATATAAATAAATTAAGTCGCCTCTCAATAGCTAAATCAATATATTTATGCCTAATATCTAAGTAAATTAAGACTATAATTAATTGACTTTTAATATACCCTTATATTTTGAAGATTATGGATATTGGATTTTAGTTGATATAGATGTGGAGATTAGAGGCTCATTTATTTTTAATAGAGGTTATCTTTCTACCTCAAATACATCCTCGCTTCTAATATTGCTTGTATCCTAGTTTTCCTATCCAAGGTTCCTTACTTCACAATTATAAAGTTCATTATAAATGTTAGAGTTTAGTGGTTTAGGAGGCTGTTTCTTCCTTCTACTTACCTAAAATTTATCATAATTAAGATTTCATTGATGTAGGGGCTTATATCTTATTGATTCTATTGGATTTTGTTTCTTTAAATCATTGTCAATTTGTAACCATATGTTCTTGATTTTTTTTAATACTTCATTTTTGTACTTATGAGGTGACCTGATTGCTAGCGGTAGGGTCAAATCATCTCTAACTTGAAGCTAATTTCTTATATTTGGTTTCAATTCACCCACATAATATTGACTTAACTCAATGTTCATTATGCTAGTTACTAATGTTGATAATGATTTGATTTTTAACGTGTATTTATCTCAACCTTCATTGTCTTATTCAAGCTAATTTAATAAAATAATTAGTCTTTGGCAATTCAAATAGTTTATTAAAATATACAAAGAATCATTCCATGTTCGTGTAAGCCCTTATGTTTTTTCATGCCATCATGTATACCACTTTTATGCTCTTCCTTCAAAACAAAGGGATGTTACTTTAATAACATCTTGATTGCTGATAAGATTTGATTTGAGGTAGTTTTTAATGCTTATAGTCCATTTGATAAATTTATGGTTTTTGCCATTAAATTAAGGTACATGAATTTAAGTTTTTATTTAAAGCGATCTATTTTATGCATTATAATGTCAATTTGGTTGTTGATAAGTATAAACGATAATGTTTTGAGGAACTTGGTTAGAAATGGTCTTGATGTTGTAGAGAGCTCATCATGCTTGAGGGTGTGCTTTTAGTAGCTAATGCTTGGACGTTGGATCCAATAGACTTAATACCTTCTTCTGTCTAGTTTAATCTTTCATGTATTGTTTCATGCTTAACACAACCTTTTATTTGAATTGATTTTCGTCATTTTATAAAATACCATTGTGTCTATTATACTAAGTTCTATAAATTATTGTGTTTACTATAGACTCCACTAACCTATAATTGGACATTGTTCATCCTCAAAGTTCTGGTAACTATACTCCAATAATTATTGTCTCAATTTTTTGCTAGCTTTAAAAACCTATTATTCATATATATATATATATATATATAAGTATAAGTGAAACAAATGTTAATCTGCTTGTTGTGGTGCAGTGGTAAATGAGGTCGACCCAGGTTCCATTCCCCTTGTTTCCATCCTGCAGATATATGGTATAGTTAGAAATGTCCTATGTGCTGGTAGAGGTCGACAAGGCTCCATTCCTCCTATGCCCAACCTGTTGAAAGTGGCACCTCGAAAGGGGTATTTTCCACTATAAATTAGTTTACCCAGGTGTCGTAGGTGAGTTGGAGAGGAGAGGGCAATCCTCCAAGGGAGGTCCGAGGTTCAAATCTCCACCCTACCAAAAAGTTGAATTGGGTATCCAAAATCCAATTGATAATGTTGGTGCGGACAAGGTCGAGTGCGACTCCCGGGTGAATTTGACGGTGTAGAACCCCCTGTTCGTGGTCTCTCAGACCAAGGCGACCCCACAAGGGGTTTTTCGCTTTAAAAAAAAAAAAAAATGAAGGTTTTTTAATACTAAACTATAAACATATACAAAAGAGATAGGTCGGTTATAGTGGTTAATTGGTTGTGAGGGGCTCAATTTAATTAGAAGATGGAAGGTCTATTAACTTTGTTTTTACCCAACGAATTAAAGTTTTCCTACGCAACCAAAAATTAAAAAAAAATAAAATAAAATACAAGCATAAGGTGATGGGGATGTGAGTCACAACTTGGGAGCGTGGGGGTGGGGAGGCATGCACGAAAGTCCTTTGGGGTTGATGACTAGATTACGACTAGTTCGAGATAGACACAGAACATGGAATTAATATGTCTATAAAGAAGATAGGTCAATAGGTAGTGATCGAGTGTTTGTTTGTGGATTGTTTCGGTTTAATTTCATGAAGGATTGAAAATGCACACAACATAGAACTAACATGCCCAGAAAGGGAAAGGGATAGGTCTATTGGTAGCAACAAAATGCTTGCCTGTGGACTGTCTTGATTAGATAGGTTTATTGGTAGCCATCGAATGCTTGCATGTGGACTGTTCCGATTGGATAGCTTTATTGGTATGGCTGAATGCTTGCCCGTGGACTGCCTCGATTCGATTCTTTATAAGATTGGGTTGCCTCGATTCAATTTCTTAGAAATTTGGATGATTGCCTAGATTCGATTCCTCTCGATTGAATTTCTTAGAAAATTGGGTCTCCATTGAGTTTGGCTTTACACACCATAGAACTACCATGCTTAGAAAGAGAAAGGAATAGGTCTATTGGTAGCAACCGCATGCTTGCTTGTGGACTCTTCCGAGCAGATAAGTTTATTGGTAGGGACCAAATGTTTCCCTGTAAATTACTTTAATTCAATTCTTTAAAAAATAAAATCTATAAAATTACCTCCATTTAATTTCTTAAAAACTTGAATTTCCACTTCATTTATCTTTACACACTTTAAAAAACATAGAATTAACATACCTAGAGGGTTCCATACCTATGTCTCGTTTATGTACTCATGAATGGGAAGTCGAGGCCGTAGACAGGGAAGGTGTCATTGATGTAAATATCAGATCGTGTAATGACTTTAGACAACTGGGTTGGTGCAACTATTTCATAATGGAACTTTTGGGAGAGGAAGAAAGCTTGTGGTAATTAAAACTTAAATTTATATATTAAATATTATTGATGATGGTTTTATGGTATGTTTTTGGGTACTCAGTATAAAAGGACTGCAACTCTTCCCCAGAAAATTATACTACCTACAATTTTATTAAATTGTTTTTTTTCAAACAAGATACAAATTTGAAAAACTATCACTATAATTTTTGTCCCGCGTTAATCAATTTTTACTCAAGTGAGGAGGGGAACCCCGTAGGGGCTCAGGATTAGAATTATCTACCTTAAGTTGATAAACACACACTCAGCGGAAACCAATCATTTTACTACCTTCGTCTTTTATCAAATGATATTAGATTCCTCAATATTTAAAGAAGAGACCAAGATTCAAATATTGTAAGGTAATACATAAATATTTTTATTTATTTAAATACCATTATAATGATGATATAATATAAATAAAATCTATCTTAATTTCATATAATTAATTAAAAAATAAAAATTATTAATTACATTATTAATTAAGTGTTAGATTCCTCAATATTTAAAGAGGAGACTAAGATTCAAATATTGTAAAGCAAAGATGGTCTATGGATTTCGGATATAGGGAGCGATGAAATTAGGGTTTCTTGGGAGGGTGGGGATGACAGTGGGTGGGAAGGCTGTTCTGGGAGAGCACGGGAGCGTCGGCAGGTCGAACCGGGGGGCTCGGCAGGGTGGAGGGAGGGCAAACAGAGTCTAGGGACGCCGAGGAGTCCTTGCCAAGTCGCGGCAAGGATCCGCCAGACAAACGGGGAGATGGACCTCGGAAGTCATATGCTTTGGCAGTGGCCTCTGAAACCTTAAGCGGGCTCTTCTCCAAGGAGTTATTTTCGTCCGGGGACGAGTTGGACATCCCGATGGAAATTCTCTCAAGCTTTGTGGATTTCGAAAAATTTACCCTCATCGGTAAGTTTATTGGTGGTCGTCCCGACATGGAGACCATTCGCAAGTGGGCGTATGGAAAATGGCGGACCTCTGGTCACTTAGAGCTGGCTGCCCTAACCCGAGGTTTTTTCGCGATTAGGCTGAGCAACAAGGAGGACTACTGTAAAATCCTGGTTGGAGGGCCTTGGTTCTTGGGCCGTAGGAGTCTCTTTCTAAGGAAGTGGGGTTTGGACTTTAACCCCGATACCCAGAATATCAACATTGCTCCAATATGGGTTAGGCTCCCAAGTCTTCCCCTTTTCTGCTGGCATGAAAATGTAATCAGAGGTATTGCTCGGTCCATCGGGGAGATGATCACTTTAGACCCTCCCACTAGAGCTCGAACTAGATTTGTCCAAGCCCGGTTCTGTGTTTTGGCGGACTTGGAGACGGACCTCCCATCCTCCATTACTCTGCGGTCTGGGGGTACTTTTCTACACAAGCAAGCTATTGTTTATGAGAACGAGGCCGGCTTTACGCCCTCGGTGTAGTTCTCAAGGGCATCTTCGGTCCAATTGTCCTCTCCAAAAGCCGAGGAAGAAGGAGCGGGATCCCCTGCAACCCTGCGGAGCACGGTGAAGGTCAGATGAAGCACCCTTTTGCGAAAGGCCATGAATCTCCAAGTCCATCCAGGGACCATCTCGAATCCTCCTTACCAGAAGAGGAAATCACCACCCATCCGGACTCCGAGCAGTGTGGTGGGCGCCCCCAACTAGGACCACATGAGGAAAAGGAACATGCCCCCCCCCTTATCACCACACAGGCAGATTCACCCAAAATTTATGACCGAAACTCTCTCGAGGCACAAAAGATATTGGAAGACTACTGCTTGGGAAGAAGAGGTTACCAACCTGGTAATATTAGCCCTCGAATTACAAGGAGTCAAAAGCGAGGGGTGGATTTTGGTAGTGAAAGGAAGCAGGGCCGTCCCCCCAACAAGGAAAAGAGAGACAAAGAAACTGCGGCTGATGTTGCAAATGGAACCCAACGGTTCTTTGTTTCGGGATGACTCCGATTCTACGATGGGTGACGCGCTTATCCCAAAACCTCCCTTCCCGGCGAGGGAAAGGGAAGTAAGAAGAACCTCAAACCGTACGGATGAAATCCTGGATGTGAGAAGACTAAACGGAGTGGCCATTTGGGCCGGGGCAAAATTTTCCAACGGGGATTTTCAACGGTTTGTTTCAGTCCAGTCATTTTTCTTGGATCCTATCCAACATGTATGCTTCGAATTTTGCCTCCGAGAAAGCAGAAATGTGGAAAGTCATTTCCCAGGTATGGGAGAATTTTTTGTAGTTTTCTTGGTTGTCTTCTTCTGATTTCCGATGGTCCAGCTTCTCCGGCTAGTTTTTGTTTTCCCAGTTATAATGGCCATGGTTTCCAGGATAATCAGGCAAAAATGCCTTACTTGTAGCCCTCGGGCAATTATCAGCTTTTTGTTTTTTTTCGCATACAAGTTTATTCTTCCAGCCAAGAGGCATGAAGCACTATTTAGCAAGGCTGATTTTGTATATAAGGTTTTGGGATCCTCTATAAAAACCCACTGTTAATCTATTATAATAATTACCAAAAAAAAATATTGTAAAGCAATACATAAATATTTTTATTTATTTAAATACCATTATAATGATGATATAATATAAATAAAATCTATCTTAATTTCTTATAATTAATTAAAAAATAAAAATTATTAAT
Organism: Wollemia nobilis; assembly: GCA_028583015.1. Taxonomy (NCBI): domain Eukaryota; kingdom Viridiplantae; phylum Streptophyta; class Pinopsida; order Araucariales; family Araucariaceae; genus Wollemia; species Wollemia nobilis. Next base: position 13,287,807 of record JAQPPZ010002969.1, on the reverse strand, counting down.
TACATTATTGTTGAAATTAAGTGTAAAAAATAAACATATCCTGCCTTTGGGGAAGGGACACAACAGTTCACAATACAAGAAAATTGCTATTAAAAAAATTTGATTTGAAAAACCCATTATGGATGGTATTCTCTATATGGTCATATATAATTAAAATCTGTTGAAATTTAAATCCCTGCAAGTTTGTAGGAGAATGAACCACAGTTATTGTTGGTATTGACATAAGCACTTTAACTCATTTCTTTATAGAAATGAACACACAATAATTTGATTGCCTTCAAATTCTAATATTTGAAGAGTAAGTGTCCTCCTTTTTGAACTCATTTGTTATATATATATACACGCTTAGTTTGTGTTGTGATTTAATTTTTTTTTATATATTTGATAATCGTTTTAAAAAATTATATATATATTTTTATTGGTTATATGTGATTGCAATTGGTTCCATCCTGCTATATTATAATCAGATAGTGTTATTATTAAACTATTTTGATAATTATTCATATATTAAATAGGGTTTTAATTTGAACCTCCTTGAAAGTGAAGGTATTGAATTAATTACACTCATTCCATTTGATAACTCTTTATATGCAGATTTATTTATTATATTTAATAATTTAATTTTCTTAATTAAATTATGATTTTGAATTAATTATAATATTATTATTTATAAACTTAACACAATTATTATTCTTTCATTATTATTATCATAATTATGAGCTTTTTCATCTATTTATCAATCTTGAAGACCTTTTGAATCTATCTACATCAAATACTAAATTGCAGTATTATGATCTAATTTTATCTATGTAAGTTGAATCTTATCTTAATACTTGTTTTTTAAATTTAATCTATTATATTTTTCATCCAATCTTAAGGTACTTGTGGAATTGTATTTAAATACACATTCACTATATTTTATATTCAATCTTTATATTTTCTTTTTTTATTATTTCGGTTAGTGGAGTTGAGCATCCCCATTCCAATCATGACCTCTTATAAGTGTGAAAGCTGAACCTATCAATAGGGCTCAAATACACAACCCTATACACACCCACTACCTCGCACACTCGCCCATACCACGGTTTAAACCTTGAATGTTCCCAAGAGAACTTAAAGCCCGCACATCATTATAATAAATTCTGGTCGTAATTTTATATAATGACTAAAATGTTTTTTATCCATTAATTTTTATTTATTAGTTGAATATGGTGTATACTTATTCAACCAATTTATTATGATGATGCCTTGGTTTTCCAATTTTTTTTTTTTTTCGGATGTCTCCTAATGGTTTTAGAAGGTGAACATTTATCCATTATCTATATATTCCTTTAAGCATTGTGTGTAAATTCATATGTATTGAAACTTGCTATTATTGAATTTATGCATGTCTTTTGGTGTATTTTGTGCTTTTATAGTAATTTATTACTTAAAAAAAAAAATATTATGCTTTATCATGGTTCCTAAAAACCTTTCTTAAAATATCACCAACTTTATGTTTACTACTTGTGATGGTATGAGGTACTAACAATTTCAATTATAATTGCACTTGTAAAGCATTATGACCTTGAACTATTTTAAGTTGTATTTTTTATAATAATTTTTTCAATGAGTTTACCTCATATGTTTTTACGAGGGGTTATGGTCTCCTCATACTGAGTGGGATTTGAACTTTGTATTTTTTAAAGAGAAGCCAAAGCCCTTACCACTACAATAAGAGCATTTTTGATAATAATTATGTATAACTTTTTTTTTTTTTTAAAGCGAAAAACTTCTTGCGGGGTTGCCTTGGTTTGAGAGACCACGAACAGGGGGTTCTACACCGTCAAAGTCATCCAAGAGTCGCACCCGACCCTACCTGCACCAAAATTATCAATTAGATTTTGGATACCCAATTCAACTTTTTGGTAGAGTGGATATTTGAACCTGGGACCTCTCTTGGAGGATTTCCCTCTCCTCTCCAACTCACCTGCAACACCTGGAAAATTATGTACAACTTTAATTTTGAATTTCTTTATAACATTATTTAAAAGAGACTTAATTATCTTTATATAAATGATGGAATCACTATCTCCTATATTGATAATATTGATCAATCATTTACCAAGAGGAGACCTAGGTTCAAACCTCTCGACATGCCGAATCTAGGACAAAGGTAGTAGTTTGATCCGAGTTCGTTGAGTGTGGTTAGCGATGACGACGATACCAACCCCGAGCCACCGAGGGTCTCCCTCACTCCAAGCCGTGCTTAACGAGACGGGGTAGGGGTTATAGTGGTAGCACCATGATTTGATGTTATGATCAGAGGCAATGCGACTTGACCCTGTGATCAATTGTTCAAAAAAGGAAAGGTAGTTGCCAATTCCTTTATATATCAAAAAAAAATATTGATCAATCATAGAATTTAATTTGTTAATGGATCCCTTGCTCTTGAGGTTTACAACAATTGATAAAGAATGAAGAGTTTCACACCCTTAACCAAGGTTCAACTCTCATGAGTGAATCTTAACATTTATCAAATGGTATTATTCAATTGGTTATGTTCTTCAACTTTCAATGAGGAGACCTATGTTCAAATCCTGCCAAGCAATATATGCATAATTTCCAAGCTATTGTAATACCACTATGTGGTCATAATGTAATATGAGGGTTGTTTCAATCCCATATAACCAATTAAAAAAACTCACTAATGGATCCTTCATTATTTAAATATTTAAAGCTTAAAAAATAAAAAATAATGATTAGACTGAGAAAAGGGTTTTGAAAGGGACCCATAACCTTTTACATTAGAAGTCAAACATTACTCATAAAGTTGTCCCACCTAGAGACAACCCTCAATAACCCATAACAACCCAGAAAACCAAAAGAGACAATATCCCAAAACAGACAACACATCCCTACCACTCAACCACCCGTTAACTCGAGTCCTTCCCTTTAACAAAAAGAAAACAAAAGATCAGCTTGAAGAAAGAAAAAAGACAACCCATCACAAGAAAAGAGGTACAAGCACCAATCAAAAAGGACAATCACCATAGGAGGCGTAGAATATCTTGGGGACTTAACATAGATTCCAAAGAGGCACCACCAACCACACTCCCAATCATACACCAAAAATGGAGATGATAAAAAAATTAAATCAAATTCTGAATTCGACATCAGAACCAGAATGACTATTGTCGAAATCCAACCAACCAAAAATTAAAGAGTCATAAAGAACATTAAAAACTTGGTCAGAAAAACCACTATCCCTTGCAGGGGACAAACCAAAAAATTGAATCTAAATAAACTTTTTCCACCAAAACTGTTGGCCAGAAAAGGACATCAAAAATCACTTTCGATGTCTCCCTGCTCCTACTTTAGAAACCAGAGTTGAGCGAGCATCCAACAAGGGCTTTTTGGTATTATATTTAATTTATCCACGAGTTACAGGGTCCGAGGGCTCAGTATTTTTCAAGAAACCTAGTTTTGATGAAGGCAGAATGAGCTCCTTCAGCTTAATAAAATTCAAATCCACCGCAAGCTCTTTCGTCATTTCAGGAGTTGACTCAATAGCCAAACAAGCAAAGGGATTCTTTGAAATCTACGCCAGAGAAGGGGTCGAAGCCTTGTAACTATTCCTTCTAAAACATTAATGTGATTATGTACTCCTAATGCCATCCTTAGATCAATATTGATGTTTTCATCTAAAAATATTTGTCTCCTTTGCAGGTTCTTTAACAGGGATCTTTTCCAAGACTCTAGCTGCAGGCTTCTAAGGGCATCTTCCAAAGATATGATCGTAATAATTACACTAAGCACACACCCCAGACTTATTCTCATGCAAGATGATCTTACTATACATCATTTATGCATATTATAGAGTTTTTTTTAACTTTTTTAAGTTGTTTAATTCTTCTATGGAAATTAATTATTTAATGGCAAGTAACTTGATAGAGCTTTTGAACAAAGTTTACTTTTTATAGTGCATAAGAACTACTAGGATTATTTAAAATATTGAATTTTGTTGATGATTATCACATGAGATCTCTATTAGTATTCAATGATAAATATTTTTATTATTTAAACTCTTATGAGAAATTTTTATCAGTTCTTGGGGATTTTATGAACTAAATTCACTCTATAGTACAAGAGTTAAGAATGAAAACTATTATTCTATCCTTTTATACTGACACATTGACCTTGCTTCACATGGTGTAACTTTGGTTATACTTCTTGTCATTTTCTACTTGGATTATTAACTTTGGTTGTTAAGAGATTGGGAATGGGTAAAGCCCAAGATATGGATGGACAACTAGAAATATATTTAAAATGTGGAAGAGAAAATCTAACACCACATATCAAAAGGTTATTTAATGATGTTATTTAGCATGGTTTTTCGAAATATTAGACAAGTTTAGCTATACCTCTCTCCAAAGTGGTGATGTGGACATCCCTTCAAATTACAAAACCATAATCATCAATCCTCTATTTGCAAATATTTTTTTATAGTATGGTTAAGCACAAAATCAACAAGTGGATAAAAGAATAAAGAAAGAGGGCAAAAGTACAAGCAAAGTTTAGGTCAAAGCACTCTATATCATTGCATCACATCGAGACATTATTAAAATACTATGAGAGGTAAAAAGGGATGCATATTGATATTTTATTGACTTCAAGAACACCTTTGACACTATGCGTAGAAGTAAAACTATGGATTACAATGGAAGAACTAGCTACAAAAAATATAAGGCAATAGTTAGACTATATGAAGAGTTTCAAGCAAAAATTAGAACACAAGGTCTCTCAAAATGCTTTGGAAGTGATAGGAGATAAACAAAGATGTTTATTATCCTCAATGTTATTTGGATTATATATTGATAAGTAAAATAATGGGTAAATGAGAGTGGAAATGAAGTTTTCCACGTAGGCGATTCTGTGCTGAAGCTACTTTTGTATGCAACATTTTGATTGCAAGGAAGTTGGCATGCAAGTAAATGCTAGTGATCCCAAGATAGTTGTTTCACCAACCAAAAGAAAAGAAAACAAAAGCTTCCAATTTGAAGGGGGTCTCCTAGAAGAAGTAATAAAATACATGTACCCTGGTGTAGATTTTAAAAACAAACCAACGGAGGCTGGAAAGCACTCTTTACATTATAAAATAAATGTAGAGAGGCAAAATTATGGAATTGGACCATTTATGTCTTATTAATATTTTTGGTAGTATGACTTGTGCTTTATGGGTGTGAAATATGGGGTAGCAAAACAATGAGCTTAAAATGGAGGTAAATAGGGAGGATCAGGAAACGCTCGATTACAAGAAAATTCAAAGTAAAAGGTTCAACCATATGAAATGCTGGCCAAAACATGTACAATATTTATAGAAGTAATTTCAATTATTTGTCTTCTATGATATTTAAAATAGATTGAACAAATGGATGTAAATAGGTGGCCTAAAGTTATAGTAGGAGATGAGTCGAACACAAAAAGAATGATTGGATAAAATAAAATGTCAACAAATGAATAAGTGGGGTATTGATTTAATAAAATGTCCAAACAACAAGAAGGATATAAAAGTGTATCAAAGGGAAATTTTAGGGAAACAATGTGGACAAAAGAGTTGTCCATGGGTTTTAGGGCAATTGGTCAAGAGTGAAGAATTTCACCCCATAATTGAAGGTTCCAATCTCATGAATAACCTTAATATTTTTAATCAGATGACATGAGCTCAATTGGTTAAATTCCTTGATTTTCAAGGAGGAGGTCCATATTCGATTCTTGCCAAGCACAATACACGCATAATTGCCAAGTTGTTATAATACCATTATGTGGTCATGATGTAATATGGATGGGCTCATTTCAATCCTATATAACCAATTAAAAAATATGGACAAAAGAGATGGAAAGAAAGAAGAAGAATCACCTTGTTCAGTTTAACCACACATATGAACATCATCAAAAAGCATATATAGATGCAAATATCAAATGAAGAGTAAAAATGCTTATAGCCCAAATGAGTACTAGCTCATGTTGACTCAGATGTAAGGCATATAGATGGAAGAGACATAAAGAGATATAAGGAGAGAATATGTACCTATTGCACATTACATGCAATAAAATAGAGAAACACTTACCTATGGATAACTATGCTAATACATTACCAATGGATTCTATGTTTGAATTGTTTGAAGAAACATGAATCGAGACTATAGGGAAATTTATCAACAAGGTCAATTTCTTCAAAAAGAGATAATGATCACATAAACTTTAATTTTTCACATAAACTTGTCTTCTTTTAAAGGAAAAAATGAGATTTTTTTTTCAACAAAACCTTCTTGTCCCATAGCTTGTTTTGACCCCATGAACATTATAAGCTTGTTAGTCTATTCTACTATATAAATAATTACGTATTTAGTACCTAGACATAGACATAGACATGTGTTTCTTATTAAATATAATACACTTTTAGAATGCAATAATGTCAAATATATGGGATATTAGTCACCATGTCTTCATCTAAAATAAAATTTTAAAAAATTAGCGTCTTTACTAGTTTCTTTACATTGCATATTTGACTATTGAATTTATATCCTCCTATAGATTTGTTTCTTCTTACTATTACCATCTTATGAAAAACTATTTAATGTGATTTGCACAACATTTTAATGTATTTTATTATTATTATTGGAGGTATTACATTATTTGGTACCTTGCAATATTAATGCAAGGACCTTGTCAATAGTGTTTATCTATAGTAGGTATCATATTATTAAGTGTAAGTTATGTGTCATGTAAATAAACATAGAGTTTTGTGTGCGAGGTGTCATGTTAGGAAGCGTGACTTGTATGAGTGAAGTGTCATATTTATAAGTGAGGAGTTATAAGTTATATGTAATCATGAAAGTCTTTGTCTTTATGTAAATATGTGAGATATGTGAAGAGTTAGATCTCCTGTGAGTTTGAGGAGATGAAGATTTTATGTAAGTGCAAAGGTCAAGAGTCATGTGAATATGAAGAGTCTCATGTATGTATATATTGAAAACAAACCTTTATAATATATAATTGAACAAGCATCACATTTATGCATTGCTTATAGTAGATATATTTTCAATAATATTTCAGTGAGATTGTTATTGTTATTGTGTGAGATTTGTATTTGAGATATTGTGAGATCTTGTGGAATTATCTTGTGAGAATAAGAGTGATTTGCAAACAATAGTATTAAAGCTATGGTGTAGGGAGGAAAGAGCTACATTTGAAATGCTTGGAAGATGTACGAAAGAAAGAGCTAGGGTTTGTAACCAACTAAGATAGCAACCTTGTATTAGAACAAGGTAAGCTATATCCAAAGTTTAAGCACCCAAGAAAGGCTATCCAAGCTTGTAGATCACCCAAGAAAGGTTGTCCAAACATGTAGAGCATCCAAGAGAGTTTGTTCAATCCTGTAGAGCATCTAAGGAAGGTTGTCCAAGATTGTAGAGTGTCTAAGAAAGGTCGTCCAAGTCTATAGAGCGCCTAAGAGAGGATGTGTCCAAAAAAAGGACAATTAGAAGCCAAGTGTTGAAGCCAGGTCCGAGAAGGAAAGTGCATGAGAAAGCATTCAACATCAAAGTTAATCTGGAGAAGAAACTTTGTTTTATGTATGAGGAGAGCATATGAAACAAAGAAACATTGGTCTATGCTTGAGGAGAGCATCTAGAATGAAGAACCTAGTCTACACCTAAGGATAACCTAGTTTATGCCTGCTAGTTTACGCCTGAGGAGAACAAATGAAACATAGAACCTAGTCTATGCCTAAGGAGAAGTCTGGAAAATTCTGAGATAACACTTGAGGAAAGGTTTGAGAGACACTAGCGCAGTCAAGTTGGAACAAAGGAAATGTGTGCAGTAATGTATCGTGTCAGAAATGCCAACAAATTTTTTTCCAGGTATTCGCAATTGCACAGGAATATATCATGTCAAAAACACCAACAATTTTTTTTCCAAATATTCGCAATTCTTTCTCGTATAATTATTTAAATTGCACATGTAAGTATTAAAGTTGGAAAGATTATAAAGGTTTTAAATGGAAAATTATTTGAGAAAGTGAAATTCGAGAAAGAAAAAGAATTAAACATAATTAAATTGGAAGAATTGAATATGAAGACGATCTATTAATTGAAGAAAATATTGAAGAAAATTAAATTTGGGAGTTATAAGAAGAATTTGGTACAAATTTGAGAAGAGATTAAAGAAGTAAATTTTGATTATTGAATGCTAAAAATGAAGAAAAATGATTGAAGGGAGTTATAAGAAGAAGAAGATTATTGATTAAAGAAAGAAAAGTGAATTATTTGAATGAAAAAATTAAAATTGAATAATTGAAAGAAGAAAGAAGAATATTAATTGAAAATTGAAGATTGAAAAAAGAATAAAAAGAAGATTGAAGGAAAGAATTTTTATTAAATTGAGGAAAGAAAATTAAAGAAGAAATTATTTGAAAGAAGATTCAAGGAAAATATTAAAAGAAGAAAGAAATTGAAGATTGAAAATTGAAGTGAAGAAAAAGTTGAAGAAAGGAATTAAGATTGAAGAAGAAAATTATAAAAAAATTAAATTGAAGATTGAAGAAACTTGAAGAAGAATTGATTGAAGAAAAGAATAAATATTAAATCTAGGGTTAAAAATTTTCTACAAAGAATGAAAAGAATTGATTGAAGAAGAATATCAAATTTGAAATTGAAAATTGAAGAAAGAAAAGAGAAGAGAATAATTGAAAAAAATAATAATTTGGGAGTAATAAAGAATTCTATAGCAAATGAAAGTAATTGGAATTTAAAGAAGAAATTTCAAAGAAATTTGTGTGACCAAAAGAATTGATTGCAAGAACTAAAATGAATGCATCAAAGAGGTATTTCTGGGAGTCACGTATGTTCAAAGATGCAAATATCATGAAGAAATATTTTCAAAGACATAAGATATTGTCACAAAAATGTTATATGATTCAAAGAAACTCCAAAACTTCAAACATAACCAAAAACCAAATATGAAGATAATTCTTGGTACATTGATTTAGGAGCTAGCCATCATATGACAAGCAACCTATATTGGTTTGATTCCATTCAAGTAAAACCAAGTATACCAATTAAGATAGCAGATGATAAAATCTATCAAATACAAAGATCAAGGAATGTTACACTTTACTGTATTTATAATGTACATTGGAAAATGTGGTTTATGTTCCAAGTATAATAAATAATCTAATTTCAGTATTACAATTGTTGGATAAAGAAAGAACAATAGAATTTGAAACCATCAAAGACAATAAAAGATGTCTTATTAAAAAACTAAACAAAGTTGAAGCCTTTGAATCCTACAAAAGTGGGATATTTGCTTTGGATGTGATAGAACTTGCACAAAAATATTTGGATCAAATTTTGCCAAAAGAACGATATCATAAGAGATATTTTTCCAAGATCAAGGAATGTTACACTTTACTGTATTTATAATGTACATTGGAAAATGTGGTTTATGTTCCAAGTATAATAAATAATCTAATTTCAGTATCACAATTGTTGGATAAAGAAAGAACAATAGAATTTGAAACCATCAATGACAATAAGAGATGTCTTATTAAAAAACTAAACAAAGTTGAAGCCTTTGGATCCTACAAAAGTGGCATATTTGCTTTGGATGTGATAGAACTTGCACAAAAATATTTGGATCAACTTTTGCCAAAAGAACGATATCAAAAGAGGTATTTTATTGAACACAAAACTCTTATGGCAAAGGAACATGATAAGACATCAACAAAGTTAGAAAATATGTTCTTTGATGACTTCCTCAAAAGTACAGGTAATAGATTCAATATCTAAACCAAAATCAGTACCAACATTAGAACAAGCCAAAATGCATCAAAGGAATGACAACACATGAAGGCAAAAGGTCCTCATACCAAATAATGCAATACGAAGGGTGTTGGAGGTATTATATTATTTGGTACCTTGCAATATTTTTTTTTGATAGTTATAAGTGTTTGTATTTATAGCGGGTTTTAACAAGGATCCCAAAACCTGATTACATAAGCAATGGGCCTAGGGCATCAATCCCTTGAAACTGAACACCAAAACGAAATCTTGCCCAGCGGTAACAGTAAGCATGAAACAATCCCTCTTAGCGGGAAACAAACAAATAAGAAAGAAAGTAGTTTTGGAGATCCCGCCCAACGGGGAGTGGCCAAAAACCACCATCGAGAAGATCCCACCCAGCAGGAAGCACAGAAAAACCGTTACAATAAAATCCCGCCTCGCGGGAAGCAGTCAAAACCACCACAAACAGTCCCGCCTAGCGGGAAGCAACAGGGAAATCCCGCCATCTGGGAAACCAGCAGAAAAGAAAGGATCCCGCCTCGCAGGAAAACCGACGGATTTGGCGGATCCCGCCTTGTGGAGAAACCATCCCGCCCACCGGTAAAACATTCAGTTCAACGAGATCCATCCTGTAGGAAGCCGACGACCAGGCACGAGAGAGGATCCAGCCCATCAAGAAGTGACCAGAGAGTTGCACCACAAGGAACCCGCCTCGGGAAAACAAAAGAGGATCCCAGCAGCAGGGACCAAGAATCCCGTCCAAGCACAGAGCCCGCCGAGGGACCAAGAATCCCGTCCAAGCACAGAGCCCACCGAGGATTCACAAGAAAAAGGGGGAAGCTGTCCAAACCCTAAATCGTCACCTCCACCGCATCGAGAAACGCAGGGGACCAGATCCACGCGAATAACTCTGCAAAAAAACCCCGGGGGAAGCCCGAGGGAAAAGGGAAGGGATCCCCAACCAAACAGGGATCCCTGGGAAGCACCAATCCGAAAAAACAACCAAGGAAACCCTAGCCGGCCGGGAGGGGCGCGAGATAGTGGAGAAGGATCTCCCCCCGGGAGATCATCTCGCAAATAACCACTCCCCGGGAGGGATGACCTGGGTTGAGCCAGGGACTGGGCAGGAACCAGGAGCCATGGGAGGGGGAGCAGGGGAGGGACCAGAGCCCTCCCCTCCGGTACCTTGCAATATTAATGCAAGGACTTTGTAAATAATTTATATTAGGGTGTGTTTAATATTTGAGTCTATAGTAAGTGTCATGTTATTAAGTGTGAGTTATGTGTCATGTAAATAAGTGTGGACTTATGTGTGTGAGGTGTCATGTTAGTAAGTGTTAGTTACGTGAATGAAGTGTTATTTTTATAAGTGAGGAGTTAAGGGTTATGTGTGATCATGAAAGTTTTAATGAAAATATGTGAGAAATATGAAGAGTTAGATCTCATGTGAGTTTGAGGAGATGAATGAGTATATAATGTCATGTTATTAAGTGTGAGTTATATCTCATGTAAATAAGTGTGGAGTTATGAGTGTGAGGTGTCATGTTAGTAAGTTTAGTTATGTGGATGAAGTGTCATGTTTATAAGTTAGGAGTTAAGAGTTGTGTGCAATCATGAAAATCTATGTAAATATGTAAGAAATATGAAGAATTAGATCTCATGTGAGTTTGAGGAGATGAAGAGTTTATGTAAGTGCAAAATTCAAGGGTCATGAATATGAACAATCATGTATGTAGATATTGAAGAAAAAGCTTTGTAATATGTGATCGAACAAGCATTGCATTTAAACATTCCTTATAGTAGATATATTTTCAATAATATTTCAATGAAATTGTTTTTGTGTGAGATTTGTATTTGAGAAATTGTGAGACGGTGTTGAATTATCCTCTGAGAATAAGAGTGATTTGCTAACATTTATCATAGGAATAGTCCTCCAATAAACTACCTAAACTTCATTTATTTTGTTGTGGGTCCTTTAGAACTCTTATTATCCTAAGAAGATTTTTGTTATTACTTAAACTTTTGGAGGGTATTTTTATTTTGTATACCCTTGTACAAATAGATTGATTATCATGCAAGGCTTTTGATAACATCATCCATTTAGGTAAATGGAAATGGTTTTCATTTTTGTCTTGTTCATCAAATTCTTGGTTTTCTAGCCAAGTTTGTTTGGACAACAAAATATGTCAGAGAGTTGTGTTGTAACTCAAGATTAAAGAACAATATTTCTTCTAAGTTTAACAATACGAAAACCCATATTTCTTCTATATCGGTTGATATATCCCTGATTTTGATAGATATTTTTTTTGTAATTCATATTTTGACCATCCTTTTTTCAAGTACATTTCAAAACATTCACCCATAGGAACTTTTCAATTAAATTTCAAAACAATTTTCATCTTTCTCACAACAAGATCTCACATTTTATTTGTAGGGTCTATGAAGTAAGATCTATGAATTATGTTGCTTCAATAGAGACAATTTAGACATAAAATCATGCTTTCTTTGCACCTCATTACCATTGCACAAACCCTCCAACATGTTACAATATTTATTATTTCTTACATTTAATGCCAAATAACCAGATACAATATTTATTGCTTCATCTACTGGCAAATATGGTTTGAACGAAACAACAAATTTTTTAAAGAGGAATTCGGTTCTGTAATGACCCTTTTCTGGGGTCCTAGGGATTTTTAACAATTTGCTAATTTTTGCAAATAATAAAATGACAATAAAATGCAGATAAATTTCCAAGATTTGCAAGACAACAATTTACAACAATTTCCCAATGAAGATTTTTATTGAAATGATAATCAACAAATTTCATAAGGACATTTCACATCAATAAGCAATTACATTCATCAGATCTGATTACAATAAACAAGAACATTTATCCAAGATAGGACATTGCACCTTTGAAATATAATATGCTGATTTATCACTTGGGAATGGCAGAATAACTGGAAGAAATGGAAGACAACTTCTCTGGAATCACCATATGCTGATTGGATCCTCACAACAGGCTTGGAAAGGCTGCAAGATGGGACGCTAGCTTGCAAGGACTGTCTAGCATTGAATCTACCTTCAATCTGCTGCTGATTATCCACAAGTGGGACGTCTGGCATAGGAGCTCACTGATGTTTGGTGAAGAGCACAAAATCTGCTATTGTCTGTTGGGATGATTTTATATTTTGTGGGCCCGGTGCTGTTTTTTTTTTTTTTCCCCAAAATCTAATTTTAATCTGCAATGGGGGGGGCGGGGGGGGGGGGGGGGACGCATTTTATCACAACTCTGCCAAACTTCTCCTAAGAATGGGACGTCCAACTTCTCTAGGGCACAAGTGCTGCAAACAATGCCACAACACTGCCAATTTTCCTCCAGGAATGGGACGCTCCTTCCCACAATGGAGAAATGCTGAATTAAATCTTGATTTCTGCAATTTCAATCTCTAAATAGCTGAATAATCCTGCTGATAAACCCTCAATGGTGAGATATTGAATTTCTGCTCACAAATGCTGATCCATTTAGCTCATGTGCAAACTCTGAATGAATTTGCCCTTGGAGACATGAGGGTTTCCGTCCTCTGCCTCTTGAGACTTAGGGTTTTCGTCCTTCGTCTCTATCACTAAGGGTTTTCGTCCTCAGAAGCTAGGGTTGTGACTTCTTAGCCAAAACACCAAAATGGGAGAGTAAAAATGGCAAACATGAATTCCAAAATGAAGTCCACCATTTCTTTTATAATGCTCAACCCTAATTCTCCGTTGAGCATATTTTATTATTTTATTTTATTAAAATAATATTATCTCCTAATATTCCCTAAGTGTGGCGTTCCCCTTATAACTCCCTTTTTATTATTATTTATTATTATTTTTGCTCTCCTAAGTCTCATAAAGCCACATTATTATTTTTATTATATTATTTCCCTTACTTAACCACAAAAATAATTATTAATATAACACCATATATATATAAAGCCGAGAATCCAAAATTGGGACATTACAATACATCCCCTCCTGAGATTGCTTGTCCTCAAGCAATCGAATCATACACTCCATCAAATCTATTTGTAGCATGATCAAGAACGATCCCAGGAATGTCCATGTATGCTGCAAGCCTTACCAGGAATGCCATTATTGATTCATCACAATCATCATCTCTTCTAAATTCTGCTGTAGACATGATCCCACTAGATTCAATCCACAAGAAATGATTAATTGCCTTCAATACACTGTGGGGAAATGCAAAATTAGTTCCTGCTTCAATAACCAACAATGTATCTTCATATTCAGTCCACAAATTATGAAAAAGTGCAGCCTTGATACAGTCAACAACTGCTATGGTTTCGCCTCCATTAAGGGTGCCAAATGGTAGAAAGAATGTTGTCCATGGCTGTCCCTGCAAAGAATTATCAACAGCCATACAAGCTGTCCCTAAAAATTTGATAGTAGTCCCAAGATTGTCCATAATACCTTGCCATTGAACAGCAGAAATTAAATTTTCATGTACAACCATTAAATAATGCATTGTAGTCCCCAATTTATCACCAAAAGAAGAGATATTACCCTGTATTTGCTTGCCAATAATTGTGCTCTCAAAACAGCCCATATGCCAAAGTTTATAGCAATCATTTTGTGATGTTATCAGCCACATATCTTTCCCATCATACTGTTGTCCTGAATTATTATTGTCCATTTTGTGATGTCTATCTCCAACTATTATGCTGCTTTCCAACATTCCAACTGAAGCATAAGATGACTCCATATTTTTGATGCTTCTAAGAATGATTTCACACCCATTGTGCCTAAGTTTTAACTCTAATTCTTCATAATTGAAAGTGATATCACCAAAATAAAAAATCCATTGTGTTCCCAGCACAACATGAGGGAAACCTCTCAAGGGAGAGTCATAGATGGTGTTGTATTCACTCATTATTATTTCTGAATGCTTTTCATGAGTGGCTATCTTGCTACATCCATCAAGGTTTAATTCTTCTTCTTTATGATCATCATGCATGCTTACTTCTAATGGAATCAAACTTTGAGAATCTAAATCAGAATTTTTTAACTCATGAAATGTTGGAATTTCATTTTCCTTTTTGTTCATGTGATGACAAATGATTGAACTAATATCATACAGATGGGGACAAGTTTCATACCCGTCATAAGCCATTCCATGAAGAGGAACACAAGATAAATGGTCTATATCTTCAAAATTTGAAACAACATCACCTTCCAACATCATCTTGATAATGCCTATTTCTGATTTCATGTCTTCACCACCATCAAATTCTTCATCAAACTTAGGCTCCTTATAATCATCAAATTTGAAATCATCAAAGTATAATGCTTCATCTTCATGGTCTTCACTATCCACATGAGTAGGGCTATGCAAAATTGTTACACTGCTATCATACAAATCAGAATTAACCTCATTCTTTTCAGCTGTAGCTTCTTCAATAATATCTTCATTGGTAGGGTTTAAGGCAAAGCTAATAATTTCTGATTTGTTTTGAATATTTTCAGATTTACCTTCTTCAACCACTTCTCTAGGTATAACACTAACATCTTCACTATTCTCAAATTTGAAAGAGCTAGATGAAGTAATTACATTGCTGCCATGTAAATCAGAATTGTCCTTATTTGTCTCAACTTCACTCCTAGGACTCACCTCAACTTCATTGCAATGCTCTTGAGCTTGATCATTAAACACCAATTGATCTTCACCAATTTCTGTTTTGTTTTCTTTACCTGGCTGAACTTTCTTTTCAAAAGTGTTTGCATAAGATTCAAATTCATGGAGTAAAGACACTGTATCATAATGTTGACTCCCATCATACAAAACTCCAATAATGTTTTCATGTCCATACTCTTTCCCATATTCTGAAATAATTGAAAGTTCACCATTTTTGTCATTTTTCAAATAAACTGTTATGGGTTTTTGAATTACATGTGTGGCCATGAGAATTTTTGGTTCTCCTCCCCATACACCTGGTTGTCTCATATTCTGAACATAAGTGTCATAATTGCCTTCTACAAACCCTTTCATCACTGCTCTTCTTTTTAGGAGCTCATCTGCAATTTTTTCTCTTAAGTCTTGGGCTAGATTCTTCAAGGTGCTATCATCTGGACATGGTTCTTTCCTTTGCACACAAAGCCCATAAGCAATGGCTCTGAATAAGCAGTTTCCATCACCTATCATTTCTGAAACTATGAGATCTTCATAATCCTCTGATTCCTTACCTGCTTTATCCTTTCCACATACATGCCCATTACTCCAAGACTCTTCACATTTGAAACAAAGTTGCTCCTTTCTTAACTGGTTTTTGCTCTTTTGTTTATGTTCTGAATTCTGGGGCTCTTTAGAATCTTTTTGCTGCGTGTTTTCCTTATCCTTCCTTTGAGCTTTGTCTTCTTTTCTTGACTTTGGTGGAGATCTAGATTTTGGTGGTGATCTTGGTGGAGAACCTCCCTTATTTACTACGCCATGTAGTTGCAAGTAACTTCTGAAAGAAAGATGCTTCCTGAATTCTGGTGATTTCCTTTGGTACCTGTCATACAAAGCATCTACTTCTGGAACTCCACTACCCAATGGCTGAATTTGCTCTTCTGTTGAATTTTTGTTCTGAGGTGTTTGTGGCGAAGATTTTTTATTCTGTTTTGTCGGTGAATCTGCATGTGTAATTTTCTTAGAATCTGAATTTTTATGACTTTGGGGAGATGTGTATTCTACCATCTGTTCCATTAATTTCACCATAGCATCCAGTTGCTCTGAATTAAATTTCATAGTGGCTGAAATAAAATGAATTCTGCAGCAAACCCTTACTCTGCTGAAAGCTGAAAACACCCAAAATCTGGAAACCTGAAAATCTGAAAACCCTAGTTTTCTGCTATACCCAAAACCTGAAATTGTTGATTCTCAAATACCCAGATGTTCAAATGTCAAAATCTGCAATACCCAGAAACTTTTTTCCACAAACCCTGGCCCAAAAATTATTTTTGGCTAGATCTTTCCACAGGCTGGCAAGAACATAGCTCTGATACCACTTGTAATGACCCTTTTCTGGGGTCCTAGGGATTTTTAACAATTTGCTAATTTTTGCAAATAATAAAATGACAATAAAATGCAGATAAATTTCCAAGATTTGCAAGACAACAATTTACAACAATTTCCCAATGAAGATTTTTATTGAAATGATAATCAACAAATTTCATAAGGACATTTCACATCAATAAGCAATTACATTCATCAGATCTGATTACAATAAACAAGAACATTTATCCAAGATAGGACATTGCACCTTTGAAATATAATATGTTGATTTATCACTTGGGAATGGCAAAATAACTGGCAGAAATGGAAGACAACTTCTCTGGAATCACCATATGCTGATTGGATCCTCACAACAGGCTTGGAAAGGCTGCAAGATGGGACGCTAGCTTGCAAGGACTGTCTAGCATTGAATCTACCTTCAATCTGCTGCTGATTATCCACAAGTGGGCCGTCTAGCATAGGAGCTCACTAATGTTTGGTGAAGAGCACAAAATTTGCTATTGTTTGTTGGGATGACCGGGGAAAAAACAACAAAAAAAAAAAAGGGGGGGGCCCCATAACACAACTACGCCAAACTTCTCCTAAGAATGGGACGTCCAACTTCTCTAGGGCACAAGTGTTGCAAACAATGCCACAACACTGCCAATTTTCCTCCAGGAATGGGACGCTCCTTCCCACAATGGAGAAATGTTGAATTAAATCTTGATTTCTGCAATTTCAATCCCTAAATAGCTGAATAATCCTGCTGATAAACCCTCAATGGTGAGATATTGAATTTTTGCTCACAAATGTTGATCCATTTAGCTCATGTGCAAACTCTGAATGAATTTGCCCTTGGAGACACAAGGGTTTCCGTCCTTTGCCTCTTGAGACTTAGGGTTTCCGTCCTTCGTCTCTATCATTGAGGGTTTTCGTCCTCAGAAGCTAGGGTTGTGACTTCTTAGCCAAAACACCAAAATGGGAGAGTAAAAATGGCAAACATGAATTGCAAAATGAAGTCCACCATTTCTTTTATAATGCTCAACCCTAATTCTCCGTTGAGCATATTTTATTATTTTATTTTATTAAAATAATATTATCTCCTAATATTCCCTAAGTGTGGCGTTCCCCTTATAACTCCCTTTTTATTATTATTTTTTATTATTTTTGCTCTCCTAAGTCTCATAAAGCCACATTATTATTTTTATTATATTATTTCCCTTAACCACAAAAATAATTATTAATATAACACCATATATATATAAAGAAGAGAATTCAAAATTGGGACATTACAAGTTCAGAAGAGAGGACCCGAGGGATTATGTTAAGGAAGTTATTAGAAACAGTGCAGACCAAAGTACAGGAAGAATCTCTGATGACAGAGGTAGAACAAGACATTTGGGCACAACTATGGAATCAAATGCAACATGAAAGCTATCAAGAATAGAAAAAAGAACAAGAGGGCTTCAGTAATCTTTGTTGGAAGAGGACATATACAGTTAAGGAGGCAAAGTTTAAAGAACAGGAGATTCAGAGATCCTGGGCAGATAAAAGAAAACTGAAAAACTGCATTTTAAGCCTTGCCAAGAAAGGTAGGATATCAAAATGGATTTGTATAAGCTGATCAGTTTTTTTGAATAAGATTTTTACATTTTACTCACCCGAAAAAAAAAAAAAAAAAACCCAGATACAATTTTCATGCATCCTTCTATTGTTGGATCTTAAATTTAAATCACATTACTTTTGCCATGAAAAATAAAAGTTCACCATTCCATGTTTTCTTTGCCCTGTGTGATCATGGTTCAACATTAAAGACCAAAGAAAAAAGTTCATTTCAACTAGCAAAATAAAATTACTTCAAAATAACATTATAAATTTACAATTACTTTTGTTTGGTTGAGACATCTCATCACATCATTTACATGTGCCACAAAAATTCATCACCAAATGGGGCTGAACCTAAACAAATGCTCCATACATTAAGTCCTTAAAAGGTAAAAACCCTTGTGAAAGCCGCAAAACTTATCCATTCCAAGTTTTTCTAACATCCTTGCCAACAACCCATGGTTTACTGCTTTACTTGGACTTCAACATCTCTCACTTAGCCTTTGACCATTACAACTTTGACTTGTTTTGCACCACTTATCACACTCAGCAACTCTTGCCATACTATTTTAGGCCTTATAATATTGTCCAATGGCGCATAAAATATGTGGTTCTTTGCAATTTTACTACTACTGCATTTTATTTTGATTTATCCACCAAAATTGATATCATGCTGAATTCAATGTTATACACACTAAGATATGGTTATCCAAAATTGATATCATGCTGAATACAAGTGATTTGCAATGGCCATGGATATGGTTATCCAAGAATTGCCATCATGGAATCGCTTTGTTCCATAAACAAATCCAAAAAATGTTAGTGACAATGAGGAGCATGAGTTTGATTTCAAAAAAGGTTGTGGGTTGCTCCAGAGAGACCACCATCTAGTGATTCCAAGTTCCAACTAAACACTGAAAACTGAGGTTATAAGAAAGCTTATGAAGGTTGATTTGCATGAAGTTGATTATGAAGATATCAATCTTGAAAAGATGTTTACTGCCGAAGAGACATTGAATTGCACAGCAAATGCTTTAATATTTCAAATCAAGCTTACAGGCAAGTTACAAAGAATATGTGAGACCTTGTAAACTCACAAATTTCATGTAAGCTTCAGCCATATGACATTATCTCCCTCACCAATTAGGGTGATCATCTTGCCGTGTTGCAGGAGGTCTTGGTTTCCAGCCAGGTTTCTCATCCCAGTACATGTCATACCATATGTGACCAAGCTGTAACCGTTCAACACAGCACCAAATTCCCACATATCTTTTGACCCTATTCCTAAACTTCATTTCTTTAGCCTGTGGAAGACATCAATACAAATATAAGAATAACATTTAGGGAATCAACTATAAAAACATCTGAATATCAGGAAAGCACCATAAAGGTTGGACTTACCTTATCTGAGAAACCACCAAATGCATTCTCCATAGAGGACAATTCTAAAACTTTGACATCTTTATATGCTGACAATGCTGCTTTAATCTACAATTACAGTGGTGAATTTCCATTTAAAATAAGAATCAAAATTAAAAAACTGACCTGTCCACTCTGCCAGAAATCTGTTAAGTAAAGAGTAAAGACTAATGCTTGTGTTTCCAAGCTATGATAAATTGTGCTTTATAAACAATCTATATGAAGAAAATTAAAACTAGAATATGAATTTCAAGGAGAAAGACCTTTGGCTATGGTAAAAGCATACTTTACTTTCTACTGACGAACAAATACAAATACTCTTGGATTCTGAATGAGAGAAACAAGAATACCTCATTTTCCAACTTATTTCTGGGTAATCTGAGAACTTCAGTTTGTTCTCTGTTGGTTTTCATAACACAGCCATCAGTTTCCTCATCACACAATTCAATTTTCAGCTTTGATTCTTTAACCTGTCATGTTGAGAAAAGGGCAGTTTCTGTGAATGTTATGAACATCATGCTTTACAGAAACCAAAAACAAATCTGACATAATATCAATAGAAAAAAAAAAGATATCAACAGCAATCTTATTTGATATATTTTGTTTCGCAAATGAAGATTTCTTGTCACAATGAAAATGAACTGACAGGGGAAACTGCTATCAATGATAAGACAATGCTTACCAACAACAGCAAGATAAGATTATTCTATTAATGCCCATGGATGTCCAAAGCATGTCAATGGGACTTGCCATAAAGAACCGTTACAATGCACTGCAGTAACCAAAAAATACTACAAAGATAAGCTAAACTAGAGTAAAAAAACAAGGATCAACCAGAGGAAGCAAGAAAATAGTATCTTTGTAGATATTATCATTTGAGATCCTCAATATGTTGTTCACTTCAACCTCTGCACATGTGCCTTCCACTCATCAAGTAATGAGTTTGCTAAGGATTGAGAAACTTGGCTTAGCTCCATGAACATCATGCAAGTTACTTCCCTTGTGTACGCATGAGCTCATATATGTCAACAGTAAGCTTGAAAATGTAGGATATCTTGTCTCTGAAAATAGGCATCAAATTTGGTTATAACAGGATGCCAAGTGTCTCAGAAACAATTTCCAGAGTACTTTTTATTTGTTGAATGGCAAAAGTCACGTCTTAAGATGTTTGTTACCCATAGTTAACTTTTAAAGTTTTTGATTCCTTTGACATCTCAGTAAAATTACAAGGCAGTCTGGCCCCTGTTGCACTTGAATTAACCCATTTCTCTACATATTCAAGGGGCAGCAATTAAGAGAAAGGCGAAAATTAAATCTGAGCTCAAGGATCTAACAGAGATGATGGAAATGAATGGAATGGTCCAGCATACTTATGTAGAGTAAAAATGATTACTTGCTGATTACCATGGCATATTAAACAAGGAAGATTCATATGGTATCTGAAAATCCTGACAGGTATTACTTAAAAGGGTCATAGAAATAACAAATCTTCGCATGTTACTGGCAAAACAGATTTTTCCTTTCCCTGAATCAAAAATGTTTCAACTCTAAATTGAAAAGCATATTGAGGAAGAAGACAAGATTAGGAAAGAAACAATCAATTATATCAAAGATATTCTATCAAAAGATGAGCAGGATAAGGATGCTCCAGGTGAGCTTTTGTGAAACATTCCATCAATTTCAACGCAGAGACAGAATGAAAGCTTCATGAAAAAGATTTTGATGGAGGATCTATAGAATGCAATTTCTCTTTCAATCTGACAAGGCGAACGGTATTGATGGATTTCTTGCAATTTTCTTTCAAATGTTTGGGGATATTTTGAAGAGTGATATGTCGGCTGCAGTGAAAAATGCTAAGAAAAAGCAGGCTACAATAAGTGAGATCAATGACAAATTTATTGCATTGGTTCCCAATAAAGGTGAGAAACAATATTTTGATAATTTTCGTGTCATGAGACATTTAACATGATTTCAAAATTCATGGCAAATGAATTGAAAAATATTCTAATTTTTTTTATCTCGTAGGAACAAGGTAATTTTCTCTGTGGTAAGCAAAGCCTTGATAATATCATTATTGCCCAAGAGGCCATTCCATGAAAAAACTAGGCATGCTTGTAAAATTGGACATGAACAAAGCCTATGATAGGGTTTGTTGCAGTGTTTGCATGATATTATCAAAAGCATTGGTTTTGATCAAGGTTGGTGTGACTGGATTAGATGTTGTTACAGCACCCCAGAAAATTCTATTTTGATTGATGGATCTCTCGTTCGATTATTTGTATCATCCCATGGACTTTGTCAAGGGGGGCCCACTATCTTCTTATCTCTTCATTATTCTTATTGAGGCATTGGGAAAATCTCTCTCAAAGGCAAAACAAAAAGGAAAAATCAAAGGCAGGTTGCTACAAAAGTTCCCTTGGAATCTCATCTCCAATTTGTTGATCACACTCTTTGTTTAGACCATCCTTCAATTAGCGAGGACATGGAATTTATATCAATCCTATTGTGTTATGAGAAGGCAGCTAAATAGTTCATAAGTATGGTGAAGTCTAGGATCTTTTTTTATTAACACTGCGCTTCATTTACAATGGTTACTGTGTAGATTTTAAGGTTAACAGTGGGAAAACTACCATCAAAATATCTAGGTATTTCCTTGTCTAAAAAAAGAAAAGAGGGGAAGCATTGTTTGGTAGGTTAGTAAAATGTGTTCTTAACTGTTTTTGGAAGACTACAAATCATAAAGGCTATATTCCGAATTTGACAAAATTCAATGAAATTTTCTTTGGAAAGGATGTAAGGAGAAGTTTAGGTTTCCTCTTTGCAAACGGGATATGTTTGGTAAGGGAAAAAAATATGGGAGGGGTAACCTTGCGGAATTGCAGCTTTATGAGTTTGAAATTAAGGGCAAAACATGATTGGCATTTATTCAAAGATCAGGGAAAAACTTGGACCAAAATGTTACTTCAAAAATATATACACTTTGTGGACACAAAAAAATTCTTCAATAAATGAACCTTGCTTAGGGAATTTGCAACTGTGAATTTCATATCAAAGAGATTGTAATTAATCAAGAAAAATATTATCTGGTTAGTCAATGCTTGCAAATTTTTTGTTTGATGCTTGGTTGAATCCTTACCTTATTATTTCTGATCCATTGGATTAGGCTACTTTGAGTTGTAAAGGTTCGAAAGTCAAATTATCTATGATGCACAGGAATGCATCCCCAAGGTTGTATACTTGCAGAGACAAGGGGACGCAGCGGGGACATCCCCTAGAGGACAGGTAGGGGATGTCCCCACCACGTTCCTGCTTACCCTTATTTATACGGGGACGTGTAGGGGACGCCTAGGCATTCCCTATGTAATATATATGCTTTGCAGCTTAAATCTCGAAACATGATATAGAGAGTCAAGAATACAAATGGGTGGATGCCTGCACAACTTAAAAACGGAGATAGATTAACCCACAAAAAGCTTTATCCTGGATCAAGTATAAATCAGATAAATGCCATACAAAATAACAATGAATCATAGTATTGGAATAACAATATCTCACAAATATAACTCAAATATATTCAATATCAAAATATTACAAGAATGATTTAGATAGATTACATTACATGGAGCTTTGTCTCCAATATATAATTTTACATGACTTTTTAGTACTCTGACTATTGCTCTCCTCAAACATCTGGGAGATGCATCTTTTTATATTCCTCTCATTAAGACAAAATTCTCATCTTGCCACATATCAATGTGACTCTTCATTCTCTCTTGTGACACCTTGCACTTTCTCTCATATTGACACACATTATAAAATATAAATCATTTTAACAAACAAATATTAATAAGGGGGCCAAATAATGTATTACTTCCAACACACCCTGTATTACATTATTTGGTAAGAAGGCTTTTTGCCTTCAATCTTTGATTCTTTTTTTCTTCATTCTTCAGCTCTAACTTTGGTATTGCTAAATATATGCAACCTTCATTAGGTCTGTCTTTACCTGTATCTGCCTCTGGATCAATGTGTCTGAGTTGCCTCTAGGCCATTGCCTATGGCTGTCTACCTCTAAGTCACTGCCTTTGGGTCACTGCCACTAGGTCTCTGCCTATGGGTCACTGTCTTTGAGTCTCTACCTCTAGGTCATTGCCTTTGGGTCGTCTCTGGATCATCATTGTTTCTGGGTCATCCACTGGAACAATCATAAGACTATCATATATTTTGGATCATCACTACATGTGCTTTCACTACCAAGCTGTGCTTACGTCATTATCATTCATTTCACATTTCTTCATGGTAAGACCAATATCATACCATTTTTTTTTTGTTTGTTTGTTTTTTTGAATTTACATGGTGCAATCGGTAGCCGCCATGAATCCGGGCAAGTTGTCCAGTTTTTATGGCCGCCACAGTATTCTGCGTTGTTCGCCCCGGAGGCCGCCACAATATTCTGCGCGCAGTCTGCCCCTATAACCACCATGCCACAATCATTTTAAACCTTTTACGCCGCTGAAAGCACAAGGAAAGGGACAAGCGTTCAATCTAGCGAGGCCCGAGATTTGAACCTTGGACCTCCGCCCCCCTTACGGGGTTTGGTCGAACCAATTGGTCTACACCTCGGACCTAAGACCAATATCATACTTTACATTCAATAAACTTTGATTTTTCATTACACTTGGTTTCCGTTTGTAGAAACCATACAACATTCCTTTTATCTTATTCCATTCATTCATACTTATCCATCCAAAATCCATTTTTAATTTTTGATTTTCCTTCTCTTTATGTAGACAAGATTTTTGAGAATGATTATGTCCTCCACAAGTTTCACAACAATGGAGATTCCAACATTTCTCTATCTTATGTCCATATCTACCACAATGATTCATCTATTCCCTGTTACAAAATTCATTTTGCCATTATGTCCTTTATTGTTACTGATTCTATCACTCTCTGTCACTAATTTGTTGTCACTGTTTCCCATCACGAATTTAGTTCTTGATTTATTATTGCTTGTTTGTCCTGTATATCCAAGACCTTCATATTTTGGTCTTATTTTTGGTACAATTGGTTCTTTCATTCCTTGTTCATGTTTTCCCAAACCTGTCTCTATATCCCATTTTATTTAACAATTTTGAACCAATTCTTTTAGTATGCCTTTCAAAATAACCAAATTCTTCATCACCCTAATCTCTTTCAATATCAAGACAACTTTGAACATCACTATCCCTGCCATCATTTGAATCTCTGTCATCATCAATTATGACATAAGCTTTTTCTGACCAATCATGAACTACATTCAAATCATCTGAGCTGCACTCTATATATTTTCTTTTTGTGTCACAGCATACATTTACTGTCATAGGTTTCAAGGTATTATTGGATTCTTCATCACTTGATAACAAACATATGTGGTTTGCCATAAGATTCTTGTGTACACATTTTGATTGTGCAACATACCCTTGTTGATTACTCTGATCTCTCTGATTCCCTTTAGGAGATTCTTGGTCTTGACCCTTCCTAGTCAATACATTATACTTACAAGATTTTGTATTATGTCCTTTTTCACAAATATGACAATACTTCTTTTGTTTTTTATTTTGTGATGAAGTGCAAGATCCTTTTTTGTTTTTTTTTTGAGAAATACTTCTTATAAACATCCACCGTGAGGATTGAACCCGGGTCACATCACCGATAAGATCTTTTTTCTAATACAAGAGCCTTATTGGATGACTCATTTCTCAATTTATTTTCAAGTTCATATTGTTGAAGAATATTTTTCAATTCCTCAAATGACACCTTTCTATTTGATACTAGAAGAGATGTGACCAACATTTTGAATGATTCAGGAAGTGCTCTAAGTACAATTGAAACCAAGGGCTTATCTTCAACCTTTTCTCCTAAGGTATGCAATTTTGATTTTAATTCTGATATCCTTCGAAGAAACTGTTCTATGTTTTCTCCATCATAAACTTTTAGTGCATACAATTGTGATTGTAGGTGTAAAATGGTTGCTTCATTCTTTCTTTCAAATATCATACACAATTTTTCCCATGCACTTTTTGAAGTTTCTACTTCACTAATGTGTGCTTGAATTTCATTAGATATGCCAAATAGAATTAACATCAAAGCTTTAGCATCATCATCTTTGAATTCTTGTTTTATCTTTTGGAATGTTTCTTTGTCCATTCACCACATCCCAGAGTTTTTCAACAATAAGTATTGACTTCATCTTATTTTTCCATAAAGGTAAAATTAGGCCCTTTTAATAATTGAGATTTAGAAAAGAAAATTCTTGTATTTGCCATTTCCTTTGAAGTTGACAACCTTATAACTCCCAAATTTAATAAAAAATTTCAATTAATTCCTTTGGAGTAGAATACCTTATTTCTCCAAAGTTAATAATAATCAAATAATTAATTTCTTCAATAATCCAATTTTTCAATAATCAATTTTCAAATTTGCAAATAACTAAATTCAAAAATAATTTTTTGAAAGTAGAAACCCTTACATCTACCAATTTTCAAATAATCAAATTTTTAATTTTTCAAATTCTTCAATCTTTGCAAAATAAAAAATAATTTCTAAATTTTTTGTGGAGTAGAATTCCTTATTTCTCCAGAATCTAAATTTCAATAATTTAATTTTAAAAAAAATAATTTTTCCTTATGACCTAAATGTTTTAAACCTTGGCAAATATTGCACCAGGCACAAAATATTAAAGTTTCTCAACTAACAGGCAGATAACTCTGACCAGTCTTGTTTTCAAAATCAAATGCATACGATGGAATACTAAAGATAAAAGTCTTACCTCACCATTCAACTCTGTCTGTCATCATCTGACTGTGTCCAATTTGAGCAAAGCAATTAGTAGATTGAGTCTGGAACAATCATAAGGAATTAGTTCAAGAGTATAACGTTTCAAATGTTACCTTAGAGTAACCCTTCAGATACAATTCTCACAGACTTATTCAATCAATGTTACAATGATGCTGGTTTTAGTTGGACTGAAACTAATTTGATATTTTGTTTTTCACCTTTTAACTCCCCATAAAATATTCTCCACCACTTTTTGTCTTTTCTTAAAAAAGGTTAAAATACTTCCTAATAACCTCCTTAAAACAATCTCCGCACGTGCATGCTAAATGTTTTGTTTTATTTAAACTCTTTTATATCTCCCAAAAACGCACATTTAATTCACTCCTCCAATTTGCTTACTGAAATAAACTGCAGAGGCCTTTTTTTAAAAATGCTCTTTCTGTTTTGCCGTGCTGTAAATCTGAGAACATTAAAACCTTCAATTATTGTCATTTTCTAAGGTTCTTAATTTTCAAAAAAATAATCTATTATTCAGTAAATCTCCCGATGCTAATTTCACTTCAGTTCCTGTGTTCTGGTAAAGATTTCTACAAATATTAAATGCCTTTAAAAAATACCTTTAGATCATCCAAATTTTTATGGTTTTTAAAAAATAATCACAAGTGCAGCCAGTAAATTAATATAAGAGTCAGAACCAATTTTCTTCCATTTCCACTTGCTTTCTGACTAAGAGGAAATCAAATTGAACCGTCGTCAATGCCAAAATTATTGCAACAACATTTCCTTCAATCCCTGCTTGAGATTCAGGAACACCAGCAGCAACGTTTCGTTTTTAAGTGACAGCTAATTGAAATCATGCTCCAAAGAAACTTTCCAGCAATAACTCCCATTTTCTTCCTTTATTTTTTTTAAACCCAGAAATATGCATATATTGTATCTTAAAAAATGAAAGTGGTGAGTCTTGGTTTCATAACCTGCCTTCAACCATCTCAACAATAAACAGTACACGAGATTTTACGTGGAAACCCTGCAGTGTGCAGGTAAAACCACGGGGCAATGGCAACTTTTCTTCTTTTATTATTCTCAGCTGATTTCATACATTCACACTCTGTCATAATGCAAGGGGCATTCCCCTTTTTATAGAAATACAAAGGAAGATTCCAAAAAAGCCGTGGCACATTCCAGATAAAAGCGCTTTATTAAAAAAAACTGCTTTTATCAACTGCTTTCTATAACAAAAGTTGCTTTAAAGACAAAAGCAGCTTTAAAAGCAAAAACAGCTTTTAAAGCAAAAAACAGCTTTAAAAGCAAAAGCAGCTTTAAAGCAAAAAGCAGCTTTAAAGCAAAAGCATTTTTAAAGCTCCACCAAGCACCACTCTGTTGAAGAACATCGGAGATCTGGATATTGACTTCACCTCCTAACATTCTCCCACTTGAAGTCGATATACAAGAATTCTTTGCCTTTGTTTTCCATCCAAGTGCCAATTGCCCAATGCTGCCCTTATCACGTTTTCAGCAAGCCCAAAGAAGTTTTGCACCACTCAAACTTCTCTCTCTTGACCGGCTTTGTAAGCATATCTGCAGGATTCACTTCAGTATCAATCTTCTCCAACAGGATCCTACCTTCTTCCACCACATTTCTTATAAAATGGTACTTAACATCAATGTGTTTGGTGCGATCATGGAATGTTGGGTTCTTCACTAATTGAATAGCACTTTGACTATCGCAATGCAACGTAATCTTCCCTTGCATTATCTTGAAGTCACCCAACAGTCGCTCTAGCCAAATTGCCTCTTTGCTGGCTTCAGTTGCTGCAACATATTCTGCTTCAGTGGTTGATAAAGCCACCACAGATTGCAACTTAGAAGTCCAACTCACAACTCCACCAGCAAGAGTGAAAGCATATCCTGTAGTGGACTTTCGCCCATCTCTATCTCCACCATAATCAGAATCCACAAAACCTTTAACTTGCAAATCTGCCGATCCAAAGTAAATGGCAACATCTGAAGTGCCTCTTAAATATCTAAATATCCACTTCATTGCATTCCAATGCTCCTTACCAGGATTTGCCATGTACCGGCTGACTACTCCCACTGCTTGGGCAATATCCGGTCTGGTGCTCACCATGGCGTACATGAGGCTTCCTACTGCTGATGAATATGGTACACGAGACATGCTTGTCTTCTTTGCTTCTGTTCTAGGACACTGTTCGGAAGACAATTTGAAGTGTGGAGGAAGTGGGGTACTGACTGGTTTTGCATTCTGCATATTGAAGCGCTGCAGAATCTTTTCTATATATGTCTTTTGACATAACCAGATCTTCCTTCCTGTTCTGTCCCTGTGTATTTTCATCCCTAAAATTTGGTTTGCTGCTCCTAAATCCTTCATATCAAACGTCCTAGCCATCTGAGCCTTAAGATCACTTATTTTCTTCATGCTAGGGCTTGCAACTAGCATATCATCAACATACAACAACAAGATAATAAAACTGCCATCATTAAACCTCTTATAGTATGCACAATGGTCAGCTTCACTCCTGTTGAAACCTTGGCTCTTCATGAAGGTGTCAAATTTTCTGTACCACATCCTTGGCGCCTGTTTCAATCCATACAGAGATTTCTTAAGTCTGCAAACCAAATGCTCTTTGCCTCTTTCTTCATAGCCCTCAAGCTGATCCATATAAATCTCCTCCTCGAGATCACCATGCAAGAAAGCAGTTTTTACATCAAGTTGCTCCAGCTCTAAATCTTGTGCTGCCACAAGTGCAAGTAAAACTCTAACAGTAGTCAGCTTCACAACTGGAGAAAAGATTTCATTGAAGTCTATACCTGACTTCTGCACATAACCTTTTGCCACCAAACGAGCTTTATATCGTTCCAACAGCCCATCACTGTTCTTCTTTACTTTGTACACCCACTTGTTACCAACAACCTTTCTTCCAGGTGGAAGATCCACAAGTTCCCACGTTTCATTCTTCCATAGTGATTCCATCTCCTCTTCCATGGCTTTCCTCCACTTATCTGCATTCTCAGATTCTCCAGCTTCCTGAAACGAGCTAGGCTCACCATCATCAGTTAACAAAGCAAAAGAGGACTGAAAATCAGGAGAATACCTATCCGGACATTTTTGTGAACGTGTAGATCTTCTAACCCAATGTTCTGTTGGTTGTGGCTCTTGGTCTTGTGCCTGTTCAGGCTGCTGAACTTGTTGATCTACATGCTGATCAAAAACTTCAACAACCTTATCTTCATTTTCAGCTTTGTTCATATCTACTTCAACAGGTACAACTTCAGGTGTTTGCTGTACCTCCTTCCTTTGCATGGATTTTTCATTAAAAATAACATCTCGGCTAATAATTACCTTGTGGGTAGTAGGATCCCACAGTCTATACCCCTTCATTGTATCTCCATAGCCGAGAAAAACACATTTCCTTGACTTTGGGTCAAGTTTGGACCTGTTTTCTTTTGGCACATGGGCAAAAGCATCACAACCAAAGGTACGCAAATGAGAGTAATTAACAGGTTTACCACACCAAACCTCCTCCGGAATTTGTCCATCCAACGCAGTTGTAGGTGACCTGTTAATAAGGTAAGCAACTGTATTAACAGCCTCTGCCCAAAACTTTTTCTCCAACCCAGATGTGTTGAGCATGCTTCTTGCACGTTCCATGATTGTGCGATTCATCCGCTCAGCCACACCATTTTGTTGTGGAGTATATGGCACAGTCTTCTGGTGCTTAATCCCTTCCTGCGTACAAAATTGATCAAACTCCTTGGAGCAATATTCTCCCCCATTATCTGACCTGAGGCATAAAATAGGCTTGCCCAAACTTTTCTCTACTCTTGCCTTGAACTCTTTGAATTTTTCCAAGGCTTCCGACTTCTTTGTTAGAAAATAAACCCACACTCTTCTAGAATAATCATCTATAAATGTCAAGAAATATCTAGTACCTTTTAAGGACTGAGTGGGGACTGGTCCAAATATATCAGAATGTATAAGCTGCAAAAAATCAGAACTCTTACCAGGACTTGCAGTAAATCGAACCCTCTTTTGTTTGCCAAAAATACAGTGCTCACAAAAGTCTAAATTGCAAGACTTAATCCCAGACAACATACCTCGGTCATGCAGAATTTTCAATCCTTTTTCACTCATATGCCCTAGGCGTTGATGCCATAGCATTACTCCATCCTGAGCATTGCCTGAAGTTGTTGCTTGCTTGCATGGTTTGTCACCGTATCACCACACAAACGATATAGGGTCCCATAAGGTTCTCCTTTTGCTACTACTAGGGATCCTTTGGTAATTTTGCAATAATTGTTACCAAAAGTAGTACAATACCCAAGCTTGTCCATCATCTTGATTGAAAGCAAATTCTTTCGCAAAGCAGGCACATGTCGTACATCACATAACATCCTTTCTCTACCATCATCCAGCTTGATCCTTATATCCCCTCTTCCCACAATTTCTAAAGGATGATCATCACCCAAATAGACCATCCCTCCATTATAGGATTGATATTTGACAAACCAGTCTCTATGTGGAGACATGTGGAAAGATGCACCTGAGTCCAAAACCCAAGTATATAAAATAGATCTGTTGCTACTGGTACAGAAGGCCTCACATGCTGCCATCTCTATTGCATCTCCAGTATTGGCCTCAGCTGATGGTTGATTTTGCTTTTCACCATTCTTCTCCTTTTTTAGATGCCAACAATCCTTCTTCGAGTGCCCTGGCTTCCCACAATGCCAACACCTCCCTTTCAGCTTGCGTCCTTTTGACTTAGACCTGGATTGTGATCTACCTTGTTGACTCCTTTCGTTAGATCGACCTCTCACAACTAGGGCTTCATTGGTTGAGGGTTCTAGAGATGATTTTCGCCTCAACTCTTCTGCCAACAAAGCGGCTACAACATCATCAACGCTTAGAGCTCCAGATGATGCATTGTTGATGGTCATCACCAAATGATCCCAGGTGTCCGGGAGAGAACAAAGTAGGGTGATTGCTTTATCTTCATCCTCCATCTTCACATCAACAGAGACCAACTTACTGATTAGAGTATTAAACTCATTCAGATGATCTGCCACAGATGAACCCTCCTTCATCCTCAGGCTATAAAGTTGCTTTTTCAAGAAGACCTTATTTGTTGCTGATTTAGTCTCATACAACTTCTCAAGCTTTTCCCAGAGGGCTCCCGCGGTCGTTTGATCAGCAACATTGAACAAGACAGAGTCTGCTAGGCAGAGACGAATTGTAGACATCGCCTTCCTGTCTAGCTTTATCCACTCCTCATCTGTCATGCTGTCAGGTTTACCCGCGAGCCCTTCCAAGGCTAGGGCTTGGTCGTTCTGAACCAACAAATCCTCCACCTTCATCTTCCATAGGGTGAAGTTCTTGCCATCAAACTTCTCAATCTCGAACTTGGTTACACCTCCTGTCATTGTTGCAGCTCCCACTCGCACAAAACCCTGACCAACGAGTTTTCAAAGAACCTCGCTCTGATACCAGATGTTAGAAAATTAAAAAACAAGCAAGCATAAACAACAATAAACAGTACACGAGATTTTACGTGGAAACCCTGCAGTGTGCAGGTAAAACCACGGGGCAATGGCAACTTTTCTTCTTTTATTATACTCAGCTGATTTCATACATTCACACTCTATCATAATGCAAGGGGCATTCCCCTTTTTATAGAAATACAAAGGAAGATTCCAAAAAAGTTGTGGCACATTCCAGATAAAAGCGCTTTATTAAAAAAACTGCTTTTATCAACTGCTTTCTATAACAAAAGTTGCTTTAAAGACAAAAGCAGCTTTAAAAGCAAAAGCAGCTTTAAAGCAAAAAGCAGCTTTAAAGCAAAAACAGCTTTAAAAGCAAAAGCAGCTTTAAAGCAAAAAACAGCTTTAAAGCAAAAGCATTTTTAAAGCTCCACCAAGCACCACTCTGCTGAAGAACATCGGAGATCTGGATATTGACTTCACCTCCTAACAATATCTCCTACTAACTCTTATAATCCACTCTTCAGTTTCCTTTCACTTGTTTAAATTTCAACTTTTACTTTATAACCTTTCAGCTTTCAAATAACCTTTTAATTTCCAAAACTTAGGTGCTCACTAATTTAAAATAAGCAAGCATAAGCTTAGTGCCTTTGGCGCAAGCAATACACATAGCAATATCTTTTTTGAGCGTTACTTCCTCCAAGCGCTCTTCTTTGACATCTCTTCTGATTTGTGCTGGGTTCCACGTATAGTCTGATAGCTACTAATGTTCTTTATTGTTCTTTAATGTTCCTTCAGTAAAACTTATCTCTCCTTTTTCAACGTTTTCCAGCAAAAATGTGTCTCTGCTCTTCAACGTTGGCAGTATTCATTGTTTTACTTACAACAGCTCCTTTCCTATTCTTTCCAACACACGATCAAGTGCATGCAATCAATCAAGTATGCTCCTTTAATATTCTTCACTCTTCCTCACACAATCTCTATCCAACACTCAGATTTTTCACAACACTCCGTGGCTCTAATACCACTGTTAGCTTTCCAGATAGATTAACTCACAGAAAGCTTTATCCAAGATCAAGTATAAATCAGATAAATGCCATACAAAATAACAATGAATCATAGTATTGGAATAACAACAATATCTCACAAATATAACTCAAATATATTCAATATCAAAATATTACAAGAATGATTCAGAGAGATTACATTGCATGGAGCTTTGTCTCCAATATATAATTTTACATGACTTTTCAGTACTCTGACTATTGCTCTCCTCAAACATCCGAGAGATGCATCCTTTCATTAAGACAAAATTCTCATCTTGCCACATATCAATGTGACTCTTCATTCTCTCTCTTGACACCTTGCACTTTCTCTCATATTGACACATACATTATAAAATATAAATCATTTTACCAAACTAATATTTACAAGGGGGCCAAATAATGTAATACTTCCAACAGCCCGATTAGATAACAGCTGAAAACTGAAAATCTAATTCTTAAAGACTTCTTAGCGAGTCAAGAATGCAAATCTACGGATCCCTACATAGCTTCTATAGAAAGTTAACTCTAAGATCTTGAAAGATGGTTTGCAACCCATTTATCACATACAATGAATAAATGACATTGCCACGTAATCTTTTTGGATGTTTTGGGACAGCTAAGAAAAATCAGAACATAATTCATCAGAAACAAGAAGATGAACATGATACTTTGCAAAATATCCTTGGCAGTCCAGTGGCTCAATTGCATTAAACCAGTCACCATACTATCTACATAATACATCTTTGTATTTTCAATTTGGCTATGACTGTTGTATAGTAATGAGAAAACCAATGATTAACTCAAAATTTGTGAATTTCAAAATGTTTTTTTATTTGTAATTATATATATGGATGTCTCCTTTGTCATTCCCTTTCTGCCAAAATTTAGGAGTGTCTTCTAGCCGTCTGCTTTTCACATCCCCACGTTTCCCCTTCCCCACCAAAAGGGTACTCCGAGTAACACAGTAAATTATATTAATGTAAGCAACAATTCCATATGTCCATTAGCAATCTGGTCAAAGGAGAGGACCTTATTAACAAGCAGTTTAGGAGCTCCAAAATATGTTCCTTGAGTTCTATTTTCCAATTTTCACATAGGGATGAGATAGTTTAAAATTTATCAAGAGATGGTGGACACTTGGTCATGTTTGAATGTAAGTATTGGGGAAAAACCTTAATTCCCCACTCCCAAGTATTTCCCTTAGAAGAAGATTTGGTTAGTTGAGGCCCTTACAAAAGACATGATATTTCTTTGGTTAGCAATCAAGAGCCGAATTATTAGGAATGATAGTTTGCAGAGGAGGTATCATGCACCTTTTAGGTGTGTTGTGTATTAAAAGGATCTAGAAACATCGAATAATGAATAATCTACGTCATTGTCCTCCTCCCACTATTTGGGGTTTCTTTTTAAGAAAATGAGAAAATGTTGGGTTGCTCCATTGACATTGGAGGAGTTGAAGAAATGTTGGATTAGTTGTTTCAAGCAAAAGCATCAAGCATTGTGGAGAATTAGCTTATTTGTTGGAATCACAAGCTTGAAAAGAACAACAGAATCTTCAAAAACAAATATTGAAATCAAATCCAAGTTTCAATTCGTATTGTTGCATCTATTCCAAAGTGTTTGCAGGTATGGATTTCATCATGGGAAGTCTCAAACGTGGGGGTCATCTGCAATAATGGAGTTGATGCAAATGATTTGCATTGATCAATGGTAAAAAGGAAATGTCCAAAAGTTGGGTTCATTTGATGGTGCTTCTAAAGGAGACCTTGGAAAAGTTGGCAGAGATGAAGTTTTCCGAAATGATGAAATCAAAGTTCTTGTCACTTGTTGACAATTTTGTCACATTGCTTGAAGGGGTAGAAAGAATCAAAATTTTGTAAAGTATTCTCTTATTTTTCGTATATTTGTTCCCTTGCTTTTTTTATGTATTTCCAAGTATTGCAGCAATTTTGGCTTCCATTTTTGTCCCCTTTGTACATAATCCATATACGTAAGAACTTCGCCAACAGAGCAGGGTAGGATAAGAAGCTTCGCAGAAGAGAAAGAAGGAGAGTCTAGGCAGGAGCCCGAAAAATTTCTAAGGCATGAAAGGAGCTTCGCTAGCGAAGCTGCCAAAGCATCGGCTTCGGGCAAAGAAATGGCGAAGCTGCGATCATGAGCTGCCAGGATTTTCTAAGTCCGCGAAAGCGCTTCGCTGAAACTTCGGCGAAGCATCCACTTCGGCTCCCTCATCTGGCGAACCATTTCACTGGCGGATGCCACTTCGCTCCGAACCACGGTGAAACATCTACTTCGGCTATCCCCTCAGCGAAGCTCCCTATCCGAATCTTTGCTTCGCCAAAAAACTAAGAAAATATTCTAAGGCAGGGAGTCAACTTCGGCCAAAATCCTTCCGAACTGCCGACTTTTAGGAAGTTCGCGGCGAAGTAGCTCATAGCCCGTTGTCAGCAATCCGCCACTTCGGGCAAAATCCCTAGCGAAGCGGCATTTGGCCCACACCCCTGGCGAAGTAATGTAGCTAGAGGCCATGCTTTTCACAAGAAACATCCACTTCGGCCTAAACATCTAGCGAGGCCATTTTTGAGGACCCCTTCGGGCGAAGCATCAACACATGTTCATCACTCATTGTAGAAAGGGATTTTACATATTTCCAACAGTTCCCTTCCACGTAATAAATTATAGATCTGCCAACATTGTAGTATAGCAATAATAATGCACAGAAATTCTGCAACAGCAGTAATAACAACAATGGCAGATAACAAAAATTACAGCAGTTTTATATTAATAATGGCATGTGTGATACAACATTACAGTTCAGCATTACAACACAGCCTGCAAACCCTAGGCTGATTACCCTCCATGGCTGCGTACAACAATGGCTGTATCAATCCTCTTTCCAGGAACATCTTGTATGAATGAGGGGGGGTTTATTTATACACCCACCAAGTAGTTACGTTTCCAACCACCTTGCAACTACCCTCAAATTACATTTCATGTGCATTTGATTTGCATTACATTTCGTTTCCACTACAAGACAAAATGCCCTCTAATTCTAATTTAGCCGACATACATGATTTTATAATGACGTGCAATATTAAATTGCACTTACAACATTAAAATATATGCACGTGCGTTTCGTCAAACACTTTGCGTGCATTTACAATATAACACATAATATCAAAACTGGTTCAACAAATAAGGATATCTCAATATGCCTGTCTACATCTATCCCCTCCTCTAAATTGGTCGTTGTCCTCAACGACACAAGATAAACATTGGGAATAGAAGTACTGAGCAATGTAATAGGATCTCTTGTCACGCTCCTTCCTCTTGTTCCTGTTCCATATATCTTTGGCAATAAACTTTACTTGAGACTGCTCACAACATCTGATTCTTTGATTGTGTACTCCCTTTGTTGTAAGCAATTGTAACATCAACATGATCAACATTCTCTGAATAGGCACTTCACTTTTTGCAATAAGCCATATCCTCAGCATGAGCAATGCCATCAACATCATGAACATAATCGGTAATGCCCTCCGCCATCTGTGTCGGGGGTCAAGGGGGCGGAAGTCCCCTTGCAGGGTCAAGGGACAACGTCCCTTGCGGGGTCGAGGGGCAGCGCCCTTCGCGTGCTCCCTAAACCTCAACAGCAAAACCCTTGAAAGCCTCAATGTCCAAACTAAATTTTTCTTCTCATCAACCATTTGGAAGCTTTCCTTCAACTCATTCAAACTGCTTTCTTTTAGCTCTACTTCACTGCTTTCTTGATCCAACTGACTGCTTATCATCCTCTGACAGACCTCTCCCTTGTCGGATTGTGCTTCTGACGACAACTCTTCTAACTGCACTGCCTCAGACGTCAACATTTCTGACGACAATCCCTGACAGCTTAGTCTCTGACGGATTAGACCAGACGGATTGAGGAGTCTGACAGGTACCATGTCTAGACGTTTGGAACAACGGGTTAGACAACTCAGATGGGTAGACGTCTCAGACGGATTGTACACAGGTAGACATCTCAAACGGGTAAGGGTAGACGTCGCAAATAGATGGGCTAGATGTCTGGACAGATTGCTAGACGTCTGGGACGAGTGGCCAAACGGACGACCAAACAGACGGCCAGACGTCTGGGTCCGACGGCTAGACGTCTTGGATTGACGGATTGCCAGACGTCTGGGTCAGACGGCCAGACGTCTGAGCTGACTGACTGCCAGACGTCTGGGCTGGATGGCCAGACGTTTGGGCTGCCTGGCTGCCAGACGTCTGGGCTGACTGGTTTCCAGACGTATGATCTGACTGCTAGACGTCTAGTCTGACTGCCTGACGTTTAACTCCTTCAGACGGGTAGATTTCAGACAACTCCTCCGATAGATGCACTGCAGACTTCACCTCGGCCGTCTCCACTTCAGACGAATCCTGCTCAGACGTCTGCACCTCAGATGTCTTCTTCTCAGACGGCTCTTGTTCAGATGTCTGTACCTTAGACAACTCCACATCAGACGACTCTTGCTCAAACGTCTGCACCTCAGACGTCTCCTTCGTCGTCATCTGACTGCATTCTCTAGTTGTTTGAGTCTCCTTCATTGGTGAGGTTTTTGCATCTCTTTCCCAAGTCAATGCATAATCCAAAGCCTCTTGGTATGATCTTGGAGGAAATATCTTCATCTTCCTTTCATACACAGGGAGAAGTCCATCTATGAACCACGTAACCTTTGATTCCTCTAAGTGGCCTTCTCCACATAGTCAAACAACCTACTCAACCTTCGATTGTAAGAACGAATTGGCTCCTTCTCTCCTTGAATGTTATAATTTTCGTCAGTATCGTATGCTTAGAATTCTTCCACAAATGCATCACGCAACTCTCCCCATGTCTGGAACTTGACTTGCGGTAAGTATATGTACCAATCAATTGCAGATTCTCGAAACGTTGCAGGAAACCACCTCCTCCAATCTTCTTCATTGTTCTGCCCAATCGCTTTCCACTCCATACGACAAATTCTCCAATGCCTAATCGGGTCTTCCTTCCCTTCTCCTGTGAAAAGTGGCAAATTCTCCAATGCTTGGGTGTCTATGTTATCCATTGGTGGGGTTTCTGCTATGCTGCTCCTCGTCGGGTGTTCTTCGTCTTGACTCTCACCAAACAGTCTTCTTTCAACTTCCTTACTTTGTGACTTCCTTCGTTGGGATATCGATTGTGGCCTTGGTCTTCCTTCCTGAGCCTTCGCGTGTTGTTGCTCTCGTGCCTGACTCCCGTCCTCTGCACTCCTCTGCAACCTTCCTACCGCTTGTTCAGGTGTTACCATCCACTCAACATATCTCTGCATCAATCAACATTTTCCTTGACTCTTGGTTGTCCTTGTACCCGTTCTTTCGTTCCTATCAGCAATGTGTCGGTCACCTCCTTCTTGCTCTGCTCTTGGACTCTACTCTTCAGCAACTGACTGATCTACGTGTTCTGCTGTTGTAGACGTCAGACGGACTGGACTAGACATCAGGCAAACTAGGCTAGCCATCAAGTGTGCCAGCCGTCAGGTCTTGCTAGCCGTCAGGTAGTGCTAGCCGTCAGGTACTGCTATCTGTCAAGTACTTCTATCCGTCAGGTACTGCTACCCGTCAGGTACTGCTACCCGTCAGGTACTGCTACCCGTCAAGTGCTGCTACCCGTCAGGTGGGCTAGCCGTCGGATGGTGCAGCCGTCAGGTGCTGCGCCTATTTGTTGCGTGCTTCTCGCCTTCTCCTCCGTCTTTGCACTGCGTTGTTTTCTTTTGCACGTCTTTCCAAGGGTTTCACTTCTTCAAACCCTATGTCATCAATTTTTAGACACAATTTCGTAATAACAACGGCGCCAGAATGTAGAAAGGTTGATTACCCTCCATGGTTGCGTACAACAATGGTTGTATCAATCCTCTTTCTAGGAACATCTTGTATGAATGAGGGGGGGTTTATTTATACACCCACCAAGTAGTTACGTTTCCAACCACCTTGCAACTACCCTCAAATTACATTTCATGTGCATTTGATTTGCATTACATTTCGTTTCCACTACAAGACAAAATGCCCTCTAATTCTAATTTAGCCGACATACATGATTTTATAATGACGTGCAATATTAAATTGCACTTACAACATTAAAATATATGCACGTGCGTTTCGTCAAACACTTTGCGTGCATTTACAATATAACACATAATATCAAAACTGGTTCAACAAATAAGGATATCTCAATATGCCTGTCTACACTCATGCTTCGGCCCAAACCCACTGCGAAGTGACGCTCCGATTCAGAATCCGGCGAAGCTCTTCCCAGGGCTCGATTAGCGGTGGCGCTCCCTTCAAAGAACACACGTCCCTAGGCTGGGTATTCGTTCGAGGCATTCGAGTGTTTCATAAATGCATTTTTTCTTGCCCGAAAGACCCGGTGCCCATTTGAGGCAATAGGATGTGAATTATCAGTTGCAGGGAATAGCCAGGGCAACTTGTGAAGCCACTCGAGCACCCCGCCTCGAAGCAACCCAGGACTGGTCAGTGGCTCATAAATAGAGGTTTCTCCGACTAACGTGGCTAGGGTAACTAATTATAGAAACGGATGTGAAATTTCATTCCCATAGGAAGGCGAGCGCAGATTTCTCGGCTGCCAGGGGCGTCCTTGCAAGCCCAGCGCATTAATGGCTCAGAGGGTCGGGTCCTCTATAAAAACCCTAGCATTGTAATGAAAAAAGGGGGGAACTTTTGCTAGAAAGTTGATGTAACTTGATTTTTGCAATTGATATTAAGAACTTTGGACTCTATTTCTCTCTTGTATGCTGCCTCTTGTGATTATTTCTGCTATTATGTTTCTTCATTCGCATACTGTAATTCTGCATCTTGGATTTAGGTGCGTGATTGGTGACAGAACCCTAGAATTCTCCTGGAGGATACATAGGGGAGAAAACGTTGTGTTAGTTTCCTTGTATGTTGCCTGTGGTTAGTGTTTCTACTATATTCATGTATTTTTCCAACTGCCGTAATTCTGAAATCTGGATTTAGGCGAAGGAAGATAGGTGTATCCTGGAGCTCTTCCAGAGGATACATAGGGAAGCTAGCATGGTGTTCATTTACGTTTTATTCTTTGTATTTATTGCTGCTATTTCAAGGTATTAGTTAGTGATCGTGCTGCTGGTTCTTCCCCTTTAAAATAGCCATTTACATTTCTTCCCTCACTCTTTTTATCTCTTTCCTGCACCCTTACTCTTTTATTTCTTTCCCGCACTCTTAGCTTAAAATTCAAGTAGTTAGTAAAGGAGCCGGCCTTTCTCCGGAGATTGGCACGGAGGGCATCTCTTCCCTTCGGTTTTGCCGAACCAACCGAATCAGAGCGCAAGTATGGCACACCAGCAACATCAACAACAAATGCAGCAGCAGCAGCAGTAGCCGCCGCCCAGATTGTTCCCGACATGGAACTCTCCTGGACCATTGAATCTAGCGGGACAAGGGCAAGTTCCGCCTGCTGCTATGAAGAAAATCCCTACGTTCGATGGCACGGGGAAGACAACTTACGATCATATCCAAGACATCGCTTCCCTAGCCTCGATACATAATATCACGGAGGAAGCAGTTATGGTTAAGCTCTTGATTTTGTCTCTCGGAGGGAAACTCCTATACTGGTACATAACTCTACCACCTGGCACAATAACAGGATGGGACCAGTTAGCCGAACAACTGATGAGAGGGTTCAACGAATATGCCGATCCATCTTCCCTCTTGCACCAGTTTACAACAATCCAAAGGCACCCTCAAGAGGAAATAGCCGATTTCGATGTGAGGTTCGCCCGAACCTGGCAAAGAGTACCCACTCGACTTCGGCCAACTAGCGAAGCTATAGCCTATTACTACCTCAGGGCTTTTAACGTTGACATTAGTATGATGGTAAGATTTTCGAATGTTAAAACTTTCCCTGAATTATATGAGTTGGCCCAGAAGGCGGAAATGGATTTGATCGCCATCGAAAAACTCCCTTTGAGGATGCCGATGCCCATTTTCCCAGAATTTCCCCAATCTCGGTACCCCAGTGCAGCTGCTTCGCAAACTTCTGCATCTTCGATGTGCCCAATTCCACCTTGGAATCCCAACCCTATAGTATCTCCGTTTTCCGCTCCACAGATACATTTCCCCACAACTTCGCCACCACAACCCACTATTCCTTCGCCATTTCCGGCTTTACCAACGCCACCGCAATACCCTGCCTTGCCCTCAGTACCAGCAATAGCCCCATTGCCAGCTCCAGTAGCGTCAGCCCCCGCAGCCACGGACATACAGGCCAAAATATTGCAGGAGGTTTCATCTTTGAACTCTACTGTGCGAACCTTGTCTAATGACATGGCTGTCATGAAGAAGCAGGCACAACAAGAATTCATGCCAAGAAGGTCGTATCCTCCACCGGCGCTCACTAAGGACCAGGTAGCACAGCCAGGCAGACCTCTAGCAAGGAATGCCGCGATTGATCAGGAGCCAAGCACTTCTGATTACGTGCATTGGTGCTCCACCTGCAATGACCCACATGAAGAGGGTACTTGCATGTTACATCAGCATTACGTGCAAACGCTATCTGGCAGCGTCTCTAGTGGTCAGGTCAATATGATAAGGCAAACAGATCACAATCTGGTGATCGTTGGAGAAGAACAAGTTTCGGTCCTTACCAAGGAAAGAGACCGATGGAGGTAGACGCAGCTCAAATGGCCCCTTTAAAGGTGTACACCCATCGCAAAAAAGAGCAACAACCTGTTAAGGCTCCAGACAAAGCTCCTCATCCTCCGCCGGCAAAAGAGAAATCCCAACAGGCCGCCGCAGCCCCGCCTCAGGCCGAAACTAAAGAGCAGGCTAGAGAGAAGCTCAAATTTCCTTCGCTAACTAAACGGCAGAGGGTTGAAGCTACACAGCAAATACCGAACAAAATATGAAGCGGCGAAAGAACCAGAAGTACCTGCTTCCATAGCATATAACATTGTGGACGAGCTGAAGAAAATTCCCGCCAAGATCAGCCTTTATGATGCCCTGCAATTACCAGGACAAGTGGACTTGCTGCAAGAGTCCCTGAAATCGACAAAGGCGGGAAAATCAACACAGCCCGCTCTGGTTCAAACCTTATCTACTTCAATCACGGGAAAAAACAGGCCTCCTCCGTTCTACCTGTCCCTACAAATGGAAGGA
This sequence comes from Wollemia nobilis, assembly GCA_028583015.1. Lineage (NCBI taxonomy): Eukaryota > Viridiplantae > Streptophyta > Pinopsida > Araucariales > Araucariaceae > Wollemia > Wollemia nobilis. Next base: position 13,245,376 of record JAQPPZ010002969.1, on the reverse strand, counting down.
CATCGTTCACAACTGCATGATTGACTCCGGTGCCACAACGACAGATATGCCTATGGCGGTCTGCGAAGAGATAGGGATGGAGTATACGCGAAGCAGCCACGACGTGCTCCAGTTGGACGGTACCCCTGTAAAGACCGTCGACGTCATCAAGGATATACCCATCCGGTTACACAAGGTACCCCAAATTGTGGTGATACAGGAGGTGGTAGTTGTTGATCTTGAGCCCAATTTTAGCATGTGTCTCAATGGAATTCAAGGGCTAAGTCAGGCGGATATCTTTCCATGGACTATTCACACTTAGAAGTCCCATTCAAGGGAAGAAAGGTCAAAATCTACAATGAGAAACCCTCCACGTTTCTCGTAGAAAAGATGACCGAAGAGGGAGAAAATGATGATTCAGTCCACGCGATAGCTGAAGAAATGGAACAGGTGGACTTAGTGGAAGAATCTTTAGAGCAGTTGTGTGCCGAAGACGAATTTTCACTAACAGACTTCAATGCAATGATAGAAACAGAAGTGGGATGCTACTCCATCGCCAGACCTGAAGAGTCCACAAAGCCGATGCAGGAGAGTAAAAGAGCTGCCCGAGATGAATTATGGAAGTTATTTTTTGATGGCGCCAGGTGCAAAAACGGCGCTGGGGCAGGGATACTCCTAGTATCGCCATCTGGCGAGCAAAAGGATTATTGCTACCGGCTGGCCTGGAGTTGCACCAACAACGCAGCCGAATATGAAGCCCTATGCCTAGGACTGAAAAAAGCAAAAAGTTAGGCATCAAACATCTCCAGATTTTCGACGACTCAGAACTGGTATGTAATCAGATCACCAATAAATGCATTTCCAAAAAGCATTATCGCAACAAAGTATGGGACTTGTTCGAGCTGTTGGAATCGCCTAATGTGCAGTCCATCCCGCGAGAGAAAAACAGACATGCTGACATCTTGGCTTCTATCGGGGCCCGATATTCTCCAGCCGAAGACATGGTACACAAGCCCAAAGCCATGAGGACTATTTATAGGCCCTCCGTGCCGGACAAAGACACTCATTGGCAGGTCTTTGATAGTGATGAACAAATCATCAATTTCCTAGTCCCAGAGGCAGCCATCGTTGAAGGGAGGGATCCTGAGGATGAATAGTATGAAGGGCTGATTCAGCTGAAGAACAACCATGTTCCGAAGGGACTAATCACATTAGAAAGCTTGTTCGATCAGAACAAAAGAGCAATTTCCCATAGTATCAAGGTTGATGCAAGACAATACCAAGATCTGGAGCTCGAGTCAGGGAAGGCAATAAAGGTCGGGATGGATTGCACTCCAACAGAACTAGAACAGATCCGATCTTTATGCAAAAGGTATCCAGACATAGTGGCATGGTCTTATCAGGACCTGATAGGCTACGACCGGCAAATGATCCAACATACGATCGAGCTGCAAGGAGTCAAACCTTTCAGATAGAGGCAAAGGCCAGTCAACCTAAAGATCGAGGTCCTCATGAAGGCCGAACTTTTGAAAATGCTTGAAGCTCAGATCATTTATCCAATAAAGCATTCTTTTTGGGTTGCGAACCTCGTCCCTTTCAGGAAGAAAAATGGAGATATCTGCCTGTGTGTGGATTTTCGTAACTTAAATCAGGCTTCGTTGAAAGATCACTACCCCCTCCCGCAGATCGATCAAATTCTACATTCAGTAGCTGGAGCCCAGCGTTTTTCATTGCTTGATGGTTTTTCAGGATACAACCAGATCTGGGTTAGAGACGAAGACCAACACAAAACGGCATTTACTGTTGTCACATTTTGCACGGGGTGCAATGTTTTCAATTTTGTAACAGTGCTGCTCTTCTTTTTCCCTCTTCCTCTATTTTCCTTTCTTCCGCTCTCCCTTCCTCTTTCTTTCCTACATTCTCTTTCTTCCCCCCTTTCTTTGAGCCCCTCAGTTGAATTTCAGACTTGGCAACAGTTACCTGAAAATTGGCTAAGTGTTGGTGCGAAGTTTGCACTTCGCCCAGTTTCGGTGCGAAGTGCGTACTTCGCCCAGTTTCGGTGCGAAGTCCGACTTCGCCCCTCTTCCTGGGCACACCTTGTAACTGGCAGGCTGGCAGGTTGACAGAAGAATGATAAGTGTTGGGGCAAAGTCAGTACGGCGGCAGATACCAGTTTTCACCTGTGCGCAGTCCGACTTCGCAGCGAAGTCAGAGTGCGCCCTTGACGGGTGCGCAGTCCGACTTCGCAGCGAAGTCAGAGTGCGCCCTTGACGGGTGCGCAGTAGGGAAACAAACTCAGAAATACACCCAAGACATGAAGGCCTTCCCGACTGTGCTTGTTCTCTGCCTGCGCAACCCGAGACGCTCTGATCCCAGGCGAAGTTGGATAAACTGCCTTTCAAGGCAGACACGTGTCAAACAGCATCATCCATCATCTGACAAGTGTCCAGCTTCGGGATTTGAGCCAAGACGTGCCGAGCAAAAGGACGAGCATGGGCTGCACTGCCTGTGCCAGTAGCCTCATTTAAAGCTGATTAGAGGTTCTACCTGCTCCAGCTACCCGCATTCCTGCCGAGAAGAAGCTCTGCCCAACACACCGCCACCTAGCTGTCCAAGGAAGACCATGCTGCGGGTACAGTCCGGTCTGACAAAAGGTTAGCATTTGCAGCTCTTTCGCCGCTTTTGTTAGCTTGTGTTTGATCGGGACTTTGTGCCCATTAATGTAACGGGAGGGACTCGGGCTATAAAAACCCACCATGATTTCATTGTAAAGGGTGGAAGGGGAATGTCTGTTAGGGAACTATTGTAACCGTGCTTCTGCTTATAAATATAAATTGTATGCCTGGCTCTGTTCTGCTGCTTCTATTTTTTATGCTGCCTTTCTTTATATTTATGCTTAACGCTAACCTGTGTCATGGCTCGTTGATTCATTTCAGCATTTGGTGATCAAGCGCCTTTAGCATTGCTTGTCTAAGCACTTTTGTACTTCATAGATTAAAGGATACATAGAATAGATGTGGTAGCAGTTTCATCAGTTGTGTGTTACGTTGCTGTCCGTAGTGGTGATTGATGCGCTGCCGTACTGTTAGTTCCTTGTAGGGAATGTCTGTTAGGGAGCCATTGTAGCTGTGCGGTTAAATTCTCTGCATAACACATATACCTGGATCTGACATCTCTTGGTTGCTTTCTGTTTGAGACACCGTACGTAGTGGTGATTGATGCATTGCCGTGCTGTTAGTTCTCCTTGTAGGGAGAATGTTTGCTAGGGGACCATTGTAGCTGTGCGTACACCGCTTAATACAGAAAGTATACTAGATTTTGCAGTTCTTAGTCATGCTTTGTATTTATGATGCAGTAAGTATTGGTGATTGCTGGTTGCCGATACTGTTAGTTCCCCCCACCAAGCTCCAAGTATATTTGTATATTCTTTCTGTTCATTTATCTCTTTCCTGCACTCTTAGCTTGAACATAAAAACCCCCAAAAGGAGCCGGCCTTCTCCGGAGATTGGCACGGAAGGCATCTCTTCCTTTCGGCCTTTCATGCTGGTGGGCGAATCTGGGCGCATTAACCCAAAATCCTTTCCTCATGGCAGATTCGTAACCAACAGTTTCTCTGGCACGCCCGGTGGGACACGTGTCCCACATTTGAAGAGAGATTTTCTGATCAGTCTCCACCTGGCGCTGACAGTGGTTTCTGAGCACTTGGTGAGACAAGGAAGTTTCTCACCCCCTAACAGAATTGAAGCACCGGTGTTCGCTTCATTGCTGTTCGAAATCTGAGCACCTGGCGACTCTGCACGAACAAATCCTCTGAGTCCGAAAGACCTGTCCCAGCACCTTCATGCAAACAAGAAGGTGGCGAGAGAGGGATCCAAGAAGCCCGCCTGACTTTTACGAACTGGACATCAACGCTCGAGGCGAAATTCCCAGGCTGGCTAATCCGCAAGCTCGTGTCGACGAAGCCGAGGCTGAAATCCAAGAAGAAGCCGAAGCTGAAGTCGGCGGAGCTGAGTACAAAATAGAAGAGGCCGAGGAAGAAGAAGCACCTGCATCCTCGGAAAGTACCGACACTGAGTACACAACCGACGGAGGAGAAGAAGAAATGGCTGCCCAGCAGCAAAATGACGATGATCTCTTCCCGGCGGTGGACTCTACGGGGCCCTTGGCCCTGGTCGGACAGCAAGCTGTGCCCCCTGCTGCTTTAAAGTCCATCCCTACATACGACGGCTACGGCAAGACGGCGTACGAGCACATCCAGGACATCCTTGCCCTGGCCGCATTGCATACCATTACCGATGAGAGTGTGAAGACCCGTCTGCTGGCCCTTTCCCCGAGGGGAAAGCTTCTCTCTCGGTGGAGATCGCTGCCAGAGGGATCTATCACAGGGTGGCCCTAGCTTGCCAGAAGGCTCGTGAAAGGATGCAACGAGTCTGTTGACCCTACTTCTCTATTGCATCAGTTCCAAGCTATCCAGAGACATCCTCAAGAGGAGGTGTCTGATTTTAACATCGAGTTTGCGAGATCCTCGGAAACGGGTACCTCGTGAACTTCGGCCTTCAACCGGCATGGCTGCTCACTACTATCCGAGATCCTTCAACTCGGACATATGCCTCTTCGTCGAAGATTGCCAGAATAGATGAGTTTCCTGCGCTGTACGAGGTTGCCCAGCAAGCCGAAGCTGATATTATTTCTATCGGCAGACTCCCGTCCAGGGTGTAGGAACCCATTCATCCCGACTTCCCTAGATCCCAATATCCTCCTGCTTCTGGCGGTGCGCCGTCCACATCAGGACAGCAACCCCAACAGCAGTGGAATCCGGCGCCGGTCGTAACTCCTTACGGCCCGCCTCAATTGCATTATCCTCACCTGCCTCCTGCTCTGCATTTTCCAGCACTTCCTGCTCCTCCGCAGTACGCACCTTATTCCAACCCCCCTCCATTAGCCGCATTGCCTCCACTGGCACAGTTGCCGCCTCCTAACAGTAGCCTTCAGAATACAATCCTTCAGGAGGTGCGGGCTTTGGCCTCGGGATATCATGCCATGTCCAATGACATGACTACTCTGAAGAAGAAGCAGGCCCAGATGGACCTCGCTCCTAGAAGGCCCTATGCGCCCCCGGCGCTGACAAAAGACAAGCCCCCGGAGCACCAGTTACAGAGGCGTCCGCCTCCAAGAAATGCTGCTATAGAAGACCCGCCTGGTCCTTCCGACCAAGTTAACCGGTGCACTACGTGCAATGACCCGCATTCGGAGGAAGACCGCACTCTGCACCGACGATTACATCCAGACCTTGGCGGCGGCGCCATAGAGGACGATGAACTGTACATGATCCTGGACGGCGAAGCCAACTTTGCCCTCCCAGAAGAGAATTTAGTGCCGCCCGCCAAGGACGAAAAGAAAGCTGCAGATGCGGCCAAGCCTTAGCAAGTTTACGCAAGAAGAGAAAAACCGCAGCCCGGTGGGCTGCCACCATACAAGCGGCTGTGGCCCTACACAGCCCAGGAGAAGGCATCCAAAGATAAAGCTCCAGCCAAGCCTTCTCCGGCAAAGGCTGCCCCTGTTCCAGCCAAGCCTCCTACAGCAAAAGCCCCAACTCCGGCTAAAGCACCCGTACCTCAGCCTCCAGCTGAAACCAAAGAACAAGCCCAGGAGAAGCTGAAGTACCCGTCTCTGACCAAGAGACAGCGAGTTGAGGCCACCCAACAGTACCGGACGAAGTATGAGCCGGCAAAACAAGCGGAAGGAGCTAGTACCTCGGGCTACGACATTGTAGACGAGTTGAAAAGAACACTCGCTAGAATCAGCATGTATGATGCTCTTCTGCTCCCCGGCCAGGTGGATCTGCTGCAAGAATCACTGAAGAACATGAAGAGCGGCAAGCAGATACAGCCCGCTGTCCTAGTTCAACCCCTGACAGTCTCAGCCACTGGGAAGAACAGACCGCCACCCTTTTATCTGTCTTTACGGATGCAAGGGCACATAGTTCACAACTGCATGGTGGACTCTGGCGCTTCCACGACTGTGATGCCGAAGGCCGTCTGCGACGAGATCGAGATGGAGTACACACGGAGCAGCCAAGGCGTGCTGCAATTAGACGGCACCCCTGTCAAGACAGTTGGTGTCATAAAGGACATCCCTATCCGGCTGCACAAGGCTCTCGACATCGTGGTCATCCAAGAGGTCGTGGTTGTTGACCTGGCTCCCTACTTCGGCATGTGTCTCTCCCGGGAGTTCACTGCGAAGTTGGGCGGGTACCTGTCTCTAGACTACTCACACATGGAAGTGCCCTTCAAAGGAAGGAGACTGAAAATTTTCAATGAGAAGCCTTCCACCTTCCTAGTAGAGAAGATACCCGGAGGAGAGTTGGACTGCATGGTCCAGTTGTTAGAGGAAGAAGCCGGTGACGATTGAGTCGACTGAGCAAGCCTTCGAAGTGCTACAGCTTGAAGACGAGTTCTCTTTGCGGGATTTTAATGCCGTAATTGAGACAGAGCAGGGCTGTTACTCCATTGTACAGCCCGAGAGGCTTGACATGTCAGCTGTAAAGGAAGTGGGACCTGCACCTGAGAAGCTATGGAAGCTTTTCTTTGACGGCGTGCGATGCAAAAATGGCGCCGGTGCAGGGGTACTTCTGGTTTCTCCAACCGGAATCCAGAAGGACTATACCTACAGATTGGCCTGGAGCTGCACTAACAACTCGGCGGAATATGAAGCCCTGTGCTTGGGTTTGCGAAAGGCGGAGAGGCTGGGAATTAAACACCTACAGATCTTTGGAGATTCAGAGCTGGTGTGTCACCAAGTTACAAACAAGTGCGCATCCAAACAACACTATCTTAGAGCGTACCGCAACCGGGTGTGGGACCTGATGGAGTCGTTCGACTCATTGAATGTCAAGGCGATATCGCGTGAGAAAAACAAACACGCTGACATTCTGGCGTCTGTTGGAGCCAGGTACGTTCCGGCTAACGACGTTGTCCAGAAACCGAAGCCGGTTCGCACTATTTACTGAGCCTTTTGTGCCTGATAAGGACACCCACTGGCAGGTGTTCAGTTGTGACGAGGAGATCGTCACATTCCTGGTTAACGAAGTTTGTGTAATCGAAGGTAGAGACCCTGATGACGAGCAATATGAGGGGTTGATACAGTTAAGGAATAATCATGTCCCAAAAGGACAAATTACATTGGAGAGTCTGTTTGATCAGAATGACAGAGCTATATCCCACAGGATCAAAGTAGACCCGAAGCAGTATGCTGACCTGGAACTTGAACCTGGTAAAACTATCAATGTCGGAACAGACTGCACGTCGGAGGAACTTGAGCAGATCAGATCACTATGCCAGGAGTTCCCCGACATCGTGGCCTGGTGCTACGAGGAATTTAAGGGGTATGACAGAACTATCATCCAGCATACCATTGACCTAGAGGATGGCGCCAAGCCATTCCGACAGAAGCAGAGGGCCGTGAATCCGAAGATTGAGGCCATGATGAAGGCCGAGCTCTTGAAGATGCTGGAGGCCAAGATCATCTACCCCATCAAACATTCATCCTGGGTCGCGAATTTGGTGCCCGTGAGGAAAAAGAATGGCGACATTCGTCTTTGTGTCGACTTCAGAAACCTAAATCAGGCTTCCCTTAGGGACCACTATCCGCTTCCCCAAATCGACCAGATTCTACACATCGTTGCTGGAGCCCAGAGATTTTCACTTTTAGATGGATTTTCCGGCTACAACCAGATTTGGGTCAAAGATGAGGACCAGCATAAGACGGCGTTCACTACCAAGTGGGGGACGTTCGCCTATCAGCGCATGCCGTTTGGCTTATCCAATGCTGGTGCCACATTCCAAAGGGCCATGGACCTGGCCTTCCGAGAGCTGCTCAATAAGATCATTGTCATCTACCTTGATGACATGACTGTTTTCTCTCACCAACGAGATCATGTTTCACACCTACGGCAAATATTTGAGAGGTGTCGAGAATTCAGCATTTCTATAAACCCGAAGAAGTCTGTCTTCGCGGTAAAAGAAGGAAAGCTGCTGGGACATGTCATCTCCGAGGAAGGCCTCGCCATTGACCCTGACAGAGCAGAAGCCCTCGTTCGCTTGCCGGCCCCCATCGATAAAAAAGGGCTGCAGTCCTTCTTCGGTCAGATTAACTTCGTGCGAAAGTTCATTCCGGACTTCGCACAAGTGATCAAGCCTATGGCCGAACTGCTGAAAAAATATACAAATTACGAATGGACTGATGAGAGAGAGCAAGCCTTCGAGGAAATCAAGGCTCGAATTACGCAAGCTCCGGTGTTGACAAACCCGGACTACTCTAAGGACTTCATCCTGTATGTAGTGGGAGAACCCGAAAGTTACGCTGCAGTCCTAACTCAGAAGGGAGACGATGGTGAGGAGCGCCCCATAGTGTTCCTGAGCCAAGTGATTCAACCGCATGAGGAAAAGTACAACTTTATAGAGCGGCAGGTTCACGCTGTTATGAAATCCCTTCGAAAGTTCAGTCATTTTGTCTCCCAGAGCAAAACGACTGTCTTCGTGATTCACCCTAACGTTCGTAGCTTCATCATACAAGGAGAACCGGGTCACAAGAGAGCAGGATGGATTGCAAAAATCCAGGAGTTCGACATCGAATGCGGCCCACCAAGCTTATCGGGGGCCGAGCCTTGTGTCAGGAATTGGCCCGACGCGCTGTAGCCGACATCTCCGCCTTGTAAGTGGGAGGACACAGCGACACGCATCTACCTAGCCAACTCCTTATCGGAGGGGAGTGATTGGACAGATGAACTGGTGAGATATTTCTGCACCGGAAGATGTCCCGATCACCTGAACGCCTCACAACGAAGAAGATTTCGGCTAGGTGCACTTAAGTACACTCTTCGCCCGAGGGGCTTTACTTCAAAAACATTGACGACATCCGTTGCGGTGCATCGTAAAATCAGACCAGCCTAGGGTCCTCGGAGATTTTCATTCCGGGATGCCTGGGGGTCACCATTCTTCAAGGCCTACGGCCTTAAAAATAATAAGAGCTGGGTACTATTGGCCCACTCTATTTACAGACGCTCATGCGGTCTGTTCTAAGTGTGATCAATGCCAGAGGTTTGTCTGGCGAAACAGGAAAAACACCCCCGCCCTTCAACCGATTCAAGCCGAGACTCCGTTCCAAGCAATGGGGTCTGGACTTCATTGGGGTGATTTCGCCTAGTTCCTCTGCCGGACACAAGTTTATTCTTACAGCCACCGATTACTTCACACGATGGGCAGAGGCAATCCCGACCAAGAACGCAGACCAAGAAACGGTCATCAGGTTCATTGAGAGTCTGATTACCCGCTTCGGGGTTCCAGAGTCAATTGTGACAGACAACGGCCCGGGATTCGCAGGCGCTGTACTCACGGAGTACACTGGCAAACTTGGCATCTATCACAAGATGTCTTCTAATTACTACCCGCAGGGGAATGGCCTTGCCGAGTCTACTAACAAGAACCTCCTGAAAATCATCCGGAGGACCATTGACAGAAACAAGCGGACTTGGCATTTACTCCTGAACCGGGCGCTGTGGGCGGACAGAGTTGCATTCAAGAAATCCATCAGAACGTCCCCCTATGCGCTTGTCTATGGCAAAGAGGTTGTCATGCCATCCCACATTGAGATCCCTGCCCTATGGATGTTGGACGAAGACAGGAGCAGTGGAGACCCGGTGGACGACAGACTGTGCCAACTCCTGCAGTTGGAAGAAGACAGAAAAAGCATACCAGGCCTTCATTGATCATATTGCTGCTACTCAAGGCTGGTTTGCAAAAGGCACCACTGCCCGAGTTTTTGAAATTGGGGACCTGGTGCTGAAGTGGGACTCATATAAGGCGAAGCCGGGCAATCACGGGAAGTTTGATGCCCTTTGGGAGGGCCCTTATCAGATTGCCCGGGTGAACCAGTTCAATGCCTATGTACTTCGGGATATGGAGGGTCAGCTCCTACCTATCCCTATTAACGGGTTCCACTTAAAAATTTACCGCTGCTGAAGGTGCCCGAGTGGCCCTTCTTTGTAAAAATTTCCCTTATGCATTTTTGTTTTCCAGCATGTACAGTTTCCAGCTTTCAGCTTTTAATTTTTTATTTTTTGAGCTTAACTGCGGCATGGGAGAGAAAACAGACTTCGCAGCGAAGTCTGTTGTCGCCCCTCAGAAGGGGCGAAGTTCGGGCTGCTTGGGTGAAGAAAAAAGAAAAAAGGCAGAAAATGGCTAAGTGTTGGTCGCTGCCCGACTTCGCAGCGAAGTCGGGCTGCGCGCCAGCCAAAATGCGAAGCTTGAAAGAAGGGAAAAATGCTGGCACGAAGAAGAACGGATTGCGCTCAGTTTTGAGCGAAGTCCGACTTCGATCGGCTTGCGCACGAAGTACGAACTGCGCACAACCTCCGCGCGAAGTGCAAACTTCGCGCGAAGTTCGAACTTCGCCCGAACTTTGGGCGAAGTCCGAACGCGCTGCATTTCCAAAGCGCAGCTCGTACAGTCCGGTCCAAAAGAGGCGTAAAGTTCTAAGGTTCGCCTCTCCTCCGAAGGTTGCAAAAGGGCCGGACTGCGCTCAACCCTTGGGCGTGGTAAGGAAAAAGGAAAGAAAGCAGGAACAGTTTCAATGCGAACTTCGCGCAAAGTTCGTGCTGCGCCAGATTTTTGGGCGAAGTCCGACTTCGCTGGCGAAGTCGGATCGCGCCCAACTTTGGGCGAAGTCCGACTGCGCCTTGTTTTCTGGGCCAGCTTGGACAATGGTTTAAAAAATGAATAAAATATTCAAAAGGTTCCAAGCTGGGCCCAAGGCGCATTGCGACCGTTTCAAAGTGGTTTTCCGCACCAAAGGTTTTTTCTTGAGCAGTGTGCCCAGATTGCGGCAGTGACGTCAGCCATGGCGCAGCGTCCAAGATAAATTTAATGATTGCACAGTCCTCAATGAAAAGTGCAATAAAAAGAGCATGGCACGGCAGCCGGGATACCTTTTTTCAAGCTTCTCCTGCGCAGCCACCCAAGAAACTTAACTCCAGCCGACCTACCCCCTCCTGAACGGCATTAATGGCGCTATCATTATCTAGAAAAGGGGGTCAGATGCTTCCAGATATGCCAAACTGCGCAGATTATTCCTTGGACTCTGCAAATTATTCCTGTGACAGCGAAATCTGCTGCAGACAACCTGAACTTGTAATTATTGTTGTTTCGAAGAGATGGACTGAGGAAAGATGCCAATGCCAACGCAATCCAGCGAAGCGTCCGAACCTGAGGATTTACCACGGCCGGGTGTTTTTAGAAGTGAAACACCGCCAGAGCCAAAGTCAAAGTCGCGGCCTAAAAAGTACAGCGTGGGCAAGCCCCACCACCTCCGGTAAATTACTTGGCGGGATACGTGGACGGCTCGTTTTCTATGAGCCTGACTAAATTGCGGACAAATGTGGAGAGTTGGGCGGACAAGGTTTCACCCTCTCACCATTTCGGAGCGGCGTACAAGTCCAACCTTTTCAGATTTTTGTGCCCTCCTGTCCATCAATGCCCGGAGCTGGTAGACCTGATTGTCGGACACTACGGACCCGCTTACCGCGCAGTTTGCAGCTCCAGCGGTAAGCCCTTGTTCGCGCTGCGTAGGGAGACTGTCCAGCCAGCTTTCGCCCCAGGGTTGGAGTACGACTCCAGCACAATTGTCAGAAAGATAAATCTGGGCGAGCAAGCAGGACGTTTCATGCAAACAAAACGAATGAGGGATTTCCTCAATTCAGAGCTGAACTCCCCGCTTGCAGCTGGACAGTGGCCAACCGGCCCCATGCCCTTGGCGAGGTTTCAGAACAAATATTTATATACCATTCTGGCATGGATTCTCGGCTGCGACTCTGATGAGCTGCTACAGCCGTACCAACTAGCGCTGGCAGAATGTCTCCTGTGTGGAGAATCCTACGAACCAGCAGCGCAGAGAAGTGGAAAGCGCCCCATCTTTTTCGACTAGGCGGATTGTCTTGCATACGCCATCCACTCCAGCCTGGTGAAGATCCAGAAGAAGCAGTCCACCGAATTTCGTTTCAGTTCTGTTCTAGCTTGGCTTTGTCTGTATCATTTGCACTCCCGGATGCCAATCCCGAACCTGAAGAAGGTCAACGAGAAGGGAGAGCCACGGCCCGTCTATGACTGGACGGATGACCTATACCGAAAAGGGTCCTACTACAAGTTTAACTTCAACTTTCTGGGATTGGTCATGTCAGTCTTCAGCGAGGGTGAAATCCCTCGCCCCCCGCGAGAAATGACGAACTCTTTGCTGAGTCAGAAGCTCGGGGACGTTTTTAGACTGACACAGGGGATTGTGGTCAGAATCTACGGATTCAAGGGCAAACCCCATTTGCTGCCCTACTGGTGCACGGAGCATCTGTTTGGGATGGAGGTTGCCCGTCAGATGGATTATGTTGAGGAGTTCGGCCTAGGAAAGAAAAGAGGCCAGATTTTTCAATATCCTCTTTCCTGGGCGAACATTGAGATTTCCGAGGTAGGACAGCATGTCTACCTCGAGCAAGAGTTTTCCTGTATTGGCCTGGTTCTGTTGCCACAGCGTTGGAAGTATGAACCGTACGGGATAAGGGGAAAGTTAACACATCTCTGCCCCCGGGCGGATATAACCGAAGATAGATGCGATGTGGTCCATGTGGACCTTGACTAGGAAATTGAATTGATGGAAGCTTCTCCTCCCTGGCAAGATTTTTACTGCGAGGAGGTGACATATGACCCCAAGCGAAACCCGGACCACCAGTTCTCATCTCCAGGGTTTAAAAAATTCCTCTCCAAGATAGCAGGCCTTAACTGGCCTAAAGAAAAGATTATTGAATGCTGGAAGATGAGGTGCCGCACGCAGCACGACAAATCCACCAGGAGAAATCTGGCCGTTGATGACGACTTTTCAAGTTTATATGACCAGCATCATGACAGTTGGCGGCCGTTCGCATATCAAGGTTACGTTCCCCGAGGTCCCTTTGAGGGTTATAAAGGAGGGTCTTCCTCCCAACAGTTGTACACTTCGGCAACTGCCAGCGCGAGCCCAGCAGACATTCAGGTGGACCCAATGCAGCCCGTGGCTTCCAAGGCAGCGCCTGAAAAGGCGAAGAAATTAGTCAAGGCAACGCCCGAGGCGATCCCTCAGGCACAAAAGACGCCAGCGCCGCCAGAGAGCGGACCGGTTGCGGCAGACCTTCTGCAAGTCAAACCCCGGTACAAGTTTACCGTGGGAGCATCAGCGCTCGTCGCACTTGCTTCATCTCCTTCCCCCGATCCAACCATTGTTCCAGAAGAGAAGAAAAGGAAGAGAGTTGAGAAAATCAGGCGCCCTAGCCTGACAGTGCAGCAGCCAGTCGCAGAGCCGCAGCCGCGTTCAGCCGCTCCAGGGACAGTTTCTCTGGGCAGTCCCGAGCCAGCCGCCGGAACCAAAAGCGCAGACATCCACCCAACATCGGCTCAGGCGGAGCCCGCAGGTACGTTTGCTGCCCCAGTCTCTTTGGTCTCATCTAGTCCTACCCCTACTCCATCTCCCGCTCAATCCGAGCAAGTTATGGCCGCATCTTCCTCCCCGTCTCCATACCCTTCTAGCGGCCCCCATTCTTTTGACCAGTTTGCTCAGAACCCCAACATTTCTCTATCTTTGAGTCAAACTCCAAACCCTTCGCCTGAAGTTAGTGCTGAAGCCATGCATTCACCGTTACATCCACCGCCTCAGCCGCTTCAAACCCTTTCAGCGTCAGCCGCTCCCATCTCCACTTCCCGGTCGCCCCCAGAAGCCGCCGATCCTTCCAAGGTCCATCCGGTTCCTCCTGATCCCATTCCCGCAGGAGAGACGTCTCAGCAGAACCCTAGGCTAGGGGAACCATATTTCATGGACGACCTCCAGAATACAGACGACTTGCCCTGGCAACGAGAGCTGTAGAATATTCTCTCTCTTTCCTCCAGAACCTGAAGCGGAGGAGACCTGAAGAGATAGCCGCCCCGGTAAAGCGCACCAAGTATAATTTCGAGAAGAGAGTGCTTACAACAGAGAAGATAATCCCGAAAGTGAAGAAGCCTCTCCGGGAAATGACCAGGGCGGACTACGAGCTCCAGACAAAGGAGAAGAGCTTTGATGACATCAACAAGCAATACGAGATTCAGGGAATCATTCGTAAAGCTGACAATCTCCTTGTCAAAAGTCTGGAGGAGCAGGGAGAGCTTTTCGGGTTGCAGGATAAGACGAGACAGCTTGAAGAGGACCTGTCCAGGTCCACTGAGCAGCTGGAAGCGGCGCAACAAGAAATAGATGAATTAAAAGCCCAGCTGGCCGCTTCTCAGCAACAAGCCGCAACCGAAAAGCAGGCAGCCTTGGAGCAGATTTCTCAGCTCCAAGAGTCTTTGAAACAGGCGCAGTCGCAATCTACAGAAAGAGCATCTCAAGCGACGGTCTTTTCGAAGAAGAAAGTTAAGGAGATGCGGGCTGGTTTGCTGCGGGGATGCAAGCCCCACACCTATAAGGCGATGTCAGTTCTGGATTTCGCATCCAGAATTCAAGAAGTTTCTCGCCAGGGAAAGCCTGTGGTAGAGGAGGCCGAACGCCCGTGCGAAGCAATGGCTGGACTCGGCGATAAATCTTCGGGAGCGCGAGCGCGATGGCCTCCAATTCTCCCCCATGTCCTCATTCGCTGCAGAATGGGCAGATGCAAGGGTAACCTTGCATAAATATTTCAAAAAAGTAGAAGAGGTGAGGGTTGCCAGACGAATGTTAGACGCATTCGAACACGAAAGAGATATTTGTATGGCTCCCTTTCGCGCTCTTTCTGAACTAGGGTGCCCAGGTTTTGTAGAGAATGGCGAGTTTCTCACCCTAGATCAGGTGAAAAAGAATTGGCAGTCCTTTGAAGCAGACACAGCTGAAATAGATAGCTGGACTGAGCCAATTCAGGAGAGTCAGGTCACCCAGATGGCGTCCAAATGTTGCAAGATCAACTCCTACTTCCAGGAGTTGGGGAAAAGATACTACACCATCGACCTGCACGCGGTCTCTGCTTTCCACGCAGCACTAGAAGAAGTCGCTGACCGCCGGCCATTCGAAGCAGGAGCCTGGGGCCAAGCCCAGGCCGCATACACTCGCATCTGCGAGGCAGAAGCAAAAGCTGGAGAGCCTTCGGAAGGTGATTCTGAGGGGGCAACTGACAAAAGTGAATCTGAAGAACAGTTGCCGCGAGGAGAACAGCTAGAGTAGCAAAAGGCAGGGGAAGCAAGTTCCTCTGCGCCCAATGGATGAAGGCATGGATTCTTTGCGCCGAGGCGAGCTCGACACCCCGCGAGCCGCCAGAAATGTTGTCACATTTTGCACGGGGTGCAATGTTTTCAATTTTGTAACAGTGTTGCTCTTCTTTTTCCCTCTTCCTCTATTTTCCTTTCTTCTGCTCTCCCTTCCTCTTTCTTTCCTACATTCTCTTTCTTCCCCCCTTTCTTTGAGCCCCTCAGTTGAATTTCAGACTTGGCAACAGTTACCTGAAAATTGGCTAAGTGTTGGTGCGAAGTTCGCACTTCGCCCAGTTTTGGTGCAAAGTGCGCACTTCGCACAGTGTTGGTGCAAAGTGCGCACTTCGCCCATTTTGGTGCGAAGTGCGTACTTCGCCCAGTTTGGTGCGAAGTGCGTACTTCGCCCAGTTTCGGTGCGAAGTCCGACTTTGCCCCTCTTCCTGGGCACACCTTGTAACTGGCAGGCTGACAGAAGAATGATAAGTGCTGGGGCAAAATCCGTACGACGGCAGATACCAGTTTTCACCTGTGCGCAGTCCGACTTCGCAGCGAAGTCGAAGTGCGCCCTTGACGGGTGCGCAGTAGGGAAACAAACTCGGAAATACACCCAAGGCATGAAGGCCTTCCCGACTGCGCTGTTCTCTGCCTGCGCAACCCGAGACGCTCTGATCCCAGGCGAAGTTGGATAAACTGCCTTTCAAGGCAGACACGTGTCAAACAGCATCATCCATCATCTGACAAGTGTCCAACTTCGGGATTTGAGCCAAGACGTGCCGAGCAAAAGGACGAGCATGGGCTGCACTGCCTGTGCCAGTAGCCTCATTTAAAGCTGATTAGAGGTTCTACCTGCTCCAGCTGCCCGCATTCCTGCCGAGAAGAAGCTCTGCCCAACACACCGCCACCTAGCTGTCCAAGGAAGACCATGCTGCGGGTACAGTCCGGTCCGACAAAAGGTTAGCATTTGCAGCTCTTTCGCCGCTTTTGTTAGCTTGTGTTTGACTGGGACTTTGTGCCCATTAATGTAACGGGAGGGACTCGGGCTATAAAAACCCACCATGATTTCATTGTAAAGGGTGGAAGGGGAATGTCTGTTAGGGAACCATTGTAACCGTGCTTCTGCTTATAAATATAAATTGTATGCCTGGCTCTGTTCTGCTGCTTCTATTTTTTATGCTGCCTTTCTTTATATTTATGCTTAACGCTAACCTGTGTCACGGCTCGTTGATTCATTTCAGCATTTGGTGATCAGGCGCCTTTAGCATTGCTTGTCTAAGCACTTTTGTACTTCATAGATTAAAGGATACATAGAATAGATGTGGTAGCAGTTTCATCAGTTGTGTGTTACGTTGTTGTCCGTAGTGGTGATTGATGCGCTGCCGTACTGTTAGTTCCTTGTAGGGAATGTCTAATAGGAAGCCATTGTAGCTGTGCGGTTAAATTCTCTGCATAACACATATACCTGGATCTGACATCTCTTAGTTGCTTTCTGTTTGAGACACCGTACATAGTGGTGATTGATGCATTGCCGTGCTGTTAGTTCTCCTTGTAGGGAGAATGTTTGCTAGGGGACCATTGTAGCTGTGCGTACACCGCTTAATACAGAAAGTATACTAGATTTTGCAGTTCTTAGTCATGCTTTGTATTTATGATGCAGTAAGTATTGGTGATTGCTGGTTGTCGTACTGTTAGTTCCCCCCACCAAGCTCCAAGTATATTTGTATATTCTTTCTGTTCATTTATCTCTTTCCTGCACTCTTAGCTTGAACATAAAAACCCCCCAAAAGGAGCCGGCCTTCTCCGGAGATTGGCACGGAAGGCATCTCTTCCTTCCGGCCTTTCATGCTGGTGGGCGAATCTGGGCGCATTAACCCAAAATCCTTTCCTCATGGCAGATTCGTAACCAACATTACCCCTAAGTGGGGAACGTTCGCTTATCAGCGAATGCCGTTTGGTCTTTCAAACGCAGGAGCCACATTCCAGAGGGCTATGGATTTAGCATTCGGAGAACTGCTGAATAAAATCATCGTCATCTATTTAGATGACATGACTGTCTTTTCCCAAAGAAGAGAGGATCACACTTTGCACTTACAACAAATATTTGAGAAGTGTAGAGAATTCGGCATCTCGATCAACCCGAAGAAATCTATCTTCGCGGTGAGGGAAGGAAAGCTACTGGGACATGTCATATCAGAAAAAGGGCTCGCGGTCGACCCTGACAGAGCCGAAGCTCTCCTAAAGCTTCCACTTCCGATGAATAAGAAAGGGCTGCAGTCATTCTTCGATCAAATCAACTTCGTGAGGAAGTTTGTCCCAGACTTTGCCCAAGTCATCAAGCCGATGTCCGAACTCCTGAAAAAAGATGCTAAGTTTGTCTGGACAGATGACAGAAAGGGAGCATTCGAGGAGATCAAAGCCCGGATTGCCCAGGCCCCCGTGCTGATCAACCCTGATTACAGCAAAGACTTCATTCTGTATGCCGTAGGGGAACCTGAAAGTTACGCCGCAGTCCTAACACAAAAAGGAGATGATGGCAAGGAGCGCCCTATCGCATTCCTAAGCCAAGTGATACAGCCCCACGAAGAAAAATACAACTTCATAGAGCGCCAAGTGCACGCGGTTATGAGATCCCTGAGGAAATTCAAACACTTCGTCTCCCAAAGCTGAGTCACGGTGTTCGTTGTCCATCCAGACGTGCGGAACTTCATTATCCAGGGTGAGATGGGCAGCAAGAGGGCCGGCTGGGTGAACAAAATACAAGAGTTTGATGTTGAAATTCGGCCCACAAAACTGGTTCACGGTCGCGCGCTATGCCAGGAGCTTGCGAAGAGCATCGCTGTCGAAGTAATAGCCTGCCAATGGGATGACCCGATAGCAGAAGGGAGCTTCGCAAATCAGGTAACTGATGAAGAGGACTGGGTTGGCGAGATAGTCAAATATTTCAACACCGGGAGGTGCCCCCAGCACTTGAATGCTTCGCAGTGACGACGCTTCAGGATGCGATCCCTCCGCTATGTTTTACGCCCCGAGGGGCTATTCTTTAAAAATCTTGATGGTGTTCTCTTAAAATGCATCAGGGAGAATGAAAAGGAAAAGGTCTTAAATGATTTCCATTACGGGATGTCAGGAGGACACTCTTCAGGAAGGCCAATGGCCTTAAGAATAATAAGGGCGGGCTATTATTGGCCCACAGTCTTCACCGACGCCTTTGCAGTCTGCCGAAAGTGCGAGCAATGTCAGAAGTTCGTTGGCCGAAGCAAGAACGCCCCTATGCCTCTCCAACCAATACAGGTCGAAGCGCCTTTCCAGCAATGGGGGCTAGATTTTGTTGGAGTCATATCTCCAAATTCTTCGGCGGGACACAAGTTCATCTTGACTGCGACGGACTACTTCACCAGATGGGCCGAAGCAGTACCCACAAAACACGCCGACCAAGAGACGGTTATCACGTTCCTGGAAAGCTTAATCACCCGTTTCGACGTACCTGAAGCAATAGTAACAGATAATGGTCCCGGGTTCATAGGGGCCAGGATCAATGAATTCGCCTGTAAGTATGGGATATATCTCAAAGCCACTTCCAATTATTATCCGCAGGGTAATGGGTTAGCAGAATCAACAAATAAAAATCTGTTGAAATTACTGAGAAAGCTTGTAGAAAAGAACAAGAGGACTTGGCACCTCCTTCTGGATCAAGCCCTGTGGGCTGATCGGATCTCTATCAAAAGGTCAATTAAGACCTCACCCTACGCCCTGGTTTACGGCAAAGAAGTTGTCTTACCAACTCACATAGAAATTCCCGCATTATGGATGCTAGATGATGAGAAGGAGGAATTCGACCCCATGGAGATTAGACTAGCCCAACTGCTACAGCTAGAGGAGGACCGAGAAAAAGCTTACGAGGACTTCGCGAGACATGCGCAAATTACCCGAGACTGGTTCAAGAGGAAGTCTTCTGCCCGAACCTTCAAAGTCGGAGACCTAGTGTGGAAGTGGGACTCATGGAAGGCCAAGCCAGGCAACCACGATAAGCTCGACGCGTTCTGGGGAGGTCCATTTGAAATTGTGAAAGTGAATCCGGCTAACTCCTTTATCCTTAAGGACGCGGTCGGCCAGACCCTACCGATCCCTGTCAACGGTCTTCATTTGAAGGCCTTTCACCATTAAAAGGTACCCCAAAACTTTTGCTCTTGTATATAGCATTTTGTTGTTTACACCTGTATATACTCCATTTTAGAGCCTTTTAGAGTTAAAAATGTAGTAAGAATAGGATCGCAGCTTTTTGCTGCAAGGTCAGCTGATTCCGGCCCAAAACCACTAAGTCCGGCTTATCTAAGCCTAGTAAAATCTACTTCGGAAATTTCTTGCGCGAAGTGGTTGTCGTCAGTTGGTTCGCTGCGAAGCATCCCAACATCGAAAGATGGAATGGTGTAAAGGAGTTTCCTCCGAAACCAAAGTGTCAAAGTAAGGTTCAAGGCAGATGTACAGCGCTTCGCCAACATACCAACGTCAAGGGATGATTCATAAATCCCAGGACCAAAGAAAGAAAGCGGAGAAGAATAGCTTCGCTTAGAAACAGCTTCGCTAAAAGAAACAAGCAGAAGGCGCCTTCGAGCTTAAAATTGGCTAAGGCACGAAGGGCACTTCGGCCAGGAAGGTCTAGCGAAGCTACATTTCGGCGACAATACAGCGAACCGCTTCCCGTGCCCATAAAGACAATGAGGTTGAAGAAACTAGCGAAGTAGGTGCTTCGCTCAAAAGGGGGCCGAACCTCCACTTCGGGGCTGATTCCTCGCGAAGTAGTTATCCACCAAAATGGCGAAGTAATCAAAAAACAGCTTCGGGCCCGAGACATAGCCAACCTATGAATCGCTCCGGATTTCAGCGAAGTACCACTTGAAAGAAGGCAACAAGGGGTTGGAACCGGTTCGGCAAAGATCCGCTTCGCTAAGCCTCGAGCATAAAATCTACTTCGGGAAAAAGGGTTGCCGAACTCCTGGATCGCTCCCAAACCTAGCGAAGCGAGAAAACGAAAGGAAAAACGCATTTAAAACGTGCCTCGTGGCGCGTGCCAATTGACGGCATAGAAAAGAGTTCAGAGCGTGTGGAGTTAATGCAAAGGTGGCGGAGCGCACCCCAAGGGAATTTAGTTATGATAAAAGATCGTGCCCACGTACGAGGTAGCAGAAAATTAAGTTCTCGAGGCACGGTCAGGTATTCAAAGTACCTTGACCCTCGTGCGCAGCGCCGCAAAGCCAATTGAAGGACAAGGCGATCTCCTCGGCCCGATTTGCATATTTAATTTTAGCAGGTGCCATTAATGGAAGCGGCTTCAACTGCCATCTATAAAAGCCAAACTTCATTAGCAAAAGGCTATCTACCTGCTGGAGAATTTCGAGCGAGAGCTAAGAGGCATAGGAACCCTAACCAGAGCTCTGTTGTGTTCTCGCCACTCTACCTTAAAACCCTGCTACATTCTGTAAGCTCAGATGGGGAAGAGAGCTTCAAAGGAAAAAAGAAAGGAGCTTGAAGAGACGGGTACGGAGAAAACTAAGAAGACAAAAGAGGAAAAGAAGCATAAACCTAAGAAGGTTGACCTTAACCTCCGCCCTGAAAAGCAGGTCGTAGAAGAGGGGGAAGATTCTGAGGAAGAGCAGCCCGTAGAACCGCCCATTGACGGGTGGGAGAAGATTAAGGACACTGCACTCTCCAAGAGCATCGCCGAGCTCCGACAGACCATAGATTTCATGAAAAGTCGGTTGTCTGCGGAGAACAAAAGGGTTGTTGCCTATTATTCTCACATCTACTGGTACTTGACTCCGTCGGTGCACCATTGCCCTGAGTTGGTCCATGCAATTGCGCAGAACTACCAACCCTCAACCAGGCAGGTCCTGGATGCGGCAGGCAACAAACTGTTTACAATCTTCAAGGAGGATGTACAAGAAGCCTTTGCTCCCCGACAAGGGCCACCTAAGGGATATACTGTTCGCAATGTCAGCCTGAACGAACAAATGGGGAGATTCACCCCCTCCGAACACATCATTAAGTTCTTGAGCGACAATTTGAAGGATGGGCTCCCTTCAGGCAAATTGCCGCAGATGCCTCGCTCCTTGGATGATTTTAAGTATCCTGACATCTTCTCAATCATTGCATGGGTGGCGGGCCTGTCTACTGATGCTGTTGTGCACCCCTGGCAAGTGGCGCTCGCTGAATGTATTTCGCGCGGAGAGTTCTATGCTCCAGATCCGTCGAGGCCAAACACCAACCCAGTATTTTTTGACTGGGCGGAGTGGGTGGCTCGAACCCTGCACACGCGGCTGGCCAATTTAAAAAATTCTGGAACAGACCAGTATTTCGGGCCATGCTCCTTCCTGATTTGGCTTTTCTTCTACCATACTCAAGAGCGTTTCCCCCACATTGCTGTCAATCACATCGGCAAAGATGGAGTTCCCCAGCCTGTATACCAGTGGACTTCTCTCCTGTCGAGGTCAAAGTCATATTATGTTTTTAATCAACAATTCTTGGGACCCGCCATGCAGCTCATGCGAGGCTCCTATCCTCGGGTGCCCGCGATTCTCAGGGATAAGGTCGTCGTCGAGAGAAAGGGCGATGTTTTCCAACTAACGCAGGGGCTCGTCGTTCGTTTGTTTGGGTTTACAGGAAAGCCCTTCCTGTTACCATTTTATACTTCAGAATACCAATTTGCACTGGAAGTCGCTCGCCAGAGCGACATGACTAATGTAGTCTACGGCCATGGCTGAAAATGGGCACCGACCTACGATTTTCCCTTCAAGATGGGGGTCGTTGAGGTTTTCGCCCTCAATCAATACATTCACTTGGAAGAGAAACTTGTCGACTTCGGCCTGCTGCGAATCCCACAACGGTGGTGCTATGACCCTTTGGGGGTAATGAGGGATCACCTCAGATTTAAAAATTTCCACATTTGCCCCCACCCGGAGATAGTGGAGCAGCGGAACAACCCGAACGGGAGGGATCTGGAGTGGCACGTCGAGAGAATGAGAACGCTGCCCCCGTGGCATGATTTTTACGCCATTGAGGCCGAATTCGACCCCACCCGGTACCCTTTTCCGGAACCAGACTCGGCATTCTGGAGAAAGATGAAGGATGATTTGAGAGGAGAGCTAAAGGGTTGGCGCGAGGAGCAACTGAGAGAATGGTGGATAATGAGAGTCCACCGCCGAAAACACAAATCGCACGGCCTTCTAGAGATGGATAAATATTTCGGCATTTTTTATGAAGCCCACGCTGGATCCTGGCAACCCATCTCCTTCGCTGACTTCGTCCCTCCTAGTGCCCCGGGCTCGGGTGAAAGCCCAAGAAGAATTGAAGATATTTTTGAGTAAGAAGAAAAAGAGGAGGCAGCAGTAACACAACAGGAGCTGCCAAATAAGCCTACTGAAGGTTCTGATCCAGACGCTGGAAAGGAGGCACAGCAGCAGGAAAAGGAGGAAAAGAAGAAGAGAAAGAAATTTGACAAAGTTCAGATGCCTCCCCCGCACCCAAAACGACCTCGCACCAGACCCTCCGGTGCTTCTGGCGAACAACTTGCAGCAAGCTCAGTTGAGGTGAATGTTGGAGAAGCGGCACCTGAACCACCGCCGCAGGGAGAAAAGGAGATTATCGATATTGATGTTATTGATGTGGAGGAACACCTCCAAGAAAAAGATAATGTAGGGGAGAAGGAAGCTGAGAATGTCCAAGGAGCAGAACAGGAGAGTGGACGCGAGCCCGACACACAGGATTTCACCGCTACTGCTCTATCATCAGAGCACGCAGGTACGCGCCCCCCTTCCCTTTCTCTTGCGTCCCAAATCGCATCTATAGTAGTCCCGGCCCAAAGACCCCCAGAGTCTTCTGTCCCTTCAAACAGATCCCCCCGAAGCACCTTTCCCACTGTGCAGTCACCAATCCACACTATCTCATTCGCTGCTACCGCCCCGTTTACCCAAGCCATGTCGCGCAACCCCGCCGGTTCCCCAAATGTTTCCACACCATCCGAGTCACTTGGCCGGGACGCGTCCACCAGCAAGACACCGCTCATCCACACCACCAACCCCACGACACCTGAACAGTTCGGGGGTGACACTTCACTCCCGAACCCCGACACCCGCTCCACGGTATCACAGCCCATCGCTTCGCCCATAGGATCCCCTACCACACCTATCGCCGACCCCACTGGCGAAGCGTCATCTCTACAGTCGTTGTACTTGTTCACACCCCTGGCTGGTAACCCGGCCTCACTTGAAAGTGAATTAGCATTGATCAAAGAGCACCCTCTAGCGGAGAAGCTGCTCCAGGCCAGACAGAACACTGACAAGCTTCTCAGAGAGGCCAGGAAGAGAAGAGGGCGAACCTTGGCGAAGGAGGAGAAGTGCGCCGTGTTTGATTTGAAAAATAAGAAGTTATACAAAGTAAAGAAAGTGCCCAAGGTTCAGAAACCAATAGATGAAATGACCCCTGCAGATTATGAGTATCAAGAGAAGGTCAAGGACTTGGAGCACTTGGATGTAGACAATGAGTCTGAGTCCATGCATGTGAGGGTGGAGTCATTTCGCGCGCATGCAAAGATAGCTAATGAGCGCCGCTATGAAGCGGAAAACGCGAACATCAAGCTAGAAGAAGACCTGGCCAAGACTCGCTCACAGCTTGAAGATGCTCAGAAGCAATGCGAACAAATGAAGGGAGAAATAACTGCTCTAAAACAGCAAGTGGCTCAACTGCAAGTTGCGGCAGGAAGTCAAAACAAGATTCAAGCCGAAGCTGAAGTGAAGGCTAAGGAATTGGAAGCGCGAATCTTACAGATGCAGCTGCAGTTGTATGAAAAGGAAAATTTAGAGCAGTTTGATAGGGACAGGATTAAGAGCATCCGTTCACACTTGCTGCAAAATTTCAGATCCCGGGCCTCCAGCACCCTGTCAGTACTGTCTTACATCACAGAAGCCCAGAGTGTTGCTTCACAAAAAGGACCAATAGTTGATGAAATAATACAGGAGATAAGAAGTCGACTCAATTTGGCCTTTGAGGTACAGAGCACCAAGTACCAGGATTTACAGGTAGCTGCCATGAGTCGGACAGCAAGAGATTGGTCCACTGCTCAGGCCACGGTTCGCGCCTTCTTCTCAAAATTGAGGAAAGCTCAGAAGGCAAAACATCTCATGGACGTGTTCGAGCGGGAGCAGCGCGCTTCACTAGGATATTTCCAGGATCTCTCAGGATTGGGTTTCCCGAGCTTCACCGACGATGATGGGAACCTCTTGACCAAAGAAGAGCTCAAGCCAGCATGGCTCCAGTTTGAAAATGATGTTTCAGAGATAGATAACTGGAAGGAGCCAGTTACAGAGAAGCAGATCACGGATTTCATCCTTAAGTATTGTCAAATCGCGGCTTGCTTGAATGATTTGAGCAAGAGGGCCAAGCATGCTGACATAGAGCAAATTGATCGGTTCCATATTCTAGTCAAGGCACTACAAGTTAGATAGCAATTGACAATAGCAAACCACCTATGTTATCAGATTCCAGCCCTGTCCAAGTATCCGCATATCTTACATGGATAAACTCCTTGAATTCATCCTAAATATGTATCCGTATCTCAATACAGTCTACATATAGTTGGGAGCACGGCAAAAATGTTCAAAGATCCTGATCACTATAGGAAACCAAAAAGATCCAAAGATTTTGGAATTTCCAATAAGTGTGGAGAATTCGAATCTAGGTGTGTGCCCGCACACGTGCATGTGCATGTGTGAATTTTAACACACCAGTATGTAAAATATACAAATATGCAAAAAATCCATTATAGTTTAGCGCCAAAGCTAAAAATCATACTGGAATCTGGATTTCCAAAAAATTAAAAATTAAAATAAAAAATCCTCTGATTAGACCTGACCAACCCAGACAGACCAAAAAATCTAATCTGGTCTAGATTTTGTTAGATGCAACAAGATTTTGTTGCTATGGTTAAGACATTTGTATACAAGTACACTAATCGAAACTAAGTCATCTACAATAAAAACAAAGGGGGAAGGACTTAAAAAAGAGAAATGGACATAAAATCACTTGCTCACCACAAAGGCAAATTCCATCTTTTTATACAGCATTAACCTTTGTGCTCATATTTGAAAAAGGATTGGTACAATAATTTCTTAGTTTTCGTAAATAAATCAATTGGTATTACATTTATATCAATGCAAATTAGGAACAAATGAATTGCAATGTCTATAATTCCATTTGGTGATAAAATTAAAAATCCAAGTGATCAAAAAATAAGAAAATTTGAAACAACTGCAAAAATATTTTTTACGTGAGATCAAGAAAATTAAGAAAACATGTTTTGATGAAAAAATATAAATGAGGTAAGGTGCAATCATTCTTAGGAATAAAGATTGAGCAACCACAGCTTAATGATATTAAAGTGAAGATATCTTTAAAAATTGTAAGATACATTTGAAAAATAAAATATCCAATGGATTTTGTGAACCATAAGGATAAAAGCACAGACCTTGATGACTGTTGCAATAGGAATGCCAATGTATTTTTATCAAGCTTACATTTTTATCATAAGCCAGGTACCCAATTCAAAAGAGAGATATAAGAAATGGTAAAAAAAATAGTATACCTGTTTTGGAACTCGTGGATTTTTAAGGAAAGAGTACTCGCGAAAGCCAATAGTTGGACCAAATTCTGCTCCTTCCAGGCTTAACATTACACCTACCTGCATTTTGAATGTTGGAAGCTGAGTACTTTAAGAATGAGATATATTTTCCTTCCTTGAGAATAGATTTATGTCATAAGCATAAAAAACGAAACCATGATTGGCAAAACAACAAAGATTTTAAATCTACAACTAAGCCCAATCTAGTTTCAAGTTTAAAATGTACCACAAACAATTTGATTGTTTTATAATGCTCTCATTGTCAAAAGCAATGTCTTTCTAAGGATGGTTTTTTTTTAAGTGTATGTATTTCAGAACTAGGACAATAAAAATAAAAAGCACTAAGAGAGATATAAAAAGAATATATCGATGCCTACTAAATCCAAGTGAGGTTAACTTAGCAACAAAAATGGATAAAAACGATAAACTAGGTTTCTTGCTGGTATGGGGAAGAATAAGCCTCCACTTCACAATAACACCATAAAATGCATCTTCAAGGTGATGGAAGAGAGCTTCAAAGTAGACGTTACAGAAGGCATTCAAGATAAAGAAGAAGGGGACTTTGTGACATCATCATTGTACGTAAACTTACCAATATTTTCTTTGAGAAGACATTCTGAAGTCAAGTCACTGAAACTTGGTCAAAACCCATACTTTACTCTCTCCTTGCTGATAAGCTAGCTGTAGCTTGCTGGAATTGCAATGGTACGATGTGGTCTACCCCAAGGTCCCTTTCTGATGTGATTGGCAAACATGACATCATTCTTATTTGTGAGAAGCACGTTAGTCCTCAGCGGGCCCTACCAGTTATCTCAGTTTACTTTTGGTGGTCCAGTTGTCGGCAAATCACTCAGCGCTCTAGGGGATTTCGAGGTTCAGGAGGTGTTGTTACTCTTATTAGGGATAGGCTTTAGGGTTCGGTATCCCTGGTTTAAACTGACCCCACTCCAGGTTTTTATGGATTAAAATCCACTGTCACACACCTCTTTGGGATATACACATTGCCACCCGTTACTTTCCCCCCACCACGTCCAATTTTGCTATTCACAAAACACGGACTCTTTCCAAGATCTCTATGAGGACATTACTAGATACTCAACTTCAAGGGAGATACTTTTGCTGGGAGATTTCAATGCTTAGACCGGACCTATGCAGGTTTCTCTTCATGACCTTACAACCGATGAGTTGCAAACTTGGGAATTGGATCCTAAGGACCTTGGTTTTGCTCGAACCTCTAGCGACACACAGGTTACTGCTTACAAGAAGCATCTTATTGAGTTAGGTGAATCCAACAGATTGATGCTTATCAATGGTATATCTTGTTTTCCAGATTCTGGTGGGTTTACTTGCTTTCCTCATAGTAGTGGAGCCAGTATCGTCGACTATGCTATTTCCTCTACCATCCTCATTCCATTCATTAACCGGTTTAGTGTCTCTGATCACCCTCCCCCCCCTACCGATAATTCAATCCTTTCTCTTACGTTATCCGTCGTTTCCCTTCCTGTTACTCATCCCCCTCCTCCCTCCCATTCAGCCCCTCGGGTCATAATAGACTTTGACTATTATTATTCCTTTACCTACATGGACTGGTTGCATCAGGTTCTCCCCAAGGTGTCTTATCTTCCCGATGTTTCCGATCATTCTGCTTGCTTGGTTCAAACTATTTGGAAGGCTGCTTTGGACTTGGACCCCCACTCTATTCGTCCTCCCCCCATCCTTGTCCCCCTAGTCATTGCCCATGAACATCTGGTATGATGAGGAATGTAAGTCTGCCCACCAAAGGTTGAAATATGCCATTCGGAATCCTTCACATCTCTATGCCATTTCCCATAAATATTACAGGATGCTTCTTCGAAATAAGTGTCTCTTCCTGTCTCAACATCGACTTGATCTTATCCACTCCCTTCAGCAATCTCCTAAATCCTTTCGGCGCCTTATCCTCCCCCGTGATCGTATTATTCATTAGATCGATCTTTCCTCTTGGACCATTCATGCCTCTTCCCTCTATACCATCCCTATAGCATCCCTAATCAACCTCCTATTATTGTTCCCTCCCCCCCCCTCTTTGTGCCATCTCTTTTCTACTGGTCTTGTCAGGCAGGCTATCAAGAAACTTTGTACAAGCAAAGCAGCATATTTAGATGGGTTACAAGCAGAATTTCTGAAGCATGGTATTGACCCTCTTGTTGGGCCCCTCATCGATCTCTTTAATCTCTCTGTCTGTTATGGGTTTCATGATTCTTGGACTCAGCATATCATTCACCCCATTCATAAGGTAGGTGATCCCCATGAACTCAATAATTATAGGACTATCATGATTGGGCATTTCTTTGCCAAGCTTTATGCCACAGTATTGGATGTGCTTCTCTCCCGAAGTTTGGAGGGTTTCAAGGCTCTTGTTCAAGCTAGTTTTCGGCAAGATCACCAAACCATAGATCACATTCTAGTCCTCAGAGCTATTATTGAGGAGGTGCATTCCGGGTCCTTAAAGGTTTATTGTTGCTTTGTTGACTTCAGGAAAGCCTTTGACACGGTGCCTTGACATTTACTTCTTGAGAGACTTCAGTCAGTTGGCAAATATGGGCAACTTTTGTCAGTGGTTACACGGTTATATGAGACTGTGAAAGGTCGGTTTCGCTTCCCTCAAGGGCTTTCAGACAATATACTTAGCATCATAGGAGTGAAACAAGGGTGCCCCCTTTCCCCGACACTTTTTGGGATCTTTATCGACGAGCTTGAGACTTTTATTAAGGAGAACCCTCATGCAGAGGATGGTTGCCTTATTCACTATGTGCTGATTTCTATTCTCCTCTTTGCTGATGATGTTGTTCTTTTGGCCTCTTCTCCTGAGGGACTTCAGCGCCATCTGGACAAGCTTGCCGCTTTTGTGACTCGAGACAGCTGACGGTGAATCTTTCCAAGACGAAGGTTATGGTATTCAATACTACCAAAGAGGCTCTATCTCATCTCCTCTTCTCTTTCCAAGGTCGGGAGGTCGAGATCACCACCTCTTATGTGTACTTGGGGGTTCTTTTCACCGGTCCCACTTTTGGTATGAAACTTGTCGCCCAGGCCCGGGTGTGTAAGGGATATGCAACTCTGTCTTTGCTAGAGAGGAATTGCTTCAAAGCACATTTTTAGGATATACCTATGAAGATGAGGATTTTTGATGCCTTGGTCAAGCCAACTATTACTTATGGGTTAGTGGTTTGGGGTCCTAGTCTTGGCCCGATTGAGTGGTCATGGGTTGAACGAGTCCAGACACTCTTTCTTCGACGATTCATTTGTTGCAAGGGCACAGTTCCTTGCTCTATTATTCTGGCAGAGTTTGGGGCTTCTCCTCTCCAGCTTGAGATTATCTTCCTGATTATCGATTATCTTCACAGGTTCTGTACTTTCGAAGATACCCTTGAGGGTTGTAGGCAGTACCCTTACCTCGCCCTTTGCTTGTCGATGGAACTCTCTTCGAGTTCTCGAGGACGCTGGAGGAGCTAGTATTTTCAATTTTCCGCCCTCCTGGCCAGCATTCAAATTAAGATAGACAGGCTCCCCCCTTATTCTTTGGGTGTTCTCCACCTCTCTCAACTTAGTGAGCAGAGGATGCTCCACAAGATCCGGAAGGATGTTAGTCTCCAGTACACCAGATGCACTTGGATCTCTCCTGTTGCCCCTCTTTCCCCCAAGCTGTCATTCTACCGTGAGCACTTCTTCTAGATACAGGAGGGCAAAATAGTTCCTCCACAATACCTTTAGCAACACACAATGCAGTCTTCAAATCACTATTGGGAAAACTTAGAGTGTGTTCTCACCAACTCCGAATTGAGTCAGATCACCATCTTCTGATGGAGGAGCGGATTTGCTTGTTTTACCCTTTGGGTGAAGTTGAAACCCTTCATCACTTTATTTTTTGTTGTCCCATTTATTATGATATCGGGGTAGATTCCATTTATACCTTATTCATACCCAAACCAGTGGTGTCTCGCACTCTTTCTTAGGGAGATAACTCAGGTTTCACGACATAAAGTTCTCATCCAGATGGATCTCACCCTCCTCAACATCGGCTCATCACAACATACTTCACTAGCTCCGATGGACTAGGTGACTCCGGACGGAAATGCCCCACATCATCCAGTTTGGACGGAAGCAGGGTCACTAGACAATGCACCCATAGTTTGTCAGGGTTCCGAACTAACACTGGTCAGAGACATATCATGGACTTCTTCAGCTCCAGTACTTTGGCCTCGATTGTTAAGAGAGATTAGTTTCTAGGTGGTTCTTGGAGCTTGCCCCTCCTGGGCTGCTCCCTCCCCCCTTCTTCTCTCTCTCCGTTCTTCTTGGCATGCACTCCTCTCTTCTAGACTGCAGCCCTCCCCCCTTCTGCTCTCCCTTTTCTTTTCCCTTTCTCTTTGGCCTGGTTGTCGGGTTTCGTCTTGTATTTATCTTAGTTCTTTTTGTTGTTGGGTTTTTTAGCCTGCTAGCTGGCAGTCATTATTGTCCTCCTTATAGTCCCTTGGGTCTTATTTTGGCCCACTGTGGACATTAATAATATTTCATTTCATTTTATTTCTCCTTACTGACAGACACATTCTTCTGTAACTCTAAACTTTGCTGAATAGAAAAGAATAGATTAGAATAGAATGCTTTTGACATCAATGAGCCCTACGAGCCTGTGGGACTACAAAAATATAGTATTATCAATCAATATATATTATCTCAGTTGTGTAGAACTATGAAGTCTCACACATTATTTTTCTTTTTCGCTGCTAAATTTCCTGAGTAATTGTTTTGTGTCCTTGGATTAAGTCAAACCCACATAAGTTAATTTAGCTTCTAAACATTACACCCAGAAAATCCCAGAGGATGTAAGGATTGCATACTCCCATTCTCAAGTCATGAAGGCTGTTGGAAAACAAAATCAGGCTTACAAATCGTCAACTTACTGGCCTGCATCACAATTTGCCTCTTAACAGTAGGCACGATGCCCAGTCTAATCAGAAGATGTTAGCTGCTCGGTCTTGGTATTCCAGAATCCAGAGTACTGTTGTTTCAGCTTTTATTTTTGTTCTGTACTGCAATAACCAGTGTTAGAGCTGAAATCTGAAACATTCTTTTTCCTCACTCGTGTCATCATTTACACTCGTTAGAGAAAAAATGTTGAATTATATCAATTTCAGCATGAAGATCGGTTCCACTATTTTGCATCTGGTTTACAGTATATGATTGAGCCATATATGACAAGCCTAAGGAACCCTAGCCTTGCAATAGTCCGGAAAGGGAAATTACAGAAACGGTGAGGTTTACTAATGTACATGTAGAAGGTTAAATGCATCAGGCTAGTCTCACAAAGAAGTGCTATCCTATTTATGATGTAAGGGCAAAGCCGCATGTATGCTCTTGTCAATGATGAAATGAATAGAAGCACAAGTTACACTGATCACGGAGAAAAGGATCATGTAGACAGTTTGTGACAATCCATTTCTCTCACATAACAGCTCTTTTTGACAAGTCCCATTCACCTACTTTGGTCATTTGTGGACATTAATAGAATCATCTTATCTTTCACTGTTAGGATGATTTAGTAAGCCTACCTGCTAACGAATCAAATTACCTTTTATATTTGCCTAAGATTGCATTGAATCACTTTTGTACTTCCAATGCCAGATCGTATTCGTTATTCCATTCTATCACATGCCCCCAGTAATGTATTTTTCCATTACCAGCAGAAACTATTGTTCTTGCTATATACACTTCAGATTCAAAAGACAAAATTTTGAACAATGATGCCATCAAGAGTATCACTAAATTTGGTCTCAAGATAGGCACTTTCCATATTGTCTTATTATGTTTTGTTCTCACTAGGACATTGGAAGGCACAGTTTATTGTTGTCTTTATTATGTTTTTTTTCTATTCATTAGACCCTGAGTATACCTTTCCCTTTATATTTGAGCTCTATTTTCTTCGTTTAAGCCAGAATAATAATCCCAAATACAAAACATACTAAAGAAGGTCCAGAAGCGTATGGAGAATGTACACACCAAAACTCAGGGTCATAAACTGTGTCTCCCCTTCAAAAAACTTATTGCTCTCAATAAGGAGGCTAACTTCCCTCATGAAGGTCACAAATGCCTAGGTAGCATGTTATACATATTGCATGATTTCCTTCTGGGCGCTCTTAACCCTCATATCGCTGATCTTAGTTAGATTATGCATTTCCTGATAAACTTCTTAATCATCAACATAGCAAGAAAAACATTGTTGAAGTTGAGAGAAATTTCTTTAAGAAATGGAATGTGCTTGCAACAAAAATATGTAAGCTACTTCAACTACTAGCCCAAAGTACAGGGAGAAAATTTGTGTACATTCTTGTGGCTTGATCCTAATCTCCCAACTCAAAGCACATGAGCCTTTATATTATGTGCCTTTTGACCTGCACCATCTTCTCCCATAGACAACTGAGTTGGACTTGGCCTGGACTCACTATAAGGAAAAGCTAGAGTTGACAACAAATCCAGGCTAAGGTAAGACACTCTTTTCAAGCATTAAATATTGGAACTTCCTAAAAAATGTTGACCGAGTCTAATAAAAGGTTTAGAGTCAAGTCTCGTCAATACTTGCCACCTCCATCTTCTTGAGTTTCCTTTCCCTCTTCTTACAAGAAATTACTCAAGCTTTTCCAATGTGGTATTTGTGATTTTGATGCCTTGAAACATTCTATTTAATGCCCTCTTGATTTATTGGCAACTCTGAGAGCGTCATGAAAACTTTCAAGCTCTCCATCTCAACAAATTTTTTTCTGAATTGTTTTCTGGTCTCAAGCATGGCTGGACATTTTTTCAAATTTGATCTAGAGTCAAACTAGCTCTCATACCAATTGTTACACTCAAAATGAAGATATCTACAAGAAATAACACAGTATTTCAGCAAGATGATGCATTTATTAAGAATATGAAACAATTGAGGGCAGCACTTTCATAACTTGAATTATATTGGGGTGCACTTACAAACCTAGAAGAGGAGAAAGAATAAATATTAAGCATGAATGAAAAAACTCAAAAGCTACCTCCAGAACGAATGAAGTGATTACGTTTACAAAAAAATGTGTTTCTTAAGGAATGAAAGGTGAAAGATGGAAAAGATGCCATGTTTACCCTAGTATAAGGCCAAACTAGTATTAAACTGGAACCCCCTATAGCTGCATATAAGCATGTCTATCTAAGGGTGCTCCATACCTAATTAAACCGCTTTAAACAAACTGCTTTCTAATGGCTACATAATGCATAATAAGGTCTGCATAGGATAATTAAGATCTTATTGGGGCTTATTTACACTTTGATTGATCTATTTAAGCATTCTCGTGATTATTTCTTTTTTAATAAGTATAACTACAACCCTTATAGGGCTTACTTGCATTAAAATGTCTTGACAAGTG
Source organism: Wollemia nobilis (assembly GCA_028583015.1). NCBI lineage: Eukaryota > Viridiplantae > Streptophyta > Pinopsida > Araucariales > Araucariaceae > Wollemia > Wollemia nobilis. Next base: position 13,212,035 of record JAQPPZ010002969.1, on the reverse strand, counting down.
GACTGAGGACCCTTGCAGCACGTTAATCAAGTATATAAGATGCATATCAGGCCTGCTGGAGTGGTTTTTGGTCCAAAAGATATACGTAAGTTCTTTTCCTATGAGGGAGGGAGATGCATAAGGAACCACAAACAGATTAATAGCATAAACACCATTTGAAAAGATAAACTTTGTTTAGTTAACAAGTAGTACCTCAAATACATGGTCTAGAGGGCATAAAAATGGTTGTTTTGTCATTGTTCCTGGCAATATCCCTGGATGTCCGTACCAGAGTCTGTCTAGCCTGCACCAAAGGGGAGGCATCACCTGCACACAGATGGATTGTTAGAAGCATGGATGACAATTATAAACATAACAGAAAGCAAAATGTTCATCCGTGCAAAATACACAATCAAGAAATAAATTAATGAATTCTAATCGAAAAACACATACCAATATTCTATTCAGTATATTTGCAATAGCAAGTGCGCTGCGTATTTGCTTTATCTGCACCAAGAAAATAATAAAAATGGGCAGAACACAACAAAAGGACCAAAAGTCTTGATGATATTTATAGAAATAGTTCAAGTTAAACTTCTTGGAAATAATGATAGATTTTAATACTTGAAGACTATCAAAAAATAAGAAATAAAAGAATCCCATACCTGATAGTTAACCAGAGCAAAATGCGAATCAACTGAATGTTCTCCTCCTGTCAACAGCTCCTCAGGTATAGAAGAATTGAATGACAAGAACCCTCCTGGAAATAAAAATGACATTAAAAGGTTAAAGGAGCAATTGACCATAGAAAACATAATTTTCAACCGGTATCACATGGAACATCACTCTGCAATGACATTTGCCATTATGTTGCTAAAATATATACCAAAGTACTAAAGGCTTATTTATGTTGTCCAGATTTGTTCATCTAAAATTACTAGTTATATCCAATGGAAATTCTTTTGTAGTGAATCACTTTGATCACAAATATTACCATACAGTGTCTCACGTCAACAATCCATATTGTTTAACATTGAAAAACGTTATAAAATACAAATTGGTGGAATTGCACACAAAACTTTGTACTCGTGGGAACAAATTGTCAAATAATGATTTTGAGAGTTCTAGTATAGTGTTCAGTGTTCCATACTCATAGGAATCTATTTGCTCCAAGTACAGAATTTTAGATATTCGTTATAGCAGCACATTGGAGACCAGTCTGACTAAAGCCAGTAAATCCATTCTCAGCAGAGCAAGGAGTCCCTTAGCATGCAGCCAACGCAAGGAGCTTTTAGCAGGCACATATTTTGCATTTGACACGGTAATTTTCAAACATAAACAGAGAATATATTATCACAGTTGCATCACTATCATGCCCAATTCTACTAATTTTCGTTGAAGACCACGGTTGGAAAATGGATTCCACAAGCACTAACAAATAAAGCAGCATTCCTATTTGTACTATAGAATGGAGCTTAGTCTGAGCTCCTTACCATGATACCAAATCAATTTTTCTTTCAACTGAAACCATCAATAAGACCTTAAAAATTTGTATTATGTATAACATACTACACTCTTATGCATTAAAACTAATTTTACCTTTAGAATCATAGTACTCTGGACTGTCATAGAAAATCATGGCTTCACGCAGCCGATGCCGCTTACCATCAGTTCCTGCATATTGGAATGTAGTGTGCACTGCATAGGTATCAAGACCTAGTTGTGCAGGTTGGGCCTGCCATTTCAAAACGAATGGTCTTAGGATGATTGAAGAAAAACCAAAGTCCACATTTTAGTCACAAACACTTATGCCTGAACCCAAAGTACATCCTCATATAGAATCTCCAATATAGGACAAAGCTGTACCCTTTACCTGAACAAAATATGTATGACCACTGCAAAAGATACTTGCAGGAAGAATGCCTAGCTTAAGGGTACCATCAAAAGCATACACAAGTCCACTTTCTGCATCAACCGATGGGCCAAAGTTTCTATGCATAAGGTCATTAAAACCATTTTGGTCCCAAATTTTGTCGTCTGCTATAAGCATCTCATGCCATTCCTTTGCAAATCTTCTTGTCAAATTTGAAGAACGCCAGTAAAAAATTCCAATATTAAATGCGCCTGTGACTGGAAAAATAAAGGTTAATAGTTAGTTGACTAAACTTCTCAATTAAATTACAATAAGAACAATCTTTAAGTTCAATTTACAGATACCAACATTACATTTTAATAACTAGGCACAGTCTCTCTACTAGTCTTGCACATAGGCTGTCTCATAAATACTTTGCCAATAGCCCCATACATGTTAATATAATTCAATGCGCTTGTAGATCCATCTGTTTAGAAACCTTATTCTATTTCTATTCTCAGAAGAACTGCGTCACTAGTTAAGAAATGCAACAGGATCTTAGAATAACCTATGCAGGAACCTCCATGCTTTATATGCCTTCCTCTGCAGGATGCATTCTTAACAGAATAGACAAGGTCATAAAAGCATTGGAAGCTAGTCCTATGGATTCAAAGAACATAACGACATCATACCTGGCATATTATATGAGGGCATAATATAAAATGACCATTTTTCATCCTCCTAGTGAAGGAAACATCAGATTGTTTTATTCAATTGACTCATCAAGCAAGATTGTTTGAAAAAAAACATTATTAGCTTCAAAGTGAACCTAAGGTGCAATACTCATGGTAAAACAAAAAGATTATATCATTGTAAAATGGCCTCAGCATATCCATATGATTTATCATGCAATTTTTTGTGTCTTTCAATGTGGTATATAGGTTATATCTAGCCACGTAACAAGCAATTTGACGAAATCACTCTTATCCACAACATATTTGTGTCACAGTGTACAAAAGCAGTTATATTTGAGGGAGTTGAAAATATATAAGAATATTATGTAAAAGGGAGAAAATTCCAACTACATCTTTTCTATGGAAAAACAAAGTTTGAAACTTGAATAGTGTGGTTGTTAATCTTCCTCGCAGCAATACAATCATTGAATTCACATTTTTTGCTTTGCACAACTACTGCTTGTGGAGACATTGCAATACACAAAATCAACCAACAAAACAATGCACATCAGCGAGCTGCTTCATAACACGAGGATGTCAACAAATGATAGATAATATATATGGGAACAAATGCATCATTCTCTTCTAGAGATAACTGGTATCAGATTATGATGAATTGACTAAACTAATAACTGTGATGCTCACCCTTTTCCCAAGCTTCTAGCCTGTCATCGACCACTGTGGGCACCACCTGATCACTTGATGTTAAAATATCTGCTGCAGGAAAGCGAGAAAAATATGGAAGAGGATCCTGCTCCAAGAGACAGGGAAGGAAAAGATTAAATGTACTAACAAATTCTAAAATTGAAAATCATGCAAATGCAATCAGAATCAAGTAATAGAGGGCAAGTCAGAAGTCAAAGTCATATAATAAAGGCCAGTTTCTTAATTTTATGATAATAAGAGTACTCACAAAATTCATAGAAAAGGAGAATCAGGGTCTTGGAGCAAATTGACAGTAGTACAATGAAAAAAGAATGGAACTTCATAGCTTTCTCTTAATGGTGTGTCTGTTTTCCCCTCACAATCTCAAATGCCTTTATAAAGAAAGAAATATCAAGATGAAATTTTTTTGATAGAGTATCCTGGTAAATTTATATAGAGCAAAAATTAAAAACAAAGTGTATTTCATTGTCGTCATTTTGAGTTACATCCTTCAAATATTCCTTGGGCCCAAGGTGTTTTTGGATGGGTCCTGTTTTGCTATGCAGTTCAGTCTGAATTTATTATTAGATTTGCAATCAATTTTTTTTTTCTTGAGGCTAGCTATTGCATGTGTAGGTGGGATGCATTAGCTTAGCATTGTATGTGAGTGTGTGCACGCACGCTGTATGTATCTTAAAATGGCCTGGATATGCCGAAGATATGACTCCTCCAAACTGTTTAAAGTACAGCAGTTCCAACTAATGACAGTGTAATCTCATAGGTGCAATTCTACTTGGTCTACGTGATGACAATCTAATCAATCGGTGAAAGCTAGCTTTACTCAATATCCAAACCAATATGCCATGGTGGAGTAACAACACATGGCTCAAGCAAGAATTGAAGACTTCAACAATTTTAAAAGACAAATGTCATAGTTAGGAGGAAGATCTAACATTAATGCATCTTGCCAACCAATTTAGGCAATTTAAAGGACCATAACAAGTAGGTCTAAGCTTGCAACGTGGCCCTTTTAAATCAGTGGTAAGCTATATTTGACAAGCACCTTCTAAACTGTAAGGAATGGAATGCTCACATGACTTGTATTCCGCTGTTTGGATGAAATTTTTTGACAGCTTGTTAATGTATGTTTTAGGTCTATGCAAAGCTCTTCTCTGCTTTTATTGCTCCCATTAGGCATTACGTATAGAAGTGAAATTATGACAAACATGATATAAGTCAACCAGTTCCCAAATCCAGAAGGATCTTCAACATCAACAAAAGACAAAAGACATGAAAAAGATGATAGAAAAAGACCAAAACAGATAGATAAGATGAGACACTTTTATTCATGGCCGTGGATTGCCAAATTAGGCCAATGGGACTCATCAGAAATAAACTGTTACATTACACTGCAGCAACCCAAAAAGTGCTAACAAGAAAAACTAGACTATACTAAACAACCAAGAGCAAACTATACTAAAGTAAAACTATTGTACAGCATCATGGGGTGGATATGAAAATGGGTAAACTCGAAACATATTGCAAATAGCAAAGGAGTGATGTGGGAATCACCAGCCAAGGAAGGAGAGAGAGAGAGAGAGAGAGACTCACTAAATCCTAACAAAGGGACTCTTCAGCTACTAGCAAGGAAGAGTATAAGAGGGCTTTTCAACATAGTGCTGGCATAAATACAACATTTATATTGTGTAAGGGGTCCAATTTTTCAAATTGGGAGCATTCCGGTTGCAGGACCCAGGCAAGGGTTTCTGTACAGCATAAAACAGAGTGTTGGAGTTCCCATGAGGTCCTATACCCACATTGGGTGCCATTTCTTGATATGTATGCTGTATTATTCCCGAGTTGCTTTCTCAATGTTACATTGAGTTCTATGCTGTATAATTTTTTTTTTTAATGACAACAATGTGGAAAAACAAGTTCAGTGCAAGTATTTCAACGCATATTGGACAAGGAGGTGGAAAAACAAGTTTTGAATAATTTTGTACGTCTATTTTGAGCAAAGTCTTGAGAAGCTTGGATCATTTGGTATCAAATCAGCAAGTTCCTTGCGGTTGTGTGGCCATTATGATAAATGTGCATTAGCAACTGAATGCCAAGTCCTTGATAAAAGTATTGTGCATTTTAGAGGATTTCATATACCATCCATTGGGAAATCTAATAGGAATAACCGTGTTAAGCTCCAAGAGGTCAAAGGCATGATCCAAGAGTTGTCAGATACAATTCAAAATGAGTGTCAGATTGAGTCAAAAGAACATAGAGTTGCAGCTGAAACTCCAAGAAAACAAAGAGATCCTCGAAAAGTTGCTACCATAGAAGAAAGTGTTGTAGATGTACCAAATCAAGGTGCACAAGTTTACAACCTTGTTTGTGATGGAATTGCAAAAGTAGAAGGAAGATGGATGTGGTTATAGGAAAACCCCCACTAGTAGGGTGAAATCACCTGTCCAGCTATATCCCAAAATCCCCACTTAAGCTTAATTTGGAAGAACGATAAAGGAGGAATTTCCATTCATCCCTCCTTGATGATGACTTCCTTCACTGCAAACTAAATGAATAAAAAAGACTCAAAAGCTGATGCAAACTAGAAGCAAGCTATGGTGGATGAAGCTTTAGTGGTTGACAAGCTGCTTGGCCGGACCAAGATTATCAAATTAGTTGAAGTAATCCCATCAAACAAGTTGTTAAAGTGATTCAAAACAAAAGAGCAAGCACAAAATACCATAAAAAGCGGTGAGATCCAAGTGACAAAGCTGCTCAAGTAAAGCAGGGGGTAACAAGTCTCCAAAATAATTCCAACAAGAAAACTGCTAGGGGTACATCGGGTACCAAGTGCTGCCAAAAGTAATGGCATACAAACTATGAGCATCATGGATGCCAAAACATGCTTACAAAAGCATCCAAAATGTGGTGTTACCAGGGTTACCATATTTGCACTTCTCCTGCCCAGATACTAGTATTGCGTATCAGATACAAATATGGATACGGATGCATTACTTTTCACATACCATATCGACATATAAAAATATATGGTTATCACATCCTAACGTATCTGATTACATGCCTCTATATTTTCTATATCTAGTACATCCGGATATGGCCTGGACATGTGTAGATTTGTCTCTACGACATGAGATTAAAAGAACATACAATTTTTTTTTTTTAATTTAGATTAAAAAACAATGAAAATTAGTCTCCTAATTAATGAAAATATCTTATTTAAAACTTATATTTATGCAAACATTTTTATGTTTTATCTTTTTCTTTTCAAATATAAATATATATAAGCCTTTAATAATTTCATATCCATCCATATCCACATTACAGAGTTGAAAATTTGTCATATCCGTATTTGATATTGCCTTTGTATCTGATGCTGTGTCCGTTTCCATGCATCATACGGTGTTACAAATTAGCTCATAGTCTATCATCCAATCCTATGATGGATGAATTGAAAAATCTTATTACAAAGCACGAGCAATAGGGAAAATACCCTTCGAAAAGGAGGGAATGGCAAAGGAGAAATCTTGATTTTGTTTTTCTTCACTACTTCCATCTTATTCCAACAACAATTTTCTACATGTCCCTCTTAAAAGGTGCAATGAAGATTCTTCTAAAATTTGTTACCTTTTCCTTTCTGATCCTTGGGATTGTGCTTTGCAACCAAATGCTCCATTTGCGGAAACTATGGTAGAAAGTACAACATGGAGGAGTTTATCTTGCTTACATGTTGATTCCCTAAAAATGAAATTTAAGTGTTAATTCCCAAGAGTGTTGATTCCAAGAAGTAATTGGTGTTTGCCAATCAAACATCACCGGGTATGGTAACAATTAAGGCCAAATTGCTCTTGAAAATTGGGTAAAGGCATTGAAACCTATGAGGTATCAACTATGAATAACTTGGCGAGTTGACTTTGAGATGCTTTTAATAAATTATATTCGGACTTTGAGATGCATATATATATATGACAATAAACAAGGGTTTCTGAAAATTCATAACAGATGGCTTCAGAAACAATTTTTGACCTTAAAGACGTGTCTAGGATAGCAGGTCAAAACACCCACTAAATTCTACATAAATAGATAATGCAGTGTATCGTTTTTTGCAATTGGTTATATGGGATTGAAACGGGCCCCACCCGTATTACATTACCACCACATAGTGGTATTACAACAAAGCTTGAATATTATCGATGTATCACTTGGCAAGGTATGAACCTTGGTCTCCTCTTTAAGTATTGAGGAATCTAATCGCTTTAGCTAATGCCACTTTATTATAATGCAGTGTATCATTGAGAAGCTCTTTAAATATACTTTCCAAATGTGGAAAAGTATTCAAAAATATCTAAGTATAAAAATGTCACAGGAAAAATAGTTTTCAAAGGTAGGACCAGGCCTTGTTTTCAGCAGAAAATAGTCTTCCTTTTCATATGACCAAAATTTCATATAACCACAAGAGGGTTCAGAAAGGCTGCATAAGAGTCAAAATCATCAAATCAATGTGGGGGGGTTTGATTTCCTGTCAAATCAGGCCTCACCCTCTATTTCAAGGTCTAATGAAAATTTAATACAATCAAAATAGATCTTCTGCTTTGGTGGTAATATGTTGGCCAAGAGGTTGAATCTTTAAAAAAAGATTGGATTTTTACTGTTTGCATTCAAAATATCAAGAATCTTGTTGCCACATACCTCTTGTGGCAGAATGGATAACTTTCTAAACCATCCAATCTTGTTGAACCTCATGAGGGGCCCTGAGCACATGATGAGGCATTAAATATGACGAGGCTAGCATCCCCAAAACTCTGTACCATGAGATGGTCAAGACTTTGATGTCATGCTATGTTGAGTGATGCAAATTAACAGGCCACATTTATTGGAAGTAACTGGATCACTGAAAAATAACAACTGCACAGGTCTAACGAAGTTGTGAATTGAATAGAATCTTCACCAAATTGTATGGAAGAAGGCCACTGTGCTGTCATTGTGAATGAAATGCTAGGCAACCCCAGCCTGAATTTCTTCGTCACATTTCAAAAGATTCAGAGTGCAGAATAGGCACTATTGAATGCCTGAATCTGAAGCAAGGGGTGCTCTTTGATATCCTCAAAGACAAAGAATCTGACAACCAAGACTGCACTTAATCGAGAAGAATCTAATAAAATCGTAGTTGGCCCTCACTTGCTTGTCTTCAAGAAATCGAAAAATGTGATGGGGATGGCACACGAAGCCAAAGCGAAGTGGCAGCACAAAAAATAATTCTGTTGGGTTGGCCCAGATCAATGCTCTTCATGTTTGTGAAACGAACACCGTCCTTGCTGGATCCGGATAGTGTCATCCATTTGTGGATAGAGGATGCGCTAATGTTGGTGTAGAAGCTGCTCATCATCTCTGCACCAGTACCATCATGATTTGCTTCCCATCCAGGCAGAAATTACTCTGATTTCTTTTGTAGAAATATTGTTTACCAACAGGATTGCCATATTCTCACACATCCTTTGAAGGGTCTACAACCAACACTATGAACAGAATGCCATTCCACTGTCCACAAGTTAGCTGTACGTGCAGTGAACCCCATGATTCTCCAGCTCCACATGCCCTTACCAGGTCACCTTGGATTAATCATTGGGTATATTTTGAATGACACAAGAAGATAGCTCCAACAGCATGTAAGAGAGGACATTTTGATGATTGGTGCTGATATTCATCTCTTTCAAGCTATCCACAGAAACATCCTTGACTGCCTGGAATCCTTTTGGCATGGTACTGGCAATAACAGCACTAGCTCATTGAAGCTCTAATACCATGTAGGGATGGTAAACACTCTTCAATATACTCCAGGATTAACACCTCAAGTACTAACTCATAATTTTCAGATCACAACTTCCTATAGAATACACAATAGAAAACATTGAATCTCATTTCCTCCATATGATGATACAAGATGTGCTCAGGGGATTGAATACCACGAAGAGTTTTTGCACTTAAATAACAAACTGCATAACAGACTTTATCAAGTTAAAGCTTAACAAATTCTTGGCTTATGGCTAGAAAACAAATAAGTTACAACTAAACAGAATCTACTTATAATCTTTAAATCCAGAGTTCAAAACAAACTGTTAAATATGAAGATTCTTAAGTAGTAGTTACACTAAACTTCAAAGTTGAAGTTACAAGAACATAGAAAGCACTCTATCATGTAGAGTGAAAAAGCCAAATCATAACATTTTCAAAGGAAGAAGAAGACTAGTCACAAATTTGAGAAGTCCATTGTAACAGTTTTTACAGTTGGGAAATAAGAATGTATTGTTCCACAGTGAAAATATATCTCCGTGGCTCTATTATAAAGTGTTCCAAATGGAATAAAAGCAGATCAAGATTTTCTCCATGAATTTTTCTACCCTAATAGGGTTTATGTACTTTAGATATTTGTGTTTCTTGTGTGGATGCATATTTATTTTTGTTTAAATAATGCCACCTTTCTTTGTCATGGACCCCCACTTGAACCTTAAAGAGGGATGTTAGAATGCACTCTTGCCTTGCATCCAATGCCAAGATCAAAGGGGAGATCTTAGAACGTTTAATCTTGTCGCAGATCCCCCAAGTCAAAGGGAGAGGACTATAATAATTTCTTATGATAAAATACTTAATATACCTTGTGGATGTACTTGACTCTTGATATTTTACTATAACATTTGGGCTTAGGGTTAGGCTTTACACCTAGGCTAACCACCAATAGATTATTCTTTAGACCATTAAGATGGCAAACAGAAATTTTAGGACCATATGGATGCCTATAAAATGTGAGCCCAAACCTCCTTAGGTATCACATTGTATTGCACAATAACCCTCTGTCATGCTTGTGACTATGGATATCTATAGTAAATATAATTTGCTTGGTAACAAGTATCACTCATTGGTTTTTACCGGACACTTAATGGCTTTCCACTGTAAAATTATGCTTGGTGTCCTCTCTTTTGTTGACATTCTTTTTGTTCTTGATGATAGATCATACATTGCTATGGTGATATGTTGATGAAATGAAATGAAATATTATTAATGTCCATGGTGGGCCAAAATAAGACCCAAGGGACTATAAGAAGGACAATAATGACTGCCAGCTAGAAGGCTAAAAAGCCCAACAAAGAAAAGAACTAAGATAAATACAAGATGAAACCCAACAACCGGGCCAAAGAGAAAGGGAAAAGAAAAGGGAGAGCAGAAGGAGGAGGACTACAGTCTAGAAGAGAGGAGTGCACGCCAAGAAGAATGGAGAGAGAGAAGGAGGGGGAGGGAGCAGCCCAGGAGGGGCAAGCTCCAAGAACCCCCCAAATGAGGAGATTTTTCTTTATAAGTTCAGTTTGTTGCTATTACCATTGACACTAGATATTCACTATTGTTGTTAAACTCTAACTTAGAAGTCATGTATGTTTAGAATAATCCTTTTATGACTACTCTATAACTTCCAACATGGTGGTCTTAGAGCAAGATTATGCTTCACTCTCTGAAATTTGATCATGCTAGTGATTCAGGCATGTGACCTTGTTGGGGCATGCCTTTATGCCCGAAAACCTTTTTTTTGTATTTTTTTTTTTTTTTTGGGGGGGGTGGATCCTAACCACATTGTCAAGGGCATAACTTTGTGCTCAGGAATCCGTTCAAGAAGCATTGGAAAACTTTGATGGAGAAATGAAATGAAATGAAATATTATTAATGTCCGTGGTGGGCCAAAAAAAAGACCCAAGGGACTATAAGAAGGACAATAATGACTGCTAGCTAGAGGGCTAAAAAGCCCAAAAAAGAAAAGAAACTAAGTTAAATACAAGATGTAACCCGAAAAATGGGCCAAAGAGAACAGCCACATATAAAAAAGTAAAAACGCTCCGAAGGCCCTCAAAAATGCAAAACAAAATATTTACTAAAAATAGTAATTTTTTATTTTTAGATATTTGTAGCCAAAATGTATGCCTAGCCCTGTTGACACATCAATAGAAAACAAAACACAAAAGAACAAGTCATATGGATGTAATTTTTATTTAATATGCACTTTGTAACTCATGGAAGGTAAACCACCACATTTCCATATGGGTGACCATCCACATTCAATATGATGAATTTTCAACCCACCAAATATTGAATAAAGAGAGATCCACCCGACTGTAAAACACACGAGTAATGGATGCAATGTTATAGCTTCGCATCTCTTCTGAGAGATTGCTTGCATTGCACTCTATTTTCTAAGAAATAAAATCATTATGTTATTTTGCTTATATTTTTGTGTTCTTATTTGTTATGCTTTGTTATTTCTGAATTGCACTCTTTCTTAATCTATCTTAACTCAAAATTGTGAGTTTCTAATCAACTAGAACTAAATGACTAGAGAGAAAATTTTGGAGGTCAGGGTTTTGCAGGATTTTGGAAAATTCCCTGCATTTCTAAGACCATATCTCTTCAAACAAGTATTGGATTTAAGCACTTCTATGAAACTCATAATTTTGACTGATCCGAAACTCATAATTTCGAGATAAGGAAGATCAAAAAAGAGTGCAATTCAGAAATAACAGAGTATAACAAACCAGAACACAAAAATATATAAGCAAAATAGCATAATGATTTTATTGCAAGCAAATCTCTGACAAGAGATGTAAAGCTATAACAATACATCCATTACTCATGCCTTTTTACAGTTAGAGATGCATCTCTCTTTATACAATATTTGGTGTGTTGGGGATCCACTGTAGTGAATATACAAGGTCACTCCTATGGAAATGCAGTGGTTCACCTTCCATGAGTTAGAAGGTTACCCGTATGGAAATGTGGTGGTTCACCTTCCATGAGTTACAAAGTGCATATAGAAAAAAAAGATTACATTCATATGACTTGTCATTTTGTGTTTTGTTTTCTCCTAATGTGTCAACATGGCTACAAATGCATTCTAGCTGCAAATATCTAAAAATAGAAAATTATTATTTTTAGAAAATATTTTGTTTTGCAATTTTCAAGGCCTCCGGCATTGTTTCCATGCAGTTGGTCTAGGAAATCCATGCCAAGAATTTGGCATGGATTTCCTCTCAAAAGTTCTAGATCTTCCTCTAAGCTTTCCAACACATTTTGAATGGATCAAAACAAAGTCCTGACACAAAGTTATGCCCCCAACAGTATAAATAGGATAAAAAATAGGTTTTGGGCATTTTCGAGCATTTTTTGACATAGAGCCAATGCCCCAAAGTTGTAATTCATCCTCTAAGCTCTCCAATACATTTTGAACAGATCAAAACAGAGTCCTGAGCACAAAGTTATGCCCTGAAAAGGTCACATGCCTGGATCATTCATGTGACATGTTTTTTTACACTTCAAGACGTTTAAAATGTCTACTTCATGACAAGACATTGGGTAATATAGACGGGGAAAAGATATGCTAAAGTTCAAATTTCAGGACACAAGTTATTAGCAATTTGAGTAAGCAAAGTGTTACATTTTGCAAAGTGGAAGGAAAAAAAACAGATGTACTAGTCTATAAAACTTTATATTCAATTATTTGAGGGGAGAGAAGAACTTTTGAATGGAAATATTAATGAAACCCTAGCTTCTTAAAATATGAAATTTTGGGAATATGAGTCACTTTGTGAAACACTATAGATGAATGTTAAGGAATTGGGAGAGAAACAAAAAACTGCAAGTGCTAAACCAATAACTTGTATAGCAAATTGATGAGGTAAGAAACAATGATTCTTTTAATAACTGTCCATTTCACCAAAATACTTATGATGATGATGATGATGATGATCCTATTGATAATGATGGTGTTCTTATTCCTTAATATGGACTGAAGAGTAGATTTATATCTTTATTAGAGCTCAAGGTGCTACAAGATGAAAAATTGGAAGGCAGGGTTTCATCAGTTGATTGTTCATCAAGGTTGTATGGGTGCGAGGTGTGCAAAGTGAGTACAAAGTACATGGTGCAGATCCGGATAACTGGGATACATAGGGACGAGGGTGCAAAGGTGTACAGGGTGCAATGATGCAAGGATTCACAGGGTACAGCTACTGAAAGATCTGCAAGGTGCAACAATATGAAGGTCCACAAGGTTCAAACCTTATAAAATTAGGCACATTGTAACAAAATCCTAGAGTTGAAACATGACCTTGGGGATGTTGTAATAAAATCTAAAGCCATAACACAAGATCAAAACAAAAATTAGAAACAATAAACTAGATTCAAATATGAGAGTTGCAGAGGCAATGAAAAGCAGTTAAAAGTAACGACAGAAAAAACAGTGACTAGTAAGTCATTACCATTTTGTCTTTCTTGTTGCTTTTTATTTTTTATTACAAGGTTTGACTCAAGTGAGTACCTAAATGAGGGCCAACATACCAAATGTGCCAAAGGTCACCACCTCACACCAAAGGCATGTCTTGAGCCTTTCACATCCATACCCCAATACCTAGTGCAGGCTCATCTCAAGTGCAAACCAGAAATGGTGCTGTAAGTGCACTCAAAAAACAAAGTTGCTCATGTAATACAAGTGATTTATCAAATCAAGATCTTATTGCTTCTTATGCTTGCAACACCTAAGTATTTTATCAGTTATGAGATTCTCGATGATGTTGGACTAACTCTTCTTTAGGATGGTACAAAGCCTCTTCATTTATTGGGCTACTTCAGGATTCTTTTTTTGTGAAGGATGATGCTTGCCCATCTAATAAAGAAGTTGTCTTCATTGATGGCTCTTCTCATTATGAGATTTCGGATAGACAAGATGATCCTTCTTATGATGGACGAGACGCATGAGAATGGAGAGCATATGCAATACACTTTGGAACTTGAGCTGCTTAATATAATGGATTGGACTAGTGGGAGACTTGAAAAGCTGAACAGGGCATTAAGATTCTAATTACATTTGAGATGGGATTTGAGAGAGTAAGTCTTCGTTATTTTGGACCTAATACTTCATCTGTACTAGAAAAGAATACAATCTTTGTACCAACCAAGATTCCTTGTGGTCGAGAGGACATGGATACCTTAACTAATTTGATCAGCCTACATCTACACCTTGTGGCATTTATGGTAGCCAAACATCTTTAAGTCAAAGATATGGACAAAGGAGAACTCATCACTATCAACTTCATTACCAAGGGGATAGGCATTGGAGAAATGGTGCTCAAGAGCATTAATATGTGGACCATGTTTAGAAATGGACCCACCACAAATAGCATCGTTGACATCAAAGGTGTATTTAAAAGAATTGTAGACAAGCAAATTGATATGTCTTTATTTGCTAAATCAGTTTTGGTATTATGTGTTATTTTGTAATTGTATGCAAAGTGTTTGAAAAAATGTGCGTACATACATTTAATTATGTTATAAAGTGCAATTTAATATTGTACGTAATAATAAAGTGATGTGTCGGCTAAATTACAAGTTATAAACTAGTTTGTCCTCTAGTGGGAAATGTCATGTAAATGCAAAGATCAAATGCATATGAAATGTAATTTGGGGAAGTTATGAGGTAGTTGGAGGGTAACTACTTTTTGGGTGTATAAATAAGCCCTCCCCTCATTCATTCAAGTTGTTCATTCATTGAAGTGGTTCAGGGGTTCATTCATTCAGCCAGGGCATTGAAGGCAGTCATGCAGGTTGGTGGATTAATGGAACAGCATTGGTACGTGTGAGAGTTGATGCATATGTGCATAGGGCATGATGCAGTCCAGTCTTGTATGCAGCCATGAAGAATATTCTGCCTAGGGTTTGCAGGCTGCAGATTGTAATGTTGTACTGTAAATGCCATTGTTAATATAAAACTGCCTGTATTTACTGTTATCTACCATTGCTGCTGCTATTGCCATTGCTGTTGTTATTATTGTTGTTGCAGGTTCTGTGCATTATTATTGTTGTACTACAATGACTGCAAATCTGTAGAATTATTTAAGTAGAAATGGAATTGTGTGTAAGCATGTTAAATTTCATTTCTACATTTGGCGTCGTTGCCTTGGATGAAGAGGCATATGTGATAAGGCAAAGAGATGAATGACACATTCCAGGTGCGAGAGGAAGGAGCACGATACCACTAAGACGAAGTGCACGACTGGCAAATCTAAGGATGTAAGTCGAGACCAAGTTCCACAACCAGAGGTAGAACAAGACGAGAGTCCCAGAGCATAGCGAGAAAGATGGGAAACATTGCTTATAGGAATGGACGGAGTACAAGAACCACCTAGAGTCAAGGAAAACATTGACGTGAGGGAATACATTGACGCGGAAACTATGCGAGGATATGATGAGTGGATGGTAACATCTGAACAAGCAGCAAGAAGGTTGCAGAGGAGTGCAAAGGACAGGTGTCAGGCACTAGAGAAACAGCATGCGAGGTCTCAGGAAGAAAGACCAGGGCCACAACCAACATTCCCGTGAAGGAGGTCACGGAGTGAGGACGGACAGGAAGTCGGGATATGGGATAAGGTACCTAGGATAGAAAGATCCAACGAGGAGTAGCATAGCAGATCACCCAGTAGGAATCAGTCAAGTATTCCGAACGTAACCAATGGCTAACATAGCCACCAAAGCAAGGAAACTAAGGTGTCCACTTTTCACAAGAGAAGGGAAGGAAGACCCGATTAGGCATTGGAGAATTTGTCACATGGTGTGGAAAGCGACTAGGCAGAACAATGAGGCAGACTGGAGGTGGTTATTTCCTGCAACGTTTCGAGAATTTGCAATAGGCTGGTATATAGCATTACCAAAGGATAAGTTCCAAACATGGGAAGCATTGCGTGATGCATTTGTGGAAGAATTTCGATCATATGATAATGACGAAATTTATAGCATACAAGGAGAGAATGAGTTTGTTCGTTCTTACAATCGAAGGTTGAGTAGGTTGCTTGACCCTCTATTACAAAAATCGGCAAAAAATCGCCGAAATCGCGAGTTAATCGCGAGTCATTCGTGAAACAAGTGACTCGGCAACTTATCGCGAGTCCGGCGATTTTTTGAAAAAATCGTCAAAAAATCGGCCGCAGCTGCGCGGGTAGAGGCTGCGGCCGATAAATAGAAAAAAGCAAGTGTCTTTTTTAATTACCTCTCTTGACCTCTTGCAAAGACCAAAAAACTCTCTGCTACCTTGCTACCTTATCTAATATTTTTTAAACATTAAAACAGCTTCCAGAATGTTGCTGCCCCTCGACCCCGCAAGGGACGCTGTCCCTTGACCCTGCAAGGGGGCTCCCGCCCCCTTGACCCTTGACATAGGTGGCAACGGGCGTTGCCCATCATGTTCATGATGTTCATGATGTGAGAGTTGATGCATATGTGCATAGGGCATGATGCAATCCAGTCTTGTATGCAGCCATGAAGGATATTCTGCCTAGGGTTTGCAGGTTGCAGATTGCAATGCTGAAACTGTAATGCTGAACTGTAAATGCCATTGTTAATATAAAACTACTCGTATTTACTGTTATCTAATATCTACCATTGATGCTGCCATTGCCATTGTTGCTTCTATTGTTGTTATTGCTGCTGTTATTATTGCTCTTATTTCTGTTGTTATTGCTGTTAATGCTGTTTTTGTTATTGTTGTTATTGCTGCTATAAGGACAAGAGAGACTAGGACTAATGTTAGGACAAGAGGCAAAGGAAGACAATAGATAGTGGGCTTATTGAGGCATTTTGAGTCTTGACACATTTTGTAATTTGTACCTTTTCATATTATAAGCAATACAGGATGTGTTTTGTGAACTTTTGTCACTTTCATGTGTACTTAAAGCTTGAGCCTTGTATCATATATTGACTTGAATTGTTGCTTTTATTGCAATATTTGATTTGCATAATGTTAATTCATTGTAAAATGCATGAAAAAAATAAAAAAAATAAAAAATAAACGTTTTCTTTGGTTTTTTTTTTCCGATTTTTCCCCAGCCGGTATACTACCCGATTCTGATTTTCTCTACTATGGTTTGACCATGTGGAGAAAGACCACTCAGAGGAATCGAAGAGTATGTGGTTCATAGATGGACTTCTCCCTATGTATCAAAGGAAGATGAAGACATTTCCTCCAAGATCATACCAAGAGGCTTTGGATTATGCCTTGATTTGGGAAAGTGATGCAAAAACCTCATCGATGAATGGGCATCATGTTAATGCATATGAGAGTAACTCTGTAGAGGAAAGTGATTCTAATATTGAGGATAACTTAGACAATGAGAGTGATTGTGAGGATGGAAGTGCTTCTGATGTGGAGACTGATTCAGACGTTACGAGTGATGATTTTGGGGAGGAGAGTAGTTCATTGCCACAATATTGGGGTGGAGACGTCAAGAAAGAAAGCGAATCCCACGAGACGACTGATGACTCTGAGGACAAGTATGACTCAGAGAGTGCAAGATCACCACAGGTATATGCAACACCAAGGGAGATGGTACAAAGAAGAGATACCACTAATGAACCAGTCTATAACAACCGTCAGAGAACTCGCAGACGGAGACTTCAATATGATAGTGAGGGAAGACCTATTGTGCAATGTTGGCAATGCCAATTGTGGGGGCATTTTGCACGTGATTGTCAAAGTACTGCAAAGCAAGATGAACCAATTATTCATCAAGATTTTGAACAGTCTAAGGTGGAGTCATGCCTAGACTCATTTGAGGATGACCCGTCTAAGGTGAAGCCGTCTGAGAAGGACCCGTTTGAGGCAAAGCCATTTGAGGACTTGTCTGAGGATAACTCGTATGAGGCGAAGCCGTCTGAAAAGTAGTCGTCTAGAGGGTACAGGTTTGAAGGCTACCCGTTTGGAGGCTACACGTCTGAGGCGTACCCGTTTGGCAAGTACACGTCTGCAAGCTACTCGTCTGAGGCTTACACGTCTGGCAGTTACACAGAGGAAGTTAGACGTCTGACAGGTTACCCGTCTGAGGAACCTACACGTCTGGCAGGTCACCCATCTGAGGAAGTCCACCCGTTTGAGACGTCTATCCGTTTAGACCTATTGAGACGTCTACCCGTCTACATTGTTCGCCTTAGACGTTTACTTGCTTGTCCTAGATGTCTATTTATTTGTCTTAGACGTCTACTGTCTAGACGTCTACTTGTTTGTCCTAGACTTCTACTTATTTGTCTTAGACGTCTACTGTCTGGACATCTACTTGTTTGTCTTAGATATCTACTGTCTAGACATCTACTTGTTTGTCTTAGACGTCTACTGTCTAGATGTCTACTTGTTTGTCCTAGACGTCTACTTGTTTGTCTTAGACGTCTACTGTCTATGGTTGTCCTAGACGTCTACATGTTTGTCTTAGACGTCTACTATCTAGACATCTACTTGTTGTTTGTCCTAGACGTCTATTTGTTTGTCTTAGACGTCTACTGTCTATGTTTGTCCTAGACGTCTACATGTTTGTCTTAGACGTCTACTGTCTAGACATCTACTTGTTTGTCCTAGACGTCTACTGTCTAGACGTCTACCCTGTTGCCCTAGACGTCTACTATCTAGACATCTACTATGTTGTCCTAGACGTCTACTGTCCAACCCGTCTAGACCGTACATGTCAACTGGCAACCCGTCTAAGTTCGTACCCGTCGGACTTCTCAATCCGTCTAGCCTTAACCCGTCAGAGACTACGTCGTCAAGGATTGTCATCATGGACATTGTCGTCAGAGATGTTGTCGTCTGAGGCAATGCAGTCAAAAAAGTTGTCGTCAGAAGTACAATCCAACAAGGGAGATGTCTATCAGAGGTTGATAAGAAAGCAGTGAATTAGAGCTGAGAGGAAGCAGTTTAAATAAGTTGTGTGAAAGTTTCCAAATGGTTGACGAGTAGAAAAATTTGACTTTGACAATGATGGGGACGCGCGAGGGATGCTACCCCTCGACCCCACAAGGGCTCCCGCCCCTTGACTCCCGACACAGATGGTGATGGGCGTTGCCCGTCATGTTGATAATGTTGTTGATTCCAAAAAGTGCAGTGAACAATCAGAGAATACGGGTCCTGTTGATCATGTTGATGTTACACCTAATTGCAGCCAGTGACTTACACCATCCGAGACCAAGGTGTTACGAGCAACAGTCTGTAGTGCAGTTTGTTGCAAAAGATGTATGGAACCAAAGGAAGCGCAAGGAGCGTGACAAGCATTATGTTACATTGTTCAGTACTTCTATTCCCAGTGTTTAGCTCGTGTCGTCGAGGACGCCGACCAGTTTAGAGGAGGGGATAGATGTAGACAGGCAAATTGATGTCTTTATTTGCTGAATCAGTTTTGGTATTATGTTATTTTGTAATTGTATGCAAAGTGTTTGACAAAATGTGTGTACATACATTTAATTATGTTATAAAGTGCAATGTAATATTGTACGTAATAATAAAGTGATGTATTGGCTAAATTACAAGTTATAAACTAGTTTGTCCTCTAGTGGAAAATGTCATGTAAATGCAAGATCAAATGCATATGAAATTTTATTTGGGGAAGTTATGAGGTAGTTGGAGGGTAACTACTTTTTGGATGTATAAATAAGCCCTCCCCTGATTCATTCAAGTTGTTCATTCATTAAAGTGGTTCAGGGGTTCATTCATTCAACCAGGGAATTGAAGGCAGTCATGCAGGTTGGTGGATTAATGGAACAGCATTGGTACATGTGAGAGTTGATGCATACGTACATAGGGCATGATGCAGTCCAGTCTTGTATGCAGCCATGAAGAATATTCTGCCTAGGGTTTGCAGGCTGCAGATTGTAATGCTGTACTGTAAATGCCATTGTTAATATAAAACTGCCTGTATTTACTGTTATCTACCATTGCTGCTGCTATTGCCATTGTTGTTGTTATTATTGCTGTTGCAGGTTCTGTGCATTATTATTGCTGTACTACAATGACTGCAAATCTGTAGAATTATTTAAGTAGAAATGGAATTGTGTGTAAGCGTGTTAAATTTCATTTCTACAAGAATAGGAAACAAAAGTCGAGCAATAAATTCAAGGACAACTATTGTTAGAATGGTTTTGGATATCATCATTCAAGTCAGCCATGACGCTTTTCTACATCTCATTTTTGACATATCAATAGCCATATTCATTTGCATCGAGCTCTTAGGATGCATATCATGAGTTCAAGGGAGGAATACAAACCCTAAAGGGATACTGTCACAATCAGATTCTTATAGTTACTCATGCCAGTATAATGATTACAAACCTAACCATGGTTGGAGCAATGATGTATCTTTCAATCATTATGTGTTCACATTCAAGGGTGAAACCATAAGGCTTTCATGCATATAGACCTTTTGAGACTTATCAGCATCATAATGGATAGAGAACATGTAGGACCATCATAGATATGATGATTGGTTTATCTTCATGGAGTTTTGAGTGATATGACGTGAACGTGGTCTTTGATTTGATATGACTAGTGGATGGACGGTTTTTTGTGGCATGTGAATAGTTCTCTAGTGACATCTAGCATTTGACTTATGAGGTAGATTATACCATAGTTAGGAAAATCACCGATTTTCCAATTTTTTGTGATTTTTTCAAAATTCTGATTCAACTTGGCTCGAAATCGGGAATCGCTGATTTTTGGCGATTTTGTCCCTTTTTTTTTTTTAAATCGGCAATTAAATTGGGAGAAATCAGGAAGCATATTCCCAAAGATTAAATTTAAGGTCAAAATTTAAAAAACTAGGTCTAGGGTTTTTTTTTTTTTTGGTTTCTCCTCCTTTTAAGTAAATCTTGCTACCTGATAACTATGTATGCAAGCCTATTTTTCAACAGTCAATGTTTCAAGTTTAAACCTTAAACCCTAGTCTAGGGTTTCAGGTTTAGGCTTTTTTTCTCCTTTTAAGTAAATATTGCTCCCTGATAACCATGTATGCAAGCTTCAGCTGTCAATGTTTCAAGTTTTAACCCTAAGCCCTAGTGTAGGGTTTCGGGATTAGGGGTTTTTGTTTTTCCTCTCATCTTAAGTAAATATTGCTGCCTGATAACTATGTATGCAAGCCCATTTTTCAGCTGTCAATGTTTCAAATTTAAACCCTAAACCCTAGTCTAGGGTTTAGGGTTTAGGTTTTTTTTTTTAAGTAATTGTTTGTAACTTTGTTGTTACTTGTTTCCATGTGCAGGCATGAAAAAAATGGCGAAAAGAGATCCAGCATGGGCGTATGGAAGGGAAGGGGAAAAGAAAGGGGAAGCTATATGCAATTTTTGTGACACTCTTTTTCATGGAGGCATTTACTATCTCAAATTCCATTTGGCCAAGAAAACTGGCAATGATGCCAAGCCATGCCAAAAAGAGGAGGAAGAAGTTAGACAAAAAGTAGATGCTATGATCTCTGGCTCACAGGAAAAGAGACAACTCAAACGAAGACAAACTAAGGCCATGTCATCCCCTTCTTCTCGAATTTCCTATACCAGTAGTAGCTTAAGCCAGTTTCAACATGAGAGTTTGAGTCCATCAATTGCACAAGCAAGGAGTGGGACGAGAGAGTCCAATTTTGTAGAGTGTTCCATGCCAAGGCCACAACCCACGCTTGAGGGTATGGCTGTGTGGAACCAGGAGAAGCACACGCAGCGAGGACAGCCATTGCCACTTTTTTGTATTTTTCTGACATTCCTTTCAATGTGGCAAGGTCTCCATACTGGCGGCGCATGATAGATGTCGTTGCAAGTTGCAGCGCAGGATTTAAGGTGCAAACTTTTGATGACCTTAGGTGCCCTCTCCTTCAACAATCTAAGGACAACATTCAGGTTGTGCTTAAATTTATACACATGCATGATTAAATTATGTTTTTAAAAAGCAAACTTCGAAAAAATCAAAGGGGATTAAATTTATACAAACGCATGATTAATTTTTTTTTTTTTCAAGGTGTGCTTGAAGACCAGTGCAAGGTATGGAGGACGAAGGGTTGCAGTATCATGTCTAATGGTTGGACCGATGGGAAGGGAAGAACCTTGATTAATTTTTTGGTTGCTTCTACAGGAGGAACTGCATTCCTCAAGTCAATAAATGCAACAGCACAAGAGTGTCGAAATGCTTGCAGAGTTGTTGGGGGAGGTGTTGGAGGTTTGGGAGGAGAATGTTGTCCAAATCATCACGGACAACGCAGCAGTGTATAAAGCAGCCAATAAGATTTTGGAGGAGATATTCTCCACTATTGTTTGGACCCCATGTGCAGCCCATTGTCTCGATTTGCTCCTTGAAGACATTGGGAAATTACCTTGGGTGGTAGAGGTTGTATAGAAGGTTAGAGGCGATATATTGGTGGGAGGGAGCTAGTGCGGACTGGAATTACAGGCTTCGCCAGAAACTTTGTGACATTGCAAAGCATCTATAATGCAAGAGGGCCATTGAAGCAAATGTTTGTGAGAAACGATGACTGGAATTCCAAACAAGCTGCAAGATACCAATTCTCACCTGAGGGGCAGAATGTATATGCCTATTTGTTTGAGGAGGCCTTCTAGACAACCATGGATGAGGCCATCAAGGTACAAGACTAAGTTTATTAATTTATTTTTTTAATTTAAAATATTTTTCCATTTGGGAATCTTGTATTGTATTTTGGAATTATTTTTTTTGTTGTTAAATTTTATTTATTTAAATTATTTTTCCTTTTTTTTTTTTTAGTTGCCAAAGCCTTTGGTGAAAGTTCTTCGTCTTGTTGATGGAGAAAAATTTGCAATGGGATATGTATATGAGGCTATGGACAAGGCAAAAGAGGCAATTGCCGCATTTTATGGATATGCCCGCACCAATTACGATCCCATTTGGACAATCATTGATAACCAATGGACATCTCAGATCCATAGCCCTCTTCATGCAACAGGTTACTACTTCAACCCCGAAATTTTTTATTCTACTACATTACATGCCGATTATGAGGTAAAGGTTGGCGTTCAAGCTTGCATTGACTGCATGTTCCCTGATAGGAAATTGCACGATAAGGTATGTGAAGAGATACAGGATTATAAGGAATGTCGAGGCCTCCTTTTCCCATCCGAGCAATGCAAGATAATGAGGTCAAAATTGAGGCCAAGTAACCCTCATCAAATTATTATTTATTGTCTTTTGATTTTGTTTTAAAAAATAATTCAATTTACTATTTTACATGTGAATTATTAAATTTCTTTTCTTTTTTTTGTTGTTTCTAGATTTATGGTGGGAGGACTTTGGTGATTTTACGCCCAATTTGCAACGCATGGCCATCAAAATCTTATCTCAACCATGTAGCGCTTCAGGTTGTGAGTGCAGTTGGAGTATGTTTGAGCACATACACTCCAAAAGGCGCAAGAATTATGCAATAAAAGTTGAATGATCTTGTGTTTGTGCATTACAACCTTCGCATCCACCATAAAACTATTACAGAAACAAGTACCGAGCCCATTGACCTAAGTGACATTGATCCATCATCTAAATGGATCACAGATCCAAAGCAGAAGCAGCAGGAAGAGCCTCTCTTCTCCCCGGATGAATTACAAAACATTGAAGACCTAGCGAAGGAGATAGCAGCCAGGGACCAAGAAGAGACACGAGGCACAAGAAGCAACAAGGGCGCATCAACAAAGAGAGACTAGAGCTTCTGCTAGGGCAAAGGGCAAAGGACTTGCAAGACACTAGATAATGGGCCTATTGAGGCATTTTGACACATTTTGTAATTTTACCTTTTCAAAATTCATATTATAAGCAATACAAGATGTGTTTTGTCACTTTCATATGTAGTTATAGCTTGTATGATGTATCACTTACCACTTTCATGTGTAGTTTAAGCTTACAATCTTACATCATTAATATTTGATTTGCATAATGTCAATTCATTGTGATATGCATGAAAAAAACTTTTTTTCAATGAAAACTTATGTTTTCTTCGGGTTTTCTTTTTGCCAATTTTTTCCCAATTCCTGATTTTTCCCAATTCTTTCTCCAAATCGATACCGAGCTGATTCCGATTTTCGTAACAAATACAATGATATATTCTTACTTCCTCTTTTTATGTCTTAAATGGATTATCGCTTAGTAGTGTTATTAATTTAGATTGAAATTTATGGCATTTGTGTTTCATATGGTGTGAGGTGTAGCATATAGAAAGTATTGTTGATAAAAAACAATATAATGGAAAGATTGATTTACAAAAGAGTCAAACACAAGTACACAAACAACAAATCCACAAGAAAGCACTCTTCATACTATGTTGATTAAGGTTCATATATCAAAAGATGGAAGGGGTGGTAGATGTTGTAAGCATACAAATTGACACGTCTGCATGAATGCATGTCTAAATGAGTGCATGAATGCATGTTTGAACGAGTGTATGCATGGGTAAATGTATATGCATATGAATGTATTGATATTGCATGTAAATGGTATTGTGTTGTGTGTGTGTGTGTGTTTGTCACATAATATTGTTTATGTACATGGCAAAGTGTTTGTAATAATGTTATGTAATGGGGCGATTTTAATGTTTTAAGTAAATGGGTAGTTAGGTGGTAGTCGGGTAGTTGTGAACCGTCTACCGATCCCATCATGCCTGTAAGAATGCATCTATGAGGGGCATGCAAGTAGTTCAATGTTGGTAGATTGTTTGTCAAAGTATTTTGTTTTGCAAATAGTTGTGCGGGATGCATGTTGTGAATACAATATATCCATTCCCAAACCACTGACCCATAAGTAATAATTGGCTTGACCAAGGCATCAAAAATCCTCATCTTCACAGGTATATCCTGAAAATGTGCTTTGAAGCAATTCCTCTCTAGCAAAGACAGAGTTGCATATCCCTTACACACCCGGGCCTAGGCGGCGGGTTTCATACTAAAAGTGGGACCAGTGAAAATAACCCCCAAGTACACATAAGAGGTGGTGATCTCGACCTCCCGACCTTGGAAAGAGAAGTGGAGATGAGATAGAGCCTCTTTGGTAGTATTGAATACCATAAACTTCGTCTTGGAAAGATTCACCGTCAGCTATCTCGAGTCACAAAAAGCGGCAAGCTTGTCCAGATGGCGCTGAAGTCCCTCAGGAGAAGAGGCCAAAAGAACAACATCATCAGCAAAGAGGAGAATAGAAATCAGCACATAGTGAATAAGGCAACCATCCTCTGCATGAGTGTTCTCCTTAATAAAAGTCTCAAGCTCGTCGATAAAGATCCCAAAAAGTGTCAAGGAAAGGGGGCACCCTTGTTTCACTCCTATGATGCTAAGTATATTGTCTGAAAGCCCTTGAGGGAAGCGAAACCGACCTTTCACAGTCTCATATAACCGTGTAACCGTTGTCAAAAGTTGCCCAGAGATGCCAACTGACCGTAGTCTCTGAAGAAGTAAATGTCGAGGCACCGTGTCGAAGGCTTTCCCGAAGTCAACAAAGCAACAATAAACCTTCGAGGACCTAGAACGCGCCTCCTCAATAATAGCTCTGAGGACTAGAATGTGATTTGTGGTCTGGTGATCTTGCCGAAAACCAGCTTGGCCAAGAGCCCTGAAACCCCCTTCCTCCAACCTTCGAGAGAGAAGCACATCCAATGTTGTGGCATAGAGCTTGGCAAAGATATGCCCAATCATGATAATCTTGTAGTTATTGGGTTCATGGGGATCACCTGCCTTTTGAATGGGGTGAATGATATGTTGAGTCCAGGAATCAGGAAACCCAGAACAGACAGAGAGATTAAAGAGATCGGTGAGGGGCCCAACAAGAGGGTCAATACCATACTTCAAAAATTCTGCCTATAACCCATCCAAATCTGTTGCTTTGCTCGTACAGAGTTTCTAGATAGCCTGCCTGACAAGACCAGTAGAAAAGAGGTGGCAAGAAGAGGGGGGGAGGGAACAGTAATAGGAGGCTGATTTGGGATGGTATAGAGGGAAGAGGCATGAATGGTCCAAGAGGAAAGATCGATCCCACGAGTAATTCGATCACAGGGGAGGATAAGGGCCAGAAGGATTTAGGAGATTGTTGAAGGGAGTGAATAAGATAAAGTCGATGCCGAGAGAGGAAGAGCTTCTTTCGAAGAAGCATCCTGTAGTCTTTGTGAGAAATGGTATAGAGCTGGGAAGGATTCTAAATGGCATTTTTCAACCTTCGGTGGGTAGACTTACATTCCTCATCATACCAGATGTTCATGGGGCAATGACCAGGGGGATGAGGACGAGGGGGAGGACGAATAGTGTGGGGGCATGAGTCCAAAGCAGCCTTCCAAATAGTTTGGACCAAGCAAGCAGAACGATTGGAAACATCGGGAAGAGAAGACACCCTGGGGAGAACCTCACGCAACCGGTCCATGTAGGTAAAGGAATAATAATAGTCAAAGTCTATAATGACTCGAGGGGCTGAAGTGGAGGGAGGAGGGGGAGGAGTAACAGGAAGGGAAACAGTGGATAATGTAAGAGAATAACTGAAAGATCGGTAAGGGGGGGAGGGTGATCAGAGACGTTGAATCGGGAAATGAATGGAATGAGGGTGGTAGAGGAAATACAGTAGTTGATGACACTGGCTCCACCACTATGAGGAAAGCAAGTAAACCCACTGGAATCCGGAAAACAAGATATACCATTGAGAAGAACTGGCTTCACAAGATTCGTACTTTCGAAGATACCCCTGAGGGTTGCAGGCGGTACCCTTACCTCGCCCTTCGCTCCTCGATGGGACTCTCTCCGAGTTCTCGGGGAGGCTGGAGGAGCTGGTATTCTCAGGTTTCTGTTTTCCTGGCTAGCATTCAGATACGGATAGATAGGCTCCTGCCTTATTCTTTGGGGGTTCTCCCCCCCTCTCGGCTTAGTAAGGAGAAGATGCTCCACGAGATTTGGAAGGATGTTAGTCTCCAGTACACCAGATGCACATGGATCTCTCCTGTTGCCCCTCTTTCCCCCAAGTTGTCTTTCTACCATGAGCACTTCTTACAGATTCAGGAGGGCAAAATAGTTCCTCCACAATACCTTCAACAACACACAATGCATAGTCTTCGGATCACTATTGGGCAACTCAGGGTGTGTTCTCACCAACTTCGGATTGAGTCAGATCACCATCTTCCGACGAAGGAGCGGATTTGCTTGTTTTGCTCCTTGGGTGAAGTTGAAACCCTTCATCACTTTATTTTTTGTTGTCCCATTTATTATGAGATCCAAGGTAGGTTCCATTGCCTTTTCAGGGACAACTCTCGATCTGTTTCTACCTTCTTCAGATACCCGAACCAGCGTGGTCTCGCACTCTTTCTTAGGGAGATAACTCAGCTTCGACGACATAAAAGTTCTCCAAATGGATCTCACCCTCCTCAACATCGGCTCATCACAAAATACTTCAACTCTGACGGACCAGGTGACTCCAATCGGAAACGCCCCACATCATCCATTTTGGACAGAAGCAGGGTCACTAGACAGCGCACCAACAGTTTGTCAGGGTTCCGAACTAGCAATGGGCAGAGACATCATGGACTTCTTCAGCTCCGATACTTCGGCCTCGACTGTTAGGAGAGATTAGTTTTTGGAGGGTTCTTGGAGCTTGCCCCCCTTGGGCTGCTCCCTCCCCCCTCCTTCTCTCTCTCCATTCTTCTTGGCGTGCACTCCTCTCTATTGGATTGCAACCCTCCCCCCCTCTGCTCTCCCTTTTCTTTTCTTTTCCCTTTCTCTTTGGCTTGTTTGTCGGGTTTCATCTTGTATTTATCTTAGTTCTTTTCTTTGTTGGGCTTTTTAGCCTGCTAGTTGGCAGTCATTATTGTCCTTCTTATAGTCCCTTGGGTCTTATTTTGGCCCATCGCGGACATTAATAATATTTCATTTCATTTCATTTGTATCTATAATTTATTTCCATTGTGTACTTTTGTTTATATAAGAGATAATGGAATTTATTTTAGTGTTTTTTTCCATTTCTACAAAGGTTAATAGTGGTACTTGCTCCCTAATATCTCATACATAAACAAAGAGGTTACCCCACTAAGAAACCTTATATAAGTATGTGTTGTGCCAATTATTCCTTCAATTATTCTAAGAACAAAACTTAATAAATCATCACACTATGACTCATGACTCTAATTGCAGATGTCTACCCCCTCCTCCAAACTTGTCAAAGTCCCCATCAATGGACTAGCCAAATCACAACATGGGGTAGGATCTTCGCTTGCTTTGTCATCATAATCTTCACCTTCGCCTTATTCATGGGGCCTCTATAAATCCAACATCTATAATCACTTGAACAAACCCTCCTTGTGATTCTTAGCTAGTAAATCTAGGCAACAATTTTCCAATTGTCTGGCTCCCTAGCATGCCTTGGTAGCTAGGTTGGGCATTAGTCTTGTTGACATCCCACTGGCAACAATATTTATTATCAAGGTGGCAGCTAGTTTTGTTGTCTAGTTGGTGACTAACTTTGATGTACAACTACAAACATCTTGTTGAAGCCCCAGTAAGCCTCTCTTGCAACTCTCTAGTGAATCTAGCAAATTTAGCTGATGATGCAACTAGTTTTGACTTCTCACAAGGCAATACAAGTCTTTATCTTCCCTTGGCTGGCCGTCTATCTAGTTCAAACAATGAATGCAATGGGTCTAATGGCCCTCTAACTCCAAACACCTTGTTCAACAACTTGGATGACCTCGTTTACCTTCTAGATGGTTTGAGACTTCTGAATGCTTATGCACCAAATTAGATGGCCCCAATGATTTCATGGCAGCTCTGATGCATTGAGAATGTGATAGGGCAACCTACAGATATGCTTGAATGTGCACATGCTTTTCATGCAAGTACTTAATCTTGGTCTATGCTATCTCTGATGATGCATGTTTTATATTGTCTCATAGGGTTTCTTTTCCTATCACCATGTTTTTTGGGGCACTTCTGTTTCTTTTCCCAAATCCATGAATCTAGTCATGCCGAACACGAAGCCAATAGGGTGATTATGAAGAGTCGCAACTGACCCCCTGTTCCACTGAAACTCAATACCAATTTCAGGAAAAACAGTCACTCGGCCACCCTTTCCTTGTGATGAGTAGTTGTACTCTCAAGCGACCCTTCATGGGTCCAACATAGATCAGTACAAAACCTAACAAATCATTGCACTAAGACTTATTACTCTATTGTGACCTACCATGGGCACACTTGAGCTTATTCTTGATTTTTGGAGCACTGGCAATTGAGGGACTGATAGAGATATTGATGGCATATCATTAAGCATTGTTTTAATCACAAAAAAATTGCATATTACTTCACATTAAGCAGTGATTTTAGTTAATTGGCTTGACTCTTAATGATCATGACTGGAGGGCATATTGTGATAGTGTCATTGACAATATCTCACCTGATCACAGAGGTTCTATTTTGAGCATGTTTTGCAGGATGGCATGTGTGATTGGAGCATGATTTTGCACATGGAAAAGGATTTATTTATTATTCTCAGTTTGAGAATAGGTTCCTCTGTTAGGGTAAAATAGGTAGTATATTGCATTATACTACATAGATTATTACATTTACTTTTTACTGCATACCATGAGATATTTACTGTTCTAAATATCTACTGGTTAACCTAGAGTAAATACCTAAATATCCTAAGTCAGATATTTAGGTTAGTTGTTTAGTTAGAACTCTCTACTTAGGTTAATAGTTAGCTACACGTTTCTCCTAACGTGTATTGTTAGCGTATTATATGCTAAAGCAGTTGTTATGTAATCTATATAACTAGCTTAATTTTTCTAAGCTAAGTTAGTTGATATTAATCAAAGCTTATTTCCTTTGCATTATTCGGAGAGTTCTGCTAACTACATTGGCATCAGAGCCAGAGGGAGTAGGAGAGAGGAAGAGTGAGCATCGGGATACCTTCGTTCCGTTGGAGAAGGCGAAGGCACACCTTCGTTCCGCTGGAGAAGGCGAAGGCAACTGGTGACTTTAATTATTTTTTTCTCCTATAGTTTGATGCATTGTTTTGATTAAATTGCCCGGAGGCAGAGGAGGTGGGATATTCCCAATTTTTTTGGGCCACCTCTGTCTCGGGAGGACTATCCCCGTAGAGGCTAGAGCCCGCACCAGGCATGGATCCCGAGGCAGGGGATATTAATTCCCCTGACCGTGATCGCGAACACCGGAGGGCTCCAATACCCCCATCGATGATCCCAACAGTGGGTCCACCGATAGCCCATGGGAGCGCCTCGAGGGTAGGAGCGCCCTCACGCTTCCCACGACATGGGGACAGTCTCTGACGATGATCGATCGACCATCTCAAGAGGGCAGGCGCGCCCTCGGACGGCCGACCATCGAAGACATTCTTCGGTGATGGTGACTGGCCCATCACCATGAGAGGGCAGGAGCACCCTCCGTGGCAGGAAACTGGATGACACAAAAACCGAGGCGACACGTGGATGGCTCAATTTTTGAGACCCTATTGACTAGACCTATTGACGTGGCACAACCACCTAGACGTTGAGTTGGCAGTTGACTAGGATCTGACAGGACACGTGGCAGGGTGACGTGGTGCGTCGAGGGTAGGACACGTGGCAGGGTAAAGGTTCTCTCCATCGGGTAGTAAAATAGTGGTTTTTTGACTGCCCGAAGGCAGTCGCTAGAAAGGGGGAGTATTGGGTTTCTTAAACCCTACATCCTGCACCCGTAGGATAAATGTGGGACAAAAGTCCCCATTTTAAAAAAAAATCATGGAGCCCACATTGAAACATAAGGCGGGCCCTCCTTCTCCCTTCCCATCCGCACCCCGGAGCGCAGTGGCAAGAGTTCTTTGTTGCGGCACGCGTGATCGGGGGATCGAACCCCACGCGCACCGCTTTGAAGAGATTTGTTAATTTTTTTTGACACTCCGTTCGAAAGGATTATTCAAATACGAGGTAATACCTCCTTGGTTTCAAATTCATTGTGCAGCCTACTAGTTTGTTCGGTCATTCGAGCCCGCGAGGTCCTGTGTTCGAAGTCGGGCGCAACATTTTTTTTCGAATGCGAAAAGACTCTCCAACAAAAAGGTGCAACTTTTATTATTCTAAGGTTTATTCAATATTTAAATATATATATATTTTTTTTTATATAATTTAGTGTGTTTGGATAAATTAAATCATTTTTTTTCAAAAATAATTAGATGATTTTATTTTCCCCAAATACCTTTATTATATAAAGTTTTAATCATTAAAATATTTTTTTTAGTATTCAAACCTAGAAATTTGCCATCTCAAAATCAAGCAAAACCATTTCTTTAGTTTTCTTCACAAATTGGAGATAAAGAGACAAAGAGATTAAGACTTTGGTTGCATCACATAGAGGTTTTTCTTCCAACCTTTTTGCAATAAATTTCTCAAAATTCCTATAGTTTTCTCCCAAATTTTTTTTGGAGATAAAGAGACATAGGAACTTTATATTCTATTGCAAAACCAAAACACTTCAAAATTGGGCAAGGACAAAGGTCATTTTTTTTGCAACAAAACCAAATATTTGCTTTTGTTTTCTCCTTCAAAAAGGAGATATAAGACATAAAATTGCAAATTTTTGTTGTAAACTTGAAAAGAATTTTTGAACCTATTCTTTGCTCCTCATGCTTGAGTGTTGAAGACAAAAACCAAAGTCGTGTGTCGACTGGTCTGGAAGCCTTTCAAACGCGGGTCGTGTGTCGACTTGTCTTGAAAGGAGTGCTCGAATTTTCAATTTTGTAAAAATTAAGGGGGGATAGAAGTCATATTTTGTGATTCTATTTTTTTGCAAAATTGTAAAGAGAAAAGGGGGGATATTTCAAAGCAAGAAAGGTGCATTCTCGATTGTACTCGACACCTTTTCTTAAAAAAAATTGACTATACTAGGTGCATTTTCGGTTGCATCCGACACCTAGAGTGATAATAATTTGGGTTGCTCTCTTGTTTTGATTATTGCACTAACAATCATGCTTTTTGTGTGCAATTAAACAATCAGATAGAACATTGAAGAAGCATTTCACAAAACCCAAACTTCACTCAAAATCGTGCTACACCTTGCACAGGTTAAAACAAAGTCAATTTTTTTTTGCTCCCCATCAAAGGTCAAAATCCAAACACCTTGATTAACTCTCTTTGTTTGGCTTAATTTCCTCAAAATTTCCATCCTTCTTGAAGGGTGTTAAGGCAGGTGCCATTAAATATCCTAGAGAGCACAATCAGAAGTCTTTCAAAACCTACCCCTTTAATTTGCTCTATTTTGTTTGGCTTAATTTCCTCAAAATTTTCATCCCTTGTTAAGGGTGTTAAGGCAGGTGCCATTAAATATCTTAAAGAGCAAATTAAAAATCTTCCATATACTCTTTTGAGGGTATACTGCAAGATAAAGTCATCTTAGTCATATCAATTTGAAACCTTCACCATGGCCATGATCAACAAGTATCTCAATGAGAGCCAACTGCTCAAAGGTTCAAATTATTCTGCCTGGAAAACTAAGATGAAAGCCATTTTAACTGTAGAGGAGATGTGGGGAATAGTGGATGGCACTGATTCTAGACCCACATCAGTAGGAGCAGATCAGACAACTTATGATAAAAAGGATAAAAGACTTTCCTTATTGATCTTGCTAGCTATTACTGATGACATACAACCTCATATAAGTGAAGCTAAAAATGGTAAGGAGGCATGGAATGCCTTAGCTACCATTTTTGAAGGAAATAATCAATCAACAATTCTTAACCTTCAAACACAACTTCATACTCTTCATATGAAATCTGGAGAGACAGTAGAGCTATTCCTCTGCAGAGTCGCAGATATAAAAACAAAACTGCAAGCCTTAGGAGAAAAAGTGGAAGACAATGTCCTGACCTCAATCATTTTAAGGGCTCTTCCAGACTCCTATAGAATGTTGATCACTTCACTACAAGTCTCTGGAAGGACAGTGACTTTTGTAGAGTTGGTAAATTTGCTTCAAACTGAAGAAGCTAATCAACTCCAAAGAGATGAGGCATCCAACAATGCACTTTTCTCAAACAAGCAAAGTGGAAAGAAAAAGTGGAATCAATAGAAAGGATCTTCTTCTAACAAAGACAAGGGTAAAGGCAAAGAGATTCAGAAGAAGAAGCAGTATTGTAAAATTTGTGATAAGGACACTCATGAAACCAAAAGATGTTGGTTTAAGAACAAACCGCCCAATGAACAAGGACAAAAGAAGGGCAAAGGCAAACCAAAGAACAAGAACAAACAACAACAAGGACATGTTGTTGTAGCTGAAGATTCTAGTTCGGACTCTGAACGAGCACACAAAGTGCTCATGACACATACAGATTCCCCTCAAAAGGATACTATTTGGTACATAGATTCAGGCGCTAGTAAACATATGACTGGCGATAAGTCCTGGTTTGAAACATTTGAGGCTCGAGAAGGTAGACCGGTAACCATTGCTGATGATCAGACCTATCGAGTTCAGGGAGAAGGAAATGTTTCTGTCTCCCTTCCAGATGGAGAATGTAAGATTCAAAAAGTTCTTTATGTACCAGGATTGAAAAATAATCTCTTGTCAGTTCCACAAATCCTGGACAATAACATGAATGTCAATTTCAAAGTGGACAAAGAAAAGAAACGTTGCTTTATCACTCAAAAAGGAAAACAGATAGCAACAGGTTCATACAAACATGGTTTGTTTGTCTTAGATGCAATTACCTCCACACATACTGCAATGGCAGTAACCACAAAAGAGGCCACTTCTCTATGGCATAAGATATTTGGGCATCTAAGTTCAGGGTATTTACTAGAACTCAGTAAATATCAAATGGTGAAAGGACTGCCTACTCTTTCATCTACTTTGCCAGTGTGCTCAGATTGCTT
Organism: Wollemia nobilis; assembly: GCA_028583015.1. NCBI lineage: Eukaryota > Viridiplantae > Streptophyta > Pinopsida > Araucariales > Araucariaceae > Wollemia > Wollemia nobilis. Next base: position 13,178,097 of record JAQPPZ010002969.1, on the reverse strand, counting down.
GTCAGGAAAGCAACATAGAGTACCTTTTGAACCTAGCTCTTTTCGAGCTAAAGTACCTTTGGAGTTAGTTCACACAGATTTGTGTGGTCCTATGTCTACTAGTTGTGGAGGAAAAAGGTATTTTCAATTGTTTGTAGATGATCACTCACGAAAAATGTGGGTCTTCTTCTTACAATTGAAGTCTGAAGCATTTGACTATTTTCAGCAGTTCAAGAAGCTTGTTGAGAAAGAATCAGGATGTTTCATAAAGACCCTCCGTTCAGATCGAGGGGGGAATACACATCAAAATAATTTTCCTCATTTTTATAGAAACATGGGATAAAAATATAGTTAACAACAACCTATTCTCCTCAGTCAAATGGAGTTGTTGAGAGAAGAAATCGTTCCATTATGGAAATGGTTCGATGTATGCTTAAGGGAGCCAATCTTGAGCACATTTACTGGGCTGAAGCTGTAACAACTGCAGTATATCTTCTAAATAGGGCACCCACATGGGCTCTTGAAGGTATGACTCCTCGGGAAGCATGGAGTGGAAGGAAACCCTCCATATCTCATCTACGAGTATTTGGGTGTAAGGCTTTTATGCATATACCTAAGGAGAAAAGAAAGAAGTTAGATGAGAAGACCCTACAATGTGTTTTTCTTGGATATGATGAATTCTCAAAAGGCTATCGATTGATAGATCCATTCACCAAGAAAATACATGTTAGTAGAGATGTAGTGTTTGATGAAGCTTTCACACCTAACACTACATCAGTATACCTGGATGATGAGGAGCAACAACCACTTCCTCCTCCACAATAGAAAAAGCCTCCTAAATGGTATACAAGTACTATGAGAGATTCCAAACTCACTTCACCACCAGATCTCACTCTCAATCATCCAAAGACATGAAGCATGTCTCGACAGAGAACGACAGAAGCATCTACTTCAGTTGATGATCTTTGTGCAGATTTTCAAGAGCTTTCTGTTGATAGAGATTTAGAAAGTGGAAATGATATGGAAATTGATGAGGAGAGGGTTTACATGTCTTCATATGATGAAAATGAACCTTCTACAATTGATGAAGCACTTAGTCAGCCTCAGTGGAAGGCAGCTATGGATGCTGAACATAAATCCCTCATTAAAAACAAAACATGGAAGCTGGTCGATTTGCCTAAAGGAAAGAAGCCCATAGGCTGCAAATGGGTTTACAAAGTCAAATATAAGGCATATGGTACCATAGACAAGCATAAGGCCCATCTTGTGGCAAAGGGCTATGCTCAAAAGGAAGGCCTTGATTATGAGGAAACCTTTGCACCCACTGCAAGGATGACCACCATTCGAGTTCTTTGTGCTATGGCAGCACAGTTCGGATGGAAATTACATCAGATGGATGTAAAAAGTGCCTTTCTAAATGGTGACTTAAAAGAAGAGGTATACATGACTCAACCTCCAAGATTTTCTGAGGAAGGCCATGAGCAACAGGTTTGCAAATTGGTCAAATCATTATACGGGCTAAAACAAGCCCCAAGAGCATGGTACATCAAAATGGATAGTCACCTACTACAGCACGAATTTAAGAGAAGTCCATCAGATGCAAATCTCTATATCAAGAACACAGGTTCTGAAATAGTGATTCTTGTACTGTATGTAGATGATCTAATCATCACTGGCAATTCAGAGAAATTGATTAACACCGTGAAAGATGACTTGAAAGAGTCATTTGATATGACAGATCTTGGACTTCTCCACTATTGTCTTGGCCTTGAGATAGAACAGAAGAAGAATCATCTTAGGGTGACTCAGAAAAAGTATGCCAAGACTTTAGTAGAAAAATATCGTATGACTGATTGTAAGCCCAAAGCAACACCGATGGAATCAGGGCTTCAGTTATCATGGTATGATGACTCACCACAGGTAGATGGCACGCTATATCGACAGATGATTGGAAGCCTCATCTATCTGACCAATACTAGACCAGACATTACTTATGTTGTAAACTATCTTTCTCGGTTCATGCAGGAACCAAAGGTCTCACACTGGAAAGCAGCTAAAAGGGTTCTTCACTACATTCAGGGTAGTGTAGATTATGGTCTAGAGTATAAGAAGAATAACTCATTCTTCTTACAGAGTTACACTGACTCTGACTATGTTGGATCCCTAGATGACAGAAAATCAACATCAGGATATGTATTTCATCTTGGATCTGGTCCTGTCTCATGGCATAGTAAAAAGCAACAGGTGGTTGCTTTATCTTCAACTGAGGCAGAATATCGCGCTGCACGTGGAGCTGTGTGTGAAGCGATATGGTTAAGTCGCATCTTGGCTACCATGGGCCTACCAAAGAAACTTCCTATTCACATGTTTTGCGACAACTCAGGTGTTTTGAACTTGGTCAAGAATCCAGTCCATCATGAACGCACAAAGCATATTGACACAGATTGTCATTTCATTCGTGATGAAGTTCCTAAACACAGGATCAAGCTCCAATACATTCCCACCGACGAACAAGTTGCTGACATCTTCACAAAGGCACTTGGACGTGTCAAATTTGAGTTGTTCCGAAGTAGACTTTGTATATCAAAGTAATGTAATAAAGGGGGGATGTTAGGGTAAAATAGGTAGTATATTGCATTATACTACATAGATTATTACATTTACTTTTTACTGCATACCATGAGATATTTACTGTTCTAAATATCTACTGGTTAACCTAGAGTAAATACCTAAATATCCTAAGTCAGATATTTAGGTTAGTTGTTTAGTTAGAACTCTCTACTTAGGTTAATAGTTAGCTACACGTTTCTCCTAACGTGTATTGTTAGCGTATTATATGCTAAAGCGGTTGTTATGTAATCTATATAACTAGCTTAATTTTTCTAAGCTAAGTTAGTTGATATTAATCAAAGCTTATTTCCTTTGCATTATTCGGAGAGTTCTGCTAACTATATCCTCGACCTATTGAGTTTGCTTTGGGGTCACTTGATGTTCCATGGTACAATGTTGATTAGTAGAGACGATGACACAAGGTTGGTTGATGAATGTTTCCATCTACTTGAAGATATACATACTATATGATTTGCAATTGGTTTATGCCCTCACCTTTCTTTATTGACATTGATTCATGTTGTTTGTAGTATTGGATGGATAGTCTTTTTACCTTTGTATCAAAGTCAACTATTCTTGGTTTTGAGGATGATTTGAGCATCAATTGTCATAAAATTTGATGGCCTTAGTTTTTGGCAATGGAAGTTGCAATATCTGTTCTTGTGGTATGGCAGACATTGTTATTAGTTAGTTGGATGAAGCCTTGGTGATGTAGGGTTGCAAGAATGGACCAGTACAGTGACCTTAAGATGGGTCTTTTAGCCTCTAGTGAGTGTTAGTGTTTCTGAAGATTGTTTGAGCGTCTAGAGAGCCGCTAGCTTTGATCAAAGGCAATGCTTGTTCTAAGACCATAGCCCAATTAGATACTTTAGGAAGAAAGTCTTATGAAGGGTCATATAAGGGTGTTATTGGCTTTAGAATGTCTAGCAAGCTAAGGTTAGGATTGTAGTTGACTGGAATCCACTAGGGCAAGATGTTAATAAAGAGGACCAGTGATTGGTTCTTGGCAAAAGTGAAAGACCGTTTCTGACAATTCCTATTCGAAGAAAGGAAACCAGGCTTCAACAAGAGGATTTTGACCTTTAAACAAACAAACTTGAAGAGAATTGTGGCTCCAAGATTGAGAAACAAAGGGCCTTTTCAGTGACCCAATTATGTTGCACTTAATGATCATGTGGATCTAGTGAAATGGCTACATGCATTGGAGCAAAGCAAGCAGACCTTAAAGGAGGTGCTGAAATAAAATCACCTTCCTTTGTCATGGGCCCCGTATCCAGCTTAAGCAGCAGCGGTGAAGCTCAAGGGGGAATGTTGGAATGTCTAAATTTGTCATGATTCGCCCAACTTAAACAAAAAATAAGTGTTTGAATAAACTTTCAGTCAAAGAATAACAGCATTTTTCTGTTAGGAAGATTTATACACACACTTTGTGAACACATCTACATTCAAATAAATAATGCAAGCTTGAAACCAAATTCTTTCAAGCTCTAAGCATATTATTTTATAGCAGTGAGACTGCAAGGGTGAATGGATAAATACAATGTCCTTTTCATCACTGCTATCAAAGGTCTTGGGACCTGATGAATAATGATAGCTGATTTAAAGCTAGCAATATTACTGCAATGAGAAAATTTAATATTGGCTAGATTTAAGAATATCACAGGAGCATGAAAGGTCAAAGAATACAAGGAATAGCTAAAAGTCAGAAATAAAAGGAACATGATAGGTTAAGGGAACCATCACAAACAAGTTAAGAGAAAAATCAAAGAAGACCATAAATAGCTTGTTTCTCCTTGTGAACAAGCATGTCTCTCAACATTAACCCTGTTAAATGTGATCTTGCTACAAGCTATGCAGACCTTTCATGAAGAAATGATATTTCAAATGAGCAAACTGCACAATGATTTCATAGTGAAAATCTAGCTTAAGTTAAAAATGAACATTCAGGTAGCTTTAACAATGGCACAACTAATTGTTGAGAAATGTAGCTCAAACAGGAACTTCTTGCACGGGCTTTAGTATGAACGTGTTAGAAGTGGTTCGAGAAATTTCTAATTCTATTTTGAATTTCACTTAAGTGATTTTCTATTTTTAAGTTCACTTAAGTGATTCTATTTTGTAATTCACTTAAGTGATTCTATTTTTAAGTTCACTTAAGTGATTTTCTATTTTTAAGTTCACTTAAGTGATTCTATTTTTATATTCACTTAAGTAATTTTCTATTTTTAACTTTACATCTCAAGATGAGATGAGATCTAATCTTAGGGTTAGAGAGATTAGGGTTACCTTTTTCAAGGAGAAAAGGAGAAGATCATGAGTGTTTTAGATACACAGACACAGACAGACAGAAAAGAATGGGAGGAGAACAAATTGTTGAAGGAAAACTACAAGCTTAGGAGGAGAAGAACAGTGATTGCTGGCTAGAAAAGCAGCAAGAGAGCAGAAGTGTTCTGCTGTAGCTGTAGCCTCTTATTTGTAATATTTCAGGTTCAGAAATATATTTACCTTCTGCTGTTCACGCTGTTTATGTTTTCCAGCCATCTGTGTGACTGTTGCATGTTTGAATAAATTATTCTCAGATCTGATTTATTTTAAAATAACATAGGACAGCAGTTATCTAGGGCTGGAAAATTTACACTAATGTTAACAAATGCATAAGATTCGATGCAATCTCTTGACAATTTGCTCATGCATGAAAGTTTAATGGTATAAGAACATGTTCCCGGTTTAACAATAAAAGATAAAAGGTTTACACACTGCTCTGTTCTTGTACTGCAGGAATGTGGGTTAGTCATTTACTTAACTATTTAGTATTTCACATTCCATTTTGAATATTTTTTAAGGGCTATTATCAAAAAACTTTTATGGTGATTGTCATATCAAACTTTCCAAAATTATAACAGTCAATCAGAAGTTTAAAATAGAACTGGAAGTGTCATTGGGAGCAATTTACAAAAAAATCGTAATAGGAAACACAAATCTGAAGCAAATTGCATAAAGAAGTTACTTAAGTGGGAAGTAAAAGAAATATACCTTTAGCCAAACCATATCTGTATCACACATGAGTAACTCAAAACCCAAGGACATAAAAACATTGATCAAATACACCTTTTCTCGCCCCATCTTATGAAATGTTGGTGATCCCCAACCAACATCAACTGTCATCATTTTGCTGCCCATATCAAAAACTGGAATGCCTTTCCAATACAAAGCCTTCACAACTTTTCCATCCATTCCACCTATACAAAAGAATGGTACCAAACATCATTTTTTCCCATTTATAAATGAAATTGATGACTTGTAACAAGCATAAAAAGATAGCTAGTAACCATTTAAAGGAAAAAAAAAGAGAAATTCTTTGTAAGCAAAACAAGGTTAAGAATTTCTGCAATACCAACAAGGATATTGTTAACTCCAAGGTCTGTCAGGTGTTGCACCCAAGTAACGATAAAATCCATGAATGCATAATTTCCGAATGTAACTATAATAACGTTGTCTTTTGCTCGATAGCCAATCATTTCCTTGGTCAGTGTGAAAGCCTTTGATGATGGCATTTTACTGCCAATAGCTGGTGTTTGCCAAATGGGTTTTTTCCAGACTGAATGAACTGAAGGCTTCTTAAGACCAGATGGGGCTGGCATAGAACTATTTAAGAATGCAGAATTGTCTTCTGTGTTTGCTCCTGCCATTATAAAAGATTTCAAGGTAAAGAACAGTAACTAAAAAGCATGCACAAGTAAAATATTTGTGATAATCAGAGAAGAGAATAATATGTAACCAGTATTTAGTAATTGACATTAGAATTATCTATTCTTCATATGTTGGGCTCTCTAGATGTTCACCACCTCCATTCCCTTTGTGGAAATAGCTACATTCCTTTGGACCTGTTTCAGATTTAATTTGATAATGACTTTGAAATTCATTGTAGAGAGTCACAGACAGTGTTCGACCTATGCCTCCTCACATATATAGACCAAATTCATTCCTCTCAATCATGTCAACAAAAGACTCAACAGGAACAAACACTGCTGCAACAAGCCCATCCCCATGGATCTCTAGCATTCTACTTTGAGATACATTTAACTATGGTTACAACCAAATGACTCCTATTAAAGTCCAAAACAATCCACTCATTCTGTACATACAGTTCAAAATATATGCATATATGCTACAAGGAAAAGAAAACTACATGAAACACTTCAAAACAATCTACTATAGTTCCAGTATAAATTCAAGCTACAACAATTATCCAAGGAAACAGGGTTCGCGCACCTGGTTGGCTGGGTGCGTGAACCCGTATCCGAAACCACACCGGGTGCGCGGGTGCGGGTGCAGGAACGGGTGCGGCTGGGCCGAACCCTATCCGCACCCTGTCTGACAGGGTTTGGCCCCAGTTAGGGTTCAGCCAGCCGAACCCAGCCCTATTTGGGCATTAAAATACATAAAAACAAACTTTTTTAATTTCTTTTTAATAATTAGGTGGGCCCAGCCACACCCAGCCCATGCGGGCTTTAAAAAAAAATTTAAAAAGAAAATAATTCTTTAAAAAGTTTATACTTCAAATTTTAAAGGTTTTTTATTTTTAGCCAAGCGGCCACGCCCAGCCATGCCCAGCTGATAAGGGCTTTAAAAAAAAAAAAAAAAACGTTTATATTTTTTTTTAAGTTTTTAACTTTATATTTTAAAGTTTTTTTAATGTTTAGGTGGGCCCAGCCACACCCAGCCCATATGGGCTTTAAAAAAACATAAAAAATAAAAGTTCAAACATTTTTATTTTTTTAATTTTAAAAGTTTATACGTTAAAGTTTAAACTTTTTAAACTTTTTTATAATAAATTATAATTTATAAAGTGGACTCCAATTCATTGTAAACTTCTCCTATATAAAGTTTTTGCAATGTGTATGATTTATTTTATTATTTTGGGTAAAAAAACATACAAAATATATATATATATATATATATTAAAAACTACCCGCACTCCCACCCCCGCACCTGGTAACCTTGCAATTATCACTTCTGGTCTCACATAAAACAGGAATCAACCAGAACCTACAAGCCAGTGGCACAAATAAGAAAGAACTGACCTGGCCATCCCGTAGATAATGGCCATTTAACATAAATTAATCATGATGTTTATCTTGGACAACATAGGAAAACTGTGTTGTCGATACATTTCTGAGCATGCAATTAAGGTTTGCAAGTCTCATGATCATTAAAAACACTGGCTGACATTCACGCATTGTATAAACACAACAAACTTCTTTGTTTAGACTGGTGTTTTTGCCCATACAATCAATGCCAATCAGCACTACGCACAGGTTGTTAGTTCAAAACATTTACAGAAGAGTAAAATACACCCAACAGTTCCATAAGAAATAAAATGATAATAACAGACTGCAGAAGAATAATCAAATACTTTGGAGGTCCCATGCCTTGTGATTATTGCCAACGTCCATGATGAAATAAGGTCATGGAAGAAATGACTACTATGAAAAACGGTCATTGAAGCATGAAGAAATGACTATTTATGGAAAATGGTCATTGAAGGAGGACTCAAGTATTAAATATTACACATAGTTTTAAAGCCTGGAAAATAAAAATCTTAAATGATGTTTCATTACAAAAAAATCCAAATACTTAAAAACTAACAAGTGACATATATTAGGGGGCAAATGGGTGAGCAAGGAGTGAGTCTCCCCTTTTCTTGTTCCTAATATTTGGAGAAATTCAAGAAATGAAGGATTCTTATGAGGAACAGCTATGAAGCAAGGAAGGAAAGTCATTTATTAAAGCCCCGACTGGAAGTAAGAGGAAGAGCGAATCTATGGCAATCTCTATCCAAGAAGCAGATGTTTCACTTAAAGTGATTATCAAGGATGAGATGATCAAGCAGGATATAATAGTTCTTAAAAGCAGATGATTAATATGTAACCAACTTGCCAGCCCCTGTGGTTTGAACCCTGCACTTTCCAGTTAGTAAAAATAGTGGCTGTAACCAACTCCCCTATGTAACCAAAAAAAAAAATATGTAAGTTCCAAAGATACTAACCAGGTTTTTTGTCGATTTAAAAATCGATTAAATGGAAGTAGGGATTGAATTCAAATTACTCTACGATTTTCCTTCCAAAAGGACTTTTGCTTATCATCTTCTCCAGTTTGGAAACCGAAGATAAAGTAATGGATGGTGGACCATGGTTTAGGGGGAGAGATGGCCTACAATTAAGACCATGGTGTGAGAATTTTTCAATGGTTGAAGGCTTCTAGTGTGCATCAGGCTTTTTGGACATCCTTATCAACTTATCAATATGGAGGTCTGAAGAATATTCGTAATACTCTAGAGGAGTATCCAAGAGAGACCAACTATTAAGGAATGAAAGCATGTTGTGTATACCCGGATATGTGTTGCCATAGAGACCTTTAATAAATTCCATTAAATTAAGTCCGAATTTGTCGGTTCTAGGAACCTTAATTAAACTTCAGATTTTTTACCCATATATATACAATATGATGTCTCTTGGTTGTCTCAAGAGACTCATGGTGCTTCACATACTCTTGTGAGCAAATAATTACCTAACATCCAAATAATGAAATAATTATCTAACTCCAGATCTCGTAAAGTAGGCTTTGATAGTGCAATGTTTTGGAAATATTACTCTACTAAGATGCAATGCATAGATAGTAGAGGTGAAGTTTTAGTATTGTGAAGGCTATTGTAAGAAAATGTCAAGAAGGATGCTGAATTCTGGAATATTTGTATTCACAGAGAAAATTGAAAAAGTTCCAGAAAATGAAAATCAAGAATTCAAACATTTTACGTAGAACGATGTAGGTTTCTAGTGATAGCAACTCAATTGAGATGAGAATTGAATCTGTTTGTAAGCTCTCATGCTCTAAAGAAGAAATGAAGTGAAATATTATTAATGTCCTCGGTGGGCGAAAATAAGACCCAAGGGACTATCAAAAGGACAATAACAACTGCCAACTAGCAGGGTGGAAAGCCCAACAAAGAAAAGAACTAAGATAAATACAAGATGAAACCCAACAACCGGGCCAAAGAGAAAGGGAAAAGAAAAGGGAGAGCAGAAGGGGGAGGGTTGCAATCCAAAAGAGAGTACACGCCAAGAAGAACGGAGAGAGAGGAGGGGGAAGGGAGCAGCCTAGGAGGGGCAAGCTCTAAGAACCCCCCAAAAACTAATCTCTCCTAACATTCGAGGCCGAAGTACCGGAGTTGAAGAAGTCCATGATATGTCTCTGCCCATCGCTAGTTCAAAACCCTGACAAACTGTGGATGCGCTGTCTAGTGACCCTGCTCCCGTCCGAACTGGATGGTGTGGGGTGTTTTTGTCCAGAGTCATTTGGGCCATCAGAGCGGGTGAAGTATGTTGTGATGATCCGATGTTGAGAAGGGTGAGATCCATTTGAAGGAGAACATTTATGTCGCCGAAGCCGAGTTATCTCCCAAAGAAAGAGTGCGAGACACCGCTAGTCCAAGTAGAAACATATCAAGAATTGTCCCTGAAAACGCAGTAGAATCTACCCCGGATCTCATAATATATGGGACAACAAAATATAAAGTGATGAAGGGTTTCAACTTCTCCCAAGGAGCGAAACAAGCAAATCCGCTCCTCCGACGGAAGATGGTGATCTGACTCAATCCGGAGTTGGTGAGAACACACCCTAAGTTGCCCAATAGTGATCCAAAGACTATGCATTGTGTGTTGCTGAAGGTATCGTGGAAGAACTATTTTGCCCTCCTGTATCTTGAAGAAGTGCTCATGGTAAAAAGACAGCTTGGGGGAAAGAGGGGCAACAGAAGAGATCCATGTGCATCTAGTGTACTGAAGACTAACATCCTTCCGGATCTCGCTGAACATCTTCTCCTTACTAAGCTAAGAAGGGGGGAGAATACCCAAAGAATAAGGGGGGAGCCTGTCTATCCGTATCTGAATGCTGGCCAGGAGGGCAGAAACCTGAAAATTCCAGCTCCTCCGACCTCCTTGAGAACTCAAAGAGAGTTCCATCGAGGAGCGAAGGACGATGTTAGGGTACCACCTGCTACCTGCAAGGGTATCTCCTCACATACAAATCATGTGAAGATAACCGATAATCAAGAAGATAATCTCAAGCTGGAGAGGAGAAGCCCCAAATTTTGCCAGAATAATAAAGCGGGGGACTGTGCCCTTGCAACGAATGAATCGTCGAAGAAAGAGTGTCTAGACTCGCTCAACCCGTGACCACTCAATTGGGCCAAGACTAGGACCCCAAACTACTTATCCATAAGTAATAGTTAGCTTGACCAAGGCGTCAAAGATCCTCATATTCACAGGTATATCCTGAAAATATGCTTTGAAACAATTCCTCTCTAGCAAAGACAAAGTTGCATACCCCTTACAAACCCGGGCCTGGGCGACGGGTTTCATACCAAAAGCGGGACCGGTGAAAAGAAACCCCAAGTACACGTAAGAGGTGGTGATCTCGACCTCCCGACCTTGGAAAAAGAAGTGGAGATGGGATAGGGACTCTTTGGTAGTATTGAAAACCATAACCTTGGTCTTCGAAAGATTCACCGTCAATTGTCTCGAGTCACAAAAAGTGTCAAGAGTGTCCAGATGATGCTGAAGCTCCTCAGGGGATGAGGCCAAAAGAACAACATCATCAACAAAGAGGAGAATAGAAATCAGCACATAATAAAGAAGGCAATTATCCTCTGCATGAGCGTTCTCCTTAATAAAAGTCTCAAGCTCGTCAATGAAGATCCCAAAAAGTGTCGGGGAAAGGGGGCACCCCTATTTCACTCCTATGGTGCTGAGAATATTGGTTGAAAGCCCTTGAGGGGAGCAAAACCGACATTTCACAACCTCATATAACCGTGTAAAGATGCCAACTGACCGAAGTCTCTCAATAAGTAAATGTTGAGGCACCGTGTCGAAAGCTTTCCTGAAGTCTACAAAGCAACAATAAACCCTCCAGGACCTGGAACGCGCCTCCTCAATAATAGCTCTGAGGATTAGAATGTGATTTGTAGTCTGGTAATCTTGTCGAAAACTAGCTTGGCCAAGGGCCCTAAAACCCTCGTCCAACCTTCGAGAGAGAAACACATCCAATGTTGTGGCATAGAGCTTGGCAAAGATATGCCCAATCATGATAGTCCTGTAGTTATTAGGTTCATGGGGATCAAAGATATGCCTTATGAATGGGGTGAATGATATGCTGAGTCCAGGAATCAAGAAACCCAGAACAGACAGAAAGATTAAAGAGATCAATGAGGAGCCCAACAAGAGGGTCAATACCATGCTTCAGAAATTCCACCTATAACCCATCCAAATTTGCTGCTTTGCTCGTACAACGTTTTTTGATAGCCCGCCTAACAAGACCAGTAGAAAAGAGGTGGCACGAAGAGGAGGCGAGGGAACAGTAATAGGAGGCTGATTAGGGATGGTATAGAGGGAAGAGGCATGAACGGTCCAGGAGGAAAGATCGATCCTAAGAGTAATCCGATCACAAGGGAGGATAAGACGCTGGATAAGATCAAGTCGATGCCAAGAGAGGAAGAGACGCTTCTTCTTTCGAAGAAACATCCTGTAGTCTTTGTGAGAAATGGCATAGAGCTGGGAAGGATTTCAAATGGCATATTTCAACCTTTGGTGGGCAAACTTACATTTCTCATCATACCATATGTTCATGGGGCAATGACCAGGGGGACAAGGACGAGGGGAGGACGAGTAGTGTGGGGTACGAGTCCAAAGCAGCCTTCCAAATAGTTTGGACCAAGCAAGCAGAACAATTGGAAACATCGGGAAGAGAAGACACCCAGGGGAGAACCTGACGCAACTGGTTCATGTAGGTAAAGGAATAATAATAGTCAAAGTCTATAATGACTCGAAGGGCATAAGGGGGGGAGGAGGGGGAGGGATAACAGGAAGGGACAGAAGTAAGTTGTGATTTGTCAAGGGTGGGGGACCCAATTACAACCCCTTGTTCTCTAGCAAAAACAAAATGTAATAATTATCTAGCATCCTCCTCTTATTAAATTATTTGGTATAACAAATATTTTAAAATTGTAGGTGTTGATCACAACCGAAAATACACCTTTTACAAAAAAATTACAACCCAATTAAGTTTGTAATTTATTTTGAACTCTTGCAAAAAAAAAAAAAAATTGCTTCCTATTGGTCACAAATCTGCCACAGGAAAGGATTTTGGGAAGTATATGCGCCCTAGACCTGGACCAACATTGAAAGACCGAGGGGAAGAGATGCCCCCCGTGCCAATCTCCGGAGAAAGGCCGGCTCCTTTACTAAACTACTTGGTGTCTTAAGCTAAGAGTGCAAGAAAGAGATAAAAATAGTAAGGGTGCAGGAAAGAAATAAAGGGAGTAAGGGAAAGAATGTCAATAGATTTTCAGAGGGAAAGAACCAGCAGCACGATTACTAGCTAATATCTTGAGGTAGCAGCAATAAATACAAAGAATAAAATATGAATGAACGCCGCGCAGGTTTTCCTATGTATCCTCTGGACGAGTTCCAGGATCCTCCTAATCCCTTACGCTGAAATCCAAATTTCAAAATTACGGCAATTAAGAAATAGGTGAATATAGCAGAAACACCATTCACAGGCAGCATACAAGAAGACTAACACAGCATTTTTCCCTCCTATGTATCCTTCAAGAAAATCCCAGGGTTCTGTCCCCAATCATACACCTAAATCCAGGATTCAGAATTACAGCACATAAATGAAGACAGAATAAAAGAAATAATCATGGAAGGCAGCATACAAGAGAGAAATGAGGCCCAAAGTTCTTGATATTAATCGCAGAAATCAAGTTATAGCAGCTTTCTAGCAAAAGTTCCCCCCCCTTTTCTCATTACAATTCACGGGTTTTTATAGAGGACCCGACCCTCTGAGCCATCAATGCACAAAATCGGGAAGTACATCCTCGAAAACCTGAGAAATCTGTTCTCGCTCCTCCCGTGATCGAGCTCTCACATCCTTTTCTACAATTAGCAGCTGCGACCGGGTCAGCCGGGGAAATTTGTATTTATGGGCCGCCTGACTCGTCCTGAACTTCTCCGGGTGCGGAGCTCGAGTGGCTGCTATGTCCGTCGGGCTCTCCTTCTGCGACTGATATTTCTTTTCGGATTGCCAAAAATGAACCCCGGGTCTTCGGGCAAGTAAAAATTCATTTATGAAGCACTTAATTGCCTCGAAAAGATACCCGACCTTGGAGTGTGTGCCCCTAAAGTGCTTCGCCAAATTTCAGTTCGGGACCTTACTTCGCAATGGATGTGAGCCGAAGCGGGCCTAACCTCCTTGGATGTGCACTTCGCGCGAAGGGACCTCCAAAAATGGCTTCGCGAGGACTTAGTGCCGAAGCAGATATTCCTTCTCAAAACATGGCTCTCAATCTTTCATTGCTTCGCTGGAAAGGTGGGTTAAAGGCTGCTTCGCAAGATTTCCTGCCCGAAGTGGATGCTTCGCTGATGGGCTGTCAAAAACGCTTCGCTGCGAACCTTCTTCAAAACAGTTGTTCGGGAGGTTTTGGGCCGAAGTGCGTTCTTGCCTTAGAATATTGCTTTGATTTTTCAAGGGCAACTAATGCTTCGGATGAGGGAGCTTCGCACAAAAGCTATCCGAAGTAGATGCTTCGCAACAGCCTAAGGCGAAGTAGATTATGCTTGGAGAAATGGATCGCCAGGAGAGAGGTCCGAAGCGGATGCTTCGCTTAATTCTTAGCAAAGCACTCTCTCAATACTTAAGAATTTCTGCATTTTCCGCTTCGCAAGGTTCTCGCCCGAAGCGACTGTTTAGGCTGCTTCGCTAGCGAAGCTTTTTCCATGCCTTAGCAAATCTTGGGCTACGATCTGAACTTCCTTGCTTTCCTTTCTTGGCGAAGCTATCCTTCTTTTTTCGCGAAGCTCCTAAACCTGGTTTGCTTTGTGGCGAAGCTCTTACACATCCAATTCTATGTACAAGGGGATGACAATGAAAGCCAAAATTGTTGCAATACTTAAGAATGTTCAAAATCAAGGGGACAAATTCATGAAAACAAAAGAAATACTTTACAAAATTTTGATTTCCACTACCCCTCTAAGCAATGTGACAGAATTGTCAACACTTCCTAGGGTAGAAAAATGAAATTGTGGTCTTGATGGGTTTTTACCCCTTGACCACAGGGTCATTGACAAACCACTATTTGCCAAACTCTTGTGGTGCTAGAAATGAGCAGGGGATCACATGATGCTGGTTGAAGGCCTCCTTGGCAATCAGGTGAGCTTGTCTCTCAATTTCACGCCATCACCTGGTCAACAACGGTTCACAGTAGTTCCACAATCAGAAACACTTTGTCGATACTTTTCTTCTTGTGACATGGGTTGCCATGTCCACAAGAAAGGAATAGTCGCTTCTTGCTTTGCCTTTGCACCTACCTTAATAGGTTTCGCTGCAACCTTTTATTTTTATACCACCTTCTTTGGTGTCTTGGCCTTGGGCTTCACTAGCTTAGCCGATTTCTTCTTCTCCCCTTCAGCCTTCTTCGGCTTTTTTTTTTTTTTTTAAGGTGAGGCCCTTCAAACCATACCTTCCGTGTCTGATCATTTCTTCTTCCCCATGCTTCCAGTACCTCCCAACAGTCCTAAGTTGTCACAAAAGAAAAGCTTATAATCTTGGGAACATCTAAAATCAAGCCTCACTTATTCCTGGTGAATCGGCTATTTTGACATGTCAAATTCGCTTTAGGTCCCCATCATTTTCTCTCTTTGCAACGTTAGCTAAAGAGAAGTGTAAATGTTGATAACCAAAATATTTATTCTGCAGCCAAAGTAGACATAATGTCAACTTCGACCAACGATTGTTCAAGCTCAAAACTATATATTGCCTAACATGTTCTTTTCTTGCACATCGTCGACATCGACAATGTCGTTTCCAACGCCAGAGTCTAACAGACGTAGGATTTGTATTTTCCAATGCTGCAATCCAAGATGGTGAGTCTAGGAACCACGCACTCCAGTTGGTTCTCCGCAATAGCCACCATGCACATGATGGGTGGGGCCCTCTTCTCCCGTGCCAGCATTGAGTACCACATTGACTTGTGTACCCTCTTTGGGTACCCTAGTAGCATGCTTAAACTAGTCCGTCTGCAGCCAAGTCTCGACGGGACTTCCACCAACGGAGAGACTGGCTCAATAGGTACATTACCAGTTGAGAAAATTCTTGACCACAACATGGTGTCCTTGCAGGGTACCTCCTACAGCCATGAGGGGTCCGATGACAACGATACCTCCAACATGATGAGGGCCTCCAGCAACAATGGGTCAAGGAGCTCTAGCCATGTCATCTTTTACATCCCTTTGAGAAATGCTCCACCACTCTATCATGCATGACCCACTTGTCATAATGGCAAGCTCCCATGGCTTCTCCCGCACATGGCGACGATCTATCCTGGTGGGTGACAGACAAGACAGAGCTCATTTGCTTTGGAATGTTGAGCCAAGCCAAGTACCGCATTCTCGCTCTTGGAGTGTCCTAGTAATGACGACACCCTTGCATATATCGATTCTCCAGCCAAGAATCAAAAACATTAGGTACGACTCTCACTTCTAAGTTTTAAAAGTCGCTACTTCTTTCATTTTCATGGAGTGAGTTGGGGTGCCAAATGTGGCTTCCACCTTTTCCAAATCTCCTTAAGTCCCTGCATGGCCAACGTCCCAGCCGGCCAACATCCTATGCAGGATGGCTCTGATACCAATGTTGGGAAATTAAAATCTTAATTATAATGTATATTGAACTTCGGATCTATACATATATATACAATAGGATGTCTCTTGGTGGTCTCAAGAGACTCTTGGTGCTTCACATTCTCTTCAAATTTCCCATGATGTGTTTATACTATAGTAATTACCTAACATCCCTCCTTATTACATTATTTGTTTTGCTTTTTTTGTTTTTATTTTTTTTAGCTAAAAATACTAAGAAAAATACAGCCTTCATCATGGTGGGCAGCAAGTCCTGGAACCATTCCCTATCCTATAGGGATTCGATCATTTGCACGAAATTGGTGGTTGCTCATAGGACGCTATTGCAACTAAAGCAAGTGGTCACACCCACAGGGATTCCATGCAATGAGGTTGTTGCCACTTTTGGGCTTCTTTGGGGCCTCTCTCTCTCTCTCTCTCTCTCTCTCTCTCTCTCACATCCCCATTCTTCAGGGAAGGCAGTGCATAAATTGCTCACCAAGCAGTCAATTTGCACGTTCGCAGGAAGGGATGGGACCAGCATTGCCATAGGCTTTGCCTCTTTCTCTCGGGCTTGTTGTTCCCCCAAAATCTCGAAAATCGCAATGGTTGTGAACTTCAAGCTTTCCTTTCTAAATCTCTAGGCCTGTAAAATTCCTCGAGTACTATAATTTTTTCTCATTCCTTTAATTCCAATTTAAACCCTTGGCATGAGCAACATGACAAGACTAAATCCTCGCTGCCCAAGAATTGGAATTCAAAAGGAAAAATACGTCATTGGAAAATTTACCCGCTCTGATACCAATGTTGGTTCTAGGAACATTAATTAAACTTCAGTTTTTCACACATATATAAACAATAGGATGTCTCTTGGTTTTCTCAAGAGACTCGTGGTGCTTCACATTCTCCCATGAGCAAATAATTACATAACATCCAAATAATGTAATAATTATCTAACAAAATGGATCAATAAGCAAAATTAAGAAAGGATTGCATTTCAATGCCACAAATGTTATAAGACAAGACACATGGCAAGATATTGCAAAGTGAAAACGATCAAGAAAGAGATGGAAATTTTTGGTCATGAGACAAACTTCAAGATGAAGAATAGCGTCATATTGTAGTAGAATTTGGCATAGATCAAGGATTTCCCACTGCCAAAAAAGTGGTAAAGAACACCCCTCTACCTCATCAATTGGTGAAACCCTTCACAGTTCACTCGAAGCATCCATTAGAAGAAATTAAGAACAATTCAATGGATGAGGAATTAAAATGTGCAAGTTCAAATTCAAAAGGAATTGAAGATGTAAATGAAGATGTGGAAGCAAATTTAAAAAAAAAATGTGTAAGACAAAGTTCAATCAAGGTAAATTGTCTTCATTTACCTCGGGTAGTAGAAAATCACCTCCTAGAATTATCCCTTACACTTTAGGGTTTTAAGGGAAACATAATAAAGGAAGTAATATGGAGGATATCCATGGCAATTTAGGCTACTAAGGCAGCACAAGAAATTAAGGACTATAGACGATGGTTCTTGCACTTTAGGGTTTCCAAGGCAGCACAAAGCATAAAGTGTTCTTGAGGCTATTCGTGGCATTTCAACTTCTCCATCATAGCATAAACCTATAGATGAGAAATCTCGTTATAAACAATATGCAAAATTAGAAAAGATTGATGAGGATGAAAGTGTTGTTGACAATGGAAGAAGGATAGGAAGACCCTCAAAACAAGAACAAGGGGATAATGAAACTTAGAGGAATATTGAATTGGAAAACTACAAACAAATATCACAAGTATTGACAAAAAGTGAGGCTAAGCCCACAAATAAGAATAAAAAGTAATAAAGAAGACGTTATCTTGGAATATTAGAGGTATGAATAAAACCCGTCATTAAGGAATTAATAGGTTGTCAGTTGTCACGGTCCTGAGTTTATTTTCATACACAATACAAAAATAGGTAGTGAGGAATGTAAGGATACATTCAAAAAGATTTTGAAGATAAGGGATTGTCTAGCAATTTTTGCTATAGGAGCTTTCAAAGGTATTGCAACAACATAGGACAACCATAAAAGGGATGGACAATTGCTAGAAGCAAGAAGTAATTGGGTTGCTGGTCTTTTTTTTGGAAAGAAGAATATATCAAAGTTGGAGTCATAAATGTAAAATGTTCCAACTATAGTTATTCTTCATGATCGATTTTGGAAGGACCTCAATTTATTTACGTCAAACTCAATCATGACCTATAGAATATTGGGGGTCCTTCAACATAGTTTTAAATCCTTCGGAAAAGAAAGGTGGTACTCCTAGATGGCCTAAATCAATGGAGGATTTGCTTCATTTGTCAATTCAAATGGCCTTTGGGATGTTATTCCTTCAAGCTTTCAATATACATGGGATAAAACAGATATTGGGCCAACTCATATAACAGAAAGATTGGACTGATTTTTGTTATTTTTACATGGTTGCAAACAAAGTATACAATCTCTTTATAAATTTTATTGTGAGCAAAATCAGATCATAAACTCATTCTCTTGAGATGTGATTCACTCAATAATGGTCATCCAAAGCCATTTCGATTTCAGTCTATGTGGCTCCAAGACCCTGATTTCTTCCAAATGATTATGTTATGGTGGGATGAAGCAAGGTTTGACTGATTGTGTTTGTGAAGGTTTGTTCAAAAGATGAAATATATAAAGGGGCACATGAAGATTTGGAATTTCAAATTTTTTGGTAGCATGTTTAAAATAAAGGAGGAAATTAACTCCAAGATCAACAATTTATAAGAGAATTTCAAATTTTTTGGTAGCATGTTTAAAATAAAGGAGGAAATTAACTCCAAGATCAACAATTTATAAGAGAATGTAGAAATCAATGGAATAGATCAAGATACTTATATGCAAGAAAAATAATATAATATATTATAAAAGGAAGTCATATTGGGCCCAAAATTTTAGGGAGAGATTGATTAAAGGGGATAGAAATACCAATTTTTTTCATGTTAGTGCCAAATAAAATTTGTCTTTTCATGGAATAAAAAATATTGCAACTCCAAAAGGAAGAAGTATTGAAGAAGAAGAAGATATTAAGAATGAAGCAAATAATTATTTCAAATATATTCTAATAAGTTGGGCAAGAAAGGAGGCTCAGGGTAAGCTTTTGAAAAATATTCCATCAATTATCACACGAAGACAGAATGAAAGGTTGATGAGGAAGTCCTTTATGGCGGAGCTACAAGAGGCGGTTTTCTTTTTCCACCCTAATAAGGCACTGGCCCCAATAGATTTCCCACACTTTTCTTTCAAAAAATTTGGGATTTGTTTAAGAGTGATATCTTGGCTATGGTTGAGAAGGCTAGGAAAAAGAAGGCAACAATAAGTAAAACCAGCACCAACTTTATTCAATTGCTTCCAAAGATGATAAAAAATATATTAACAATTTTTGTCCAATGAGCCTTTGTAATATGTTTTATAAGATAACTTCAAAAATTATGGCAAATGGATTGATAAGCATTCTAGATTATGGTATCTCAGAGGAACAATCCATTCTCTTCATTCCATGAAAAAACCAGGTATGTTTGTAAAATTATATATGAACAAAGCATATGACAGGGTTTGTTGGAGTTTTCTATATGATTTTCTCAGAAATTATGGTTTTGATCAAAGTTGGTGTAAATGAATTAGATGTTATTATAAGACCCTAAAATATTCTAGTTTGATTGATCGATCCCATGATGAATACTTTGAATCTTCCTATGGAATCTGCCCGGTGACCCACTATCTCCTTATCTCTTCATTATTCTTGTTGAACCATTGGCAAGAGCTTTCTCAAAGGCAACAATGGAAGGAAACTCGAAGGTATTTAGGTTGTAACAAATGGTCCCTTCAAACCTCGTCTCCAATTTGTTGATGATACTTTTCTTTTAGGTCAGCCCTTAGTCAGCAAGGCCATGGTGTTCAAATCGATATTATCACATGACAAGAAGGCGGTTGAACAACTGGTTAATACTACAAAATCCAAGATCTTTTTCGTTAACACTACACTATATTCGCAATGAATTATTGTGGAGATTTTAGGGTTGAAAGTTGGAAAATCGAAGGTATTTAGGTTGTAACAAATGGTCCCTTCAAAACTCGTCTCCAATTTGTTGATGATACTTTTCTTTTAGGTCAGCCCTTAGTCAGCAAGGCCATGGTGTTCAAATCGACATTATCACATGACAAGAAGGCGGTTGAACAACTGGTTAATACTACAAAATCCATGATCTTTTTCGTTAACACTACACTAGATTTACAATGAATTATTGTGGAGATTTTAGGGTTAAAAGTTGGAAAATCGAAGGTACTTAGGTTGTAACAAATGGTCCCTTCAAACCTCCTCTCCAATTTGTTGATGATACTTTTCTTTTAGGTCAGCCCTTAGTCAGCAAGGCCATGGTGTTCAAATCAATATTATCACATGACAAGAAGGCGGTTGAACAACTGGTTAATACTAAAAAAACCAAGATCTTTTCGTTAACACTACACTAGATTTACAATAAATTATTGTGGAGATTTTAGGGTTGAAAGTTGGAAAATTGCTATCAACATATCTATGTATTCCTTTGTCTAATAAAGGAAAGGAGTTTTGGGTCTCAATTTTGGATAGAATGTAATCTTGTTTAGCATGTTGGATAGCTAGGTTCTTAACCATGGATAGATGAATACAACTCACAAAGACTACATTGCAATCTATCTCTATATATACGATATCAGTTTTAAGATTGCCGATAAGTATTGCATCCGAAATTGGAAAAATTCAAAGAGATTTCCTTTGGAAAGGACGTGATGAAAAATTTAGGTTACCTCGTTGTCAATGGGATAGGGTTTGCAAGGGACAGAATATTGGAGGGGCAAGCTTGTGAAATTGCAGACTTATAAGTTCGGCATTAGGACCAAAACTTGGTTGGATATTATTCAAAGATCAAGGAACGAGTTAAGAAAAAAAGTTACGTCAAAAAAATATAGGTTTTGTTGATACAATAAAATTGTTAAGAAAGCAAACCCCACCTAAGGGCTTGGCAACATGGAACTTCATATTAGAGTGTTTACAATTGATCAAGAAACATACTAGGTGATCAATTAATGAGATTCTACAAATTTCTGGTTTAACACTTGGTTGAAGCCTCGTCTTATTTCTGATCCAAAATGGCAATCATTGACTGAAGCATGTTTAGCTTGTAGAGTTTCAAGGGTTAAAAATTATGTTGATGTGAGCAATAAATCCAAGTCATGGATTTCTATTAGCAACCTGGCTGAGGGAGAGGACCTCAAACAAATAGCAAATGAGCTTCAAATTATCCTTCAAGAGCTCTATTTGCCCATTTTTACACAAAGGATGAGTCAATTTGGAATTTATAAAAAGATGGTCAAGTGGGATATAAGGCTTTGGAGCAATCAAAATTTCCTACTTCCAAAAACTTCCCTTGGAAGAAAGTTTGGTTACTTGAAACCCTCCTTGAGGCCTCAACATTCCTTTGATTAGTAGTCCAAAGCAAAATTCTTACAAGTGGAAGTCTACAAAAAAGAGGATATCATGCAGCTTTTAGATGTGCCTTGTGTAAGACCTAGAAACATCATACCATTTACTTCTTCATTGTCCCTTTGCTTACATCATAGGGACTGTTTTCCAATATAAATATAAGGTAGCTACATCAACATTCAAAGAGTTGATGAACTGTTCGATTAATTATTTCAAAGTTAAGCATTATGCATTATATGGAGTTTTAGTCCTGTCACTATTCATTAGAAGCTATGGCCTGAAAGGAATAACAAAATTTTTAAAAATAAATCTCAGAATCATGACCAAGTTTAGAATTGTATTATTCCCTCTCTTGCAAAAATTTTAGAAGCATGGTACTCGTCGTGGGACTCTCAAGTGTGGAAAAGGAGATGCTTGTCTCTTAGTTACAGAATATGAGTATACATACGAGGGTCATCTACGATAATGAGTTTAACAGAAACGATCTACATTGATCTATGATAAAATGGAAATATCCAAAAGTTGGATTCGATAAATTAATTTTGATGGTGCTTGCAAAGAAAATACAAGAAAAGCTAACGAAGGTGGTGTTTTTCAGAATAACAAAGGCAAATTTCTCCTCACTCAAAATCATGAGGAACTTCAACTAATGACTATGCAAAGACTACATCACTTCTTATAGGAATAAAGACTGCCATTGAGAAAGGATGGAGATATTTTTCATTTAAAGGGGATTTATAGATTATTACTAATGCTATCAATAAAAATGGATGTGCGGGTTGGATCAACAGTAGCTTTATTTTTTATATCTAGAAACGTTTGTTGGAAGAAGTATCTTGGAAATGTAAAAAAAAATCTAGAGAAAAAAATAGGGTGGCAAATAATTTAGCCAACCACGTTATTGATCTTTGTCTTGGCAAAGTTCAAGTTTTAGAAGTACTAGGCCAAGGGCAATTTTAGCTCTTATGAAAACATTACTAAAAAGTTGAGAGAGGAAACATAACATTTTGAAGCAGATGAAGAATATCTTTGATAGAAAGACAAGTCAGATATGGTTTAACTGATTTAATAGCAAATGTAATGTTTTGATATTTTGATGGGAGTGGCCTCCAATAAAAGCCATATATAGCTTCTTCTTCTTCTTCTTCTTCTTCTTCTTCTTCTTTTGAAAAAAAAAGCGATGGGTATTGAATATCTCACATCAATAATATTTGGGAGGTAAGGTTGGATTACAAGGGCACCACATGCTTCAAAAGCTTAGCCAATTTGGAAGTAGACCCTCCAACAATACTATGACAGTATGACCTAAAGGTGCTTTTGTGCTTTGTGAGTCCCTATGCCTTATGATTATTAACAATATCCTAAAGAAAAAAAGGGCATACAAAAACTGCTTACTCATGGAAAATAACTACTAAGTGATCAAAGGATGACCAAACTACTAAATGCTAGTTGAAAATCCCACATAATATAAATCTAAAGAGAATGCAACTAGCAAAGTGTCATGCCTTAATCAAATGCCATAAACGCAACCAATTAAATTTCTTGACTTTCAAGGAGGAGACCTGTTGGTCACAAATCTACCACAGGAAAGGATTTTGGGAAGTATACGCGCCCTAGACCTGGACCAACATTGAAAGGCCGAGGGGAAGAGATGCCTCCCGTGCCAATATCCGGAGAAAGGCCGGCTCCTTTACTAAACTACTTGGGGTTTTTTGAGTTAAGAGTGCAGGAAAGAGATAAAAAGAGTAAGGGTGCAGGAAAGAGATAAAAGGTACAGAAAGAAATGTAAATGATTGATTTAAAAGGGGAAGAACCAGCAGCACGATTACTAACTAATACCTTGAAGTAGCAGCAATAAATACAAAGAATAAAACATAAATGAACACCACGCTAACTTTCCTATGTATCCTCTGGAAAAGTTCCAGGATCCACTTATCTTCCTACGCCTAAATCCAGATTTCAGAATTACAGCAGTTAGGAAAATATGTGAACATAGCAGAAACCCTAACCACAGGCAGCATACAAGAAAACTAACACAGTGTTGTCTCCCCTATGTATCCTCCAGGAGAATTCCAGGGTTCTGTCCCCAACCACACACCTAAATCCAGGATTCAGATAGCAGAAATAATCACATAAGAAGGCATACAAGAGAGAAATGAGGCCCAAAGTTCTTAATATCAATTGCAAAAATCAAGTTACAGTAGCTTTCTAGCAAAAGTTCCCCCCCTTTTCTCATTACAATACTAGGGTTTTTATAGAGGACCCGACCCTCGTAGCCATTAATGCGCCGGATTCAGAAGTACGCCCTTGGGAGCTGGAAAATGCGCGCTCGCTCTTTTATGCCACTGAGGTTTCACATCTATTTCCCTAATAAGCAACCATGGCCGCATCAGCCGGGGAAATCTGCATTTATGAGTCGTTTGACTTGTCCTGGGCCGCTCCGGGTGAGGTGCTCGAGTGGATGCACAAGTAGCCCTTGCCCTTCTCTGCGGCTGATAACTCGTATCCTATTGCTACAAATGAGCACCGGGTCTTTCGGGCCAGAAAAAATGCATTTATGAAACACTCAATTGCCTCGGATAATTACCCGACCTTGGAATGTGTGCCTTTCGAGAGAAGCACAGTCGTCAGAAAAGGTGCCGGAGAAGCCTCGTTGAGAAATTGACCCGAATTGGCAATTCGCTGGATTTTTGGCCGACTTTGGCCGACGCTGGGATTCTGGCCGACGTTGGGATTCACGACCGACGTTGGGATTCTGGCCGACGTGAGCTTCGCGGCCGACTTTGCATTTTTGGCCGACGTTGGACGCTTTGGCCGACATGAACTTCGCGGCCGACATGGAGGTTCGCAGCCGAAGTGGAGTTTTCTGGCCGACTTAGGCATTTTGGCCGACGTTGAACATTGTGGCCGACGTTACACTTCGGGGCCGACATGAGCTTCGCAGCCGACATTAGCTATTTTGGCCGACGTGAGGTTCGCGGCCGACGTGAGCTTCGGGGACGACATTACACTTCAGGGGCCGGCGCGGATGTTCACGGCGAAGTCGAGTTTTCTGACCGACTTGGCCGATGTGGAGCTTCGGGGCCAACATTGCACTTCGGGGGCCGACGCGGAGCTTCGGGGCCAACATTGCACTTCGGGGGCCGACGCGGAGGTTCGCAGCAAAGTGGAGTTTTTTGGCTGACTTAGACATTTTGGCCGACTTGAAGCTTCGCTGGCCGACATAGCACTTCGCTGGGAATCTGCGCTTCGAGGGCTAACATGGAGCTTCGGGAGCGAAGTGAACCTTTTGGCCGACGTAGAGCGCTTTGGCCGACATTGAAGCTTTGCTGAAGTGGAGGCCCGAAGTGGCAGTTCGGCCAAATTCTGAGCGAAGTGCCCCTCATGCCTTAGAATTTTCTTTTAAGCCCGAAGTGGACTTTTTTTGGCTTTGCTTCCGGGGCCATAACTTTTGATCCGCTGACCCGATCACCTATTGTAATATATCGCCGAAAATTTTGCGAAAAGATCTGCAATAATGAGACATCAAAAGATCAACTCGTCCACTTTATCATCCTCTTTTAGGGCCAGCGAAAATGCCAACGCTTTTGCGTGTGATTTGCAGATTTAAAGCTCCATACTTAGGCAAAATTTTGTCAAAAAATTTAATGTGGCAAAAATGCCAACAAGACCCAAGGTCAAATCTTGTTAAACGACACATGCATAATTACCAAGCTGTTGTAATACCACTATGCAGTCATGATGTAATACGGGTGGGGCCCATTTCAATCCCATATAACTAATTAAAAAAAAAAAAGTATCATGCTCTTAGCAATTATTTTGGAGAAAAGAAAATGTAAGTCCACTCTACAGTTTATTAATCAATCGTTGTTCAAGAATGAATATGCAGTGCAACGTTTGCAACAAACCCTGCTCTTGGAAATACGTCATCATACTTGGAGGTTCAGTTTATAGGTCCTCCTAATCTTCGGCTAGCTTTATTGTCAGGGTTTTGCAAGGGATATGCATCTCTCTCAATCCTGGAACATCAATATTTCCAGCTACATTTGCAAGACATACCTACAAAGATGTGTCTTTTATGGATGTGAAATTTGGGGCACAAGTCTAGGTGTGTGGACTGGGCTCATATTGAGAATATCCAGACCATTTTGTTTTAGCAATTTGTCCAATGTAAAAAAACAGCTCAACATGTGTTGTTTAGGCTGAGTTTGGTGCTCATCTTCTTCACATCAAGAGCATCTTTAAAATTATATTTGAACTTCATTGCCTTAGATCCATGAGTAATGACACATCAAGTTGAGAGGTACCCCTACCTGGCACTTTACTTCTCATAATGGACTTCCTCTTGGAGCTCTTTTGGTTGTCATCATGGTCAGTACTCAAAAGTTATTACTCTTCTTAAGTGAGTTGACATCTCCATAGATTGATTACCTCCATTCAAATACTATTTAAATGCTCCTCCCTGCCTTCTTCCTCATAAGAATGTGATTAATCAAGAAGTCAAAGATTATATCTATCGACAATATATTCAGATCACTTGGATAGCTCCATTTCAGCCTATTACTCTTAAGTCAGCCTTCTACACTAAACATTTCATGAGGATTGAAGAGGGTATTATTACTCGTCTTGATCATATCTAGTGGTAGTGGACATATAGCCTCAAGATTCCTCTTGTTCAGCTTAGGTTTTGCTCACATCAATTTCAATCGGAGATAGAGCACTATATTCCTCTATAGGATAGGGCATAATTGAGAAAATCGGAATCGTGTCGGAATCGAAACGGAAAAGAATCGGGAAAAATCGGGAATCGGGAGGAAAATCGGCATTTTTTCATTGAAAAAACAAAGAAAATGCAATTTTTCATTGAAAAAAAGCTTTTTTATGCATATCAGAATTTTTCGGGAAAAAATCGGCAAAAAATCGGCTAGCCTATGAATCGGGAAAAATCGGATCGAATCGGGATTTTTTGTAGATTTTCTCAACTATGGGATAGGGTATGTCATCTTTGCTCTCTCCAAGAGGTGGAGACTAGAGAACACTTCATTTTTAGGTGTCCTATTTATTATGAGATATAGGGGAGGTACTATTGCTTGTATACAGACTCAAGCAAATAGCTAGCCAATTTTTTCAGCTCTCTTTACTATAGATGCTTGACTCTATACCTTTGGGAAGCTATCATTCTTCGACATCAAATGTTATGGGGGAGATCGACTACCAGTCAACTACTCATCTTCTTCTTTCAGCCTATCTTTGTCGTCAAGAGTAACAAGTGTTCATTTGAAGCTACATCCCTCCATAATGTCAGTGATAGATTTGTGCATACTTCTTGGCATAGAAGTGGCTATTTGGTGCTTTCTTCTTCTTGCACGCAGCAAGCTAGGATTGCAGTTCTTCGGTGTCAACTTTCCTATCTTCTCATGTTTCAGGGATGGAAGCTAGGAGGGTCGTGAGTCATCAAACTTCACAGTCCTCCTAGGATTATCCAACTAAGCCCCCTTAGTCCTAACCACTCCCATGGGAGCATCATTAGATCCTTTGGTGGCCATTTCAAATAGTAGCCATTTCGGATGGATGGTGATGACGACTCTATTTCTATTTTACATCCCACTACAGTTTAGGGTTGTTGCTTGGATCTACTTGAGCTCTTTTCTATTTCTTTTTCCTTGACTGCTGGCTCTTTCTATGATTGCTTTTAACATGTTAGGGTTTGTCCATTTTTCAGTCCAACTTTTGAGGCTATAACTTAATATCATACAATTGTTCTACTTTCGTGCAGTTTACTTTACCCTAGTTTCTTTACTCTAGTTTAGCTCTTTTAGTACTTTTTGGTTACTATATTGCAATATAACAGTTCTTTACGAAAAATCCCAGGTGGACGCCAGTCATCCATGACATTATCTTATGTGTTCTGCCGTGCAAAATGTGCGTCAATCTGAATTCTAGTATAAATTTTTGAGTGAAGTGAGAAGGGCAGTTCATTGGGTATGCAGAAGCTACCACTTGAGGTGAAGTGCCGGGTATCAATTGCCAAATAGCAAAGTAGACATACAAACCCATCCTTATTGGACGTTGCCAAAATTCTACTTTCTCAATGTCCCAAGCATAATACAAGTGCTAATTAGCAAGAGAGTTTGGAATTAAGTTTCTTACAATGAGCATCTTACAATTACGCATCTTTGCCTACACATTAACTCCGCTTCTAAGTAGACATTTTGTTCGTGTTCAATAAACAGAATAAATTTAAGAAGATAATGATTTTCGCCCTTATGAGATTGTCGTCCACATGTGTAACCTAACCTAAACTTTTCTCACATTGCTTTCTTAATCTATTCATCACATTTTGCTGGAACACAGAAATTTTTCATATTACCTTATATGTCCTGGTCTAACAATTATCTGTACAACCCCTGGCAAAAGACATTGGATTCTCTTAATAAAAACCTAAGTTCAATTTAGGTGGAGGGTGGCGCCGACCTCTTCAAAATAAAAAAAAAGTGCGTGCAACATACCAGATTCCAACCTTTTAGCTAAGCTCATGGTAGAACGAATCCTGCCAGACCATCTAAGCCCAAGACACATATGTACACTTTGGCGTAAGAGCTAATTGGCCAAGGACATAAGGAACTTATAAATCTAAAGGCTTTCTAAGCCCACTAATGGCCACTCAGCATTGAAATTCAATAAGATACGAAGCAGAAGAAATATTTTACCGTTAACAAGGCTATAGGACAACAAAGTTTCGTTATCAAATATAAAAGAAACAACTCTGTGTAAAAAAAACCAAAGTTTAACCAATCAATTTCTTTTCCGCTGCTCATGAATTTTTCTAATTTCTTTGTTCTTATTTGTTCAAACAATCCAAACATACAATTCACTGCTTATAAAAAAATTAAAGAGCTTTCAAATTAAGTACAGGGAAATTTTGAAATTTTAAAATATGAAAAGCATACTTTACATACCAGAATTGTAGAATGTCTGATTCACTTGAGTACGAGTTCTGGCCATGATCTCCCAGTAGACAGGCTTCCCCAGATATATCATGGTGATCAGAGTCCCCAAAACCACACAGATTTGAATTGCTATGAAAACTGGCTTCATCTTTGACGATTCCTGCATCTTGATTGGAATCCACTACACCATAAAATCTCAAACCCAGTTGACGACACTGATGAGTCTACAGACCCGTTTCCAAAAACACCATAAAATCACAAACTGAACAACCCCCAGTTGAGTAAACAGATCAATCTACAGACCCATTTCCCCCGATGGTGGGCGAAAAACCATGTGAATAAAGAGGACTCAGTCGTGACTTAACCTGGGTTTGTGGAATACGAGCGGGGTTGGTAGCTTCGTGGGCAAAGTGGCGTGCTGGGTCAAGTGGGTTTGGAAGATTGGAATGAAGATCGAATCCCTGGGGCGTGCGAAGTTGCGAGGATGATATGTCCACCGTCTCTGTCACCATGTTTCTTTAATTTTCTTTAGTTTCTAGAGAACAGGACCATCAGCTGTGCGTTAATTAAAAAACAAAGAATGCAGATCCGGTCAACGATGGGGTGATTAGTTTTACTGGACCTAATCCTATACGAGCTTGAGGTTATTAATTTCTTTAACAAAATGGTGGGTCTTTGTATCTTTCACCTGGTTAGGATTGGTTAGATCCTATTGAATCCTGTTTGGTTACATCAAAATTGAGTTTACTTGAAAGGAAGTTTAGAAATTCAATTAAATATAATAAAATTTTAAATATTTTTTAAACTATAATATATATATAATCATTTTAACTTATTCAAAATTATATTAAATATTAATTTCAAGATTTTGAATAATTTTTTTGATTTTGATATTATTTAATTACTTATATTAAATCTAAAGAGATCCACAAGGCATTTACAAAAGCTTAGTTGTTATATAAGTATAGTTTAGTCATATTTGAAGCTAATGTGGACCATTTGGTGAAGACTTTGAAATTCTAAAAAGAGGTTTAAGGGTTGGATCATCTTCGGTAGGGTTGCACGACATGTTTTTAGAAGAGTAAAAAAATGATAATGTGTACGGGGCAAGGCAACGGTTCGGGCTTTAGCTCTTCTTCAGTAGATCTAAGGTTCAAATCATGGCGCGGGTGAGTGTGTGGGGGTGGGTGTGTGTTTGGTTTCTATTTAGGAGGTTTAAATTTCAAATTGCGTCGTGGGCAAGTGTGTGAGAGGTTGGGGTGTGTATGGTTGTGTGTTTGGCCCTTGATAAGTTTAGCTCTCACCCTTATGAGAGGTCATGGTTGGGATGGAGATGCCCAACCCCACAGGTTTCTCACACTAACCTAATATATATATTAAAAAATTGAAAATTTTGCATTAGCATTATATTAAAGAACAAAATACATCACCGATAATGTCGGTAAATGTATAAGAAGTATTACTTAAAAAAACAAATACATTTAAAAAAAAGAAAGATAAACATGCCATGTGGCTAACGACATCAACCAAGAAAAAAACATATCTGTCAATAGAACGAGAACCTAGTTATTCAACACCCTCTTACAGAATGAAACCCCTGCAAAGGTGAATACATAACAAAATAGACTAGAAACCCTAAACTATAGAACTGTAACTCTAGGCCTTACATTTGTCGAAACTTTCAAGTCAGATCGGTGTCTTCCCAATGGAAAATTATTGGAACTTTGGAACTTTTGGGTCATAAGGGTGAAACCGTTTTTCAAGTAAAATGTCTTCATCTTCCGTCAATAGAGCGAGAATCTAGTTATTCAACACCCTCTTACAGAACGAAACCCTTGAAAAGGTGAATACATAACAAATAAACTAGAAACCCTAAACTATAGAACTGTAACTCTAGGCCTTACATTTGTTGAAACTTTCAAGTTAGATCGGTGTCTTCTCAACATAAAATTATTGGAACTTTTGGGTCAGAAGAAACCGTTTTTCAAGTAAAGTGTTTTCATCTTCTTTTCTTTGTTGAGGACTAGGAGAACATCGAAACCGCATAGAAGTGGAGGGAACTTTAGATTTTACTTCTTCTGAAGAAACTGCCAATTCCATCGATGACGGCTCTACATCCAACAGCATATCCTTACCGTCGTTAAGACACTCCAATACACTATAGTTGTTGCCCAACTGAACATTAATCATCTGAAATCACTTATCTTGGAGCACCATTTTCTCCTTAGACCCACACCCTTTTCTTTTTTTTACTTTCCCAAAAACTTTCATGGCTCTAAAGTCTACCTTTTCTCTCTTTAACTTTCCAAAAAGCCCATCTTTCTTCTCTTTAACTTTCAAAAAAAAAAAAAAAACTCTAAAGCCTAAAATCCGAAGAACTAATGGTTACAACATTAAAGTTTAAAAGATATTAAATATTTTTTATTATCTTTAAGCAAGTCTAGTAGCATATTCTATGATTGGAATTTCGTTCCACTTTAATATCTGTATATTTATATAATTTATGTTTATTTTAAATGTTTTAGTAATAATGAAATATTGTTTCAATGAAATAGTTAAATTTCTTTTATATATATATATATATATTTTGGAAAAACTTCTAAAAACTTCTATGACCAAATCAAGAGCTATACCTATCAATAAAGAATTTAACACAGAGCCGCCACACATCTACCATCTTACACCCACACCAAAATTATATATTTTATTTTATATGTTTTTATTATAATTAACTTACTCGTTTTTTTTTCCTTTCAATTCAAATGCAACAACTAAAAGCTTTTTTTATCAATTCTATTCTCATCTATGCTATTCTTCTTCTTCTTCTTTTTTTAACTTTGCTATGCTTTTTGTTGTGATTGGCTTGGAGAGTGGTGGTACAATAGTTAGAGTTGATGTGACTCGTATACAGTCGTCATTGGTCTTACAATAGTTCAATGAATCTTAATATTCAAAATAAGTAATTTCATGATGCTAGAAGTTATTTTAGAAATGGTTTAATGATGTTAAATGTTGTTTGTAATGTTAAGTATGGTATATTAAAAAAAAACACAAGTTCAATGAATCTTAATATTCGAATATTAAATAAGTAATTTCATGATGCTAAAAGTTATTTTAGAAATGGTTTAAAATGTCAAATGTTGCTTTTTAATGTTCAGGTGTTCAAATTTACTAAATAGAAATAACATTCAAGAAAGTATTTTTATATTAACTTAAAAATATAAAATATTATTTTATATGTTAAATTTATTTCATAATGTTAAGTTGTATTATATTAATTAAAATAAATATTATCATGATTGTTAAAAATCTTTGGAATATGAGATGGTGAGGGAAGAAAGTAGAGAGGGGAGGGCTCTGGTCCCTCCCTTGCTCCCCCTCCCATGGCTCCTGGTTCCTGCCCAGTCCCTGGCTCAACCCAGGTCATCCCTCCCGGGGAGTGGTTGTTTGCAGATGATCTCCTGGGGGGAGATCCTTCTCCACTATCTGTGCCCCTCCCGGTCGGCTAGGGTTTCCTTGGTTGTTTTTTCGGACTGGTGCTTCCCAAGGATCCCTGTTTGGTTGGGGATCCCTTCCCTTTTTCCCTCAGGCTTCCCCCTGGGGTTTTTTGCAGGTTATTCGCGTGGATCTGGTCCCCTGCGTTTCTCGGTGTGGTGGAGGTGACGGTTTAGGGTTTGGACAGCTTCCCCCTTTTTCTTGTGAATCCTCGGTGGGCTCTGTGCTTGGACGGGATTCTTGGTCCCTGCTTCTTGGGATCCTCTTCTATTTTCCCGGGGCGGGTTCCTTGTGGTGCAACTCTCTGGTCACTTCCTGATGGGTTGGATCCTCTCTGTGCTGGCTGTCGGCTTCCTGTAGGATGGCTCTCGCTGAACGGAATATTTTCCCGGTGGGCGGGATGGTTTCTCCACAAGGTGGGATCCGCCAAATCCGCCAGTTTTCCCGCGAGGCGGGATCCTTTCTTTTCTACTGGTTTCCCGGATGGCGGGATTTCCTTGTTGCTTCCCGCTAGGCGGGACTGTTTGTGGTGGTTTTGACTGCTTCCCGCGAGGCGGGATTTTATTGTAACGGTTTTTCTTTGCTTCCTGCTGGGCGGGATCTTCTCGATGGTGGTTTTTGGCTACTCCCCGTTGGGCGGGATCTCCAAAACTACTTTCTTTCTTATTTGTTTGTTTCCCGCTGAGAGGGATTTTTTCATGCTTACTGTTACCACTGGGCGGGATTTTTGTTTTGGTGTTCAGTTTCAAGGGATTGATGCCCTAGGCCCATTGCTTATGTAATCAGGTTTTTTTAGGGGTTACGATTTACGTAATAGGCTTATACATAAAGCCAGGAGGCATGATGCAAGGCTGATTTTGTACATAAGGTTTTGGGATCCTCTATAAAAACCCTTTTTTAATCTACTATAATAATTACCAAAAATATATATATATATATATATATATTATCAAATTATATATATATATATATATTTTTTTTTTTTTTTTTTTTTTTTTTCTTTTTTTTTTTTTTTTTTTTTTTTTTCTTTTTTTTCTTTTTTTGAATTTACATAGTGGAATTGGTAGCCGCCACGAATCCGAGTAGGCTGTCCAGCTTTTATGGTCGCCACAGATCTTCGCGCTGTCCACCCCGGAAGCCGCCACACAGATCTTCGCGCAGTCCGCCCCTATAACCACCATGCCACAATCATTTTAAACCTTTTACGTCGTTGAAAGCACCAGAAAGGGACAAGCGTTCAAAGGCCCGAGATTTGAACCTTGGACCTCCGCCCCCTTATGAGGTTTGGATGAACCAATTGGTCTACACCTCGGACCTTATCAAATAATATTTTAGTTTCATTGATTAAATTTGGTTTAAAAAAGAAACCAAATGTAAATCTTCAAGACATTTAATTTATAATTGTCAAGTTGTTATAACACCGCTATGTCGCCATAACGTAATGAGTGGGATGGGTTTGAATCATATACAATAAATAAAATAATAATAAAATATTAATATTATATTATTAATATCTTGTTTTGAAATGAAAGATTTTAATTATGTCCGCGAGACCTAAATATGGTCTATGGGACCTTTATGGAAGTACAATTACTCAAATTATATCATATGATCTTTAATATCTTTGAGAAGGTTGTTCCTTCTCCTGATGATTTGTGTTAGCAATTCCCCAAGTTTTTTTATTTTACTGTCTTCAAATAAATCTGTCATAAACTCGTTTCCAAGTGTTTCTTTGTATTTGTCACGAATATCTGAAAAACTCAAGCATTTATAGATGAAGTGTTCCTCTGTCTCTACTGCCCGTGTGCTACATAGAGTACATATCCTTTCTTCCCATTGTTCTTTGGGCGTTGTCCATCTCCATGTTTCACATCTAAGCCTATGAGAGCTAGTCCTTATCTGAGCAATGAGTATTTTTTCCTTCCACTTGATTTTAGCGCCTATATACGCTTTTTCCTTGTGGTCATATGTTGGGTTAAAATTTGCAATATAATATTGTCTTTTCTTGCTTGCATTTTTTCACATTCCACTTCTGAAATTTTCATTCGCATAATTTTTTATGTCTTTGTTGACATTTGGGCATTCATTTATGTTGATTTCCCAACGTTTCATCCATTTATGATTTTGTTTCATCCATGTATTATTTTGCCTATGCAACTCTTCGTCCCTAGCTGCCCTAGGCCATCTATCATTTGTCATGTTTTTTATTTTTTTCAAGTAACATAACAGCTTGGTCATAGCAATTGCTTCTAAAGGGAACATTCCAGTTTCAGCTATAATAATTTCATAAGGGGTTGTGGCTTTAATTTTGAAAAAGTTTGTGATTAGATATTTTTGAATCCTTTCTATTTTTGCCTTCATTTTGCATTTGTTGTGCCACTAGCCCACACCTCGCAACCATACAACAAAATCGGTGTAACAAGTAGGCCAAATAAGACCTTGGTGGTCTTCTAGTCCCACAACTCGACATTCCTACACCTATTTTGAAGTGCATATAGTGCTCTCCAACCACTTTGAGTTCTTTTCATCCTACATGTATTCCAATTAAGTTTGTCATGAAATTCTATGCCCAGGTATTTGTATTCTACTACTACATCTGCAAACTGAAATTTGAGTTGTTGCTTCTTCTTTTTGCTTGAAAAAATCATAATTTTTGTTTTGCTCGTGTTCACCTGCATCCCAACTTCTTTACAAAAGAGTTCTAGAGCTTGAAGGTGATCTTCTAGATCTTGGGCTATTTTGGCCACAAGAATTGCATCATCTACATACATGAGGATTTTTACCACATATTTGGCTAAATGCACGCCCTCTCTCCCAAATTTGTTTATCCATTCTTCTAACTTGTCAATGTACAGCCCAGATAAGGTCGGAGATAGAGGGCAACATTGTTTGACACCTATGTCACTACCAAAACATTCAGATAACCCTTTATGTGTTCTGATTCTAACCTTTACATGCTCATATAATCTGTGAACTGCTGCCCTGTAGTGAATTGGAACCTCTATCTCTTCCATTCTAATTTTAAGGTGTTCACAACTTGCAATTCCTAAACTATTTTTACAATGGATTGTTTTTTTTTTGGAGATATGATGGTACGAATTCAATCAATTAAATTCTTCAACTTTCGAGGAGTTTCAGGTTTAAATCTTGCCAAAAAAATGTTTACATAATTTATTAAGCTAGTATTATTCAGGTTCAAATCTTGCCAAAGGAGATACCCCTGCCTCCTTGGATCTTAGCTGAAAGTGACATCCCCTCTGGGATGTTTTCCAAAAAAAACAAAATCTTGCCAAAGGATGTTTACATAATTTATTAAGTTGTAATACCAGATCAAGTTGTAATAAAAATGATACCCATTTTAATCTCATATAAATAATTAAAGATAATTACTAGTTAAAGGTGAAATGAAAGTACTTTGGCCAATGTTTTTTTCCTTCTTATAATAAAACATATTTTTAACTAATGACTAATAAAAATTATGAAAAAAGTCATCTTATTTTTTTTTTCTATAGATAAATTTATTGATAAAAACATCATTGATTAAATGGAACTAGAATCCTTTCATTTGAGTTGGTTAAGGATGTTTACATAAGTTATTAAGCTGTAATACCAGATCAAGTTGTAATAAAAGTGATACCCATTTTAATCTCATATAAATAATTAAAGATAATTACTATTTAAAGGTGAAATGAAAGTACTTTGACCAATGTTTTTTTCCTTCTTATGATAAAACATATTTTTAACTAATGACTAATAAAAATTATGAAAAAAGCCATCTTCATATATATTTTTTTTCTATAGATAAAGACATCATTGATTAAATGGAACTAGAATCCTTTCATTTGAGTTGGTTAAGGAGAATGTTTTTTCCATAATAAATCATATTATAATTTTTTTTGGATACATAATGGAGTTGGTAACATCAGCACTATTTTTAGTAACTATCAAGTGCAGGGTTCAAACCCATAAGGGTTACTCCCAAGAAGCCTATACCACCTCGTTATTGTTGAAGTACTTTTCATTTTTTTTTGGTTTTCTTATAAATAAAGATATCAATGATTGATAGAACTAGAATCCTTTCATTTGAGTTGGCTAAGGATAAAATATAGCCTATGGTTTATGACTCTTTCCTTTGAGATTGGGTCAGTGTTTCCATGCTTTTAGCTTTTTCCTTATGTGTCTACCTCTTCTTTTGGTCTTTGGTCAAATATGCATGGATAAAGAAAATTTGGAAAGGGGTGGGATTGCAATCCGTTCTTACTGCTCCTGTCCTTGTTAAAGTTAAAGGTTATTTTGTCATTTAGAGTATTTGGAAATCTTGGGAGGCCTTCAAACCCTGGCTCAATTGGAAAGGGAGTTATCGCAAAGCAGGTGCCTCTTTACCTTCCATGAATATTTGGTGGTCTCCAGTTATCACTTGGCAGGGCTCTCTCTTGGCTCTGGTGCAGTGGGTAAAAGCGCAAAGGTTCTATAAGTGTGGTATTGCTTCTATTTTTTATTTATTCTCATGACATACCAAGATTTGGATACCCTAGGAAAGTTTTCGTCAAATTCACAATTTAAATCTTTGTGATAGAGATACTTATGAGGTGGTTATTGATAATATTCCATTTTCTATTTAGTGCAAACTACATAAGCATTTTCAAAAACCTTGGTGGTCAGATTGGTGTTGGCTTGGGGAGCTTCCTGTTTTACAATATAAAGCTCATCTAGGTTACAAATGACTCACCCCGCAAGTTCCAATGGTTGATAAGCTCACTATGAGATGGGACTTAGTCTCTCTTCCCTCCCGATGGAATAAGAGGTTTCAGATTGCTTAGGATACTTATATTGAACCTAAACCAAGTTTTTTTAATTGGAGCCTCTTGCACCAGGGGTTGCTTGTTGGTAATAGGCTCAAGAATTTCGGTGTTCATAATCCCATTTGCCTGATTTGCAGACAAGCAAAAGATTTACTGCATATTTTTTGGTTTTGTGATTGGGCTCAGTCGGCTTGGGAGTGGATTCTTGAATTTTTCAAACCTTTTATGCAAGATAATTTTACCTAGGTGCATGCTATTTTAGGTGACCTTATTGGTTTTTCCTTCAACTTGGGTGTTGTTTGGAATATTTTTAGAATTGGTACCCTATTTTATCTTTGGAAGTCTCGTAATAGAGCTATTTTTTCTCAGCAAGATGTCGGGCGTGTCTTCTCTATTGTTGATAAATATGCTATATTCTTTGATTTTTGGTTACAGATCCCATTACAGGTTGAAAAAGTAAATGTGGACCTGCAATACTTACGTACCCTCTTGGAGCATTGGGGGAATGCACCCTACGCTATGAGTCGTGTGCCTCTTACTTCCTCTTATAGGTCTCGGTTGTCAACTCATCAGGGGATCCATCACCGGCCACAACCCTCTGCTACCAGACACTGGTCCTAGCCCCCCTCGTAGCACAAATATGGAGAATCTAGAGTTGGAGGTCTGTCTCGCCCGACCTCTAGTTAGGATGTTTGATCTCCTGAGCAAGATGATGCCCCTGGTTGGGGTGAAATTGTACCAAATGTATAAACTTGTATTGTTAGTGGTATTACTACTGATGGCTGGGGGGCTCTGATTTCTTCAACAGTTGGATGGAATTATGATCTTATGGACGAAAACTTCAGGCCTTCCACTTGGTAGTGATTTCTCGGCTCCTTTCTTTTTGAATGCATATTTGACACTGTTTTGGTGGTTGTTATGTGGTTTTTTGTGGACTGTTTCTGACACTCTTGTGTACTCCTAACCACGGTGGTTAGTGTGTTGGTTTACGAGGTGTGCTAATCCCACCCACCATTTTTTTGTATGATTAGACATTATTTTATTAATATAATGGCATTTTCATCCAAAAAAAAATATGCATAGACAAGTGATAAGGCATAATCATTGGGTTTATAAAGCAATTTAAGTTTAATACTCATTTTACATCTACTTACCCTATCTCATTATATCACATCTTAGTAAAATAAGATTAATTTGTTTTTAATGCATAGAATATAAAAATTATAATTAATATTGATAAGAATGAAAGTATCACATCCTCAACCAAGGTTCAAATCTCATGGGTGAACCTTATTTTTGATAAAGAGTTAGAATTTAGTGCAAGTTGATAGTAAATGTAAGTCGATTACAAGTGTGAATCGGGAGTGAGCCTCATTAGGTATAGCATAGAAGGAAAGCTATATTTGAGATCCCTAATTAGAAGTCAAGATGCTCTATTTGTAAGTATGAATATCCAAGTTGACGATAAGAGGGAGAGCAAATATATGGTAAGTTTGATTTGGGGAACACTAGAAATAATTATCAAGGATGAGATGATCAAGTATGATATAATGGTTCTTAAAAGTAAAGAGTTAACATGTAAGTTTTACGAATACTAGCCAGGTTTTCAATGATTCGAAAATAGATTAAGTGGATGTAGGGATTGAATTCAAATTACTCCATGACTTTTCTTAATAAAAGTATTTTCCTTAACATCTTTTTTAACTCAAAAATCAAGGATAAAATAATGGGATGTGGTCCATGGTTTACATGGAGGGAGAGATGCCCTTTATTTAAGACTATGGAGTGATAATTTTTTTGTTGAGATAGGAATTATTAAAAAAAAATCAATGTGGGCTAGGGTTTTTGGAAATCCGTATCAACTTGTCAATAAGGATATTTTGACAAATTTTGAAAATATCCTAGGGGAGTTCATCAAGGAGATACTAACTACTAAATAGAAAAATATAGTAATGTATACCTAGATATGTGTTGCTATGGATATTTCAAAACCTTTGCCTCAATATATTAAGACTATATCTAAATCAAGAGAATGGGATCAATAAGTAGATTATGAAAATATTGCATTTTAGTGTTATGATTGTTATAATATTAGAAACATGCAAGGAATTACAATTTTTTTTTATTATTCATAAGAGAGTTGGTTATAACCACGCTAAAGTGAAAATAATAAAGAAATAGAGAATATTTGATCATAAGACAAACTTTAAGATAAAAAAAAAAAACAAGAGAAATACCTTTTGTTTGTGGAAGATGGTGCTCGAAATATGGGTGGTCTTATCCTCTTGTGCCCTTTGTTTCTCCCCCACTATATTTCGAGTCAAACCTTGTTGGGACCAAGAAATAATGAAACATAGTCGGAGCCTCACAACTTAGAGGTTTTCAAGTTGGTAGGCTTGGGCAATCCTTGGGCCTTAAGCATTCCCTAAGTAAGAGAGCTTCTATGGCCTTCTTCTCACTAGGTCCTCCTAGATGACCTTAATATTTCCCCTAATTATATCACCCAATAATTTGGAGAAAATATAGGTTGTGGGTTCCCCTCAAGTAGATGGGATGGTGACCCACAAATCTTAGATGGGACAAAATCTTAGTGAAAGCGACACTCAATTAGCTATCTTCAAAAGAGCTCTAAGGGCACTTCTTTTGTTAAGGCTCTCCTTACCTATCATCGAAAATGCCTAATGCCCAGTTGTGCATGTGTCTAGTGGCTTAGTCATGGCATGTGATGGGAGAAGCTTTAGGTACAAGATCAATTGTTGATAGTGGCTCCTCATTGGCTACATCTTAGATAGTCTTATGGCTTTGGTTGCATTGTAAGTAGTAGGGGTGTTGGTCCCCTTCATATTGAATTTAGGTATGTTCTCTAATCAAAATTAACTCTAGGAGCAAGATTTTCCCACTGTAGTGACACATCACTATAATTATGTTCATTGATATTGATAAGAGTAATTGAATACTATAATATTGAGTTTGTTTAAGATCCTAGATATTGGGACCTATGATTAAATTTGACTACAATGCCAACAGTGGTATTAGAGCCACACATCCTTACTCTTTATAAGAAGAAATTCTAATGTGAATTTGATTGATATTACACTGAGTTAAAGTGAAAATATTAAGCTTACCAAATTTTTGGAAACTAAAATCAATTTGAAAAAATGTTTAATTGAAGTTGAAATAATTAGTGACAAGGAAGAAGATTGGATGTGAGTTTTTTGGGAGAGAACATTTCCCTAAGAAAAGGCCTTATATAGAATTTTATCTCTATGAGTAGAATATTGTTATCCTAAAGCGGAGATCTTATAAAGAGAAGAGGCCCTTGTATGAAGAATCGAGGAGTTATTTCCTCAAAGCATCCGAGAAAGCAAATATTAAAGTGTATCACTTAGATAATTCTAAGAAGAAAACTAGTGAAATCATGGAGAAGTTGGATTGTGAAAAAGCTTAGAGTTGACATAGTCTGTGATGAGTCTAAAGGAGAAGTTGGGCCATGGCATAGTTTAGATAGAAGTCCAAAGCTTGCCTTGAGCAAAATAGGAAACAAATTTTCCTAAGAAAAAGATAAAGAGAAGATGAAAGCCAAATTTGCTTGAAGTGTGAAGAGAGCAATCAAAAGTCATCTGTAGAAGCTGACAAGCTGAAGAATACATCCTATGAGCAAAACACAAAGCCATAGAGAGTGTGAGAGAGCGCAGAAGCCGATGAGTCAAAGAATATAGCTTGTGAGCATAACATAGAGCTATAAAGAGTACCAAAGAGTTTAGAAGTCAACAAGCCATAAAATATAGCCTATGAGCATAACATAGTGCCATAGAGAGCGCCTAAGAGCATAAAATCCAATGAGCTAATCACTTGTGAAGCAAAGAATAGACATCTGTGAAGAATAGTAGTTGTAGATAGTATTTGAGAAGTGCAATACCAAAAGGAATTTACCCTATAAAAATCATTTTGAATTCTTTGAAGTAAAGATAACATGGAGTCACCTGAATCAAAGTTGTAGTCGTTAGTGTAATACCTAAGGTGGATATATCAGGTTAGAATGCCCTAACAACTCTACCACACATCTTTGGAAATAAACGCCAAAGAGATAAATTCAAATTTCTACCTCATATTTCAAATTTAAGCATTTATTGGGTAGATTAAATTATTCCAATACATAAAAATACATTTTAAACTAAAGCTATATATTTAATAGGCTATTGTTCATCTAATTGAATATAAATCCCTTGTATTATCCATTCATCTAGTAGGCCAAATAGCGTTTTTTTGGTGGAGAACAAGGGGTTGTACTCAAGTCCCCCACCCTTGACAAATCACAACTCTCTTCTTTAGAGCTTAAGAGTTTACAAATATATTCACTTTTCATCTTAAATGAAATGCTATAGCTAGAAACCTACATCATTTTACAAAAAAAAATTAAATTCTTGATTTTCATTTTTTGGATTTTTAATTTTTTTTGTGTGAATACAAATATTCTAGAATTCAACATTCTTCTTGACATATTCATATAGCAACCTTCATAAAACCTAAACTTCATATATGTATTTTAATAGGTTACAAAAACTTTACCTTTACAATCTATGCATTGCATCTTAGTAGAGTAATATTTTCAAAACATCGTACTATCATAGTTCACTTTACCAAATCTGGATTGCTAGTTTCCTTCCCGAAGCACAAATGCAACCACAAAAATTATAATAATAGTTTATATAAAAACACATTAATCTTATAAAATAAAACATTAAAGTAAATATTAATCATTATTAGATTCAAGTAGTCAACATTTTCTTGTTGATTTTAGTTAAACTTACTACTTCCTCTAACTATGAAAAAGATAATTTAACTCCATGATCCTCAATTAAAACCCCTCTATTAGATAGCCTATCTAATAGTCTATCTGCACTTTTATTTCCTTTTGTTAATGTATGTGTAAACCTATTTTCTTCAGAGTCTTTAGCAAGATCTTGAATTTCCACAATTATCTCATGTATGTTCCATGGGGCATTTGCTTTCCTCAAAATTGCATTTATTACTTATTACCGAGTAGTTAGTTAAATAACTTATAAAGTAGTATTTGTTTAATTTTTTTTAAATAAGGGAATCGATAAAGCCTTTTGTATGATGTGGGGCATGACTTCACATCAAACTTGGATGTCGCCATTATAAACCTTAGCACGTTGGGTAAAGACAAAGTCAATGGAACCTCGATCGTCCAAGGAATCAAATCGAGGCAACCCACTAGCAAGGACTTGGTTGCTATTAATCGACCTATCCTTTTGGTTGCTACTAATCAGCCTATCCTTTTCAAGCAAAATTTTAGGATAATTTGTGAGTTTTTGAAAAGGTATTGGTCCCTTATATATTGGTTTGAACTTGGGTTTCCTAAATGAAAACTTAGAGACATACCACTACAGTAGCCAACAAAGATAGTATTCATTTTTTTTTTTTTGGATATATAAGGAAGTTGGTTACATCCACAATCATTTTCTACTACCAAGAAAGGTTCAAATCTTAGGATTACCCCCAACAACACCTATTCCACCTCGTCGTTTTATAACTCGACCTGAAGAAGACCACTGAGTGGTCGAGATTGGTATCATCGTTGTCGGGCTAGCATGCACTCAACAAATTCAGGTCAAACTAATACCCTTGCAAACAAGTATGCCACCAAGGTTTAAACCTAGGTTTCTTCTCGATAAGCGCTATAACTTACCAATCCACCTAGCCCTCGGGAACAATTTTTGTTTAATTTATTAAATATGTTTTTTTACATGACTTCAGATTGAACTTGGAGGTCATCACTATAAACCTTAGCATCTTGGATTGAACTTGGAGGTTGCCACTATAAACCTTAGCATGTTGGGTAAAAACAAAGTCAATGAGACCTCGACCATCCAAGGACTTGAATGTGCAAAGCATTAAATTGAGGCAACCCACTTGTAGGGACTCGATCGCTACTAACCAACCGACCTATCATTTTCAGGCAAAATTTTAGGATAAAGCATAAGTTTTTAAAAGGATCCCAATCCTTTATAAAATGGTTTGAACTTGGATTTCGTAAATGAACCTAAAGACACACCACTACATTAAAGACAAGTATTTGTTTAATTTATTAAATATATTTTTTCACAAGTGACATATTTCATGATTGAAATTTCCTTCCACATTAATATCTATCTACTAATTAATTATTTATATATATATATATATATATTATCACTTGAAAATTAAAGTTAATTATTATATAAATTATTATTAATTTACTCAATTAGGTCTTTCTCTGGATCCTTGTCCTTTCTCCTTTGTATTATAACATGTACACATTAAAATCTTTTAATCTTCTTTGTATTCTACGTTTACATATTAAAATATTTGAATGTTTACAAACCCATAAGTTTTACGAGACAATATTTACAGAGAATATTGTTTGCTTAATATATGATTATTCAACCATACTTTAACCATATTCTTCTTTGTATTCTACGTTTACACATTAGAATATTTTAATGTTTACAAATCCATAAATTATATGAGACAATATTTATGGAGAATATTGTTTGCTTAACATATGATTATTCAACCATACTTTGGCCATTAAAATATGGTGTACAATTTCAACCCTACCTCATATGATTTGAACTTTTGACCTCTTATTTGAAGTTTCGAAGTCTCTGTCAGGCTTATTCAGGTTATGCATCTATTATAAAACTAATAAAAAATAAATATATTACAAATAACCAAGGATACTTTCCAATGGTAAATTGACAATCTTAATTATTTAAAGTTCTGAAGTCTCTCTCCTTAGTTAGGCTTATTCGGTTATGCACCTCTTATAAAACTAATAAAAAATAAATATATTACAAATAACCAAGGATACTTTTCGTTTGTAAATTGACAATGTAAATGAATGTTGTACAACCCTAACCTACATTCACATTATTTAATCTTGGACCTTTTATTTTGAAGTTCAAAATCTCCACCATTAAACCATTTGGATTATTCGCCTCCTATTAAACTACTAAAAATATATATTAATAGTGATTAAATAAAAAATGATATAATTAAAGGTTCTTCCAGTTGATAAATCGATGACATACAAATTATCAATAACCTGGTCCATAAGATTCAAATCTTAGACCTTTTTATTTAAAGTTTCAAAGCCTCCACAATTAAGCCTGGTCGAGTTGTACATCGCTTATAGTATATGGACTCGAGTTGTACATGACACTAATAAAAAAAAGTATTTAAATCTTAGACCTTTTATTTAAAGTTTTAAAGTTTCCATTCGAGTTGTACACTGTCTAT
Organism: Wollemia nobilis; assembly: GCA_028583015.1. Lineage (NCBI taxonomy): Eukaryota > Viridiplantae > Streptophyta > Pinopsida > Araucariales > Araucariaceae > Wollemia > Wollemia nobilis. The sequence goes on along the minus strand of JAQPPZ010002969.1, from coordinate 13,133,709 downwards.
GGTATATGAACTTGAGTTGTACATGACACTAATAAAAAAAGGACCCCATGGGCTAGGTGGATTGGTAAAAGCTTGATTGACCATGTACTTGCTAAGAAGAGACTTAGGTTTAAACCTCAGGGGCACGTTGCTAGTTTTAGTTTTAGTAAAGGTAGTAGTGCGTGCTAAATCTTGTGAGTGCGCGCTAGACTGACGACGACGATACAAACCTCAAGCGATCGATGGTCTCCATCTCACGTCGGGTCAACAACAATGAGATGAATAAGTTGTTGAAAGCAGTCCCTCTGATTTAAACCCTGCGCTTGACAGTTACTAAAAATAGTGGTTGTAACCAACTCACTTATGAAACCAAAAAATAAAAATAAAAAAGGATATTTAAATCTTAGACCTTTTATTTAAAGTTCTAAAGTCTCCATCGTTAAGCTCGATCAAGTTGCACACTTCTTATGGACTCAAGTTGTACAACTCCTATGACACTAATCAAAAAAGATATATTATGTCACAAGGAGACAACACAACATTTCGGGCTTTGGCGCTTCTTCGGGAGGTCCAAGGTTCAAACTGTTGCACGGGCAAGTGTGTGAGGGGGTGGATGTATGTATGATTGTGTGTTTGGTTTCTATTGATAAGCTCGACTCTTACTCTTATCGGAGGTCACAGTTGGGATGGGGATGCCCAACCCTCAACGTCAGTCGTAGAGGTTTCTTAAACTAACCTCAATAAATAAATAAATATATATGGTAACTAAATATATTTTTTAATGTTATTAATTGTCCCATTATGGCAAGCTTCAAACTTTAGACCTTTTATTTAAAGATCCAAAATCTTCATTGTTAGTTCCATTTGGGTTGTATACCTCATATGGGATATGGAACTAATAAAAAATAGGTATGCATCCACTAGGATAGCACAATGGTTTGGATTTTGAGCTCTCTTTTGGGAAAGCCAGGTACAAATCATGACGTGTTTGGGTTGTATACCTCATACGGGATATGGATCTAATAAAAAATAGGTATGTGTTCACAAGGATAACACAATGGTTTAGATTTTGAGCTCTCTTTTGGGAAATCCAGGTATAAACCATGATGTATCCAGAAGGGAATAGGTTGGATGGTTGTGGTTGAATGTTTATCGTTTGTCTTAATGTTGTTGGTTAAGTTGTCTTAGTTCAATTTCTTAGATGGTCAAGGTCTTGTTGACTTTGTTTTACCCAATGGATTTATCATAGTTTGATTTCTTGGATGGTCGAGGGTTGGGATCTTGTTGACTTAGTTTTATCTAGCAAGTTTGCCCTAGTTTCATTACCCAATGGGTTTACACTAATTCAATTATCCAACAAGCTTGTCCCAGGTTGGATGGTAGTGATTGAATGTTCTCCAATTGGTTTTATCCAACGGATTTGTCCTAGTTAAATTCCTTGTATAGTCAAGGGGTTGGGGTCTTGTTGACTTAATTTTTCCTAACGAGCCAATTCATTAGCTAGCAGGCTCACCCTAGTTCGATTACCCAACAAGCTTGCTCCAATTTAATTTATTGGATGGTTAGGGCCTTGTTAACTTAATTTTACCCAATTATAGTGGCGATGCTTGGTGCCTACGCCTGATCAATATGTCAAAGGTAACCTCGTAAAATTCAAACCATAAACCTTTTGTTTAGAGTTTCAAAGTATCTACTATTAAACCCCTATTAATCAAGTAAATTATCAATAATCCTATTTTGTAGGATTTGAACCTTAAACCTTTTACTTAGAGTTTTAAAGTCTCCACCATTAAGCCTATTGAGGTTGTACACTTCCTATCGTATGAGACTAAGTGAAAATAAGTTATATCAAAGATAACCAAAGGTTCTTTCTATTGATAAATCAACAACAATCAACAACTTGAATTTTAAGACCCCACCACCTTCATATGTTTCTACCATTAGATCTATTTATAATTCCAAAGTCTCCACTAAAATGTACTCCCCATGATTCAAATCTTAGACCTTCTATTTAACTCCTTGATAGTAAATAAAAAATGTAAAAAAGTAACAATGTTTTTTTTTATTCATAGGAGAGTTGCTTACAACCACACTATTTTTAGTCATTATCAAACAGGGTTTAAATCACATGGGTTGCTCCCACCAAAATAGTAACCGTCAAGTGCAGGGTTCAAATTGCAGGGGCTGCTCCCACCAAATCTATTCTACCTCATTGTTATTGGTCTGGCACGCACTTAGAAGATTTAGATCAAACTATTGCCTTTGTAAACAAGCTGCCCCCAAGGTGTGAACCTAGGTATCTTCTTCGTAAGTGTTCAAACCGTAAGGGTTGCTCCCACCAAACCTGTTCTACCTCATTGTTGTTGGTCTGGCATGCACTCAGAAGATTTAGATCAAACTACTACCTTTGCAAACATGTTGCCCCCAAGGTTTGAACCTAGGTATCTTCTTCATAAGTGTTCAAACCGCATGGGTTGCTCCCACCAAACCTATTCTACCTCGTTGTTGTTGACCCAACATGAGAAGGATATTGATTGCTAGGGATTTGTACTATCATTGGTCGATCTGGCATCGATCTGGCACACACTCAGAAGATTTAGATCAAACTACTACCTTTGCAAACAAGTTGCCCTCAAGGTTTGAACCTAGGTATCATCTTCGTAAGTGCATGGCCAGACAAGCAACTACCAATCCACCTAGTCCTTGGAGGCTAAAAAAAATTAACAATGTTAATTATGAATGGTCCCCTCCTACAAAATTCAAAACTTAAACCTTCTATTTAAAGTTTCAATGTCTCCACCATGTTAAACCCATAAATTAGACACCCCTTATGAAACTAATACAAAATGGATATGTTAGAGTTTCAAAGTATCTACTATTAAACCCCTATTAATCACGTAAATTATCAATAACACTTCCTATCATATAAAACGAAGTGAAAATAAGATATATCAAAGGTTATTTCTATTGATAAATCAACAAAAATCAACAACATGAATTTTATGATCCCGCCATCTTCATATGTTTCTAGCATCAGACCTATTTATAATTCCAAAATCTACACTACAAGGTAATATCGCTTGAGTAGTCTGACTTGAGTCTGCTGAGTGTGTGTTAGTTTGATGACAACGGTACCAACCCTGAGCCACGAAGGTATCCCTCACTCTGGGTCGTGTTTATCGAGGTTAAAGTCTACACTAAATGGTAATTTCGCTTGAGTAGTCTGACTTGAGTCCGTTGAGTGTGTGTCATCTTGATGACAACAACAGTACCAACCCCAAGCCATCAAGGGTATCCCTCACTTTAGATCGTGTTTACCGAGGTGAGTTACCCTCACTTTGGGTCATGTTTACCGAGGTGAGATAAGGGTTATAGTGGTAGCACCATGATTTGATACTACGATTGGAGGCAATGCGACTTGACCTTGTGACCAGTTGTTTAAAAAGAAAAGGTAGTTGTCGATTCCTCTATGTATAAAAAAATAGTCTCCCATGATTCAAATCTTCGATTTTCTATTTAGCTCCTTGAGAGTAAATAAAAAATTAAAAAATTAACAATGTATTTTTGATTCATAAGAGAGTTAGTTACAACCACGCTATTTTTAGTAAATGTCAACACAAGGTTCAAACCATAAGGCATGCTCCCACCAAAACAGTAACTGTCAAGTGAAGGGTTCAAACCACAAGGATTGCTCCCACCAAACCTATTCTACTTCGTTATTGTTGATCCAAACATAAGGGGGACATTTCTCCCACCAAACCTATTCTACTTCGTTATTGTTTATCCAAACATAAGGGGGACACTGTCGCTGGTTTGAATCACACTCAAAAGATTTAGATCAAACTACTACCTTTGCAAATAGGCTGCTCGCAAGGTTTGAACCTGAGTATCTTCTTCATAAGTGTTTGACCAAATAAACAACTAGCAATCCACCTAGCCCTTGAGGACTAGAAAATTAACAATATTAATTATGAATGGTTCCCTCCTACAAAATTCAAAACTTAAACCTTCTATTTAAACCCACAAATTGTTTCCACCATGTTAAACCCACAAATTGGAAACCTATTATGGAACTAATAGAAAATGGATATGTTAGAGGCTTAGTTACCAAATTCGTGAATTTTCTATAGGAAAGTCGAAAATCGTCGAATTTAAAACCCTATCACATAAATTCAACGAACAAACCTTAAATTTGGAAAAAAAAATTAAATTAAATTGGGTGAAAAACAAGCATCAAAAACCCTAAAATCAATTTTTAGCTATTGAAAAAAATATAGAGGAAGCGCTATAAACACGATAATTGTGAACAAACCCTTCTCCTGCAATATGCAATTTGGAAGATTGAAATTCCTTCTCCTACAACATTAATTTGGAAACTTGAAATTCCTCTTTTTGCAACATATAATTTGGAAGCTTGAAATTTTTTGCAGATACTATTGAAAACAACCATTTTCAATCTATTCTCAACCTCATGGGAATGTTTTCTTTATTTCTTTATCATCATTTGAGAGAATGAATAGCTCTAAAATTTCAATTGACAAACAAATCTCCCATTTGAAGGTTTCATTGAAATGAAATGAAATATATTAATTACGTCCGCGAGACCCAAATATGGTCTATGGGACCTCAAATATGGAAGTACAATTACTCAAATCATATCATATGATATTTAATATCTTTGAGAAGGTTGTTCCTTCTCCTGCTGATTTGTGTTAGCAATTCCCAAGCTTTTTTTATTTTACTATCTTCAAATAAATATGCCATAAACTCGTTCCCAAGTGTTTCTTTGTATTTGTCACGGATATCTGAAAAACTTGGGCATTTATAGATGAAGTGTTCCTCCGTCTCTACTGCCCCTGTTTTGCATAGAGTACATATCCTTTCTTCCCATTGTTCTTTGGGCGTTGTCATCTCCCCTGTTTCACATCTAAGCCTATGAGAGCTAGTCCTTATCTGAGCAATGAGTATTTTTTCCTTCCACTTGATTTCAGCACCTATATACGCTTTTTCCTTGTGGTCATATGTTGGGTTAAAATTTGCAATATAATATTGTCTTTTTCTGCTTGCATTTTTCCACACTCAACTTCTGAACTTTTCATTCACATAATTTTTTATGTCTTTGTTGACATTTGGGCATTCATTTATGTTGATTTCCCAACGTTTCATCCATTTATGATTTTGTTTCATCCATGTATTCTTTCGCCTATGCAACTCTTCGTCCCTAGCTGCCCTAGGCCATCTATCATTTGTCATGTTTTTTATTTTTTTCAAGTAACATAACAGCTTGGTCATAGCAATTGCTTCTAAAGGAAACATTCCAGTTTCAACTAGAATAATTTCATAAGGGGTTGTGGCCTTAATTTTGAGAAAGTTTGTGATTAGATATTTTTGAATCCTTTCTATTTGCCTCCATTTTGCATTTGTTGTGCCAATAGCCCACACCTCGCAACCATACAACAGAACCGGTGTAACAAGTAGGCCAAATAAGACCTTGGTGGTCTTCTAGTCCCACAACTCGGCATTCCTACACCTGTTTTGAAGTGGATATAGTGCTCTCCAACCAATTTGAGTTCTTTTCATCCTACATGTATTCCAATTAAGTTTGTCATGAAAGTCTATGCCCAGGTATTTGTATCTACTACTACATCAAGCGGTTCTCCTACAAGCTGAAATTTGAGTTGTTGCTTCTTTTTTTTTTGTTGAAAAAATCATAATTTTTGTTTTTCTCATGTTCACCTGCATCCCAACTTCTTTACAAAAGAGTTCTAGAGCTTGAAGGTGATCTTCTAGATCTTTGGCTATTTTGGCCACAAGAATTACATCATCTGCATACATGAGGAGTTTTACCACATATTTGACTAAATGCATACCTTCTCCCCCAAATTTGTTTATCCATTCTTCTAACTTGTCAATGTACAACCCAAATAAGGTCGAAGATAGAGGGCAACCTTGTTTGACACCTATGTCACTATCAAAACATTCAGATAACCCTTTATGTGTTATGATTCTAGCCTTTACATGCTCATATAGTCTGTGAAATGCTGCCCTGTAGTGAATTGGAACCTCTAGCTCTTTCATTCTACTCCATAATTTTTTCCTTGGCACTGTGTCAAATGCCTTTTTGAAGTCTACAAAACAACAAAAAGCATCCTCTTTTTTGTCCCATATTTTTTCCACTATGTGTCTGAGCGTGATACGGTGATCAATAGTTGAGTGCTTGGGCCTAAAACCCGCTTGCCCCTTTGCTCTCTTTCCCTTTTTCTTCTGCCCATATGCTGATCCTACGCTCTATCATACTCCCAAACAACTTTGCAAAGAGAGGGTTGATCATGATAGTTCGATAGTTTGAGGGATTATTTACATCTCCACTTTTAAACAAAGGAATGGTCAAGATTTGAAATGCTCCTTGTCTTAAATAATATGTGAGTTCTTCTTCTTCAAGAAAAAAACAACCCTAAAATAAAAGTTGTTTAACCCTTAAATAAAAGGGAAAAAACATTGCGCTTTAACCCTAGTTTGTAAAGAAACCTAAAATTAAACTTTTTTTAATTTTTAAACTTGAATAATATAAGATATTTTAAGTGCTTTCTTTTATGCATGATCTGAACAATTTTTTTATGATTTTTTATTATAATCCGTAGAAAACTAATAATTTTTATTTAAAAAAATTATTGATTTACTCTTTAAAAATCTTCTCATGTGTTAAAAAATTACTATAAAAATTATAAAAATGTTTATATTTAAAAAATATATTAATATATATTTTTTATTTTGAGTATTACTTCTTATTCACATCCACCATGGGGAATGAACCTGGTTCACATCACCGATAATGCAAGTGGCGCGTTTGTTGGTATATATATAATTTATTTATTTTGTTGAAAACATGCCCTTGCGGGGAGCGAAACCTTGAAATTAGATTTCGTGCGGGAGTCCTCTTATGTCAAAGTCACCTCGGAGTCCTCTTATGTCAAAGTCACCTCGGAGTCGCACCCGACCCATCCACGCCAGGTGGCCTAACGATAACGAACTTGACTCTGCATATCCACAACATATAAGGGGAGAGAGTTGGACTTGGGGCCTCTCCTTTTCAACTTGAGAGTTTTAACTACCCACTTGTTCTCCAACTCCCCACATGAGCAAATAAAGTATATATTTAAAAAAATATTAAAAATTTATTAAAAACAAATATTATAATTTAATATATTTAATTTAATTTTTTTATTTTTATATAAAAAATAAAAGTAAAATTATATGAAAAAACATATACATTTATTATATATATCAGATTTATTTTAAACATCAAAAACATCCAACTCAAACACGAACTCAAAGAGGTAAGGGAAGGTTCGGCGTTGGTTAGATCAACGACGTAGAAAACCAACGACGTGAATCGTGAGTGGAGCACAAACCTCTTGTCGAAGTAATAGTCACAACTTCAAAAGAAATATTTGACACAGAAGCCGTCTTCTGGGGAACGGCAATGGCTTCTCTAGTGCGACCCACATTTGTTTGTTGCGTCAGAAGTTCGGTTTTCTGCCGCCCCTGCTCTAAATCAATAGCCAGAGCTTTGCTATTTCGGAGGGGCCTGACATCGACGGCGTTAGCACATTCGTCACGCTTATCCGGGAGTTTCCATGGCGGCAGTCATCAGTGGGGCTTCAAGTTGCTCAGTCAAGGCTTTTGCGTTAGGGCCACGGAAGTTTCGGACCCCGGCTCGGTCGACTCCCCCATGATGCAGGGAATGCAGAAAAAGGTAATTCTTTCGTTAAATTATTCAACGGGATTTAGTCCTTGCCCTATCCCTAGTTTTAATTAGATGTTAAAAAAGGCCCTATTTGAAACCCTGGTTGAAACTCTCCTCCAAGTTCACAGAGGACACTCACCTTGTGAAATTGATGGATGCAGTTTTTTTAATTGATTGTGGGATTTAGACGTCCTACCCGAATCATATTATGATTTTAACATACTTGTGTCACAATAGCTTGGTTATTATGCAGTATCATTTGATAAAATTCTAACCTGGACCTCTTCCATGAAGGTCAATGAATTTAACAGTTGAGCTAAAGCCATTTAAAAGTGGAAAATTTAACAGAACGAATTAGTACCATTTAATAAATAAATAATATCTTAATTTTGTAATGTTAAAAGACTTCCCCAAGATGATATTACAGTTGTATTTAAAAAAAAAAAAAAACACTAATAAAAAAACAATCTGCTGTATAACAACATGCTCTTAAATCACAACATAGGGATTGGACCGGGTTTGCTCTCAAGCTATTGCATTGGAGTATTTTGGATAAGTAAAAATTTAATGTTTTTGGTTATGGGCTGGTAATTGGATATTACCCTTGCACTGGGGTAGAGGTGGATGATTGAAAATTTAATGTTTTTGGTTATATGCTCGCAGTTGGATATTAATAATGAGGTTGGACATTAAACATTGCGTGACATGCTTATTAGACAACGGTGGCAAATGATTTTAGGTCATGGGTTTCAAGCAGCTGGTTTGTGACACATATATGAGAATGTATTTTGTAAAGGAGGGGTTGATGTTTTTCTTCTGTACAAGTGGGCCGATGTAGTTTTTGGACAGTTGCCTATGTAAATTGTTGAAGAATGATGCGAGCTGACGCAGTTTTTGGACTGTCTGTGTAAATTGTTGAAGAATCATGTCAAAGATGGTTGGTGTAGAATCATGGTTGGTGTAGAATCGATTATGTTTTTTTTTTCCTTTGGTTATGTGTTGATAGTGGAATATTAATTGTTAGGTGGAATGTTTGGTAAAAAATTGTCTTTTATAAAAATGGGTTGATGAAGCTATGTCATTAGGAATGCTTTTCTTCCTATAAAAATGGTTCACCTAGCTGCAGAAATTTGTTGTGTAAATTGTTGAAGAATTAGGTGAAGGATGGTCGGTGTGTCAAAAAAAATCATGTTTTTGGTCATGTGTTTAGAGGTGGATATTAATTGTTAGGGAGGATATCTAATATAGGTGATATAACTATTAAAGAACGTTAGCAAATGGTTTTGGTTCATAACTTTTGATCATAAGACATTCTTTTCAAAATTATATTTTTGGTTTTATGCTGTTAGTTGGGTATTGATTATTAGGTGGGATGTTTAATATAGGTGGTATAATATAGTTTCTATCGAGCTGTGATAGGGATTAGTATTTAATATTATGTTATGGTTACAAATAATGTTACATAAAATTTGTAGGTCAATCCTTTTAATTTTCTGACATAAGGTTGAATTAAAAGTAAGGCCTCTGAATGTAATATCTGACAAATCAGATAGGCCTGTCTGACAAAGGAGTTAATTCGATCCTATCCAATATCTTCTGGAAGGATCCTTCAGAGGCGGTGTAATCTGGCTATTTATAGCCAATTTTGGTAATGCAAATCTCAGCTTGGTGTTGTTTAATTAAATACTAATACCTATCAACATTAAATATTTTTAATTAAATGCACTCCATGATACAACTGAAAGTAATTTTAGGCAACAGAAATTTCAGAACATCAGATGTCGAGGTAGACCTTTACAAAACAGAAATATTATGCTTCTATTGGATCCGGCTCAGAAAGAGCTTTCCCACGACTATAAATAAGGCTATGTTTGGATCTGGATGGAGCCTCGATTTATGAGAAAAATAAAAGCTCTCCTGGCAGCAAAATAAAAGGAACTGAAAATAAATGGAATTGAAGATCTTTTACAATTTCAATCCTTGGGGAATATGCGAGCAGAATATCCCCCATATTTTTGTTTTATATTACCCTCCAATGATTTATATAATGACAAAAAGTAAATAAAAACATTTTTAAGGCTAATATAACAGCCTCCCTAAACATATACACCAATCACTAGGCATTTAAAGCGGCTAGGTGAGGACTTATCAAGACAGAGAGTAAGCAGTTTCAAAGGGAGGTGGGTGTTTCCTGAAAGCACCAACTTATTAAACATTAAACATTTCCAAAGCCTAGGTATTTAAAGCAAGGAACAACCTCCGCATACACAATATGGGATAATACTAAATAAACCTTGAGCCTAAGTTCAAGTCGTCTGTTTTCCAGTTTTTGTGCTTTTTTTCCTCCTCGTTTGTACGCATTGGAGGAGTGATAGAGTATCTTAGGAATTAATTAATATTAATTAATTAAATGTTATGTTTAATTAATTCATTAAAATTAATTAGGTTTTAATTTCAAAGGTCTGCGAGCCTTCTTTTGATTTGTCAGACCTGAAAAGCTGACTGTCAGGCCTCTGAAAAGTCTGTCAACCTTATCTATAATTTGTTAGACCTATCTGCTGGTCAGGCTTATTTGCCTAGATCAGACTTTGTAAGGTGTATAAATATATGTTTGGTCAATGAAAATAGCAGGCAAGCTTTAATCTGGTTTTCTATAAGCTTGATCCTCATTCTGTCTGTCCGTCTGATCTGTATCAAATGTTTATTAAAGGATATTTAGTTCAATGATTAAATTCTTTAATTTTTAAAGAGGAGATTTAGGTTCAAATTTTGGGAAGCGATACATATATAATAGTCAAGTTGTTGTAATACCACTATGTAATCATGATGTAATATGGATGAAATCTATCTCAATCCCATATAATCAATTAAGAAAAACAGAATCTTGATCTGTTATAGGCCTTCTGTCAGCATCCACAATAAGATGTAGGAAGCTATTAATTATACCTGGGATATAATTATTACTAAAGTGCATGCAACAATCTATAAACTTTCACACGAGTAAGCCATTTTTTTCCAATAGGGACTAAAGCTGCTACACAGCACTTGTTAAAGAATGGTACCTAATGGTTCTGGTTTATAATTTTTAAGTACCAGACACGTGGTTTTTTAAATAAAAGAGAAACAGATGTAGTTGTGTAAATGGACAGTGCTTATGTAAGTTGGAATGATGGGAAAGACGGCGTGTCAATCTGAGAACGAGTTTAGAAGGAATATGACTTTAGTTTTGTATTTGTGTCAGTAGTTGATATTGATTTCTATGTGGGATATCAAATATGAATGGTAGGCATATGAAAAAATGTTAGTTAGTAGTTTTGGCTCATTGGTTTTGAGTACCTGGTTTGTGATCCATGGTTTTCAGGCATGTGTTTTTTTTTTAAAAATGAGTTGAAGAAGTTGAGCAGGTGATAGGTGCTTATGTTAGTTGGAGAATGATAAGAAGGATGGTTGGGATGTCAATCTGTTGTAGGAATGTGGATAGCTTGTAAGGAATATGGTTTGCTAGGGTTCATGTGGATTTGAATTCTTATTTGCAGATTTTGTGATGAGTTTTATTTTATTTTCGTAATTAGTTAGCCTTTGTATCAGTTGGTATCATAGTTCAAAATCTAAACAAATTTGTGTAAAAGATATATATATATATATATATATATATATATATAAATATTTTTTATTTGTGGAAGACATCCCAAAAGGGATGCCACTTTCGGGTAAGACCCAAGGAGGCAGGGGTATCCATTTGTGTAAAAGATATGGATTAAATGACCATATATACAAAAGGAGCAAAAAGTGGCAATCAAAATAACCTTGAGAGGAAAATGTTGTTGAGCACAGATAGTATATTCCTACTACAAAAAATATGTGTAAAAGATATGGATTAAATGACTGAAATGACCATGTATGCAAACGGAGCAAAAAGTGGCAATAAAAAAACCTTGAAAGGAAAATGTAGTAGAACATGGATAGTATATTCCTACTACAAAGAATATGTTTCATGTGAGAGAAATATGGAGAACATTATATGTGAAAAGTGAACTAGGAGCTCAATATTTTTCAACTAAGAGGGTTTGGTGCAAGAGCATCTATATATTTTATAGTTTGTAGTTGTGTTGGATGGGAATTTTTAGATGAAAAATACTTAGTAGGCCTGGGTTAATGTTCCACCTAACAATTAATATTCAACACAACAGATGACCAAAATCATTAAATATCTAGATGCTTCTGCATCAAACTCTGTTAGTAAAAAAATATTGAACCTTTTTATTTTATCTTCAAATATATAAAGGTTTTTTTTTCAGCCTTTTTGTTGCTTGCAATATGGTCTTTGTAGTAGAATGTTCTTCCCATGTCTGGCTTCATCTTCCTTTGGAGTAGTTTCTTTGGTTTTCACATGCCACTTGTTAAATCATTCTTCGTCTTACCATTTTTTGGTGTTTCGTGTTCATGACCATTTGATCCATGATCTATAAATTTCGTCACATTTTTGGCTAGATTTTTAGATGTAGCTATCATACCATATTCTCTTGCATCATTCTCTATTTTCTCCCTTATTTCGTTTTTCTTGGTTTTCCAGTGTACAATGGAAAAAAAAGAAAAAACAAATGGGAACACCTGCTCACCCAAGATTTACATGTACCTGCAAATCCAATCAACAAACAGAAGAGGCTTAATAATGGTGGATCCATGTTATGATTTTTTTGATAAAATATAAAGGAGATACATAGCATAGGGTTTTGCCACCAGAGGAAAGAAAACTTAGTTGCATTACACGGTAATATTTCATTAGACTTCTAATAATACATTAACCAAGCCATCGATTATACTAAGTTGCTTCACAAATATTTCAAATTGCTTGTATTCTAATGTTGTGACCAAGTATTAATTGCATGAGTTCAAGTGGTTAAAAATGTGGACATTCAAGGTAGAGACTCAGGTACAAATCTTATCAGCGGCACATGCATAATTGCCAAATACCACTATTAAATTTGTTGAAATACTGTGATGATGCAATTGTGATATAATATGGGGTGGGACCTGTTTCAATCCCACATAACCAATTTAAAAAAAAATGTTGTGACTAGGTACACAACAGGTTCACAACTTATTCTTTCTTCTTTCCTTTTAGATTCAGTTTCTCCTTTTTCAGTTTGGACTTGGCCTTCATCTGTTAAAGAACTTAAACTGTCATTTGTGACCTTAACTTCTAAATTATCCAGTGTTTTCTGGATTGATCTAACTGATCCTTTAAAGCTCTTATTCAATGGCTCATCTTTCTCAAATGACTGATTGCTTTGATCATGATCTCTATCGGCAACATCTTGTTCTTTCGTTCTCTATGTCCCTGGATTGTTTGTTATCAGAGCTAGTTAATACAGTTATGGACTGAATAGGATAAGAGTAGTTATCCTTGCCACAACCAAGAAGCAAAGACCAACAAGCTACAATGTTGCAAGCTGACAAATGAGAAAACCACAGAAATTACTTCAGAGGTATAGAGACTTATAAAGGTGAACATAGGGTCTCTTCTACAACAAAGAAGAAGTTGCATTAATGAGAAAGAAGAACATTGTCTGCTTGAAAATTGATCCAGGAGGTTCGAGGTTTTTAGACTAAGAGGGGTTTACGCATGAACATTGTAGGATAAGTAGAAATATTAATGTTTTTGGTAGGTGGGATATCAAATGTAGGTGTCGTGTATTACATAACGGTAACACTTGATTTTGGCTCATTGTTATGGAGCACCTACTTTGTAATCCATGGTTTTGGACAAATGATCTTTGTAAATGAGCAACAGATGTAATTTTGTAGGTGGATGCATGCCATTTAAGTTGGAGAATATGCCTAAATCTCTCTCAAGAATGTGGATGAGCTTGTGAGGATTATGATTCAATAGTTGTTTTATTTTTATTGTTAATCTGAAGAAGTTCAAAAAAAGATTCAGTTTTTACGAGAATTAATTTTAGAGTATTTTTCAGAAAAATTCCTAAAATTTCCCTTTCTTTCCAAATTAATATATATATATATATATATATAAACCAATTTTAGAATATTTACATAACATATAGATTTTTTTATAAATATAATCCAAGTTAATATAGCTAGACATACTTTCATGGTAGCCAACTGTTAATTACTTTAATTTTTAGGTTAGCTCCAGAAATTAGAAATTATAATTCTGTTACTGTCATGGCATGACAAAGGAAGAAGAGGCATAGACAGGCCCTTAACAGAGCATCTATTATGAATTCCATCTTTCTGAACAATTACGCACATTGCAGGAAAATCCATATCCATAGCTTAGAAAGAGTGGTTATGGGAGAAGGCTCATCTACATTCTTGCGGTACCCTTCTAACTATTTGTATTAGCTTGAATCGTACCTGCTACTTAACATCCTTGCTATCAACCTGGTGAGCCTCTTTGTTAAAGAATACGTTAAGCTGGAGGGAGGGAAGCAGCAAATTTTTTTCTAACTGTCGACTACCTTGTAAATTCCCCTGGAATATGAGAGATTCTATTTCCTTTGGACTGCTGCATCAGATGTTCATCTTTTTAAATGGAAAATTTTGATTTCCTTTGTGGGAAATGTCAGAAAGAATTAGAAAATCTGTCGTAATTCATTAAATGATGTATAAGGCAGTGTTCCATAACCCCCATTCAAATACCTATAGTTTTGTCCACAATACTTGACTGAATTGCCTGGCCTTTGATGTACTAGAAAAGAGGATTCCAAGATTCTCTCTATACACCTCTCCAGATATGGCACCTGTGGAGTGGCCTTCTGAGGTGCTCAATATATGTGTTCATCAAAGCTCTTTTGAAGAGGTGGAGTATACAAGTGCCCTTTCAAATTTTACTTCCTAGCTGCCCCTTGATTTTTTATTTATTTTTTTAAAATCCCCATTTGCCCATTATAAAATGACAGCCAAAAAGGATTGAAGTGATTGGAATAAGGCATTGATTAATTTGGAGAAGATTCTGGTTAAAGTGCTAAATGTTTTGCACAATTTGCCTGGAAATCAAAGCGAGCAAGACAGAAAACTTACCAAAGCAAATTGAATAAGAAAGTTTGATGGCAAAACACTATCAAGAAAAGGTTTCAGGACACTATGGAGATCTTACATGAGTTTATTATTTGCACCAAATATTTTTCATATCTTGTCTGTGCTGAGAGGCATATTACAATCCCTTATGGAATGCCATTTCATCGCTTCTTGAATCCTCCCTTTTAGCATGTGGACAAATTACAATTGATGTTGATAGAGAGTATTATTTATCATGCTACTTTGAACTGACAAACTTTACCTTTTATCAAGGGGCTAGCAAAATCTATCTATTCAGAAATCCCATATTCTTTAGCTAGCTTGCTATAGTAATTGATTAAAAATTACCATTGTTCTTATAAACCTTTAAGTGGATTTAGGTAGTAATTGATTAAAAATTACCATTGTTCTTATAAACCTTTAAGTGGATTTAGGTATGTTTGACTGTGTGTTATGAGATTGGATGGTCTATTGAATATTGTGATATCAATGAAATTTACCACAACATAGGTTCTAGGAACTATAAACAATTTCATTAATGTTAGAATTTGGTAGGAGATGGTTTGGAAAAGTGACTTTTTCTATATTAATATTTGGTTATAAGTGGACATAAAAATTAAGTTAACCTTCACAAAGTTTTGAAGCTAGTTTTTGCTATATAATTTGTTTTTGATGTAGGGCAGTTATATGAATTTTACCAAGCCTTTTTGTTTCTTGATATAACAGTTTTTCTATTTTTTTTGCATGTTGATTGCAAATGTTAAAGATAAAAGAGCAATTGAATGCTGAGGAAGTTATCGTCAAAGATGCTTATGGGGATGGTCGACATGTGAGGTATCTTCTTGGCTTCTCAACTTGATCAAAATAAGTGGAGAACAGCCATTACTCGGTCGATGCATGTTGAGTTTTTTTTCAGTTAAGATGTAACTAGTGATTGGTCTGTTTATTATTGTTTCTTTGATTGATCATCAAATAAGACAACCTTACAGATAAGCTCAAAAAATTATGTTCATTGACGGATATGCAGGTTCCAGTTCCTTTGGCTTTATTCCAATAACACTACCACACATTTAAAAACTTGTCTATCCTCATACTTTTCCAAAAACGAACACTTTCCTGTGGGAAGCTAATTGTTTTTTTTGCTTACTTTCCTATAGTAGCCAAACTTTCAAAATTTTCCTACTTTCCATACATGCATGCATTTTTGATGCATACAAGCTTTTTCAGCATTCGTACACACAATCTAATATTTGGTTGCATCGTTTTGTTAATAGGGCATTTAATTTTTCACAAAGGCCTACACTCTATCTGTTCATTGTGCCACATTTCGCTTTCCTCTTGTATCCGAGATCAAAGATGCATAGGCACATCAATAGTGGCTTTATTTGTTAATAGGGAAATTAATTCTTTACACAGGTCCACAATCTGTCTGTTCAGTGTGTTTGATACTGTGTTCCTCTTACATCCCAAGTTGGCTTACCTATCTGTGACCTTGTTAGTGGATCTGTAGATATGAGTAATTTGAACTTCCTTGAAAATGTAACAACCCAAGTCTACTCACCTTGTTGTACCACATAAACAAGCCAAGCAATTTCTTAGGTTATTTTTTTTTTTTAAGTCTAAGAAGTGCTTTCATGTTCACAACAAAATATGATTGTGCATTTATGTTCACAACAAAATATGATCTTGCTTTCATGTTCATAGCAAAATATGTGCTTTCGTGTTCATAGCAAAATATGATTCACCCAATGATTTGATAACATAAAAATTAATCAGTACAAGCATATCAAACCACTTTTGGGTTTCAAGACTGCTGTAGACAACCACCCAAGTGGACGAGATTGGTCAAATCCCGTAAAAGGTGCCATTTTGTGGAATCGACTTATCTCATTTATCATCCTCTTGTTCTAGCATGAGGGTCGAACCACGGTTGGGGTTATCCTTTAGGGCCCATAACACCTAAAGGGTGGACGCATACTCTCCCCATCCCTTAGCATATTGAACCCCGACCTAATTGGTTGACTTGTTCAAGCTTTGTTATGCAAAGAGGGTTAGCGAACATATACCTAGTGTCTAGTTGATTGTCCTACTACTCGGAGTCAGCTAGAGCCATGTCAATACCCTGACCTTGGACTTGATCTTTTATGCCCATTATGACTCACGACAGTTTGCCCCATACCAAACATCGTGGCTAAACTAGCTAAGTCAAATCATACATAGGACTTATCATTGTACTACCCGGGCAACAACCTAGAGGTGATGTCCCATACAGCCCTTCGTTACTATTTCTGACTAGGTCACTTTTTTTGACCTATACTGTCAAAAAAACGATTGCTCTCGAGACTCGTTGGATGCATAAGTCCTATGTATCATTTGACTTAGCTAGTTCAACCACGACATTTGGTATGGAACAAACTGTCGTGAGTCATAATGGGCATAAGAGATCAAGTCCAAGGTCATGGTATTGACATGGCTCTAGCTGACTTCGAGTAGTAGGACAATCAGCTAGACACTAGGCATATGTACGCTAACCCCTTTTGCATAACAAAGCTTGAACAAGTTGACTAGTTAGGTCGGGGTTCAATATGCTAAGGGATGGGGAGAGTATGCCTCCACCCTTTAGGTGTTATGGGCCCTAAAGGATAACCCCAGTCGTGGTTCGACCCTCATGCCAGAACAAGAGGACAATAAATGAGATAAGTCGATTCCACAAAATGACACCTTTTACGAGATTTGGCCAATCTCGTCCACTTGGGTGGTTGTCTGCAGTAGCCTTGAAACCTAAAAGTGGTTTGATATGTCTGTACTGATTAATTTTTATGTTATCAAATCATTAGGTGAATCATATTTGCTGTGAACATGAAAGCACATATTTTGCTTTGAACATGAAAGCACAATCATATTTGGCTGTGAACATGAAAGCACTTCTTAGACATAATAAAAAAAATTAGCTTGAGAAATTGCTTGGCTTGTTTATGTGGTACAACTAGGTGAGTAGACTTGGGTTGTTACATGTGGTATCAGAGCAGAGAAGGTCTTTAAGCTGTAGGACTCTGAATAATATTTAATTGTTATTTTTGTTGTACAAAACTAAAGTTTGAAATTAACTCGCTTCCTTTGCACTAGGTCTAAAAGCACAATGTTGCGAGGTGGATCTTTGAGAAACCCTGCAGGAACTGGGTAGGAAGAGACCACCATTAGACCTAAAAGGGGACCACGTACTGGAACAAGGAAAGAAGGTCCTCAAGGGGAGAGAAAAGAGAAATAGTTGAATGAACCTCCACCAAATGAGCCTGGTAGGGAGGAAGGAAACTTAGCAAAAGTAGTACAATTGTTGCAAACTCATATGGAGTAGCAAAGAGAGGAAATGGCCCAACAGAAAACTCACATGGCCCAACAACAAGAGTTGATAGTCCAACAACGAAAAGTTATAGAGGACTTACCCAGGGAAAAGGAAATTGTAGGCAGGACAAAAGGAGTGTTTAATGGGCTTGCAAACACTAGTATTGGCAGGGTTAGAGTGAGTGAGGAGTGGGCCAGGGACCTAAAGAAGGTCGTAATTTCCAAGTTTAACGACATTAGGTTATAGCAATGCAACGGAGAAATTTTGGAAAATCACTAATTTCCAGATGTCTGATCCACTGAAAATTGAAATGTGGTTGAGATGCAGAAACAATTTCCTTATCTGTTTGAGTAGACTTGAACAATTAAAATACTTTATATGGATTTATGATGTATATGTGGATGCATAACTGGACTACTAAGTAGAGTAGCAAAATAAAACACTATGTGAATAGATTAAGTAATCAAGTTTGTGTTACTGAATGATTTATGGTTTCAATGATGAACTATGGATATGATGAATGATGTATGATTCATGAGTGGATATCCCTATGTATGTTTTGGTTTGTGCATGGATTTTTGGTTGAATGTAATATGAAACACTGTGTTTTTTTTTTTCAAATTTGAATGATCTATGATTCACTAATGATTGGTGACATAATGAAACATATATGATTAAAGAATTGACATGATTATTATTGCATATGTGAAGAGATGTATATAAATGTGTTTGATTTGCCTAACCATGCAGTGAAACACATGGACTGTGTTTGTTTCTAGTGGGGGAGGATGTAACGACCCTCCTCGCATGACCATTTGTTATAAACAAATTGATGGTTTATACTTACCTTTTCCTATTGAATATGGTATTGCTGATAATCATTGTGTATGCAGGACCAAGTATGCGCCCTCGACGGACAGAGTTGGTCGATGCAAAAGGTAAGTGGGAAGTGATGATTCGGCTCGTGAGTACATGGAAAATCACACTTGCTTTCATATAGGACATTTGAATGATGCATTTATTGCTTGTGTGTTCTTTGCTTTGGATGGTTGAGATCCTAAATAGTGGATGGTAATAGAAGTGCCAAAGTGCATGGGAGCCATTGTGTTGAATTATGAATTGATTTTTGTTCATGGTTGATGCGAAATAAGACTTGCTTATGTTTAGTTTTAAGTGGCGATGAAAATGTTATAGACAAGGGAGCCACTCTTTATTTAATTATGTAGTGAATTTAAAATGTTTACATATTTATTACGTTACATGAGAAATGAAAAAAGGTAAATAAAAGTAATAATACTATTAGATGTAAAGTGAAATAAAAAGTGATTTTTATCTTTGAATTATGTCTTGATTGTATGCATATGGCTATTGTTTAAAAGCTATGGTAATATGAAAATAAATGAAAACGAAAAACCCGACTTTGGATGCTTTTGTCATGATAGTTGTTGATGCACGAATGCGGCTTGGCTTTGTGCATGCAATTTGAATGGGATGAGATCCGAGGTTTTTAGAAAAAACGTTGTGGGAAAGGATATTTTACTTGCATGTTAGGAGAATGGGGGGAGGTCGTTTTTCTTTGGTGAAAAAGTTTGTTTAAAAAAAAGATCTGCATTTGTGTCATGGGGAGAGTAATATGCATTGTAGAGTGTTCGTGACTAGATGTTGCAAGTGTTTTGGAAAAATCTGGATTGAAGATTGCGGTTTCAAGCATTCTTTACAGGTGTGCTCGCTAAAAATTGTAGAAATCACTTGGTTATGTTATTATTTGTGAATGCTTAATTTCGTGTGGGCATGCTTGAGAGAGTTTTTGTATGCTTGGTACTTGAATCGTAACGTATTGTTGCTGTGGAAATGAAAAAAAAAAGATTGTTGTAGAATCCTCATAACCAAAATGAATCATAACAATTTTAAAACCAATTATGAACATGCAAGATTCATTTTGGTTATGAGGATTCTACAACAATTTTTTTTTTTTTTCATTTCCGTAGCAACAGTACGTTACAATTCAAGTACCAAGCATAAATAAACTCTCTCAAACATGCCCACATGAAATTAAGCATTCACAAATAATAACATAACCAGCTGATTTCTACAATTTTTAGCGAGCACACCTGTAAACAATGTTTGAAACCGCAATCTTCAATCCAGATTTTTCCAAAACACTTGCAACATCTAGTCACGAACACTCTACAATGTAGATTACTCTCCCCGTTACACAGATGCAGACATTTTTTTTAAACAAAATTTTTCACCAAAGAAAAACGACCTCCCCCCATTCTCCTAGCATGCAAGTAAAATATCCTTTCCCACAGTTTTTTTTCGAAAACCTCGGGCCTCATCCCATTCAGATTGCATGCACAAAGCCAAGCCGCATTCGTGCATCAACTATCATGACAAAAGCATCCGAAGTCGGGTTTTTCGTTTTCATTTGTTTTCATATTACCATAGCTTTTAAACAATAGCCGTATGCATACAATCAAGGCATAATTCAAAGATAAAAATCACTTTTTATTTCACTTTACATCTAATAGTATTATTACTTTTATTTACCTTTTTTTTTTCTCATGTAACGTAATAAATACGTAAACATTTTAAATTCACTACATAATTAAATAAAGAGTGGCTCCCATGTCTATAACATTTTCATCTTAAAACTAAACATAAGCAAGTCTTATTTCGCATCAACCATGAACATAAATTAATTCATAATTCAACACAATGGCTCCTATGCACTTTGGCACTTCCAATGCCATCCACTATTTAGGATTTCAACCATCCAAAGCAAAGAACACACAAGCAATAAATGCATCATTCAAATGTCTTATATGAATGCAAGTGTGAGTTTCCATGTACTCACGAGCCGAATCATCACTTCCCCCTTACCTTTTCATCGGCCAAGTCTGTTCGTCGAGGGCGCATGCCTGGTCCTGCATACACAATGACTATTAGCAGTACCATATTAAATAGGAAAAAGTAAGTATAAACCATCAATTTGTTCATAACAAATTGATGTAAATTCACTGCAGGAGACCGACAATGGACTCCAAGGGTAAAATTGCAAGACAAGACATCATACAAAATACACCAGTAAAAGAAACATGCAAATGCTTCTTTTCATTATCTGAATTCAAACCCCCCTTGCAATAGAGTCTCCCACTCCTTATACTCCCCAAAAAGAAAAACCCTAGCCTACACTACCCCCTTACTATTTTTAGTCACTTTCTATTTTTAGCAACTCACTTGCTATTTTTAGTAACCCTAAAAATAGAGCTCGGATGGCATCCAAAATGGAATCATAGACTCGTTATTCAATAATACCCACTACCCCAAGATACTAACCCCACTCTAGTTCTACACTAATAGTTATGATAACTTTTCAGTTTCAAAAACTAACAATTATAGTAAAAGCTAATTTTGGGCCTCCTAGAGGCATTTTCTTGCACGCAAACGCAAAGGGAAATTTTTCTTAAGTTCTCAATGCAATTCTACACGTTTTGAAAAAAAGAACGGGGCAAAACGGACACTCGGAGCAAAATTTATGGCCCTAGCAAGGTGCATTACAAATGGTCGTGCGAGGAGGGTCGTTACAAAAAAATTGAAGGTTCCTTGCTGCTTCACAACCAAGTTGCTTCTCCATCGATGTGAGCATTGATCTTTTCTTACTGTGTTTATAATTATAATCAAATCTCTTTCAATCATGAAAAACTGTGTTCTTGATGCTGCATTCCTCTTACATCCCAAGTTGGCTAACAATCTGTGGCCTTGTTAGTGGAACTATAGATATGAGTAATTTTAACTTCCTTGAAAAACTAGAGGTACCTTGCTGCTTCATAACCAAGCCCCTTCTCTGCTGTTGTGAGCATTTTTTTTTTTTTGAATTTACATGGTGGAATCGGTAGCCGCCACGAATCCAGGCAGGCTGTCCAGCTTTTATGGCCGCCACACAGATCTTCGCGCAGTCCGCCCTAGAAGCCGCCACACAGATCTTCGCGCAGTCCGCCCCTATAACCACCATGCTACAATCATTTTAAACCTTTTACGCCGCTGAAAGCACCAGGAAAGGGACAAGCGTTCAGTCCGGCGAGGCCCGAGATTTGAACCTTGGACCTCCGCCCCCTTATGGGGTTTGGATGAACCAATTGGTCTACACCTCAGACCTATGAGCATTTACCTTTTCTTACCGTGTTTATAATGATGATCAACTCTCCTTCAATCATGAGATTGGTTACGACTAACCTTCTGGCTAACTTGATTCCTTCACAAAGGGCTTTTGCTTCGGCAACATTTTCATAATGTAAACTGGTTCTGATGGCTTCCATTATTAAAACCTTGGCACAATAATCCCTTAGTATTCAACCTGCTCTCGCTGTACTTTGGTTTCCTTTCAAGGCATTGTCAAAGTTGAGCTTGACCCAACCCTTTGGGGGACTTTTCCATTTTGTGGGAAGTTTCTTGTGCTAAGATTTTACGGATGAAGAAATTTGGAAGCTATTCAATCCTGCCCACTCTTGCCAAATGCTTTCATCCGATGGGCTTGGGTTGCTATCAACCAATAGACTCAATGATCTGAAGGCTTCCTCTATTTTCTTATTGCTGCCGTTGTTGTTTCTTTGAATAGGCCTCATGTTCTTGGAAAAATCGTTTGCTCCTCTCCAGCCAAATTGTCCATATAACCGTACTCAAATACAAGTTCCGGGGAATTTTTAATGGTTTGTAGTTGGTGGGTGTGATCCATGCTCTAAATAAGTCTAGGATTCTCTTTGGCATGGTCCAAGGAATGTTAAATTTTGCCAGAATGTGATTCCAATTTTGAGTTATAAAGGAGGAATGGAAAAGGATGTGTTTAGGTTTTTCTTCTTCCCCCTTAAAGAGTTTGCATCTGCATGGGCCTAGAAACTTTTACCGAAGTTGGCTTCATGTGAGAATTTTCCCATGGGAAGCTAACCATGTGAAGACCCTGGCTTTTGGCTAGGCCTTGTTGAACCGGACATGATTTTCCTTAATGTTGTCTTCCATCCCTCATAACAGGGCCTTCACTCCTTCATAGTCATCTTTGACATAATACTCCCCTTTGCCCTTGAAACCACACTGGACTGAGTCTTCATTTGTAGTGGAGGACTGAGTTGAGTCTTCATCTATAGTGGAGAAGATTGGGAATCTTTTTGGCTTACTAATCAGATCCTCCTTTGCTTGAGAATCCTCTATTCCTTGTGTCCAAAAGAGGCCCCATTGTATTCTTTTGTTGCAGTCTTGTACTTGTTAGACCCAATGATTACATACTTTGGAGTCTTGCAAAGCACAAACTAGAGGGGCAAGGTCTCTATAAATTGTATTATCTATTAGAGGCTTTTGGTTCAACGAGGCTTGCTTCTAGGAATCCACGTTCTTACTATTCTCAATCTTCTAGATGATCTCTGTTATTAGCATTTCATGTGATTTTATCAAGCCTAACCATGTGATAGAATCCTTTGGAAGATTTTCAGCATATAGAAGATTGAATCTGGGTTGAGAGGGGATCTATTTTTTAAGAAAGAGGTAATTCCAAGGCTTTCCTTTGATTGTTGTTAAACTCCAAAAGTGTTTCCTAGAAGTGCAAGATTCAGTATTTCACAGTTTGATCCAGGACCTTGTTGGGGCATGACTTTATGCCCGAAAACCTTTTTTTTTGTACTAACCACATTGTCAAGGGCATAATTTTGTGCTCGGGACTGCATTTTGATACGTTTAAGAAGTGCTGGAAAGTCTAGGAGGAGAACAACAATTTTAGAAACTGTGTGGGAAAAAAATAGCTCCGGAGGCCCTAAAAAATGCAAACCAAATACTTACTAAGAAAATGTCTGTTAATGAGACCTTAGTACACTTATTACTGCTCAAATATGTCTGTTTATGTCATAAGATAAATAAACAAATGCTAAATTAAAATTATGGAGTTAAATATTCCCTTATCATCCAAAGAAATGCCGACTTCATCAATTTGAATTAGTTTATTTGTTAACAGTTTGAATTTGAACTTTACTCCCCAATATGATTATCAGGATTGTCTATAGTCTCAGGTAATTCGACGAATAATTAACAAGTTCATAACAGAAAATGACACTACCTGATTCATTATGACATAATTAGGTAACATAATAATCATCTATGATATCACATCTATCTTTGCTTTTGCAATTAGTAATCATGCTCAACAAGTCAAAGCTTGTCAAAGACCTAGTCGATTTCTTATTTCTCTCCTTGCCAAATTTGATTCAATTTGTCTAAATATTCAATGTTATCATGGTCAAATAGCTGACCTAGGCCATGTAGGTCCACATGTACTTAAATCAGATGCATATTTATGGGCCAACTATTGTCTCTAGTTGACTGTCATCATTCAGTTCAGATTTTTTTTAAGGTCTCCAGTGAAAAGTGCCAAGCTGGAAGTCATACAAACAAGTAAAGATATTGTTAAGGTCAGCAGCCCTACCGTTGCCCAATATTCTGACTACTGTTGGCCTTGCTGCAAAATTAACTATAGGTGACAATGAGTGCCCAAACAGCAACCAGGAAACTAGGGAATATGTGAGAGAAGTTTAGAATAAACTTATGGACAAAGTATCTTGGGAAGAAACGACAATATTAACTTAGTAACTTCAATCTCTACTTATGAACATCAGTAAAAGGCTTATATAGGAGGCAATAGCAAGTGGAGAGCAAAATTGATCGTTGCTCAACTTATGACCAGTTCACACCAAATGAGATGTGAAAGAGGAGGGTGGAAAACACCAAAAGAAACATGGAAAGCAAGAATAGGCATATTTTGCGCTGCAGGGGTGGTTGTGACAGAATGACATTTTATTGTAAAATATGATGCATACTGTGATATATGAACCAAGTATGCAGAAATCTTACTAGTAAAGGATATGGTGGCTCTCTTTGAAGAAACAAATCTTGCAGAAGTAGGAAAATTCCTGATCAAAATTTGTAATAGAAGATCCACTTTACAGAGGACAATTACCATGACAGTCACAAGCTCATCTGAAGATCAACACACTTTACAAATGGTATAATAATATCAGCAGTACTTATACCATATTGTTTTCATAGATTTTTTTAGTCCTGTGGATGTTAATAAACTTCAGCAGTTATTTTTTTTCGTCTTGACCATGTTTTCAAAATTTATGCTAATTAGTTGACTCTATGGCTGTATTATTCTTTTAGCCCCTGCGTTAACTTTTTTATATTTTTATCTTATGTTGACTAAAGACAGCCGACTGTTTACCAGTGTTGAGTCTTCATTGAAGGAGTAAAACAATCTGCAACTGATTTATAAGATACATTGCCCTTTTAATTACTGAATTTCATTTAAAATACTAAAGTCAACTGTTGTACCTTCAAGATTGATTGCTGTTAAAAGATAATATTTGTCATTTTTTTGAAAACCTCGAGTTTAGGCCAGCATTCCTTTAAGCAATGGTGGTAAAAAAATATGCTATGCCAGCAGTCCCATTGGATGGTGGCCATTATGACAGGCTACTTAGACAGCAATTTCATAAGTGATGGTGACAGACTCTAGCTAGCAGTCCTGTAAGGAATGGTGGTCAGCTCTTGGAGGGATAGTAGTGTATTTGAAATTCAACACTGAATGATAACATGATTATACAAACCATATCTGATTTACAATTTAATACAATTTTGAAGGAGGTGAACTTGATTGGAGTCTTAAGTGACGTCTTCTGGCAATGAATGCCAAGGGATGGCTGTGTATAGGATGGTTTTGCTATGATCTTCTCTCATTCCAGACCTCTTGTGTTCTAGTTACTAACTTGTGTCATATACGTGCAGACGCTTAAGCTTGAGTCCTTGTATTTTGCCATTTGTGTCAGTATCTGTTGGAATGAGGGTTCAAGATGGGACATGGACTGAATGAAATCA
Source organism: Wollemia nobilis (assembly GCA_028583015.1). NCBI lineage: Eukaryota > Viridiplantae > Streptophyta > Pinopsida > Araucariales > Araucariaceae > Wollemia > Wollemia nobilis. Next base: position 13,107,685 of record JAQPPZ010002969.1, on the reverse strand, counting down.
ACCGATATTCTTTTATCACTCAAAAAAGTTATTTAAGAAAATCTTTGTTGTAGCTTGATCAAATACTTTGTTAGCTATCCGTGTGCAGTTTGTTTTCAGCTTGAGTGATTCTTTCTCAGCATCTTGAGGATGTGGGTGATTATGATCTTAAAAATTTAAAAGAAGACCAGTGGTTTAAACATAAACAAGAGGAACGTGAAGTATTTTTTTCAACTAAGATGAAATCAGTTTGAATCTCACAAAAGAGGTTTAATGTTTTCAATGAATTTTTTTTCTTTACTTGGATTGCTTTGCTCTTCTTCCATAAGTTGCATATTGGTGGAACCAGTTTTAGCTTTTTGAGCTTACACCTATACATCATCATTACTCTTATTGTTTAGATCAGTGTTAGGTGTCAATGGAGAGTTACTAATATTGTAAACAAAAATCTCCTGAAACATTGATTGATATCACCATAAGGCTGTAATCCTGAAACATTGATCGATGACTTTCTATACTTCACGAAATCTTCAATATCAGCAATGGAAGTGCCCTTTTAACGTTGTTGACAAGTCCCAGTCTTACAGAGTTTCTACATCTCCATCCTGAAACACTCATTCTTCCTCTTGTTCTTCTTGGCCTGTAGAGAATAGTGTCCAAGGTATTCTATTAGAGAAGACTTGAGTTTGTCAATTATTGTATTCTTTACCATGCTGACTTGTTTTTTGATCAATTCTTGTATTCTTTGTTACGTCAGATTGCTTTTTTATCTCCACATAGAAAGCTCAATATTTTCTTTGTTGCCCAGGACTTACAAGGCAGATTTGTTGATTTTGAATAGGTAGAGTCATTGAAATGACGAGTTGGGGTCTCTGTTTAAATGCAGTTTTCCCTGTCTGTATAAACTATAATGTACTTATCTAACTTGAAGATGTGATAAGAGCAGATAGAGTAGAATTTAAAAGCATATATGATGATGTTTTGCAGGGCTAAGTTTATCTAACTCTTAGTTTGAGCATATGGGATAGAAGCCTTCCTTTTTCCTTTAGCTTTGTCTTTAACAGGTGGTTTCTCTGCAGCAAAAAGCTTCAGCTTTAAACCTAGACCTTGGTTTATTTCGAAGACTAAGGTCACAAGGATGTTGTGTTTGCAGTTAACTTGTTGATGCCCAATCGTTTTAGACTCCCAACATTTATTGGATAAGTTTGTTTTGTACACCTTAAAAAGTGCCTTTACAGTCACCCTAAAACAAAATCATAGTAGATGGCATCATTATTTTGTGTAAGTGATATCATCAAAGATGTTATATTATGGAGAAGATCAGGTTAGACCTTAACTTTCTTAAATGCCTTTACCGAGGTGGGGCAGGGGTATAGTGGTAGCTTTCCGAAGGAGACGTTGCTGATTCCCCTGTACAACAAAAAAGAAAAGAAAAAGACTAAGGTGTTTCCAGGATTTTGAAAATTGAAGTATCGTTTGTAAAAAGTGTGTTGTATGTTGCTCTTTTCAAACAAGTATTGTTCTTGGAAAGATGTGAAACTTCCTTTTCAGAAACATTATTTTTCATATCTTTAGGCTGGAAAACATTCACAGCTATACAATTTAATGTTGAAAAAAAGGGGGGATCAAATGGCATTAGCTCAACTGGTTAAATTCCTCGACTTTGAAGGACGAGACCAAGGTTCAAATCTTCCCAAGGAATACATTCATAATTGCCAAACTGTTGTTATACCACTACATGGTCATGATGTAATACGGGTGGAGCCTGTTTCAATTCCATATAACCTATTAAAAATAATGTTGATACAAGGGGACAACCTAATCCATTCCTTGAACTTCATGTTTCAAAGATTGACCCTCAGGCTCGAAAACATCCAGAGCTATACCAGTCAATGTGTCAACACAAAGGGGAAATCCAATCAAGAGTCATGTACACTATCTAGAGTTATGTACACTATCTAATCCTTTCCTTAAATTTCATATTGCAGAAATTTCCCTTCGGGACCAGTGTTTTTGGCTGTTAAGAAGACTTGACCGCTGATGGGTGAAGGTTGTTCAAAAACCATAACTGTTGTGGATGTTACAACCTAGGCTCAGCCAACACTATGCATAAAAATAATTAATTGCATTCTAAAATTTATTTGTATGTGCTTTTCTTCCACTTCACACTTCATCTTCTCAGTTCACAGCAGAAACAAAGAAGTTAATGGGGGATGATCTTAGATCTCATTCAGGGTGAACTTAGTGTGCAAAGTTTCCTTGATCAAGTTGCCAGGCTTGCAATTGGCATCACCACACATTCTGGATTCTTGAATGGCAAACTCATACATGTGCTCTTAGTTGTAAATAACTCAATATGATATATTTCTTCCTAATTGCTGCTATGTAGTTAGATATAGGTAAGAGGTTTTTGTCTGTGATAATTATCTACAGTTGAACATCAACTATGTTAATCTTTGATTGATTTTGTGTTTGTATTTCGCGTAATTAGTCCAAGGGATATATTATTATCTTCAAAATTCGTCTGTAACTTGTATGTACATATTGCTTTATGGAATCTGTAGTGGCAAAGAGTTTGCACCACAGAACCTTCGTTTGCAAGTGTCTGGATTTTAGTATTATTATTATTTTGTTTTGTGTGGTGGAATGTGGATGTCAGTGTAAATTCCCATTCTATGGTCTGCTTAAGTCTTATATTCATATTAACACGAATCTATTTACATACGCATTGCATGAACACAAACCATTCCCAAACATACTGATTGACCCTGATACTTCTAATGGCATACTTCATTCAAGAGACAAACTTTGCCTTTCCCAATAACTTTAGACAAAAAGTGTGGGAAAGCATGTTAACAAGAGTTGCATCCACTAAATAATCTCTAATATCTTATTAATTATCTTTGTTTATCCATTCCTGCTATTTTGTTATCACTTATTAACTAATGTGTTGTCCCCCTTCCCCAGCATTGATGTTATATCATCAGCTTTTGAAGGGCAATCTCATGTAAATCGACAAAGGATGGTATATAAGGCAATATGGGAAGAGCTGCAAAATACTGTCCACGCTGTTGATCAAATGACAACAAGAACTCCTGCCGAGGCTGCAGAAGCATCAAAATAATATTTTATGGTGATCTTTGAAGGTTCTGTAGTCTCAGTTTAACACAACAGATTCTTATCTTGGAATATGTTATAATGCTTCTATGCATTGTACAATTATGTTTCTAGTTGTACATAAGTCATTTTCTTCTTCACTTTGTCCTGTTACTAAAAAAGTCCAATCCTCATCATAAGGTTGAAGGACACTTCTGAGTAGTTTGTTTTCTAAAAGCTAGTTGAGACTTTGAAAACAAAGCTAGAAAATTTAAAGGCAGGAAGAAATGTACGACGCAGAACCTCTAAGGATGCCTGAAGCACTAATGATGAGTTTAAAGATTTTCAGCCTATGTAAACTATAGTACACATTATGCCAAGTAGTCACAATGTGAAAATGCACATCATAGTTGAGAAAATCTGCAAAAAAATCCCGATTCGATCCGTTTTTTTCCGATTCACAGGCTAGCCGATTTTTTGCTGATTTTTTTCTCGAAAAAATCTGATATGCATTTTTTTCGGTTTTTTCAATGAAAAAAATGCCGATTTTTGCTGATTTTGTCGCCGATTCCTGATTTTTCCCTATTCTTTTCCATGCCGATTCTGATCCAATTTCGATTTTCTCAACTATGATGCACATCATCAAAGAACTTATAAATTTAAGTTTCAGTTTCCTATTTAAAACGATTTGGTTGTGCACATGCTGTCTTCTTTTCCTCTTTGTGCACACTTTTTTTTTGTTTCAGAAGTAATAATAATTTATGGGCAGAAGGGAAACTTAATCATTAGAAAAATAATAAATATTAAAGAAGTTGTGTCTCTTTGCTTCTTTACCATATGATTCTTAACTTTCCTTGTAAATGATTCTAATGCATTGCAATGCAAAGGGCACTTGCCATGAATAATTTTGACTCTTAATGAGCAATGCAACTGACAGACACATCATGTTAAATTGGAAAAGTTTTATATTAAACATATAAGTAATAAAAATGATATTCATCACTCTCAATGTTCTGTGTGGATTGGGGGCAGAGAGTAGAACTATTTGCTGTGCATTGCTTCTAATATATTTTTAGACATTTGTGTTTGTATTTAACATTTCCTGTTCACAATTTGTGTTACATATATGATTGTAGAGTTGGAAATCAACCTCTTGCATTTGCATTTAATGTGAGGTTGACTAATCTTGAGTTGGATTGTAAATTATGCTTGGTACTTCTTGATCATTATTTTTTTAAGGGATACCTGGACAACACTGTATCCAAATTGAGAAATCTTCCAAACTAAGATTAGGTTATATAATGCACATGCCATGCATAGAAGAATAAAAAGGCAAAAACCTTGTAGCAGGGACAACCAATTGAGTTGATTGCTTCCAGATGCTTGGCAAGCTTTTAAAACCACATTTTTAACATGTTTTTATTTCATTTTGATTTGGATTTGGATTTGGTTTCTACAATGAGCTGCATCTGAGATTGTTGTTCACATCAGAAACTGGTTGGTCCAAACTGTCTTTTGTGTCATGATGTTGTCGTATCTTTATATTGTAATGGTGTTCATTAAAATCCAAGGTACCAAATCCAACAGGGAACAGTGGGTCAAAATTGTCAGTTACTTGGAATTTTTAAAAGCAAAAAACAAAAACTATTAATTAACATCATTTTCACATGATGTAGCCAAGAACATAAACTTGAAGTTGACATAATTTTAGAGTGTGCAAGCTTCATACATGTGTGTGTCAGCCAATAACTTAGAGGTCTATGTAACTTAATGGTGTCCTGCTCACATATCTGATGAAACTCACATAGGGGTGCAAAACAGCTATTACATTCTTGCTGTACCATTATACCTGAAGTATGCTGGGGATACCAAGAGTTTGCCAGTCTTTAGTATGTATGAACTCTGTTGAATGCCATAAAATTATGTAGAAAGTACTACTAGATTCTTGAACATTGCAGTATAGCTTCAATAATGGTTTTTTGATTGAAGATCTTGACAAAAGCCTGCATAAACTCTGGCAAAGATAATAATTAATTTCAGTTTCAATATGTTTTATCGGTGTAGGACTTAACTGCCATTAGTTGCAGTAAGAGATTTGTTTTAAAAGAAATGCATTAGGATGATTAGAGTCTACTATTAATATTGTTCAAACCTTTCTAGAGCCTTACAACAAGCTTCAACTTCTTCTATAATCTCTTAGTGAAGACAAGAACATTTATTTTAGTTCTATTAAAACGTGGGTGGTATTTCAAGTGAATGACAACCAAGTTGTGTGTTATGTGTGCGAGAGTAAGGAAAGGAGGTGGGGAAATAAAAGGGTGATGATGGAAAGAAACAACAGGTTTAAATTTGTTTGATATAAGAGTCAATGCATTGGAAATAAATCAAAAGCTGTTCCAAATTAAAATATTGATCTGAGTGCATATTATTTAAAGGATAATAAAAATCAGTACATAAAATTAAAATATTGATCTGAGTGCATATTATTTGAAGGATAATAAAAGTCAGTACATAAAATACAAAAAACAATGGGACTGTTAGAAAATATAGCAAAATTATGTGCAAGCAGAAAAACACAATAACACAGGAAAAAACAGTAACACAGATTTTACGTGGAAAACCTGCAATGTGCAGGAAAAACCACGGGGCAATGGCAGCTTGATCTTTTATTGATTTCGGCAGAATTACATTCAATCATAATTTACATGCAAGGGGTCATTTCCCTTTTATAGAAAAAACAAAAACTGTTCATTTCCTCTTCCAAAGGAAGAGTCCAAAAAACTATTCGTTTCCTCTTTATAAGCTGCACCACCATGCACCTCTCTGCTGAAGAACATTGGAGATCTGGATATTGACTTCACCTCCTAACATTCTCCCACTTGAAGTCGATATACAGGAATTCTTTGCCTATGTTTTTCCATCCAAGTGCCAATTGCCCAATGCTGCCCTTATCACATTTTAAGCAAGCCCAGAAAAGTTCCATTTATTTAAAGGATAATAAAAATCAGTACATAAAATTAAAATATTGATCGGAGTGCATATTATTTGAAGGATAATAAAAGTCCGTACATAAAATACAAAAAACAATGGGATTATATCAATTGCATAATTTTGTGAAGTTTTATATCTAAAATTTTAAATGTGTGTTGTTATAGCTTAAAAGGTCTTTGAGTATGTGATTACCAAATATTTTTATATCAATTTGAGTTAGTGAAAGAAAGAATGTTCTAGCAATACTTTGTACCATATAAAATAACTCTTTTACTTTAAATAGAATAACTTGGATAGGTTATTTTATGAGTTTATTAGTAAATACTCATTAAATTTTGAAGTTAAAGAATGTAAGTTTTTATGACCAATGACTAAAGAAATAGCTTCTAGATTTGACTGTTAATAAAGAAACTCTTACGATAAAATTTAATGAAATGATAGGAAAATATGTGTATCAACAATACTTCAAATTTATATAAGTGTAACCTACATAATTACTTTTGAACTTCAAACTAAATGTACACAATTTTAAATTTTAATTAGATTGATTTAGTGTGAGCTAGGAAAGAGAATAATCTTTTTGTTTTTTTAGAAAGCAATTATTTTAAGTGAAAATAAGAAGCAAGTGTGAGCAAGAAGCAAAGTGCAAGCAAGGAGTGAGTGCCATTTCTTCTTGATTGAGATCTTAGGGGAAATTGAAGAACTAAAAGATTCATGTGAAGAAAATCTAGGTAACATGGCAGGAAAATCAATTTTGGAAGTCCTTATCGCAAGTAAGGATGCTTAGTTAATGATATAAGGAAGAAAGAATCTATGACAAAACCTATCTATGTAGCAAATATAACACCATAAATGATTATCAAGGATGAGATGATCGAGACTGATATAATGGTTCTTAAAAGTGGAGGATTAATATTTAAGTTCCATGGATACTGGTTAGGTATTTTAGAGATAAAATTGGATCAAGTGGAAATGGTGATTTGAGTTCAAATTACTTCGTGACCTTTCTTTCGAGAGGATTTTCTTCATAATCTTCTCCAGTTTGGAAACCATGGATAAAATAATGGATGGGCCTTAGTTTAAAGGCAAAGATGCATTATATTTAAGACCATGGAGTAAGATTTTTTTCCCTAGAGATAGACACTGTATTTTTGGACTTATAAACTTAGCAATAAGGAAGTTTGATGAATATCGACAATACTTTATAAGAGTTCGTTCATGTAGGAGAGATCGACTACTAGTAGAGAAGCACTTGAATATGTTGCTATAGATATTTCAAGACCTTCATCACAATTCGTTAAGATAAATCTAAAACAAGAGAATGGGATCAACAAATGGATTGTAAAATATTGCATTTCGATGGCCCAAATGTTATGAGACCAGGCACATGACAAGAGAGTGCAAAATGAAAATAATGGAGAAAGAGATGGAAAATATTAGGCATGAGAAAAACTTCAAATTGAAGAAGGAGATCCTATTATAGTAGAAGCTGGGTTAACTCCTAAGAAAGTGGCAACAAAACCCCTTTACATCATCAAATAACAAAGATTTATAGTTGACTCGAATCAACCAATTAAAGAAAAATTTATACAAGTTATAAAGAAGTACAATGTGCAAGTTCAAATTCAAGAGTTAAAGATGCAAAGAAAGATGATGAGGTGCATTTGAAAGTGAATGAGGCACACTTTAGGGTTTCAAAAGCAACACAATAAATAAATGAATATACAAGATATCCATGGAAATTTAGGGTTTTCAGGGCAACATAAGAAAATAATTACTGTGGAGGATTACCCTTGTACTTTATGGTTTTTGGGGCAACATAAAGAAAGTATTTATGAAGCCATTCCTTGCATTTTAGATTCTTTAGCGCAACATGAATCTTTAGAAGATAAGTCTGATTATGAACAATATGGAAAAACAAAAGAGATTGATGAGGATGAAAGTGTTCGTGGGAATGGAAAAAGCAGATTGGTCATGGCATGAACAAAGGGAAAATAAAACTCAAAGTTATATTGATTTGGGAAGCTAAATAAAAATATTACAGGTGTGCTCACTAATAAAAATAAAAAACGATGATAAAAATGGTATCAAGGTATATTAGGGGTATGAATAAGACCCTTAAAAAAAAGTTGTTAAAAAATTAATAAGATGTTATAGTCACGAGTTTATTTTAATATGAGAAACAAAATTAAAAGGTAAAATTGGAAAGTGTAAAGATAGCAAAGAGTGAGGGTAAAAAGGCATGGTTGAAAAATGGAAAAGCATGCATTATAAATGAAACAAATCGAAATAAATAGGAAATTGCGGCTTGTTGGGAACATTAAACATTAGTGAATTGGAATAGTTGTGTATATCCATGGAGAAGAGGTCACAATCTGGGGCCATAGCTAAAACAAATGATGCAATTGTACTAATAGAAACACATGCACATGATGAATGCAATATTTCAAATTGCAGAGGATACAAATAGATATCAACATGGAATAAAGCAGTAGAAAATTGAAAGGACAATGAGGAGTAACAATAATAATAAAAGAGTTTTGGGATAGATTCATACAAGTTAAGAAAGAAGACCCAAATAAACAATATATATGGATTAGAATCACAGATAATGACAAATTGATTAGCTTTGCAACTTGTTATTTTGCTCCAAAACAATCAAAGTTTTATATGAAACATACCTTAGATCATGAAGATGCATATATGGCATTGGCAAAAGATGTCACAAAATATAACAAGTTTGGAGAGGTGGTTTTAGTGGGTGACATTAATGCCAGGACAACAAATAGCTAAGCAATCTCTTTAAAGATCAATGAAGGCATAGACGATAATTCATTATGGTTGGAAGAAGTGGATCACCATTGGTAAAGTTCTCAAATGACAATCAAGGACCCTTTACACATTATGGAAAAGAACTTCTTAAACTATGTAGCATAGAGGGATTAATCATCTGTAGTGGCATAAACATGTGGCAAAATTATGTAAAATATGCTTGTCAAACACAGTGGACACAGTGTAGTTGATTATGCTATCTATTCACCAAACTTATTTCAAGGATAAAAGATCAAGAAATTGAAGTAGTGCCCATGGAGCTAAAATCTGATCACAATCTAATGCATATAAAGATCAAAATGTAAGAAAGTGGACAAGAAGAACATCTTCAAGTATTTGAAGGAAAGTTAGCATGAAAGATCTATATGACAAAGAAAAATCAGAAATTTTTTAGACATCACTCAAGTAGATTATGCAAAAAGAGAAAAAACAAGAACAAATATTTTTCAATCTTATACTTTTGATAGTAGTAAACTGGTGGATATAATAAGAGAACCCTTAAAATCATGCAAAAAATTAAAACCTAGGAAAAGAAAACATGAAAGCTTCCTTGTAAATCTATGGTATGATGAAGAATGCAAAGCAACAAGGAGAACCTTGAAAGAACCAGGAAAAGAGAAAACAAATAACAAGATATACAAACAACTAGTGAAAACAAAAAAGGATGAATACATAATAACAAGATAAAAATAATTGATATAGCTTGAAAAACATAGCCTAAGACAATTTTGGAAAGAGCTACAACAAAGCAATAGGTAGACAAAAAGCAATATCATAATTGAATAATGGTTGCAGTATGCTAAGCAATTTTATGAGAGAAACCAAGAAAAACATACCCCTCCTATGATTGAGACAATTGGGGAACCTTTTTCTTTGAAAGATGTGGAGGGCATTAAGAAAATAGTAGTAGGTATAACTTAGGATATAGATGGTTTGTAAGTTGAACATCTCAAGTGTGGGGTTGACATCTTAACACCACACATCCAAAATATTTTTAATGGTATCATTAAAGGAGGCTTTCCATTGGAATGGAGAGCCAACCTAGTCATACAATAGCATAAAAATGGATACACCAACAATCCTTCAAATTATCACACCATTATGATTAATCCTCTTTTTTTCGCAAAAATGTTTAGTAGCATAGTAGAAAGCAAAATTAGTCAGTGGGCAGAAAATCAAGAAAAAAGGACAATAGGGCAAGCATGGTCTGTACTCAACAATAGATCACTACATTACTTTAAGACACAAGATATGGAATGAAAAAGGAGAAGATAATTTTTGTATTGTGGACTTGAAAAGGCTTTTAATATAGTATGTAGAGGTAAATTATGGTAAATAAAGGAAAAAATTGTCATACCAACCAATTACAAAGTAGTTGTAAACAAAATTTATAAGTAGGTGATGGCAAAAACTAGAACTCCAAAAGGACTATTAGAGTGTTATGGGAGCGAGATTGAGGTGAAACAGGGTTGTCCATTGTCACCTACTTTTTTGGGCCTTTATATTGACAAATTGGAGGAATGGGTAGAAAGAAGGGAAGTAGAGGGAATACAATTGGCTAAATATGTATCGAAACTTCTCTATGCCAACGACCTCATCTTGATTGGAAAGACACTTGAAAGTTTAAAATAACATCTAAAAGCTTTAGAGCATTTTTGTAAAGAAGTTGGGATGCAAGATAAACACTAGCAAGACTAAAACTATGGTCTTCTTTACTCGGAAAGAGCAAATGTTGGAGATTGATGCTGACTAAGAAAGAGAAAACCAAAAGTTTTCCCACAAATTTGAAGAAGCCAAAAAGTTTCTACAGGTCTTGTGTTAGAGTATATTACATCATTTGGGTCATATAAATGTACCACCCTTGGTACATAACTAGAGTAGTAGATTACTTTAGGGGGTAGTTAGCTAGTTACTTCAAGTAATATAATAAATACACATGTCTATGTGCAAGTTGTAAATGCTCAAGGTGTCCCCTTGTACAACTAGGTAGAGTGTTAGCCAAGCAATCCGTCTTTCTATATTAAGGGCCTCATAGTGAGTGATTATATATTTTTGTAGGTAGTAGTAGGTATACTCGGTAGATCACCATATAGATTTGTGAGGGAGTACAATGTAGTTCTTTAACATTAGTTCTGAAGTGTTCATTTCCTCCATACTACATTGTATCATTTTCTTCACTTTCCATTAATAGCATATTTCAACATCTTTCATTTTTGCATATTTTGCATCCTGTGATTGCATTATCTCATAGCTCACATTATCAAAATCTAACAGTGGTATCAATGCCACGGTAGGTCGATAGGATTAGGGAGAGCCATAAGGGATCAATGTTGCTATTATAAGCCTAAACTCTATTGCATATTTACAAATTAAATCTGCCATTGTGCGTTGTTGCATGCAAACACCGTCACAAGAGAGATAGAGAGCAAAATCAAATATCAGTTCCAGAATTTCTAAGATTGCATTTGGCTAGAGTCTTTCCACAAAGTTATAGAAAACTCGTGAAGACTACAACTCAGTATTACTTCCACTAGATCGACAAATCAACTAGTGAAGATTTGTCATTGACAAATTTAAATTCATCATACTAATAGTTTGTTGCTAGAAAAGAAGATTCAATAAAGTTGGGAAGCTTCCTATAAGAGAGCTAGGAAGAATATCTTCTTAGAATCAGTCCAACACTAGAAGCAAAAAATGAAAGAAGAGGAGATTCCAGGAACCTGAGGGAGTCCTATTGTAGACTTGCATATTGCTGAAAAGAAGGCCATAGAAGCCTTGTTGCAGAAGAAAAGGCCATAGAAGCCTTGATCTAGAAGAAAATGCCACATAAACCTTGATCCAGAAGAAAAGACCATAGAAGCCTTGAACTTGAAGAAGACTCCAGAGAAGAGTTCTTGAGCCAGAAGAAGATTCCAGAGAAGAGTCATTAAACTAGAAGAAGAGTACGTGAAAGATAGGAGATTGGTGATCTCCTTTGCTGATTGAAGACTTCCTTTAGAAGAAGATGAAGAAACCCATCAAAGATCTCATTGAAGAACTTCCATCCTTAGAAGAGAGAGGACTATTAAAAGTCTTGTTCTAGAGATCCGTGAAGAAGATCTCATTGCCAACACTTTCGTAGTTGAAGGTTGAAGGAAAGGTCTCATCAAGAAGACTAGAGAATCTACAAAACTAAAGGCCTTGGAGAGGTCATAAGGAGAAACAAGGAGAAGGCTTGGAGAGCCTCATTGCAAAAATTGGAGAAGCCATCAAAGAAGTTCCTAGAACTCATTGGAGAAATTCACTACAAAAGATAGTGAAAGAATTGGGACAATTGTCGCCATCCAAAAACAAGCCCAAAGGAGAAATATTTGGCAAACGGTTTATCAAATTTCAGAGATAAGATTCATGAAGACCTCAAGGTTTTTAGATCCTTGAGAAGAAATCCCTGTTTGAAGTTAGAACTCAGATAGAAGAAACCTACCAAATCCAAGAAGATTTTGAGATTGTCCTTCATAGCTAAGAAGACACATTTTAGTGAATAGATTGACTGCTAAAGAGAAACAATCAAGATAGCTTTACTAGCTACAAAACTTTGAAGTTCCAGGTCAAATCCTGAAGGAGAAGTTGAAATCATCTACTACAATTTTAGAGCAGAAAATTAGAAGCATTCACAACTGCGAGCAACCACCATTCCAGAAAAAAAATTTGGTGAATCAACTCATCAAGATATTCATCATCAAAGGTAAGCAACTTAGGTGCAAAAGGTTTATTACTTGAACACTTAATTTGGATTACTACTTAACTTCATTAAGCACCTTATTAGAATTCAAAAGTTGCAAAATAGAAGGTTGCATTTTAAGTCCTCAAAGAAAGTGCAGAGGATAGTTTCTGTTAAGGTTCATTGCCTGCACATTAATAGGAGTTAGATACATTCTTCCTATTATCTAATTATTGAGAAGAGAACTACATTAAGAAATTTCCAGTGATCATTAGTGCATTTGAAACTACTTTGAGAGCTTATTAATAGGAGCAATAAGGTGAGATTATTAAAGTGCTTTAAGTTGGAAATATTATTGGTTCATTTCACTATACTAGTTGTTCAATAAACTAGTTACTCTCAAAGGGTTATTTTGTGTATTGATTGTAAAAATAAAAGGTACAAAATTTTGCAAATAATAAAAGTGTCTAAAGACACTATTCAGAACTCAATACTTGCAAGATATTGTGGCCTATAGAAGCCACCAAGCAGATCAAAATTCCTCCAAGGAGTGGAGAAGAAGAAGGCAACCATTAAATCAATGATAGAAGCTACAAATCGAGACTTGGTGAATCTTAGATTCGAGGTGCACTAAGAATCCTTTACAGGTAAAATATTAGTGCAGAAATTACTCTTTCAAAAGTATACTATCTATGTGATTTAGCTTGGATTCATTACCAAATTAACCAAGCAAAGGAGAGAGTTGTCTAGCAAAGAAGACAACGTCAAATCAACCCTTGCCTACAAGGATTGGTATAGAAAATTTGCCATCAAAACTAGTAGAAGAAGCTTGCAAAAGAAGGTGCAAAAGCAAGGTATTCTATTATAAGCATATTTACATTATTTTGCACCATAATATCCTGTCCTACATAGCAAAAAGGATAGAGTCTAAGTGTTATAAAGACACATCCTTCACAAGCAAGCATCATCTCATAAGCGATCGTAGAGGAGCACTATACAAGCAAGGGCAAAATAGCATTCAAGAAACTCACATCACCCATGGTTTTGAATAGTCACAATGAGCAACTTGCAAGCACACATATCATAGCATAAGGAAGGAGCTATCATCTACAAAGGCATAAAAACAAAAACTTGAAAGTAGGAGAAGATTAAAGCATAAGGATAAACAAAGGGAGAAATACCCAAGATATAGATGGTCATCCAAAAGGAGTGCTCAAAGCCACCATTGGAGTGTCTCAAAATATCCATCGAAGCATTGCTCATCATCCTAGCCTAAGCCACCATTGGAGTGTAATAGAACCTCCATCATAGCATTGCTCATCATATTATCTGGAGCCACCTATAGAGGAAATACATTGGGAAGTAAGCATTGGTTGGTAAAAGAAGAGGTAAGAAATATATGTTGGAGAAGGTTCACATGCAAAAACCCTAAGCACCACTTGGCATAATTCTTCTTGGTGCCCTCATATTGCTCAATGTACATTCAAAGAAGAACATTTAAGAAAGGCATCTTCGATTACAAATTGAGAGGTTACTTAAGCTTAGCCATCATCAGGAGGTTACAAATGCCCCACTATTATTGCACAGGAAAATGAGCGTTAAAAGAGCTCATATCTTAATGCTTACCTTTGGTGTAACTCCCAAGCACCACTTGTCATAAGGAGGAAGGCATCCTCACTATTTAATAACGCCTATTCCTAGAGAACGACAATATATTTCAAGGCACACAATCAAGTCTATAAGGTGTGGAAGCACATTCATAGCAAGCATTGTGTAAGAGTGCATTCAAGACACAAAGATTCAACACTAGAATTAGACACCCAACAAGGTCAAAAGTCCACACAAGGAGGTGGAAAATTAAGACAAAGCATCCATTAATGAAGACACATTAAATGCTCAACGACATCAAGCAATATAAATGTCCATTCAAGAAGCATTGGACAACGAATACAACGCTGCAAAAGGTATGTTGAAGGAAGCCTATACTAAGGTATATCGTGCACCAATAAGGTTATTTACTTGCTTTTATTAAAATCTAAAAGGAGCTATAAGGTGATTTTTATAAGGTCTACTATTGCATTAGATAATACAAAGAAACCAAGCATTAGTAGATAATAAAGCAAGTTTATATTTCAGAAAATTAAGTATTGAGGTGCATAGACATAATATAATATTTGCAATAATCAAGTAGGATATATAAGGTTGTCAACCTTGATTAAATCATTATTAAATTGCAAAAACCATTATTTTCTAATTTTCCAAAAAGTAGGGAGATATAAGGCATACTACTTCAAACTATATACATATAATTGGAATTTATTATACTAATCTATTGGAAAGAGAAGCAAATCAATTGCCTACATATAGAGTTGGAATTAATTGGTAAAAATTGTCTCATACTCATTCTAAGGAGACAAAAAGAAATCCAACCATTAAAGCATACTTCATTGGGAAAAATAAGGTAAAATTAAAAGGTTGATTATTCTCAAAACATTACAAAATCAACTTAGAAGGTGAACTAAGCATATTCTAATTATTAGGGAGATATAAGGAAGCCTACAAAACCTAAAGCCAAGAAAGGTTTTATACCTAGAGATTCATCATGACCACAAACAAATTCATCCTTATAGAATCTCAACTACTTAAGGGCCCAAATTACTTCTCATGGAAAAACAAAGTGAGAGCTATTCTGATATTTGAAAAACTTTGGGATATTGTCAAAGGAGCAACAACTAAACCAACTCAGGGAGAAACAGAGATTTAGAAGTTTGAAGAAAGTGATGCTAAGGCATTAATGATAATAACCTTTGCCATCACAAATGAAATACAAGCTTACATTAGCTCAACAAGGACATCTACGGATGCTTGAAAAATATTAGAGAAAATATTTGAAAGGAAAAATAAAGCCACCATCTTAAATCTTCAAACTCAATTACATTCCTTGAAAATGAACAGTGGTGAAAGCATAGAACTATTCTTAAAGAAGATAGAAGATATCAAAGGAAAATTACTAACCCTAGGAGAAAAGGTTAAAGATAAATTCATTGTTCAAGTAACCTTGAGAGCACTTCCAGATAGCTACAAGCATCTACTTACATCCTACAAGTTCTAAGCAAAGATACAGAGTTTGATGAACTAATCAACATTCTTCAAGAATATGAGATAGAAAATATAGTGAAAGATGAAATGACTAACAATGCATTGGTTTCAAAAGATAATCCATAGGGAAACATTGCTTCATCATCAAAAGGTTGAAGACCATGGAATAACAAATATTGTCAGATATGTAGGAGAAAAGGGCATAACACCAGTTACTGCAGATTCAATCCAAGAAATCAAAATCAAGGAAATCAGATGAACTATGGAAGCCAACCAAATAGGGAATTCCAACCAAGGCAATATCAAAATAATCTCCGATAACAAGAATCTCAACATCATAACTATTATCCACAATTGGAATATCGAAAAGGGAATAAAAAAGGACATCTAGCTCAAAAGATTAAAGAAATTGAAGAACTGGAAGATACGACAGATGATCAAGAAGTCAAAGATCTTACAACAAGAGTAATATGGTATGAAGACACTAACTGCTTGCTTGAACAAGATATAGGAAAAAGAGAAGAAGATCCATATTGAAGACTAAAGACAAGTGGGTGTTAGAGTTTATTACATCATTTGGTTCATGTAAATGTACCACCCTTGGTACATAACTAGAGTAGTAGATTACTTTAGGGGGTAGTTAGCTAGTTACTTCAAGTAATATAATAAATGCACAAGTGTCTATGTGCAAGGTGTCCCCTTGTACAACTAGGTAGAGTGTTGGCCAAGCAATCCATATTTCTATATAAAGGGCCTCATAGTGAGTGATTATATATTATTGTAGGTAGTAGTAGGTATATTGGGTAAATCACCATATAGATTGGTGAGGAAATACAATGTAGTTCTTTAACATCATCAGTTCTGGAGTGTTCATTCCTCCATATATTGTATCATTTTTGTCACTTTCCATTAATAGCATATTTCAGCATCTTACATTTCTGCATATTTTGCATCCTATGATTGCATTCTCCCTTAGCTTAGATTATCAAAAGCTAACATCTTGAAGAGTAACCATGACTGTTGGACTTCCTAAAATGTGAAATAAAGTGTTGTAATATAATTTTCTCTCTTGTAAATGTACAATAGAGTAATATAGTTGTAGGATATTGTGGATAAAGCTTTGTAATACTTTTGAGTTCGTTTGGAATGAAAAACAACATTCTATTCCATTCATTTTGTGAAAAAACATGTTTGCTTTCCTTGTTTTCTAAAACCTACAGTCAACTTTCAAAGTTCATAACTTTTGTTTTATAGGTCCATTTTTCATCTGTGATACACTGTTGGAAAGATCTTCTTGTGTAAAATTCACTCCCAAAATTTCATCAAATTTTGAGCAATTTTGGTCCCTCAAACTTAGACTATCCTGTGGTCTACAATTTTTGCACTATGCTATAACTACTGCATTTTTTGCTACACTTTGGTGCTCTTCATTTTTTTGGTCATTTACTTCATTTGGTACTTGACCTTGGTTGGTTTTTGGGTTTGAGTGAACTTGGGTTCATGGTCAGTTTAACAATTTATCAAGTTCTTGGACAAGTTCATTGAAGAAAAACTTCATTTGTTCCTGCTTGAGTCTAATGACCAACTTCAACAACTCAATACCCATTCTAGAATTTAACATACAAGATTATGCTTATTGGAGAATAAATATGAGAACATTGTTAACTAGAAAAGATCTTTGGGAAGTAGTGGAGAGTGGTTATGAAGAACCACCTAATTGGAACACATTACAATGATAGGACAACAAAAAGGAAAACAAAGAATAAGAATTCATTAGCCCTCTACCATATTCAGTCTGCTCTTGAAAAGAGTTTATTTCCATGTATTGTTGCTGCTACATCAACCAAGGAGGCTTGGAAGTCTCTTCAAGAGGTTTACCAAGGAAGTGATCAAGTGAGAATGGTTAAGTTGTAGACCATGAAGAAAGAGTTTGAGAATCTATAGATGAAAGAGGTTGAAAGTGTAGGTGATTATTGTGTTAGAGTGAAGGATGTGGTGAACAAGATGGCCACCCTTGGAGAGACCTTGAAAAAGGAGGTAGTTGTGAAGAAGGTATTGAGATCTCTTTCCCCTAAATGGAATCATGTTGCATTAATTTTTTAGGAGAGTAAATATTTGTCTATAGTTGAATTTGGTTGTCTAGTTGGTTCTCTTATGTCACATGAGGAAATACTGAGAGAAACAAATAAAGAAAATGAGGAGAATGCTTTTAATTCTAAAGCGATTTTTTTGAGAATGATGAAGTTGGTCTAGGCACAAGTAAACAAACACATGGAAGAGGAAGAAATCAAAATTACTCAAGAGGTAGAGGAGGAAGATGAAGAGGAGCTATTGTTGCTGGAAGAGGACATGGAAGGGATGATAAAAAAAGAGTTGAATGCTACAATTGTCATAAAATTAGCCACATTGCATGATATTGTAGAGTGAAGACCACAAATGGAGATAGAAGAGCCCACTATGTATGTGAAGATGAAGTTGCACAAGGTAATTTATTTTTGACTAGTGATATGGCTGAAAAAACTAGTCAAGAAGTTTGGTATCTAGATTTCGGTTGTTCTAACCACATGACTAGAAAGAAAGAGTTGTTTGCTAATGTGAATGAGAATTTCAAGATCAAGATAATTCTTGGGAACAATAATGCTTTGTATGTGGCTGCAAAAGGCACCATGGAGGTTGGCACTAAAGAAGGTACAAAGAAAAATCATGATATCTATTATGCTCCCAATTTGAAGAATAATTTGTTAAGTGTTGGACAACTTGTAGAAAATAACTATAAAGTTGTATTTTTATAACAATGAACGTATCATTTATGATAATAATAATAGGAACGGTCACCATTGTTCCTATGACAAAGAATCGGATGTTTCCTTTGAAGTTTGGAGGAAAAGGGAGTATGAACATGGAACACATGACACTTGAAGATAAGAATTGGCTTTGGCATCTCAAATTTGGACACTTGAATTTTAAAAGTCTAGAATTTTTGTCTTCACAAGACATGGTAAATGGACTACCTAAAGTTGGAGAGCACAAGGGTGTGTGTGAAGCATGTGTGATTGGAAAGCATGCAAGGAAGGAGTATCGAAAAGGAAATGCATGGTGAGCCTCATACCCGCTCCAACTTGTATATTCTAATATTTGTGGACCTATGCAAACACAAAGTTTGGGCAAGTATTCAATTTTCTCACATTCATTGATAATTTTTCAAGGAGTGTTGGGTGTATTTTTTGAAACATACAAATGAATATTTTGGCATGTTCAAGAATTTTAAAGCATTTGTTGATAATAAAAGTGGATATAAAATAGTGTTTGAGAATTGACTATGGAGGAGAATTTTTTTCAAATGAGTTCAATGATTTTTGCAAACAATATGGCATCAAGAGGCAATTCACTACCGCTTATATACCACAAAAAAATGGGTAGCTGAGAGAAAAAATAGAATCATTATAGAAATGATAAGAAACATGTTGAAGACAAAAGGTTTGAGCAATTATTATTGGTCTTATGCAATTGATACAATAGTGTACATTCTCAATAGATGCTCCACAAGAGCACTACACAAGAAGACTCCACATGAAGCATGGTATGGCATAAAATCCATTGTAGATCATTTGAGAGTTTTTGGTTGTCTTGCATATGCACATGTGAATGATGAAGTGAGAAAGAAGTTGGACCCCAAGAGTGAGCCATGCATTCTTGTGGGATATTCTAAAACAAGTAAGGCATATAAACTATATAATCTAAAAACTCACAAATTTGTAGTCTCTAGAGATGTAATTTTTGATGAAGGGGGAGTGTATAGTCATCAAAAATCTGTAGATAAACTATTTGATGTTAAAGAAGATAATATAGTTGGGGGAAAACCTTCAAATATTACTTCTACTCCTCCAAGCCCACCTAGTATCCCATCAACAACTTCAAAGGAGACTACACTAAGTTCAAGCACAAGCAACTCATCTACAAGTCCCACTAAAAATACAAATAAAGGAAAGAGAATACTCAAAGCACATCCATCCAACCAAATGATGGACAAAAAATTTCAAAGGAGGTTAACAAGAAGCCAATTGCAAGAGTTGGACCAAGTTGTTTCAAGATTGGAGAAGCTCCAAATGTATGGTGATGATGAAGAAGAACCAAAAGGTGAGTTGGTGAATTATGCTCTATTTTTGAAGTTGATTTGGAACCTTCATGTTATGAAGATGCTTATACTAATGATGTTTGGGTGCAAGCAATGAAATAATAAATTGAGTCCATTGAAAAAATGATACTTGGAAACTTGTGGAATTGCCCAAGGACAAGAAGATTGTTGGATCCAAGTGGGTCTACAAAACAAAGTTTAACAGTGATGGAAGCATAGAAATATACAAAGCAAGACGAGTTGTAAAAGGATTGAATCAAAGATATGGTGTGGATTATGAATAAACATTTACCCTTGTTGCAAGACAAGAGGCAATCCAGATGGCTATTTCATTAACAACCAATAAATAGTAGAAAGTGTATCACATGGATGTGAAAAGTGCATTCTTGAATGGTTATCTAGATGAGGAGGTTTATGTTCAGCAACCTCAAGGTTTTGAAGTGGAAGGAAAGGAAAACCATGTTTACAAATTGAAGAAAGCACTATATGGATTGAAGCAAACACCTAGATAATGATACTCAAGAATTGATGGGTACTTCCAAGATTGTGGTTTCAAGAAAAGTAAGAATGACCCCACACTCTATTTCAAGAATGAAGTTGATGATATTATTCTTGTGTGCCTATATGTTGATGATTTGATATACATGGGAAGTAGTTCAAAGATGATGCATATTTTAAGCATGCTATGATGAAGGAATTTGATATGAAATATTTAGGACTGATGTAATACTTTCTTGGTGTGGAAGTACATCAAGGTGATAGCAAAATTTTCATCTATCTATCAAAATATGCAAAAGATATGAATAAATATGGCATGGAAAATTGCAAACTAGTTTGGACACATGTGGCACATGGATAAGTGTTGTGTAGAGATGATGGAGAAGAGAAAACTAATGAAAAATTGTTTAGAAGCATTGTTGGGAGCTTAATGTTCCTTACTACAATAATACCTAATATTGCATTTGCAATTTCACTTGTATCAAGGTACATTAATGAACCTTCACAAAACCACATGAGATCAACCAAGAGAACCTTGAAGTATGTCAAAGGAACCTTGAATTTTGACATACATTATGATACTAACAACAAAATGGAGCTTGTTGGATACAATGACTCAGATTGGAGAAGTTGCTTGGATGATAAAAAATCAACTTCTAGAAATTATTTTCACTTGGTTCAGGAGTGATAACATGGAGCTCAAAGAAGCAAAGTATTATTGCTTTATCTTATATAGAGGTAAAATATGTTGTAGCTATTGCAACAAGTACACAATCACTTTGGTTGAGAAAGGTACTTGAAGAGATTGATGAAGTTCAAAATAGTCCAACAACAAATTTTTGTGACAACACAAGTGCAATAAAGATTTCAAAAAATCCATTCCATCATAGTAAAACTAAACATATTGATTTAAAGGTTCATTTCATAAGAGACATATTGGAAAAGAAGGTTGTAGATTTGAAATATTGCAACACCAAACAACTTGCAGACTTGTTTACCAAAGGTGTCAATAAAGAATAATTTTTGAGATTGAGAGATAAACTTGTCTCACCACTTAGCATCAAGGGGGAGTATGTTGGATATTTATGTTGACTAAGAAAGAGAAAACCAAAATTTCTCCCATGAATTTGAAGAAACCAAAAAGTTTCTATAGGCCTTGAAGAGTCACCATGATTGTTGGACTTCCTAAAATGTGAAATGAAGTGTTGTAACATCATTTTATCTCTTGTAAATGTACAATAGAGTAATATAGTTGTAGGATATTATGGATAAAGCTTTGTAATACTTCTGAGTTTTTCTGAAAAAACAATTTTCTTTTCATTCATTTTGTGAAAAACATGCTTGTTGTCCCTATTTTTTGAAACATGTAGTCAAATTTCAAAGCTCATAACTTTAGTTTTACAACTCTGTTCTTTGCATGTGATACACCGTTGGAAAGGTATTCTTGTGTAGAACTTCATCAATTTATGAACACTTATGGTCCCTCAAATTTATATTGCTGTGCACTGCTGCAATGTTTACACTTTGCTATAACTGCTGCATTTTTTGCTGCACTTTGGTGCTCTTCGTTTTTGGGTCATTTACTTCAACAAAAATAGGTATATATTTTATTTGAATAAATCCTTAGAGGTAGTAATAGAATAGAAATACCTTGGCTTAGATTTTCAAAGAAAAATCAATTGTGGAATATGCAGGATAAAACAAATACAAGCAGGATGGAGGGCACTCCACTCATTACTAAATAGGGGTAGAAAAATAGAGTTGTGGGATTGGAAAACCATTAGGGTCATTTTTGGGTTATTATTTATTTTAGTGGTGCTATATGGGTGTGAGGTGTGGGCTAGTAATAAATCAAATTTTAAATTGAGACAAATAGAATAAATTCAAAAGTAAATAACTACAAATAATTTAGAATTAAAGCATCAATCCCATATAAAATATTACTTTTTGAAAGAGACTTTTCCGCTAGAAGTAGAAGCTATGATAAGGCTATTGGGGTAACTAAAGAAAATACAAATGGAATATATCATTTTATCAAAACAAGTAATCAAACAAACACAAAATAGAAGAAAAGCCACATGGATGAAACAAAACAAAAAAATCGATGAATACAAGGAGCATTAAATTTAATGAGGTCCCAAACTCCAATAAATAAATTAAACAGTATGCAAGGAAAAAATTCATACTTGTCATGTGGACTAAAAATTTAGAAAGGAAAAAATATTTATACATCAACAAGTTCAACCCAAACTATGAACACAACCAAAAGAAATACATAGATGTAAATATCAATTGGAAGGAAAAAATACTTATAGCCCAATTAAGATCTAGTTCACACTATCTCAAATGTGAAACTAAGAGATGGACAATTCCTTAGGAGGCATGGTTAGAACAAAAGTCTTTTGCATAGCAGGAGTAGTGGAGATTAAAAAATATTTTATCATAGACTGTGAAGTCTACAAGGACATCAACATTGCATATGAGGGAACTATAAAAGTAAACTCACTAATGAAACCTTTTGAACAATTAAGAATAGAAAAAATGGAAACTTCTCATCAAAATCAACAACAAAAGAAACACACTCCAAAAAATGAGAAGAGGATATTGAGCTTTTTAACTTTGTTGAACAATTTTTTTTCTTATATGTTGTCAAACTTTGAAACTCTAAATAGGAGGTCCAAGATTTGAATTCAAAAGGGAGTAGGGTTATACACCATACGACATATTGAATTAAAGCTATTGGTCCCATAGACTGTTTTGGTCTCGTAGACGTAATTAAAATCATCATTTTATTTCATTTTAAAATATTTAGTATATGATGGATTGTCTAATATTTTATTCTATAGGAGCTTCCAGCCATATTGCAACAATATGGGACAAACACAAATGAGATGGAAAATTGTTAGAAGCAAAAAGTAATTGGGTTTGTAGACTATTTTGCAAAAAAAAGAAAACATCACATTTGAGGTTACAAATTTATATGCTCCAACTATAGTTACTCTTGGTGAAAGATGTTGGAAGGACCTTAGCATATTTTTGTCAAAAATAATGATAATTCACAATCGAGATCTATGGATTCTTGGGGTTGAATTCAACACAATTCTATCTCCTTTGGAAAATAATAGTGATACTCATGGGTGGTCAAAATCAAAGTAAGTTTGTCAATTCAATTGACCTTTGGGATGTTATTCCTTTTAAGATTTTAATATACATGCTATAATAGAAGCATTGGGCAAACTCATTTAGTAGAAATATTGGATAGATTCTTGTTATCCAACATATGGTTGTAAGCAAATCAAGCTTCTTTTGATAGGACAAGACCCTAAATAGGACAACTATATAAAATTGTTGTTTGTACTAGTGTTTTAAAAAGTTCCAATTCTATAATTGAATTCATTTACATTTATTTAGCATGCAATAAAGAGTTTTCAAACCACCTATTATGCGTTTATCTACACAAGCATTCTAATAGTAGCTAGAATCAAATTCAAGTTTCAATACTTGTAGGAATAAACTACCTTCAATTTCTCACCCTTATATGTGATATTATATTTTTATATCGAGAGTGAATAACCATTACCTTTATTTTGATTACGTTAAATTTCATTTTTGAGTAGATGTATTTATAAGCTATATATATATATATATATATTTTACCAGTAGCACATCATTTGTTAAAATAAACAATAATGAAGCATACCTTGGAATGCATACACCTCATCTCCCATCCTTTTTTATCAACACTTCTAATTCATAAATGAATAAACTAAATAATGTGGGTGAGAGAGGATAACCTTGCTTTAAAATAATAATACTATTGATACTGTCCTTGGTTTCATCGCTATGATTTATTGGTATTGTTAATTTTATCAAAAAAATTTCATACAAATGTAGTGTTTTTTTACCTCCAAGGACATTTTTTTCCCAATTCTTTCCCATAATTTTATTCTTGGAACTATCAAAGGTCTTAGTGAAATGCACAAAACAAAGATAAGTGATATTATTCAATCCTCAACTTTTATCAATAATAGCATTAAGAGTAATTGGATGGCCACTTGTTGAGTGTTTGAAAACCACAATGAGAAGGAGCCCTAGCCTTTTTATTGTGTCCATTTCCTAATTTTATTTTCTAGTTGGTACCAAATAACTTGGCAAAGAGACTGCTCATACTAATCATTCTATAATTTGTTACTTTACATATGTCCCTATTTTTATAGATAGGTATGACCTTACTAATTTGTTAGTATGAAGGAAACCCATTTCATATTTCTTGATTATACATATCCTTTAGAATATTTGATAAATAAGGGCCTCCCCATTTAATCATCTCATCTATCAAAGTGGATCATGTGCTTTTCCATCAACAAGATGATTAAACTTGTCTCAAATTCATCTTTTAAAATAAATTTTAGGTTATTGACAAGAAAAATCCTTTTCGGTTTATTTTCTATGCATTATTTCCATGAATTTCGTGGATATATACAATCATAAATCTTTTTTTTTTGGTTGGTAGAAGGGATTTTTAAAGGGTTCCCGAACCTATTACAAGTAGGATTTTGAAAGGCACCCCCAAACCTTAGATCTAGCAATAATATATCAAGAAAGCAAATACAAGAGATTGTCACGGTCAAAAAACTAGTTGGCAACAAGGGCAAACATAGGAGAAACCGACACCCAAAACAACCAGGGGTGCTTAGATAACTAGAGAGCCAAGAATATCACCTAAAACTGAATCAGATCTACAACAACAACGTCCAACCTGATAAAATACTAAATAAAAAACAAAAAAAAATCACTTGCTGGAAGCCTTTCTCAGTGAGGTCTTGGGAGTTTTGCCCACCTTTTTTTTGACCCCCATAGAAAGAAATCCTTTTTTTAGGCCACACTCCTAAACACATTTGTTCCAAGTCTCCACGATTGGAACAACCTCATTCTCTTCAGGATGTAGAGCCTCAAAACTATCCATTAGAAGGGGTTGTACTTCGTTAGCAATATCAGAGTCGATCTCCCTTTTCCTGAGTGCTTTGTTGTTGGGTATCTTTACTTTTCTTTCTCCCCCTACATCAATATGAGCTTTCATGTGAATTCTGGTCTTTGGACCCGAAGAGTCTTTCTCAAACATAATTTTTGGAGAGGCTAGAGAGCTTTCCATTAACTATTGAAGAGTCGGATCATCCATGTCAAGATAGTCAAAGGAATTTTGGAGGATAAGATGAGGGATTTACTTCTTCTCCACTCTCCTTGAATTTAGGAAGTCAAACAATATCCTGTGCTACTGGGCTCACTTTCCTTCTCTTCATAGGAACCGTGTTCAACTCATCCTCTCCATCAAACATGATTGATGGAAGAAGGCTTCCTCTTGTAATTCCTCACTAATCCCAACTTGAGAAATAGAAATCGAATCTTGTCCTTTCAAATTTTGAGGGTTTTTCTTAGGCACCCACTTTTCACTAAGCTTCTTATTGTTTTCCTTATGGCTCGTTGAAGTACTTAGAGCTTTAGGATGTAGGGGGCATAAGCTCTTATGGTGCCCACCCTTACCACACTCTTGGAAAACTTGGGGTTTATTTTCATATTCAATGTTCTGAACCCAAGTGCCAATATTAGAAAAGAGTTCAACAAAGCTTGGCAAATCCTTCTCAATATCTGCCATCACACACATTCTAGCATAGAGCCTTTGAGATTTGAAACTGGTAATCTGATCGAAGAAAATCGAATCCTTAATTGTCTTGGAAATAACTTAGAAGATGCTCTCATGCCAGAGATGAAGTAGGAATTATGGTAGCTTGACCCATAGTAGGACAAGATTAATTCTCTGCATTAGGGGATTAAAATCTGGGCCCCATTTATGCAGAAATAAACCTTGTTTGCTAAAAAACCATGGACCCCTTTCCAAGATCCAATTGGAATCCTCCTCAGAGTTAAGCTTGATAAGGAAGAAATTTCTTGGGATGACCACAATTTCAACAGACCCGATAGGTCTCTATCTTGCCAAAGCCCATCTCCTTAGAGAATCAATATTCGACCTCCTACCTTGGAATTTTCCCACAAGATTCCACAACTCATATTTCAGGATATTATCAATCAAGCTATCGGGGATATGGATCTAGTTCGACAGAGGAGAAATTTTGAAGAGGGTGTTAGATACTCCATTATCGCCAACAACCACTTTTGCAAATGAAGGTGCACTAGGAGGGATGGGGTCCTCCCCGCAGGTTCTACTGGTCCCACCTCTGAGCTTACCAGGATCCCACTCCTCCCATTCAAACGAAAAGGAGGGGTCACGAGAGTCAAATGGACCCACCTTCACGAACTTAGCTTCTTCAGCAATGGGATCAAAGCTGCCCAACCAGGCATCCACTTCCTCTGCAATGCTCCTCGAAAACCCTAATTTGCCTCCTCTACAATCCACACATGTTTATAATACTCTAAGAGTGTTAATAATAGATTGCTTGTCCTACAAGTCATTCCTTTCAAAAAATACAACTACTAATTTTTTTCCATTTTTTTAGTAATTGTTGGTCAACTTTTATTGTTTTAAATTTTATTTTTGCACTTGCTTTTCCTTTTATTTTTTACACTTTATTTTCTATAATTTTCACAAAATAAATATTATAATATTTCGTCATCCCCTTAATGTTTATTTTGGGTAGGGCTAGGCACAAACACCAAAAATAGACTCACTATTATGGGTCATGACAACTTGCTCTAATTAGCTATCCATTTACAAATATAATATTCCTTTTTACATTCTTGAGGTGCATTATGGTTGATGAAAACATTATGGACTAGATTGTCAGTTGTAAATAATGGTTTCATAGATTAACCATAATCATCAAATGATGACTTTATTTTCAATAAACCATCATCCATGAAAATCACTTTATCAAGCAACTAAGGTCCTTTGTGAAGGACAATAGAGTACTTCAACTCCACTATACTTTATTGCATCGATTTTCAAAGAAATGTGAATCAATTTTGCTTTTCTCTTTATATGGGATAATACTTTCTTATAATGTCCTCTCAACATTCTTTCACATGGTGCCATTGGGGCACATCGTTCTAGTCACTTTATATATACACACACACGTTAGGAGTTTCTCCAAGTTAGTAGATTTGGAAGTAAAACATTTTTAATATA
This sequence comes from Wollemia nobilis, assembly GCA_028583015.1. Lineage (NCBI taxonomy): Eukaryota > Viridiplantae > Streptophyta > Pinopsida > Araucariales > Araucariaceae > Wollemia > Wollemia nobilis. The sequence goes on along the minus strand of JAQPPZ010002969.1, from coordinate 13,080,214 downwards.
TCTATAAAGAACTTGATAGAGTCAATATTAGAGAAATTTTAGAGCTAACTACTTTCTTTTCCAGTTTTGTGATAGAGGAAGATAATCAATTACTTATGAAGGAGGTCACGAAGGAATAACTAAAAACTATTCTAACTTCTTTAAAAAAGGATAAAGTCTAGGGCTGATGGATGGCCTTTGGAGTTTTTCCTAGTTTTCTATGATCTTGTTGAGGAGGATCTTCTCAGAGTAATGGAGGAAGTCAGGTTGAGTGGTCAAGTTTTGGGGCTTTTTAAATCCCTTTTTTAGCTTTGTTTTCCAAAAAGAAGCCCGAAACCTTTGATGAATTTAGACCTATTTCCTTGTGTAATTGTATCTATAAAATCATTTCAAATATTCTAGCTATTAGATTGAAGAAGATTTTCTTTGAAGTTATTTTCCAAGAGTAGTTTGGGTTTTTATAGCAGGTAGACAAATTTTTGATGCAATAGGAGCTGCACAAGAGGACCTTCACTATATTAAAACTAAAAATCTTCCTACAATGGTCCTTAAACTAGATATATCTAAGTATTATGATATAACTAGCTAGTTGTATCTCAGAGTTATGCTCTTACATGTGGGTTTAGCTATCCGATTATAAAGTGGATTATGGGATGCACTTCTTCTGTATATTTTGTTGTTCTTATCAATGGATCAACTTATAAATTCTTTAGAGCCTTGAGAGGATTGAGACAGAGATGTCCTTTATCTTCTTTATTTTTTTTTGGTTGCTAAAGGATTGAGTAGAGCTATTTTGGATACAAAGAGGGAAGGATCCATGTTTGTGATCAAAGTGGGGATCCTTTATTTATCTCATTTATTATTTGTTGATAATGTATTGTTGTTCACTAATGGTAGTTTAAGGGAAGCTAGAAAGTTGAAGGAAATCCTGGTTAAAAATCCTCTATTTTCTTTATTGGTCTAGAGTAGGAGACTGAATAGGGTATGGTCAAAATTTTTCCTTTTAATCTCTTATATTTCCATGAGGAATTTATGTATTTGGGTTTTGTACTGAAACCAAATAGTGACAAGAAGAGATATTGGAGATGGCTTTTGGAGAAGATTGAAGTTAGGATTAACCATTGGTGTAATAGATGGTTGTCTATTGATGGAAGATTAACACTTGTAAAGTATTTTCTTGATGCAATTTCTATGTTTTGGCACTCCTTGGTCTTCATTCCTGAAGGATTTCTAGAGAAAATAAGAAAACACTACTTCAAATTTCTTTGGACTAGACGCAAGGAACATGATGGTATTCCTTTTGTTAAGTGGTAGAGTATTGCTAGGCCAAAGGATGAAGGTGGTATTTATTTTGTTGAAATACATAGAAAAGCATAAAAAACCTTGGTTTCAATCAACAAAGGGCCTTGCAAACATAAGAAACCTCAACAAGTAGAAAATTTATTCGTTGAAAAGTCTCAACCATGGGTTTTTTTATGGGGTTAGTCAAAGACAGTCGACTTTTAGTAGCATGGGACACATTATGTATTTCTTGGATACCCACTATATAAAATTTAAAATAGGTCTTGGGATATATTCCAATAATTTTGTTGTGTTTTGGTATTGAGATTACTAATGAAGTGTGATTTGGAGAGAAATATGAAAAAATTACAAATTTTTGAAGATTCTACTATGGTCATCAACTGGAAGAACAGATCTACTCAATTACAAAATAATCTGCTCAGACCAATGAGATATGAATAGTTGGAGGTGATTTTATTTTTTGAAAATATCTCTTTTACTCATGTTTATAGGGAATTAAATCAATAAGCAAATAGGTTATCAAAAGGTCAACAGGTTCTAGAAGGTTTCTTCTTTCACTCATATATCATACCCCTAGTTTCTATGCTAGCTCTAGGTTTTTACTGTGGGTCTATCCATTGATTAGAGCTTTATGGTAGATTTTAACTATTTCTTTTCTTTCTATTATTTTCTTCTTTTTGTTGGTTTCTTTTTTGCTGGTTTCTATCCTGGTTATGGACATGGAGGTTATTTTGATGATTATGTATTGATATATAAGGATTTTTATCCTTATTATCCCCATGCTATTTTGAATATGGGGTTTCCTCTCTGATCAATATGACTATAATTATATTTTCTCCCAATAATCTATTTTATTTATCCTTGTGAGTGTGGTCTACCGGTAAGGACGCCACTTGCATTATCGATGATGTGACCTGAGTTTAATCCCCATGGTGGATGTGTATAAGAAGTATTACTCAAAAAATAAAATAAAAAATAATCCATTTTATCTAGGTTTTTGTTTGTGCCAAGGCACTAAGAAGTGTAATTTTATTTCATTCTTGAAATAAAATTACGATTTTTTATTGTAATATCTATCTATCTATAGATATTATCAAGTCTTTATCTTTTCAAACATGTTTTATCACTATGATTTTTCAAACCACAAACATTAATGGGTGCAAGTCCCAACACTTTTCATTTATATGACCCAGTATTCCGCAATAATTGCACTTGGTATTCCTTAATTTCCCTTTCTTGCTTGTAAAACACGCACCTTTGTGATCATGTTTTCTTTTATCTTGATTTATCTCACTATGAAGTGCCTCTCCCTTGACAAATTTGATGTCCTCTTTGGATTGTACATTTTGTTCATAAGCATCTCCACCAAAATCAAGGCCTAAGTATTTTTCTCTATTTTCAAATTCAATTGTTGTTAACACACCGTATTCATTCTTATCAAGTCATTTTATTTTGTAACCTATCTTTAACATCACTTTGGAAGACACATCCAAGCAAGCTACATTCCCTTTTTGTGAATCAATTTTTTGGATTCCTCAATATTTTTGATAATTTTATCATTTTATTGAAAATCAAAGACATTATCATCATTAATATCATCTATGACATGAAGCCGATCTTACTCAAGTTTATTACAAGCTACAAGTTTCAATTAAATCCACAAGCCCAAATCAACTTGCAACTTGGAAGATCTAAAGTGTGCATCCACTATCATGACATTTCCCCAATTGCCACATATCTTTTGTGTTGCATACCAAAGCTATGATACCATACGAAAAATATAAAACTTATGATAATATCTCAAAAACTCAATGCTTTGATAAAATACTCTAGAAAGATAAACATAAAAAAAATAAACAATTAAGATATAATATATAAAACTAGGTGCAATAACATGCTTAAAATATATCAATTACACTAAGTATGATTTACAAATTAATTTTATTTAGTGTATTCAATACATTTGACGTCCATTTACAGTCACTAAATGAGATATACCGAATGGAGATTGCTTACACTAAATGAAGATACGCACATTGATTGGGATTGTTGGAGATACAAAATATTCATAACACTCTAAGAGTGATAATAATAGATTGTTTGTCCTCCAAGTTACTTCTTTCTACAAATACAACTGCTAGCTTTTACCCCCTTTTTATTTCTCCCATTTTTTAAGTAATTGTTCTATTTTCATGGTTGCTTTTGTTCTATTTTTAGAGTTCTTTTTGTTTTATTTTTAAAAATTGATTTTCTAAAATTTTCACAAAATAAAAATTAAAATATTCCAACAAGCCATTGTCCATTCCTTCATCCTCTTTGTACATTATTCTCATGTTATCTTTATTTAGCCGAATATTTTATCTTTAAGGTAATACATGTGAGTTAATACTTTGGATTATGATACTACACAATGAAACTTTATATGGCCTGACCTATCTCCTTTTTCAAAACAAAAAACATTCACTAATTTTTATTCTAGAATGTGCATAATGTTCAAAAGAAATCAATAGGCACTTCAAAAACATATCCTTCATCATCTTCTTTAAGCCCAACAATCCTCAAATTTAGTGTTTTTCCCTTCTTCATTAAAAGAGCATTACTATTAATTTCTTCAACATCTTTATTTTTCTCTTTTACTTCCTCTCAATTTGCTTGGTCTCATTTTTTAATTTTATTTTCTTCATGCTAGCCCTTATATAATCTATTCTATTAAGAAGAAACCCTAATTTATTATCTATTTGAGGAATATGGAATCCTTGACACACAAAAGATTTCATCAGTCTGGATAACAAGTAATTAACAACAATGAATTTCTTTGATCAAATTCATATGATTTTCCCATTGCTTTTTGAGGAAACTCACAATTTCTGTTTCATAATCTATTTTGGCCTTATTGATCAAAGTATAATGTTTTAAATGTTTAGGATCAAAGTGTAGACTTTTGATGATAATAAATTTAATTCATTATCCCTTATTATGTACTTCTATGCAGTATTCATTCCTTCACTATTTATTATTCTCTATGTGTTATGCACTATTCTTTAATACTTTACCAAGTGGTAGGGGCTAACAACATGTTAACTGTTTAATAATAATTAATTATATCAACTTTACTTGATCTATATGTTTTCTTTTTCTTATTTTCTTATTTCTACTTTTGAAGATATTTTTTTATTTATACTAAAAACACAATATACATTTTTATTAGATTAAAAAAACTAAATATCTTTCATAATTTGATATATCTTCTTATAAGTAAAAAAATCCATTAAGAAAGGTATCCTAAATTACTTTATTCTTAGAGTGCGAGCCAGGATCAAGTGTAAACTGGGAACGAGGAGGAAGTATGAGTAGGGAAGCAGGAAGTAGAAAGTAAAGTGTGATCAAGGAACACATACCACTTCTTGTTCTAGATCTTAGAAGAATTTAAAGGATTCATTTGAAGAAAATCTAGGTAACATGGAAAGAAAGTCATTTGTGAAAGTCCTCATTGTATGAATTATCAAGTTGGAAGCATGGATGCCCTAGCTAGAAATAAGAGGAAGAGTAATCTATGACAAACCTTGTCCAGGTAGCATATTCTACACTAGAAGTGATTATCAAGGATGAGATGATTGAGCATGATATAATGGTTCTTAAAACCATAGGGTTAATATATAAGTTTTATGGATACTGGTTAAGTTTTCTTGAGATTCAAAATTGGATCAAGTGAAAGTGGGGATTGAATTCAAATTACTCCATGAATTTTCTTCCAAAATAATTTTTCCTCATTATTTTCTCTATTTAAAAATAAGGGATAAAATAATGGATGGAGGCTCATGGTTTAGGAGTAAAGATGCATTATATTTAAGACCTTGGAGTGAGAATATTTTTATGGACACATAAACTATTAAAAGAATTTCAATATGGATTAGTCTTTTTGGAATTCCTATACAACTCATCAATAAGGAGGTTTTGAAGAATATTGGTAATAATCTAGGTGAATTCATCTAGGAGGGACCAACTACTAAGGAGAGAAGGTATGTTGTATACACTAAAATATGTGTTACCATGGATATTTCAAAACCTTTACCGTAATCGATTAGGATTAAATCTGAATCAAAATAATGAGATCAACAAGTGGATTATGAAAATATTGCATTCCAATGTTGTAAATATCATGAAATTGGGTACATGGCAAGAGATTGTAAAGTGAAAGTGACGGAGGAAGGAAAGGAAATTTTTGGGAATGAGGGTAGCTTCAATTTGAAACAAGGAGATCATATCACAAGAGAAGCTTGGTCAAATCAAGGATTTTGCACTCCTAAGAAAGTGGATGGAAAAAAATGATATGAGAGATGAGGAAGTACAATGCACAAGTTCAAATATAGGAGCTAAAGGTGTGAAGGAATATGGGAAGGTAAATTTTAAAGCAAAGGAATATGGAGAGGTAAATTTTAAAGCAAATGAGGTGAAGGAGATCAATATTAGTCTAGGTAAATCACCTTTATTCTCCTCAAGTAGCATAAGATATTTTCCTTACAATAAAAAAAACTAGTATGGAGTGTATTCCTTGCACCTTAGAGTTTCTAGAGTAGTATAGTAAAGAAAATATTATGGAGGATATCCAAGGAAATTTACGGTTTTTAGGCCAACATAAGAAAGTAATGACTATGAAGGAATATTCATGCAATTTAGAGTTTTCAAGGCAACATAAATAAGAAAATGCTAATGAGGCTATTCCTTGCACTTTTGACTCTTTAGGGCAACATAAATATTTAGAAGATAAGTCTCATTATGAACAATATGAAAAATCAAAACAAATAGAAGAGATTGATGAAGATGAGAGTGTTGGTGGGAACATAAGGAGAGGAAGGCCATCAAAGTAGGAACAAAGAGAAAAAGAAACCCAAAAGGATATTGATTTGGGAAGCCATATAAAAATGCCATAGGTGTTAACAAGAAGTGGGTCTAAGCCCACTTATAAAAATGAAAAGTGTTGATGATGAAAATTCTATCATGGAATATTAAGGGTATGAATAAAACTCCTAAAAAAGAGTTATTAAGGAATTAATAGGTTGTTATAGTCCTGAGTTTATTTTGATACAAGAAATAAAATTAAGCAGTGAGGAATGTAAGGATGATTTTAAGAAGATTTGGAGGATTGGTGATTGTTTATCAGTTTCTTCTATAGGAGCTTCAGGTGATATTACAATGATACGGGACAAATGTAAATAGGATGGGCAAATATTAGAAGGAAAGAGTAATTACATTGCTGGATTATTTTGCAAGAAAGAGGAAAACATCAAAGTTGGGGTTATAAATGTATACGCTCCAACCATAGTTACTCCTCGTGAAAGATGTAGGAAGGACCTTAGAATATTTATGTCAAATACAATGATGATTCATTGTGATCTATGGATTCTTGGGGGTGATTTTAATGTTGTTCTATCTCCTTTGGAAAAGAAGGGTGGTATTCTAGGATGGTCTAAATTAATGCAAGATTTTGCTTCATTTTTCAATTCAAATGTTCTTTGGGATGTTAGTTTGTCAAGCTTTCAATATACATGGGATAATAGACGCATTGAGCCAAATCATATAGCAAAAAGACTAGATATATTCTTGTTATCCAATAAATAGTTGCAAATAAAGTATACAATCTATTTAGATATTTTATTGCAAGCAAGATTAGATCACAAACCCATTCTTTTTACTTGTGAGTTACCTAATAATGGTCATACAAAGCCATTTTTCTTCCAATCTATGTGGCTCCAAGACCCTAATTTTTTCTAGATGGTTATGTTATGGTGGGATGAATCAAAACTTGAAGGATCAAGTATGTACAAGTTTGTTCAAAAGTCAAAATATATAAAGGAGAAAATGAAGATTTGGAATACCTAATATTTTGGTAACATTTTTAAAGAAAATAAAGAAATTGAATCAAAGCTCAAAAATTTACAAGAGATAGTAGAAATTAATGGAATGGATCAAGATTCTAATTTGCAAGAAAAAAAATTACTTTTTAGACCATGCACCGATTTGGTTTTCCATTGTATACGAGAACCCTCCTCCTAAGAAACGAACGTCACAATTATTTTTGAACACGTCGTTTCTGAGTTATCCTACCATAGTTGCTCACATCCGCATAATTTGGAATTTGGTACCCCGGCCTGGTGGTTTGCATGGTAGTATTGAGTGGTGGACCTGTGCTATTTTTCACACAACAGTGCTGCTTCGCAACTTGGAGCAAAAGGTTGCTCAGTCTAGGCGATGGTCAAATGCTGCTTTGTAAGAGGAGCTTGTCAAAGTCTCTCTTAGACTGGAAGCTGATTCTTTTTATGAATAGCTTCAATCTCAGGCTGCTCAGATATGCCAAAAGCTCAAAATTGCTGATATTTATGAAGCTCGAGGAGCCCAAATCAAATCCAGGATGCATTGGCTTAAGGTGGGCGATAAAGTTTCTAAGAAGTTTTTTAAACGACTCCGGCCTCCCCATCAAGCCACACAATTCATCGCCATCCTTGATGGTCAATCCCGTGTCACTTCCCTGGATGAGATCTCTGATGTTTTTGTCCATCATTATTCTCATGTTTTTGCTGCTCAAAATCCTACTACGAAAACCATGGAAGTTGTTTTTGTTTGTACTTCTATTGTGCCTACCAAAGTGACAGACACACAACGAATAGAGTGTGACCGTCCTCTATCGTTGGATGATTTAAAGGATGCTTTGGCTCAGATGGCCAATGATAAAGCTCCAGGGTTAGATGGTTTCCCCTATGAGTTTTATAAATATTTTTGGGACATGGTCGGCCCTGACCTTCTCAAGGTCTACCAAGAAGCAATGCATAAGGGCTCTCTTGGTGATTTGATAAATAAAGGAGTCATCAAATTCATTCCCAAGTCGGGTGATCCGAAAGTTATAACCAACTGGAGGCCTATTACCTTGTTGAATGTCAGTTACAAGATTATAGCTAAAGCTCTTGCTTTAAAGCTCAGACCTTTGCTTCCCCCCTGAACAGATGGTTTTATCAAAGGAAGATACATTCTTGACAATGTGCTAGCAGTGTGGGAAGGTATGGAATGGGCTAGGCTTAGTCAACAGTCTACCATTTTCATTAAGATTGATTTTGAGAAAGCTTAAGACAAAATTGAATGGCACTTCATCATTGCAATGCTTAAAGCTCTTGGCTTTGGGTAATTTTTTGTCAATTCTATCCAAATGTTATTTCGAGATGTTGTTGTTGTGCTTTCTATTAATGGTTCTCATTCTTCAAACATTGGCTTGTTTTGTTCTGTTCGACAGGGGTGCCCATTGGCCCCTTCATTATATATTTTAGCAGCCAAAGCCTTTGGTTATCTTCTTGCTCAACAAGTGTCTCTTGGAAATATTAGAGGTATCTCTCTTCCTTTCTCTCAGTCCCAGTTGGTCAATGGTCATTTTGCAGACGACTCCTTCTTGACCTTGAGAGAGGAGGAGCAGTCTGTTATTCAAGCCATTAAGTGTTTGGATATTTTTTGTCAAGCTTCTGGGTCTAGCATTCAATGGCGTAAGACTTCTTGTTACCGACAGTCTGTAGAGGATATGCCTAATTGGCTTCAAGGTTTTCAATGGCGTTGGATTACCCCTGGTGAAGTTTTCAAATTCTTAGGCATTCCCTTTGCTTTTCAATCTTCTCCTGCTAAGCTTTGGTCAGTCATGGTTCAGAAAGTTGAGCAGAAATTGGAATATTGGTTTACTAAGAAGCTTTCTCTTGCAGGGAAGTTTCAAATTTGTTCTAAAGTTCTTTTTGCCATGCATATTTACTACTCTTCCTACTGGGTCCCCTCTAAGAATTGTTATCTCAAGCTTGAGCGGTTGCTCAAGGATTTTCTATGGTCCAACTCCAAGGACAAAAGAGGTTTTCACAGAGTAGCTTGGGAGAATTGTTGCCTTCCTCGGTCTTCAGGAGGAATGGGACTTTTTGACTGTCACCGGTAGGGTATTGCTTTATGTGCTAAATGGCTCATTCGAGCAGTGTCAGGGAATGAGGCTTGGAAAATTTTGATCAGATATTTTGTTTCAACAGGTCTTCCTCTTAACCATCGAGCTTGGAGAGGTATGAGTTTTACCTCCCTCTTGACTGCTCTGGTTCCTGTGACCATTTCTGGTTCCTTTGTTATAAAAAGTATTTGGAAAGCTTGGGAGCAGCTCAAACCCTAGCTTCGGTGGAAAGGGCATGAACCCCGTAAGAGTTTCTATGCCAAACATTTAAATGTTTGGTGGTCTTCAATTTTTACTATTCATGGCTCACCCTTAGCATCTCACCCTTGGATTTATGCTCAGAGATTTTATAAAAAGGGTATCTCTGCTTTGATGGATTTTTACTCTTTTCATGATAGAGGTTGGCTTCCTTGGCCCCAGTTTAAAGCTAAGTATGATCTTCGCCCTGCTGATAGGGGCACTTATGAGGTAGTTTTGGATTGTGTTCCTTTGACTATTTTGCTCAAGCTTCATACCCATGTTCAGAAATCTTGGTGGTCAGAGTGGCAGTGGTATAAAGCTACTCCATTATGTAATTACAAAGCTAGAATGGAGTATTTATGGCTCTCTCCTTGCCTTCCTATGCATGATAAGCTCAATGCTAAGTGGGATTTAATTTCTACCAGAATGAAATGGAGAACAAGGTTTCAGTTAGTTTGGGCATCCTACCTTGACCCTAAGCTTTCTTTCTTTGCTTGGTGTCTGCTTTCTCAAAGTCTGCCAGTTGGTCCTCATCTGGTTCACTTGGGTGTAGTTGACCCTCGTTGTGTGTTTTGTAATGCTCCTGAGTCTTGCTTCCATTTATTCTAGGAATGCCCAAAATCCAGGTCGGCTTGGACCTGGGTTGAGTCTTTTTTTGACCCTATATGTCCCAGTATTTTGCTTGGTACCATATTCTGCTGGGTGATCCTCCTCAGTTTTCTCTATTTCTTGATGAAGTCTGGTCCATTTTTTGTACCACTATTTTGTTCCATATCTAGAAAGACAGAAACAGAACGGTGTTTGACCAGCTTGAGCCTTCTGTTATTTTTTCTTTGTCTGATAAGTTGACGGTGTTTCATGATGTATGGTTGCAGATTTGTGTTCAGGTGGACAAAGTGTAGATGGAGGTCAATCACCTTCGTGACCTCTTGGAGTTCTAGGGCAATGCTCTATGTGCAGTAAGTAGGGTTTCTCCTGAACCACCTGCACGTGAGCGGTCTCGTTCCAGGTCTCGACCACGTCGTCGCCCCCCACCACATGTTAGGGCTCAGAACCCTCTTCCCCGTCGTGACTGGAGTGCCCCGCCCCAGGGTTGTAGAGCTTCTCCTTTGGGAGAGTCCTCTCATCGAGCTGATGGTTGGGGGCCTCGTCCCGAGGTGGTTGTAGTAATTCAAGCTACTAGAGGCTGGGATGCTCAGCCTGATCCACCAGATAATGCAGACATTGCTGGAGGCTGGGGCAATGCGCCTAAGTCCACTGAGCTCATTGATGACTCAGGCTAGGACGTCATTTCGATGCCTGCAAATGTAATTTTGTGATCTCTGGGATGTACTTATTTTGAGACTTGTGGTTTGATCCCAACTCTTGAAGAGTTGGTTTGACATTATGGGGCGTGTCGTATACCGCCCAAACCTTTTTGTTGTATTGTTATGTATTTTAATTTAATACAAGTTAACTTTACATAAAAAATAAACAATTATTTTTTGATTATCATAATGCATTGAAAGAGGAGTCATATTAGTTCCAAAATTCTAGAGAGAAATGGCTCAAGGAAGGAGATAGAAATATAATTTTTTTCATGTTACAACAAAAAGAATTTTTCTACTCATCATATCAAAAATATTTTAACTCTAGATGGAAGAAATATTGAGGATGAAGAAAATATAAGGAAGAAAGAAATTAATTATTTCAAAAATATTTTGTTAGATTCTAGGTAAGATAAGGAGGCACAAGAAAAACTTCTGCAAAATGTTCCATCAATTTTCACTCACGAACAAAATTAAATCTTGATGAAGAAGATATCTATGGAGGAGCTCCATGAAGCAATTTTCTCTTTCCATCCTAATAAGGCACCTAGCCTCAATGGATTTCCTACAATTTTATTTCAATTTTTTTGGGATTTATTAAAGAGTGATATGTTAGTTGTAGTTGTAGAGGCCCAAAAAAGGAAGGCTATAATAAGTGATATCAATGTTACCTTGGTTTCCAAGAAAGGCGACACAAAATATTTTGATAATTTTCATCCAATAAGCCTTTGTAATATGATTTATAAGATCATTTTAAAAATTATGGCAAACAACATACATTCTATTCATTCCATGAAAAAACCAAGTATACTATTGAAATTAGATATGAACAAAGCATATGATAGGGTTTCTTAGAATTTTCTACATGATATTCTCATAAAGTTTGACTTTGATTATAGTTGATGTGAGTGGATTAAATTTTGTTATAGCACTGCAAAATTTTCTATTTTGATCAATGGTTCTTTTGATTACTTCAAGTCATCTTGTGGACTTTTTCAAGGTGATCCACTTTCTCCTTATCTATTCATTATTGAAGAACACAAGCTTATACTGAGAGGGGGGGTGAACAGTATAAGACCTCTTTTTACTTTTTTCTTTATACTTCAAAACAGTAAAGCAATATACCCAAAGCAATATCAAAGCAATGCACAATATCATCTACAAAGTGACACCAATTTTAACGTGGTTCACCCAGAATGGCTACGTCCACAAAAATTTTCTCTAAAAGTTATCTCAAAGTTCTTTGGGAATCCTTCCCAATTACAATGTTTATGAGCCTCGGCCCAAAGGATATACCTTCCCCCAATCAGAATTTATGAGCCTCTACTCAAAGGAGATACCTTTCCCCAATCAGAATTTATGAGCCTCTGCTCAAAGGAGATACCTTCCCCTCTATCTGAATTTATGAGCCTCTGCTCAAAGGAGATACCTTCCCCTTTGCTCTGGAAATCATCCCTCAGAAGATCAACTACCTCTACATCTTGCCAGCACGTGGAACTCCTTTCCATCAAAGACCTCTTGTCCTCAATGCTTAGCCTAAGAGACCCCTGCCTTCTATGATCACGTCCACAGTAGCCCAGGAACCTGTACCAAACACAGTCAGTCGGTCTAGTACAAGTCTTCCTCTGTCTGTCAGATCTATCCAACACTTGAACAAATCAATCCTCTGCACACAAGCCTTCTCAAAGACTTGCCCAATATGTCCTTAGGTTCTTCTCAAAGAACCAATGCTCCTTTGTCCTCAAGTTCTCTGATAGAACTATAAAAACTCAGCTCACAAGTCCTCTGCTAGGACCTGTCCAAATCTGTTCACAAGTCCCCACCGAAACCTTTCCAAAACTGCTCACAAGTCCCCACCGAAACCTGTCCAAAACCTGCTCACAAGTCCCCACCGAACCTGTCCAAAATCTGCTCATAAGTCCCCACCGAAACCTGTCCAAAACCTGCTCACAAGTCCCCACCGGAACCTGTCCAAAACCTACTCACAAGTCCCCACCGGAACCTGTCCAAAACCTCAGCAAGCTCACCAAGAAAAACTTTCTTAGTAGGAAATCACAAGGTGAATTGTTAGAGACCCAATGTGATTTGTCAAACTCATAGAAGCATAAAGAGAATTGTTAGAGACTCAATATGTTCTATACTCAACTCCCAATATTAAAACTCAACTCAAATCAACTCAGCTCAAACTCAATCTCAAATCTAAAAACTCAACTAAAACTTAATCTCAAATATGAAAAACTCAACTCAAACTCAATCTCAAATCTGAAAACTCAACTCAATATCTGAAATGGATAGGATAGAATGCTTTCTTTCAAGAACATGAAACTCCAACAATTGCCAACTATGCAAAGAATCACATAACAATGATACTCATGTTCTTTTCACCATCAATTAGGGCTTCAACAACAATGCTCATCAAACAAGGTTCAATCAACACCATTCAGCTCAAAACACAACCTTGAAGAATTTCACAATCAACATTATAAAAGGAAACAAGTAGAACTCCTTTTCTCTCCAATATTGTTTGAACAAAAGCATCCACCAACTCAACTCACAATAGCACACAACTTTTCAAATCATCAACAAAGGAGTAAGCTCAACACTTTAACCAAGTAAAGAATAGCTTGATTATTACCAATTTAATGAAAGCAAATGTCAATCTCAAAGCTGCCCACTTAAGGTTTCACAACTTCACACAAGAAGTAATTAACCTTAAAACATCATGCTTTCATTTCCATAAACAACCAAAAGCACTCTCAACATTACAAGAAATATTTAACCCTTATACACCTTATTTCTCCCTTATAGTCTTATCACAAATAAAATTTATCTCTCATAAGAATGGAATAAGAAATTTCAAAAACATCTTTAAAAAGAATCTTTTATCAAAATACAAACAAGCTTTAAAATCCTTATAACTCCTAAGCTATTTTTCCCTCTAACAAACTTCCTCCATCCTCAAAAACACTTAGCAAAAATTAATTTCGAAAAATACCTTAGCCAACATCAAAAATCTCTATGGAGAAATTTGTGCACGAATTCTAACACCACCTGCTGCGTCCACTTCACGACGAAAAACCCTTTCGTGATATTCGAACGTGGAACCTCCCGTTCGGGTAGCGCGCCAACAGCCTAGCCGCTATCGGTGCGCCAAAGGCACCCGATGAGGTTTAAATCTCACGTTGTTAACTTTGATCCTTCTGCACCAAGGATAAAATGAAACCACAGTCCCTTCCTTTCCTCTGTCGTGACACGCCGACAATAAACTTTACGATGGATTTGACAAACGGCGAGTGCAGACAAATGAACAACGGATCCACGAAAATCAGCGAAGACACAGTCAAATTTATAGTGAGCAACTCCTTTCGAAATTCGGATGGGATAAATCTTTGTTTTCGTCGAGGGAGATTTATATGCAATTTACCATAAGCTCTTTGACGTCGACGAGGAGTTTAACACGTCGGCGGAGGTCTTGGCTAGCGCCCACAATGTTAAAATATTTGCGCCATGGATTAGGAGAACCCATTGCAAATAATAATTTATTTATTTAAAAATAATTAAATGGAACCTTAAAAAGGTTTTTAATTATTTAAATAAATACTTCCTCCTGGACCCAAATGCATTAAACCAATGCATCCACCTATAATCTCTAAACCTGCCAACTTGGGGTTTGCAAAAGACCTTTGAAAATGTCATGCCGTAACCTTCATCAAAACAAATTATTTGACATCAAATCAAATTCATTCAAGAGCTTCTTGACATCAATGACAACTTATACACTTGAGCAAAGGCAATGTACCCAAAGTACCCAAAATTGCCAATAATTATTCTAGCATAAGTATTAGGGAGAGCCTTTTAAAAGGTAAAAAGGGAAGGAAAAATCAAAGGTATTCAAGTTTGAAGAACTGGTCCGTCCAAATCTCATCTCTAATTTGTTGATGATACTTTTATTTTGGGCCATCCCTCAGTTAGTGAAGCCATGAAATTTAAACATATTATATCATGCTTTGAGAAGACTATTGGACAATTGGTAAATACTACAAAATCTAGGATTTTTTATTAGTACTTCCCTAGATTTACAATAAATTATTATGAATATTTTAGAGTTTAAAATTGACAAATTTCCATCAACCTACTTGGGTATTCCTTTGTCTGATAAAGGAAACAAAAGAAGATTTGGATCTCTTTTTTGGATAGAATAAAAGCTTGCTTTGAAGGTTGTAAATGTAAGCTCTTAACCATGGCTAGAAGGCTGAAACTCATAAAGACTACATTGCAATACATATCTATTTTATATGATGTCACTTTCAAGATTTCCAACTAGTATAACATCAAAAATTGATAAAATTTAAAGGGACTTTATATGGATTTTTTATTTGAGAAAGTATGAGATTGGTTAGTATTAGATGAGCAAAGAATGGGCCCTACAACTAACATAGGGTCCACAAGGGAAATCAACCAATGAAAACCACACATGGGAAGAACTCCACACTCACCACCATTAAGCGATGCTCCCACAAGAGAGGATGGAGCATATGATTGGGCCATGATTTGCTTGTTTGAGGGGCTAGGTCATGGTTCACCTATTCCACTAGGGCATTTCACCCAAAATCCTACTTTCTAATTTGTAAATCTCTATATGGGTGTTGTGCTTTATATACCACCATGAGGGCCATCGTGGGATACATGTGGGATAATGGCTCAAGACTCTCATAGCATTGCTCAAGATATTTTTAGAATTTTTTATTTGAGGAAGTACAATAATGGGTAGTACGAGAGGAGCAAATAATGGACCTTAGAGCTAACATGGGGTCCACAAGGAAAATAAACCAACAGAAACCATATATTAGGAGAACTCCACACTCACCACCATTGAGTGATTCTCCCATAGGAGAGGATGAAGCATACGATTGGACCATGATTTTCTCATTTGAGAGGTTGGGTCATGGTTCACTTGCTTCCACTAGGGCATTTCATCCAAAAGCTTACTTCATAATTTGAAAATCTCTATGTGGGTATTGTGCTTAGTATACCACCATGAGAGCCATCGTGGGATACATATAGGATAATGGCTCAAGACTCTCGCAACGTTGCTTAAGGTATTTTTAGAAATTTTTATTTGAGAAAGTACAAGACTAGGTAGTACGATAGGAGTAAATAATGGACCCTATATCTAACATCAGTTCCACAAGAGAAATAAACCAATGAAAACCACACATGGACAAAACTTCATACTCACCACCATCGAGCGATGCTCCCACAAGAGACGATGGAGCATATGACTGGACCATGATTCACTCATTTGAGGGGCTAGATCATGGTTCACCTACTTCCACTAGGGCATTTCACCCAAAAGTTTACTTCCTAATTTATAAAGCTCTATGTGGGTGTTGTGTTTTGTATACAACCATGAGAGCCATCATGGGATACATGTGGGATAATGGATCAAGACTCTCGCAACATTGCTCAAGGTAATTTTTGATTTTTTTATTTAAGAAAATATGAGATTGGTTAGTATGAGAGGAGCAAAGAATGGATCCTAGAGCTAACATGGGGACCACAAGGAAAATCAACCAATAAAAACCACACATGGAGAGAACTCCACACTCACCACCATTGAGTGATGCTCCCACAAGAGAGGATGGAGCATACGATTGGGCCATGATTTGCTCATTTGAGGGGTTGGGTCATGGTTCACCTACTTCCACTAGGGCATTTCATCCAAAATATTGCTTCTTGATTTGTAAAGCTCTATGTGGATGTTGTGCTTTATATACCACCATGAAGGCCATCATGGGATACATATTGGATAATGGCTCAAAAATCTCGCAACGTTGCTCAAGGTATTTTTATAAATTTTTATTTGAGAAAGTACGAGATTGGGTAGTATGAGAGGAGCAAAGAATGGACCCTAGAACTAACATGGGGCCCACAAGGGAAATCAACCAATGAAAACCACACATGAGAACTCCACACTCACCACCATCGAGCAATGCTCCCACATGAGAGGATGAAGCATACAATTGGGATAGGGTTTACAAATAAAATAATATTAGAGGAGCAATTTAAATGGAAAGGTTGTGAGGAAAAATTTAGGTTTCCTTTTTCTAAGTGGGATAGGATTTGCACAGGAAAAAATATTGGAGGACCAAGTTTGTGGAATTGTAGACTTATGAATTTGGCATTAGGAGCAAAGATTGGGTGTAGATTATTTAGAGATCAAGGAAAGAATAGGGTAAAAGCATTACTTCAAAAATATATAGGTTCTCTTGATGCAATGAAATTATTTAGAAAAAGAAATCTATCCAAAGGATTGTCAACATGGAACTTCATATGAAGAGAGTTTCCAATTGATAATGAAATATATTAGATGGTTAGTTAATGAGAGGAATTATGCAAATTTTTGGTCCGATGCTTGGTTGAAGCCTTATCCTCTTATCTTTGTCTCAAAATTGTAACCGACAACTCAAGCATGCCTAGCATGTAAAGGTCCAAAATTCAAAGACTATATTATTATGAGCAAAAAATCTAGATCATGAATTTCTTTTAGTAAATTGGTTGAAGGAGAGAAACTCAAAAAAATTGTAGATGAACTTCAAAAGATACTTAAAAAGTTCTATTTACCTATTTTTAAATGAAAGGATGAGTTGGTTTGGAATTTATCAAAGGATGGTGGATACTCGATCAAGTTGGGATATGAGGATTTAGAAAAATCAAAATTTCTTTCTTCTAAATATTTTCTTTGGAAGAATGTTTGGTCATTAGAGGTTCTCTCTAAGGCCTTGAAATTCCTTTGGTTAGCAGTTCAAAGTAATATTATTATAGGAGAGATTCTACAAAGAACAGGATATTATGGACCCTTTAGATGTGCATTATGTGAGAAGGATTTAGAAACATCATACCATTTACTTCTTCATCGTCCATTTGCTCACACCATTTGGGATTATTTTAAAATAATATGAAATTATATTGTGTAGCTCCATCAACATTGAAAGAGTTGATGAAATGTTGGGTTAATTATTTTAAAGCTAAAGCATTATGTATTCTTTGGAGGATTGACCTTGCCATTATTTTTTGGAATTTATGGCTTGAAAGGAATAACAAATTTTTAAAAATAAATCTCAAAATCATGCCCAAGTTTGGAACTGTATTATTGCCTCTCTTGTAGAATGTCTATAAATATGGTGCTCATCATGAAAAGTCTCAATTGCAGAGAAAGAGGTGCTAATAACTTGGCTATAGGATTTGAACATACATGGAAGAGTAATCTATGACAATGGAATCAAAACAAAGGATCTACTTTGATCTAAGGTAAAATAAAAATATCCAAAAAATTGGGTTTATCAAAATTAATTTTGATGGTGCTTCTAAAGGGAATCCTAGAAAAGCTAATGAAGGTGGCGCTTTTAGAAATAGTGGAGGTGAAATTATCCTCACTTATTTATAATCATATGGAACTTCAACTAACAACTATGTAGAGGCTAGGACACTTCTTACAGGGATTAAAATTGTAGTAGAAAAAGGATGAAAATATATTTCAATTGAGAGGGACTCACAAATTATCATCAATGCTATTAAAAAAAATGGATGTGGAGGCTAATAAAATATAATATTATTGCTGATGTTCATCATCTATTACTAGAGGTAATCTCTTAGAAGTGTGATCATATTTATCAATAGGAAATAAATTAGCAAATTGCGGTGTTGATCTTCATCTAGGTGAAATTTAAATTTTAGAAGGCAACTGGCCAAGTGAGATTTTATATCTTAATCAAAATGATGTCAAGGAGCTAATTGTGAAAACATAGCACTTTGAGGAAGTTGAAGAATATATTTAAAAGAAAAATAAATAGAAAATTATAACAAAAACGTATATTGTAGCAAATGTAATTTTTTGGTATTTGATGGGAGTGGCCTTCAATAGAAGCCACATATAACTTATTATTACTTTTTTTTTGAAAAAATGAAAAAATATGTTATATTTATAGAAGCTATATTACAAGGTAAAATGAGATGGACAATCATCAAGGGAGAAAGAAAATACTCCTTTAGTCCCTTTCGGCTCAAAAATTACCCATAAAACATTACCATACATAATACCGATATCCATACACCTCAACAATACCATAGCTGAATTCCAATTTATCCAATTTATCTAAATTCCATAAACCATCCATTTATCTTCATGTCGTTTTGCTCTATGGCCTAACTGTGATAGATTCATTAGACTCACTGTCTGCTCTTCCTATTTTTCTATCTGCTTGTATCACCTCGTGGATCTCTTGGATTCTTTAGCACCAGATTATATGATTTTCCATCTAAGAGTCCACATATTGCCCTTCCTCTAGATATTTTCCCCATTTTGCTAAATATTATGCCACCCTATTTCCCTCCCACTTGATATAAGTAATAAAAACATCTTGAAAAACTTGCTAGATATTCTAAACTTCTTCCACCTTCCTTCTCTCTCCAATTCCTAGCACTTGAAAGGGTCTTATTGGATCCAAGATTCTAGCCCATACCTGAGAGTCTATCTCTATCCACAACTTATGTAATTGTAGATTTGTAGCTATCACTAATGTTGACAAGATCACCTATCCTTATGCTTCATTATTTTTTGCCTTCCCCATGCCTTCTACTCTCTAGTACACATGTTCTCCTTTCTAATTTTGCATGATAATACCAAAACCAGCTTCCCAAGGTTTTTAGTATAAGCTCCATTTGTGTTTGCCTTCACCCACTCTCTGGGAGGTAGCCTCCCCTCTATGTTATTCAAGGAGATCTCACCTGTGTATCCATCCTTAAGTTGTTTCTCTGTTATAGTTATTCCAAGGCTTCGTAGAATAATCACTTCCTCCATTTTTATGTTTGTTTCCTCCTGTAATATGATAGATAGTGTTTCTATTACCTTGCTCATAATCCTCTCCCATACTTGCTCCCTTGTTCTATGCTCTGATCTAAATATGTGTGCATTTCATTCTAGCTATAACTGTCACCATATGAAGCTAGGTCTCAGCTTCCATACCATTTTCATTGTTTTAGTCTTAAAGCTACACTATTTCCATTTCTCATAAAATATTTCCTAGCTCTCAAAAACTTCCCAATGTTGTCTCATCGACCTCCACCAATTGATCCATATATATTTAGCAAAAGAACACCCAAAAAAGTATGGTTCTCGAATAATTGTAAAGCTCCAAAAAGTTCATTAATCAATAAAGCCTAGATTACAACCTTAAATAACTTAGGAATAAGCCAAAAATAGCTTAGGAGAAAATTAGGGAGAGAAAATAGGATAGAAAAGAAATAGGGAGGAAAGAAGAATTTAGGAGTGAATTCTCTTGTCTGCCGTCCTTCCTCTTGCCGTCCACATTGGAGTCTGCCGACCACCTCATCTGCCGTCCAGGTAAAGGTAAATAAAGGTAAAGTAAAAAACAAATTTTTACTTTAACTTCCAACATTCTCCCCCTTAAAGTTGAGAGGTCTGACTATACAGTCTCTCAGCTTTATATATTGAGCTTTAGCTATACCTTTGGTGAAGATATCTGCAATATTATCCAAAGTGTTACAATATTGAAGCTCAACTATTTGTTGTTCCACCATATCTCGAATGAAGTGATACTTCATATCGAAATGCTTTGATCTGCTATGATGGACTGGATTGTATGCCAACTGAATGGCACTTATGTTATCACAATACAGTCGAGTTGGACCACTTTGACTTTCTCCAATCTCTTCAAGAACTTTTCTCAACCATAGGGCTTGAGTACTAGCATGTGTGATGGCTATATACTCAGCCTCAGTCGATGACAATGCTACAACAGTTTATTTCTTGGAACTCCATGTAATTAGTCCTGATCCTAGACTAAAACAATTTCTTGATGTAGATTTCCTGTCATCTATATTGCTGCCCCAATCACTATCACTGAAGCCAACTAATTTCATAGACTTACATTGTTGGTAATGGATTCCAAAATCCAATGTACCTTTTACATATCTCAATATTCTTTTAGTTGCTTGTAGATGCAGCTCAGAAGGACTAGCCATAAACCTTGAAACTAGAGAAACAACATATTGAATATCGGGCCTTGTGTTGGTGAGAAACATCAGACTCCCAACCATGCTTCTGTAAGTGGTCATGTCAACCTTTGATGCTCCATCGTCCTTGCTCAATTGGATCCCATGTCCAGTTGGAGTTGCAACTGATTTGCACTGCTCCATGGCAAATTTCTTAATCATGTCTCGAGCATACTTGTGTTGACATATGAAGATCCCTTTATTTGATTGATGCACTTCCATGCCTAGGAAGTATCACATTAAACCAAGATCTTTCATCTCGAACTGCTTCATCATGGAGTTTTTGAACTCCATATTCATTTTATTGTTACTACCCATAAATATTAGATCATCCACATACAAACAAACTATGAGAATGTCTACTCCATGCTTTAGGTAGTACAGAGTTGGTTCACTTTTGCTTCTTGTGAATCCATACTCGCTGAAATAGCCATCAATGCGTGAGTACCAAGCTCTTGGTGCTTGCTTGAGGCCATAAAGTGCTTTCTTCAATTTGTAAACAAGGTTTTCTTTTCCCTGTTCTTGGAAACCTTGAGGTTGTTGAACATAAACCTCTTCTGTCAAGTATCCATTCAGAAAAGCACTCTTTACATCCATGTGTTGAACATTCCATCCTTTATGGGCTGCTAAGGAAAGAACTGATCTGATTGTCTCTTGTCTTGCAACAGGAGCAAAAGTTTCCTCATAGTCAATGCCATATTTTTGAGTAAAACCTTTTGCTACTAGTCTCGCCTTATGCCTCTCAATGCTTCCATCAGCATTGTACTTGGTCTTGTAGACCCATTTACATCCAACACATTTTTTACCTTTGGGTAGCTTTACTAGCTCCCATGTATCATTATTTTTTATAGAGGTTATTTCCTCTTTCATGGCTTCTTGCCATACATTTTGAGTACATGCCTTCTCATAGCTAGTTGGTTCTAGCTGTGTACTAGTCAATAAAGCATAATTGACTTCATCTCCTCTAGGTTCTTGGGAGTTATCATCCCCATACAATTGCAAATTCTCAAGTTGCTGCAGAACTGAATTCATTTCACTGGCTTGGCTTCTAGTGAATCTTCTTTGAAAATTTTGATCCAACATCTGAAAGGAAGGATGATGTTGTAAAGTTCTTCTGCCTCTTGATGGAGAGTCAATGTCCATCGGTGAAGAACTTACTGATCTCTGTGGAGAAGGACTTGGACTGGCGGTTGATGTACTTGAACTTCTCGGTCTTGGAGGGGGTGGTGTGCCTTTGCTTTTCTTTGGAGACACCTGTTGTATCTGCTGTACCTGTGAAGAATTTACATCTTGGGACTCATCATCAACAAAAATTCTTTGATGACCCCATTCTCCCCCTTCATCAAAAATTACATCCCTGGAGAGTACAATTTTATGAGTCTTGGGATTGTAGAGTCTATATGCTTTTGTAGACTCACAATACCCTAGAAATATACAAGCTTGACTTTTGGGATCAAGCTTCTTCCTTTTCTCATCAGGAATGTGGGCATATGCTAAAGAACCAAAATTTTTGAAGTGCTTTACATTTGGTTTCTTTCCGTACCACCCCTCATAAGGAGTGATGCCATCTAAACTAGAAGTTGGACTTCTATTTAGAATATATACACTTGTTTTTACAGCATCAGCCCAGTACATATTAGTTAGATGCTTTGTCTGAAGCATCGATCTCGCCATCTCAACTATGGTGCGGTTCTTTCTTTCGGCCACACCATTTTGTTGTGGGGTATAGGCAGTGGTTAATTGCCTTTTGATCCCACTTGCTTTACAATAGTTCAAGAATTATTTTGAGGAGTATTCACCTCCTCGATCTGTCCGAAGACATTTTACATAATTCCCACTTTGATTCTCTACATTGTTTCTGAAATCTATGAAGCAATCAAATGCTTCATCTTTGTGCTTTAAGAAATAAATCCAGCACATCCTAGAGAAGTCATCTATGAAAGTGAGAAAATAAGAATTGTTTCTGAGACTCTGTGTTTGCATCGGACCACAGATGTCCGAATGTACTAACTGAAGTGGATAGCTGGCTCTCCACGCTTGTCCTTTCGAAAACTTCGACCTGGAGTGCTTTCCCAAAGCACATCCTTCATAGACTTCCTTTTGTTCATTGATTTTGGGAAGTCCTGTCACCATAGCTTGAGAAGTTAGCAATTTCAAGCTAGTAGAATTAAGGTGACCATATCGCAAGTGCCACAACACACTTGGATTTGTTATGGCTACATTTGCAAGTTGAGCTCCCCCTGGCTCACCAAATTTGAGAGGGAATAACCTGTTCTTGGTCATGGGGACCTGTGTGATGACACGATTACAATTATTTTTATCAAAAATAATACATTGTCCTTCATCAAATACAAGCTTGTAATTGTTCTCCATCATTTGTCCAACGCTGAGCAGATTGTGTTGGAGCTTTGGAGTGTAATAGATGTCACTCACTTTCTTTAGTCCTTCTTTGGTTGGAACCGCCATGGCTCCAATTCCCTCTACTTGCAATGCTTTGTCATCCCCTAATTTGATTTGGGATTTATAAGTGGAATCTAGAGTAGCAAATAGATTTTCTTTGCCACTCATATGGTTTGAGCAACCAGTATCTAGAATCCATGTGTCATTTAGATTCTGATCTGATTGTCCATATGATAGAAAAATATTAGAAGCATCATCTTCTTCTCCATAATTTCCATATTGACTGCTGTTGGCTTGTGAAGATTTTGACCAGCAGTCACGAGCGAAGTGACCTGGCTTGCCACAGTTGAAACAGGCTGATTTGGACTTGTCACTTCCTCGCCCTTGATTGCCACTTTGTCCTTGATTTCCACCTCTTTGTTGGTTGCCTCCTCTGTATGAGTTGCCTCCTCTATTGGAATTGCCTCCTCTGTTTTGGTTGCCTCCTCTGTTGGAATTGCCTCCTCTGTAGTTGCCTCTGCCTCTACCTCTTTGCTTACCTCTACCTTGACCTCTTCCCCATCCTCTTCCATTATTTTCATTGGAAGTGAAGGCCTTATCATCGCCTTCGCAGCTGGTTGAAGGAGTTTCAGGAAACCTCTCTTCATGTGACATTAACGATCCGATCAATGCATCGAATGTTAAAAGGGAAAGATCTTTGGATTCTTCTATTATTATGGCAATATGGTTCCATTTCTGTGTAAGTGTTCTCAACACTTTTGTTACAATTGTCTCAGGCTTGATTTCTTCACCTAGTGTAACCATTTTATCTACAATTGCTTTTACTCTAACACAATAATCATCGACTTTTTCATCATCTTTCATTTGAATATTTTCAAAATCTCACTTCAATGTTTGAAGCCTTACCTGCTTCACTTGATTACTACCCTGGAATCCATCACTCAATGCTTTCCATGCAGCTTGTGCAGTCGTACAAGCAACAATTCTGGGAAATATGCTTTTCTCCAATGCAGCTTGGAGATGAGAAAGAGCAGATGAGTTGCTCTTTTTCTCTTCTTTTCATGTTTTCTTGTCTACGGCACTAAGTGTTGTCCAGTTTGAGGGTTATGTGTAGCCCTCTTCTATGATGTCCCACAAACCTCTACCTATGAGCAAGGTCTTCATATTTATAGACCAATACTCATAGTCATAACCGTTAAATTCTGGTATAGGTAAGCTATTGTGTGAGGCCATAGTTACCAAAAAACTCTCTTTATTTCATGGTTACAATAAAGTACTTTTGCTGAAATAAGGAAAGAAGAAGAAGGAAGAAGGAAGAGATTACAAATTTAAGTCAAATCTGACTTGTTCTACTCTATCATTGACTGCTTGTTCCTCTTGATGTGGGGATGCTATCTCTTGATTTACAAAGTTATCTGCCACTTCTTCTTTGTCGTCACTTATCTGTATGATTTTCGGTGATTCTGGTTCTAGGATTTCCACTGAATTACTGTAGTGTGTATACTCTGATTCTTGTGGTGCAGCTTGTACTGATTCCGATTGTTCAAATTGACTCTTGAATGAGTTGTCTTCAAAATCTGCCTCGTACCCTGAGTCAGGATGCCTTTGATGTGCGATCACTGCATTTTGAAGTTGACTAAACACAATGTTGAGTCCATAACCTCTGACTTTGTTATCAAATCTCTCTGCACCTTCTCGTGCTAAAATTGCACATAAGGCATGATAACAACCATTTGGTCTTATCATCAATGCCTTGTTACAATTTTACAATTTGACTTGTTGTGTCCTTTACAAAACTAAGCCTCTTAGGCTTATTTACACCAGATTTATGATTCCCTGAATCAAAAACTTTTCTTTTACAATGAATTGCCTCCTAGGCAATGTCCTCTTTTTATAATAAAAAAAATTATATTTCTATTTAATAAAAAAAATAATTGCTTAATTTTTTTTTAAAACAATTATGTTTTAATTTATTAAATATGATATAAATAGTTTTTTAATATAATAATTTAAAAAAAATCAACTTTAGAAGTGAGGTCAGAGGGTTTCGAACCCTTGACCTATGATGGCCCTTGGGCCTTACCGCGTGCTCTCTTGCCACGACAGTAGCTCACCTGCCGTGAGCTAAGGAAGTCACACTTCCTTATAAAGCTACTCCCTTTGTAGCTTTTAAAAAACTTTTTGAAACAAAAAATTACACCCGTAGGAGTCGAACCCTTGACTCCTTCCTTACAAGCTAGCCCTCTTGCCAAGTCGGCTAGCACCTCGGATGAGATCCCTTAAGCACCTGATGTGCTTAGTTCTTCAGTCGTCATGGATAAGATTTTAAAACCCTATCTTCTATGTCGTACCCTCCAAAACCTTTGCTGAGAAATAATTTATTTCTGCCATTTATAGATCTATGGCGTATCAGGAGGATAATATACAATTTTTTTCGGGGTTTCTTTCAATACAAAAACAATTTTACGGGTTTCTTTTACCAATTCTGTCAGATGTCTTCAATAACAGAACCACGAACTCTTTCTGAGAGATTCAATACAGAGAAGAAAGGAAAAAAATTTAAACACAGTCTTCCATTGCACAACTCTGATTCACTGCACGATCCAATCAAACCAGAGATCCATTGCACGTTCTCTGCTACAACGATGAGTGGGGCTACGAACGCACACGATCCGCTGGTCGAACTCTATCAGAATTGCATCGATTTCTCTTGCAACAATGCTAGGTGAGGATTCTTTACTACGAAATCCACATCTGGTTCGTTCCTTTGCTGGCTACGATTCGCTTTGCTTCGACGAAGTCGTTCTCCGACTGCTACAATTTCTTAGACAAAAAAATTTTTTGGGATAATATCCCACATGCACAAGAGTAGGGATTATTTAGTGGTTTAAAATAACTAACAAGCAATAGTTCTTTCGATTGCCTACGGGCAATCGAAAGCCTCCCTTTTGAAGCCTCCACCCACTCACGCTCCGCCACGTAAGCGCGTTTGTTGCCACTCACCCTTGCCACTTGTGTCCAATCGATCCTCGCCACGTGTCCCGCGTCCTCTGAGTCTGCGTTCGAGTTCCACGTCAGCCTCCTGTCCGCTCTTCGCCACGTGTCCTGTGTCCGTCGATTGCCACGTGTCCACCTGGTTATGTCCGCTCCTCGGGTCTCATGCCTCGGGTCTCGTGCCTATTGTTGGCTCCCACCTCGGACCCTGTCCGGCTCTGATACCAAATATGGTTCTCGAATAATTGTAAAGCTCCAAAAAGTTCATTAATCAATAAAGCCTAGATTACAACCTTAAATAACTTAGGAATAAGCCAGAAATAGCTTAGGAGAAAATTAGGGAGAGAAAATAGGATAGAAAAGAAATAGGGAGGAAAGAAGAATTTAGGAGTGAATTCTCTTGTCTGTCATCCTTCCTCTTGCCGTCCACATTGGAGTCTACCGACCACCTCATCTGCCGTCCAGGTAAAGGTAAATAAAGGTAAAGTAAAAAACAAATTTTTACTTTAACTTCCAATAAAAAGAGGTGATTCAAGGTCTCCTCTACCTTTCCACACAAACATATCTAGAAGGCCCAAAGAAACCTCTATTTCTCAAATTATCAAATGTCAAGCACTTTCTATGGTTAATCAACCATGAGAAAATGTTAATTTTTGGCCATCCTTCCTTTTGCAAAACAAATATCCATGGAAGTGGTGTTGGGGTAATCTCATATCCACAAACTACCTTGTATCCCTCCTTTTACTTATAAATTCCCAACTTACTTCCTCCCCATCCAAGTATGTCCCTCTTTGAACCATCATGAATTGGGTGTCTTTAGATATGTCTCCACAATTTTTTTCGTTAGTTCCTCTATCCTCCTCATTGGCCATTCTCGAGGATGTTTCCATTGTAGTAAGTCTAGAACATGTTGATTCCATGATTTCATATAGTAAGAGGCTTTCCACCACCCTATTTTTTGGAGCTTTGCTTTCTAACTCTCCATATTTGGGAATGTCTAAATAATTGGTTGAGATTGATTCCATGAATCCTCAAAAAATAGAGCATTATTTCCATCCCATAACTGCCAATATAGGTATGGTTTTATTAAATCCTGGCATGCTAACATTATCCTCTATACTATAGATCCCTCTCCTTCCACTCTGTATCTTGGAATGTTTTTCTCAGTCACTCTTGGGTAATATTTGGCTTGTAAGAGTCTACTCCATAAACCCCAGTAGTTGTAATCCATATCCAATATAGCTTCCCAGCTAGTACCTTATTGTTGTGGGATGCTAATCTTATCCCCAATCCTCCTTGTTTTTTTGGTTGGTATATCTTCTCCCAACTCACTAGTGCTATTTTTTGTTCTTCCCTTGCACCTGGCCACCAAAAATTTCTTGTGTGTTTGTCAATATATTTTAGAATTATCTTTGGAGCCTGAAGTACAAAAAAATTATAAACTAGGAGAGCTTGTAGCACAACTTTAATCATTGTAAGCCTTCCTCCCAAGCTTAGCCATTTGTGAGTCTAGTTTCTTAGCTTAGCTTGAAGTCTGTCCATCAACCCTTTCCACTCCTTGTTTTTTATTTTCTTTGTAGATAAAGGTACTCCTAAATATTGTATGGGTAAAGGAGTTTCCATGAACTTCAACAATTTATAATTTTATCTCTCACCCTCTTCGTTGTATTGAAAAAATAATTTGAGATTATTTTTCAATAAAAGTTTTCCCAGTAGCTTGAGTATACCCATCCAAAAATTCTTTTATATTTCTTGCTACTATGAGATTGGATTGACTAATAAGAGTATTATCATCCACTTACTGTAGGTGATTTATCTCAATTTGAAAACTTATTTTCAAGCCCCTTAGCATCCCCTCTTGTCTCTAATTTTTTAATAGTCTCTTGAGACCCTCTACTTAAAGGATAAAAAGGTAAGGGGAGAGAGGATCCCCTTGCATCAACCCCCTTAGTGTTGTGAACATGGGAGAGGGACTGCCATTTACCAGAACTAAGAATAATGTAGTCTATGTATAGGATTTTACCTAATCTCTCTACCCCTATGCAAAGCCCATTTTTTCTAAAATCCTTTACATAAAGGACCTGTCTACTCTATCATAGGCTTTAGAAAGATCTAATTTAATAAAAATACCTAGGTCCTTTTGTTTTGATATTGTGTGTATCACATCCTAGGCCACTATTCCATCTAGAATTTGTTTGCCTTCAACATAACCATCTTGCACACTTGAAATCAGATTTGGTAAAAAATGTTCTAACCTTTCTGCCATAAGCTTTGTTAATATCTTGTATACTACATAACATAGTGAAATAGGCCTATAATTATCAATTATCTCACTAGGTGGGGCCGTTAGGAATCAAAGTGTTAAAAGTATGATTCAAGGATTTTAATATTTGTGTACTCTGTCTGTTTTCCTCTAGTGCCTCCACCACTGATTGGCCCACAATTTCCCAAAATTTTTGATAAAATTCAATGGGAAATCCATTTGGTCTTGGAGTCTTTCTTGTTTGCATTTTTTGTATGATCTACAAGGTTTCTTCCATTAATAATTTATTGTGTTTAGGTTTGACTAATTACAGAATTACCTCTAGCATCTTCTCTTGCCATATTGCATTCAAATTTTTATTGCTGCTAAAAAGAGTATGGAAGTATTGATTTGCTATAATTTTATTTCACTTCCACTAGGTTTTACCTGACCCATCATATCTGTAAGACCTGTAATTCAATTTTTTTGTCTCCTGGTTGTTGCTGTATTATGAAAGAATGTTGTGTTTTGGTCCCCCTCCTTTAACCATGTGATTCTGGTTCTTTGCCTCCAATAGATTTGTTCTTGTTCCTCCAAATATTCCTCTCTCCTAATAATTTTTGCCTCACGTTGCAACAGTTCTTCCATAATAGTTCCTTGTCTTATCTCTTGAGCAATATTCTCCTTTTGATCCTTGATTTTGTTCTTTTGGATTCTAGTTATTTCCTTCTTCTGTTTACTCCACTCCTTTAGTTGGGTCCTTACATATTTTAGTTGTTTGTGGAGTTTGAATTGGGCTGTCCCAAATCTTGGTTTTCCTAATTTCCACCATTCCTTTATGCGGTCCCCCAACTCCTCATATTTTAGCCACCATAGCTCAAATTTAAAATTTCTCGTAACTTTATGATTATCTTCTTCTATGGTTAGGCTTACTAGAAAATAATTTGAAGAAAGCCTATCCATGATCCTCGCTTGATTCTTGGTATGCAAATATAATTCCTCTCCCATGAAGAAATGACCCAAACAAGATTTGACAATCTCCCCTTTCTTTCTTCTGTTTGTCCAAGTCATGGAGCTATCCACATTTGGGATATCTATTAGATTCATTTGACATGTTATTATTGAAAAAAATTTATCCTTTTTCTCCAGCATGGCTCTTCCTCATTATTGTTCCTCTATTATAATATTTGCATTGAAGTCTCCTCCCACAATCCATTAGCCTCTGGGTAGTTGTCTCTGAAATTCTGGTTGGTTGTCCATTGATCCATTTGTAATCTAACTGTCTATGCTCCATAAAAATTAACTATAGTTCAAAATTTTCTAGTTTCCCTATTTTGTAACCGAACCATCAACACCCCTCTCGTAGAGGCTCCCCCTATCTCTAGGAATAGTTGGTGATTCCACATAGTGGCCAATCCACATGATTTCCCCTATGCCGATTGAGTAAGGATCTCTTATTTTTGGCATATCCTCCTATTTATTTTTTGTAAGTCTTCTTGCATTTTGGTTTCCTGTAACAAAATTATATCTGAAACCATATCTATGATAATATTTTTGACTACCTTTTGTCTGGGGTGACTGCCTAAACCCCTCACATTCCAAGTGATTAATATCATTAAGAATTAGGAGAGAAAAAATTAGCCATCAATTTTACCTTTCCATTTTGGCTCAAATATCTTCCTTGTTCCTCCATATTTTCCTTGTTTGACTTCCTCCCTATAGATTGGTTCGGTTTTTGTTTCTTCTCCACTTGATGAATTTCTAGAGTAGGGTTTTCTTTTTTCTTATTTCCTTATTTCATCTCTATTTCTTATGTCAAAATTATCCTTTGCTCTATTTTCCCTCCTATGGTCTCCCTTGTGGGTTGAATCTCCTCTTCCATGAGAGAGGTTGTGTTTGGTTCTACTCCTTGCTTATTCCCTACCACTAGATTGAAATATTGTTCCTGATAAACTGGTATGACTTGCTGAGTATCCTCCTCTAACCCTTCCATTTAAAAATTCCCTTCTGTTTCCAAGTTTCCCAGTTGTTTGAATATTTCATATATGTTGTTTGTTCATACCGCTCTTTCTCCTTGTCTCTGGTTACTCTGTTGATTTCTTTTTTTTGACCTTTTTATTACTTTTTGAAATCCCTCAAAGTCTATTGGGCCTTTTCCTTCCTTATGATTTTTGTTTTACTAAATATATTGACCTGTCATGTTAATATTTGCTTTTGTCCCCTCTTGTTCAGATTGATGATCCTTAACTATTGGGCATATTCTAACCAAATGTCCATGAGCATGGCACACCTGACATTTGAATGAAATAACCTCATAATACAATTGTTGGCACCAAAAGATACCCTATTTTTAGGTCTATCTTTGTTGGAAGAGGTTTGTTGAGGTCCATTTCTATGCAAACCCTAGAAAACATTATCGATCCTCCTAAAATAATTTCTCTTGATCTACCTTGATAACGCCCTAGTAAGTTTCCTATTGCCTCAAGTACCTCTTCTTTCCAAAATTCAAGAGGAAGGGAAAATAATCTTACCCATATTGGTATTGTAGTTGGTTCCACCCTCAAGTCAAATCCCATCTTCCATAGCTGCAAGAATAGTCTCATTGTTCCGTGATGATACAACCTTTCCTCAAATACTTTTTATTGATCTTCCACTGATGTGAACTCTACTAAAATATACCCATTTGGGAGAGTTAGAATTTTATATTCTCCTTCTAGATGCCATTTTTTCCTTATCCACGTGTGGAGGAAGTGCACGGATGGTCTAAAACCCATGAATTTACCTATCAGGTTGTGTTTTGACTTATAAATAATATCCTCAACTATCTAGTCCTTAGCTATTTCTAATATTGGTATTTCTTTTGCTTGTGGTAGACATTCATTTACCCTCCCAAATAGAGAATCCTCCTTTTATCGCTTCTCCTTGGTATTTATGATTTTCTTTGCTTGTGTTTGACAATTTTTGAAGCTATCTTGGGTTCCACATAACTTATACTAGAATGAGATTCCTTTGTTTGGAGAACTTGGTACCGAAGTACCTATATCTCCCATTATTGGCCATGATCCTTACTATTGATAGACCTCTACCATAGCTTATGAAACCCCCAACTTATTATTATTATTATTATTTTTATATCTTATTTTAAATAAAACCATACACTTGTGTCAATATAAATTGAAACTCATCAAGTTGCATTAGCTCAATTGGTTAGATTGCTCAACATTTAAGGAGACCAAGGTTCAAATCTTACCAAGTGATACATGGATAATATCTAAACTTTTTTGTAATATCAGTACGTGGTGATGATGTAATATAGGTGGGACCCATTTCAATCCCATATAACCAAATGAAAAAAATTAAAATCATTTGATAAATCTTATTTCATATAAAACATATTTAATATACTTTGTATGTTTTTGCAACCCAAGCTTATTCTGTACTCACAAACGTCCAACTTATTTGAATTTTGTAGATAATTTGAGGTAATTATCAATAAATTAAATTTAGTAAGAGTTATCCAATGATCGAGAATAACCTAACATTTTTTATATATTAACATTCAATAATGCTATTAAAAGTCAACAATAATTATAGCTTTAAATTATTTAATACGAGAATCAAATTGTTTAACCAATCACCATGATAATGAAAAAGATGTAACCTTTGCTAGAAGGTAAACATGCCTTTCAAGAGTCACAAAATTCTTCTATAACCTATCATAATTAATTTTTTTAACCTATCACTATTATAATGAAAAATATGGACCACATAAGAAAGTAAACATACCTTTCAAGAGTCACAATATTCCACTACAATTGATGCTTTCTATGTAGGCCATATAGTCCATGTGATATTATATCATCATCCATAATAAGAAGAAAAATAACCATTTAAGAAATCTAATTGAACTTTATAACTTCAATTTTGAAAATAAATATATTAATTTTTTTATGGAATTTAAGTTACTCAATAACATTTAAAAATATTATCATTAACAAACCAATATATTAACAAATAGTATAATTATTAAATTTATTTTAAATTTTTTATAATATAAATAGTTTTTTTTTTTTTAATTATTTAAAAAATATTATAAAATTAACTACCATCATATTGATGTTATTAAGAGTAATATCCACCATCATAACTAAAAATATCATTATATTAGTTTGAAATTAAAAATATTTCTTTCATTTCAATTGAAAATGAAAATATTTTATTTTCTTAAAAAAATGAAAAGAATTAGCCTTCAAAATAAAAGGCCATAAATTAAAGAAAGTAAAAAATAAAATAGAATTAAACATCACAACCATAGCGAATAGAGATTCAAATAGATAAATGCTAGAGACGAGTTGAGGTGAAGCGAGTGCACATGACATATGCACGTTGAGCATAAGAAATCAGCAAGGGCCTATGGGCCTGTGGAGGAGTCAAAATACAGTAAAACCACAAGATGACGGTGGGATGATGAGAGAAAAAACTAGCATAGAAACCCTTTTCACTAAGAAGCTTTAGACTCAAATAAAAGAGGATGGCAATAATGCCAATCTTATGTAATTAGATCATTAGTATCCAAGGAAAGTGATTACAAATCAACTGGACCACATTTGCATAGAGTATCACAACAATTTTTAGTTTACAACACAATCTAGTGGGAAAAAGTTCCCACCAACAAAGAAATAACCCCAAGGGTAGAAGAGGCCAAGGACCCAGATCTAAGGAGAAAATCAAAGGAAAAGAGAGATTGTACAAAAATCCAAATGGAAGCAAAGCTCTCCAAACCTGATATCCAAGCTCACCTGAAAGGACCAGCCATAAAAACACCTATGAAAGAGAAATATAATGGGGAGATACCCCAAAAAATGAGCTTCAAAGATGCCCTCCAAGGAGGCCAATATCAAGAAAGAGGCATTAACAATCCAAGAATACCAAGAAGAACATTGAGGATGCCAAAGATGGATCCAAGAAAAACAAAATTGGGATGCATGAGAGCAATAGATGGGTTCTCAATAGTAAAATTTGAACCAAATGATATCCAAGATGGAATAGATGCCATGGAAATAAGGGGTCTATTTTATTGATTTATGGGTTTTTATCCAAGCCTATCGATTTTCAAGTCATGGGCTACCAAACAATGGAGAACCAAATGTGAGTTTCAAATTTCCAATTATCCCACTGAGTATTTTGTAGTCATGTTGGCTATAAAAGAGGATACGGAAGATATATTTCAAGGAGGGCCATGGTTCTTTGGTAGATCAGGGATCTTTATAAAGCCTTGGCATACAAAATTTAAAGTGGAGGAGAAGATGCCCTCAACTGGATCCATTTAGGTATGACTTTTTGATTTCCCAATGGAATTTTGGAACTTGTAAGTCCTAGTTGCAATTGGTAACACCCTAGGCACTTTCATGATGATAGTCGTTAGTACCCAAAAGTTTGAACATTTTATTTATGCACGAATCTGTATGTTGATAGATTTTGACAAACCCCTCTAAAAAAATATCAAATTACAATTTGGAGAGGATACATGGGAATAATAGGTGGACTACGAGAATGTCCTCTTTAGATGTAGAATTTACCATGAATATGGCCATCTGGATAAGGATTTCCCACATAAATTTTAGAAGCAAAAGAAAGAAGATAAGCAAAAGGTGGGATATAAATATCAAATACAAAAGACACAATAAAAACCTGTAACTAAGGAGAAGGAAGTGTTTTCAAAAAATATGTTTGGAAGCCTAGCCATGGATGACCTCCTAGATGAAGAAGAATATGGAACTAAAATAAATATTTTAGAAATATAGTTTGAGGAAGTACAAGGAGTAACAAATATGTGAGAAGTTAAAATATCAATGAAGAAAATATTGATAGGACAATGCCATAAAAAGGGATAACTAAACCAAATGGTAATGAGTTATCAGAGAAAGAGTAAACAAGAAAAATAAATAAATGGAAAAAGTACTTCATTAGATGGAACCACCAATAATGCATTGGTATCCTATACATAGACATCATAAGCTACAAGGATGAATCAAGAACCTAGTAAAAAGATGGTGGGCACAAATAAGAAGGTGGAAAGAAAGTCCAACCAACATCACATGGTGAAGGAAGGTCAAAAATTAATTGAGGAAGGTAAGGTTATGACACTTACCCATATTTTTAACCCTTGTTATTGATGAAAGTCATTACATGGAATATTAGAGGACTAAAAGGAAGTCCTAAACAAAATGAGATAAAAAGAATGATTCAAATAAATCGACCACAAATGGTCTTCCTCCAAGAGACAAAGGTATCTTTCAAGGAAATGGATATAATAAAAACAAGGATATTACAACCCAATAAAGCAATATCCTTGAGTTCCCAAGGAGATTTAGGAGGAGTTACATGCTTGTGGGACACTAAAGAACTAGTGGTACACTACTCAATTTGTGGTAAAGGACTGATTGGTGTGGTAGCAAAAAATAGACAATATGACCAAAAAATTCTCTATTTGAATGTATATACCTTAGGAACCATTAAAGAGAAGCGCAAGATCAGGCACATAGACTATAGATCTTCACAATTTTTGCTAGCATGAATATTGTTGGGGGTATTTAGAACCATTCTCTCTCTAGAAGAGAAGGTGGGAGGAA
Source organism: Wollemia nobilis (assembly GCA_028583015.1). Classification (NCBI taxonomy): domain Eukaryota; kingdom Viridiplantae; phylum Streptophyta; class Pinopsida; order Araucariales; family Araucariaceae; genus Wollemia; species Wollemia nobilis. The sequence goes on along the minus strand of JAQPPZ010002969.1, from coordinate 13,045,084 downwards.
AATGGGCTCTAGATGGAGGTACATATATCATGAGTGAGTGCATGGGACACCTACACCTATAGATATCAAACCTAATAATGGTTTGATGACTTGGTCTAATAGGAGACTAGGACCAATATGCATTTTGGAAAGACTAGATAGGTTCTTGGTATTAGAAAACCTCTTGATATAGGGACATATCCTAAAGATCAAAATCTTAACTAGCCTATAATGATAGAAGTCTAGAAAACTAATCCAAAAAAAGCACCCTTCTAGTTCCAACTCATGTGGCTCAGAGATAAATTATTCAAACCTCATATGTAACAATGATGGTAGGCAAGAAAACCAAGACATGGCACACAAATATTATATTTTTCCAAATGACTACAATATTTCAAAAACAATATTAAGAGCTAGAATTGGGAGGAATTTGATAATATAAAAAAAAGGAATTTATTAAACGACTAGAGTAGCTAAATGATCATATAATAAAGGAGGGGCTCTTGAAAACTAGGGTGAAAATAAAACTAGATATTACAAACCAAAAGGAGAAATGGGAAAGAAGGGAGGAGCTATTATGGAAATAAAAATCCAGAATCAAGTAGCTAAGAGGAGGAGACGAAAACATAGGATTCTTCCATAAGTTCCTTTTATCCCACAGGGCATATAAATTCATATCTTCTATGAAAAATGAAGAGGAGATGATTCACACATGGGAGGTCATGGAATCGATAACAACAAACTATTTTGTAAATCTATTCATGGATGAGACCTTGGATCTAGAATCCCAACAAGAAATGCTACAAGAGATACCCACACTCATTACAGGAGAAGAAAATGATATACTAGGTGCACTTGTAACAATGTAAGAATTATAGGAAATAGTCTACCAGCAAGGATGCCAAATGCATTATCGATGATGTGACCCGGGTTCAATCCCCATGGTGGATGTGTATAAGAAGTATTATTTAAAAAAAGTAAAAATTGTAGGAAATAGTGTTCAAAATACAAAAGGGGAAAATTCTAGGTCCGGATGGATTCCCTATTGAATTCTACCAAGAATTTTGGGACATTGTGTAGGAAGACCTTCTAGAGGTGGTAGAAGAGGTAGAAAAATCCAAGGAAATATTGAAGGAAATCAACAAAACTTACATAGTACTAATACCAAAGGTAAGGGAAGTAGAAAATATAAGTAAATACCAACCAATAGCGTTATGTAATGTTTTATTAAATATTATCATCAAGGTCATAACTAAGAGGTTAAAACCACTTTTGCACAAAATAATCTCCCCTAAAAAAGGTGGATTTGAAGAGGGTAGAAAAATAGTGGATGAGATATTTCTTGCCCAAGAAACAATACATTCTATGGAAGCATAAAAATCCCCCACTATGTTCATTCGACTAGACCTATGTAAAGCCTATGATAGAGTGGACTAACACTTCTGGTTATGAGGAAATTTTGGTTCTATAAGAAGTGGAAAAATTGGATCAAAGGCTGCATATCATCGATCTCATACTTAGTTATCATCAACGGATGCCCCAAAAAGTTATTCTCATCATTAAGAGGTATTATGCAAGGGGATCCCATATCCTGTACCTATTCATTATTCTAGTTGAATGTTTGGGGAGAACATTGGATAAGAATATATGTAATAATATACTGGAGGGAGTTTCAATTGCTAATGGAGCTAGCTAGATCACCTATTTAAAATTTGTTGATAATTCCACGTTGTTAGGAAAATCAATAGTTAAAGAAACAACTAGAATAAAGCAAATCTTGAATTAATTTACCAAGGAAACATACTATATGGAGAATAATGATAAATACAAAGTAATCTTCTTTCATTATTCACCTTGATAGGACACCCTGACCCTAGTACTGGATATACTTGGTTTTTGGAAAACCTTGCTCCTAGTTATATATTTGGGGATCCCAATCAAAACTAGTAGATAAAAGGAGGATTGGGCATGGATGATAGATAAAATCAAGGGTAAAATTGGCAAATGGACAAACAAGTGGCTATCATTAGGAGGGTGTATTACCTTAATCAAGTTAGTGTTACAATCTATCCCTATCTATGTATCATCAGTTTTGTATATCCTGAAGATGGTGCTCGAGATCTTGATCACATGTCATAGATTACTCTTGATGGGTTCCAAGGAGAAAAGGAAATGGACCTTGGTAAAGTGGAAAACTCTATGTCTGCAAAAATAGTAAAGGGGACTAATTTTTTGATCCACAATAAAAAATAACAAGGTGTTGGTTGTAAAATTATATTGGAGAATGAGAAAATTCCAATGCATTATGGGCCAGAAATCAATGAGTGAAGTATACAAAGAACAAGAACCCAACCGAGATTGTTTGATATCAGTTGTCTAATAGAGGTTCCCCTATTTTAGTGATTCTCAAAATAGGAGAGAAAATAATGAAAGAAAGGTTGTTTGGATAGTTAATAATGGAAAATACACAAATTTATGGTTAGATTCATGGATGGACATAACAATTTGGTGAATCAATATCTAGAGTGGACCCTAGTGATGGAGAAGCTACATATAAATCAATGGATAAAAGTAGGAAAATACTCCAGGGATAAAACACAAGGACCAAAATTTGAAAGAAATTGGATTCCATTGAAATAATGGCCATTCCAACTTCTAGAGAGACTAGCAAAAGAGATTGAACGAATCATACAAATGAGATCATTATCATGGTCTTATGAGGAGGATCAATTTTTATGGAATAGTAGGACTAAGGGGGTGTATACAATAGTGCATGGATACAAAGCATTATGCCCTAGCACCACTCATCCAAATTGAAATATATTCACACAACTCTAGATGTAAAATTTATGGCCAAAGGTTAGGTTCTTCAACTGGTTACTCCTCCAAAAAAGGGTACTCACAAGGGATAACTTAATGAAGAGGGTAGTCTATGGACCTTTCAAATGTACATTATGTATGGAGGAGAATGAAACTTTCAACCACATTTTTTAGAATGCCCCACAATGATGAAGCTATGTGGTGAGCAGAAATCATGTCTCAAAAAATAATCATTTCTCTTCCATAAATTATCAATCCGGTAAGTCCGTAAACTTATGAGTGTCACACACAGTATATGCCTGCAGTGTTGGGGAATGAATCCGTCTGTACCTTATTTAGTTTGGTGGGGGATGTTTGTGCATTTCAATTCCGACCAAACCAAATAAACTAAGTGCAAAAAAATTAAATAAATAAATTACAATGCTGGAAATAAAGTGTGAGAAAATAAATGTACAAGAAAAATAAACACACGAGTGAAATTAAATAAAGCAGTAAGTAAAGAAATAAACTAATCTACAAAAACTAATACAAAAATAAATAGGGGAGGACTACTGCAAAGAGTGGGCCCAAGCTCCCGTACATAGTCTGCCCGACTAGCTACTTAGAGCTTGCTCGAATAAGAGGAGTTGCACTCTTAATAATTTAGACAAAGAATGAAATGAAATAATTCTATGTAAAATTAATCATTGATCTCCTTGTTCATCTGGCCTACGTATTTATATAAAGTGTAGCCAGATATTGTTACAATAACAAATTAATCTAATTTAATCACATGAAGTGATTAGTTACAATTGGTTCTACACAGTTTTTATTTCCCTATTTTAAAGCATGTCTGTTCACACAAGGATAAATATATAAAAATCCTTAGGTGTATGTAACAAAAAAATCCTAAACTAATGCATCCTAAAAATGCTTTAAGAGCTTTACAAGGTCAACCGACCAATCGATTGATAATAATAAATACTTTATTCTATTAATAATAATGCATGATTTAAAATATTTCTCCTTTGTCTTCACGTGCAACCTCCTCCTTAGCCTCTTGGTCAACCTGGTCAATGTTGACTTAGTCTCCAATGCAAGTGCTTCCAATGTGTGGGAGTAAGGCACCAATAAGGTGCCTACTTGAGTAAGGCACCGACTTGGTGCCTACTTGAGTAAGGTGCCTGCTTGGTGCCACTTGAGTAAGGTGCTGCTTGAGTAGGGCTCTTTCTTGCACACTGCCAGGTCCAAGTGGGGTGTAGACTGGAAAATGCTAGATTAGCAATAAACCCTGCACTTATACACAGTTTCCACTAAAAACACTCGTTAAGCATAATACCATATTTTCTATCAATTATATGCATAAGTTAAATAAAAATATATCTCTAATGCTAATTAAACCAGTGATGATGCCCCTTAATAATGTATATAAAATGAGCATTTCTGGTGCTCATAATCCCCCCATGCCTAAATATTGTCACGTCCTCATGACAACAACCCCTAGAAAACAGTCCTTGGAATAATAATAATTTTTTTTTTTATTCATTGAGCATTGCTCTGTTTTTTTTCTCTCATTGAGAGCAACTATATTTTTTTATTGAGCACTGCTATATATTTTTCAACACTGCTATTTTTATTCCCTTGAGCATGATTGCACCAGAAGAAACACTGCTGCAACAATAGAGGTCAAAAACACATCAGGATTAATCACTGCGGGAAAATGGAGAAATCATGACCATACTATTCAGACTAAATTACCACTGTACTAGTATTTTTTTTTTTATTAAACACTATGACACTAGGGAAAGCACACTACACTAAAAATGCTACCATGTAATTTCCCATCGGAGCCTTCATGTAGCTATCATAGGGCCACATTTTCCCATTTTGCATGTTGGTCAAATTTGGTGAGACCAAATTTTAAAAATAAGTGTGGGTGCCTGTTGCTGTGTTTGCCCCTATCTAGAACGTATTTGATCCATGTCTGTGTTTGCCTACCGTTGCGTTTGCCCATGCCTGTCATTGCACTGCGTTTGTTATGATGCAACAATACCAATTTATTCACATGAATGCTATAGCCCCTTTTTTTTAAATTGCTCTAGGGTAATAAATTTTTCATATCCGAGGCATATCACGTGCTTGAATTCTGATGGGAGAGTTTGATGGAGAGAATTTAAAAGGGCATCTACTGAGTTTAGCATAGAAATTATTTTTAAAATAACTCTGCACATAATTAATGGAAAAAACAGTACATACCTTGGTGAATTTTGTAGAACCTGAGGTGTATGATGTCGGTGATGTAAAAATATTTCCATGCTGCCCATAATCGTGGTGTACCAAAAAATGAGATTGTTGTGACATTGGTGCGCCTGGAGAATTTGTATTTTTATTTTATTTTTTCTAGTTGCGTTCTTCCTCTTCCTTGGCCGATGTTTGAATATTGGCCTCCTATTCTTCCTCCACTATAGACAACATCTGTGTGGCCAAATGGTTTCTCCTTTCTGTGCTCAAGCCTCCCCTATGCCCTTCTGCGTAACAAATTAGGGTCGTAATAAACCCATGATGGGCTAGGGCAGAGGCTTCTTCTCCTTGGTATCACGATGCCTCGTCTTTCAGGGCACTCACCAAGTAGAAGAGCATTTTAGCCACATTTATAAACATTTTTTTTATGAGAATAAGTGCCATATTCATGATGAGAATAGACAGGGGAACTTTGTTGCTCTTACGACTACACTGCATCCATAATTTACTGCTATTTTTTTTATTTGCAGGAGATTCAAGTTCATCCAAATCCTCCCCCACTTAAATTGGTGACGCCCTCATCACCAGTAATAGGTCCCTCTGTGCAATAGGTCTGCATCCCTCTGAACATCAGGTCCCACACTGAGCAATATGAATCCCCAATCTAGGGAGAACAATTTGAGCACTGTTGGGATAAAGTGGATCTGCAGTTATCTTCTCAGGGAAGGGCTACAACTCCTTTTAAGCACTATTTTTTTTTCCCAGCCATCCGATTCATTTTTTTTTAAACTTTCCAATAGCCAATGAGCCAGAAAATACATGAGACAGAACACATGAAATCAAGGCACCCTCTTGATGTTGAAAACTGAGCAGTTGCTAACGCATATGCTGTTTGCAGAGTTGATCAGGCCCTCCAATTGTCTTTTTTCATACTGCGCTAGCATCTACTTCTTCCAAACACAAATGTAGGTAACTTTTCCTTTACGAGGAGTTAATGCCCACGTCCATGCCCAGATGGTGACTATCTCCTCTAGATGGAAATAATCAAATTTCTACCTCCCTAAAAAATGTGCAGGTTCATGAATGCTGAGCCGATATAGGCCTTGTCTCCCAAGATGCCTATTTTTCATACAATCAGGTCATTTCCCCTGCAAAAGAAAAACTAAGAAAACTAAAATACAGTTTAGTGCAATCTATGCCTATGAGGCCCTGTATCTCAGGATGCCTGCAGCTTGCATGCAGGCACTTTCCCTGCAACACATGAAAGCAACAAAATAAATTTTATGCTGAGCAGGATAGATGATGTGTGGATTTTTATTTTTCCTTTTTTTTTATAATAATAATCAAGGTACCCTTGATGCATGACATCAAGGTTCTTGTCCTCTTATTTTTTTTATGATCAGGTTCCTCCGCTGATGGATATTGAGGCATCACTTGAGGAGTTTTGCGCTTGCTTGAGTAAGGCACCTGCTTGGCATATACCTGAGTAAGGTGCCTACTTTAGTAAGCTGCCTACCTGAGTAAGGTGCCTACTTCAGTAAGGTGCCTGCTTCAGTATGGCACTGTACCACCATCGCACCACCATAGTAAGGTATCGTGCCATCATCGCACCACCAAAGTAAGGCACCACGCCACTACTATGCCACCAAAGTAAGGCACCGCACCATCAGAGTAAGGCACCACACCACCGTCTTACCACTAGAGTAAGGCACCGCACCACCACTGCACCACCAGAGTAAGGCGTCTACTTTAGTAAGGCACCTGCTTCAGTAAGGCACCTACTTCAATAAGGTGCCTACCTCAGTAAGGCACCTACTTCAGTAAGGCACCTACCTAAAAACTATCGATGTCACTTCACGTAAAAATATCTCTTCATAAAATTTGACATCTCCTTATTTATCTATATCGCACTTCATGCTACCCTGCAAAACATAAAAAACTAAACTAAAGGCATTAATATAATTCTAACTATTTTTTTTTCTTTCGTCTGTTCTGCCATGACCAGAATAACTCTTGGCTTATCATTTTTTTTCTTTCATCATCTGCATCAAGGAACATAATGTAAATTACACAAATGTGAGCTGGTGATTTAAAAATGTGGCATTCTTCTCCATCGCAGTGAAATTTCATCTCTTCTCTGTAATTTCTTTTCCACATTTAAAAATGTTACCAAAAAAATCTGTAATTTTGGCACTATGCATTTGAAATACTCAGCTCATCAACAATGGCACATATAAAAATATTTTAATCCCACTTTGATGTATCTCTCTATGAAAGCATTAGGGATTAATATTTGTGTGTTATTTATTTTTCTCCTCGTGTGCTCCCAAACGCGTCACTCTCTCTCTTTTTTTTAATTGATTTTATACCACCCTGATACATATGCGTTTGAATTAGAATGATCTCCCACTCTGAATTTTTTCTTTCGTAGGATAAATTAGAGTAGCACTACGATTCTTTGATTTTGAGAGTGAGAATAAATAAATCCATCATCATCCACGACATGTGTCGGGTTTTCAGGTGAGACGCTTTCATGAGATACCATTGAGATTTATGTGCTATTATTTTTGGCCACTGTGAGCTCCATTCATAAAAACTTTTTTGTGCTCAGGCACCATGTGGTCTTCGTGTAGACATCTAATTTCTTTCAGGCTCCTCCCCTATTTTTTTAGCTATCGGTTGGATATTTCTCATTTCCCTTCTGGACCAAGCTGGTCCTTGGGAAAGAGGATACTCTCTTCCAATGGGTAGCAAAAAAAACTCTGTTTCAGCTCTGCATTTTAATTTGGAGCCTTTTTAGTAGAAGATTTATTTTTTTATTTTCATGAACACTACAACCAACATTCATTGTACTGTTGGTGGAATTGATGATGGTGGGGTCCCCCCCATACCTATATCTAAGCTAGTCTTCTGAAAATCATCTTCTTCTTTGTCAACTAGTCTGATATGCTATAGCATGAGGAGAGTATTTTCCTTCATGGCATCACAACCAAAATCTTTCAACGTTACGATAAAATGTGCAGGCTGAAAAATGACTACCTGGGCTAGCACCTTGAAGAAAACAGGGCGTAGCAACCTTTTAAAAACATATGCCAGTTTTTGATTCACCAGGTCACCTTAAGCGTAAGTGAAGAGCATACTCCATAGCAAGATGTTCTTTTAAATTTAGCTCTGTTGTTTTCCCTGCATCATTAAAAAAAATTGCCAATATGTTGCAAAGCGTTAAGTCTATAAAAAAATTTCATTGCTAAAACCAAGCTTTTAGAGGCATAATTTTCCAATAGTTTCTATATAAAAACACATCCCTAAAAATTTTCAATTATATCTGGGTTGTGTTATTTCTTTGATTTTTTTGAAACCATTCAGAACCTGATGGAAATCCTTCATCGTTTGATTTTATAAATTTTTTCAACAACACATTTTATTCCTACTTCTACACTTAATTATGGTACATCAGGTTCATTCCCATATTTACCTAAGAAGATGGTAAATTTAAACTGTTGCCTATGGGATTTGGCTCTGACTATGCCGAAAACTATTTTTGGCCTTATAAAAAGGCCCTTGGTGGACTCACACTTCTCAGGTAAAAGATCTATAGGTAAATTTAAATGGGATTTATATCTAACCTGTAAAACATAACACTACAGTTTAGACACTCCCTGACAACAATGCCAAAATGGTGAGCATAAATTATGTCTTGAAAAAAATTCATTTCTCTTCCATAAATTATCAATCCGATAAGTCCATAAACTTACGAGTGTCACACACAGTATATGCCTGTAGTGTTGGGGAATAAATCCGTTGTACCTTATTTAGTTTGGTGGGGGATGTTTGTGCATTTGGATTTTGACCAAACCAAATAAACTAAGTGCGAAAAAATTAAATAAATAAATTACAATGCTGGAAATAAAGTGCGGGAAAATAAATGTACAAGAAAAATAAACACACACGACTGAAATTAAATAAAGCAATAAATAAAGCAATAAAATAATCTACAAAAAATAAATACAAAAATAAATAGGGGAGGACTACTACAGGGAGTGGACCCAAGCTCCCACAGATAGTCCGCCCGGCGAGCTACGTAGAGCTTGCTAGAATAAGAGGAGTTACACTCTTAATAATTTAGACAAAGAATGAAATGAAATAATTCTGTGTAAAATTAATCATTGATCTCCTTGTTCATCTGGCCTGCTTCTTTATATAAAGCGTAGACAAATATTGTTTTTTTTTGAAGAAAGTGAAAAGCTTATATTAAAACAAAGAGTATATACAAGAGGGATCAAAAACATCCCAACCAAGAACCAGGAAGCAAGAAGCCAGCACAAAGGCAAGAGGGCAGCACTTCCCAACACAAAGCACATGAAGAAAACCAGGCGCGAAATCGTGACATGTCGTGAAATCGCGACATGTCGCGATATCGCGACAGTCAAGCCAGTCGAAGCCACAACCGAGCAATCGGTCGCGAAATCGCGACATGTCGCGAAATCGCGACAGCCAAAGCCAACAACTCCTGACAACCAACATTGTCGCGATATCGCGACGGGTTCTCCTCAGAGCAGTCATCCCTCAAAAAGGTCGCGATATCGCGACACATTTTTCGTTTGCCCCCTTTACGCCAAAAGTGTCACGAAATCATGACAAGATTGTCAATCTGCAACCAGTCCTCCCAAGTATCGCGAAATCACAACGAATTATCCTCATGATGCACAAGCTCCAAAATGGTCGCGAAATCGCGACGTCTTTTCCAGAAGTCTTCAGTGCGCCAAATGTGTCACAAAATCATGACAGTTCTTCTATCTGGCTCCTAGGCATCAAAAACGTCGCGATATCATGACGGATTTTCCCCTTGTCTCCGAAACACAAAAATCGTCGCGATATCGTGACTATTTTCCTCCTTGTTGCCCCTGCTCTCAAAGCGTCGCGAAATCACGACAGGAACCTTCCAAAGGCCGTGGCAACAACAATTGTCGTGATATCCCGACGGTTTTTCCCCTTGTCTCCAAAAAACAAAAACAGTCGCGATATCGTGACTGTTTTTCTCCTTGATGCCCCTGCGCTCAACGCGTCGCGAAATCGTGACAGAAACCATCCAAAGGCTGTGGCAACAAAACTTGTCGCGATATCACGACGGTTTTTCCCCTTGTCTCCGAAACACAAAAATCGTCGCGATATCGCGACTGTTTTCCTCCTTGATGCCCCTGCGCTCAAAGCATCGCAAAATCACGATGGAAACCTTCCAAAGGCCGTGGTGACAAAACTTGTCGCGATATCGCGACGATTTTTCCCCTTGTCTCCGAAACACAAAAACTGTCGCGATATCGCGACTGTTTTCCTCCTTGTTGCCCCTGCGCTCAAACTTGTCGCGATATCGCGACAGTTTTTCCTTTTGTCTCCGAAACACAAAAACCATCGCGATATCGCGACTGTTTTCCTCCTTATTGCCCCTGCGCTCAAAGCGTCACGAAATCGCGACAGAAACCTTCCCAAGGCCGTGGCGAAAAAAATCATCCTTAGTACAAAATTTTCTCATTGATTCAAGAATTTTGCAAGTCCCTGTCGAATCTCAGCATTTTCCACAGGCATGTCACTGTGTAGCTGAACTCCAACCTCCTTTTTCGCACCCATCTTTGCAAGGAAATCAGCCGTCGAATTTAAGTCACGACTCACATTGATAGGGATCACATCTTCTAATTCCTTCCAAAGGTCCTTGATTTGAGAGACTAAAATCTGTATCTTCCAAGCTTTCAAAGCAAAGTTCCTCAAACAATCAAGAGCACCAACCAGAATTTGAGAATCTGTCTCAAGGAGTATCTTCTCGTATCCCTGCTTGACAGCCCAGATGGAAGCAATTTTGATAGCATAGGCTTCGGCTTCATTATTTGTGGCTCTTCCCAGACCTCGTAGTTCCCAGAAAGCTACGCTCCAAAGATGATCACGGCACACAACACCAATTCCAAGCATTGCTTGGATTGCCCTTTGTAGCTTCGTCTGTTAATTTTAACCCACCGCTGGGGGTTTCCAATCGGCTATGTTCTTTCTAACTGGTGCAATAGCTCTCTCTTCCTGAGGACCCAGCTCAGCCGAAATTTCCTCATCAGCATATATGGCAACCGTCTCTGTGACTTTGCTCCAGATAACCTGCCATATTCCATCAAGCGAGGAGGTCTCTCTAAAGATTCGAGCGTTTCTTTCCAGCCACACTTGCCACCAGATGAAGGAAAGACCAATATCCCACCCCAGACGGAGGGCTTTAGATTTAAATCTGCCTTTCTTCCATCTTTGCCAGATATTGTTTCGAGTCAGAGCACCATTACTCTGGAGATTAATGATCAGCAGTCTCCTCATTCTTATGACATAAAATACACTGAGAAGGGCCAATGATTCCTCTATTTATGAGGAAATCGAAGGTGAGAATGCCATTGTGCATAAACTGCCAGGCAAAGAAGTTCACTTTCGGCCAGCACTTGGAATGCGAAATCTTCTTCCAATATTGAACCGGAAATGAATGCAGGGGAGGCTCTGGGAGGATCTGATCATATCCAGCATTCACAGTATAAACCCCGAGGTTCCCATGGCCCCAAGCTAACTCATCCTCTTCATATCTGCCCATGAGAAACTGTGCTGTCAAGATGTTGGTCAAAATGGTTGCTAGCGCCGGAGGGATTGTGACCGGCCACTCCTCCAACCGCTTAAACTTCTTGAATTTATACTCACCCAACTGGCTAGTGTTGAAATAATTCTCAATAGTGACCCATCCCTGGGATTCTATGGCTATTTTAATTGGAAGCAATTTAGGATATTCCGCAATGATGGGTGGAAACTGGTCCCAAGAGTCAGTCCAAAAATGTGCCTTCTCCCCTCTTCCCACTTTCCAGAACAATTGGTCTTTAATAACTTGAGAACCCAACTTGAGAGCTTGCCAGACTAGGGATCCATTACCATCCAAAGGGAAGCGGCTTATTTCAAAGGGGTGAACTTGGCCCAGATATTTGCTGGTTAAGATTCTACTGAATAAAGAAGATGGCTGGGAAATCCATCTCCAATACAATTTACCAGCTAAGGCTATGTTGTTGAGTTTAGAGCTTCTCAATCCCAACCCTCCTTTTTCTTTGGGCTGCGTAACTTTATCCCAGCCAACCAAGGCCCATTTCCTCTCACCCTTTGCTCCTTCCCATAAGAATCTTCTGGCCAATTTATCCAACTCTTTCCAAATAGAAGGTGGGGCAGCCAGGATAGAGAATTTATAAATTGGCATGGCTTGGATAACTGACTGTAAGAAGGTTAATCGGCCGCCATAGCTTAACCATTTAAGAGACCAATGGTTCATTCTGTCTTTGAAGCCATCCAAAAGATCTTTCCAAATGTCAATTTTCAATTTCTTGAAGTGCAAAGGAACCCCCAAGTAGACTATAGGAAGAGAGGTTCTAGTGAAGCCCAAAATCTCCATAATTCTGTCTTGAAGCCTTTGATCAAGATTGAAAAAGACCACTTTGGATTTTCTGTCATTGATAACCTGATTGGAGGCCCTAAGGTAAACATTGAGAGAGTCTCTGATTCCCCTGGCTTCCCTGAGACTGGCCACTCCAACCAGGCCTGTATCATCCACAAATTGCAAATGAGTCAAAATTTTTGAACCAACCTTAATACCTGTTAACAGGCCTTGAAGTCTTCTTCTGAAGAAGAGTCTACCTAATCCTTCAGCCAAAATAAGGAATAGATAGGGAGAGTAGGGGTCCCCTTGTCGGAGACTGCGAGAAGCTCCAAAAAGAGGTGAGGGAAGCCCCTTAATTAGAACAGAATAAGAAGGCGTGGAAACACAGCTCATAACCCAGTCTATCCAGTCCTGGGAAAAACCAAAGGCGGCCAACATTTTTGACAGGAAGCCCCACTCCACTCTATCATAAGCCTTGGACATATCCAGTTTGATGAACATTCCTTTGTTACCGGAGTTTTGCATTGAATGAATAGCCTCCTGGGCAAGAACCACTCCATCCAAAATCTGTCTACCCTCAACAAATCCCCCTTGTTCTGAGGAGATGAGGTTATGAAGGAGAGGTTTAAGACGTTCAGCTATTATCTTTGTGATAATTTTGTAAATCACATTACATAAGGCAATAGGCCTAAAATCAGAGATATGAACCCCTTCCTCCCCCTTAGGAATTAAAGTGATGAAGGTGTGATTTAGAACCTTAAGCATTCTCTTATTGATTATGGACTCCTCTGTAACAGCCAAAACATCTTCCTCCAAGGTATCCCAAAAGGCCTGGAAAAAATCAATAGGGAAACCGTCTGGACCAGGAGATTTGCCTGTGCTCATTCCAAAGACCAAAGACCTCAATTCATCTCTATCAATGGGTCTAAGGAGAGCCAGATTTTCTTCTTGAGTGACAATAGGGGGAATAACATCAAGAACTTCATTTTGAGCCCCCACATATTGCTCCCTATTTTCTGCAAAAAGCTTAGAGAAATAATCCACCGAGTGGGAGTGCATACCGGAAGAGTATCAAAGGAGTATCCATTCTCATCATGTAGAGCTGCCATGTTATTCATCCGTCTTCTAGCACAGTCGATCGATGGAAAAATTTTGTATTTCTATCTCCTTCCAATAACCAAGAATTTCTAGCCCGCTGTTTCCAAGAAATTTCCTCTTGGTTATCAATGTCCTCAATAGCTTTGCGCAGGGTATCATCTTCAGTTTTAAGCTGTTCAATAATTATTCCTTCCCTGAATTGTTTCTGTACCTCCTCCCAATGGACCATCAAGGGGGCTCTTTGCAGCTGGAAATCCGACTTATTGGCGTGCCTCCACTGTTTCGGCTTACTTTTGACAAAATGAAGTCGTTTGTGGAATTTAAACATAGCTGTCCCAAAAGGTGGACGACCTTCATCCCACCATTGCGGAATTTTCTCATGAAGATCCTCCTTTTGTAGCCAAAAATTTTCAAATCTAAACGGTTTGTGGTACTGCCCTGTCTGAGTCTCACCCTCCAGCAGGATGGGGGAATGATAAAAAACAGGGCCATCCAAAATCTGGAATTTAACATTCCACTTAACAAATGCCTCCTCTGAGACCAGAAAGCGATCTAACTTTACCCTCCTACAGTGCGGCTCCCTCATCTTGTTAGTCAAAGTGAAAAAAATTCCAGGACCTTGGATATCCACTAAGTGAAAAGCCTGGACCTGGGCAATCAGAAGCCTGTCCCCCGGGTCCAAAACAGGGGTTCCACCTTCCTGATCCCGAGCAGATAATTTGGCATTAAAATATCCAAAGAATGATCCAAGTCACAAACTTGTCTAGAGGACCTCATGTTGTGAACAACTTTCCATTGGAGCCTCTGGCCATCAAGGCTTTGAGCCCCATAGAAATTTGTAATTAAAACATGCTCAGTTGTGACAATATTCCTGAAGTGAGAAGTGAGAACACCCCTCCAGGCAATATGTTCTAGAGCAGTCCATTCCAGGGGGTTCCAAAGAGTGACAATCCCCCCTGAGGCACCTTGGGCAGCCACATCCATATACCCAGCCCCTCCAAATCCTACTAACAGTTTTACTCATAAGATCCAGCGACATTTTTGTCTCTTGGATAAGCAAAAAGTCTGTTTTATACTTCCATAAGAGTCTTTGAACAACAGATTGATGGGTTCTACTGTTTAAACCCCTAACATTCCAAGATTGTATAATCATTGAAAACCTTGGGAGCAAGAAGAATCAATTGACCTCACCGATCCTCCATTGATCAGCCTTATCTCCTTGTGTCGTGAGCAGTTCCTTATTGGATTTTCTTCCCGCTCCTTGAGAGTTATTGTTTTTAGATCTCTTCTCCACCTGAGTGATCCCTAAAGCTGGCATTTCTCTGTTTTTATCTACATTTCCCATAGTAACATCTTTAATAGCCGGCTGTGCTGGGGAGTGTATCACCAATGCCCCAGGGTTCTCCGACTGCATACTCTCAGAGGGTGCAGTTACCTGATCGGCAACAAGAGTGGATGAAGGAGAATCTTGAGAGTGAGTGTTGTTAATATTACCATTCCCATCCACTCCCTCCATGACTTGGTCTTCCAGATCCAGTAATGACTTAAAAATCTCATACCGGTTGTTTGGATTGAGATGCATCTGCTCCTTACCATTTTTCTTTTTGTTTCTCCTTCGTTTCGATCTGTTCAAAGCCATCCTTCCGAGCATCGGGACTCGGAGAAGTGTTGGAAGGTTCATTGACAGGGGTGGGCTTACCCTCTCTAGGGTGGCTTGGCATTCCAGTCGAAGCCTCCGCCTTTGTGCTCGAGGTGTTAGGACAGAACCTTGCCAAGTGTCCATGCTTATGGCAAACTCTGCACCTGAAAGGTAGGGCCTCATAGTCTAATTGCTGGATCCAGGGAACTCCTGCCAACTCAAGCTCCACCTCACCGATAAAGGTCGGCTAATGTCCATTTCTACACGTATTCCGGCAAAAACAATCAGTATTATCCGTCTATGGTGTCTCTAGAGACTCCAATATATCTGCCTAGGGAATTACCTATTATTTCTAGAACCTGCTCACCCCAAAACTCCATCGGGAGAGCGTACAGTCGGATCCAGACAGGAACAGCCGTGGGTTCAATGCGAGGATCAAAGCCCACTCTCCAGGGTTGAACAAATAACCCTGCTGGTCTGTGGTTTCTCTTTTCTAATTCAAATGCTCTGTTTCTATCTGCTAAAGAAGAGAAACTAATAATAAAATACCCATTGCTTATTGGCCATAAAGAGTACTCACCTTGTGGCTCCCAGTTCTGTCGAACCCAGGTATGCAAAAAATTCAGAGAAGGTCGGATGCCCATGAATTTGTAGATCAAGTCATGGTTAGCTCGATAGACAATTGTTTCCTCGACCAGCTTGGGTTCGATAACAATCTTAGGTCTGGAAGCGGATTACAGGAGACATCCATTAACGCGGTGAGCATTTGGGCTGTTGCCAGCATTCTTGAGTAGCATTTGAAAAGTAGTCCTCTGAGCTTCACCAGTAGAAGACGAGGGGTTTTCTTTCAACATCTTAGCATATGAAATCTTTCTCCCCGCAAGAGGGACTGGAGGAGACCCCATCGGGCCCTCCCGGAGCAACGAACAAACCTTCAGAGTAATTTAAAACCAAAACGCCAAAGTCTCTGGTAAGATCTAACGGGCCAAAAATCCTCGAGCATCGCCCGATGCCAGTTCAGAGGTTTTCCCGCCAAATCACGAGAGCCTGAAATATTGCATACTTCTATGAACTCTCCATCTCGCGTAGACAAATATTGTTACAATAACAAATTAATCTAATTTAATCACATGAAGTGATTAGTTACAATTGGTTCTACATAGTTTTTATTTCCCTATTTTAAAGCATGTCCATTCACACAAGGATAAATATATAAAAATACTTAGGTGTACGTAACAAACAAATCCTAAACTAATGCATCATAAAAATGCTTTAAGAGCTTTACAAGGTCAACCACCAATCGATTGATAATAATAAATACTTTATTCTATTAATAATAATGAATGATTTAAACCTAGGTGTTGTAGGTGAGTTGGAAAGGAGAGGGCAATCCTCCAAGGGAGGTCCCAGGTTCGAATCTCCACCCTACCAAAAAGCTGAATTGGGTACCCAAAATCCAATTGACAATGTTGGTGTAGGCAAGGTCGGGTGCGACTCCCGGGTGACTTTGACGGTATAGAACCCCCTGTTCGTGGTCTCTCAGACCAAGGTGGCCGCGTAAGGGGTTTTTTCTTAAAAAAATAAAATAATGCATGATTTAAAATATTTCTCCTTTGTCTTCACGTGCAACCTCCTCCTTAGCCTCTTGGTCAACCTGGTCAATGTTGACTTAGTCTCCAATGCAAGCACTTCCAATGTGTGGGAGTAAGGCACTAATAAGGTGCCTACTTGAGTAAGGTGCCAACTTGGCACCTACTTGAGTAAGGCGCCTGCTTGGCACCACTTGAGTAAGGTGTTGCTTGAGTAGGGCTCTTTCTTGCACACTGCCAGGTCCAAGTGGGGTGTAGACTGGAAAATGCTAGATTAGCAATAAACCCTACACTTATACACAATTTCCACTAAAAACACCCGTTAAGCATAATACTAGATTTTCTATCAATTATATGCATAAGTTAAATAAAAATATATCTCTAATGCTAATTAAACCAGTGATGATACCCCTTAATAATGTATATAAAATGAGCATTTATGGTGCTCATCACTATGGAAAATGATGGCATCTTTGTTAGGTCCACATTGTACCAATAATTAGTCTATCAGAGATATTTAGAAGGATGGATGAATCAACAAGGAGTAGATGGTTATGTGGGGCAAATAGTGTGGGTGAAGATGATGATCCTACCTTGGAATATTTGGAATGAGTGGAATAAAAGGATCTTCAAACAAGATATTAGATATATCCATTGTATGTAGGTAAAGACCATATCCAATATAACAAAGACTATCCAATTTGTGTTGAAGCAACCACAAAAATCACATCAATGATGGGAGAAAATATTAGCACAACTCAAGATTATTTCCTAGATAGACAAAACTAGAAGAGTCAAACCATAGGTTAAAAGGATGGATAGAACCCAAAAATAGCAGTGATCACCATTGGGATATGGAAAGGTAAATATATATGGGGCGTTGAGGGGTAAGTCGGGTAGGGCCAGTGTAGGGGAATAGGTAGACCATTGGAAGATACATTGATATTATCATTTGCAACAAAGTTAGGTACACTTTCCAACAACATTTTTGATGGATATGGTATTTTGAGAGGGATGCCAAAGACTCTCAAGGTTGGATGGAATAGAGTGATAGTGGAGTCCAAATTTGAGTTATTGATCAACTATCTTAAATACCAATTGAAAATTAGGAATTCCAATTGAATAATTCAAAGGATTGTAGAGAAAATCAAATGAATACAAAGTATTTTTGTAAAGGTGATATACACCCATGTACCAATAGAGTAGAATAAGTTAGCTAATGGTGTGTCAAACTAGGCTTTGGACAAGGGAGATCTCATTTGGTATGGGCACCCTCCTAAGTGGTGTGCATAGGAAATTAGGGAAGAGCTTATGCATATTCAATATATTAATGATAAATTTCCTGGTAATATGTAGAGAATTAGTGTTTTGTGACACCTTTTATTGATAGGGATTTTGGTTCTTAGTATTGTAGACACCTAAAAATATCACATTTTCCATCATCCCATCATAATAGCAGATTAATTTGTAAAACCCCTTTAATTTTGCATTATTTTCCTAAAAATATTGTTCATCACCCTAAGCCCCCTTGGTCACTTAAGCCTTTTCCTACGCTTAGCCCTTGGTCACCACACGACCATCTCTCTAGCCTAACCTAGGGACACCTCATCCTAGTCTACCCTTTGACTACTCTAGCTTCCACCTAAGCCTAGCTCACCCTAGCCTAACCTTGATAAAAATCCACACCATAGTCAAATTTAAACCCTTGGTCAAACTTAACCCATGGTCAACCTCACTCTAGTCTAGATTCTACCAAAGCCTAGCCTCCACCTCACCTTGGTCAACATTAAACCCATGGTTAACCTAACTATGGTCAAACATTGACCCTTGCTCCCCACATATTCCTATGCACATTCAATTCCATAAATGACAAATGAAGACTTTGTGCATTAAGGCATTGAAAGGATGGATGAGTCATCCTCCACCATGCCATAATGTGGAGAAAACTTTCATGCCTTTACCCATAACCATTTATTGCATATGGATGGGTGAGGAATTTTCTCACCCAAATCCATTTATGAGGTATGGCATCCCATGCCACTTTAGGGGACACCTCACATGACACGTCAACCCCCCTAACCTTGGTAAATTCTATAAATAGGATGCCATTCCTTTCATTATTATGAAATCACTCACTTACATACCCAAACTCTGCAAAACTCATTCTAGATCCTAAATGCACTCAAGCATCACTCACTATCACTCAATATCAGTCACCATCAATCACCATGGTTACCCACATGTGCTTGTTAATATCCTCTTTTACATTGCAAACTGCTCTCAACTATAGGTTCAAAAGGTGACTTGATGTGGATAAAGAGCTTCAACAACATCAGAAGAACCTCTACAATAGAACTTTACTCTGTTTGGATATCACATAGGAACTCATACATATAGGTATGAACCAAAGACTCATACCCAGGGGTACGAACCAGTCTAGAGATCTATTTTAGTCCAAAAACTCTACAACAGATCATCAAGCCAAGTAAGTAACATTCTATTACAATTTTATCTCACTTTCAATCACTTTCATGCAATAGGCTAGTTTCATTTGGTATTTTATCTTCTATCATGAGGGGTCTAATTGAGATATGCCCCCAAACATTTCTAACTATTTTTGTAGGGTTGTGCAGGTTTAGAGAACCTTCTACAACTAATAGTGGCTCACACGCAATAAGCCTACTCCTCTTGAGGTATCCATGGAAGTCCCTTGTTGCTATTTACTAGTTCATTGACAAAAAACCTTCCACCTTGGAAGCCCATCATTGTAGCCCATGGAGCAACAGTGTAAAATGAGACACATCTTGTAACCTCTTTTTACTAGTTAATGCAAAACAACTTTTAATGTACACATTTTTTATGGTCATAGTGGGACAAACCCACTTATTTACTATTTTTCTATATTTTTAGCTTCTAACTATCAACTTTGTCATTTTTGGTATTACAGGTCCAACACAAAACCCTCTAAAATACTAAACACACCTGAGGTTCAAGGCAAAGCTTTTCTGGTCTACAAGCCAAGTTTGTATGGAGGGATACAGACAATAAATTTGTACAAAGGAGTATGAACAAAACTTTCATATGGAGGGGTACGAATGAACAAAGCACTCCAGAAGCTAAGTCCCTGGTAGTAAGGTACTAGTTTATACACAGTCTACAACTCCACTATTGTAGGTAAGTTGGGGATATATTTTTCCCATAGAGATTGCTATCTCACTTGCCCTCTTATCTTCCTAGGCCAAACCACCACACAAAATGATGTCTCTCAAATTGTTCACCTTCTATCTATATTTACATGTCATAAAACTCGGTTGTACACCATATTGCGATCCTTATTAGTTTAATCAGAATATTTTTGATTTTCATTGTAAGATTTTTGTACAAAATCTAACTTTTTGTCTTTCTTTGTTGTAGGAAAATTCACAGAATCAACCCTATAACACATAGGTCACACATCGATTAGAAAATATTTAAAATAATCATTACTGATCACGTTCATATGGAGAGGTATGATCACATTGTTTGCAAGGGCCTATACGAATTAGAATTCTAGCCTATAAAACTACCAGAATGCATCCCAAAAGCAATAAACCACAGGTGAGTGCTATAAAACCCTGTGTATTTGATCCAAACTGCTTGCTTTTCCTTCCAAAATTAAATTTTCATTTTCAAATTTAGTTTAAATGCACCATACCATTTGGTCATTTTACAAGTTCATGCTTTCAGTTACAAAAGCCCCAAATTCCTTTGGGAACTTTACAAAATGCTTCCCTTTTGCTTCTAAGTCTTTTAAAAGACACTAAAATCATTTAGGTTGCATGTTAAAAGGTTTTTCACATTTATTTAGCATGCATTAGATCATACATCTTCTTTTGCTTGTCCCTTGCATTAGAACACTTGATAAAGTATTTGCATAAGGAACAAAGAAAGCCTCAAATTTATTTGTCTTATTGAGTTGATAATAGATCAAGATCTATCTCATACATAAAGCTCTTGTAAGACATTTGGCCATAGCCTTAACTGGTCTATCTTGGCCAGTGTAGACAGATTTGTGCTCAAGCAAATCTTAGTATAAGTTTTTGTTGAAATTAAGCAACCTTTTTTTGTTTTCCCTTAGCATAGAATTTTGCTTACCAAAATGTAACTTTCATTGCTTGCTTGAGGTAGACTTTAGTTCTAAAAATCACTTTATTTCACAAAATTCAAAAACATATTTTATTGCTTGCTTAGATTAATTTCTTTCTTGCACTTTAGTCTCCAAAGTAAAACCAAATCACACACTAGCACATATTTCATACATTGGTAAGGTTATACTTCATCACCAATCCCCAATCAGGATCAATGATGTTGGCTTTCATCTCCAACTGTTGACTCGCCCCCTAGATGCCATAGTAGCCCCCACACGTGATTTTATGGAATTCATCACCAAAAAGTCCCCTACGCTTGAGATTACCTTAGGGTAGGTTGGGATTATATGCCCCTGCTCATTGGGCTATACATAATTTGTGAGTGTGCAATTGTCACTAGTGACTAAGCCCTCTTAAGGGTGAAGCAAAAGTTGGATGGCCTATGCAAGTATTAGACAATACCACCTCTTTATTAAGAGGTTTAATATTTTTCTTTTAGGTTACCCCAAGCCATATCCATCATTAGGAGCTATTTACCTATTGTTGCATAGTTACTCCTTGCATGACTTTGGATATCATAGGGAAACGTGCATTGATACACCTTCATAGCATACATCAATCACCTATTTTTCTTTATTTTAGAGTTTTTAAGATACATAAAAACAAACAAAAACATTACAAAAGTTGAAAAATTGTAAAATAACAAAGGAAACACTCACCAACTACATAGATAGCTGACATCACAACCACAACACCCACAAAAATGCTTAAATACTTCCTTGTTGTTCACGACATTCATGGTTTACTCAATTAAATTATTATTACAAAACTGATACAAAAATCCAAAAGCAGACTCATACATAGTCTCATAACTTTCCCGTATCTATTTTTTCCATTTTTACCTCTATCACCTATATTTCATAGGTTTGTATGGACATGTACGATCATTTTATTTGTAATGATAGGTATTATTATATACTGTAATACAAACAAATCCAGTAACACTAAAAACTTTAGACAACTACCCTCATTATCTAAACTCAGCTGCAACCTGGTTTTACAAACCTTCACCCTTTAATCATGATCCTCACCTAAGGTTAATATTGAGACAAAGCACACTTAGCTATGCAGGCTTCTTCTACGATCCCTTCTTCTCTAACCAATTCATAAGGGTATTTGGAGGAAACCACCTTTACCCATTTTCAAAATCTATCCACTTCTTCACCTAGCTCATGCTCACCTAGCATGTTATGCGATAGGATTTCATCCTATGATAATGATCTAAGGCATCAGACTAATCATATTGCTCCCCCATGAGCCCTCGTGAGAGAACCACTCTCTCCTCATACCGATTCACTCCCTATCATAGCTATCCCCATCAAGATCCATGCCCTCCATATCTTCTTTCATCATCCCATTTTTATCACAAAATGCCCAACCAGTTGTCATGCCACAACCCCCTTTTTCCTCTTTTCCTCCTAATTTATCTTATCCATATTCATATTACTATCCATATAAATCAAACCCTTCCTTGTTTATCATATGCATCAACCTCATATTGAAAACCTCAATCCCTCCTTCAATTGACATGCAACACATCCTAGAGCACCTCAATAATATTGAGATATGTTTGAGAAACTATAGGTGTCATACACCCACCTATAATCCAACCATGAGAGGCCCTGCAATAACTCCACCTTAACAAAATCCTTATTCTCAACGATGGGGTTATTCACAACCTAGAAAAGAAATCACCCATCACCACC
The DNA here is from genome assembly GCA_028583015.1 of Wollemia nobilis. NCBI lineage: Eukaryota > Viridiplantae > Streptophyta > Pinopsida > Araucariales > Araucariaceae > Wollemia > Wollemia nobilis. The sequence continues at coordinate 13,022,414 of JAQPPZ010002969.1, read as the reverse complement.
TAATCAACCTCTCACTTTCCAAAAACATCCTTCATATCCATCTCATAATTGGACCCCTCTATCCGAGCTTTTACATAATATTTTTTAAAAGTTGTATGATGCAAGACACATAGCTCTACTTGAAGTCAAGCCAGATGATCCCAATCGACCTAAACCAAAAAGGTACAATGTGTATGCCTTCTACAAATACCATAGACAAATAAGGTATGGCATCAACAACTATCATTAATTTTAACACTTGGTCCAAGATTTGCTTTATTGTGGAGTCATCCAAGTTGACCATACCTTGGTACCTCCCAATAAAAACCTTAGGATTTATAGGAATCCTTATCCTGAGGATGGGATGTGACCATTACAAGTCGGTACCTCAACATCACCACCCACACCCCAATAGATAAATCATATATATAATACCGCTTCCCACCAAGATTTTATTGGTATGATCAACTTTACTATGTGCAATCATCAACAAAATAGAAAATCTTCCCTATGACATGTCCCTCTTGGTTCACCCCCTTCCCAAAACTATATTTAAATATAAGAAGAGTTCATCCCCTTGCAACCCACTAATCATGACTAGGGGTATTCCCCCCCTGCTAATCAGTTTTTTGTGATTGGGGGACCTCACCCCAATCAATCAATTGATCATTTTAGGAAAGTACACCCTTTGTAAAACAATATTATGTCTTGGGGGCATTGAACCTTCCTTCACATTCAATCCTCTCACTCTTCATCTACTCATGATAATGTTGATAACTTCTTAATCACAAATATGTCACCACACATATCAATCCAATTAACTATTAGGTTCAAAAGGTTGCATCCTTTGTCAAATGTTGTGCCCTTTACTTTGTTTTCATAAAATAATTAACTACCAGGTTCAAAAGGTTGCATCCTTTGTTAAAGGTTGCACCCTTTACCTTGCTTTCACAAAATAATTAATTGCCAGGTTCAAAAGGTTGCATCCTTTGTCAAAGGTTACACCCTTTGCCTTTCTTTGACAAAAAATCTTTTGCAAGGTTCAAAAGGTTGTGTCCTTTGTCAAAGGTTGTGCCCTTTGCCTCACCATCACAAATTTTTCTTACAAATGGCCCCAAATTCCTTTGGTCATATTTCAATTTTCCCTTAGCATTGATATCATTCCCACCAAGAAGCATTCATTCAAATTATTAAATCGATCAGGTTTTTAATTAAAATTTTCTTAGCAAAGGCACCATTCATTTGGTCAAATTTTTAAAACCAAAATTCTTTTAAAAAAATCCTTAGCAAATGCACCATTCATTTGGTCAAATTTTAATTTCAATTAAAGGGTGCCAAAGGCACAAAAACCCTTTGGTCAAATTTCAATGTCATTTCAAAGGCTCCAAAGGCATCAAAACCTCTTTGGTCAAATTTCAATTTCAGTTCAAAGGCTTCAAAAGCACAAAAGCCCTTTGGCCAAATTTTAGATTTCAACTAAAAGGCTCCAAAGGCACAAAACCCCTTTGGTCAAATTTCAATTTCAGTTCAAAGGCTCCAAAGGTACAAAACCCTTTTTGTCAAATTTCCATTTCAATTCAAAGGTGCCAAAGATGCAAAACCCCTTTGGTTAAGTTTCAAATTTCATTTCAAATGCACCAAAGGCACAAAACTCCTTTAGTCAAATTTCAAAATTTAGCTCAAAGAATCCAAAGGCACATAACGCCTCTGGTCAAATTTTAATTCTAGCTCAAAGGCGCCAAAGGCTTAAAACCCTTAAGTCAAATTTCAATGTCATTTCAAAGGCTCCAAAGGCACCAAAACTGATTTGGGTAAATTTCAATTTCAGAATGCGCCAAAGGCACAAAACCCCTTTGGTCAAATTTTAAATTTCAGTTCAAAGGCCCCCAAAGGCACAAAACCCCTTTGGTCAAATTTCAATTTTAGTTCAAAGGCACCAAAGTCATAAAACCCCTTTGGTCAAATTTTAATGTCATTTCAAGGCTCCAAAGACACCAAAACCCCTTTGGCTAAATTTTAATTTTAGTTCAAAGGCTCCAAACACAAAACCCCTTTTGTCAAATTTTAGATTTTAATTCAAAGGCTCCAAAGGCACAAAACTCCTTTGGTTAAATTTCAATTTTAGTTCAAAGCTGCCAAAGGTACAAAACCCTTTTGATCAAATTTCAATTTTAGTTTAGAGGCTCGAAAGGCATAAAACCCCTTTGGTCAAATTTTAATTTTAGTTCAAAGGCATAAAACCCCTTTGGTCAAGTTTCAAAATTTAGTTCAAAGGATCCAAAGGCACAAAATCCCTTTGGTCAAATTTCAATTTCAGTTTAAAGGCACCAAAGGCACAAAATCCCTTTGGTCAAATTTCAATGTCATTTCAAAGGCTCCAAAGGCACCAATACCCCTTTAGGAAAATTTCAATTTCAGTTCAAAGGTGCCAAAGGCACAAAACCCCTTTGATGAAATTTCAAATTTTAGTTCAAAGGCTCCAAAGGCACAAAATACCTTTGGTCAAATTTCAATTTTAGTTCAAAGGCGCCAAAGGCACAAAACCTCTTTGGTCAAATTTCAATTTCAGTTCAAAGAATTCAAAGGCACCAAAAACCCTTTGATCAAATTTTAATTTTAGTTCAAAGGCTCCAACATAAAACTCCTTTGGTCAAATTTTACATTTCAATTCAAAGGCTCCAAAGGCACAAAACTCCTTTGGTCAAATTTAAATTTCAGTTCAAAGGCTCCAAAGGCACAAAACCCCTTTGGTCAAATTTCAATTTCAGTTCAAAGGCTCTAAAGGCATAAAACCTCTTTAGTCAAATTTTAATTTTAGTTCAAAGGTGGCAAAGGCACAAAATCCCTTTGGTCAAATTTCAAATTTTAGTTCAAAGGATCCAAAGGCACAAAACCCCTTTGGTCAAATTTCAATGTCATTTCAAAGGCACCAAGTGCACAAAACCCTTTTGGTCAAATTTCAATGTCATTTCAAAGGCTCCAAAGGAACCAAAACCCCTTTGGTCAAATTTTAATTTCATTTCAAAGGATCCAAAGATACAAAACCCCTTTGGTCAAATTCCAGGTTTCAATTCAAAGGCTCCAAAGGCACAAAACCCCTTTGGTCAAATTTTAGGTTTCAATTTAAGGCTCCAAAGGCATAAAACCCCTTTGGTCAAATTTCAATTTCAGTTCAAAGGACCCAAAGGCATAAAACCCCTTGGTCAAATTTCAATTTCAATTCAAAGGCACCAAAGGCACAAAATAATTTGGTCAAATTTCAAATTAAGTTCAATGGTGCCAAAGGCACAAAACCCTTTTAGTAAAATTTCAAATTTCAATTCAAAAGATCCAAAGGGACAAAATCTCTTTGGTCAATTTTCAATTTCAGTTCAAAGGCTCCAAAGGCACAAAATCCCTTTGGTCAAATTTCAATTTTAGTTCAAAGGCTCCAAAGGCTCAAAATCCCTTTGGTCATATTTCAATTTCAGTTCAAAGTATCCAAGGGCACAAAACCCCCTTGGTAAGATTTCAATTTTAGTTCAAGTGTCCCAAAGGCACAAAACCCCTTTTGTAAAATTTCAAAATCCCTTTGGTCAAATTTTAATGTCATTTCAAAGGCTTCAAAGGCACAAAAACCCCTTTGGTCAAATTTAAATTTCAATTCAAAGGCTCCAAAGATACAAAAACCCTTTGATTATGTTGGGCAAAACATTGGTTAGTTTTTATATGGTTCAATTAATTGCCTCCATTTAATTGTCAACCTGGAGTAGCTAGTAGTCTTGTGAGCAGTCGTGTAAAATTTATGCTTATAATTTCTCCTTCGAAGATGAGTCCCTTAGATTATGGTTTGGCGGGTGTTTGGTATTCGTTGAAGTTTGTATTTAAACTAATAATCTCATGCTAAGTCTAAGAAAACAAGACTGAAAGCATTTAAAAACTAAATTACTACCTTTTTGGAAATCACTAAAAATAGGGAAGATAACAGAGAAATAAATCAATCTATTAAAATAAATACAAAAAATAGGGAAAATAGGGAAGAAATATATTGTAAGTTGGCCCATGCTTCCAGCAGGTTCTACCCGCGGTACAATTATCATCGGACGCTTCAGACAGTTTTTACAAAAAAATGCTCAAAGTTTTTTATTAACAGTTGAAGCAGAAGAAAATTACAAGAAATGTCTAGGGGTATTCTTTAGGGATGGCCTGCATATTTATAAGGTATGCGGCCAACCTTGTTACAATTTTTAGGATGAATCAGAAAAATGATTCGCTTTCACAACTATTTGCTTAATTGAAGGAATCGGGTAAAATATCATGATATTTCAGCGTATTCTATTTTTAGAATACGCTTGATATTCATTTTCCTGATTTATAGAAATAATTTACATATTAGTTGGAAGATGGGTGACAAGTCATCTTTGACATTGTCCCATGTCTGGTTTCAATGCTGGAATTCGTTTCATGCTAGTAATTGAAGTTTGTCTCTATTATGCCAACCATAGGGCTGTGCTAAATTTTGGCATTAGTGGAAATCATGCACCATGTTTAAAGAAGTCGAGAAGCAGGTGCCTTCTATGTAGAAGTCAAGAAGCAAGCACCTTTCATCGTATAATGGGAAGCATACACCTTTCACCGTACAACGAGAAGCATGCGCCTTCCACCATACAATGGGAAGCAAACACCTTCTCTCATAATGGGAAGCAGGTGCCTAACGGAAAGCAGACGCCTAACAGTTAAGTGTCGAACGGAAGTCAGACGCTTCAAAGGAATTTGAGCACCTGAATTCGTACCTCTTCATCGATATTTTGTAGATATTTTTCCCTCATTAATTTGCAAGTTCCAGGTCCGAGTAGGACCTCAATGAAAACATGCCAAAATGCAACAATTTCCACTAAATCTACATAAATTACACTTAAAGACAAATATTAGAGAACATGCAAAATAAACTATTAATTATATATAATTTCCATAAAATATTTATATCTACAAGAATATATGCCACACATTATGGGGAAAAGAGTACAAAAAATGAGCAATTTTGTGGCTCATCAGGTTAAATTTTAGATTTCAATTCAAAGGCTCCAAAGGCATAAAACCCCTTTGCTCAAATTTCAAATTTAGTTCAAAGGCTCCAAGGGTACAAAACCCCTTTGGTTAAATTTCAATTTCAGTTGAAAGGCTCCAAAAGCACAAAATCCTTTTGGTCAAATTTCAATTTTAGTTCAAAGGCACCAAAGGCACAAAACCCCTTTGGCAAGAGTAAATTTACTTTCTTTTCTAAACATAGATTTTGCTCCAAAAAGAAATTTAACTTTCTTGTCTAAGTGTAAATATTGTTCCAAAGAACAAATTTACTTTCTTGTCTAATCCTACCAATGAAGGTTCTCAAATTCTTGCACATTCAACATCAAAAACAACAAAAATACAAAAACAATAAAAACAATAATAAAAAAAAAAACACAAACAAAACCATCCAATGATGATGTCCCAAGCAGTTTTTCATTCTTCCATTATTTCTTCCTCACATTCCAAATGAAGTCTCTCCACTTTTCAATTCAACTCTCTCATACTCTTCTTGCATTTCATTTTTCTCTTCATTCTCAATCTTCCACCTTCTTGTCCTTTATCTCTCTTTTCCTTCTTAGGTTACCTATCAATTTTGTATGGTCACACAAGAGTGGCTACATACCTTTGATCATTCCTTTCCCCTCTTTCTTTATTTCTTTCTCTCTTCCCCCTTTCTTCCCATACTTCATGTATTCCATATTCTTCTCTTTCTAAATGCTTTTCTCACAAAAATTTACGCTCCTCATTCTTTATTCATTTAGTTGATGCTACCAAACAATTGGATTTAATTTAATCATTACATGCATACATTAATCAAATAAATGCTCCTAATGTGTGAAGTGAGTCAAATTTTTGGATATGAGAATACACGCCAACCTATATCATAAGATTTACTTAATCAATGACATGTTCATCGCATGTTTTTGTCCATGTCCATAGGCATTATGTCATCCCACACCATAATCTTACTGTATAATCTCAAAAGGAGGAACCACAAAGTGGTCCCATTGATATTATAGGAGAAGATAGAGAATATGATGAGTTAAAGGGTAAACTAAACAATGTTACCCTCATGAATCATAATTTGTATGAAGGTGTCTATGAATTGTTTTTTGTTACAAAAGCCCACCTAACTCATCATTTTTCTATGGATTGTATTATTGACAATGGATCACAAAAGAACTTGATTGTGAAATCCATCATTGATAGGTTGTAGCTACCTATGGAACCATATATTTGTCCATATTCACTTGGATGGAAGGATAATGGTTCCACTTCCTACATCACATAAACTTGCACAATGTCCTTTGCATTTGGTCCACATTTCATGGATTGAGTCACTTGTGATGTTACTCAAATGGATTGTTATGGATTAATTATTGGCAATTCCTATCAATATGATAAGAGGGATCAGTATGATGTGTATAATAATACATATACTTTTACTTCGCTCCAGTGAACCATAAAAGATTACTTTAATATTTAGTAGGCCATATGACACACCAAATGTAGCTGCACCGCTTTCTCCTTATAAGGAGATGATCCCTACTTCTTAATTAGTTCTTCCACCTATCGTTCCAATTTCCATTTCTACTGCCTCTCCTGATATAACCCTTCCTAGTATTAAAATGCCCTCTTCTTTTTAGCCTCCTTTAGTTAGAAAATTCTTGTTTTGTAGTAAACTTCACAGCTTTTACAGCAAGCCTTTGCTCCTCGTCAATTTCCTTCATAGATTTACAATAGAGTTGTGACCAAACATTCTATCCTATCATAAACATCTATTGGAATATTTGACCTTGTAGACCATAAATTATGTGGTATCTTAGCTTTCACTTTGTCCTTTTATTGGGATATGTTTCAACATTTGTGATAGCTTTTTGAATAGGTTAACTCATAGAAAGCTTCAACTAGGATCTAAAGATAAATCAAACCAATGCTACTAACAATGAAAATAATAAAAATATCTTATAGATAATATCTCATGAAATATAACACAAATGAACACAATATACAAATATTACATTAATGATACAACTTGGTTACAATGCATGAAACTTTACCTCCAATATATCCTTTTTCATGAATTTTTGGTTCTCTAACTATTGCTCTCCTCTTTCATCTGGGAGATGCAACCTTTCATATTCCTATAATAAAGAAAAATATCTCAACTTGCCACATATCATGTGACTCTTCATACTCTCTTGACACTTTGCACTCTTTCTCATATTGCCACATACATTATATAAAATATAAATCATCTATCAAACTAATATTGCAAGGGGGACCAAATAATGTAATATCTTTTACACCCCTTATATTACATTATTTGGTAGGAAGGATTTTTTCTTCAATATATAATTCTTCTTTCTCTTCAATCCTTAGCTTTGAATCTATCATGGTTGGATAAATAATTTATGTCTACCTTTGGATCAATGTATCTGAGTCACCTCTAGATCTTTATCTCAAGGTCACTACCTTTGGGTCAATACCACTGGTTCTGCCTCTGGATCACTACCTCTAGGTCACTGCCACTGGTTCTGCCTCTGGGTCACTACATCTAGGTATCTACCTCTAGGTAACTACCTCTAGGTCACTTCCACTGGATCACTACCTTGGGATCACTGCCTCTAGAACTTTACCTCTAGGTTGCCTCTATATTATCATTGTCTCTTGGTCATCCACTATAAAACCATCATATTTGTAGGATCATCACTATAGATTCTTTATCTATAAGACATATTACAAGATATGCTTGGGTCTTCTTTCTCTATGTCCACTATGGGATCTCTTTGTTAGATTTTGATGCTAAAATACTTAATGAAATGCAACTAGAAGACATAAAATGAGCATGCAATATTAAATATATGATAATGGCAATATAATAAGCATGTAAAACTCATAAGAAACTTCTATAATAACTCATAAAACTATCATTAATGAAAGCTCATGAAAATGAGATCTTCATACAAAATGTAGAGATCTCAAATGCTCCATTCTTCATACATGCTCTACATTGTATCTAACTTGAGCATGCACTCTACTCTAATGTTCTCTTGCACTCTCTCCCATTTTTTCTTACTACTACAAAGGTCAATATATAATAGAATATGAATTTTGGTCTTCCATATTCCTATGACACTTTATATTTCTATTTATAGACTCATGTACACATGGACAACATGCACATTTACATCATCAAGTACCTTGCACATTCTAACAACACTTGTGCATTTATTATATTGCATAAAGTAACTACTCAAATCTTAAGCTACGACACACTCCTAATCTAAATATGTACCCAAGATGGTACATTAACATGTACTAAATAATGTAATATATTTCAACATCTCCATGTATTATATTATTTGGTTATTGAAGACTTTAGTCTTCAATATGGTCTTTGTATTATCTTCAATTTAATTTGCATTGTATGCCTCCTTGGTCGGGTTCCTTCTCTTCTTTATTATCTTCATTTTAGAGATCAATATTTATTCTTTCATGAACTGTTATGCTATAATCAAATTCCTGCAAAAATATTTTCTATTTGCCTTTGTCTTTCATATTACAAATCTTCTTTAGCATAGCATCATGGTAAGATTCTGAATTGGATGTACTTGAAGCATCAATATTACATGAAGAATGAAATACTTTTTCTAAAAATGATACATCTACTTTTTATTTCTTCTTAAGAGATTCAATCAAATCCTTTTATTTCAAGTTCTTCTCTTTGAAATATTTCAGTGTAAGTAGTGCCATGTACATTATACTAGTAAAATCCAATTGATAGGAACTAGGTTCATACCAACTGGTATTAGAGCTGGTCTCATTTTTCCACCCAAGGCACATCTACAATCAAATAACAAGTAAGAGATAATCTATGCTACTTGAACATTGTTACTAACATTTTATACAAGAAAGGAATAAAAAGAACTCCTCTAGGTTGTTGGTTATTCACCAAATTAGAATAACATCGTTCATGAAAGCAACCCTGGCATATCAAATCAACAATATTTGTGGGGCTGCACAGGAATGACTACCAGTGGACAAGGATAACATCATATAATGGAGGATAAAACACAATGTGAACGTGCCTAAAAAAACCATTCTAATTCTTTGAAGATACCACAAATCCATTTTCATTCACGATTGTACACCAAATCACAGGAGAAAAATTCATGATACGTCTGTAAAATTAATGTTTAAAATTTTTGACAATGTCTTAGAATTGAATGGTGATATCACATAAACTATCAATATTATAATATAATGTTTTTAAATAATAATACTTTTTTGGTGTCAAAAAATACAATCATCAGCGATAAGTTTTTCGGTGCTAGCAAGAGTAAGCGATAAAAGATAAAACAAAAGGGAAAATATATCCCACATTCATCATGATTTGAAAAAAATGAGAGTTTAAAAGGGATATCACACAAGTAAAGTTTTGTGTGACTTCGATCACACTCTCTAGCCCTATGCGCGTGACCAAGGCTCTTCCCATGATGTTCCTTCATTGGCAGCTACTTGTTTCATTGAGCAATTGATACTTGTCCTTGTTGAAAATCCTCACTTGTCCTCTTGATCATCCTCACTACTCCACTTCTGCCTCGTCGCTTCCACAATATTCCTACCACTCACCTGATCCTGCCCTACCACTCTACTCCCTTGATAGCCATTGCCACCCTTCAATTCAATCGTCGCTCCACTTTGTAGCTCTTCCACTGTGGCCACTACTCACAACCATTGAAAATTTTAAATTCAAAAATATTGATCGTCTCCCACCGATAAGATTTCAAATATAATTGACCATTCTGTCAAGAAAAGATAAAACAGAGAGGAGATAGACAAAATAACATAACAAAAAAAAATTAAAATTTTTGCAATCAATTTTAAATTTTTCAAAACAAATTGATAAATTTGATCAAAATTGACAAAATATTGTAAAATGTTTTAAAATTTTTTTGTCACACATTTGACAAAATTTTACCAACTCAAATATTGAAGGTGCCAAGAAATTAAAGCTTAAAGAAAACTTGCATATTCTCAAAACACACCAATGACCGACGACAAGCAATCACAAGACCCTGTAAAGGAATTCATGTAGGCATTCAATACATGGAAAGATGGAATTGAAAAGATAATTATGATGAAGGAAGATTTTTGCCTATGGAAAGAAGACCATGAAAACAAGATTACAAAACTAGACCTGAAAATCAGTGCCACCAACCACTCCATGGAGATGGTACAATAAAACATGGCATTAATACAAGTTGGAAAACCTACGAGAATGCCAACACAATAAGCATTACTCAGGGGACCACAAACGTCAATCCTACCTCGAACCACTAAGTTGGACTTCCCAAAATTTGAAGGAAGTGACCCCACAAATTGGATCTATCAAGCAGACCACTATTTCTCACTCTATCAAATCCTCGATATCCAAAAAGTTTACATTACATCCTTCCACCTAGAGAAAATCATTAATCAATGGTACCAATGGTATGAAAAGACAAATGACACTCCTACATGGACAAAATTTATAAAAAACCTAATGGTACGATTTCAGCCCAGGCAAATTTGAATATTTCACAGGGGCTCTCACCAAACTTCATCAAACCACAACAGTACGAGAATACCAAGCTTAATTTAAGAAATTAGCAAATCTTACATTAGGATTAGATGCATCATTCTTCCAAAGTTGTTTTATTAGTGGCCTAAAGGAAGAAATTCGATTAGAAGTGCAAATAATCAATCCTACTGATATGTTGCACACTATTGCGTTAGCTCAAATGGTGGAAGAGAAAATCAATAACCAACATCAACTTGGGGGACCACCAATGAAAAAATCTCAAAACTCCTACACCACCACAAATTTAAATAGAACTTTACCAATTAAAATAATTAGCCTTGAAGAAATGAAGGAAAGATGAGCAAAAGGCATTTTTTTCCACTGTGGTGAGAAATTCACCCATAACCATAAATGTATTACCCCAAACTCTATATTTTAGTTACATTGACCAAAATATTTCAAACGAAGAAGATACTATAGAGGTGGAAGTACTGATAGAAACTCCAAAAAGTAATACAGAGGATGCACCTGAAATATCCTTTAACACTCTCACTGGTTTCTCCACTCCTATTCCTAAATGGATAGACCAAATTAATGAGGAATGGTTTAATGATCCTACCACATACACATTACTTCAACTTCAACATGACTCCTTTAGTAAACCCCCCCACTCTTGGAAAGATAACATACTCCGGTACAAAGGACGTATTGTTCTATCTCCTACATCCTCATATCATACCAAAATTTTCTATGAGTTACATTCCACGCCCATAGTAGGACACTCAGGATTTCTCAAGACTTACAGAAGGGTAATTAAAAATTTTTACTGGGTAGGCATGAAATAGGATATTAAGAAATTTGTAGATGAATGTGAGACCTGTCAAAGACAAAAAGGCGAAACAATAAATCCTCTTGGTCTTCTACAACCTCTACCTATTCCAACTAAAACATGGGTTGATATTTCCATGGATTTTATTGAAGGTTTTTTAAAATATGCAGGAAAAACCACTATTCTAGTTTTAGTAGATCGCTTATCTAAATATGGTTATTTTTTCCCTGTAACTCATCCTTACACGACTAGCACTATAGCCCAAATATTTCTTAATAGTATTTTTAAACTTCATGGTATGCCTTCTACCATAATAAGTGATCATGATCCTACATTTACTAGTAAATTTTGGAAAGAATTGTTCAAACTCCAAGGCACATAACTTCATATGAGTTTTGCCTATCATCCATAAACTGACGGTCAAATCGAAGTTGTTAACAAATGTTTGAAAACTTACCTATGCTTTTTTATTTCTACACAACCCCTTCATTGGGTTAAATGGCTCCCTTTAGCGGAATGGTGATATAATTCCTCATATCACACCACCATTAAGATGACACTGTATGAAGCATTATATGGTGAAACACCACCTTCTATTTCCTCTTATATTACAGGAAGCTCCAAAATTCTAGTAGTCGATTCTCTCCTTTCTATGAGAGATGACATTCTTCACCTCCTCAAAGATAATTTAATCACCGCTTAGTATTGTATGAAGCAACAAAAGGACCAACATCAAACCAAGAGAATCTTTCAAGAGGGTGATATGGTATTCTCTCATCTTCAACACTATCATCAAACCTTGCTCAAAATCAAAGGATCTCAAAAACTAGCCCCTAAATTCTACGGTCCTTATAAAGTCCTTCAACGCATTGGGTCCGTTGCCTATAAAATTAAGTTATTAGATTCCTCTAAAATTCATCCTGTATTCCATGGATCTTGTCTTAAAGCAGTACTTGGCAACCACATTACTACACAAACTCAACTTCTCAAATTCACAGAAGATGGAGCACTTCTGGTCGAACCTGAAGCTATCCTGGATCTTCGTACTCGAAAACTTTGTTATCGCACCATCATCGAGTTTTTGATTCAATGGAAAGGTCTACCTCCTGAAGATGCTATATGGGAAACACTTCATCACATCCAACAATAATTTCCCCAATTTTTTCTTTGAGGACAAAGCTCTTTTTAAGAGGGGTGGCTTGTTAGGATCCTAATCCTAACTTAGATTACGATTAATATTTACTCATTTAATTAATGGACCATCGTGCCTTTTCACCATCATGACTATTAGATAGGTTCATATATGCATTCATGAAATGTGTATTTGGGTATCGAAGAACATATTTTATTATTACTCCTTGTGAGAATTTGGTAGGGTTACCTCCAATTGAAAAAGCGATTTCATAAAAGGCAATTGATATTTTTACTTACTTGCAGCATTTTCCATCATCCTCCATTAAAATCTAATCGATAGGAACTACGTTTCTACCAGAATAACCTTAAAAATATTTTTTTCTTTAAGTTACCTTAAAACCCAAAATATGGAAGGATAATCCTCCATACTAATTACTTTCTTATGCTTCCCTAGAAACCCTAAATTTCCATAGATGTCCTTCATACTCATTTCTTTATCATGTTGATCTTGAAACCCTAAAGTATAATCATAATGAAACTTATATTTATGCTTCATTGGAGTATAATCTACACTACCTTCATTCTTATTGCAACGAAATTATTTTATATTACTTGAGGAACATGAAAATAATTTACCTAGATTAAACTTGATCTCTTTAGCCTCCTTTTAAAATTTGCTTCCATATCTTCCTTCACACCTTTAGTTCCTTTTAAATTTGAACTTGTGCATTGTCTTGCCTCATCCCTTATGTCCTTTTTTGGTCCTTCTAATGGTTGATTTGAGTAAGTTGTGATGGACTTATCCTTATGAAGATGTAGAGGGGATTTCTTTACCACTTTCTTAGTAGTGGGAAATCCTTGATCTAATTTAGTTTCTATTTATTATGATCTCATTGCTTCATCTTAAAGTTTCTCTCATGCTCAATTTTTCTATTTCCATTATTTTCACTTTGTAAACTCTTGTTGTGTGTCTACTCTCATAAAATTTGTGACCTTGAAATACAATATTTTATACATAATCCACTTGTCAATACCATTCTTTTGTTTCATATTTAATCTTAATATAACTTTGATAAAAGTTTTGAAATATCTTGGCAACACATAGTAGAGTATATACAACATGGATTTTGTACTTAGTAATTAGTTCCTCTTAGATGAATTCCCCTAGAGTATTTCCAATATTATTAAAAATATTTTTATTTATAAGATGATATGGAAGTCCAAAAATCCTAACCTACAATAGAAGTCTTTTAATAATTTTTATCTCCATAGAAAATTTTTATACTTCCTCATCTTAAATATAATTCATATCTCCCCCAAAACCATGTGATACCACCCATTATTTTATCTTTGAATTATAAATTAGAGATTATGAGAAGGAAGAATCCTTTTAAAAGAAAATTAAAATAATTTGAATTCACCCCACTTCCACTTGAGCCAATCTTGAATCTCCAAAAACCTTAACTAGTGTCCATGGAACTTACATATTAATTAATTGTTTATTTTTATGAAATCTTAAGCCATGCTTAATCATCTCATCCTTGATAATCACTTTTGATAAAACCTTCTATTCAGATAGTGTTTTCCATATATCCACTCTTCCTCTTATCCTCAACTATGACATCCATATTTCTAGCTAGGTATCCTTACTTCTAGTTAAGACTTTAAAAATATTGAGTTATATTGAGTTGCCATTGATGTCAAAAGTTTGCATGGTATTCAAGGCAAAAATATTCTTCTATGGTTGGACAATTATGCAAGGCAAGGTATATCTCAAAGCAAGGAAAATTGGTGAAAAGAAAAGGTTTATAATATTTATTTTTTAAATATTATACAGAAGGACAAGTTTTAAAAAGAGAAAGCAAAGCAAAGGTTTAAATGAGAAGGCTACATTTAAATATTAAAAGAAGCCCAAAATTTTAAAGTTTAAAGAGGAGGCAAAAGGGTTTAATTAAAATCAGCCAGGGCAAAGGTTTGAAGGCCTAAGTTTAAAAAAAGTAATATTATAATATTTTTAAATATTATAATATAAAGTTACATGCATAGCACTAACGTTTATAAAGAATAATTTAAATTATCGAGCACCAAAATCATGTGAGCATGGAGGTAAAAGGTATTTAAATCAAACATTAATCCAATGCAATGCTAAGGTTTGGAGAGTGTGCATTTCGATATCAGCTTACGCTTTTTGAAACGAAAAATCACAAAGGAGAAAGGGAATGAATTTTGGCAGAGGGCACAATGAAGATAAGGCCAAAGGTTTGCATGTTTGGTTTTAGTTAGTAGACTAGCATAAATGGTCATTTGGATAGTGCTAAGGCATTATGAGAGAGGGGGTCACAGGTTTGATTCACGTGGGTGACACATGTGCTATTTTGGTGGTAGAAATATTGTTTTACGTAGTAGGAAGAAGGTTTTAGAGTTAATTTGTGCACTGTTGTTGCTATCTACTAGTGTAGCCCAGTTGGACACCTATCTAGTGCTAGGGTACCATGGGCCAAGAGGTCGTAGGATAAAATCACTGCGAATGATTTTGCAAGGCATAAGAGAATATTTCGTGCACTTATGAAAGGTATGAATAAATTTTGATTAAAATTTGTTTTGCAAAGGTACTCCGTTCACTGTGCAATAAGGGGGTAAAATATTTTATTTTGAATTTGATCTAGAGGCATTCATAAGGTGTAAAAAGATTATTTGATATTGTAAAAATGTTATTTGGGTCTTATTTGAAAGTTGTGATTCTGCATGTCTAATTAGGAGATATAAGGTGTATTTTTTTAGTAGGTAATTTTTTATTATTATTTACAGTACGGGTTGAAGGGTCCCGACCCTATTATAGTGGGCATACTTAGTGCCATCAGTACAAAGCTAGAAAGAACAAAAAAAAACCATCTTGGGGCTTAACCCCCTACTACCTTGGCCCTCCAAAACCAGGACCAACAAAACCATAACTAGGAAAATTCCACTACAATCATAGGCAGTCTAATTTCCTAAAGATAAATTCCCGGGGCTACTGGGAATCCTTGTCCTTTTCCTATTGTGCTTTATCATTTAGAACTTTTGGAGGGTTTTTTGCCCCCTTTGCTTTGTTGCATGGGTGGTTTAGGTTTTTTGCTTTCTTCCTTGATGACATTTTTGATTTCCTGAAACAGTTTTGTTTGAGTACCATTGGCTATGTCCTCAACAGTGTCCCAAATTCTCCGTTCTATGCCAGAGAGTCTGCCCTTCTTCCTCTCACCTCCTACGTCTAGGATTTTTTGAAACTTCGAGTCTGTCTTGGGCTCCAAGATTTTGGGGACTCTTGGGAAGAATCCTCGTTGTCGAAAATTGCATTGTGGGTTTTAATCCATGCATTATGGGTTTTAATCTCTCCATAGTGGGAGATAGACCCATATGGGAGCATAGTTAATGCTCTGAGTCTCTAGGTCAAACTTAGGTTTTCATCTTCTGAGGAAAAGTCTTCTCCTTCTAAAAAACCATGGACCCCCTGATAGAATGCGCTCTGCGTCCTCCTGTGTGTTAATATGGATCATAAAAAATCCCCTGGACATTGCAGACAACTCCAAAATTCCTAGGGTTTTCCATTTGGTTGCCGCATAGCGGTGGATTGAATCCATGTTCGGGCGTCCTTTGATAAAATTTCCTACAAGGGAGAAAGAATATCAGGTGGCATACCCATCCATGAGATTTTTAGGGCATAGAATATTGTATCCCTAAGTTATGAAGCCGTTTGGTGCAACTATAGACTGCCGAGGTTTGCCTTGGAGGAGCTCTACGTAGGATATTTAAACACATTTTTCCCCGTTGTCACCTAGTTTTTCTAGGGGATATTTCCCCTTGATGTTCCCATTTTGGTTATTTCCTAACTCAGCGGATGGTTTGTCCACTACTTCATTCGTCGTCGATTGGGGGGTGGTTTTACCATATGATTGCGCACCGCTCCCCGACCGTTTGGTTCCTTCTTTTTGCTTTTCTCCTGCTTTTGTATTGTCGCTCGAAAGTTCGCTCGTTGTCGCTCCCAAAAACCCTCGCTTCATCATTTCTCCCTATCAATATAAGGTGTATTTTGGTTTATATTGAATTGTATTTTTGCCACATCAAAAAGAGGAAATTTGAGGGTTTAGTCATCATAACAAGCTATATTGAAACCTAACAATACTAATAAATTTTTAACAATACTAATAGGAACATCTTCTTTATTTTCTACTTGATATTCAACAAGAGTGTCTTCTTTCTCTTCTACTTGATCTTCAATAGGAGCATCTTATTTTTCTTCTTTTGTTAAAAATAAAATTTCCTCTTTTTTAATATCTGAGAGGCCTTCATCACTGTCACTTGAAGCACCACTTGCTTCTTCAACATAAAAAATTTTCTTGTGCCTTTGAAAGATCTTCTCATGCTTGCCTTTTTCGTGCCTGTATTTCTTTTCATAACTAAATTTTATTTCTTTCTCTTTCTTGTATTCCTTTTCCTCTTTACTACTACTATACCCATTTTATGGATAATAAAGTGCAAGGTGACCAAGGTGACCCATTCAATACATCTCACAAAGTTAGCCTCTTCTCCACTATTTGATTTTTTTCTTTATATGTTTCCACTTTCCTTTTTAGAGTAACAATATCTTTGAGAGCAAAATCAAATTCTTCTTCCATGTCCACCATAGTTTCCTCTTTCTCTCTATTTTCTTGGATTTCAATTATTGGAGTATCTTCATTTTCTTTTATGTCCATGTGTGTTCCTTCCTTCTTAGGAGGATATGGTCTCATGATTCTTCTTTTACCTTTCCTAGCCATGTGTGTTCTTGTAAGATCTTCCTTCAAGCTATTGGGATTCCCTGAGGAATCCGCTCTAATACCAATTTAAGAACACAAGATTATACTGAGAGGGAGGGGGTGAACACTATAAGATAAAACTTTTTACTTTTCTTTCCAGAGTAGTATTATCCAATATTATCAATTGAAAAAATAAAACCATGCACAGATCATTACACACATGCAGTATTTAAGGTAAGGTATATCTCAAAGCAAGGAAAATTAGTGAAAAGAAAAGGTTTTTAATATTTATTTTTTAAATATTATACAGAGGGACAAGTTTTAAAAAGAGAAAGCAAAGAAAAGGTTTAAAGTAGAAGGCTAGGTTTAAATATTAAAATAAGCCCAAAAGTTTAAATTTTAAAGAAAAATGGTTTAATTAAAATCAATTGGGACAAAGGTTTGAAGGCCTAAGTTTAAAAAAAGTAATATTATAATATTTTTAAATATTATAATATAAAGTTACAAGCATAACATCAATGTTTATAAAGCATGATTTAAATTCTCGAGCATCAACGTCGGTTGAGCATGGAGGTAAAAGTTATTTAAATCAAACATTAATCCAATGCAATGCTAATGTTTGGAGAGTGTGCATTTCAATATCCGCTCGTGCTTTTTGAAATGATGAATCACAAAGTAAAAGGGGCACAAATTTTGGCAAAGGGTACAATGAAGATAGGAAAAAGGGTTGTACATTTGGTTTCAGTTGACAGGCTAGCATAGTTGGTCGTCTGGATAGCACTAAGGCACTATGAGAGAGGTGGTCACAGGTTTGATTCACGCGGGTGACATGCGGGTGCTGTTTTAGATTTAAGCTGTGCACTATTGTTGCTATCCACTGGTGTAGCCCAGTTGGATGCCTAACTAGCGCTAGGGTGTCATGAGCTAAGAGGTTGCAAGATCAAATTGCTGTGATGATTTTTTGCAAGGTAGAAGAGAATATTTCATGCGCTTATGAAAGGTATAAATAAATTTTGATTAAAAGTTGTTTTACAAAGGTACTCCGTTCGCTGTGCATTAAGGGGGAAAAATATTATATTTTGAATTTGATATAGAGGTAGTCATAAGGTGTAAAAATATTATTTGATATTGTAATAAGGTTATTTGGGTCTTATTTGAAAGTTGTGATTATGCATGTTTAATTAGGAGATATAAGGTGTATTTTGGTTTATATTGAATTGTATTTTTGGCACATCAAAAAGAGGAAATTTGAGGGTTTAGTCATCATAACAAGCTTTATTTTTGTGAGACTAAAAGGAGTTATAAAAAATTATTTCCAAGTCTTGATATGCACATATTTTTTAGAAGGGATTTAATGTGGATGATTTGAAAGAAATATTTACTAACTAGTTTTTGAAGTGGCACAAGAAAGGGAAATTATTTTGATAGATTTTGAAGGCACATCATCATTGTGGTAGATTTAAAGGTATGGAACTTTCATTCCTTTCTTAAAAGAGTTTTGGTTTGAAGGAAATATTTGTGTTGTCATAAGGTGGAGATATAAGGATTATGTCTATGTGCTTTGTTGGAAACACATGTGCTAGGAATTGAGAACAAAGTGTGCATCATTGTTTGTGTTTGAAATTAGAAATAAATTGATGAAAAATTATAAGTCAAATTTTTGATTCAATTTGTGCATTGATTTGATGGAAATTAGAAGCAAGTATGCAAGGGTTATAGATCAGATTTGAGAAGCAAATTTGTGCATTGTTCATGATTTATTTTGTGAGTAGATGAGGAGGACTTGTGCATTGTGATTGGTTTTGGAGTGAAGTTGCAAGTCAAAAAATGCAAGGTTAGTTATCAAGTGCTAGACTAGAGCTACCTTTAAAATGTAATAAATGTGAGATATGTGAAAGCGATAAACTTAATGAATGTAAAGAACATATTGAACATTTTTTAGTGCATATCATTCTCTATATGTTCAAGAGGTTAAATGAATTTTGGGTAGAATATGTCTAAATTGCTTTAGTTGAGGAAAGCACATTGAAGAATAGATAAAGCACTTGATGACATCATTACGCAAAATAGATAATCAAATTTTATATACAAGGTTTGGAATAGAGTTGAGCAGGTTGAGGAGGATCTTTGAATAGATTTATGAGCAGGTTTGAGATGATGTATGAGCAAGTTTGATCAGGTTTGGTGAGCTATTTTGAGAAGGTTTGGTGAAATATTTTGAGCAGGATTGGTGAGTTGTTTTGAGCAGGTTTGTTGAGCTATGATTGGAGCAGATTTGAGAAAGCCTTTTGTAGGCTTGGAGTAGATTTGAGTAAGACTTGTGTAAGCTTGGATCAGATTTGAGAAAGCCTTGTGTGTAGTCTTGGAGCAAGTTTAAGAAAGCCTTGTGTGTAGGCTTGGTGTAGGTGTGATCAAGCCTTATGTAGGCTTGGAGCATATTTGAGCAAGCCTTATGTGTAGGCTTAAAGCAGGTTTGATCAAGCCTTATATGTAGGTTTGAAGAAGATTTGAGCAGGCTTTAGAGTAGACCATAGTAAAGGGGATTGGTGTCTCATGTGGATAGAGGTCCATGAACCTGAGAAAAAGGGATTAGTTTCTCCTGTGGATAGAGGTCCATGAACTAGAGCATAGGGGATTGGTGTCTCTTGTGGATAGAGGTCCACAAACCAGATCAAAGGGGATTGGGGTCTCCTATGGATATAGGTCTAGGAACTTGAGAATAGGGTATTAAGGTCTCATTTGGGTTGGTGCCCATAAACATTGAAATAGGGAATTAGTTTCCAAGATATTTGTTGAGAAAATTTATAAGAAATATTTTCTCCATGGACATAGCTTGTATTGGGTGAACCATGCTAAATATGTGTCTCTTATGTGTGTAATGATATATGCATGGTTTCATTATTGCAATTGATAATATTGGATAATACTGTTGTGGAAAAAAATAAAAAGATTTATCTTATACTGTTCACCCCCACTCTCAGTATAAGCTTGTATTCTTCAATTGGTATCAGATCGGGTTCCTTTAGGGAAGCCTAACAACTTGAAGGAAGATTTTACAAGAATACACATGGCCAGGAAAGGTAAAATAAGATTTGTGATACCATATCCTTTTAATAAGGAAGGAACACCCATTGAAATAAAAGAAAAAGAAGATGCTCCAGTAATTAAAATCCAAGAAAATAGAGAGAAAGAGGAAACTATGGTGGACATGGAAGAAGAATTTGTTTTTCTCTCAAAGAGGTTGTTACTCTAAAAATTAAAGTGGAAACATATAAATAAATAGAATCAAGTAGTATATAAGAGGCTAAATTTTTGAGATGTATTGAATGTGGTAACGTTGGTCACCTTGCACTTTATTGCCCATAAAATGCATATAGTATTAGTAAAGAGGAAAATAAATACAAGAAAAAGAAAGAAAGAAAATTTTGTTATGAAAATAAATACAGGCATGGACATGGCATGCATGAGAAGATCTTTCAAAGGTACAAGAAAACCTTTTATGTTGAAGAAGCAAGCAGTGCTTCAAGTGACAGTGATGAAGGCCTCTCAGATAGTGAAAAAGAGGAAATTCTATTTTCAACAATAGAAGAAAAATAAGATGCTCCTATTGAAGATCAAGTAGAAGAGAAAGAAGATGCTCCTGTTGAAGATCAAGTAGAAAATAAAGAAGATGTTCCTATCATTGAAGACCTAGAAAATGAGAAAGATCCAGAAAAGGAAGAAGATGTCACAGTTGATATGGAAAAGGAACTTGTTGATATTGAAGATTTAAAAAAAGTGAACTTAGAATTGAAGGCTCAAATACAAGAGGATGAGAAAACAAAGGCAAAGCTTCTACAAGATCTCACTAATTTAAAAATTAAAGTTGAAGAGGCAAGGAAGGTTGAAGAAGGTATGGCTGAAAAATTAAAGGTAAAAAATCTAGAGTGTGAAAGACTAGAAAATGAGGTTGTTTCTCTAAAGAAGGAAGTTGAAAAGCTACAACAAAATATCAGGTTTTAGAAAAGCATAAAATCCTTAATGATATTATCAAAGAACAAATATCTCCCTTTATAAAAACATGACTTGGTTTTTAAGAAGGTCAAGAGAAATAAAAGGGGGAATCAAGCTTAAAATAAAATAAATCTTCAAAGGAAGTGATTGAGGAAGAGCCTAAGACCTATGCTAATGTGTTGAGAGGTGATAGTATCACAGAAAAAGCAAACAAAGAATCATTAAGGAACAAGGACCTTCCCAGGAAAAGCAAAAAAAGAACCATGAGATCAAGGCAATATGAATATTTTTTCCAAGGTTATTGTTACTCATGTAATCATTTTGGTCATAAAGATGTACATTACAGAGTTCATGAAAAAAAATATTTTGGCTTCACCAAGAGGAAATTCAATTCATTTGAAGATGAATATTACTTCCAAGGTTATTGCTACTCATGTAATATTTTTGGTCATAGAGCTATACATTGCAAGGTTCATGGAAAAAATGATTATGGCCTCAACAAGAGAAATTTCAAGTCATTTGCACCTTCCAAGAACTACAACATCAAATGTTACAATTGCAATAATTTTGGGCATAAAGCAAAGTGGTGTAGAATAGAATTTTTGGAACTTCCAAAGGAAAGCATGAACATGAATACTCAAAAGGATCAAAAGGGTGTGACTACAAAAGTGTGGAAAAAGAAGATTGAAAAGGAATAAGAGCATTGTAAATTGAGAGTAGATCTACTCTCATCCCATAACTTAATCACCTCAAGAAAAGGAGATGGTAAGGGGGCTATGCTAAGAGTATTATTTTTAGCCCCAAGGAGCCCTTTGCCACTGATGTCAAAGGAGGAGAGAATTCAGTGATGGGGAGCAGCTTCTCAGGGGGAGCAGTATTGAAATCCGGTTGCAGTAAAAGAATTTTTTTGAAAGGGTTACCATCAATGACAAAGGGGAAGATTGTTGGAAATATTGAGCTATATTGAGTTTTCATTGACGTCAAAGGTGCATGGTCATTGATGTCAAAGGGTTTATGTCCAAAGGTTGCATGGTATTCATGGCAGATAAATTCTTCTATGGTTGGACAATTATGCAAGGCAAGGTATATCTCAAAGCAATAAAAATTGGTGAAAAAAAAGGTTTATAATATTTATTTTTTAAATATTATACAGAGGGGCAATTAAAAAGAGAAAGCAAAGCAAAAGTTTAAAGGAGAATGCTAGGTTTAGTTATTAAAAGAAACCCAAAATTTTAAAGTTTAAATAGGAGACAAAAGGGTTTAATTAAAATCAGTTGGGACAAAGGTTTGAAGGCCTAAGTTTAAAAAAAGTAATATTATAATATTTTAAAATATTATAATATAAAGTTACAAGCATAGAGCCAACATTTATAAAGCATGATTTCAATTATCGAGCGTCGACATTGTGTGAGCATGGAGGTAAAAGGTATTTAAATCAAATATTAATCCAATGCAATATTAAGGTTTGGAGAGCGTGCATTTCGATATCCGCTCGTGCTTTTTGAAACGATGAATCACAGAGGAGAAGAAGCATGAATTTTTGTAGAGGGCATAGTGAAGATAAGGACAAAGGGTTTTACATTTGGTTTTAGTTGGTAGGCTAGTGTAGCTGGTCATTTAGATAGCACTAAGGTGCTACAAGAGAGGTGGTCATAGGTTCGATTGACGCGGGTGACACACGGGTGCTGTTTTGGTGGTAAAAATATTGTTTTGCATGGTAGAAAGAAGGTTTTAGAGTTAAGTTGTGCACTATTATTGTTATCTACTGGTATAGCCTAGCTAGATGTCTAGCTAGTGCTAGGGCACCGTGGACCAAGAGGTCGTAGGATAAAATTACTGTGAACAATTTTTGCAAGGCATAAGAGAATATTTCATGTGCTTATGAAAGGTATGAATAAATTTTGATTAAAATTTGTTTTGCAAAGATAATCCGTTCGCTGTGCATTAAAGGAGAAAATTATTTTATTTTGAATTAGATCTAGAGGGAGTCATAAGGTGTAAAAATATTATTTGATAGTGTAATAAGGTTATTTGGGTCTTATTTGAAAGTTGTGATTCTACATGTTTGAATAGGAGATATAAGGTATATTTTAGTTTATATTGAATTGTATTTTTGGCACATCAAAAAGAGAAAATTTGAGGGTTAAGTCATCATAACAAGCTTTATTTTTGGAAGACTAAAAGGAGTTATAAAACATTATTTTCAAGTCTTGATATGCACACCTTTTTGAGAAGGGATTTAATGTGGATGATTTGAAAGAAATATTTACTAACCAATTTTTGAAGTGGCACAAGAAAGGGAAATTATTTTGACATATTTTGAGGGCACATCATCATTGTGGCAGATTTAAAGGTATGGAACTTTCATTCATTTCTCAAAAGGGTTTTTGCTTGAAGGAAATATTCATGTTATCATGAAGGAAATATTCGTGTTGTCATAAGGTGGAGATATAAGGATTATGTCTATGTGATTTTTTGGAAACACATGTGTGAGGAATTGAGAACAAAGTGTGCATCATTGTTTGTGTTTGAA
This sequence comes from Wollemia nobilis, assembly GCA_028583015.1. Classification (NCBI taxonomy): domain Eukaryota; kingdom Viridiplantae; phylum Streptophyta; class Pinopsida; order Araucariales; family Araucariaceae; genus Wollemia; species Wollemia nobilis. The sequence continues at coordinate 12,998,559 of JAQPPZ010002969.1, read as the reverse complement.
ATTGGAAATAAATTGATGAAAAATTATAAGTCAGATTTGTGAGTCAATTTGTGCATTGATTTGATGGAAATTGGAAGCAAGTATGCAAGGGTTATAGATCAGATTTGAGAAGCAAATTTGTGCATTTTTCATGATTGATTTTATGAGTAGATGAGAAGGACTTGTGCATTGTGATTGGTTTTGGAGTGAAGTTGCAAATAAGAAAATACCAAGTTAGTTATCAAGTTCTAGACTAGAGCTACCTATAAAATGTAATAAATGTGAGACATGTGAAAGCGATAAACTTAATGAATATGAAGAACATATTGAGCATTTGTTAGTGCATATCATTCTCTATATGTTCAAGAGGTTAAACAAATTTTGGGTAGAATATGTCTAAACTTCTTTAGTTGAGGAAAGCACATTGAAGAATAGATAAAGCACTTGATGACATCATTATGCAAGATAGATAAACAATTTTTATATACTAAGTTTAAAATAAAGTTGAGCAAGTTTAGGAGGATATTTGAGCAGATTTGTGAGCAGGTTTGAGCAGATTTATGAGCAGGTTTAAGCAGAGTTTTGATCAATTTTGGTGAGTTATTTTGAGTAGGTTTGGTGAACCATTTTGAGTAGGATTGGTGAGTTGTCTTGAGAAGGTTTGTTGAGCTGTGATTGGAGCAGATTTGAGCAAGCCTTGTGTAGGATTGGAGTAGATTTGAGCAAGCCTTGTGTAGGCTTGGAGCAGATTTGAGCAAGCCTTGTGTGTAGGCTTGGAGCAGTTTTAAGCAAGCCTTGTGTGTAGGCTTGGAGCAGGTTTGAAAAAGCCTTATGTAGGCTTGGAGAATATTTGAGCAAGCCTTGTGTGTAGGCTTAGAACAGGTTTGAGAAAGCCTTGTGTGTAGGCTCGAAGTAGATTTGAGCAGGCTTTGGAGCAGACCAGAGTAAAGGGGATTGGTGTCTTTTGTGGATAGAGGTCCACAAACTAGAGCAAAGGGGATTGGTGTCTCCTATGGATAGATATCCATGAACTAGAGTAGAGGGGATTGTTGTCTCCTATGGATAGAGGTCCACAAACTAGAGCAAAGGGGATTGGGGTCTCCCATGGATAAAGGTCCATGAAATTAATCATAGGGGATTAAGGTCTCCTCTGGTTTGGTGCCCATAAACATTGTAATAGGGAGTTGGTTCCCAAGATATTTGTTGAGAAAATTTATAAGAAATATTTTCTTCGTGGATGTAGCCCACATTGTATGAACCACGTTAAATTTGTGTCTCTTATGTTTGTAATGATTTGTGCATGGTTTCATTATTGCAATTGATAATATTGGATAATACTATTGTGGAAATAAAAGTAAAAAGTTTTATCTTATACTATTCACCACCCTCTCAGTATAACCTTGTGTTATTCAATTTGTATCAGAGCGAGTTCCTTTAGGGAAGCCTAACAGCTTGAAGGAAGATCTTACAAGAAAAAACATGGCCAGGAAAGGTAAAAGAAGAATCATGAGACCATATCCTCCTAAGAAGGAAGGAACACACATGGACAAAAGAAAATAATTATGCTACAGTAATTAAAATCCAAGAAAATAGAGAGAAATAAGAAACTATGGTGGACATGGAAGAAGAATTTGATTTTGCTCTCAAAGAGATTGTTACTCTAAAAAGAAAAGTGGAAACATATAAAGAACCAAAATCAAGTAGTGGAGAAGAGGCTAACTTTGTGAGATGTATTGAATGTGGTAACCTTGGTCACCTTGCACTTTATTGTCCATAAAATGGGTATAGTAGTAGTAAAGAGGAAAAGGAATATAAGAAAAAGAAAGAAAGAAAATTTAGTTATGAAAAGAAATACATGCACGGACAAGGCAAGCATGAGAAGATATTTTAAAGGCACAAGAAAAGTTTTTATGTTGAAGAAGCAAGCAATGCTTCAAGTGATAGTGATGAAGGCCTCTCAAATAGTGAAAAATAGGAAATTCCATTTTCAACAATAGAAGAAAAAGAAGATGCTTCTATTTAATATCAAGTAGAAGAGAAAGATGTTCCTATCATTGAAGACCTAGAAACTGAGGAAGATCCAAAAAAGGAAGAGGATGTCATAGTTGATATGGAAAAGGAACTTGTTGATATTGAAGAGTTAAAAAGGGAGAACTTAGAATTGAAGGCTCAAATACAAGAGGATGAGAAAACAAATGCAAAGCTTCTACAAGATCTCACTGTTTTAAAAATTAAAGATGAAGAGGCAAGAAATGTTGAAAAAGGTATGGTTGAAAAATTAAAGGTAAAAGAGCTAGAGTGTGAAAGACTGGAACATGAGGTTGTTTCTCTAAATAAGGAAGTTGAAAAGCTACAACAAAATATTAGGTTTGAGAAAAGCACAGAAATCCTGAATGATATTATCAAAGCACAAAGATCTCCATTTATAAAAATAGGACTTGGTTCTAAAGAAAGTCAATAGAAACAAAAGGGGGAATCAAGATCAAAAGAAAAGGAAGCTTCAAAGGAATTTATTGAGGAAGAACCTAAGACCTATACTAATGTGTTGAGAGGTGATAGTATCATAGAGGAAGCAAACAAAGAATCATCAAGGAACAGGGACCTTCACAGGAAAAGCAAAGAAAGAACCATGAGATCAAGGCAATATGAATATTTCTTCCAAGGTTATTGTTACTCATGTAATCATTTTGGTCATAAAGCTTTACATTACAGAGTTCATGACATAAATGATTTTGGCTTCACCAAGAGGAACTTAAATTTATTTGAAGATGAATGTTACTTCCAATGTTATTGCTACTCAATTAATATTATTGGTCATAGAGCTACACATTGTAGGATTCATGGAAGAAATGATTATGGCCTCACCAAGAGAAATTTCAAGTTATTTGCACCTTCCAAGAACTACAACATCAAATGTTACAATTGCAATAATTTTGGGCATAAAGCAAAGTGGTGTAGAATAGAATTTTTGGAACTTCCAAAGACAAGCAAGAACAAGGATGCTCAAAAGGATCAAAAGGGTATGACTACAAAAGTGTGGAAAAAGAAGATTGAAAAGGAAGAAGAGCATTGTAAATTGGGAGTAGCTCTACTCTCATCCCAAAATTAATCACCTCAAGAAAAGGAGGTGGTAAGGGAGCTATGTTAAGAGTCTTATTTTTAGCCCCAAGGAGCCCTTTGCCATTGATGTCAAAGGGGGAGAGAATTCAGTGAGGGGGAGCAGTATTAGAATTCAGTTGCAGTAAAATAATTTTTTTGAAAGGGTTGCCATCAATGACAAATGGAGAGATTGTTGGAAATATTGAGTTATATTGAGTTGTCATTGATGTCAAAGGTGCAAGGTCATTGATGTCAAAGGGTTGATGTCAAAAGGTTGCATGGTATTCAAGGCAGAAATATTATTCTATAGTTGGACAATTATGCAAGGCAAGGTATATCTCAAAGCAAGGAAATTTGATGAAAATAAAAGGTTTATAATATTTATTTTTAAATATTATACAAAGGGACAAGTTTTAAAAAGAGAAAGAAAAATAAAGGTTTAAAGGAGAAGGCTAGGTTTAAATATTTAAAGAAGCCCAAAAGTTTAAATTTTAAAGAGGAGGCAAAAGGGTTTAATTAAAATCATTTAGGACAAAGGTTTGAAGGCCTAAGTTTAAAAAAAGTAATATTATAATATTTTTAAATTTTATAATATAAATTTACAAGCATAGCACCAATGTTTATAAAGCATGATTTAAATTCTCGAGCGCTGATGTTGTGTGAGCATGGAGGTAAAATGTATTTAAATCAAACATTAGTCCAATGTAATGCTAAGGTTTGGAGAGTATGCATTTCGATATATGCTCGCACTTTTTTAAATGATGAATCACAGAGGATAAGGGGCACACATTTTGACAAAGGGCACAGTGAAGATAAGGACAAAGGATTGCACATTTGGTTTTAGTTGGTAGGCTAGTGCAACTGGTCATTTGGATAGTGCCAAGGCGCTACGAGAGAGGTGGTCATAGGTTCCATTCACGCGGGTGACACACGGGTGTTGTTTTGATGGTAGAAATATTGTTTTGCACAATAGAAAGAAGGTTTTAGAGTTAAGTTGTGCACTGCTATTGCTATCCGTTGGTGTAGCCTAGCTATATGCCTAGCTAGCACTAGGGCACCATGGACCAAGAGGTCACATGATCAAATCACTGTGAACGATTTTTGCAAGGTAGAAGAGAATATTTCATGCGCTTATGAAAGGTATGAATAAATTTTGATTAAAAGTTGTTTTGCAAAGGTACTCCGTTTGCTGTGCATTAAGGGGGCAAAATTTTTAATTTTGAATTCGATCTAGAGGGAGTCAAGGTGTAAGAAGATTATTTGATATTGTAATAAGGTTATTTGGGTCTTATTTGAAAGTTGTGATTATGCATGTTTAATTAGGATATATAAGGTGTATTTTGGTTTATATTGAATTGTATTTTGGCACATCGTAAAGCAGAAATTTGAGGGTTTAGTGATTATTTTACCATAATAGATTCTCTTTTAATTTTAGAAGATACTGATATTTGCCTCACTATAGGAACAAGTATTTGATTTTTTTTTTTGCCAAATTGCAAATGCAATATAAGCATATCATTTTTTATTTTTTCCTGCCATTTTTATTGTTCTCCACATATCACAGTACAAGAACACGCTGGTCCATGTCTCTTGACAATAATTTTGCTTTGGCTCATCCTTCGCAATCGCTACATCATCTTTGTAGAAAGTAAATTCGTGGGTGTACCTTTTTTTCATGGAGATCATTCAGTTTTGTGGCCTCTTTTTATCTCACAAATCTTTGTATTTTAATTAAAATCCAAAGTATATTTTCATGAGATATTTTAATATTTATAAAAGCACAATTTTCACGTCTCATCTCAAGATACGTTGGGTCATTAATTTTAAAGACCATAGTGCTTATACTTAATATTAAAACATGGCAAGTTATCTCCAACATTGCCAACGTCTATATCTTGGAGTGCGACGTTCTTTCTTCTTGTCTTCCTCAACGGGTATTTCAAAAGGATCTTAGAACTCGATGGAAGCTAAATATTAAATGATTTTCCCTCTTCACTTTACTTTAAGATTCACCTATTATCCATTCTCTGGCATTGAAAGAAACATATTCAAATATTATAAATCTGAATGTGATGATTATTGCTCTCCCATCCTAGCTTTTAATCAGCATCGTTATTTTTTTTCAAAATGTGTATGGCTTTGTTATATTGTGTGTTGCATACCTTCTCTTATGCAGTGAGCAACATATCCTTCCATTTGTGGTAATTTTGTAGATCAATGAATGCTTGACGAACATCTTCGCATTCGTTATCTTCTCTTCACACTCCCCGATGTCTTTCGATCGCTTGGCGAGCACCTTCCCTAGCGTCTTCTACATCACATTTTTAGGAAAGAGTAAACAAAGTATTATTAAATTTTTAATATTATTTGACATATTAATATCCTCTCAAAAATGTAGTGTAATCGCAGGTAAACATTGACGTCCTTTTGGAGTGCATCCTGGGAAGTGCAGTGAACCTTCTCTTGTTTTTTGTTGACAAAGTGCAGTGAAACACAAGAGTCATGCTATTTTGAGCCTTTCAAAGACCCTTCTCTCATTTTTTGTTGACAAAGTGGAGTGAAATACGAAAGTCGTGCTCTTTCGAGCCTTTTGAAGACCCTTCTCTTGCTATTCAAAGACCCATATAATTTTCTTGGACGAACATCCAATTTGGGTCAGGTAATATTATATATTTTTTAAATTTTTCTAATCCTTGAAAGTACAATAAAGATCGTAGGTAATCTAGAATCCTTAGAGTACGATGAAGAATGAGAGTCGTGCTCTTTCGATACCTTCAAAGACCCTTCTCTCACTATTCGTTGACGTCTCTTATGGGGTTCGAGTCACCTATTAAAAATTCAATGGGCTTTGTCAAAGCCCTAGAAGTGATCTTGAGCCTTTTCATCCATTAAGAGGGTTAATTAATCAGATCTTCTATTTAAAACTGTTTTATTTTTATTGTTTATAATAACCAGTAATAAAATAAAGATATGCTCTTTGTATTTAAATATAACACCCTCTCATCAATTTGCTATCATTTTTACTTCTTTAGTGCCTTTTTTTTGCCACTAACAGAAAAAAGTGACAAGTTTGTAACCTCATAAATAATAATGTTTGTTGGGGGGTTTTAAAGGTGCCAACACTTGCACCTTTTTTCTAAGGCTTCAAGGGGGGTTGTTATTATTGGTCATTGCTTCTTTCTTTTTTGCATCATTGAATTTGTTATATCCCTTTCTTAAAAGTTCATTACTCATAACAACAATAGGAGATATTTTTTTATGTGAAACTAAATGTGGCTTTTTCTTTTAGCCACTTGGTCATATGCTTTCATATCATTTCAGCTCTTTTAAAAAGAAATAATTTTCATACAATATATGCTCCTTTTTTCAAAACATATAAAACTTAAAATAAAGCTACAAAATAAAATATTTTCATTAGGGTAATTCAAAATTAATAATCACCTATGTTCCAAGTATTGGACTTCTCACTAACTTATAGTTTCCCTCACGTAAGGGCGGGTTATTAAGAAATACGATATATCAGTCTGGCTGGTTATCTTTGCATCAAAATCCTATGTTCCACGTATCAATTCTACTCATTACTTATAGTTTCCCTCATGTAAGGGCGGGTAATTGAGAAGAATAGGTATAAAGGCCTGGCCAATTTTTCTTGCTTCATTAGCCTATTTTAATATATCAAATATCCTCATTTACTTATAGTTTCCCTCATGTTAGGGCGGGTAATTTGAGGAGATTGGTATTACTATCACGCTTTTGTTACCTTATTTAAAGATCCATTGTATTATCTAAAAACTTGAAGTTAAATGGGGGAATTATTGGTTCACTTCAATTTTCTTTGGTAAAATGAATACAATGAATATAATTGATCCACTCACCCCTCATAACTATCATACATGGAAACCCAAAATGTTAAATCTCATTTCTCAAAAAGGTTTCACACACCTGCTAGAAGAGAAGCAACCTGAATTTGAAAAGGAATATGAAATATTTGTTCATATAGAGAAAATATATGAAACGATGGGTATTATAAGCACTAATGTAAATGAAATATTATGGTTTCACATTACGGATTGTAAAACTCCATATGAAAGTTGGCATAACTAAAAAACTTGTTTGGAAAAGTAGATCAAATAAGGTCAATGCAGCTAGAGATAGAATTAACAACATTATCTCCTGAAGACTTCAACAATATTGTTGACTTTCTAACCAAATTTAAAGAAGTCCTCACTCAATACAAAGGCAGTGGCAAGAATAAAACAAAAGAAGAATGCATCTGTCTAATTCTTTCTAAATTAAATTGTGTATTTCAAATTTTTGCAACCACCTTTTTGTCTACAAAAGATGCTCTTGGTGCAAGTTTTAAAAATACCCTCAGAGGAATTTTGTGATAGGCTAACTAGAGAAGAAACAAAACTTGCAAAGTATGAGATATCTTCTTCTTCCTCAAAAGCCTTAGTAGCATCCACCTCTACTAAAGAAAAATTCAAAAAGAAAGAAATGAGTCTCATAACTTGTACTCACTGCAAAAAGAATGGTCATTATGTGAAAACATGTTGGAAAAGACTACAACAACTAGAGACAACAATGAAGGATCAAAATATAGACACTAAGAAGCATATAGGAAAAGCCTTAAATGTTCAAGGCAAGACCATAAACACTACATAAAAATACTGGATTCTAGATTCAAGAGCAACTCATCACATGACTTCCTTAGATGAGTCATTCACTTCAATCTCCTCAAGTTCAACATGTAGCATAGAAGTTGGTGACTCATCCTTTATCCTAGTCAAAGGAAAATGTGACATATCCATTAATGGTGGTTATATCAATAATGTTCTCTATGTACCAAACATTGCAACAAATATCCTCTTTGTCTATCAGATTTGTACTTTTAGAAAAGGCAAAACAATTCTCTTCTCACCAATAGGAGTTGAGATAAGAGACTTTCAAGACCTAAAATCTCTCATAGAAAAATGAGATATTGATCACAACACTCACCTATTTCACTTCAAAGGATTCAAAAATTTAGAAGGGGCCTCCTGTTTTGTTGCACATGGAGATCTTGAAAGCAAAATTTGGCATGAAAGGTTTGGACATCTTAGTTATAACTACCTAAAGGAATTGAACACCCATGAAATGGTAACAAGATTACCTCAAGTCTCTTCTATTGATGGAGTATGTCTTGGATGTGCTCTTGTAAAGTAACATCAAGATCCTTTCCACCCAAGTGGTTCTCTAAAGGCCTCATACCCTCTACAGTTAATCCATAGTGACGTGATGGTCTTCCCAGAGCCTTCCTTCAAAGGAGCAAAATATGCTTTAACCTTCATTGATGATTTTTACATAAGAACTTGGGTCTACTTCCTAAAATACAAAAGTGATGTTGTATCATACTTCAAAATCTTCAAAGCCTTAGTTGAAAATTAGGCCTCTTGCAAACTCAAGCAAATTTGTATAGATAATGCGGGGGGGGATACTTCAATAATGAGTTCTCAATTTTTCTGTTAGGTCATGGCATAATTCATCAATATTATGTCTCCCATAATCCACAGTGAAATGGCATTGTAGAGAGGAAAAATAGTACTTTAAAGGAAATGGCAAATTGTATGCTCCACTCAAGAGATATTCCAATTTTTTTTGGGTAGAAGCAATTAATTGTGCAAACTATATTCAAAACCGCACACCTCATAAAGCTCTTGGCCATTTGACTCCCGAGGAAGCATGGACTGGCTCAAAACCTGATCTCTCTTTCTTCAAGATTTTTGGGTGTACTGCTTGGGTGCATATCCCAAAGAAGAAAAGGAAGGCTCTAGATAAGAAAAGTAAAAAGCTCATATTTGTTGGTTATTGTGAGGAAATGAAAGCATACAAGCTACTTGATCCCGCAACTCATGAGGTCTTTTTTCATAGGAATGTTCAATTTTATGAAACATTCCCTCATAAATATCCTCAACCATCCTCTTCCACCATTGATTCTCTTTAGCCATATCCAATGTTAGATCCTCAATATAATGAAGAACCCACTTTAGATATTAATGATCAAAATGACCAAGATGAGGATCCTATACTCCAAACTCCAACTCAAAGTCTTGCCACTCCAATTACTCCTTCCACAATGCCTAAATGGGCCCGCATCATTGTTGAAGAAGCAACTCCATACATCCAAAATCTTCCATCATCCAAATTAAGCAACTCCATATGCTCTGGTCTTGTTAGTCAATCCATTTCCATAGATCCTCAATCCTTCAAAGAAGCAACTGGTATTAAATAATGGGATGATGCCATGGAAAATGAATTCTCTTCCTTAATAAAAAACAAAACTTAGGATTTAGTTCCTCTACCTAAAGTAAGGAAGTTAGTTTGTTGTAAATGGATTTACAGAACGAAATATGGACCTAATGGAGAAATTGACAAACACAAAGCTCGCTTGGTAGCCAAAGGTTTCTCTCAAATTGAAGGGATTGATTATTTTGAAACTTTTGCACCAGTTGCCAAAATGGATTTTGTTAGACTGGTACTTGCTGTAGCTACTTCCCAAAAGTAGTCTGTTTTTCAAATGGATGTAAAAGTGCTTTCTTACATGGAGAATTAAAAGAGGAGATATTAATGGAACAACCTGCTGGATCCACTCAAGACTCCTCCCTTGTTTGTAGACTACAAAAATCTCTCTATGACCTCAAACAAGCTCCTAGAGCTTGGTATGAAAAAATGGACTCCTTCCTTCTTTCCTCAGGTTTTTCTCATTGTGAGTCTGATGCCATAGTCTACATTTGGAGAGATGAAGAGAAGATCACCTTAATTGTTCTCTATGTTGATGATCTACTACTCATTGGTAGTGACATTTCTCACATTCAGACTATCAAAGACTCTCTTTTTGAAAAAATTGAAATGGTTGATTTGGGTTTAGCTCATTACTTCCTTGGGATTCAAATAAATCAAAAAGATATAGGAATTTCATTATGTCAATAGAAACACACTCTAGACGTTATTCAATGGTTTAAGATGACTGATTGTAAGCGCTCTTCTACACATTTTCAGTCTGGAGTCACTCTAAGTACTTCCTACACATCCCCTCTATGTGATGCTACTATGTACCGATAGCTAGTAGGGAGTCTATTATACCTCACTCATACTCACCCAGATATTTCATATGTTGTTGGCTTGATATCTAGATTCTCACATCAACCTCATTTCAACCATTGGTAAGCAGTAAAAAGAATCCTCGCTACTTGCAAGGAACTACTCAATTTGGGCTCTTACACGACGAAAAATCCATGAATATCATTGGTTACACAGATTCTGATTGGGCTGGTTCAGTAGAAGATAGATGTTCAACTTTTGGCTATGTCTTTTATCTTGGTTCACCAATTGCTTGGTCATGTAAAAAACAAGCAGTAGCACTATCATCTACAGAGGCAGAATACATGGCAGTAGTTTTAGCAAGTCAGGAAGCTCTTTGGCTTTGTCAGATACTAAAAGAATTTGGTTTTTTCCATGACAAACCTATTACTATTTAGTGTGATAATCAGAGCACAATTCATATTGCCCATAATCTAGTTGATCATCAGCGTACCAAGAACATTGAAATTCACATGCACTTCATTCGACAACATATTCAGAGGGGAAATACACTTGGACTATATTCCCATAGAAAATTAAATTGCAGACATCTTCACTAAATCCTTTCCTTCTACACGTTACATTCAGTTGTGAGAGAAACTTGGAGTAAAGCAGATGCATTAGAAGGTACAAAAGAGATTTTCACCTCTCCTTTCTTCTTATTGTTTCTTTTTCTTTGGAAGATGGTTTTTTCCCATGTGTTTTTTTTACCATCTCTCCTATATGTAATAACATTGTATATGAGTACCTCATCAGGCCCAGTTGCCAGGACTCATTTTTTTTTTCAATGAGGACAATCTTCGCCATCCAAAGACATGCCTCTTCATTTTTCTTTTTGATAGATGGTTTTTTACCATGTGTTTTTTTACCATATCTCCTATATGTAATAACATTGTACATAAGTACCTCATCAGGCCCAGTTTTCGGGACTTATTTCTTTTTCAATGAGGATAATCTTTGCCATCCGAAGACATGCCTCTTTATTTTTCTTTTTGATAGATGGTTTTTTCCCATGTGGTTTTTGAGTACCTCATTAGGCACTGTTGTCGGGACTCATTTGTTACATTTACCCCTAGTATCACTTAAGGGGGGGTGTTAGAATAAATAATTATTCTCTTAAGTTCTACTAGGATAAACTTACTTGAGTTAACACTCTTCCATGAGTCAGGTGAACTTTCAGTTTAGACAAGTGAGTTGTTGTAATCCAACGGATCTCAATGATCAACTTTCCTATTTATACAAAGTTGATCCATGGAATAAATCAATCAGTTCTATTTGTCTCTTCAAATATTGTAATGCTTTGTAGTTCTACTTTTGGAAAATTTTAACAAGTAAAAAGTTTTATCTTATACTGTTCACCCCCCCTCTCAGTGTAAGCTTGTGTTCTTTAAAAAAATCATCAAAAATTACTCTCTTGCCATGCTACTTAGCTTTTCTTCACAAGAATCCTTTATTTTTTGAATTTCTCGATATATCTAGAACAAAAAATGGTGAGGCTCACCTCCTTATTGTGATAGTTTTTTTTTATCACACTTAGATCACTCATTTTCTAATCTTCTCCAAAGATCCAAAACAAGAAAAGTGATTCTTACTCTTAGTTTTTACTTGTTTCTGGCTCATAGTTGCTTTGTATACTTAGACTAATGGTTCTATTTATTATTATTTTTAATTGTTTATATATGATTGATACGACCCCACCCATACTACATCATGATCATATAGTGGTACTGTAATAGTTTGATAACTATGATTCTATTTATTATTATTTTTAATTGATTATATGAGATTGAAATGAGACCACCTATATTATATTACATTGTGACACTATTACAACTTGACAAGTATACATGTATTATTTGGTAATATTTGAACCTAGGTCTCCTTGAAAGTCAGGAATTTGACTAGTTAAACTTATACCTTTTGATAATGATTCTATTTATCATTATTGTTTAATGGTTTATATGGAATTGAAATAGATTGCACATTTGACAATGATTCTATTTATTATTACTTTTTATATTTTAATGAAGACGCCTCGATACAATTCAAAGTTGCATCATCTTTGCTTCTTTACTTGTAGTACCAACCTTTGGATTTCTTCTATAAAATTGCATTCCAATAGAAATAGGAATTAGTTGTAAATATTTTTGAAACTTCAATGAATTTTATAAATTTGTAGCCTAACATTCAATATTTCTTGCTTTATCTTGTTTTGGTTAGTTCAATTGTTATACAAATTTGTAGCCTTCATCTGTTATTGCTTACTATGCTCGTGCTTTATTTTATGCTCTACTTTTATACGTGGGAACAAAAAAAGTAAAAGCAAATTGCACACATAAATTTGAATCAAGAAAAACTACGAATGTTTATTCCATTACTATGCTTTGCAACTATAGTTATATATATAGTGCCTAGATGTTTTAGATTATCACTAAAAATCATCCAAAACACAAAAATAATTTATTTTTCAATGCCTCCCCAAAAATTAATCTTGTCTAGACCCAAAAAAACAAATATACAAGGCTTATGAGTGTTACATCAAATTTTATGAGGTTACATTATAATTTTTTCATCCATGCTCGTAATATATTTCTAAATATCATTTTAAAAGACCTCTAAGACGAACAAATCACTTTCAAAGAAATGTCATTTTTATATTGTAACATGCTCCTCATCCTCTTATAAAATCTACTCAACATTTCTTTCACTTTGCTCCATTTTATTATAGCCACCCATCTACAATCAACATGTAGTTTGTTGGTCATTTATCTTTATGCCAATAATATTTCTTACAATGATTGTTGCCACCATAAATTGCACATTGATGCATATCTCAAAATTGAGCTATCACATGTCTTGATCTACCACTATGATTGCAACTAATTATTTTAAAAATTTTAACCTTTACATAGGTTTTTCCTTTCATAAACCTAGTTTCTCCACTACCTCTTTGACCAACATAACCAATGTCTTCATTCTTTGGCCTTATGTTTGATTTTATGGGCTTTCTTATTCCTTGCCTATTCCTTCCCAATCCTTTGCCATCACGTGTCATTTTTTCATTACTTTATATCAAAAACCTTTGATGTGCTTTTCAAAGCACCCAATCTCTTCACCATCACTATGTTCTTCAACAACATGACATTTATCGTGGCCAACATAATAATCGATATCATTTTTTCAGCATGATGGTTATATTCAATACAAACAACACTATCAATGTTTAAGTTGATAGTATCACAAACAAAATATTTTCTTTGGATATCATCACTTGTGTCACAACAAACATTTACCACCATAGGCTTAACCTTCAACCTTTCATTGGTTTCTTTTAGCCTTTTACACTCCTTAAGCATGTCAAGAGTGATTAATACCTTGTATATCATCTTCACAATACCAACAAGAAATGTAGTACCATTCTTAAAAACGATCTTTACAAACATCAGCTTCTTAAGAATCATTTGTAAGCTGCACCTAAGTGGTGGTATTTTTTCATCTTCTCTTACTGTTTAAAAATAAAAAAACTTTATCTGGTGTCACACACTTTTGAGTTACTATTTTTTTTTTTTTTTCCACTTTACTTTTCTTATTTAATCAAGTAAATACTTATTCTCATAGTCTTTGAAACTTATCTTCCTTAATACAAAAGTGAGAAATATCCAAAACGACCAATCATACACTCCAAATCGTTAATAAAAAAAATCCTTATTTTTTTCCAGGAGGTGCGATTTGAAAGTTGGGGAGAAGGAATTAAAGTTTATTTATGATTATTTGTTCTCCAAGAAGAAAGACACGGCATTCAGCAAGTGGGGAACTGGAATGCGCCTGATAAACACTCTTCTGTTGACGAGAGACACAGAAAAATGGTCTCCAACATCATCAGTCGACCGCCAAAAGAGGTGTTTATGGGCTTATTCTAGTTTTCCACTTTCTGTATGCCGTACCCTTCCATTTAAAAAACAAATAATCATAAATACAATTTCTATCCTTCTCCCCAAGTTTCATATCTCACCTGCTGGCTTTAGTGATTCTTACCAGTGGATCTTGGGATGAAAAATCTGCGGGATTTCAGCTGTTCTCCGGCGGGCGTGTAAACTTTGATCACAGCAAAGGAGTGCAGACCTTTTAAGCGCTAATTTCGACATAATTTTCCGACTCACCATGCCAACTTGAGCAAAGCGTATCCTAACGGAATTATGAAACATCACAACCAGTGACCCCACATTAATGCTAAATGTCCAAAAAGGGGAGATGGCTGAGTAGTTGTCAGCTTATGTTTAATGATTTAGACATAAGCAGCGCATTTAGTCTTGGAATAAAGAAAGCTAATGGGAACCACGCCGGTTTGCTTTAGCTTTGAGAAAGAGGATGACATCAATAAAGATAAAGGATTGGTCGAGGACAGCTTGCTAATCATACATACATTGAATGTATTTATTTGATGCTTCCTCCAAAAAAAAGTGCAAAATATATGTTAAAGCAATCAATCTTCTTTACTACTTAATGCTTCCACTTTGATTATGATGAAAGGCATTATCTATAACTTCACTGGAACTTCATTGGAAGATGCTTAATGTTTATGAAAGGGAAGACACAATATATGAGATAAAAGGAGCGACTTCAATAAGCTTGTAAAAGGAAAACCACGAGTCATTATTATTATTATTTTTTTCTAGCCATATATGATTTACACTATATATTTATCGAGTAGTTTTATTTACTTATTTATATTAAAATAAGTATTATTTTTTAATTATATTTTATATTTTAATTGGTTATATAGAATTAAAATCAATTTTATTAGTATTACATTATAATTATATAGTTTTATTATAATAGTAATTAAATTTTGTATTTTTTTTTTTCTAAAGAGGCTGATAAACATGCTACACGCTTAACGCTATCAGTCAAAAATTCATTCTTGTCAAAACAAAGTGGGAATTCAAGCAAATAATTTACAGCTAATCAACATTGTTTTACAGAATTGATGGACAACAAAACTAACTGATTATGAGGCTCCATTATATGAGTTTAGCCACCCTTGGGACCGATTCCCACCCAACAGTAGCATCAAGAGAATTTGGTACTAAGTCCCTCCCCTGTCCATAAACAAATGGCTCTTGGATGGCAACAATTATCGAAGCTCCTAAATTATCCCAGGCATCAAGTCAAGGAGTTGGGGGAGAGAGGAATAGTCAAGTAGCCACGACCATCTTTGTAAAGACCTTGAGCTAGGATAGGAGTACAATTTGGGAGCAAGCATGACTACTATTTGGACTTGAACTGGCTTCGAGGAGTATCCTGCTCAAGAGGAACCCAATTAACAGTGCATGATGCATTCCCCCATTGATCAATAAGCTCTTGAAGATGAGTGAGCTCCATGGCCAACTTATTGGATTAAAAATACATAGATGAAATAATATTAGACTTCTCAAAAGCAAAGATGTGCAAAGAGGAAGAACACTTACCAAAGATATAATCATTTCTAATTCTCCATATGTTGAACACAATCGTCATATGAAACAAGTGCCACACTTCAAAGAAAATTGCCAAGAAGGGAGGGGGGTCTCCCAAATTATATGCTTCCACTCAAACATGGCGAAGGAATAGGGTCTAAAAAAGGAAAAAACCACTCCCAAAGAGAATGGGCACAAGCACAAACCCAAAAAAGATGGATAAAATCTTCAAATTGAAGAGAAAAAGGGCAAGAAGGGTTAGGGATGCCTAAATGCTAGAGATGCTCCCCAACAGGAAACCCTTGGTGCAAAATACTCCATGCAAAATAAGAAATTTTGGGCTCCAAAAAAGGAGCCCAAGCAGTCTGGAACCTGCACATCCAAACAAGTCGAGCGGAGAAGATCTTCTTTTAGCTTTCTTGATTTTTTAGTTTTAGTTGGTTATATGAGGTCAAATGAGATGCATTACAACAAAAACTATATATTATTGAGGCTAGTGTGAGAAACCCCTACGATCGACACTCAAGGCTGGGCATCCCCATCCCAATCATGACCTCTGATAAGGGTGAGAGTTGAGGTTATCAATTGGACCAAACACACAACCATACACACCCACCCCCTCACACACTCACCCACATCGGGGTTTGAACCTTGCAATTATATGGGATTGAAATAATCTACTAGTATTATATCATGAACATATAGTTGTATTACAACAATTTTATAAGCATGCATGTATTTTTTAGCGTGTTAAAATAATTCAACAATTATAAATATATTGCCTAACAAAATTAAAATCTAAGTCTTTTCCTTAAATTTTTTTGAAAAATATAATCAATTGAGTTATTACTATATTATATATATATGGATGGTCAATTGTATGATAAAAGTATTGTAAGAACTTATCTAAATTTATATTTCCATCTAAATAATTAGATATATTAATTCAATTAGTTAATTTCTTTTATTTCTTAGGATAGACTTAGATTCAAATTTTATTAAATGATACATGCATAATTATGAAGCTATTGTAATACTATTAATGGCCATGATGTAGGGTTAATTCAATTCCATATTACCTATTTAAAAAAAATTAAACAAATAAATAAGTCAAACTACTCCTTCCCTCAATAATTTTGATGTTGGGGTTTTGTATTACGGAGAATGAGGGTTTCAACAGAGGGTAAACTGTAAATTTTTATGGCTATTAATCAATAGAGCACCTCTTGGGTAGTGTGGAGGTTGAGTCTTTGAGCACAAGCAATGAAGAACAATGAAAAAAAACCTTTGGAGCCCTTTGGAGCCACAGATTTAGGGGTTTTGTGGGCCTCATGGAGGGTTTTCAAGAATCCAACATGATCATGCAAATATTATGCTCAATAGGGATAATATTCAATGTATTGAATCAAGTGAGCAACAAGCAAGGCAAACATAGGAAAGTAATATCCAATATTCCTTCATGCATGTGGACCAACAAATCCAACAGAATGAATAGGTATTGAACAAAAATGATCACCCTTTTCAATTCATAGCACAAAATAAGGAGTAAGGGCATCCTATTTGAACAAGGGCTAAAATGAAATAGAAACAAGATTCAAGAGATGGATCAAACAAAGGAAGATAACATGTTGATGGCAGATTTAAATCTCGATAAAGCTACAACTGGATCAAGGGCACACTAAAAAATAATCAGTCATAAAAAAAAATTTGAAGGGGTGGAGCCCAAGGACCTCCCTCCAAAACTAAATTTTAAATAAGCAATCTATGCAAGACCACTCCAAATAAGAGGGAGAAATAACCAACGACTACCAAGGAAACCACTAAAGATGTCGAAAACCGATCAAAGGAAAACAAATATGGACTGCATGAAAGAAACTAATGGATCCCCATTAGTGAAGTTGGTAATGGATTATATCTAGGGTGAATAGACACTATGGAGAGGAGAGGACTAATTTATCGATTCATGATATTTAGATCGAATCTTCTTATCGTCAAGCAATGGGCTACCAAAAACTAGAGAACTAAAGGTGAGATCCAATTATCTGCTTACCCTAGTGGTTATTTCCTTGCTATTTTTATCACTGAAAAAGATAAGGAAAATATTTTTCAAGGGGGTCATGGTTCTTAGGTAGAGAAAGGCTTTTCACGAAGCCCTGGCATACCAAGTTCAAAACTGAGGAAGAAATACCATTAATTACACCTATTTAGGTCCGTTTATTTGGCATCCCAATAGAATACTGGAATCCAAGTGTATTAGCTACAATTGAAAATTCTTTAGGAATTTTCATGATGATAGCTAATAGCACTGAACAATTGGATCATATGATTTATGCAAGGATTTGTGTTCTAATTGACTTTAACAAACCACTTCTAGAGAGTATCACCTTACAAGATGGGGAAAAAGTATGGGAGCAACAAGTAGACAATGGAAATATCCCTTTTAGATGTAGAATTTGTCATGAATATGGCCATATAGTAAAATATTGTCCTCATAATATCCCTAATAAATAGAAAGAGGATGGGGATTTAGTAGGGTTTCAATCCCCAAACAAAAGAATATTAAAAAAAAATAACACCAAAAGATAAAATAGTAAGTTCACCTAACACCTTTGAAATTCTCTCTACAAAAGAGCAACTAGATGATGAGGATGACAATATGGAAACAGTAATTAAGGAAACACAGTTTAATGAAGAGAATGAACATGAAGGAATGGATGATGAAATCAGAATAAAAGAAATTGCCCTAATTTTGAGAAATAACCAAGGAGAGCCATCTCAATTAGCAATAGACCTTCAAGAAAAGAACAACATAGAAAATTTAAATAAGTGCAAAACTAAAATCTAGATTCAACTAAAAAACAAGTCAGTTCCTCAAAAATATCACATGCCAACAACAGTGTCTTGGTTCTAAGTAATAATTTTATAGCCTTGATAATAATGAAGCAAGATACAATTAAAAAGATGAGGATGGATATAAACCAAAAGGTAGGATGTAAATCCAACTAGCATCATCTAGTAGAGGAAGACCAAGAGTTAATTGAGGAGGGTAAGGTAACAGTTCTTACCCAGTTCTTCAAATTTGGTTAATTATGAAGATTATCACTTGGAATATTAGGGGACTTAAAGAAATTCCTTCTAAACAATAAAAAAATATAAGAATGATTCAAACAAATTAGCCTCAACTTCTTTTTCTTCAGGAGACAAAGGTTTCATTTGAAGAAATGGAAATAATATCAAAAAATATGTGGCCATCTAGTAAACTAGTATCCCTCAACACCTAAGGGACCTCGAGAGGAGTGTCATGTATTTGGTACCCAAAGGAAATTACAGTACAATACATGATGGGAAGTAGGATATTGCTAGTAGTGGATACCTAAAATAAAGATTCAGATCAGGTTATACTTTATATAGATGTCTATATTCCATGTACCATAGAAGAAAAATGAACAATATGGAGAAATATAGCTTTTACTACCTCTCAATTCCCTAAAGCTTGGGTTATGATAGGATGATATTTTAACTCTATCCTTTCTTTAGAAGAAAAAAATGAAGTAGGAAGTTGGATGGGATTTCAGAACTCATGAGTGAGTACATTGTCAACCTTCATCTAGCAGATATCAAGCCAACCAATGGTTTGATGACTTGATCCAATTCATGTATTCTTGAAATGCTAGATAGGTTCTTTCTTTCAGATAATTTTTTTATACAAGGACACGTCCCCCAAAAAAATCTTAAATAATGTTATATCTGATCATTGGCTAGTTTTAATTGAATTTTAGAGAACCAAGGGTAACCCGACTCCATTTCACTTTTAGCTAATGTGGTTGAGAGATGAATATCTCAAATCAAGGATACAATAGTGTTGCTAAGAAGGCAATCCAAGACATGGTACTAATATGTATTATTTTTTTAAAATGTTGTAGTATATTAAATATAAGATAAAATATGAATTAGGAGGAATTTGGATATGTTAATTAGGGCAAATCAAGCATATAATAGAAGATTTGGCAAGTTGAAACAAAGTATGAATTTTTAAAGTAGAGAAGGATGTTGACCTCTTGTAGTAGTAGCAACCATTGTATTATTTTACCACTGACTAATGGTTTGTTCATGAGGTTTCTAATTGTAGTGTGATTAGTGTGAATAAATACTTGATATCTAGCCTTGGGTTTAATTTGCACTATAGGTGTTTTATGAATTAATAAAAATATTTTTCATAGGACTATCCAAACTACCTAACTTGTTTCAGCCATATTTCACTCATCCAAACTCGGATTGATCTAAAATTTTGAGGGTAGATTTTTGATAAACTCTATAACATCTCCACAACTTTTTAGATCATTTGGATCAATAGAGATCCTAGTGCATCCCTATGTGTGAACAATATTTTTGGTAAGCGACTGTGTGAGGGTTTCATTTGGGTTGAGTGCAAGCAACTCTAGAGATTATTTTTTGAGGCCTTCAGGCCCTAGTGGCCAATATTTATGTGGTTTTTGCTCAATATTTTAGCAAGATATGTTGCAAGGGACCCAATATGGGTTAGAAATTTATCTTTCAATAGATCAAATTGTGAACTTGATTGACAATGGCTTTCAATTTGCTATACAAAACAAAAGTGAAAAGCATACCTTTCCTCGATGTCTAGGGCATGGTTTAAAGAGATTACGAAACAAGTTTCAAGCAGTTGATCAAAAAATGGTTCAAATCTCAAGCAAATCTGGTGCTAAGGTGCACCCCCAACATAAATCCATAATGGAAAGCCCTTTCAAGAGTAAGGATTTTCAAGACTCGATCCCAAAAATAAAATTTAGAGATGTCCTCCATGGTCAACCTTAGACTAATGCAAACATTAATATAAGAGCTTCCCATATACCTCTAAGAATACCTAAGATTGATCCAAGAAAAACTAAGTCAATATGTCTTAGAGCAGCTGATGGAACTCCTATTGTTAAGCTTGATATGGGCAAAATTTAGACTAGCATTGAAGATATGGAAAAAAGAGGACTAATTTGTCATTGTTTTTGTTTTCGTCGAGCCTATCTACTTTCAAAGTTTGGGCTGCAAAAATATGGAAAACTAAAGGTGAGTTACAAATATCTATTTATCCAAATGGTTATTTTCTTGTTTTATTTTCTAATAATGAAGATAGAGAGAAAACATTTCAAAGGGGTCCCTGGTTCTTTGGAAGGGTAGGATTTTTTATGAATACCTGGCATACTAACTTTAAAGTTGAAGAAGAGATGCCTTCTACAGGTCCTGTGTGGGTTAGACTCTTTGGCCTCCTAATTGAATTTTGGAATTTGGTTGTTTTTTCTTCAATCAAAAACTCTTTGGAAACTTTTATGATGACTGTTAATTGTACTAAAAAAATTGAATATATTATTTATGCTCAGATTTGTGTTTTAATGGATTTTGATAAACCCCTATCTAAAAATATCACATTACAATTTGGGGAGGACACTTGGGAGAAAGTAGTGGACTATGAGAACATTCATTTTCATTGTAGAATTTGCAATGAATATGGTAATTTGGCTAGTGTTTATGAAGATACAAATTCAACAGGTTTTTAAATGCCTAAGAAAAAGAACACTATGAAGGATCAGTCAAATTTATCAGCTAATATGTTTGAAATTCTTTCCACAAATGATACCCTAGGTGAAGAAGAAAAAATAATAGAAACAAAAATCTTAGAAACACAATTTAGAGATGAAAGGAATAACTCGGAGATAAACCAACAAATCAAAAAATTTCAACATAAAAAAGAGGGAGAAAATATACACAAGAAAAGCAATCTTTTAAATGTTGAGACTTCAAATAATACAGGTCCCAAGATAGACTCTGTTGAACCTTCCAGAAACACTTTGGATTTGTACATGCATTCTTCAAGGTTAGAAGACATCCCGAATTCAATTGGAGTAAGTCAAGAAATAGGAAAAAAAAACTAAATATGGATTCCAATCAAAAGGCAAGTCGCAAGACCAATCAACATCATATGGTAAAAGAAGGTGAAAATCTTGTAGAGGAAGGTAAGATTAATTCCCTTACCAGCTATTTTAGCCTTGGTATATTTGAAGATCATCACTTGGAATATTAGAGGACTCAAAGGGAGTCTTTCAAAACAAAATAAAATTAGAAGAATGATTCTAGAAAACAATCCACATATTGTTTTCCTTCAATAAACGAAGATGTCAATAGAGAAAATAGATTCTATTGCTAGTAAAATCTAGCCAGCTGGAAAAGTTGTTTCCTTCAGTTCCCAGGGGACTTTTGGTGGTATTTCTTACCTTTAGGTCTCAAAAGAGGTAGTTATTCACCATATGGTTGGCAATTGGGATATTTTGGCTATAACTATTCAAAGTAGACATTCCAACCAAATTATGCTTTGCATAATTATTTATGCTTTGACTTCTTTGGAGGAAAAGAGAAGACAGTGGAAGGATATAACTTATATTATCTCTCATTTTCCTAAATCTTGGATCTTGATAGGAGGATATTTCAATACCATCCTATCTCTTGATGAGAAAATGGGGGAAAATAGAAATTTGGATAGGTGCATTAACCTCATAAATGAATATATTACAAACCTACATATTGTGGAAATCTATCCAGATAATGACCTTATGACCCAATATAACAGAAGGCAAGGCTTACCTTGTATCATAGAAATATTGGATAGGTTCCTACTCTCTGACCATTTCTTAATCCATGGTCACATTCCTAAAGTGAATACTCTTAACAATGTTGGTTCATATCACTAGCCAGTCATGATGAAAATTTGTAAAACCAATGTGAGTTTCTCTCCTTTTTTATTTCAGTTAATGTGGCTTAGAGACAGTTCATTTAGACCTCGAGTCCAAAAATGATGGAAGGAAGGTAAATCAAGATATGGGACTAAGATGTCTATTTTACCAAAATGTTACAATATATTAAATCCAAAATCAAGACTTGGAACTGGAAGGAGTTTGGGGATGTTCATAAAAAAACATGAAGTTATTGCTCAACTTGAAGATTCGAATAAGAAAATTCGTTTAGATGGCCTCATAGAGAGTAGAATTACAGATGAAATTAGACTCACAACTCAGTTAGAGGAATGAGAAAAAAGATAATAACTCTTATGGAAGCAAAAATCTAGAATTCAATGGCTCAAATAAGGAGATCAAAACACAAATTTCTTCCACAAATCTCTTCTAGCTTGAAGATCTCACAACTTTATTTCTTTCCTAAATTTAAATTATGGAGATGTTTACACTTAGGATGGCATAAACTCTATTGTTGAGAATTACTTTTCCAATATTTTTGACTCGACTTCTCAACAAAATATCCTTTAAGCGATCCCTTCTCTTATCACTTCTGATGAGAACTCTATTTTGACTGCTTTTGTTACTATTAATGAGCTTCAACAAGTATTTTTTAAAATACAAAAAGATAAAACCCCAGGTCCTAATGGTTTTCCTATTGAGTTCTATGAAGAGTTTTGGGATATCGTTAATGTTGATTTATTAGAGGTGGTGAAAGAACCTAGGGAAGCCAAATAATTTTTGAAGATTATCAATAAAACTTATATAAATTTTGTCCCTAAATCTCAAGAGTCTTATCATATATCAACTTTTAGACCTATTGCTTTATGTAATATTCTTCTCAAAATCATTACTAAGATCATGGCAGAAAGGTTGAAGCCTCTTTTGCATAAGATTATTTCCCCTTAACAAGGAGGTTATGTGGAAGGGCTTCAAATAGTGGATGAGATAGTTCTTGCTTTAGAATCCATCCATTCCATGGAAATGCAAAAATCTCCTATGTTCATTCATTTAGACTTATCCAAATATTATGAAAGAGTGGATTGACACTTCCTTATCAGATTTTTGAGGTAATTTAGTTTCTCTCAAGATTGGATGGACTAGATTATGGGTTGTATCTCTTCAGTATCCTACTCAATTCTTATCAATGGTAGACCTTCATAATTATTCCCAGTTTTTGGAGGTATTAGGTAAGGTAATCCCCTCTCCCCTTATTTATTCATCATTCTTGTTGAATACTTGGGTAGAGAGAC
Organism: Wollemia nobilis; assembly: GCA_028583015.1. Classification (NCBI taxonomy): domain Eukaryota; kingdom Viridiplantae; phylum Streptophyta; class Pinopsida; order Araucariales; family Araucariaceae; genus Wollemia; species Wollemia nobilis. Next base: position 12,974,856 of record JAQPPZ010002969.1, on the reverse strand, counting down.
ATGAATACCCTTGCTGGAGTTACCATTGCTCATGGAGCTAGGCCTATCTCTCATATTTAATTTTTTTATGACTCTACTATGTTCGGTAAAGCTCCTGTTAAGGAAGCTTCTAAAATTAAGCAAATCATTAGATGTTTTTATAAGACCACCTGGTAATTGATCAACGAAGACAAGTCTAAAGCCATTTTATTTCACTGCTCTATCGGATAAGAATCCATGGTCTTGGATAAATTAAGATATAAAAAGAACTTTCTTCTAATCACTTATTTAGGCATCCCTATCAATACTCAAATATAAAAAAATAAATACTGGAATTGGTTGTTGGACATAGTTAAGAAGAAAATTGGAAAGTGGACCAATAGGTGGATTTATTTTGGGGGTAGAATTACATTGGTAAAATTTGACATTCAAACTAAACCTATTTATGTTATATTGTGTTGAATGTCCTAAAGGTTATTCTTCAAGAATTAGATCAAATTAATCATAATTTCAGAGTGGTACTAAGGAGAAGAGAAAATGGGCCTTGGTGAAATACACACTTTATGTCTTCCTAAGAATGAAGGAGGGTTAGGTTTTTGGTCTGCTATTAATAAAAATAAAGCTTTAGATGCTAGATTATATTGGAGGATTTTACATAACACCAATGCTCTTTGGGCCAATAACTTGTGCTAAATATACTAAGAACAAAAGTCCTGAAGACCTTGTTCACTATTAGTTGCCTACCAAAGGTTATCCCATTTTAGCGATTCATAAAACTAGTGAGGATTTGATAAAGAAAAAGTTGTTTTGGATCTTTCATAATTGTCAACAGGCAAATTTTTGGACATATTCTTGGGATGGTCACCAGCTTTTGATAACTCAGTTTCCTAATTGAATACCTTGCATGTTGGATAAAGGTGGCTAATTACTGTCGATACCATATTGGTAATTCAGAGGTTGGTAGATATTGGATCCCTATTAAGGACTGGCCTATTCAAATTCTAGAAATACAAAGACAAGACATCCAACGCATCCTACATATGATATCTCTCTCTTGGTCCCATGATAAAGATTGTTTTGGATGGAACAACACTACTAAGGGTGAGTATTCAGTTGCTCAAGGTTATTTGGCCTTATGCCATAATAATCCCAACCAATATTCTGACATATTTTCTTAGTTGTGGGCTAAAAATATATGGCTAATGTGAGGTTCTTTACTTGGATTTTATTGCATCGTAGGGTGCTAACTGGTGAGCAACTTATGAAACATGATTTTCATGGCCCTTTTAGATGTGAAATGTGTGGAGAGAATGTGGAAAATCTTAGCCATCTATTTATTGAGTGTAGCTTAGCCTCTGAGATATGGAGGATAGTGGCCATATTTTATTTTGAATATACATGGTGGAATTGGTAGTTGCCACAAATCCAGGCAGGCTGTCTGGCTTTTATGGCCGCCATAGTATTATATGTTGTCCACCCAAAAATCCACCACACAGTTCTTTGTGCATTCCGCCCCTATAACCACCATGCCACAATAATTTTAAATATTTTACACCGCTAAAAGCACCAGGAAAGGGAAAAGCGTTCAGTCCGACGAATGGCCATCTTACTTGACTTATAATCATCCAATTTTTTACTTTGAGCAGCTTTGGAGGGATTGGCCTAAACAAGAGGGTGTTGATCATTTTGTTAGGCAGTTAGTTTATATGGGTTCTGCCATTCTACATTGGAATATCTAGAATGAAAGGAACAATAAAATTTTCAATCAAGAAAGAAAGGATATTCACTATATCTAGTAAAAGATCATTGCCAACTTAGTTGAATCAGTCCAACAAATATTTAATAACCCCTAAAACTTCCACCAAATATGGGATCAAGTGATGCAAATATTAAAGATTAACTCTTCTAAGGACAACCGACTTAAATTGAATGTGAATAATTGCATTATGGATAGAAAAAGGATTTGGCAGCTTCCTCCTAAGGATTATGGAAAAGTCAATACCAATGGAGCTTCTAGGAGGAACCTTGGAAAAGCTAGTATAGGAGGAATTAGGAGAATTTCAGATGGCTCCCTAGTTTTCACTTTTGTTTAGAATTTGGGTATCCTTTCCAATAACCTTGTTGAGGGGTATGGTATCCTTAGAGGCCTTCAAGAGGCTGCTAAGGTTGGATGGGAAAATGTGTTGGTTGAATCTGACTCTCAACTCATGATTAATCTTCTAAAGACTCCTAAGAATCATAAGGTTGATTGGAGAATAAAAAGAATTGTTGAGAAGATTCAATTAATCCAGATGGGATTTTTTAAAGTTGATTACAATCATGTGGTCAGAGAACATAATAGGAATGTTGATGCTTTAGCTAACTGGGCATTGGAAAAAGGTGATATTACTTGCTACAACCACCCTCCCAGATGGCGGGCTTCACAAATTAGGGAATCTCTAATTTTTATCCTTTCTTTGGATGGCTCTAGTACTAGAGGTACCTAGTTCCTTTTTGCTTTGTTTTTGCTTCTCTTTGGTTCGGTCAGGGTATTTTAGTTCCCTAGCTCAGACATATCTTTCTTATGTTTCCTTTGTTGAATCTTGCCTTAAAAGTATTTTGGCCTAGAAAGGTCATAGTTGTGTTTTGTTTTTTTGTGTTTTTGTGAATTTTTTCTTTTTTTGTGTGTTTTTGTTGTTTTTCATTTTTTTTTTGTGTTTTGTGTTTTTTTTTTAAGTGTTTGTGTTGTTTTTTTGTTTTTATGGTTTTCTTATGTGTTTTGTATTTTGTGGTTAGTTTTTATTTTTTATATTATTTTTATTTTTTTTAGATTTTTGTTGTTTTTATGCTTTTATGTTGTTTTTGTTTGTTTTGTGGTTTTTTTTTTTGCATGTGCTTTTTGGTTTGTTTGTTTGTCTTAGTTTTTTGTATTTTTGTTTTGTGTTTGTTTGTTTTTGTTTTTGCTTTTGTTTTTTTTGTTTTAGGCATGCTCATTGAGTGTGCCGAAGGGGGCAATCCAAGTGTGAGCCCTGGGAATTTTTGGTGGAATAGATACCCCTACCTCCTTGGGGCTACCCAAAAGTGGCATCCCATTTGGGGTGGTTTCCACAAAAAAAAAAAATAGGGCAAAAAAAGGGAAGCTCTAACCTGACTTGAGGAGCTGAATGAGCAAATTCGTCTTGAGTGATTCATAGAAAATAGGGTTAAGATAGAAATTAATATTTTAACCTAGATGAAGAAATGGGATAGAAGATAAGAAATAATTTGGAAATAAAAGTCAACGATTCAATGGCTACAAGAAGGAGACTAGAATGCAAGTTTCTTCCATAATTCTCTCCTAGCCTGAAGAACTCATAACTTTATCCTCTTATTGAAAAAATAATTAGGATATATAGTCCATGCTTGGTAAGGCATGTCTTCATTAATTGTGAATCAGTTTTCAAACCTCTTTAGAGCCCAATTCCTTGATCCAAAAACTCAACAAGAAATTTTGAAGGCAATACTTGTTCTTATTTTTTATGAGGAGAATGTGGCTCTAACTACTCCTATAACTAAGAAGGAACTAAAAAAGGTAGTTTTCAAAATACAAAAGGGGAAAACCCCAAGTCCAGATGGTTTCCCTATTAAATTTTACCAAGAATTTTGGGATGTTTTGTAGGATGACATTCAAGAGGTGGTAGAAGAGGCTAGAAAGGCAAAAGATATCCTCAAAGATATCAACATGACTTTTGTATTTCTATTTCCAAAATATCAAAAGTATATAACATTACTACATGTAGACCAATTGCTTTATGTAATGTTATTCTAAAAATCATTTCAAAGATTATGTCTAAAAGGTTCAAATCTTTGCTTCACATGATCATCTCTTCAAGGGGGATTTGTTAAAGGGTGACAAATAGTGGATGAGATAGTGTTAGCCCATGAAGTAATTCAATCTATGGAAGCTCAAAAATCCCCATCCATGTTTATTAAATTGGATTTGTCCAAATCATATGATAGGGTGGATTGGCACTTTCTCATCCAAGTTTTGGAAAATTTTGGATTCTCTCAAGAATGGACAAAATGAATCAAAGGTTGTATATATTTAGTTTCTTATTCAATTATTCTTAATGATTGTCATAATCAATGGTTCTTAGCTTCTAGAGACATAAAATAAGGATACCCTCTTTCTCCTTATTTTATTATCATCCTCGTAGAATGTTTGGGAAGGGCTTTCACTAAGAATCGAGATTGTTAGAAGTTAGAAGGAATCACTATAGCTAAAGGAGTCAGAGCTATCACTCATTTACAATTTGTTGATGAATTCACTCTTTTGGGGAAAGCAAAAATAAAGGAAGAAAACTCAATAAAGCTAATTCTTCATTGTTTCACTAGAGCCTTAGGGCAACTAATTAATGAAGATAAATAAAAAGTACTTTTTTTCATTGCTCAACCAAAAAATAAATTTTGATAATTGATAGATTGGGATTCAAAAAAATTCTCTTCCAATTAAATACTTGGGTGTTCCAATTAATCTAGGTAGCCACAAAAAGAGCATTGGAGTTGGTTATTAGAGAAAGTGAAGAACAAAATTTGTAGTTGGACCAATAGATGGATATCATCAGGAAGTCAAATAACTCTTATCAAATCAGTTCTTCAATCTATTCCTATCTTTGTTTTAGTAATATTGACCATCCCCAAGTTAGCGCTCAATGAACAAGATAAAATTATCCAAATATTTCTATGAAGAGGTTCAAAAATGGAGAAGCAATGGGATCTAGTAAGGTGGGAGACTCTATGTTTGCCTAATCATGAAGGGAGTTTAGGTCTTATATTGGTAGTCAATAATAATAAGGCTTTGATAGCAAAATTATATTGGAAATGGATTAGCCACCCCAATGAGTTATGGGCCAAAAATATTAGATCCACATATGCAAAAATAAAGACCCGTTTGACTTAATTCATCATAAATTGCCTTCTAAAGGGTCCCTAATTTTAAAGGTCCTAAAAATTGGAGTGGAGTTGATAAAGAAAAAGCTCTTTTGGATAGTACAAAATGGTCAAAAGATAATTTTTTGAATAGAATATTGGTACGAATACCTTCTATTGTCAATACAACATCTAGAATTGAGGTCTATAATGGATAAAATGCATAGGATGAATTGGATAAAATTTGCCAAATATTATACCAATAATAAAAGAAATGTAGAGGTGGGAAGATGTTGGATCCTAGTAGAATAGTTCAGGATGATTGTATTGGTTGGAATAGTTCAGGGTATGATGAGTACACTATTTCTTAAGGTTACTTAACCTTAATCCCTATTAATCCCCATTAGGGTCAAAATATTTTGAAGCAGTTATGGGCTCAAAAATTATAACCAAATATTTGATTTTTTAGTTGGTTGTTGCTCCATAAAGGGGTTATCATAGGGGAGCAGCTTATGAAGAAAGGCTTTAATGGACCCTTTCAATATGTAATGTGCTGGGATAACAATGAAAATTTTAACCATTTGTTTATAGAATACCCCATAGCTACAACATTATGGAAGAATATGGCTTCCCTTATAAATTTAAGATGGTCCAATGAACAATCCATAGAACAACTATGGATATATTGGAGCAAAAAAGAAGGAAAATATCGGTATGTGAACCAAATAGTTTGGATAGGTATGACTATTCTTCCTTGGAGCATCTAGAAGGAGCAAAACAAATGAATGTTTCAACAAGAAAGTAGGGACATCCACTATGTCTTTCTAAACACCTTAGAAAATGTGGGAGAGATTGTCCAGTATTTATTAACTCATCCACACAATTTAAATCAACTATGGGAAAAAATGATGGCTTGATTAAATATAAGAAATTGATTAACCCAACACAAAAGGGAAAAAAGGACTAGTTAAATGATGAATAGAAATCAACAATGGCAACCTCTCCCAAATAACTTCATAAAATTCAATACTGATGGAGCATCCAAAGGAAATCCTAGAAGAGCTAGTATAGGAGGGATAGGTAGATTGGAGGATGGTACTCCAATTATACTTTTGCAAAAAAAAATAGGAATTCTATCCAATAACTTAGTTGAAGGGTAGGGTATTTTGAGAGGTTTGTAGGAGGCTCTAAAGATAGGGTGGAGAAGTGTTATTGTTGATTTAGACTCTCAAGTTATGATCAATTATATAAAATCAACTTTTAGGGTCTAAGAAGGTGGATTGGAGAATCCAAAAGTTTATGGATAATATTAGGTTAATCATAAAAAATTCTTGGGAGGTTTTCAATCATGTGCCTAGATAACAAAAAAAAGTGGCAAATGCTATGGCAAATTAGGCTTTTGACAAAGGAGATTTTAAGTGCTATGGTTATCCTCTTAGGTGGTGGATATAATTATAGACACTAAAATCATGTCAATACGATTAAGCGATTGAAATTGACTAATTAGCATCATATGCCCCCCTAGGGCAACCCTCAGAGGTTACATAGTGGTTTTAACCACTTTTTCAAGGTTTTGGAAGGTTTTATCCCAATTTTGGGAAGTTTTGGCTCCATAAGCATGATCGTCCCACCCTGGGATGAATATATATCATGGCCATCCCACCCAAGGATGGCAATAAGCAAACCATCCTAGGGTGGGATGGCCAAGGTCTTTGACCCAGAAAAAGTTAAATTTTGGACAAATGGCATCCAGAAACTACCATTTATCCTACCTATTCGAGCATGCATATAAGAGGGCATAAAATAATTATGACATGTTGCATAAGGGAGTCCAAAAGGGGAGATTTTCTTCCCCTTCCAATGCATGCCCCACTTGGACCAAATGGCGCCTCTTGACATGCATGCCCTCGCATGCCCTTTTTCCCAAAGGCCCCCTTTGGCTATAAAGTGGATCCATTTTCCACCCCAAGGGAGAGAGTATTTTTGATACATAGCAACAAAGTGCTACCAAGATTTCCCCTCACCTTTTGTGCCCTTTTCCCCTCAAAATATCTACCTAGCGAAGGAGGTTTGCGAGTGATCCAAGAGGCACAATTTATTTACAAAACTAAACCAATTGAGTGAATTTCATCACCAAATTTGATGAAAATACCTATGATAGTGTTTTGGACCAATTCACAATGGAATTGGTGGTAAAAAGTCATTAGAGTTGGTGGTCATTCCACCTGAGGACGACCCCTAAACTGTGACACTGCCATTCGTCCCCCTGGGATAAATAAAAATTCATGCATGATTTCTTTACTATTTTTATAGGTATATTATAGGATGTATCATGAAGCTACTATCCAAATTTCATGCAATTGGGAGCTATATTGAGTGAGATATTGTATTTTTAAGTTTTTATAGGCTTGTAGGGTCCATTAGAAGGTGCATAGGGATATGTGCATTATTTTACAAATATAACCATATGGGTCTTCTTAAAATCTCATTTTATGTATTCTATCCAATTTTCATGCATTTTTGATATGTTTAGGGCCAAATATTTCTTATCTTGGGTTTTGTAGGATTGAAAAGAGCACTGCAAATGTGACACATCATTGGATGCAATTTCTGTTCTATTTTTGGTGAAATATTCCCAAAACCATATATTTTACATACCTCTAAAATTTTGAGTCATTTGGAGTTGTTTTAGATAGGCATCTTGCATATTCATGTTTTCTAGCCTTTTAGTGCTTGTGGGGTTTGCATGTTTTCAATATATGCACTTGCTATTTAACGATTCTGGTTTCCTTGTGTGTAGGTGTAGGTCATATAGTGTACAAGGAAGGAGCATAATATCAAAGAACAAAGTGGCAGTATTGTAGGACTGCCCACTTCGATTGTGGGTACAAGGAAGAACATTGGAAGTGCATGCGAGTTACTCGATCCTTGGGCATAAATTTGTAAAAATTGTATCAATATAGATATCATATGGGGAAATCTATGTAACTATGGCTTTGATCCATCAAATTAATAAGAAAGAAGCTCCATTCATTTCATTTCTTGCATTTTGGTCATATTTCCACGTTTACTTGCATGCTTCCATTTTGATGCTTATAAGCCATTAGAGATAGATGCATATTGTTCTTCATCATTATGTGCACTATTTTTTCCCTGATTTAGTTGTGATCAATGTGGTACCCTATTCCTATTGATTTTCTAAAGGTTTAACCTTGGTTTTTACTTGGTTTTTGTTGCAGGTGTTGGTCGTTCTGACCTGAAACAACATCTAGACTGCTATTCATGCCACCCTGGGACAATCATACAGTCATCCAACCCTGGGAAAGCCATAAAAATAGCAGCTATACCACCCTAGTACAGCCACAAAATAGATACTTTTCTGCTCAGATTCCAGAAACAACAAGTTCCCCGGGTGATAAGGTAGGTGCCTAAAATTTTAGTTTTCTGCTACACAGTTAGAAATTGCTAAAACTTGATTTTTCTTGCATGCTTTGTTTGATAGAAAGGTAGAAAGATAGTTTCCTTTTCTTATAAATGTAAAAATAACACAAAGAGAAGAAAAATACAAAAGAATTTAAGTATGAAAGCACGAGGATACGGAAACAAAAAGGAATATGCCACAAGAACAAGAAATAACGTATGCAAATCGACACAAGATAAAAGCAATAGAAATATGGTAATCTCTTTTATTGATACACTTTACAAATTGTGTTACAATACATATCCTTACTTTTTAGGGGATAGGAGAGTCAAATGTGTTTCTTGTCACAAGATCCATGGCTAACAATCCTTCTTCCGCGTGCACACATGTAATATGGGCAGACCAAAACGTCGCCACCGTTGTTGTATGTGATTATTTGCTCTTTCCTGCTCCTCTGCTATAGGAAACCTGCGTTCAAAGAAATAAAAAATATTAATAATACCTGTAGACCAAATGAAACATATATTTCCCACAGCCTATTGTCAGTGTATGCATGAAAATAATAAAATGACTATCAAATAAACTCTGATTGACCTAAAAATTTTATAGAAGCATAAAAATATCATCATAAGACCATTGCAAAAAGAATAGTCTGAAAATTCCTCACAGATCTGTACTCGCTCCAGGGTGGGACGAATAGGACTGTGAGAATTGGCCAAAAAAGCACCCTATTCAATGTCCTACTTAGGAAGCTCCAAAAGACCTATAAACTTGGGGTTAGCTAATTGGGGGCATTTTGGGATGACCCAGATGCTCATATTTCTCCAATTTTGTCTCTAGGATCCAAATTTTGAAGATGGCATCTGCAAGTTAGTGAAAGCAGGAAATAGCAATAACCTGGTCAAAAATGATCAGAATGACATGAAATTTGAACTATAACCTATTTAAACTATATAGAATCAGATGCAAAAGAAAAAAATAATAAATATATCATAGATTTCTAATCGCCCTGGGGTGAGGCGATTAGCACTGTGATAGTTTGGGGAGCACCCGGGGGTAGGACGCCCACCGATTGAAGCACTGTTTCAGCACCAATCCACTTGGGATGGGTCCAAAACTGGTTATGGGGTGTTGTCACAAATTTTGTGGATAGTTGTGGTCAAAATCGGGTTTTGGGTAAGGATTTGCGCCTCCAATAGTCACCCAATAACCTCCCTTTCAAATGAGAGATTAAGGATGTAAAAGCACAAATCGCTGTTAGGTATGAAATTGGCAGCACTTCGTTGCTCAAATGCTCCTTATCTGTATATATTTTGGGTGGGAAAACTCCCCAATTTATAGACCTTAGGGTCTCCTTATTTGAATTGCGAATGCGAGGGCACCACTTGAGTTAACTGTCCTATTTTCAGAGAAAAGCTAACTCCTTGATAAAAAAGTTTCTTTGCATGAGGTCTCTAAAATAAAGACATGCATGATTGAAATCTCTCTTCTTTATTTGGAGTCGTTCCTCACAATTGCATGACATGTAGCTTCAGTTAACTGGCAGACTTGTCGAGGTTTGACTTTTTGCCATTCAAACCTGCTATTCGTCCCACCCTAGAGCGATTGCTTAATCATCCCAGGGTGGTACGAATACCATTATGAATTCATCCCTGGGTGGGAAGAATAGAGAAAAAGGTGCCAAAAAGGTGCAAAATTGACTTTTGACCCTCAAAACTACTTTTGGGAGTGGTTAGGACCACTGTTTGACCTCTGGGGGCTGCCCTAGGGGCTGTTTGTGTCAATGCAATCAGCGCTTGTTGTCACATAATCGGATTGGTGTTGTTTTGGTTTCTACAAAGTAATTGTGCCCTTTTATGGTTTTCTTACATGTAGGCTACCTAATGGGTAGGCCATCATTTAGGGTTTGCATCTTGTAGGTATCTTTTTATCTAGCTTTCTGAAAGTAAGATGTACTTTTCTACTTGCATTTAGTGAATTATAATCAAATACTTTATTGTATATTTTTTGGGCTTAAAAATAACCACACACACCATGCTTCACTTAAATTATAGTGAGTTGGATTTCATCACCAACCACTAGTAGAGGTCAACGACGATGGCTTTCATCTCCATCCATTGCCTCAAATACCATGAAACCTTGTTATTTTCCAATACTAACTCCAAGATCTATCCTAACCATGAAAAATAGCATGCATTCCTCTTCAAAGAGGTGTATCCCTGTGCATGGGGTGTTGGGTGAGGATCGATAGGACTTATGATTCTTGCTTGAGTGTGGATTTCATCTCCACATTTTGGGGGGTTTATGTGATTGTGAATTTCATTACCAGTTGTTGAACTACGAGCATACAGGTGAAATCCTATTAAACAAAAGTATATCATCCAACGAAATTCAAACATGTGACACAAGGTTGTCTTTACAAACAACACATCTAAAACACACAAAACAGCTTAAGGATTCACATCTAAAATTTAAAAGAGATAATCACTTGTTTTATTGAGTGTTTCATTTTATTGCATGCTATTTCATTAAAGAATTTTTAAAGGATATAATCATCTAGGGTTTAGTAGAGAGTTATTATGGTGTGAACCCACATCCAAGCCCAATCATAGGCAAAATTTGTAGAAGGTGGACTAGGAGACATGATTTGTCTCTACTTTAGCCCTAGGGACTTAGTCATACCTCCCTAGCAAGCCTCTACTCACCCAAATCCCAGAATAGCGAGACATGAACAATGCCTACAAGGGAGCCCTATGCAGGACACCCCTCTAGGTTGTGGAACTTATTCAAAAGAGTGTTCTTGGTATGTGTGTTAGAGAATGATCAACTTATCATTAATCAAACATTGCTTAAATAATACAATGAGTGCTTATATTAGCCCATAACTACTAGAGCTAACTAGTTGACTTTGGGTAGGAGTTACAACAATATGAAAAAACCAATAATAATTGAATATAATGACTATATGCTAAACTACGCTAACATCCCCCCTTTATTACATTATTTTGTAATACAAAGAGAGCTACGAAACAATTCAAATTTGAAACGTGCAAGTGCCTTAGTGAAAATATCTGCAACTTGAGCATTGGTGGGAATGTACTGAAGGTGAATTCAGTGTCTTGGAAATTTATCTTGAATTAAGTGGCATTATGTGTCAATGTGCTTGGTTTTCTCATGATGCACTGGATTATTAACAAGGTTCAAAACACCCTGGTTGTCGCAGAACAAGTGGATTGGAGATTTGTATGGATGACCCATACTTGTCAAAATGTGATGCAACCATATCACTTCGCACATAGCTTCACGTGCAGTGCGATACTGTATCTCTGTAGATGAGATAACAACCACATGTTGCTTCTTGCTATGTCAAGAGACATGACTGGATCCAAGATGAAATATATATCTTGAATTTGACTTACGATCATCATATGACTCAGCATAGTCAGAGTCTGTGTATCCTTGCAAGAATAATTTCTCATTCTTCTTGTATTCTAGGTCATATTCCATTGTACCACAAACATAGTGAAGAACACGTTTTGTTGCTTTCCAGTGAGTAGTCTTAGGTTCCTGCATGAACCTCAAAATATAATTGACAATAAATACGATATTGGCCTAGTATTAGTCAGATATATGAGACTCCCAATCAGATTTTGATAGAGAGTACCATATACCTAAGGTGAACCATCATATCATGATAACTAAAGTCCCAATTCCATCGAAGTTGCCATTGACTTGCAATCAGTCATGTGATATTTTTCTAACAGTGTCTTGGTATATTTTTTCTGAGACACTTTGATGTAGTGCTCCTTCTGGCTTACTTCCAGACCAAGACAATAATGGAGAAGTCCGATATCTATCATCTCAAAATATATACACAAGTCTCTTTTGACAGTAGAGATCATAGTTTTTGAACTCCTTGTAATGAGCAGATCATCAATATAGAGTATAAGCAACACTATTTCAGAACTTTGTTTCTTGAAATAGAGGTTTGCATCTGATGGACATCTCTTAAATCCATGCTGTAGGAGGTGATTATCCATTTTTATATACCAAGCTCAAGGAGCTTGTTTTAAACCATACAAGGACTTGACCAATTTGTACACTTTCTACTCTTGGCCTTCCACTTCAAATCCTTCAGGTTGTGTCATGTAGACTTCCTCTTGGAGATTACCATTCAGGAAAGCACTCTTGACATCCATCTAGTGAAATTTCCACCCATATTGTGCTACCATAGCACAAAGAACTCGAATGATGGTCATCCAAGCAATAGGTGCAAAAGTTTCCTCATAGTCAATGCCTTCCTTTTGCGCATAGCCCTTTGCAAAAATATGGGCGTTATGCTTATAGATTGTCCCATATACCTTGTACTTGACTTTGAACACCCATTTGCAGCAAATGGGCTTCTTTTCATGTGGCAGGTCGATAAGCTCCCAAGTTTTGTTCTTTTTTAGAGACTTATACTTAGTATTCATAGCAGCCTTCCATTGTGGCTCACTAAGGGCATCTTGTATAGAAGCAGGTTCATGTTCATTAATTGAAGATATAAACACCCTGTCATCATCCATGTCCATATCCTCTATTTATCTCTCTGGATCTATAGAAAGTTCCTCAAAATATTGACAAAGATCATCAACCTTAGTAGTCTCTGCTGCTGTTCTTTCCTGTCAAGCCATACTGTGAGTACAAGGTCTATGCAAAGTCAAATCAGGTGGTGTGGATAACTTTGAGTCTTTGATAGTACTTGTATACCATTTTGGATTCTTCTTCTGTAATGTGCCTTACCAGATGTAATGGCTTTTGTGGCATGTAGATTTTACATATATAGGATTCTTAGTAAGCATATGTTCATCAACAACCCTAGGATGATTTTTGTAAAAGGTTTTGGGTCAACCTGTAAAACTTGGATTTAATGCTATAGTATCTTATCTACCAAAAAAAAAATCTTCTTGGTTAAAAGATCAATCAAATGACAACCCTTAGAGTGCTCATCATAGCCAAGAAGAATATATTTCAATGTCTTCTCATCTAGCTTTTTCCTTTTCTCTTTCGGTATGTGCATAAAAGCTTTACATCCAAAAATGTGAAGATGAGATATGGAGGGTTTTCAACCACTCCATGCTTCCTGTGGAGTCATTCCTTTTAGGGCCTTTGTGGGTGCCCTTTTCAATAGATATACTATTGTGGTGATAGCTTTTTCCCAAAAAATTTGCTCTAGATGGGCTCCTGTGAGCATACAACGAACCATTTCCATGATGGCCTCCATTCAACAACTCCATTTTGATGAGGAATATAAGCAATGGTGTGCTATCGTTTGATCCCATTTGTAGTCAAAAATGTAGAAAATTCCTTAGAGGTGAACTCCCCCCTCGATTTGAGCGGAGAGTCTAAATAGAAGTCCATGACTCCTTCTCAACAAATTTCTTGAATTGCTGGAAGAAACCAAAGGCCTCAGATTTTAGTTGGAGAAATAAAACCCACACCTTTCGTGAGTAGTCATCTATAAAAAACTAAAAATACCTCTCCCCCCACAACTGTTGGGTGTGAAAGGACCACATAGATTGGTGTGAATTAACTCTAGAGGTTTCTTTGCTCTTGTAGAGCTCTTCTCAAAAGGTACTCTATGTTGCTTTCCTACCAAGCAGTCATAGCACACTGGAAATGTGGAAGAAAGGGAAGGAAGACCCTTTACCATCTCATACTTACTTAGCTCAAGTAAGTATCCAGAACTAAGATGCCCATATCTCTTGTGCCATAGGGAAGTTGCCTCCTTTGTAGAGACTATCATGGCAACATGGGGAGTAGATATAGCATCTAAGGAAAATAAGCCATGCTTATAGTAAGTTGTTGCAATGTTCTTACCCCTCTTGGTAATAGAGAAAAACTTCTTGTCATCCTCAACATGAAAGTTCACAACCATATCTTTATCTAGAATTTGTGTGACTGACAACAAATTGTTCACCAATCCTGAAACATAGAGGACTTTTTCAATCTGAAACTTACCATCAGGAAGAGTGATTGAAACTATACCCTCTCCCTGAACCTTGTAGGTTTTGTCATCAACAATAGTGATAGGTTTGCCCTCCTTGGCCTCATATGTTTCAAACCATGATTTATCGCCAGTCATGTGCTTACTGGTGCCAAAATCAACATACCATACAAGATCCTTCTGTTTGGAGGTTGTGGTAGTCATGAGCACCTTGTGTGCCCATTCAAAATATGAGTTAGATTATTCAACAACAACATTCACCTTGGGTTGCTTGTTCTTATTTTGTGGTTTGTTCTGGGATTTTTTTTTATGTTTTTTATTTTTGTGCCAACACTTGTTTGTGTCATGGTTATATTTGTCACAAATTTTGAAATATATCTTCATTTTTTGAGGTTGTTTCCCTTTTGAATATTTGTGAGAATTTTCTCCCTTCTAAAAATTACCTTTCTTCTTAGAACCCTTCCTGTTGGAATGTAGAGTTGTATTAAAAGAATCATCTCTTTGAATTTGATCATTATCTGACGTGGGAAAACTATGCTAACAATGTGGACACTTCACATGCCTTCTTTTATGAAAGGAAATAGCACACTAATGCACAAGTAGAAAGAGTGGTGCCATGCATCCGTCTATATGATAGGTATGACATGCTCGCTTATGGGTAAGAGCACAATTTCACACATTGGGTAGAGCATATTGATCATACCTCACCTTTACATCACCCTGCTAGGTTCTAGCAACCTAGACAATAGGATGAGTATGATACTCATTGTTCAAGGTGATAAAACTCTACCCTTCCCTTCCTCTTCCATGAAGGAAGGCGTGAGGAAATCCTCGATTATCCTCAAGTATAGTATACCATGCAAGCACGATGTGCCTCTGCATCCACTGAGTATAAAGAACACATGCCTTAGCCAGAACCTCAAGTAAATGTGGCTACTCTCTATCGAGGGAAGCATGCAATGGATATCACAAATTATCTGGAAAAATATAGGCCTCAAGGCGAGGCTCCCAGTCCACTTAAACAATGGAAAACATAATTCAAGTGGTTGTAAAATATATGAAACACCAAGAACAATTCAAGAAAAATTAGCGAGACAAAGATAAATTAGACCACTTGCATCAGGTTGAGAAAGAAAGAATTGAATGAAAGTCCAACGAGCTATTCTAGAAAAAATTGCATGAGAGGGTTCCTACCCCCAGTACCTATGAATAAGAAGTCCATCAGAGGCAACCTACTTTAGTTCAAGATAAGCCTTCTAGACCTTACCCACCGTTGCCTCCCCAACCTCCTAAGCTGAATCAAGACTTGCATCCCAGGCCAAAAATGGGGTGCCTTCCATAGGAAGTTACCTCTCTTTATGGACTAGCTCAAGAGATGCCCTATGGGGCTTACACTCATTTTGAGCCAGAAGAAAAATTTATAGAAATACCTTATCAAGGTAGGAGGGTGACCTTCACTCACCTCATTACAGGCCTGATGTTCCTTGCCCTCCATCATAGGATAGAAACAAAGAAGAGAAGATCAATTCCTCTGATGCATATAAGGTACTTCTAGAGTGCTTAGAGTTAGTAGAGAACAAGACATCTGGGTCTGGATCTCAAAAGCCACTTTGTTCCAACTACATAGTCAACCTCTTCATCCTTTGATAACTACACCTTCCTATCTAGAACATTTTAAGATGCCTCAATTGGCTATCTTTAAGGGAGAAGAAGATGTGTAGGAGCATGTTACCAAATTCATGAGCCAATGCTTTGGCATCCATGACAATTATGCTTTGCCTTTGTGAAAATTTGTGACTACCCTCTCTGGCCCTACCATGGAGTGGTTTAACCAAATCTCAAAACATAGCATCCATAATTTGGATCAACTTGTATACATGTTCCTAGAATGCTTCACCTTCAATACCAAGAGGAAGACAACACTAGCTGATCTCATTGGGTTGAAATAATATGATGATGAATCAATAGCAAATTATGGTAACATATGGTAAGTATTGCTCGCCAAGTTGCCATATCTACTCCCTATGTTAGAGTTGACTCAGATGTTTGTAAAGAGCTACCTAAAACTGATCTTCTTATTATTGCAATTGCAACAATATCCAACTCTTGAAGATGCCCTAGCATAAGCTAGAACAATTGAGGACATCAAGATTCAAGAAGGAGAAATTGTGAAGCCTCAAAAGAAGGATTGGAACAAGAATGCTAAGAAAAACCCAGTGCAACCTAAGCTAGAAGTAGTTAATCATGTTGCCATTATCGTCCCAGCGCCAGTGCAAACTACATTACCTCAAAAGCCCAATTATCAGGCCACACCTGGTAACTATGCCAAAGATAACCAAAACAATCAAGGGAAAAATCAATAGCGTTACTCCAAAAGATAGTTCACACCCATTACAGAGTCTATGGACCTTTTTTTTGAGTGCCTTTTAGTGGCTAATTTGATCAATTAGTCTAATAGTCGATCGATTGACCCAAATGCATCGAATCCCAAAGGCTACCAAGAAGACCTATATTGCAAATTTCATAGGCAAAATGGGCATGATGTGTAGTTGTGCTGTAAGTTCAAGCATCTTGTGCAAGAAATGATCGATAGGAATGCTCTTCAAGTAGACAACCCTATCATACCAAACAACCAATAGATGGGTGTTTTTAAATACCCATTGCCTACCCCCACAGAGCAGGCCCAACTAGTGCCCTAGGTGAATGAGGTTCATCATGCACCCCCTAAGTAGGGGTTCATTGGTATGATTAGCATTATGATGAGGAACAAGAGATACCCAAACCCAATCATCCTGCCTATGACTTCAAGTGACGTTCCTTCAATATTGTAGTCATTGCTACCTCTACTACTAAACCTCCCATCGAGGCCCTTGGTCATAATCAAGAGCAAGCTCACTCAAAGCTTGATAACTACATATACCCGAATCTCCATATATGAGCTCATTCAGCAATTTGAACCTCATAGGGAAGCTCTAATGGATATATTGAAGGAAATAGAACTACCACCACAGGAGTCCAATTCCTTCAAAAACTTTGTGGGGTATGTTCAACAATGTACAGAACCTGTGATCACCTTCTAGGAATATGAGCTCAAACAAGTTCCTAATGATAAAGTGGATCCCCCATTGCATATCATTGCATGTGTAAATAGAAAACCCTACAAGAGAGTGTTGGTAGATACTGGGTCTTATAGAAACATCATCATGACAACATATCTCAAGCATCTTAAGCTCCCAACACCCCACATTATCACGTCTACCTACACTCTTCGAGAATTCAATGATGTCATATGCTCAATGGTTGGTACAATCATCTTGCTTATTCAGGTAGGGAAAAATACCATACCAATGTTATGCCACATCTTGGAGGGTGATATGACATACAATATATTGTTAGGTAGACCATGGATCAAAAATATGAAGTGTGTCCCTTCCATCACTCACCAGTGCCTCAAATACACTTATGAAGGGTAAGTTCATGTCATCTCTATAGACCTAGAGCCTTTCAAGTATTGCAACATGGTGCAACAACTCCCTGAGTCAACCTTGCCATCAACCCATCTAGATTTTCAACTGAATAAATCTAGCCAAGGTTTGACTCCATCACCATCGCTTTCAAGTGATCCATCACCATCTCATGCCACACTATCCTCATCATCATCACCCTCTGAGATACCTCCATTGCCTGTGGATCCTTTGCCTATGAACATGGGTAAGCAACCTATTTATGAGACCCAACCAACCATATCCACTATATCCATAGAGGATATCCCTATCTAGGTAGATGAGTAGCTACCTCAGGAGGCAAACATTGAATCAATTCAAGCCTCACTCATGTCCCCTCTTTCTCTATAGCCATAATTCACATTGCACCTAGATACCATCGATTTAGGAGAGTACCTAGTTAGGAATATCGCATCCACTTGTGCCATCGAGTCAGTACGAGATATGGGTCAACCTCGTCTTCTCATAGGTACTATTGTGCCTCTTGGCACACCTTAATAAAATAAATTTCATTTATGGGGGCCTCAACTATCTCATAGAGCCTTATCAATAGTAGGAAGAGGATGAAAAGCCCTTTTTTGAGGACATCAACTACATGTCCAACCTCAATTTTGCCATGATATATATTCACCTGTATAATTGGCACAGTTATGGGTTGGGCCTATATTAGTAGGGTACCCACGTTTCTTACTAGCTGCAGTATCAAATACCTTATGATAAGTGTATTTTGGGACACAAAAATCATGTGCTCCTTGACATCCTCATAGATAGCTTAGAACACATGACTCTAAAATTTAGGGATGAGCTTATGCGAGATCCTTATACCAACCCCAATCGTGTCTACTCACTGGGAGACTACTTCATTACACCCTTAGGAGATGACAAACCACCTCATGATATCATCTAATATTATGATAAAGGTGAAGGTTTGCACACTCTTCCCCATGACAGTGAGGAAGAAGATCCAGAGTCCCCTTATGAGTGGACATCTAACGATGAGTCAAACTACGAAGTCATACCAATTTACTATTCTAGCTCTAAGGGATAATATGCATGGATCATCCATGTGGATGATGAATATGAGTTCTATTTGCACATGTTACCATTACATCATCCCATCTAGCAACAAATTCTACCTTTTGAGGAGCAAGCTCACTCATAGCCACATCGACCACATTTGGTTATTCCACCTCCTTAGGTATTGTGATACTCCAATGTTCATAAACACCTTCAACCACATAGGGGAAATCATCCATATATAAACATGATTTCCATAGACCTGTTTGAGCCCATGCAAAATATGAATAACCCATCAGAGCCACTGCACCTTTACCTAAGGGTAATTGACTTCGAGCAGGGAGATTCTTCTCCATCACATTATGAGTATTAGCCTTACGATGAGATGCTACAACCATTTCATTTATCTCCAAGGATAAATTATGATGTCTTCCATGTTGAGAAGGAAACCAACATTCTAGTTGATGATATAAATCCAACAAATGATATTCACATGATCCCTACTCTCCACCAGTTGGATGAGGGGTTGCATATGTCAATCGAGCCAATGATTGACAAAGATATCAGATCAAATCCTAAGAATCCTCAATGTATCAAGTTAGGGGAAAGCTTATCCCCCACATAGCAAGCTGATTACATAGCCCTTCTCATAGAGAAGAAGGAGGATTTTGCATGGACTTACAAAGACATGTTGGGACTAGATCCAAATCTAGTCATGCATAATCTGATGCTTGACCCAAAGGCCAAGCCCGTTAATCAAAATCTAAGAAATATGCATCCTATGATAGCCTTAATGGTCAAATATGAGCTATAAAAGTTGTTGGATGCCAAGTTCATCATATAGGTAGACTATCTACCATGGTTTTCCAACATGGTTCTTATCAAGAAGCTCGATGGGAGGATTTGCATTTGCATCAATTTTTGAGAGCTAAACAAAGTGAGTCCTAAGGATGATTTACCTTTGCCGAGCATTAACACCCTAGTAGATGCTACAGTGGGCCACACAATATTATCTCTCATGGATGATTTCTCTGGATACAACCAAATTCATATAAATCCAGAAGACCAGCTCAAAATGGTGTTCACAATGCCTTGGGGAACATTTTGTTATAAGGTCATACCTTTTGGCCTTAAAAATTATCGATGCTACCTACCGACATGCTGATGAGCACCAGAAATGCTCATTTTATATACACGGTTAAGGAGAATTATCACTGGTTCAATTAGCATATGAGATGTATTTTATATAACTTATGCATATAATTGATAGAAAATCCGGTATTATGCTTGATTGGTGTTTTTAGTGGGAAATGTGTATAAATGCAGGTTTTATTACTAATATGGTGTTTTCCAGTCTACATCCACTTGGACCTGGCATACTTCTGCTTTCAGAGACTAAGGCAAGAGAGCAAGTGCCTTCCTCTTCAAGGAAGGTGCCCAACATAAGTATGCGCCTTCCTCTTCAAGGAAGGTGCCCAGCAGAAGTAGGCGCCTTCCTCTTCAAGGAAGGCGCCCAACAAAGTAGGCGCCTTCCTTATAAGGAAGGCACCCCAACAGAAGTAGGCGCCTTCCTTATAAGGAAGGCGCCCAACAAAAGTAGGCGCCTTCCTTATAAAGAAGGCGCCTCCATGCCTTCATACTTTGCAAGATTTACCAAGTCAACTTTGATTGGTTGACCAAGGACTATGGAGGAGGTTGCACGTGAAGACAAAGGAGATCTATTTTAATCATGCATTTATTAAATAGAATAAAGTGTTTGTTATTATTATCAACCGATTGGCCGGTTGACCTTGTAAAGCTCTTAAAGCATATTATTATTTTTAGGATGCATTAGTTTAGGATTTGTTGTTACGTACACCTAAGGATGTTTATATTTATCCTTCTGGTGAACGAACATACTTTAAAATAGAAGAATAAAATATGTGTAGAATCAATTGTAACTAAATCACATCACGTGATTAAAATAGACTGATTTGTTATTGTAATGAGATCTGGCTGCGCTTTATATAAAGACGCAGGCCAGATGAACAGAGGGAGATGAATGATTAATTTTACACAGAACTTATTTTATTTTATTGTTTAATTAATTAAGAGTGCAACTCCTCTTATTCGAGCAAGCTCTACGTAGCTAGCCGGGCGGACTATCTATGGGAGCTTGGGCCCACTCCCTGTAGTAGTCCTCCCTTGTTTAATTTGTGCATTTGCTTTCTGTAGATTAGTTTACTGCTTTATTTAATTTCAGTTGTGTGTGTTTATTTCCTCGCATTTTATTTCCAGCACTTTACTTTTTGTTTATAATTTATTTATTTCATTTCCCGCACTTAGTTTATTTGGTTTGGCTGGAATCCAATTACACAAACCTCCCCACCAAACTAAATAAGGTACAACCAGATTTGTTCCCCAACACTGTAGGCATATACTGTGCGTGACACTCATAAGTTTACGGACTTACCGGATTGATAATTTATGGAAGAGAAATGAATGTTTTTTGGAATGTGAATTTCTGCTCACCATTTTGGCACCGTTGTCGGGGAGTGTCTAAACTG
The DNA here is from genome assembly GCA_028583015.1 of Wollemia nobilis. NCBI lineage: Eukaryota > Viridiplantae > Streptophyta > Pinopsida > Araucariales > Araucariaceae > Wollemia > Wollemia nobilis. The sequence continues at coordinate 12,953,517 of JAQPPZ010002969.1, read as the reverse complement.
TAGTGTTCTAATTTACAGGTCAGATAAAAAGTCTATTTAAAATTACCTGTAGATATTTTACCTGAGAAGTGTGAGTCCACCATGGGCCTTTTTATAAGGCCAAAAATAGTTGTCGGCATAGTCAGAGCTAAATTCCATTGGCAACTGTTTGCATTTTATAGCTTCTCGGTAAACGTGGGAATGAACCTGATGTACCAAATTAAGTGTAGAAGTAGGAATAAAACGTGTTGTTGAAAAAAATTAGAAAAATCTGGCATTGAAGGATTTCCATCATATTTTCAATGGTTCCAAGAAATCAAAAGAAATAAGCACAACCCAAGTCTGATTGAAAATTTTTAGGGACGTGTTTTTATACAGAAACCATTGAAAAAATTGTGCCTCTAGAAGCTTGGTTTTAAATTAAAAAATTTTACAGGCTTGAAATTTTTGCAACGTATTGGTAAATGTTTTTTATGATGAAATTAATAATGCAGGGAAAATGACAGAGCATAATTTAAAGAGAACGCCTTGTTATGGAGTATGCTCTTCACTTGCGCTTAAGGCGACCTGGTGAATCAAAAACTAGCATGTGTTTTTAACAGACTGCTATGCCATGTTTTCTTCAGGTTGCTAGCTCACGGATAGTCATTGGCTGGCCTGCACACTTTGCCATTACGTTGAAAGAAGTTTGGTTGCGAGGCCATGAAGGAAAATACTCTTCTCATGCTACAACATATCAGACTAGTTGAAAAAAAAAAAATATTTCGAGAAGACTAGTTCAGATGTAGGCATGGGGGAGACCCCACCTTCATCAATGCCACCAACAACACAATGAACGCTATTTATAGTGTTCATGAAAAAAAAAGAAAAAAAGAGAGAAAAAAATAAATCATCTGCTGAAAAGGCTCCAAGTTAATGAGCAAATCAAAAATAGAGTTTTATTTTGTTGCTTGTTGAAAGAGAGTATCCTCTTTCCCGAGGACCAGACTTGGTCCGGAAGGGAAATGAGAAATCTCCAACTCGGTAGCTAAATAAAATAGGGAAAGAGCTTGGAGGAGATCAGATTTCAAATGTCTGCACAAAGGCCACATGGTGCTTGAGCACAAAAAAAAAAATGTGTGAATGGAGCTCAAGGTGGCTAGAAAAATAATAGCACATAAATCTCATCGAGGCATTTTATGAAGGCGTCACACTTGAACACCCGACACATGTTGTAGATTATGGAAAATATTTGTTTTTATCCTCACTTTGAGAAATAGAGGATCGTAGGGCCACTCTAACTCCACCTGCGATGTAAATAATTCAAAGTGGGAGATTATTCAGATGCACATGTGTCAGGATTGTGTAAAGATTACTTAATTGAAAAAGTGATGCGTTCAGGGGCACACGATGAGAAAATAGTGCACGAAGATTAATCCCTGCAATGCATACGGAGAGTCCAATACTTTGGATATGCATTAGAGCAGGATTAACATTTTTTTTATGTGCTAATTGAGGAGGAGCTTGGTGTTTCAAAAATGTGAGTTGTTGGTTGTCATAAAATCCTTTCATAATGGTACATGGAATGTAACTTTCACACAGTAGGCTGCGTAGTTACCTGACTCACACAGCCTCCACTTTTGAATGCACAGTGCCAACATTACAGTTTTTATGGTAGCATTCTCATTCTATTAAAATATGTGAAAAAAATATACAAAAGAGAGGCAAAGTCTCACTATGGTGGAAGATAACATCAACTTTGAGAGGATCTGAAACCATGGAGAAATCTGCTTTTCACAAAAAGTGTGAGGGCAAAGATGTTTCAGTACATGGCACATTTTGCCAAATTCTTAGGATGGATCATTGACAAACCTCCAGATGTGAAAATCACCAGCTCAAATGGTTGAAGTTGACATTCTGTTCTTTGATGCAGATGATGAAAAAAAAATGATAATCCAAGATCTGTTCTGGTCAAGGCAGAATAGACCAAAAAAAAAAACAAAGAAAAAAAATTAGTTAGAATTTTATTTTAATGCCTTTAGTTTAGATTTTTCTTTTATGTTTTGCAGGACAACGTGAAGTGCGAAGTAGAAAAATAAGGAGGTGTCTGTGAAGATTTCATGAATTGAGAATTATACGTGGAGTTTGTAATAACACTATACGAACTATCTCGTGTACCTGATCGTGTAGCATCCAATCTAGCAGGTGAAAGCTAGCGGAGTTTTACCTTGGCAACATTAGCACCTGAAGGCAAGCTAAGTAACCCTGATCAAGCGAAAGGCTTCCAGCCCAAGGTGCTTGTGAAACTTTGGGAATGTTTTGCAACAAGGTGTGTGACTATTACAACCTGAGTAAATGATGAGCAGAGTCAAAGATGCTACACCACGTACAAAGTAGAGTGTCGAGACAATGTTCAAGTAACGGTCAACGAGCTCTATTAACAATCGCCTCACATTTGCGAGAGTGGATCAGACATCGGCATGGGGGAGACCCCATACCATACCAGTAGCTTGGACGAATGTTCAATCATTCGTTAAAAAAAAAAATAGAAGAAAAAAAAGAGAAGAAAAAAAAAGAGAGAAAGAAAAGAAAGAGGAGGATACGTGAAAAAAAGAAAAGAAAAAAAAAATGATAAAGTGAAAGACGCCTTGATCATCAATAAGGTGCCTTCTGCATGAAGAAGGTGCCATACAATGGAGGTGCCTTCCGCATCAGGAAGGCGCCATACAATGGAGGTGCCTTCCGCATAAGGAAGGCACCATACATTGAAGGCGCCTTCCATCAAGAAGGCGCCATACATTGGAGGCACCTTTCGCATGAAGGAAGGCACCATACATTGGAGGTGCCTTCCACATCAGGAAGGCACCATACATTGGAGGCGCCTTTCGCATCAGGAAGGTGCCATACATTGGAGGTGCTTCAAAGCATCTAGGCCTTTCATAGGAAGGCACCATACATTGGAGGCACCTTCCACATCAAGAAGGTGCCATACATTGAAGGCGCCTTCCATAGCAAGAAGGTCCTTCCACAACAAGTAGGCACCTTCCACAGCAAGCATGCGCCTTGACATCTAGGGTGCCTTGATCCATTTCCCGCACCTAGGTGGTTCGATGGCACAAAAAAAAAAAGAGACAAAAAAAAAAAAATTATGCGAATCCTCCCAATGAAAAATAAAATGCATAGAACATGTCCTGCTTAGCATAAAAATTTCTTTCTTATTGCTTTGCAGGAAATCATGAACCGAATTGCAAGTTGTAGGCATCCTGAGAGCCAGGGCCTAATAGGCATGGAGTCATGACTCCTATTTTACTGCTTTCATGTGTGCAGGTAATCATGCCCGATGAGTGCAATCTGAAGGCATCCTAAGAGCTAGGTCCTCAGGCATAGGCCATGATTCTTGTTTTCTAGTTTTTGTAGGTGTAGTTTCGTAGTACACAACCATGAGCATGATCTGTAGGTGGAGCCGACTTAAACTAGGCCTAACAGATGTGACATTTTGTGCCCTACAATTAGGAGTGCGATAAAGTGGAAAAGGCACTTACTTCCCACTAGGAAGAGAGTGCCTACAATCAGCCCAATACAATAGTGCCTTTTTCCACTTGGAGGAAGGCACCAATAAGCAATTTTCTTCTCCCTTGGATGGGGGTACCTGTTGTTCAGTGTGGGACCTGACGTTTGGAGGGCTGTAGACCTATTGCGTAGAGGGACCTGTTGTTGGTGATAAGGGCATCACCAATTTAAGTGGGGGAAGATGCGGGTGAATCAGAACCTCTCGTAATAAAAAATTGGGGAGTTCGAAAGGTTGTTGTCATGAGGACGTGACAATTTTTAGACATGGGGGAAAGATGCCTTATTGTCGGTGCCTAACTTACTCCTATGAAAAAAAAAAGAGTTCGAAAGGTTGTTGTCATGAGGACGTGACAATTTTTAGACATGGGGGAAAGACGCCTTATTGTCGGCGCCTAACTTACTCCTATGAAAAAAAAAAACCTTTTGTTGAAATAGCTCCACGATGAAATGCAAATCAGAAGCAAAGTTTTATTTTTGCTGCCCATTGGAAGAGAGTATCCTCTTTCCCGAGGACCAGCCTGGTCTCGAAGGGAAATGAGAAACCTCCAACTGGTAGCTAAATAAAATGGGGGAGGAGTTTGAAAAAAATAGATGTCAAATATCTGTTTCCTTTGGAATCAACGCATGGTAAGTAGGCACCTTCCTCTTCAAGGAAGGTGCTAGAAGAAGGTAGGCGCCTTCCTCTTCCAAGAAGGCACCAAGAAAATATAAGTGCCTTCCTCTTCCAGGAAGGCGCCAATAGAAGGCCAACGCCTTCCTCTTCCAGGAAGGCACCAAAAGAATGCAAGCGCCTTCCTCTCCATAGGAAGGCGCCACAGGAAGTCGCCCACAGGAAGGTGCCATAGGAAGGCACCATAGGAAGGTGCCACAGGAAGGCGCCCATAGGAAGGCACCACAGGAAGGTGCCACTAGAAGGCAAGCACCTTCCTCATAGGGAAGGCACCCCTGTTCTTCGCCCGTTGACTAGACAAGCATGACGTGGGCAACAAAGATTGGTGCAGTTCCAACTCTACGTCATGTAGGTTAATTTGGGGATCACACCAACGTATGAGAACATCCTACCAATGCCAGCACATACAACACATACATCTCAGCAATGCACCTGACAGATGTCATGAATGATGAAAGAAATATTGTTTTTCCTCACTCCAAAAAACAAAGGAATGCAATGTTGTTCCAATTATGCATGCAAAAGAAATAATTCAGAGGGGAGATCATTTTGGACGCACACGTGTCAGGTATAAATTTTAATATTCATCCTGTAAATGCATTCGGAGAGAGATACGTCAATGCAGGATTAAAATATTTTTTGTGCTATTGAGAAAAAGTTGGGTATTTCAAAGTTTAGAGTCACCAGCTCAGTTGTTGCGGATTGACTCTGTTCTTTGATGCAGAGGATGAAAAAAAAAAAAAAAAAAAAAAGGAGAGTCAAGATCTGTTCTGTTCATGGCAGAACAGATAAAGATACATATAAATAAATAAATAAAATCTCCAGGAGCACCAACGTGAAGACGTCTCACACCACCAGCATCATATATATCAGATTCTACGAAATTCACCCGGGTATGTACTGATTTTCTTGTTAATTATGTGTATAGTTATTTTAAAATCATTTCTATGCTAATACCAGTCGACGCCTCCATAGTTTTTCAAAATCTCCCATTAGAATTCAAACACATGATGTGCCTTGAAAAAAATATAATTGAAAAAAAAAAAGAGAGGCTATGGCATCTACATGAATAAATTTGGCATCATTTTCATTGCCGCCTCCTGACAATGGTAGTCATCTTGAGCGAACACATATAAATGATGCTACTCTCTACCACAAAGGAGGTTCTGGAGATGCCAAATATGTTTCAGATGTGGGTAAAAGTAGTAGTTGGTGATTGCACTTGTTTTAAACAAATTTGGTCTCACCAAATCTGACTAATGTGCAACACTGGAAAATGCCAGCATTAGTGCAGTGGTAATTTGCCCTAAACAGTGTGGTCACGATTTAACTATTTATCCGCAATGATTAGTCAGGATGTGTTTTTGACTTCTACTGGTGCCGCATCGCTCTATGGATGAAGAATAGCAACACTCAATGAAAAAAAAACATAGTGCTGAATAAAAAAATAGTACTGAGAAAAAAATAGTAGTGCTGAATGGAAAAAAATAGCAGCACTCAGCGACAGAGAAACAGAGATGTTGAAGGCCATTAAAATAAAAAAATAAAAAAAGAGGAAAAAAATATATATCCCAGGGGTTGTTGTCACGAAGACATGACAAACTTTTTGGCATGGTCAGCCTGCGAGAGGGATAACTTCACCTTTTGGTGCCACGAGGGCGTGGCACATGTTAGGCATGGGGGGATGATGAGCACCAGAAATGCTCATTTTATATACATGGTTAAGGAGAATTATCACTGGTTCAATTAGCATATGAGATGTATTTTATATAACTTATGCATATAATTGATAGAAAATCCGGTATTATGCTTGATTGGTGTTTTTAGTGGGAAATGTGTATAAATGCAGGTTTTATTACTAATATGGTGTTTTCCAGTCTACATCCACTTGGACCTGGCATACTTCTCTTACAGAGACTAAGGCAAGAGAGCAGGTGCCTTCCTCTTCAAGGAAGGTGCCCAGCAGAAGTATGTGCCTTCCTCTTCAAGGAAGGTACCAAGCAGAAGTAGGCGCCTTCCTCTTCAAGGAAGGCGCCCAACAGAAGTAGGCGCCTTCCTTATAAGGAAGGCACCCAACAAAAGTAGGCGCCTTCCTTATAAGGAAGGCGCCCAACAAAAGTAGGCGCCTTCCTTATAAGGAAGGCGCCTCCATGCCTTCATACTTTGCAAGATTTACCAAGTCAACTTTGATTGGTTGACCAAGGACTATGGAGGAGGTTGCACGTGAAGACAAAGGAGATCTATTTTAATCATGCATTTATTAAATAGAATAAAGTGTTTGTTATTATTATCAACCGATTGGCCGGTTGACCTTGTAAAGCTCTTAAAGCATATTATTATTTTTAGGATGCATTAGTTTAGGATTTGTTGTTACGTACACCTAAGGATGTTTATATTTATCCTTCTGGTGAACGAACATACTTTAAAATAGAAGAATAAAATATGTGTAGAATCAATTGTAACTAAATCACATCACGTGATTAAAATAGACTGATTTGTTATTGTAATGAGATCTGGCTGCGCTTTATATAAAGACGCGAGCAGATGAACAAAGGGAGATGAATGATTAATTTTACACAGAACTTATTTTATTTTATTGTTTAATTAATTAAGAGTGCAACTCCTCTTATTCGAGCAAGCTCTACGTAGCTAACCGGGCGGACTATCTGTAGGAGCTTGGGCCCACTCCCTGCAGTAGTCCTCCCCTGTTTAATTTGTGCATTTGCTTTCTGTAGATTAGTTTATTGCTTTATTTAATTTCAGTTGTGTGTGTTTATTTCCTCGCATTTTATTTCCACATTTTATTTCCAGCACTTTACTTTTTGTTTATAATTTATTTATTTCATTTCCCGCACTTAGTTTATTTGGTTTGGCTGGAATCCAATTACACAAACCTCCCCACCAAACTAAATAAGGTACAACCAGATTTGTTCCCCAACACTGCAGGCATATACTGTGCATGACACTCATAAGTTTACGGACTTACCGGATTGATAATTTATGGAAGAGAAATGAATGTTTTTCGAAATGTAATTTCTGCTCACCACATGCCATGACATACATATTCCATGATTACATGCATAAAATTTTAGAATATTACATTGATGACTTTCTAACCAAATAATTGTTACACCATGAGAATCTCGATGTCTTGCACAAATTCCTCGATCACCTTATTGAGCATAACGTGAGATTGAACCCCAAGAAGTGCATCTTCAGCATAACATCTAGAAATCTCTTGGGATTTATAGTCTCCAATAAAGGTATCAAAGTGGATCCCTACAAGGTCAAGGTAATCTTCGAGATGCCTCCCCCAACTACCATCAAGCAATTGCAAAGCCTGCATGGTAAGGTCACATCCATCAAATGCTTCATAGCGCAATTTTTGGACAAATATCGACCCATGAACAAGCTACTACATAAGGGGGTCACATTCCATTGGGATGATGAGTGTTAAGCTGCATTTGATACAATAAAGTAATATCTAGCTTCATTGCCAGTATTGGCTTCACCCTGATCAAGAGTGTTGTTCCACTTATACATCTCAGTCACTGAGATTGCATTGGACGTCATGTTAACCCAAAAAAATGAATTGCATAAGGAACAGGCTACTCACTATCTTAGCCGTACCTTGGTCAGTTATGAAATCAAATACGCATATGTTAAAAATTTATGCCTAGTGGTGGTTTTCACCACCAAGAAGCTATGCCATTACATGCTTAGTCATACCACGTATGTTGTATCAAAAGAGAATCCATTGTGATACATGATGTGTCACACTTATCACAACAGTCACACGATGAAATAGATAATGCTTTTGACAAATTTTTATTTAGAATTTGTTGGACAAAAATTAATTAAGGGTTAGGTTATTGTTGATCAACTTGTAGAGGCTCCCCTCCAAGATGATCAGACTCTTAGCATGTAGCTTCCTGATGATGAAGTCTTCCAAATTTTAAAATCACATGATTTTGATGAGCCTAAGTCACAGGTCAATATGACTCTCTCTTTGATGGCTCCAAATGCGAGCAAGGGTGCGGTGCAGGAATTGTGTTTTTTCACACCTCAAGGGGCTCCCATACACCTATCTTTAAAACTTGATTTCCCATGAACCAACAACAAAATTGAGCACAAAACCTTGCTCATACATCTTCAAATGGCTATCTCCATGAAAATCACCAAGCTCAACATTTTTGGTGATTCCTTGCTGATTGTAAACTAGGTCAAAGAAGTTCTACAAGTCTACAAGGTTGTTATGCATAAACTCTTGCAAAATTTTGAATAGTATGATATTGAGGCACTCCCTTGATCATCTAATTATTTTGCAGATACAATGGCCTCCTTAGGATCCTTGATCCTGCAAAACCCTATGGATGATATGACAACCATTCAGGTTAAAACACTGTTGCAATCTATGATTAAGCGTGAGCACACTCAATCCATGCTAGAAGTCCACTTGATTCAAATTGAACCTCATTAAGACAAGTTATTGCAAATTCATGAGCACTTGAATCATGTTGATTGGGGGACTTTCTTACCTCAAAACCCTTTTGATAGTATTACAACACTATTCTTACATATTATTTTCCAATTAGCATTTTCTTAGGATGAACTCCAAGAGGGATAAGCAATTCATGCAATCGAGGCTTCCTCACAACATGACTGGTCTACTAAAATCAAATATTACCTGAAGCTTGGTAATATCCCTCTTGGGTTGTCATATGCTACCAAAAAGAAATTTAAAAAAAATGTGGAAAAGTATGTCTTGCTAGGAGACATTTTGTATCTTTAGAGCTATGAGGGTATTCTCCTTCATTGCTTAGAGCATAAAGAGTCAGTTTGGGCAATCACCCAAGCATATGACGGTACATGTGGTGGTCATTTCAGCAACATGGCCATCAATAAGCGTATTCTTTGCATGGTCTATTATTGGCTATCCGTAGAGCGATATTATTGCGCTTATGTTAAGAAGTGCATAAAGTGTCAACACCATGCTAACTTGACACATGTACCTTCTCAGGCCTTACAATTGATTCAATTAGCTTGGTCATTTTCATAATGGGGGTTTATTTAATTGAGAAAATATCCCTCACATACTTGGGTCATTATATGTTTATCATTATGACTACCAAGTACTTTACAAAGTGTGTGGAAGCAATCTCCCTTACCTCTATGATAGGACCCTGCATCATGGAGTTCATATTGCAGAATATCATTTGTCATTTTGGTATTCCATCCAAGATAATTTTTGACAATGGAACATCATTCAAGAATAAATATGTGTGTGCTTTGATAGCAAATTATAATATCCAACATAGTTTTTCGATGCACTATTATCCACAAGAAAATGGGAAAGCAAAGGCATCGAATAAAATATTGATTGCCATTTTGAAGAAAATAGTTAAAGAAAATCATATTGATTGACACATGCAAATACCCCTTGCTCTATGGGCCTACCACACTAGTATTCATATGCCCATTGGGACCATGCCATTTTTGCTAGTGTATGGTGCTGAGGCAGTCATGCCTCTAGAGTTGGAAATCCCATCATTGCACATATCCATGCAAGAGTTCATCGATGATGATACTGTGTGGTAGGCTCACTTAGACCAACTTACATTGTTTGATTAATGATGCATCAATGCTCTTGAGCACTTGCACATTTATCAAGAGTGACTTAAGAGAGTTTATAATATGAAATTCCATCAGAGAGACTTTTAAGTTGGTGACCTCATTCTAAAAGAGAACCAAAAAAATTATAATTTATCGTCCCATCTACGAGATAAGTTTACAACAAACTGGTTAGGTCCTTTTGTCATCACTAGTCAGATAGGACCTAGAACTTATCGTCTAGCCTCCCTTGAAGGAATAAAGGATCTTGAACCCTTTAACATCCTTCATATACAAGTGTTATGGCCCACCCCAAAAATGCTCTAAGGGTGCCTACAACCTGCTTGGTCAACCCAAAATTCTCCTAGACGGTCTATGACCATATAGATCACCCCAAAATGCTCCAAGGGTATCTACAACCTGCTTGGTCAACCCAAAAATGCTCCTAGGTGGTCTATGACCATCTAGGTCATCCCAAAATGCTCCAAGGATGTCTAAAACCTGCTTGGTCAACCCAAAACACTCATAGGTGGTCTATGACCTTCTAGGTCACCCCAAAATTCTCCAAGGGTGTCTACAACCTGCTTGGTCAATCCAAAATGCTCCTAGGTAGTCTATGACCATCTAGGTCATACCAAAATTCTCCAAGGGTGTCTACAACCCACTTGATCAATCCAAAATGCTCCTAGGTGGTCTATGACCATCTAGGTCACCCCAAAATGCTCCAAGGGTGTCTACAACTCGCTTGGTCAATCCAAAATGCTCCTAGGTGGTCTATGACCATCTAGGTCACCCCAAAATGCTCCAAGGGTGTCTACAACCTGCTTGGTCAACCCAAAATGCTCCTAAGCAGTCTATGACCATCTAGGTCATCCCAAAATGCTCCAAGGGTGTCTACAACCTGCTTGGTCAACCCAAAATGCTCCTAGGCAGTCTATGATTATCTAGGTCACCCCACAAATCCCCAAATGCATCCATAAGCCTTTTGGTCACCCTAAATGCCCCATTGACCCCCAATAAGTTTGTTGGTCACATGTACATACATATCAATAAAAAAATCAAAAACATTATCAAAATATCAAAATACAAAAATATTGCATTTCTACACATTGCATACCATTGTATTATACAATCAATTGCATTAGGCATACTCATCATTTGCACTTTGCATTTTAGATTTGCTCATACATGTATAGCATTGAGATTGTATATTACTCATCATTCAAATTAAGGTTGTTAAATTCATCATCCACATCACTTCATATTTCACCTATCATTTCCACCTACATTTCCCACTCTTCATATTCGTTTCCATTTCCTTCACTTAGCCATTTTTTCTAGAATGTATTTAGGGTTGTCGGTCACTCAGTCATTTATAGTTTTCTTTTCAGATTTTGTAGAAAGCTATCCTAATTTTTAGGAGGTAGAGTCTTTCTTAGATTGTACCTTGTATACATCAAAATCCCAACACATTTTCACACTAATAAATCCAAGTTTTGCACAAGGAAATATGAAACCTACGAATTAGTCTAGGTTACCTTATGCAAAAAAAAATTCTTGCTCATCCCCCTATGCGAATGGTTCAAGAATGTTGAGAATTGATAAAAGGACAAGCTCCTCCTTACCCAATTACCCAAAATATATAGTGGTTTTCACCACTATAAAAATCAAAATTCTAAAAGGTAAAAATCAAAAGAAAAATAAATAGTGTTATCACCACTCCCCAAATCCCTTGCTCAAAGAAAACAAAATACAAAATAAATAGTGATTGTCATCACTACATATGAGCAAATACCTCTATAATCAAATAAAAGAAAATAAGGGAGTATTCAAATTGAATTCCTGGAATTCTCAATATTTGATAAACCATTAGGTGATCCTCATTACAGGTTTAGTGGCATCAAGCCTTCCTGGAAATGGTGGTATCCTTACACATGACGATATGTCTGTCACATTAGCATCTTGTGTGTGTACAGACCAATGTTTGCATGTGGATGAGCTAGCTTTTGGTAGCCTATACTACCTAGTAGTCTAATCCAACTAAGTACAAAACCTAGGATCGTGCTACTCATAAGGTGATCTTCAGTACATATGGGTTGTGTTAATCATGTTTGGCACTAGGATAATCTTATGTGTATCACACAATGAACTCACTTGCACACACAAGGATATTGAGTATCTTGGTCATCCTAGCATATCCATACCTTGTCAAAAATGCTTACATGGTTATTACATAAATTTTGATCAATTAACTAGAGTTTTTGAGTCTCATGAAAACCTCATGGACATTATATAACATATTATTCTCCATACCATTTTATCACATATATATCAGTTTACATTTTTACAAATCCATTACATAGTCTCATGACAACATTACACATGAATTGATGAATTCTATACAGTCTATGGTGCTAACATAGTATGTCATATAGTACCCACATTTCATAATCTAAATCAATCATTCATCTATGTCATTAGGCATCCATGCATCTACATACTATCATCAAAAACATCATAATACAAAAACATGTGCATACATGATAAAACATCCATCACAATATCATAAAGCAAGTAGAAACATTGCATACATCTCATAGGTACATTACATCCATCTCATAAAGCAATATGAAAACACATGATGATAAACCATAAAAAAGCTCATATATCTATCTATCTATCTATCTATCTATCTATATATATATATATATATATATATATATATATATATATATATATATATATTTGTGTGTGTATGGGAAAAAAATATACATCATAATCCTTAAACTACTCACAAGGCTATAATAAAGTGGGTCCTTAGACCTCACACTCCCAAAAATTCAAAAACAAAAAGAGCCATCAAAGCCTCAATCATCATGGTCACGCAGGACTGGTGCTATGACTCACACTTCCACCTACAATCAGAATTTGCTACGAACTCCTATACTTTTTGCCACCTTCCCTATATTCCCTTAATATAGATCTAGATGTCTCCATCCTAGATGAATACTATCCTGTACCACTTTTTTTACTCTGGTATGATCCACTAGCAAATGGACAATCTAGTATGTGCCCCCTAAGGCACACTACCTCATCCACCAGCTCATCTGTATAGGCTCTATTCTGTTGGCATCATACCTGGTAGGTATCCACTAAGCCCTAGAGTTGTACCACCTCCTCCCATAGCCAAGCCATCTCCCCACTACTAGGTCCCTCTTGCCTAGGGCTTCGAGATCTCAATTGTGCCCACAATGTAGCTATCTCTACCTGGGTATCCTACACATGTGTCTGAAGGATATCCCTCTCTTGTAGGACCCTATCTAGCTCCTCCCATAGCTCAATATCCACGTCATCCTATACTACCTGTTGTGCCTACACTCCATGATCTGCAGTATCATCTTCCCCATAGTCACCCTGATCTCCTAAGTATAGGAGGTCTACCTGCTCATCTGCTACATGATGATGACCATATTGCTCATCCACCTCTGCTTGGTCCTCATTAGGAGCATCCTATTGAGCCTCCTTTATTTCCCTTATCACATCACCCCTTAGGGTCCCCTCGCCCCACCATTGGCACATCACCTACCATGAGTAATACTCCAATGTAGTCCCAACATCATCCATGTTGGGCACATCTACTATAGGATTTGCCTCCTCTCCCACTGCCTCCACTATAAGCCATCTCAGTGTCCTCTCATTCCTGCACCATCAGTATACCACTAGCTCATTGGGTAGTCCTTTATGTAGCCCAAACTACCTCATAATTTGAGCATATAGGAAGTACTCCCACTCTATCCCATGCTACTCAACTAGCCACCTACCTTGCCTTACCCTATAGAGTTGTACCTTAGCACTAGTCCATGTTGGGCAATCTCTAAAAGACCTCCAAAGAACCTGTGATACCCCAATTCATGCAAAGGACTCTACATAGTGGTCCACATCATGTACAAAGTGACAACTCTGCCCTACCTCTTGATTCCACTACCATAGGATCCCATACCCTATCTCCCAGTCCATTTGCTATGCTCGGGTCATCCACGGTAATCCCTACAATCGATCCATAGTTATGTGCTACCATACCCAAAACTATAGTATAAAGCTTCATCCCAATCCCTTACACCCATGAGAGTGGATCTCATACAACTATTCTAATAGTATCGTACCCCATGCCATCACTAGCAGTTGCGCCACGATGCACCCCACCAAAGCGAACACTAGCTATAATAGGTTCCAGGGAAACCTAGATTATGATGAGTTTGGAAGTAGCATATTGGAGATAAGTGTCATCATAAATGCATTCCTAACCCTTAATACCTCCACCTCATACCAAAAATCTGCCAGTATCCCTCCACTAATACAGTCCTATACTACCACATCTGAGTCCTCGCCAAAGTATCTCTCTAGCATGTATCTCTCAAATTGTGTTGTGTAGAGACAATCGATCATATCTCTATAGGAATACACAAAATTTTATAGACATCCTAAAGCATCACCATCATCTCATCCATTGGTAGCTAGAAATTTTTGGTGCACGGGTCCTACAAGTCAATCAATGCAATCAAATAATCATGGTCGCCCACCATAGGCTCTAACCATGTCACCTGCTTAAGGCCTATGACATCAAGCCATTCCTAATATGCATTTATTAATGCATCCCTAGTGGTCTCAAAGAGATATGGAACTCGATACCAACTCTTCACCACCTGGTAGAGGTAAGCAAGTCAATAACAAGCATCCACCATGCTTCAAAATGGCCCCAAAATGGCCCAAAAACAACCCAAAAAGACCCATTTTTTAGGCTAGTTTGTGGCTGTCTTGCCCAGGGAAGGCCCCCAAATGTGTGAATTTCCTACCTAGGGATGGCATCTGAATAGCCCAACCTGGCATTTCCACCTAGGGACGGCCCCCAAATTGGGCCAAAAATGGTCTTCCACGCCACCAAAAATAGTAAAAAAAATGCAAAAATTAACTAAGAAAAGACAATCTAATTGTATAAAAACAAAAATAAAAACACAAAACATGGTAGAAGGTCACTAATTAGGTTTAGTTACTTAATATTTAGTGCACTATTCCTAAAAAATAAAAAACATAAAATAAACGCAACAATTTCACTCCTAACACTAGGAAAATGCAGTAATGTAGTTTGTGCATACCCGTCTCACACCGACTCCACCATTGGCTAAGTTTGCACACTGGATCATGATGATTGTAGGATGATTTTGATAGCACTCTACTATGTAGAATCACTTTCCTCCTCCTCACCTCTCAAACTTCCAAGCTAAACATGCACAAATGAGTCTAAAACTCACAATTTGGGCTTATATAGGCCTACAAAATCCACCACCATCACAAGGTGGCATGAGTACATATTTGGCTGACTATCCCATCCTATTTTTTTTTTTTTAAGTCAAAAACCCCTTGTGGGGGGCTGCCTTGGTTTGAGAGACCACGAACAGGGGGTTATACACCGTCAAAGTCACCCGGGAGTCGTACCCGACCCTGCCCGCACCAACATTATCAATTGAATTTTGGATACCCAATTCAACTTTTTGGTAGGGTGGATATTTGAACTTGGGACCTCCCTTGGAGGATTTCCATCTCCTCTCCAACTCACCTACAACACCTGGGTGACTATCCCATCCTATTATAACCATAAAATATGCCACCATTTCACCTTGGGATTTCCATAAAAAAATTCACAAAAATAGCTTAAATTCACCAAAAAGGGTCCAAAACCCACCAAAAATAGCTCAAATTTGGTCAAAATTTCATATGAATCAAGATGAAACTAAATTACTCCTAGATGAATTGAAAGTACTTAATTTAATCCCTAAGAATTCCATTGTGGCTGGAAAACCCCACAGGAACAAGGTTTGCCATTCTTTTCTTCCATAGAACATCAACAAAATCATCAAAATCTTCCCAAAAATGCTCTATTTCATAATGGGTAAAACTGAAGGAAACCATAAAAAAGTCATAGGGATCAAGTGACTCATTTCTTTTCTCACTTTTCACTCTCTCATCGACTCATTGCTTGAGGGGGTAGTCATACTTAATGATTTCATAATCAAAATCAACAATCACACACTCAATCATGCAAATTGTGTTCGTTCAATGAATCATTGACAAAGACAATCATGCTCCAGCTTGGGGCAACAAACAAGCACAAATGTTAAGTAAACAAATTCTTGGCATTTTGGAAGCATGAAGTAATTAGAGGCCTCACCTCTTCATGACTAAATAATGTCCAAGATCAAGTAAACCAAACATGAAAGGTTGTACTTGAAGCAAGTTCCTTAGCTCATCAAAAGTAAGGATTCAAGAACACATGCTCTTTCCACAATTGGGGCATCTAAATTTGATTATATTATTTAATAACCCTAATAATTCAAAATTTTAGTTATCTATTTTTTTTCAGCAATGTATTGCACATAATGCATCTCAAAAAGGGGCATATGTAGACACTAAAATCATGTCAATACGATTAAAAAATCAAAATTATTGACTAATTTTCATCATATGGCCCCCTAGAGCAACCCTCAGAGGTTACACAATGGTTTTAACCACTTTTACAAGGTTTTTTAAGGTTCTATCCCCATTTTGGTAAGTTCTAGCTCCATAAGCATGATCATCCCACCCTGGGACAATTATAGATCATGGTCATCCCATCTAGGGACGACCATAGGCAGCCATCCCAGGGTGGGACGGCCAAGGCCTTTGACCCAAAAAAGTCAAATTTTGGACAAATGACACCCATAAACTACCATTTATCCTACCTATTCAAGCATGTAGGTTAGAGAGTGCGGAGTCCTTATGACATGCTGCATGAGGGAGTCCAAAAGGGGAGATTCTCTTCCCCCTCCAATGCATGCCCCACTTGGGCCAAATGGCACCTCTTGCCATGCATGCCCTCGCATGCCCTTTTGCCCAAAGGCCCCCTTTGACTATAAATTGGATCCATTTTCCACCCCAAGAGAGAGAGGATTTTTGAGACATAGCAACATAGTGTTGCCAAAATTTCCCCTCACCTTTTGTGCCCCTTTTCCCTTGGAATATCTACCTAGATAAGGAGTTTTGCGAGTGATCCAAGAGGCATAATTTTTTTACAAAACCAAACCAATTGAGTGAATTTCACCATCAAATTTGATGAAAATACCCTTGAGATTGTTTTGGACCAATTCACAATGGAATTGGTGGTAAAAAGTCATCAAAGTTGGTGGTCGTTCCACCCCAGGACGACCCCCAAACTATGACACTGCTATTCGTCCTCCCTGGGATGAATACAAATTCATGTATTATTTCTTTATTTTTTTTATAGTTATATTATAGGATGTATCATGAAGCTACTATCCAAATTTCACACAATTTGGAGCTATATTGAGTGAGATATTGCATTTTTAAGTTTTTGCAGGCTTGTAGGGTCCATCGAAAGGTGCACAAGGATTTGTACCTGATTTTGCAAATCTAACCATATGGGTCCTCTTAAAATCTCATTTTATGTATTCTATCTAAGTTTCATGCATTTTGGATATGTTTAGGGCTAGAAATTGCTTATTTTGGGTTTTGTAGGTTTGAAAAGCATACTGCGAATGCGACACATCATAGGATGTAATTTCTATTTTTATTTTGGTGAAATATTCTCAAAACCATGTATTTTACATACCTCTACAATTTCAAGTCATTTGGAGTTATTTTATATAGGCGTCTTGCACATTAATATTTTCTAGCCTCTTAGTGTCTATGGGGTTTGCATATTTTCAATATACGCACTTGCTATTTAACAATTATGGTTTCCTTGTATGCAAGTGTAGGTCATACAATGTACAAGTAAGGAGCTTAAGATCAAAGAATAAAGTAGCAGTATCGTAGTACGACCCACTTTAATTGTGGGTACGAGGAAGAATAATGGAAGTGCACACAAGTTACTTTGAGGATTCGATCCTTGGGAACCAATTTGTAATAATTGTATAAATATAGAGACCCCAAGAGGATATCTATGTAACCATGGCTTTGAGACATCAAATTAATAAGAAAGAAGCTTCATTCATTTCATTTCTTGTGTTTTGGTCATATTTTGGCGTTTACTTGCATGCTTCCATTTTGATGCTTATAAGCCATTAGAGATATATGCATATTGTTCTTCATCATTAGGTGCACCATTTTTCCTCTAATTCAAGAAAAAACTAGGATTTATCTTCTCCTTGTTCAATATCTTGATGGTGATGTAGGAAGCCATGTTTAAAATGATAAGCAATGCAGAGCTTTTTCTTAACAGGATCCCAAACTTCTAAAAATAAATCTTCAATACTATTCATGATAGAGGATGTTATAGGATTTTGTCTCAACAATCAAAGCTTCAATGGTAGGATGGTTGTATGGAAGCTTCCTTTTTGGTGTGACATTTCATATCCCTATTGTGGTTATGCAATTTATTTTGATATTTTCTATTTTGGTCCTTTTTTTCATTTCTATACTTGATAGAGATTGTTAGAAGGTTTTGTCTAAATAGTCAATAGCTCCAATGGCTTAGTTCGTTTGGGGTGTTTTTGTTTTTGTTAGTGTTCTTTTAATTATTTTTTTTGTTTTTGTATGTCTGTATTTTTTGGTGTTTTTGTGTTTTGGTGTGTGTGTGTGTTTTCTATGTTTTTTGTTTTTTTGAGTTTTTGTTGTTTTTGTTTTTCATGTTTTTGTTTTTTGTGTCTTTGTATCGTTCTATTATTTTTGTTATGTTTTTGTTTTTGTGTCTTTGTATCGTTCTATTGTTTTTGTTTTATTATGTTGTTTTTGTGGATTTTTTAGTATGTTTTGTGTTTTGTTATTGTTTATGTTTTTTACTTTTTTGTTATCTTTTTTTGTTTTATGTGTGTGTGTCGTTTGGTTGTGTTTTTTATGTTTGTTTGAGTCTATGTATTTGTATGTTCTTGTTTCCATTGTTGTAGGCATGCTCCTTGAGTGTGTTGAAGGTGGTAGGCCAGGTGCAAGCCCTGGGTGATTTTGGTGAAAGAGATATCCCAACCTCCTTGGGTCTTACTCTAAAGTGGCATCTCTTTTGGGATGTTTTCCACAAATAAAAAAATACACCTTCCCTCATTGTCTTGTTAGCATTTTATTCATTAAAAAGTTAACATCTATATTAGCCTTTTATTGTATAAGAGGATATTATGTACAAGTAACAATAACTATTGTTAAAAATTAAAGAATATTTTTAGGTATGTTTATTTTATTATATTATTAAATTGAATAAATAAATAATGTTTTAATAATTGAAATACAATCATAATCAAATGATATTAACTTAATTTATTACAATTTTTAACTTTTAAGGAGATGATCAAGGTTGGAAACTCATACATACTTGTCAAGTTGTAATCCCACTATGTGGTCATAATGTAAAATAGGTGGGGATCGTTTCAATGCCATATAATCCATTAAAATAATAAAAAATAAAAAATTTAGCAAATGAAGCTTAACTAGTTTTTTTTTTAAAAGCAAAAAATCCCTTGTGGGGCCGCCTTGGTCTAAGAGACCATGAACAAGGGGTTCTACACCGTCAAAGTAACTTGGGAGTCGCACCCGACCCTTCTCGCACCAACATTATCAATTGGATTTTGGATACCCAATTCAGCTTTTTGGTAGGGTGGAGATTTGAACCTGGGACCTCCCTTGGAGGATTGCCCTCTTCTCTCCAACTCACCTACAACACCTAGGTAAGCTTAACTAGTTAAATTCCTCAACTTTTAAGGATGATTAACATCTTCCTTATTAAGCAATACGTCCATAATTGTTGAGCTATTGTAATACCACTATATGGTAATGATAGAATACAAATGATACATATTTCAATTCCATATAAACCATTAAAAAATAGCAATAAATAGAATCATTATCAAAGGAGATAAGATTAACTTTCAAGGGGAGACCTCAATTCAAATTCTAGGAAACCATACATGTATAATTATCAAGTTATGTTATTATGTGGTCATAATATAATGTAATATGGGTGGAATTAATTTCAATCCCATATAATCAACTAAATAATAATACTAATAATAAATAGAATCATAATTGTTAAACTATTGCAATACCACTATATGGTCATGGTGTAATACAGGAGGGGCATATTTCAATCCCTTATAACTAATTAAAAATAATAATAAATAGAATCATTAGTTCAGGTGTAGAGAGCAAGTGCGAGCCAAAAGCAAGTGCAATCTAGGAGAGAGCATCACTTTTTATTATTTTAGATCTTTAAAGTAAATATATTGCAAACCCTATTCAAATAGAGATTTAGATTTTACATGAAAAGTTATTATGAAGGATGATATGATTAGGTATGCTTTAAGAGCTACTAAAACTAAACAATTAATTAATATGTAAGTTCTAGGGACACCACTTAGGGTTTTTGGAGATTCAAAATTGGATCAAGCGGAAGTAGGTTGAATTCAAATTATTGCAAAATTTATTTTCAAAGGTTTTTTTCTTGTTGTCTTCTCCAATTTAGAAATCAAAGATAAAATAGTGGGTGGTGTCCCATGGTTTAGGTGAGGATATAAATTATATTTAAAACAATTAAGTTTAGACTTTTTCTATGGAGATAAAATCTATTAAAAGACTTTTAGTGTAGGTTATACTTTAGACTTCCATATTGTCTTGTCAATAAGAAGATTTTTAAAAATATTGAAACCACTCTTAAGGAAATTTATCTAGAAGGGACCAATTATTATGGACATGTTTATACTTGAATATGTGTTGCCAGTATATTTCAAAACTTTTAACAATAATATATTAATATTAAACATGAACTAAAAGAATGGTATCAATAAGTGGATCATGAAATTATTGTATTTCAATGTCACAAATGCTATGAGAGTAACCACATGGCAAGAGTTTACAAAATTAAATAATGGAAAAACATATAAAAACTTGAGCATGAGAGAAACTTCAAGATGAAATAATGAGAACGTAATAAAGTAGAAACTAAACTAGATCAAGGATTTCCCACTACTAAGAAAGTGGAAAAGAAATTCCCTCAATACATTCATATGGATAAAGCCATGATAATTTACTCAACCATTAGAAGAAAAAAATGACATAAGGGATTAGGCAAGACAATGCACAATTTTAAATTTAAAATGAAAAAAAGGTATGAAGGAAGATATGGAGGTAAATTTTAAATCAACGGAGGCTAAAGGGATCAATTTTAATCTAGGTAAATAATCCTTATTTTCCTCAAGTAGTTTAAAATAACTGCCTTGTAATAAGAATGAAGTTAGTATAGAGCTTATCCCTTGTACTTTAGGATTTTCAAGAGCATTATCAAAGGATATAAAATATGAAGGATTTCCATGGAAATTTAGGTTTTTGGGAAAATATAAGAAATTAATTACTATGGAGGATCATATTTTCACTTCAAATTATCCAAAAAAACATAAACTTAAGTTTCATTATGGTTATAATTTAGGGTTTTAATATCAACATGATAAAGAAATGAGTATGGAGGACATCCATAGAAATTTAGGGTTTCTAAGGAAGCATAAGAAAGTAATTAGTATGGAGGATTAACCTTTTATTTCAAGGTTGTTAAGGTAAATTAAATACAAAAGTGTATTTGAGGTTATTCCTTATATTCCAAATTCTCCATGAAAACATAAACCTAAAACTTACCATGAACAGTATGAAAATTGAAGAGATTGGTGAAGATGAAATATTAGTGGGAATGGAGAAAAGAGAAGAAGGGCCTTAAAGCAATAATAAAGATAAAAAATACTCAAAGGCGTATTGATATGGAAAAGTTAAAATAAATATTGCAAGTGTTAATAAGGAATGGGACTAAATATACAAATTTAAAAAGTTATCAAAAAAATAATTATTAAATAATCAATAAGTCATTATAATCCTAGGTTTATATTAATATAAGAAACATAAATAAGTAATGAGAAATATAAGGATGGATTCAAATATATTTGGAATATGTGATATTGTCTGATAGTTTTAGCTACACAAGATTCAAGAGGTATTGAAATGATATGAGATAAATGCAAATGCAATGGACAATTACAAGGAGAAAAAACTATTTGGATTGTTGTTCTATTGATGATATTACATTATTTAGTACCTTGAGTACCATTTTAAATATTTAGATTAGGGATTGAATCAAAATTATGTATCAAGGTGTGAAGTACATTTATGTGTCATGAGTGAAAGGTGTCAAGTGTGCACGTGAAGAGTCATAAGCGATAGGTGTCAAGTGTGGAAGTGAATAGTGATATGATATGTATCAAGATTTAAAGTAGAAGGTTATGTAATCATAATAGACTTTATCATAATTTAAGGCATGTGAAAGGTTGCATCTCCCACGAGTTTTTGTAGAGCAAAATTCAGAAGTATTAAAGATTTTGTTATGTAATATTATGTACTAGAGACAAAGCTTCATGCTATGAAATAAGTTTATAATAAATTTTATATTAAGAGATTTTTATAATCAATAAATATTTATTTTGTGCAATATATATGTTGTGATTATATGAGATTGGTTACAAGTTATTTTATGATCCTATGAAATTGGACCTGTGATATATTTAAGCCCATTTTCAAATAGTGGTATCAAATCCACTTTAGCTAATCCTATCCAAGGTGGAGAGTGAGAATATTGAAGGATAATAATAAGAGATTGTTGGGAAGATATTATTGAAGTAAAGAACTATTGATAACAAAGAGTTTGAAGGAGGATGAGAAGAATATTGATTGTGAAAGGATAAGTGTGAATCTAGACATGAGAATTTGAATGTGTGAGGAATAAAGAAGAAGGTTGGAGTGAGAAGAAGAAATTTGGAGGAAGATAATTTGCTAGAAATGGTATAAGTGTAGTATTGAAAGCACCTCCATCTATGTGAGAGAGTTTGGAGTAGAATAATATAGAGCAATTATTTTTGAAGGAACATACGTTGGTTGATAGTAGTAGTTTGAAGTGACTCCATAGTGTAGCAATAGAAGGCGTTAAGCATAGCTAAGAGAAGACGGTGTTGAAGGAGGAAGTAGCCAAAATCTAGGAGATGTTGAAGAAGCTAAAGGTTGGAAGGAACCTTGAATCAAATGAAAACTTAGAGCCAAAAGTGCAGTGAGATTAATGTTGGACAAACGTTAAGAATCTGAGTACAAATATATTTTAGAGGAACAACAAGAGAATAATCCTTCATTGAAGCCTCTAGTACGTAATTATTGTGACAAAGCTCGAAACACAAATATTACATGTAACACTTGAGACATTTTCCTAAGTTGAGTTTATTTTATATGTGGTGCCATAGTCAAGGTAAACCTTTAATTTTTTGAAAGAATTAAGGAAGGCATATTTTAATTATTCTTTCAGGAAAATATTTGTTTATTCTAATACCTGGAGAGGTATAAGGTTTTATCAATTAAAAGGGTCAAATTTTGGGAGGTCTAAGGGAATTTAGAATTTGATTGAGATAAATATTAAAGGAAATTTTGGGAGGAAATAAAATGAAATGAAATAAATTTGAGTTCTGAAGTTTGATTAATTGGATATTAGGATAGGAATTTAATAGTGAAAGTGAAATTGAAACTTAGGGAGATAAGAAGAAACTTAAATTTGTTTTTGAATGGAATATAAATATGGATTGAAAATTAAAACTTGAAAAAATGATTGATAGAGAGAAGAATTTGAAATTAAAATTTGGGAGTTATAAGAAGTAAAACATGAAATGTGTTTGGGAGAATTTTTTTAGATAACATGACAAGGTTAAAATAAGGATGTGACACAAATTTAGTTAAAAATCATTGGGACATATGACTATAAATAAACAATGGTTCAATACTTTAAAAAAAAAATGAAAATCTAGTTGCTATAGCAGATGATAGGACATATGAGGTCAAAGGAGTAGGAGATATATTAATCAAGTTATCTAATGGAAAATACATGATTAAAATATATTGTATGTACTAGGACTAGCTGCTAATCTACTCTCAATATCTCAGATGATAAATCAAAATTTGATGGTTGAATTCAAAATTATTAGAAATAAGAAGAAATGCATCATTACTAAACAAGAAAAACTCATAGCCATTGGATCCTTCACAAATGGTCTATTTGCTCTTGATACTCTATCAAATATTGTTCTATCAGTAAGAACGTTATAAATGAGAGATTTTTGGTATAAAATGACTAGGGCATATACATGCATCATCTTTAAATGAAATGAATACATATCAAATGGTGGAAAGTTTACCTAAATTAACATGACAATCTACATTTTATCTAGAATGTCTAGCATGAAAATAATATAGAATAAATTTTGAGTTAATTTTACATAGAGATAAAAAACTACTTGAAAGAGTGTACATAGTTTTATGTGGACCAATGGATGCTAGTCTTGGAGGATAGATATTTTTAGCTATTTGTTGACGACTATTATAGAAAATGTGGGTATACTTCTTGAAACTAAACTATAAAGCTCTTACTTGTTTCAAATAATTTAAACAAAAACTAAAAATAGGAATTGAAATATTAATAAAAAATTCTTTGCTCAGATAAGGGTGGTGAATTTCTATCAAAATAATTTGAATCATTCCTTGGACTAAATGGTATAAAAATATAACTCACTGCAAATTATTCACCCCAAAAAGATGGTATAGTAGAAATAAGGAATTACTCCATTATGGATATGGTACGTTGTATGCTAAAATAATAAAATATTGGTTGTCGATATTGGGTAGAAGTTATTAAAATTGTACTATATATACAAAATATATATCCCATAAGAATACTTAAAAGTTTTACTCTTGAATAAAATTGGTTAGGACAAAAACCTTTAGTAGAATATTTGAGAATTTTTGGATGTAAATCTTATATGCATATTCCAAAGGGAAAAAGAACAAATTTAGATGAAAAAACCATCTATAAGAGAGTTCTTGGCTATGATGATGATTCAAAAGGATATAGAGTATTGATTCATTTACAAAGAAAATATATGTGATTAAATATGTGGTTTTTGATGAAGAAAACAAAACCCTTGTTGAATTTCCAAAAGTCAATACAAGTCCTATTCTAGATATTTCATTTGATAAAGAAGAAAATTTAAGTGAAGAATTAGAAATATTTAATAAACCAATTGAAGACTCAGAATTGATAATATAACTATAGAGAAGAGAGGTAAAATGGTATATAAATACACTAAAGGAATCAAAGCTAGAACAACTACCAAATCTTACCACTACAAGACCTAAAACTCGTAGCATGACAAGAACAAATGGGGTTGATTATTTCAATAATAGAACCTACAACTACATAAGCCACTATAATACAACCATTATGGAAAACAATTATGAAATCATAATTTACAGCATTAATAAAGAATAAAACATGGGATTTAGTTGATATACCACAAGGGAAGAAAACTATAGGATGTAAATGGATCTACAAGATACAATACAAGGTAGATGATTCTCTTGATAAATACAAGGTATGGATAGTTGTAAAAGGTTATACTCAAATAGAAGGAATTAACTATGAAGAAATATTTGCACCTACAACAAAAATGACTATTATTCATACAATTTATGCATTAGCAGCACAACTTGGTTAAAACTACATCAGATGGATGTTAAGAGCACATTTATTAATGGTGATATTGAAGACGAAGTATATATGGTTCATCCAAAAGGATTTTTCATCAAGAGGCATGAACAAAATTTTTGTAATTAAAAAAAATCATTATATGGATTAAAACAAGATCCTAGAGCATGGTACATAAAATTAATGATCATCTAGTATGACATAATTTTAAAAGGAGTGCATCAAATTCAAATATTTATGCACAAAATTTTGGGTCAGAGAAAATAATTCTTGTGATATATGTCAATGATATAGTAATCATATGAACCTAAAAACACTAATAGATGAGGTTAAAATTATTTGGAAAAGGAATTTGACATGAAAATTTGAGACTTCTACACTACTGTCTTAATCTAGAAATTCATCAAAAAGATAATAAGATCACAATAACTCAAATAAAGTATGCAAAACAATTACTTCAAAAGTATATAATGAAAAAATTTAAACCTAAATATACTCTAATGGAGCAAGGGCTAAAATTATTAAGATATGAAGAGTCGCCACTAGTTTCTACTACTTTATATCGACAACTAATTGGGATCCTTTTATTTAGCAAATACTAGACCTGACATTGCTTTTGTTGTGAATTATCTCTAGATTTATGCAATAGCCTAAATAAATCCATTGGAAAACTACAAAAACAGTACTACAATATATCAATAAAACCATAAAATATGGTTTATAATACAAAATAAATGATAAGTATTACTTACATGGATATTTAGATTTTGACTGTGTTGGATCTATAGATAACAAAAAATAAACATCAAGATATGTACTCCATATTTGGTCAAGACTATTTCATGGCATAGTAAGAAACAACCTACAATAGCCCTCTCATCAACATAAGCAGAATATCATGCAATAAGTGATGGAGTTTGTGAAGCACTTTTGTTACAATATATTTTATAAGATATGGGAGTTAGAAAGACTAACAATACTAAATTATGATAACTAAGGAGTTTAAAAATTTATAAAAAATCCTATGATTTATAAAAGAGCAAAACACATTGAAGCTTAATTTCAATTTATTAGAGGTAATATTTTGGAGTTAGACATGAGCAAGGCTTATGATAGAGTTTCATGGAGTTTTTTGGATAAATTTTTGGCTGCCTTTGGTTTTTGTAGACAGTGGAGAAGATGGGTTGGAAGCTGCTATAAAACTACAAGGTACTTTGTTCTAATCCATAATAAACTAGCAAGTTTTTTTAGTAGTAGTAGAGGTCTTAGACAAGGTGACACCCTCTCTCCTTATATTTTCATTATTATGGCTGAAATGCTTGAAATATACCTCAATGCTAACAAGGATTCTAGCCAAATAGGGGGCCTTAAACTAGCTTATAATCTTGAGGGTGTTTACCTCTCATCAAAAGATCAATTTGGACAAGAGCGACATCTTCTTCATTAAAACTAAATTTTCTCTTTAGAGAAGGATGGCTAGAGTGATAGGGTTTCCTTTGTCAACCCTACCTTCTTCTTACCTTGGAATACCTATGTTCATGGGAACTTGCAAGACACCTCTTTGGAACTGTTTGGTTGAAATATTTCAATCCAAACTTGCAGGATGGATAGGTAATATTTTATCTCAAGAAGGTAGAGTGTTTTTGGTTAAGAGTGTTTTGCAAGTTGTCCCCATTTATCTTCTCTCCCTTTTTAAGATCCTTGCTAAAGTTTCCAAAATCATAGAAGGAATTAAAAAATAATTCTTATAGTCAGGATCTAAAGAGAGGAGGAGGATTCCTCTTATAGCTTGAAAAAAATATTCCATCAAAAGAAGCATGGTGGTAGCCTAGTTATAAGTGTTATGGCAGCCAAGGTGGGATGGAGAGATCTGAGGGGTGGTCAGACTTTTTGGGTAAGGATTCTCAAAGAAAAATATCTTGGTAGCTAGGAGGATACTATATTTCTCAAATCTCAAGACCCCTATCATGGCTCTTCTTTATGGAACCACTTGGTGGAGGCTAGGGAGGCCTTGTGGAAGGGTGTGAAATGATGTTTTGGCGATGGGACCTTTGTAAGTTTTTAGAAAGATGTCTGGTTAGATGACAACCCTTTAGCCAACAATGATATTTTCTCTAATTTGAAAGAGGATCTAGAAGATAGATATGGTAAAAATATTTATGACTACTTGACTTTATTGGATAACCAGTTAAACTAGAAATATCTAGAGGCAAGCCTTAAGAATTTAGAGGCTTTAACCTCCTTAAAGCTAAACTAAAGGCTTATTTCTTAGGTGTTGTCAAGAAAACAGACTTTATGGTTTAGACCAAAACTAAGAATAGTAAATTTAGCATGAAGATAGCCTATGATATTTTAGATCTTGCTATAGATAATGGTTTCCCTTGGAATAAAATTTGGGGTAAGAGAGTTATTTCTAAATGAAATCCCGAAATTTTCACCACATAAAATGAACACAAGTACATAAAGTAATAAAATGGAATTTTTTATTAATTTGTATTCAAGGTTACAAAGAGAGTCTTATGAATAGGATATTTTTAGCTGATACAATGATTACAAATTTAGGTATGATTTCCCTCTTCTTCAATAAATAACGAATTTGGGTGCAATGTAGTAATTTCTTTGCTAATGCAGTTTATGAGGGAGCATATTTCCAGGACCACTGCATGAGTGTTGTATCCAATATATTTCACTATCCTCATACCTATAACCTACACATAAGGGAATAACATCAAATCAATAGCATGTTCAGGGCTCACAAAATTTGGACCTGTATTCAATCAAAAAATATGAAATGAAGGAAAAGAAGGTGCATGTATGCAATAAAAGAAATCTAAACTATTGTAGAACAATGAAATAAGTAGATCTAACCTAAAATGTAATAAAAACTATAAAATATATCACCTGATCATGACATTCTCAAGTCAAGATGATTTCATCTACAAATCATATTGATTTGAGACTATCGCTATCGCAGACTTGCATTTATTTATCGTCAATCCTGAGCAGCATTTGAGATGACCTAGAGAGTATTGTCGATAGATTTTCACATTGGGGAGGTGAGTTTAATGAATTTGAATAGTCACCAAAGTGAGGGTATTGGTTATACAAGGTAAGGAAGCACAATTTTCAATCCTATACGGTAATCCAATGACATGGTATTGGTAGTGAAAAAAGAGGATTGATTTTGACAGCACTTCATGGAATGAAAACTTGATTGCGGTATTTTTGAAACTAAGGGGTGAGTACCATTTTATAGACCACTTGACTAGAGGCTATGGCACTTTGCATGAAAAATCAAAGGGCAATTTGCATTAAGAAATCATATGCATACCTCAAAATAGTTGATTGCATATGATTAATTCAAAATTACCTCATGAAGAGTATCCAAAGCTAGCATGAGATCATGCATAGTGCTAAAAATAAATTTTTGTTGCTAGTTATTTTTACTATTTTTATTTTTTATTTTTTGTGATTTTCTTAGGTTGAGACAGTTGTGGTTCTAAGATCATATTTAGTCAATATGGTTATGCAACTTATATGAAAAGTTGCCCAATGTTGGTAAAAACCATCAAATTAGCCTTGGGGCTACCCAAGGTGGAATATGGGGGTAGAAAGGAGGCCTTTTGAGGAGTCTCCTTAAGATAATATATTTTAGGTGTTTAAAAATACCCCTTTTTGGGATGCTTTGTGCGTAAGCACAATGCAGAGCAAAAATAGATAATCTAAAATGGTTGCATTGATTATGGATGATGTTATCTAAACAAGTTAATGTAATATACCCCAATAATGGAAAAGGTGCACAATTTTGATTCATTGTTATAACACATTGATGGACTTAATTTTGGTAAACCTTTCAACCAGATAGATAAAATCCTAGTCTAACATGTTTAGGCTTTGGTTTTACCTGATCTTAGTAATCTTTCATCCAGATAGACAAAATCTTAGTCTAATACGTTTAGGCTTTGGACCTACCAAGCATTTTTTTAATTAAGATTTTTTATTTTGCCCTAGAAAAGAGGGAAGTGTATGATAGTTTTTGGCAATGATTTTTGGATGAATGTGATTTGCACTTTTGAGTGTTTGATTATTGACTTGATATTGAAACATGAATTTTGCATTTATTGACTACCCCCTCAAGCGACGAGTTGATGGAGGAGATATAAAATGATGATAGCGATGAGTTGCTTGACCAAAATGATGTTATTAATTTGGGTGCTCTGAGAAATTATGGAATTTTGAAACTATATCGACCTAGGACAGTGGCATTTAATTTTTTTTGTAAAATCATGGCCATCTTAGATGGTCATGTTGCATCACATGACCATCTTGGATGGTTGTAGTTGTGCAAGGCTATTAGATTTGTGATTTTTAGGGTCATTTTTATCGTTCAAGATGAGAAACGAGGGAGAGGAGGAGGAGAGTGATTTTGTGAAGTGAAGAACTACCAAAAATCCAAATGAGAAATATGGTAGACCCATTAGGCACCTCAACAAGTGGAGGAGTTGGTGCTAGGAGAGTAAGGATGATAAGCCTAACTTTTTATTATTGATAAAATGAATCCAAATTAAGATTTACAGTAAAGAATGGGTGGGATGGGTAGCCTAGGTGAATGGAAATATGGGTAGATATTTTTTAATTCTTTTTACTTCTCCTATATCTTTATTGGTTTGCTTGTGAAATTTGGCTATATATATATATATATATATGTATTGGTGTTTGATTTTTTTTTTCTTATTTATGTGTTTTGGTGACTGTCTCACCTGATATGGCTATGTTTGGGGATCGTATTGACTTCATATGGTTACATGTTGTGATCGTCTCGAGTAGAGGCGATTATGGTGGGAGACCATATTAGCCCAAGACGGTTATTCTTATGGTTTTTTTTATTTGTGATAATTTTGTATTCTTGTAGTAGCTTATTAGAGCTTAGCATCACTTCATAAACACCTTTAGGGAGCATAATGTTGTGGTGCTAGAATACAAGGACAATTGGACATGGCTAAAGGACTTGGGCATTCTACACATGGTTCATCTAGAATCCATCCATATCGATCAGGCCTATTGGATCATCCTAATTGATATATGGGACTCACAAACGAACACTTTTGATATGTTGACTAGGGAGATCACAGTGACTCTTGAGGATGTGTATTGAATTCTATGGGTTCCTATTGAGGGAGAATCCATTATGACTATATCGACCATCCAACGAGAGGCAATACTACAATGAGTCTACCAAGATTAGTGGAGATGTGTAGACTGCAACTTGAAAAATGGTGGGTGAGAGTTAATGTTAGGTATGCTATCAAATTGTTGATAAAGAGATATGCAATACTCATGTTCTTGATATCTGACATCATCCTACCAAATTATTCTAGCTTGAGGTTATCTTAAAAAATTTTGGGCCTTGTTCAAGATTTAGTAGAGTAGTGAGGATCATGGTTTGGGGTACTACATTTCTAGGATAGCTCTACTGAGAGCTTTATGAGATCCAATAGAGAGGCTAGTTGGGCTTGGGTTGTAATTTTCTCCTATAGGTATGGATATGGGAGCATATTAGTGTTGATAGATCAAATGGGCTACCATGGGTCACATGTCTAGATATGGTTGATCAATATGGTGGCTATATGAGCACAAGCAGGACAAGATCCACCCCTTTTGGGGTATCATTGAACATTATGTAGATTCATGGGTTAGACTACATCCTGGGCATGTGACATGGAGGCCTTAGAAGGGATCTTTAACCTGGGCCAAGGAAGGGGAGCACCTGAGTTAGGTGTGATACATAAAATGGATTATTGGCCAACACAGTATAGAGCATAAGTACTTTCAATACTCATAAGTGACCCACCAGTTTGGGGTGATACATGATGTTCTTGATGATCTAGTTGTATATAGGTGGAGGACTAGTGAGACACAGTTAGTATGGCCTTGACCTGATCCTATGGATGATGAATCATATGCACCGTTGTAGATGTTGATGTGGAGGATCTAGGCCCCACTACTAAATATGATTCATGGCTTGTAGTCCATATTTTTTAGGAAGGGATAATGACTAGAGAGGTAGGGGCTAGAGGAGTTAAGGTAGGTTCTCCACAATTATGATTTCATCATCATGTAAATAGAGATATGGGGACACTAGCATCACAGGGATAAAATCAAGGATTAGAGACTTGCATGGGGAGTAATGGGGGTGAAGATTCAAATAATGATAATCCTTAGAAGTATATCACCACCTTGAGAGAGTAGGTGTGTATCCTCTAAGGTCAAATGACTAACAAGGACTTCACCCATGCTACGGTGTAGAGTCAGTGGGATATTGATAGGGAGAGATGATGAGGTTGGTTAAAGAAGAGAAATACCCTATGGGTTTAGGTACAAAGTGCATATGCAAAGTTGGCTAGACTTACAATAGAGGATAATCCTTATAAGGGAGCTTCAACTTGGGTTGTGGGGTCTCAAAGACCATCATCTAGTCAAGGGTCATCTACCTTGATGACCCAACTAAAGCAAGAGAGACTAAGTATGGCTAATACAAATATTTTTGCTCCATAACATTACCATCCCCTTGCATCCATCTACTTATTAGTCATTATAAAGTCGGCAGAGTGGGGCCTCAGGAGGGTCATTAATGGCACCACTTGTTCCATGTTTTATAGCTTCAACTGTATCCCACTAGTTAGGGGCCAATGGATCTAGGAAGACATAAAGAGACAAGACCGAAAGCAATGGTGAGAGTGGTGGCACAGGGCCAACCTGAGCATGGGTCTCTTGTAGTACTTATTATTTTTGAATGTGAGGTCTGAGGACTCACTATTGTATCTTGTAGGTATTTTGTATCATTGATGTATTTATTTCATTATGTATAATATATCTTTTATTTAGGGTAATCATGTATTCATTGTGTATGTATGTATGTGTAATTGTAGATGCATGGATGTATGATAGATGCTTATAGATGTATACCTAGATGATATATTTATGTTAAATGGATGCTTTTGATGTGATGATGTATAGAACTAGGTATACCTATGATGTACTAATGAATTATGATAACTTAATTAATGCAAATTGTGAATGTATGTTTAGCTAATGAAACATAGTGGATGATTTTATGATGTAATAACACACTAAGTATATGCATTATAAAAATTTCTAGAGTCACAAATCAAGATGTAAACAACCTCATTAAGAGCATACACCTAAATTAGAATCCAACTAGAAATTATATGCAATGAAGTATCATGATAATGATGGATTCTAAACAATGAGAGGTCATAAAGAACAATAAGGTTTTTCATGAGACTCAAACACCCTAGTTGGCCAATAAAAATTCATGTATTGATCATGCAAGCATTTGAAATATAAAAATTTGCTAGGAAGACCAAGATATTCAATATTCCTAAGTGTGCATAGTGAAGTTTATTATCTCAACTTTGGACTCTATTGGACTTAACTACACTAAATGCAAGTGTAGACACCTAAAATATGTTATTTTAAGGAGACTATTTGAATGGACTCCTTTTAGACCACATAATCCACCTCTGATAGCTTCAAGGATAAAATAATAGTTTTTACCACTTTTGGGCACCCTTTCCCATAAAACATGTGGTCATCTCTGTTAGTCTTACAATGACACTAAGAGGGGGGGTGAATCAGTGTAGCTCTTTAAACTTGAATTTATAGCTCTTAATACTGCAGCAATTAAAACTTATTACTAGATACAACAAGTATAACAAAAGAGCATCACACAACACAAGATTTAACGAGGTTCACCAATGTGGCTACTCCTCAAAAATTGACTGCTTGGACTACCATCGAAATCCAACCTTTGCAAAGCACCAACTTTACAATCAATTTACCAGCACCCACTGGAAGGAGCACCAACCCCTTATTTATCTGCACCAATAGAAAGGAGCACAAACTGGAAGGAGCACCAACCCTTGGTGCCAAGCACCAACTTGGACTTCAATTTGAATCTATAAGTTTGTCAGTAAGATACCTTTGCTTTTACAAGACCCTGACTGGTCTTCTTCATCTTTGCATTCTCTGTGCTCTCTGCTTTCTCTGTATAATCACAACAGCACCTGGTCAAACGTCAAAATTTTTGCTCTCTGTGCACTCTGCTCTCTATGTGCAATCACTTCGCACACTGTGCTTTGTTACAATAAAACTTCATGATCATCTTCTCCCTTTTGCACACTTTGCTCTCTTTGTGAATTTTACACTTAGCATGATTCGACACAACTTGCTCTCTGTGCACAACGACCGTATTTCACACACATTCAACAACTCTACAATTCCCCAAACAGCTCTCCTTTTATAATAATATTTTCATGATGAAAACCCTAATCTTAGTCGGCTTGCATAACAAATGTAAACCCTAATCTTATTCGGATGTCATCGGTCTTAGTCGGATTCAACTCATGAAGATATTTGGTAATTCCATCGCTCAAAGATTTCATTCGGTAACAATCCCTGTAGCCACTGCACTAACTTTTGTTCACTCTTCATATTTTAGCTGCATGAATTCACTCTGTATCTGCCCCTATAAATGCTGTAGAGATGTTGGTCCACTGTCATACTTCTCATTTTAGTTGGGTTCTTCTTCTTATCTTGCGCATATACGACCTGTCACAAAATCATGACATTTCTACCTTTATAGCTTCTTTTGTTGTTATTGTTGCAAAAATACATGTCGCGATATCGCGAAACTTTTGCCTCCATATGCTTTCTCTATCTTTTGTCGTGATATCATGACATTTCTACCTCTACAGACTTTGTCTTTTCTTTTGTCGTGATATCGTGACATTTCTACCTCCGTATACTTCGTCTTTGCTTTTGTCGCGATATCACGACACTTCTACTTCCATACTTAGCTTCTTTGCTTTTGTCGCAAAATCACGAAACTTCTGCCTTTGAAGTCTTCTTCTCTACTTTTGTTAGGAAATCATGACACTTCTACTTACGTACTTTACTTCTTTGCTTTTGTCACAAAATTGTGACACTTCTGCTTCCGAAGTCTTGCTTTCTGCTTTTGTCACGAAATCGTGACAGTTCTGCTTCCGTACGCTTCCTCTCTTTCTTTTGTCGTGAAAATGCGACATGTCGCGATATCGCGACACTTTTCAAACTTACTTTCTCTCTCCTATTTTAGTCGCAAAAATGCGACATGTCACAAAATCATGACACTTTTCCAACTTACTTTCTCTCTCCTATTTTAGTCACGAAAATGTGACATGTCGCAAAATCGTGACACTTTTCCAACTTACTTTCTCTCTCCTGTTTTAGTCACAAAAATGCGACATGTCACAAAATCGTGACACTTTTCCAACTTACTTTCTCTCTCCTATTTTAGTCATGAAAATGCGACATGTCGCGAAATCGTGACACTTTTCTTACTTGTTATCTCTCTTCGAACTTGTCATGAAATCGTGACACTTTTTCCTACTTTCTATTTCTCTTCCAACATGTCGCGAAATCACGACAGTTTTTCCACTTGCCTTTTTCTATTCCAACTTGTCGTGAAATCGTGACACTTTTTCCTGCTTTCTCTTTCTCTTCCAACTTGTCGCGAAATCGTGACACTTTTTCTGCTTTCTCTTTCTCTTCCAACATGTCGCGAAATCATGATAGTTTTTGCACTTGCCTTTTTCTCTTCCAACATGTCATGAAATCGTGACAGTTTTTCCACTTGCCTTTTTCTCTTCCAACATGTCGCGAAATCGTGATATTTTTTCTTGCTTTTTCTATCTCTTCCAACATGTCACGAAATCGTGACAGTTTTTCTGCTTTTTCTCTCTCTTCCAACGTGTCGCGAAATCGTGATAGTTTTTCCTGCTTTTTCTCTCTCTTCCAACATGTCACGAAATTGCGATAGTTTTTCTTTCCTATTGTATATGTCGCGATATCATGACACTTTTCTTACTTGTCTTTTTCTTTGATCTTTTGCATATGGGCCACTTCGGTCTTCTTGGAAAATCACTGTACATACTCTGAATAACCTTTGAACTCCTGTCTTCTGCATCTGAATAGCTTTTGAACTTCCTGTCCACTACATCAACAGATCTATCTGACTGTGTTGACAACAATGACAATATTGTTGCTGCACCTTGCTCAACAATCTCTACCTAATATGGTCACTAGATCCGGGATATCTCACCCTAAGATGACTACCAAAAAATAAGTTTAAAAATAAAAGGTACATAACTAACAATTAAAACTACAGTTAACCCCATGCATGGTCTCATAAAAATCATTGAGTGCCCCACATGGGCCAAAATAGAAAATATATATATATATATAATAATTAATCACATGATATTTCATAGGTAAGCATTCACTTTTCTTAATGTAAACTACCTCTTTGCTTTTTCATGCAGAGTGCTTTTACCAATTTTGGCTTCCATACAAAAAATATATAAAATGGCACTCACCCCTCAATTTTAAATATCCTTCTACTTTTAATTTTGAGAAACAAAGTGCTATAAAAATTTGTACAATATTTTATGTAACATCGTGTTACTGCTTTTGATCCTCCAAGCCTATTATTGATACCATGTTATTGGATTTTTTAAAATGATTAGAAACAATGCTCCTCTTTTCTGTGCAATTGAATACCCTTGTATCGATGATTGATCTAACCCATAAAATCACTCTCACAGTGCAACAATCCATTGAAAAAACCCTAGGTCGATCCCAAACAACATCCCAACTCAGCCATGAAGAAACACAATCTCAAGATAGTAGTCATATTGATCTAAGATATCCTATAGGAAAGGCCATCTGACCCTAAGACAACCTTTGACAAAGACTTGGTTTTTCACATTTTTCTTTTACAGTAGTTTAAATCAACATTTTGTATCATTTTTGTATTTAGATAGATTTTAGATTTTACATGCTTCGATCTAGTTTATCTTCTTTTACCACATTCTAATTCGTTTATCACACATATGCTTGTGATTCATTTCTAATTTATTTGTGTACATATTACAGATCAACATATGGCAAAGGAGCACAATATCCAAAACAAACTCTCTCCACTATGATCATGAAAAACTTACCCCAAGACAATTTGTGATTGCGAGAAGATCATTCAATGCACCTGGATATTTATTTGTATTCATTGTATCATGTGTAGCATCCCATCAAAGGGGACTTAATTGTAACACATTGAAAAGTGAAAATTTAATATAAAAAGAGATCCATATTTTATTGTCTTATCATTGTATTTTCAAGTTATATTTATTGCTAACCTTACTTTATTGTATGGTGCACAGTTTTTCTGCTCTCAAATGGTGATCATGGTGGGACCTAGTCCCTACCTTTTTGGTTTTCTAAATAGTTATTGACTAGATTTTACATATTATAAGTACTCAGGAGCAACTACCTTAGGTCAAATTGGATGCTAAATGGTGAAAAAACTAGAAATCTACAATATAATTAGGCTATATAGTAAGTGCTTCTATCATTTTCCATTTTCCATCAAGAAAGGTAGAATTTTTTTAAATTATAGGAAAGATAGCATAATTTTTTCAATTTTAGACCTCTATCTGTGATCATCTTAGGTCTAGAAAACCTCTTTTTGTGACCATATTAGGTCCAAATGGTCTTTGTATATGATCTTCTTAGGTCCATATGACCTTTATCTGTGATCATCTCAGGTCTAGACGACCTCTATTTGTGATAATATTAGGTCCAAATGACCTCTATTTGTGCTCACCTTAGGTCCAAACAACCCCTGTCTATGATTGTATTATATCCAAATGGCCTCTATCTTTGATAGTTTTAGGTCTATATGTCCTCTATTTGTTGCTTTTCTTGTCTACCTGCTTGCTACCCGCTTAAAGACTAACTATCACATAAGGTTTTGTATCATAAAAGTTAGTTTATATTGTATTAGTGAAATATCATTCAGTTACCCTTTGATTTCTCTTTTGCAAGAATTTAGAAAATACCTCACACTCCACTATCTATTATAAACATAGATGAGTTGTATTTCATCACCAATTGTCGATTGAGACCAATGATGGTGGACTTCATATCCACATATTGGCTCGCACCATAGCAACCCTAGTTACCTCGATGAATGGCTTTTTGGACTTCATCATTGAAAAGTACCCTAATTTTGGGTGCACCCAAATTAGGTAGGTTAGACACCCTTCATTTTGAGGGCTTAATAATTTTTAGAATTGTAGTTTTTGTTTATTCCCAAGTTCAAATGAGAGGGTGAAGTGAAAGCCTAGTTGGGCACGTAGCAAAGCACTAGATAATGTGACCTCTTTTAGGAGGTAAATTATTTCCTTAGGATACCCATCATCCATATCCAGCATCCTAGGGAGACATTTTTGTCATTTGTGTTGCATTCCTCGATAGGGGGTGTGCACAAACAACCTTTAATACTTTTCATTTCATTTTACTTTTTAGTTATCATAGGAATAGATCTAAAACAAAAATCAAAAAATAAAAAATCAACACAAAAATCATAAAAACCAAAAACTTAAAAAAAAAAATGTATTTCTTGTTTGTTTATTTATTGTTTGCATAGATTCAACAATGGTAGCAACATACAGTCAGGCTCAATCAAGAGCCAGTACTGGTAAACATCCATAACAAGATATGGAACATCTCTGATATAGTCTAGAGGACCTTATAATTCTTGACTGGAACCCTAGCACACATCGTGCCTGGGATATCTCATTTAAGGAATTTAACCTTTAGGAAACCCCTATTTGAGAAGTACCCATAGGTCCTAAGAATGATCAGACAAGATACTTTCCTGCTCTAGATATTTTTATTGATTTTTATCAAAATAATAATTCACCCACTAAGAGGCCTAGTAGAGTAGTGTCACATATTCATATCTTAACTTGTCCCATAGAACCATTAGAAGCAACACAAGAGTACATACCATACCAATATGATTTCTACCGAGAAATCCTAATTGAGAACCTCTCTATAAATCAAGAACATGATCAAGAGGATGCATGTGTTAACCATCAACCTCACAAACAACCTATATTGGCTCTCGTATTTTTCATAGATGAGGGTAACCAAAATCACCCTAATATATTCCAAGGGAGGTCATTCATCCAAGAGCATTACATTTTTGCACTGCCCAATTATACAAAGCTCACCTTCAAACTTGAATATCAGGTCAATGCAACCTTTAGGGATCACAAAAAATAGGTTATAGATCTTACTAGGTACGAGAGACAAGACAAACCCATCTATATCTCAAAAACAAGGGTAAACATACTTCATACCTATGAGCAAATAAATCACACTTATCAAGAACCTAGGCCAAACCTTAACATTCAACAAAAAGTGGATCGACTATGGTTAGACCACCAACAATTGAATCAGCAATGGGTGGACAAACACTGGTCACACCTAAAGGTTATATCAACAAAGGATACAAAAAAAGTAGTTACAAAGGTGATTGCATGAAATTGTACCAACGCTTAGTGCCCATAGACTACAACAACACAAAAGGCACCCCAAATAATATCAAAACCTTCCATAGTGGCTAAAACAAAATCATCTACCTCATGTGTGATTAAATCAGTTGCCCATACTTCCATAAAGGCACCTATTTCTTGAATAAAATAGACCATACAATTATCTAGAGGAGTATGACTTTGATGAGGAACCATAATTGGAGTATCAATATCCAATCAACACATACCCTAAAGTACCTTCTAGGGAAGTGCATGTTGACAACACCCAGCTACCTTCGCTTCCTCCTCAAGACCAGAGGTGAGTGAATGAAATCATTTCATAGGATGCATACAAGTTGCTAACAGACCACATTAATTCCCTGGAGAAGCAAACTTTAGGTATAGGTTATCAAAAACCTACCTTGCATCAACTCCAAAACCAACCATCGCACCCATTAGTGTCATCACCCATGTATCTTGAACATTTTGAAATGCCAAAATTAGATAAGTTCAAGGGAGATGAAGATGCTCAAGAGCATGTCACCCATTTCATGAATATATGCTTTCATCTTCAGGATGATGATGCCCTCATGATGAGAATATTTTAATAACTCTTGTAGGCCCTGCTTTAGAGTGGTATAATTATTTACCATAACATAGCATCCATTCCTTAAAACAATTGGTAATGCATTCTTAGAATGCTTTGCATTTAGTTTTAGGAAGAAGGTAATATTGACTGATTTGTGCAATCATATACAATTCAAAGATGAGATAGTCATGGATTACGGTAATCAGTGGAGAACAATAATGACAAAGCTATATTTTAGAGTGCTTATAACAGAGCTTACCAGACTATTTAATAGGAGTTTTTTAAAGCAAATCTTACTTCTATTACAACTACAAGAATATAGAACCTTTGAGGAGTCCCTAACACAGGCTAAGGTTATTAAGGACATTAAGGTCCAGGAAGGTGATATTAATCTTCATAAAAAGAAGTGGATAAACAAGAATGCTAAAGGAGGCAACATGCAATAGAATGTGGCTCTAGTAAATCATGTTATTTTGAGTATCTTTGGATCCTTGAACCAAGTTGCACAACCACAACCACTAGCTTAGTCTAATTACCAGGATCAGACTCCACTGGTTTAGTATAATCATCCATAGTAGAATTAGAGGTAAGGCCAACAATGCAAGACACTATGACAATATACTCCTTTTTCAGAAATATTAGCATTGATTTTTAATTGATTGTGTGAGGTGCACACAATCAATCTCCTAAATATCTATTTGCTAGATCCTAATTGGCCTAAACAAAACTCGAGGATCTATATTGTGCTTACCATAAAAAAAGAGATCATGAAATTAAGACATGTTACTCCTTTAAAAATATAGTACATAATTATTGGAAATTTTGATTTAGTTGTGTTGTCATTGATGTCAAGAGTAAGTGTCAGTGATCAATGTAGGACTTGACAAAAGAAGGGTTAAAATATTTATATTTTAAGCCCAAGAGATTTGGTTTAAGGGCTTCACATGATTGATCAAAAGGATGGTTAAATACCATTAAGGAAAGACCTGAAGGAAATAATATTATAATATTTATTATTATAATATTAAAGGAGGTTAGAAAAGGTCTAAGGGTGAAAGAGAAAAATACCTAGGCCCAAAGGAAATAATATTATAATATTTTTATTATAATATTAAAGGTTAAAATTAAAATCCTAAGGTAATTTATAAATTATTTATAATATTTATATTATAAATTAATTTATAAAATAATATTATTTAAACCCCAAAGAAGGGTTGGGTGCAAATTTGATTTAATTATTTCTTCCCCGGCCAACGTTCAAAGGAAAGGAGCATATGGTATAAATACCATAAGGCTTGCCTCACAAAAGCAAGTCTTTGAATATTAATGCACATGCAATTATTGAAAGTGGATGCGAAAGTTCATGAGCAAATAAAGAAGAGGATATTAATTTTTTTATTGTAGCCAAAAATGTGAAGGACAAAGTGACCAAGGCATAAAGCCTTAACACCAACCAATCGGTTGGGCTAGTAGTAAGTTTGAGGTGTGTAAGGCGTAGGGTGCACAAAGGTTCCACGTTCAAGTCTCAACAACTACGAAGGCACAAAGCCTTTTGTTGGATTTGGTGTTGGTGGAAGAAACAAAGCGCTCAAAGCGCTTTTACCTCCCACATGAGCACCTAGCTCACGCTGCAGGGTGGCAAAGAGCTTTTTATTGTGATTAAGATAGGTTTTGAAGACATATTTCCATCAAAGCAAAAGGTATGGGCACATATTCCTTGTGAGTGAAATATTTTTGGGTTGAACATTGTGGATGCTAAGTTGGAATGAAAAGGTTTATTTTTTAAGCATTATTGAGCGAGTTTTCATATACATTATTGGTGAATGTTTGTGGGAACAATTGAGTGAGAAATTGAAAACTATCTTGAACTAGGGTTTGTGAAAGAAAATGAGTATCATTGTTATGTGAGATTGTTTGATAAGCATTGATGGAAATATTTGAGTAAGCTTTCTTGTGCATGATTAGGGTTTGTGAAAATATCATTAGTATCATTGTTAGTGAATGAGGAATCATCTTGATTCAAGGGTTGAGATTCATAGTGTGAGTTATTGGAAGTAAAGTGAAACACTTGGTTAGGGTTTATAAGTAAGTTGTGTTTCATTGAGTGGATGGTTGAGTGAATTTGATTGAGAATTATTGATTGAAAGAATTGG
This sequence comes from Wollemia nobilis, assembly GCA_028583015.1. NCBI lineage: Eukaryota > Viridiplantae > Streptophyta > Pinopsida > Araucariales > Araucariaceae > Wollemia > Wollemia nobilis. Next base: position 12,911,936 of record JAQPPZ010002969.1, on the reverse strand, counting down.
AGTGATAGTTCAAGTTCTATGAAACAAATTGTTCCTTATTTTTGAATTGATTGGAAAGTGAGTTTGAAAGTGATTGAGTGATTTGTGAGTGTGAAATATATTGAGTCTCTTACCATTCTCTATATTTTTCTATGATTAAACAAGATTCTGAGTGAAACTTGTTTGTGTGATTGAAGAGGTTTTGTATGAGAGATTGAGTTGAGTTGTGTATGCAAGTTTTGCAATTGATTTGAATAAGCTTTTGTGAAAGCTAGTGGGCATATTTGAGTAAGTCCTAGAGGGGACTTAAAGATAGAGTTGAGTAAGATTTTGTGAAATCTTAAGGATAGATTTTTGTGAGATTTTATGGAAAATTACAAGAATATTTGAGACAAGTCTTGGTGAAGACTTGTTGAGCAGATTGGACAAGTTCTTGAGAGGACTTGTTGAGTAGATTTGAGGTAAATCTTGGTGAATACTTGTTGAGAAGATTGGACAAGTTCTAGAGAGGAATTGTGGACATATTTGAGGCCATTATTTGTGAAGACTTGAGATTAAAGTTGATTGATTGATTTTTTCAATCTTTTAGTTAAGGCTTGGATCAGATCTAACAGAGTTGATTTGTGATTGAGTCAAGCTTTGTGTTAAAGCTTGAGGATAGATTGAGAAAGATTTGTGCTAGACCAAAGGACTATGTTTAGTGCAGATTTGAGATAGATATTGAGCATATTTGTGCTAGACTAAAGGACACTATTTAGTGCAAATTTAAGAAAAATATTGAGTTGATTTGTGCTATATCGAAGTAAAATGTTTAGTGTAAATTTGAGACAAAGACTGAGAAGAATTGTGCTAGACCTAAGGATAGTGTTTAGTGTAAATTTGACCAGAGATGAGAGTAATATTTAGAGGTGATAGAGTAGAGGATAGTAGTCTCTAGTGGATAGAGATCCATTAGCCAGGGTAGTGAGGATAGAGGTCTTCTGAGTGAGGATAGAGTCTTCTGTGGAGAGATATCCACAAGCCATAGCAGTGGAGGCAGTAAGTATTCTAAGATGATCACCAACCAAAGAAGAGGAGGAGTTCTCCTGTGGATAGAGATCCACAAACCAACTAAGGGGATTGGTGTCTCATGTGGATAGGTATCCATAATATTTATTAGGGTATTGGTATCTCCTTTTGAAAAAGGTCCATAAATATTGTAATAGGTAAGGATTCCCAAGAGATTTGTTGAGAAAATTTTAGTGAAATATTTTCTTTGTGGAGTAGCCCACATTGGGTGAACCACGTAAATTGGTGTCTCTATTATGTGTGATAATTTATGCATCACTTTAATTACTACTATTGATATTGCCATTAATTATAGTGGATAATATTTTTTGGGAAAGAAAAGTAAAAGTGGTCTTAATTAAAGTGGATAATTTCTTCAAAAGAGTTTAACATCTTAAAGTAAAATATTATAGAAACATAGATGGATTCTCAGAGTGGATCTTTAGAAAATAATGCACCATTGTTCAATGGGAACAATTATGCATTTTGGAGTGTAAGAATGAAGGTTTACCTAATGGTACTAGGAAATGATATATGACAAGCAATTGAGGATGGGTACATACCGCCAACTACTCCACCTACAGATAAATATGGTAAGATCCTACAATTGAATAATTCAAAGGCAATGAATGGAATCTTAAATGGTTTATGTGAATCAAAGTTTATAAAAGTTATGCATTGCACATCAGAAAAAGTGATTTGGGATAAGTTGAAAAATATATATGAGGGAGACAAAAAGGTCAATATGGCAAAATTGCAAAATCACAAGAAAACATTTGAAGACCTAAAGATGAAGGATGAGGAAAATATTGCTACATATCTACTTCATGTGGATGAGGTTGTTAACTCCATGCAAGAACTTGGGTTTAAAGTGGAAGAAACAGATGTTTTTCAAAATGTTTTAAGGTCACTCCCTAAGAGGTATAGTGAAAATATTTAAGCCATAGAAGAGTCAAAAGATATTGAAATTTTGACAAGAGATGAATTACATGGAATTATTATAGCTTTTGAAATGAGAAATAAAGAAGAGTCTATCCCCCCAGAAAGAAGAAACCTTCAAAGTTACAAAGAAGACAAATGGTAAGAAGTCAAATTCAAGTAATGATTTATCCAATGATGAAGAAGCAAACTATGGCAAAAGGAACAAGGACACAAGAAAGTATAAAGGTATATAATTAATTAGATGTTTTAATTATGGTAAATATGGTCACTATGCATTTGATTTTCTAGAGGTTGGAAGTAGCAATGATGAAGAGAAACATGATCATAAGAACAGGAAAACAGGTAAACATAGGTATCAAAAGAAAAACAAGGATGGACAAGACAAGCAAGGAAAGAAGTTTTTCCAAAGGCATAAGAAGATTTTTTATGCATATAAGGTAGGTGAGATTTCAAGTTATAGTGATGAAAGATCCTCAGATAATGAAGAAGAAGAAATTCTATTTCTGATAATAGAAAAAGAAGATGTTAGAAAAAGAGCACCAATAATTCTCAAGTGTTTTAGGTGTGGTAACTTTGGTCATCTTGAAGATCATTGTACAAGGAATGGGTTTAGTTTTAGTGAAGATGAATATGAAGATGCTCTTGAAGGTCCAAAAGAAGAAAGTCTACTTTTGGCAATAGAATAAGAAGGAAATGCTCCTATTGAATATGAATTAGAAAGGAATGAAGATGATCCTAAAGGTAAAGAAATAGTAGAGGAAGAATCAAAAAATTAGGAAGAATCAAAAAATTTAGAGGAAGGAGAAGTTGATCTTGAGGGTGAGATTATTTTTTCTCTAAAGGAATTAAGGAAGGTAAGAAAGCAGATTTCAAAACTCAAACTTCAATTTCAAGAATGTTATGAAGAGAAAGGAAAGTTTATAGAAGATCTAACCAACTCAATAGCTAAGACAAGGAGATTTAAAGAGAGGTTAGAGGCAAAGGTCTTAGAATGTGAAAGGTTAGAGCATGAGGTAGCTTCACTATGAAAGGAATTAAAAGAGTCTAAAGACAAGCTACACAGGTTTGGGAGAAGGTCAAAGAACTTGGATAAGATTATCAAGGTACAAAGATCTTCATCAAACAAGATAGGACTTTGTTTTGAAGAAGAATATAGAGGATGAGGAGAAGATTCAATCTCAAGCTCCAAAGAAGAAGAAGCTTCAAAAGAAGAGAGTGAAAGAGGAAGTGAGACTTCTAAGGATAAGTTGGAAAATAGAAAGTTCAACAAGGAAAGGAATAATGCACAAGTGAGGAACATATGGAACAAGAAACATCACAGAGAAGAAAAAACTAAGAGACCAATGGGGTCAAGGCAAGGATTCTTCAATAGACGTTGTTTCTCATGTCACAGGTTTGGAAATAAGGCTACATAGTGCATGATACATGAAAGACAGGGATATGGAATCACCAATAGAAATTTCAAAAATGGGCATCTCTTTCAAGGGTATTGCCACTCTTGTAATCAGTTTGGTCATAAGGCAATAAATTGCAAGGTTCATGACAAAAATGGATATGGCTTCACCAGGAGGAACTACAAGATATTTGCATCTTCAAGGAATCACAACATTAATTTTTATAAGTGCAATAATGTTGGGCATATGGCTAAGTGGTATAGAGCAAAAATTCCTAAGACAAGTAGGAACAAGAACATTCAGAGGAATCAAAAGGATCAATTGAGGAAGAAGGTGGACAAAGGTAAATATTAGTGTATTTTGGGAGTAGAGATACTCCCACCCCAAAATTAATCACCTCAAGAGAGGAGGTGGGGGAGGGGCTAAGCTAAGAGTTTTATCTTTAGCCCCAAGCCCCAAAGGTGGCCCTTTGCCATTGATGACAAAGGGGGAGAGATTTGAGTTAGGGGGAGATCATTCAGTCAAGGAGAACAATTTCTCAAGGGGAGTAGTTTTGGAAAAAGGAAAAAGGTTTGGTTACAGAAAAAGGGTTGCCATCAATGACAAAGGGGGATATTGTTGGAAATTTTGAGTTAGTTGTGTTGTCATTGATGTCAAGAGTAAGTGTCAGTGATCAGTATAGGACTTGGCAAAAAAAGGGTTAAAATATTTATATTTTAAGCCCAAGAGATTTGGTTTAAGGGCTTCACATGATTGGTCAAAAGGATGGTTAAATACCCTGAAGGAAAGGCCTAAAGGAAATAATATTATAATATTTATTATTATAATATTAAAGGAGGTCGAGAAAAGGTCTAAGGGTGAAATAAAAAAATACCTAGGCCCAAAGGAAATAATATTATAATATTTTTATTATAATATTAAAGGTTAAAATTAAAAGCCTAAGGTAATTTATAAATTATTTATAATATTTATATTATAAATTAATTTATAAAATAATATTATTTAAACCCCAAAGAAGGGTTGGGCACAAATTCGATTTAATTATTTCTTCCCTTGTCGACATTCAAAGGAAAGGAGCATATGGTATAAATACCATAAGGCTTGCCTCACAAAAGCAAGTCTTCGAATATTAATGCACATGCGATTATTGAAAGTGGATGCGAAAGTTTATGAGCAAATAAAGAAGAGGATATTAATTTTTTATTATAGCCAAAAACATGAAGGATAAAGTGACCAAGTTATAAAGCCTTGATACCAACTAATCGGTTGGGCAAGCGAAAAGTTTGAGGTGTGTAAGGCGTAGGGTACACGGAGGTTCCATGTTTGAATCTCGATGATAGCAAAAGGATAAAGCCTTTTGTTGTATTTGGCGTTGGTGGAAGAAACAAAGTGTTCAAAGCACTTTTACCTCCCACGTGAGCACCTAGCTCACATGATAGGGTGGTTGTGGCTAAGGCACAGGCGGTAGCTTGACCTAGGATCAAATCCCACTGAAGAGTTTCCAAAGGTACTTTAATTTTTTTTGTAATGTGCATGTGGTCTAAGGTTTTATTGTGAGCACCTAGGAAGATAGGTGATTAAAGAAAATAATTTTTTTTGTTGAAGTGTGTGAAGGATTTGATTGTGGTTAAAAGTGATTAAAAGTGAATTGCATTATTTTTGGATAGGTGATGATAATTATTTTGAAATGCAATTTTTAAGTTGGGAGATATAAGGTGATTAAGATATAGTTTATTTTTGTCTTAGTTGAATATTGAGGAGGATTTAATTTTGGCTTAAAAGTGAATTGAATTATTTCTGGAAAGGTGTGTTGATTATTTGATAATGCATTTTTTAGTAGGGAGATATAAGGGAGTTATTTTGATTATTTTATGCATTAAATTTTGAAGTGAATTATTTTGAAAGTGAGTTAATTGAACCTTTGCTAGTTGTATTTTGAAAATATTGGAGATTATAAGGTGTACTTGAGACTTGTTATTTTTGTATGGTGAAATAAATATTGAGGAGAATTTTGAGTGGAGATTTGAGATAGATTGTTGCTACCTAACCTTGGAATTGGCAAAGAGGTTTTGATTGTGATTAAGATAGGTTTTGAAGACATATCTCCATCAAAACAAAAGGTATGGGCACATATTCCTTGTGAGTGAAATATTGTTGGGTTGAATGTTGTGAATGCTAAGTTGGAGTGAAAAGGTTTGTTTGATAAGCATTTTTGAGTGAGTTTTCATATACATGATTGGTGAATATTTGTGAGAACAATTGAGTGAGAAATTGAGAACTATCTTGAACTAGGGTTTGTGAAAGAACATGAGTATCATTGTTATGTGAGATTGTTTGATAAGCATTTTTGGAAATATTTGAGTAAGCTTTCATGTGCATGATTAGGGTTTGTGAAAATATCATGAGTATCATTGTTATGTGAATGTGGAATCATCTTGAGTCAAGGGTTGAGATTCATAGTGTGAGTTGTTGGAAGTAAAGTGAAACACTTGGTTAGGGTTTGTAAGCAAGTTGTGTTTCATTGAGTGGATGGTTGAGTGAAGTTGATTGATTGAAAGCATTGGAGTGATAGTTCAAGTTCTATGAAACAAATTGTTCTTTATTTTTGAATTGATTGGAAAGTGAGTTTGAAAGTGATTGAGTGATTTGTGAGTGTGAAACATATTGAGTCTCTTACCATTCTCTATATGTTTCTATGATTAAACAAGATTATGAGTGAAACTTGTTTGTGTGATTGAAGAGGTTTTCTATGAGAGATTGAGTTGAGTTGTGTATGCAAGTTTTGCAATTGATTTGAATAAGCTTTTGTGAAATCTAGTGGGCAGATTTGAGTAAGTCCTAGAGGGGACTTAAGAACAGAGTTGAGTAAGCTTTTGTGAAAGCTTAAGGATAGATTTGTGTGAGCTTTTGTGGAAGCTTACAAGCAGATTTGAGGCAAGTCTTGGTGAAGACTTGTTGAGAAGATTGGACAAGTTCTTGAGAGGACTTGTTGAGTAGATTTGATGCAAAGTCTCAGTGAAGATTTGTTGAGCAGATTGGACAAGTTCTAAAGAGGAATTGTGGACAGATTTGAGGCCATTCTTTGTGAATACTTGAGATTAAAGTTGATTGATTGATTTGTTAAAGCTTTGAGTTAAGTATTGAAGCAGATCTAGCGAAGTTGATTTGTGATTGAGTCAAGCTTTGTTTTAAATATTAAGGACAGATATTGACCAGAGTTGTGCTAGACCGAAGGACTGTGTTTAGTGCATATTTGAGATAGATATTGAGCAAATTTGTGCTAGACCGAAGGATAGTGTTTAGTGCATATTTGAGATAGATATTGAGTAGATTTGTGCTAGACCGAAGGATAGTGTTTAGTGTAGATTTGAGATAGATATTGAGAAGATTTATGCTAGATCGAAGGATAGTGTTTAGTGCAAATTTGAGAAGATATGAGAGCAAGCTTTGGAGGTGACATAGTAGAGGATAGTAGTCTCTAGTGGATAGAGATCCATTAGCTAGGGTAGTGAGGATAGAGGTCTTCTGAGTGAGGATAGAGTCTTCTGTGGAGAGAGATCCACAAGCCAGAGCAGTGGAGGTAGTAAGTCTTCTAAGAGGATCACCAGCCAGAGTAGAGGAGAAGGAGTTATCCTATGGATAGAGATCCAAAAACTAGGTAAGGGTATTGGTGTCTCCTATGGATAGGTATCCATGAACTTGATTAGAGAATTGGTGTCTCCTTTGGACAGAGGTCCATAAACATTATAATAGGGAAGGATTCCCAAGAGATTTATTGAGAAAATTTTAGTGAAATATTTTCTCCATGGAGTAGCCCACATTGGGTGAACCACGTAAATTGGTGTCTCTATTGTGTGTGATGATTTATGCATTGCTTTTATTACTGTTGTTGATATTGCCATTGATTATATTGGATAATATTGTTTGGGAAAGAAAAGTAAAAAGTGATCTTATACTATTCACCCCCCCTCTCAGTATAAGCTTGTGTTCTTCAATAATATGATTGAAAGGTAAGAGATTCAAATTGATAATTCTTGCCCCAAATAATCAAAAAATAGGAGTCTTCAAAGACCCTTTACCTACACATGACATAAATACAATACATTCTAACCAATTAGAACAACCAAAGTAGAAGAATAATATGCATGCCAATCCATCCCACCAAGATTTTGTGGGGATGATTGTATTATCACAAGTAAGAGACGAAATCCAAATCAATGCACATCTAATGCAGGTCCTAATAACATTTCTTCCACATCACAAGCACCTCCTTAGCCTAATTCAATTGCACTTAGCGCACCTCACTCAATGCTACCCATAAGGAATAGACTTACCCAATGTCTAACAATGACATCAGCTAGCCTCTATATTTATGAGCTGATATAGTAGTCAAAGCTATATCAAGATACTCTAATGAATATTTTACAATCAATTGAGTTACAACCACAATATCCCAATGTTTTTTCTAATTTTATGTGGAAAATACAATATTGTAATGATTATGTAATCACTTTTATTGATCATGAGATCAAGACTATACCTACTAACATACAGTATCCTTTGCTCCATATCATCGCTAGAATATACCGTATCCCTTACAAGCATGTATTGTTTGACACAAGATCATCTATGAATATCATCACCACATCCACCCTTAAGTACCTCAAACTTCCACCACCCCACATTATAACATCCACATTCACCCTTCAAGCATTCATTGACGTGTTGTGTTCTATCGTTAGGATGATAGTTCTTTCTATTGGACTGAAAAAAATTCATACACTCTTCCATGTTCTAAAAGGGGCCATGCAATATAATTTGCTACTTGGTCAACCCTAGATCTGATACATGAGGTGTTTACCATTAATTTTACACCAATGCATCAAATACATACATGAAGGTCAAGTGCATTGTATCTTGATAAACTTAGAACAGTTTAAATTTTTTAACATGGTCTCCCATCCTGATGTGTCTTTTTTACCATCAATGCATCTGGAGGTCTAATCCAATCCACCTAGAACTCATTCAATCCTTCAACATAATATTCTATATCTAAATCAAAGCAAACATCATCGTTAGTAGACATAAAAATCCATTCTCATGCATCATATATTCCTACCAATAACCCTGATAAGGCATCTATATCATCACCCCCATCATTACTAACCCATGCATCCACATCCCAATCATCAAAGCCACCTCCTATGTCTATGATATCAACCATTTAAAAAATACCCATTCACACCCTCCCTTTCGAGAATATCCTCCACCTCTACCACATACTCTTTTGTAGCACACATCCCCATCATCTTTATCTGAGCCTTCACAAGTTATAATCAATATGTCTAATCTAGAATTCAAGGAGTACATAGTACAAAATTTCACATTCAATCCTCTTAGCAAGACATATCAATACATAGGTTGACCTCTTGTCATGTCGTTACCCATCACCCTTAGGTTACCCATTGAATCAAATAAATTTTTTCTATGAAGGAGTTTATGTTCCCTTAAATGCAGCCCATCGGATGGAAGAGGATGAAGAACCCTTTCAAAATAATAATGAATATATGTCCAATCTATCATTTGTGTTGTAGTATATTAATCACTACCACTGGTGAGGAAATGGCTTAGGTCAATATAAGCAATTTATTCAAACCATTTTGGAACTACAATATTAGCAACCTACGTATAAGTCCAATCTAGGCTACTCCTTACGTATACCCAATAAACTCTTTGTCAATTCTCTCTATCACCTAAATCTAGGATGTAGAACAAATATCAATCCTAACAAATATGTTGATCTAGGTTATACTCTTTTACTTAGTGACCATGTTCAAATCACTACGATCATCAACCATCCTTCTTCCCCCTCTAATTAGGAGTATATAAGCAGGTGGATCTTTGATGATGAGTCTAAACTAGTTAATAATCCTAAAGATGATTGGATTGAAGAAGATGATAAATTTGACCAAGATGATGATGCCATGTCTATCGATTCATCTTACCAAGACTATGATGCAATATCTATTACTTCATCTAGCTAGGAGGATGAATCAACTGCTATTGATCCCCTCAATGATCTAGACAAGTTTTATCTCCATATTTTTTTGTATTTACCACAATTCTTGATTCATCAACTTCTCCCACCTAGGTAATTCATTGCTTGTACTCCCCTTAGGCCACACCCAATCCTTCCACCACCATAACAAACACCTCCAATGCATATGCATCCACCCATCTTCGATTTATTTTTTCCACTACATAATGGAGGTTATCCACCAACCATCAATTTGATCTCCATTGATCTCACCATGCCACTCCACTACCCAGGCCACCCTTAAAAAAATTTGCACCTCAATCTTGAGGTTATTGATTTTGATTGAGCCACTTCCCCATCATCATTTAAATACTTCCTACCTTACGAGGAGATGTTACAACCATTTCATTTCTCCTCGGGCCTATTTGAAGATGTTTTTCAAGCTAAGGTTGTGCCTAATGATGCATTTGATTATTTAAATCTAGCTGATGATATTCATTTGATCCCTATACCTCACCAATTAGAGGATGTATCCCACATGTCAGTGGAATAAACCATTAATGTTAACATCAGTTCCAATCTTGAAAACCCTCAAAATGTCAAATTAGGACAAAGTTTATCAACTATGAAAAGGGTCAATTTCATAGCTTTCTTAACAAAGTACAAGAGGGATTTTGCTTGACATTATAAATATATGTTGGGTCTTGGTCCAACTTTGGTAGTTCACAATTTAATGCTCGATCCAAATATCAAGATAGTCAAGCAAAAACTTCGTAAAATACATCCAACAATCGCTTTAATGGTAAAATATAAGTTACAAAAATCGTTCAATGCAGGATTCATCCAACCTATTGATTACCTCTATAGGGTTTCCAATATGATCCTCGTAGGGAAACCAAATGGGGGGATTCACATATGTATAAACTTTTTAGATCTCAACAAAGTGAGTCCTAAGGATGATTTCATAGTCCCAAACATCAATGCACTCATTGATGCAATAGTCGTTCATGAAATGCTTTCCCTCATGGATGATTTCTCGGGTTACAATTAAATTTAGGTCAACCCTAAAGATCAATCCAAAATAGCTTTTACAAATCCATGAGGGACTTTCTATTATAAATTCATGCCCTTTGGACTCAAAAATGCTAGTGTCACTTATCAATGGGCTATGACTTACATTTTTCATGATTACACGTACAAGATTTTGGAAGACTAAATGGATGATCTTTTAACAAAATATTTACTACATATTGACCACCTTGATGTGTTAGAAAATGTATTTGATCACCTCTTAGAGCATAACGTATGATTAAATCCTAAAAAGTACACTTTTGTGGTAAATTTAAAAAAACTTTTAGGTTACATCGTGTCTAAACAAGGCATTGAAGTAGATACCAACAAGGTTAAAGCCATCTTGTAAATACCTACCCCAACCAACCTTAAGTAGCTCCATAGTCGACAGGGGAAGATGTAGTCCATTAAGTGCTTCATAGCACAACTTTCAAATAAATATTGATTGATGAATCATCTGCTACACAAGGGGTTTGCATTTGATTGGAATGAAGAATACCAAAAGGTAATCGATGACATTAAACAATACTTGACATCTTTTCTAGTATTAGCTCCTCCAAGACTAGGTGTACCATTCTTATTATACATTAAAGCCATTGATTTTGACTTAGGGACCATGCTAGCCCAAAGAATAAGGTAAACAATGAACATGCCATCTATTATATTAGTCATATCATGGTCAATTATAAGCTCAAATACACTTATGTTGAGAAGCTCTATTTAGTGATGGTTTTCACCACCAAGAAACTCTGAAATTATATGTTGAATCAAACCATATGTATAATTTCAAAAGAAAATACTTTACAATATATGATGAGTCACAATTATCACAATAGTTGTACCGCTAAGTGGATCATGCTTTTGATGGAGTTTGACCTCAAATTTATTAGTCAAAAGTTTACTAAAGGTCAGGTCATTGTAGACTAGCTAGAAAAGGTCCCTCTTCCATAGGATACACCTCTTACAATCAAACTTCCTAGTGATGCAATATTTGCATTTTTAGACTCAAGAGAACCCAAAGAACCAAAAACCAAAGCTGATTTAATGCTATTCTTCAATGGTTCAAAATGTGAACAAGGGGGTGGTGCAGGCATTGTATTTTCATGCCATAAGGGGCTCCTACTCCCCTTTCATTTAAACTTGATTTCCCATACACCAACAACAATGTTGAATATGAAGTCCTCATTTTAGGTCTTTAAATGGCTCTTGCTATGAAAATAATAAAACTAAATATCTTTGGTGGCACCTTGTTAGTAGTCAAAATGATCAAGAAAATTTATCAATGCAAGTGTCCAATCTTGAAGTCCTACAAAGATCTTGTGGAAAAATTATTAGTTAAATTTAAATGGTACCACATTGAGGTTGTACCTTGTTCATCTAACTACATTGCAAATAAAATGATTTTCTTGGGGTCTCTAATTCTACAAAGCCCATCGGATGATGTCACAACTATTTATCTCAAGATGCTTTTTGAAGTTGTGGTCTCGTGAGATGCATCCAAAAACAAGTAACAACATGGGTTCTACCCAATTCAAGACTATTTAAACAGTGCTTCCTATGGGTCCTTGGTCTCACAAACTCCTTGTGATAATTATATGACCATATACGTTAAGGTTCTATCTCACTTTGTATTTGTGTGAGACGTATCTAGAGAGGAACTAGCAGTTCATCTCTACCAGTACCTCTACCTTTGCCTTTCACCTCCCACGCCCTCAAATCCTAATCCCTACATGAAAATATTATAGGAGATGCAATCACTCAATTCAACAGCGGGGAAAATGTTGAATGAAATTACATCAATTAAGAAGAAGTAGGTTGAAGATGATTTTTGGCTAAGAATATTCCAAACATCGTCAATTACTAGTGAACAACAAACTACTAGCAAAGGTCTTGAAACAAATACAATTGTATTGGCAAACAAAGAAGCTAGTACATCAGAGTGGGCATATTGGTGTTCTACCTATAATGATCCTCATGGTGAAGATATATGTATGGTTCATATAAAAAAAAAAAATTGTTTTTGCCCTTTCTTACTCTGAAGATCAGATTTGCCCTGAAATGTTTTTTGAAAGTGACATTAAGAGATTTCAACGAAATCATTTAAATTAATTTTCATCAAAGGTCAAATTGTTTTACGAGTACCAATTGGAACAAATATTTTAAATTTATTATTTTACCCAATTAAGTGAGTGCTGAAAAATAATTTAAATGAATTTTAAATTATAAAATAAAAGGAGGAGGGCAAAAATAAAACAAAAGGAAAAAGAAAAAGCAAAATTAAAGCTCCAAGTTAGAATATTTTCTAAGAAAGGAATATCAATGTTCTTTTATAAAAATATGAGGGGAAAGAAAAGCAACAATTAATTTAAATAATGAGGGTTTGAGCATGGATGTTTATCACACGGGTTGAAGACATTTTTGAGAGCATAGTAGAGAAGGAGAAGCGCTCCCACAAGGTGATTTTGCCCATTAGCGTGTGGTGATTTTTAAAGCATCGTTCACATTGAGACGCATTTTTTTGGAGCGCTCGTGAAAAAGATCATGTTAAAATTTGATTTGGTAAGCATGTTGAAGATCCCAATGACCAATATCTTTCAATGTTAGGGGAAAGGCGCTTATTGACCCTCATGTGGTGAGTTAGTTTTTTGCAGTGGTCATTACGAGCGTAGGGTGTTCTTTTCAAAGATTGATACAATAGAAGCATAATTTTTGAGAAAGATATTTTGGTGAAAGGAGGTCAATAACCATTAAAATCATTAGGAATAGTGTCAGTTAGGTGGAATGAGGGCATGCGCCCTTTAGAATTCACCAATATGAAATGTCGCATTTACTATGGTAGTTGGGGGTGCGCTCTATAAATTAAAATTTTTGAAAGATTAATTTTTAAAAAGTTATCACTGCATTTGTGGGTTTTGTTTGTAGAAGTTGCAGAGCACTTTCAAGCTTGCTAGAATTTATACAATGGACAAGAAAAGTGCAGAAGTGAAGGATGCCACAAAACCCAAGCAATAAAAAAAGAAAGTACAAGGCGAGAAAAAATCCAAGAAAGCCCAAAGAAACGAGAATGTCGACTTAGACCTATACTCTGACACCATGGTCAAGGTTGGGGACTGCATCATCACTAATAAGGGCATGGTTAAGCTATTCCAAGACATGGAATTCACCATCAAGAAGGGATTGACATCAGAGAGCTCTTTAACTATGTCATTTTATGCATAGTTATTCTGGTACCTATGTATGCCATTACATGCTTACCCAGAGTTGGTGAAGTTGATTGCTCGATTTTATAACCCGGTTACCAGGACTATTCGAAAGGTGAATGGGGAGGCACTTTTCTCTCTCTTCTAACACGGTGAGGGAGGCATTTGCATGTGGGTTAAAACCCCCCTCCGACATGATCTCCAAGAAACTACACCTCAATGAATAGGAGGAGAGATATGTGTCTATTGTGACAATGCACCAGTTCATGGAGGTGCAATTAATTAGAGAGTCATAGCTAGAGAAGTTACCAAATCTGCCAAAACCACTTTCTGATTTCAAGAGTCTAGATAAATTTTTTATGTTGGTATAGATTGCTGGTCTCTCTATGCATTCCATAATTCACAAGTAGTAGGTGGTGCTTGTGCAGTGTATATCTCAAGTGAAGTTCTATGCTCCAACGATGATGAGAGCAGGTAAAAATCCAATTTATTTTAATTGGGCTAATTTTATATATCAAAATGTGCACATTCAATTGGAAAAAATGAATGTAATAGAGGCAAATTCATTCAAGCATACATTATTCTCGTATGGTATTTCTTTTTTTATTTGTATCAGCATTTTTCATTTATTGCGGTTAAACAAGTTGATGAGGTGAACAAGGTTTTACCGGTTTATATGTGGACTACCACTCTATCGAGGGAGTCGTTCTATGATTTTAATCACTTATTTTTTGGGCCTACCATTGAGCTGATTTACAGCAAGAGTGAAAGGGTGTCACGGGTGATGAGAGAAGTAGTTGTCATAGCAGAGAAGGGCGATATCTTCTTGTTGACTCAGGGTGTAGTTGTACAAATTTTTGGCTTCACAGGAAAGTCGTTCCTACTCCCCTATTTTTCTACAAAATATATTTTTTCAATGGAGGTGGTGCACCAGAATGACTACGTCAATGATGTTTATGGATCTAGTTACGATAAAAGGACAACATGCACGATGCCTTTCAAATTCGATAGTATAGAGGTGAACCAGGTCTGTCATAATAGATTACTCATAGAGGCTCTCCAAGACCTAGGCCTAGTGGAACTATCAAAAATATGGAGATATGACCCATTGGATCATTTTCTAGAAATAATTAAGGCCAAGCATTTTCATTGTTGCCCACAACCTGATATTCAACAAAATCACAATAATCTAGAAGGGCATGACTTAGAGTGGCATGTTGAATCCATGATGTTACTTCCATCATGGCATAACTTCTTTGAGCAAGAGGTTGAACATAATCCTGTAGTGCATAGATACCATATTCCTCTATCGAGACTATTTTTCCAAATAAAATATCAAATGCCTACGTGGTCCGAAGAAAAGATCACAAACTAGTGGATTATGGGGTCCACCATGGAAAAATTACATCAGCCTATAGGTTGAAGATGGATGAAGCATTTTCTAAAGCATATGATGAATTTGTTGACATATATCAACCTATTGCTTTCTCTAAGGTCATATCTCAAAGCTTTCAAAAATTTGATAGTGAAGAAAGTGTGGTTAAAAAAGAGCACCCAACAGCTGAAGAAGCGACACATGAGGAAGAAGAACAACATTTTATGTTTAAAATAAGATATCAACGGGTAAAGCAAAGTGTAGAAGAGGCATTTCCTTTCCCTAAGTCTGCAAAGAAGCCAAGAATTGGTGTTATTTCTTCCTCCGCTATTACAATTTCTACGGTTGCAGTTGTTGTTAATCCTCATCCACTGATGTCAACTGCTCAGGTTAACATTTCCTAGGAATATCTATTGATGCAAGAGCAATAGTTGGACCATCAAATGGAGATCATATATCTCAACAAAGAGGTAAAGAAGTAGCAAGTGCAATAGGAACCTATTACACAACCACCTCTATCATCGGCTCACACAATGCCCATGATCGAAGGTACATCTCCTCTTCCCTCTTATTTCATTTACGAGAAAGTAATGGCCATCACTTTGTTTCCTTCTGTTCCTACATCTATTTCCCCTCTGTTTGGTATACCTTTTGTTTCTATTTTTTTACCTACCTCTCACCTACAAATCACTACTACTCCTTCTTCTCTTCCCCTCTCTTTGGCCTCCCATTCTTTTAGTTCATTTACATCAGGTCCAAATCCATTTTTGCATCCCTCGCTTTCCATTCCTGTCACTTATTCTACTGTAGCTATAAGTATGCAAGCTCCTCCATGAGTGAGCATAAATGTAGTTGATCCTGGAGCTTCCATCAATTCTACTATTTTGATCCCCCCTTTGATTTCTATTTTCTCTTCTACATTTGAGTCAGACCATTCACAGGATTTGTTCCCTTTTACCCTATTCTTGGATATGCAAGCACTACCTTAGACTGAGGTGATGTTCGAGCAACCAGTTGCAAAAAATATTAGTTGAGCTCATCTTAGTTCATCACAGTGTTTGAAAAGCTACAAGAGAAAAGAGGAACTTGCTCCAAATAAGCCACTTAAGAAAGTCACCTTTAATCCAGTTGCTATGGAGGCTCACACTACCAGGATGACTCCCCTAGTTTAAAATCCACAAGGAGAAATGACGCCAAGAAATTATGCTTATGAAATCATGATAGTGGACTTGACAAATATTGATCCTACTAAGAAGATGGAGAATATCCAAGTTGATATGATCTCAGTTTACTTGCACGACAAGCATTGCAAGTAGAAATTCTATGACACTGAGGAAAATATTATCGAGCTTGAAGAAGCTTTGGTAAAAAGTAGAGCATGGTAGGATAATATGATGAAGGAAATAGAATAGTGATGTCAGCAGGTAGTGTCTCACCTAAAGGTAAAATATGCAGTGGAGTAGTAGGCATAGGCGATGAAGATACAACTCGATTTTGTATAGAATCAGTTGGTATAAAAGGTTACATACTTTATTGGCTTCGCTCAAAAGGTGATTAAGGAGGCCCACCTTCGATTGGCTTAAATTTATGAGAAGATTATGGTAAATCATCCCTGGTCCTATAGTATCTTTATGAGGCCTAAATTTAGATTCATCTGAGTGAGCAGGTGAGAAGGTGTGGAAAATTTCTTGGAGCCTCATTTGGAGTTAGTAATAAAATTCTAGGCTCTTTCTTAGTCTAATATGCATATTCTCCCCATGAGTGATATGGACTGAGCTTGGTCCACTTCCAAGGTTACACTACGTAGTTATTTTCATAGGTAGAACCTAGTGTGAGAAGACCAAAAGATAATGAACGTGATTGAATGAGAATATTTTGTTTCAATGGTTCATTTTTATGATCTTGCTAACATGGATTTTCCATGTTTTACAAATGAATGTGGTGAACTACTATTAAATAAATAGTTAGAGCAATCTTGGAAGAATTTTGTGTAGGATACAGCAAAAATTGATGGTTGGGTGGAGCCAATTATGGAAGAAAAAGTATTTCCACTCATGAAAAGGTTCACTCGTATGAAGTTGTACTTATTCGAGTTAGCTCAAATATCTAAGAAAATTAGCTTGGAGGATATCCAAAACCTATGATACATCTACAAAGTGCTTAGTGTTCCTTGCTTTTTTACCACATATGCTTGGATTGAAGTAGTTACATTTTATGAAGTCACATGTGAAAGCCTGAAGAAATAGGAAGAGCAGGTCACAATAGAGCAAGTGGCAACTAAGAAGGCAATAGTTGAGTAGGTGTAGGGGAAGATGTCCAAACCAAAAGCACTGACCAAGGCCATCTATAAAGTAGATTGTTGAAAGCCCAATGGATAAATGCATGGGATCGCTTACATCCATGCGAGTTGGATACCCTGAGAGCCACCAAAAATATTGGCAGTTTTGACACCATGCCACATTAAATTTTTGATAAAATTTTGTTGAATATTTTTATTATAAAAGAAGAAAAATATATTGAATCGATACTATAGTATTTTGGCTAGTATAATGTGTTGCAGTTCATTTTTGTTTGTTAATATTATTTCTAATTTTTGTAAGTCTCATGCTTGGAAATAATGGGTGTTATAAGATAAAATTGTTGTAAAATGATTTGAAATTGCCCGAATATTTCATTGTTTTCTTGAAAGTGTCGTTGCCAAGCAAAGAAAAGAACAAAAATGCATTCACCCTAAAATTGGGGCGACAAACCCATTCACTCCACTTTGGGGCAAATGTAAGTTTTAAAAAAGGGGAGAAAAGATGTCAAGTTTGGCAAATGGCTTTCACCCCAAGTGAGGGGAAAAAGTCCCTTTCACCCTTTCTTGGGGGAAAAATGTATTTTAAGAAAAGGATCATGGTAGGCCTGAAGTTGAGGTATGACAACAATGAAATGGAGTACAGTCATCCCAAAGGTGAGGTGAAAGCATCATTCACCCTGCCTTGGGGTGAACATCATCAAAAAATAGTGATTAGTTGCTAAGTCAGCATGTGGAATAGGCAACCAAACTTTCATCCCAAGTGAGGGGTGAAACTCCCTTTCACCCCTCCTTGGGGTGAAAGCCCAACAATGATGAATTCAGAGGTGTTGCGCCATGCGTTCCACAAAGGCATTGCTCACAAAGTTGAAGCAATAACTTTCTACCCTCACTTCAGGAAAAAATTAAGAAAAGGCGACAAGACACCAAATTATGGCATTAAAAATTTAAGGCTCTTTCACCCCTCCTTGAGGTGAAAGTATATGGAGAAAAAGAATGTTGTGGGTCCCATAGTGGCACGTATTGGAAAAAAGAGTTTTTAAATGGTTTCATCCCAAGTGAGGGGTAAAAATTTCATTCGCCCCTCCTTGATGCGAACGTATATTCCAAAGTTAGAAGAGTTTCTAAAGGAAGCAACCAACAACACTTTTGCCCTAGGTGAGAGGCGAAAGTCTCGTTCGCCTCTACCTAGGGAAAAACTATATGAAGATGGTTAGAAGTTCTGAAAATGAAAAAAAAAAGTGTATAACAAGATTTTTCATCCAGATTTGCTCAAGGGTAATTATTGTCATGATTATGGATGAACGTGATGCAAATAATTTTAATATGAATCAAGTTGTGGACTATGTATTAGGTAAAATTACATGAAATGATGCAAAGTGTAACTCATAGGCATAGCTTGTTGCTTTTTTTTGGGCAAAGCTATTTTTTGGCATTCTCGAAGCTATTTTCAAAGGTGCCCAATCTTAAAATTGGTGAGAATTTAATGATGGTGGCAAAAGGATCTATGTTCCTGAAATTTATGCTTGAAAAATGTAAGATTGAATTCCACAGGATGATTTTCATGAGTTCCAAGACATTCTGAACAAGGGAAAATTTCTAATAAACAATGGAGGTATCAAGTCAATGATCATCTTTGCAGTTTCTATGCACCAACACGTAAACTTGCTATTTTCCTTAAAAACTGGATCATTGCTATAGAAGGAAGATTTTCGAGGATTTTCGAGAAGATTCCTCTTGCCAATTTTTGATCTAGGGAAATTTTGTATTTTGTGTATTAAATGAAAAGAGGTGAAAACCTCTATAAATACTAGATATTCTCAATGTAATAGGGGGATAGACACTCTGCAAAAAAACACTTCAAGTTTTTCATAAATAGAAGGAATTTGGCTTCTAATTCTACAAATAATTTTTGTGTGTGATTTCTTTCTACTCTAAAGCATTTCTATTTTATGTTCATATTCATTATCTGCTAAAGTTTAAATTATGCATCTGGATTTGAATGTTGTTGGTGAGGGAGTGAGTACTGGAATGCAACTCTGGAAGTTGTCTCTATAAAATTGCAAGTGGGTTCTTTTACCTTCTTTCTATTCTATGCTGCTATAATGCTTGGTTTGAATTCATATTGCTAGTTTGTCCCCAATCCTAAATCTTTGTCTTGTGGCTATATTTCCTATTTCTTTTTGTTATTTCCAATTTCTTTCCTGCAACTCTAAACTTCAAACCGGTGTAGGATTAGCAAGGGAACCAACCCTCTCTAGATATTGGCCTAGAGGACATTTCTTTCCTATGGCCTTTCAATATTGGTCGTGTCTAGGGCGCACAAACGTATATTTGTAATTTAGACAGATATTTGATCAACACTTTTTTAACTATATTAGAAAATTAAATTTAAGTATGGTGATGCATAAATGAAATGTACTCCCTAATATGTTTCTTAAGTCATAACCTTGAATATCCTCGATAATACATTATGGACTATCCTTTTGATTATATAATTAACCATTTATAGTTATGTCTTTACAATTTGATTATGAGTGGAAGTCACAACCAAATATATATCTATATCGATACACACACACAACACCTTCTTATATGTGAAGGTCAAGCATGGGTATTTCATGGAACACAATAATCATAAACTAATGCATAATTTAGGTACTTAGTTTTTATGTAGTGTTTGTTAACTATTTTTATTTACTTAAGTACTAAAATTCAGTTCTAAGAAATAAACCATAAAGTGATATGAAAAGGTTCTATTGTGGAATGCTTTTCTTATGTAACACCAAGATATTTGTCTAACAATTTATTTTGATACCCTCCTATTTAAGATTGATGTGACTGTACACATTAGACATCTTATATGTACTTCTTATGTATTAATGTGCTTCACAGTTGGTGCTCATATGTTTCTTTATGTGGACCTTTTAAGTACACAATATTATATCCAGTTGTCCATTTTGAAAAGTTATAATAAAACTTTTAAAATTAATATATCCTATACATGACAGTCATAAAAACTAAGTTGGAATTTGGTAATTGAGTTGGCATGTTGACTTGTTGTAGACCTTGTATAAGGAATTAAAACATGACTTGTTATGTTAATGACATGTATGTATGTAAATTTCATAACAACATTCAAAAGGTTAACTTGTAATTTTTTGGAAACTTCATCAAACCTATTATGATTTTTTTGTAATAGCAATATTTAAATGATTTTGAAAATATAATTAAATTTTATCTCTTTTAATAACTTATGTAAATAGCATGCAACATTGTGAATTGTGGTAGATTATATCAAAACTAAATCTTGTATAAATGTTTTTCGATCTATTTATGTAATTCATTCTTGAGATGATGTGCTTTGTGATAGAAAATATGTAAATAAAATGTGTCACTCCATTGTAATTAAATGACTAGACTATAGGACAATTATAGGACCATGAGTTGATTATATCATACTTGATGCTCCTTGTTATGGGATTCTATATGTATTAAAGGAAACAACCTAATTATAAGCATTGTATCAATTAGAACTATTACTTATTATTTATACTGTAAATAATTGAAGGAATAAATTAAATTTTATTACCTTATTTTGGTATGTTATTGTGAATACTATGTTGGATGATTCAATGGATTTAGATGTCATGAATTAAATTTTGTCATGTATGTATGGTTGTTTCATTTATGTTGGATGGTAATTATTTGAATACATGAGAATGGAAAAATACTCTTTGTAAATGGAGTGTGATAATAAAATAAATACAACATTGTCTAAGAAAGAGTAAGCATACACTCAAACAAGAATTTCCTAGGTCAAGGCAGAGGTAAAATAGTCAATAGCCAATGCAAGGCTATAATTTTGTAGAACAATTGGACTATATGAGCACAAATAAGGCATAGGAAGAACAAGCAATTTTATATGCAAGATTACAAATTTTGTTGGCTTTTTAAGCCTTACTACCACAAACTATCATGGATTATCTCACAATATCACATAGGTCCCACTATAAAATAACCACAATATTAAAGGTCAAAGTAATAACAATATGAGAAAATTAATCTATACATCAAGGCTTATATAATAAATAAAAAACATTCATTTATATACTGAAATATGAATGAAAATAGTATAAATTATTCATGAATTATGCATGAAGAAAACTTACAATATTAATTGCTCAAAATGTATACAAGCTTTATTGCTCCTATTCCTATTACAACTTTGATTATCAATACTTGATTCTTGATTGAATTACTTTCTTAAGGAGCAATTTCTCCATAATATGGCAATAGTAATGTGACTTTTCAAGTACTTGACTATTGCTCTTCATATGCCAAGTCTCATGACTCTTGGCTTATCAACTTACCACCTGCATACTTGAAGGACACTTGAATCTAAGATACTTACACATGATATTCTTACACTTCTAGATGCACTTCTAATCTAGGATACTTGTGCACATCCTCACATTTTCACTCTTACATACAAGACACTTGTGCATATTCTCTCTTACATGACACTTGTGCATTTCCTATACATTGCACTCTTACATGACACTTGTGCATTTCTTGCACATTGACACTTACATTAAGGGGAAATTTAACTCATACTTTAAACTATTGATTCAATATTAATCTATTACATATTTACACATGTACTATGGGGGTACATTAGCATGTACCAAATAATGTTATATACCTCAATAATCCCTGTATTACATTATTTGGTTATTGAAGACTTTAGTATTCAATCTTGGTCTTCGTCTTTATCTTCAATATTCATGTGACCTTGCATTATCCATTTGTCTAGAGCATCTTGTTCAGGTACTTGCTTTTGATTTTTTATTGCTTTCTTCTTTTGTACTTTTCTAATGTTCTTCTTCTTTGAGTACTTCATTTGTTAGGTTCTTAGTCTTTGTATCTTCAAGATCATGAACTTCTTGAACTCGTTTGTTAACATCTAATTCATGTGCATGAATAGCTTGATATTTTCCTTCATCTTTTTTATTTTTTTATTTGTGGAAAACATCCCAAAAGGGATGCCACTTTCGGGTAAGACCCAAGGAGGCAGGGGTATCCATTCCGCCAAAAATGCCCAGGACTCGGACCTGGCCTACCACCTTTGACATACTCAAGGAGCAAACAAACACACAAAACCAAATTAAAAAAAGTAAATAACAACAAAAATAATAAAATAAAATAAAAAAACATGCTCCTTGAGTGTGTCAAAACCAAAAGCACAACCAAACACACACAATAAGATAAAATAAACCACAACACAAACCACATAGAAAAACACAAGAACCACATAACAAAACACAAACAAGACAAAAACAACGGAACACTACAAAGACATAACCCAAAAAAACATGAAAAATAAACACAACCAAAACCTAAAAAATAAAATAAATAAAATAAAAATAAAAAACAACCAACAACAGACAATAAACAAAAACAAAAAACATAGAAAACACTCACACATAAAAAAATGAAATAACACAAACAAAGAGAAACCCAAGAACAAGAACGAAAAAAACACAAGAACAATAACAAAAAACATAAAAAAAAAACAAAACAACAAAAACACAAGAACAACAAAAAAAAACACAAAGAACACAAAAACAAAACAAAAAAGAACCCACCCACCTTAAAAAACTAAACAAAAAAACAAAGAAGACAAAAGAAAAAAAAATGAACAAAACAATGACCTATCTAGACCAGAAGACTATTAATGCAAGAATCAATAGAGGAAACAAAATAAAGAATAGAATGAGCTAGGGAACTAAAAAAATTGAATGAACCAAAGAGAAGCAAAAAAAAAACAAGAAGAAACTAGGTACCTTCGAACTTGGAGCCATCCAAAGAAATGATAGAAAGAAGAGCTTCCCTAATTTGAGAAGCCCACCATATAGGAGGGTGGCCATAACAAGTAAGATCACCTTTGTCCAAAGCCCAATTAGCTAAAGCATCAACACTCTTGTTTTGATCTCTGACCACATGATTGTAATCAACTTTCAAAAATCCCATCTGGATTAACTGAATCTTCTCAATAATTCTTTTTATTCTCCAATCCACCTTATGATTCTTAGAAGGAGTCTTCAAGAGATTAATCATAAGTTGAGAGTCGGACTCAACTAACACCTTTTCCCATCCAACCTTAGTAGCCTCCTGAAGGCCTCTAAGGATACCATACCCCTCAACAAGGTTATTGGAAAGAATACCCAAATTCTCAAGCAAAAGTAAAAACCAGGGAGCCATCTGAAAGTCTACCAATTCCTCCCACACTAGCTTTTCCAGGGTTCCCTCTAGAGGCTCCATCAGTATTGACTTTTCCAAAATCCTTAGGAGGAGGTTGCCAATTTCTAGTCCTATCCATCTTACTAATACTCACATTCCCTTTAAGTTGGTTGCCCTTAGAAGGTTTAATCTTCAATCTTTGCATCACTTGATCCCATATTTGGTGGGAGTTTTGGGGGTGATTAAGGAGTTGATGGACTGATTCAACTAAGTTGGCTATGGTCTTTTGCCAAATATAGTGAATATCCTTCCTATCTTGATTAAAAATTTGGTTGTTCCTTTCATTCCAAATATTCCAAAGAAGAATGGTAGAACCCATCCAAACTAATTGCCTAATAAAATGATCAACACCCTCTTGATTAGGCCAATCCCTCCAAAGCTATTCAAAAGTGAAAAAATTGGACCACTGTAAGCCAAGTAAAGTTGCCATTCTCCTCCATAGCTCAGAGGCTAAAGTACACTCAATAAAAATATGGTTGATATTTTCTACATTCTCTTCACACATTTCACATCTAAAAGGGCCATGAAAACCACGCTTCATAAGTTGCTCACCAAGTAAGCACCCTACGATGCAATAAAAGCCAATTAAAGAACCTCACCTTAGGCCAGAGATTTTGAGCCCACAATTGAGAAAATATGTCAGAAGAATGGTTGGGATTATTATGGCATAAGGTCAAATAACCTTGAGCAACTGAATACTCACCCTTAGTAGTGTTGTTCCATCCAAAACAATCTTTTTCATGGGACCAAGAGAGGGATCTCATATGAAGGATGCCTTGGATATCTTGTCTTTGCCTTTCTGGGATTTGAATAGGCCAGTCCTCAATAGGGATCCAATATCTACCAACCTTTGAATTACCAGTATGGTACCAATAGTAATTAGCCACCTTTATCCAATTAGCTCGGTGAAGCTCCTCCATCCAAGGCCTCCAATCGAGAAACTGAGTTATCAAAGGCTTGTGACCATCCCAAGAATCTATCCAAAAATTTGCATGTTGACCATTATGAATGATCCAAAATAATTTTTTCTTTATCAAATCCTCACCAGTCTTAAGAATTGCTAAAATGGGAGAACCTTTGGTAGGAAGTTGATAGCGAACAAGGTCTTCAGGACTTTTGTTCTCAGCATATTTAGCACGGAGATTATTGGCCCAAAGAGCATTGGGGTTATGCAACATCCTCCAATATAATTTAGCAGCTAAAGCTTTGTTGTTATTAATTGAAGACCGGAATCCTAACCCCCCTTCACTCTTAGGAAGACATAAAGTATCCCATTTCACCAAGGCCCATTTTCTTTTCTCCTTAGTACCACTCCAAAGGAAATGATGATTGATTTGATCCAATTC
The DNA here is from genome assembly GCA_028583015.1 of Wollemia nobilis. Classification (NCBI taxonomy): domain Eukaryota; kingdom Viridiplantae; phylum Streptophyta; class Pinopsida; order Araucariales; family Araucariaceae; genus Wollemia; species Wollemia nobilis. Next base: position 12,886,946 of record JAQPPZ010002969.1, on the reverse strand, counting down.
TCGAAGAACAACCTTTGGGATATTCAAAATGGAAGAAACATAAATAGGAATAGCTTGAAGGACTGATTTTACCAAGGTGATTCTACCCCCGAAGAAAGCCACTTGTTGGTCCACTTTCCAATTTTCTTCTTGACTTTGTCCAACAACCAATTCCAATCTTTATTTTTCTGCCTTTGAATATTTATGGGAATACCTAAATAAGTGATTGGAAGAGAGGTCTTCTTATATCTTAATTTATCCAAGACCATGGATTCTTGTCTAGCAGAGCAGTGAAAGAAAATAACTTTAGATTTGTCTTCATTGATCAACTACCCAGTAGCCTTAGAAAAATAGCTAATGATTTGCTTAATATTAGAAGCTTCCTTAACTGTAGCTTTACCTAAAAGGGTAGAGTCATCCACAAATTGAAGATGAGAGATAGGTCTAGCTCCATGAGCAATGGTAACTCCCTCAAGGGTTTTGTTTTCCCTCTTTTTGGTTATAGTCCTACCCAAGCATTCAACAAGAATGATGAATAAATAAGGGGATAGCGGGTCACCTTGCCTAATACCTCTAGAAGCTAGGAAATACTGAGAAGGCCTGCCATTGATAAGAACTAAGTAGGAAACTAAAGAGATACATCCCATAATCCAATCCATCCAATCCTTAGAGAAACCAAATTGCCTCAAAACTTTGATAAGGAAGTGCCAATCCACTCTGTCATAAGCTTTGGATAAGTCTAACCGGATGAACATAGAAGGAGAATTTTGCATATCCATGGAATGGATGGCTTCCTGAGCAAGAACTATCTCATCTACTATTTGACGTCCTTCCACATATCCCCCTTGCTCTGGGGAAAATAATCTTATGCAAAAGAGGCTTCAACCTTTCTTGCCATGATTTTAGTAATAATTTTGAGAAGAACATTACATAAAGCAATAGGTCTAAAAGTTGAGATATGATCAACCTCTTGAGCTTTTGGAACAAGAGTAATATAATTTTTATTGATAACCTTCAAAATTTCTTTGGATTTCCTGGCTTCTTCCACCACCTCTAATAAATCAACATGAAGGATATCCCAGAACTCTTGGTAGAACTCAATAGGAAAACCATCGGGACCTAGGGTTTTTTTTTTTTTTTCTTTTAAAAACTACTTGTTGAAGCTCATTGATAGTAACAAGAGCAGTCAAAATAGAGTTCTCCTCAGAAGTGATAAGAGAAGGGATTGCTTGAAGAACATTTTGTTGTGAAGCTGAGTCAAGAGGAGTAGCAACAAAAGATTGGAAAAGTAATCAACAACAATAGAGTTCATGCCATCCCAAGTATAAACAACATCTCCAGAATCTGATTTTAAGGAAGAAATAAAGTTGTGAGATCTTCGAGCTAGAAGATATTTGTGGAAGAAATTTGTGTTTCGATCTCCTTCTTTGAGCCATTGAATTCTAGATTTTTTCTTCCATAAGATTTCTTCTCTTTTTTCCCATTCCTCTAACTGAGTTGTGAGTTTAATTTCATCTGCACTTCTCTTCTCTGTGAGGCCATCTAAATGGATTTTCTTATTCAAATTTTCAATATGAGCAATAACTTCATGTTTTTTTTATGAACATCCCCAAACTCTTTCTAGTTCCAAGTCTTGATTTTGGATTTAATGTATTGCAATCTTTTGGCAAAATAGAACATCTTAGTCCCATGCCTAGGTTTACCTTCCTTCCACCATTGTTGCACATGAGTTCTGAAGGAAATGTCTCTAAGCCACATTAATTGAAAATGAAAAGGAGAGAAACTCACATTGGTTTTCCACATTTCCACCATGATTGGCCAATGATCCGAACCAGCATTATTAAGAGTCTTCACTTTAGGAATGTGACCATGGATTAAGAAATTTTTAGAGAGAAAAAACCTATCCAATCTCTCCATTATACAAGCTAAGCCTTGCCTTATGTTAGACCAAGTCATAAGGCCATTATCTGGTTGGATATCCACAAGATGGAGGTTTGCAATATATTCGCTCATGAGGTCAGTACTTTTGTCCAAATTTCTATTTCCCCCCCTTTTCTCATCCAGAGAGAGGATGGTATTGAAATATCCTCCGATCAAGATCCAAGCTTTAGGAAAATGAGAGATAATATGAGTAATATCCTTCCACTGTCTTCTTTTTTCCTCCAAAGAAGTCGAGGCATAAACAATAATGTAGAGCATAATCTGGTTGGAATGTCTACTTTGAATAGCTATAGCCAACAAACCCCAACTGCCAACCATATGGTGAATAACTACCTCTTTTGGGTCCCAAAGACAAGCAATGCCACCCGAAGTCCCTTGGGAACCGAGGGAAACCACTTTTCCAGCTGGCCAAATTTTACTGGCAATTAAGTCCATATCCTCCATTGACATCTTTGTTTCTTGAAGGAAAACAAGATGTGGATGATTTATCTGAATCATTCTTCTAATTTCATTTTGTTTTGAAAGACTCCCTTTGAGTCCTCTAATATTCCAAGTGATGATCTTCATTAATACCAGGGCTAAAAATTTTGGGAAGGGCATTAATCTTACCTTCCTCTACAAGCTTTTCACCTTCTTTTACCATATGATATTGATTGGTCTTGCGACCTACTTTTTTATTAGAATCCATCTTCAATTTTTTTTTCCCTGTTTCTTGACTTATTCCAATTGAATCTGAGATGGCTTCTAACCTTGAAGAATGCTCATACACAGCCAAAATTTTACTAGATGGTTCAATGGAGTCTATATTGGGACCTGCATTATTTGAAGTTTTGACATTTGAAATATTGTTTTTCTTGTGTAAATTTTCTCCTTTTTTTTCTCGTTGAAAACCTTTGATTTGTTGGTTTGTCTCTGAGTTCTTTCCTTCATATTTAAATTGTGTTTCTAAGATTTTAGTTTCCATTATTTCCTCTTCCTCACTTGGGACATCATTTGTGGAAAGGATTTCAAACATATTAGCAAATGACTTTGATTGATCCTTCATTACTAGTTTTTTCTGAGTGTTCTTCTTCTTAGGTATTTGGAAACCTGTTGAGTTTATATCTTCTTTCTTTTGATCAAGAATTTTATTTGGGCAAGCACTGGCCAAATGACCATATTCATGGCAAATTCTACAACGAAAAGGAATGTTCTCATAGTCCACTACTTGCTCCCAAGTGTCTTCCCCAAATTGTAATGTGATATTTTTAGGTAGGGGTTTGTCAAAATCCATTAAAACACAAATTCGAGCATAAATAATATGTTCAAAATTTTGAGTACAATCAAAATTCATCATAAAAGTTCCTAAAGAGTTTCCAATTGAAGAAAAAATAGTAGGATTCCAAAATTCAATAGGGAGGCCAAAGAGTCTAACCCACACGGGAGCTATAGAAGGCATCTCTTCTTCGGCTTTAAATTTAGTATGCCAGGGCTTCATGAAAAGCCTTGCCCTTCCAAAAAACCAAGGACCCCCTTGAAAAGTTTTCTCTCTATCTTCATTATTAGAAAATAAAACAAGAAAATAACCATTTGGATAAATAGAGATTTGTAACTCACCTTTAGTTTTCTAGCTTTTTGCAGCCCAGAATTTGAAAGTAGATAGACTCGGACAAAAACCCACGAACCGACAAATTAGTCCTCTTTTTTCCAAATCTTCAATGCCAGTCTGAATGTTACCCATATCAAGCTTAACAATAGGAGTTACATCAACTGCTTTAAGACATCCTAACTCCGTTTTCCTGGGATCAATATTAGGCATTCTTAGAGGTTTATGAGAAGCCCTAATATTGATATTAGCATTGGGTTGAGGCTGTCCACCACGAAGGGCATCCCTAAAATTCATTTTTGGGATTGAGTCTTCAAAATTCTTACCCTTGACAGGGGTTTTCATAGTAGAATTATTTTGTGGGTGCACCTTAGCACCAGATTCACTTGAGATATGAGCCATTTTTTGATCAACTGCTTGAAACTTATTTTGTGGTCTCTTTAATCCTTGCCCTAGACGTCGTGGAAAGGTATGGTTTTCACTTTTCTTTTGTGCAGAAAATTGGAAGCCGTTGTCACTCAAGTTCACGGTATGATCTATTGAAAGACAAATTTCTAACCCATATTGTATCCCCTGCAACATTTCCTGCTAAAATATTGAGCATAAACCACAAAAATATTGGTCGCTAGGGCCCGAAGGCCCTAAAAACCAACCTCTGGAGCTGCTTGCACTCAACCCAGATGAAACCCTCACATAGTCGCTTGCCAAATATATCGTTCACACATAGGGATGCGCTAGGATCTGTGTTGCTCCAAATGATATGAAAATTGGTAATGACGTTCTAGGGTTTGACCATGTTCAAATCACTACGATCATCAACCAACCTTCTTCCCCCTCTAATTAGGAGTATATAATCAGGTGGATTTTTGATGATGAGTCTAAAATGGTTAATAATCCTAAAGATGATTGGATTGAAGAAGATAATAAATTTGACCAAGATGATGATGCCATGTCTATCAATTCATCTTACCAAGGCTATGATACAATATCTATTACTTCATCTAGCTAGGAGGATGAATCAACTGCTATTGATCCCCTCAATGATCTAGACAAGTTTTATCTCCATATTTTTTTGTAGTTACTACCATTCCTGATGCATCAACTTCTCCCACCTAGGTAATTCATTGCTTGCACTCCCCTTAGGCCACAACCAATCCTTCCACCACCATAACAACCACCTCCAATGCATATGCATCCACCCATATTCGATTGATTTTTTCCACTATAGAATGGAGGTTATCCACCAACCATCAATTTGATCTCCATTGATCTCACCATGCCACTCCACTACCAAGGCCACCCTTAAAAAAATTTGCACCTCAATCTTGAGGTTATTGATTTTGATTGAGCCACTTCCCCGTCATCGTTGAAATACTTCCTACCTTACGAGGAGATGTTACAACCATTTTATTTCTCCTCAAGTCTATCTAAAGATGTTTTTCAAGCTAAGTTTGTGCCTAATGATGCATTTGAATCTTTAAATCTAGCTAATGATATTCATTTGATCCCTATACCTCACCAATTAGAGGATGTATCCCACATGTCAGTGGAATAAACCATTAATGTTAACATCAGTTCCAATCTTGAAAACCCTCAAAATGTCAAATTAGGACAAAGTTTATCGACTATGAAAAGGGTCGATTTCATAGCTTTCTTAACAAAGTACAAGAGGGCTTTTGCTTGATATTATAAATATATGTTGGGTCTTGGTCCAACTTTGGTAGTTCACAACTTAATGCTCGATCCAAATATCAAGATAGTCAAGCAAAAACTTCGTAAAATACATCCAACAATCGCTTTAATGGTAAAAGATAAGTTACAAAAATTGTTCAATGCAGGATTCATCCAACCTATTGATCATCCCTATAGGGTTTCCACTATGATCCTCGTAGGGAAACCAAATGGGGGGATTCACATATGTACAAACTTTTGATATCTCAACAAAGTGAGTCCCAAGGATGATTTCACACTCCCAAACATCAATGCACTCATTGATGCAATAGTCGATCATGAAATGCTTTCCCTCATGGATGATTTCTCGGGTTACAATTAAATTTAGGTCAACCCTAAATATCAATTCAAAATATATTTTACCAAGACATGAGGGACTTTCTATTATAAAGTCATGCCCTTTGGACTCAAAAATGCTAGTGTCACTTATCAACGGGCTATGACTTACATTTTTCATGATTACATATACAAGATTTTGGAAGACTAAATGGATGATCTTTTAACAAAATATTTACTGCATCTTAACCACCTTGATGTGTTAGAAAATGTATTTGATCACCTCTTAGAGCATAACGCATGATTAAATCCTAAAAAGTACATTTTTGGGGTAACTTTAAAAAAACTTTTAGGTTACATCGTGTCTAAACAAGGCATTGAAGTAGATACCAACAAGGTTAAAGCCATCTTGGAAATACCTATCCCAACCAACCTTAAGTAGCTCCATAGTCTATAGGGGAAGATTCAGTCTATTAAGTGTTTCATAGCAATAATTTCAAATAAATATTGATTGATGAATCATCTGCTACATAAGGGGTTTGCATTTGATTGGAATGAATAATACCAAAAGGTAATCGAGGACATTAAACAATACTTGACATCTTCGCCAATATTAGCTCCTCCAAGACTAGGTGTATCATTCTTATTATACATTAAAGCCACTTATTTTGACTTAGGGACCATGCTAGCCCAAAGAATAAGGTAAACAACGAACATGACATCTATTATCTTAGTCATGCCATGGTCAATTATAAGCTCAATTACACTTATGTTGAGAAGCTCTATTAGCGATGGTTTTCACCACCAAGAAACTCTGACATTATATGTTGAAACAAACCATGTGTATAATTTCAAAATAAAATACTTTACAGTATATGATGAGTCGCACTTATCACAATAGTTGTACCGCTAAGTGGATCATGCTTTTGATGGAATTTGACCTTGAATTTATTAGTCAAAAGTCTAATAAAGGTCAGGTCATTGTAGACTAGCTAGAAAAGGTCCCTCTTCCATAGGATATGCCTCTTACAATCAAACTTCCTAGTGATGCAATATTTACACTGTTAGACTCAAGAGAACCCAAAGAACCAGAAACCAAAGCCGATATAATGTGTTAAGATCTTGCTATAAAATAAACTCAAATAACACACTCTCACACAATTGCTTGGAAATAAATCACATAAACATCACATTAATATAACAGAAATTTGCATAAAGAACAATCTCACAATAAGACAGAATCGCAGGCCTCTTCGAGGGGGCAACCTCCTTCAATACTTCATTAATTTTGCAAAATATGGTTACATTGGTGCCTTTTAGGGTATTTAAGGAGTTTCCTTCCAAGGTTTGCTTACATGCAAAATGCCACCTAGATTACATGCATAATGCCACCCGAATTACATGCATAGTGCCACTTTGAATTACATGCACAATGCCACTCGAATTACATGCACAATGCCACACGAATTACATGCACAATGCCACCTATCTACCATGTGTTACATAAAAAGGGTACCATTTGTCATAGGCACTACCTAAGATAAAACTTAGAACATTACAAAATATTAATCATGGGTACTACCCACATTCACTAGGAATTATTACAAAAGGGGAGTTATTACATTAAGGGTTAGGATGAGATCCTAACATGCCCTTCTCCTTAAAGGAGCTTTGTCCTCAAAGCTGAAAATGAGGAAACTGTTGCTGGAGTTGATGGAGAGACTCCCATGTAGCATCCTCAGGTTGAAGTCCACGCCACTGAACCAGGACCTCTGTGATGGTACGGTTGCGCAGAGTGCGAGTTCGACGATCCAAGCTGTTTCGATGCAAGTAAGATGGAGCCTTCTTCATCCAATTCGAGGAGTGTTGATTGAACCTGTACCTTTGTGCCCACAACTTTCTTGAGAAGGGAAACATGAAAAATAGGGTGGATCTTGGAAGTGGGGGGAAGAGCCAATTTGTAAGCTGTTGGACCAATCTGTTGCAGAACCTGATAAGGACCATAGAATTTTGGAGCGAGCTTCTGACACCGGTGGAGTTGTAGGGATGATTGTTTGTATGGTCGCAAGCGAAGGAAGACCATATCACCCACATCAAAACTACGCTCAGAACGATGCTGATTAGCTTGTTGGCGCATCTGATTCTGGGCCATGTTCAAATTTTTCTTGAGTTGGCAGAGGACCTCGGTGTGTTGACTCAGAGCATTGTCGACGGCCTGGACCGTGGAGCTGCCCGGAATGTAGGAGGAAGGCGTGAGTGGAGGGCACCCGTAAACTGCCTCAAACGGTGTGATTTTGGTGGCGGTATGATAGGAAGTGTTGTACCACCATTCAGCCAAAGAAAGCCATTTTGCCCAATGAGTAGGATGATCAGAGGCAAAGCAGCGAAGGTAGGTTTCCAAGCATTTATTAACAACCTCTGTTTGACCATCCGTTTGCGGATGGTAGGCTGAACTCATTTTGAGTCGAGTCCCCTGCAACTTAAACAACTCTTGCCAAAAATTGCTATTAAAGGTGGGATCACAATCAGATACAATGGAGGCGGGCATGCCATGAAGGCGAAATATGGAGTCAAGAAAAATTTGGGCAATAGTGGATGCTGTGTAAGGATGGGTGAGGGCACAAAAGTGAGCATACTTTGAAAGGCGGTCCACTACCACAAAAATAACAGACTTGCCTCCAGATTTAGGTAGCCCTTCTATGAAGTCCATGGAGATGTCAGTCCACACCTGATCTGGTATCGGCAACGGTTGAAGAGTGCCTGGGGAGCGCACTGTTTCTCCTTTCATCCGTTGACAAGTGTCGCAATCTGCTACAAAAGAGCGAATGTCCTGTTTCATGCCTTTCCAAAAGAAGGTGTGCTTGAGTCGCTCATAAGTTTTTAGGAACCCTGAATGGCCAGCAGATGGAGTAGCATGTGATTCCTTCATGAGGAGTTCTCGAAGTGGGGACTTAGGAGGAAGAACCAGGCGTTGATGGTAACGCAGATCCTGGCCATCCCAACTATATCTTGGTGTAGACTCTGGATCATCCCTAAGTGAAGCAACCAAGTCTTTCAAATCTGCATCCTGAAGTATTTCCTGACGTAAGGGCTCAATCCATTGGGGCAATAGTGCAGAGATGGCACACAACATACTAAGGGTCTCAAATTGGTGAGAGAGAGCATCTGCCACAAGATTTTCCTTCCCTTTTTTGTACGTGATGTCATAATCATAGCCCATGAGTTTTGATACCCACTTTTGTTGCTTGGGGGTGGCAACTCGTTGTTCTAGAAAGTATTTCAAGCTCTGGTGGTCAGTTTTTATGGAGAAATGGCACCCAATGAGGTAAGGTCGCCAATGTAGGACTGCATGCAATATTGCCAACATTTCCTTGGCATATGTGGATTTTCCCAAATTGCGATTAGATAGGGCTTTGCTGGTAAAAGCCAAATGGCATCCTTCTTGCATCAATACCACCTCAATACCACGACCAGAAGCGTCACTTTCAATGACAAATTTTTTAGAGAAGTCTGGCATGGCTAAAACTGGAGTGGTGGTCATGACATGCTTGAGGTCCAGGAATGCTTGCTCAGCCAGCCCTGTCCAAGTAATAGAATCCTTCTTCAACATGGAGGTGAGGGGGGTGGCTATCTTTCCATAGTTGCAGACAAATTTATGATAATATCCTGTAAGCCCTAAAAATCCTCGAAGCCCCTTGAGTGTGCGAGGTTTTGGCCATTCTTGGACTGCTTGGATCTTCTTAGGGTCAACCTTGACACCATCCTTTGAGACAATGTGTCCCAGATATTCCACTTCAGTCAAACCAAAGGAGCACTTGGACCTTTTTGCAAACGGTTTATGGTCGGCCAGTAGTTGGAGAGTTTGATCTACATGATTGAGATGCTCTTCCCATGTGTGATTGTAAATCAAGATGTCATCGAAGAACACAAGGATGAACTTCCGCAAGAAAGGGTGAAAGATGTTGTTCATCAGGATTTGGAATGTGGAAGGAGCATTTGTGAGACCAAATGGCATTACCAAGAATTCATAATGACCTTCATGAGTGCAAAAAGCAGTTTTAGGAATATCTTCATCCCTAAGCCGGATCTGATGGTACCCAGAGCGGAGGTCTAGCTTGGTGAAGTACATGGTCCCATGTAATTCATCTAGTAATTCATCAACCACATGGATAGGAAATTTATCCTTGACCGTTATCTTGTTGAGTTCTCGATAGTCAATACACAATCGCCAAGAGCCATCCTTCTTGAGGACCAGTAAGACTGGTGCAGAGTAGGGACTAGTACTAGGCCGAATGACACCCGCCTTGAGTAATTCCTGTATCATCTTCTCAATCTCTGACTTCATGGCATGGGGGTATCTGTACGGTCGGATATTGGGAGGTGTACTATCCAGCAATAATGGAATGGCATGGTCATGAGAGCGATGCGATGGTAGTGTGGTTGGTTCTGAAAATATGGCCTCATGTTTGTGGAGAACCTATTGCATGTCTGGTGGAATTTCACCCATTGGGGATGTGGATGGTTGGATGGAGAATAGTTGTGCAATGACCCCACGTGATGATTTCTTTAGCAATTTCTCCATGTCGTTTGAACTGATAATTTGAGGTGTTCCTGCTGGGGAGCCCTTGATGATGTGTGTTTGGCCGTTCTGGGAGAACTGCATCCAAAGTTCAGCAAAGTTCCAACTAATAGTGCCCAATGTACTCAACCATTGAGATCCCAAAACAATATCACATCCACCCAAATAGATGGCAAACATGTCCTACTTGAGTGCATAGTCCCCTATCTGTATTTTAACATTGCGACACTTTCCCTTACAAGGTAAGGTTCCCCCATTGGCTACCATGACCTCAAAGGAATTACAAGTGTGGATATAGCAATTTGCCCGCTGAGCAACTCTAGGGTCAATGAAGTTGTGCGTGCTTCCCGAATCCAACAAGATGGAAAGACGTTGGCCCTTGAAAAATCCTGTAACCTTCATGGTTTGAGTAGTAATGCCTGCAAGGGCATGGACTGAAGGGCATGGACTGTAATTACTGTCTCAGGTTCCTGTTTCACTTCTTCTTGTGGAGGAGGTGTTTTTGGAGGGTCCTCATCCTTATCACTCTCGTCAGAGGTATCCGGTTCTTCAACATCTATCAGGAACAATTTTTTGTGTGCACACTTATGCCCTTTGAAAAACTTTTCATCACAATTGTAGCATAATACTTGGGCACAACGTGCATCCATCTCTTCGGTGGTGAGGCACTTGGGTGCAACAGGTTTAGTATCAATTGGGTGTTGGGCTCTAGGAGGAAATGAAGGTCTATTTTGCAGAAACTTTGATGGGTGTCTTTGGGCAGAGAGTTTAGATTCGGCCAAACGGGCCAAACTGATAGCTTCCATCATAGTTCGTGGTTTCAACATTTTGACTTCTGCCTGGAGTTCCATCTTCAACCCACCGATATAACAACTCTGGAAGAACCCTTCACTCAATCCTCTTGTCCGATTGGCCAATTTTTCAAATTGAGCTTGGTACTCTCGGACTGACCCTGTTTGTTGTAGTTTGGTTAAGGCTCCTGTAAAGTCCTCAAACTCACTAGGACCAAATTGAGTGAGTAGTTGGGATTCAAAATCCTCCCAAGAGAGATTTGGGTAGGCAAGACGCAACCATTGAAACCAATGTAGAGCCTCAAATTTCAAGTTAAAGAAAGCCATCTGGACTCGATGAAATATGGGTACATTATGAAGTCGAAAGAATTGGTCAACCCGACATAGCCACCCATCAACATCCTTCCCACTAAATTTGGGAAAGTCCAATTTGGGCATTCTAAAGGGTGGATCATGGTCACGATTCCTTGTAGAACTCTCAGCTTGGTATTCTGATTTGGGTGGTTCTCTTCTCAGTTTGCTGTCCACTTCTGTCAGTGCTTCTTCTAGGCGGTTGCTAGTGGCCTCATGCTCTAGGCGAAGACCTTGGACTTCTTCCCTTATGGAGTGAAAAGTCGAGTGCAAGTTCTCAATGGTTTTTGTTAGGGATTCCAAGTGTTCTAGTTCTTTCTGGTGTCCACGGGTACCCTGGGCCATTTTTTAGACCTTTGTGACCAATTACTAAAAATAGAATTGAATTTTTTTGGACTTACTATTTTTAGTAAGTGCCCAAAAAAGTGCTTGGGTGCTATATATCAAAATGATCAGCTAAAAGAGGTGGTCACAATGAGCTATATATCTCAACACTACTTTTTTTTTTTATCTCCTGTTTTGTTGAGTCTAACGGTGTTTACAGTTTTTAATTTTGAGCTACTGAGCAAAAGTTGGGTACTGGAGCACTATCTATAACTGGTCGTGTTTCACACTCAAGATTCTCTCGTATTTTGCGGTGTGACCGATATGACGGTTCGTTCGACCACCGAAGACTATGAATTCCGCTCTCGATCGTGCTGACCTCTCGACTCGACTAACCCGATCTGTGGATCGCCATCTGTAAATTTTACTATTATTCTCCAGACTGTCAGCTTAAGTGTCACCCTCATGGCTTATCCCGAATGCATGTCCCTTCTATTATTTTTTTTAGTAGAGGACTCCTTTCTCATATGCTCACTTTTGAAATGCAGGTTTACGAACAGGGAGGTTTGGATTTTTATTGTTATTTTTTTTTTTTTTTGGCATTTTTTACAGGTTGAAGTTTTAACAGAACCATGGAATGCTAAGTATAGGAGTATGTACCACCCATAGGCCCTCTAATATACCGACAGTGATGAACAATAGTGCTCGGACCAATATTTCAGGCCATTACTCAAGGAGGATTCCACACATACCCTTGAGCACACTACCTGCCTCTCTGACAATACGAGAGGGTAATCGTCCAGGATGTTGTGTCCCGTAGACTATGAGTAATACAAGGCCAAAGAGCTTCCTAATGGCTAAAAGTTTTTTTAATCCTATATGGTCTCCCGATATACCCGAAGATACGTGGGAGCTCAAGTCCGTGCGCGAGTTCTGTTTGAGGCCTAGGTATTGGAGCCTGATCGCCCCTCACTTCACTAGACGCTTTATGGGCTATCTAGCTTAGCCAATAACGACAGATCCTTCGCGATATTTTAAAACCCCCAGTACAGGGTTTCTACCTACTCAACTAATAATATATTTTTTTGTTTTTGGTCTGGAAAAAAAAAACACTGTATTTTTTTTTGGATTTTTTTAATAAGAAAAAATAGAATGGAAAAAACACACAGAATTTATACCTAACAGGCGGATTGGATGGCAAGAATCATTGCAGTTGTAGCAGAACTTGGACCTGGAAAGCGCTCTGATACCACTTGTTAAGATCCTGCTATAAAATAAACTCAAATAACACACTCTCACACAATTACTTGGAAATAACTCACATAAACATCACATTAATATAACAAAAATTTGCATAAAGAACAATCTCACAATAAGACAGAATCGCAAGCCTCTTCGAGGGGGCAACCTCCTTCAATACTTCATTAATTTTGCAAAATATGGTTACATTGGTGCCTTTTCGGGTATTTAAGGAGTTTCCTTCCAAGGTTGGCTTACATGCAAAATGCCACCTGGATTACATGCATAATGCCACCCGAATTACATGCATAGTGCCACTTTGAATTACATGCATAGTGCCACTTTGAATTACATGCACAATGCCACTCGAATTACATGCACAATGCCACCTATCTACCATGTGTTACATAAAAAGGGTGCCATTTGTCATAGGCACTACCTAAGCTAAAACTTAGAACATTACAAAATATTAATCATGGGTACTACCCACGTTCACTAGGAATTATTACAAAAGGGGAGTTATTACATTAAGGGTTAGGATGAGATCCTAACATAATGCTATTCTTCAATGGTTCAAAATGTGAACAAGGGGGTGGTGCAGGCATTGTATTTGCATGCCATAAGGGGATCCTACTCCCCTTTCATTTAAACTTGATTTCCCCTACACCAACAACAATGTCGAATATGAAGCCCTCCTTTTAGGTCTTTAAATGGCTCTTGCTATGAAAATAATAAAACTAAACATCTTTGGTGGCACCTTGTTAGTAGTCAACATGATCAAGAAAATTTATCAATGCAAGTGTCCAATCTTGAAGTCCTCCAAAGATCTTGTGGAAAAATTATTAGTTAAATTTGAATGGTACCACTTTGAGGTTGTACCTTGTTCATCTAACTACATTGTGAATAAAATGATTTTCTTGGGGTCTCTAATTCTACAAATCCCATCATATGATGTCACAACTATTTAGCTCAAGATGCTTTTTGAAGTTGTGGTCTTGCGAGATGCATCCAAAAATAAGTAACAACATGGGTTCTAGCCAATTGAAGACTATTTAAACAATGCTTCCTATAGGTCCTTGGTCTCACAAACTCCTTGTGATAATTATATGACCATCTACCTTAAGGTTCTCTCTCACTCTGTATTTGTGTGAGACGTATCTAGAGAGGAACTAGCAGTTCATCTCTACCAGTACCTCTACCTTTGCCAGCACCTCCCACGCCCTCAAATCCTGATCCCTACATGAAAATATTATAGGAGATGCAATCACTCAATTCAACAGTGAGAAAAATGTCAAATGAAATTACATCAATTAAGAAGAAGCAGGTTGAAGCTGATTTTTAGCTAAGAATATTCTAAACACCGTCGATTACTAGCGAACAATCAACTACTAGCAAAGGTATTGAAATAAATACAATTGTATTGGCAAACAAAGAAGCTAGTACATCAGAGTGGGTGTATTGGTGTTCTACCTATAATGATCCTCATGGTGATACGTGTATGGTTCATATGAACTATGTACAAACATTAGCAAAAAGCTTTGTTGGTGGAAAAATAAATATGATAATATAAGTTGATTATAATTTTATGGTCCCTTCCTTGGAGCAAGTTTTAGTCCTTATGAGGGCTAGAAAAAATTGGTAACTATTGATCCAAAAAAAATGGAGCCAATAAATATTTTTGTTGAACAAAAGATACATGCTGAAAAGGTATAGTCACAAGTGAAAGCACCTGGTGCAATGACTAAATAGCAATATTATGTCTTGTTGAAGTATCTATTGCCCAAGCAAGCTCAAGATAAGTTGCAAGTGAAAGCATCAACTTCACAGCCTGAAATCACTCAAGTAAAAACTAAGGCAAAGTAACAAGCCAAAGAGTTCCTCAAGTACCCATCATTGACCAAGTGGTAAAGGTTAGAAGTGACTCAATAGTACCAAAACAAATATGAGCTAACCAATAAATAAAAGGGCTCAGGTACTTCTGATTAAAATATTGTTGAGGAGATGAAGAAAATTCTTGCAGAGGTAAATTTTTATGATGCATTATAGTTACTTGGAAAAGTTGAACTATTGTAGGAGTATCTCAAGTTTACAAAGGATAAGAAAAAAAGTCCCATCCAAATAGTGTTAGCATAGACACTAACATATTCTACCACTGGTAAGAATAGACCACCTTTGTTCTATCTGTCTCTCAGAATGAAAGGGTGGATCGTGCATAATTGCATTATCAACTTTGGTGTTGTGACTACTGTTATGCCAAAGGCAGTATGTGAAGTCATGAGGATGGAGTATATGAGAAGCATTCTAGGAATTATAGTTGTATGGGACCCCAACAAAGATAGTGGGTGTTATTAAGGATATTTCTATTATTCTGCACAGTATGCCATAGATCACTATCATTCAAGAAGTGGTGGTAGTCGATTTGGAACCATAATTTAGCATGTACCTTTTGAGGGAATTTACTGCAAAGCTTGGAGGATATCTTTCCCTTGATTATTTACATTTGGAGATTCCTTTTAAGGGAGGAATAATTCGGATCTATAATGAAAATTCATCCACTTTTCATATAGAAAATTTGGAAGAAGAGAAGCCCACAGGTGCAGTTAATATGATGACAAGAGAAGTACAATAAGTGGACTTGATGGAGGAAGCCCTTGGTGAGATCCACCTGGAAGATGATTTTTCATTGATGTATTTCAATGTAATGGTGGAAACTAATATCGATTGTTACACCATAACCAAACTTGAAAAAATTGAAGCAGAAGCTTCTAATTCCCAGAACTAGGTCTCCGATCAATTATGGAAGTTATATTTCAATGGCGTAAGATGTAAGAATGACATAGGAGCCAAAACATTTATTGTTTCTCCTTCGATATTACAAAAAAACTATTCATATTGGTTGACCTGGAGTTGCATGAAGAATACCATCAAATACGAAGCATTATGCCTTAGTTTGAAGAAAGCAAAAAAGTTGGGAATCAAATAGTTGTAAATATTTGGAGATTCTGAACTTATTATCAATCAAACTACAAACAAGTGTGTTAAAGCATCACTATTTAAATTCCTACCATAATAAGGTATGGTATTTATTTGATTCTTTTAAAAATCTAAATGTTTAAGCGATTTCATGAGAATAGAATAAGCATGCAGATATCTTGGCTTCCCTTGGTGCTAATTTCCCTCCTATAGAGCAAGTGGTTAGGAGACCAAATATTGTGAGAGTAATTTATATAACTTCGGTCCCCAATAAAAATCTCTATTAGTAGGTATTCGATAGTGATGAACATATTTTTTATTTCTTGATTAAATTTGCTAGCATAGAAGAAATGATACTAGTTGAGGAGGATATGGAAGGGATGATTCAATTGAAGAATAACCACATTCCTAGGGGACTGATTTCACTGGAGAGCTTGTTCGATCAAAATTATAGGGAAGAGAAACACAAGATCAAGATGGATGCAAAGGAATACAAGGAAATGCAGTTAGATCCTAATAAACTCATTAAAGTTATAACATACTGTACATCCAAGGAGCATGAAGATATTAATAATTTGTGTTACGAGTTTCTTGATATTGTCACTTGGAGCTATCATAATATAAAAGGATACAATAAAAATGTAATCCAACACACCATCAAGTTGAAAGAGGGGATGAAATCTTTTCAACATAAATAGTGGCATGTTAATCCAAAAATTGAAGTTCTTATGAAAGCAGACTTGCTAAAAATATTGGAGAAAAAAAAAATTATCCTATTAAGCACTCAACATGGGTGGCAAACTTGGTTCCAATTTAGAAGAAAAATGGAGATATTCACCTGTGTGTGGACTTTCAGAATCTGAACCAAGCATCTTTGAAAGATCACTATTCCCTACCTCAGATTGATCATATTCTTCATGTAGTCATTGGAGCACAAATATTTTCATTGCTTGACGGTTTCTCTAGCTACAACAAAATTTGGGTGAAGGATGAAGACCAACACAAAATGACATTTATTACAAAGTGGGGCACCTTCATGTATTAAAGAATTTTGTTTGGTATTTCAAATGCTAGTGCCACTTTTTAGAGAGCTATGGATATCACTTTTTGTGAGTTTTTGAATTGAATTATTGTAACTTATCTTGATGATATGATTGTTTTCTCATATTGTATGGAAGAGCATGTCTCTCACCTAAGACAAGTGTTCAAAAAGTGTCAAGAATTTGGAGTTTCCATTAACTCGAAGAAATCCATTTTCACTATCAAGGAAGGAAAACTCTTGGAACATGTGATTTCATAGGAAGGGCTAGCAATTGATCTTGCAAGAGCTGAAGATCTCTTGAAGTTACCTTTGTCAGTTAATAAAAAGGATCTACAGTCATTCTTTAGCCAAATTAACTTTATTCATAAATTCATAGCTAATTTTGCTCAGGTAGTAAAGTTGATGATTGAAATTCTGAAGAAGAATACATATTTTACGTGGACATAAAAGAGGAGACAATTATTCCATGAGATCAAGGAGAGACTCACCCAAGTTCCAGTTTTGATTAACTCATATTATTCAACATATTTTATCCTTTTATGCAGTAGGCAAGCAAAAAAGTTATGCCACTATTCTGACACAAAATCGGGATGATGGGGATGAGCAGCCAATCACTTTTCTCAACCAGGTCATTTTGCCACATCAAAAAAATATAACTTCATTGAGAAGTAGGTGTATGTGGTTATGAAGTCTGTAAAGAAATTTTGGCATTTTATTTCACAAAGCAAGACAGTAGTCTATGTTATCCATCCAGACATTAGGAATTTCATCATTCAAGGAGAGATGGGTGATAAAAGAGTAGTCTATGTTTTAATATTCAAGAATATGATGTGGATATTTGGCCAACCAATTTGGTTCATGGTCGGACCCTCTGCCAAGAATTGGCCAAAAGTGCAATCTCCGAAGCTCTAGCTCCACTACGAGATGAGGTTATCGATGAGAGTAATATTTCTAATAAAGTTACAAGTGATTGTGACTAGACAGAAGGTATTATTTAATTCTTCACATATGGGAAGTGTCCATCACATCTTGATACATCACAATGGGGAAGATTCAGGTTGTAGGTGCTTAGGTACATCTTGTTGCCAAGTGGGTTATTCCATAAAAACATAGATGGAGTACTCCTTAGATGTATGAAAGAGTTGAAAAAGTAGAATATCTTGGAGGAGTTCCATTTTAGCTTATTCAATGGGCATTATGCAGGAATGCCTATGGCGTTGAAGATCATTCGAGCCAGGTATTTTTGGCCTACCCTTTTTGCAGATGCACACAAAGCGATCCAAAGCTGTGATAACTGTCAACGATACATGGTAAAGAGTAAGAAGGCATATCTGCCTTTGCATTTGATCTAGGTAGAATCTCATTTTCAATAATAGGGCTTAGATTTGATTGGATTTATTGATCCTCACTCCTTCATCGAGCATAAATATATTTTTACAGTGATCGATTACTTTACTCGGTGGGAAAAAGCTATTCCAACAAAGAAGGTTGACCAAGCTATAATTATCTCCTTCCTCAAAGGATTGATTACTTGTTTTGGTGTTCTATATGCCATTATGATAGATAACATAACTCCATTTATTAGGGCAAATATCACCGAATTTGCAAGCAGGTATGGGATTGATCTAAAGACTTCTTCCAATTATTACCCATAGGAAAATGGTCTGGCCAAATCCATGAACAAAAATTTTATTTAGATCTTAAAAATAACACTTGGTAGCAACAAAAGGAGTTGGCATCTATTGTTAAATCGGGCTCTATGGTTGGATCGAATATCAGTTAAGAAATCTATAAAACCTTTTCCTTACTCCCTGGTGTATGGAAAAGAGGTAGTTTTACCCACCCACATTGAACTCCCAGTTCTCCAGA
The DNA here is from genome assembly GCA_028583015.1 of Wollemia nobilis. NCBI lineage: Eukaryota > Viridiplantae > Streptophyta > Pinopsida > Araucariales > Araucariaceae > Wollemia > Wollemia nobilis. The sequence continues at coordinate 12,868,266 of JAQPPZ010002969.1, read as the reverse complement.
TATTGCATTTGTTTAAATATACAGATGATGAATCTGATCCCATGAGTGCAAGGTTGGCTCAATTATTGTAGTTAGAAGAGGAGAGAGAAAAGGTACATGTTGATTTCATTGAACATGCTAGAATAACATAGAAGTGGTTTGGTAAGAATATGATAGAGCAAAAATTTTGGGTTGGAGATCTTGCGCTCAAATGGAACAAAAATAAAGCTAAGCCCAAAAAATACCACAAGTTTAACATGATCTATGAGGATCCTTTTCATGGTTCAGGGGTAAATTCGGCTAATGCATATCATCTCCAAGGTATGGATGGTTGGGATCTTCCAATTCTAGTTAATAGCCTTCATTTGAAAGCTTGTTTTCAGTGATATGATCATAGGTGCAAGTATGTAAATATGTACAAATTTTATTTTCTAGCAAGTATTTTATTGCTTTATATGTTTAAAAAAAAAGGGGGGTATGATGTTGACTCTGCTAGAAAAATGCCAGGCTACCCTCAAGAAGAAAATCACTTTCACTTCACAATTTTTCTTCTCTCTAAAATTAATTTCTTTTCAAAAAGGTTTTTCAAGGACACATTATGAGTTTTAGATGGAATTAATTATTTTATTGTAATATTTTTAGAAGGTATATGAGGGCTTTGAGATTAAAAATTATTTATCGGTAGAGAAAGAGCTATAAATATTGCACAAAGTCTTGGAGTGAAAAGCATTTTAGAAAAAAACATTTGAAAGCACAACGATATGAAAAGCACTTTCATCCCATTTGCCTCCCTTTGGGGCGTGTGCATGTTAAAGAAATGAAAATGAAGCCAAAAGCGTTTTCACCCCAAGCAAGGGGTGAAAGTCCCATTTGCCCCTCATTGAGACAAAAATGCATGCATCTACAAGTAATTCATGGTCTCCACACAAGGAGGATCACTACAAAGGTGGGGCCAATTTTGCATGCTTCTCTTGAAGGCAAACACGATTTCAAAGACGCACAATGATAGTCAAATGAAAAATGGTCAACAACACTTTTGCCCCATGTGAGGAGCGAAAATCCCTTTCACCTCTTAGAGGGGTGAAACAATATGTAAATATTTTAAAATATAGGGGTGCATTCCGATATTTCAAACAACTGTATTGGAGCAAATATAAAAAATAAAAAAAATTATTTTTGCCCTATCTTCCTCTGAAGATCAGATTTGCCCTGAAATGTTTTTCGAAAGTGACGTTAAGAGATTTCAATGAAATCATTTAAATTATTTTTCATCAAAGGTCAAATTGTTTTACGAGTACCAATTGGAGAAAATATTTTGAAATTATTATTGAGTGTTGAAAAATAATTTAAATGAATTTTGAATTATAAAATAAAAGGAGGGCAAATTTAAACTAAAAGAAAAAGAAAAAGCAAAATTAAAGCTCCAAGTTAGAATATTTTCTAAGAAAGGAATATCAATGTTTTTTATAAAAATATGGGGGGGGAAAATAAAAGCAACAATTAATTTAAATAATGAGGGCTTGAGCATTGATGTTTATCACACGGGTTGAAGACGTTTTTGGGAGCATAGTAGAGAAGGATAAGCGCTCCCACAAGGCAATTTTTCCCATTAGCATGTGGTGATTTTTAAAGCATCGTTCACATTGAGATGCATTTTTTGGAGCGCTCGATTGAAAAGGATCATGTTCGGATTTGCTTTGGTAAGCATGTTGAAGATCCCAATGACCAATATCTTTCAATGTTAGGGAAAAGGCACTTATCGACCCTCATGTGGTGAGTTAGTTTTTTGCAGTGGTCATTACGAGCGTAGGGTGCACTTTTCAAAGATTGATACAATAGAAGCATGATTTTTGAGAAAGATATTCTCGTGAAAGGAGGTCAATAACCATTAAAAGCATCAATAATAGTGGCAGTTAGGTGGAACGAGGGCACGCGCCCTTTTGAATTCACCAATATGAAATGTCGCATTTACTATGGTAGTTGGGGGTGCGCTCTATAAATTAAATTTTTTGAAAGATTAATTTTTAAGAAGTTGTCAGTGCATTTGTGGGTTTTGTTTGTAGAAGTTGCAAAGCGCTTTAAGGGTTGCTAGAATTTATACAATAGACAAGAAAAGTGCAGAAGTGAAGGATGCCACAAAACCCAAGCAGTCAAAAAATAAAGTAGAAGGCGAGAAAAAATCCAAGAAAGCCCAAAGAAACGAGAATGTCGACTTAGACCTATACTCTGACACCATGGTCAAGGTTGGGGACTGCATCATCACTAATAAGGGCATGGTTAAGCTATTCCAAGACATGGAATTTACCATCAAGAAGGGATTGACATCGGAGTGCTCTTTAACTATGTCATTTTATGCATAGTTATTATGGTACCTATGTATGCCATTACATGCTTACCCGAAGTTGGTGAAGTTGATTGCTCGATTTTATAACCCGGTTACCAGGTCTATTCCAAAGGTGAATGGGGAGGCACTTTTCTCTATCTCTTCTAACACGATGAGGGAGGCATTTACATGTGCTTTAAAACCCCCCTCTGACATGATCTCCAATAAACTGCACCTCAATGAATAGGAGGAGAGATATGTGTCTACGGTGACAATGCACCAGTTCATGGAGGCGCAATTAATTAGAGAGTCGTAGCTAAAGAAGTTGCCAAATCTGCCAAAACCACTTTCTGATTTCAAGAGTCTAGATAAAAAATTTATGTTGGCATAGATTTTTGGTCTCTCTACGCATTCTATAATTCACAAGTGGCAGGTGGTGCTTGCGCAGTGTATATCTCAAGTGAAGTTCTACACTCCAACGATGATGAGAGCGGGTAAAAATCCAATTTATTTTAACTAGGCTGATTTTATATATCAAAATGTGCACGTTCAATTGGAAAATATGAATGCAAGAGAGGCAAATTCATTCAAGCATACATCATTCCTTGTATGGTATTTCTTTTTATATTTGTATCAACATTTTTCATTTATTGCGGTTAAACAAGTTGATGAGGTGAACAAGGTTTTACCGGTTTATATGTGGACTACCACTCTATCAAGGAGGGAGTCGTTCTATGATTTTAATCACTTATTTTGGGGGCCTACCATTGAGCTTATTTATAGCAAGAGTGAAAGGGTGTCACGGGTGATGAGAGAAGTAGTTGTCATAGCAGAGAAGGGTGATATCTTCTTGTTGACTCAAGGTGTAGTTGTACAAATTTTTGGTTTCACAGGCAAGTCATTCCTACTCCCCTATTTTTCTACAAAACATATTTTTTCAATGGAGGTGGTGCACCAGAATGACTACGTCAATGATGTTTATGGAGCTAGGTACGATAAAAGGACAACATGCATGATGCCTTTCAAATTCGGTAGTATAGAGGTGAACCAGGTTTGTCATAATAGATTACTCATAGAGGCTCTCCAAGACCTAGGCCTAGTGGAACTGTCACAAAGATGGAGATATGACCCATTAGAACATTTTCTAGAAATAATTAAGGCCAAGCATTTTCATTGTTTCCCACAACCTGATATTCAACAAAATCACAATAATCTAGAGGGGCATGACTTGGAGTGGCATGTTGAATCCATGATGTTACTTCCATCATGGCATAACTTCTTTGAGCAAGAGGTTGAACATAATCCTGTAGTGCATAGAGACCATATTCCTCTATTGAGACTATTTTTCCTGATAAAATATCAAATTCCTACATGGTCCGAAGAAAAGATCACAAACTGGTGGATTATGGGGTCCACCATGGAAAAATTACATCAGCCTATGGGTTGAATATGGATGAAGCATTTTCTAAAGCATATGATGAATCTGTTGACATATATCAACCTATTTCTTTCTCCAAGGTCGTATCTCAAAGCTTTCAAAAATTTTATAGTGAAGAAAGCGTGGTTAAAGAAGAGCACCCAACAGCTAAAGAAGCGACACATGAGGAAGAAGAACAACATTTTATGTTTAAAAGAAGATATCAACGGGTAAATAAAAGTGTAGAAGAGGCATTTCCTTTCCATAAGTTTGCAAAGAAGCCAAGAATTAGTGTTATTTCTTCCTCCACTATTACAGTTTCTACGGTTGTAGTTTTTGTTAATCCTCCTCCACTGATGTCAACTGCTCAGGTTAACATTTCCTAGGAATCTCTATTGATGCAAGATAAATAGTTGGACCATCAAATGGAGATCATATATCTCAACATAGAGGTAAAGAAGTAGCAAGTGCAAGAGGAACCTATTATGCAACCACCTCTATCATCGGCTCACACAATGCCCATGCCCAAACGTACATCTCCTCTTCCCTCTTATTTCAATTAGGAGAAAGTAATGGCTATCACTTTGTTTCCTTCAATTCCTACATCTATTTACCCTCTGTTTGGTATACCTTTTGTTTCTATTTTGTTACCTACCTCTCACCTACAAGTCACTACTACTCCTTCTCTTCTTCCCCTCTCTTTGGCCTCCCATTCTTTTAGTGGAGTAGTAGGCATAGGCAATGAAGATACAACTCGATTTTGTATAGAATCATTTGGAAGAAAAGGTTACACAGTTTATTGGCTTCTCCCAAAATATGATTAAGGAGGCCCACCTTCGATTGGCTTAAATTTATGAGAAGATGATGGTAAAGAAGCCCTGGTCCTGTAGTATCTTTATGAGGCCTAAATTTAGATTCAGTTGAGTGAGCAGGTGATAGAAGGTGTGGAAAATTTCCTGGAGCCTCATTTGGAGTTAGTAATAAAATTCTAGGCTCTTTCTTAGTCTAATATGCATATTCTCCCCATGAGTGATATGGACTGAGCCTGGTCCACTTCCAAGGTTACACTACGTAGTTATTTTCATAGGTTGAACATGGTGCGAGAAGTCCAAAATATAATGAATGTGATTGAATGAGAATATTTTTTTTCGATGGTTCATTTTTATGATCTTGCTAACATGGATTTTCCATGTTTTACAAATGAATGTGGTGAACTACTATTAAAGAAATATTTAGAGCAAGCTTGGAAGAATTTTGTGTAGGATACAGCAAAAATTGATGGTTGGGTGGAGCCAATTATGGAAGAACAAGTATTGCCACTCATGAAAAGGTTCACTCGTATGGAGTTGTACTTATTCGAGTTATCTCAAATATCTAAGAAAATTAGCTTGGAGAATATCCAAAACCTGTGATACATCTACAAAGCGCTTAGTGTTCCTTGCTTTTTTACCACATATGCTTGGACTGAAGTAGTTACAGTTTATGAAGTCACATGTGAAATCCTGAAGAAATGGGAAGAGCAGGTCACAATAGAGCAAGTGGCAGCTGAGAAGGCAATAGTTGAGCAGGTGTAGGGGAAGATGTCCAAACCAAAAGCACCAACCAAGGCCATCTATAAAGTAGGTTGTTGAAAGCCCAATGGATAAAGGCATGGGATTGCTTACATCCATGCGAGCTAGATACCTCGAGAGCCACCAAAAATATTGGCAGTTTTGACACCATGCCACATTAAATTTTTGATAAAATTTTGTTGAATATTTTTATTATAAAAGCAAAAAAATATATTGAATCGATACTACAGTATTTTGGCCAGTATAATGTGTTGCAGTTCATTTTTGTTTGTTAATCTTATTTCTAATTTTTGCAAGTCTCATGCTTGGAAATAATGGGTGTTATAAGATAAAATGGTTGTAAAATCATTTGAAATTGCCCGAATATGTCATTGTTTTCTTGAAAGCGTCATTGCCAAGCAAAGAAAAGAGCAAAAATGCGTTCACCCCAAAATTGGGGTGACAAACCCATTCACTCCACTTCGGGGTAAACGTAAGTTTTAAAATAGGGGAGAAAAGATGTCAAGTTTGGCAAATGGCTTTCACCCCAAGTGAGGGGAAAAAGTCCCTTTCACCCTTTCTTGGGGTAAAAATGTATTTTAATAAAAGGATCATGGTAGGCCTAAAGTTGAGGTATGACAACAATGAAATGGAGTACAGTCATCCCAAAGGTGAGATGAAAGCATCATTCACCCCGCCTTGGGGTGAACATCATCAAAAAAAAGTGATTAGTTGCTAAGTCAGCATGTGGAATAGGCAACCAGACTTTCATCCCAAGTGAGGGGTGAAAACTCCTTTCACCCCTCCTTGGGGTGAAAGCCCAACAATGATGAATTCAGAGGTGTTGCGCCATGAGTTCCACAAAGGCATTGCTCACAAAGTTGAAGCAATAAATTTTTACCCTCACTTCAGGAAAAAATTAAGAAAAGGCAACAAGACACCAAGTTATGGCATTAAAAATTTAAGGCTCTTTCGTCCCTCCTCGAGGTGAAAGCATATGGAGAAGAAGAACATTGTGGGTCCCATAGTGGCACGTATTAGAAAAAAGAGTTTTTAAATGGTTTCATCCCAAGTGAGGGATAAAAATTTCATTCACCCCTCCTTGAGGTGAATGTATATTCCAAAGGTAAAATATTTTCTAAATGAAGCAACCAATAGCGCTTTTGCCCCAGGCGAGAGGCAAAAATCTCGTTCGCATCTCCCTAGGGAAAAATTGTATGAAGATGGTTAGAAGTGCTGAAAATGAAAAAAAAATTGTATAACAAGGCTTTTCATCTAGATTTGCTCAAGGGTAATTGTTGTCATGATTATGGATGAACGCGATGCAAAGAATTTTAATATGAATCAAGTTGTGGACTATGTATTAGGTAAAATTACATGAAATGATGCAAAGTGTAACTCAGAGGCGTAGCTTGTTGCTTTGTTTTGGGTAAAGCTATTTTTTGGCATTCTCGAAGCTATTTTCAAAGGTGCCTAATCTTAAAATTGGTGAGAATTTAATGATGGTGGCAAAAGGATCTATGTTCCTAAAATTTATGCTTGAAAAATGTAGGATTGAATTCCACAGGATGATTTTCATGAGTTCCAAGACTTTCTGAAAAAGGGAAAATTTCTAATAAACAATGGAGGTATCAAGTCAATGATCGTCTTTGCAGTTTCTATGCACCGACACGCAAACTTGCTATTTTCCTTAAAAGCTAGATCATTGCTACAGAAGGAAGATTTTCGAGGATTTTTGAGAAGATTCCTCTTGCCAATTTTTGATCTAGGGACATTTTGTATTTTGTGTATTAAATGAACAGAGGCGAAAACCTCTATAAATACTAGATATTCTCAATGTAATAGGGGGATAGACACTCTACAGAAAAACACTTCAAGTTTTTCATAAATAGAAGGAATTTGGCTTCTAATTCTACAAATAATTTTTGTGTTGGAAGTCACAACCAAATATATATCTATATCGATACACACACACAACACCTTCTTATATGTGAAGGTCAAGCATGGGTATTTCATTGAACACAAGGTACTTAGTTTTTATGTAGTGTTTGTTAACTATTTTTATTTACTTAAGTACTAAAATTCAGTTCTAAGAAATAAACCATAAAGTGATATGAAAGGGTTCTATTATGGAATGCTTTTCTTATGTAACACCAAGATATTTGTCTAACAATTTATTTTGATACCCTCCTATTTAAGATTGATGTGACTGTACACATTAGACATCTTATATGTACTTCTTATGTATTAATGTGCTTCACAGTTGGTGCTCATATGTTTCTTTATGTGGACATTTTAAGTACACAATATTATATCCAGTTGTCCATTTTGAAAAGTTATAATAAAACTTTTAAAATTAATATATCCTATACATGACAGTCATAAAAACTAAGTTGGAATTTGATAATTGAGTTGGCATGTTGACTTGTTGTAGACCTTGTATAAGGAATTAATACATGACTTGTTATGTTAATGACATGTATGTATGTAAATTTCATAATGACATTCAAAAGGTTAACTTGTAATTTTTTGGAAACTTCATCAAACCTATTATGATATTTAGTAATAGCATTATTTAAATGATTTTGAAAATATAATTAAATTTTATCTCTTTTAATAACTTATGTAAATAGCATGCAACATTGTGAATTGTGGTAGATTATATCAAAACTAAATCTTGTATAAATGTTTTTCGATCTATTTATGTAATTCATTCTTGATATGATATGCTTTGTGATAGAAAATATGTAAATAAAATGTGTCACTCCATTGTAATTAAATGACTAGACTATAGGGACAATTCTAGGATTGTGAGTTGATTATATCATACTTGATGTTCCTTGTTATGGGATTCTATATGTATTAAAGGAAACAACCTAATTATAAGCATTGTATCAATTAGAACTATTACTTATTATTTATACTGTAAATAATTGAAGGAATAAATTAAATTTTATTACTTTATTTTGGTATGTTATTGTGAATACTATGTTGGATGATTCAATGGATTTAGATGTCATGAATTAAATTTTGTCATGTATGTATGGTTGTTTCATTTATGTTGGATGGTAATTATTTGAATACATGAGAATGGAAAAATACTCTTTGTAAATGGAGTGTTATAATAAAATAAATACAACATTGTCTAAGAAAGAGTAAGCATACACTCAAACAAGAATTTCCTAGGTCAAGGCAGAGGTAAAGTAGTCAATAGCCAATGAAAGGCTATAATTTTGTAGAACAATTGGACTATATGAGCACAAATAAGGCATAGGAAGAACAAGCAATTTTATATGCAAGACTACAAATTTTGTTGGCTTTTTAAGCCTTACTACCACAAAATATCATAGGTTATCTCACAATATCACACAGGTCCCAATATAAAATAACCACAATATTAAAGATCAAAGTAATAACAATATGAGTAGAATAATATGAGAAAATTAATCTATACATCAAGGCTTATATAATAAATAAAAAACATTCATTTATATACTGAAATATGAATGAAAATAGTATAAATTATTCATGAATTATGCATGAAGAAAACTTACAATATTAATTGCTCAAAATGTATACAAGCTTTATTGCTCCTATTCCTATTACAACTTTGATTATCAATACTTGATTCTTGATTGAATTACTTTCTTAAGGAGCAATTTCTCCATAATATGGCAATAGTAATGTGACTTTTCAAGTACTTGACTATTGCTCTTCATATGCCAAGTCTCATGACTCTTGGCTTATCAACTTACCATTTGCATACTTGAAGGACACTTGAATCTAAGATACTTACACATGATACTCTTACACTTCTAGATGCACTTCTAATCTAGGATACTTGTGCACATCCTCACATTTGCACTCTTACATACAAGACACTTGTGCATATTCTCTCTTACATGACACTTCTGAATTTCCTATACATTGCACTCTTATATGACACTTGTGCATTTCTTGCACATTCACACTTACATTAAGGGGAAATTTAACTCACACTTTAAACTATTGATTCAATATTAATCTATTACATATTTACACATGTACCATGGGGGTACATTAGCATGTACCAAATAATGTTATATACCTCAATACTCCCTGTATTACATTATTTGGTTATTTAAGACTTTAGTATTAAATATTGGTCTTCGTCTTTATCTTCAATATTCATGTGACCTTGCATTATCCATTTTTCTAGAGCATCTTGTTCAGGTACTTGCTTTTGATTTTTTATTGCTTTCTTCTTTTGTACTTTTCTAATCTTCTTCTTCTTTGAGTACTTCATTCGTTAGGTTATTAGTCTTTGTATCTTCAATATCATGAACTTCTTGAACTCGTTTGTTAACATCCAATTCATGTGCATGAATAGCTTGATATTTTCCTTCATCTTTGACCTTATAATAATTTGACTATTTTTTTCATGATATTGTATAGTAACTTTTGAGCATTCACATTGAGCATCATAAAAATTTCCTGAATTAGATGAACTTGGAATGTCAATACTACATGAAGAATGAAATATTTTTTTAGAGATGATTCACTTGATTCATTTGTATCAATCTCTACTTTCTTCTTTAGAGTTTCAATCAACTCTTTTTGTTTCAAATTTTTATCTTTATAAATCTCAAGTGAAAGCAATGTCATATACATTATGCTACCTATATCCATAGGTATCATAATATCAATTTTTACATTATCATTTGCTTCAACAAGTTTTGAATATAAATAGTATTCAAATATCTCAAAATTTCATCCATAACTTCTCTATAAGTAAATTGTAATGTCATATATAGGTTTCCCTTAGATTTTTAAATCAATTTTTTCATGTCAAATTTTATAACTTCTAATCTTTGATTTCTAATTATGGACTCCATATTTCTATTTAAAAAAATATGCAATTTGATTCCTTTGAAGTAGTAAACCTTATAACTCCCTAATTTAATAAATAAATATCAAATTTTTAAATTAAAAACTTGCTAATCCTTTGATGTAGATAACCTTCCCACTCCCTAGTTAAATTTACAAATTTTCAAAAACATTCTAATATTTTTAATTTTTTATTGAAATAAATCTTCTACCTTAAAAAAATTTAAATTTCTTCAAACATAAAAACTTTAAATATAAAACAAATTAACTAGTAGAAACCCTTATTACTTCATGATTTCAAACACTTTATAAAGCCTTATATTATTAACTAACCTTATGACTCCTATTAATTAAACTGTATTCCCTTATTACTCCTAAATTAAATTAGATTCACTTATAGTACCTTATAACTCCATAAAACCTAATTAATATTAAACTAACCTTATATCACCTTATAACTTCTTAAATAAATGCAATTGAAAATATAAATAAATCTAACGTATATTTCCTCCTTAGACATCTTGCTCTTCAACTTCTTTGCATGCTCATTGATGTTCTTTCTGATGCAGACCCAAATAATCATTACTATATCTTGGTTTAAGTGAGACTCATATTAAACATGCTATTCATACACATGGAGATTTGCATACTTGAAACGAAAACATTAGAAAAATATTTTATTTCTCATGTAATAACGTTCCACTCGATTGCACATTATAACAATGAGTAATGTAATTTAGTAGATAATTATTTATAAACCTATATTTAGGATTCAATGTTCTTATGCTCACTTCACTTTCCCTTGCTAGTGTCTATGCTTTGTGGTTGTTGGTTTCCTCCTTTATCGCCTTGTCTCTTCATAATAGTCACCTTGTCTCTTCCCTGGTCTGTTTGCCTGATCTCTTAGCCTAATCTCTTAGCTTAGTCTCATAACTTGGTCTCTACCTTCATTGTAACCTATAATCTAGTGTATCCTTGTTGTATCTCTTTCAATTATGAAGGTTTCTTTCAGTGCTTTCCTAGCCTTCCTTATACTGACCTTTAATGTAGTTATTCTTACATATTTTGTGCTAGTCTTTCCTTCACTGACATTTGTGCTTCTTCATTGTAACAATGTTGCTAGAGAATCAATGGTTTTGTAGGAAATACCAGTGCAATAGTGCTTAAATAACCTTGGAGATTCTAATTTGAATGGCATTTAATACTATTGTAATGTTTTGGTTGCTACATTTCACCATTTATCTAGAAGATATAAAGATATTTTTCTTTTTTTGTGATAAACATCTCGCTCTAAACGTTTCTCTTATTAATATTTGATTCTTCATGCCAATGGGTTGGCTACTTCTAAATTTACTATAACCCTTTTATCTTATGCTTGTAGAATGTAGAATTTAATATGTTTCTCTGGTTTCTATTTATCATAGGCAACTTCTATTATTTCTCTAATATAGGCTTATTGAGCCTTTTCTTTTTGTAGATAGGTCTCTTGAGCCTTTCCTTTTTGTAGAGAGGATTCTTGACCCTTTTTCTTCAATTTTTTAGTATGTCTACCTTGAAGAACATACTTCAAAAAATGATCCACAACCAAGACTGAAATGATATAAAGATATATTCAGTCAGCCTCATTCTTCAATATATCCTGGAAAGATACTTCCTTCTTTTTTGCTCTGTAATTTTCATATTCTTCTTCAAATATGGTAAGGTAAATTTGACCTAATTCTTATTCTTTTTCTATATTTCTTTCTACTTTTCTATACTATGTTCTTAGGAAGCTTTGAATGCTTCTCAATCCGCTACAACTTAGAAGCTGAAATTCTTCTCTATCTTCTATAGGAAGCTTATCAAACTTTGGTAACTTAATCTATGTTATACTATTTGTCAATCTAAAATCTTCAATGTCTTAGGTTGCACCTAAGAACCCAATATTATTATCCTCCTTACTAGAGAACCCAATATCAATTCCAGGGTGGCATTGAATGTCCCTAAATATCAAGTATCTTTAGAGTTGATTCTGCCTCAATCTATCAATAATGATTCTCATTTTTTAGATAATATCAATTTCAGGGGTGAATTTTTCTATGAATGACCAACTATTATTGATTTGGTTTGACTCCAAAATTCAATCTCAAAATCCATTAAACTTCAATATCCAACTTTGCTCTAAGTTGATTTCCAATATCAAATGTCCAACTTTTCTTCTAAGTTGATCATTTTTCTTCAATATAGCTCAGTCCTAGTCTTCACTAGTTTTCCTTCAACCTAGTGGAAATACATTAGCCTACTCTACTCAATGAGACCTTTAAAAATAGATTCCAAGTCTTCATTATCTTTTAAGTGGATAAACTCTAAAAAAACTTTATCAAAATGGATAAAGATAATTATTAATAGTGGCTAAATAACTCTATAAAACTGGATAGAGTCTAGTGGTGGCTATGGTACTATTTTTAGCTTTTTAAGCCTTACTACCATGAAATATCATAGGTTATCTCACAACATCACATAGGTCCCAAAATAAAATAAACGCAATATACAAGATTCAACATAGGTTGTCTATTCCTTACTATCCTCAAGGCAATGGCCAAGTTGAAGCTCCTAACAAGACTCTTATCAAGGTCCTTAAGAATATCATAAATAAAACTAGTAGAGATTAGCATTTGCAGTTGTAAATGAATAGCATGATCTACCTATAAATTTTACCCCCAACATAGGTGGCATTGATGTCAATACCAAATATAATAACTAGGAAGCTTGCATATCCCATTAGCCTCTATAAGTAATGTCTTTGGTCTTGGATAATGTGGACCTCTACTCCCCTCATAGGAACTTGGAGGATCCTATAGACATCCACCAACATTATTATCACCTCACTTTTGGAAAGCTAGAAGGTATGCATATTTGAATAACAATAGTTTATCAATGTTATATTGAGTTCCCTATCAAAATTTACCTTTGGCATGAGGGCTACATGGTACAACCCTACAATTTCTAAGAGAGTGTGATTAGGAAATTCTAACAACCCATGGGTGGTCTCTAGTGCATAGGGTCCTCTCTCCCCATAATATAATATCTGAAGCTAAACCTGCATCCAATCCAACCCCAAGCTCTATCAACCTTGAAATTAGTATAAAATTGATTAAAAGTGTAAACATTATGTAGGTACAAAAGACAAACATGGTGGGAAAGTGTTTTCCATGAATGATGGTATCATCATAGGTGAAAGCACCACTAGTATACAAAAGTGTTGCACAAAAGCATTAACACTACATGAAATCATTGAACCTTCATTTGGGCATGATTTTTGATATGAAATACAAAACAAATTAGGTTTTTATATTCATCTATATCACTAACCCTCCTATTGTGGGTGCCCTTACCTACTTTGTTTGGAGTGATGGTCACTCCTATAGAGATATTGAAGGTATGGTCAATTTCTCTACTTTAGAGCTTCCTTTCCTCTCCTCTCTATGGTAAAAATATATTCATTTTTACCCCCTTGGCCTTCTCAATCATTTTCTATCGTTTGTTCTAAATTTTCACCATCACACCAATGTGGATCATAATCAAGTTGAGTTTTCTTGGTCTAACTTGATTTTTTCTACAAAATTCAAGGGGGCACACCAAGCATGACAGCATTTAATGCTACCCAAAATATAAATTTTAGCATCACTTTTAATAAAAAAAGCATAGCATCTATCATCTTACATCACTAACCATAAGCAATAAAAAATCTTCATATCTTAAAATTGGGATATCTATGTCAGTTTTTGACTCATTATTATGCAATAAATGCATCAAAAAGGGGTAAATGTGGACACCTAATTTTGCATGCATGTATAATATTCAAGTTTATCAATACCTTAATCAATCATTCAATTTTTTGGAGAATAGTACATTATTTGGTATATGCAAATGTACCCCCATGGTACCTTTATGGTACAAATGTAAATATGTAATATATTAGGGTGTATCTATAGTTTAGATGAGTTATTTATATTTCTCTTTTGTGTAAGAATGTAATGTGTGGGATATGCACAAGTGTCATTTAAGTAAGAGTGCAAGTGTTTATTGATATAATATACACAAGTAGCATATATGTAAGCGTGCAAATATGTAATATGAGGATGTGCACAAGTGTCTTGTATTAGGAGTGCATGTAGGAGAGCAAGAGTCATCTAGAATTTTATAAGTGTCATAGAGTTAAAGTATGCATGTAAGAAGAGAGTGAAGAGTCTAGTATACAAGTGGTAAGATGAGAAGCCAAAGGTCAATAATATAAAATGTTGCATCTCCTAGATATGTGAGGAGTGCAATAGACAAGTATTGAAGAGTCATATTACTATGTCTATATTATGGAGATAAATCTCCATACAATGTAAGGTAAAAGCATCTATAATTATCACCACATTGATAATAAAGCTTGTATATAGATTTTGAGCAATTTATATTGTAAGTATTCTTCATGCATGTACATGAATGATTTTGACCATTTATATTCATATTTGATATTATAAGTGAATATCATTTGTTATATTGGCCTGGATATATATATTTGATTGCTCATATATATAATTCTACTCTTGATTATTGATATTTCAACCTATAATATTATGAATTATTTATATTGGGACCTATGATATTTTGATATAGTAAGGCTTAAAAGCCAATGGTGGTATTAGAGCTACCACTTAACTTTGTCCATTTTTATAGAGTTATATTTTAGTAGCCACAATTATATCGATGTCTATCCAATTTGAAAGTAGTAAATACTTAGAGTTTGTTTTTGAAGGCATAACTGAGTAGAAATTTAGTGGAAAATGTAACAATAACAATAACCCTAATTTGGATTTTAGGGTCTTTCCACTTGGTTCAAGGAAAATCAATGAAGACTAGGACTTATCTTGAAGTGATTAAGGGCCAACTCAGAAGGAAGTTGGACATGCAGGGACATTCATAGTCACCTTGATATTGATTTTGGATTCTATAGAAAATAGGAGAATCATTTTGTTCTTAGGTGCAACCTAAGACATTGAAGATAGATTTTAGATATTGAGAAGCATCATAGATTCTAGGAGATTGAGAAGCATTTAAGCTTCTTGTGTATAGAGAAGAGAAGAGATTGAGAAGCATCTAAGCTTCCTAAGGATAAAGAAAAGAAGCAATATTAGCTTCCTGAGAATAGATAAGAGTTTAGTACTAATAAATATAGAGAAGAAGTCTCCAAAGATAAGGAATATATATGTATAGAAAAAATTTTAAGTATTGTTTAATCAGATAACCAAAAAGATAAGGTTGACTAGAAATACTACATTTATTTTGGTCTTGTTCTTGGATTAGTTCTTCTAAAAATGTATTCTTTGAGGAGCCATTTCTACATAAGAAAGTGGAGAGGCATAAGCACCTATCAAGAGGGCTACCATAAAATAAATATCTAGGAGTCATAAGATCTATAGCAGCTATCTAAAATCCATAAAACACTACCATACAATGGCTATCTATGATCCATAAGCATTACTATACAATATTTAAGAGCCATATGTGTTATCATATAGTAGCTAACTAAAATATATAAGCATGGATAGAAAAGCAATAGAGTAGAGTAGAGCTATAAGCACCATCCTATATCAACTACCTGAAGTCCTATCAATAAGCCAAAAAAGCTCATAGAGTGCAAGCAGTTAAAGGAAATAGGATAATCGAAAGCACTATTTAGAGTACCCTTTGCAGAGCAAACTAGACAAGATTCAAAGTGTTATATACAACACCATTTGTAGATTTAATTGAACAAGGGTCAAAGTTTTATTTAGAGAACCATTTATAGAGATAACCAGACAGAGACTTGAGTGCTATTTAGAGTGCCACATGTAGTAAAATTTGGACATAGACCTGAGTGTTATTCAAAGCATCATCCTAATATTTTCATCCAAAGCACTTCTACCTAAGATAAGCACCATTCAAATAGTTATTCGAATGAGAGACATACACTATCATAATTATTTTCACTTGATATGTGTGAGCAATTTCACCTAATATAAGCTTCATCTAGAGATTAAAATATTGCTACCTTATACAAGCATCATTCATATGTGCAAGTGCTATCAACAAAGAGCAGAATGAATGAAGAGCACAACAAAAGGAATTCTAAGCATTATGAGGGCTAGAAAAATAAAAGTTAACCTTACATGATGACCAACACCTGGCTTATCATGGCGCTAAATCAACTAACCATCACAGGTAATGTTCATATGTGACATTTCTAGATTTGGTGCATCATTTACTTTTTGGAGGGAAAAACAAATTTGATTTATTTTTGAAAATATTAGGTGGAGTTATAAGGTTTTCCACTTTAATGTTTATTTATGCACCTTAGTTATTTTTTCAAAAGTTATTTTGAAAATTTGAATTTATTTATAAGTTATGGAGTGATAAGGATTACTATTAGGATTTAATTTTTATAAGGTTTGAAAATATAATAGTTTTTTTAAGCTTTGAAAGTTTGAAGATTCAAGATTTGAGTGTTTTAGATTTTTAAGGTTTGAAGATTTGGTTTTTAAGAATTAATGAGTTAAAAAGTTTGAAGATTTAAGCTTTTTTGTTTTTTTAATTTTAAAGAAATTTGATTTGAAGTAATTTGAAGTTTTTGTAGATTTGAAAAAGTCAAAAGTTTTGAAATTTAAAATTTTGTAAATTTAATTCAGTAGGGAGTTAAAAGGATTTCTACTTCAAATGTTTGGAAATTTTAAAATTTGCAAATTTCTTATTTAAGTGAATATTAACTTTGGATTTATAAGGATTTCAACTTCAAAGGAATTGAATTGCAAACTTTGATTATTATAGAATAAAATATGGATTCCTTAATCAAAAAGAAAATATTAGAAGTTATAAGATCTATCATTGGTAAATTGATTGAAAAATCTAAGGGCAAGCTAGATATGGCAATACAATTTATCTATAGAGAAGCAATGAATAAAAGTTTTGAGACATTTGAATATTATTTACATTCAAAGCTTGTTGAAGCAAATAATAATTCAAAGGATGATATTATGATACCTATTGATATGGGTAGTATAATGGATATGGTTTTGCTTTTGTTTTAACTTCATAAAGATGAAAATAAAAAGAGAAAAGAGTTGATTGAAACTCTAGTAAGGAAAGAAGATATTGATACAAGTGAATCAAGTGAATCATATCTAAAAATAGTGTTTCATTCTTCATGCAATATTGACATTCCAAGCTCATCTAATTCAAAAAATCATTATGATGCTCCAAGTGAATGTTCAGAAGTTATAGGCCAAATCAAGACTACAGGAAAATAGAAAAGAAAGAAGCACATGAACCTATAACGACCCTCCTTTGTAGGACTTGATCTTGATATATATTATGTATTGATTTGTGGATATTTAATGCATAATATCATTTTTATGTTATCAATATATGTTTATTAATGCACTTTATGCTTTGATTATACTGATTCTAGAATATGTTATTATTGATGAAAAATATGGTTGCAAGACTAGGTACTCTCACCGATGGATTGGTATGGGACAATCACTAGAGTTGAGAGAAAATTGGAATGATGGATGGCATTCTCATCAACAGCTTAAGGGTAAAAGAGAACCCTTCATATAGGTACATCACAATTATTGTGAAACCTCCTACTTAAGGACAAAACTTGTTGTGCATATTGATGATTTTCTTTTTGGATGCATTCATATATATTGAAGTGTGAATTTGTTTAGAAGTATTAATAATAAAGTGATATTATTAATACTTGGATTATTAATATCGATGTTAATGGTTAATATTAACATTCGATATTAATTAGTATATTACCCTATGGTTAGTAATTAGCACTAACATAGGAGGTAATAATGTTATTTCAAGAGTTAAATGGATAGCTTTTCTAATGTTTGCCTAATAAGTATTAATAGGCTTGCTCTAATTTAAATTAGTTATCTATATAAAAGAAAGTGAGATTTAATTAATCCATAATAATTGAAAAATAAAGGAGTGGCAATTGCTTTAGTAACATTGGATGGTGGCAATTGGGGTAACCTTATTATAATGTCAATAGGGGATGTTACTTTTGTATGTAAGAAGGAATAGGTTCTAGTTAGTCTTCCTTAGGCTCTTCAAGAATATATGGTTAAGTCATTGCCTGGTTTTGAGTTAGTGAGTTGAAGAGAAGACCCAAGATCGTGGAAGTAGAGAGCAAGAAATAAACAATGAAGGGAGGAGCATTGTATGGATAGCATTAGCACAAAGGTATTTTCTCTCTGGTGTTGTGTGTAGTGAATGTATACCTTAATTAATGAACTTTTTCTAAGTGTTATGATAGCTTTGATTTTCGTTATGTTTGATTTTTTTGGGCGTTTGCTTGTGTTCTTTTGCTTGTCCTGGTTTGCTTGAGTTCGATGGATTTTCATGCTCATGAGGTCTTGTTCTATTGCCTAAGTTTATTTTTGTAGAGCTTGTTGAGGACTGGTGTGGGTAGGTTGGCCCTTTTTTTACTTCATCTATTACCTATATTAGTTCCCTTGTTCGACCTTTTTGTAAAGTTCTATTGAGTAGTTTTTGGTAGTTTCCTACCTTGATAGTTGTGGTAGGCATTTATGGTTTAGAGTGTTGTTATAATGTCAATCGAGTGGTGTTTCTTACATTAGTGGTGTGGATAGTAGGGATGGGTTTCATCTTGTTTTGCAATCCTTCTTCATGTTTCTTTTCTAGTTTCTTGATTTCATTAGATCTATAGCACTGTGGGTAGTCAAGAGTTGAAGGGCGAGCGGAGCTTCAATTAAGGTTGGTTGGTCTTATGGCTCTGTGTAGGATCTGAGACCTTCTAGTAGATTTTATTTCAATATTCTTAGAGAAATAGGCATGCCTAGGCTTGTGTTAGAATTTTCTAGTGTCAAGGTGATCTGGTAAGGTTTTGTTGTATGTTGTGTGCTTTCTTTGTTTAGCTTTCTTTAAGCTTGTGAGAGCTAGTGATGTTTTCTAGTATTGATTTCTTGTAATGATTTATGGTTTAATTCATTATAGCATAGAAGCATATTTAAATATAAAAAAATAAGTTAAGGTTACTTTAATAATGTTAACTCTTTTGGTTAATATTGTTTATTGTTTCATTGGAAGAAAAATATTGTTTGTTAAAATGATAATCTTATCTTTTATTTTAGTAGTTATCTTTTGAGAGGTTGTAGTTATGGATTGTTGTCAAAGGAAATTATGAATAAGGTTTATTTTAATGGTTTTGAAATATGGATAACGTGGGTAGACAAGGAGTCCATATTTCAAAATAAGTATGGGATTCTCTCATTGTAATGCTTGCTTTGCATCTATATATTGTGTATTTTTTATATGATGTTTGCATAGTAGGGTTGCATATGCATATCATGAGTTGTCTTGATCCCTAGACTTACTCTCATTGCTCTTGGAGATAAACTTTCAAGAAAAAGATCTTGAGGAAGATGGAAATTTTGTGCTTATGTTAAAATAATATATGTGTAATGAGAATTCTTGAGTATTCTAGGAATTGGAGGAAGAATTGAATGTTTTGGAGATTTTGGCATTATGATTATATTGTTTTGAGATAGATTATGGAATAAAAGATTTATTGTTTAAATATTTATGTACCTTTTAATGTATAACTATAAAGAAAATGGAATGATTGCATTAGAGAAAGAAAAGAAGAAATTATGAATCATGGAACATGGTCCTTGGTTGAAGTTTATCCTTCTTATAGATAAAGTAAATGCTAGTTTCTATGTTTTGGAAAGAATGAGATAGATTCAATTTCATGGTTATAAATTTAAACTCATGGATGATGTTCATTCTTTCAATATCGAGGTGATGGAATGCTATATGCTCTTAATTGTGTTATGAAAATTAATTATGATGCTAGTTAGTAATGTGTTATATTTAAGTATGTTCTTTAAATTTAGCACTTTAATTGGAGAGATGTTTTATGCTAGCATTATGTTTAAAATTTATTAAGGATGTTTGCAAAGAGTTTTATTTAAGCATGTTTATTATAGTAGATATTCTTATGCTTAGACTTGGGGTTTTGGATGGGAATCCTTGAGACATGTTTTTTTAGAACTATGTTAGAACCCTTAAGTCAAGAAGATAATCCAATCCTAAGAGGAGTTGTGGTGATGCAATAACTAAGTATATATCTAGAAGGAGTTGCAGAGATACAATAGATAGATAATTATGAATGAAACACCTTAAATGATGAGGCTTGGGTGTTCCAGAGTGGTGCGCTTTTAGATTCATTTGCAAGATAATAGTGGTGGCGCTTTGAACGGAGAGTATCGGGTGACCATGTCCATTGCTAGATGAGTGGTAATGACCTTAGTTAGGCCATGAAGGTGTGTTAACTAAGAACTAAGGCATTATGTCAGATTAATCCCACATAGATATACTTATATAAGGTTAGAAAAAAGGTGTTCCCCTTTAATTGTTATGGTCCTTTATCCCTATATCGTTGTCAAGTTGTCCTATACTGATGAGGGTATAGAAAATATGGGGGGACCACTATTGGTGTTCTTTCTAAATGATGAGGTTTAGAAAGGTGAACCCTAGAAATACGAGATGTTGGCTACTCCTATCCACTTGAGTGTCATCTATAGTGATTTAAACTCAAAATGTGGTTATGCCTTAAGTACTAGAAAATATTGGAACTTCTTTGTGAACCTTGCAAAAATATATATATATATATATATATATATATATATATATATATATATATATATATATATATATATATATATATATCTTGGTTGGTTTTGATGGGTTGTTACAAAACCAGAGATCAAAGACAGAAAAAGTTCAAACTATTCATGAACAATAATTAGAAGCACATGAACCAAAGACCAAAGAAGAAGCTCAAGAAATTAGGTGAACATGATAATAAAAATTCAAAGTTTGAACCAAAGAATGAATATGAAGGATGTATTATTGTGATTATTTGATAGCTCATTATTTAGAAGGCACACCATTAGGTATATCACAACTAAATATGAAGAAAATAAGAGCAAAGAAAAAGAATAGAGGAAAGCACAAAAATAAGGATAATTGAAGACATGAAGAAAAACTTGAAGTAGGAACTTATGTTGAAGATCTAGATAAAATCCTGAAGAGAGTTGATTGAAGATCAAATATGAAGATTGAATACTATAGTATTCAATAACCAAATAATGTAATATAGGGGTGTTGGAGAATATTAAATTATTTGGTACATGCAAATGTACCCCCATGGTACCTTTATGGTAAAAATATAAATATGTAATAGATTAGGGTTTGTGTTTATAGTTTAGATGAGTGATTTATATTTCCCTTTTGTGTAAGAATGTAATGTGTAGGATATGCACAAGTTTCATGTAAGTAAGAGTGCAAGTATGTATTGAGATAATTTACACAAGTGGTATGTATGTAAGTATGCAAATATAAAATGTGAGGATGTGCACAAGTATCTTGTATTAGGAGTGCATGTAAGAGAGTAATAGTCATATGGAACTGTGCAAGTGTCATAGAGTTAAAATATGCATGTAAGAAGAGAGTGAAGATTCTAGTATGCAAGTGGCAGTATGAGAATCCAAAGGCTAAGAATAGGAAAGGTTGCATCTCTTGGATATGTGAGGAGTGCAATAGACAAGTATTGAAGAGTCACATTACTATGTCTATATTATGGAGATAAAGCTCCATACAATGTAAGGAAAAATGGTCTATAGCAATCACCACATAACAAGAATTGATAATAAAGATTGTATACAAATTTTGAACAAATTATATTATATGTATTATTCATGCATGTACATGAATGATTTTTCCCATTTACATTCATATTTGATATTATAAGTGAATGTTATTTTATTATTATATTGTCTTGGATATATATTTTATTGCTCATATATAATTCTACTCTTGATTATTGATATTTTGACCTATAATATTATGACTTATTTATATTGGTACCTATGATATTTTGAGATAGTAAGGCTTAAAAGCCAACACAATCAATTATTCAAATTGAATTCATCTTCCTTGTACCCCAATTTGGAGCATTTATTATTCCAAAAGCAAAAGCATCGGGGTACAAGCAAAAGCATTAATGGTGCTTTTGCTAAAAAATTGACTTTGATATTTACCACCAAAATTTGACCTTATACAATCATGGCAATGGAAGTACCATATTTAAATAACCACTAATTATTTTACCTCATCAACGCTTTTGAATTTAATGCACCAAAATAAAAATTAAAAAAATGACTTATACCTTCCAAGCCACCCATCATTAATGGATCATATCCCTAAGATCCAATTTATAGATCCCAATAAAAATCCTAAATTCAAGATTTATCATTTTCAATCTTCCTCCATTTGTGGCACCTTGATACCTTTTTAAATTCTTGTCATATCCAATCCTATCATCTTCAATGCAAATATTTTTCCAAGGATCCATGGCTTCTAGTTCTTATAAAACCAACACTTAGGGTGACCAATTCATAAAGAGTTTTTAGAGTAGCAAAAAATTTGTAAAACTATTTCTAGAATAATAGGAATTCATCATTTTGCATGGTAAGGTTATTCTAAAATCTTACCATAATCTTGTTAAGTTCCTCATTTAAATATCCAAGCATCAAGCATTCTAGCACTCAGGAACCAAGCAATTACATCCAAGAATCAAGCATTCAAGCCTCCAAACTCAAGCCTTCAAGTATCCACAAGAAAGCTAACAAACTTTTAACAAGATTCTACAAACAAGGGAAAATAACCTTAACATCTTGGGTTGTTCTCTTTCCCCTTATTTTCTTTTGGCACTCTCTTTTCCTTGTACCTCTAAATTTTAATCAAGTTCCATGTTAACTAGTTTTCCATATACTATTTGCATCTAGTCTAGCATATTATTTTATTATTTAGTCTTTACTTTTAGTAAGCAAATATCTATTTTTTCTATAATTTGATAATATTTGCAATCTCAAGTTAGAGATCATCATCATTTCAATCATTAATTTAGCTTATCTTGTATCTAATATTTCTTTGCTACTCTTTAAAGTAAAAGTGTTGACAAATTGTAGGTCCAATGTCATTATCACTCTTTGGTTTACACAAGCTAAAATTGGCAGCGACACTATAGTCGATCCTAGGACGCTTTCATCACAAAATATTTATTTCATGCATTCATCATTTTTATCATTTTCCTTATGTTTGAATATGGGTTTGTTTATTTTCCAAGGGAGTTCAACACTCCTTGCCAGCTCAGACAAGCCTCTCTGTTTCTAATCCAATAATTTTCTATCTATTTTATAGGAAATAAAAGCACAATCAATTGGTGAAAGCACCAATAGTGTTCTATGTACTAGCAATACTTTTGTCTTTATGGAAAAAATAGATTTTCAATTTCAAATCCCATTTTATTAAAGTATTTATGACTCAATCTTGTTTGTTGACTGATTAGATTAGTTTTTATTTTTCTTTATTTGATAGAGTAAACAAAATGGGAAAAGAAGATACTAGTTCAGTCTTAATCATCTAGGGGACCAACTAAATATTAAAGCTTTAGCATTGAATAAAAATTGTACTTAGTTACATTTATGACTTGTTTCATGCATTCTCTTGCACCCTTGCCTTCAAAAAAAATTGTCATTTACTTTATCATCAAAAGAAAAAATATTTTAGTTTTAGGTCTTGTTGTTGCATTTGTATATTGCATTAGGGCTAGATTAGGGTTAAGCTTAGTCAAAGAAGTATCTTAGGAGAAACATAGGTTTTCTTCAATCAATCCATCAAACACTAAACTCTAATCTTATAAATTTCCCCTATCCATGAGATGAGAAAAAGGAGAGTCATAGAGGATCTCCTTAAGAGGTCTTTCACGATCTCCTTCCCCATTCTGATAGTCAGATATAATAAGTTATTTTTCAACTATATGAAGTGATTTAATCATTGACACTAGTGATTTGATAGCAATAATCGACTTGGTATAGTTTTAGAAAGGATGGACCAATTTGTTTAGTTATAAGTATTTTTCTTGCACTAGCTAGAAAGTCACCAGTTAAGCCTCATCTTCCTAAAATATTATATTATGGCTTAGAGGTCAGATGATTTGTTTCATTTAGTGGTAAGATCAAAGTATTTATAGTACTATAAGATTGGGTATATGGTCTATGCTTTTTATCAACACAATTTACCCTCATGGTTGACCCATAGAAGGGAATGGTCAACTTTGACATGGGAGCACTAATGAGGCTCTACCCTAGCTAAGTTATAAGGGAGGCTTGCACTCTAAAGAGCACAAGGAATGAGACCTCTTTTAAATTTTTCTAGGCAATTAGTTTAAGTAGAGCAAATTGCTCCAAATTTAGAGCCAATCACCACCTATTTTGAAACATGAAAAAAAAAATCTTTCAATTCATAGCAAATGCTTTCGACCTATGGTAGGATATAGATTTGTAAAAAAATATAGACCTTAGGAGTTCAATCTTCTAGTTGTTAAATTGTAAATATATAGTCAAATCATCAAGGTACATGATATTATGTCACCAACTAATCCTATGAAGACCATGTCCATGGCTAGTTGGAAGGTGGCTCATGTGTTTGACATCCCAAAGAGATTGGTAGGTGATAGTTTCTCATTTGGTGGTGAAGATAGTTTTGTGTTGATCATTATATTTTACCTAAATCTAGTTATATTTGGAAAATCCATACAAGAGCAACAACATTTGCAACCCAATTACCTTTTGTAGAATTTGATCTATAGCAAGTAGGGGATAATGATCTTTCAATGATACCTTATTAAGATTTTTAATGTTGATGCATAACATGATATCACCATTCTTATTTTAGATCAAGATCAAATTGGCTACCCATTTGGAGTGCTTGATAGGAAAAATGATTTGGGCTTGTAGGATATTTAGGAGCTTTTTCTTCATGTCTATCTCAACTTTGGGGCTCACTGGCTATTTTTTCGCTATAAACTCTTTGCACCTAACTCTAGTTTGATAGTATATCTATGATATTCATGTCATATACCTTCATATATTTATAATACCAAGTAATTGTATTTCCATATTTATCATAAAGATCCTTGAATAAAAAAATTTCTTCTTTGATACACTCTTTACCAAGTTGTAAATTTTTTCCTTATGTGACCCCAATAGGGTGGTAGGAAAATGATTTTACCTTGATGATAGACTTCTTTGCACTATCATCTAGATTGAAAAAAAAAATCAAAGTTATTAACCACTTTGGTAACTACTTTATTTTTAACTAAATAATCACATCTTTTATGTCATCCTTGTACTCATATTTATCTTTAGTATCTTGAGCTTCTTTGATGAGAAACTCGATTATTTGCTCATCATTATTGAATACCTACAAATGATCAAAATTATTAGGGATTGTTGGCCTAAATACCACTTCTAGCTCCTTCAGTTTATCCCAAATATTGGTAGTGGGGTTGAAGTTTGTTACCATTGATTTTTTTTGGTAGATAAGATACTATAGCATTAATATCGAGTTTTACAGGTTGACCCAAAACCTTTTACAAAAATCATCCCAGGGTTGTTGATGAACATATCCTTACTAAGGATCCTATATATGTAAAATCTACATGCCACCAAATCCATTACATCCGGTAAGGCACATAGCCTGTTATCAAAAAGAAACTTCCCATACAACATTTTGGGTATACCCCGAGAAAACACACATGCATCATAATTACAAAAAATAAATAGACACGGATCCCTTCCTTGAGACAATGGAGAAACAAAAAGCTGCAAACACACATAGCAGAGTACTGAAAAAAACTCCCACAAGCTCTGTGTTGACAGTTACTCTTAATAATTCTTTGGTAATTGCTTTCTTCCGTATATGACATGCTTTGGTACCACATACTATCTTGGCTAATCAGCCTTGGATAAGTGAACCTACTGGCTATATTTATGGCGGTGGCTATCTGGTGGTCCACGTGGCTTTGGTTCGAAGTCTTATATTGTTGTTTCTTTCCTTCCCTATGATTATCAACCAATCTCAAATTACTAAGACGACTAGGAGCCATGTTATCTAATATGTGACTATCCTCATTAGTATTTGTGGTATTTCCAAGCAGCATCCATAAAGACTGACAACTCAGATAATTTTTATTGTGAGTCCAATTCAAAAAAGAGACGGGAATACTCCTAGCCTTTGAACTTACAGTGCCTTCCCTGTTGGTAAATTTGACTATCATTCTTGGCATTCTTGTTGAATAAGCTCCTCTACTTCACTCGGGATACCATGTTCCCATTTGAAAATTCCGTCACCATCGACACCCAAATTGGCCATCTTATCAACAATTTTGTTAGCTTCCCGAAAGACATGTTGGGCTTTTCTGTCCTGTCTTCCCTGGAAAAGTATCCTAGCCTCTTCAACAATTTTTTTAATCCTCCAAGGAGGTGTTTTCCAATTATTTAGGATATTTATAACATGCATAGAGTCTCCTTCTATGATCAAATTGCATTCTAAGTCTTGAGTCATTTGAAGGCCTCTCCACATAGCTCTAGCTTCAGCTTCGTTGTTCGTCCTTGTTCCCAAATATTCAAAAAATGCAAGCATCATATTCCCATTAACCATTGATGATAGCTCATCTACCTTAGCATTTAAAACTCTAGGAATTGCCTTGATATTACCAAGTAGTGAAGCTTTTTAACAAATCCTAGATCCAATGCTTGTATGACTTCAAATATTTATTCTTGGTGGTGCATTTAGAATTAACATTATTTATGACTAATTTGGAGTCAGCAAATACATTCAGGTTCTTGATTTCCATATTTTTTGCCTTTTTCAAACAAGTGTACAATTCTTCATATTCATCCATATTATTAGTGAATTTGAACAACAGTCAACATGAAAAAATAGTTTATGCACCTTGTGGGTCAATGAATAGAAAAAATAGTTTATGTTTATTGATTGGTCAAAGTCAAGATGTTGGATGGTTCTAAAATTATATGGTTACCAAGCTTGATTTATTCTAAGCTAAACTTTAGATCTTCATCATTCTAAAGCACACTAATAATAATATCTATTTTGCATATTTGATCATCCTTTGGTACTTTTCATCCATAAAATCTGGTAGTTCATTTCAATTCACCATGCCATCTTCATCTAGCTTATACACCAAGTAATTACAAGGAGACTCATTTTTAATTCATACAATATTTCCATATCAAGGTTCTTTCATGTGGGTGTAGTCCATTTCCAAGTATCCATCCCTAAATAGCTTACATGCCCATTCTCTAGATAGTAACATGCCAAAATATGGGGGAAGATCAACTACCATTACCTCTTATACTATCATTGGCTCTCAAGATTTTGTTATAGGCATGATCAGTTCTTTCAAAACTCTTATGGTGTTTACCCCTATGTCATCCATTTGGATTTGGTGTCTAGCTATTTTAGTGTAGAGTAATCCCATATCTTTGCAAACTATTTTTGGCATTAAAATTATGATTGCTCCTAAATCAACTATGCAAGTTCTTAATAGGTAATTATTAATTTTCAATTTCATATAGAATGATGGTGGATTTAAAGTTTTAGGATTTGGAGAATTGAAGATATCTATTGTGTTTACATGTATGCCAAATGGATGTTCTACTATCAATATTTTTGTTTGTCTAGATTGGATTGAATAGACTTAGGTTGTCTATACTTGGTATGGCTTCTTTCTTATTTATTGAGTTATTTTTGGATCAAATCCCACTGGTTGGGAAGGGCTAATGCTTCTAGCATTCTCACCTTGATAGGTATTTTCTTAATATTTTACAATATTAAAATTGAACTCAACTAAGATACTCTCATAGTAAACTTCCTTTGCTCATGAGAGAAGGATATCTAAGATGTCGCTTTACCTTTTTCTAAATTCTATCCCTCTCTTTATCACTTCTTCTTTGGACTTGTTTGCTTTCTCTATGTTCACACAATAAACTTCATTCACTCATGAGAGAAGGATATCTAAGATGTTTTACCTTTTTCTAAAGAACAGTCCCTCTCTTAATCACTTCTCCTTATTTGGACTTATTTGCTTTATCTATGTTCCTTTTTCCAATTTTTGGTTCCTTTCACTTATCCATTTTCTTATCCTTGTTGGCCTATGCATTTACTTGGGACATATTCGTAGTGCCATCTTTAGAGTTTTTATTTTGTTTTTCTTGTTGTGTGACTATTATTGGTCCTTTGTATTTCAAGTGTAATGGTGGCTTCCTTATCCTAATCATTGTAGTGTATGTACTTTCTTTAACTTATTTTTATGTAAAATTCTTCTCTTCAAATACTTTCCTTTTGCCTTTAGTTCCAATCTCTTATTGTTTCACACTTTTGGGATTATCTTCAAATGTGTAATCTTCATCCCTTCAATTACACTAAATTTGGCAAAGATTATATTATTAGGATTTGGTAAGGCAAGTACTGCCTATTGTGTTTGAGGTTTTTGGTGGGTAGGTTGATTCATTGTTCGCACCATTTGACCCAGGATAGTGACCTATTGAGCCTAACACTACTGGTCATATTGATTTATCTAGGAATACCTAATAGCTATTACACATCATATAGGATCATGCCTTGCATTATAGGGGAAACACCATAACATATTAATCTCTAAATTGGTATTTATCATATTATTTGTGCCCTAATTAGCACATTTTCAAGGCACTTAATCTTTGGTAACATATGGAGTTTTTTAGGCTTCTAATTTGGTTGTTGTTGCCACATGTTGTTTGACTACCATTACCTTTTTCTAATGTTGCTATGATTTATCAAGATCATTATTACTTCCAATATCTCTTTCATATGAAACTTGTATTGGTTTATTATGGATTTATCATCACTATTGGATGGTGATGGAGTAGGTACAGTAGGAAATTATGGCTTAAATACAATGGTTAATGATGAGTTTTGACCAGGATGTATTACAATGTATGGAGGAGTTGAATTAGTAAATGGTTGGGAGTTTGGAATTAGTAGATCAAGCAACTTATGGATTTTGGATAACATGGATAGCATATGCCATAGTCAAGGTAGATGGTAACTTCCCTACCCATATTAAAACATATTTTGCATGAGTTGCTTCTTCAAAGGTTCCAGCTAGAGTGTTATGGTTACCATTAGAGACCATCAGATCCAAATAAATTTGTAATCCTTTGATATGGTAATGCTTATTATTCATTTAGGATAACATTTTGTGGAATTAAATTTGAAGTCCTCAAGAATTTAGTATTATAATCATGGATATTTTTGTGAGGGTGTCTTCACAATATTCAATTGAAATAAAATAGAACAACCCATTGTCCATACTTCTAAACCTATACATGAAAGGTTTTATTATTGATGCTCAACCACTTACTAAATTATCAAGTTAACTTCTATACCATAATGTAATTCTATCACAAAATAAATAGACTAGTAAATATATCATGATGCCTTCCTCCTATATGTGATGGATTCATTTGAGTGTAGATAATTCGGAGGTGATCCAACATCATCTTATTCCTACTCTCATCAAAGGTAGGTAATGTCTTCATAGTGACATGTGAGATAGAATAATATGTCTCTATGTTTAATGGCCCTTGATAGTTTTGTTCAAGAAGTTGGTTTTGTGGCCTAGGTGGTTGAATTGCTATATTGTTCTATGAAGGTTGACCATGTTGCATTAGATAGGGATAAAATATATAAACATAATATGGGTATGGAGACATTTGAAGGTGTTGATATGGGGTATAGTAAGGTGGTGAAAAATGACGATGTGGATGAAGATAATTCCATTGCTTATTCATAGGAGCTTGCATATTTGGAAATGGATGCTACTACAAGACTTGTGGAGGAACTTGTTAGTTTGTAAAAGAAAGATATTAATATATATTGTGTCGTATCCAGATAGTTAGAGGTAATTTTTGACCCTAGGGGGTTTCCCTTAGTACTTTGTGAAAGCACAAAAATGCATGCACCATACAACAAAAATGGAATGAAATGAAACATGATGCTAACAAGAAATCAAATAATAATGGATCCGAATACAATAAATTGTATTGATTCCTTTTTAAACAATGTTATATAGAATCCCCTTTAGGGATCTATACCAATAATACAATGTTAAAATAAGGACTATAACATCCTTTGTCCACTAGAAAGATATTTCTCTTGATGCAATCTAAAATATTTTCAAGCACACAATGAAGATTTAGGGAGCAGGTTTTCTTGAGGTCATCGTATGAGGGTAAGATCCAAATTTATTTTGTTGTCTTGAATCATGTAACTTACGTGTATTGAACAACAGAAGGATCAGTAGTATTTGTAGGGCCCATTGAATTTAGACCCATTTTGATTAATAAATCAATCAAAATAAAGCGTATGCATACACAAAAATAGCAAAGATCTAAGCTAATTCAGTAAAGTGAAGTGCTCAATATGAAGGATCTACCATAAAAACTAACATACAAGTATAAATTTGAAGGAAAATACAAGAACAACTATAAAATTGATCACCTGATCAAGGTCATCTTGAGCAATATGGTCTTGCCTGTGGGACCATCTCAAGTGATATGGTTGCTATTATGGACCTGCAACTTTATGGAACCAATCTAGGGCAGAGTTGGGGATAATCTAGAGGTGAGTTTTGTTGATGAATTGGGTGAATGCAAATGTGTGATATCTGATGTGATAAATTTGGAACAATGATGTCATTAGATGCAGTGATTAAGAAGAATGCTCTTTCAAAACCCATGAGGCAATCTAGAAACATTGATCCAAGTAGTAGGAAGGTGTGGTGAGGTTTGGGTAGCACTTCGTTGCTCTAGAAATTTGAAGTATGGATTCTCAAACTAGGAGGGAAGACCTCCATTTTGTAGCCTCCTTAGCTAGATGCCAAAGAGGCAAGTGGAAATCAAGAGTAGCCTAATTTCCACTTTGCAGGTGGCAGGGGTAATTCTAGATTACCAGAGACAACTATAGGTCATCAAGGGTGGCAAGAAATCCATTGTCACACTGATAGGAAATCCTGTTGCCTGATTATTCCTTTTTAAAATTACTTGCATGCAATCATCTCATAGTGATATGGCCTCAACTTGGAGATCATATCAAGTGAGACGATCTTGACTTGGATATTGTCTCGAGTGAGACAATCTTGACTTAGTGACCATCTCAGGCGAGATGGTCTTACTTCCCATGGGGGAAATATCCTTTTACTGTGAAAAGGATCTAATTAGCCCTAAGGCTATCCTATGTGGATTAGATGGGTTATAAGGAGGTCTTTTAGAGAGTCTTATTTTGATTATGCATTTTAAGTGTCTATAAATACCCCTTTTTGGAACACTTTGTGTCTAAGCACAATGTAGAGCAAAAATAAATGACCTAAAATGGTTGAGTTGATGATGGATGATGTTAGTTGATGAAAATAATCTTGAAGGGGAGTGATGCAATATGGTCAAAAATAAAATTCAATGTGGGATACCCCAATCATGGAAAAGATGCACATCATCGAATCATTACTTTTGAAAATTTGAAGAACTTAATTTTGGTAAATCTTTCAACCATGGGTAGACAAGCTCAAGTCTACTCTTCAAGATTTTAGGATTACCAAATAGGTAGTTTTGGCTGCCCATCATTTGATTGGTTTAAATTTTTGCTTGTTGTTTGCCCCAACAAAAAGGGCTTATGATAGTCTTTGGTAATTATTATTGGACATGCGTAATTTTCATTATTAAGTGTTTGAGTATTGACTTGATTTGATATGAGAATTTTTAGAGGTATTGACTACCCCCTCAAGTGATGAATCGATGGAGGAGATGAAAAAATGATGAGAGCGATGAAGCGCTTGACAAAGATGAAGTGGTTAGCATGAAAATTAGTGTGGTGAATTTTTTTTTTTTTTATGAGTGGCCTTATGGTAATCTGTCCATTCTACCAGATTGCATGGATAACCAATCACTACAATCGTCAGGTGGCTAGAGTAGATTATTCAGATACAAGGTTCACTCAAGAAACTAAACTAGCTAATATACAACTAAAAATTGAATCCTAATCTATTGCATGAAAAAAAAATTATTCTAATATTGACCAGAGGGGTTTGGTTCCTCTAGAGCTTTTTGAATTGGATTAACCAAAGGGGTGAGGTGTCTTTGGAGCCTTTTGAACTAATTTGACCAAAGGAGTTAGGTGTCTTTGGAGCATTTTGAACTAATTAACCAAAGGGATGCCTCCTTTGGAGCATTTTGAATTAAGTTTTACCAAAGGGATACCTCCTTTGGAGCATTTTGAGTTAAATTTGACCAAAGGGATGCCTCCTTTGGAGCATTTTGAGTTAAATTTGACCAAAGGGATACCTCCTTTGGAGCATTTTGAGTTAAATTTGACCAAAGGGATGCCTCCTTTGGAGAATTTTGAGTTGCATTGACTAAATTGTATGAATTATGACCTAAGCAAGTGTCCTTATGGTAATCTACCCATTCTACCAAATTGCATGGATGACCAATTGCTACAACCGCCAGGTGGCTAGAGTAGATCACTAGATACAAGGTTCACTTGAGAATCATTTGACCAAAGGGGTTTTTTTTCTTTGGAGCTTTTGAATTGAATGTGACAAAAAGGGTTTGGTTCTTTTGGAGCCTTTTGAATTTTAAAATAACCAAACAGGTTGGGTACCTTTGGAGCCTTTGAATTCAATGTGACCAAAGATATTTGGTTCCTTTGGGGCCTTTTCAATTGAATGTGACCAATGGGGTTTGGTTCCTTTGGAGCCTTTTGAATGAATATGACCAAAGGGGTTTGGTTCCTTTGAAGCCTTTTGAATTTGAAAATGACCAAAGGGGTTGGGTACCTTTGGAGCCTTTGAATTGAATGTGACCAAAGGGGTTTGGTTCCTTTGGAGCCTTTTGAATTGAATGTGACTTAAGGGGTTTGGTTCCTTTGGAGCCTTTTGAAAATTATAAAAGGGGTTGTATACCTTTGAAGCCTTTGAATTCAATGTATTTTGACTATATCCAAATAAGTGTCCTTATGGTAATATATCCATATTACCAAATTGCATGGATAACCAGTCGTTGCAACTGTTAGGTGACTAAAGTAGATCACTAGATACAAGGCTCACTTGAGAATCTAGGCTAGTGAATGTAGTGGATAAATGCAAACAAGAAAAAATGAGAAAACAAATATAATCAACTATGTTGTGTTTATGAAGGTAAGGCAAAGGGTGCAACCTTTTTAACCTAAAAATTGACTTGTTTATTGATGTGAATGAAATGCAAAGGGTGCAACATTTTTTAACCTAGTAGTTGACTTGATTGAATGTAAATGAAAGAAAAAGGGTTTAAACCTTGATAAAAGGATGCAACCTTTTGCATCTAGCAATTGATAACTTGATTGAATGTAAATGCAAGGCAAAGGATGCAATCTTTGACAAAAGGATGCAACCTTTTTGAACCTAGAAGTTGATGACTTGATTGAATTTTTGTATTTATAAAACCACATCAAAGACTCGATGGCAAAGCAAAAGCACTTGATTGAGTGATTTATGGTTGCACTAGGTAAGGTGTGATACCTTGAACATTCCCATAGTGTTGACAATGTTTGATGTGCTTGACGGGGAAGGTGTGAGACCCTAGATCCCCCCAACTAGTGGTGATGATTGTTTTATGCAATTAATTGAGGAAGGCATGAGACCTTGAACCCTCCAGTTGTTTGATTTGATTGATTGTGCATGTATATGTGTAATGATGGATGAATGAATGTAATGGTAGATGACCTTAGATGTATGCTTATATTTGTAGATATGATAATGTTTGTGATATGATAGAGCTATTATGTATGCATTGAGCTAGGTATGTATGTGATGGACTGATGGCATATGATAATTTAAATTATGTAAAATATGAATATCTATCTAATAATGGAATTATAATGTTGGTGCCTCTGGAGCTTTTTGAAAATGACCAAAGAGGTTTGGGTTCTTTGGAGCTTTTTTATTTGACCAAAGGAATGTGATTCCTTTGGAGTCTTTTGAATTGATTTGACCAAAGAAGTGTGATTCATTTGGTTCCTTTTAAATTGATTTGACTAAAGGAATGTGATTTCTTTTTATCCTTTTGAATTGAATGGGAGCTTTTCTTTTAGCTCACTTTGGATGTGAGGTCTGAGGACCCATCATATTGTAGCCTATAGGTATTTTATACCATGGCGTACTTATTATGTATGATGCCTTATTTCACTTATTATGTTGTTGATTTTTGTTTATGTGTATGGATGAAATGAATGCATTAATGTAATGGTTGATGATTATGAATGTTATGCCTATATGATGATGCATGTATGTATGTTGGATGAATAAGATGATAGAGCTATGATGTATGCATAGAACTAGGTATGTATGTGATGCATTAATGATTGATGACACTTTGACTAATACAAAATATGAATGCACGTTATCATAATGGAATAAAATGAATGAATTTGCGATGCAATAACAAACTAAGTGTAAGTGCCACTGAATATATGAATATCAAGAATCAATATTGAAATAGTTTAATCTAGAGCATTCACTGAAACATATACTATGACACAAAATGTGTATTGAGAAATTGCAAATGTAATGGATGGTGATTAGTAAGAAGTCACAAGGGAACAACAAGGCTTTTAGGAGACTCAAACACCCTAGTTGATCAATCAAAAGTTGTATACTGACCATGCAAGAACTTGAGAGATGAAAATATTCTAGGAAGACCAAGATATTCAATATCCCTGTGTGTGCATTATGAAGTTCATTAATGTGACACATAAGACTACCCCATTTCTAGGCCGACATTTATAGTACATTGTTGTAATGGGGATTGCTTTATGGTCATCATTACCTGATTTTATATGCAGTTAGACTTAAGTCCTCTATAATGCAAGCCATAAGCTAGCTCATTCGTAAGCTGATATTGGTTTGTACAAGAGAAGGTCGCTAATGTGACAGACGTATCACCATGTGTAATACTACTCCATTACCAAGTCAGTGTCTATAGCCCATTTTTTGTGATGGAGATCATCCCATGGTTGTCGAAAAACTAAGAATTCCAAGGATTCAAGCTCTTTGCGGTTTTTTTGGATACTTGCTCGTTTTGAAGGAGAGCAAGGTATTTTATTGCTTTTTGAGGATTTTGCTCATTTTGAAGAGGAGCAAAAGGGATTTTTTTGGGCTTTCTCGATTTCAAGGAGAGCAAGGGATTTAATTGCTTTTTAGGGGCTTGCTTGATTTGAAGAAGAGCAAGGGATTTTATTTCTTTGATTTTTTTTTAGGGGATTGCACGATTTTAAGGAGAGCAACGGATTTTATTGCTTTGCTTCTTATTTTTTTGACGGGCTTACTCGATTTGGAGAGCAAGGGATTTTATTACTTTATTTTTTTTTAGGGGATTGCTCGATTTGAAGGAGAACAAGGGATTTTATTGCTTTGCTTTTTTTGGAGGGGGGAGGAACTTGCTCATTTTGGGGAGCAAGAAAATTTTATTTTTATTTTGGGTGGAAGAGCTTGTGTTTTTGTCAATTCTCAACTTTCTAGACCATGCACATAATAGGAGAGCAAGAAAATATTTACATTTTTAAAGGCAAGAACTACGTTATAGCTTCATATTTCCTTGTTTAAAAATTATATTTAAGAGTATGAATTGTTTGTTGGGATTTTGAGATAAGCAAGGTACAATCAAAGAAATACTCTACCTATTAGAAATCAATATGGTTTTGTACAAAATCTAAAAATTAAACTAGGGATGGTTGAATGACCTAAATACCCTATTGTACGTCTTGTGGAAACCTACTTGGAAAAAATACAAATTCCAAGAAAGGGAGATGTGGATGGTAATGAACAATGTGATGGGGTACTTTCCTTGTGAACTTTCAAAAATTAAGAGGTGTGTGTAAAATAGTTAGTGTCTAGAGGAACATCATTGTTGATGGTCATACGGTATCTATCCTATCTTACGCGAACCACTTAATAATCAAAAGACCATAAAGAAAGGGGTGTATGCGATGATAAGTGAAAATGAGTGTTTTTTATGAACTTTCAAAAATTAATAGTTGTGTGTAAAATAGTCAGTGGCCAGATGAACACCATTATTGATGATCATAAGTTATCTATCATATCTTACATGGAACACTTAATAATTAAAAGACCACAAGAAATGGTGTAAACAGTGACAAGAGAAAGAGTTTGATCAAAGACAAATGACAATCCTACAAACATGGTGTTATTCTTAGGGCTTACAATAAAAGACTAATGCAAGTCTGATGATACAAGTGCTTAAATGCAATATGACAAGTGTAGCTAAACACTGTGAAATGAAAAAAATGAAGACTTTTAAAAGCATGGTGCAATAAATGAATCTATGCAATGCAGTAGCAATGTGCAATGAGATGTAATGCATAGTGAAATGATAAGATACTCTACTTTTATATTTTTTATTGTTTTGGTTGTTTTTGTTGTTTTTTATGGGGAAGGTACGATACCTTGAGCATCCCCAACTTGTTTTATGTCTGTGATGTGGTTGATGGGGAAGGTGTGATACCTTGAGCGTCCCCACTGTGGTGCTGATGCAAATTGAGATTCTAATTGGATGGAGTGAGTAGAACATATATGGAAAAGATCCCCTTATCGATAAGATCTTGGACCACATTTTTTAATTTGTAGCAATTATTGATGTTGTGGTCCACTTGCCGATGATAAAGGTAAAAGTCATCTTCCCAAACCTAGGTTTAGATTTTTTGGGGTCAAGGGGGTGTGTGTCAAGTAAAACAATTATTTTTTGCCTCCTATAACTTGTGAAATATTGTTGACAAGGGCTCAAATAGGTGGGTCTAGGTATGATACTGGTAATTTTAATGAGGTGGACAAGGTGGATGATGTTGGTGGGGTGGATGAGGTTGATGAGGTGTATGAGGTGGATGAGGTTTATGAGGTAGATGAGGTGGATGATGACTCAACTGTAGTTCAATTTTTGTGAGGCGATTAAAGATTTGCTATATAATTAAATGAGTGTGTTGGTGACTCCATTGTAGCTTATATCTTAATTTGAACTTTTCAAACCTAGAAATATCAAAATAGGATGGAGATGGGGATGAGGGAATAGATGTGTGAATTGGTTGATGGTTGAATTATGATGACGTGGGTTCTTGATATTCCATGCCAGAGACTTACCTTTCAAGAAAGTTGATACGATCAGTTAGAAATTGGTAATCCTCTGGCCAAGCTATGTCGATCATCCCTCCCATATTTGGATGTTGTATTGGACACCTTTTATTTCTAGGACCACACACAATCCCATTACCCTGATGTTGGATGTGACTAATAGGCCTCGCATAGGTAGGTGATGCCAAAGTGTAATGAACTTGAGTGGGTTGTTTATCATAGGATGTAGAGGAATGATTATGATCATCATCTCTAAATGCATAAGCTACCATAATAGGCTTGTCTTGATGCTGAATGGTGTACCTATTTGCATGATCATATTTCATCCAAGGATACTCAATTATGGCAACTTGAGTATCTCTATCATGATGAGGAATGTACTCCTGATCATGATCTAGGGGAGTCATAAGGTGAATCAAAATATGAATTCATGGTAATGATCTCTTAGGTGCCTCTGTGTGAATATGTTTGTCCTTGTAGAAGGTATGTAAAGTCACATATTCAAGATAATCAATATTCCAATCATCATTAGGACTTGCGGGTGGGTTCAAATTAGGGATGCTTGATATATCAGGATCATTGGAGTAACATGTGATGTGTGAGACATGTCTAACACTAGGATTTCATTCAAGGATGACAAGGTCCTCTAGATTTACTTTAAAGTGATTCATGACTTGTTTTTGTGAGTTAGCAGCACGTGCTCATAGTCTAGCTTGACTTCACATTTTGACCATGTGCTAGGCAAATGGTATAAGAAGATATCAATCATGCTCTCAAACACTGTCTAATCTAAGCAAACAAACAAGCAACAAAGTACTCTTATTTTGAGTTTTTTGTTGTGTTTTTTATTTTTGTGTGTTTTTGTTTTGAACTTCTACTCCTAGAAGACTAAGGGGTATGAAGAGAATATAACAAAAAGATAATTTGTGCACATACTCTATTGAGAAATGTGACATAAATAGTAAAAATGGCTTTCTATAAGGATGAATTGGTGATAGATAACACTATAGGAAGAAAAATACCCCCCAAAGTAGGGTCGCGTTGTCTAAATTCTACTACTGATCCAGTCAGGGTTTCACTTCACACTCAAGCATGCTTGGATATGAACAATAATTGTATTCCACAAACTATTAAGCCCTATGGTAAAGGGGTATCTAAACCTAACCTAATTTGGGATGCACCCAAAAGTAGGGGGCTTCTTGGTGATGAAATCCAAGAAACCACTCATGGGGGCTACTATGGTGTTTAGGGGGTGAGCTAGCGGAAGGAGATGAATTCCAACATCTCTAGTCCCGATTGAAGGATGGTGATGAAGTCCAACCTTTCCAATGTTCAAGTGATACATGCATGGTTGATGTTCATTTTATTTGCTAAAATAGGTAAATAAAAGAGCACACAAATGATTGTACATAATGCAAATTATAAAACAAAAAGCATTTATTTTCACTAAATGCAGATCTGTTCTTTTTATCAAGCAGTAATGTAGAAAAAATAGTGAATAATAGAGAGATCTAAAACTAAAACAAAGAAACATGCATGTGATTATGCTATGTTTTCTTGTTTCTTTTTTCTATTCAAAACATGAAATGTAACATAAATAATAATAAAGGAATAAAACCCTAATATGGAATCCTTTTGTTTGATGTGGAATGTATATTTGTAATTATTATAGACCTTTTATCAATGAGGTGCAGGGTAGTTTAGTTTAGTTCTCCTTAATCATGCACTATTTGTATGCATTGGGTGCATCAAGGGGGTCACAAGGGGGAACCAACTAGGTCCCTCCTATCTAAGGGTTCAGGAGCAAATCTCCCAACCTAAATATTTTTGTCCATCCATACAACCGTACAAGAAGCTACCTCAGGCTGAGATCATCTTGCCCTGAGATGATTACAGAACAAGGGTCATCTTGACCTGAGATTGTTGTAGAATAGGAGTTGTCTCAACCTGAGATAGTTGTAGGATGTCTGAGATAATTAAGACAACAAAGGGATCATTTGATATGGTTGTGACTATGTACGTACAAATCACTAAGGCAAGCAAAAATTAGTCATTTTGATTCATCAAAATAAAAGGGATACCCACAAGGGGTCCCACCGTGATTGTAATTTGAAAGCACACAAATGTGTGAACCATACAACAAAAATGAAATGAAATGAAACATGATGCTATTAATAAATAAAATGATAATGGATCTAGCTACAATAAATTGTATTGATTCATTTTTAAACTGTGTTACATAGAATTCCCTTTAGAGATTATACTGATGACATAATATTACAATGAGGACTATAACATCCTTTATCCATTGAAAATATTTTTCTCTTGGTGTGATCTAAAATATTTTTGAGCCTACAACAATGATTCAAGAAGCAGGTTTTTTTGAGACTGTCGTATGAGGGTAAGATCTAAATTTCTTTTGTTGTCTTGAATCTTGTAACCTGCGTGTAATGAAATAATATAAATATCAATAGCATTTGTAGGGCCCACTGAAGTTGGATCCATGTTGATTAAGAAATAAAAAAAAAGTGTATGCATACGTAAAAATAGCAAATATCTAAGATAATACAATAATTGAAATGCTCAATATGAAGGATCTGCCATAAAAACTAACATACAAGTGTAAATTTAAAGGAAAAAGCAAGAGCAATTGTAAAATTTATCACATGATCAAGGCCATCTAGGGTGAGATGATATTTCTTGTGGGGCCATCTTAGGCAAGACGGTCTCTACCATGAACCTGCAACTTTATGAAACCAGGTCGGGGTAAAGTTGGATATAATCCAAAGATGATTTTTGTCGATGAATTGGGTGAATACGAATGCATGATAGTTGATGTGATCGATCCAAAAAATGATGTCAATGGATTAAGTGAGTGGGAAGAATGCTCTTTCAAAACCCATGAGGTAATCCAGTAGCATTGATCTGAGTAGTAGGAAGCTGTGGTGAGGTTTGGACAGCACTTCGTTCCTCTAGAAATTTGAAGTCTAGATTCTCAAACTAGAGGGGATGTCTCCATTTTATAGCCTCATTGGTTAGGTTCCAAAGAGGCAAGTGGTAATTATAAATATCTTGATTGCCACTTTACAGGTGGTAGGTGCAATTATAGGCCACCATGATGATTGCAAGTCATCATAGGTGGCAAGAAATCCATCATCGCATTGATAGGTAGTCCTACTACCTAATTATTTCTTTTTGAAATTACGCACACACAATTATCTCACAGCGAGATGACCTCAACTTGGATACCATCTTAGGTGAGATAATATTTACTTGGAGACCATCTCGGGCGATATGGTCTTAACTTAGCAATC
Organism: Wollemia nobilis; assembly: GCA_028583015.1. Taxonomy (NCBI): domain Eukaryota; kingdom Viridiplantae; phylum Streptophyta; class Pinopsida; order Araucariales; family Araucariaceae; genus Wollemia; species Wollemia nobilis. The sequence continues at coordinate 12,827,633 of JAQPPZ010002969.1, read as the reverse complement.
ATCTTGAGCAAGACGGTCTTGCTTCCCATGGGGAAATGCCCTTTTGCTGGGGAAAGGCACTAAATAGCCCTGAGGCTATCCTATGTGGGTTAGACAGGTTAGAAGGAGATATTTTGGAGAGTCCCCTTGTGATTACACATTTTAAGTGTCTACACTTTGTTTCCCAACTTGATCATCCAATATTTGTAAGTATTGAGCAAAACCTTGGTTTTGGTTAAAAATGAAAAATTGCTCTAAAGAAACTATATTTGTTGTCACAAATTATCTAGGTGGAAGGTTCATTGTGTTGGATAACCAAGATCCAAGTGAACTTTGATATGAAGTACTAGAGGGATGATATGAGTGTTGGACGTTAGGAGTTGGTTTGTGCTAATTAAATTATCAAAGATCACAAAGGATGGGTTATTTGTGGTGTTACTTACAATGAAAGTTGTTATGAAAATGGGATTGTGGTATGATTCAAAGAGGAACTTGTACTTGCCCAATTTTGGTTTGTGAGAGCATATGAATAACTAAGATAATAGCCAAGAAAATCATTCTCTTGGAATCTAGGTATTTGACTAACTTGTTTGGCCATTAGGACTTCTCCTTTTGAAAGAGTACGATTAGAGGTAGGAATATCCTCAATCTTGTCATCTTGATGCACCTATGGGGCAATTAGTTCCTTCCTTTTACCTATAGATTTATTTTGTTGATATGTTATTAACTCTGATAATTGATGTTTTTTATCTTATTATTGTATTTTTGAATATGTATACATAAGCTTGACCTTATATATACCTGCATGGTCAAATTTCAAGGGTTAAAATCCAAATTTTTACAAATTTTGATCTCTAGAGTGATTTGCTAGCAAACTGTGGTGAATTGCTTGGAGACTCGGGTGAATCACTTGCAAAATTGAACTTTAATAATTTTTATAAGTAAAATTCCAAGCAAATCATTACAATTTTAGGACAAATTGCTCTCTTTGAAGGAGTTAGGAAGAATCTTGTATTCTTGATGAAATCGCTCCTTAAAACCCACGTAAATCGTTCCTTGAACTTTACTTGGAGAATCTTTACTATTTCAAATAAAATCTCTATTTGTATGGAGAGTAAAAAAATCTAATATTTGTTCTATATGTTTTTTGTCTATGGAAGATGAAAAATTAGAGTTAAATTGAGGGATTTTGCAAATTTTATGTTGTCTTGGTTGCTTGCTCCATAAAAAAAGTATGATTCTAAAGTTCATAATGAAGTCACCATTCGCAAAGCACTTACAAAAATTGATCATAAATAATTAAAAATATATTAAATTCAAGGTCTATTTTGTATTGGACTTGATGAATCAAGTCCTTGGCCCTAATAAATTGCTCTAGATTCAAGATATAAAAATTATGTAGATTCGAAGCAAATGACTAGCTTTGTGGAGTAAATCACTTCCAGGATTGGACTTGGGATATTTTTTATGTTTTTTAAGCAAGTGGAGTGAATAGCTCCAAATTCAGATCGAGTCATTACCTATTTTGAAACTTGGAAAAAGTCCTTTCAATTAAAACTAAATGCTTCCCACCTATGGTAGAATGTAAATTTGGCACCAAAATTGAAAAATTTAGATAAATTATGAACTAAATGCTTATTATGGGCTGAATAATAGGGATTCATCCCACTAGGGACAAAAGGCTATGTGAATCTATGAAAATATTGATTTCTTAAGTGCCCACAATTTTAGTTTCAACAATAGTTGTATGGTAGGGTCTATGGCCTCTTTCAACCTCCACATTTATGTTGGCTTCCCACTATTCTTGCTAAATTCTAATCTAACTGCATGAAATTAAAGTGCAAAAATAATGTGAAAATTAAAATGCACAGAAGTAAATTGTGAAGTTTAGGGTGAGAGGAATTAAAATTAAATACAACCTCAAGTGTACCAAGGAAAGTGCATGATTGATTAACAAATGAGGGATCCAAATAAAAACAACGTGATAAAATTGTAATATGAATGACAATGTGGGAAAATGGCTATGTATCAATCACCATAAATTTTGTAATACAGGAGGGCAACACCACTGATGGAGAGCAAAATATTTATCAATTTCTCATCAATTTCTTGAATTACATGAGCACAATATGGGTTTCACAAAAATGTAGCTTTAAATTCTTCTTGCCCAAAAGTTTTTTACAATGGATCCCATAGAGTTTACCCATGAGCTACCTGGGGTAAGGAGTTATTACTCCTAGTAAAAAGAAAAAATTGAGGGCATATCTAACAAAATGATGCCTTTCCAAATGTTACATGCCTCTAGTTATGTTTCTAAAAGGTTTAGAATATTTTTAAAATAAGTTATAAAACCACTAGATGTCAAAACATCAATTTTCAAATATCTTCCTCAAGATTTGTATTTTCCACTTTACCCCCCTAGTCTATAAGATATTTGCTCCATAAGGTGAAAAAATTGCTTTAGTATGCTAACAATTCGTCAACATTCCCTGGTGCTTTGCTCTTGCAAATCAATTTGTCCATTCTACTAATGGATTGTTGTTGAACAAAGTGGCACTTATGTGGTGAATTGGCACTTGTCTTGAGCTTAGCAAAATTTTGAGGAGTTTTGGAAGGCATTGGTTGATTGATTTCAATGTTTTACAACCTTCCAAAATTACAATTTTCAAGGTAGTGGCTTGTCACTATACCACATTACCATCTATTTCAACAAACCATAGAGTAGCATTATGAAAATCTTTATGGTGATTATGCATATATTACTGAGCAAGATTTGATATGGGGTATCCACCTTGAAAGTTGGCATATTAAATCAAGTGAGTTCATACCATTTTGTTGAGTATGGTTTAAATATATTCTTTAGTTTACTTACTACACATGACTCAAATTATCCATAAGGGTGCAAAGACACCTCAATAAAGAATAATTTAAAATTTTAAGAAATGAGAATTAACAATGAACAATAGTAAAACGATAATCTTTGCTTCATGTTTTTGCAATATTTTTTCATTACATTCATCATCCATAGTGCATGTGGCAATAGCCAAAAAATGAGGAATGTGTAAGGGGAAGACTTAAAGAACTCAATAATTTGGAAACTTAACCCTAAAAGCTTCTAAAGGGAGTTACATGGATTAAAAACAATTTGAAAATCTCATTCTTGCATATCAATGAGAGGAATGTACCAAGCAATTATATGGAAGAAAATTAGTAAAAAACACTACTTTCATAATTAACATAATACATGTATTATTCTCGTTCAAAGACATTAAAAGGGACATTAAGTAACAAGCAATCGAAAATATATGTGATGTGGATATAAGTAAGATATCCAAAAAGTTATGTAGATGATGTAACACCAAATATTAGAGGAGCATTCAATAGAATTATACGAGGTTTCCCAATAGATAGGACTATTAGACTATTTATATCATTGTTAAAAAGTGAAGATATCAATAATCCATTGGAACCATAATGATGCACCAAAATATTCATTTTGTTACGAAACTTAATTCTCATTAACAAAAATCATTCACCAATATGCAAAAAGGTCAAATCATTCATCCACAAGTAATTATACACAATAAAAACCCACACAATGAGATAGAGATAGATAATACTCTTAAGATAGGGCAACATCGATAATACTCTTTAAGGAAGGAATAACTCCACAGAATCTCCCAAGATGAGAGCGTCACTTAGAGAGGGCAAAGTCCCATAAGCCACTTCGTGGGAAAAACGATTGCATATGATTGATTTACATGATGATTACAATGACAAATAACCCTTCTCTATATACCTATATTCTAATTCTACTTTGAGGAGCCAACTACTGATATAATATTATATTATAATATAATCAACCTTGGGTTATGTGTGGCCTAATGCAACCCTTATAAAATATTATATCATATCACCATATATCTATTCGTAGGTACCTTAACAATATCGTTGTTAAGAAGTGGAGATGTCAACGACCCATCAAGTAATGAAACCATAATGATAATCTCCTCGTCGGAAAGTTGTTTCGAAGCGAGATAAAATGTAAAATTAATAATTAGGTTGAAAGGTAAGATAAAATTTAAACACTTCAGAATACATTGTCGCATCAATTCTTAAAAATTTAGTTGAAAAATTTTGGGATGAAAAATGAAAAGTCTATTGTTAAATTTTGGATCTTAAAAAACCTTTAACATAGTGCCCAAAAACAAACCATGGGATAAGATGGAAGAAATTGGAGTGTCAAATAAATATAGAGTAGTAATCCTTAAACTCTATGAACTAGTACAAACTACAATCAAAACACTCAAGATTGTTAGAATGTTTGGATAGTGATATAGGATGTGTTAAGGAGGGCTACCTATTATAACCCACTTTGTTTCGCTTGTACAAAGACAAACTAGAATAATAAATAAAAATAATAATAAAAGAGGCATATATATAGCCATTTAGTAGTAAAGTTTCTATATACTAATCATCTCCTCCTAATTACAAGGACAATGAAAATTTTGTGAGACCAATTAAATGTTTTATGATATTTTGCAAAGAAATGAGATGTATGAGTGTTGGCAATACTAAAACCATGGTGTAATAAAAAAAAGGCAACTAAACGAGATAAACCTATGAAAATAATTTAAACTATGTATCAAAATATAAGTTGGTTTAGACTTCCAAAACAATCATGGTTGGAAATATGTACAATAAAGAGGTTTTTTTATGAATAGAGGGCACTTTCTTATGTAAAAACAGGTATGTTCCCAATTAAAATATCATGGGTAAATTGTTTGTTTATTTATAAAAAATAATAATATTAAAAGAAAATAAATTATCAGGAGAAACTTTAAAATAAAAATATGCTAATATCTTATGTAAAAACATGTATATTCCCAATTAAAATATCATGGATAAATTGTTAATTTATTTATTAAAAACAATAATAATATTAAAAGATAATAAATTATTAGGAGAAAATTTAAAATAAAAATATGCTAATAAAACAAAATAAGAGATACTCCTTAAAATGAATGGATAGTATATTAAAGAAGTCTTGCTATGTGGGGAAAAAATTCAGAGAAGGAAAGAGATAATAATACCTTACAAAATTAATCTCACTTAAAAACACTTCGTATAAATAGTTGAAATCTTATGTGTAATGATGAAGTAAAAAAAAGTTAACGCCAATAGAAAATTGGGCTATATATAGGATATGAGACAATGTGGGACATAGGATATATTGGATACGAGATATGTGGTATAATATGGTTATAGTGTTTATTTATAATATGGTGTATAAGGAAAAAACTAATGTTAGATTGAGGAGGGAGATGTGGTATAATATGGTTATAGTGTATATTTACTAAAAAAATAATCTTAGATTAAAGAGGGACATTTTTTTTTTAAGGATTGTTTAAATTGTCGAATTTGTTTTGACTATATTTCATTCATTTGGATTTGGATTGAGTTGAAATTTTGAGGGTAGATGCCTGAAAAACCTTAGAACGTCCCCACCAATTTTCAGATCATTTGGAGCAACACAGATCCTAGAGCATCCCTATGTGTGAACAAGATATTTGGTAAGTAGTTGTGCAAGGGTTTCATCTAGGTTAAGTGCAAGGAGCTCTAGAGGTTGGTTTTTAGGGCCTTTGGGCTCTAGCGGCCAATATCTTTGTGGTTTATACTCAATATTTTAGTAGGATATGTTGCAGGGGATCCAAGATGGGTTAGAAATCTATCTTTCAATAGATCATGTTGTGAACTTGAGTGACAACGACTTCCAATTTGCTACACAAAATAAAAGTGAAAACCATACCTTTCCACGGCGTCTAGTGCAAGGATTAAAGAGATCACAAAATAACATTCAAGCAGTTGATCAAAAAATGGTTCAAATCTCAAGTGAATCTGGTGCTAAGGTGCACCTACAAAATAAATCTATTGTAAAAACCCTTGTCAAGGGTAATTATTTGGAAGACTCAACCCCAAAAATGAATTTTAGTGATGCCCTCCGTGGTGGGCAGCCTCAGCCCAATGCTAATATTAATCTTAGGGCTTCCCATAAACCTCTAATAATGCCTAAGATTGATCCCAGGAAAATTAAGTCAGGATGTCTTAAAGCAGCTGATGGAACTCCTATTGTTAAGCTTGATATGGATAACATTCAGACTGCCATTGAAGATCTGGAAAAAAAGAGGACTAGTTTTTTGGTTCGTGGGTTTTTGTCCAAGCCTATCTGATTTCAAAGTTTGTGTTGCAAAAAACTAGAAAACTAAAGGTGAGTTACAAATCTCTATTTATCCAAATGGTTATTTTCTTTTCTTATTTGCTAATAATGAAGATAGAGAGAAAAATTTTCAAGGGGTTCCCTAGTTTTTTCAAAGGGCAGGGCTTTTCATGAAGCCATGGCATACTAAATTTAAATCCAAATAAGAGATACCTTCTACAGCTCCCGTGTGGGTTAGACTCTTTGGCCTTCCTATTGAATTTTGGAATCCTATTATTTTTTCTTTAATTGGAAACTCTTTAGGAACTTTTATGATGACTGCTGATTGTACTCAAAATTTTGAACATACTATTTATGCTCGATTTTGTGTTTTAATAGATTTTGACAAACCCCTACCTAAAAAGATCACATTACAATTTGGGGAAGACACTTGGGAGCAAGTAGTGGACTTTAAGAACATTCCTTTTCGTTGTGGAATTTGCCATGAATATGGTCATTTGGGTAGTGCTTGCCCAAATAAAAATCCTAATCAAAAGAAAGAAGATATAAACTCAACAGGTTTCCAAATGCCTAAGAAGAAGAACATTCAGAAACAAACCAGTTATGAAGGATCAATCAAAGTCATATGCTAATATGTTTGAAACCCTTTCCACAAATGATGTCCCAAGTGAGGAAGAGGAAATAATGGAAACAAAAATATTAGAAACATAATTTATATATGAATGGAAGAACTCAGAGACAAACCAAAAAATCAAAGGTTTTCAACAGAAAAAAAAAAGGAAGAAAATTTACACAAGAAAAATAATCTTTTAAATGTCAAAACTTCAAATAATACAGGTCCCAATATAGACTCTGTTGAATCCTCTAGTAAAATTTTGGCTATGTACGAGCATTCTTCAAGGTTAGAAGCCATCTCAAATTCAATTGGAGTAAGTTAAGAAACAAGGAAAAAAAATTGAATATGGATTCTAATCAAAAGGCAGGTCGCAAGACCAATCAATATCATATGGTAAAAGAAGGTGAAAAGCTTGTAGAGTAAGGTAAGATTATTGCCCTTCCCAAATTTTTAACCTTGGTATTAATGAAGATCATCACTTGGAATATTAGAGGACTCAAAGGGAGTCTTTCAAAACAAAATGAAATTAGAAGAATGATTCAGATAAATCATCCACATCTTGTTTTTCTTCAAGAAACGAAGATGTCAATGGAGGATATGGACTCAATTTCTAGTAAAGTTTGGTCAGCAGGAAAAGTGATTTCCCTCAATTCCCAGGGGACTTCTGGTGGCATTGCTTGTCTTTGGGACCCAAAAGAGATAGTTATTCACCATATGGTTTCCATTTGGGGTATTTTGGCTATAGCTATTCAAAGTAGACATTCCAACCAACTTATGCTTTGCATTATTGTTTATGCTTCAACTGCTTTGGAGGAAAAAAGAAGACAGTGGAAGGATATAACTCATATTATCTCTCATTTTCTTGAAGCTTGGATATTGATCGGAGGATATTTCAATACCATACTCTCTTTGGATGAGAATATGGTGGGAAATAGAAATTTGGACAAAATCACTAACCTCATGAGTGAATATATTGTAAACTTTCATCTTTTGGACATCCAACCAGATAATGGCCTTATAACTTTGTCTAACAGAAGGCAAGGCTTAGCTTGTATAATGGAGATATTGGATAGGTTTTTGCTCTCTGAAAATTTCTTAATCCATGGTCACATTCCTAAAGTGAAGACTCTTAACAATGTTGGTTCATATCACTGGCCAATCATGGTGGAAATGTGGAAAACCAATGTAAGTTTCTCTCCTTTTCGTTTTCAATTAATGTGGCTCAGAGACCGTTCCTTTAGACCTTGTGTACAACAATGGTGAAAGGAAGGTAAGCCTAGGTATGGGACTAAGATGTTTTGTTTTGCCAAAAGACTGCAATACATTAAATCCAAAATCAAGACTTGGAACTGGAAGGAGTTTTGGGATATTCATAAAAAAAAAACATGAAATTATTGCTCAACTTGAAAATTTGAATAAGAAAATCCATTTAGATGGCCTCACAGAGAATAGAAGTGCAGATGAAATTAAACTCACAACTCAGTTAGAGGAATGGGAAAAAAAGAACTCTTATGGAAGCAAAAATCTAGAATTCAATGGCTCAAAGAAGGAAATCAAAACACAAATTTCTTCCACAAATCTCTTCTAGCCCGAAGATCTCACAACTTTATTTCTTCCCTAAAATCATATTCTGGAGATGTTGTCTATACTTGGGATGGCATGAACTCTATTTTTGTCGATTACTTTTCCAATATTTTTGTTGCTACTCCTCTTGACTCATCTTCTCAACAAAATGTTCTTCAAGCAATCCCTTCTCTTATCACTTCTAAGGAGAACTCTATTTTGACTGATCTTGTTACTATCAATGAGCTTCAATAGGTAGTTTTTAAAATGCAAAAAGGGAAAACCCCAGGTCTTGATGGTTTTTACATTGAGTTCTACTAAGAGTTCTGGGATATCCTTCATGTTAGAGGTGGTGGAAGAAGCCAAGAAAGCCAAAGAAATTTTTAAGGTTATCAATAAAAATTATATTACTCTTGTTCCAAAAGCTCAAGAGGTTGATCATATCTCAACTTTTAAAATTATTGCTTTATGTAATGTTCTTCTCAAAATAATTACTAAGATCATGGCAGAAAGGTTGAAGCCTCTTTTGCATAAGATTATTTCCCCTAAACAAGGGGTTATGTGGAAGGACATCAAATAGTAGATGAGATAGTTCTTGCTTAGGAAACTATCCATTCCATGGATATGCAAAAATCTCCTTCCATGTTCATTCGGTTAGACTTATCCAAATCTTATGATAGAGTGGATTGGCACTTCCTTATCAAAGTTTTAAGGCAATTTGGTTTCTCTAAGGATTGGATGGATTGAATTATGAGATGTATCCCTTCAGTTTCCTACTTAGTTCTTATCAATTGCAAGCCTTCTCAGTCGTTCCTAGCTTCCAAAGGTATTAGGCAAGGGGACCCGATATCCCCTTATTTGTTCATCATTCTTACTAAATGCTTGGGTAGGACTATAACCAAAAAGAGGGAAAACAAAACCCTTGAGGGAGTTACCATTGCTCATGGAGCTAGATCTATCTCTCATATTCAATTTTTTGATGACTCTACTCTTTTAGGTAAAGCTACACTTAAGGAAGCTTCTAATATTAAGTAAATCATTCATTTTTTTTTCTAAGGCTACTGGACAGTTGATCAATGAAGACAAATCTAAAGTTATTTTCTTTCACTGCTTTTCCAGACAGGAATCCATGGTCTTGGATAAATTAAGATCTAAGAAGACCTCCCTTTTGGTCACTTATTTAGGTATTCCCATCAATATTCAAAGGCGAAAAAAATATTGGAATTGGTTGTTGGACAAAGTCAAGAAGAAAATTGGAAAGTGGACCAATAGGTGGCTTTCTTCTGGGGGTAGAATCACCTTGGTAAAATTAGTCCTTCAAGCTATTCCTATTTATATTTTTTCCGTGTTGAATATCCCAAAGGTTGTTCTTCAAAAACTAGATCAAATCAGTCATCGATTCCTTTGGAGTGGTACTAAGGAGAAAATAAATTGGGCCTTGGTGAAATGGGACATTTTATGTCTTCCTAAGAATGAATGAGGGTTAGGATTTCAGTCTTCTATTAATAACAACAAAGCTTTAGCTGCTAAATTATATTGGAGGATGTTGCATAACCCCAATGCTCTTTGGGCCAAAAATCTTTGTGCTAAATATGCTGAGAACAAAAGTCCTAAATACCTTGTTCGCTATCAAATTCCTACCGAAGGTTCACCCATTTTAGAAGTTCTTAATACTGGTAAGGATTTGATAAAGAAAAATTTATTTTAGATCATTCATAATGGTCAACAGATAAATTTTTGGACAAATTCTTGAGATGGTCACAAGCCTTTGATAACTCAGTTTCCCAATTGGAGGTCTTGTATGGAGGAGCTTCATCGAGCTAATTGGATAAAGGTGGTTAATTATTTTCGGTACCATACTAGTAATTCAAAGGTTGGTAGATATTGGATCCCTATTGAGGATTGGCCTATTCAAATCCTAGAAAGGCAAAGACAATATATCCAAGGTATCCTTCATATGATATCTCTCTCTTGGTCCCATGAAAAATATTGTTTTGGATGGAACAACACTACTAAGGGTGAGTATTCAGTTTCTCAAGGTTATTTGACCTTATGCCATAATAATCCCAACCAATCTTCTAACATATTATCATTTGTGGGCTCAAAAGCTCTGGCCTAAGGTGAGGTTCTTTACTTGGCTTTTATTGCATCGTAGGGTGCTTACTGGTGAGCAACTTATGAAGCGTGGTTTTCATGGCCCTTTTAGATGTGAAATGTGTGAATAGAATGTAGAAACTCTCAACCATCTTTTTATTGAGTGTATTTTAGCCTCTGAGCTATGGAGAAGAATGGCCACCTTACTTGGCTTACAATGGTCCAATTTTTTTACTTTTGAACAACTTTGGAGGGATTGGCCTAAACAAGAGGATGTTGATCACTTTATTAGGTAGTTAGTTTGGATGGGTTCTACCATTCTTCTTTGGAATATCTGGAATAAAAGGAACAACCAAATTTTTAATCAAGATAGGAAGGATATTCACTATATTTGGAAAAAGACCATAGCCAACTTAGTTGAATCGATCCATCAAGTCCTTAATCACCATAGCCAAATTTTTAATCAATATAGGAAGGATATTCACTATATTTGTAAAAATACCATAGACAACTTAGTTGAATCATTCCATCAAGTCCTTAATCACCTTAGGCAATTAGTTTGGATGGGTTCTACCATTCTTCTTTGGAATATTTGGAACGAAAGAAACAACCAAATTTTTAATCAAGATAGGAAGGATATTCACTATATTTGGAAAAAGACCATAGCCAACTTAGTTGAATCAGTCCATCAAGTCCTTAATCACCATAGCCAAATTTTTAATCAAGATAGGAAGGATATTCACTATATTTGTAAAAATACCATAGACAACTTAGTTGAATCAGTCCATCAAGTCCTTAATCACCTTAGGCAATTAGTTTGGATGTGTTCTACCATTCTTCTTTGGAATATCTGGAATGAAAGGAACAACCAAATTTTTAATCAAGATAGGAAGGATATTCACTATATTTAGAAAAAGACCATAGCCAGCTTAGTTGAATCAGTCCATCAAGTCCTTAATCACCCCCAAAACTCCCACCAAAGATGGTATCAAGTGATGCAAATATTGAAGATTAATCTTCTAAGGGCAACCATCTTAAAGGGAATATGAGTATTTGTAAGATGGATAGGACAAGAAATTGGCAACCTCCTCCTAAGGATTCTGGAAAATTCAATACTGATGGAGCTTCTAGAGGGAACCCTGGAAAAGCTAGTGCGAGAGGAATTGGTAGACTTTCATATGGCTCCCTAGTTTTTACTTTTGCTAAGAATTTGGGTATTCTTTCCAATAACCTTGTTGAGGGGTATGATATCCTCAGAGGCCTTCAAGAGGCTACTAAGGTTGGATGGGAAAATGTGTTAGTTGAGTCTGACTCTCAACTCATGATTAATATTTTGAAGACTCCTCCTAAGAATCATAAGGTTGATTGGAGAATAAAAAGAATTATTGAAAAGATTCAATTAATCCAAATGGGATTTTTGAAAGTTGATTACAATCATGTGGTCAGAGATCAAAACAAGGTTGTTGATGCTTTAGCTAATTGGGCTTTGGACAAAGGTGATCTTACTTGTTATGGCCACCCTCATAGATGGTGGGCTTCGTAAATAAAGGAAACTCTTATTTCTATCATTTCTTTGGATGGCTCTAGTTCTGAAGGTACCTAGTTTCTTCTTGTTTTATTTTTGTTTCTCTTTGGTTCGATCAGGGTATTTTAGTTCCCTAGCTCAAATTATTCTTTCTTTTGTTTCCTCTCTTGATTCTTGCCCTAAAAGTCTTTTGGTCTAGAAAGGTCATTGTTATGTCCAATTTTTTTCTTTTCTTTTTCCTTTTTTGTTTTTTGTTTAGTTTTTTGAGGTGTGTGTTTTTTTGTTTTGTTTTGTTTTTGTGTTCTTTGTGTTGTTTTTTTGTTGTTCTTGTGTTGTTCTTGTGTTTTTGTGTTTTTTTGTTTTGTTTTGTTTTGTTTTTGTGTTGTTTTTGTGTTGTTTTTTGTTGTTCTTGTGTTTTTGTGTTTTTTTGTGTTTTTTGTTATTGTTCTTGTGTTTTTGTTGTTTTTGGGTTTCCGTATGTTTGTGTTATTTCGTATTTTTGTGTGTGAGTGTTTTCTAAGTTTTTTTTTTTGTTTATTGTCTGTTGTTGGTTGTTTTTTTTTTTTTTTTTTTTTTTAGGTTTTTGTTGTTTTTGTTGTTTTTGTTTTTCGTGTTTTTGTTGGTTGTCTTTGTTGTTTTTGTCATGTTTGTGTTTTGTTTTGTTGTTCTTAGGTTTTTTCTTTGTGGTCCGTGTTGTGATTTTTTTATCTTATTATGTGTGTGTGTTTGGTTGTGCTTTATCTTTTTGACACACTCAAGGAGCATGTTTTTTATTGTATTTTATTATTTTTAGTTTTATTTATTTATTTATTTTTAAATTTATTGTGTGTTTGTTTGCTCCTTGAGTATGTCAAAGGTGATAAGCGAGGTTCAAGGAGCATGTTTTTTATTGTATTTTATTATTTTTAGTTTTATTTATTTATTTATTTTTAAATTTATTGTGTGTTTGTTTGCTCCTTGAATATGTCAAAGGTGATAAGCGAGGTTCGTGCCCTGAGCGATTTTGGCGGAATGGATACCCCTACCTCCTTGGATCTTAGCCGAAAATGGTATCCCTTCTGAGATGTTTTCCAAAATAAAAATAAATAAATAAATAAAATTATATGGTGTATAATTTTAATTTTTTGGATTTAAATCTTGAAATTAAAGGATAAAAAAATATTATAGTTATAAATGTATTTATCAAAGTATGGTATACTACTCTAGTTTTTTAAATTTTATGTATAGTTAATATGATATATAATTTTAATTTTTTAAATTTGAATCTTAAAATTAATTTTAAAGGATATTATGATATATAATTTGAATTTTTTAGATTTAAATTTTAAAATTAAAAGATAGAGAACATTATGATTATCTATGTGTTTGTCTATTTTTGTCGGAGTATGGTGTACATTTTTTAACTTTTAAAATTTCATATAGTATACAACCTTGACTTTTGTTTCTCCATTTTTACCAAAGTATGGTATATGATGTTTAACTTTTAAAATTTTATATATAATGTAGAACCTTGATTTATGGTGTATGATCTTTTAACTTTTAAAAATTCTATGTATAGTGTAAACCTTTTATGGTGTACGATCTTTTAACTTTTTAAAATTCTATGTATACTGTAGAACCTTGACTTTTTAGCTTTTTTAGATTTTACGTATCATGTACAACCTTATCTTTTCAGCTTTTTCCTTTCATATTTGCTTGAACCTACAAAATGTCGAAGCCTTAACATTTAAACCTATTCAATATTCTACAAACACCAAAATAAATAAATATAAGATAAAAGATATGTTTTTATGTCGAAGCCTTAACATTTAAATCTATTCAATATTCTACAAACACCAAAATAAATAAATATAAGATAAAAGATATGTTTTATGTAATTCTTTTTAATGAAACAAAACATTTTATGTTAAAAAATGTAGCTTGTAATGAAATTCGGTGCAATTCATTTTAGTATCTTTTAAGAAGCAATGTTAAACAGGAATATTTAATCAAGATGAAAATCTGATTTTTAATAAATTACGATACTACTTTTTTTCTATGCTTGATAGCCTGTTGTGGTAATTAAAATTTAAATCATTTAGATAAGAAAGAAGACCATGTCAAAGTATAAATTCCGGCACAATGATCAGGAAACAGTCTTAAATATTCCTGTTACCGCAGAAAGACCAAGAAGTACATTGGAAAGTGGTGTTAGGATTAGATTCCAAAGGCACTCGTCACTGTTGTAGCATTGGCTTACACGTCATTTTTCTTACTTTCCACGTGTAAATGATTTATGAGTGAGACTTTATATCTCCGACATAATGAAGCAGTCCAACTCACCCATCTTCAATATATCAAATACATTGAACTTCAATATATCAAATACATCGAACTTTATATAAGACACCAAAACCTTATATAAGACAACAAAACCATTTAATGCAAGAATAGTTGCAGAGAAAGATTCAAAGCAGAATTCACTTGTCCCATATCCATATATTATGATTTTAGTCTTCAACCTCAGTGATATAATTGTCCTGAATAGATAGATATCATTTTGAGTTTATTGATCTTCAACCTCAGTGATATAGTTGTACTGAATAGATAGATGTCTATTGATACGAGTTTAATTAAATTTAATTGCATTTTAACATCCATATAATCATAGATAATAAGATAATCTGGTGAAAGATGGTATTCATTTAGTCATTCGTATATTGACTACTGTTAAAATCCAGCCATAGCCTGACTACTGTTAATATGAAATAAGATAATCTGGTGAAAGATGGTATTCATTTAGTCATTCGTATATTGACTACTGTTAAAATCCAGCCATAGCCTGACTACTGTTAATATGAAATAAGATAATCTGGTGAAAGATGGTATTCATTTAGTCATTCGTATATTGACTACTGTTAATATCCAGCCATAGCCTGACTACTGTTAATATGAAATATTCAGCCATGGCTTGACTACTGTAATATCCAGCCATAGATTGTATAAGACAATCTTATCAAAAATAATGTTATTATTTATTTTTATACTGACTACTATAATATCCAACCATGTTCTCATGAGAAGATGATGTTATTTATTCATTCTATATTGACTACTGTAATATCCAACCATGATCTCATGAAAGATGTCAGAAGTTATTTATTCATTCTATATTGACTACTGCAATATCCAACCATGATCTCATGAAAGATGTCAGATGTTATTTATTCATTCTATATTGACTACTGTAATATCCAACCATGATCTCATGAAAGATGTCAGATGTTATTTATTCATATACTGACTATTGCAATTTCAAAACCATAAAAGACGATCTCATTATTTATACATACAAACTTTCATTTATATATAAAGGACCATACTGGCTACTGTAATATCACATGTTATTTATTCATATACTGACTAACGATCTCATTATTTATACATATAAACTTTCATTTATATATAAAGGACCATACTGGCTACTCTAATATCACATTTGGTCGATTAAATCCAACAACCAATTTTAAAAAATATTTTCTTATATAAATTATCTGGTTGCACCTTGTAACTATTCAAAAAATCCATTCATATAACAATTATCCATATCCACAATTTGGACCATGCAACTATTATTTATCTGCAACTTGCACCTTGCAACTATTCAAAAAATCCATTCATATAACAATTATCCATATCCACAATTTGGACCATGCAACTATTATTTACAGTACTGCTCAGCATCTCTCCCACCCTCTTTAAATTTCACTGGTTGTAGAAATGTCCACCTTCTCCTTTGTTAACAAAATAATATCCAACAAACCCCTTTGTGTTTCTTGACATTTTGTGAGTTGCAACTCCAATCTCAACTGCTGTAATTATGAGTTTAAACTCTCCCTTTCAAACCCATAGTTTTAGACCTACGGTTTCTGCCATGTGAAGACTAAAATTATTTGAAGATGAATGCTTGCACTATCAGATTACACCCTGCAAATGCATGCATATAACTAAAAGCTTCTAAAATATTCATCATGCAACACTATTCTCATTTACTTTATCTTCAAGAACACAATTCCCACCATTCTAGCATGATCATGCCAACATATTACACACAAATTTCGACATCAAATCTATACAATTCCAAGAATGAACCTTTCTCCAATCCATTAAATCATGAAAAGGATTTTAAAAAAAACAGAAGAAAAGTTATTTGGCCATACCAATTCCATCACCATGACCATATTCCACTCCTTTGCCTTCCCAGACCCTGATCCAATCCTTCTCATCCAATCTCATGAAGAGAAGGAAACCTATAAATCCCTCTACCAACAATCACAGATTCACAAGAAAGAAAAACATTTTTTCTTTTTTCAAAGGTTGAATCTTTTTACAATTCTAAGGGCAAGGGACCCTCTGAACCGGCCGGCGGTACAGTACCCTTCCACGATTAATAATTTTTTTCTCCTTGCCATTTTTACCCTGAGAAACGCTCTCCCCTTTAAATCTGCTCACGCTCTCCATCGACCCCGCTAGCCCATCCTCAATACTGAACTTCCACTCCGTCTCCGAACAAGGCAGAGTGCACGTCAAACACAGATCGCTGCAGAATCCACAGTCCAATTCTTACAAAACTCATATCTGCATATAGATATATATTCAATGTATATATGTAAATACACACCTTGAAGGAAAGCGGACGGTTTGCTGCTGCTGCTGCTTCACAGATGGCTTAGATCCACGCCCTGAATCGGCAGACTCCATGATTTCAGAAACAAAACTTTTCAACAGAAGATTTTTTTTTTTTTTTTTGGCAATGTAATTACTGTTTGTTTGTTGTTTTAGATCTTATAAACCGTCGACGGAATTGAGGAAGACCGAGAAAACCCACTGTTTTCACCTGAAACCGCTGAAATTGGATACGACGGAGTCCATTAAAATACATATATGAGGGACGGCAAGTTACCCACAATACCGTTGGCCGCCGGTTGTTTTGCAATCTACCACCTCTATTTACGCCACCTTATTATATCTGCCCTATTCTTGGGAAAACGTGGTCGATGTGAACATGTTGTGGATGTGACATTTTATTGGATTGAACACGTGGGATAAAATCATTTGTTCATATGTCATTTAGATTTTTTTATTAAGATTAGTGTAAGCCTTTATCATTAATATTGAATGATAGATATCTTCCCATTAATGTTGAATGTTGGATATCTTTATTCTAACCATATGATCTCTTATAAATGTGAGAGCTAAGCTTATCAATAGGGGTATCTTCATCTCAACAATAACCTATGATAAAGGTGAGAGCTGAACTTATCAATAACACAGACCCATACACGCACCCACTCCCTGACACACTCCAAGAAGAACCAAAGCTTAAGAGTTGAGTTGTTCTCATAATCATTAGTTATATAGGATTGAAACGAATTTTTGCATGTTAATGTTTATTGCCTTTGATAATATAATAAAAAAAAAAATTGGTACATAGATGAATTGATTACAATTACAATTTGTAGTAACTGCCAAAAGGCAGGGTTCCAACCATCAACTATTGCAGCCAATAAACCTATCAGTCTCGATCTAATGGTCCCAACCATCAACTATTGCAGCCAATGAACCTATATGTCATTTAGATTTTTTAATTGAGATTAGTGTAAGCTTTTATCACTAATGTTGAATGTTGGATATCTTCTCATTAATATTGAATGTTGGATATCTTTATTTTAACCATATGATTGCAGCCAAAAAACCTATATGCCATTTAGATTTTTTTATTGAGATTAGTGTAAGCTTTTATCACTAATGTTGAATGTTGGATATCTTCTCATTAATATTGAATGTTGGATATCTTTATTTTAACCATATGACCTCTTATAAGGGTGAGAGCTAAGCTTATCAAAAGGGACATCTTCATCTCAACAATGACCTTTGAGAAAGGTGAGAGCTAAACTTATCAATAAAAGTCCAACACAAAGCCATACACACCCACTCTCTGACACACTCAAAAAAGAACCAAAGCTTGAGAGTTAGACTGTTCCTCGGAATCATTATTTATATAAGATTGAAACAAATTTTTGCATATTTATGTTTATTGCATTTGATAACATAATAACTTAATAAGAAAAAAAATTAGAGAAACAATTATAATTCGTGGTTCTCTAAATAAGAACAAAGTCAGCTGAAACCCTAATTATTTAGAGATCACAGAGTCTTATTCAACCATTACCCCAACCTATCCTTTTCATATATATATATATATATATATATATATATATATATATATATATATATATATATATATATTCCTTTACAACATTCAAATATGAATCTCCTTCTTAAAATGAGAGGTTTTGACTAGTTAACATTCAAATATGAATCTTCTTCTTAAAATGAGAGGTTTTGACTAGTTAAATATTTAACTATTTAATAGTACCATTAGATTGCTTTCAGATATGCATAAGGAATTAATAGCTTTGATGATATTATATCTTTTCAGTTCATGTTCAATTCAAAGGAATCAATAACTTTGATGATATTATATCTTTTTAGTTTCATGTTCAATTGAAAGGAATCAATAACTTTGATGATATTATATTTTTTTAGTTTCATGTTCAATTCAAAGGAATCAATAGCTTTGATGATATTATATTTTTTTAGTTTCATGTTCAATTCAAAGGAATCAATAGCTTTGATAATATTATCTCTCTTTGGTTTCATGTTCAATTCAATTTTGAGTGTGACCTCTAGAATCAACGATCTGCAATTCCATCAATCTTATGTTCAATTTTAGTTGTTATCATTTCAATTAGTTTTATATTTAATTTTAATTATTATTATTTCAATCAAATCTCATATTGAATTTTAATTGTTATCATTTTAATCAATCTCATATTTATTTTTAATTAATATTATTGATATATAAAATCATTAATTTTGTCATTATGTTCTATAAATCTTAATTTCAATTTTAATTGTCATTTAAGTTTTGTTTATACACATTCACACACACCCCACACTAGATTAATTGTTTTTTTTTTAGGTTATTGTGAGAAACCCATGTGACCAACGTGCAGAGCTGAGTAGTCTCCTCCCAACCATAACCTCTCATAAAGCCGAAAGCTATACTTATCAATAGGGAATTTAACACAAAGCCACCACACATCCACCCCCTCACACTCGCTCGGGCTGGGTAGTCTCCTCCCAACCATAACCTCTCATAAAGCCGAAAGCTATACTTATCAATAGGAAATTTAACACAAAGCCACCACACATCCACCCCCTCACACACTCGCCCAGCCACGGTTTGAACCTTGAACCTCCCAAAGAAGAACCAAAACCCAAACCACTAAATTTATTGTTATTATGATAAGTTTGAATAAATACAGTCGTTACCCATCATACACATGGTTGGTCATTATGTGCGCATAAAGATGGAACACCAACCTCCTAGAGATTTAAATTATGTTTACCTTAAAAAAATTAATCTAAAGGGATAGGTTGGTTGTAGCGGTTAAATGCTTGTTAATGGACTGCCCATTATCTAGACGTTGAGGGGGTCTATTGATTGTCTTTACCAACAAACTAAAGTTTATAATAACCATGTCCAAATTCAATCCCAATGATCACTCAACAAACTAAGATTTATACTAAAATGTATGATGTTAAAATTCAATTCAAACAAAAAAACAAAAAAAATACCAGTTGTCATTAGTATTAGAGGGCAAGCATACAAAAATATAAAGAGTTCCTGTAATGTTTAAAAAACCTAAAAGCGCCACCGACCCACCATTGATTTTTTCCCTTTCTTAATAAAGAAATGTATAATATGAAGTTTGAACGCGTATATGAGGTCACTTGATCCAATTTATTCTTGGTGGTTGCTTTTACTTTTTCCCCTTAATCCTTTCTTTATTTGATGAAATTTTAAATAGAAATCAAAGCCAAGTGCATGTCGTTCTGGTCTTTTTTTAACGTATAAATATGGTATTCGAAATACCTTTAGCGTTACAAGCTTTGTGACTAGACTCTATATTTTTTTTATCATGATATTATGGGAAAATTGTCCTACCATCCTAATTAAAAGATTTTAAAATTGTTTATAAAACGCACTTCACCGTATATAAAAGTAGCGAACAATATTTTGCGGGTTCGTTTTGGTCCGAGAGACCATGATCAAGGGTTCTACACTGTAAAAGTCACTGAGGAGTCGTGCCTAGCCCTGTTCGCACCAACATTATCAATTGGATTTTGGGTGCCCAATTCAACTTTTTGGTAGGGTGGAGGTTGAAACCTGAAACCTCCTTTAGAGGATTGCCTTCTCTTCTCCAACCCACCTACAACACCTAGGTACTTCACCTAATATATTTTGTTTTGGTCTTTTAAACAATTAGGATATGTTGTTCATCTTTATGATTGTGTCACACAGTACTCGCACTATTTTTATGGCATGTTGTTCGTCTTTATGATCATCATAGTACTCACATTATCTTTATGGTTGTACTCTACACTATCCGTCCAAAAAGTGGATAGTACTCACATTATCTTTATGGTTGTACTCTGCACTATCCGTCCAGAAAGTCGCCACACAGTACTCTGCGTAGTCCGCCTCTATAACTACCATGTCGCATTCATTTTAAACTTTTTACGCCATTGACAACATTAGAAACGGGACAAGCGTTCAGTCAACAAAGCCCTAGAATATTATAATAGAAAGTTAATAATTCTTCTACACAACAAAAACAAAAGTTGAAGTGTGTTTTGGGTTCTCTTTTAAGAGAGTTAAGTTTAAACTATGGCAAAGTGTATGCATGTGTAAGTGTGAGTGAGTTTGTTTATTTTTTATTTTTTTATTAGGTTAGTGTAAGAAACTTCTACAACCAACGCTTAGGGTTGAGCAGTCCCCTGAGAGCTAAACTTATCAAATAAGGATTAATACACTGCCACATGCAAAGGTTTGAACCTTGAACCTCTGGAAGAAGAACCAAACCCTTAACCGCATTGTACTTAGGACGTATAAGTGAACTTGTTACAAAACAAACCCAAAAAAAGGTAAATATTAAATAAAATTAGAACAAATCATATAGTATATTAATATTATTATAATAAAAAAAATATTAAATTTTTTAAAATAAATCATATAGTATATAAACATTTTTATAATACAAAATTAAGACAAGAAAAATATATTAAAAAAATTAGAACAAAATCATATATATATAATAATCAAATAACATTAGTTTAATTGATAATATTCCTCAATTCTTAAGGAAAAGACACACATTTGAATCTTGTCAAGTGATACAATGCATAGCAGTTGCAATACCACATATAGATAAGACTTGTTTTAATCACGTATAATCAATTAAAAAAATGTTATTATACTAAGCCGCGTCGTCTCCGAGAACAAAGCAGATAGAATGAAGGGGATACTGAAGCAGAGTCGATAGAACGAAGAATATTTGAACTGTACATTTCAGACAAGAAATATCAGCACAAAAAAAAAATTAAAGGGTTTGCGGCAAAGGGTTTTTGCAGAGCAAGGAGGGTTTGTGGCGGAGTATTGTATTAAACATCTATTTCATCGGGTAAGCATATTTTTTTGTCCTCTTTCGATTTATAAAGCAATTTAAGTAGTAGGAGAAATACATTCGTTATAGGGGTTTGCGGCTGAAGGTTTTATTATCAGCAAGGGTTTGCAGCGAGAGGGTTTGCAGAGCAAGAGGGTTTTATTACACATTTATTTCAACGGATCAATAGTACAAAGGGTTCGGCTATAAAGGGTTTGAAAATGGAAGAAGGGAAGCAACAATTGCAAGAACCAATATATGTCAATGAGAAACAGTATTGGAGGATATTAAGGCGTCGACAAGCTCGAGCAAGGGCAACAACAATGAAAAGGGCATATCAAAAAATAAAAATAAAAAATATTCTACCACATAAACAGGTGGAGAATAAGGAACAATCAAAGGCAAATCACCAAAATGAGTTTTCAGATGAGGAAGAAACTTACAGTCAGACAACTACACCACTCATGTGGGCACCAAGACTTTATGTGCAAGAGCTAATGAAGATGAAAGAGAAACTTGAAAGCATGGAAAGGAGGGAGAAATTAAGAGAAACTAAATCAGATGAGGTTATAAACACCATTCGGAGGCTGGAAAAAGAAAACAACTAGCTCAAGGAGCAAGTGTCAAAGCTACAAAACCTTGCAAACATGGGTCAACGTGAATGGCATGTCCTCAAACAAGTCATCCATCCCCCAATCAATGATGCAATAGAGGTGGAAAAAACAAATGCAAATCAAATAAAAGAGGTACAGAAAACACTCCAAAACATTGAAACAAGAGAAAATGAGCTACGAAATGAATTAGCAAA
This sequence comes from Wollemia nobilis, assembly GCA_028583015.1. Lineage (NCBI taxonomy): Eukaryota > Viridiplantae > Streptophyta > Pinopsida > Araucariales > Araucariaceae > Wollemia > Wollemia nobilis. The sequence continues at coordinate 12,805,280 of JAQPPZ010002969.1, read as the reverse complement.
TACAAAGACATGGTCTCAAGTAGTAAAAGAACCAGTCAATCAACAAAAAGAGTTGATAGAGAAGCAAGTAAAAATTCAAATAACGAGAGAGAAAGAAAGACATGAGAAGTTAACAAATATAATCATCAAAGGGTTGAAATATTATGGGGACAGGGAAGACACAAATCGTTTAACCAGGAACTTCTTGTCAGATCGATTACAATGGAAGGGTCAGATAAAAAAAGTAAGCGAGAATTGGCGAGTTGAGAGAAGGAGGCATAGATAGACATATTCGGGTCACATTGATGAGCTACGAGGATAAAATAATGTTACTTAAAAACGAGAGGCATCTTGAGAGGGTCACAATTTTATTTAGATGATGACCTAACATTTTTACGAGCGAGGAAGAAAGAAATAAGGAATGGGAAAAGGTGAGGGCAGCAAGGAATGAAGGGAAACGAGGCATATTTAAGAAATGGAAAGGCATACATCACATCTAAACAAATCCAAAATAAATAAAGAGTATGGCCTGCCCGAGAACATCTTACAATGGTAAGTTGGAACTGTAGAGGTTTCCCTTGGAGAAGAGGACCCGGGTTAGGGCCCATTGCTAGAGACAAAGATATAATCATATTGACAGAAACACATGAACACGATGGATGTAGGACTCCAGAATTTGTGGGATACAAAAAAATAGCGAGTATGGAATAAAGCGACGAGAAAATGGCAAAGGGCATGGGGGTATTATGGTTTTAATAAAAGAGGAATGGGATAGGGTCATTAAAATTGAAAAACAAGATGAAAACAAACAGTACATTTGGATAAAGATCTTAGAAAATAAGTCAGTTATTAGCATAGGAGCATGTTATTTTGCTCCCAAGAATTCTAAATTCTATAAGAAACATGACCTTAAGAGAGAAGACCCATACTCCTCCCTAAAAAGAGACATTTCAATATACAGTAAGTTGGGGGATATTATATTAATTGGAGATTTCAATGCAAGGACAGCAAATAAGCAAGCTAACATTCTAGAAGGTAACGAATATATTGAGATTAATCCTCTTTGGATGCCAGAAGAGGAAAATCAACAGTGGACCAGGACTTCAGAAGATGAGCATGGGGCTATCACGCAATATGGAGAAGAGTTGTTAGGTCTTTGAAGCATATACAATTTGATTATTTGCAATGGGATGAACAAATGGAAAAATTCAGGAAAGTATACATGCAAAACATATAAGGGACAAAGTGTAATAGACTATGTAATATGCTCACATAATTACATACCAAAAATAGAGGAGCTAGAAGTGGAAGATTCTCCGAATGCATGGAGATAAACCAATTGTTATGAAACTTCGAATGCATGGAGACAAACCAAGGGAAAAACACTTGCAAGGCAATCAAAATAAATATCCTCACAAGGGAAACATTCTCTTAACAGATGAAAATCGGCAAAATTTTAGAGCGGTATTAAATAATAAGTTACGGGAAAGGGAAGAACTACATCACAGTAGTAGAGATTACAGTAAGAGTGAATGGTTAATGCAAGTTATTCAAGAAGCTCTAAACAAATGCAAGAGAGCTAAACCTAAAAAGAAAGAAAGGAATAGCTTCCCAACCAACCCATGGTTCGATGAAGATTGCAAAAAAATACGAAGATTACTAAAGGAACCAACGGGTAAAACAAGAGCAAACAAAAAAGCATATGAGAAACTGGTAAGGGCAAAAAAAGAAGAATACACTAAAACAAGGAGGGAAGAATTGATTTATTTAGGGAAGCATGAACCAAAGAAATTTTGGAAGGAACTAAGCGTGAAAAGGATGCAAACTGAAAATAACATAACGAGTTAATCGGTGGTTGGAGTATTCAAAACAAGCTGTATCGAGCGTAGTAACCAGCGGGAGACACCCCCTACTATCATTGTCAAGAAAGAACTTTTCACAATTGAAGACATTATTCAAGGGATAAAAAAGTTAGCAACTGGAAAAGCCCGTGACATAGACAATCTTCAAGTCGAGCATATAAAATGGGGGGTAGATATCTTGGCACCGCAAATCAAAGAAATTTTCAATGAGGTCATACAAAATGGCTTCCCCTGCGAGTGGACAACTAGCTTGACCATTCCTTTGTTTAAAAGTGGAGATGTAAATAATCCCTCAAACTATCGAACTATCATGATCAACCCTCTCTTTGCAAAGTTGTTTGGGAGTATGATAGAGCGTAGGATCAGCATATGGGCGAGAAGAAAAGGGAAAGAGAGCAAAGGGGCAAGCGGGTTTTAGGCCCAAACACTCAACTATTGATCATTGTATCATGCTCGGACACATAGTGGAAAAAATATGGAACAAAAAGAGGAGGCTTTCTGCTTTTTTGTAGACTTCAAAAAGGTATTTGACACGGTGCCTAGGAAAAAATTATGGAGCAGAATGGAAGAGCTAGAGGTTCCAATTCACTACGGGGCAGCGAGTTCACGAGACTATATGAGCATGTAAAAGCTAGAATCGAGAACACGAGAAGGGTTATCCGAATGTTTTGGTAGTGACATAGGTGTCAAACAAGGTTGCCCTCTATCTCCGACCTTATTTGGGCTGTACATTGACAAGTTAGAAGAATGGATAAACAAATTTGGGGGAGAGGGTGTGCATTTAGCCAAATATGTGGTAAAACTCCTCATGTATGCGGATGATGTAATTCTTGTGGCCAAAACAGCCAAAGATCTAGAAGATCACCTTCAAGCTCTAGAACTCTTTTGTAAAGAAGTTGGGATGCGGGGTGAACACGAGCAAAACAAAAATTATGATTTTTTTTAGTAAAAAAAGAAGCAACAACTCAAATTTCAGTTTGCGGGAGAACCGCTTGATGTAGTAGTAGAATACAAATACATGGGCATAGACTTTCATGACAAACTTAATTGGAATACATGTAGGATGAAAAGAACTCAAAGTGGCTGGAGAGCACTATATGCACTTCAAAACAGGTGTAGGAATGCCGAGTTGTGGGACTGGAAGACCACCAAGGTCTTATTTGGCCTACTTGTTACACCGGTTCTGTTGTATGGTTGCGAGGTGTGGGCTAGTGGCACAACAAATGCAAAATGGAGGCAAATAGAAAGGATTCAAAAATATCTAATCACAAACTTTCTCAAAATTAAGGCCACAACCCCTTATGAAATTATTCTAGTTGAAACTGGAATGTTCCCTTTAGAAGCAATTGCTATGACCAAGTTGTTATGTTACTTGAAAAAAACAGAAAACATGACAAATGATAGATGGCCTAGAGCAGTTAGGGACGAAGAGTTGCATAGGCGAAAGAATACGTGGATGAAACAAAATCAGAAATGGATGAAACGTTGGGAAATCAACATAAATGAATGCCCAAATGTCAACAAAGACATTAAAAATTATGTGAATGAAAAGTTCGGAAGTGGAATGTGGAAAAATGCAAGCGGGAAAAGACAATATTATATTGCAAATTTTAACCCAACGTATGACCACAAGGAAAAAAGCGTATATAGGCGCTGAAATCAAGTGGAAGGAAAAAATACTCATTGCTCGAGATAAGGACTAGCTCTCATAGGCTTATATGTGAAACGGGGAGATGGACAACGCCAAAAGAACAATGGGAAGAAAGGATATGTACTCTATGCGGTACAAGGGCAGTAGAGACAGAGGAACATTTCATCTATAAATGCCCGAGTTTTTCAGATATCCGTGACAAATACAAAGAAACACTTGGGAACGAGTTTATTACAGATTTATTTGAAGACGGGAAAATAAAAAAAGTTGGAGAATTGCTAACACAAATCAGCAGGAGAAGGAACAACCTTCTCAAAGATATTAAAGATCATATGATATGATTTGAGTAGTTGTACTTCCATATTTGAGGTCCCATAGACCATATTTGGGTCTCGCGGACGTAATTAAAATCTTTCATTCATTCATTCAAATAGTATGTATAACCAAGATTGTACCATTATATCTTGGTGGGGATAGTTAGAGCTTTTGCTTCTCTTGAAGAGGTCCAAGGTTCAAACCATAACCTGTGTGTAATGGTGTGCATTGTATTAAAAAAAAATTATTATAGATGGTATATGTTATTAAATAGTATGTATAACCAAGATTGTGCCATTATATTTTGGTGGGCATAGTTAGAGCTTTTGCTTCTCTTGAAGAGGTCCAAGGTTCAAACCATAACCTGTGTGTAATGGTGTGCGTTGTGTTAAAAAAATGTTATTACTATATTTTGCTTTATAATAATGTCAATAGCTTATTAGTAGTACTAGGTGTGTAAATTATAAGTTAGAAAGATGATGGGTGCCTTAGGTAAAATACTCAAGTATTATAGTAAATTATTATAATTTGAAAGATATTTTTTTATAATAATGTCAATAGCTTAGAAAGATGATGGGTGCCCTAGGTAAAATACTCAAGTATTATAGTGAATTATTATAATTTGAAAGATATTTTTTTTATAATAATGTCAATAGCTTATTAGTAGTACTAGGTGTGTAAGTTATAAGTTGGAAAGATGATAGGTGCCCTAGGTAAAATACCCAAGTAATAGTAAATTATTATAATTTGAAAGATACTTAAAAAAAAAATTAAGTTTGATAGGAGAGTTGGTTACAACCAAACGTATTTCTTTTTGTTATTATTTAGGTTGACGTAAAATGGACTATCAAGTACTTAGGATTCGTACCATCATCGTTGATTTGGCACGTACTCAAAGTATTCATATCAGACTACTACCTTTATTTTCGGATTCTCGTCCAAGGTTTGAACCTAGGTTTCTTCTTGGTAAGTGCCCCAACCACACCTGCACTTACCAATCCACCTAACGCTTGGGGGTGAAAGATACTTTAAAAAATTTAATCAAATAAATTATCAACACTCCAATAGGCCATGAGGTTGAGGTCAAATTATAGGGAACAAATAATATCATGTCATAAACCAAGGTTCAAATCCCATTAGGTGTGAAAAGAAAAAACTAGCATATGCTAATTAAACACCGAATAAAAACTGCAAGCAGAAATATGAACAACAGATAAAAGGAGGACACAATAAATACAGAGAAACATATATTTATTTAGAGGAACTCTGCAATGCCATATTACATACATACAATTCTCTTTTATAATCACAAAATGAGAGGAATCTCTAATTTTTCCACTCAAACAACCTTCTGGAATTTTCTAGGGTTTACTAATCTTCTAGAATCTTCCAAGTCATACTAAAAACATAAATTCCACAAAAAAGGGGTTTCCATGAACTTTCCAGAAGATTCTCCAAAAAAGGGGTTTTCATGAACTTTCCAGAAGGTTCCATCATTAAACAGGAAAATGCACCTGCACATTATAACAAACTCCCACTTGATGCAGGATTTTTTTGCAATATTTTATCCCAATCTCATTGTTGCAAAATTGGTGTTTTTGAACTGTGACAACCTTAGTAAGTGCATTTTTTGCATTCTCTTGAAATTTACATTTGATCAGGTTGAGCATTGCACACTCCACCATATCACGCACAAAATGATATTTCACTATAATATGTTTTGTCCTTTCATGAAATGATGAAGAATATGCAAGTGCTATTGCACTTTGACTGTCACATTTTATTCCAACATATTCTTGGTTCAAATGCAAACCTTTGTACAACCTCATTAATCAAACAACTTATTTTACAGCATCAGTTGCAGCAATATATTCAGCTTCAGCACTTGACAAAGCTACAAAAGTTTGCTTTTTACTCCTCCAGCTCACCGCACCACCATACAAAGTGAAGACATATCCTCCTGTTGACTTACAGTTGTCCAAGTCACCTGCCCAATTTGCATCTACATGTTCCTGCAAACAAAACTCTTCATTCTTATTGGGCAGATAACACAAAACATGATTTTTAGTACTTTGTAAATATCTGCAAATTCTTTTTACAACTATCCAATGTTCCTTTATAGGATTGGACATATATTTGCTGACCATATCAATTGCATGAGCAATATCAGGCCTGGTACATACCATTACATACATTAGTGAGTCTATAGCCTCTGCATATGGAATTTTATTCATCCTCTCCTTTTCTTCAGTTGTAGTTGGACATATTTTTTCATATAATTTAACTCCAGGTTGCAAAGGAGTTTTGGCAGGTTTATTATCTTGCATTCCAAATTCTTTCAAAATCTGGTTAATGTAATCCTTTTGGGAAAGCCATAATTTCTTGCCCTTACAATGTCTAACAATATCAATACCCAAGCAATGGCGCGTCTGATCCAAGTCCTTCATATAAAAGTTCTTTGACAATAACTCCTTAGTTTTTTAAATCAATTGCTTATTATTTCCAATCAGGAGGATGTCATCCACATACAAAACCAAATTTACAAAACTTTTACTTTATGTTTTGTAATACACACATGGATTTGTAGGGTTACAAAAAAAATCAATCTGCAACACATAACTATCAAAATTTTGGTACCATTCTCTAGGAGACTGCTTCAATCAATAGAGAGATTTTTCAACTTACAAACAACACCTACACCTCCTACTTCAAAACCTCCAGGCTGCTGCATGTATATTTTCTCCTTCAAATATCCATGCAAGAATGCAATTTTAACATCCATTTGTTCAACTTCTAAATCAAAAGCAACAACATATGCAAGCAAAATTCTAATAGAAGATAACTTCATAGTGGGAGCATAAGTTTGATGAAAATCAATGCCTGGGATCTAAGAGAACCCTTTTGCAACCAATATGGCCTTGTATCTTTCCACAGACCCATAAGGCCTTAACTTCTTTCTAAACACCCACTTGTTACCTATTGTCTTTCTCCCAGCAGGTTGTTGAACTAAATCCCATGTATGGTTCTTCTTCATTGAATCCATTTCTTCCTGCATGGCATTATTTCAATGCTCTTTTTCTGGACTGTTCAAGGCATCTTCAAATGTGAGAGGATCATCACCAAAAACTGTAAATCCACAAAAATAATCATAAATCCTGTTGGGAAGATGTTTCCCTCTTCTAGTTCTTCTAGGCTGCTCCACTGATTCTTGGACTTCTTCTCTGCAAGGTGGATAATTAGGCTACATTATTTGTTGATCCTCTTGATGCACCTCTTCAGGCACATAAGCAGGAAAATCTTCACCAGGTCTTTGTAGGTTGGAAACTCAATCTGAAATATTAAAAGATATTATTTCTTGAGACTGATAGGACTGAGCATATGCATAACTTGAAGGTTGACCTAACAAGTGCATTCATGCATACTAACCTTATATTTCAATTGTTGTTATGATTCATGTTGTTGAATATCTCCAGTTGTCTTAATTTCCTTAAAAATCACATCTCTACTAAAAACACTTCTATGTTCATCCGAAATTCATAATTTATATCCTTTTGTTCCAACAACTTCTCCATAACCAACAAGAATGCATTTCTTAGATTTTTCATCCAATTTTTTCTCTTTTTAGTAGGAATGTGCATAAAGGCTTCACAACAAAAAACTCTCAGGTGAGAGATAGATGGTTTTATCCCACTCCAAGCCTCTTCAAGTGTCTTGTCACTCAAAGCAATTCATGGTGGTAAATTAACCAAATAGTTGGCAGTTGAAATTGCTACAGCCCAAAACCCTTTACTGAGATTTGCATCTGATAGCATGCTCCTCATCTTCTCCAACAATGTTCTATCCATTCTCTTTGTTGCTCCATTCTGTTGAGGAGAACAAAGTGTAGTCTTTTGTGTAAAGATGCATTTTTGCTTGCAAAACTCTTCAAATTCAATAGAAAAATATTCTCCTCCATTGTCACTACACAATATCTTAAGTTGCATGCCTGTTTGCATTTCTACATTAGAAACAAACCTTTCAAAATGATCAAGCATGTCACTTTTTTCTTCAAAAATGCAGTCCATACTTTTTTTTATGATCATCACTAAAAGTGACAAAATATAGAGCACCACAAATAGATGGAGTATCCATAGGACCACAAATATCTGTATGAACAAGATCCAAAATAGATTTAAATCTATGTGGGTGAGGAAAGAAGCTTACCCTTTTTTGTTTATCCATCACACAGGATTCACAAAAGGTAAGAGTGTTGGAGCTTATATCCTTGAGGTCATACACCATATTTTGAGCAATAAGTCAAAAACATATCAGTTTTGACTTGAACTTCCTAATATTTTCCCTTGGGAATCTCTCAAATGTGCAGAGCGCTTCTCAAATGCCCTCTGGTAATCATGATTATGATTTTCTTTATTAGGATACCAATTCTAAATATTTTCCTTTTAATTCAAATGATGTGCTTCAGGATTTGCAAAGCCGTAATGAAGCACAAGAGGTAGTTGGGATAGATACTGCCACACTTACCTCACCCCATCATCAAACTGCCACCCAACATCCTCTAAGCGATGATGAGAAAGTTATTTTTTCCAAAAAATATTTTATTAGCTCATAGATGTGAAGCTACAGTTAAGGATAGTTTGATTTCAAATATTGAAGGCTTAAAAGATTGGGAATATTGGGTGAAGGTTTTGATAAAAGAAAAAAATGTTCGATACAATAATTTTTCAAAAAGAAAGGAGATGTTTCCATTGGTGAAGAATGAACCGCAAAAGCTTGATGCATTGTTACATCGGGTTGAATTCAGCAGCGTGGAGACCAACTCCACATATAATGATGAAATTTTGAAAATTATGTTGAACAAATTGGAAAACATCAATGCCAAGGCCCAAGCATATTTCAAAGAACGATCAACAGATAAGAAAAAAGTAGTAGTTGCAGAAACTGCAAGAGTTACCATTGATGTAAGTTTTACATATAACTAAAAGTCATTTTTTCTTACATATATATTTTTTATTTATATTAACCTCTTGCTCTTCTCTTTTGCAATCTAATTTTGAATACCTAAAGACATAAGTCAGTGGTGTGATAATGTTAATTAAAACTAGAAGAAATATTGTGCTTAATGCTATGGAAGTGAAAAAAATTACAATACACCGTTAGGGAAAACAATTGGCTCAATAAGGTCATTAGAGATAATGGCCTAGATGTGGACATTTTATTTAAAAATAATGAGAAAGAACTTAATGCACCTTTTAGATAAGATCTTTCGAAAGAAGACATATCATTGCTAACAGGGTTGACCACTATGGCTCAAGGTTTGGTGAGAGTTGGCGCACTGGAAGCGAGGGATATTGATGAGGAATCATCAACATAAATTCATTCTCTAGAAGATCCAACTCATGCTTCAACCACCTAGGAAAAAACCAACTAGTTGACTATAGCTTTTGTTGCATAGAAATCAACAATTTTGTAAATTGTAAAAGAATGCTTTCAAATCAATAAAAGAGACCATTTCCAAAAATTATGTATTATATTTTTGAAATTATGTTTTAATTAGTTAATGTGGATGCAATAAATAATTTTCAATTACGAATAAATTGCTAAGAAATATGGACATAAGTAAAAGTTCTCTTATGTTTTATACAAAAAATTTAATTGATTGAATTGCAGCATAGATATCTGCTTTGCCATAAATGGTTTATAAATACAATTCTAATAAATAATTTAAATATCATAGATAGATAATCCAATAATAAGGCTTAAATATTAAACATACTGTAGACACCTAAAACGTGTCATGTTTAGGAGACTAACCATATGGACACATTCGCAGACCATATGAACCCTCTTGGATCTCTACAAGAGCAAGCAGTGGTCCTAACCATTCATACAAGGCAGTTCTAGCCCATCTAGGCTTGGCCACTCTCAAGCAGAGCGGTCACCACACCTGGTCGTTGAAGACTATAGCAACCACATCTAGTCGTTGAACCTGATAGTGACTAGCACCATGCACAGTCTGGCAGTGAAAACTGGCCCAGATCACGTAGTCTGACTACCCATTTGCATTGTTTACGGGCAAATTTTGGTGAGGAACTCCTTAAGTTCCTCCTAACTGCCCCTTCAATGCTAGTTTGTGATTGATGCTTTCCACTCAAAATGATCAGTCGCATGAGATTTGGATTGAAGCTTCTCCAAGAAGACAAATTCAATATATGAGAGAGGGAAGTCTACATATGGACTCTCCTACAAAGAGCAAAATATCCATAATTTTCAAAGCTTATGCAGCGAAGCCCTATCAAAATGAAGATCAAAGCTACGTCCTTTTGAGAAGCATTGGAGCATCATCCGATCGAGCCACGTCCATGCATCAATATTTAAATCCATCATTCTTAACCATCAATCAGTGTAGGAGACATGCCTGACAACCCTTGAACATCAATTCTAGCAAAGAGGATAGTGCTATAGCCCCTGATTCATGAGGAAAAGGGTTTCATATCGCAGTCGCTATATCAGATAGTGTCCCATAGGCATATTTAAGGGCATAGACATTATTTTACTTTGCTTTAGCTTAGATTCATTACTACTTGATTTGTTGATTAGTCATAGCTCAAATCTGGTTTCATTAACATATCTCTTTCATATTTCTTAGCTTTTCATGCATTTATTGTTCTGTTTATGTTTATATTATCATATCTACTAGATCTATTGACAAAGGCCTCATCCGAAAAGGCAGTCCATACTATTAAGCATGCTTTTTTGTTTACATGAGCGCATGTACAGATCTTCAGGATCAGATTGAAGTATCAGGAGCACAAAGATCCCTCCAGGACCAAATCTAGAGAAGGGGGCATCTGTAAGCCCCCATATAGTTTTGTGTGTGGGACCAGGAGGCCTGCCTAGGCACACCATTCCTTACGGGGAATATATCCAACCGCCACTCTATCATGTAAATATTTTTATAAGAATGATGGGTATCCCTAAGAGGGAGGAACTTGTAATCAAGGACTTGAGATATCAATAAATAAAGCATCTTTATTTGTTTTATTATTTTTGCGTTATATGTGCTTTTAATACTTTCATTTTTGTGCAAGTGATAATATACATAATAAATCAAATTGCAAGTAGGGTAGCCAGGGTGCGTGCTTCCTGGGGTTGCACAGATGGTGATCACGGTGGGACCCCCACTAGGTTTTGTTTTCTAGTTAGTTTATTGATATTCATAGGTTTTTTTGTGTGCAAGTTCGACCACTCTAGTCGACAATGACCCGCAGGTCTTGGTTGCTCTGGTTGATAGCAACTAGCTGATCTCAGCCAATCAGCGACTAGAATCAGCTGCTATGATCGACAACGGCCAACAGTAGAGTGTAGTAGAAGTTAGAATTTACATTATCAGAGTGGGATTTGAGGTTGATTTCATCCTCTATTTTGTCTGTATTTTTTGTCTGCAACTTTTCATTTCCAAAAATAGCAAGTGAAATCGTAGTTTAATCAGGAAAAATAAAGAAAAATGGGAAAATAAATTGCACTTGATGTTTCCTAGGACTTTCTTTAGTTTCTCTAGGTGATGTTAGTAACAACGGACCTCTACTAATAAGGTCTACCCTAGTCTCCAGTGTGCTAGGCTTCTGTGTGTTTAGTTTGCTTGCATGCAACCCAACCAGTGGCCCTTAATTCATAGAATAGAATGCATTCTTTGAAGACCATATAAGCTGAATACATGCATCTTTCTAAAATAAAACATATTCTATCTTAGGCATATAGGAAAGGTCATGCTTGCTTGGTGATGCATTTTTCTTACATGCAAGGTTAAAAATAACCCCACACACATCACGTTTCATATTTAACATCAACGACATTGGACTCTCACATCCAACCCGTTGATTGAGACCAACAATGGAGGTCATTACCATTTTTTTGGCTCGTGAGTAAAAGTATCATCGGTAACCATTTGTGGCCAAGGCCAACCTAAGAACTATCCTAACCGTGCAATAGCATGCACTCCTCCTTGAGGGGTGTATCACTATGCATGGGGTGTTGGGTGAGGGTTGGTAGTACCTATGCTACCTCATCGAGTATGGATTTCATCACCATATTCAGCTTGTGTGAGTATATAGGTGAAAACCTTTAAACATATAAGTACACCATCAAACAATAATAATACACGATGAGAGTTAGCTTATTTATCCAATGAATCAAAACACACAAAATAGTTTAGGGAACACATAAATCCTTAAAAGATATAAACATCTACTTTTTTTGTTTGTGTGCTTTGGAACCTACTTAAGAAGATAACTCATAAGTCACCATGGTGTACATACGGAGCAACCGCCCTCGGTCTAGCATCGAGGAGGAATCTAATGCTCCACACACTCATAGTCACACTAGCATTAAGCCGCCCACCCATAGTGTCACCGAATAAAGTTCAACAAGTCTTAGGGACGACAACTCAACCCTTGGGGGGACTCCTCGAGAAACCCCAATAAGAGAGCTACATCCTGGTTCCTCGTCACATGGACATGAGGAGGCCTCATGGCCTCTCTCATAACTTAGGCACACAAAGGCATCATGACCTCCTTCATCACACAGGTACGAGGATATCTCAAGGTCTTCCTCGTCGCATAGGCAAGCGGAGGCATCACGATCTCCCTCTTTACATCGACATGTGAAGGCATCATGACCTCCGTCATCACACATATATGTATAGGCTTCAAGACCTTTGTCATCACATAGACATGAGGAGGTTTCAAGACCTCCATCATCACGTAGGCATGTAGGGGTTGCAAGACCCCAAGTTTCACATGATACACATAGGACATATCAGCCCACTAAGGGGCAAGACCCCAAGGCTACGCCTAGTCATAGACCTAGGACATCCTACAGCTTCCCTGTAGATGGGAGGGTACCCTTGGACTCTGAGCTCATTGGTGCCAACGGGACTTCGCAAGATCAATCATGGAGAACCCAAAAACATGATGAGTTGGATCGAGATCCCTCGAGACCATATCCTAGAAGTATTACTATTGAACATTCTGCTTCAGGAAGTTCATGTAGCATAGCCACTAGATGCACCAATGAACCAGGAGAAGCTTCAAAGTGACCCCACAACACATACACTACTTCATAACATGAGGGTACTCAACCCATAACATAGTACACAGAACAGGTTTCCCTAGTGGACAAGGGTAAACACACAGCATGAGCCTCTCCAAGGGACCTAAGCATTAGAACTCCTCGCATGGAGTTAGAAAGACATGAACCTTCAATAGTAGTTCGATCTTATCGTATACGTAGGTTAGAGGAAGCACTGTGTATCGAACGTGAGCATATAGAATCTTTTGAGCAAGAAGAGCAAAGGAAGATGCACCTATGCCTACAAGAATAATGCTCAAGAGAGGAAAGAGTTGAGCACGAGGAGCTAGCAGAGAGGCTAGCTCAAGCAGACACACATACAAGTGGTGAGAGATACCGACATGAGAGACATGTTGATTCTTAGCAGGAAAGAAGCACTAGGCAAGGAAATGAGCATGTTCACTACACTTCACAGCATCAACAACACCTACACCTCAAAAAAACACAATTCAGTGAGGAACGGGTAGGAATGGAAGGCCAGGAACAAACATATCCTGAACCACCATCCATGGTTATGAGGGATGAGTATGGATGCCCAAACCGGGTCAACATAGGGTTACCTCCCTTACCACTACGATCAAACCTTCATGAACATGAGATTATTTCCTCGAAGGTATACCAGACACTTTTTGAGAGAGTCAAGTCTCTTGAGAAGCAAGACACGGGTGAATAGAATCTGACATTGAGCAAGATACACAACCAACCTCTGTGCCCCTCAGTCCCGAGTACCGCATATCCTAGGCAGTTTGATATGCCTAGGCTAGATAATTTTAAGGGTGAGGGATATGGACAAGAACAAGTGACCAACTTCATGAATGCATGCTTCCACCTCGAGAAGAATGATGCCCTGATGTTGAGGATATTCATCATGAAATTATTGGGTGCAGCAACTCAATGGTTCAACCAGTTGCCCAAGCATAGCATCACCATTTTTGAGCAACTGGTGAATGCGTTCCTTGAAAAGTTCTCCTTCGATGCCAAGAAGAAGGTGAACCTGTTTGATCTGGCCAACTTGAAATAGTATGACAATGAGCCAGTGATGGAATATGGGCATAGGTGATGAAAATTCATGGTCAAACTATCATTCTCCATCCCCATAGAAGAGCTCATTTGAATTTTCATGAAGAGCTATGTAAAGCACATCTCTCTGATATTGTAACTGCAACAATATGAATCATTCGAAGAAGCCTTGGCTCAAGCCAAGCTTATTGAAGATATTAAGGTTGATGACGAAGACCTCAAGCTCCACAAAAAGAAAAAGTGGAGTAAGAATAATCAGAATAAAAAAAATAAGCAAAATCATGCTAAGACCACTCAGGTTAATCAGGTTTTATTGGCCATGTCAAAGGAGAGGAATGGAAAACAACCCCAGAATTATCAGGCTCACTCCCCACCAACCAACTATGATCCTAGGAACAACCAGTGCCAAACAAGGAACGTCGACCACCTCATTACTTCATGCCTCTGAACGAATTGATGCAATTAGTATTTAATCAGTTGAATTAGGCACAGAGGATAAGGTTTCCTGACATCCAACTTCTTGACCCTAATCATTCCAAGCCAAAGGGATATAGGGAAGATCAACACTGCCCATATCACAGGATACTAGGGCCTGATATCGAGAACTACATCATATTTAAGAATGTTGTGCAAAGCATGATTGAAAAGGGAGAGCTAAGAGTTGACAACCTACTAGCTCCCGATAACAGAGATATGGGGATATTTAGAAACCCATTGCCTAATCATGAGACCCCTATAAATCAGGGTGCCCAAGTCAACCAAGTTCAAGTTGAGCCACCTATTTAGGGATGCATCAGAATGGTTGAGTTAGTTAACATGGAAACCATGAGTTGGAGATATGGGCAACCACAACCTCTAGTAACTCCCATTAATATCATGGTAGCACCTCCGTACAGACAGGTACAGGACAATCCCCTAGGTCCACCAGCAAGACCTGTGGTAACTGTTTGATGTAGACTAGAACAAAATCTACAAATGACTTCGGCCAAGTTGCCCATTTACGAGCTTATACAACAGTCCCCTATGCACAGGGAGACTCTAATGGAGGTTTTGAATCAATCGATCTCCAGCCCCAGAATCTAGATGCGTTCACACTTTTTGTGGGGCAAGTTCAACAATGCCAAGAGCACGTGATTCATTTTTATGATCATAAAATTAAGGTAGTCCCTACTACCTCAACAGACCCACCTCTGCACATTATTACGTCAATCAATTACATACCATTCAAATTGATTCTGATCAATACAGGCTCATCTATCAACATCATCACTACCAAGGCTATAGGGTACTTGAAGATCCCTAATTCCAACATCGTCCTGACTTCCTACACGCTCAGGGATTTCAACGATGAATTTTTCTCCACCATGGATACAATAATTTTACCTATAAAGTTAGGACATAGGACCATCCCCATGATGTGTCATGTATTATAAGGGGTGATGCAATATAACATCCTTCTAGGGCATCCCTGGATTAGGGATATGCAGTGCGTACCCTCAATCCTGCACCAAATCATCAAGTATGTGCATGAGGGACAAGTTCATGTGGTTCCATCTGATGAAGAGTCATTCAAGTACGTGCTTCAAGTCAACTTTCTGGGGGACTTTGTCCTTCCATCAACTCACTTGGACATAAGGCCTTCATCCTCAACCATGTATCCAGGAAGAAAAATCAAATAAGTGCGATGAGACCCATCTACGTCGGCACCACCTCCTACGTCCAAAGCTATTAGCACTTCTACAAATCCTTTGACATCTAAGGCAAAAGATAAATGAAAGTTGAAGGCATACCTAGTGGAGGAAGGACCCAAGGAGTTTCTAAAAATAGCAGCTGTAGGAATCCCTACTCCCATGGAGGAGGAACAGTCCCAAGAAATAGTCAAGGAGGTACCTTAACCTACTTTACCTGCATCATCAACAACGTCATCTGCACCGCAGGTGACAGTTCACCTAGCCAACACAACACTAGATGAATATCTTATGCAGAACGTGAACTTCACACTAATTATTGAGTCTACACAATACATGGGATGGCCAAGAGTCCCAAATTTGCCAGTGGAGATAGTGGTTCCCTTAGGGGTTCCACCCAACCAAACAAATTTTATATATGTTGGTATAGATTACGCCCATAATGCTCTTGATCAGGAAAGGGATGAAGATAAACCATTCACCACAAATGTTCATTACTTGTCAGATCTTGAGTTTTTTTTGAGGTACTTTGGACAGTGTCACTTGCAAGGCTATGGCCTAGGCCTGTATGAGCAAGAGCGTCGACTTCCATTTTAGCCATAGTATCAATTGCCTACTGATAGGTGCAGTTTAGGCTATCAAATGTGGAGTCATGATGACTTTTTAGAAGCAGCCCTAGATAGGTTAAGCATTGGGTTTGGGAAGGACATCGACTGGAACCCCTATCAACCCTCTAGTAGAAACTATTTGGGTGATGGATGGGTTTCGATGGTCAATGTCACACCACGTGATCAATATCACCCTAAATCCTCTCTTGAAGCACCCCCATCAGGAGCCATCCTATGGGTGGAAGATTCAATCCATGGATATGAGTGAGAGGAGTATGACTATGTTCCAAGCAAGGACGAAGATGAAACCATCCTGGCCTACCACAGGCTTTAGTATGTGTAAAACGTTACTTGGATAGGCCACATAAAGAGTGGCTACATCTCAGACAAGAGTGAATACATCTTGAGTGAGGGTGGATACATGTCGAACAAGAGTGGATATGAGTTAGAGGACTCAACAGAGATGGCATACCTGTGACCTAGACATACGAGCCACATCATTGGGCCAAATACAAACGATAATGGATTCTTCATAAGTGATGATGACTATAAATATGAGACTAAGCTGGCCTATCTGGGGTATCATCAGACAGGCCACCACCCCATCCTAAGGCCAAAAACAAATGCCAATGGTTTCTTTATAAGCGATGATGAATTTTAGGACGAGACCAGATTACTTATCTTGTACCTCGATACTTGCATCCAGTTGATCTACTAGTGGAGAGGGAAGTGACACTCTATGCCATAGATCCTAATCTTCACTTCCTACAAAGACTAGTAAACCTACATGTCATTCATCGCATGGTCAACCTAGATCTCCCAATATTTAGAGAGCAGTTGTTGCCTAACGATCCCATCATCTCGTCTATCCACAGGCCAGATCTTGAGATCCCTATGCCCCTAGAGCCTCATCATGAGTATGGAGGGTGAACCTAGGATATAGAGTCTCACCCATGTGGTCCCAAAGATTTCATTCCATCCATCAACATGATCTCCATTGATTTGACCACTCCACTCTATGACCCAACATATCTTCCAAAACCATTGTGTCTTAATGTAGATGCTATTGATTGGGATAAAGTTGATTCACCCCTAAACCCTAAATATTTTTTCCCCAATGAAGAGATGCTACAACCATTCCATTTTACATCAGGCTACGCACATGATGTCTATCATGTTGGTCTCAACCCTGGGTCAGTGGGAACTATAAATCCAGCAGATGACATCCATTTAATCCCCACTCCTCACCAGCTTGAGGAGGGGTCATATATGGAAATAGAGGAAACTATAACACATCGGTGGAGTATTCCTGGTGGGGAGGTGTTTTCTAGAGGTAAGAATGATTCCTAGGTCGAGCCTATCTCAATTACCAAATCGGACAGTATTCTAATCACCCGAACTACCCTCGTATGAACTGTCAATTCTTTGTATGGACCTTAATTACATACATTGTACGATCTCAAATCATACAGTGTCCAATATGGTACGATCTTGCACTCATAAAAACTGACAGATGTTGTTTTGTAGGCTGTCGTACATAGTTTTGTAATCGTTCAAGCCAATTCACCAAAACTGCCAAATCGGGTAAGTTCCTGCCAATCGCCTGTTTTACCAAATCGGGTAACAATATTTTGTACGATTTGTACGATGTACGATGTATGATATGTATGAAATAAAGGTACAGAAAGGTGTTACTTGCTATGCTCTTCTGCTCCAATCTCTCTCTGGGATGTTTTGTAAAGGTTTAACAACCTAAACAAGACAATCTCTTCCATAAGAAAAACATCCAAACCGGGCTAGTGAGAGATTCCATACAAGTAATTCCATCCAAAAATCATACAGTACACTTCACCACATCCTTGCCAATGTCATCATGCTCCTAAATAATTCCCCATGATTCACCAGTGACAATCTTCTCAACAAGCTGCAACAATGCCTAAAACTAACATATAACAGTAAGATAGAAACTCAATTACACAATGTTAATCCACAATGCATTATCCATTCACAAAAATACCATACACTGTCATCCACAATGTCTATTATTCTCATTAATGGCTGTCAATTCGATTACAATGTGGAAAACTCTCTTAAGGTAATTGCAATAACTCAAAAATATGTCTATCTCTCTATTCTAGCAACTAATAACCAGTAAACTAGTAGCCAAGCCTACAAATTTGAAAATGGGGCCTTATATAACATTGCCCAGGTCATTCCAAAGTGGTTCTTGAGACAATCCATTATTCACAACTACCCATATACAACTGAATACATTATTTTGGCATTTTCCTAAGTTTACACCTTAGTTTAGCAAATCCATGCGACATTTCATCCCGAAATTACATTTCCTTTGCATCTGAGTGAATTTCGATGTGCCCTGTATGATTTGCTACTGCTCTATACGGTTTGCCAATCCAGTTGTATGATTTTTCCTTCCACTGTATGATTTGCTCCAACTGTACGGTTTTACAAAACTTGAGCAAATCATTCCCAAAACTGTCAAAATCTAGCAAATCACTTTTTCTTCTTCTGGGAGGTGGATTTGTTGCCTACATCTGCCCTCCCCTTTACTTTAGTCGGCATCCTCGATGACTCATTCTGCTTCTTCTGCTGGGCTTCCAGTCTAGCTAATTTAGCCTCCAAGTCCTTGACTTGTGTCTTGTACATTTCTCGTTCATTTCTCAGCTTGGTTGCATAGCTCCCCATTTCGATGGCTTTGGCTCCATGAAGGTTAGCCTTCTCCTCGGCAGCTTTCATGAAGTCCATCATTTGTTTTTCCCGTTCGGAGGTACTCTTCATCAATTTCTCCTTCCAGTGAGCTTCTGCTCGGCCAACCGCCTGGAGTTCCTCATTCTTCTCTACAATGGTCTCCAAGTGGTGTTTGATATCAGCTTCTAGAGCTCGAACCTGGTCTTCTTTGATCCTTACTTGAGCTTGCTTCTCCAAGACCATCTCATTCAGCTTCTTGTTATCCCTTGTCAGCTCTTCTATCTGCTTGGCTTGTGTAGCCATTTTCTCACTCTTTTTGGCCAACTGAGTTGTCATTTGCTCATCCTTCGCTTTGAGTTGTGCCTCCAACTCCTTAATCTTGTCCTCTACCATATGGAAAATCTATCACTTTTCCTCTTCAAGCGTGGTAACCTTGGCTTCAGACTCTGCTCTGAGGCTTGACAGATCCTCCTCTAGCTTCTTTATTTTCTCTTCTGTCGTAGTTCTACTTTTTTGCAGTTCATCTTCCATTGCGGCCAATTCCTTTTGAGCGGTTGTGGTCTCTTCCTCCTATGTCTCCTTGAGCCAATGGATTTCTTCCAACCCAATGCTCAGCCACTCTATCTAGTGTGTTAGGAAGTTCAACTTCCATAGGGTAATGGATACTCCTATGGTGACCCTCCTATATTCAACTTCTACCATATTGATAGGGCAGGTTGGATGACTCACTCGATCCAAATATATCCTCGGGTCCTTCCTGTAATTCGTGACCATCCCTTCTGGCAAGTCTTCTCTTCCTAACATCGTTGTTACCTCTTCCCTGGGTAACCTCCATGGATGTTGTGCATGGATATCCACTATCTTCCTTATGCGCTCTATACTATTCACCCATTCTGTTATCCTTTCTAACTCGAGAGATACTTGTTGCTCCCACAGCTTCAGTTCTCCCACGTGGCCAATGCAAAATTCCATTCTGGCACTATTCATCACATGGCCTAACTGAGCAAAGAAGTGTTCCACCTTATCCTCTATTCCATGTGCCTCCTCTTCCATTGTGATTCTTTGAAACTATGGTATTTCTAGGAGATAACTGGATTGCATTCCTCATCGTTCTTCTTCTATAGGAGTTCTTAAGTCTTCTTCTTCCCTAAGGTGGCTAGAGCTTCCTCCAAGCTCGCTAAGTACTCTCTCGGTATCTATATTTTCCCGAGGTGGGGATTGTTTCACTATTTTCTCCTCCCCTTCGCTATCCATAATGTTTATGATCTCTTCCTGAGATCGTTGCTCAACTTGTTCCTGAGCCTTTTCTACTTCGGTTGAGCCCCCTTATGGCTCCTCCGTATTTTCTCGAGCTACTTCCTGTTCCCTGTCATCCACTTGTTGTTCCTCCGTCACCCTTTCTTCTTGAATTTGTTGTGCATCCCCAACTGTGACTTGTTGAGCAACAAGTGCTTCTTTTTCTTGTGGCACTTTGGTATTCTTCGGGACCTCTTGCTTACTGGAGCCTCCTGTTATAATTTTGTAATGAGTCTTCTTCTTGGGCTCTTCTACCGTGGTACTTGGTCCAACTCCCACTTCGTCCTGGGTAGTGGCTACTCCATCATGCCCTACCTCAATTCCTCTAAAGAAATTAGAGGCATCCATCTTATCAAAATGATCAAAGATGTCCGGAGATCACACTATTCTCTTCGCCTCTGTCCAATATAACTCATCCAGTTTTGTCGCTTCTAAGTCTGACTATTCCTTCCTCTGTACTTCCAGAACTAGTTTATCTGCCATTCTTTCTCGTTGCCTTCTCATCCTTATTTGTACTGGACTACTCTCCCTTTCTTGATCGAGAGGCTACTCCTACTGCCTTTGTGCAGGTACTTGTTGTTCTAGTTCTGACTCCAACCATCTAGAATGCTTTCTCCGATGATGTATATCAGCATCCTCCTCCGGAGAGGTATCTCCCTGAGCTTCACTCCTGTGCCGTGCACTCCTTGTGCATGGTTTCTCCAGAGTACTCTTCGCTATGGGTACAACCTTTACCCATCTCAATATCGTCGATTGGTCTAGCCTAATTTCTCTAGGCAGCGTCAACCCTAGGAATTGCATTCCCACTTTTGTGACTGCATTCAGTAGCAATCCAATTGCCTGAAAGGCCATCCCAAAGTTCTTCGGTCTTTTGGTCAATGCCTCATGCATCCTTCTCTCCAGAAAGGTACCCCAATCATATGGAATTCCTTGGGTGATACCTTCTACATATTGTGCCATCCACATTGGCATCTCTGTTGCCCTTATATCGCCTGACAATCGAGCCATGACTGTGTTCATCGCACATGCCCAATTGTCTCCTCGCAACTGGCTCTACTTTATTCCATGCATTCCTGCACTAGAAATCTTTGCGTCTGTCATCGATTTGATAGTGGTCATGGTGGTAACCAGGCGGTGTGCTTCTATTGGGTCTACCAATTTCTTGACTATCTCCATGCCTTCCATCGGTAACCCAAATGTTCTTCGAAACGCCTCCGTCGAAACTTCCACCTTCACTGACCTCTTGCCCACATTGACGTAGGTTGTCCGAGTTGTTGCATTATATGCCTGAACTATCTGTAAAATATAGTTCTAGAAGAATATCCGATGAAATGGTGGGATCTGCACAATGACCGACACTTGCACATTTTTGAATGTCTTCCTCCAGGGATGAGACATGTTCTTCTTGTCACTCCACCATTTCCTGCATGCTTTCGCTCCATGTTGTACAAATGTGATGTTCGATAATTCCACCTAGCATTCCTCCTATCCACTACTCAGGTGTTCTTCCTATTCTTGCACATGTACTTCACTCCTCAACTCCCTCCGTGAGGTAGCTTCTTGGGCCATCCTTCCCTCTCTGTGTCTCGGTGGTGTTCTATCCAGGTGTGGCCACCAATGGCTCTATCTCCTCCATGACCTATATCCTCCTCTCCTCCATGGATGATTACCACGCCTTTCATGGGACTAAAATTGATGCTCGGGGTGCTACCATGAGTATGCCTCTCTCTCGTGTAGCGGACCTAGTGATCTCGCCACCCTATTTGTTGCAATCCACCTCAATCAACGTCCAAATTCTTTCATTGAGATCATTCCTCCAACATCTCATCGATTAACTCAACCTCCTCCTCCGCAATTAGAAATGTACCAAAAATCATACACACTCTTGTAAAAGTGTACAATGTATGGTTCTAAGTCCCTTGTATGGTCTTCCTCCGTTGCTTCTAGATCGTACACTATTTGGTAGTTCTTCCCTTCACCCCGTCAATCTTCAAATGGTCAAATCTCCTTCAAATCATACAACTGTGACCTAAAATCGTATAGGGTGCTAGTACTCCATACTCTGCTACTTGTTGGCTGCCCTCCCCTTTAAAATTTGTATGATTCCATACAATTCTGTATGATCTCTTAAAACTACCAAAAATGGAAAAAAACCCACTTAGATGACACTTTTCTTCCTGGAAATCATACAATCAGCCCCCAGATCATACAATACGACTTCTCTAACCCTCACTAATGCAAAATATCAGGATTTTTGTCTCCTTTGCCAAATATGCCACCGACCCAGTTGTCGGATTGTCCCGATCTACTCCTCAGTGCTTTATCTCAACCAATATTTCACTCCTTCCCTCTTGGCACAATTTTCTTCAATTTGATGAAATTTTGGCTGCAATGTATGGTTGTACAGACTGTACTTTTCTCTCCTCACATTTCCCTGCTTACTTTTTGCTAGATTTTTTAGTTCTTAGGGTTTCAATCTTCCATACTCTTGCAATTTCCCCAATCCAACCACCAATTTCTGCTTCCTCCGGCTCCAACAACAATTTCACAGTCCTAAATCCATACAATGACGTATTCTGACATCTGTTGCTATAATATTTCTTAAAAAAATTTGAATTCCCCCTTTTTGTGGAGAAAAACCCCAATTCCTCTTTCTCGGGTTAATTCCTTGAAGCTGAAAAGAACTCCTTGGTACAAATTTAACAATGGGTCTACAAATTCAAAGTACTGGTGAATATTTATCGCCCATGTAGTCTTCCTTTATCAAATGTATGCTTTTCCCCTTCAATCTCCTAAAAATTTTGAATTCTGCTTGGTGATTTAAAAAATGGTCAATTAACTTTCCTTTTAAAGCAAGTTTTCAAAAACCCTAGAAAAACCCTAACTGTCAAGAAAATAAAAAAAAATGCCATGTGGCATGCTTTTCCATCTCCACTGCTAGATGACTACCAACTCAGTAGTTGGTTTAAAATTTTATCTTTTTCCCCCTTCTTTTCCTCCAACCATTGCTTTTTTCACATGTCGCATTAATTGGTTAGTTGGCAAATCGTACATTGTACGATCTAAATCGTACAGTACACCATTATGTATGATTTGCATGTCATTCTTGCCTTGTACGACTCTCTTTTGTACGATTTCCATATTTTACTTTTTATCTGTACGATTTCATTACTTAGAGAAAATTTTGCTTTCTTTTTCTCTAGAGAGGTCGTCGTTTCCGGTTTTCAACCTCGCCCTTCCTAATTGCGTCCCGAGGGATTTTCACAACTAAGGCACAATTTTTTTTTCAATTTTTTCTTTATCTCTTTTCTTTTTTTCATAAGGGGCTGCCCTTTTTGGCTTTCACCCCACTTCTAAACACTGTACTATTATGGCTTGTCAGGCTCCTTTGGCTTTCGATGATTCCAAAGGTCTGCTACAACTGGCATCTCTTCATTATGTAGCTTACACCACCATGTGGCCTTAAACATGCTCAAGATGAACAACATCATCAACATGATGGGTAACACCCATATCCACCTATGATGGGGGTCAAGGGGGTGGGAACCCCCTTGCAGGGTCAAGGGACAACATCCCTTGCGGGTCGAGGGACAACGCCCTCACGGGGTTCGGGCGGAGCCCCGAAACCTCAACAAAAAAATTGCTAAGACCTTCACTGTCAAAGTCAAATTTTTCCCTTCCTTAGAACTTTGGGTTTCTTTACTCAACCTCCTTAAACAACTCAACATCGACTCCCTTTTACCCTGTCTTAACCACTGATGGAACACTTTGTACGGTTCTACTCTGTATGATTTCATCTTGTACGATTTCCTTTTGCACGATTTCTTCTTGTACGATCTCACATTGTGCAATTTGACTTGAAATCATACAATCTCTACCCACTGTATGATTTCACCCAACCAACGTACAATGCCCTCTTGCAAAATCGTACAATCCCATTCTTCCTTAGGGAATTTTGAGTGTATGATGGGTTGTTCTATTTGGGAAACATCTTCCATAACAACATCTTCCATCAAAACATCCTCCATGTCAACATCTTCCATGTCAACATCTTCCATGACAACATCTTCCATGTCAACATCTTCCATGTCATACCATATTCTGCATCTTTTATTACTATGAGGAGTGTCACAAACTACATCACTAGTGACAACCTTCCTCTTTACACCATTTTCCCTCCAAATGGTTATGCAAGTTCCTACATGTCATGTGGGGTCTTCCTTACCCTCACCTAAAAATGGTGGACATATTTGTTTGGCTACTCTGTTAGCCATCTTAGGAGAGTCATCGCTCTCACTTGAGGTGTCCCATGGAATCTCTATTAGATTCCTCCTTGGGGGTGTCTTACTCCCGTTGTCGTCAGAAGTGTCAATTTGAGGTATCTTGTTTTGTCCCACCACTCGATGACCAAATTCTCGTGCATCCTCACTCTGCGACCTTCTTCGCTGATGTGATGGAGATGATCTTGGTCTATCCTCCTGAGTCCCCGCATCCTGTTGCCCTGGTGCCTGACTCCCATCCTCTACACCCTCTCACAACCCTACTATCGCTTCCTCAGGTCTTACCATCCACTCTCCATCGTCGTGCACTTTCTCTTTGTCACCCGTCTCCTCTATGTTTGGTGGTTCTTCCTCCTCGTCTTTTGTCTCAATCAACAATGTCTCAAAGTCTCCCTCTTCGGATGTCCAAACTTGCTCTATCTCTGGTTCGTGCGTACTCTAATATGAGTTACTCATGTTTCCTCTTTGAGAAATCCTTGTGCTCCTTCTTACTAGAATGTTGTCTCATGGTTCCCTTCTCCCATGCCTTTGTGTATTGGTGTCCATCATAAAAAATCACCTCCAATTTTTAGTCAAATTCGACCCATTTTAACAAGAATGCCAGATTCGATAAGGCAACAACGCCAAATGTAACATAGCGGTGGAGTATTCCCAATGGGGAGGTGTTTTCCAGAGGTAATAATGATTCCTAGGTCGAGCCTATCTCAATTACCAAATCGAACAGTATTCTAATCACCCGAACTACCCTCGTACGAACTATCAATTCTTTGTACGGACCTTAATTACATACACTGTATGATCTCAAATCATACAATGTCCAATATGGTATGATATTGCACTCAAAAAAATTGACAGATGCTATTTTGTAGGCTGTCGTACACAGTTTTGTAATCGTTCAAGCCAATTCACCAAAACTGCCAAATCGGGTAAGTTCTTGCCAATCGCCTATTTTACCAAATTGGGTAACAATATTTTGTATGATTTGTATGATGTACGATGTACGATATGTATGAACTAAAGGTACAACAAGGTGTTACTTGCTATGCTCTTCTACTCCAATCTCTCTCTGAGATGTTTTGTAAAGGTTTAACAGCCTAAACAAGACAATCTCTTCCACAAGCAAAACATCCAAACCGGGCTGGTGAGAGATTCCATACAAGTAATTCCATCCAAAAATCATACAGTATGCTTCACCATATCCTTGCCAATGTCATCATGCTCCTAAATCATTCCCCATGATTCACCAGTGACAATCTTCTCAACAAGCTGCAACAATGCCTAAAACTAACATATAATAGTAAGATAGAAACTCAATTACACAATGTTAATCCACAATGCATTATCCATTCACAACAAGACCATACACTGTCATCCACAACGTTTGTTATTCTCATTAATGGTTTTCAATTCGATTACAATGTGGAAAACTCTCTTAAGGTAATTGCAATAACTCAAAAATATGTCTATCTCTCTATTCTAGCAACTAATAACCAGTAAACTAGTAGCCAGGCCTACAAATTTGAAAATGGGGCCTTATATAATGTTTCCCAGGCCGTTCCAAAGTGGTTCCTAAGACAATCCATTATTCACAACTACCCATATACAACTGAATACATTATTTTGACATTTTCCTAAGTTTACACCTTAGTTTAGCAAATCCATGCGACATTTCATCCCAAAATTACATTTCCTTTGCATCTGAGTGAATTTTGGTGCACCTTGTACGATTTGCTACTGCTCTGTATGGTTTTCCAATCCAATTGTATGATTTTGCCTTCCACTGTATGATTTTATCCAACTATACTGTTTTACAAAACTTGAGCAAATCATTCCCAAAACTGTCAAAATCTAGCAAATCACTTTTTCTTCTTCTGGGAGGTGGATTTATTGCCTACAAAAACTTTCGAGGTGGACAACAGCAATGATCCTTCTAAACCAAATAAATTCAATTTCAGAGAAATCTTATCTCCACAAGAACAGACCATTATAATTCCTCTGTTGAAAGAGAGACCAAATATCTTTGCTTGGATATACAAAGACATGTCGGGGATAGATCCTAAGTTGGTTGTCCACAACCTTTTTCTAGACCTCACTAAGAAATAGATCAAGCAGAATCTCAGATAGATACATCCAATCATCACTTTGATGGTTAAAAATGAGTTGCAAAAACTGTTGGATGTAGTCTTTATTGTTTCCATTGACTATCCAGAATGGGTATCAAACATGGTGCCCATAGGTAAACCTAATGGAAGAGTCCGCATTTGCACAAATTTTAGGGATCTCAACAAGGCAAACCAAAAGGATTTATTCTTGTTGCCCAACATAGATGCTCTTGTAGACACAAATATTTGATCATACAGAGCTTTTGAATGACAATGTTTTCATTATGAAGACCTAGACATTCATTATCCTTGTGTGTGTAAATGAATATATTAGATAAAACATAAGCATACCCTAGTGCTAGGCGGGATTCATGAAGCCCATTGTTGTATTGAGGATCCTCAAATTTTCATCTTGATCCTAAGTTGTACTTAGTTGGATTAGACCACTAGGTAGTATAGGACACCTAAAGCTAGCTCTTCCACATGCAAACATTCGTCTGTACAAAAGCAAGATGCTAATGTGATAGACATATCATCATGCGTAAGGATACCTTATGGCTCGTTTATGCTGAGAATTCCAAGGATTCAAGTTCAATACTCCCTTCTTTTCTTCATATTTACTTGGGATACTTGATCATGTTTAGTGATGAAAACCATTATTTATTTTGAATTTTTGTTTTTCTTTTGAGCAAGGGATTCATGTAGTGATGGTAATCACTGTTTATTTTGTTTTTGAATTTTGCTTTGTTTAGAATTTTTGCTTTTTTTTATTAAAGCAAGGGATTTCTTTGGGTAGGTATGAACTTGTCCTTTTGCCAATTCTTAGCATTCCCAAACTGATCGCATAGAGGGATGAGCAAGATAAAATTTTCACCTGAGGATACCTAATACTGCTTTGTAGCATTCATATTTTCCTTGTTTCAACTAGGATTTTAGTGTTCTTATTAGTGATAGGATGTTGAAATATACCAGGTGTTACCAAAACCAAACCTTATCTATCAAAAGCAAAGATAACTTTCCACAAAGTTTGATAACACCACTAGGTATGGTTGAGTGACCGAAAAACCTTAGTATATTCCTTATAGAAACAAGAAGGGTTGTATTGAAAAACACAGTCACACACATGGGTTATGGATGATGAAGGATTTTGAAGATGCATGATTGATGTACAAATGTGGTGTCATTTGTAATATTGTAAACACAAATGTATCTAATGCAAATGCCTATATGCAATTCAACTAGATGAATGGAAATGCCAAATGCAAATGTTTTTGTATTTTTTATGTTTTTAATTGTTTTTGAGTTTTGATTATTATGAGTGTTTTTGAGCTTTTTGATTTTACATTGTTTTTGTGCTTTTATGTTTTACTTTTTACCAAAGGGCTTATGGTGCCTTCGGGGCTTTTTTTGATTTGACCAAAGGGCTTTAAAAATGCCTTTGGAGCCTTTTGTGATTTGACCAAAGGTGTTATGTTGCCTTTGGAGCCTTTTGTGATTTGACCAAAGGGCTTTAAGATGCCTTTGGAGCCTTTCATGATTTGACCAAAGGGCTTTAAGATGCCTTTGGAGCATTTCGTGATTTGACCAAAGGGCTTTAATATGCCTTTGGAGCCTTTTATTTTTTATTTTGATATTTTCTGATTTGTTTGGATTTTTTATGATTTCTATTATTTTTGAAACTTTTAACCCCCATAAATCATGTAAATCTGCTAACATTACACTCAAAATAGTACAAGATGACCAAAATACATGGTGCTCAAGAGTGGCCTGCAACACTAGCATCACCTCTGCCCTCATCGCCCCCTTAGGGAGGTGACATAAAACTAGCACTCCTAGTTTGCTCTATCTGGGACCTGGTCCTGTGGCTCGACCAAGCTGATGACTACCCTAAAGTACTTTGATTGGTCCTCTGTGAGCCTCCTACCATAGGCCTCTCTAGCAAACGGTCTCCCCGAAGCTTGACCTCATGATCTAGAGTCAGGATGTAGGACACATCTAGAGTGTGTTGCTCCAAGTCCTCTGCTAGAAGCCAATGCAAACACTGGATCTCCTACATCTAGACCGTTAGGTCCTTGAGGCACTGTAATAGGTGGTGCAATATGTCCTTGAGTAGCACCCCCATTGACAGTAAGTTGATATATCCTATCTTGCAATGTGGTCCACTCTGCCTCGAGGTGCTAAAATTGAGTTTGAAACCCAGCAATGGTGGAATATCTCTACTAGACTTAGATATGGGATATCTGCAGCTCAGCCTCAACCTAGTGTAGCTTAGCTTGGAGAGGGTACTCTTGCTCCTCAGGAGCTAATTCCTCCTCATCATCATGGGAAACTTGCTCCTCTACCACCTGCTCCTCTACTCCCTGTTGCCTTGCCTATCCCCAATCATTTGTTCGAGTCTACACTTGTCGTCCATCTGGATCCTTGGACTCTATATCATCCAAATTTTACCCCAAGAAACCACCATCCTACCATAATCACATACCTCACCAATGGGTATACACCTCGGTAACTCCAACATCATCTACGTTAGGATCAAATACAAGAGGGTCATCCTCCTCTGAGACTGTTGTAACTCAAGGTAGTGGAAGGTTCTTCTCTACAGTAATTTGATGGTACACAACTGGCTTGAGAGGGATGTCATGCTAGATGTCAAACTACTTGAGCACCCAAAAATAGTAGAAAACTCTTTGATGCCATCCTTGCGGCCAATAACCCATTGATCGCATCGAGTGTGAGCTGTGAAGCTAGATGGGTCATCCCAAGTAGGGCACTCGTGATAGGGCCTCCAGATAATGGTAGTGACCTGCAAACTGGTAAAATATGTCGTATAATAGAAAATATCCCTTGCAAAATGCTGACTCTTGCACTCCTCGAGCACTTTGGACCACCTGGATCCATAGCACTAGGCATCATCATCTATAGTAGTGATCTTCACAAGAAGTTCTACTGGATGATCCACCATATTGTGCTCCCATCCCCATATTTGAAGGAGCAAGTTGCATGCAATGTTGGCTTGTTCATGGCACTAAATGTGGTATAACTCATCATAGCACTGCACCAGCAATGCGCTCCCCCAAGCATAGATGATAGGTGCCTCGCTATCAATCAAGTCCTGTACCATTACCAAAATTTTCCATGGGAACCTCACTCTATAACGTTTAGATATGAGGATGTTACAAATCACTATCAATAAGACAGTGTGCCTCCGAGAGAAGATGTGCTCCTGGTACCATTGGATAACAGGAATCTTGCTAGAATAAGTATCTCAGAAGGTAGTAGCAACATGTATCCCGAATACCCTAGTAAACACTACATCTCTGGCAGTAGTGGGAGAAGAGACAATGGTCACTCCATCAAATGGGATCTGTAAGATCCTATAGATATCCTCTAGAGTGTGTCATCTCACCGATAGGCATATGGAAGGTATTAGTCCTGGAGTCCCATATGTGGGCCAGGGTAGTAAGGTAAGCCTAATCTGACATGATCATCAAAACCCTAGTGACATACTAGAGCCTGTGAGCATCAAGACACTTCCAGTCCATGTCATCCAAGAGGGATAGAAGGTCCCCAAGTAGCTTCGGGTCTAGATCTCGAGCAAATAAAATCTAAAGAGTGCAAAATGAATCTAAAATAAATGCATTTACAATATAAAAGCAATAAAATCCTAAGAACGATGTAAACTAATCTACAAATATGCCTAAGGAAACAAACATTATGATTAAATGCACCTAAATATTCAAAAAAATAAAAACAACACTTCAAAATTGCAAAAAAATCAATTAATTTACTCAAAAATTCAAAAATCTAAGTAACAAACCTAAGGTTTCCTGACCGCTCATGCCAAGAGCGGCCACAAAGTGGTCACTAAATTTGGCAGTAGCCAGTTTCCAA
The DNA here is from genome assembly GCA_028583015.1 of Wollemia nobilis. Classification (NCBI taxonomy): domain Eukaryota; kingdom Viridiplantae; phylum Streptophyta; class Pinopsida; order Araucariales; family Araucariaceae; genus Wollemia; species Wollemia nobilis. Next base: position 12,774,753 of record JAQPPZ010002969.1, on the reverse strand, counting down.
CAGTCAAAAATTTTACCGTTGGAGTTTCAAACTGGTCGCTTACAACAGCAATGGCCAGCCTCAGGCCAAGCTAGCCACTCTAAGCGGCAGCGGCCAGCATGCGGCATGCCAATGATGTTTCCCTTGGGCCCAAAAATCATAAAAAAATTATAAAATCCTAAAACTAAAGGAAACCCACTAAACTTGACCCTAAACTAGTCCTATCCATGGGTTTATTTCGTTACCAATAGGTTTAATGAGGTTTCTTTACCAAATTATTTAGTTATGTTCATTTTATCGCATTAAAAAAAGAGGAGATTAGGGTTTAGAAAGGTACCCATGTAGATTCGACTCCTCCGTTGGTCGAAGCCTCCCCCTGCTTGGCCATCATGTCTACTCAACAAAAAATCTGGCAGCACGTCGTGTCACAATCAGATAATCACATCTCAGATCTTCATAAGCACAAACTGATAGCTGGAGATAATGAGGTGAAAAACCCTAAATTTTCAATTTATATTTTCCCTTTTTGCCTCGATCACTGTTGGCGTCAACAACCTACACTTTTTGGCCACTGGACCTAACAACGGCCAAGAAGCAACAATTGGGGGTCGTTGGACCTGACAAAAGCTAGAAAATAAGGAGAAATTTTGTCAATTTCTCACCACAGAACACCTCAAAATAGGCCATAAAGCACACCTGTCGGTCCAAGGCAACCAAAATAAGCATAAATACCAAAAAAATTACATATATCAAAATCCAAAAACATCATAAAATTAACAATAAAAATCCCAATTGAACCTCGTATTTAGTTATTTTCCCTATACACTTGGTGATTGCAGCGACTAGCACTCCATGCAATTCGGCAAGATGAGCAAATTATCATAAGGTCACTTGGGGTAAAATAGTTAAGGAAGAATTGAGATGCTTCAATTCAAACTCGAAGACGACCATGACAATCGGACCGCCCCATGGGATAGAGATGCACAATTACCAAACAAGGTTGAAATCACACCTAAATGGGAACTTACCCTATAACAACAGAGCAGCCCTCTAAAGAGGTCTAAATAATTCATTTTGGTCAAGTGACTCATCGCTTAATTAATTTTCCTTCCCTCATCAACTTGTGGCTTGAAGGGGTAGTCAAAATTTTCAGCAATCATAATCAAAGTCAACAAAAGATCATCTTGATCATGTCAAAATTGTGTTTATCTTATGAATCATTACCAACAACTATCATAAGCTTACCCTTTGTTGGGGCAAAAAGCAAATATGACAGTCAAGCTTACCTCTCCTCCGTTCAAACCAATCGTAGCATCCCGACTACCTGAATAGCCTCTAAGGAATTCAAGAGAGCTTCCATACATTTAAACCTTCCATTCCTTTGGAAGTAATGATTCTAGGATTCACGCCCTCCCACATGATTAGGGCATCCAATGTTGATCAGATCAATGGTCATCATCCAACCTATAATGTGATCCTAGGTGGTCTATTTTTTTGTTTCGTGCTATGTTTTCCCCATAATGCATCCCAAAAATGGGTATCTGTAGACACCTAAAATACGTCATGTTTAGGATACTACTCATATGGACACATTCACAAACCATATGAACCCTCTTGGATCTCTCAAAGAGCAAGCAGTGGTTCTAACCACTCATACATGGTAGTTCTAGCCCATCTAGGCTTAGCTACTCTCAAGCAGAGCGACTGCCACACCTGGTAGCTGAAGACTACAGCGGCCACATCTAGTTGTTGAACCTGATAGAGACTAGCACCATGCATAGTCTGGCAGTGAAAATTGGCCTAGATCACGTAGTTTGATTGCACCTTTGCATTGTTTTTAGGTGGATTTTGGCGAGGAACTCCTTGAGTTCCTCCTAACTACCCCTTCAATGCCAGTTTGTGACTGATGCTTTCCACTTGAAACGGTCAGTCATATGAGATTTGGATTGAATATTCTCTAAAAAGCCAAAGTCTAGATCTGAGAGAGGAAATTCTACATATGGACTCTCCCATAAAGAGCAAAAGATCCACAATTTTTAGATCTTATGTAACAGAGCCCTATCAAAACGGAGAGCCAAGCTATGTCCTTTGAGAAGCATTAGAGTGCTATATGATCGAGCCACATCCAAGCATCAGTATTTAGATCCATCATTCTTAACCATCAATCAGTGTAGGAGACACACCTTGTGACCCTTGAACATCAATTATAGCAAGGAGGATATTGCTACAACCCCTAATTCACGAGGAGAAGAGTTTCATATCGCAGTCGTTGTCTCGGACAGTGGCCTGCAAGCATATTTTAGGGCATAGACATTATTTTCCTTTGCTTTAGCTTATATTCATTACTGCTTGATTTTTTGATTAGTCATAGCTCAGATCTAGTTTCATTAATGCATCTATTTTGTATTTCTCAACTTTTCATGCATTTATTGTTCTGTTTATATTTATATTATCATATCTACCAGATTCACTAACAAAGGCCTCATCCAAAAAGGTGGTCCATCCTACTAGGCATGATTTGTTGTTTACATGAGCGCAGGTACAGATCTTCAGGATCAGATTGAAGCAGTAGGAGTACAAAGATCCCTCCAAAACCATATCTGGAGAAGGAGGTATTTGTAAGCCCCCATACAGTTTCGTGTGCAGGACCAGGAGATCTGCGTAAACGCACCATTCCTTGTGGGGAATATATCCAACTGTTATTCTATTGTATAAATCTTTGTATCAGAATGATGGTTATCCCTTAGAGGGACAAACTTGTAACCGAGGACTTGAGATATCAATAAATAAAGCATCTTTATTTGTTTTCTTATTTTCATGTTACATGTGCTTTCAATACTTTTATTTTTGTGCAAGTGATAATATACATAATAAATCAAATTGCAAGTAGGGTAGTCGAGGTGCGTGCTTCCCGGGGTCACACATTTCATCAACATATACATAATCAAATATTAGGGATATGATATAAAAAAATCCAATAACATGTCTGTGATATAAAAATAGATTTTTTTGGAGATAGACACAATAGAATAACAATTATATGATATACAAACAACAAATTCAAAATGTTGGAAGCTGAAATAAACACTTTTAAAATATATAAAAATACATGCTCCAGTAAAACAAAAAATCAATTCTAAATATCCTTTAGAAATTTGATAACGAATAATGTGAAATATATTCAAATTTTTAAATCATCCATTATTACAATGTTGGAAGCTAAAAAAAACATTTTTTAGATTGTACAAAATCTTCTGTACTCATACCCAAAATTTCTCTCTAAAATCTGATCAGTGTTACCCTTATGCTCATCTTCATGAGTATTCATGACACCTCTTCCATCTGCTAGAGATTTCTAGTATTCCAAAGCTCTTTCATAAGGATACTTCTCCACCTCATAAGTCGACACATATACTCTCAAACAATTTTCTAATTTTTTTCCAACCTATTTTGAACTTGAGATTTTACAAATGATAATGCACTAAACACCCTTTCATATTCCATAGATCCCAAAATCATTGTTTGACATAATTCATATAAAATAAAATATTCACTCATTGTATGTTGTAAGACACTAGTGGGATGCAATCTTTTCCAATAAACATGAAATAGAACTTGGTTCATTATGGTTAGTCAATCGTGAAACTTGACCAAACATTGTCCTTCCAAAATTATTTGATTGTTTTATCAAAAGATATTTGTTTAGAACAACATTGATTTCAATACCATTGACTTCCACATGTTTAGTGAAATGGTTAACAATATTTTCTATGTATTTGAGAAATAAACAATTTATAGTTTGGTATTTATTATTAGGATCCCAAAACATGGGGTTAACCACACCCATAGCCTCAAGCAATTCATGTCTTTGAAAACGATCTCTTATTTATTTTTTCAAGGTTTCTGCTATTTTTCTCAATTTAATATTTGTATCTTGTACAACTACATCAAATCTACTATATGTTGTGGGCAGTTGTTCAACTTCATTTGCAGCTATATCCATTTGCTTATCAAAACAATATAAAGATATCGCCTTTCTATAGACATTAATACAAAGATGATAATTTATGTTGAACTTCAAAAATTTCTAAGGATCATTGATGTTTGTTAATTTTCTCCAACTCTTAAACATGGGATCCATAAAACTTTCACCAGACGTGTACATCATATCAATATGCATACAAATTTGTTTTCTCACCCTGATGAAATCCACAATATAAATTGATCTTTGTTGTGCAATTTTAATCAAAGTATTTATTTCTTCCAACATTGGAAGAATACCACACAATGTGAGAAGTGTTTCCAAGTCACTCATTCGAAATAACAAATCTTTAGCCTTATCAACTACCCTACGATTTGTGTACATAAACCCTACCAAGGATTGATATTCTTTGAAAACTCTATATGTCAATTGATACATCGAAATCCACCTTGTATCTAAGTCTTTAAATATTTTTTTATCTTCAGTAACTCCTAGTTCAAACTGTTGGAACTTTGAAAATATATTTGGACTGCATGAATTTCACGGATAAGTTATTCCACTCTCGCTACATTTCAAATGTGCTCACAATTTTTTATGCAAGATTCATTCTATGAGTTGTGCAATGAATAGGGATAAAATATGGGGTAATTGATGTTTGTAATCGAACACAAAGACCAATCTCATGTCCTTGCATTGTAGTAGAACCATCAGCTCCAACACATAGGGTAATTGATGTTTGTAATCGAACACAAACACCAATCTCATGTCCTTGCATTGTAGTAGAACCATCAGCTCCAACACATATTAACTTAGTGATTATTTCCATATCATTCATTCCTATTATTTCCTCTAAACTAATTACAACAACATTGTAAAGGTTTTTTAGCATTGCAATTTTCTACCATCTTATATAGTGCAAGTAAATGAGTTTGCCTAAAATAATTTTCCAATGTGTAAACATGCATGGAAATCCAAGATGTATTGTCAACAACAATCACCTCATCAATTGAAAGTGAAATGAATTTGGCATGTTTTACTTTCTCTTTGAGGTCCTTCTTCTTAACCAATGAGAGACATTTTTCCATTTTTCAACCACTTCAATCTGACCAATGGGCATTGTGAAGGTTCTACACATTAGCTAGTTAAAATAGATGTTTATAATCAATGAAACCAGACATAGGTCTACCCTTTTTAAGAATAGTATATACAACAACAAACTATAAAATTTTTGAAGCTAAAGTGGCCTTATTTATTTTTTGAAATTGGGCTTGAATAATTCCACATTTCTCAATCAGAGTTTGTTGTTGTATCATTTCTTTATCATATTTTTATGCATATCTGACATGTGTGCATTCTGATGCATCCTTCCACCTAATAGTTTTCGTTGTTTTTCCATCACTTTATTTTATTGATAGATAAAATTTTTCGCTATGTTTTTCTATTGTATCTTTCTTAAGTTATAATCTATGATCATTTTTGAGTTTCCAACTGCAAATTATGCATCTACATTCTGTGAATAAAAAACCAAGCACACCAATACAATAATGATATAAAATAAGCAGTAAGAAATGTAAAACACGGAGATTGCACAAATGAAATAAAAATCTTTTATTGTTGTGGGTGGATCTCAAATGTTATAATCAATATGCCCCAAATATGAGGATTTATAATGCTTATTTTTAATATAATATTATAGGTTACTAGGGTTCTCCAAAACCCTATTTGAAAAGAATGGTTGGTGTCTTCACGCTTGTATGATCCCAACGAGGTTGTGGGTGGGCTTGTGTATCCTAGATAGGGCCACCCTAGCTTCAAAAACTACCAAATATATGATTCCTATACCTGCACACAACAAATAGTAACAAGGATTAGTAACACCTGTGAGGGCTCCACTATGTGAGACCCTAAAAATAAAATCACTAAACCCTAACTATAGAATAAAAGTTGTAAATAGACCTAAGAGTGTAAAAATAAAGTGCACAGAATAGTTACCTCATCAAAGAATATTTTGTTTTTGTTTCTTCTTACATAAATTATGCTAGTGATAGTTGCGAAGATACCCTAACGGTGCCCGAGGATCATAGGGCTACAAATTTGGTGTGTGAGACGCCTATGGGTGCTCAAGGATAACCAAAAATACCCAGAGGTGCTCTGTTGGCTCTGGTGGGCGCTTGGTAGGCTCTAGAGGGCGTTTGGGGATTAATAGAAGTGGCACAGAACTAAATATGGTTCGCACAAAAAGGATGATGGCAGAAGCAAACGATTGTGAATGATGATAATGGAGGCGAGGATGGTGACATGAGGGGCTAGGGCTTAAGGAACTCAAGGAACTTCGATGACTTAGGGATTCAAAGCACCTAGAGGTTAGGGAACTTAGGGTTTGAGTCATCAAAATAACTCCTCTTTATAATCATCCCTTAAACATGTTAGGGTTTTGACGACATAATTTGAGCGGTCATGATTAAAACATGAGGAAGGGTGGAGATTAAATCTAGGCAAGTGGCATGGATTAAGTCAAATGGATGGCTGAGATTAAAATATGGTGGAGGGATAGGATCAATTCATATAAATATATATTTATTAAATATATATAAATATAATATATAAAATATTAATATTTAAATATATATAAATAATGGATGGTGGAGATTGGAAAACATGGATGGATGACAAGTGACTAGATTTTGGTGTCTATAGATACCCATTTTTGTATCGCATTGCGTGAAACACAATGCGGTGCAAAAATATGAGACACTTGGTTTGGCCTTATGCAGAAGCAACTTTCTTTCATTGGAATGTGAATATGATCTTGAAGATAAAATAATTTTGAATGTGTAACCATTTGATTGTATAGCTTACCCCCTCAATTAGTGAGTGAGTGAAGAATAAATATCACAAGCCAATTGATAGAATTATGTGGTGAAAATGCAAGTGAATAGTGTAAGTGTAAATGTATGGTGTAAGTGTAAGTGTATGATGTAAGTGCAGATGATATGAATGATGTAAAATGATTTTGTTTTTGCCCCAATGGAGGAAAGGGATTGTTGTGAAATGCAATTGATTGATTCTATTTTTCCCTAATAGATAAAGGGTTTTTACCAAGTGTAAATTCCATGATTATGTAATATGTATCCCATTGTGGGAAATCAAAATCAAATGTGGTTACCCCAAGTTTGGGGTGATTCCATGTTGTTGAAGAAATTGCCTTTTGGCATCATTGAAATGTAATTTGATGAAAATGCAATAAAAATAAAAAGAGTCAACCTTGGAGGGCCTACTAGCGACTGTAGGATAATTCCCACAATTGGAACCAATCAACCTAGTGAGGGCCTATCTCCATGATGACTGTCAATGTAAAATAAATGATGTGTTACTAGCCAAGCAGGCGTGGCGTCTCATTTTTAATGAAGAAAATGAATGGAAAGCTATCATCAAATGAAAGTATCTTCAAAATATGGAATTTCTAAGTGACTTAGTTCCAATTAGAGGTTCTTCTTTTTGGAAAGCAATTCTTAATTGTAAGGAAATCATCAAAAAAATTTAAGATGGGTTTTAGGCAATGGTGAGAGGATAAATTGTTGGAATGACAGGTGGGCTAAGGACGAACCACTGACGTAATATCCTAACTTAGCCCGAATAAGAGATATCACGGAAGAACTCATTGGCAAAAAAGTCTCCGATTATATGGTTGAGGACAGAGGTAGAATGAAGTGGAAACAAATAAGAATTCAAGGATTTCAAGTAGAATCAAATGATCTTTGCAAAATTATCAAGCAACATTTTATCCCCATGAGACCCAAGGAAGATCAAGTGACCTGGGCTCCTACGAAAAACGGGTAGTTCACTATTAAATCAGCTTACAAGCTTCTGCTTGATGACGAGGATTTTGTCCTCCAAAAGGACTTAGTTTGGATAAAAAAAATTATTCCAAAAATTGCAGTCTTTTCATGGCTGGTTATCCAAGGAAGAATTTTAACCATTGATAATATGATCCATAAAGGTATTTGTATCACTAATCGTTGTTATCTGTGCAGGGCTAATTGGGAGACCATTTATCACATTTTTCTTGAGTGCCCTTTTTCCTTGACTGTCTTAAGTGGGGTTTTTTAGGCCTTCAATATTTCATGGGTTAAACCAACCACCGTACTTGATTTTTTCATCCAATGGCCTTGCCCCTTTTCAATCCAAAGACTTAGATACATGTGGAAAATTTGTCTCAATCACTATCTTTGGCAGGTGTGGTTAGAAAGGAACCATAGAGTCTTTAATGAGTCTATCCATGATCATCAAACTATCATTTCCAGGATCCTATCCTTTGCCAATGAGAATGTGAACCTTATCCCTTTTGATAGATGTAAACCTCATCTGCAGGAGACCATGATTGCTCAATCTTTAAGCTTAACCTTGTTAGATGAGTCTATGCCTAGGGTAGTCAACCCTAGAGCCAATGTTAAGTGGTCTCCACCTCCTACGGGTTGGTTTAAGCTTAATTTTTATGGAGCAGCTAAGGACAATCCTGGAAGAGCAGGGGCTAGTGGCATTGTGCGAGATCATAATGGGAATATGATGCTTGTGTTTTCTAAATATTTGGGAACAAGGACAAAATACGAAGCTCAAGCTAGAGCTATGTGGAGAGGCCGTCAAATGACTCAAGACTTAGAAGGCAAATTGATCGTAGAAGGAGACTCTATGCATGTTATAAATCTTCTTAATAATTGTAAAACACCTCCTTGGAGGATTAAAACAATTGTTGAAGAGACTAGGATCCTGTTCCAAGGAAGACAGGATAGAAAAGCCCAACATGTATTTAGGGAAGCTAACAAAATTGTTGATAAGCTGGCCAATTTGGGTGTCGATGGTGATGGACTTTTCAAATGGGAAGACGATGTCTTGAGTGAAGTAGAGGAGCTTATTCAAAAATAATTCCAAGAATGATAGTCGAATTTACCAACAAGGAAGGCACTGTAAGTTCGAAGGCTAGGAGTATTCCCGTCTCTTTTTTGAATTGGACTCACAATAAAAATCATCTGAGCTATCAGTCTTCGTGGATGTTGCTTGTAAATACCACAAAGACTAATGGGGATAGTCACATATCAGATAACATGGCTCCTAGTTGTCTTAGTAATTTGAGGTTGGTTGATAATCACAATAAAGGAAAGAAACGCCAATATAAGACTTCAAACCAAATCCACATGGACCACTAGATAGCCATCACCATAAATCTAGCCAGCAGGTTCACTTCTCCAAGGTTGATTGGCCAAGATAGTATGTGGTACCAAAGCATGTCATATACGGAAGAAAGCAATTACCAAAGAATTATTAAGAGTAACTGTCAATACAAAGCTTATGGGAGTTTTTTTCAGTACTCTTCTATATGTGTCTGCAACTTTTTGTTTCTCCATTGTCTCAAGGAAGGGATCCGTGTCTGTTTCTTTTTTGTAATTATGATGCATGTGTGTTTTCTCAGGGTATACCCAAGACATTCTATCTAGACAAAGAATTTTTTAGCTAAGTTTTTTTTCATTTCTTTATCTTAGAAATTGTGCATGAAAATTTTATAAAGTTTTTATCAAATGTTATATTTGCTATAGGACATTGAAATACATTTCAATAGATTTTGAGTTTTAGTTTCCTTTCCATGGATCGATTTATAGTTAAATTCTTAGAATTATCTCTAGTGTTAGAGGTTAGTGAGCGCACCTCAAGGAGATCCTCGTTGCTCCAAGATAGGGGTTGAGAAGTCTCTAGGAGTGATTCTATCATTTCTTCCTAGAGGTTTCTTCCTAGCCATTTTTTGTTCTAGGGAAGAAAGAGAAATAATCCTAAAATGGGGTCCTTGGTTTATGGGAAGAGCATGACTCTTCCTTACTTGCTGGTATGAAGGCTTTTCACCTAAAAATGTAAATATATCCCTATTACCAGTTTGGGTTAGGATTTTTGGGTTACCCATTGAATTTTGGGAAATAGATACCTTCAAGGAAATATGTAACACTCTAGGATAATTCCTTGAGATTCTAGATACAACAAAAGATGATTTTATTGGCTATTTATGGTCGAATATTGGTCATGATTGATATAAGTAAATCTTTACCAGAATCAATCATTCTTAAGTATGAGGATAAGACATGGATCCACACTATAGATTATAACAACATATCTTTTAGATGTAGAAGATGTCATGAGGTGGGGCATACTAAAATAGCATGCCCTAAGAAGAGCCCAATAGAATCATTTGTAGAAAATCGAAAGAGAAACTTACAAATGGTTATGGATGAAGATGGTTTTCAACTTCCAAAAAATAGATCTAGAAAATAAAGAGTGGAGACCAATAAGGAAGGATATTGGAATAAATACCAACTCTTTTGGGGCTTTAGCCTATGAAGAAAAAGTATATAAAAAATTAGAGGACACAGTATAATAATTTCAACATATTAACAAGGAATCATCTATTCAGTATGATCCTAATTTAAGGAAGAACATTCTCGATGAACCTAAGGAATGTGTGTCATTATATTTTGAAGACTCATTTGAAGTACCATGCACCATTCAAGAGAAAATAATTGGTAAAGAAAATGTAGTTTTAGAAGTTAATACTTTTGCCATTAATAAGGAAATACCAAAAAATGAGCAGGACAAGTCAAAAGCTTCTATAATAGAGCCATGAGAGGATAAATATGATGAAAAAAAAAATTATGAAAGAATATTAAGGAATAGAATAATAAGACCTACTCCTGATATAGGTAAGGTAAAAATAGGAAAACCTTCAAATTATCAAGCAAGATCTAGGGAAGCAAGATCAAACATAGAGAAAGGAACACAAACTAAGTTGGTTGAACTTCTCTTTACCAAACAATAAAATGATATTGGTAATACGTAGGCGGGGCCAAAAGCCCCTAATGAGACATGATTATCATCTCATAGAATATAAGGGGTGTTAATGCCCTCTCAAATCAGAGGTGTATTAAGGACCTATTTTTAAGTAATAAACCTAATATTCTCTGTATCTAGGAAACTAAAATGACAAAAAAAGAAGTTTCAAAAACTATGAAAGCAGTATGGGCAAGATGTGAATGGGATATTATGGATTTTAAAGGATTTTTAGGTGGAATTCTAACTTGTTGCAATCCTTCTATAACCTCTTATGTAACCATTCTTAAAACTAGGCATTGGATAGCCTTTTAGTCACTTGCTACTTTGTAGATATTCATTTCATCCTTATCAATGTCTATGGATCTATAAATCAGTCAGGTAGATTAGAAGTTTGGAGTGGGATTGAAGCCTTTATGAGAAGTAAATACCAAGAAACCTTATTCATTATCATTGGAGATTTTAATGCCATAACCAAGTTGGATGAAAAATTTGGGGGAATTAGGAAATTAATCCAAAGTATGAAAGATTTCTCAACTTTTATTCAAAATAATAATCTATGGGAAGTTGAGTTTGAAGAAGACAACTATACTTGGACCAAAAACAAGAGAGGCCAAAACCTAATAGAAAAAAAATTGATAAATGCATTCTCTCAGATCATTGGCTAGATGAAGGAACTTATGCTAAAATTAATACCTTAACATGGATTGGTTCATATCACTAGCCAATAAGAGTTAAAATGGTGGTAAGTGAATTAACAAAAGATTATATTTTTAAATATGATCAGATGTGGGAAGTATGGGCTAAAATTTTTGCACCCCTTTCCCTCAAGATGATGGATTCGTGCCTAGAAGAGGGATGGAAAGTCAAAAGCCCACACCTTGAAGTGAGGGGTACCTGGTATCGTACCTCCTTTGGTGATGGTTGATTGATTAGGGGGTTCACCAAGAAATGTTTAAAGACTATTTCCAAGTCTGGGTAATGGGAAATGTTTGGATGTATTATTTTATTAACAAACACCTATGTTCAAGACATAATGCAACTAGATCCAAGTTAAATGCAATTCACTTTTCTTGAAAACAACATGCAACATGTAAAATTCTCCTAGGTTAAATGCTTTACTATTTCATTTTTTTGTATTTTCTTAGCTTTGCAAATAATCTATTAATAAACAAGACAAAGAATGAATAAATAAATTTGAGTTAAATCAGATAAAGTATCTACCTGAACCAGATGGCTGATCCAAGCGAATTTGGGACCTAACAACAAATTTGGGACCTCTAAGTGAATTCGAGGCTTTGAGCCTGAATTCGTGAAAAACCTACAATCAATCACACAAAATACTGGAAGTTGCAATTAGTGACTAGAGATCTACTTATGCCACTATTAAATGGATATTAATGGTGTGGCGATAAAATCTCTTTGGTCCTTTTAACAAACCATATGTAAAAGGAAGAAATTTGTAGATCTATTGCAAACATATAAGAGACTAAAAAGAAATGATGAAACAACATAGAATGCAAAGTGCAATGCTAATTCAAATGATCAAGATGCAATGTGCAAGATATAGTGATCGATCTAGAAGAAATAATTTACCCTCGGCCTATGTTTATACAAATTTGGGACTAGCAAGCGATTTCGAGTACTATAAGCAAATTCAGGGATCTACTCCAGAATTCATGAGATGTATGAAAATACAAACTTGCTAATGCAGAAACAATATGTGAGATGTTGAAATAGATGAAATAATCTACTTACAATGATTGGTATACCATATTCGATCATCTAGTGTTGCTAGAATGATGATAGCAAGGCAAACTCATTTGATCTTGTATCGATGATAACGTTAAACAACCTCTCAGTTGCAATATGAGCTCCAGAGCATTCTTTAGTCTGTAAAACTTATTATGGATGTCCAACCTGCAATCAATTTTTCAATTCACAAAGCCTTCACAATTCAAACATGCTTGCTCAAAATCATCATTAACATTTTTGGGAGGTTGATTGTTATTTTTAAAGATGGGATAAACTAGAATTTGCAGGATTTAAGGTTCGAATCAGGGCGATTTGGGTAAATTGGGAAAACTTCCAATTTAGGTGAATTCAAGACCTAAAATTTGAGGCTTCAATTCATAGAATATTTGGCGTTAGGTCCAATTTGGATCAAATCCAAACGATCACTCGACGGTGTAGGCTAGCACTCCATTTCAACGAATTTGAGAGTTATTCTTGCCAGTCCCGAATAAGCTAAAAATAACAAAAAACACACATGGAGGTTAAGAAATGGTTGTGAGGGTGCAAAAAAAAGGTAGGCTAATGAGGGGTGAGATTACATGAGTCTGAGAGGTTAGGAAATTTTAAAATGAGTCAAAATTTAATATCTACATTTTGCCCCCTCTTTGGTGCATTTATGAATAATAAATGTGTTAAAGAAGGATGTAGATGCTTGAGCCGAAATGACGAAAATTTGACATGGACGAAAATGGATGGACGATTTTGGAAGGAAGGTTAGTGTGAAGAACTTGTTAATTTTTTTTTTTTGACATGCAAATCGAGGCATGAAAATTAAAAATTAATAATTTAATTTTCTAGTTAGGGTGCCCCCTCAAGTTTCATGAGGAATGTAAAATTCTTCAAAAAACTCGAAATCGCGGATGGAAATATGAATTTTAAAAAAAATTAAACAAGGGGGGTTAAAAAAGGGGTTTAGGGTAAAACCCTAATTTATTTTTATAGCGTAGTTTCCTGGTTTATAGCTTTGGAGAAAAAATGGGGCTTTTGACTCATTGTGCAGAATTCGTGCGAACGGGCAGCAACAGAGTAACATCAAGGAAGAATTCGTGTGAATAGGAAACAATAGAGTAACAACGAGGATTCGGGTAAGCATGAAATAACTTATTTATCCTTAATTTACATTTTATTTTCTAATTTTTTTATGTTCATTCGGATATTTCATTGGATTTTTCATTGCATGGCCATCAAAGCAAATTCGGGCCTCGCGATGAATTTGGGTTTCCCAAATTTGCATTGATAGGGTTTTCAAATTTGTGAAACCCTAAAAAAATCATGAATTCACCCTAAATTTGCACTTTTTGCTATTATTTTGCAATTTTGATCTTGATTTTTGATGATTTGATAGTTTGATGACTATGATAAACTGATGATGTGTAATATTTTTTATTGTAGTATGGTATTTTTGGAATTCAAGAGTGTAGAAATTTTGATGAGTAGGTGAGGAGTCTTACTATAGTAAAGATGAGGGTGATGGAGCATGTGGGGCTTCTCGATGTAGCAGAGTTACCCAGAGTGGATACATATTACTCTTTATTGATTGCTTTAGTAAAGAGATGGTATATAAAATCGTTGACATTTTGGTTACCTACAAGAGAGATGATTGTGACTTTGGAGGATGTATGGAGGATCCTTCAAATTTTGATCAAGGGCCAATTTGTGAACCATTCGATGATATAGACGAGGACACTAGAGTAGCTAATCAGAGATCCAAATTTTCCAATAGATCAGAGTGCCATTAGCATAGAGGTGATGGTAATATTTGCTTTGATAATGGTGTTGATCGGGGTGGTTTTTGGTTTATAACTTTGTCATAAGAGCAAGTGACATCTTCCATGGGCTCTTGTTGGGGTGATATCAAATATGAGGGACATTGAGATGTGATTCGCATGGGGCCCATTTGTGCTATGTTTTTATATATGGTATTATATAATGTTTTGTATAAGCAACATCGTGACCTTGTCCTTACTATTGTACTTCAAGTGTGGATTTGGGAACATATAGTAGTGAGGAGACTTGATGTATTACCACATTAGTAGGTGGATTCAAGGTTCCCATCTATATACCAATGGTATCCCATGGGGGAGGACACATAGGGTGAGGTGATGAGTTGGATGCTCCTAGATAGGTGATAGATGACTTGCTTCTCTATCAAATAATATGAAGTTCCTGGTGAAGACGTCCAAGTTGGGATGATGATGGGATAGAGCTGGATCAAGTGCAGTGGATATAGTGGTTATGATATGATAAATGAGAGATGGAGTTGTACCATTTTGATTGGGTCCAACATCAATTTGGGCTATGATAGGGTATACTAGAGTTGGGATATGTCTTCTATCAATGGGTGATTAGGGATTCACTAGTTGTAGGTGGTGAGACTGATGTGACCAAGTTTCTCAAGCCTAATGGAGATGAACTTGTATTGGTGCTTTCAAGAGAGGATGACGTAGGAGTAGAGGATGGATACCTCTAATGGTATTAGGATCTTGGCCCTGTGAGGATCACTTTCTAGTAGCCATGACCAGTAGTGGATCATCGAATGCAGTTAGCATATCAGGAGGCTGCTCAACAGAGAGAGGTAACTAGATCATAGTAGGGAGAGAGTTATCGACCTTATTATGGGAGGGAAACCAGACCTAGGATGAGGGGAGGCATACTGAGGTAGGAGGTACCTCTATAGGAGGAGGTACCTTAGTAGGAGGAGGTACCTCAATAGGAGGAGGTACCTTGGTAGAAGGGGTACCTCGGTAGGAGGAGGTACCTCGATAGGTGGAGGTGTCTTTGTAACCATAAGATGAGGTAGAGGTAGGTTGGATGAAGATAGAAAATATTAGGGAAGAAGGATATGGAGGATACTGCAATCAAGTTATAGAGCTATAGGTGGAAGTGACTACTCAAATAGCACATATAGCCACTCAAGTGACTTACATCCAATCATTGGAAGTGCAATTTACATAGGTACACACCCAACTATAGTAGTAGGCTATAGATGCACCATATACGAGTATGCCAACCCACTCTATGAGTAGTAGCATGCATTATTATCTTTAGTATGAGCTTTGGACATCATAGGCAGAGGCAAGGAGGGCTACATAGAGAGAGAGCTTCTATCAGGATATCTACTTCCAGGCAATGCCAAAGGTACAAAGGGTGGTCATGTCGATAATGTTGATGACTTCGAGTCAAAGTCCTGCACAGTCGAGTTCATGAAAAATGACTCAATATGTGACCATGCGACCACCTAGACCACCAGCAAATATGAGTGAGGCTTAGGGTTCTAGGGGATGATATGCCCAGTTTCACCTTTTTTGTGGTATCCTCCCTTTGACGACTGAGTATGCCAATTTTTTATTGTGGCATACCAGTCTACTCTATACATGTACTCTTTATCTCGAGATATACCATACTGCACTTTTATATTTTTATGTGTGTTTATGCAAAATGTCTTTTTGTTATTTTTAATGTTTAATGGATGATGCATGTTGTGAATGACCTAAATGATAATGATAATTCTTATAGTTACATTGAATTTAATGCATACCTATCGTGCTAGCCAAAATATGATCTGTGGAAGTGGAATGTGATTTGATGAATTGTAATGGACATTGTAATAATGATGTGGTGGGTGGCCTATCCTTATAACTTATGAGATTTCAACAATAACCCTCAAGGATTTATGCTTGTGTAAGACCTAAATGGAGTTTGCTCCTCGCTTGTGGTCATGAATCAAATCCTGTGTGAGGGGTGTTGTTATGCTGACATTGCAGATATATGACCCAAAGGATGATTGAACTTTTATGGTCAATATGATATTGTGGATGATGGATAGTGTATACCATTAAAATTAATTTTGATCAAAAATTAAGGGTGTGAAGGATGATGTAGATGACTTAGCATGAAGAATGCAATTTGTCTTATGTAGGGAACTTGTGCTAGGCATGAAGCAAGGTGTATATGATAAAACACCTAACTAGGTATTCATCTCATGCCATCATGGCAAAGTCCTTATGCAACTATATGATCAAACAATGTGTAGACACCAAAATCTGTATATGAGAAAACACCTAACTAGGTATTCATCTCATGCCATCATCGCAAAGTTCTTATGCAACTATATGATCAAACAATTTGTAGACACCAAAATTTGACACCCTCTAAGTCACATTCACCACCCCACCATCAAATATTGCATAATAAAACTATATACCTAAGTCTAAACTTAGGGATATAAAATCCTACACATCATCCTATTTTCCTAATTTATTTAAGTAGGAAAATCACCCTAGGATACCATGTCTACCCATTGGACATGTGTCATGGACACTTCACCCAACATCCCTGCCACATATTACCCACTCATGTCCCCCTTGTCCTTGCACATGAGACAGATTCCCAACACCCATGCCACAACTCATTTGTTGTCATCTCCTTGCCCCTTCACATAAAACAACATCCCACATCCCACTCCACTTGAAGCCACATCACCCCAGTTAAGTGAGCCACATTGAATGACTCATTATAACTATCCCTTCCACCTGGAAGTTCATATTTTCCACTTGGCATGTCAGGCTAGCCACCTCTCATTCCCCTCCAAATCCCTAGGAAACATATAAAAGCATCATTAGTCCACAAAAAAAAGGGAGCTAAATTTGCATACCGATAGGCTACCAAAATATATCTAGACCCGATGAGAAACTGAGAGCACAAGCTCAATTTTGATCGTTGGCATGCATCCCAAGGTAACCTGTCATTTCGGCCGAAACCGCCCGCCCACAGTTTCACAGTAAAAATGCAGGTTCATAGTTTCACAACCACAGGTCCATGGTTTCCATTACACAATCGCGCTTCCACGGTTCCATAGTCCTGAGCACAAAATTGCACGTGCAACAAATATCTATAACAAAATTCACTTGATTAGCAAGGCTTTTATTTATTGATTTTTTCTATCATTTGTTTCACATTATTATATGCTTAGGGTTTATGCATGCATTATTATTATTGCTCAAGTATACAAGTGCTACTAATCCCTTTTCCGGTTGGAATGTGTGCAGGTGATAGGTACTTTGGATAAGCTGTTGAAGCTGGAGTGGTCCCTTGTCGGATACCAAAGCCCACTCATCTTGGATTATGGTTGGAAGAACAAAGAGCATCGTGCCTCTGCAAAAGCGTTGGAAGATACCTTTCCATCAAATTTCATTCATCTGCATTGATATAGAGCAAGAAAGCATTATAAAATTGTCCGAAACATACTTGGGGCAATCCAAAACTCATTCTTGTAACAAATTGTATCAAAATCAATAAAGAAAAGCAATTTTGACAATTTTTATCTCTCTGTGTTTTACATATTTCATTGCTCAGTTCTTTTGGTTACAAAAATGGTGATCACAGTGGGACCTCCCAAGGGTTCCATTTTTTTTTGCCTTACTTCTTTGTAAGTTTACTGATCTTTGTCTGTACCTACAGGTTCTAGGAATTTGAGATGCGCACAGGTTCGATTTTTGAATCGATACATTTAGAAAACCTTGCACCCGAACTTTTCACTGTGGAAATATGAAAATGTGGTTTCTGTCTGAGGAAACGTAAATGCATGTTTCTTGATTGGAGAAAACGTAGACGCACGGTTCCTGGTTTGAGAAAACACAAAAATGTGGTTGTTGTTTCAAAAACGTAGACCAACGGTTTACAGTAGGAAGGAGCAGTGAAAAGAACACAGGTATGTACTTCATGCTCTCTATTTCATTTTTTTTAGTTAAGTTTATATTACATTTAAGTAGATTAACAGTATCAGTCTTGTATGCCTTTATGTGCACTTAGGTCTTAGAGATAGGATAAAATACTTAAAATTTTGCATTCATACATAAAATAACAAGGAAAAATTAAAGAAAATAGATGATTTTGCATTCACCGGGTTAGAAATAGCTCAGGTGTGTACTTCAGGTTCGGGTCTATAAGACATTGTTCTATTTCTATTGATAGAAAGGACCCATGCATCCACGGTTGGGATATCCCAAACGTAGAATCACGGTTGGAAAATCGTGCACCCGTAGTTTACCAGAACTAACCGTACATCCGCGGTTAGCCCTATTAAACAGATTTTGATTAAGTTAGACCTGAAATTGGCACCTTTGCCCCTGATTTGTTTTTTTTCATTATTTTTTTTTATTTTCCTGCATTTAGGCATTGAAACAAAATTGCATGATAATCTTGCATACCACAATAATAAAAAAAAACCACCACACACTCACATAAACGTTGGAAAACGATTGGATTTCATCATCGTCGAGTTTAGATTTCATCATTGAACCACCAACATCATACCCCGTTCTTTGCCAAGGTTGATTCCAAGATCTATCATAGCCCATGGATTATAGCACACATTTCTCCTTGAAGAGGTGTATCGTACACTACGGGTGAAATGGGTGAGGAATTGGTAGGACCTGTGCTCCCTAGCCGTGTGTGGGCTTCATTACCACACATTATAGGTGAGATTATGTGACCTAGAGTTCATAGCCAAGTTGTCGATAGGTAAAATCATAGATTCATTTAGGGAAAAACATTGAGCACACGAATTTTCTATTTTTTGAACAAATAAAAAAAAATGCGAAAATCTAGCTTTAAAAAAAATGAGTGTTTGTTTGCTTTGCATGTTGTATTGCATTATATTGTCACTTTATCTACATAAATAATCACACTTATCATTCTACCACATAATAGCGTATGGTAATGACTTGTAGTCAAGCTAAGAAACTAGTGTCAAACCAAAGTCAGTGATCTTCCCCTATGGCCTCTCAATCTGGAAACGTTCCCCCACTCCAGTGGTAGGACAAGTAGGCATGCCCCTTTTTATGTCCCAAAGTCTTAATGTAGGGCCTTCTAGTAATGCCCCTAATACGGACATAGACATTATGCATAGGGCTACTCACACAGCCATACCTGAGACACCTAGGAGTGAACCTCCTGTAGTGGTAGATAGTCATGTCACCATGTTCGATATGGATATTGTTAGAATATAATTGAATGCAACTGGAATGGTCTTCCCATCATTACCACCACTCTCCATCCCATCCCGTGTCATACCCTCATCACAACAAGAATCCACATTCACCTATCCGCAGTAGTCAGAACAAATTTTCACCAATCCTCTTTTTGAGCTAGCTATTATAGCATTACCCAATCAACCATCGTCAACCAACCAATTACCCCCCATATTACCTCAACAAATTACCGTTTCCACTAATACCTTGTATGAAACAATTCCTATTGTTTCATAAGCCCCAACATCCATTCCCTCCACCACACTCGTAGGACATACATATCATACCATGCCACAGTCAGTAGTGATACCTTTTGCTACTTACCCCCCACCTACTTCCACTACCATGGTTGTCCTAAAACCAACCCATTCTACCACATCACATGTAGAGGTTCCTACTTCAAATGCAATTGTTATGCAACAAGCTTTCTTACAGCTGCAGCAAATGATTTTAGATAATGCTAACCGTAGCATGAACCCTGATCCCAACCAGCATATGCAAGGGATTGAGCAAAATTTTCCACCTACATCACATCAACCTAATGCCTTTATCCAAGACCCATCTTGTGTAATGCACCCTCCTTCTACCACTGTGGTTCATAATCAACCGCCACACCCATATGCTAACGCAACAGGTCAGCATAACATCATACCACCATCACCCCATCCATACCATAACATCCCTCAACATCCATACCATAACACATTTTAGCCACCCATGTCTTATCACCCGCAACCTACATACAATCCACCCCATTACCAATAGCATCAAGTACATTCAAATGTCAGTCCTGTGGATGGTCCTAGATACCAGTTTTTACAGCCAGATTGATAGTCTTGCCATGCAAACCCCAGGTTTGCAATACCAAAAGCCAACTTTTAGGTAACCACTCAATCACCCTATTCATGCTTTGGTACCTGAGCTGCCATATCCACAAGATTTTCAAATATCGAAGCTTGAATTTAAAGGGGAAGAGGACCCCCATGAGCATATAACTAGATTTGTGAATGCATGCTTCAGAATAAAAAACAATGATGCATTATTGTTACATACATTTCCTCAAAAACTAGGGGGAGGAGCACAAGACTGGTACAACCACCTGCCACATCAAATTTTCTTTACCTTTGAACAACTAGCGGACTAGTTCTTGGAAATATTCGCCCTGAATGTCAGAAAATAAACCACATTGACTGATTTGATTTATCTAAAACAATATGATAATGAATCAGTCTATGACTTTGGCAATAGGTGGAGATGAGTCATGATCAAATTACCATTTTCCCTCCCTATGCCAAAGATAATACGAATGTTCATGAAGAGTTTTGGTAGACCCATCTCTTCATTACTATAGCTACAACAGTATAGAACATTCGATGAGGCACTCGCCCAAGCAAAACTGATTGAAGAAATAAAAATCCAAGAAGACGAGATAAAGCCTAAGAAGAAAGAGTGGCACAATAAGAATCAAAATGGGAATAACCACGGTCATCTAAGACCATGCAGGTTAACCAAATAGTTTTGGGCAAACCACGGTTAAATCAACCGGCCCAAATAAAAATCCAACAACAACAACAACTGCAACAATCAAATTATCAAGCGGTTCCACCCCCACAATAGGCACAAAATCAGACACAACTTGCAAAAATGCAACGACATTTTAAGACAAAAAGATATTACACACCAGTACAAGAGCCATATTCATTAGTGTTTTAGAAGTTGTATGCGACAAAACATTTTACATTATCGAAAATGAAACCTGAAGATCCTGACAAACCAAAAACAAAAGGTTACAAAGTGTAGACACCAAAATCCAGCCACTTATACCTTCCTGCCAGCCACGTGTCAGTCATCCATCCTTCCCGCCATTATTTGGCCCAAATCCACACTTTCCCACCATTATTTGGCCCAATTTCACTTTTCCCGCCATTTTTCATCCCCAAATTTATTTAAATTAATATTTATATATATATTTTAATATTTTAATATATTTTAATATATATATAAATAAAGTTTAAGTGATTTAATCTAAGCCGTCCATCCTTCATTTAATCTCATCCGTCCATCCATCTTAATCCGTTTCACAACCTAGATTTATTCTCTACCCTTGGATCCACTTTAATCTTAGCCACACGTTCAAAGTGTCGTTAAAACCCTAAAGTGTGCCCTAAGAGTAGATTATAAATTGAGTCACCTTGATGGCTCAAACCCTATCTATCTCTTCGGCTAAACCTACTTATCTTCCCTATCTAAGTCTGGAGTTGGCTATTGCTGTTAATCCTGAGTCTTCTGAGTCTTCTACGGCCCTAAGTCTGAACTAAACCCTTTCGCCGCATCCATCGCCGTCGCTTGGTCTCGCCGCGTTAACAGGAAAAGGTATAGATTCGTCTAAAGCAAGTAATCTTTCTTTATGTATTAATCTCTTGTTGAATTCTGCATTTGTTTATTTTTATTTCATAAATCTAGGGTTTTAGACTATTTCGAGGGCTCACACGGTGGAGCCCTCTTATTAGTTTCTAACTCTTTGATAATTTTAATGTGTGCGGGATTCTAGTGGTAGATCGATTTGTTGATAGCAGTGCTTAAGCTGGAGTGGTCCGAGCCAAAGGATACAATGAAGCCCACTCATTTGTTGAGGTTAAGGATACATTCTTCGGAGACGCCACCACATTGTGCCAGCTAGGGTTTCGGAGAACCCTAGCACAAATTGTAACTTTGTATCACGAAAAGGGTTACAGGGCCTGTTGTACTTAAAAGGAGTTTCTAAACTCCATTGATTAATAAAAATCATTCATTTTGTACAACTGTTCTGCATTCCTTTATTGTGATTTCTTTATTTCTGTTTGGCGTTGTATCTTTAATCTACAAATGGCGATCACGGTGGGACCCCCTAGGGTTTCATGTTTTTAATACTTGCTTTATTGATCTATTCCTATTTTTGTTTTATTTTGCAGGTTTCGAAAATCGTGAAATTCGTTGTTCCAGTGAACTAGGGTTTCTGAGAGAGGTTCTGAGAAAATACGCCCGACGACGGCGTCCGGAAGTCCGATCCGAAATCGAGAGGTGCGTTTCAGCTAGACTCCCTTGGGCGTTTGAAGCGTGTTTTCGAGAGAAAAGCGTAGGCTTCCGAGGTAAGTGCATTTTTTTTTCGCTGTTAAACTGTACTTTTTACGTTTTTGGTTTTTCTTTTTCTGTTTCTTTTTCGAGATCATTGCTTTAAAATGAACAAAAACTAAGTTATCTGGAAAAGAACAGTTAAGCTGTATATACATTTTTTTGTTACATTTTTAGTTACATTTTTCTGCATTGCATTATTGGTTGTTGCTTGCATAAAAAAAAAAAATTGCATACCTAGATGCATATTAGAATAGCTACGAATTATCTGTTTTAGTTATCTAAGTAGGACTATTGATTGGATGTCAATAGTACTCCTGCCATTGGGTGATTCCGAGCGAGAGAAGTGGACGAACCTTCGGTTGCTCCTTTGATATCGATATCATTGGTAGGCGGGGGTTTTAAACGGTGTACTCCACTTCTTCGAGAGGAAATGGCATATTTTCGGTGGCCTCTTGCTTAGATCATTAGAACTTTTGATTTATAGCTTTGTATGTATACATTAGACAACTAAAACACTTAAAATAAAATTCTTGCATTTCATATTGCATTTAAAAGAGTAATATCTGGATTTCATCACCCGGTATTGCTTGAAGTTTAGTGACGGTGGAATTCATCTCCATCCATTAAACTTACGCCTCGGACACCATAGGTCACCCCAGAGCAAACTTCTTTGGATTTCATCACCGGTAAGAATCTCGTTGTCCTTTCCTAGCCATAGTTTTTACCTTTTTTTGTGAATAATTCAAGATTAGATCACATGCAAAACTCATAAACCGGACACTTAAAATTTACTCGGATTAAGATCGAGAAAATAAGTAATTAACCGCAGGTAAGACACATTAGTTGAAACCTAGGTTGTGATGTTTTCGATAATTTCTTTAGTGTAAATTTATCATTCAAGTTTTGCATTCTTCTTTTCTGAATTTGTTTAGATTTATTGCGTTATGGTCTTAACAAGGAATCAATCTAAAGTGTTAAATCTAAATAATCAAATGAATAATTCACAGAACATCCCCACCACCAACATGACCACTTATCCTAGTGAATTTTAGGCAGGTTCGCCTGCAGGTCTTTCACGTCCTTCTACCATCTATCGCATGGCCATGCCCATGGAGGAAGACAATTCCTGTCATATTACCCACATTGATATGGCCCAAGTGCAAACTCACTTAAGAGATGGCATTGGTTATGTCCTTGAGCCAATCCAAGATTCCCCTATGCAAGATTCTATTTTTAGCGAGGATATTGCATCAACCATACCTTTGGTTTCACTCGGGTCTACACTAACCCTTTTTTGAGGCTAATGTTGTATCTGCTCAGTCGGCTTCATCTCCAACATCTTCCCAGATGCTCAATTGTCCTCCTTTGGAGACAAATGTAGTGTCTTCCCGACCACTTTCTCCTCCATTTACCCCGGTGTACACCAATTCTCTCTATGAGGTTGGTGGAACCTCCTCTAGCCATGACCAATTTCAACCCTCTTCTTCCCAAACCATTTATGGTTTCACCCTACAGGGCACGGTCTCTTGTTTCTTCCCGGTACGCCTACTTGACCACCTTCATTGCCCCTGCTATGCGGTCTCCTGTGACTACCATGGCAGCCTGCCCTCCACCTTCATCCAATCATCCCACCTCCCTTGGGTTAGAAATTAATAAGGTTAGGGAGTACCTCGACAAGTTGCTTCAGCAACAACAGCAACAAAATGCCCAACCACCTATCGTAGTAAATCCTACACCCCAACCAATTTCTACCCAACCAGCTTTTCTTAGCTCGGGCCCCACACAGGTACCCCAATCTTCGGTGGTGTCCATTCCTACCCCACCTTTCTCCCAACCCGGTCCAGTTCATCATTCACCCCAATCACCTTCTTTTCAGTATCATCCATACCAACAACTTGTCCATTCCACACCGCCTAATCCAGGCAATTTCATCCCATCTCATCATTTTTCCACTCCTCCATTGCATCATCATAATCATCAAACGAATCAAAATTTTCATGAAGATTCTCGACTCCATGCTATGCAACAACAGATTGACAACCTTATGCTCAACATGCACGGCTCATCTAGTCGAAACCTACGCTAAGGTCGTTGATCAATCAACCAATTCATCCTTCGGTACCTTCACCGCCATATCCGAGTGATTTCACATTACCGAAGTTTGACAAATTTTGAGGAACCGAGGATCCTCATGAACATGTGAGCTCATTCATGCATGACTGCTTTAGAATCCAAAATAATGACGCTCTTATGCTCGGAACTTTTCCTTAGACATTAGGAGGAGATGTTGTACAATGGTACAATCATTTACCTCACCATAGCATTTATGCTTACGAGCAATTGATTAATCTATTTTTAGAACGATTCTCCCTAAATGTACAAAGGAAAGTCTCATTGTCCGAGCTTATACAAGCTCAAGCAACATGACGATGAGGCTGTTTATGACTTTGGAAACCGTTGGAGGGCTATCATTAATAAATTGCCATTCTCCCTACCAATGGAGGAGTTAACCAAAATGTTCACCCGAGTTGTCTAAAACCTATCTCTTGGTTACTCCAATTACAACAATACGGGACTTTTGAAGAGGCTTTGGCCCAAGCAAGTATCATAGAAGACATTAAAGTCCAAGAGGGTGTTTTAAAACCCCGTAGAAAAGAATGGCAACAAAAGGGCCAACAACGAAATAATAATTATGGCCAAAACAAACAAGCACGAGGCTAGTACGGCCTCAAATGTTAACCAAGTTAATCAAGTGGTGGCGAGCCGGCCCGTAATGGCTCAACAACAACAAGTAATGCAAAGTCAACCGCAACCAATTGCTTATCATGCAGTACCCGCCCCTCCTCAACCGGCTCACAATACTGGGCCAACCATGGAAACTCGACCTTGGCAAACAAATCGTCCCAAGCGACAGTTCACACCTTTAGATGAACCATATGCGATCATATTCAACAAGTTATATAGCACAAATCGAGTTAACTTTACGAGTTTAAACCTTTAGACCCATATAGAAGGGGAAGTATTACAAGGAGTACCTATTTTGTCCTTATCATAGGCAAAATGGACACGATATCAATAATTGTACAGCTTTCAAACATGTGATCCAAGATCTTATTGAGATTGGAGCCATTAAATTGGATAGCCCCTTAGCCCAAC
Source organism: Wollemia nobilis (assembly GCA_028583015.1). Lineage (NCBI taxonomy): Eukaryota > Viridiplantae > Streptophyta > Pinopsida > Araucariales > Araucariaceae > Wollemia > Wollemia nobilis. The sequence goes on along the minus strand of JAQPPZ010002969.1, from coordinate 12,748,830 downwards.
AAAATCAAAATCTTGGTGTATTTCAAACACCCCTTCCACATCGGGAGGAAGCTCCAACAACTTCAGGGGGAGTAACTCGGGTAACTCCTCCTAATCAAGTCAACCATGTACAACAATACCAAGGTTTTGTGGGTACTATTAACGTAGTAACCCGGGGTCAAAGGGCGAACCAACCAAATCGAGGCTGAACCACGGCCACTGTACAAACCCCGGTCCACCTCGGGTAACGGTGACCCAACGACGTGCTAGTACTTCTCAACAACCGCTAAATCATTCTACTCAACGCCAACGACCCATCATGTCATTGAGTAGCCGATTAACTACCGGTTTAAAAATGGCTTACGCCAAGTTATCGATCTATGACCTCATTCAACAATCTCCCCCGCATAGAGAGGCATTAATGGAAATATTAAAGTCAATCGAGCTTCAAACTCAAGATACTAATGCCTTCAACAACTTTGTGGGGAGTATTCAAACATGCATGGAGCCCTCCATCACTTTCTATGATTTTGAAATCAAACCTTTGTCAACAGAAAGTATAGATCCTCCACTTGCATATCATGGCCAAGATCGATCACAAGCCATTCAAGAGAGTCTTAATTGACACCGGTTCCTCAATCAATATCATTACAACATCGGCGTTGAGTCATCTAGAGCTGTCGCCATCCCTTATCACCAAGTCGACTTTTACTCTTAAAGCATTCAATGATGCTTTATCTTCCACGGTTGGCACGGTTATCTTGCCCATTGAGGTAGGGGCCCGAACTTTGCATACCTTGTTTCACATCTTGGAAGGGTCCATGGCATACAATGTATTGCTTGGACGGCCTTGGCTTAGGGAGATGAGATGTGTCCCTTCTATCTTTGCATCAATGTCTGAAGTATGTATATGAGGGACAGGTTCATTGTGTACCTGCCGACATTGAACCCTTCAAACATTGCAACTATGTCTCAAATCCTTATGAGATTGTGTTGCCATCCACTCATCTTTTCTTGACCCCATCTACTTCTTCTATACCATCTTCTTCTAAATCTCCCATTCTCGAGGAGCTACCCATCATATCGCAACCATCTTCCTCTTCCGCTATTCCATCTCATTCACCACTTTCTTCATCTCCTAATCTTCCTTCTTCTTCATCGGTGACCACATGCACATGTGGCCATGACCAATCATCTCTTTCCACGTCATTACCCCCTTCTTCTACACCTTCTTCAACATCACCTATTATTCCTCCATCTTCCCAACCATCACCGGTGATGTTTCACAAGTCGGTGAAGCATCAACCCAACCAAATCCTTCCAATTCTTCTATCCCACATTCTTCTATTCCATCATCTAGTCCATCTCCCTCCCAAGTCAAGGTCCATCTAAGCGATGCGGGTATTGGTGAGTATGCCATCCAAGATGTCCACATCACACCGTTCAATGTGCAAGCAGTTAAAGATTTTGGTCGTCCACATGACCAACATTTATCCATTGGATCGGTTTATAACATGGGTTCTATGCCAAATTCCATTAATTTTGTATATGGGGGAATAGAGTCATCTTCTAGTCCTACCACCATACTAGAACCCAAGCATCCGGTCCCTGCCAATATCGAAAGGATGGAGGGTTTTCCCTCTCGCTATTTCCACGAGACATAATTGGCGGCAATTTGGCCTAGGTCGATACGAGCAAGGGGTAACCGAACGCATCGATATGCCATACCGAGAGACCCATGAGCGTTTTGGTGCGGGCTACCAACCACTTCCATCCCTTTCTTCTTTTGAACAAGCTTTTCAAAGCATTAATCTTAATTCGGAAGAAGAAATCCTCCACCCAGACGAATCCGAAGATGAAGCCTATGAAGAATTTGACGTCATGTCAAATGGTGATGAATCCGAAGAAGAGTCGGCGCCCATTGTTCCCCTCATTGAACAAGGCGAGTTTTATCTCCAATTGTTCCCTCTCCAAGAGGCCATCTTTCGCTTGCTTCTTCCACAAGAACGAGGTGAACCACCCCCTCCGCCACATCCATAAGCCATAATCCAAACTGTATTATATGTATATACTAAAATAGTGGTTTTCACCACTACCAAAAAAAAAAAAAATCAGAAAATTCCCAAAAAAAAAAAAAAGAAATATCAAAATATATAAAAATACTTTATTGCTTTATGTATGTGTGTAATAGTGGTTTTCACCACTACAAAAAAAAAAAAAACTCAAACTAAAAAAAAAAAAAACTGAAAAACTATGTTGTTTTGCATTTCAGGTCTTCACCGGTTTTCCCTTCCATTCCGCCCATCCTTTCTTTCATAAGTCGACAATGAATTTTGAAGACTTATTCACCCAGCTCCATAATCCATATGATCCCGGATAAGCCAATCCCGATCAACCCAAACCTCGATTGACATGGATCGGATTTCATCTCCTCCATCTATTTCGAGTTCATCCTTTTCGAGGAATTGTTAAGGGCTTCCGCCAACTACATTCCTCCTTCACCTCCACATTCACCTTCATCTTCTAAGCCGAGAGGTCTTCCGAGCGGACATAGACGAGAGCAAGGCACGGGAGCTTGATGACATTTTAGATGACATAAATCTGATCCCTACTCCCCATCGGCTTGAGGAAGGTTCCCACATGTCTATTGAAGAAACTATCGATGTAGACCTTAGTACGGACCAAGATGGCACCCAAATTGTGAAGCTGGCTAAAAGTCTATCATCGGAGGAACAAGAGCAAATGATTGCTCTACTCAAGCGGAAGAAGGAGATATTTGCATGGTCTTACAAAGACATGCCAGGCCTAGACCCTAATTTGGTTGTCCATAACCTCACCTTACAAAAAGATGCTAAACCTTGTCAAACAGAAACTTAGGAAAATGCATCCTACCGTGGCCCTCATAGTTAAATCGGAGATTCAGAAACTTCCGGATGTTAAATTTGTCGTCCCGATTGATTATCCTGAGTGGCTTTCTAACATGGTATCCGTTCGCAAGCCTAACGGGGGAATACATGTTTGCACCGATTTTGAAGATCTAAATAAAGCGTGTCCTAAGGATGACTTTCCTCTTCCAAACATTGATACTCTTGTCGATACTTGCTGGTCATGAAATGCTTTCGTTCATGGATGGATTTTCAGGATACAGCAGATTCGAATAAACCACGAAGATCAACACAAAACAGCATTTACCACACCTTGGGGAACTTTTTGTTACGGGGTGATGCCCTTTGGCCTTAAGAACGCAGGGTGCAACCTATCAACGAGCCATGACTTATATTTTCCATGATTATATGCATAAGATTATCGAAGATTATGTGGATGATTTATTGGCAAAATCTAAAACTCGACAAGAGCATTTTGATGTATTGGAAAAAGTTTTTGATAGACTTCTAGAGCATAAAGTAAGGTTGAACCCTAAGAAATGTGTCTTTGGTGTTACCTCGGGCAAACTCCTAGGTTTTATTATCTCTAAACGAGGTATTGAGGTGGACCCAAACAAGGTCAAAGCCATTATGGAAATGTGTCCCCCAACTAATTTGAAGGAGTTGCGTAGTTTGCAAGGAAAGATTAATTCAATCCGTCGCTTTATTGCACAACTTTACGATAAATGTAGGCCATTTTGCCACCTACTACAAAAGGGGTACAATTTTCATGGACGAGATGAGTGTCGAGAAAGCCTTTGATGACATCAAGCGGTGCTTAGCGTCTCCGCCAGTCTTAGCTCCGCCTCGTCCAGGGGTCCCTTTCAATCTTTATATCTCGGCAACGGACTTTGCCTTAGGGACAATGCTTGCACAAAAGAATGAACAAAATCGTGAGCAAGCTGTCTATTATATTAGTCGAACATTGGTAAGCTATGAAACCCGATATGCTTATGTGGAAAAGTTGTGCTTAGCGGTGGTTTTGCCACTAAGAAACTTCGTCATTATATGCTTAGCCATACAACATATGTCATAGCTAGAGAAAACCCTCTGCGTTATATGATGTCTCGCACTTATAATAACACTCGTACCGCTAAATGGATAATGTTGCTTACCGAATTCGATCTTGAATTCATTAGCCAAAAATCTGTTAAAGGTCAAGTTATAGCCGATCAACTTGCGGAAGCTCCACTACCTAGTGATCATCCTTTGATTATTGAGCTCCGAGATGATTCGGTATTTGCTATCCCTTGAACAAGAAGAGGACATCATTCCGGAGGAAGATGTTGACATCACGCTATTCTTTGATGGCTCTAAGTGCGCGAAAGGTCAAGGTGCTTGGAGTTGTGTTTCATACACCTCAAGGGATTCCCATCCCTTTATCATTCAAACTAGACTTCCAATGCACCAATAATACATCGGAGTATGAAGCCTTAATTTTAGGTCTTCAATCAGCCATAGCTATGAGCATTAAGCGTATTCGGATATTTGGGGATTCTCAACTCGTGGTTAAACAAATTACGGGAGAATACCAAGCCAAAGAACCTACCATTAAGCTTTATCATGATGTAGCAATGAAGTTGCTCTCTAAGTTTGATTGGTATGAGATCACTAGTTTGCCTCGTTCGACTAATAGATTTGCGGATGCCATGGCCTCTCTTGGATCATTGATTCCAAAGGACTCCCTTGGAGAGGTACAGCCCCTAATCATTTCCACAATCTCTAAGTCTGCAATTGTCCGTTTTGAGTCTAAGGATGAAAAAGATGTTTGCTTTATCCATTCGGATCCATATGAGCCTTGGTCTAGTGAGATAGTAGCCTTCCTCAAGTTTGGATGTGTTGTAAGAAAAAGGCAGCTCGTTTTGTTCTTTTGGGGGATGTGTTGTATAAACGTGGGTATGATGGAGTACTCCTCCGTTGTCTAGAAGCGGGTGAAACACATAGAGCTATTTTTGAAGCCCATGATGGTACTTGTGGTGGTCATTTTAGTGGAATGGCCATTGCGAAGCGTATTTTACGTATGGGGTATTATTGGCCCACTATGGAACAAGATTGTTGCAAATATGTTAAACAATGTAAAAAGTGTCAAGAACACGCTAATTTAACCCATATACCATCACAAGTTTACAACCCATCCAAAGCCTTTGGCCCTTCTCACAATGGGGTCTCGATTTAATTGGCAAGATTTCACTGCCTCTTCGGGACAGCATACTTTCATCATTACGGCCCTGAATACTTCACAAAGTGGGTTGAAGCTATTCCTCTAGCCGGTCTGACGGGTCCTAGAATTGTGGAGTTTATACTTCACCATATCATTTGTCGTTTTGGTATTCCCTCTAAAATAATTTCCGATAACGGCAAGTCTTTTAAGAATAAGGATGTTCGAGCTCTTTGCGAAAAGTATAATATCCAACATAGTTTCTCAACTCCTTACTACCCACAAGCCAATGGACAAGCTGAAGCTTCCAATAAGACCATAATTGCTATTCTTAAGAAACTTGTTAAAGAAAATCATAAAGATTGGCATACACAAATCCCCTTGGCATTATGGGCTTACAGAACAAGCATCGGAACTCCCATTGGGGCAACGCCATTTTCTTTGGTCTATGGAGCTGAAGCAATCATGCCTCTTGAGCTCGAGATCCCTTCCTTGCGAATTTCTTTGCGGGAATTTATCGATGATGATCCTGCTAGACAAGCACGTCTTGATCAACTCACACTCATAGATGAAAAACGAATCAATGCTTTAGAGCATTTGCGAGTTTATCAAGACCGATTGAAACGTGCTTACAATGCCAAAGTTCATCTAAGAGAATTTCAAGTAGGGGATCTTGTCCTTAAAGAGAATCAACAAAACACCAATGCATTGCCGCATCTTCGAGATAAATTCGCGGCTAATTGGTTAGGTCCATATATAGTCCTTTGAAAGAGTGGGTAATGGAACTTATAGACTTGCCGAGTTTAGAGGGAGAGGAAGAACCCGAACCACTTAATGTTATACACTTGAGGGCATTCTACGCATAGTTTGAATTTTATATGTACATATATACATGGCTTGTACAACAAAAAAAAAAAAAAAACAAATAAAATAAAAAGAATTTGCATTTCATTGTTAGTTGCATACATCTCATTCAAAAACATTGCATTTCATGTGCATACATCTCATTGAAAACCATAACATTTCATTTTCAGCCATAGTTGCATATCATGTTAGAGACCATTCTATCTTTTGGATATAAAATTTGGTCAAGCAAAAGTCATGTTGCCTTAATCGGGGGCACCTTCATAAAATCCATCAAACCGAATTGTCATTCGTACACCCATTTTCCATTTGCACATATTTACATTGCCAAAATGTTTTCGAGTCACTCGACCATTCCTAGTGTTTTAAGCAAACTTCGAAATGCATGTCAAAGTTCTCTAGGGCCATATCACAAATTACACTAAATAAAATCTTGAGTATTGGGAAATGATTTCAAAAGCGGTCTTGAACCTATCACATTTTCACATCTTAAAAACATCTTGTGTCAAAGAGAGATAACACCATCCTTGGGTTGTGCCTTGAAGTGAAAAGGGTAATCCTCGTTTGTCCTATCATGCAAACATAGTCCATAAAACAGTGGTTCTTACCACTATCACAAGCAATTACAAAATATAAATATAAAAAAGTAGTAAGGATAGGGTAAAATTCTCATCATACTTCGGTTGAGAATCCGATTCCCCAAAGCTCTAAGGAAATGAACATTTTTCACACACCATTGATCCCAAATAAGTTGTAAGGATCGTACTACTTGTCCAATCAGACGGATAGGTAGTCATCCCAAAGGCTTACAAAGGTCAAAAACAACATGGACTATGGAGTTAACCTTCACCGGGGCTATAGACGCTTGGCGGCGGTGGAGTATACTCATTGCGTGGCGACATGTCTCTCCTCAAAAGAGACCTCCGAATGCTCATACGGACAAACTAGCTTCGGGGTCTTCTCCATAATGAGGTTACCTAATTTATGCAAGATGAGGTTAATGAACACACTTGCACACACACGAGTTTTTGATTGCCTAGAGTCACTACCATGCTTCCGATTTGGTTAATGAACTCGCATGCACACACATTTGGTCCTAGTTGAATTAGGCGGTGTTAGTAAGTTTGTTTGATACCACTAGCATGTTTGAGTCTTTGTAAAGCAGTCTTCCATATCAACCTCCATATCACCCTCCATATCTTCTTCCATATTCATGTCATTCCATACGTCATCCATTCACAAGCCACCAAGTTCGGTGCCCCTGATTAAACAATTATGATAACGAGTTCGCTAAATCTAACTATCTAAAAGTATGAGTGCTTCTTAGTGCATATTTCATTTACTTAGTCTATTAAACGCATTAATCATCTATAAGTTTGCATTCCATTCCATCACATATGCATCAAAAACATTAAAACATATAAAAACATGCATCACAAAAACATAGGCATTCACACAAAAGAGAGTAAAACACCAAATAAATAAAAGCCATGTATATATATATAGTATAAAGGTCAAACTGTACAATGAATGCCAAAAGGCTACAATATACAATAGAGCACCAAGGCTCATAAAGAGTGCATCTAAGCACTAAGCTAACCATCAAAAGAGGACCCCTGAGACCTAGTAGGAGCCCTAGACCTAGTGGTGTGCCTAGACTCACTACGCCTAGAGAGAGAGGAGGATGGAGGATCAGGCAACACAATGTGATGCCTAAACAATGTGTCCTCCAGAGCCTCAATGTAACGAGTCCTAGACCTAAGCCTAGCTATGTCTATCCCGTGTCGTCGCTCCCGCTCCGCTAGCTCTGCAGGAGTCTCGTCACCCTGTCATCCTGGGGCACCCTGGTCGCTCCATCCAAGTCCACCTATAGCTGGGCCATCCTCTCCTCCTGAGCAGCTAACAGGGCATCCCGCTCTGCCACCTGCTGCTCCAGCTGAGCTATCCTCTCGTCTCGGGCAGCTAGCATAGCATCGCGCTCCGCTATCTGCTGCTGTAGCTGCGCCAGCTCGTTCTCGTGCCCGCTAGGGGGTACCTCCCTAGCCTCTCCTAGGCCCTCTCCGCCATCCTCCCCGTCATCTCCGCTCCTCGGAGCCTACCGTGCCATCTTCCCCTTTCGCCTTCGACTATCAAATCGAAGGCGGGGACCCTCCCTACGCTTGGGAACCTCCGCGGTTCCCTCGCCCTCTCCGGCCCCAGCCTCAGGCTCTCCGGCTCTACCAGCCACCAATGGTGGCTCCCACCTCGGCTCTGCGGCCATCCATCTGCATACTCCGCTGTCACCCCGACGTCGTCCATGTCGGGGATCTCCATGTCCTCATCGTCCTCTGTCGCCTCCCTCCACGGCTCGGCACACGGCAAATCCCCCTACGATCTGTGCCTCCGGTAGCGCACTTGGCTCATCGGGGACATCCTGCCTCAATCCGACCTGGCGGAGTACTCGAGACATCTATATGTACTTCACCTCATCGTGGATCCGCCCTACTACCCATCTAGCCTGTCGCACCCGTCTCAGGTGCTCTCCATCCCCGATCCACCTCGCCTCCCACCGGGGCCTCCAAATGACTTGGGCATCCGCTCAAGTCTGCCCATAGTCTCCTATACCATTGCCCCGATCTCACGGGGCGGCTCGGTTGTCTCTCCTCCACCACTGGCCATCTCCTACCATAAGCCTGGCTCACGTCCCAGTGAGCCCATGGCAACCCCTCCGGTCGGGCCACTCTGAAGTGCTCCCAGCCCCAGCACTGGAGCACCACACTGCAACCCAGGCCCTTTCGGCCCCGTCTCCGAACCTCATACAACTCCCGGTACACCTGCGCCAATAAAGCGGGCGCCCAGGCATACACTACCCTATTAGTGAGCATCTCGCTCACTACACCCATCAGGTTCCATGGGAACCTACACCGATGTTGTTCGGGGCCACAATGTTGGCCAACACGAACATCGTCAGAGCCTCCACCGCTCCCAACTCCTTGGCCGTATACATGGCCAAGTATGGGATCCCCCGCTCTCCGTCCGGATCTCCCTCCAGTCATCCCCAAACACCTTGGCCATCTCCGTGGCCCTATCTCGTCCAACCTCCACCCGCGCCCCCTCCACGGGCACCTTGAGGATGCGGTATACATCCTCAAGCGTCACCGTCATCTCTCCAGTCGGGAGGCTGGAACGTCCCCCGATCTCGGATCCCACCTCTCGGCCAAAGCCGAGAGGTACCCCTCATCCGCCTGAACTACCTCCAACCGGGCTGCCTCCGCTAGCCCCACTTCCTCCAATATCTCCCAGTCTGCCTGGGACAACGACCTCCTCATCCCCGGAATGATAGGGGAGAATCGGTGTCGTGCCTCTAACACCCTAAGTTTGCAAAACAACAAAACAAAAATTTGTTACAAATTTTTCAAAAAAAAAAAAAACACATAATAAGTACTTGCTTAAATGAACAAATACCTCGGTGGCTGCAACTGGCGCGTCCGCTCCCATCTCCGCCATAGCTCCCGCGTGCTTCACTCTCCCACACAACCTTTCACTCCACTCCCTCAGACGCACTTCTCTTAAGCTCGAACGCACAAATGAGCGAAATTCTCGCTGAAACTGTTTAAATAGCTGATTTTGGTGCCCTGAAACGCAGTAGGGCATTTCATGGCGGATTCAGACGCAATCCTGCGTCTGCAGAGCGCCTAAACACCGACGGGCGTCTCTGCCAACCACAAACGCGAGACCGGCGTTTGGTGTCGGTATTGAATAAAGGAACAAAACTTACAAAATTGAAGCTTACCTCCTCCAAATTTCATCAAATTGCATTCATCCATTCTTCTTATCATAATAAAACATTTTGTGAAGGTTACAATGAGTTTTGGACACAAATTTTGTCATTTCGCTCAAAAAGCGCATCATTCATCATTGTTTTACAAATTGGGTTAAAAATATTCAAAACCTTCACAAAATTAACCACATTCATCAATTCTGATCTATCGTCAATTTCATTCTTCTTTCATCATGCATATTTTTGCCAAATCAAATTAAAGTAAACCTCGTATCTAGTGGTATATTCTATCACCTTGGCGATTGCAGCGATTTGAATCCATGCAATTCGGTAAGAGGATTAAACCACCATAAGGACACTTACCATTTATCATCATCAATTATTTCTTTGTTTGAAAATTGGAAATCAATTTTGGGTATTCTACTTTTCAAGTGACCTCATACCAAGATTAATTTGCTCAACGAGTTGTCATTGATGGCCTAGTTCATGGGGCCTTAAACATGGACAATCTTTCATATCGTCATTATTTTAAGTCTTGCTAGAGATTGTGGCTACCTAGGTTGATTGGTTCCGACCGAGGAATTATCCATACAGTCACTAGGAGCATCTCCGAGTTACGGACTCTTTCATGCATCTTTCATCTCTGCATATCAATGGCGCCAACAAGGCAATTTCATCAACAGGTATGGATTCACACACGGGAGTTGGGGCATCCGTTATCAATTTCTAATTTTCCTATAGTGGAATTCATCTTACATGATCATGGAATTTACAGTTTGGCAAAAATCCCTTTATAACCGTTGGGGCAGAAAACGGTCCATCTTTCACATCACTCATATCGTCTTCAATCATATTCTTTTATGGTTTGTACACCAACCCCTTTTCTATTGGGACATAAACAGATGGTGCATGCACCAACCCTTTTTTTCACCGTTGGGGCAAAAAATGGTTCATTATCTTCGAATTTCTTCCAATTGGCTTGTGAGAACCATTCTCGCTCGCCAATTGAGGGGGTAAGCTGAAAAATTTTAAATATTCTTTTATTCTTTGGTCTTCAAAGTTGTGCTTTAGTCTTGAGAGAGAGTTGCGTCTGATCCGACTTTTCGGGTGTCTTAAGTTTTTGTGCTACATTGTGTCTTCACACAAAGCGGCTCAAAAGAGGGGCATCTGTAGACACCAAAATCCAGCCACTTGTAAGTCATCTATACCTTCCCCGACCACGTGTCGAGGTCATCCATCCTTCCCGCCATTATTTGGCCCAAATCCACACTTTCCCACCATTATTTGGCCCAATTTCACTTTTCCCGCCATTTTCATCCCCAAATTTATTTAAATTAATATTTATATATATATTTTAATATATTTTAATATATATATAAATAAAGTTTAAGTGATTTAATCTGAGGCGTCCATCCTTCATTTAATCTCATCCGTCCATCCATCTTAATCCGTTTCACAACCTAGATTTATTCTCTACCCTTGGATCCACTTTAATCTTAGCCACACGTTCAAAGTGTCGTTAAAACCCTAAAGTGTGCCCTAAGAGTAGATTATAAATTGAGTCACCTTGATGGCTCAAACCCTATCTATCTCTTCGGCTAAACCTACTTATCTTCCCTATCTAAGTTTGGAGTTGGCTATTGCTGTTAATCCTGAGTCTTCTGAGTCTTCTACGGCCCTAAGTCTGAACTAAACCCTTTCGTCGCATCCATCGCCGTCGCTTGGTCTCGTCGCGTTAACAGGAAAAGGTATAGATTCGTCTAAAGCAAGTAATCTTTCTTTATGTATTAATCTGTTGTTGAATTCTGCATTCTGTTTATTTTTATTTCATAAATCTAGGGTTTTAGATCGTTTACGAGGGCTCACACAGTGGAGCCCTCTTATTAGTTTCTAACTCTTTGATAATTTTAATGTGTGCAGGATTCTAGTGGTAGATCTGATTTGTTGATAGCAGCTGCTTAAGCTGGAGTGGTCCGAGCCAAAGGATACAACGAAGCCCACTCATTCTGTTGAGGTTAAGGATACATTCTTCGGAGACGCCACCACATTGTGCCAGCTAGGGTTTCGGAGAACCCTAGCACAAATTGTAACTTTGTATCACGAAAAGGGTTACAGGCCCTGTTGTACTTAAAAGGAGTTTCTAAACTCCATTGATTAATAAAAATCATTCATTTTGTACAACTATTCTGCATTCCTTTATTGTGATTTCTTTATTTCTGTTTGGCGTTGTATCTTTAATCTACAAATACCAGGCGGTGGCGATGGATGCGGCGAAAGGGTTTAGTTCGTCTAAAGCAAGTAATCTTTCTTTATGTATTAATCTGCTATTGAATTCTGCATTCTGTTTATTTTTATTTCATAAATCTAGGGTTTTAGATCCTTCGAGGGCTCACACAGTGGAGCCCTCTTATTAGTTTCTAACTCTTTGATAATTTTAATGTGTGCAGGATTCTAGTGGTAGATCTGATTTGTTGATAGCAGCTGCTTAAGCTGGAGTGGTCCGAGCCAAAGGATACAACGAAGCCCACTCATTCTATTGAGGTTAAGGATACATTCTTCGGAGATGCCACCACATTGTGCCAGCTAGGGTTTCGGAGAACCCTAGCACAAATTGTAACTTTGTATCACAAAAAGGGTTACAGGCCCTGTTGTACTTAAAAGGAGTTTCTAAACTCCATTGATTAATAAAAATCATTCATTTTGTATAGCTGTTCTGCATTCCTTTATTATGATTTCTTTATTTCTGTTTGGCGTTGTATCTTTAATCTACACAAAGAACACCTCTTTTGCATCTATCATAGACAAAGAGGACATGATATCGAAGGTTGTCATGGATTTAAAGGAATTGTGCAAGATTTATTGGAAGCGGGTACAATCAAAGTTGACAATCCACTAGCCCAAAACAATCAAAACCTAGGCATCTATCAGACACCTTTGCCACATCGAGAGGCAAATCAACAATCGACGGGAGCATCAACTTCTACAGTTCCTCCCAACCAGGTTAATTATGTGTCTCAACTACCGCAAGGTTTTGTAGGAGCTATTAGCATAGTTACCCATGGACAGAGGTAAGCTAATCGCACAACACAGGCTCCAAAAACACAACCAACAAATGTGCCCATACAACTTGGACCAAGCATTCCACCACCACCTTTCCACAATCGCCCAGTTGTTACTTTGAACAACCGGTTAACACAAAGTTTGAAAATGGCTTCAGCAAAATTGTCAATATATGAGCTAATACAACAATCAACACCTCATAGGGAAGCATTGATGGAAATTTTAAAGTCTATCCAAGTTCAGTCAGAAGACCCCAATGCATTCAATTCCTTTGTAGGGAGTGTGCAAAAGTGTATGGAACCCTCGATAGTATTTTATGACTTTGAGGAAAAACAAATCTCAACAGATTCACCTGATCCACCACTGCACATAGTAGCTCACATTGACAGGAAACCATTCAAGAGAGTGCTTATTGATATTGGTTCCTCAATCAACCTCATCACCACACCTACAATGATGAAGCTCAACATCCCATCATCTCACATCACAACATCCACATTCACCCTTAGGGCTTTTAATGATGCTTTATGCTCAACTATGGGGAATGTTGTTCTTCCTGTCACCGTGGGGGTGAAAACAATACATGTTCTCTTCCACATCTTGGAAGGAGAAATGCAATACAACATACTTCTTGGATGCCCTTGGATTAGGGAAATGAAGTGTGTGCCTTCAACATTGCATCAATGCTTAAAATATGTACATGAAGGCAAAGTGCATTGCATACCAACTGACACAAAACCTTTCAAATACTACAACTTTATTTCAAACCCATATGAGCCCTTGCTTCCATCAACACACCTAACTATCCAACCACTAGCCATTAGGACCATTCCATCTAGTAGCACATCCTCAAAAGCACCCATTCAAGAAGAATTGCCTATAGTTGACCCAACTTTTGCATCCAAAAGTGTTAGCTCAATGCACCCTTCAAACACTACATTTCATTTTCAAGTCGCACCTACCCATCCTGCTAACCAATCACCAACTCCATCTAGTAAACTTCCAGATCCACAACAACCATTCACATTCACAGCACAACCCACACCATCCATCACTACATCACAATCATTAGAACCCGTAGTCTCACAAATAGGGCCACCTATTAGAGATAATCCACCACCGCCAGTGGAGCCACAAGCTAATGTACAAGAACCCTCTTCATCCACCGAGCCATTAGCCTCCCAACCATCTAGAGTTGTAGTACATCTCGCCAATCCAGGCATTGGTGAGTACATTATTGAAAGTGTCACAGTTACACCACCCATTGAGTCAATCAGGGATTATGGTCACCCTCGCGACCCACCTTTAGCTATAGGTGATATATATAGAATGGGTTCTCAAAAAAATGCAATCAATTTCATATATGGAGGGGTGGATTCTTCATCGGATCCACCTCCTCAAAATGACAACTCTTTACAAGAGTTTAATGAAAACATTGATTATCTATCGAACCCAAGTTTCCCAGTGAGATATTTTTGAAGGGTTAATTGGCAAGGATACGGACTTGGAAGACATGAACAAGGTCCTCACCACATTATTGAACCAGAATATAGAGAGCCAAGTAACCGCTCCGGTCTAGGCTATAAACCTTCCATCGCAAGCTCTTCGCTTAATCAAGCTTTCCAAGAACTTGACATAGAATGCGAAGAAGAGGAAGAAAAGAGCGATGAGGAAGATGAACCTAATGATGAGGATGAACAAATAGATGGTGGGTACCAAATCTACACTTTTTACCCTCAAGAGCAAGCCTTACAACAAGAGCCAGAAGATCCCATAGAGATGACCTACCTTAGGCCAGATGATACGCCACTGGTATTGGGACCTCACACAAATGCTAATGGTTTTTGGATGAGTGACGATGATGAAGAGGACGAAACTGAAATGATATTCATGAATCATATGCGTGAAATGCAAGCTAGAAGAATGATACAAGCAGAGGCACATCCTGAATGGCTTAATCAAGAAGAAGAAGAGCCTCAAGAGGAGATAATATATGGAGAAACTATACAAAGAGATGACTGGTATCAAAAGAAATTCCCAATAGACCGCACTCTTTTTTGGCTAAACAAAGAGCGTGAGGGTCCTGAACCAGAACCTCCTCCATCACATTGGCATCACATACAACACAACCAATCACACACATTAGGTCAGTTGCAACCTAGAGAAGATGAGTCATCAATTCTCGAATCGCAGCCACCTCATTTCCATCAAGTCAACATGATTTCTGTTGATTTGCTCACCCCACTCCGCAATCCATATGATGAGACAAACCCGATCCATATCGACACTAGTCTCATAGCCATGGACAGGATTTCATCCCCGCCATCCACTATCGAGTTTATCCTGTCCGAAGAGTTGTTGCATGCTTCAAACGCATATATTCCACAACAACCTTCATCATCAAACAATTCAGTTTTTCAAACCGAGATAGAGGGGGAAACCCCAGAAACATTTGAAAATGTGGCGGATGATATCCACCTCATCCCAACTCCACATCAGTTAGAAGAAGGTTCTCACATGCTAATTGAAGAATCTATAGATGTGAACCTTAGTCAAGATGCGGACAATCCCCAAATTGTCAAAATTGCAAAATATTTATCCATAGAAGAAAAAGAATGCATAATAAACATGCTAATGAAAAATAAAGAAGTGTTCGCATGGTCATACAAAGACATGCCTGGTTTAGATCCAGACCTGGTAGTCCACAACCTTACACTGGCACATGATGCAAAGCCTTTCAAACAAAAGCTTAGGAAAGTTCATCCAACAATCACATTAATTGTGAAAGAAGAGCTGCAAAAGTTGTTGGATGTGCACTTCATAGTACCAATTGATTACCCATAATGGCTTTCAAATATGGTGCCCGTTCGCAAACCGAACGGAGGGATACGCGTATGCACTGATTTTTGAGACTTAAACAAAGCGTGTCCCAAAGATGATTTTCCTTTGCCTAATATCGATCAACTAGTAGATTCCTGCGCTGGTCATGAAATGCTTTCCTTAATGGATGGTTTCTCGGGATACAACCAAATTTGAATTAATCCCGAAGACCAACACAAGATGACATTTACAACACCCTGGGGGACATTCTGTTATAGAGTGATGCCTTTTGGACTTAAGAATGCAGGAGCAACATATCAACGAGCTATGACGTACATATTTCATGATTATATGCATAAGATCATCGAGGATTACGTAGATGATTTGATTGCTAAATCAAAGACACGTCTTGAGCACATCGATGTACTAGAAAAAGCGTTTGATCGATTGATAGAACACAAAGTAAGGCTAAATCCTAAGAAGTGTGTATTCGGAGTCACATCAGGAAAACTTCTAGGATTCATTGTCTCCAAGCGAGGCATTGAAGTGGATCCAGGTAAGGTAAAAGCAATATTAGAAATGCCACCTCCCAAAACATTGAAAGAGTTGCGTAGTTTACAAGGAAAGATCCAATCTATCCGATGATTCATCGCACAACTCTCAGATAAATGCAGGCCTTTCAATCGCCTGTTACAAAAGGGAGTGACATTTTCATGGACAACTGAATGTCAAGAAGCATTTGATGACATAAAGAAGTATCTGGCATCACCACCAGTTCTTACACCACCTAGATCAGGAATCCCTTTTCACCTATACATTTCTGCAACAGATTTTGCACTAGGTACCATGCTTGCACAAAAGAACGAAAAACATAAGGAGCAAGCAATTTACTATATTAGCCGAACACTGGTAAGTTACGAAACAAGATATGCTTATGTCAAAAAGTTATGCTTAGCAGTGGTTTTCGCCACTAAGAAACTTAGACATTACATGCTAAGCAATACTACCTATGTCATAGCTAGAGAAAATCCTCTACGATACATGATGACTCGCACATACAACAACACCCGAACTGCTAAATGGATAATGCTTTTAACCGAATTCGATCTCGAATTCGTAAGTCAAAAATCCATAAAAGGTCAAGTGATAGCTGATCAATTAGCGGAAGCTCCACTACATAATGATAAACCATTAATAATTGAGCTTCCAGATGATTCAGTATTTTCTATCACAGAACAAGAGGAATTAGTTTCTCCTGAGGAAGAAGCAGACATGACCATGTTCTTTGATGGGTCTAAATGCGAAAAAGGACAAGGTGCGGGAGTCATGTTTTATACACCCGAAGGAATACCAATTCCTTTATCATTCAAACTCGACTTCACATGCACCAATAATAATGCAGAGTATGAAGCCTTAATCTTAGGTCTTCAATCAGCTATAGCAATGGGCATAAAAAGACTAAGCATTTTTGGGGATTCTCAACTAGTTGTATACCAAGTAAAAGGAGAATACCAATGTAAAGAACCAGTCTTAAAGAAATACCATGAAGTAGCAATAAGGTTGCTAGAAAAATTTGACTGGTATGAAATTAGTAATTTACCACGATCGACAAATAGATTTGCGGATGCAATGGCTTCTTTAGGATCTCTCATCCCTAAGAATGAACATGGAGAAGTACAACCGCTAATCATAACAACAATGTCAAAATCATCAATTCAAAAGGCAGAACCTACAGGTGAGAAGAATGTTTGCTTGGTACATGTTGAACCTTACAATTCTTACCTTGATGAGATAAGAGACTTTCTCAAGTCTGGAATACTCCCAGTAGAAATGACACGAACTACAAAAAGAACATTCAAACAAAAAGCAATTCATTTTACTCTACTAGGGGATGTATTATACAAACGTGGGTATGATGGAATATTATTACGATGTTTAGATCCGATCGAAGCAGAACGAGCAATAATAGAAGCCCACGATGGTACTTGCGGTGGCCACTTCAGTGGAATGGCCATTGCAAAGAGAATACTATGCATGGGATACTATTGGCCGACCATGGAAAATGACTATTGCAAATATGTCAAAAGGTGTCAAAAGTGCCAATATCATGCAAATTTGACTCATGTACCATCGCACGCATTACAACCCATTCAAAGTCTTTGGCCCTTTTCACAATGGGGTCTCGATTTGATTGGTAAAATATCACCTGCTTCATCAGGACAACATAAGTTCATCATAACTGCGACAGAATATTTCACAAAATGGGTAGAAGCAATTCCAATGACCACTACGATTGGACCTC
This sequence comes from Wollemia nobilis, assembly GCA_028583015.1. Lineage (NCBI taxonomy): Eukaryota > Viridiplantae > Streptophyta > Pinopsida > Araucariales > Araucariaceae > Wollemia > Wollemia nobilis. Next base: position 12,730,963 of record JAQPPZ010002969.1, on the reverse strand, counting down.
GAATAGCGGAGTTTATACTTCAACATATTATCTATCATTTTGGAATACCCTCAAAAATAATTTTTGATAATGGGAAGTCATTTAAGAATAAGGATGTTAGAGCATTGTGCAACAAATTCAAAATTCAACACGGTTTCTCCACACCTTATTACCCACAAGCAAATGGGCAAGCTGAAGCAACCAACAAAACAATGGTATCTATTCTCAAGAAAATGGTCAAAGAAAATCATCGAGATTGGCATACTCAACTTCCTTTGGCATTATGGGCTTACAGAACAAGCATCAGAATGCCAACGGGAGCGACACCATTTTCACTAGTTTACGGTGTTGAAGCTATATTACCTTTAGAGCTCGAGATACCTTCCTTGCGAATAGCATTACAGGAATTCATGGATGATGAAACAACTAGACAAGCACGTCTTGACCAATTGACACTTATTGATGAAAAACGTATCAATGCCTTAGATCACTTATGAGTATATCAAGACAGAATTAAACGTGCTTATAACGCAAAAGTCCATCCTCACGAATTTCAAGTGGGGGACCTAGTGCTCAAAGAAAATCAACAAAATACCAATGCATTGCCACACTTAAGAGATAAATTTATGGCTAATTGGTTAGGCCCGTACATTGTAAAGCATAAATTGGGACCAGGAACATATAGACTTGCCAACTTGGAAGGAGAATTGGAGCCAGAACCACTAAACATAATGCACCTAAAGGTATTTTATGCATGAAACGACTTGCAATATATGTATATATATGTACATGGCTTAAAAAAAAAAAAAAGAAGAATTTTTATTTCCAGAATTTCTTTACATTGTAAATATAAATGTCTATCTAGCACTTAGCATGTTGCATTTGCATATTACAAAAAAAAAAATCTAGTGCATTAAATAGGCATATCACATGCATATAGCAACATTAGAATAAACACATAATTGCATCCATCCCATCCCATGTTCAGTGATCTTTCATAGTGGTGATGATACGACCAAGTAAAAACAAGTTCCAAAGAATTGGGGATACCCAACTAAGACTCTTCGCAAGTCAACAAAGTTCATACTCACCCATGTTTTACTATATCATAAATCAAATTTTCAATCACTCAAAAATGTCTAGTGAAAAACCACAAATCATAATATGTCCAATTTTCTTTAGGACCAAAGCACTTATGACACATTAAGAAAGTCTTGAGTATGGTAGATTGACCCCGAAGCAATCTTGAACCAAAAACACTTTACAAATTTAAAAACATTTTGAGTAAGAAAAGATAATGCCAACTTGGGTACAACCTTGAAGCGAAAAGGAAATATTCCCCGCTTGTCCCATTACGCAACATAGTCCAAATCAAAAAGGTGGTTTTCACCACCATCACAACAATCCAAATAATTAAATTAAAAAAGGTAGACAATAAGGATAGGATCACATTCTCATCACACTTCGGTTGAGAATCCGATTCCCCAAACTCTATCATGATAAATACTATACACACACCACAGATCACAAAAGCAAGAAGGATCGTACTACATTCCCCTCAGAAAGTTATGTAGTCATCCCCAAAGCTCGAAGATCGAATCATTGGACTATGGAGCGAACCTCCACCGGAGCTATAGACGCTTGACTGGCAGTGGAGTAAACTCATGCAGGGCGACACGTCTTTCTCCAAAGAGAAAAGACCTCTGACCGCACATACGGATAAGCTAGCTAATTGGTAAACCCAAACAGGTACCGTCCAATTTTACTCATCATGAGTTAATGAACTTCACATACACATGCATTGATTCTTGATTGCTTAGGGCCATTCCCAAACCAAAGATTCAGAAAATGAACTCCACTTGCACACACCTTGGTCCTAAAGAAGGTTAGACGAACATTGAGAAAATGGTTAAAATCACTAGACTGTTTGAGTCTTTGAAAATCCTCCAATGTTATATATCAAAAACCATACCAAATATCATATCATTATCACATGTTCTACATTATCACATACATACACCCACCATACACCAAACGCGAAGAGTCATCAAGTTGGATACCCCCAATTGCAAAAATGAACAAGTAATGGTCAACTACTCTAAGCTATAAAAGATTACAAAAACATCATGCATATCATCATATAGTTAAATGAAAAAACATAAGCTGCATATTACATGTTAGTTACATTCATTTATCATAGCACAAATATAAAATGTGAACATTGCACACATATGCACAAGCAAAGCATATATAAAAAGCATCATAATAAACATTAACACATGAGATAACCAAAATACAAAGCCATGTATATATATGTATAAATATGAAAGTCCCAAAGGTACAAAATGCCCGTAGGTTGTATACATCGAAGCACTAAGGCTCATAGCAAAAAAATAAAAAGCAAAATACAAAAAGAGAAGCGACAAGTCACACTAGCTAGTACTAGTAGGATCCCTCTAAGGACCTTGAGTTGTAGAAGCACCATGAGAACTCGATGAACGATGAGTCCTGCGACTCCTATCAGTCCCTCGAGTAGCAATAGTGGTTGATGAAGAAGGAGGAATAAGCAAAGGAATCTGACGCTCGTGCAGAATGTTCTCCAACATCTCTATATAAATAGCCTACTTGCATAGGCTCCTCAAGTCAGCACCCTCACGAGCAACCCATTGAGAAATCTCTGCTCGTAAAGCAAAAATAGTAGTCGTAGTGTCACCTCCATCGGACCCTACCTGTAGTCGAGTCAGCTCACCCTCTAGCCGAGTGACCTCACCTCCGAGCCTAGAAATCTCTAAGTCCTTTGCAGTGAGAGCATCATTGCTAGGCCCATCATGCATCCTGTCCACCTCACCTTGGAGGTGAGTCACCTCACCCTGGTACCATGCCAACTCGCCCTTCAGACGAGTAACCTCTAAACCTAGGCTATCATGCTCAACCTGTAACATGTCCCAATCCTCCTCAGTCCATCGAGGAGGAGCATCCTCATCACCAACACCCCCATCACCACCATCACCACCATCGCCACTAGCCTCCTCAGGCTATGAAAAATTGGTACCCATATCAGCTCTCGAAGAGCTACCTCATCGGTGCTTCATCGACCAAGGAACCCAACCTCCAGCATCTGCATCATCACCACTCCCATCATCATCTACGATGACACTAGGAGTCCAAAGAGGTTGACTCGCAAACCATGCATCATACTCAGCGGTGGTACCCACATCATCCAAGTCAAGCACCTCCAAGTCAAGGTCGTTAGAAGGATCATCGACTCACCAAAAATTAGGAGCAACAGGTAGCCCTAGCTCGTCACCCCGTCGCCTGTAGGTAACAGGCGCATCAGGAACATCCTGAACAAACCCAAACTGATGTTGCACTCATGAGAACTGAATGAACTCCATATCCCTAAGATGAGCGCCAACAACCCATCGTCCCCGCTTGATACGACGAAGCTCTGTTGCATCCGTCACCCAATCCAGACCTCTCCAAGGATGCCAACTCATCAAGTCTCTAGTCAGAGAACTCAGGATATCTCTGTACTCTGAAGTGCTCACTGTTGATCGACTAACCTCCTCACTGAGTACCCATCTGTATGCACGAGGAGAAGTGGCATCCACACCACAAGGTAAACCAATAGGGCGACCAATGATAATATGCTCCCAACACCAAATCTGGAGCAACAAACTACAACCTAGGCCCTTACGCCCCTACCTCTTCACCTCATATAGCTCACTGTAAACCTCGCAGAGAAGAGCGGGAGCCCAGGCCAACCGACGAGGATCAACTATCAGATCGAGAATAATAGGCACCTGGTTCCACGGGATCCTCGATCCCATGGAATTGGGCAACAACATGTTGCTCAATATGTACATCATGAAAATCGGTAATGCACCCAAGCTACCAGCTGTGTAAAGATCCAAATAGGCAATGTCGCCCCTACAATCTACGTCCCACATCTCACCAAACAAAGGGAATAGAGCCTCCTTCTTGTCGAGGCCAACCCGAACAATAGGACCCTCGATAGGAACGTGGAATATATGGTAGATATCCTCGAGGGTGATAGTCAGCTCCCTTGTCGGGAGCTAAAATGTACCTCTGTCTGGATCCCAATGCTCAACAAGCATCGAAATAAGATCCTCATCAGCTCGGACGGTGCCTAACCACCCACAACCGTCTAGACCAACGGTCTACAGCAGAGTCCAGTCGTCATCAGAAAGTGCTTTCGCACTTTTCGAATAGTCCTCGGCCACCTATGCCGAGCATCAAGAAGCTTAACCTGAAAAGCAAACAAATTAAAATTAGCAAAACATACTAGAAATAAGCAAAAACAAAACAAAATTTTTTACCTACTCATGGTAATAAAAAAAAAAAAATTTTTTACCTACTCATGGTAATAAAAAACAAAAAAATTTTTACCTACTCATGGTAATAAAAAAAAACAATTTTTTTTATAAAAAAAATTTACCTACTCATGGTAATAAAAAACAAAAAAAATTTTTTTTTTTACCTACTCATGGTAATAAAAAACAAAACGAAAATTTTTTTTTTACCTACTCATGGTAATAAAAAACAAAATTTTTTTACTACTATGGTAATAAAAAAAAAAATGAAAAATTTTTTTTACCTACTCATGGTAATAAAAAAAAAAAATTTTTTTACCTACTCATGGTAATAAAAAACAAAACAAATTTTTTTTTACCTACTCATGGTAATAAAAAAAAAATTTTAAAAAAAAAACATACCATAAAAAAAAAATTTACCCCGCTTAATATGAACAAACAAAAATTCATTACCAACCCCACTTAATTAAAAAAAAAAAAACAAAAAACAAAAAACAAGAAAATGAACAAAAACAATAAAAGAAGAAACCACCTACCTCAGCATAACGGGCGCCAACTTCCGCTCCAGCCGAGCCACCACCACCACTTCCCTCGCCAAGCTCCATCTCACTCATCACTCCAACTAATCACACAATGACAACTGGCAGAATGACTCTGAAAGCGACATCAAGCCTTTATATAGCCGCTTTTAGCGATGAAAAATGCGTGCTCGCGTTTTTCGCGACGCGTAAAAATGCAAACCCATGTTTTAAGGCGAAAAAAAATGCGAAAATGCGGTTTCTAAAAATAAAACGAAAACGTTAAAAAAAGGCAACGGTTATCTCCAAATAAACCGCGACTCTGCGTTTGCAAAAAAAAAAACTCCAAATCATTATCTTACATCATCATCAACATCAAATCATTTTGCAAACCTCGTATTTAGTGGATTACCCTATACACCTGGCGGTTGCAGCGACTAGCAATCCATGCAATCCGATAGGATGGGTAGCCCACCATAAGGAAGCTCATTCAAACATTAAACATCAAATCACTCTGATATTAAATCAGCTAGGTCCCTAAATCTTTGAGCTTAGATGTGTTCAAAACAGATTTGCACAAGGTTATCCCTCACACCTTCCGTTGGGTCAAAATGCGAAAAACAACACAAAACAATTTGGTAATAATCAAAAACCACTCGAGTATCAAATTCATGAAAGACTGGTTCCTTAAACCCATCATTTGGAAGGAATTGCTAAAGTCATAGTGGAAAAAGAACTCAAAAAGGTGGTCAGAATATTACCATGTCTTTTGCACATCAATGAAACCAAAGGTAAAATTGCAAGAACACAAATAATCCCTAACTTGGGGCATCAAGTTGGTCAAAATAACATTCATTTGCATCAAATCCATATCATTCAATCAACCACCTCCTCTCACATCCACATTTGATCAATTGGCTTGTGGGTTTCATCCTTTACCCATTAGTCAATTGAGGGGGTAAGCAAACAAATCAAAAACTTTAAGAAAATCATTCATTCTGTGTGTCGAGAAGAAATGAGTCCATTCATCCAATAAAGTTAGATGTCATTAGTTTTTGCACCGCATTGTGTTGTACACAACGCAGTACAAAAAGGGGCAACTGTAGACACCAAAATCTGACACCCTCTAAGTCACATTCACCACCCCACCATCAAATCCTGCATAATAAAATTATATGCCTAAGTCTAAACTTAGGGATATAAAATCCTACACATCATCCTATTTTCCTAATTTATTTAATTAGGAAAATCACCCTAGGATACCTTGTCTACCCATTGGACATGTGTCCTGGACACTTCACCCAACACCCCTGCCACATCTTACCCACTCCTGTCCCCCTTGTCCTTGCACATGAGACAGATTCCCAACACCCATGCCACAACTCATTTGTTGTTGTCTCCTTGTCCCTTCACATAAAACAACATCCCACATCCCACTCCACTTGAAGCCACATCACCCCAGTTAAGTGAGCCACATTGAATGACTCACTATAACTGCCCCTTCCACCTGGCAGTTCAGATTTACCACTTGGCATGTCAGGCTTGCCACCTCTCATTCCCCTCCAAAGCCCTAGGAAGCCTATAAAAGCATCATTAGTCCACAAAACAAAGGGAGCTAAATTTGCATACCGATAGGCTACCAAAATATATCCAGACCCGACGAGAAACTGAGAGCGCGAGCTCGATTTTGATCATTGGCACGCATCCCGAGGTGACCTATCATTTCAGCCGAAACCGCCCGCCCATGGTTTCACAGTCAAAAATGTAGGTCCATGGTTTCACAACCGCAGGTCCACGATTTCTAGTCCACAACCGCGCTTTCGTGGTTCCACAGTCCCGAGCACGAAATCGCACGCACATCAGAGATCAGTAACATAATTCACTTGATTAGCAAGGCTTTTATTTGTTGATTTGTTCTATCATTTGTTTCACATTATTATCTGCTTAGGGTTTATGCATGCATTATTCTTATTGCTCAAATATACAGGTGCTACTAATCCCTTTGCCGGTTGGAATGTGTGCAGGTGACAGGTACTTTGGATAAGCTGCTGAAGCTGGAGTGGTCCCTTGTCGGATACCAAAGCCCACTCATCTTGGATTGTGGCTGGAAGAACGAAGAGCACGTGCCTCTGCGAAAGCGTTGGAAGATACCTTTCCATCAGTTTTCATTCATCTGCATCAATATAGAGCGAGAAAGCATTGTAACATTGTCCCAAACATACTTGGGGCAATCCAAAATTCATTCTTGTAACAAATTGTATCAAAATCAATAAAGAAAAGCAATTTTGGCAATTTTTCTCTCTGTGTTTTACATATTTTATTGCTTAGTTCTTTTGGTTACACAATGAATATGCAAAGTATACAAAATTTTTAAACCCCAACAAGCTATTGTGCAATGTGACTAAGCAATCATAAAAACACTTATATGCGATGAATATGGGTATGAAATGCAAGAATAATGATTTATTTGGTAAAAAATGCTTGTAAGAATGGTCATACATGTCCACGAATATATCATAACATTGGCTATTCAAGTTAATCAAAAATATTGGATTTTTTCTCGAAATGAGATTAGATTGTATCAAGAACTAGTGTGTGATACGTGAGTTTTTTTCCAATCTTGAACTTTATTATGATGCAAATATATCAAGAACCAGCGTGTGTGCTTGTGAAGTTAATTTACCAATTTTAAGTAAGGTGATGATGCAGGCCAATTAAGAACCATTGTGTAAGTGAATTTATTGACCAATCTTGAGCAAGGTAGGAGTAAACCAATCATAGAGAGAACCAAGAAGCTAGCTTGTCCTTATATATGTTCAGAGGTCTCTTCAAGAGTGTGATGCCATGCATGATTATAGTCCAATATTAGGGTCTCCAAGCTTTGGGGAATCATATTCTCAACCACTCGAATCGAGTCCTAATGAGAATTTTACCCTATCCTTACTACTTGGAGGCTTTATTAGTATTATGTGTTTGTAAATATTATTAGGGCTTTGGGGAATCGGATTCTCAACCACTCAAATCAAGTCCTAATGAGAATTTTACCCTATCCTTACTACCCACTTTATTTAGTATATATTTTTATGAAAAGAGTTAGAGCTTTGGGAAATCGAATTCTCAACCACTCGAATCGAAACTTGATGAGAATTGTACCCTATCCTTACTACCCACTCTTTTCATTTCATTTTTTTTTATAAATAATGTATATATATATATATTTATATTTATTTATTTATTTATTTATTTATTTTGATTGTTGGACTATATGCATAATGGGACAAGCAAGAATAATTGTTCGCTTTGAGGTTCTATCCAATCATGGCATCATCTTCCCAGATGCAAGATTTTATTAATAAAAGTGATAAGTGCTTGGTTCAAAAGTGGCATGGTCAAGTCCCAAAACTCAAAATGTTTCCTTAGTGAAAAAGTGTGCTTTGGTTCAAGAAAGATTTTTAATCAATATCAAGGATCAAGATTTTATTAAAATATGAATCATGTGATTTGGTTCAAGATGGGGTCTTAATCACTTGAGAAAATCAAGATAAACTATGAACATGTCAACACTTGTCTAGAAAAGAATGATGGATAAGTATGACCATATGACGCAAGTAATTGGGCTAATCAAAATACAAGATGCAAACTATAAGTTGTAGGATGCACAAATGTAAACTATATAATGCAGGATGATGATTATGAAATGCAGTCTGAATCTAGAAAGATGTAGTATGTACAAGATGAGTTGTGCAAATTGTTTTATGTACAAATGATGATTTATATGCAAGATGTTTTATGTACAATATGCAAGATGACTTATGCATAGTATTTTTTTAGGTGTGTTATATTCATTGGCTCTTTTAGTTATTTTCCTTCTAATGTTGCCAAATGATATGCACCTGATCCAAAATTTGCAATTACGATGAAAGGTCCTAACCAATTTGGTTGAAATTTTCCTTTAAGATATGTTCGAGCATTGGTGTTTTTCTAATTTTCTTTAAGAACGAGATCACCAACCTCAAAATATCGACTACAAATCTTCTTTGAATATGATATTTTAAGCTTTTCTTGGTAAGTGTGAAGGTGATCTACAACGTTAATGCACTTTTCATATAGTAATTCCAATTGGCTTAAGCGTCCAGCATGATATTCATCTCCTACTTCAGTGTCTTGAAGCAAAATCCCTAAAGATGGTACTTCAAGCTCAAAGGGAAATATTTCTTTGGTTCCATAGACCAATATGAAAGGGAAAGCACCTATAGGAGTTCGTACACTGGTCATGTATGGCCATAAGGTTGGATACAATTGAATGTGCTAGTCTTGACCAAATTTATTAACCAACCTCTTTAAGATTTTGATTAATGTTTTTTTAGATGCTTTTGCTTGGTCGTTACCTTTAGGATAGTAAGGAGTAGATCATCTATTCCAGATTTTATACTTTGTACATAGCTTACGCATATCCTTATTCTTAAAACAAGTGCCATTATATAAACAATTATAGAAGGGATATGATTTTATTGAATGTGAATTTAGAAACTTGGAACCCTATACAAGAAGTTAATGGCATAGTTTCCACCCACTTGGTAAAATACTCAGTTGTAGTGATAATGAACTTGTGGCCATCAGAAGCTATGGGATTGACTTTTCCTATAATGTCAAGGTCCCACATAGAGAAGGGCCAAGAGGAAGAGAGAACCCGAAGTTCTTGGGAAGGAGCATGGACAAGATTGGCGTGCAGCTAAATTTTTTTTCATCACATGCATCCTTCTCCATGGAAGGCCAATAGTATCCCATTCGAAGGAGCTTCTTGGCAATGGCATTACCACTAAAATGACCTCCATAATACCCTTTGTGTACCTTACTAAGGGCTAGATTGGTCTCTTCAGCGTTTAAGCATCTCAAAAGAATTTCTTCAAAAGAGCACCGATTTAGGGTTTTACCCAAAATGAAAAAGCATATTGCCCTTTTGTGTAAAATTCTACGTTGATTACGATCTAAGCCATCAGGCATTGAGATTTTTTAAAGAATTTTTGGATATCTGTATATTATAGTTCCAATGATGTATCTCCAATTGCGAAGACATCTAGGGGTGTGATATTGGACTCTAGTGAAGTAGGCTCTCGAAGTTGTCGAATGATGATGGTGGCATGATCATCCTCCAACTCCAAGGGAATTAACAAAGTAGATATTAATTAGCATCTACAGAACGACTACTAGAGTGTGAAATGGCCTCAATGGTCACTTTTTCAAATAAGGAGATTAATTTTAGAACATACTCCTTATAGGGATGAAGCTTTTCATCGTGAGTTTGGTACACTTTATTAATATAATTTACCATTAATTAAGAGTTTCCAAAGACAGACAAGACCTTAATTCGTAATGCCAAGGCTGCACACAATCCAAGGATTAAAGCTTCATATTATGTTGTATTATTGGTGTAAGCAAATTATAATTTGAATGATAAATAAATCAATTACTTTTGAGGTGATACCAATATGATGCCTGCACCAGCGCCACTCACGCAACGAGCTCTGTCAAATAATAACGACCAAGAATTTGAATGATCAGCTTCCAGGTTAAGACACTCGTCAAGAAATTCCACCATAATATGGTGGATGGATTGGAGTGAAGCAATAGCGAGTTGGTCGGCTATAAAATGTCCTTTAATGGACTTTTGGTCGATGAAGGTCAAATCAATTTCATTGAGGGAAAGAATCCATTACGTAGCTCATCCAAGCAAATAAGGTCTACTCATCAAATACCGAAGGAGATCGAATTGAGCAATGATAAATGTGCTTTGACTAAGGATATAATAGCAGAGCTTCTACATAGAGAACACTACTGCAAAGAAACGTTTCTCCAAGGGGGTGTAGCGAGTTGCATAACTAACTATGTTGGACATTTTGAGCTTATTTAGTTGTCATTGATGTCAAGGTGAAAAGTCATCATTAATACTATGGAGCACACCATCAATAGCACCAGGAACAATGCGAAGAGTTGAAGAGAAAGTTGGAAAAAATAATATTTTATGAGGGTTTATGGTAAACCCATGATGGAAGATTAAAAGGTTTCATTAAAACCATTATAGTTGGAAAAATAATATTTTATGAGGGTTTATGGTAAACCCACGATGGTATAATATATTACATTTAAAGGTTTAAGTTTAAACCCAAAGTTAAAGTTTATAAAAATAATTTATAAAATTTAAATTCCTTAGAATTTAAATAATTTATAAATTATAAATGTGGGAGCATCGACGTCATGCAATAAAAGGAAGCATCGACGTCCAAGCAACAAAGGAATTTGTGTATAAATAAATGCCAAGGAGGCATTCAAAATTCATCCCTTCGATTGATTAATGTATGCGATAAAAAGTGAAAGGTTTTCGTGCTTGTTGATCATGAGGAAGAAGACAAGAAATTTTGCTTGTCTTTAGCGCCAGGTAGAGGACAAAAGAGGAAGGGCACATTGATTGAAATGCATAGGACACGATGGTCCATTGGCAGCGCACATTTTGTGAAGGCGTTGGGAGTTGAGGAAGCACGCGATCGATTCACGTGGAGTGGTGTGTCTTGGGCGCCAAGGGAAGTTCATTTTGCACATGGTTTTTGCATGCCAATCGAGGACAAAGAAGATGAAGAGCGCTTAGGCTCTTAACCGTGCATCTAGCACATGCAGTGGTTATAGCCATGGCTAGAGCACTCACGGAGGCAGAGAACGTGGGTTCGAAACCCACTAAGAGGCAAAGGTAACTTTTTGATAATTAATTTTTGCCTAAGGTTTTTCAAAGGATATTGTGGAGTAATAAGGGTTTGTGAAAAGTTGTGTGTTTGATTTATGTTATTGTTGGAGTTATAAGGGTTTGAGAAAGGTTGTTGATTTGATATTTGATTTTTATTATTGTGGAGTAATAAGGATTAATGTGAGGTTGTTTTATTGATGAAGTGATTTATATCTTTGGAACCATAAAGAAAGTTGATTTGATTTTTATCAAAGTTTCTCTTGCCATTAAAATAAATTAAAGAGGTTTGAATTAATTTTTGGTGGATGTTAAGTTTATTCTAGTTGGGAGTTTATAAGGTGTTATTGGATAAATATTTTATGTATGTTGATGGTTGTTTTGAAAGGTGGAGTGATAAGGTGTATTTGAGTATTTACATTATATTGTGAGAAAGATTTATCTTCTAACCTCTTTGAGATTGGCATAGAAGTTGTTGTGGTTGTGGCAGATTTATGAGATCCCTTCATCATCAAGAAAAAGGTATGAGCACATTCTTCCATAGTTGAGTTGATTGATTGGTTTTCTAGGAAAATAAGTTTGGAGTGAAAAGGACTTGATTAGGGTTTCCTTTTTGAGAGTGTTTGAGTTAATGCTTCAAGGTTTTCTGGAATAAAGAGTTGTTGTTAAAACCTTGTTTTATAAGCATTATTGTTGAAGCCATTGGTTGTGTGAAGAACTTGAGTTAGGGTTTTGCAAAAGAACATGAGTATCATTGTTATGTGAAGATAGTTTTATAAGCATTGTTGTTGAAGTGAGTTGTTGTGCAAAGAACTTGAACTATGGTTTGAAAAGAACATGAGTATCATTGTTATGTGAGATTTGTTGTTGAGTATTGTTGGAAATATTTTGAGTTGGTTGATATATACTTGGACTAGGGTTTGTGAGCAAAGGTTGTTTCATTGAGTGATTGGTTGAGTAAAGTTGATTGAGCCTAGTCAAGTGGATGTGTGAAGTGATTGTTCAAGTTCCATAAAATAAACTATTCTATATTCTGATCTGAGTTGAAAAGTGATTGAGCATTGAGTATAGAACATATTGGGTCTCTAAAAATTCTCTCTATGTTTCTATGAGATTTGGACAAGTTCTGAGTGAGCTTGTTGAGCATATTTGGACAAGTTCTGAGTGAGCTTGTTGAGCAGATTTGGACAAGTTTTGAGTGAGCTTGTTGAGCAGATTTGGACAAGTTTTGAGTGAACTTGTTGAGAAGATTAGTTGAGTGAGTTGTTGAGCAATGGAAAGTTGTTTGACTTGTTGAGAATTTGAGAAAGTTCTGAGTGGACTTGTTGAGAATATTTGAGCAAGTTCTGAGTGGACTTGTTGAGAATATTTGAGCAAGTTATGAGTGGACTTGTTGAGCAGATTTGAGCAAGTTCTAAGTGGACTTGTTGAGCATATTTGAGCAAGTTCTGAGTGGACTTGTTGAGCAGATTGAGCAAGTTCTGAGTGGACTTGTTGAGAATATTTGAGCAAGTTCTGAGTGGACTTGTTGAGCAGATTTGAGCAAGTTTTGAGTGGACTTGTTGAGATTGAGAGTTTGGTGGATTTTTGAGGATAGTTTGCGTGAGTGGACTTGATTGAGTATATTTGTGCTAGATCGAAGGACTATGTTTAGTATAGATTTGAGATAGAGCTTTGGAGGTGATAGAGTAGAGAGGATAGTAGTCTCTAGTGGATAGAGATCCATCAGCTAGGGTAGTGAGGATAGGTCTTCTGAGTGGGGATAAGAGTCTTTAGTGGAGAGAGATCCACAAGCTAGTGTAGTGGAGGTAGTAGTCTTCTAGAGGATCACCAACCAGAGTAGAGGAGAAGGAGTTCTCCTATGGATAGAGATCCATGAACTTGATTTAGGGGATTGGTATCTCCTTTGGATAGAGGTCCATAAACATTGTAATAGGGAAGGATTCCCAAGAGATTGATTGAGAAAATTTTAGTGAAATATTTTCTCCATGGAGTAGCCCACATTGGGTGAACCACGTAAATTGTGGTGTCTCTATTGTGTATGGTGTTTTGTGCATTGCTTGATTACTATTGTTGATATTGCTATCTATTCATTGCATAATATTGATTGGGAAAGAAAAGTAAAAAGTGGTCTTATATTGTTCACCCCCCTCTTAGTATAAGCTTGTGTTCTTCAATTGGTATCAAAGCGGGTTCCTTCAGAAGAGTTTAACAACTTGAAGGAAAAGCTAACAAGAACACAATGGATCCTAAGGAGGTGTCCTCAAATAATTCAGCACCAGTATTTGATGGAAGTGACTATATGTATTGGAGTATGATGATGAAGATCTACCTGATGGCACTTGGCAATGAAATTTGGGAATCAGTGGAATTTGGATACGATCCCTTAATCAATCCTCCTACAGATAAGGAAGGTAAGCTTTTACAACACTATAATTCAAAAGCAATGAATGCACTTGTGAGAGGTTTGCGTAGAATAGAGTCTATGAAAGTTATGCATTGTAAAACTACAAAAGAGATGTGGGATAAATTACAAAATATATATGAAGGAGATAAAAGTGTCAAGAAAGCAAAGATGCAAAATCTCAAAGGACAACTTGAAGCATTAAGAATGAATGAAGAGGAAAATATTAGTGCTTATCTAATTCGAATTGATGAGGTTGTTAATGATATGCAAGGACTTGGAATGAAGATTGATGAATCTGATATTTGTGATAAAGTATTAAGATCTCTTCCAAAAATATTCAGTGAACAGGTTTCTACTATAGAAGTATCAATGGATGGTGATACTTTGACAAGAGATAAATTTCTTGGTATGCTCACAACTTTTGAGATAAGAACAAAATATCCTATTCCCTAGAAGGAAGCAACATTCAAAGCAATCAATAAGACAAAGGGTAAGAAGTCAGAATCAAGCAATGAGTCATCCAGTGATGAAGAAGCTAATTATGGTAGAAGAGATAAAGATTCCAGAAGATCTAGAGATCTAAGATCTGTTAAGTGTTTCAATTGTGGAAAGTTTGGATATTTTGCAATAGATTGTCAAGAACCAAAGAACAACAATGGTGAAGAAAAATAGGATCACAGGAATAGGGAATCAAAAAGATATAGGCATCAAAAGAAAAGCAAGGATGGACAAAGCAGACAAGGAAAGAAGTTCTTTCAAAGACAAAAGAGGAGCTACTATGCGGATAAGGCAAGTAAGTACTCAAGTGATAGTGATGCTAGTTGTTTCAGACAATGATAGAGATGAAGTCCTATTTATGATTGAAGAAAAAGAGCAAGTTAAGAAAAGGACTCCAATAATTCTCAAGTGTTTTAGATGTGGTAACTTTGGACATCTTGAAGATGATTGTACAAGGGATGGTTATAGTTTTAGTGATGATGAATATGAGAATGCACTTGAAAGACTAGATGAAAATCTTCTAATGGCTTTAGAAGAAGAAGTAAGTGATCCTATAGAAGACAAGCCAATAGAAAATAAAGATGTGGACAAAGGTAAACAAATAGAGGAATATTCAGAAAATAATGGTTATGATCTCAAGGGAGAACTTATTTATGCCCTTGACATGGTAAAGAAGGTAAGAAAGCAACACTCTAAACTTGAAATTCAGTTTCAAGAATGTGATGAAGAGAGAAGATTGCTCATAGAGGATTTAGAAAAATCAAAGGCTAAGGCAAAAAGGTTCAAGGATAAGTTAGAAGCAAAGATCTTGGAATGTGAGAAGTTAGCACAAGAAGTGGCACTACTAAAAGAAGATTTAGAAGACTCCAAGATCAAGATGAAAGGGTTTAAAAATAGCTCAAAGAACTTGGATAAGTTCATCAAGATACAAAAGACTACATCAAGCAAGATAGGTCTTGGATTTGAATAGGTTCAAAAGAAATGGGAAGGAGAGTCAACTTCAAGTTTTGGAGGAGAAGAAACTTTAGATGAAGATACTTCAAAAGAAGATAGTGTAAAATAAAGTGAGACATCTAAGGATGAGTTGGACAATAGAGAGTTCAACAAAAATAGGAACAATGCACAAAGAAGATACATATGGAACAACAATCAGAATAGGAGACCAATGAGGTCAAGACAAGGAAACTTCAATGGAAGATGCTTTTCATGTCACAGGTTTGGGCACATGGCTTCACAATGTAGGACACATGAAAGATATGAATATGGGAACATATAACTTTTCCATGGGTATTGCTACTCATGTAATCAGTTTGGTCACAAGGCAATGAATTGTAGGGTTCATGATAGAAGAGGATATGGCTTCACTAGGAGAAATCCTAAGATATTTGCACCTCCAAGGAATAATAATGTTAAGTGTTATAAGTGCAATAATGATGGTCACACAACAAAGTGGTGTAGAGCAGACATTCCAAAAATAGGTATGAATAGGAATAGGAACATGAACATGAATATGAATAGGAACATGAATATGGATATGAACATGAATATGGAATAGGAACATGGATATGAACAGGAAAGGAACAAGAATAGGAACAGGAATGTAGACATGGACAGGAACATGGACATGGATAGAAATAGTCAGAGGAATCAAAAATTTAGATAAGAAGAAAAGAGGATAAAGGTAAAGAACAATGCTTTCTGGGAGTAGAAATACTCCCACCCTAGAATTAACCACCTCAAAAGAAGGTGGGGAGGGGCTAAGCTAAGAGGCTCATTCTTAGCCCCAAGCCCCAAAGGTGACCCTTTGCCATTGATGTCAAAGGGGGAGAGATTTGAGTAAGGGGGAGAGATTTGATTTGAGAGAGCATTGAGCTAGGGGAGCAATGTCCTAGGGGGAGCAAAACAAAGGAAAAGTCAAGTTTTTAGTAAAATGAAATTGGGTTGCCATCAATGACAAAGGGGGAGATTGTTGGACATTTTGAGCTTATTTAGTTGTCATTGATGTCAAGGTGAAAATTCATCATTAATACTATGGAGCACACCATCAATAGCACCAGGAACAATGCGAAGAGTTGAAGAGAAAGTTGGCAAAATAATATTTTATGAGGGTTTATGGTAAACCCATGATGGAAGATTAAAAGGTTTCATTAAAACCATTATAGTTGGAAAAATAATATTTTATGAGGGTTTATGGTAAACCCACGGTGGTAGAATATATTACATTTAAAGGTTTAAGTTTAAACCCAAAGTTAAAGTTTATAAAAATAATTTATAAAATTTAAATTCCTTAGAATTTAAATAATTTATAAATTATAAATGTGGGAGCATCGACGTCATGCAATAAAAGGAAGCATCGACGTCCAAGAAACAAAGGAATTTGTGTATAAATAAATGCCAAGGAGGCATTCAAAATTTATCCCTTCGATTGATTAATGTATGTGATAAAAAGTGAAAGGTTTTCGTGCTTGTTGATCGTGAGGAAGAAGACAAGAAATTTTGCTTGTCTTTAGCGCTAGGTAGAGGACAAAAGAGGAAGGGCACATTGATTGAAATGCATAGGACACGGTGGTCCATTGGCAGTGCACGTTTTGTGAAGGTGTTGGGAGTTGAGGAAGCACGCGATCGATTCGCGTGGAGTGGTGTGTCTTGGGTGCCAAGGGAAGTTTGTTTTGCACGTGGTTTTTGTGCGCCAATCGAGGACAAAGAATATGAAGAGCGCTTAGGCTCTTAACCATGCGTCTAGCGCACACGGTGGTTATAGCCATGGCTAGAGCGCTCATGGAGGCAGAGAACGTGGGTTTGAAACCCACTAAGAGGCAAAGGTAACTTTTTGATAATTAATTTTTGCCTAAGGTTTTTCAAAGGATATTGTGGAGTAATAAGGGTTTGTGAAAAGTTGTGTGTTTGATTTATGTTATTGTTGGAGTTATAAGGGTTTGAGAAAGGTTGTTGATTTGATATTTGATTTTTATTATTGTGGAGTAATAAGGATTAATGTGAGGTTGTTTTATTGATGAAGTGATTTATATCTTTGGAACCATAAAGAAAGTTGATTTGATTTTTATCAAAGTTTCTCTTGCCATTAAAATAAATTAAAGAGGTTTGAATTAATTTTTGGTGGATGTTAAGTTTATTCTAGTTGGGAGTTTATAAGGTGTTATTGGATAAATATTTTATGTATGTTGATGGTTGTTTTGAAAGGTGGAGTGATAAGGTGTATTTGAGTATTTACATTATATTGTGAGAAAGATTTATCTTCTAACCTCTTTGAGATTGGCATAGAAGTTGTTGTGGTTGTGGCAGATTTATGAGATCCCTTCATCATCAAGAAAAAGGTATGAGCACATTCTTCCATAGTTGAGTTGATTGATTGGTTTTCTAGAAAATAAGTTTGGAGTGAAAAGGACTTGATTAGGGTTTCCTTTTTGAGAGTGTTTGAGTTAATGCTTCAAGGTTTTCTGGAATAAAGAGTTGTTGTTAAAACCTTGTTTTATAAGCATTATTGTTGAAGCCATTGGTTGTGTGAAGAACTTGAGTTAGGGTTTTGAAAAGAACATGAGTATCATTGTTATGTGAAGATTTGTTGTTGAGTATTGTTGGAAATATTTTGAGTTGGTTGATATATACTTGGACTAGGGTTTGTGAGCAAAGGTTGTTTCATTGAGTGATTGGTTGAGTAAAGTTGATTGAGCCTAGTCAAGTGGATGTGTGAAGTGATTGTTCAAGTTCCATAAAACAAACTATTCTATATTCTGATCTGAGTTGAAAAGTGATTGAGCATTGAGTATAGAACATATTGGGTCTCTAACAATTCTCTCTATGTTTCTATGATATTTGGACAAGTTTTGAGTTGAGAATTTGGAAATTGTGAGGTTGTTGAGAATAGTTGGAGGCTTGTTGAGAGATTTGGACAAGTTTTGAGTGGACTTGTTGAGCATATTTGAGCAAGTTATGAGTGGACTTGTTGAGCATATTTGAGCAAGTTTTGAGTGGACTTGTTGAGTAGATTTGAGCAAGTTCTGAGTGGACTTGTTGAGCATATTTGAGCAAGTTTTGAGTGGACTTATTGAGAAGATTTGAGTGGACTTGTTGAGGAGATTGAGCAAGTTCTGAGTGGACTTGTTGAGCATATTTGAGCAAGTTCTGAGTGGACTTGTTGAGATATTTGAGCAAGTTCTGAGTGGACTTGTTGAGTAGAGTTGAGCAAGTTCTTGAGTGGACTTATTGAGCAGATTTGTGCTAGACCGAAGGACTGATGTTTAGTATAGATTTGAGATAGAGCTTTGGAGGTGATAGAGTAGAGAGGACAGTAGTCTCTAGTGGATAGAGATCCATCAGCCAGGGTAGTGAGGATAGGTCTTCTGAGTGGGGACAAGAGTCTTCAGTGGAGAGAGATCCACAAGCCAGTGTAGTGGAGGTAGTAGTCTTCTAGAGGATCACCAACCAGAGCAGAGGAGAAGGAGTTCTCCTGTGGATAGAGATCCATGAACTTGATTTAGGGGATTGGTATCTCCTTTGGATAGAGGTCCATAAATATTGTAATAGGGAAGGATTCCCAAGAGATTGATTGAGAAAATTTTAGTGAAATATTTTCTCCGTGGAGTAGCCCACATTGGGTGAACCACGTAAATTGTGGTGTCTCTATTGTGTATGGTGTTTTGTGCATTGCTTGATTACTGTTGTTGATATTGCTATCTATTCATTGCATAATATTGATTGGGAAAGAAAAGTAAAAAGTGGTCTTATACTGTTCACCCCCCTCTCAGTATAAGCTTGTGTTCTTCAAACTAGAGTTCTACTAATGTAGTAGATTGCTCGCTCCTTCATTTTATTATCATGATGGGTGAGCAATGCCCCCAATGCATGCACTGTAGCATATATGTACAAAATAGAAAGTTCATCTGACTTAGGTGGGACAAGCACATATGGTGTGAACAAATATTGCTTAAGATACTTGAAAGTATTTTGATATTCATGGTCTCATTTAAAAGGTGTAGCTTTCTCAAGAATTTTAAGGAAAGGTTAGCATTTATCTGCTAGTTGGACGATGAAGCGACGAATGGCCTAAAATTTGCCTTGTAAGCTTCATATCTCAATTTAGTTAGTGTGTGGTTGCATATCTACAATGGTCATAATATTAGTGGGGTCTATTTCTATTCCCCGTATTGACACAATAAATCCTAATGTTTTTTTAGATTTAACTCCAAATACACACTTGTCAAAATTTAGATAGACTTTATATTTGTGAAGTCTATTGATTATCCATCTCAATTCATAAACGTGGTCTTCTTATTTGATGGAATGTCTAATGATGTCATCCACATAATGTTGCATAATATCATGCATCATGTCATGAAACACATAAGTCATGGCTCTTTGATAAGTTGCACCTATGTATTTCAAACCAAAAGGCATTACCTTCCAACAGAAAGTGCCCCATGGTGTAATGAAAGTCGTTTTGGGTTGATCCTCTAGTGTAATGAATATTTGGTTATACCCAAAGAATCCATCCATGAGGGATAACATCCCAATCCTAGCCATAAAATCGACAATTTGATCCATATTAGGAAGAGGGAAGTCATATTTAGGGCATGCAACATTAATATCTCTAAAATCTGTGCATACCCTATTTTTTTGGCTTCCTTCTTTGCCACAAGAATGATGTTTGATATCCAATAAAAATAATCAATGGCTTGAATAAAACCAACATCTAAGAGCTTTTGAAGCTCTTATTTGACCAAAAGGGCAATTTTAGGGTGTATTTTCCTGAGCTTTTGTTTTACAAGTTTTGCATCAAGATGAACCACTAAGTGGTGCATAACTACAAATGGATCAAGGTCAAGAATGTCTTCCTAAGACCATGCGAAAACATCTAGATATTTTTATAGGAAGTTCATAAATTTAACTTGTTCTTTGCTCAATGTAGCTCCTATTTTGACCGTGTGAGGATTGGTTTCAGTGCCAACATTAATCTTTAAAGTTTCCTCAATCACCATTTGGGATTCTCTCTCAAAATTAGGAGTGGGTGAAACACCCATTTGTTTTAGGTCTTCAAGAGAGAAGTTTGCATGTTCATATTGTGAACTAGAAGCTTCAATGTGCACTATGCAAGGGATAGAACCATCAAAAAATAAACCATTATGTATGACATCATCGTGTGCTATGTCACAAAGGACATCCTCTTTAGCACACTCTTTAGGACTTGCAATTAAATCAGGATAAACCAAAGAAAGCATATTGCAATAAATATTTGAGGGAGAAGGGGGTCCTTCATCTTTCATCCATTCTCAAGATGAGATACTTGGCATAAGTGATTAAATGATCATCGTCATCAAAAGGTAAAGGTTGATTTTTTGTTGGGATGTAGCCTAAGCCACATCGTGTCGGCAAAATATCAACATCCAAGAACTCACATATGTCATTTTATAAGTGACTTAAGCCTTTGCCTTTATAGCCTATGCTACACATGATTTACTTAGGAATTTGAAATTCATCTAAGAAATAGCAATGGATAAAGTTAATTTCTTCATTATTCAGGTTCTTACCAAAAATAACCTCATCTATCGTATACCCAACAAAAATAAAGGTACAATTACCTAGATAGTAAAAATATCCTTTCTTATGGGGTAATTTTATGGTTTGGGGAGATGGTTGTAGTTTAGACAAGATGAGAGAATCTTGTATGGTAAAATTTTTGTGATCAGATGAAAATAATGAAATGGATAAATGATTTGAATATTTGCTCGTGAGAGGTGTTTGGAATTTACCATGTACAAACAATACATAGCCTATGAAAAAAACAAATAATAACAGCATAAATGGAGAGATATTTCAAACCCTAGTTAAGCCCCCATAAGAAAAATAGGAAACAGTGCAATAAACAACAAGAAATCACACAAATGTAAGAGACACAAGATATACGTGGTTCGGGCAGTGTACCCTACATCCACGAAGAAACAATCAATCCTTTGTATTAGCAACAATGCAACAATCTTCTCCATTTGTACAGTGTCTCCTCCCCTCTCTTCCTCCAAACCAAAAAAGAGCATTCACATATATGACGACCTTTACAGTATAAAATATATAGAAATTCATGACTTGTCCACTACCCAAAACCACAAAGTGGTGTCGAAATACAATGGGCCAAAACCATGGATTGAAACCACCCATATGGTTATCACGTTCTTTTGAAAAGTATTTTTCACCAAGAAATACAGTTAAATTTTCAAAAAATATTTAATTGTCATGGAACCCCGCCAACAATATTTAATGGCCTTGGAACCCCGCAAACAATATTTAATGGTAATTAATTCCTTTCTTATAAATTTGGCTCCATTACCTAACAATATCCCACTTGGATACAAGATTAATGCAACATCCCTGCACCCTAGGACTAAAAGTTTCTCATAATCATGACCTTACTCCTTAAGGCCAATCGAAGTAGAGCAAAAGCTCAACTTCTCCTTGGTTACTACTTTAGTAAGCATATCAACAAAATTTTGGGAAGTGTGAATCTTACCCAACTTTACCAAACCATCCTCCATTGTTGATCAAATGAAGTGATACCTCGACTGAATTTGCTTTATCTATGAGTGAAAAGCAAAGTTCTTAGCTAAATGAATGGCACTTTGGCTATCACTCCAAAGTGTCCCATATCCTTGCTCTTGATCCAACTCCTCAATCAACCTTTGAAGCCATATGAACTCTTTGGCACCTTCCGTGATGGCTACATACTCAGCCTCCGTAGTAGAAAGAGCTATAACACGTTGTAGCTTGGATATCCAACTCACTGTTGTACCTCCAACTGTGAATACATACCCAGTAGTGCTCCTCCCACCATCCAAATCACCTACCATATCTGAATCCACATAGCCCTGTAACTCAACTTTGGAACCTCCAAAATTCAAACAAAATTTTGAAGTCCCTTTCAAATACCTGAGTATCCATTTTACCGCTTGCCAATGAGATTTATCTGGATTACTCATATATCGTCTCATAACTCACACTGCTTGGGCAATGTCTGGTCTTGTATACACCATAGCATACATCAAACTCCCAACTGTTGAAGCATAGGCTACCTTCCTTGTGGGTTTCGAATCACAGTGGGCCCAAATTTTAGACTCCGGAGCTAAAAACCAATTAAAATATTTATATTAAATATTTGAACCAACCTTACATAATTACCATCCCTTATATAGGGAATAGAAGTTATAGGGGAATAGGAGAGGGAGGAGAAGAAGTAGGCGGTGGATGAGGAGAGGGAGGCGGCGGACGAGAAGAAAGGAAAAGGTGGCATGGAGTAAGGGGAGGAAGAGGCATGGAGTGATAAGGAGGAAATGACGGTAAGGGATAGGAAATGTGGAGGAAGAGGAATGGAGGGATAAGGCGGATAGAATGGCGAGAATATAGGAGAAGAGGGCAGAGATAAAATAGGGAAAAAATATTATACTAAAAAAATCATGCCGACTAAACCTATGGCCGACAATTACAAGAGAGTTCACATTTAGGTCTTTTCTAAGCTACTTAGAAAAAACCTCTTTCACATTTGTAACATTCTCCCCCTTAAAGTTGAGAGGACTGACTATATAGTCTCTCAACTTTACAAATTGAGCTTTGGCCATTGCTTTGGTGAATATGTCAGCAACATTTTCCAAAGTATGGCAATATTGAAGCTCAACAACTTCAGTTTCCACCATATCTCTGATGAAGTGGTACTTCATATCAAAATGCTTTGATCTACTATGGTGGACAGGATTATATGCCAACTGAATGGCACTGATGTTATCACAGTATATTCTGGTTGGACCACTTTGCTGCTCTCCAATCTCTTCCAATACTTTTCATAGCCATAGGGCTTGAGTACTAGCATGAGTGACTGCTATATACTCAGCTTCTGTTGAAGATAATGCTACTACAGTCTGCTTCTTGGAACTCCAAGTTATTAGTCCTGAACCAAGACTAAAATAGTTCCCTGATGTGGATTTCCTGTCATCAATGTTGCTGCCCCAATCACTATCACTAAAGCCTTCAAGCTTGATAGTATCACTTTTGTAGTACTGGATTCCAAAATCCAATGTACCCTTCACATATCTCAAAATTCTTTTAGCTGCCTGCAAATGCAGCTCAGATGGGTTAGACATAAATCTAGAGACAAGAGATACAACATATTGAATATCTGGTCTAGTGTTGGCGAGAAACATCAAACTCCCAACAATGCTTCTAAAAGTGGTCACGTCAACTTTCGATGCTCCGTCATCCTTGCTTAATTGGATCCCATGTCCAACTGGAGTTGCAACTGATTTGCATTGCTCCATAGCAAACTTCTTAATCATATCCCGAGCATATTTTAGTTGACAGATGAAGATCCCTGAATCTGATTGATGTACTTCCATTCCAAGGAAGTAGTGCATTAAGCCAAGATCCTTCATCTCAAATTCTTGCATCATGGAGTGCTTGAACTCCATATTAACTTTTTCATTACTACCCATAAAAATGAGATCATCCACATACAAACAGACTATGAGGATGTCATTACCTTGATTCAAGTAGTAGAGAGTGGGTTCATTTTTGCTTCTGATGAACCCAAAATCTTTAAAGTACCCATCAATGCGTGAGTACCAAGCTCTCGGTGCCTGCTTGAGGCCATAGAGTGCCTTCTTTAGTTTGTAAACAAGGTGCTCCTTGTCTTCCTCTTGAAATCCCTGCGGTTGCTCAACATACACTTCTTCTATCAAGTAACCATTGAGAAATGCACTCTTTACATCCATGTGTTGGACTTTCCATCCCTTGTGTGCAGCTAAAGCAAGAACGGTTCTGATGGTCTCCTGTCTGGCTACAGGAGCAAAAGTCTCTTCATAATCAATTCCATACTTCTGAGTGAATCCCTTTGCAACTAATCTTGCCTTGTGCCTCTCAATGCTACCATCAGCATTGAACTTGGTCTTGAAGACCCACTTACATCCAACACATTTCTTTCCTTTAGGAAGCTTCACCAGCTCCCAAGTGTCATTGTTTTTTATAGAGGTTATCTCCTCTTCCATGGCATCTTGCCAAATCTTCTGAGTACATGCCTTCTCATAACTAGAAGGTTCAAGCTGAGCACTAGTCAACAAAGCATAGTTAACTAAATCTCCCCTAGGTTCCTACTGGGAGACATCATCACCATACAAGTGCATATTTTCTAATCTTTGTAGAACAAAATTCATTTCACTTGCTTGACTCCTAGTGTATCTTCTTGAAAAAAATTTATCCAACATCTGATATGATGGATGATGCTGGAGAGTTCTCTTACCTCTGGATGGAGAATCGATGTCCATTGGTGAGGAACTTACTGATCTCTACGGAGAAGGACTTGGTGAAGAAGTTGAACTAGAAGATGAACTTGGGCTTGTGGGGGGAGACTTCTTACCTTTCTGTGGTGACTGCTGTTGCACCTGCTTAGAAACTACATCATTGGATTCATCATCACTAAATATTTGGGGCTTACCCCATTCTCCCCCTTCATCAAAAATCACATCCCTGGAAAGCACAATCTTTCGAGTCCTGGGATTGTAGAGTCTGTAAGCTTTTGTGTTCTCACAGTACCCTACAAATATGCATGCCCGACTCTTTGGATCGAGCTTCTTTCTCAGCTCATCAAGAATGTGAGAATATGCCAGTGAACCAAACACTCTGAAATACTTAACATTTGGCTTCTTACCATACCAGGCTTGGTAAGGTGTTTGCCCTTCCAAACTTGAAGTAGGACTTCTGTTCAAGATATGTACACTGGTCCTGGCTGCATCTACCCAATATGAATTAGTCAAATGCTTCGTCTGAAGCATAGACCTTGCCATCTCCACAATGGTGCGATTCTTCCTCTCTGCCACACCATTCTGCTATGGAGTGTAGGCAGCTGTGAACTGCCTCTTAATGCCATGTTGCTTACAGAAATTCAAAAACTCATTAGAGGAGTATTCTCCTCCTCTATCTGATCTAAGACATTTTACAAAATATCCACTCTCGCTTTCAACTCTTGCTTTGAAATCGATGAAGCATTCAAATGCTTCATCCTTATGTTTCAAAAAATATATCCAACACATTCTAGTAAAATCATCAATGAAAAGTAGGAAGTAAGAGTTGTTACCAAGACTTTTGGTCTGCATCGGACCACAGATGTCTGTATGCACTAGTTGGAGTGGATGACTGGCCCGCCATGCTTGTCCATGAGGAAATTTTGATCTGGCATGCTTGCCCAAGGCACACCCTTCACAGACTTCCTTACTATCCTAAACTTTGGGAAGTCCGGTTACCATTGCTTGTGAAATTAGCATTTTCAAACTAGCTGAATTCAAATGACCATATCTCAAGTGCCATAGGACACTTGGATTGGTAATAGCAACATTTGCTAACTTATCTCCCCCTGGCTGGCCAAAATTTAAAGGAAACAATCTATTCTTTGACATTGGCACTTGTGTAATGATTCTATTACTATTATTTTTATCAAAAATGGTGCATTTACCCTCATCAAAAAGCAACTTGTAGTTCTTTTCTAACATTTGACCAACACTTAAAATATTGTGTTGGAGATGAGGTGTGTAATAGATATCACTTACTTTCTTGACGCCTTCTTTGGTTGGAACCGCCATGGCTCCAATGCCTTCAACCGCCAATGATTTGTCATCTCCCAATCGGATGTTGGATTTGTATGAGGAGTCTAGAGTAGCAAAGAGTTCTTCTTTGCCACTCATATGGTTTGAACACCCAGTGTCCAAAATCCATGTATCATTCATGTTTTGATCTACCTGGCCATATGAGAGAAAGAGATTTGTGGCCTCTTCCTCTTCTCCAAAATTGCCAAACTGACTGCTCTGGCTGTTGCTGCTTCCTTGTGAAGGCTTTGACCAACAATCACGAGCATAATGGCCAGGTTTACCACAATTGTAGCAAGTTTGTTTTGATTTATCTCCTCCTTTTCCTCTGCCTGGTTGTTTCCCTCTGTTTTGTTGTCCTCCTCTATTCTGATTTTCACCTCTGTTTGAGAATCCTCCTCTGTTCTGATTTCCTCCTCTATTAGGAGTTCCACCTCTCTGATTATTTTTGCCTCTACCTCTATACTGTCCTCTACCATGGCCTCTACCTCTGCCTTCATGAGAAGCAAAGGCTTTTTCATCTCCTCCGTAACTTGTGGAAGGAGATTGTTGTAACCTCTCTTCATGTGAGAGAAGTGAACCAATGAGGGCTTCAAAAGACAGAGAGGTTAAGTCTTTGGATTCTTCTATAATTATGGCAACTGAATTCCACTTAGGAAGAAGTGTCCTCAACACTTTCTTCACTATAACTTCAGGCTTGACTTCTTCTCCTAAAGTGAGCATCTTATCTACTACGGCTTTTACTCGCACGCAGTAATCACCAACCTTTTCACTTTCTTGCATTTTAAGAGTTTCAAAATCTCGTTTCAAAGTTTGTAGTTTTACTTGCTTGACTTGGTCACTACCCCTATAACTTTCTTTTAAAGCATTCCAAGCAGATTCAGCAGTTATAAAAGAAGCTATTCTAGGGAAAATACTTCTATCAAGGGCAGCTTGGATGTGATAAAGGGTGAAAGAATTATTCTTCCGAGCTTCCTTTTTAGCCCTTTTATCGGCAGCATTCAAAGCTGCCCATTCAGCAGTGGTAGGTTCTGTATAGCCCTCTTCAATCACATCCCATAGACCTTTGCCTATCAAAAGTGTTTTCATTTTAATTGACCAATACTCGTAATCACCACCATTGAACTCGGGGATAGGTAGACTAGTATTGGATGCCATTTTAGAAAGCAGACTTTATTTTAATAGCAAACAAGAAGTACAAAGAAGTACAAAGAGATCACTGATTTAAATCAAATCTAGCCTTTTTAACATGCTCACTGATTTGGCATTCTTCTTCTTGAGGATCACCCAGTACTGGAGGGGCGAAGTTGTCTGCTTCGTCATCACTAATGACTATGACTTCTGGTTCTGCTTTTGGCTCGGAACTGCTTCTGATGACTATAACCTCTGGCGCTCCAGGTTCAGGTACCAATGGTACTGGATCTTCTTCTTCTTCTGGTTCTTCTTCTTCTTCTTCTTCCTCTTCTTCTTCTGGTTCTAGATCAGGAGAGCATGGTGTATAGCTCTCACTCGATTCTATTTCAGGCACAGCAGGTGTATAACTGTCACTCAATTGTCCTTCAGGTGCTTCTTCAACCGTTTCGGACTCTTCTATTCTTTGCCCAAAAATATTATCTTCAGAATCCGCCTCGTATCCAGAGTCCGGTTTCCTCAGATGAGCAATTACTTGATTTTCCAACTGGTAGAAAACTATGTGAAGACTGGTCTGTCGGACCCTCTCGTCAAATGATTCCGGTGTCTCTCTTCTCAGGAGAGAGCAGAGTGCATTGTAGCATCCGGATGACCGGATCATCTACTCATAACAGATGAACTGAGTTATAGTATCAATTTTCACGGTGCCAAAAAAAACTTTATCACAAAAGTGTCTTTCCAATTTCTATTTTCCACAATTTTTCTCCAAAGTTTTCAATTAAAATTTTTATAAAGTCTCTTTATAAAAATTTAATAGTTTTATTTATATCTTAATTATTTTTCAAAAATTATATTTTTTAAAAAAATAATTAAAAAATATGATTTAAAACTATTAAATTAATTTTAAAAACTTTAATAAAAATTAAATTAAAAAAAACTTTTAATCAACCTTTTCAAAACTTATCTCTTGGTGGATCGAACCCTCGACCGCCTGCTATCATGCAAGGGAGCCTAGCCGCTACACCACGCGGCACCTTTAGAAACTAATGCGATCCGCCTCCTTCTTAACAATTTGAACATGACGCGCAAAATAATAAAAAAAATTTCTTTTTCAACCCGACGGGATTCGAACCCGGGTCTTATCCGCTACAAGCAAGCAGGCTTAACCAATCGCGTTGGGTGCTTGGTTGAGAGGACAACCAAGCCCACGATATTTATTATTCCCCGATCGTGAATGTTTTTAAAAAAAATTAAAAACTTTATCCCACATCTACTAGGATGGGGATGTAAACAGGGTTTATAACCCTCAACTGGCGGCTTAAGAGTCGATTGCCTTTGGGCGATCACTGTGACCCTTCTGCCTCCTCACCAGTTAACCCCCTCGTGCCACGTGTTGCCTTCCGCCTCTTCCAACTCGGCTCCTCGGCCTGCATGCTCCTCAGCTCCGACCAGCTCCTCGACCTGTGTGCTCCTCGGCTCCTGTGCCTCCGGCTTCGGCCTGCGTGCTCTGCGCTCGACCTCACCTCTGCTCTGGTCTGTCCACCTACTCCTCATCCTCGGATTTCATGCCCGTGCCCCCTGGATGCTCTGATACCAGTGTGGGTTTCGAATCACAGTGGGCCCAAATTTTAGACTCCGGAGCTAAAAACCAATTAAAATATTTATATTAAATATTCGAACCAACCTTACATAAATTACCATCCCTTATATAGGGAATAGAAGGTATAGGGGAATAGGAGAGGGAGGAGAAGAAGTAGGCGGTGGATGAGGAGAGGGAGGCGGTGGACGAGAAGAAAGGAAAAGGTGGCATGGAGTAAGGGGAGGAAGAGGCGTGGAGTGATAAGGAGGAAATGACGGTAAGGGATAGGGAATGTGGAGGAAGAGGAATGGAGGGATAAGGCGGATAGAATGGCGGGAATATAGGAGAAGAGGGTAGAGATAAAATAGGGAAAAACTATTATAATAAAAATCATGCCGACTAAACCTATGGCCGACAATTACAAGAGAGTTCACATTTAGGTCTTTTCTAAGCTACTTAGAAAAAACCTCTTTCACATTTGTAACATTCCTCATGTACTCTTCCTCCTCCTTTGTCTTGGGACATAGCTTCTTTGAGAGCTTAAAGTGCTTTGCAAGAGGTTGGGCTACCGATTTTGCATCATGCATACTGAACCTCTTAAGCACATTTTCCACATAATCCTCCTGAGACAACTTTAGTGTTTTCTTCTTTTTGTCTCTAGTGATTATCATGCCAAGGATTTTTTTGGCTTCCCCCAAATCCTTCATGGCAAATCTACTTGCCAACTCCCTTTTCATTTTCTTAATATCCTGCATATTGGATCCTGCCACAAGCATATCATCAACATACAATAAGAGAATAAGGAAGATACCATTTCCTATAGCCCAAAAATAAACACAATGGTCACTCTAGCTCCTAGTAAAATCATGCTCACTCATGAAATTGTCAAACTTGAGATACCATTGCCTTGGAGCTTGCTTCAAACCGTACAAGCTCTTTTTTAGTTTACACACAAGGCTCTTCTTACCTTTGACCTCAAACCCCTCTAGTTGGTGCATGTAGATCTCCTCCTCCAAATCCCCGTGAAGGAATATTGTCTTCACATCTAACTGTTCAAGATGAAGATCTTCTATTGCAACTATACTCAAAATAGTCTGAATTGAAGTCATTTTTACTATAGGTGATAAAATATCATCATAGTCAATACCTTTTCTCTGTGCAAATCCTTTCACAATGAGTCTTGCTTTGTATCTCTTGCTACCATCAACTTCATCCTTCACCTTGTACACCCATTTGTAATGCAATGCCCTTTTGCCCTTGGGAAGCTCAACCAAATCCCAAGTTTTATTTTGAGTCAATGAGTCCATATCATCCTTCATAGCATGCTCCCACTTAATCCTAGCATCCACTTTCAAAGCCTCATGAAAGCATTTTGGTTCACCGACATCAGTGTACAGTACATAATGTAAAGCAGGAGAATACCTATTAGGTGCATGTCTTACCCTTGTAGGTCTCCTTACTTCCTGTGGGGATGATTATGGAGTAACAACAATTTCCCTGCTCACCTTGCTCTTCCTCATGAGCACCATGTTCATCAATCTGAA
This sequence comes from Wollemia nobilis, assembly GCA_028583015.1. Lineage (NCBI taxonomy): Eukaryota > Viridiplantae > Streptophyta > Pinopsida > Araucariales > Araucariaceae > Wollemia > Wollemia nobilis. The sequence continues at coordinate 12,700,610 of JAQPPZ010002969.1, read as the reverse complement.
CAAGAGGCTATCTTTTTACACCATGCTCTGGGACTGCATCCAAGTCAACAAACTCAGGTGCATCCTCTTCAACCTGTATGTGCCTATCATTGTACAACCTATCCTCATTGAAAATCACATCTCTACTCCTGATAACTTTTCATCCAACATTATCCCATTGCCTATATCCCATCTCATCCACACCATAACCAAGAAAATAGCACTTTCTAGACTTTGCATCAAGATTACTCCTATTTTCTTTATCTATATGGGCAAAAGCCTCACAACCAAATACTCTAAGGAAAGATTAGTTTACAGGCTTACCTTTCCAAGTCTCCTCTAGAATACCTCCATCCAATGCAGTACAAGGTCCTCTATTTATCAAATAAATTATTGTATCAACTGCACTAGCCCAACAGAACAATGGCAACCCTGTGTGCAATCTCATGGCTCTAGCACACTCCATTATAGTTCTTTATTCTCCTATGGTGTCCTAGGAGTAGTCTTGATTCTCCTAATTACTTCCTTTGCGCAATAGTCCTCAAACTCCTTGTTGCAATATTCACCACCATTGTCAAATTTAAGGCACTTTACTTTCTTACCTGCCTCAATCTCCACTAATGCTCTCCACTTACGAAAAGTGTCAAAAACATCAGATTTATGCCTGATTGTGTAGATCCATGTATTCCTACTGAAATCATCAGTGAAGGTAACATAATAAGAGTAGCCCTCAAGAGAAAGTACCGATGAGGGACCCCACACATCCGAGTGTACTAACTCTAATTTCTCTTTCTTCCTTTTTGGACCAACTTTCAAAAATCTTACCCTTTTTTGTTTTTCATATACACAACCTTCATAGAAACCCAAATCAACATCCTTGAGTTTTGGCAATAGTTTTCTGGAGTGAAGGGTTTTCATCCCTTTCTCACTCATATGACCCAACCGCAAATGCCATGCTTTCGCATCATCCTGAGCAACATAGTTCAATGTACAATAAGATAATTTCTATAGTAAATACGAAGTTCCAATCAACTCACCTTTTGCAATCACCATTGAACCCTTTGTCATTCTCCATTACCAATTTCTAAAATTAGTGTTGTATCCCTCAAAATCAAGTGCACTGGCTAAAATCAAGTTCCTCTTTAGATCAAGAATGTGCCTAACATTGTTAAGCACCCAGATATTTCCGTCTGGCAATTTTACATTCACTATGCCAATACCCACAATCTCACATGGACAGTTATTGCCCAACAAAACCTCTCCATAATGGCCTAGAGTATAATCAGCAAAGTACTCCCTATGAGAAGTGACATGATAAGAAGCTCTAGAGTCCATAACCCAATACTCACTTGTGCAAGTTGCTGCAAGAATCAGGGCATCATGATAATTGCACCTGCAATGTTTGCCTCTTGAGCATCATTCCCATTATTGTCCTCATTCTTCTTTCTATCTTTGCACTCCCTCTTGAAGTGTCCACTCTTCCCATAATGCCAGTAATAAATCTTGCTTTTGTTATCTACTTTTAGATCTACCCTTCGAGTTTCCTCTATTCTGGCTTTTCCATCTAGCTTGGCCTTCTCCTCTTTCTCTGTTTCTACCTCTGCTTTTTGTAGATAGTGCTACTCCAGATGATGAAGCCTCCCTGGAGGTTTTTCTTTCCATATCCTCACTGAGGATTGTGCTAACCACATCATCAAACACCAGCTTTCCAATTCTAGGCACATAATTACTCATCGCCATTACAACGCTACCCCACGAGTCTGGTAGTGAATAAAGAAACCCTAAAGTCGTAACCTCATCATCAAAATCAAGACCTACATATTTTAAAGAACCCATAACAACATAAAACTCGTTAAGGTGTTCTTGGATAGATCCACCCACTTGCACCTTCATAGTAAAAAGCTTTCTAGTCAAGAAAATTTTATTTGAAGTGGAGAGTTTTTCATACAACTTAGCTAGTGTATCCATGGCTCCTTTAATGGTCTTTTCCTTCCCGATTTTGTATGCAACAGAATCAACCAGGCTCAACTAGATCATCCCCAGTGCCCTCCTGTCTATCAGATCCCATTCCTCATCATCCATCATCCTAGGTTTACCATCAAACTTCCCTTTTAGAGCCAAGTACAGATCATCCTTCTTATACATATAATCCTCCACTTTGGTTTTCCACATACCAAAATTTTGTCCAGTAAACTTCTCCATTTTAAACTTTGAACTTTCTCCCATTTCTCCCACTCGAATAGAAAACTCTCCTATGAGTGTCATTTCTCAATAAGATCACTCTGATACTAGTTGTTGGGAATTTACCATGTACAAACAATACATAGCCTGTGAAAAAACAAATAATAATAGCAGAAATGGAGAAACAGTTCAAACCCTAGTTAAGCCCCCATGAGCAAAATAGAAAACAGTGCAATAAACAACAAACAATCACACAAATGTAAGAGATAAGTTATACGTGGTTCGAGCAGTGTACCCTACATCCATGGAGAAACAATTAGTCCTTTGTATTAGCAACAATACAACAATCTTCTCCACTTGTACAATTTCTCCTCCCCTCTCTTCCTCCAAATCAGAAAAGAACATTCACATATATGACGACCTTTTTTTTTTTTGGTGGATAAGATACTATAGCATTAATATCGGGTTTTACAGGTTGACCCAAAACCTTTTACAAAAATCAGCCCAGGGTTGTTGATGAACATATCCTTACTAAGGATCCTATATATGTAAAATCTACATGCCGCCAAAGCCATTACATCCGATAAGGCACATAGCTTGTTATCAAAAAGAAACTTCCTATACAACATTTTGGGTATACCTTGAGAAAACACACATGCATCATAATTACAAAAAAAAAAAAAACACGGATCCCTTCCTTGAGACAATGGAGAAACAAAAAGCTACAGACACACATAGCAGAGTACTAAAAAAACTCCCACAAGCTTTGTATTGATAGTTACTCTTAATAATTCTTTGGTAATTGTTTTCTTTCGTATATGACATGCTTTGGTACCACATACTATCTTGGCCAATCAGCCTTGGAGAAGTGAACCTGCTAGCTATATTTATGGTGGTGGCTATTTGGTGGTCCACGTGGATTTGGTTCGAAGTCTTATATTGTCATTTCTTTCCTTCCCTGTGATTATCAAACAACCTCAAATTACTAAGACGACTAGGAGCCATGTTATCTGACATGTGACTATCCCCATTAATCTTTGTGGTATTTCCAAGTAGCATCCATGAAGACTGACAGCTCAGATAATTTTTATTATGAGTCTAATTCAAAAAAGATACGGGAATACTTCTAGCCTTCGAACTTACAGTGCCTTCCATGTTGGTAAATTCAACTATCATTCTTGGCATTCTTGTTGAATAAGCTCCTCTACTTCACTCGAGACATCGTGTTCCCATTTGAAAATTTTGTCACCATCGACACCCAAATTGGCTAGCTTATCAGTAATTTTGTTAGCTTCCTGAAATACATGTTGGGCTTTTCTATCCTGTCTTCCCTGGAAAAGAATCCTAGCCTCTTCAACAATTGTTTTAATCCTCCAAGAAGATGTTTTCCAATTATTTAGGAGATTTATAACATGCATAGATTCTCCTTCTATGATCAAATTACCTTCTAAGTCTTGAGTCATTTGAAGGCCTCTCCACATAGCTCTAGATTCAGCTTCGTTGTTTGTCCTTGTTCCCAAATATTTAGAAAACGTAAGCATCATATTCCCATTATGATCTCGCACAATGCCACTAGCGTCTGCTCTGCCAAGATTGTCCTTAGCTACTCCATAAAAATTAAGCTTAAACAAACCCGTAGGAGGTGGAGACCACTTAACATTGGCTCTAGGGTTGACTACCCTAGGCACAGACTCATCTAACAAGGTTAAGCTTAAATATTGAGCAATCGTGGTCTCCTGCAGATGAGGTTTACAACTATCAAAAGGGATAAGGTTCACATTCTTGTTGGCAAAGGATAGGATCTTGGCAATTATAGTTTGATGATCATGGATAGACTCATTAAAGACTCTATGGTTCCTTTCTAACCACACTTGCCAAAGATAGTGATTGAGACAAATTTTCCACATGTATCTAAGTCTTTGGCTTGAAAAGGGGCAAGGCCAATGGATGAAAAAATCAAGTACGATGGCTGGTTTAACCCATAAAATATTGAAGGCCTAAAAAACCCCACTTAGGATAGTCAAGGAAAAAGAGCACTCAAGGAAAATGTGATAAATGGTCTCCCAATTAGCCCTGCACAAATAACAACGATTAGTGATACAAATACCTTTACACATCATATTATCAATGGTTAGAATTATTCCTTGGATAACCAACCATGAAAAAACTGCAATTTTTGGAATTAAATTTTTTATCCAAACTAAGTCCTTTTGGAGGACAAAATCCTCGTCATCAAGCAGAAGCTTGTAAGCTGATTTAACAGTGAACTGCCTGTTTTTCATAGGAGCCCAGGTCACTTGATCTTCCTTAGGTCTCATGGGGATAAACTGTTTCCCGAGAATGTTACAAAGATCATTTGATTCCACTTGAAATCCATGAATTCTTATTTGTTTCCACTTCATTCTACCTCTGTCCTCAACCATATAATAGGAGACTTTTTTGCTAATGAGTTCTTCTGTGATATCTTTGATTCGGGCTAAGTTAGGATATTGCATCAGTGGTTCGTCCTTAGCCCACATGTCATTCCAACAATTTATCCTCTCACCATTGCCTAAAACCCATCTTAAACCTTTTTTGATGATTTCCTTACAATTAAGAATTGCTTTCCAAAAAGCAGAACCTCTGATTGGAACTGAGTCACTTAGAAATTCCATATTTTGAAGATACTTTCATTTGATGATAGTTGTCCATTAATTTTCTTCACCAAAAATGAGACGCCATGCTTGCTTAGCTAGTAAAGCTAAATTTATATAAGCAATTATCCTCAGAACTAAGCCCCCATTTTCCCTGGGTCTGCACACTTTGGTCCATCCTACAAGGTGTATCCTTTTTTTCTCCTCTGATCCAGTCCATAAAAATTCCTTTTGGAGTTTCTCAATTTTCTGGAAAACCTTCACATGGGCTTTGAAAACGGAGAGGAAAAAGACTAGAATGCTCTGAAGAGAGGCCTTAGTGATGGTCAGCTTTCCTGCTTGAGATAGAAGATGACCTTTCCATCCAACAAGTTTTTTTTTAATTCTTTCAATAACCTTGTCCCACATTGACTCTCTCGAAGAACCAATGAAAAGAGGGAGACCAAGATACAAAGTGGGGAGGTTTGCTATATCACACCCTAAAATTTTTGCAATCCTTCCTTACCTCTGAATGGGGGTGTTCAAGAAATATAACTTGCTTTTACTAAAATTAACTTTCTAACCAGTAGCGTCCTCATAGAGTTGCAGGATGTATTTAATTATTTTGGCCTCAACCACCGATGCCTTAGTCAATATAAGGGTATCATCGATGAATTATTGGTGAGAAATAGCCCTAGTGAGAGATGTTGCCTTGATTCCCGATATTAGCCTTGAACTACAAGCATTTGTTATGGTTCTGCCTAAAGCTTCTGCCATAATGATGAATAACATGGGGTTGATAGGGTCCCCATTTTGAATTCCTCTGTGACTTTGAAAGTAACCAGCAGTTGTTCCATTAACTAGAATCGAGAACCATGCTTTAGAAATACATTCTTTGATCAAATTAACCCATTGATGGTGAAAACCAAACTTAAGGAGGACAACAATCAGAAAGTCCCAATTTAGCCTATCAAATGCTTTGTTCATATCAAGCTTGAGGGCAAAAACAAACCTGTTAGTCTTATGAGCAGAGTGCAGAGCTTCATGAACTATGATAACTCCATCCAAGATTGACCTGCCCTAGAAAGAGCTTCCCTGGCATGGATCTATGATGCGGGGCAGAATATCTCTCATTATATTTACAATGGCTTTAGTTAGGATCTTGTAAGAAACATTGCACAGGATGATTGACCTGAAGTCAACCATAGATTCAAGGGTTTGCTTCTTAGGAATTAGAGAAATAAAAGTAGAGTTGATACCTTTTGGGATATGATTGCTTGCTTGGAATTCTCTGATAGCAAAAATTACATCCTCACTTACGATGTCCCAAAAATCTTGATAGAAACGAGGAGGAAAGTCGTTGGGTCCCGAGGCTTTATCTGGCTCCATGCTAAACAAGACTTCCTTAATTTCCTCATCAGAAAAGGGAGATAGAAGCTTAAGGTTTATATCCTCATTTATTATTCTAGGAATGGATTGCAAGAGAATATCTTTGGCCTCCTCATTGCACTGTGATTCCTGACCAAGGATAGAATTGAAATAAGTTATTGCCTCCTTTTTTATTTATGTTAAGTCTTGAGTAATAGAACCATCTATTTTTTTTTTTAAATTATCTTGTTATTGCTTCTGTTTCTAAGCGTGGTGACGTGAAAAAACTTGGAATTTGAATCTCCATATTTCAACCAAAGAGCCCTTGATTTTTGCCTCCAATAGATTTCCTCACAAGCCAAAATGTTATGAAACTCTGCTAGTTTTGTTCGTTCCTCCTGCCTAGTAGTTTCATTAGCATCACCATGTTGGATCCTCTAATCAATTATCTTCAAACTTTCAAAAACCTATTTTTTATTTTCAAAGAGGTTTCCAAAGACCTCTTTGTTCCAAGTTCAAAGCTTTTCCTTAACAAACTTTAATTTTCTAGCAAGTTTAAAAGCTGCACTACCCTTGACAGGTTGCTACCACAACTGACTTAAGTTATCTCTGAAACTGGAATGTTTGATCCACATAGATTGAAATCTGAAAGGTTTCTTGAAGGATAGAGAGTTAGGTATCTCCAATAAAATGGGATTATGATCAGAGGTAATTTTAGGAAGGGCTTGCAAGGTAGAATAACCGAACAAAGTTGTAGCCTCCTTTGATAGAAAAACCTATCAAGCCTTTCTTGAATGAGATGACACCCTCTCCACCGATTGCTCCAGGTATAATTCACTCCTCTAAGTTTTACATCCATCAACATGTTGGAGTTCACAAAGTCATTGAACTCATCCATGCTCCTAATAGGTGGTCCATTTTCACCCATTTTGTCTGAAGGGTAAAGAGGAGTGTTAAAATCCCTAGCCGTAATCCAGGGGACATTATGGAAGATTTCACTCGGATTGCCTAAGTACTCCCACGATAGAGCTCTCCCTTGAATTGAAGTCAGGGCATAAATATTTGAAAGGATCCACGACCTGTTGTTGTTTATTTCCTTAAATAAAACACTAAGAACCCTGTTATCTTTCTGAATAATGGTGCCTTCTACTATCCGAGGATCCCACAAAGTCATAAGGCCTCCAGATGCTCCTCTAGATGATTTGCAAACCATCTCCCCTTGATTCCAAATTTTTTTTGCTATTTTTTTTATTGAATCTCATTAGTTTTTGTTTCTTGCAACATGATAATAGTTGGATTCACTTGATTTCTTATTGCACTGACTTCCCTATGTTTGGGCAGGCCATTGAGGCCTCGCACGTTCCATGAGAGGAACTTCATTTAGATTGTTTGGGATTTCTTCCTCTCCCCCTCCCTTGAGGAGGTTTTCCTAATTTGTTGTCTTTAGAACCCAAAATAACCTGTTGAAACATGGTTCTCTATTTTCCATTGACAATGTCATTATCAGTTTTAATTTTTTGATGCTCAGCATTTGATATTCTCCCTCTTCTATTTTCATCGCTAAAATCTATAGGAGACTTCACGAGTGCTCTTGGTTTGTTTAGGACTAAACTGAGGGGAGGTAATTTGTTGCAAAACCGGACTGCCATATTCCTCGGTCTAAAGAGTTTCACATATCTCCACCCCTACATCCAAATATTCTCCTTTTTTCCTATATTCCCCCGGTGCCACGGGACGACCCCTCGATAGGATTCACTTGGCTCCTAGTGATGATGTTAGGGAGATGAGATTTTTATTTTCCAATGCCTCAACTTTCTTCTTAAGTTATTTAGCATTAGGGTTTGGCTTTGGGATGCCCACTGGGCTTGAAGTATTTCCAGCATTGGGGTTTAAGGATCCTGACTTGGATGTGGATTCTAGAGATCGTGCACTAGGGTTTGGATTTGTGATGCCCATGGGGCTTACAGTAATTTTAGCATTAGGGTTTGAGGATTATAACTTGGATGGGGATTTGAGAGATTCATAAAGGTTATCCTGAAGGTGTTGGGCTTCCATGTCTTCTGATAATCCTCCTACTCCCATATTGGATAGAATTGAAAATTTATTTGAAACTAGAGGATTGGAACTTACCTGAGTATTTTGGTTGCCAACAACCTGTTGTTTTCCTTTGTCTTGCTAGGACCCTGCACCCTCTCTTTTCTTTTTTTGGTAGACATAGTTTGTTTGATTGAAATTGCCTCTGTCAGGGAAACTCCTCAAATTTCCTTTGTCTAGCATTCCCTTCTTCTACTTTTCTCTATTCATTACCAGGTTAGGGCACTGATTGCATAGATGTCCTTGATTTTTACATTCTGCACAGAATGTCGATCTGTTCTCATATTCTATCGATTGTTTTCTATAGTATTCTCCATACTCTAGCTCCACAAACCTTGGCAATTCATTATTCAAAATAGCATTTACGCAGATTTTTGCATGAGTCATCCTTGTCCTGTCCAAGGTCGCATGATCAATGGAGATTAGGTCCCCTATAGTTCTGGCTATGCCCTACAGCCAATATTCATTGAAGAACTGGGCAGGTAGACTCGATAGACGAACCCAAATAGGGGCAATGTTAATATTTTGCTTTTTAGGGTCGAAATATTCACCCCATCATCTGAGAAAAAGGCTCCTTTTGCCTAGAAACCAAGGACCTCCTATTAAAATGTGGTTAGCATCCTCCATATTGTTAAAACGGATAATGAAGAACCCTCAAGTTAGAGCTACCAACTCCAAGCTTCCTACCAGTCACCATTTACCCATTGCCCAAGCCCTGATAGTCTCCATGTCCGGCCTACCTCCCAAAAACTTGCCTACTAGGGAGAATTCTTCCATTAAAAGAAAAGGGCTCATGGAACTTGCCGAGGCTGAAATTTTATTATTTACTGGAACTAGGGGTGGAAGAGAGAGAACCTCCTTTCTTTTTCCTCTAAGAGTCTCAGTAAAAGACAACCACTTCTTGGGCCCCGCATTGTCCTTCGTATCTTTTTTGTCGGGGTCTTTCTGAGGAGGGTCGGGCCCCGTGTGATGCCCGCCTCCAAATATACCGTAGTCTGATCGCCTTCCTCTAGATCCTCGCTTGATCCATGCTCGAGGTTCCCACCCGCCCCTTCTGTACCTGCTCTACCTCTACCGCCTTGGCTGATATTCCTACCCAAAAAATTCAAACCCTCACTCCTATTGCACCCGCTAAACCTTAGCTCACTCATTCCTCTTGAATAAATTCTAGTTTATCATATTTGCCTTGATAACTTATATGACGACCTTTACAGTACAAAATGTATAGATATTCATGACTTTTCCACTACTCGAAACCACATAGTGGTGTCGAAATACAATGGGTCAAAACCATGGGTTGAAACCACCCATACGGTTATCACGTTCTTTTGACAAGTGTTTTTAACCAATAAATACAGTTAAATTTTCAAAAAATATTTAATGGCCTTGGAACCTTGCCAACAATATTTAATGGCCTTGGAACCCCGCCAACAATATTTAATGGTAATTAATTTCTTTCTTATCAATTTGGCTCCATTACCTAACAAAAGGGTATGATGTAGATGAATCGTTTGTTTGAGAGGATGGATATGTGGTGGAAGAATGTGATGAAGGATGTTGATGAGATGAAAAGGGTTGATGAGTAGAAGGTGATGATGATGATAAAGAAGAGCAAAAAGGAACATCAACAGGCTCAACCATTGCACATAGTTCAAACGATCAAGGGTCACCATGAATGGTGACTGGCTGATTCTTAAACTCAAATTTCACACATTGATGTGAGGGGACTACCCTCATTGCACTAATCCACAGATGACCTAGAAGAATATTATACGATGTTGGATAGGGTATAACATAGATACATGTATCTAGAATTCTAGGATCAACTTGTAACGGGATGGACATCATACCACATGCTTCTTGAGTTTCATCATTAAAAACTTTAATAATCAAATCTATTTTCCTCTAATATTCATGCAAATATTGACTGAAGACCCATTATCTATCAACACTCTCTTAACAACATCTCCAATCAACGTTGTAATTATAGAGGATTGTCATTTCGTAAGCTTTGAGGAGGGATGTTCTCACCATGAAAGTCACTCCATGAGATACTACAACATTGATTACAGTAGTTGGATTGATGTCTTAGAGCACCATCATTTGGCTTAAGGAATTTATCAATTCCTCCCTATTAATGAGGGAAGATCTAAGAAGCTCCAAAAGAGATATTTTAGTTGTATTAGCCAATTGTTTCTTGATATCAAAGGGTAATTTTGATTGAGGTTTGGTTGAGTTGTTACCCTTTTGCGGTGCCCTCAAGATCAAAGAAGGTTGAACAGTGTCACTTGATTGAAAAGAAGATGATTACGACTAAGATGTTGATGGTTGGGATTTTTGGGAAGCTTGGGCTTGAGCCTATTATCCAGTTGTGGCTCCAATCATGCCCGCTATGTGATCAAGTCATGGAAGAAGCTGGATGATAATGAGGGGAAAAGGTAGGATGTTTTGTATGGTAGTGAATCTATGATGATTGGGATGCTCTAATGGAAGCAATTAGTGCATAGGTGGGAAATTTGGTACCAAACCCACATATGGTCCCTTGGGATCTAAAAGACCTGGGATAGGCACCACAGGCTCAGATTCTTCTTTCGAGCTATTGAAGGGAAGTGAACTAATGTTAAAATCTGTGTTCGACTCACTTTCAAAGTAATCAAGAGTCAAAGGTTGACGTTTTCCTTCTTGATCAATCTCATTTGTAGCAAGCGGTTTATTAGGCACAGATGTACTTGGTGGAAGAACACTACTAATCATACCCACATATCGTGTTGGTAGCAGCATATTCCGATAGTCAACTTGATTTACTACTATTTTTTTTAAATGAAAAATATGTTATATTTATAGAAGTTGTACTACAAGGTAAATTAAGCTATAAAAGCATCAAGGGAGAAATAAAATCCTCCTCCAAGCCCTCTTGGCTCAAAAATTATCCATAAAACATTACCATACATAATGCATATTTCCATACACCTCAATACTACCATAGTTGAAATCCAATTTTACAATTTATCTGAATTCCGAAAACCATCCATCTATCTTCATGCTATTTTATTTATGGTGTAACTATGGTAAATTCATTAGACTCATTATTTGATCTTCCTCTTATGCTATCTTCTTGTACCACATCCTGTAACCCTTGGATTCTTTGGCCTCAGCTTATCTGATTTTCCATCTAAGAGTCCACATATTTCCCTTCCTCCAATTCTTTTCTCCATTTTGCTAAATAATCTGCTACTCGATTTTCCTCTCGCTTGATATATGTAATAAAAACATCTTGAAAAATCTTCTAGATATTTTGAATTGCTTTCACCTTCCTTCTCTCTCCAATTACCAGCACCTGAAAGGGTCTTATCGGATCCAAGATTCTAGCCCATACTTGAGAGTCTGTCTCTATCCATAACTTATGTAACTATAGATTGGTAGCTATCATTGACGCTAACAAGATCGCTTGTCCTTCTGCTTCATTATTGTTTGCCTCCCCATACCTTCTGCTCTCCAATACACTTGTTCTCCTTTCCAATTTCGTAAGATAATGCTAAAACTAGATTTTCTAGGGTTATTAGTTGAAGTCCCATCTATGTTTACCTTCACCCACTCTCTGGGAGGTAGACTCCACTCTATGTTATTCGAGGGGATCTCACATGTGCATCCATACCTTAGTTTTTTCTCTTTACAATTATTCCAAGGCTTCGTAGAATAATCACTTCCTCCATTTTTATGTTTGTTTCCTCCTGTAATCTAATAAACAATGTTTCTATTACCTTGGTCATAATACTGTCCCATACTTTCTCCCTTGTTCTGTGCTCTTATCTAAATATTCATACATTTCATTCTAGCCATAAGTGCCACCATATGAAGCTAGGTCACAGTTTCCATGCCATTTTCATTGTTTTAGTCTTAAAGCTGCACTGTTTCCATTTCTCATAAAATCTTTCCTGGTTCTCAAAAAATTTCCAATGTTGTCTCATATGCCTCCACCAACCGATCCATATGTCTTTAGCAAAAGAACACCCAAAAAATAGGTGATTCAAAGTCTCCTTTGCCTTTCCACACAAAACACATTTGGAAGGCCTATAGAAACCTCTTTTTATCAAATTATCAAATGTCAAGCACTTTCTATGGTTAATCAGCCATGAGAAATTGTTAATTTTTGGCCATTCTTCCTTTTGTCAAATAAATATCTATTGGAGTGGTGCTAGGGTAATCTCCTATATGTAAAATACCTTGTATCCCTCCTTTCTCATATAAATTTTCAACTTACTTCCTCCCATTCCAAGTATATCCCTCTTAGAACCATCCTGAATTGGGTATATTTCGAGATGTCTCCATAGTTTTTTTGTTATTTTCTGTGTCCCCTCACTCCCCTCACTGGAAATTCTTGGGGATGTTTCTATTGAAGTAAGTCTAGCATATGCTAATTCCATAATTTCATATAGTAAGAGGCTTTCCACCACCCTGCTTTTTGGAGCTATGCTTTCCAACTCTAAATCTTTGGGAATGTATGAATAATTGTTTGAGATTGGTTCCATGAATCCTCCCAAAATAGAGCATCCTTTATATCCTCTAAATGCCAATATAGGTATGACTTAATTATCTCTTGGCCTACTACCATTGTACTACATACAGTAGATCCCTCTCCTTCCATGTTGTGTCTTGGGATGTTTTTCTCAACCACTCCTGGGTAATATTTGGCTTGTAAGAGTCCACTCCATAAACCCCCAGTAGTTGTAATCCATCTCCAACATAGCTTCCCATATAGTACCTTGATACTGTGGGATGTGGATCTCATCCCTAATCCTCCTTGTTTTTTTGATTGGCATATCTTATCCCATCCAACCAGTGCTAATTTTTGTTCCTCCCTTGCACCTGACCACAAAAAATTTCTTGTGTATTTCCCAATATCTTTTAGAATTCTCTTTGGAGCCTGAAGTATGAAAAACTTATAAATTAGGAGAGCTTGTAGCATAGCTTTAATCATTGTAAGCCTTCCTCCTGAGCTTAATCACTTATGAGTCCATTTGCTCAACTTAGCTTGAAGTCTGTCCATCAACCCTTTTCAATCCTTGCTTTTTATTTTCTTTGCAGATAAAGGTACTCCTAATACTGTATGGGTAAAGGAGTTTCCAAAAATTTCAACAATTTTTAGAGTATATTACATCATTTGGGTCATGTAAATGTACCACATTTTTACATAATTAGAGTAGGATATTACTTTAGGGGTAAGGTAGATAGTTACTTCAAGTAATGTAATAATTACAAAAGTGTCAATGTGCAAGTTGTAAATGTGCAAGGTGTCTCCTTGTACATCTAGGTATAGTTTTGACCAAGGAATCCATCTTCCTATATAAAGGGCATCATAATGAGTGATTAGTGTGAGTGTGCATTGCTTATAGCATGCACTAGTAGAGTGGGTTTTCTATTTATTGTATTCAGTTTCTATTTTCATGAGTTCCATTAATAACATATTTTTGGGTCATTATCATTCAACATCTTGTGATTGCTATCTCTCATAGCTTACTTAATCAAAAGATAACAGTGATATCAGAGTCACGGTGCATGGTGCATCCAATACTAGTAGGGAGAGACACAAGTGAAGGATTGAAACAAATATCAGTTACAAAAACTTTGAGATTGCAGATAAGTTAGAGTCTTTCCACAAGATAGTGAATACCAGGACTTAACATAGAATTCATACCACTAGTTTCAAGAATAACTAATGGAGTTGAAGAGGTCTAAGAAAAGACCCCATTGGAAATAATAGATTGAAGATCTATTCCAGAAGAAGCTAAAGAGACTCAAAAAAAAGTCTCATTGAAGGACTTCCAGGAGAAGAAATATTGAAGAAGGACAAGCAAAGTCTAGTACCTGCTTTCAAGAGCAGCAAAATCCAAAGATCCGAGAAGGTGATCTCATCGCCAATACTTCCACAATAGAAGGTTGAAGGAAAGGTATCATTGTGAAGACCAGAGCAGTTGCAAGATAGAAGACCTTGGAGAGGTCTCAAGGAGAAACAAGAAGGTGGTTTGGAGAGCCTTATTCTAGAGTTCATTGAATCCAACAAAGGAGTTCCTAGAATAACTCATTGGAAAAACTCACTACCAAGGAGAAACTCTTGATAGTGAAAGAAATTAGGACAATTATCACCATCCGATAATAAGTCCAAAAGGAGAAGAATTTAGCAAGGAGTGCCAAATCCTGAAGAAGAATATTGAAGACCTCAAGACACTCAGATTCTTGAGAAGGAGACCAGGATCGAAGTCAGACTTTGACAAGGAGAAAAAAACCAGACATTGATACCAAACCTGAGAGATTTAAAGATTGCATTTCACAGCTAAGAAGGCAATAATCAAGATAGCATTACTAGTTGAAAAACTTAAGAGTTCCTGGCCACATCCTGAAGGAGAAGTTGAATCCATCTACTACAATTTCAAAGAAAGAAAATAGAAGGGTTCACGACTACAAGAAACCATCACTCTAGATATAAACTTGGTGAATCAGCACATCAAGATATTATTCATTTTTAAAGGTCATCAAAGGTAAGCAACTTAGGTGCAAAAGGGTTCTTTATTTGAACACTTATTCGGATTACAACTATCCTTATTAAGCACCTTATTAGAATTTAGAAGTTGCAAAATAGAAGGTTGCATTTTAATTCTTCAAAGGAAGTGCGGAAGATAGTTTCTATTAAAAGTTATTAGCTACACATTAATAGGAGTTAAATATATTCTTCCTATTATCTAATAGGAGTTAAGCATTTGAAATATCTTTAAGAGTTATCATTAGTGCATATTACAAGTCATTTTTATGGAGCAATAAAGATATTGGAGTTGCACTATACTAGTTTCTTTTAAAGCTTATTAGACGTGCACTAAGAATTACATTAAGGGTGAAAATTTAGTGCACAGATTAACCTAGCATATTGCTTATATGATTATTAGCTTGGATTCATTAAATTATCAAGTGAAAAAGCTAGATACTAGTGTTTTCTAATAAGAACGACAATAATATATTTCTCTCAAAGAATAGAGCAGGTAGCAACCATATCCAAGAAGCTAAGGAAAAGCTTCAAAATTACTCTCCATTAGTCCTCAAGTCATACAGTGAGGACAAGCCTCATCAAAGCAAAAATAAAGCTCGCAAGAAGGAGATTGGAAGATCTCAGAACAGATGCAAAATAAAATATTCTATTCTAACTTTTGTAAACTTGTTTACATTAGTTTCTTGCACCATTTGAAGGATAAGCTTGAGAGTCTTAAAGCCTTGAAATATAGGAGATATAAGGTGTATAACATTGGAAAATTACAAATATTGTTATTTTTATAATTCTAAAATTTAGGGAGATATAGAGAATACTACTTTAAATTGGAATTTAAAAAATTGAATTATTGAGTACTCCATTAAATTGATAGGGCATACTTCAATAGGAGTAATAAGCTGACCATTATAGTGCTATTGTCTTCAAAGAAATTTAGATCCAATTTAAATGGGAACTAATAGTTTCTAAGCACTCTATTAATTTTATAGCATAGTATAACCATTAGGGATTCATAAGGAAGTCAAACTCAAAGGATTACAACTTTCAAAGATAAAGTAATTATGGATATAGAAACAAGTAACCATATAACAAAAAACCCATGATGGTATGATCGCCTTAAAGTCTTAAATGTTTTTAATTTGAGAGAACTAAATACAAGCTCCATTGCAGTAACCAAACAAATAAACTGAAGGCAAAAATATGGTAGAATTCAAATATACAATAGAAGCTACAAGACCTATTAATAATGGTACATATGCTCTAGACCTATTTGGATTCATACAAGATGTTGTTCAAAACAACACTAATGGATTTTCTAAGAAGCATATTGTAGGGAATAAAAAGGAAAATGGATCAATTATGATCCAAATATACCTTCCATATTCATACACAAGAATCAAAGAATGGAAGTGATGAAGCAAAATTTTCTAGATCAAAAAACAAAGGACAATATGATTCTAGGAACAGAGAAAAAAGAAAATTCTCATACAAGGATTTGATGACTATGAAAGATCTCAAGAGACTTGTAATCTTGAAGCCACAAAGATTGAAATATACTAACCATTCATTTGATCAAGCATACAGGAAGGTAGCATATTGAAGCAAGGAGAAAAGACATATGAGCTCCAAGAATAAATTGAAGACTGAACCAAACAAAGAAGAAGAACCTGATAAATATCAAGATACTCATCCAAATTCAAACAAAGAAGACCATGAAGAAATCGAAGGAGAAGAACTCAAATTTCAGGACCAAGATGAAGATCCATATTGAAGACTAAAGTCTTCAATACCCAAATAATGTAATACGAGAGGGTGTTAGAGTATATTACATCATCTGGGTCATGTAAATGTACCACCTTTTTTACATAACTAGAGTAGAAGATAACTTTAGGGGGAAGCTAGATAATTACTACAAGTAATGTAATAAATGCACAAGTTGTTATGGTAAAAAGTAGTTTGTTACTTTTACCATTAGATTATTATCTTTTTACTTTTTACCTAGAAGATATTATTCGTAAGATCTATCCTATAGTTAGTAGTCATAGTCATTTTGATTATGTTAGTTGTTAGGTGCTTAATTATCTAAGCGCATTTGTTAGCGTGATTAGCTCTTAGGATATTCATAGCCTATGTCAAATGTTATTTAAGCTTTCATATTATTAATTCTAAGGTGAATATAATTTGCGCTCTAACATTGGTATCAGAGCAACTTATTTAGAGACCTTCAAAACCCTCGACACTGGACAAGGCGAGCAGTGACTCGCTCTAGAAGACTGGACCCTGGGGCCCAAATCTCGAGATATAGGATCCCTTGGGTAGGACACACATCACGAGCTGGATTTGGTGTCATCTTACACAACATGTTTTTGAGATCTTGGACAACATTTATTTGGTTGATTTGCTATTGAATCAGCCTACAGGCCCTATTTTCATTAGAAAGTGTTCATTTGGCCTACAGGCCCGATTTTTATTGGATTAGCCTGTAGGCCCGCATATCTGACAACCACTTGCTATCATACCTATCAGGCCTGAAAGGCTCCCGTGTGGTAGGCGGCCCATGGGTCTACAGGTCACGTCGCTCTTGGTGGTGACCCACCTCTATGCGAGGGTAGGAGTACCCTCTCACTGGCGATTGAAATCTAGTGATCAGCCCACTGAGCCCACCGCATCGGACAGGCCCACCTTTAAGTAAGGGCAGGAATGCCCTCTCACTGGCAATCAAAATCTAACAATTGAAATCTTGGGTCCTTGCATCTCACAAAACTCGACGATATGACTCCCAAGGCATGATAGTTGATTGGACCAACATGCATCCTGAGGATGACACCAGACACATGGATTGACCTTGGATTGATACATGGTGGACTAGACTTACACCTAACAGACACGTGGTAAACTAGCCATGCACCACCTGGATAGACTGGAACTGACATAGCAGATACATGGTAAATTGGCCATGTGTCCACCTGACACATGGACCCCTCTGTGCATGCCACATGGGCGGTAGCAAAAGGGGCCCGAGCTTGATTGCCCGATTGCCTTTGTGAGGCTTTTCCCTTTTATTCTGCCCCACAAGAATCCGTGGGGCGGATGTGGGATAAATATCCCAAGAATATTTTTTACCACTGGGGAGTGGGATCCTCCATAAAGTGAAGGGCCTTCCCTTCACATCCCATGGGCGGCCTAGCCCGACTGGCCAGAGAGCCAGTCATAGGGATTATACCCACAGGATCGCGAGTTTGACTCCCAACGGGGTCGCAAAAAAATATTTTTACACAAATTTGCCATATTCCTTTTGCCAAGGTAATTATTTTTTATTTTTTTTGTATATTTTTTATTTTTTTAAGATTTTTTTAATAATTTAAATTTTTTTTGACTAAAATCATTTTTCTTACAAAAATTAAGGTGATTTTTATCAAAAACTATTTTATTATTGATTAAATTATGCTGAAATTAATTAATAATTAAAATTTTGCATTAAAATTAAAAACTTTAGGCCTATTTTCTTTGCAAAATATAAAAATTGATGTTTTTTTGTTTTCTCCAAATCAAAAGGGGGATAAGAGACAAAAATAAAAGCACAATTTCTTTTGCAAACAAATTGAGATTTCTAACACTTTGCTCCAATTTTTTCTAATCATTTTTTAGAGTACAAGTTTTGTCTCATGAAGAAGAGGCCTTGGATTCAAAAATATCTTCATCATCTAAGAGTCATTCGAAAGAGAAACGAACTTCGTCGTCAAACCACAAGATCCAATTTTTAGCGGATTCTTAGAAGACACAGAAAGAGTTTACCTTGTTTCAATACTTACACAGATCCTTGGAAGGGTTTGGATCAAAGCTATGGTCCCATGAGGATTAGAGAACCTTTTAATCCTGATGCACCTCTAATTTTTGAGTATTGAAGCATTAAGGGTCCACTAAAACCACGTCATGTATCGACTAGTTCTAGAAAGCCTTTCAAAAGCTTGTCGTGTGTCGACTTGTCTTGAAAGGTGTGTTACTTTGTTATTTTTGCAAAATAAAGGGGGGATAATTGATCATTGATAATTGTCCTTTTGCAAAAATTGTAACACAAAGGGGGGAGAATTTGAAAAATCAAAGTTTTTTTTTGCAAAACACAAATAAATCTTTTGTTGCAAAAACTTGTAATTAGGTGCATTTTCAATATTACTCGATACCTTTATTAAAAGTTGGCATTACTAAATTAGGTGCATTTTCGGTTGCATCCGAAACCTATGTGATAAAAATTTTGTGGGCACTCTTTGATTGATTATTGCATTTAATTTCTTGTTTTTTGCAATTATAAGTCATCAAAATCAAGAGCACTCAAAACCCTAAATTTTCACAATAATTTGTGTAAACTCATTGCACATGTATAAAGCCAAATTTTCTTGATATTCTCTCCTAAATCAAAATCCCTAATTCACTCTTTTTTGTTTGGCTTAATTCCCTCAAACTAATTATCCTTCTTTAGGAGGATTTTTAGGCAAGTGCCATTAAATATAAAAAAGAGTGAATTATCTCTCATTTCTTCTTGTTTGGCTTAAATATCCTCAAACTGATAATCCTTCCTCAAGGGTTTTTCAGGCAGGTGCCATTAAATATCAAGTAGAAAGAAAGAGAGACCATCTTGAAACCATTATAAAACCTTCATCATGGCAACTATCAACAAATACCTAAATAATACATAATTGCTTAAAGGTTCTAAATTTTCTACTCGAAAAACCAAGATGAAGGCTATTATTATTGTTGAAGAAATGTAGGATATAGTGGATGGCACTATTAAAAAACCCACTACAACTGGAGCAGATCAAATTGCATGGGATAAAAAACAATAGACTTCTCATGTTGATTTTGCTTTCTACTACTGATGAGATCCAGCCTAACATAAGTGAAGCTAAAAATGGTAAAGATGCATGGGATGCACTATGTACCATTTTTAAGGCAAATATCAATCGACTATTCTAAACCTTCAAACTCAACTTCATACACTCCATATGAAGTTAGGAGAATAAGTAGAGCTATTTCTTTGTAGAGTGGCAGAACTGAAGTCAAAGCTGAATGTTTTAGGAGCCAAAGTAGAAGATACTATTCTGACTTCAATAATATTGAGGGCTCTTCCAGAATCCTACAAGATGTTAATAACATCCCTTAATGTATCTCAAAGAATAGTAACCTTTGTGGAGTTAATCAATTTTATTCAAATCGAGGAAGAAAATCAGCTCCAAAGTGATGAAGTTTCAAACAATGCACTTTACCCAAACAAACAGGGTGGAAAGAAGAAAGGTAACTTTCAAAAGGGAGGATCATCTACAAGAGATAAGGGCAAGCAACCTCAATCACAAGGGAAGTATTGCAGGAATTGCAAAATGGACAACCATGACACCAATCGGTGTTGGTTTAAGAACAAACAAGAAAAGAAGGGCAAAAATAAGCCATAATAGAAAAATAGACAACAACAAGGACATGTTGCTATTGAAAATTCTAATTCTAATTCAGAAAGAGCACACAAAGTGCTCATGACCCATACAACTTCTACACAAGGATTTTTTTTGGTACACTGATTCAGGTGCTAGGAAACACATGATTGACGACAAGCAATGGTTTGAGACATTTGTGGCAAGAGAAGGTAAACCAGTAATAATTGTTGATAATAAGACCTGTCGTGTCCAGGGAGAAGGCAGTGTATCTGTTTCTCTTCCAAATGGAAAGTGTCACATTCAAAATATCCTTTATGTTCCAAGATTGATAAACAACTTGTTGTCAGTTCCACAAATCCTGGATAAAAATATGGTTGTTAAATTCAAAGTGGAAAATGGACTGAAATGTTGCTATATCACCAAGCAGGGTAAACACATAGCAACCGGTTCTCACAAGCATGGCTTGTTCACACTAGATTTTGTTTCAACACGTCATGTTTCCATGGTAGTCAACACAAAGGAGGCCACTTATCTTTGGCATAAGAGATTTAGGCATATAAGTATAGGGTATTTACTTGAGCTAAGTAAAAATCAAATGGTGAAGGGACTTCCCACCCTTTCATCTACATTGTCAATCTGCTCATATTGCTTAGAAGGAAAGCAACATCAAGCACCATTCGAAGCTAGCTCTTCAAGAGCTAAGAGATCGTTGGAGTTAGTGCACACTGATTTGTGTAGACCCATACCACCAAGTTTTGGAGAAAAGAGGTATTATCAACTGTTTATGGACGATCACTCACAAAAGATGTGGATCTTCTTCCTTCAACTAAAATCAGAATCATTTTCCTACTTTCAACAGTTCAAGCAACTAGTTGAGAAAGAGTCTGGATGCTACATAAAGACCCTCTGCTCATATCAATGGAGGAATATACCTCAAATGAATTCTCTTCATTTCTAAAATTGCATGGGATAAAAATGCAGCTAACCACAGCCTATTCTCCATAGTAAAATGGAGTTGCTGCTAGGAGGAATTGTTCCATCATGGAAACAATTCGTAGTATGCTTAAGGGAGAAAATCTTGAGCAACGTTGTTGGGTTGAAGCTATCACAATGGCAATATATCTTTTGAATAGGGCATCCACAAAGGCCCTTAAATATATAACTCCATAGAAAGCATGGAGCATAAGGAAGCCCTCCATCTCTCATATAAGAGTCTTTGGGTGTAAGGCATTTATGCATACACCTAAAGAAAAGCGAAAAAAAACTAGATGAGAAAATCTTACAATGCATTTTCCTTGGATATGATGAATATTCTAAAGGGTATCGATTGTATGACCCTAGAACAAAGAAAATACACATAAGAAGATATGTGGTGTTTGATGAGGCTTTCACACCTGACATCACATCCTCTATATACGTGGAAGATGAGGAGCCATGAAAACAAACTCCTCCACCTTAACAAAAGATGCCAAAATGGTATACAAGTACGGTGAGAGATTCAAAGTTGACCTCACCTCTTGATATTACTTTGAATCACCCTCGAACTCACAGCATGTCTCACTAGAAGAGAGCAGAAGCATCACCAACAGTTGATGATCTTTGCCAACATTTCAAAGAGCTTTATGTAGACAGAGAGATTGATAGTGGAGAAGATATGGATATTGATGATGAGAGGATTTATATGTCTTCATATGATGAACATGAACCCACCATAGTCAAAGAAGAACTTAGTGAGCCACAGTGGAAGGCAGCTATGGATGTTGAATATAAATCTTTCATTAAGAAAAATACATGGAAGCTGGTTAATTTACCTTCAGGTAAGAAACCCATAGGCTATAAATGGGTTTACAAAATGAAATACAAGGCAGATGGAACCATTGACAAGCATAAGTCCCACCTTGTGGCAAAGGTCTATGCTCAAAAGGAAGGCATCGATTACGAAGATACCTTTGCACCCATTGCAAGGATGACCACCATTCATGTTATTTATGCTATGGCAACACAATACGGATGAAAACTTCATCAAATAGATGTCAAGAGCACCTTCCTAAATGGTGATTTGAACAAGGAAGTATACATGACTCAACCACAAGGATTTATTGAGGAAGGCCATGAGCAACAAGTTTGCAAACTGCTTAATCCTTGTATGGGTTGAAACAAGCCCCTATAGCATGGTATATAAATATAGACAATCACCTTCTACAGTATGGATTTAAGAGAAGTCCTTCAGATGTAAATCTCTATGTTAAGAAAATTGGTTCTGAGATAGTGATACTTGTACTCTATGTGGATGATTTGATCATAACCGATAACTCAGATATATTGATAGAAGTCATGAAGAATGAATTGAGAGAGTCATTTGATATGACTCAAAAGAAATACCTAAGGGTTACTCAAAAGAAATACACCAAGACACTGATCAAAAAGTATCATATAACTAATTACAAGCCAAAAGCAACACTGATGGAACAAGGGCTTCAATTTTCATGATACAATGATTCACCTTAGGTAGATGGTACTCTTTATCATCAAATGATTGGCAGCCTTATATACCTGACAAACACTAGACCAGATATCACATTTACTGTGAATTATCTTTCTCGGTTCATGCAAGAACTAAAAGTTACTCACTGGAAAGCAGCAAAGTGTGTTCTCCACTATACTTGTGGTAGTATGGAGCATGGTTTAGAGTATAGGAAGAATGACAAATTCTTCTTATAGGGTTTCAAGGACTCTGGCTATGTTGGATCAGTAGATGATCAAAAGTCAACATCTAGATATGTTTTTCATCTAGGATCTGGACCTGCTCATGGCATAGCAAGAAGCAACAGGTGGTTGCTATATCTTCAACAGAGGTAGAGTATCGTGTAGCACGAGGAGTAGTGTGTGAAGTGATATGGTTGAGTCACATTATGGCAAGTATGGGTTTACCCAAGAAACTTCTAATTCACTTGTACTACGAAAACTAAGGTGTTTTAAACTTAGTGAAGAATCCAGTTCACCATGAGCGCACCAAACATATTGACACACAATATCATTTCATTTGCAACAAAGTTTTTAAACACAACATCAAGTTCCAATACATTCCCACTGAAAAACAGGTTGCAAACATCTTCACAAAGGCTCTTAGATGTATCAAATTTGAGTTGTTCCACAACACTCTTTGTATATCAAAGTAAAATGTAATAAAGGGGGGATGTTAGGGTAAAAATTAGTTTGTTACTTTTACCATTAGATTATTACCTTTTTATTTTTTAACCTAGAAGATATTATTCCTAATATCTATCCTATGGTTAGTAG
The DNA here is from genome assembly GCA_028583015.1 of Wollemia nobilis. NCBI lineage: Eukaryota > Viridiplantae > Streptophyta > Pinopsida > Araucariales > Araucariaceae > Wollemia > Wollemia nobilis. The sequence continues at coordinate 12,677,118 of JAQPPZ010002969.1, read as the reverse complement.
TCGTAGTCAATTTCACTATGTTAGTTGTTAGGTGCTTAATTCTCTAAGCGCATTTTTTAGCATGACTAGTTCTTAGACTATTTATAGTCTATGTCAAATGTTATTTAAGCTTTCATATTATTAATTCTAAGGTGAATATAATTTACGCTCTAACACAAGTGTCAATGTGCAAGGTGTCTCCTTGTACAGCTAGGTAGAGTTTTGGTCAAGGAATCCATCTTCCTATATAAAGGGTCTCATAGTGAGTGATTAGTGTGAGTGTGCATTGCTTATAGCATGCACTAGTAGAGTAGGATTTCTATCTATTGTATTCAGTTCCTATTTTCGTGAGTTCCATTAATAGCATATTTTTGGGTGATATCGAAACTTCATTGTCATTCAACATCTTGTGATTGCTATCTCCTATAGCTTATTTAATCAAAAGCTAACAACAATTGTATAATTTTATCTCTCACCCTCTTTGTTGTATTGAAAAAATATTTGAGGTTTTTTCCATTAAAAGTTTGCCCAGTAGATTGAGTATACCCATCTAAAAATTATTTTATGTTTCTTGCTGCTAGGACATTGGCTTTACTAATAAGAGCAGTATCATCCACAAACTGGAGATGATTTATCTCAATCTGAGAACTTATTTTTAGGCCCCTTAGCCTCCCCTCTTGTCTCCCTTTTTTTAACAGTCTCCCGAGACCCTCTATGTAAAGGATAAAAAGGTAAGTGGAGAGAGGATCCCCTTGCCTCAACCTCCTTTTGACTATGAACATGGGAGGGGGACTACCATTTACCAAATTTGAGAATGATGTAGTTTGTGTACAAGCTTTTACCCAATCTCTCCACCCTTCGCAAAGCCCATTTTTTCTAAAATCCTTTGCATAAAGGACCAGTCTACTCTATCATATATTTTAGAAATATCTAATTTAATAAACATACCTAGGTCCTTTTGCTTTGATATTGTGTGTATCACCTCCTAGGCCACTACTATTCCATCTAGAATTTTTGTGTCTTCAACAAAACCATCTTACTCACTTGAAATCATATTTGGTAAAAAAGGCTTTAACCTTTTTGCCATAAGCTTTGTTAATATCTTAAATACTACATTACAAAGTGAAATAAGCCTATAATTATCAATTATCTCACTAGGTGGGCCCTTAGGAATTAAAGTGATAAAAGTATGACTCAAGGATTTTAACATTTTCTTACTTTGTTTGATTTCCTCCAATGCCTCCACCACTACTTCACTCACAATTTCCTAGAAATTTTGATAAAATTCAATGGGAAATCCGTCTGTTCCTAAAGTATTTCCTGTTTGCATTTTTTTATGATCTGCGAGGTTTCTTCCAAATAAATTTCCTCCATTAATAATTTATTGTGTTCAAGTTTGACTAATTACATAATTGACTCTAGTATCTTCTTCTACCATATTGCATTCAAATTTTCATTACTGTTAAAAATAGTATGGAAGTATTGATTTGCTATAGTTTTCATTTCACTTCCACTGGTTTTTACCTAACCCATCATATTTGTAAGACCTGTAATTCTATTTTTTTGTCTCCTAGTTGTTGTTGTCATATGAAAGAATGTTGTGTTTTGATCCTCCTCCTTTAACCATATAACTCTGGATCTCTGCCTCCAATAGATTTCTTCTTGTTCCTCCAAAGCTTCCTCTTTACTAATAAGTTCTACCTCTCATTGTAATAATTCTTTCGTAATAGTTCCTTGTCTTATCTCTTGAGAAATCTTCTCCTTTTTATCTTTGATTTTATTTTTTTGGATTCTAATTATTTCCTTATTGTGTTTACTCCAGTCCTTTGCTTGGCTCCTTATACATTTCAGTTGTTTGTGGAGTTTGAATTGGGCTATCCCAAATCTTGATTTCTCTAATTTCCACCATTCCTTTATGTGGTCCCCCAACTCCTCATCTTTCAGCCATCAAAGCTTAAATATAAAAGTTCCCGCAACTTTATGATTATCTTCTTCTATGGTTAGGCTTACTAGAAAATGATTTGAAGAAAGCCTATCCATGACCCTCGCTTGGTGCTTGGTATGCAAGTATAATCCCCCCCATGAAGAAACAATCCAAGCAAGATTTGACCATCTCCCCTTCCTTTCTTCTATTTGTCCAGGTCATAGAGCTATCCATAGTTGGGATATCTATTAGATTCATTTGACATGTTATTGTTGAAAAAAACATGTCCTTTTCCCCGAGCATGGCTCTGCCTCCTTGTTGTTCCTCTATTCTAAGCTTTGAACTGAAGTCTTCTCCCACAATCCATTGGTCCTTCGGGTAGTTGTCTCTGAAATTTTGGATGGTTTCCCATTGATCCCTTTGTAGTCTGATTGTTCGTGTTCCATAAAAATTAACTATAGTCTATTTTTTTCTAGTTTCTCTATTTTGTAATCGGGCCATCAACACCCCTCTCGTAGAGGCCCCCTATCTCTAGGAACAGTTGGTTATTTCACATAGTGGCCAATCTACTTGATTTCCTCTGTTTTGATTAAGGATCTCTCCTTTTTGCCATATCCTCCTGTTTATTTTTAGTAAGTCTTCTCATTGGATTTTGGTTTCCTGTAACAAAATTATATATGGACTCATATCTATGCTAATTTTTTTGACTACATTTTGTTTGGGGCAACTATCTAAACCCCTCACATTCCAAGTGATTAATATCATTGAGAATTAGGAGAGAAAAAATCAGCCATTGATTTTACCTTTCCATTCTGGCTCAAATCTCTTCCCTGTTCCTCCATCTTTTCCTTGTTTGACTTCCTCCTTGTAGATTGGTTTGGTTTTTGTTTCTTCCCCAATTGATGTATCCATAGATTAGGATTGTATTTGTTCTTATTTCCTTCTTTTATAACTATTTTTGGAGTTAAAAATTATCCCCTGCTCTATTTCCCCTCCTATGATCTCCCTCATGGGTTGAATCTCCTCTTCTATGAGAGAGGTTGTGTTTGGTTCTGCTCCTTTCTTGTTCCTTGACACTAGATTGGAATATTGTTCCTGATCAACCTGTGTGACTTGTTGAGTATCCTCCTCTAATCCTTCCATTTGAAAATCCCCTTCTATTTCCAAGTTTTCTAATTGTTTGAATATCTCATATCTATTGTTTTTTGTTATCACTTTTTCTCCTTGTCTCTGGTTACTATGTTGAATATCTCATGTCTAGTCCTTTTCTTGGCTCCTTATATATTTCAGTTATTTGTGGAGTTTGAATTGGGCTATCCCAAATCTTGATTTCCCTAATTTCCACCATTCCTTTATGCGTTGCCCCAACTCCTCATATTTCAGCCATCAAAGCTCAAATATAAAAGTTCCTGCAACTTTATGATTATCTTCTTCTATGGTAAGGCTTACTAGAAAATGATCTGAAGAAAGCCTATCCATGACCCTCACTTGATGCTTGGTATGCAAGTATAATCCCCCCCATGAAGAAATAATCCAAGCAATATTTGACCATCTCCCCTTCCTTTCTTCCATTTTTCCAGGTCATAGAGCTATCCATAGTTGGGATATCTATTAGATTCATTTGACATGTTATTGTTGAAAAAAACATGTCATTTTCCTCTAGCATGGCTCTGCCTCCTTGTTGTTCCTCTATTCTAAGCTTTGAACTGAAGTCTTCTCCCACAATCCATTGGTCCTTCGGGTAGTTGTCTCTGAAAGTCTGGATGGTTTCCCATTGATCCCTTTGTAGTCTGATTGTCCGTGTTCCATAAAAATTAACTATAGTCTATTTTTTCCTAGTTTCTCTATTTTGTAACCGGGCCATCAAAACCCCTCTTGTAGAGGCCCCCTATCTCTAGGAATAGTTGGTGATTTCACATAGTGGCCAATCCACTTGATTTCCTCTGTTTTGATTGAGTAAGGATCTCTCCTTTTTGCCATATCCTCCTATTTATTTTTAGTAATTCTTCTCCTTGGATTTTGGTTTCCTGTAACAAAATTGTATATGGACTCATATCTATGCTAATTTTTTTGACTACCTTTTGTTTGGGGTAACTATCTAGACCCCTCACATTCCAAGTGACTAATATCATTGAGAATTAGGAGAGACAAAATCAGCCATTGATTTTACCTTTCCATTCTGGCTAAAATCTCTTCCCTGTTCCTCCATATTTTCCTTGTTTGACTTCCTCCTTGTAGATTGGTTTGGTTTTTGTTTCTTCTCCACTTGATGTATGCATAGAGTAGGATTTTATTTGTTCTTATTTCCTTCTTTTATATCTATTTTTGGAGTTAAAATTATTCCCTACTCTATTTTCCCTCCTATGATCTCCCTCGTGGGTTGAATCTCCTCTTCTATGAGAGAGGTTGTATTTGGTTCTACTCCTTTCTTATTTCTTGACACTAGATTGGAATATTGTTCTTGATCAACCGGTGTGACTTGCTGAGTATCCTCCTCTAATCCTTCCATTTGAAAATCCCCTTCTATTTCCAAGTTTTCTAATTGTTTGAAGATCTCATAACTATTGTTTGTTGTTATCACTTTTTCTCCTTGTCTCTGGTTACTATGTTGATTTCTTTTGTTTGACCTTCTGATTACTTTTTGGAAGCCCTCACAGTCTGTTGGGCCTTTCCCTTCCTTCTGATTGATATTTTATTGAAGAGGTTAGCCCGCCATGTTAATATTCGCTTTTATCCCTTCTTGTTCAAATTGATGATCCTTAATTGTTGGGCACATTCTAGCTAGATTTCCATGAGCATGGCACACCCAACATCTAAATTGAATGGCCTCATAATCCAATTGTTGGAACCAAACAAAATCCCCTATTTTTAGGTCTATCTCTATTGGAAGAGGTTTACTGAGATTCATTTCTACACAAACCCTAGCAAACATTATTGATCCTCCTAAAACTGTTTCTTTTGATCTACCTTGATAATGACCTAGTAAGTTGCCTATTACCTCGAGTATCTCCTCTTTCCAAAATCAAGGGGAATAGCAAATAATATAACCCATATTAGTACTGCAGTCGATTTCACCCTTGGGTTGAATCCCATATTCCATGGTTGCAAGAATAGTCTTGCTGGACTATGATGATACGACCCTTCCTCAAATATTTTTTGTCGATCTGCTATTGATGTGAACTCTATAAAAAAATACCTATTTGGGAGAATTAAAATTTCATATTCTTCTTCCATATGCCATTTTTTCCTTATCCACATGTGGAGGAAGTGCACGAATGGTCTTAAACCCACAAATTTACCTATGAGGTTGTGTTTTGTCTTATAAACAATATCCTCAGCTATCTGGTTCTTAGTTATTTCCAATACTGGTATTTCTTTTGCTTGTGGTAGATATTCGTTCACACTTCTAGATAGAGAATCCTCCTTTTGTTGCTTTCTCATGGTGTTTATGATTTTCCTTGCTTGTGTTTGATAGTCATTGAATCTATCTTGGATTCCACATAGCTTATCCTAGAATGAGATTCCTTGGTTTAGAGGATTTGGTACCGAAGTACCTATGTCCCCAATTTTTTGTCATGATTCTTACTATTGAAAGACCCTCCTCCAAGATTGATCCTCTTTGATGGCATTTTTTACCTAAAAATATTCTCCAAGTCTCTGCCCTAGCTTCTGAAATCCCAGTTTGATTCCTCATACCTCCTCTCAGGCACTCCAAACTTCTAAACCCCTAGCTTCTGAAATCCTCACTCTTGCATACCTGTTGTAGATAAGTGTACATCATTGAACTAGACACTTTTTTTTTCATTCACTAACCTAATTAATGACCTCTTTACCACTATTAGGTAGTGGAATTTTGAAAAATGTCTAGATTTTTATTTAACATTTTGTGTTTGTTGTGTAGGAGGTAGTGTGGTTGATGGAGGATTAGGATTTGTAGGAATTACCTCTACCTCTAATCTACCATTGTCAATCAAATCTTACACTAAGTGCTTCAACCTCTTACATACATTTGTTGCATGTCCATTGACTCTATGAAAGTCACAGTGTTTTTTGAGCTCATACCACTTGATGGTGGTGTCTGGTTTTCGAATCTCGGGTAACTCTATCATACCCCTTTTTAGAAATTGTGGTAGAACCATAGACAATGGTTGGTTTAATTTTGTGAAGTTACGTGGAGGATTTTTTTGAGGTGCCTTCAACACCATATTTTGTAAAATACTGGCTACATTTGCATTCATAGGTTCCCTATTATCCATAACCCCATCTCATACCATGTGCTTGTTCTTGTACTTATTTTTGGATGTTTTTTCTCTTTTATTTTTAATTGCCCTCTTCTGATAAGGGCATCTTCCACTCTTCTTTCCAAGTCAATGGCTTGATCGAAGGAGGTGAGAGTGATAGTTGCCAACTCATAGAAAATTTGCTCTTGCAAGTTCCCAATGAAGATTTTGAGCATTTCCCTAGAAGGTAGCGAGAAATGTAATTTCCCTACAACCTTCCTCCATCGTGCCAAGAATTTGGTAAAACTCTCCTCTTTGTATTATTTCAAATTGTATAAAATCCTTGATCGTCACATGTGTTTCAATGTAAGCCCCAAATTGATGCACAAACAATTCAGTTGTTTCTTCAAAATTGTTTAGGGAATATTTTGGCAGTTGGTAGTACCATTCTAGGGCAATACCCCCAAGACTTTTATGGAACATCTTCAATAACAACATATCATCATAGGCAATGTCATGGCACATTTTTCTAAACATTCGAAGATACTCAATAGGATCTTTATTCCCATTGTAGATGGAGAGGATTGGTATGGGAAAGTGTTTTGGAGATGGTCTAGCCGCATTGATAGAATCTAGCGGCTCATTACACATTTCTCTATAGTTGTATGTGGGGTGATATGAATCCATGTGATCCAACTGAGTTGCCAACTGCTTGACTATGGTTTCAAGGTGTTGCGTTTGTGGATTATTACCATATCAAGCCCTTATGTTCCTAGGAGGAAGATTGTAATTTCTTTGCAATGTGTGGTGAGGGTTCATGTTTGGAGTTGAGATGTTGTTGTGAAGAGGATTCACATAAGAAATAGGAACTTGTTGATGTTTTTGAGCCATATTATGAGGAATATGTAAGAATGATTATGATTGCGCCAATGATGAAGATAAATTTTGGAGTGGAAGTAATGGAAGAGGTTGTGATTGCACTAGAAATGGAATAAAATTTTGTGGAGGGACTAATTGGAAAGTTTTTTGAGAGGAATGATTTAATTGTGATGTGGAAACTTGTGAGTATGGATTGTGAAGTTGATTAGTCAAAGAAACCTATGGGATTTCCTCAACATTGATAGTTGTAGCAGTTGTATAGATAGGATTTAGTCGTAATACATCTTGGACATGGATCTGTGAGTAAACGTCTGCAACTTGTGTGGATTGAATGGTGTCAATAGAAATCTCACTTAAAGATATCTCAGGAGGATATTGAGAGAAAGTGGGGCGAGGTTGAGAAGTCTCACACAAATATGCTTCACCCGAAGTCTCACCCCTTTCGAGGTAGTCTACTTCCTTGAAGGCTTGAGTAAGGGTGGTACAATTAGCTTTCATGAAACCCCAAAAATGCTCCATTGCTTGAAAGCGAATACCTCCATTAGGTTCTACCTTAGGTTCAAAGTGATTTTTTTCGGTTTGTATAGTTTGTTCTTCCTTGTTCTCTTCTTTTACTTCAGTGTTTTCATCATTAGGATTTTTAGTGTCAAGCTCATCCTTTGTAGGATCTACAATTTCCTTACCATTCCTTAGAGTCACGACCATTTCTTGATGATTCCTTAGTTGTTTTAATAATATCAAGACTCTCACTAGATCCTCCTCCAGAGTTTCTTCTTGTTTTTCTTTGCAAATTTGTTTTTGTAACCCTTCCTTTTGAACCTCTTAGATCAACTCATAAAATTTTTCAAAACTATTAATTCTTTGCAACAAGCTTGAGTGCATCATTTAATCCTCTTTGAATAGTTTGTAAATATCATTGATTGGTTCTAACTGCTTTGGGGTCATGTAATATTCTTCTTCAAATGTAAAGTCTTGTTTTAGGAGATGAATCAATTGGATAACAAAGAATTATCCTTGAATAGTGCTAGGATTTTCAAATTGTAAATCATGACATAATTATCTAAAAAGTACAATCCTAGGTGCTTTGTGGTATATCCTATTATACTCCAAACACACCTCTTTGTTTTCTATTTTTGCCAAGAAGTTGTGAACAACCAGGAAGTCTTTAAAGTAATGCTCCCAAGGATAATTTATTGAGTTAACACTTGCCCTTCTATCCCCCAACCAACGTTCACAACTTTTCAAGAGGTCAAAGTAGGGTGAGTGGTGATTTGTACCTAAGGCCTTAGCTATATTGATCCTCTTAATTTTGCTCAACTCTCCTGATCTCTCTCTAATAATATCAAGGTGTTCCAACAATTGGTCCCACTCTTCCCGAGATAATCTTTGTCCTTGTTCAAAAGAAAGGTGATTTCATGTTCTAGCAATAATCCTTTGAGGTCTATTAATGCAGACTGACTAAGGTAATTTTATACCATTAGAAACGTGTACTTTTCTCTCTCTCTTTTTTGTTTTGTTTTACGTTGTTTCCTTTTGTTTTTTATTTTAAAGAAAGCACTCAAAAGGAAATCACATAAAATGTTTTATACGTCTAGTCTACCTTTTAATGTGATCTTTTATTGTTTTAAGAAAAATAAAGAAAAATATGTGATGAATAAAAAATATGTCCCTTTTAAGCAAAATCCTGTATCTAGATTGTCCCAGAGTGGTCTAATCTTAGTCGTCTCTAGCTGTCCCAGGAGTAAGATGTGTACACCACTTAATACTAAAATTTTCAAGTTGGAGGTTTTGACCTTAAACCCACACCAAAGCTAGACATCACCTAGTGCCATGAGTGGGATGGAACTAGAACAATGTCAGTACGGACCTCCAATGGAAAATTAAGATAAGGGATTATGAAAAGAAGAGAAGTGTGATAAATTTAAAACCCTTAATGATCTTTCACATCAGGTTCACCAAAGAATATGGGCTAAAAATTTTGTATCCCTTTCCCTTAGACTTATGGATCCATGCCTAGAAGGAAAATGAGAAGTCAGAAGCCCACACCTCGAAGTGAGGGGTATCTGGTGTCGTACCTCCTTTGGTGATGGTTGATTGATTAGGGGGTTCACCAAGAAATATGTAAAGATTATTTTTAAGTTTGGGCAATGGGAAATGTTTGGATGTATTACTTGATTAAAAAACACCTATGTTCAAGGCAAAATGCAACTAGATCCAAGCTAAATAAAATTCACTTTTCTTGAAAATAACATGCAACACACAAAATTCTCCTAGGCTAAATGCATTACTATTTCATTTTTTTGTATTTTCTTAGATTTTCAAATAATCTATGAATAAACAAGACAAAGAACATACAAATATCAAATAAATAAATTTGAGGTGAATCAGATCAGGCACCTACCTGAACCAGATGGCCAATCCAAGCAAATTTGGGACCTATTAGCAATTTTGGGACGTCTAAGCGAATTCAGGACTCTGAGCCCAAATTCATGAAAAACTTGCAATCAATCACACAAAATATTGGAAATTGCAATTAGTGATTGGGGATCTACTTAGGACACTATTAAATGGATCTTAACGGTGTGACAGTAAAATCCCCTTGGTCCTTTTAGCAAACCATATGTAAAAAGAAGGAATTTGTAGATCTATTACAAACATATAAGAGACTAAAAGGAAATGATGAAACAACGTAGAATGTAAAGTGCAATTCCAATGTAAATGATGAAGATGCAATGTGTAAGATATAGTGAACAATATGGAAGGAGCAATTTACCCCTAGCCTATGCCTATGCAAATTCGAAACTAGCAAGTGATTTCGGGTATTGAAGCAAATTCGGGGATCTGCTCCCGAATTCGTGAGATGTATGAAATATGAACTTGCTAATACAGAAACAACATGTGAGATGCTAAAATAGATGAAATTATATGCTTACATTGATTGGTATATCATATTTTATCCCCTGGTGTTGCTATAATGATGATAGTAAGGCAAACTCATTCGATCTTGTATCGATGACGATGTAAAACAACCCCTTAGCTGCAATATGGGCTCCAGAGCATTCTTCAATATACAAAACTTGTTATGGATGTTCAACTTGCAACCAATTTGTCAGTTCACAAAGCCTTCATAATTTAAACATGCTTGCTCACCATTAGCCTTTTTGAGAAACATATTATTATTTTTAAAGATGGGATAAACCAGAAATTATGGGATTTAAGGTGTCGAATCAGGGTGGTTTGGGTAAATTGGGAAAACTCCCAATTTAGGTGAATGACAAACTCACATGGAGGTTAAGAAATGGTTGTGAGGGCGCAAAAAAAAAGGTAGGATGATGAGGGGCGAGGTTACATGAGTCATAGGGGTTAGGGAATTTTGAAATGAGTCAAAATTTCATGTCTACAAGAAGACCATCCTCAATTTGTTGATATGATAGGACAAATGTGGAATTCTTTAGGTAATGGTGGGTTGTATGCTTTTCTAAACAAAATTAAATCTATGACATCTAGATTAAAATAATGGAATAAGAACACCTTTGGAAACATTTTTGAGAAGAAAGAAGAACTAAAAGATAAAATTTTAAAAAGGTGATGATAATAATCCAAGCTCAAAGGAAAGGGATTTTCTTAGTGAATATCATAATATTTTGAGTAAGGAAGTGAAATTATGAAGATTAAAATCAAGACAGACTTGGTTAAAAGAAGATAAAAATACAAAGCTTTTCATAGGATGGCTATAGTATAGAGATCAACTTCGAGAATTAGTATAATTAAATCAATAGAAGGGGTTTAGATTGAAGATCAGAGTGAAATTAAAAAAGAGGATAAGTCATTTTATTAGAATATTCTAGGTTCATAGGAGATCATAGTTCTTAATGATAAACTTCTTCAAGATGTTCCTTCAGTTATAATGAATGAAGAAAATAGGAAACTGATGGAGCCTATTACTTTATAAGAAGTTTATTTAGCTCTTTCCTTTTTTAATAAGGATAAATCCCTAGGTCCATATGGGCTCTCTGTAGTTTTTAACCAACATAATTGGGATATAGTGATTCTTTATTAGTGACAGTGAAAAATTATAGGGTAATACAATACATACCTTATAAAATAAATGCAACATATCTTACCCTAATTCCAAAAAAGAAGTATGTTGAATTGTTTGATTCTTTTAGACCTATAAGCCTATGTAATATGGTATATAAGATTATTTCCAAAGTGACGGCGAATAGATTAAGGTCATTGTTAGACCAAATCATTTCAGAAGAGCAAAGAGGATTTGTGAAAGAGAGACAAAATTTTGGACGGTATCATAGTAGCTCATGAAGTTATACATTCAGCAGCTTCAAGAAAAGAGAAAGCAATGAAAAACTTGATATGAGTAAAGCCTATGATAGGGTTAAATGGGATTTTATTTTTGCAGTTTTAGATAAGTTTGGTTTCGAGAAGTTTTAGATCCAAATTTGAATCAACATCAGATACCCCAATTTTAAATTTTTGGCTTCAATAAATTTAACAAATGTTGTTGGTCTCTATTGCATTCTCCTCTGAGAAATTGATTTTCAATGGTTTAGTCCCTAATAACAGTTATAAAAATGTTATTTTAATCAAGTCTAAATTTAGAAGCTTGACCATTGATAAAATTTTCCTTACACTTGTTAATCTTATCATTAATCAAACGTTCACTAAAGGGTTTATAACTCGCAAAACAATTGAAAACCCCCTAAAAATGATCTTAGTCCATATTATAAAATTGATCATAACTTTCAAGCTTAAACAAAATGAACAAACCCCTAAATCCTTGGGTGTTTTAAAACATTCGGACCTAAAATCAATTTTAGCCTAAGTTTTAAATTTTTTATCATGGACAAATAAGGGTATGCGCCCCCTTTGCACAAAAATCGTGCAAGTCCAAAAATCTAGACGATAGCACTTCACCCCTCAAAATTTGAATGGTTGCGCCCACATAATCAACCCAAAGGATAAATGCAAAAGAAGATATCATAGTCCAAGGTCAAACCCTAAGGTCTAAAACATATGGTTTTAATAAAATAAAACTAAGGGTACGCACCCCATTTGAATAAACATCGAACATTTTGGGAAAATCCAATGGCAGCGCTCAGATCCTCCTTGATCGAACAAATGTGCTTTTATAAGCTAACCAAGGGTTAAATCAACCGGGTCAAATAATAATGGCATGGTAAAATATTTATAACTCAAAGTTAATAAAATTAAGGGGTACACGCCCCCTTTGATTAAATGGCATGCAAGTCAAAAAAATCCAAGGGTAGCACTTCATTGGGATGAATTGGATGATCGTGCTCAATCTAAATATAAAAGGTTTAACGATTAAAAAGTGTTAAGTGCCATGGGATTAATTAATTGCTAAATGTGATTACGAGGGTCTTAATACGTTGATAATAATTCTCCTTTTGCTAATCATAGATTAATAAATATTAAAAGGCATGAGCGCCTTATGTTTTTGGTTCTGCAAGTCAAAGGAAGATCTATGGCTACACTTTCTCTTGAGTTAATCTGATGGTAGTGCTCACAACAATTTGGTCGATCATTAAAATCTTGTGTCTAAGTTGAATTTAAAATGTACCCCATATTTGATAGATCTAATGACCATGATGAACCCCTGACAGATCCAACAAATGCACATTCACCAAAAAACTTAAATTTGGTCATGCACCCTTTTTGACTAAGGCATCGTGCAACTCTAGAAGATCCAACGACATAAATATCTTCGCCCCGATCCGATGGTGCGCGCTCGTTAAAATTAACCGAAGTTAAGTGGAAATCTTATACAAGCTCATGGTTTAAACTTTGTGTAGATTTAAAGAAATCAATGATGATGCGCGTGCCAAAGCTGATCCTACGATAGAGTTTCCATGAGGTAAGTAGACATTGATAAGTAAAAGTGCACATCACAAGTCTATCTGACGATAGCGCTTGATCCTTCTTAGATCTAATGGCAGCGTGTAGCCAAAGCAATCAAAAGCAAAAAAAAAACAATGACCGTGCTGACTCCTCTCAAATTTGATGGTTGTGATTTAATCAAAATGATTCAAAGAATATAAACGCACATCATGGGCTAATCCAACGATCATACTCGTTCTCAATGAAGATACAACAATGGCACTACGTCAAAATAATCAAACGATGGAAAATCAAACATTAGAGATAGGAAGTGTGCAACCTCATCAAATCTGACAACCGTGCTTGATCCTGTCAAATCTAACGGTGGCACTTTACCTAAAATAGTCAAAAATAACAAAGTGGTCATCGACAGAGCTATAGTCAAAGCAAATCGAACGGTCATGCTTATCTCCGCCTAGATCTAACGGTTGTGCCTAACCGAGGCTATCGAAGGAAAATAAAGTGGGATAAAGATGCACATATCTACCCAATCCGATGACGGTAATGGATCCTGCTCAAATCTAACGACAACGCGTAACCCAGGTATTCAAAGGTTAAGGTATATGATTTATTTTTCATGGTAAAAAAATTAATTAAGGTAAAAGCAAAAAAACCCTATGCCTAATTAAAATTAATTAAGGGTCTAATACGTTGCTAATCCCTCCCCTTTTCGTGGTTAAACTCGATGCGCATCTAGAAGATCGGACGAGCGTGCACGCACGCACTTTTGATCAAATGATGAATGTTTGGAGACGTGAGCAAGGTTTAAAGAATTAGGTGTAAAGGATATTGGCAATTTATAATCACCATGCAAACATTAATAAAAAGAAATTTTATATGACTAACACATGGGTAAAATCAAATTGAAAATTATATGTCTAAAGCTAAGTATGCGTGATCAATTTATTGTAAATCATAATTTTTCACTTAGTATATGTGGCCAACCTTAGTGTACATATATTATTTTATGCAATTAATGATTATGCATGTCCATAACATATCAACGACTTCAATTGAAACCAACAAGGTCTAACAGTAAGCTTGGCATGGGATAGTCATAAAGATAAGTGTTACAACTAAAGCTCCTTAAACTTTGGTTATTCTCTAAATAATTACAATGATAAAACTTGGGTTAAGGTAATCCAGTTACATTGTCAACTAAAACCAATGTAACTTAACAGTAAGCATGGTAAGCAATGCTCGAGAAGGTAAGTATTACGACTAAGATACCCTAAGCCTTGTTTAGTCTTTAATTCATTATAATAATAAATCTTAGACTAAAGCAACCCGAATATGATATGCTTTTCCTTAGGGCTAACCAACGCACAAATTAAAGAATTGTGATGGGCATGCACCTCCATGAGAAAATCTAACTATCAAATGCCTAAAAAAAAGTCACTTCATAATGATACGTGTTTAAAGCTAGTTCCTATGCAAGACCAAGGTGGTGGATCATTCACGAAAATATTCACTAAAAAGAGAAGCCTGCAACAAACAACAATGACTGTGACATCAGATCATACCAAAAAGTATAGATGAAAGTTCAATAGTAGCTGCAAATCTAGGCAGTAGCCAAGGGAGAAAATGTTCAGACAATCAAATAGAATCCCTCAGATTGTACCAAGATAAGGATAATATGGACTGTTCGAGTGATAAAATTTGATACTGAAGAACAAAATCAGATTATTGCATATTCGTAGAATGTGATCATGTACTATGTGAGAAATAAAATAAGCCAACTTGTAAGTGGACTCATACAAGAGGTTCCTAAAGCTTATAAATAAGGATAGTTAAAGGTGAGAAAAGGGCATCCGTGAGAAGGGCAATGGGGTGTAAAATACATAAGGCTCAATTGTGCAACCTATTCTTGTTCTACATATTCAGAAGATGTAAAAAGCGTGATAAGAATAAGAAAATTGTTTAGCTTGTAGAAAGTTGCTCACTCAACGCTTCGATGGAATATAGTTATAGAGGGATAACTTTGATGGAGTATAGTTATGGAAGTATCATATAGATGCTTCCATATCTTGTTTTCCATTTTATCTTTCTTCCTACCTATCATTGCCCTCCTCCTTCTAGGCATCTTCTCTTGTCCATCGTAACCATTCATCCCACCAAGCGTCATCTCTCCACCATCCACTATACGAATAAACTCTCATTGCTCCTGCCTACTTCATAACCATTCTGTAATCAATACCATTCTGTCCATTTTTCATCCACACTCCATCTCTTCTCTTCATCGTCACGTTGGGTTTCCCCTTGTCTTACATCAAAATTTTACTACAACATCTTGGTCTGATCCCAACTGTTAAAATCAGATGACTAGAAAAAATTGGATAAGTAGAGATATATGTATATAGTAGTACACCAACTATATAGATCCAAAAATTATCCAATACACCACCTTTTGAGAGCTCCCTTCGAACTAAGAGCAAGCAAGATAGAAAATCTAGTTTCACATAGTTCAGAATAGCTGGAAGGCACACACATAGAAGATCAAAGGAACTGATAACAAATGTAAGGCCCAAATAAGGCCAAAAATAACAAATTCAAGAACCTGGAGCTATAAATACACCAACTACGGTCAAAATTTGCATCAAGCATTTAGAGATAGCATTTTTGCTAAGAGGTATACTTGAGTGCCCTGTGAATTGTGTATTTGTATTCCTTATGTCTTTTTCCTCTGTCATCCCTCATTATTCCCTTTGCTGTGCAGGTTTTGGTAGAGCTGTGTTTGGAAAGCTGAGAATATTTCCAGTTCTTTCTGAGCCTGAAGTCCAAAGATTCTTCTTGTTATCAATTTGAAAGAAGGAGAATTGAAGGAGTCTTGTTACATTATTTGAACAAGGCTTTCTCATTGTATTAAAGAACTATAATAAAGTTTAATGGATTTCTACCCACTCTTAATGTAATATCATTGAAAAATTAATACACTTATGGGTTTCAGTTTTATCATTTCTTATCTCCAGTTTTGCATGTCTCCTCATAACAGTTTACATTATTTGAACATATTTTGAGCATTTTCTTTCATTGGTTAACTCTTAGAGTGATTACGATATTTGAATGAGTCTAATGGCATCAATTTCTCTTTTCCCATTCTTTTTATTCATGTTATGAATGTTGTTAAATTGCTATAATAGCCCAACAAATAAGGCACCAATCTGCATAAGGCATAATAATTGTTGTTGTCATTGCTTGGTCATTTTAATATAATAAGTATATAACTAAAATTTGGAGTGTGTAATATGTGTAAAATCATAAGTTACCACTAGGGTTTCCTTACCCATTATGTTATGTTTTCTTTAGCAATATTTATTTTATCAGAATAAAGAGGTAGGTCGACCAGAGCCTGTAATAGCTCGTTGGTTCAAAACGATTTCTTGTAGCGTGACAAATTAAAAAGCTATGGATGCAAGAAATGGTTCCAACAAGAAGAAATGGGTTAGATGGATTAAAGCTTGTGTCTCTACAGTTTCTTATTCAATGTTGGTCAATGGGTTAGTGACAAAATCTTTTAAAGCCAAGAGAGGCCTTAGACAAGGAGATCCTCTATCTCCTTATTTGTTCATTATTATGGCAAAAGTTTTGAGTAGGAACTTAAATAATTCTTACAAATATGGGCTTATAAGTGGACTTAAGGTTATTAATAACATCGATAACATCACCCATCAACAATTTGTAGATGATACAACCCTTTTTGGAAGGGTAAGGATAAATGAAGCCAAAGCTTTGAATAACTTTTTAAAAGAGTATGAAAGAGCTTCAAGGCAAAAATTTAATAGGACTAAATCCAAAATTTACTTCCTTAACACTCTTGCTAATATCAAAGCAAGAATTTGTAGGTTGCTTCAAATGGAGGAGGTAAATTTACCAACAACTTATATAGGGATGCATTTATTTATGGAGAGAATGAGGATAGATTTATGGAATCCAGTTATTAGTAAAGTTTAGAATAAACTTCTAGCTTAGAAAGGTAGATGGTTATCGTTAGCAGTAAGAGTGCAGTTAATTAAGTTAGTCTTACAAGCCATTCCAACATATTATATTGAAGAACACAAGCTTATACTGAGAGGGGGGTGAACAGTATAAGACTACTTTTTACTTTTCTTTCCAAATCAATATATGCAATGTATAGATAGCAATATCAACAACAGTAATCAAAGCAATGCACAAAACACCACACATAATAGAGACACCACAATTTACGTGGTTCACCCAATGTGGGCTACTCCATAGAGAAAATCTTTCACTAAAATTTTCTCAATCAATCTCTTGGGAATCCTTTCCCTATTACAATGTTTATGGACCTCTATCCAAATGAGACACAAATCCCCTAAATCAAGTTCATGGATATCTATCTATAGGAGAACTCCTTCTCCTCTGCTCTGGTGGGTGATCCTCTAGAAGAAAACTGTCTCCACTACACTAGCTTGTGGATCTCTCTCCACTGAAGACTCTTATCCCCACTCAGAAGACCTATCTTCTCTACCATGGCCAATGAATCTCTATCCACTGGAGACTACCATCCTCTTTGCTCTGTCACCTCCAAATCTCTATCTCAAATATGCACTAAACACAATCCTTCGGTCTAGCACAAATCCGCTCAATCTCTATCTCTGGTCTAGTAGAAACCTGTCCTCAAATCTGTACCAAAATCTACTCTCAAATTTGCACTAAACACAATCCTTCGATCTAGCACAAATTTATCCTCGATCTCTGTCTTCAAGCCTTAACTCAAGGCTTGAATCAACTCTGCTCGATTTGCCCCAAACATTAACTCAAGGTTTTGAATAAATTAATCAAATCTGCTCTCAAGTATTCTCAAAGACTTGTCTCAAATATGCCTTGCAAGCTTCCACAAAAGCTCACAATTATTTGTCCACAAGTCCTTTCTAGAACTTGCTCAAATCTGCTCAACAAGTCCACTCAAAACTTATCCAAATCTGCTCAACAAGTTCATATAGAACTTGTCCAAATCTGCTCAACAAGTTCACATATAACTTGTCCAATCTGCTCAATAAGTCCACACAGAACTTGTCCAAATCTGCTCAACAAGTCCACACAGAGCTTGTTTAAATCTGCTCAACAAGTCCACACAGAACTTGTCCAAATCTGCTCAACATGTCTACACAGAACTTGTCTAGATTTGCTCAACAAGTCCACACAGAACTTGTTCAATCTCATAGAAACATAAAGAGAATTGTTAGATACTCAATATGTTATGTACTAATCACAATGATCACTCTCTTATAAACATAAGGAGAATTGTTAGAGACTCAATATGCTTCAATTTTAGCTCAATGCTCAATCACTTTCACAACTCAACTCAGAATATATAATAGTTTATTTTATGGAACTTGAACAATCACTTCACACATCCACTTTACTAGGCTCAACCAACTCTACCCAACCAATCACTCAATGAAGCACTCCTTTCTAACAAACCCTAGTCCATGCATGTAAACACCAACTCAAAATATCTCCAACAATACTCAGTAATAAATCTCACATAACAATGATACTCATGATCTTTTCAAACCCTAGTTCAAGTTCTTTGCTTAACAACTCACTTTAACAACAATGTTTATAGCAATGATAATCAAACCCTAGTTCAAGTTCTTTGCTCAACAAATCACTTCAACAACAATACTTATAAAGTAATCTTCACATAGCAATGATACTCAAACCCTAATTCAAGTTCTTCATACAACCAATGGTTTCAACAACAATGCTTATCAAACAAGGTTTAACAACAATTCTTTATTTTTGAAAACCTTGAAGCATTCACTCAACACACTCAATAAGGAAACCCTAATCAAGTCCTTTTCACTCCAAACTTTTTTTTTAGAAAACCAACCAATCAACTTAACTATGGAAGAATGTGCTCATACCTTTTTCTTGATGATAAGGAGTAGACCTCACAAATCTGCCACAACCATAAAACACTTCTTTGCCAAACTCAAGAAGGTTAGAATACAAAAATATTATTCCAATATTTCCTTAGATATTCCTTGGACCAAAATATGATCAAGGCCTTATTTTTTCCCTTTTTCAATTATACTCAATAAATCATACATAACAAAATACTTGGAAACACCTTATCAACTCCAATCTTAGAATAGTGACCAACGCCCTAATAAATCAACCACTCCTAAAATAATATCCACCACCATAGGATAATAACCACTTTAATAATATTCACCACTATAGAATATCAACCATTCTTAATAATATTCACCACTATAGAATATTGACCAGACTTAATAATATTCACCACTATAGAATATTAACCAAACACTTTTCACTCCATGCATAAGACCTTTGAGCAAACAATATTAAAAATTTAATTTTGTCAAACCTTATAACTCCCTTGCAACCTTAGAACCAATAATAAACATGCAAAATTAATTTTTAACTTGCCCAACCAACCTCCAAAAATTTCAGAGATTAAACACCTTACGTACCTTGTATTCCCCACCAAAAGGGGATTCGGCGTGGCTCGATCCGTCGTATCCTCTTGCCTAAGCGCTTAGGCACTTGGGCACTCGTCGCGTGGGCTACGAAGGCCCACGTGAAGGAAGGATAGATGCCTTCCTCTTATGACTTCAATACTTCTCCTTTTTCACACGTGAAAAACACGTTTTTGTTTCCCTTGGTCACAACGCTAAATTCTTTGCTTCACATGTTCATATCTTAGGCATGGTAATTTCATTAAAGTGGTAGGTGCTTCCTTTTATATGCATAATATAACATTCCTCCGTACGTTGACGCTTTTAGAAATTGAATTTTGAATTTCAAATCTAAAACCCACTTTAGGGTTTTAACCTTAATTTAATTAATTTATAATTAACTTTAAGCTTCCTTAGTATAATAAAATTATTATACTTTATTTTCCAATGGTTTTTATGAAAAACCTTTTATTTTCTCCTTCAATGGTTTTAATGAAAACCTTTTTGATCATGCTTCATAAGACATTATGAAACTTTTGGAACCAATAAATTGCATTCCTTTTGACGTCAATGACAACTTCACGTCTTGACATCAATGACAACTCGATGGATTCAAAATGTCCAACATATATGTCATTGTATTCTATGCCAATATCAGTTGAAAAAAATTTAATCTATATTATGTGATCCTTTTTATGGTCAGGTTTACATGATAAAAGGAATTTTTCTTTGGTGAAATGGAGCAAGTTGTGTGATGATAAAACTAGAGGAGGTCTTGGTTTACGAGTTCTTACAAATGCAAACTTAGCTCTTAGGGGAAAAGTTATCTAGATATTGTATAAAGAGATTAAAAGACAATGGGCAAGAATTCTTCTAATTAAGTATGTTGATCCCAATGACCCAAGTTTAATATTTATTGTATTCTCTTTACCAAATGGTTATGCTCTTTGGAATGGTTTAAAAAAATCTATTGATCTTATTATTAAAAGTTTAATATGGGTGGTGGGAACTAGAGAAAAAAAATATTTGGACGAATACTTGGTGTAATAAAAAAACACTCAATTTAAATCCAATTTTGAAACCTTGGATGAGATTGCTTCAAGAAAAATATGGTGATAGGGTTTCAAACATTTTATACAAGGATCAAGAAGGAAGATATAAATGGAAAGAAGATTTTTTTACAAGTATATAAGACATTGATGCTAGGAGGCAATTGAGTAGAAAGATAACAACTATGATTATTCTGAGGGGAGCCAAGGATAAATTGATTTGGGAGTTGAATAGCTCATGAGAATAAACAACAAGAAGTGGATATAATTTTCAACACCAACAAAATAATAATGTCACTAGAATATAGAGAGATATTTGGGATAGCCCAAGCATTCCTAAAGTCAAAGTGTTTGTTTAGCTAGTAGGTCATAGAAGAATTTTATCCCGGGATAACCTTATGAAAAGGAGTTTTCATGGCCCCTCTCAATGTGTTTTTTGTAAAAAGGAAGAGAAGAGGATAGACCATCTCTTGGGACATTGCTCAACAGTCTGGAATCTATGGCAATGGATTCTTAATATGTTTGGTAAATGCATGGTGATGAATACCAGAATTGAAGTTTGGTTAAAGCAATGGTAGAGCACTTATAAAAGTGAGGCTTTACAGATAATATGGAATATATCAAAAGATACAATACTTTGGACTATATGGCTAGAAAGAAATAGAAGAACATTTAAAGGAAAGGAAAACAATTTAGAGGTAATGAAAAAGAACATATGTTTAGCCATAGAGGAGTCTAAACCAACCTTATCAACTCACCTAGTCCCTAATTTGAAAGCAGATAGTCTTTATAGATGGATTAAAGTCATTAAATATAATTATGATGTTGGGTACAGGAGAAGTGTTACACACCAAACCTAGCCGTCGACTAGGTATTCCAAGAGAGATTTTTCATATATATATTAGTTAGTTATTTCAAATTAAATCATCATTTTTATTATTCTTTTCACTGCGAATTGTTCTTTGTGCCTTAACGACAGGATCTGCCCTCCTAGTGGCTTTGCTTTACAAACATTGTATCATCAGTTCTATCGTCTATATATTCTCATTCTTCTCTGCTTCTGTTAGAATTACGTTCTGTAATTAATTTTAATCGAACTCGATGTAGGAAAGGAAGGAAGTTCCTTTCATGTGGTATCAGTTTCCAGCCGACGCAAGTTATTTCCTTCACGCCTTGCATCCGATTCACCTGTGCAGGGGAATAAGTCAGATCGCTGTCACGTTCTGCTTTGGCGTAGAAAACTTCCGCATCTCGGCCGAAAACTTTGCAGACAACTCACAAAACACAGTCGAATCCTTGCGGGCATAGAAAATACGATTCGCTGTCGTAAACTCTGCGGACATTTCCTGAAACACCGTCCAATTCTTTGCGGGCATAGACGATCCGAATCGCTGTCGAAAACTCTGCAGACATTTCATGCAACATTTATCGAAGGCAACCGACCAATTGCAGTGCATGAGTAGAAGTTGGACCAAAGGACCTGACGGTCGATTATCAAGCTCGAAAATGACCAATAACAACGCAAGAAGACCTAATCGAAGCCCAGGTACAAAAAATTCTCCTTCTCCTTTCAAAATTGGCAGTTATAATCCACATCATCCACTGGTAGACCCTATGGCTACTAACCCTCCCCCAACTCACGAAAACATCACACAAGGAAACTCAAGTAACTCAGCCGTTTCCAACGATGAATCTCTTCGACTCTTACTAGAGGGTATGAACGAAATTAGTCTCAACCTAAAAACCCTAGTGCGAGCACAAAACCCACTTAATCCCAATACTAATCCCCAAAATCACTCCCATGCCCAAAGGAATGAAGAAAATGTCGATCATGATGATGATTGGGAACAACAAAGAGGCGATTCGGATAATTACAGGGATCGCTATCATAGACAGCGGTATAACCAAAATCAAGAAAGGGATACGGGTTATCACCAACCGAGAGGCCCTAATAATTTTCCACGCATTGATATGCCCACTTTTGAGGGTCATGATCCTCGTGGTTGGATAGCCAAAATGGAAGGCATTCTCGACTTATATCAAATTAAGGAAATTGATAAAGTCCCTTTCGTTGCATCAAAATTAGGCACTGAGGCCTACCAATGGTTCGTATGGCTTAAACGAGAGAAAGGAGCTACTATTAAGCTGGAGAAAATTCACTACCTCTTTTTTAGAAAGATTTGATGAAGGAGCTACATCATCATACACAGTAAGACTGTTATCTCTTAAACAAGAAGGATCGGTTAGCGAATTCGTTTCGGAGTTTACCAGTTTACTACCATACACTTTAGACCTCAGTCCCGACACAGTGGTAGGAGCTTTTCGCAATGGATTGAAAGAAAATATTCGAGTGGAGGTAGACATGCACAATCCAACCTTGCTGAACGATTGTATAAGAATAGCTAAGCTGGCCGAGAAGAGAAATCAGTTGTCTGCACGGCGTGAAACTTATAGTCGTCCTTCGTATCGCAACAATTCCTTTCGTAGAAATGATCAACCATCAAGATACTTTTGCTATAAATGTCGCACTCATCACCCCAAGGAACAAGCATGTGCCCAAAAACAAAACTTTCATATTGAAGGCGATCAATATGAAGGAGAAGAGGAAGAACCTTACCAACCAGAAGAACCTATGCCAGAAGAACTACCAAGTACTCTAGAAGAAAAAGAAGAGGATACAATGGCGATCTCCGTGCATGCCCTCATGGGTTTAACCGCCCACCATACCATCAAGGTACCAGGATTTCTCCGCCAGAAAAAGGTGAATGTGCTAATTGATTACGGCAGTACCCACAATTTTATCGACATCAAAACAGCAAAAGCTTTGAATTTATTCATTAACTCTTCCAACAAAGACAAATTCCAGGTTCTAGTGGCCAACGGGGTGAACGCACAATGTGTTGGTCGCACATCTCAAGTTTCCATAAAAATGGGAACTTATACCTGGTTTGGATCCCTTTTCGTCATGAATTTGGGGAACTCTGATGTCATTTTGGGAGTTGAATGGTTGGAAACATTAGACACGGTTAGCTTCAACTTCAAAAAATTATTTGTGGAATGGAAGGAAAACGGACGAGTCATTCGCTTACAAGGCATTACTACTCCTCCATCACAAATGGTGAGCTCTCATAGTATGGAGAAGATGTTAAAAAAGGGTGGATATGGGTTTATAGCTCAAATTAATTGTTTGGAAAAACAATCTCAAGCAACTTCGGATATTACTGCTCCAGAGTTACAAGACATCATAACACATTACGAAGAGGTTTTCCAAGAACCTAAAGGATTACCACCTAAACGATCTCATGACCATGCCATCCATTTGATTCCAGGGAGTGTCCCACCTAACAATCGTCCTTACCGCTATCCTCAACCACAAAAGATAGAAATCGAACAGATCGTTCAGGATTTGTTGGATCATGGAGTCATTCGTCACAGCACTAGTCCTTATTCCTCACCTGTAGTTCTGGCTAGACGAAAAGATAACTCTTGGCGTATGTGTCCTGACTTTCGTTCTCTCAATAAACTCACTATCAAGGACAAATTTCCTATCCCTGTCATAGATGACCTACTAGATGAGTTGCATGGTGCAAAATTTTTTTACAAAATTAGACCTTCGCTCCGGATTTCACCAAATCCGTGTCAGAGAAGAAGATATTCCTAAAGCTGCTTTTCGTACTCATGAAGGTCATTACGAATTTTTGGTCATGCCTTTTGGTCTCACCAATGCACCATCCACATTCCAAAGTCTCATGAACCAAGTGTTTCGTCCACTCCTCCGTAAGTTTGTGTTAGTTTTTTTTGATGATATTCTCATATACAACAAAACATGGACGGATCATTTACATCATGTGGATAAGGCCCTTCACATTTTACACAAAGAAAAGTTATTTGTCAAACGTTCCAAATGTTCATTTGGTGTTCAAGAAGTCGAGTATCTTGGTCATATAGTTTCACACGATGGCGTCAAAGTGGATCCCAATAAGATTAAGGCAATTCAAGAGTGGCCTTTACCTAAAACCATCAAGAAACTTCATGGTTTTTTGGGTCTCACGGGCTACTATCGCAAGTTTGTACAAAATTATGGTAAGATTGCAGCACCTCTCACCGCACTCACAAAGAAGGATGCTTTTCGTTGGTCGACAGAGGCTACTCAAGCCTTCGAAGCTCTTAAGAAGGCCATGTGTACAACTCCAGTATTAGCAACTCCCAATTTTCACAAACCATTTATTATCGAATGTGATGCATCAGGAACTGGAATTGGGGCTATATTAATGCAAGAAGGTCATCCGTTGGCATTTGAAAGTAAACAACTCTCCGGGAAAAATTTGGGAAGATCAACATACGAAAAAGAAATGTTGGCTATTCTTCATGTAGTGGAAAAATGGAGACACTACCTAATTAGTAGCCGCTTCATTATCAAAACAGATCATAGTAGTCTCAAACATTTTCTTGAGCAGAGGTTTTCTTATCCAGAACAAAATAAGTGGTTAACCAAACTATTGGGTTATGATTTTGTTATCGAATACAAGAAAGGGAAGGAAAATGTAGCCGCCGATGCGCTGTCCCGGAAATATGAAGACGAAGTAGTCATTAACGCTATTTCAGGTCCTTGCTCCCAATGGGTGACTCAATTACAAGATGACTGGTTAGCCAATAGCGAAACTGCTAAGATAATTCAAGAATTGTCTATCGGTTCCTCTAAACACCCTTTGTTCTCTTATGAAGATAAAATCCTCCGAAAGAAGAATCGCATTTACATTCCACACAATTCAGAACTCAAATCGAAGATCCTCGATGAATCACACGCTTCTCCATCAGCAGGACATTCAGGATTTTTGAAAACATATTTAAGAGTGAAACAATCATTTTGTTGGAAAGGATTAAAAGCAGAAGTCAAACAATGGGTAGCAGAATGCGAAGTTTGCCAGCGCAATAAAGGTGAAACAATCAAATCACCAGGGTTGTTACAACCATTACCCATCCCTGACCGACAGTGGGAACATATATCCATGGATTTTATTGAAGGTCTTCCAAAATCGGAAGGCAGGACAGTAATTTTCGTAGTCGTAGACCGGTTATCCAAATACGCTCACTTTCAGGCTTTACAACATCCATTTTCCGCAAGCAAGGTGGCAAAGGTATTTATGGATTCAATTTTCAAATTACATGGTATGCCAAAAAATATTGTAAGTGATAGAGACCCCATTTTCACTAGTAACTTTTGGAGGGAATTATTTCGACTTAGTGGTACCAAATTGAACATGTCTTCAGCCTACCATCCACAGACAGATGGTCAAACAGAAGTAGTTAACAAATGTTTGGGTACGTACTTAAGATGTTTTGCTCAAGATAAACAATACCAATGGAGCCAGTGGTTAGCATTGGCAGAATGGTGGTACAACACTTCTTACCATTACTCAATTAAGATGTCTCCATTTGAAGCATTGTATGGCACCAAGCCTCCAATCGTCGCAGATTACGTACAAGGATCATCCAAAGTAGCAAAGGTGGATGATTGGTTCCAACAAAGGCAGTCTACACTCACCATCCTCAAAGAGAATTTAGTCCAAGCACAAAATCGTATGAAACAACAACAGGACTTGCACCGATCAGAAAGAACTTTTAATATAGGTGATTGGGTTTTCCTAAGGTTGCAACCTTACAAACAATCATCATTAAGGATAAAATCCAGCCAAAAGTTGGCTCCACGATTCTATGGTCCTTACAAAATTGTGCGCCGCATTGGAGAAGTAGCCTATCAGTTAGAGCTACCAAATTCATCACGAATACACCCGGTATTTCATGTTTCATGTCTCAAAAAAGTAATTGGTCAGAAAGTGCGTAGTCAATCAGAATTACCAGTGCTCGATGAGGAAGGACGCATACATCTCCAACCTGAAGATATACTACAACACAGAATACGAAGATTGAGATCACGTCAGATTCAAGAATTTCTCATCAAATGGCAAGATTTACCAGAGGAGGATGCCACATGGGAACCTGACAGTATTTTCCAGACATTTCCAGCTTTGAGGACAAAGCTTTCCGAGGAGGGGAGTCATGTTACACTCCAAACCTAGCCGTCGGCTAGGTATTCCAAGAGTATAGATTTTTCATATATATATTAGTTAGTTATTTAAAATTAAATCATCATTTTTATTATTCCTTTCACTGCGAATTGCTCTCTGTGCCTTAACGGCGGGATCTGCCCTCCTAGTGGCTTTGCTTTTACAAACATTTTATCATCAGTTCTATCGTCTATATATTCTCATTCTTCTCTGCTTCTGTTAAAATTACGTTCTGTAATTAATCTTAATCGGATTTGGCGAAGGAAAGGAAGGAAGTTCCTTTCAAGAAGCAAAGAGAAGGCAAAGAATATAAAGTGGAAACCACCAAATGTGGAGTAGGTTAAATTGAATTTTGATGGAGCATCTAAAGGAAATCCAGGACCAACAAGAGGAGGATGAATAATTATAAATAATAGAGGAGAGATTTTGTCTAATTATGCTTTCAATAGTTGATTTAAGAAAAATAATGAAGTTGAAGCTTGGGCGACTTTATAAGGGTTAAAAATATGTAAACAAATGAAATGGAATAGAGTATGGATGGAAGGTGATTCTCTCATAGTAATAAATACAATTTTGAGGGAAGCGAAGACTCCATGGAACATACAAGAGATAATTGTGGAAATTCAAGATCTTGCTATAGGGAAGGAAACAATTGTGCAGATAAGCTAGTCAATAAAGGGGTTTTGTTTGAGGACCGTGAAGTTAAATTCTCCTTTCCATGGTTAGAAGAAGTAGAAAGTTTAGTTGAAGCTAACAAAAAAATGTTGATTGCCTGAATCAATTAATGATTAAGATTTACTTTAATGTTTTCCATTGGTCATATCTGCTTTCTTTTGTAATAATAACATGTTTTCATTTAGACTATTTATTATAATTTTTGTGGTTGCACTTGTGTTTCAAGAAGGAAACTAGCAATCCAGATTTGGTAAAGCGGACTATGATAGTGCGATGTTTTGGAAATATTACTCTACTAAGATGCAAGACATAGATAATAGAGGTGAATTTTTGGCATTGTGAAGGCTGCTATAGAAAAATATCAAAAAAGATGCTAAATTATGGATTAATTGTATTCATATAAAAATTTGAAAAGATCCACAAAATGAAAATCAAGAATTCAGACATTTTATGTAAAATGATGTAGGTTTATAGCTATAGCATCTCAATTGAGATGAGAAGTGTATCTATTTGTAAAATCTCAAGCTCTAAAGAAGAGAGATGTAATTTATCAAGGGTGGGGAACCCAAGTACAACCCCTTATTATCCAACAAAAAACAATTAACTTATGAATCATAATTATAATTTTTAAACTAAAATTATTCTCTGAAATAAAATGATCTTAATTACATCCACGAGAAAAGAGTCATGGGATCAAGAGATTTAATACAATATTGGGTATTGTGTACAACCTTACTCCTTTTTTAATTCAAACCTTGGACCTCCTATTAAGAGTTCCAAGGTTTAACATCTAAGAAAATTGTTTAACAAAATAAAAAAGCTCAACATCCTCTTATCATTTTTAGAGTGCATTTCTTATGTTGTTGATTTTAATGAGAAGTTTTCTTATTTTTTTAATTCTTAATTCTTTAAAAAGTTTCATTAGTGAATTTTATTTTATAGTGTTTTGATATGCAATATTGATATCCTTGTAGGCTTCACATTCCATGACAAAATATATTTTGCTCTCCACTACTGTATTGTGCAAGAGACACATATTTGTTTTGACCATGCCTCTTCAGGAATTGTTCATCTCCAAGTTTTACATGGTATGAACTAGATCTTAGTTGGGCTATAAGCATTTTTTCCTTCCATTTGATCTTTGCATCTATGTGCTTCTTTTGATTGTGTTCACAGCTTAAATTGAACTCTTTGATGTATACTTGTTTTTTCCTTTCTAAATTTTCATTCCACATGACAAGTCTTAATTTTTCCCTCAAATACTATTTAATTTCTTTGTTGGCGTTTGGGACCTCATGAAATTCAATGCTTCATTTGTCTATTTATTTGTTTTATTTTCCATCCATATGTCTTTTCTTCTATTCAATGTTTATTTGATTATCTATTTTAGCAACCTACTATCTTCTATTATTTGTATTTTTTTCAGGTACCCTAATATCTTTATGACAACTTTTGCTTCAAGTGGAAAAGTCCCAATTTCAACAAGTAATATCTTATATAGGACTTATGCTTTTTATTTTGAAATTATTTGTAATTAGTCGATTTTGAATTCTTTTTATTTATCTCCATTTACAATTTAATGTATTACTAGGCCACACCTCACACCCATATAACACCACTAGAATAACTAATAACCCAAAAATGACAAAGTAATGATTTGGGATTTGGCTCTTCTTTGGGAGATCCAAAGTTCAAACCGCGACATGTGTGTGTGGTTGTGTGTTAAATTCCTATTGATAAGATCAACTCTTCTCCTTATGAGAGGTCATGGTGGGATGGGGATGCCCAACACTGAGCGTCAGTCCGAAGGGTTTCTCATAGTAACCAAATCCCCCACCCAAAAAAAATAAAAACTAATAACCCAAAAAGGATCCTAATAGTTTTCCAATCCCACAACTTTATTTTTCAGCCCCTAATTAACAATGATTAGAGTGCCCTTCATTATGTTTGTATTCATTTCATCTTGCATATTCCTGAATTGAGTTTGGAAATCTAAGCCAAGGTATTTGTATTATGTTAGTACCTCTAAATTTAGTCATGTTAGTATTTACCTGCATCCCAACTTCTTTACAAAAATGCTTTAAAGCTTTTAGACGTTTTTTAAACTTAGCATACTACAATCATTGTTTTCTTGTGATCTTGTTTTTGTGTGCCTTTTGCTTTGTTGTAGCTCTTTTCAAAATTATCTTGTGCTATGCTTTGCAAAATATATCAACTTTTTTTACATTGTTCTTATGTATTCTTCTTTTTTTGTTTTCACTAATTGTTTATATATCTTGCTATTTGTTTTCTCTTTGCCTAGTTCTTTCAAGGTTCTCCTTACTACTTTGCATTCTTCATCATACCATGGATTTATAGAGAAGCTTTCATGTTTTCTTTTCCAAGGTTTAACTTTTTTCCTGATTCCATGGTTTATTTGATTATATCCAATAATTTACTGTTATTAGAAGTATAAGTTTGAAAAATATATTTTTTCTTTCCTCTCTTTGCATAATCTACTTGAGTGATGTTTTTAGAGTTTTATAATTTTTCTTTGTCATAGAGATGTTTCTTATTGTCTTTCCTCTAATTACTTTAAGATGTTTTTTTGTTCACTTTATTACAGTTGGATCTTTAGGTACATTGGATTGTGATTAGATTTTTATTAAACATGGTGGAATCTATAGCCGCCACGGTTATCCGCGATGTTCACCCCTATAACCACCATATCGCATCATTTAAAACTTTTTATGCTGCTGAAAGCACCAAGAATACGAACAAGTGTTTAGTTTGGCGAGGCCCGAGATTTGAACCTTGGATGTTCATACCCCTTACAGGGTTTCGTCTTTGTCGAACCAATTGGTCTATACCTCAAACCTAATTATGATTAAATTTTAACTTCGTGGGAACTGTTTCAATTTCTAGACCTTTTATCCTTGAAATGAAGTTTGGTGACAAATAAAATAATCAAATATCAAATACACTGTGTCCATTATGTGTTTGACGAGTATATTTTCCATAAATTTTGTTAAATATTTATGCCATTGCATATGATCAATCCCTTTATGTTACATAGTTTAAAAATTTCTTCTCCATAATGGTGATGGGTCCTTGACTAACATCTGAGGATCTTAACCAATGATGATCCACCTCTTCTTCCAACCACAATGAATTATCATCTATACCTTCATTGATCTTTAGAGAGCTTGCTTGTCTATTTGCTATCCTGACATTAAAGTCACCCACTAAAACCACCATTTCAAGTTTGCAATATTTTCGAATGTCTTTTGCCAATGCCATATATGGATCCTCATTATCTAAGCCATGTTTATAAAACTTTGATTGTTGTGAAACAAAATAACAAGCTACAATGTTAATCAATCTGTCATTATCTATGATTCTAATCCATATATACAGTTTATTTGGGTCTTCTTTTTCAATGTGTATGAGTTTTTCCCAAGACTCTTTTATTAGTATTGTTTTTTTAAAAGCGAAAAACCCCTTGTGGGGCTGCCTTTTATTTGGGTCTTCTTTTTCAATGTGTATGAGTTTTTCCCAAGACTCTTTTATTAGTATTGTTTTTTTAAGCGAAAAACCCCTTGCGGGGCCGCCTTGGTCTAAGAGACCACGACCAGGGGTTCTACATCGTCAAAGTCACGCAGGAGTTGCGCCTGGCCCTACCCACACCAACATTATCAATTGGATTTTGGGTACCCAATTCAACTTTTTGGTAAGGTGGATATTTGAACCTGGGACCTCCCTTGAAGGATTGCCCTCTCCTCTCCAACTCACCTACAACACCTGGGTTCTTTTATTGGTATTGTTACTTCTCTATGTCTTTTTCCATTTTTTATTGATATCTTTTTGTATTTTCTATAATTTAAAATCTTGCATTCATCATGTTAATGTGTTTCCATTAGTACAATTATATCAATTGTTTAGTCTCCAACTTAACGTCTAATCATGCTCATCATTTGAAGCTTGGTCTCTAGCTTAACATTTTTTTTTGAGTAATACTTCTTATACACATCGGCCATGGGGATTGAACCCACCAATTTTTTTTTTTTTGGTTAGGTTATTGTGAGAAACCTTTATGACCGATGCATAGGGCTGAGCAGTCTCCTCTCAACCATGATCCCTCGTAAAGCCGAGAGCTATACTTATCAATAGAGAATTTAACACAAAGCCACCACACCCACCCCTCACACACTCACCCCACATCGTGGTTTGAACCTTGAACCTCCCGAAGAAAAGCCAAAGCCCGAACCGTTGCGTTGCACCCCTAGGTGTCTGAACCCAAAGAACTTAACATTTAAATATAAGATTATAAAATATATATATATATATATATATATATATATATATATATATATATATATATAGAAGTAAAAAAATATAAATAAAAAAATAAGATTATATATTATATATTTTTAATGGATTATGTAAGATTATAAAAAAATATAAACAAATAATTTATGATAAAAAAAATATTTCTTAATCAAGTGGTATTAGCTTGATTGATTAGTTTCTAGAAACTTAGTTTGAATCTTACATAAATAATTTTTAAAAACCTTCAAGGGCTAGGTGGATTGGTAAGTGTGGTCGGGCACTTACCAAGAAGAGACCTAGGTTCAAACCTTGGGGAGGAAGCTAACCCTTTGCAAAGGTAGTAGTGTGCTTCAAATCTTCTGAGTGCACGTCAGACCGACGACAATAGCACGGACCTCAAGCAACTGGTCCCATCTTATGCTAGGTCAACAAGAACGAGACAAATAGATTTGTTGAGAGGAGTCATGTGGTTTGAACTTTGCGCTAACTAGTTACTAAAAATAGTGGCTGTAACCAACTCTCTTATGCTAAAAAAAAATTAATAATAAAACCTTTTCAATCCCATGTAATCCATAAAAAAAAAACAACTCATAGGTATTTATTACCTATTTTATTCTAAAGTTCAATTTATAAAAATTGAACTTTAGAATAAAAATAGGTAATAAATACTTAAAAAAAATTAAGTATTTATTATTTATTTTTATTCTAAATTTTAATTTATAAAAATAAATAATAAATATTTATAAATTAAGTTGTTTTATTAATAAATTATATAAGATTGAAATGTTCTTATTATTTTATTAACATGATATTACAATAAAATTTAAATATCTGAGTTTCTATACCTTATCATTACTAAAAATATAAATAAACAGAGCGGAAAGTTTTTTATTTTTTGGTATATCGAAGGGGCAATCTCTTTCATTTATTTTCATCTCGTCTTGTGAGGGAAATTCTTGCGCAGAAATGACGGAAGAAGCAGAGAAGCGCTTCGAGAGAGCAATGGATAAACTGTTCCACTCGAAACTGGCGTCATCTGCCACAAGGTCGGTGTTATTATTATTATTATTATTATTATTTTTCCTTGTTATTGATAGTATTGTTAAGTTTTCTTGCAATTCAGTGTGTTGCAAATCGGGGAAGCTGCAGGAGATTTTTGATGTACGGGAGTTGGGATTTTTCTTTATGTTTTCGAAATTTTTTATATTGGGGTTTTTGGGGTTAATCTTTCCACTTGCGACCCTTCTTGAAGGTTTCGATCATCTGCGTTTCTTGAATCTGTATTTCCTGGATGTTACTTTCGATCTTTATTGAAGTTTTTATGTCGCGGGTTCGTTTCGTAGAATCCCAACCGGTTTTTAAGTAGGTCGATTAAGGTTTTGCCCTTGGGGTAAATATTAAGACAATTTTAAGTTTGTTGATAGAGATTTTGGCCTAGGTAACAATTTTTACTAATTTTTAAAAATCAAGTGGTTAGATGGGATTGAACCAGGTTTACCTGAATTACATACAACAGCTTGACAATTATGCATGTATTTCTTGGCAATATTTTAAATTGGGTCTTCTCCTTGAAAGTCAAGGAATTTGATTGGTTGAGCTCATGCCATTTGATATTTTTACCATTTTAGTATTAGCTTAATGTTTTTTAATTGGTTAAATGGGATTGAAATGGTCTTACAGTAGTTTGTCACCAGATAGCGCTATTACAACAATATGGTATGTCTTGCTTGGTAAAATTCAAACCTCGATCTCTTCCTTGAAATCCTTGAAAGTTGAAGAATGCTAATGCCATTTTTTTAATCAGTTATCTGAGATTGCTCCACCCATATTACATTGTGACCAAATATTACATTGTGACCAAATAGTAATATTACATCAGCTTGGTAATTATGCATCTATCTTTTGATGAGACTCAGACCTAGGTCTGCTCCTTGAAAGTGGAGGAACTTAACTGTTTGAGCTTATACCACTTGATGTTAAGCTAATGCCTTTTGATTAGTTTATTCTTGTTTTTATTATTATTTTTAAAATTTACTGAGATTCTAGTTTTTCAGTTTGTTAGTTTGTTGATAAAGATTTTGACCCGGGGTATAACTCTACAAACTTTTAGCATTAGTTTAGTCTTACCTATTTTTCGTCCTTTTCTTGGCATTTACTAAGATTTTAGTGTGTTTTAATTTAAAATCAAATGACATAAGCTTATTCAGTTAAATACCTCAGACTTTCAAGGAGGAGATCCAACTTCTATAGGTGGTACAAATCTAATTGGCAAAACATTGTTTTAATACCACCTTCTATAGGAGGTACAAATATAATTGTCAAAAAATTGTTGTAATACATTGTTGTAATACTACTATGTGGTTTGTTAAAGTACCATGACAGCACAGTCATGATGTAAGAGAAGTGGGGGCCGTATCAATCTCATATAACTTTTTTTAATAAATTGGGGTGTTATTTGGTAAGTGGTCGCCTGTGCAATTTGCAGGACAATTACACAGGATGCCCCACAAGGGTTTGGCCACTTGTTTACTGACAAGTATCCAAGTAGCCTGCTAGTGGTATATATTTGTGCCATGTCTAGATAAGTGGTCATATGATGTGCTGGAGTTTTTTTTTTTTTTTTGGAAGTTTTTCGTTTGCAAGTGTCAGTGATAAAGAGTTTTCACATTTTCAAATTGTGAGTGCTGGAATTGTTACTGACCTGCCAATATCTGTTATTCATATCCTTGTTAACAAGGAGACTGGTAATGGTACACACGTCCTGATGACTAGCCTATACTTTTTGTCTGTCCGTCTTTTGGTTGGTCTATATATGTATATAGATTATAGCTGCACCCTTTTTCATATATTCCTGTATGTTGATTAAAATCGACATCTATATGCATATCCACATCTCCTAGTAATTAAGATATCCTATATTCTTGCCCCCAGTATATAACAATACCCCTTCACACAAATTGAAAATCATAGGCATTTGTTAATGTTTGAAGTCTAAAAAGTTAAAGCCATAAGACTAAGAAGAAGAAAGAGCTAAACTAAAGTTTAAATTTCAACATGTTCCAAATGTCCAATACATAGTCAAAAGCTTGCAAAATCAAAATAAAATATGAAAGTCTACAAGAGCCATATAACATGGTTAAAATCAATCATTGGCTTGGTCATCTGCAAGGCCAAATGTCCTCCTTTGTTGTGATGAAAAGCAGGGCTCTGCTCCCTTTTTTAATTTTATTTTGTTTTTCAGGAAAGCCAAGGGGCAGCTGGTCATTTAGCATGCCCAGTCACCTTTGAGACTGTTAAGGGGGCATTGTGGTGTCCCCACACTGTCTCAGGAACATTAGGCATTTTTGCGATATTGTGGGAGTGTCTGTCCTATGTATCCCTTGTTTTGGGGATGGCTGACAACTGCTCGAACTGTGTTAAGGATGACCCTCAACTTCCAACAATTTGCAAGTCAATAGGGGATGTTTTGTCCCTATCTTGGATTCCGTAAAATTGTTAGGATGGCGAGATGGTCCGGGGGATGCATCCTCGTAGAACATAAGATATAACCACGTTTTATGATCAGAACATCAACTTGCTTGTTTATTGTCACATTTATCAGTCAATTGTGATTTCCCCTATCTTGGATTCCGTAAAATTGTTAGGATGGCGAGATGGTCCGGGGGATGCATCCCCGTAGAACATAAGATATAACCACGTTTTATGATCAGAAGATCAAATTGCTTGTTTATTGTCACATTTGTCAGTCAATTGTGATTTCAAAATATCCTTGCGTCTACCTGACATCTCTTGGTAATTCCTTGTGGGCTCTAGAAATATATTCATCTTTGCCATTCAATTATGATGAGAACATCAACATGCTTTTTATGGTCACATTTACCAGTCAATTGTGATCTGAAAGTATCCTTGTATGTACTTGAAATCTCTTGGTAACTATGTTTATCATTGTGAGTGAGTCTTTGGGATACTTTGTGCATCGGGATTTAAGTTCTTTGAGCTCCACGTTTCAAGACATTGTTTGTAAGATTACGTTTGAGTAAGGTTTGTGTATGATCTTCTATAAACACACTGTTCAAACCTACTCAGGTGTAGCAAATGACATGTTAACAGTATGCCTTCATTATAGTTTTATATTGGCGAAGACCGAAATTAGCCTGTTATCTCTACATTTTTTTAGAAAGGCTATGCTTGCTAGCTTCCTGGCAATCTTCACATGGTGATTGGTAAATATCCACAGCTCATGATATGTTTATCTTGCATTTTTGTCTCAGTTTATTTCCATATTTTCCAAATGCTTCTGGCGATTATGGTGGTTTTACTTGCTGAAACATTTTCAACATGCATGCATTTGCAAGCCTCAACATATTACCTCATATTTTTGGGCTTACCATTTCCTCCTTTTATTATTGGGAATCTCTTTTATTTTTTAACCTTTATTTTTGGGGCAAATATTTTTGTGTAAAAACTAGGTAGAAAAATATCCCTTCTATGCACTTTTGTGCTACTTAACATATTGATGAGTGTATGGAAAAACTTGAAAAAATTGTTGTCTCTGATTTTTTTCCTTTTTAAATTATTTTTTCAAGGTTTCTGATGTGACTGTTGTATTCCAGACTTCGTATTTAATGACTAAAAATAGAAATCTGGGACATTAACTTGTCTATTTCTAGGAAATTATGTCAAACTCCTTTACATATATTTGAACTCATTGCTATTAGGACATGCGAGTACAATCTAAAACTCTGGACTGTCTTTGTATTTGAAAAGTTGTTGTGACATGTCAAACTAAAGGTATCCAATGTACACTTGCTAATTCTTATTAAAGATGCTTTGTAGAGGAAATGAATTCTTGTTTCATTCATCTTGGAGAATAAGATTAATCTTCATGAACTACATTTGGGGACAACTAAACAATTAATTCTGCTTTTGCATGGAAATGGATATGTTTTCAGATATGGATATGGCAAAATTTCAAGATCCTGATATACATATGACTGGAAACGGCATTATAAAAGCATATGCATTTTATATACTAATGTTTATATCAAAATGAAGACCATTAAAAAGTTTACATTGGTATAAGTTGTAACAGTTCTTTATTAGTTTTCCCTATTCGACCATGGACACTCAGAAACAAAATATTTTTTTTTTTTGGGATTGGATGCTAGTTGACTTTTCCAATAGAGCGTGCATGCTACTGATAAAATATGATCGAGCACTCCTTTATTCTAAGATCAAAGGCAGCCAAAACTTGAGGGATTCTAGGGAGCCATTCATACTAGGATCTCTTTCGTCCCACTATAATTTGTTTTGTTATATTCTTTCTAATTTTAAGCGATGGATATGCCTTCAAGTCATGTCCAGGCCATATCTGGAGGTATTAGATATGGGCCTGTATTCAGCTATGACTGCTTGCAATTTTCATGTATTTGGATATGGTTGGATACTGTATCTGGAAAGTATCGTATTTATATCCGAACTGATATGCAGGTACGTCTATCCAGGCTGAAGAAGTGTCATTTATGGTAACTCTGCTTGGTTCGATACAAACAAGCTAAGTAGAGTTTGCTCTGAAAAACTTGAGCATCACATGAATTTTCAATCACTAATTTAAAGTTTTTACCAAATCTGAAGACTGAAATTTTGAACCTGACGAAGAATTTCTACACTTACATGATTGTTTAGAGGAAAATAGATACTCTAATTGTGTCATGCTATATTGGCAGATGAGTGACTATGAGATGATCCATCAATATTACTTGGTCAAAATTGAATACAAAAATAATTTTTCTTTACCGCAATTTGAAAAACAATGTGGAGAAGCATTGTACAACTTCCATCCATATTACTCGGTCAAAATTGAATACAAAAATAATTTTTCTTTACTGCAATTTGAAAAACAATGTGGAGAAGCATTGTACGACTTTATAAAAATGGAAAAGGAGAAAATATAATTGCACTTTTATATTAAAGTCGACCAACTACACAATCAAGGGTTTGGTCCAACAAATTTAAGACAAAACAAGGTTGTCGTCTATCTCATTTTTTTGAATTTCCAACATTAAAGTTACAACGGAGCATGCGATCAACCTACTGCTTTAAGGAGGAGACTAATGTTAAATACAAAATTCCTTTAACTCAGCAGCATATGAATATTAGTATAAATAATATCTTGAAATTACGCAAATATCATTAGGAAGATTGAGTGCAATCTTTACAGAAATCAAGAAATACGATAATAACCAAGGTCAACCTGAGGCATTGGACAAACATGGGAACACCATTAGTTCCCTTCAAATAGAACCCAAAGATGTGATAATTAATAGTTATTTTGATATGATGTCACAAGAAATCACCGTGAATACAAGGGGAGTTGGTAACACTAGTTGAGACACTACCTTGGCAAGCTTACTACATGGGATAGCTAAGACAAAAACTTTCCAAGAAATTGTCAAGCTAAACTGTCTACAAGAAAACATGAAAATAAACAAAATAGATACTAAATTCGCTCCTTACGTAGTGATTGACAGACCCTAGTTACACCGAGAGGCGTTCCTACAATGGCAGACAGGGGGTGGGAGGCAAAGAGGTCATACATGTCACGCCGTAAACAATTTTTTTTTTTTTATTAAAAAAGACACATTAACAAAAACATTTAAAATATTTAAACTAAAACAGCCGACTAACCAACCGTTGCAAACATTTAAAATATTTAAAATATTTAAACTAAAACAGAGATAGGTGCCTCGAGATTGGTAACTCTTGGCGTTTTTAGATATATATCCTTTATATCTAAGCTAGTTCTATCTGGCAATTGGCAAACACATTTTAATTTACTTTTTAATAATTTTATTAAAGGAAAGTTACATGTTGTCATAGAGAGTATGTAAATGTTTTTTTTTTTAATTAGAATAGAGTGGAATGGGTCCCATTTACATCATGACTGCATTATTGTGGTATTATTACAACAACCCATATTATCACTAGCTGCCTTATTACGGGAGTGTCTATCACAATGCGGGGGTTTGAGCTTAGGTTGCGGCTTTGCTTATACAGTTGTATCCCATTTACAGTTTCTCTACAATGTCTTGGACATGGACATGGAAATTAAACTTCTTTTGTAATGATGATATATTAAAGTTCAGCAATCAGTATTTCTCTTCCGAACTTTTTTACATTTTTTTGTGGAAAGAATCAGGGGTATTATGTTTTTGTTTTTTAAAAGTAATATGTCATCTTTCCTGTCTGATATAGATATTGTCTCAAAATTTTATCTTCTGTATTGCATAAGCAAAACATTCATCTGTTTACTAGTTTCAGACAGAAAATTAACTCATGTTTTTGTATCTTGGCAGTTCTCCTGGCACCTCATCACCCAAGGAACCTGCAAATAGTGGAAATAAATCCCACCCTGGCATGAGGTCAAAGGGGCCATCATCATCAGCAGTCAGTCCACGACCACCTAGATTAGCTGGGAGGAATTTAAAATCTGTAACGACATCAACTAATTCATCTGCACCTGTATGTAGACCTTGGGACCGAGGAGACCTCTTGAAGCGCTTGGCAACTTTCAAGTGCATGACATGGTTTGGAAAACCTAAGGTCAGAATAATAACATAAAAGGCTACAAGAATGTATGTTCTGGACATAATAACCTTTTATGTTCTGGACACAATGTTTGGAGCTTTGGGTATGGGAATGCTAAGCACATGTCTGGTGCTTTGGCCTGGAAAGTTGATCTGCATATTGGTTTGTGGTCTGATTTACCTGTACATACATAATATGCTTTGATTTTTATAAATAATATAGAAAGAGGGTAAAAGGGTAAAGTAGTTTTTAACATCTGCGAGGCCATAGACCATATGAGACGGCCCACTCAGAAGAATCTATAATTATAACAATTCCTTCTTTTGTCATAAATCTATTGACATGTGTACTCAATTCATTAGTCGGATAAAGATGAATCTATGCATCTATGAGTAAGGTTTTAAATTCAAACCATAAGATTCAAAAAGAAAAGATTTTGAGAATCTCGAAATTTAGGGTTTGGGTTTCAGAACTATAACTATTGAACCATGATAGATGGTATGATAAAAAATTTCCAGAAATCAATTAGCAATTTTGTTTTGTATGTGTAATCCAAAAGTTGAAGATATGAAATCTTTTAAATAGCGACAAAATCTGATGCCAAGAACATTATTATTTATTTATTTTTGAAATTTACCTTTTAAGGGATTATGAGGAAGCTGTCTTTTGTATTAAAAAAATTGTACTTTTATCCATTCTGTGTGATCCATGTCTGATCCTATCCATGTATTGAACATTGATCCATTTTGATTTGTCTGGCATCTGCATTTCATATGTGGGCCTAAGTACTTGAGCGAATTTGGCGATGGTGCCTTAGGCATGTGACCAGTTCAATCCATCTATATTTCAATGCATCTATATTTCAGTGTTTTCTTCAACTACATATTGCTTTCTCAGTACGTTACCAAGGCATGTGACCCAACATCCAGTATTTTATGAAGGTATGTGACTCAACATGGGTGTGAATGGTTGCTTCATTGACTAAATTTGTTTTCGCAAACTGATGTTATTCTGGCATGCAACCAAAATTATTTTACTAATTCTGATCATATATACTTTTTCACGGTATAAAAAAGGAAAGGTTTACATCAACATATGTTCTGAAACAGAATATGGGGTAGATAATTTCAGGCAAATTGGCTGATAGTGGTTATTATTATACCTGGTGTTATGTTGCTTCTAAATAAAAAAGCATAAGGTCTTCTAGTTGGGGTGCTATAAGGCAGACTTCAAGGTCTAATTTTTAAACTCCATAATTAAAGATGAAAAGAATCACTTTGGACTTGAACAAAAGAGAATAGAACCTATGGAATATATTGCATATTGTTAACAGATGCCAATCTGACTTAAATATCCTCCATGTAGCCATATTCATCACGATTTGGGACATTTTGATCTCATGACATTTAGCAACTCCTCACTTTGCTCAGATACCAAGCATACAAAACTTGATTATGAGTTCTGTAAATGTTCTGATGTTGATGTGGATCATCACGATTTGGGACATTTTGATCTCATGACATTTAGCAACTCCTCACTTTGCTCAGATACCAAACATACAAAACTTGATTATGAGTTCTGTAAATGTTCTGATGTCGATGTGGATCATGTAACATGTATTGAAAGTTGATCACCAGGAGCTAGTACAACTTGTGTCTTATGATCATACACTTTCCTATAAAAATCCTTTTTCATTATCAAGCTGCTGAAGATTGCAGGTTTTAATATAGGTCCTCCTTCCAATATTACTAGACACCCCTTGTAGTTATAAACGAAATCTAGCTGTCAATTTTCTTGCCAAAATATTACTAATCTGTCTTCCTCTCAGGCTTGAATGTGGACCAGCTTGGTCAAGTATGGCAGTGGTTACTAATATATAGATTGTTAACAAGTGTGTGCATTACTTTCAATCATCTCTTTAGCTGAATCCTCTACGGGGTTTGAGTTGTTTATCTGTGTTGGAATTCATAATACTTTCCAGAAACATTCTGAAACTTACATTCACCACAATTATATGCAGGAAAAGGAAGAAGAGCATATAGACAA
Organism: Wollemia nobilis; assembly: GCA_028583015.1. Lineage (NCBI taxonomy): Eukaryota > Viridiplantae > Streptophyta > Pinopsida > Araucariales > Araucariaceae > Wollemia > Wollemia nobilis. The sequence continues at coordinate 12,636,018 of JAQPPZ010002969.1, read as the reverse complement.
AAATAGAGAAAGAGAAACAATACAAATAGATAGAAGGAATAAGGAGTGGGTGCCCGTAGGCACCCCCAAGATCTCACATATCACAAACTGATACAATGGATCAGTCATTGGGGGGTATTTATAGTGATACCAAATCCCCAATTAGATGTTAACCTCAAGCTGACATAACTTGACTTGAAGGTTAAATTACAATATAATAAATTTATTAAACCCTTCAACCAAACTTAACCATAGAGGTCGATTAATCAGTTTTGTTAAGGGTGAATACATCAAACTGTCCGTAGGCTTACATAAAGGAATGCCCCTAGGCTTACAAAGAAGAATGTCCGTAGGCCTACATAGAAAGATGTCCGTAGGATTACATAGAGAATGCCCGAAGGCTTACATAGCACTTGCCCGTAGCCTACATCAAGAGTACCTGTAATTACTTCATCAATGTTGACCTTGGCCTAATAAGGTCAGATTACAAATATTTCAACAATCTGCTGGTTAGTTTCAACTTCAGTTACATTTATTATTGCTTACTATTGTTAAAACTTCTCTTCCTTTGCTTCAAGATGTCTTTGAGACTGCTACAGTTACAACCTTCGTCCTAAGGTGATGGACCATTTGTTAAATTCATTTTTAATGTGGGATAAATACTTCCTAAAGGAAGACTGATGGTGTAGTTTGTTTAAGGGTACACTGCTCATTTCCTAATGGTCCTCATCTCCTTTCCTTTAGGGAAGGATAGTTACCAAATTTGGCTGAACCTATGTGTTTTCTGGCTGTCACTAAAAGGAAAGTTGCCTTAATTATACTCCACTGCTTCTATTGTCATGGACTTATAGAGAAAGATTTTTGCAGGTCAGAAATATCTACCATTGCAGATTTTCTAGTTGTGGGATGTCTACTAGATGCACACGTGGGAAACTTTGCCATTTCAATGTTGAAGAATCTACAGTTGTTTTGGACTTGCATGTTGATTGGATTTGGAACTATGAAATCTCAAAATTCTTTGTATAGTTCATAGATATTTTATCATGACATATATAATATATCTATGTATCTATCTATATACTCATTGTTTTTTTGATGGAACTGAACCAAACCTTGAAAAAAATTGAACCTCTTGATGTTTTTGGCCTTCCATTCGAACTGAAGTGCATGAACCTGGTAACCGTGCTGGATAGGTCTGCTGATTTGTGATATCTTTTCTTGGGCAAATTGTGAGAATTATTATGAGGCTGTAAACTCTGTTGTGTTTGTCCTTCTTTGCAACTTATATTCTAGAGGATTGTCACTTTCTCCTTGACCATGGATCACTTGTTTCTCAACAACGGCCTTATATGGATTCTCTTGAAAGCTCAATTATAATTTAGCTATCTTCTTGAACATTGCAAAAAAAATTGTTTGGAAATTGGGGCCAATGAAGGGCTGGCTTCCAATGGTAGCTGGTGTTACAAAAATTAGTGTAATTAAGATTTTTTGCTCACTGGGTCAGGTGGTAAAGTGCTATCTTGAACTTTGAGTTAAATCTTGGTTTAAAGGAATTTTTTTTTTTTTGAAATAAGCTATGCGTGGCTTCTATTGGGGGCCACTCCCATCAAAATAACAAAACATTACATTTGCTGTTAGGTCAATTAAACCATATCCAGTTGCCCTTTTATTGAAGATATTCTTCATTTCCTTTTCTATTAAATATATTCTTCATCTTTTGCAAACTGTTATGTTTCCGCAATCAGCTATTTGACATCATCTTTAGTAAGAGATAAAATCTCGCTCGGCCAGTTGCCTTCTAAAGTTGCTTTTTGCCAAAATGAAGATCAATGCCGTGATTAGCTAAATTATCTGCCACCCGGTTTCCTTCTCTATACATATGGTCACATTTCCAAGAGACTGCCTCCAACAATGGTTGATGAACATCAATAACAATGTTATTTTTTAATCCAATCCACATATCCATTTTTGATGTTAACCATTAATGAGAATTTGTAACCCTCTTAATTGAATTAATAATTCCATCCTTTTTCAATTGCAAGTGTCCTTTTTTTTTTTTTTTAATTTTTTTATAAGCGAAAATCCCCTTGCGGGGCCGCCTTGGTCTGAGAGACCACGACTAGGGGGTTCTACACCGTCAAAGTCACTCGGGAGTCACGCCCGACCCTACTCGCACCAACATTATCAATTGGATTTTGGGTACCCAGTTCAACTTTTTGGTAGGGTGGAGATTCGAACCTGGGACCTCCCTTGGAGGTCTGCCCTCTCCTCTCCAACTCACCTACAACACCTGGGTAATTGCAAGTGTCCTAGCCTCTGTATAGTTGAAGTTGATTTTGAGTAAGTGAGGAGAATTTGCCTTCATTATTTCGAAAAACACCATTCCCACAGTTTTTTTGGATTTCCTATGGAAGCACCATCAAAATTATTTTTAATAAACTCAATCTTTGGACATTTCCATTTTACCATAGATCGAAGTAGATCCTTTATGTTAATTCCATTGCCACACTTGAGAATTCCCATGACGAGCAACATGTCTATAAACATTCTGCAAGAGAAACAATAATATGGTCTTAAACATTGGCATGCTTTTGAGATTTATTTTTAAAAATTCTATTACTCCTTTCAAACCATAAATTCCAACAAATAATGGCAGGACCAATCCTTCGTAGAATACATAATTTTTCTACTTTGAAACAATTAATCCAACATATCAACAACTCTTTCAATGTTGATGGAGCTACCCAATATATTCTCATGTTTTTGAAAACGTAGCCCTAAGTGTTGTAAGCAAAGAGGTAAAGGATCTGATGTTCTAGATCCTTTTCACACTCCATGATATCCTCTTCTTTGCAAATTATCTCTTATAAGAATCTTGCTTTGGACTGCTAAGCAAAGGATTGTTGAGGCCTTAGGGAGGGCCTCTAGTGATAAACATTCTTCTAAGGGAAATCATTGGAAGTAGGAAATTCTGATTGTTCTAAATCCTCATATCCCAGCTTGACTGAGTATCCATCATCTTTGATAGATTCCAAACCAACTCGTCATTTCGCTTAAAAATAGGCAAAGAAAACTCTTGAAGCATCTTTTGAAGTTCATTCGCTATTTGTTTGAGTTCCCATCTTTCCACCAAGTTACTAATAGAAATCCATTGGCTGGAGTTTTTGCTTACATTAATATAATCTTTGACCTTTGAACCTTTACAAGCAAGACTTGAACATTAATATAATCGTTACTATTTTGGATCATAAATAAGAGGATAAATGTTCAACCAAGCTTCAGACCAAAAAAATTTGTAGAATCCCCCTTATTGAACGAAACATCTAATGTTTCTTGATCAATTGCAACCTATCTGGTATGAAGTTCCATGTTGACAATTCTTTAGGTAGGATTCATTTCCTGAATAATTTCTTTACATCAAGAGAACCTATATATTTTTGAAGTAACATTTTTGTCCAACTCTTTCTTTGATCTTTGAATAATCTCCAGCTAAGTTTTCCCCTAATGCCAAACTCATAAGTCTGCAATTTTGCAAGCCTGCCCCTCTAATATTCTTTCCTTTGCAAACCTTATCCCACTTACAAAGAGGAAACCTAAATTTCTCTTCACATCTATTCCATAAAAAATCTCTTTGAAATATATCAAATTTGGATGCTATACTTGCTGGTAATGTTGAAAGTGACAATCATATGTATGGAGATGGATCGCAATGTAGTCTTTATGAGTTAGCCTTTCATCCATGGTTAAGAACTTACGTTTCCAACCTGCCAAACAAGATTTCTTTCTAATTAAATTGAGTTTCTAAAGCTCCTTCTTCCCTTTATGAGACAAAGAAATAGCCAAATATGTTGATGGAAAAATTTCCAACTTTAAACCCTATAATGCCTACAATAATCCATTGTAAATCTAGGGCAGTGTTAATGAAAAGATCCTGGATTTTGTAGGGTTAATCAACTGTCCAGCAGCCTTCCAAAGCATGATAATATTTATTTAAATTGCATAGCCTCCTTGACTGAGGGATGACCCAAAAAAAAAGTAATGTCAAGAAATTGGTGATAAGATTTAGAGGGACCATTTGTTTTTTTTAAAGGATTTTACACAGGTTTTTATGAGAGGTCCGGGTCCCCTCATACTGGGTGGGGTTTGAACCTTGGACCTTTCAAAGAGAGGCCAAAGCCCTTCCCACTGCAGTAAGTTTACAGCTTAATTATTTGTTACAACGTGATTACCTTTGATTTTTCCTTCCATTTTTATATTTGAGAAAGCCCTTTCAAATACTTCCGCAAGAATAATAAATAGATAAGAGATAGCTGTCACCCAGACAGAGTCCACGAGATGATTCAAAGTATCCAGCAGGGAATCCATTGATCAAAATAGAATATTTTGGAGTGCTATAACAACATCTAATCCATTCACACAAACCTTGATCAAAACCATTTTTTTTAAGAATATCATGTAGAAAACTGCAGAAAATCCTATCATATGCTTTTTCATATATAATATTTTAAGCATACTTGGCTTTTTCATGGAACGAAGAGAATGTTTGGTCTCCTATGCATTGATTATATCACCAAGAATTTTATGAGATAACACAATCTAGGATGCTTTTCAATGTGTTTGCCATAATTTTTGAAATGATCGTATAAAACATATTATAAAGGATTATTGGACAAAATTTTTCAAAATAATGTCGCACATTTCTTGGGAACCAAGGCAATAAAGGTGGCATTGAACTCATTGATTGTAGACTTTTTACCTTCGCTTCTTCAACTGCACCCAACATCACTCTTTAATAAATCCCAAATTTTTTGAAAGAAAATTGCAGGAAATCCATTGGGGCCAGGTGCCTTGTTAGGGTGGAAAGAGAAAACTGCCTCCTATAGCTCCTCCATAGAGATCTTTCTTGTCAAGCTTTCATTTTTCCCCTGTGTGATAAGTAATGAAATATTTTGCAAAAGCTTATCTTGAGACTCCTTATCTTGCCCAACATCTGAGAGAATATCTTTGAAATAATTAACTGCTTCCTTCCTAATATCTTCTTCTTCTTCAATATTTCTTCCATCTGGAGTTGAAATATTTTTTTTGCAACAAAAAGACAAATCTGTTTTGGTTGTAGCATGAAAGAATTTGGTATTTCTATCCCCTTCCTTAAGCCATCTCTCCCTAGATTTTTGGGACCAATATGACTCCTTTTTCAATACATTATGATAATGAGAAAGTAATTGTTTTTCTTGCACAAAAGTATCCTGGTGCATTTCATTGATTTCTAATATTCTTGTAAATTTTTGAGCATGAATTCAATTTCTTCCTTTGCTTAAAATATGTTACCACAAGATTTGGCATTCAAAATCTTCATTTTTACCCCTTTAGATATTTTTTCTCTTGAATGATTCTGTACATAATCATCTGGAAGAAATTGGCTCAGAAACTTTTGAAACTTTTTGTAGTACTATACAAAAGCATTTTTATTGTGCCCTCAAAATTGAGTGCTGTTTGTTAAGGGGTCTTTTAATCTCATCTGCCTGTTTCAGGTTATTGGCCCAGTTAACTGCGCAAGGAAAGGGTGGGTTAATGTCGATGTAGATATGATTGCTTGTGAAGCCTGCTGTGCTCGCCTCAGCTTTTCCACTCCTCCGACATGGACAAAACAAGGAGGTATTCAACAAGGGTTGTTTTTAGCTTAGCTAAAATGTAAGATTAATCATATTTTGTTCGTATCATGCTTGGTGTTATAATAATATAGGATTTTGCTGTCTGAACGGTTGCATATTTGTATCAGTTGAGGATGCAGCTAATTTATTTAGTACAAAGCTTGATGATGGGCACAAGTCTCTTTGTCCGTGGAAGGGGAATGAATGTCAAGAAGCTTTAGCACATTTTCCGCCAACTCCTGCCCCGGCTCTTGTTGAAAGTTACAGAGATCGATGTGATGCGCTCTTTCAGCTACCAGCTCTCCCCGTTGTCTCTAGTTCTGCCATTGAGCAAATGAAGATATCATGTGCTTCTCAGATAGAACATCTTCTTGCCCAACCACCACAACTACCAACATCATTGCTGTCACGAAATAGTGGAAAGAGTTCCGGACTAGAGATCACAGGCGATGATTCTGGCCTTACTGTTGCTAATTTGTATAATCAGGTTTGAAGTCTACGTGCCATACCTAATGTGCGCTTTTGGTGTTCAATCTACCATTTAAATGTCTTTGTCAGGTTTGAGTTTTATGTGTCATACCTAATGCGTGCTTGTGATGTTCACGCTACCATTTATATGTTGACAACTGATGTTTGATTTGATTTGAAACTGATGATTAATCTTACAAATGTAGTTGGCATAAATCATCATTGGTGAATGCTTTGTTTCTGTTCTATCAAGGTATATAGATGACTATATATGGGTTCATCCAGAAATGACAAAATGTGCAGAAAATAAAAAACCACTTTGCATTTTGAGAGTATCTCAAATCTATACCTAGGGTACAACAGTGTCTCAAAAGGATATGTTGGAAGTTAAAAGGGTAAAAAAGTAAAAAAATTGTTTTACCACTGTAAGCTTTGGACCTTACCCTTTTACCTCCTTGGACGACAACTGAGTCAGCAGGATTGGACGACATGGACGGCAGGGAGTTTGACTCCTAATCTCATTTTTCCTTTCCTCCCTATTTTTCTTCTTCCCTATTCTTTCTCCTAAGCTTTCTAGGTTCTGGTTAATAATATTTGTATTTAAGCATTGTAATCCTTCGAACTTAATGTTAATGCAATATCTGGTTAATAATCTTTATGCTCCTAATTTCCTAAGTGCTATATCTGGTATCAGAGCAGAGGCTATACAGGCGAAGCGCGGAGCCCGAGGAGAGCGACAGGTGAGGCACGAATCTCGAGGAGGTCGAGGAGGCCCACAAGAGCGAGCTCACAGGCAAGGCACAGATCTCGAAGAGGTCCAGAGGGATCGCAGCACGCGAACTGAGGCGAGGTCGAGAGGGCCCGCAGCACGCGAACCGAGGCGAGGTTGAGAGAGGCCCGCAGAGAACACGTAGATCGAGGAGCTAACTAGAGGCGGACACGTGGCGAGCAGACAACAAGGCAGACACGTGGCGAGCAGACAACAAGGCGGACAAAGGGGCAACTGGCGATGTGGCGCGAGGTGATTGGCTCGGCTAGAAGGCAAAAGGGTGGTCACTGATTTCCCGAAGGCAATCGAGAAGCTTAGTGCTTCTCTGTGCTAATAAAGCACAATATCCCCCCGCACAACGGATGTGGGATAAAGATTGTAATTTTTTTTAAATTATCGCGACCACGACGGGATAAAGGAGGCAAGCCTCCCTCGCCTCCTCGTCGGGCCACGCAGCTCGACTGGCTCGAGGAGCCAGCCTTAAGCCGCTCACCCCGGAGGTCGCAGGTTCGAAACCCGACGGCTACGAAAGTTGCAATTTTTTTTGTGTATGGTATATGCCCCGAATGTCTTGAAATAATAGTGTATTCTGCCTAGGTTTCATCGGCGGTGGAAGCCGAGTTGGCAAGGAAACTCTGCTTGAAAGAAAGGAGTCACGGGTTCGACTCCTGCGGAGTTAGAATTTTTTTTTTAAAAGGTTTTTTCTTTTTCTTAAAAGTTTATTATTTTATATATTAAAAAAATATAACTTTATATTATATTTAATAAAATTAAATAATAATTGTTTTTTAAAATTTTATTTTATAAAGCAATTATATTTCTTTTATTAAATACAAATATAGATATTTTTTTTGATATAATAAAATAGGAGAAAAAGAACATTGCCTAAGAGGCAATTTATGTAAGAGGACTCAAAGGTGGAAAATTGTGACAAAGCCTAAGAGGCTTAGTATTTTTCCTTGTAAGAGAGACAAAAGATCAAACTGAAATTTGTAAAGAGGCATTGATGATAAGACCAAGTGGTTGTTATCATGCCCTATGTGCACTTTTGGTGAGAGAAAATGCTGAAAGTTTTGATGAAAAAGTGAGAGCTTATGGGCTACATACTGTATTTAGTCAGTTGCAAAATGCAGTAATTGCACACCAGAGGCATCCAGACTCAGGGTACGAGGCAGACTCTGAAGATAACTCCTTTGGGAGTCAATTTGAGCAATCTGAATCCATAGAAGTTGCACCACAAGAATCTGAATATACTCATTATAGTAATTCAGTGGAAATCCTAGAACCAGAATCACCAGAGATAATATTGATCAGTGACGATGAAGAAGAAGTAGCAGACAATTTCGTGACTCAAGAAATAGCAGCACCACACCAAGAGGAACAAGCCATCAGTGATAGAGTGAATCAAGTCAGATCTGACTTAAATTTGTAATCTCTTCTTTCTTCCTTCTTTCTTTGAAAAAAGTAGAGTGCTTTATTGTAACCAAGAAATAAAAGAGTGTTTTAGTAACTATGGCCTCACATAACAATCTACCAATTCCAGAGTTCAACGGGTATGACTACGAGTATTGGTCTATCAAAATGAAGACCTTACTCATAGGAAAAGGTTTGTGGGATATAATAGAAGAGGGTTTCATAGAACCCACATATTGGGCTACATTGAGTGCCACAGATAAGAAAACAAAGAAAGAAGCACAAAAGAGCAACTCTTTTGCTCTTTATCATCTCCAAGCAGCATTGGAGAAAAGTATATTCCCTAGAATAGCCGCTTGTATAACTGCACAAGATGCGTGGAAAGCTTTGAAAGATGGATTCCAGGGAAGTGATCAAGTGAAGCAAGTGAGGCTTCAAACACTAAAACGAGATTTTGAAAATCTCAAAATGAAAGAAGATGAAAAAGTAGGTGATTATTGTGTCAAAGTGAAAGCAGTTGTTGATAAAATGGTTACACTTGGCGAGGAAATCAAGCCTGAGATAATTGTAACAAAAGTGTTGCGAACACTTCCACAAAGATGGAATCACATTGCCATAATCATAGAAGAGTCAAAAAATCTTTCCACTTTAACATTCGATGCATTAATCGGATCGTTAATGTCTCATGAAGAGAGATTACAGGAATCTCCTTCAACCAGCTATGGAGGCGATGATAAAGCCTTCACATTCAATGAAAATACTGGAAGAGGACGTGGAAGAGGTCAAGGCAGAGGCAACTACAGAGGAGGCAATCAGAACAGAGGTGGAAACCAAAATAGAGGAGGAAATCCAGGACGAAGTGGAAATCAAGGGCGAGGAAGTGACAAGTCCAAAACAACTTGTTTTAATTGTGGCAAGCCAGGCCACTTTGCTCGCGACTGCTGGTCAAAATCTTCTCAAGGCAGCAACAGTCAATATGGAAATTATGGAGAAGAAGATGATACCTCTAATATTTTTCTATCATATGGACAATCAGAACAGAATCTAAATGACACATGGATTCTGGATACTGGTTGTTCAAACCATATGAGTGGCAAAGAAAATCTATTTGCTACTCTAGATTCCACTTATAAATCCCACATCAAGTTAGGGGATGATAAAGCTTTGCAAGTCGAAGGCATTGGAACCATGGAAGTTCCAACGAAAGAAGGACTAAAGAAAGTGAATGACATCTACTACACTCCAAAGCTCCAACACAATCTGCTAAGCGTTGGGCAAATGATGGAGAATAATTACAAACTTGTTTTTGATGAAGGAAAATGTCTCATTCTTGATAAAAACAATTGTAATCGTGTCATCACACAGGTCCCAATGACCAAGAATCGGTTATTCCCTCTCAAATTTGGTGAGCCAGGGGGAGCTCAACTTGCAAATGTAGCTATAGCAAATCCAAGTGTGCTTTGGCACTTGCGATATGGTCACCTTAATTCCGCTAGCTTGAAATTGTTAACTTCTCAAGCTATGGTGACAGGACTTCCCAAAATCAACGAACAGAAGGAGGTCTATGAAGGATGTGCTTTGGGAAAGCACTCAAGGTCAAAGTTTCCAAAAGGACAAGCGTGGAGAGCCAACTATCCACTTCAATTAGTGCATTCGGACATCTGTGGTCCAATGCAGACAAAGAGTATCGAAAACAATTCCTATTTTCTCACTTTCATAGATGATTTCTCTAGAATGTGTTGGATTTATTTTCTGAAACATAAAGATGAAGCTTTTGATTGCTTCATAGATTTCAGAAACAATGTAGAGAAACAAAGTGAGTATTTTGTAAAATGTCTTAGAACAGATCGAGGAGGTGAGTACTCCTCAAAAGAATTCTTGAAATATTGTAAAGCAAGTGGGATCAAAAGGCAATTCACTATTGCCTATACCCCACAACAGAATGGTGTGGCCGAGAGAAAGAACCGCACCATAGTTGAGATGGCGAGAACGATGCTTCAGACTAAGCATCTAACTAATATGTACTGGGCTGATGCTGTAAGAACCAGTGTATACATTCTAAATAGAAGTCCAACTTCTAGTTTAGATGGCATCACTCCTTATGAGGGGTGGTACGGAAAGAAACCCAATGTAAAGCACTTCAAAGTTTTTGGTTCTTTAGCATACGCACACATTCCTGATGAGAAGAGGAAGAAGCTTGATCCCAAAAGTCAAGCTTGTATATTTGTAGGGTATTGTGAGTCTACCAAAGCATATAGACTCTACAATCCCAAGACTCATAAAATTGTACTTTCCAGGGATGTAATTTTTGATGAAGGGGGAGAATGGGGTCATCAAAGAATTTTTGTTGATGATGAGTCCCAAGATGTAAGTTCTTCACAGGTACAATAGGTACAACAGGTGTCTCCCAAGAAAAGCAAAGGCACACCAACCCCTCCAAGCCCAAGCAGGAGTACTACATCAAGTACTTCAACCGCCACTCCAAGTCCTTCTCCACAGAGATCAGTAAGTTCTTCACCGATGGACATTGACTCTCCATCAAGAGGTAAAAGAACATTACAACATCATCCATATTTTCAAATGTTGGATCAAAATTACCAAAAAAGATACACTAGAAGCCAAGCTAGTGAAATGAATTCAGTTTTGCGAAACTTGAAAATCTGCATATGTATGGGGATGATGACTCCCAAGATCCTAAGGGAGATGTAGTTAATTATGCTTTATTAACTAGTGCACAACTAGAACCATCTAGCTATGAGAAGGCTTGTACTCATAATGTATGGCAAGAAGCCATGAAAGAGGAAATAACCTCTATAAAAAATAATGATACTTGGGAGCTTGTAAAGCTTCCAAAAGGAAAAAAATGTGTTGGATGTAAATGGGTCTACAAGACCAAATACAATGTTGATGGAAGCATTGAGAGGCACAAGGCGAGATTAGTAGCAAAAGGTTTTACTCAGAAATTTGGCATTGACTATGAGGAAACCTTCGCTCCTGTTGCACGACAAGAGACAATCAGATCAGTTCTTTCCTTAGCTGCCCATAAAGGATGGAACATTCAACACATGGATGTGAAAAGTGCTTTTCTGAATGGATACTTGACTGAGGAGGTTTATGTTCAACAACCTCAAGGCTTTCAAGAACAAGGAAAGGAGAACCTTGTTTATAAATTGAAAAAGGCACTTTATGGCCTCAAGCAAGCACCAAGAGCTTGGTACTCACGCATTGATGGCTATTTCAGCGAGTATGGATTCACTAGAAGCAAAAGTGAACCAACTCTGTACTACCTAAAGCATGGAGTAGACATTCTCATAGTTTGTTTGTATGTGGATGATCTAATATTTATGGGTAGTAACACTAAAATGAATATGGAGTTCAAAAACTCCATGATGAAGCAGTTTGAGATGAAAGATCTCGGTTTAATGCGATACTTCCTAGGCATGGAAGTGCATCAATCAAATAGGGGGATCTTCATATGTCAACACAAGTATGCTCGAGACATGATCAAGAAATTTGCCATGGAGCAATGCAAATCAGTTGCAACTCCAACTGGACATGGGATCCAATTGAGCAAGGATGACGGAGCACCAAAGGTTGACATGACCACTTACAGAAGCATGGTTGGGAGTCTGATGTTTCTCACCAACACAAGGCCCGATATTCAATATGTTGTTTCTCTAGTTTCAAGGTTTATGGCAAGTCCATCTCGAGCTGCATCTACAAGCAACTAAAAGAATTTTAAGATATGTAAAGGGTACATTGGATTTTGGAATCCATTACCACAAATGTAATTCTGTTAAATTAGTTGGCTTCAATGGATGGTGATTGGGGCAGCAATATAGATGATAGGAAATCTACATCAGGGAACTGTTTTAGTCTAGGGTCAGGACTAATCACATGGAGTTCCAAGAAGCAGACTGTTGTAGCATTGTCATCTACTGAGGCTGAGTATATAGCCATCACACATGCTAGTACTCAAGCCCTATGGTTAAGAAAAGTCCTTGAAGAAATTGGAGAAAGTCAAAGTGGTCCAAATCGACTGTATTGTGATAACATAAGTGCCATTCAATTGGCATACAATCCAATCCACCATAGCAGATCAAAGCATTTTGATATGAAGTATCACTTCATCCGAGACATGGTGGAGCAGCAGATAGTTGAGCTTAAATATTGCAGCACTTTGGATAACATTGCAGATATCTTCACCAAAGGCATGGCTAAAGCTCAATATATAAAGCTGAGAGACTGTATAGTCAGTCCTCTCAACTTTAAGGGGGAGAATGTTGGAAGTTAAAAGGGTAAAAAAGTAAAAAAATTGTTTTACCACTGTAAGCTTTGGACCTTACCCTTTTACCTCCTTGGACGACAACTGAGTCAGCAGGATTGGACGACATGGACGGCAGGGAGTTTGACTCCTAATCTCATTTTTCCTTTCCTCCCTATTTTTCTTCTTCCCTATTCTTTCTCCTAAGCTTTCTAGGTTCTGGTTAATAATATTTGTATTTAAGCATTGTAATCCTTCGAACTTAATGTTAATGCAATATCTGGTTAATAATCTTTATGCTCCTAATTTCCTAAGTGCTCCTAATTTCGTTAGTGCTATAGGATACTTTTCCTTTTACACTGAATTAACATTCAGGCTTCTCAAGGCCATGTTACTATCTGATGATATAAGTAGAAGAGACAACTAAATATTGAAAAAACTTTTGTATTTAAGGAATGATGAAATTGGCATCACATTGTAGATTTTGATTTTATTCCTGCAAAAACACATTATGGGTACTTACAAAATATCATGGATTATGTGGCTGATTGAAATATGTGCAATGACCATATATTTATATAGACCAAAAAATATTATGGGTACTTACAAATCATGGTTTACCAATTTTGTATAGACCATATATTTGGGCTCTGCATGGCTTATTTGGTGTTGAGCTGTTTTGCTGATAGTTGTACTTTTTTTAAAGCTTTTATTGTTAATATAAATAGGTTAGTCTTTTCCAAGGCCATTGGTTTTCAGATCCTTGGCTCTTCTTCATTTCATGGTAATGAAAGGAGATAAGTGCTTAGCATTTCCCATAATCAGATTTTGCCAATTTCAGAAGGTAGAATCCACCAGTCATTTGACCGATAAAGAGCATTATTGAAAAGAGCTGGATTGGATTGAAGCCGACTCTTAGATTCCTGCTACTCCAGAGTATGTGGTTGGGACCAGTGGACAATTGGGAAACTGGCTGTTCATAACACAGAGAGGGCGTTAGATAAAGTAATGGGCCCGTTATTTATTTAGTGTAAGATCAAAATTGGATTCATACTATTTTGTTAGGTGAGGAATTACACACCGTGCCTTTAAATTTATGTCACAACCTTAATGGGATCAGGTAGAGAAGGAAATATATCATCAGGGATTCTAGAAAATAATGTGCTCCAATGGTTTTCCTCCTTTGTTACATCTGCATAGGACAACTTCCCTTTTATGTTGTTGTTAGAAGTCAAATTGGTATTGAAACTGCATCTCTAACTATGTTCCATAAACATTTTGGGATAGGGAGGGTAGAAGACGTTAACAATGTTTCCATGATGGTCTCAGGATGGCACTACGCATTTCCGACATGGCTCATGAAGCCCAGGATGCATGCTCTATAGAACATAGATTTCTAATCAATTCTGATGTTCATTATTTTTTTAAACAACAAGCTTAGTTTTTCTATCATTTTTGCTGCACTCCCTACATTGCATGTCATTCTTGTCGTCCAGAAACCTTTTGTTAAAAGAAGTACTCTGTCAGCTGAAGCCTTTAAATCTACTGTTATAGATTTGTTTTTGTCCGATCTGGCACAGCAGAATTTTACATAGTGAGATCTAAGATATCAAACTTAAGTCTGAATTTGCTATTTTCCTATTATGAATTTGCCAATTAAACAGAGAACTGACAGCTGAAACTATGGAAAACTAAAATCTGAATTCTTTTTGAAAAAATATCTCGGTTACTTGGACAACAAAGAACGGAAAAACATCTGAAGGGAAATCTTAACAAAACTTTATTATGATACAGCCTTCTTAATGGTACATAAACTAAGGAAGAAGATTTTCCAGAGAGTGTAGATGTCAACTCAGGCACAGTAACAGAAAGAAGCAAATCATGGTGATGATTGGAAGAGATGTGGAGTGAAATTCATATGAAAGGGTGTTTACCAGAAGAAATAAGATTAATGTTCTTCTGATTTTTTTCAAGTGCACTTGTTGAAGGAAATGCACTTCTGACAAAGATACAGTGCAATGGATTGAGACATTTATATAAGCAATGTGTTGCATACAATTTTGTGGCCTGTTTGACTTAAATAGATCTAAATATTATATATTGCCTAGCATTGTTCATCATAGGAGCTTCGACTGTGTTACTACATTATGTTTACACATGTTTTTATGAGGGGTCATGGGCCCCTCATACTGAGTGGGGTTTGAGCCTTGGACCTCTTAAAGAGAGGCCAAAGCCCTTACCACTACAGTAATCTTGCAGCTTTTTTTTTTTTCAATGATTTTACACAGGGTTTTTATGAGGGGTCCCGGTCCCCTCATACTGAGTGGGGTTTGAACCCTGGACCATGTTACTACATTATTATTTTGGTTTATATTTTCCAATTTATTTTGCTTTAAAATTGAAAATTATGTTTTATACAGGCTCAAAGGCTTATCAGTTTGTGTGGATGGGAACCAAGGTTGCTTCCATACATCGTTGATTGCGAGGATCGCTCAAACGAGCCTGTTAAAGATGCATCACCTGGAGAAGCATCTCCACGACTGTCTCATAGTCCTGGTATTCTCCTTTGTTCAAGGTCTGGAGCAAATGAAGTAGTGGAATCACCACAAAATAAATCTGGTGGCCTTCAGAGGAGGACTGACCCAGCCTCTGTGGTTCTTGATTGCACTCTTTGTGGAACCAGCGTGGGGATGTGGGCTTTCTCGACAGTCCTTCGACCTTTGCAGTTGGCAACCTATGATTCAGTAGAATCACAAGAACTTTGCAAAAAACAAATTGAGAGTAACATGCGTGGTTTAAGTGCTGCTAGTTGTGTTGGATTTTCAACCAGTGAATGTAAAGGGAAGGAGCATCTGGATGATGTTGGTGAAGCTATGACAAGTAACTGTCAGAGGAATGCGTCAGATGAACCAGTTTTGGATTTGAGTCTCACAATAGCAGGGGGACTTCCACCAACAAAACAAAATATTGGTTCATTGCTTCATTCGCCATCTGCAACTAAACAGGTTCAAGCTGAATATCCTTCTGGCAGTGAAGCTGGTCAGAGGGTTATATCTACTGAATCACATAAGCGTCAGGATAAAATGCAAAGTACTGTACAATATGACAACTTTGCAAATAGCAGAAAAGAAAATACAGAAAGCACAAATGTTGAGAGAGAAGGGACTGACACTGCAGGGTCATCAAAGCGTAAAAGAATTAAAGACAGCTGCAGAGTTTCTAGACGGACCTCTTTAGGGAGCCAAGGGAAGATATCTGAGAGGTTTAATGATACAGATGACAACACTAGAAACAAGCGAAGGTGTGGTCAGGAACTTGCCAGCAGTGAATATCATGGATTCTCTTCTGTAAATGCAGTGGACACATGCTACAATGACAGGAGGGAAAATTCTACAGAGAGTGTGGACAATGTTCCTCAAGGTTCATGCAAGAGTGATGAAGGCATTGAAGAGGGCACTGGAACAAACATTGCAACTATAAGTACAGGTAGAATAGGTGGTATTAGTGTGGGCATGAGTGTAAGTGGTACTCAGACTGATGCTCAAGGTGAGGTTTGTGGAAACGATATTTCTCTGAATAGAGCGGAGAGTAGAGCAGTTGAATCTGAAGTTCGTGCAGAAACTGCACGAAGTGCACATCATGGTGAGGTCATTTCCATGAGAGATAGGCCTGTTTGTGTTAGTATTTGTGAAGATAGTCAACATGCTGTACTGGTTGATCGAGCTGCTGCAGATTTTACATCTAGCAAGGACTCTATAGTTAATGGATTGAGTGTCGAATTTCGAGTTGGTGGTGAGAGGTCTGAAGTGTATGAGCCTACAGAAGTAAGTGAAAAACAGGACAAATCGGATGCTATTATGACTGGGACTCATAACAGTGCATCAGAGGCAGAGGTCATCATGAGGTCAGCACAACCAAAAACTGGTAAGACTCTTAATGTAGTTATTTTTGACTGAGGCTAGTTTGTGTATATAGAAATGAATTCCACTGAATTGTTTAAGCATGTCAACTTATTGAAGTATTTGTAGAAACTGTTTTTCTTCTTTTTCTGCTTATCATTTAATAAGTTATACGTGATTGAAATGGGCCCCACCCATATTACATCCTAGCCGCATTATCTTGGTGCTTTGATGAACCACATCTTGGTATCACAACAAATTGTCTTATAATGGGCTGCCTTATTGTGGAAGAGTCTATCACAATGCAGGGATTTGAATTTGGGTTGTGCTTATACAGTTGCATCCCATTTACAATTGTTCACGACATCTTGGACTGCTTTTCTTTTTACTTTTTTTTTTAATAAGTAACTTTTCTTTATACTTTATCATTAAGTGAAGGTTATATTTTCAAAGTTCTATGTGTATTTATTATTAAAATTCCTGTAACGAGCCTAAGTGATAATATTAAATCTTCAAATTGCTTTGTTCAGTCAGTTAACATAGATGTACATTTAAGGCTAATTAAGATGTGATATTTCTTCATATTAAGAATTTTGACGAGGCATTTTTATGTACATTATGTTTTTTTTTTTTTTTTTTAATAAGCGAAAAACCCCTTGCGGAGCCGCCTTGGTCTGAGAGACCATGAACAGGGGGTTCTACACCGTCAAAGTCACCCGGGGGTCGCACCCGACCCTGCCCGCACCAACATTATCAATTGGATTTTAGATACCCAATTCAGCTTTTTGGTAGGGTGGAGATTTGAACCTGGGACCTCCCTTGGAGGATTGCCCTCTCCTCTCCAACTCACCTACAACACCTGGGTAAACTAATTTATAGTGGAAAACACCCCTTTCGGGGTGCCACTTTCAACATGTTGGGCATAGGAGGAATGGAGCCTTGTCGGCCTCTACCAGCACATAGGACATTCCTAACTATACCATATATCTGCAGGATGGAGACAAGGGGAATGGAACCTGGGTCGGCCTCTACCAGCACCCAGGGAATTTACCACTGCACCACAACAAGCAGATTGTACATTATGCTTTTTAAATTGTCTTTCAAAGTTACATTTGGGTTGTTCTAATCATTGAACTTCTACTTGAGAATAATTAATTCATGTAAGTATGGCCTATATTAATGTTCAAATAAGATAGTATATGGAATGTTTTCAGAACAAAACATGAAGGGTTTATTCCTTTGTGACAATGAACTGCAATTTCCAGGACATTGGAAAATAGTTGAACATAAATAGTATGCCTCTATTCCTGAAAATTCACAGGAATTTCTTTACAAGGCTAATAATGGATGACATTGGTGACTTTGTTCAAGGGTAATTCCTGTGAATGCATTTCAACTTCAAGAGATCATCAAAAGTTTAATGTTTGTCTGTTGGTCTAGGTCATTATTTTGTTCTTTTATTGGTGTTGCTGTCCTCCCCTTAGTGAGCATGGCTACTTGATGCTCATGATTCATATCAAAGATCCCCCATACAGAATAGGGAGATTGCAGGAGAATGTGACATTTCAGAACCACAACAGACTCGGAACACTATTTCCACACCTGAATCTTTTTGACTTTTTTTTCCAATCGAAGGACCAAGTAGTTATGGATCAAATAAACACTCAATAGATATGAAGTGTTGGGTTCAATCATGCAAACAAATAAACATATGTTTAGGTAATGCTATGGCCTGACAAAATAAGTTTTATATTGGAAGGGCCTTTTACCTCATTGATGCTCTTCCAGAAATGTCTATAGGAAGCTCCTAGTGGAGGGGTGTTTGCTGCTAGCCTTGTTCATGGACCATTTTTATGAATATAGCTACAAAGGCCCTTGGAGCTGGAATGTGCCCAGGTCAATATTAACAGTTCTGAATTGAGGTCATATGGGTGGGTGCATACACTTCTCAGTGAGTGCAGCAAAATTGTGCTAATGTATATCATGTTTAATCAAAATAGTGATTAGTAGAGAAAAAAAAATATTATATTATGTTGGCTAAGAAGCAGATTTGCATTGGTTGTCTGTCTATCTCGTCCTTACAGCTGTTATGGGCTTCCAAACTTTTGCCTTGCTATTCTGGGCTCTAAAATGCAAAATTTATGTTATGAGATGAGATGATGTAAATTTTAATGTACATTAAGGCTATATTGGTCTCTGTATAACTCACTGAAGCTTTATCTATTTGACAATTTGTTTAGAAGATTGTTTCCAACATAGTATTATTACAATAACCTGGCAATTATGCATATATCGCTGGGCAAGATTTGAACCTGGCTGTCCTTCTTGAAAGTTGAGGAATTTAACTGGTTGAGCTCATACCGTTTGATAAACAGTGCAACTTTAATGAGCTCTAAAGTTCACATTTGCAAACAAAAACACTTATGCAGCAGGAGGCTTTGTGGCAAGAATTACTTTGAAAATAAAAATAAATAGAAAATTTAAAGATACGATGGAGTGAAACTTAAATTGTTTGTACACTGAACTTTTAATTATCATCATCAGTAATACATGTTTAGAATTGTTATAGCTAGCATCTATCTTACATGGGAATGTTCAACATTTCATGTTACTTGTGTTGTCTCTGTAGGAAGAGATTCAGAACAGAGGCTACAGGGAAAGGGAATGGAGTTCGATCCTATCAGGCAACATCGGCATTTCTGTCCATGGGTCACTCCTCATGTTGGAAGTGACCAATACACAGGACTTTGTGGATGGCAGCTTACAATTGATGCACTGGATCATTGCAATGCGCATGATCTCGCTACTGCTTCTCTAAAAGAATCAGAGTCCACCTCATCTCGATATAAGGTATGACACTTATTAAAATCTGACCTCATTTAAGTTTGATGTCCATTGTGGTCATGTTTAACTGTTGCCTTGATTATGTAGCAGTTTTTGTCTTTTGACTTTTCTTGTACATGGGTATTGTATAAGTTTGTTCTTGTAGCCTGTGAATTTGTGATGGACTTTGCATTATAAAAGTTGAAAATGGACATTTGACTTGCAGGTTAATCCTGTGACTTCAGTTCGCCATTTCTTTGAAACCCCTTCTGCAAAGAAAAGCAAGCGTAGCCGTGTTCACAGCTCATGTGACAACTAAATGCTTTCATTGAATGTTTGATGATGGAATCATTCTTGATTTAGATATGCTGGTCTGTGTCTGGCATCGGCATTATAGATTTCCAATAGGCCTTTGCATAGCCACCATGTGTGGCAGCTTTTGAATGTATCTATTTGTATCTTAAGATTGCTGTGGTTGGAGTATTTCAAGGTAATTCCTTTCGGAACTTAAGACTGAAAATTATATTTTCTTAATCCTTGTTATTTCTTGGTTTTATATCTCTATTGGAATTCCTGGTGCTTTTCTATCTTGTGCATAATAGTTATTTCATGTTTAATGAGTTGATCTGATTCTCTTGCTTACTTGAGATGGAACATACAAAGTTTGTATTTGTTGAATGCATGGAACAGATACAAGGTGGAAATTATTAATGATTCTGCCATGGTATGATAATTTTCTCATCTCAAAAAGATTTCCGTCATGAGTGTATAATGATATAAAGAGTATCATGGATTCCAAGGGTTGTGAAACGTACCATGCCTTAGCATGTACTTGTCTTTTATTCCACGACTCCTTGAAAAATTTCCAGGTGTCTTGTTTACCCAATTTTTTATATTTAGGACAGCTGTTTAATTTTAAAGATCTTGCATTAAGAGCTTTTACATTCTTACAGAAAGATTATGACCATTTTAAAAATCTCATGTCAAGCTGAAGAGTTATTTTTCTTGAAATTTCAAAATTGATCTTTTTGCGTACACAACTTATGAGATCTTTTCACTTCACCAAAATCCCTGTTGTTGTGGCAAGGCAAATCATGAGAAAAAGTTCATAAACAGGTAGCTGACAGCTGATGGAAAATTAAGAATGCCCTCAAATATGACGTGTATACCTTAAACAAGGTTGCCAAAAGCAAATTATCATAAATTGTAACTCATTCTTGCAGAACAAGGACTGTAGCAAAGCAAGGCTAGAAAATGTTGTTAGAGATAATACCAGTAAATAATCTATATCGCTTATTTTTTATAATTTAGTCACAAATACAAATTTGTTTGAATGTGCTATGCAATTTATACATCCTAGTTACTAACATCTTTCATGAATTGTTCATTTGGTCATGGAATATATACCATTACAGTGGACATCCTTTATGGTTCTGTAGTTCCTATGGGAGCAAATTATTCAAGTTTAATCAAGATAGTCTTCTCGTTACTTAACAATTATTATAAATATAACTTAAAAGATTTAAGCAACTTAAAATCTAATATTTAAACTAAATTTAATAACTTCATCAAATGATATTAGATCAGCTGATTAAATTCCTCAATTTTCATAAAAACACGCATAATTGCTAGCTTATAAAATTACCACAATATGGTCATTATATAATACAGGGAACATGGATAAACAAATTTGGGGGAGAGGGTGTGCACTTAGCCAAATATGTGGTAAAACTCCTCATGTATGCAGATGATGTAATTTTTGTAGCCAAAACAGACAAAGATCTAGAATATCACCTTCAAGCTCTAGAACTCTTTTGTAAAGAAGTTGGGATGCAAGTGAACACGAGCAAAACAAAAATTATGATTTTTTCAACAAAAAAGAAGAAGCAACAACTTGAATTTTAGTTTGCAGGAGAACCGCTTGAGGTAGTAGTAGAATACAAATGCCTAGGCATAGGCTTTCATGACCAACTTAATTGGAATACATGTAGGATGAAAAGAACTCAGTGGTTGGAGAGCATTATATGCACTTCAAAACAGGTGTAAGAATGTCGAGTTGTGGAATTGGAAGACCACCAAGGTCTTATTTGGTCTATTTGTTACACCGGTTTTGTTGTATGGTTGCGAGGTTTGGGCTAGTTTCACAAAAAATGCAAAATGGACGCAAATAGAAAGGATTCAAAAATATCTAATCACAAATTTTCTCAAAATTAAGGCCACAACCCCTTATGAAATTATTTTAGATGAAACTAGAATATTCATTTTAGAAGAAATTGCTATGACCAAGTTATGTTACTTGAAAAAAACAAAAAACATGAAAGATGATAGATGGCCTAGGGCAGGTAGGGACGAAGAGTTGCATAGGCAAAATAATACATGGATGAAACAAAATCAGAAATGGATGAAACTATGGGAAATCAACATAAATGAATGCCCAAATGTCAACAAAAACATAAAAAATTATGTGAATGAAAAGTTCATAAGTGGAATGTGGAAAAATGCAAGCAGGAAAAGACGATATTATATTGCAAATTTTAACCCAACGTATGACCACAAGGAAAAAGCATATATAAGCACTGAAATCAAGTGGAAGGAAAAAATCCTCATTGCTCAGATAAGGACTAGCTCTCATAGGCTTAGATGTGAAATAAGGAGATAGACAACGCCCAAAGAACAATGGGAAGAAAGGATATGTACTCTATGCAGCACAGGGGCAGTAGAGACAAAGGAACGCTTCATCAATAAATTCTCGAGTTTTTCAGATATCCGTGACAAATACAAACACTTGGGAACGGGTTTATGGCAAATGTATTTGAAGACAATAAAATAAAAAAAGTTAGAATTGCTAACCCAAAAAATTCTCGAGTTTTTCAGATATCCGTGACAAATACAAACACTTGGGAACGGGTTTATGGCAAATGTATTTGAAGACAATAAAATAAAAAAAGTTAGAATTGCTAACCCAAATCAGCAAGAGAAGGAACAACCTTTTCAAAGATATTAAGGATGATATGATATGATTTGAGTAATTGTACTTCCATATTTGAGATCCCATAGACCATATTTGGGTCTCGCTAATTAAAATCTTTCATTCATTCAATCCCTTAGAACTTACTAAAATAATAAATTAAAAAAATTTGAAATAACTTTTAATATTATAAATTTTAATTTCTCTTTTTTTTTTTTCTATAAAGAATTCATGATTGTGAATTATTATACTTAAATAAAGATTATAGTCATAAATACATATTTTGTTTATCTATCTAAATTATAATTTGTTAACTTATGAAAAAACTTGAGATATGTTTATGATTCTCTCATTTTCTTTTTGTTATATTTATGTAAAAAACTATAATAATGATTGTGTTATTATATGATAAATAAGTAGATGGACCTATCTAAAACTCTTCAAAAAATTTAATTTTTTTTTTAAATTAGAATTCAAATATATTAAGAGTTTGTTAGGATTGACCTTCATATTCAAATTTCTTTGTTTAACTAGTTAAGAGCTCAAGAGCGAAGGATTTTTATGAGAAAAAATTTAGTAGGAATTAAAATTTAAAAAATCATTTAAGGAGCCTTAATTCTAAATAAAAAATAGAACAAAAGGAGAAAAAATAAAGTAGGAATTAAAACAAAAAAAATCCATTTAAGGAGCCTTAATTCTAAATAAAGAATAGAACATAAGGTTTTTAATTTCCATTAGGCTAAAAACAGTCTATGGAAGAACTTTCCAAAGAATCATGGTTGCCAAAGTCAAAATCAAACCTAATGAATATTCTTTCTATGATGATCTTTTGCTATTGACTTTGATGGTGAATTCTCCTACTTTTGCCTTTTCAAACAATTCTTGCAATGTTTTTACAACTAGAGAAACAACATAGCTTGCTTGAATATCACTATTTGTCTCACATTCCAAATAAATTGCTTCATTTCAATTGCCCTTTATGTACAAAAATTACATATCCTCTCCTACCATTCCTCTTTTGGTCTCTTTTATTTGCCTATTTTACATTTAAGTTGGTACGACCTGGCCCTCAATTGGGCCATAAAAATCTTTGCTCTCCAATTGATATTTGCACCTATATAGGCCTTTTGATGTGGATCAAATGTAGGGTTACATTCAACAAGATATTGCTCTATTTTTTTTCTAAACTTCTTTTCCCACATAGCTGACTTTTATTTAGCAAATGTCTTTGTCTTTGTTATTATTTGGGTATTCATCTAAGTTGATATTCTATTTGTGCATCTACTTCTTGTTTCGCTTCATCTATTTATTCTTTCTTTTGTTCACATCTTTTTTTACAACTTTAGGTCATCTACTTGACTTTGTGTATATATCCTAGTTCGATGAGTAATTTGTTGTTTATAAAAAAACAAAAGAAAGAATGAATTTATGGTATTCCTATCTAGGTGGTAGATGATTCACAAGAAGTTATTGTCAATAAAGAGATGATTAAGCATGATATAATAGTTCTTAGAAGCAAAATATTAATATGTAAAGTTAACTTGGAGATTCAAAAGTGAATGGTAAGGAAGTGGGAATTGAATTTAACATTAATTGATGACTTTCCTTTTGAAAGGAATGTTTTCTCATTATCTTATCCACTTGAAAAGTTGGAGATAAAATAAAGGATGGTGACCCATAGTTTACGGGGAGGCTAGCTTGTATTTATGACCTTTGAGTTAAAATTTTCTATAAAGAGAGAAACCTTTTAAAGGCTTTTAGTTTGGGTTAGGCTTTTTGTATTTTAGTATTAGATTGTCAATAAGGAGGTTTTCAAAAATATTAGTAATACTCTAGAGGAACTTTAAAGAGAGAGCCAACTATTTATTACCATGGCTTTTTTAGAACTTTTGTCAAAACTTATTGTGATTAAATTAAATCAAAATAATAGATTCCAAAAGTGGATTATGAAAACATTATTTAGAAAGAGGTGAAAATATTTGGTCACTTAAAATTGAAGCGAAAGGATCAAATTGTATTAGAAGATGACTAAGACCAATGATTTTCTACTCCTAAAAAGGTGGTAAAGAAGGCCTCTTTGCCTTATCAAATGACAAAAACCATCATGATTCATTTGGAGCAGTCATTAGAAGAAACCAAGAAGTATGCACATGATGGGAAATTGTAATTTGCAAGTCCAAATTCAAAAGGAATTAAAGTTGCGAAGGAAAACACAAATTCATTTTTCAAAGGGAAAAACGATGAAACAGGTTAAGTATGATCTTTATTTTCTTTTAGGTTTATCTATGGGATTTAAATGTTGATTTATAGTGTGGAACTCCTTAATCTACACCACTTCTTCTAAACCCCTTGGGTTGGGTTTTGATTTTATTATTTGTTTTGATGATCAACATTTTTTTAATTGGTTATAAGAGATTAAACGATCTCCAACTATATTACATTATGACCACATAGTGGTATTGCAAAGACTTAGTTATTATGCATGTATCGCTTTGTAGGATTTGAACTTTGGGTCTTCTTCTTAAAAGTCAATGAATATGATTGGTTGAGCTAATGCCATTTGATGATGATGAGCAATTTAACTTGTTCTATCTACTTTAATTTTCAATAAAAATACTCAAAGTTTGTCAATCATTAGATTTGAGCTATTGGCATGATGGTGTGTTTGTTGATTTATTAAATGATTGGAGACAACTCCCATAAAAACAACTAAACATTATGTTGGTTATTAGGTGAATTAGACTATATGTTTTCATTTTATTGAGAATATTTTTAGTCACTTAAACTGTTAATTTTTCTCTATTAAATTATTGATATCATTTTCATTAATAGATAGAATTTCCCTTGGTCGATTACTCTCTAAATTTTGAATTTCTTAAGGTGAAGATCAACATTGTTATTAACTAAATTACTTGTCATCTTATTTCATTCTCTATAAATATGTTGACATTTCCAAGTTATCACCTCCATCAATAATCGATGGACATCTAAAATAATGTTATTGTTGATCTAATCTTGCATCATGTTGTCTTAACAACATTAATAATAATATGTTAGTCTCCCTCAATTAAAATATATCTCCATATTTTTCCATGGCCATATTGAACCTTTTAAAAAGTGCCATGGCATCTACATAGTTATTTGAAGTTAAATATGATTTTGAGTAGATGATGAGAATGTCACCTTGATTATCTCGAAAAACACTACCTCCACCAACTTTTCTAAGGTTTCTTTGAAAATTCCATTAAAATTAAGTTTGATGAACTTGTGGATATTATTGTCTTACCATGAGTCAATGTAAATCTTTTCCATTAACTTCAAATTGTATATCATCTTTATATGTATTCTCAATTCCTTTAACCAATTGGCTACCACATCTTTCTCCATATCATAAACTTATAATGATGAGCAACATCCCTATAAAGGTTTTGCAAGAGAGCTAACAATATGAATCCAAAGTCCTATGTGATTTTAAAATTTATTTTTTAAAATTATATTATGCCTTGCAAGCAACCAATTCTAATAAATAATGAGGCTAATCCTCAAAAAAATGATTGATGTTCTAGCTTTGAAATAATATATCCAACATTTTATCAATTCTTCTACTATTGAGGAAGCAACCTAATCAATTCTCTTTTTGAAAAAATGTCTCTAAACTATAGAAACAAACAAACAATGAAAAAATAAATGATTTGAAGTTTTTGTCTCCTATTTGTACAAGGTGCATCTACAAAATCCATCATATCCTCTTCTTTGTAAATTATCACCTGCAAGAATTTTGTTTTAAGTAACTAACCAAAGTAATGTATAGGTCTTATGGAGGATTTCTAATGACCAAACACTCAAGGAAATATCATGTTTTGAACTACTAACCAAAGTATGTAAAGGTCTTATGGATGATTTCTAATGAACAAACACTGAAAGGAAAAATCCTTGAATGTGAGAAATTTTAATTGTTTTAGAGTATTATATCTCAATTTGACCAAGTATCTACCATCTTTTGAGAGATTCCTGGTCAAATCTTCTTTTTACAAATTAATGAGAAAATAAAATTTTTAAAACATATTTACAGGTTCACTTGTTACTTATTTGAGATCATTTTTATTAACCAATTAAAAAAACGATCTTAAATTATTATTAACATTAATATAATATTATTTTGATCTAATCAAAACATTAAATTAATATCTTTAATTTTTCATTAAAGAAAACCAAATTTAAAACAATCATATTATATTTTTATTTTAAATATTTATTTATTTATTAAAGAAAAAAATAATCTAAACGACCCACCAAGATATCCAATCTATTTGAAGGAGATGCCACTCTTTAGAATTGAAGCAACTTGCAACAAGACACCTTAAAATTTTAATTAAATAGAAAGCATGTAACTTTCCAAGCTTTTTGTTTGACTTGATTGGATTTAAATTATTTTGAAATTAGAATGGTGCAACAAGAGAAGCAATTCTAGTCAGCTTTACCCGTTAAAGAGGATAAGGTGGGAACCACCCCGGTGTTGTTTTGACCGTTTTCACAAAGATTTGGTCGTTACGGCCTCCGGAACGTATATGCTTTGTACTTGCCTACACAGACGGTGAAGTGAAATTTTAATCATTGGAATATGTTATAGATTTATTATATTAATTAGTTAAAAAATTATGAAGTTATTGTTGGTGATGGTTGAATAGTTGAGTGTTTGTCAATAGATTGTTTTAAATTTGATTGAAAATAATACTTTATATCAATCAAAGGTATTACCAACCAAAGTTGTTCTTGTTTCTACTCCCTAAACATTTGGTATTCCATTGATTTAATTAAGACATTTAAACCTTGCACTTATTACTTATTAAAAATAATGTAATTATGATCAACACTCTTACAAAAATTATGATAAAAAATAATAATTATCCTATCAAGAAGTTTTTTTTAAATCGGTCGTTATCATTAGCATCCATGGCATACATCCTCCTTTAAGTAAAAATGTTACTATGTAAATTATTAGTAGAATCTCAATGTTTTTAGCAAGGCACAAAGCAATAATAAAACAAGCAAGCATTCCATGTAAGGACTCCATTTTCATAAAGATTTATCAAAATTTTATATGTTGTAATAACTTTTACATTGATGCACAAAAACAAGAGATTCATCAAAATTTTATATGTTCTAACACTTTTATTATATTGATACACAAAACAATAAAATAGTGATTTTTTTTGCATGGTTTTATCAATGACATTTTTTTAGATTATATTATAGAAAAAAATTATTATAGTTCTGTGTTTACAGTTAGGTTTGAATGTTCTTGTGGGGATATCCCATTGGTATATTATTGGACTCTTATCCAAGATACTCAAGTTCGAATCACAATCACGGGTAAGGAGGCTTTGTTGTGCCTTGGAGAAGATGGCCCTCATTTATGTCATCGGTTGTACTTTATTTTAAAAAAATATTTTTTTTTGATATCACAGAATCGGTAACATCCTTTCATCTTTAACAATTGGGTATAGGGGTCAGACATTCTCCCTGAGGTTTCTGCCTCCTAAGATAGGTCAAATCATTGAAGTTGCCTCTATAACCCCTACCTCTCCTTGATAAACGTAGCTCGAAGTAAGGGAGACCCCGATGGCTCAAGATTGGTACCATCGTCGTCAAGTTGACGTGCAATCAACGAACTCAAGTCAAATCATTGAAACTGTCTTTATAACCCTTATCTCTCCTCGATAAATGTGGCTTGAAGTAAAGGAGACCCAATGGCTTAGGGTTGGTACCACAGTCGTCAAACTAACGTGCACTCAGCAGACTCAAGTCAGACTACTACATTTGCACTTATTGGACATACTCCAAGGTTTGAACCTAGGTCTCCTCTTGGTAAATGCCCAAAAAAAGTGAATTAGTTAGGCAATATTTGTTTTGATGATGGTTGAATAAATTAAATTAAATATGATGATATGATAATCGTTGAAGCTTGTCCTCCTTCAATTTAGTTATAATTGACTTTGATTATATTTCATCAAAAATCTATAAGCTTGTGTAAAATAATTTATGTATTTTTTTTGGTTACATAAGGGAATTGGTTACAACCACTGTTTTTAGTAATGGATAAGTGCAGGAAATAATTTATATATTAATTAAAAAACAAATAATATATCAATATGTAACATCATTAGATCTATGAAATGCGTTCTAAAACAATATGAATACCTTCACTTAAAAGTTATTATAATCATCAAGTGTATCATACATTGTATAGTGTGTTCTATTAATTCTTATATAAATCTAAGTGATGTGTTGGTTTCATTTGATTTTATTTGTTATAAATTTTTACATGGTATGAGAGGAATGTTTTACTATGAGATAGTATGTGGTATTAGATCCAAGTCTATACCATGAAACTATACATGGCATCAAAATAGGTGTATCTCTCCACAACTTGATTTAAGAGTTTAGTTTGTAGCTTGTTTAAAAGTTGTATTCTCAATGTTGTGATTAGATGGTATCATATGAGTATTGCAAGGGCTTTCACAAAAACCTATTTGAAGGAGTTATTGTCTTTTTTTTATATTATTATTCTTTTGATGTTTCGAAGGTTTCAATTTAATTTAGATAAGATTTTTATAAAAATAATAATAATTGTCATTGGGGCCTTGGTTCAATGGTTGAGATATATGGGTGATGTAACTTACACTAAGGTTCAAATATCAACGACATCAAATAGGCTATATAGCTTGATGTGACTTAGTTGATGTAAAAGGAAAAGGGGAACCCTTTCAAAAACCTACTTAAAAAAATTATGAATCTCTTGTAATGGTGTTTTCATAATTACAATGAAAACCAAGATTTTGGATTGACATTTGAAGTCTTCATGGCTTCTTATGGTAGTGATTTCAAGGTTTTGATTATAAAATTGAGGTTTTTATTGTAAAACTTGTTGAAATTATAATTTGTTTCATGGCCAAGGGCCAACATTGTGTGATGTATTATATGGGCCTATGGGCATTTCATTGTGCAATATATATATTATTTTGTAATATTTCATTATATAAGCACAATGGGCCCTAGTTAACCTTGTTATGGTTAAACCTTGTTTATTATTTGTAACTAACCTAAAGCCCACTTATTATGTTGGCTTAGATTAAATTTTATGTTGTAATTTAGATTTTGGCATCACTATAAATACCCCCCTCACACTCCTCATTTCTCATCAGGGTGGTGCAATATTATCTATGGATAGTGATTATTTATGGTGCCTATGGGCACCCCAATTTTCTTTCATTCTTTTTTCTTTACATATAAGATTTGAGTCAACATTTTGCTTCTATTTGTTTTTAGAAAGTATTTGTTAGGATCCCATCCTAACGTTATTTTGTAATTCTCAGTATTATGTAATGACCCACTTTCAACGTGGGGGATCCCATATATAATGTTATTTTGTAATGTACGTGGCATGTTATGCTCTTAGGCAAGTGAGGCCATTTGATGTAAAAGTTATCAAGATTGTAACCGACATTTGGTAGAAGATTCTAGCTCGAGTGGCATTTTGCATGTAAGCTAACTCTTGAGCCTAGGGTTAGGGTTTGCATGAAGTCCTTCTTTAAAAAGCTATGAAGCCATGTACGAATCATATTTTTGCAAGTTAATGAAATATTGAAGGAGGTTGCCCCCTCGAAGAGGCCTGCGATTCTGAGTTATTTGTGAGATTGTTTCAATTTCGTAATTACTTTCTGCATAGTAGTATTCTGTTATTGCATGTATTTCAGTTATCTTTTAGTATTTTGTGTGTGTGAGCTTCATTTCAATAGTAGGTTCCTAACAAGTGGTATCAGAGCACTTTCCAAGGCCGAGTTCTATTGCTACTGCGACGATTCTTGCCATCCATCCTGCCTGTTAGATATAATTTTTTGTGGGTTTTTTATTTCTATTTTTCCTTTATTAAAGAAAAATCCAAAAAAATACAGTTATTTTTTTTCTTTTCGACCAAAAAAAATATAGTTATGTTTCAGTAGTTGTGTAGGTTAGAAACCCTATATCGAGGGTTTTAAAATATAGTGAAGGAGCTATCGTTATTGGCTAAGCTATATAGCCCATAAAGCGTCTAGTGAAGTGAGGGGCGATCAGGCTCTAATACCCAGGCCTTAGACAGCACTCGCGCATGGAATCAAGCTCCCACGCATCTTTGGGTGTATCGGGAGACCATTCTAGGGTTAACAAAATTTTATCAAGTAGGAAGCTTTTCGGCCTTGTATCATCCATAGTCCACGGGACAGCATCCTGAACGATTACTCTCCCGTTCTGTCAGAGAGACAGATAGTGTGCTCAAGGGTATGTGTGGAATCCTCCTTGGGTAGTGGCCTGAAATATTGGTCCAAGCACTATTGTTCGTCACTACGGTATAACAGAGGGCCTATGGGTGTTACATACTCCTTTACCTAGCATACCCTGGTTCTGTTAAACACTTCAACCTACAAAAATACATATCTTCCTGTTCTGCTAAACCTGCTTTCACAATCCCAAAAAGTGAGCATACGGAGGACTTCCCTATCATAGAAGAATGCACCTTGCATGCACCAATAATTATGATAGAGTTCGCAAGTGTCTCTAACAGTTTGGAATATTCCAGTACCATTCAAGTCAATAATAGTAACAGTCAGGTTAGTGGTAGTAATAGTCCGATCAGTGACAATAACAGTTGGGTCAGTAATAGTAATAGTAACAGTCAACTGTAATAGCTAGAAAATATGGGTGGTCAGGGTCAAAAACAAAATCGTTAGTATATGTAACTGTAGTACATGTGACAAGACAGTGATAGGGTGATTAATTGACAGATTCGAGACAGTTGATCCAATTTTCCCACTTGAGCTAATTTTTTTTATTAAAATAGGGATATCTCTTCACATAGATCTCAGAATGACTCAAAAATGTAGCAGCTAATTCTAAACTCTATCCCAAACAAAATTATACTTGGCAGCCCCAGGTCAAATTTTGCACCGATTTTCCCAAAATGGCAATTTTTTATTTTTTTTACTAAGGCCATAACTTTTCAACGGTCAATCAAATTGATCCAAAGTTTTAGAAATAGAAGCTACTTGTTATTTTGCACCAACGACCCTCAAGGACTTCCTGGTGAAATTTTAAATCCAAGTGGAAGAAATTACCTTGACTAAGACTTGCAATCAACCAAAAGATCATAAAAAGTCAGGAAATTCAATATATTTCCTCATTGAGCGCTTATATCAAGCAGCCATCGGAGTGGAATCTATCCTAAAATCAGTGTTGCAACCCATTCCCAAAATTAAATTTTGGACCCTTACTAAAAATAGTAACTCCAAAAATCACACTTCTATTTTTAGTAATTTAGTAAAAAAGTTCAAGGCTATCTCAAATGGCAAGTGGCACTCGTGGACATCAAAAAGAGGTAGAACAAAATACTGCTTTAGCGTTGGATACCGTTGATAAGCAACACACCCCCACTGAAAAATGAGATTCCATCCTTAGAAAATTCTGAACTTTCATTTTTGGCAAAGTAGGACCCTCTTGATCTTTTCAGGTTTTAAATCCATATTTTGCTTGCCTCCTTTTTAAAGTTGTGCTTTTTCTTGCATTCTAGCCGTGTTATCCAAGAATTCACTTTTTACATGCTAGAATCATTCATGCACAAGCAAAATCTTGCACCGGTACCGAGAAAATCCAGAAAACAGCTTGCATAATTCACCGAAAAATCAAACTTTCCATTTTTGGTAGTGTCGCGATATCGCGACACTTCCATTTTTCGAAAATGTCGCGATATCGCGACAGTAAGTCAAAATGCGGCTAAGTGCCAGAAAGGTCGCGATTTCGCGAAATCGCGACAGTTTTTGGAGAGAGAAGCAAGTTGTACGGAGGGCGCGATTTTGCGACATGTCGCGAAATCGCGACATGTCGCATTTTCGCGACAGGAGAGAGAAAGTGGGCTGCAGGATGAAAAATCGGCTAAGTCGCAAACATGTTCCAAAATCGCGGTCAACGCGGTCAACGCATGCAGGTAGGGAACTGTCGCGATATCGCGACGTGTTCTAGAATCGCGGCTGAAAATCGGGATGGCTGTACGGAGGCCAGGAGGGTCGCGATTTCGCGACATGTCGCGTTTTCGCGGCCGACGAGGGAGGAAGTTGCCGATGCGCTGGCAGGGTCGCGATTTCGCGACATGTCGCGAAATCGCGACATGTCGCAGAATCGCGTAGGAGAGAGAAAGTCATAGTTGACCCGAAAGTGCATTCCGACGGGAAACGTAAGGCTTCCCGGGGTAGCGACACGTGTCAAAGCGTGAATGGGACAAACAGTAGCCGACATGCAAGCTTATTTTGCGGTTTTTAATCTGCTTTTAATGTTTTAAGCTTCTGATTTAATTAAAATGCTAATCTAATGCATCTTTTTGTCTTTCATGCAGGATTCCACCTGGCACTTACGGGACAACCGGGAAAGACCATAAAGGCAAAGATAAAGTGCGGATTTAGTCAAGGACCGCCATGCTAGAGGAAAAGAAGCCAGTAAATGCATTTAATGGCAGATTTATTGCAGAATTGATAGCATGGAGACCATTTCAACTCAAAGATGGATTTACGGAGATCAAATTGATGGAGAAGTGGTGACTCATCCGGCTCACCAGCAGAATTAATGGAGGCATTTATTTGCAACTGCGGATGAATGCAAGTTGCATTTGATTTTATCTTCTCCATTTATGGCAACTAATCGCACCGATTTGCCCAAGGGTTAAGTTCTATCCGGACTTTGATTTTTAAATGGATTTTTATTGTAAAACCCGGGTCCTAGGGTTTAAGTGCGATAAGATTTAGGGTTTGAGCAAGATATTTTGGAAAAGATCAGTGGTCCGTCCTGAGTCTATAAATACAAATTCTAAATGTAATCGCAGGAGGCGAAGACTTAGAAATAAAGGCTTATAAGCAATTTCTTGCAAATTTTGTGAAATCCTTTGTTTCTGGACTTGGAGTTGATGTGCTTTAGCTTTTCTGTGATAGCATGGCCAGGAGCCTAATCTTTTGCAGTGTGTGATAAGTGTATTTTCTTTTGTTATCCGTTCCATTTAAAGTTTGTTAGATATATGCCGTAGAATCTGCCATTGTCAAGATTAAATATGTCGTTAGGCTTCAGCTTGTTCTATTGTCTCGCTAGGGGAAA
Source organism: Wollemia nobilis (assembly GCA_028583015.1). Classification (NCBI taxonomy): domain Eukaryota; kingdom Viridiplantae; phylum Streptophyta; class Pinopsida; order Araucariales; family Araucariaceae; genus Wollemia; species Wollemia nobilis. The sequence goes on along the minus strand of JAQPPZ010002969.1, from coordinate 12,602,612 downwards.
TTACAGATTTGAGGTTAAGTTTGTTCTAATTGCTCTGTCTTCACCGTGCGAGCTAGGGTCGCCGTGAAAGATACCAGCTTTAACCAGCCTCCCTTGGATTTATGATTTTCTCGCTAGATCTGTTTCACTCGCCTTGTGCTCTTAGTTGAAAGTGATCTTAGACTCGACCGGACACTTTCTTCCGGGATTTGTTCTCGTTGTGAAGCCGATAGCATAGATAAGATTGAAAGTTTGGGTTTACAATTGATGTTTGATAAACTTCTCTTTTCTCGCCTTACCCTACCCTCTCTTTGCTTACCGTGAATGATCCATTTTTATTTTCTTTATTTGCCTTTTATTTAAATCACGACCCATGAGAGCTAGATCAAAGAATTCAAGTCAAATCTGATTGTCAACAACTTTTGCAACTATCGAACAAGTTCAGGAACCCCCGTAAGGTAACAGAGCAGTCCATATCGAAATCTATTCCAAAAGTGGAAAAGAGTGAATTGCCATTCGACCCAACTCTGTAACTCGCACCTTGGATAACCAGCTAGATCCTAAAGATGAGTGGGATCAGTCCCGTGGGTGTCTCCGGAGCTTTCCTTGCTTTCATCCTTTTTCTCGGGGTGTGCATGAAAGCCGGACCAACATCTAATTGGCGCTAGAAGGAGGGCCAAACATCTGTTCTTAGTGCACTTGAGTTGAGAAATCCGACTGTATGTGGAACTGTAAATCGTATTTTATCCAAAGTCTGGTAGTTAATTTTCCTCCTCCTCACCCAACATCTAATTGGCGCTAGAAGGAGGGCATGAACTCAGTTCAAGTATTGTAAGGGCATAACAACAACATTTGAAGGACCCATAGTGAACTCCAGACAGTTTTATAAATTGTCAAGATGCTTTATAAATTGTCACAGTTTTAAATTGTCCGTTTTAAATTGTCGTTTGTAAATTGTCGCAGCTTTTGAAAGTTGTCAGCAGCTTTTGAAATTGCCAGAGAAGGCCTTAAGTTCATGGTTTGTTAAGAACAGCTTCTATCATCACTTGCGCTATCCAATTACAAATCGTAACATCACCGTCACCCAAGTAATAATGGCAAATTGGTTGGGCTCCACCGCTTTGAACATTCCGGTATAGCCCATGACCTGCCCGTAAGTCCGTAAAGGTATCTCCCTAGGTACAAACATGATGGGACAAGAACTGCAGAAGAACATCTGCTAGCTTTTAAAAATGCTTTAAGATTATTAAATATACAAAGATGAAGATGTTGCCTGCAGATTGTTCCCGTTCACTCTCCAGGAGGGAGCTTATGACTCGGTTTTTAAACCTCACCAAAGAATTCCATTACTAGTTGGGATGATCTAGAGAAAGCTTTTATATCACAGCTCGGTGAAGTGATAGATCCCAACGATTTTATATCAGCAATTTTCCAAAGATCAAGAGAGAGTCGGGAGAAACCGCAGTGTCTTTCAATATGAGGTTCCAAAGAGCTTACTGTAGAATGATCGGCCATTACATCCCAAATGCAAATCTGGCCTTAGAAATCTACAAGAATGCATTGGATTCGGTGACCTCTATTTTCCTCAAGAGAGACATTAATATCACAACCCTGGCAGGGGCTTATAAAGAAGCCTTAATTCTTGAAAGACAACTAGGACCTCAAATTTTGAGCAATCCTTTGATATCCTATGTTACACAAAACATGCCTGTTCCAAACCCCATTCCACATCATGAGTTAATGCCAACATGTCATGCTCTACCCAAGGAGACTCCGTTAACTGTCACATCCACTCAACATGTGCAAAATACAGAGAAAAGTTCTGACAAATTCAAAGTGCAGTGCTTGAACTGAACAGTTGGATCCGGCACCACCCAAATCGAAGTTTTTCCCGGTGAGTTAAATTTTCCTAGAGATCAAAGAAATATTGATATTTCTAGTTCACCCAAAAATAGTACAACCAGGGTTTCGTATTCTCGTCACTTTTCCCGAAGAGACAGAAAGTCTTGTACAGACTTCTGTGGATGAAATGCAAGATTTTCAACAGTTCAAAATGGACAGTTATGACTTGAAATGTGAGAGTCCATAACTTAATAATGATCCTTCCTCATCGTAGGATGATGAAAGTGAGATTCAATCTCACTATGCGTAAGTAATCGAGGAGGATAGCATCATTGAGGATATGAGGGAACTTAAAGCTGACATCACCCTCTATGAACTGCCTCAGATTGTTGGACAAAACATTAACTTGATTGAGGCTTACTCTGGACCACCTGTTGAATTTCAAGAAAAGGAGGAAAAGGTAGTAAATATGAATGTGGTCAGCAACTTGGAATTGATGAACTGCTCTCAACATAAGCCTCGCAACTTCCGAACATAATGTCAAAGAGGAGGCTATAAACTGTGTTGATGCAGATATTGGAGTTTATGATTTGGCAACTGAAAAGGTGAGAACAATTATAGCCCTAATCAATAACAACAATGATGTTTGGACATTGCACATTGATGAGGTTAAGTCTAAGCAAGGCTCAGGTGAAAAGGAAAATTGTAAGCATTCTGCTAGAGGGATAAAAATTGAAGTCCTGGATATTGAAGCAGTGCAGCAACCACAAAATGTTCAAGTTGTTAAGAACCAGGGCATACAGATAAAACATGATTTCTTTCAGCTGTCACATCAATTTGAAAATGTGGTGGTCTCTGGGTCTCGTCAAGGTTTTAAAGTATTTGATCCCGGGGTTTTTTACATTCAAATTCTTTTGAAAGAACTCGCAAACCCTTTAATTAGAAGCATAAACATGTTATCATATGATTTGTTATTATATGATTTGTTTAATTTGAAGGAGTTGCAGATTTGTTTTTCAAATGGGACAGGGAAGACAGTAAACCCAAGTCTTTCCCAGATAGCAAATTTTTGAAGCACAGCCTGGAGTGCATTTCGTCAACAGGACCTGAAAGGTAATTTTTTTTAAATTACTTGCATGGTCAAAATTTTTTAAAGCACCATTTCTCTCGCTTTCCCAACTCGCTGCATTTTTTGAGTATGAAGGGAAGTTGTAACATATGTATGCATTGTAAATAAGCTTTGAAGTTTTTCACTTTTATTTCTTTGTCGCTGCAGCTTTTATTTCAATGTCTATGCAGCTTTAACTGTTTCGCTTAATTTTAATGCTCTTAGCTTTAATTTATTTGTTTTTCACTTTATTTCTTTGTCGTTGCGCTTTATTTTTAAATGTCTCGTATAGTGTAGCTTTTTCGCTTTTCTTTAGTTGTTTTTCAGCTTTAGCTTGTGCAGTTTATTTCTTTTGTCATTGCTTTTTATTTCCTTTTTTTGTCTTTTTATTTTAGCTTGCTTTTATTTTAGTCTCAGATATCTTTTCTTTATTGCATTTCTTTTTCTTTGCTGTCTGTACAGTTGCAGTTTAATTTATTTCAGTTGTAGTTTTTATTTGCTTCAGTTCTTTTAGTTTATTTCTTTTATTGCCTGTACAGTTTTTATTTTCTTCCCTGTTTTTCCTTTTCTTTGTCAGTTCGTGCGGTCTTTTGTTTTAGTTCTTAATTTTGTCGCTCGTATACGTGCTTTGCATCCTTTGTAAATAGCCTTGCAGCTTGTTTTATTCCTTTGTCTCGTACAAATGTGCAGTTTTGTTTAGTTTATTTTATTTACATGTCTGTGCAGTTTTGATTCTGTTTTGCTTTAAAGCCTCGTGTCTCGTCCTTGAAGCCTCGTACAAAGTCCTTTGGCTTCTAAAATTCTATTTTTTACCTCTCGCTCGAGCAATCAATGAAAAGTCACCGCTGAAAATTGTTTTATTCCTAGTCGATAAATCCTCAATCCAAGTGCCTCCCCATTCTCGCTCATTATTCTAATTGAGATAGTCTCGCTTGCACTAAATCGTGGAACTATTTTGTTATCCAGGATGAAGGTAGAGAGATGATTGGATCTTGTGTCTTACTTGCCACAGCTTGTTTTAATGATAGAAAAACTCGTTATGTCGTTTAGTTGGAGGAACTCCTGGGGAATCCAAGAAAAGTCAGGTTATAAGAGGGGACTATGGTTCATGCAATTATTTGGGTGTCACCGGAGGCTATCAATGCCTAGACCGAAATAGCTCCGATTGATCAAATATTAAAAGAAAATTGTAATTTCTCTAAGGTCTTCCAGATAGTGATATATTTCAAAAAGAAGAGAGATAAAAAAAAGAGAGATAAGAAAAAAAAGAAAAAAAGAAAAAAAAAGAGTTATATGATTAAAAGAGGCAGCCAATATTAGATTCTGCCCTACAGTTGTAAATTGGGTCGTGTAAATCTAAAGGGTAACTCTGTCTAGGCTGTAAAAGCTAAACTAGTAAACAGAGCTCTACTCGGTTTCCCCTTTTACAATCTAGAAAAGTTGATTAATCCAAGTTTATCATTCAATTCAGTCATCCTTGAAGAAAGTTCTATACCTTTGTAATTGCACATCGTAAATCTTCCTTGAAGTAATCCAACCTAATATGTCCTTGGGAAATTTTAACAACTGGCAGCTAGTAGTCAATTTATTGTGAAGAATGCCTCGTGGCAAGGCATGATGCATGGTCTTTTTGTTTTGAAACCATAGTCTTGGGTTCTAAAATAGTGCTACTATTTTACCCGCAGATATCGCCATTTGTTGATAAGCAACACACCCCCACTGAAAAATGAGATTCCATCCTTAGAAAATTATGAACTTCCATTTTTGCAGTAGGGACCCTCTTGATCTTTTCAGGTTTTAAATCCAAATTTGCTTGCCTCCTTTTTAAAGTTGTGCTTTTTCTTGCATTCTAGCTGTGTTATCCAAGAATTCACTTTTTACATGCTAGAATCATTCATGCACAAGCAAAATCTTGCACCGGTACCGAGAAAATCCGTAAAATAGTTGCATAATTCACCGAAAAATCAAACTTTCCATTTTTGGTAGTGTCGCGATATCGCGACACTTCCATTTTCGAAAATGTCGCGATATCGCGACTGTAAGTCAAAATGCAGCTAAGTGCCGTAAAGGTCGCGATTTCGACATGTCGCGAAATCGCGACGCTTTTTGGAGAGAGAAGCAAGCAGTACGGAGGGCGCGATTTTGCGACATGTCGCGAAATCGCGACATGTCGTATTTTCGCGAAGGAGAGAGAAAGTGGGCCGCAGGATGAAAAATCGGCTAAGTCGTAAACATGTTCCAAAATCGCGGTCAACGCGGTCAACGCATGCGTAGGGAACCGTCGCGATATCGCGACGTGTTCTAGAATCGCGGCCGAAAATCAAGAAGCGTACGGAGGCCATGAGGGTCGCGATTTCGCGACATGTCGCGTTTTGCGCCGACGAGGGAGGAAGTTGCCGATGCTCGTAGGGTCGCGATTTCGCGACATGTCGCGAAATCGCGACATGTCGCAGAATCGCGTAGGAGAGAGAAAGTCATAGTTGACCTGAAAGTGCATTCCGACGGGAAACGTAAGGCTTCCCGGGGTAGCGACACGTGTCAAAGCGTGAGGCAGACAAACAGAGGTCGACATGCAAGCTTATTTTGCGATTTTTAATCTGATTTAAATGTTTTAAGCTTCTGATTTAATTAAAATGCTAATCTAATGCATCTTTTTGTCTTTCATGCAGGATTCCACCTGGCACTTACGGGACAACCGGGAAAGACCATAAAGGCAAAGATAAAGTGCGGATTTAGTCAAGGACCGCCATGCTAGAGGAGAAGAAGCCACGAAATGCATTTAATGGAGATTTATTGCGTAATTGATAGCATGGAGACCATTTCAACTCAGAGATGGATTTGCGGAGATCAAATTGATGGAGAAGTGGTGACTCATCCGGCTCACCAACAGAATTAATGGAGGCATTTATTTGCAGCTGCGAATGAATGCAAGTTGCATTTGATTTTATCTTCTCCATTTATGGCAACTAATCGCACCGATTTGCCGAAGGGTTAAGTTCTATCCGGACTTTGATTTTTAAATGGATTTTTATTGTAAAACCCGGGTCCTAGGGTTTAAGTGCGATAAGATTTAGGGTTTGAGCAAGATATTTTGGAAAAGATCGTGGTCCGTCCTGAGTCTATAAATACAAATTCTAAATGTAATCGCAGGAGGCTGAGACTTAGAAATAAAGGCTTATAAGCAATTTCTTGCAAATTTTGTGAAATCCTTTGTTTCTGGACTTGGAGTTGATGTGCTTTAGCTTTTCTGTGATAGCATGGCCAGGAGCCTAATCTTTTGCAGAGTGTGATAAGTGTATTTTCTTTTGTTATCCGTTCCATTTAAAGTTTGTTAGATATATGTCGTAAATCGCCATTGTCAAGATTAAATATGTCGTTAGGCTTCAGCTTGTTCTATTGTCTCGCTAGGGGAAATTACAGATTTGAGGTTAAGTTTGTTCTAATTGCTCTGTCTTCACCGTGCGAGCTAGGTCGCCGGTGAAAGATACCAGCTTTAACCAACTGCCCTTGGATTTATGATTTTCTCGCTAGATCTGTTTCACTCGCCTTGTGCTCTTAGTTGAAAGTGATCTTAGACCGACCGGACACTTTCTTCCGGGATTTGTTCTCATGTGAAGTCGATAGCATAGATAAGATTGACAGCTTGGGTTTACAATTGATGTTTGATAAACTTCTCTTTCTCGCCTTACCCTACCCTCTCTTTGCTTACCGTGAATGATCCATTTTTATTTTCTTTATTTGCCTTTTATTTAAATCACGACCCATGAGAGCTAGATCAAAGAATTCAAGTCAAATCCGATTGTCAACAACTTTTGCAACTACTCGAACAAGTTCAGAACCCCCCGTAAGGTAACAGAGCAGATCCATATCGAAATCTATTCCGTAAGTGGAAAAGAGTGAATTGCCATTCGACCCAACTCTGTAACTCGCACCTTGGATAACCAGCTAGATCCTAAAGATGAGTGGGATCAGTCCCGTGGGTGTCTCCGAAGCTTTCCTTGCCTTCATCCTTTTTCCCGGGGTGTGCATGAAAGCCGGGCCAACAGATACCCTACTCAGTGTTGTTACTGGCTTGCAAAAAACAACTGAACACTTGATGACAAAATTTAAAACTTTCAGATTTGACCAAGATACCTCCAGAATTCGCCTAGAAGAACACCTAGCAGATGTTGAGTCTAAAATACAAGGTGTTCCAAGCAAGTCTGAGTATCTTCAAGGAATGGGAACAGATGACTCTCACCTTCGCTTTGATCATGATACTTATTTCAAGATGCCAAAACTAGACTTTCCTAAGTTCAATGGGAAGGATGTTGATGGATGGTTCTGTCGTATTGCTCAATTCCTTAGACTCCATGATGTCCCCATTTATCACCGAGTTCAAATGGCTTCTTTCAATTTAGAATCTGAAGCCTTAAAGTGGTACCAATGGTTACATAAAACTATCCATGATCCTTCTTGGGCAGAATTTGAGTCCCAATTACTCACTCGCTTTGGCTCTAGTGAGTATGATGATTTTACAGGACAGTTGACAAAGTTGAAACAAACTTCGATAGTTCGAGATTACCAAATACAATTTGAGAGATTGACCAACAAAACTACAAGATTGAATGAAGGGTTCTTTATGAGTTTTTTTGTTAGTGGGTTGCGGGAAGATCTCCAAGCCGAGGTCATAATGTTTAAACCATAATCCATGATGCAGGCTATCCAGTTGGCTTGTTTGGCCAAGTCCAAATCTTCAGCTCAGAGGCAGATATTTAAATTTCCATAGGCTAAACCCTCTTTTCCTCCTAGATTCCACAATCAACATGAACAAAAAATATGTTGCACCCACTGCTGCACCCAAACGTTTAACCATTGCTATAATGGATGCGCGACGTGCCCAAGGGTTGTGCTACAATTGTGATGAAAAAAAAATTCGCAAGCATAAGTGCACCCAAAAGAAATTATTCCTCATCACTGTTGATGAGCCTGACACCAGCGACCATAGTGATGATGAAACTAAATCAGTAGAGGAACCACCTAAACCAGAGGAAGAAAACCTAGATGAATCATAGGCTAAAATTTCTATTCATGCTCTTGCTGGTATTACTACGCCCCAAACCATGAAAGTTGTGGGTTATTTCAAGGGCCTGCGACTTACCATCTTGATTGATTTTGGTAGTACACATAATTTTATTGATCCTCGCATAGCCAAGCAGGAAAATTGTTATGTACATACATGTATTTCCTTTGAGATTATGGTAACAAATTGTGGGACTTTACCTTGCAAGGGAAAATATCGTAATGTTAAGGTCAAGATTGGGGACTATGAGCTCAAATAAGATATGTTTACATTTTAATTAGGGGGTTGTGATATTATGTTGGGATCTCAATGGTTGGGCACATTGGGAGTCATATCTTGGAACTTTTGTGAGCTTTGGATGCAATTTTCATATAATGGACAGTCCTCCACTCTCCATGGCTTAAAAGCAAGGTCTTCACGAATTATCAGTTCTAGCCGAATGGAGAAGTTGTTAAAAAAATCATCTCGGGGTGTCATAGCTCAAATTTTTGTGATCCAACTGTATACTTAAGAGGAGGATTATGTTCCTGAAGATTTGCAATTTATTTTGACCAAGAACAACTCTATTTTCATTGAACCAACAAAATTTCCACCTCATCGCTCTCATGACCATGATATCCCCTTGTTACCTGGTAATGCACCACCCAACATTAGACCATATAGGTATCCTCATGCTTTTAAGTCAGAAATTGAGAAGTTAGTACAGGAATTATGTAGATTAAAGATACAACGCCAAACAAAAGATAAAGAAATCACGATAAAAAGTAATGCAGAACACAGTTGTACAAAACAAACGATTTTTATTAATCAATGGAGTTTAGAAACTCCTTTTGAGTACAACAGGGCTTGTAACCCTTTTCGTGATACAAGATTACAATTTGTGCTAGGGTTCTCCGAAACCCTAGCTGGCACAATATGGTGGCGTCTCCGAAGAATGTATCCTTAACCTCAACGGAATGAGTGGGCTTCGTTGTATCCTTTGGCTCGGACCACTCCAGCTTAAGCAAGTCGCTATCATCCAATCAAATCTGCCATTAAAATCCTGCACACATTAAAACTACAAAAAGGTTAGAAACTAGTAAGAGGGCTCCACTGTGTGAGCCCTCAAAAAAATAGTCTAAAACCCTAGAAATGAAATAAATAGAATGCAGAATCTAACGACGGATTAATACATAAAAATATTACTTGCTTTAGAATCTATACCTCTTTTTCTGTTAACGCGGCGAGACCAAGCGGCACCTGGAAGTGATGTAACTATCAAATCGGCTGCGAAAGGCGCCCTGGTGCGATCGCTGAACGCCCGCGTGCTTCTGGATCGGGGTTGCAGACGCCGGTCTACGTCTGTGGCTGCGGGTAAACGCCCGCGGGCACTTGCGACAAGAATGGGGGATTCTGCAGAATGCTGCAGAAGGGATGGCGACGAAGTTGGCGACGGATGCGGCGATGGATGCGACGAAAAAGGGACGGCGATGGATGGGTAGGTTTAGCTGAAGAAGAGATAGATAGCGATAGATAACAAAAGAGAGATAGTAAAAGAGATAGGGTTTGAGCCATCAAGGTGACTCAATTTATAATCTACTCTTAGGGCACACTTTAGGGTTTTAACGACACTTTGAACGTGTGGCTAAGATTAAAGTGGATCCAAGGGTAGAGAATAAATCTAGGTTGTGAAACGGATTAAGATGGATGGACGGATGAGATTAAATGAAGGATGGACGGCTCAGATTAAATCACTTAAAGTATCTTTATATATATATTAAAATATATTAAAATAAATATATATATAAATATTAATTTAAATAAATTTGGGAATGAAAAATGGCGGGAAAGGTGAAATTGGGCCAAATAATGGCGGGAAGGTGTGGATTTGGGCCAAATAATGGCGGGAAGGTGGGATTTGGACCAACACATGGCTGGAAGGTGGATGACTTACGTGGCTGGAAGGTATAGATGACTTACAAGTGGCTCGGATTTTGGTGTCTACAGATGCCCCTTTTTGAGCCGCTTTGTGTGAAGACACAATGCAACGACAAAAACTTAAGACACCCGAAAAGTTGGATCAGACGCAACTCTCTCTCAAGACTAAAGCACAACTTTGAAGACCAAAGAATAAAAGAATATTTAAAATTTTATCAGCTTACCCCCTCAATTGGCGAGCGAGAATGGTTCTCACAAGCCAATTGGAAGAAATTTGGAAGAAAATGAACCGTTTTTGCCCCAACGGTGAAAAAAGGGGTTGGTGTATGAACCATCTCGTTTATGTCCCAACAGGAAAGGGGTTGGTGTACAAACCAGAAAAGAATATGATTGAAGACGATATGAGTGATGTGAAAGATGGACCGTTTTCTCGCCCCAACGGTTATAAAGGGATTTTTGCCAAATTGTAAGTTCCATGATCATGTAAGATGAATTCCACTATAGGAAAATTAGAAATTGATAACGGATGCCCCAACTCCTGTGTGTGAGTCCATACTGTTAATGAAATTGCCTTGTTGGCGCCATTGATATGCAGAGATGAAAGATGCATGAAAAGAGTCCAGAACTCAGAGATGCTCCTAGTGACTGTATGGATAATTCCTCGGGTCGAAACCAATCAACCTAGGTAGCCTCAATCTCTAGCAAGACTCAAAATAATGATGATATTAAAGATTGTCCATGTTTAAGGCCCCATGAACTAGGCCATCAATGACAACTGTTGAGCAAATTAATCTTGGTATGAGGTCACTTGAAAAGTAGAATATCCAAAATTGATTTCCAATTTTCAAACCAGTGAAATAGTTGATTATGATAAATGGTAGGTGTCCTTATGGTGGTTTAATCCTCTTATCGAATTGCATGGATTCAAATCGTTGCAATCGCCAAGGTGATAGAATATACCACTAGATACGAGGTTTACTTTAATTTGATTTGGCAAAAATATGCATGATGAAAGAAGAATGAATGAAATTGACGATAGATCAAAAGAATTGATGAATGTGGTTAATTTTGTGAAGGTTTTGAATATTTTTAACCCAATTTGTAAAACAATGATGAATGATGCGCTTTTTGAGCGAAATGACAAAATTTGTGTCCAAAACTCGTTGTAACCTTCACAAAATGTTTTATTATGATAAGAAGAATGGATGAATTGAATTTGATGAAATTTGAAGGAGGTAAGCTTCAATTTTGCAAGTTTTGTTCCTTTATTCAATACCGACACCAAACGCCGGTCTGCATTTGTGGTTGGCAGAGACGCCCGCCGGTGTTTAGGCACTCTACAAACGCAGGACTGCGTCTAAATGCGCCATGAAATGCCCCACTACGTTTCAGGGCGCCAAAACCAGCTATTTAAACAGTTTCAACGAGAATTTCGCTCATTTGTGCGTTCGAGCTTGAGAGAAGTGCGTCTGAGGGAGGAGGAAGTGGAGTGAAAGGTTTGTGTGGGAGAGGGAGCTATGGCGGAGATGGGAGCGGACGCGCCAGTGCAGCCAACTGAGGTATTTGTTCATTTAAGCAAGTACTTATTATGTGTTTTTTTTTTTTTTTTTTTTTTTTGGAAAAATTTGTAACAAATTTTTGTTTTGTTGTTTTGCAGCTTAGGGTGTTAGAGGCACGACACCGATTCTCCCCTATCATTTCGGGGATGAGGAGGTCGTTGTCCCGAACGGGAGATATTGGAGGTAGGGACTAGAGGGGGAGTAGTTCTGTAGGGGTCCTCTTTTGATGGTTAGCTTAGTGCTTAGATGCACTCTTTATGAGCCTTGGTGCTCTATTGTATATTGTAGCCTTTTGGCATTCATTGTACAGTTTGACCTTTATACATATATATATACATGGCTTTTATTTATTTGGTGTTTTACTCTCTTTTGTGTGAATGCCTATGTTTTTGTGATGCATGTTTTTATATGTTTTAATGTTTTTGATGCATATGTGATGGAATGGAATGCAAACTTATAGATGATTAATGCGAGACTAAGTATATAACATAAAAATCTATGCACTAAGAAGCACTCATACTTTTAGATAGTTAGATTTAGCCAACTGTTATCATAATTGTTTAATCAGGGGCACCGAACTTGGTGGCTTGTGAATGGATGACGTATGGAATGACATGAATATGGAAGAAGATATGGAGGGTGATATGGAAGAGTATGTTTTACAAAGACTCAAACATGCTAGTGGTATCAAACAAACTTACTAATACCGCCTAATTCAACTAGGACCAAATGTGTGTGCATGCGAGTTCATTAACCAAATCCGAAGCATGGTAGTGACTCTAGGCAATCAAAAACCCGTGTGTGTGCAAGTGTGTTCATTAACCTCATCTTGCATAAATTAGGTAACCCCGTTATGGAGAAGACCCCGAAGCTAGTTTGTCCGTATGAGCATTCGGAGGTCTCTTTTTGAGGAGAGACATGTCGCCACGCAATGAGTATACTCCACTCGCCACTCAAGCGTCTATAGCCCCGATGAAGGTTAACTCCATAGTCCATGTTGTTTTTGACCTTTGTAAGCCTTGGGGATGACTACCTATCCGTCCGATCGGACAAGTAGTACGATCCTTACAACTTATTTGGGATCGGTGGTGTGTGAAAAATGTTCATTTCCTTAGAGCTTTGGGGAATCGGATTCTCAACCGAAGTATGATGAGAATTTTACCCTATCCTTACTACTCTGTTTATATTTATATTTTGTGATTGCTTGTGATAGTGGTAAGAACCACTGTTTTATGGACTATGTTTGCATGATAGGACAAACGAGGATTACCCTTTTCACTTCAAGGCACAACCCAAGGATGGTGTTATCTCTCTTTGACACAAGATGTTTTTAAGATGTGAAAATGTGATAGGTTCAAGACCGCTTTTGAAATCATTTCCCAATACTCAAGATTTTATTTAGTGTAATTTGTGATATGGCCCTAGAGAACTTTGACATGCATTTCAAAGTTTGCTTAAAACACTAGGAATGGTTGAGTGACTCGAAAACATTTTGGCAATGTAAATATGTGCAAATGGAAAATGGGTGTACGAATGACAATTCGGTTTGATGGATTTTATGAAGGTGCCCCCGATTAAGGCAACATGACTTTTGCTTGACCAAATTTTATATCCAAAAGATAGAATGGTCTCTAACATGATATGCAACTATGGCTGAAAATGAAATGTTATGGTTTTCAATGAGATGTATGCACATGAAATGCAATGTTTTTGAATGAGATGTATGCAACTAACAATGAAATGCAAATTCTTTTTATTTTATTTGTTTTTTTTTTTTTTTGTTGTACAAGCCATGTATATATGTACATATAAAATTCAAACTATGCGTAGAATGCCCTCAAGTGTATAACATTAAGTGGTTCGGGTTCTTCCTCTCCCTCTAAATTGGCAAGTCTATAAGTTCCATTACCCACTCTTTCAGTGACCATATATGGACCTAACCAATTAGCCGCGAATTTATCTCGAAGATGCGGCAATGCATTGGTGTTTTGTTGATTCTCTTTAAGGATGAACTCTGAAATAGATGGAGGAGATGAAATCCGATCCATGTCAATCAGGCTTGGGTTGATCAGGATTGGCTTATCCGGATCATATGGATTATGGAGTGGTGTGAATAAGTCTTCGAAATTCATTGTCGACTTATGGAAGAAAGGATGGGCGGAATGGAAGGGAAAACCGGTGAAGACCTCGGAAGACCTGAGATGCAAAACAACATAGTTTTTGAGTTTTTTTTTTTTTTTTTTGTAGTGGTGAAAACCACTATTACACACATACATAAAGCAATAAAGTATTTTTATATATTTTGATTTTTTTTTTTTTGGAAATTTTCTGATTTTTTTTTTTTTGGTAGTGGTGAAAACCACTATTTTAGTATATACATATAATACAGGTTTGGATTATGGCTTATGGATGTGGCGGAGGGGGTGGTTCACCTCGTTCTTGTGGAAGAAGCAAGCGAAAGATGGCCTCTTGGAGAGGGAACAATTGGAGATAAAACTCGTCTTGTTTAATGAGGGGAACAATGGGCGCCGACTCTTCTTCAGATTCATCACCATTTGACATGACGTCAAATTCTTCATAGGCTTCATCTTCGGATTCGTCGGGGTGGAGGATTTCTTCTTCTGAATTAAGATTAATGCTTTGAAAAGCTCGTTCAAAAGAAGAAAGGGATGGAAGTGGTTGGTAGCCCACACCAAAACGCTCAGTGGGTCTCTGATATGGCATATCGATGCGTTCAGTTACTCCTTGCTCGTATCGACCTAGGCCAAATTGCCGCCAATTATGTCTCGTGGAAATAGCGAGAGGGAAAACCCTCCATCCTTTCGATATTGGCAGTGGACTCGGATGCTTGGGTTCTAGTATGGTGGTAGGACTAGAAGATGACTCTATTCCCCCATATACAAAATTAATGGAATTTGGCATAGAACCCATGTTATAAACCGATCCAATGGATAAATGTTGGTCATGTGGACGACCAAAATCTTTAACTGTTTGCACATTGAACGGTGTGATGTGGACATCTTGAATGGCATACTCACCAATACCTGCATCAGTGAGATGGACCTTGACTTGGGAGGGAGATGGACTAGATGATGGAATAGAAGAATGTGGGATAGAAGAATTGGAAGGATTTGGTTGGGTTGATGCTTCACTAACTTGTGAAACATCAGCGGTGATGGTTGGGAAGACGGAGGAATAATAGGTGATGTTGAAGAAGGTGTAGAAGAAGGGGGTAATGACGTGGAAAGAGATGATTGGTCATGGCCACATGTGCATGTGGTCACTGATGAAGAAGAAGGAAGATTAGGAGATGAAGAAAGTGGTGAATGAGATGGAATAGCGAAAGAGGAAGATGGTTGCGATATGATGGGTAGCTCCTCAAGAATGGGAGCTTTAGAAGAAGATGGTATAGAAGAAGTAGATGGGGTCAAGAAAAGATGAGTGGATGGCAACACAATCTCATAAGGATTTGAGACATAGTTGCAATGTTTGAAGGGTTCAATGTCAGCAGGTACACAATGAACTCTGTCCCTCATATACATACTTCAGACATTGATGCAATATAGAAGGGACACATCTCATCTCCCTAAGCCAAGGCCGTCCAAGCAATACATTGTATGCCATGGACCCTTCCAAGATGTGAAACAAGGTATGCAAAGTTCGGGCCCCTACCTCAATGGGCAAGATAACCGTGCCAACCGTGGAAGATAAAGCATCATTGAATGCTTTAAGAGTAAAAGTCGACTTTGTGATAAGGGATGGCGACAGCTTTAGATGACTCAACGCCGATGTTGTAATGATATTGATTGAGGAACCGGTGTCAATTAAGACTCTCTTGAATGGCTTGTGATCGATCTTGGCCATGATATGCAGTGGAGGATCTATACTTTCTGTTGACATAGGTTTGATTTCAAAATCATAGAAAGTGATGGAGGGCTCCATGCATGTTTGAATACTCCCCACAAAGTTGTTGAAGGCATTAGTATCTTGAGTTTGAAGCTCGATTGACTTTAATATTTCCATTAATGCCTCTCTATGCGGGGGAGATTGTTGAATGAGGTCATAGATCGATAACTTGGCGGAAGCCATTTTTAAACCGGTAGTTAATCGGCTACTCAATGACATGATGGGTCGTTGGCGTTGAGTAGAATGATTTAGCGGTTGTTGAGAAGTACTAGCACGTCGTTGGGTCACCGTTACCCGAGGTGGACTCGGGGTTTGTACAGGTGGTCGTGGTTCAGCCTCGATTTGGTTGGTTCGCCCTTTGACCCCGGGTTACTACGTTAATAGTACCCACAAAACCTTGGTATTGTTGTACATGGTTGACTTGATTAGGAGGAGTTACCTGAGTTACTCCCCCTGAAGTTGTTGGAGCTTCCTCCCGATGTGGAAGGGGTGTTTGAAATACACCAAGATTTTGATTTTGTTGGGCTAAGGGGCTATCCAATTTAATGGCTCCAATCTCAATAAGATCTTGGATCACATGTTTGAAAGCTGTACAATTATTGATATCGTGTCCATTTTGCCTATGATAAGGACAAAATAGGTACTCCTTGTAATACTTTCCCCTTCTAGATGGTTCTAAAGGTTTAAACTCAGGTAAAGTTAACTGATTTGTGCTATATAACTTGTTGAATATGACCGCATATGGTTCATCTAAAGGTGTGAACTGTCGCTTGGGACGATTTGTTTGCCAAGGTCGAGTTTCCATGGTTGGCCCAATATTGTGAGCTGGTTGAGGAGGGGCGGGTACCGCATGATAAGCAATTGGTTGCGGTTGACTTTGCATTACTTGTTGTTGTTGAGCCATTACGGGCTGACTCGCCACCACTTGATTAACTTGGTTAACATTTGAGGTTGTACTAGCCTGTGCTTGTTTGTTTTGGCCATAATTATTATTTCGTTGTTGGCCCTTTTGTTGCCATTCTTTTCTACGGGGTTTTAAAACACCCTCTTGGACTTTAATTTCTTCTATGATACTTGCTTGGGCCAAAGCCTCTTCAAAAGTCCCGTATTGTTGTAATTGGAGTAACCAAGAGATAGGTTTTAGACAACTCGGGTGAACATTTTGGTTAACTCCTCCATTGGTAGGGAGAATGGCAATTTATTAATGATAGCCCTCCAACGGTTTCCAAAGTCATAAACAGTCTCATCGTCATGTTGCTTGAGCTTGTATAAGTCGGACAATGAGACTTTCCTTTGTACATTTAGGGAGAATCGTTCTAAAAATAGATTAATCAATTGCTCGTAAGCATAAATGCTATGGTGAGGTAAATGATTGTACCATTGTACAACATCTCCTCCTAATGTCTGAGGAAAAGTTCTGAGCATAAGAGCGTCATTATTTTGGATTCTAAAGCAGGCATGCATGAATGAGCTCACATGTTCATGAGGATCCTCGCTTCCTCAAAATTTGTCAAACTTCGGTAATGTGAAATCGATCGGATATGGCGGTGAAGGTACCGAAGGATGAATTGGTTGATTGATCAACGACCTTAGCGTAGGTTTCGACTAGATGAGCCAGTGCATGTTGAGCATAAGGTTGTCAATCTGTTGTTGCATAGCATGGAGTCGAGAATCTTCATGAAAATTTTGATTCGTTTGATGATTATGATGATGCAATGGAGGAGTGGAAAAATGATGAGATGGGATGAAATTGCCTGGATTAGGCGGTGTGGAATGGACAAGTTGTTGGTATGGATGATACCGAAAAGAAGGTGATTGGGGTGAATGATGAACTGGACTAGGTTGGGAGAAAGGTGGGGTAGGAATGGACACCACCGAAGATTGGGGTACCCATGTGGGGCCTGAGCTAAGAAAAGTCGGCTGGGTAGAAATTGGTTGGGGTGTAGGATTTACTACGACAGGTGGTTGGGCATTTTGTTGCTGTTGTTGCTGAAGCAACTTGTCGAGGTACTCCCTAACCTTATTAATCTCTAACCCAAGGGAGGTGGGATGATTGGATGAAGGTGGAGGGCAGGCTGCCATGGTAGTCACAGGAGACTGCATAGCAAGGGCAATGAAGGTGGCTGAAGTAGGCGGTACCTGGGAAGAAACAGTAGATTGTGCCCCAGGTAGGGTGAAACCATAAATGGTTTGGGAAGAAGAGGGTTGAAATTGGTCATGGCTAGAGGAGGTTCCACCAGCCTCATAGAGAGAATTGGTGTACACCCGGGTAAATGGAGGAGAAAGTGGTCGGGAAGACACTACATTTGTCTCCAAAGGAGGACAATTGAGCATCTGGGAAGATGTTGGAGATGAAGCCGACTGAGCAGATACAACATTAGCCTCAAAAATGGGGCTAGTGTAGACCTGAGTGAAACCAGCGGGTATGGTTGATGCAATATCCTGCTGAAAAATAGAATCTTGCATAGGGGAATCTTGGATTGGCTCAAGGACATAGCCAGTGCCATCTCTTAAGTGAGTTTGCACTTGGGCCATATCAATGTGGGTAATATGAGAGGAATTGTCTTCCTCCATGGGCATGGCCATGCGATAGACGGTAGAAGGACGTGAAAGACCTGCAAGCGAACCTTCCTGAAATTCACTAGGATAAGTGGCCATGTTGGTGGTGGGGATGTTCTGTGAATTACCCATTTGATTATTTAGATTTAACATTTTAGATTGATTCCTTGTTAAGACCATAAAGCAATAAATCTAAACAAATTCAGAAAAGAAGAATGCAAAACTTGAATGATAAATTTACACTAAAGAAATTATCAGAAAACAGTCACAACCTAGGTTTCAACCAATGTGTCTTACCTGCGGTTAATTAATTATTTTCTGATCTTAATCTGTAGTAAATTTTAAGTGTCCGGTTTATGAGTTTTGCATGTGATCTAATCTTGAATTATTCACAAAAAAGGTAAAAACTATGGCTAGGAACGGACAACGAGATTCTTATCGGTGATGAAATCCAAGCAAGTTTGCTCGGGGGTGACCTATGGTGTCTAAGGCAGAAGTTTAATGGATGGAGATGAATTCCACCGTCACTAAACTTCAAGCAATACCCGGTGATGAAATCCAGATATTACTGTTTTAAATGCAATATGAAATGCAATGAATTTTATTTTAAGTGTTTTAGTTGTCTAATGTATACATACAAAGCTATAAATCAAAAGTTCTAATGATATAAGCAAGAGGCCACTGAAAATATGCCATTTCCTCCGAAGAAGTGGAGTACACCGTTTAAAACCCCCCGCCTACCAATGATATCGATATCAAAGGAGCAACCGGAAGGTTCGTCCACTTCTCTCGCTTGGAATCACCCAATGGCAGGAGTACTATTGACATCCAATCAATAGTCCTACTTAGATAACTAAAACAGATAATTCGTAGCTATTCTAATATGCAGCTAGGTATGCAATTTTTTTTTTTATGCAAGCAACAACCAATAATGCAATGCAAAAAAATGTAACTAAAAATGTAACAAAAAAAATGTATATACAGCTTAACTGTTCTTTTCCAGATTACTTAGTTTTTGTTCATTTTAAAGCAATGATCTGAAAAAGAAACAGAATACAGCAAAAAAACCAAAAACGTAAAAAGTACAGTTTAACAAAGAAAAAAAAATGCACTTACTCAGAAGCCTACGCTTTTTCTGTAAAACTGCCTTCAAACGCCCAAGGGAGTCTCACGCAGTCGAAACGCACCTCTGCATTTCGGATCGGACTTCCAGACGCCGCTCTGCGTCTCGTCGCGTTTTTTGCAAACTCCTCAGAAACCCTAGTTCGCTGGAACAACGAATTTCACGATTTTCGGAACCTGCAAAATAAAACAAAAACAGGAATAGATCAGTAAAGCAAGTATTAAAAACATGAAACCCTAGGGGGTCCCACCGTGATCGCCATTTGTAGATTAAAGATACAACGCCAAACAAAAGATAAAGAAATCACGATAAAAAGTAATGCAGAACACAGTTGTACAAAACAAACGATTTTTATTAATCAATGGAGTTTAGAAACTCCTTTTGAGTACAACAGGGCCTGTAACCCTTTTCGTGATACAAGATTACAATTTGTGCTAGGGTTCTCCGAAACCCTAGTTGGCACAATATGGTGGCGTCTCCGAAGAATGTATCCTTAACCTCAACAGAATGAGTGGGCTTCGTTGTATCCTTTGGCTCGGACCACTCCAGCTTAAGCAGTTGCTATCATCCAATCAAATCTGCCATTAAAATCTCGCACACATTAAAACTACAAGAAGGTTAGAAACTAGTAAGAGGGCTCCACTGTGTGAGCCCTCAAAAACATTCTAAAACCCTAGAAATGAAATAAATAGAATGCAAAATCTAACGACGGATTAATACATAAAAATATTACTTGCTTTAGAATCTATACCTCTTTTTCTGTTAACGCGGCGAGACCAGGCGGCACCTGGAAGTGATGTAATCTCAAATCGATTGCGGAAGGCGCCCGGTGCGATCGTTGAATGCCCGCGTGCTTCGGATCGGGGTTGCAGATGCCGGTCTGCGTCTGTGGCTGCGGGTAAACGCCCGCGGGCACTTGCGACAAGAATGGGGGATTCTACAGAATGCTGCAGAAGGGATGGCGGCGAAGTTGGCGACGGATGCGGCGATGGATGCGACGAAAAGGGACGACGATGGATGGGTAGGTTTAGCCGAAGAAGAGATAGATAGCGATAGATAACAAAAGAGAGATAGTAAAAGAGATAGGGTTTGAGCCATCAAGGTGACTCAATTTATAATCTACTCTTAGGGCACACTTTAGGGTTTTAACGACACTTTGAACGTGTGGCTAAGATTAAAGTGGATCCAAGGGTAGAGAATAAATCTAGGTTGTGAAACGGATTAAGATGGATGGACGGATGAGATTAAATGAAGGATGGACGGCTCAGATTAAATCACTTAAAGTATCTTTATATATATATTAAAATATATTAAAATATATATATAAATATTAATTTAAATAAATTTGGGAATGAAAAATGGCGGGAAAGGTGAAATTGGGCCAAATAATGGCGGGAAGGTGTGGATTTGGGCCAAATAATGGCGGGAAGGTGGATGACTGACACGTGGCTAACAGGAAGGTATAGATGACTTACAAGTGGCTGGATTTTGGAAGGTATAGATGACTTACAAGTGGTTGGATTTTGGTGTCTACAAATTGTTAAAAGCAGGTGTCATTCAGCCCAATAACAGTCCTTACTTTCCTTGATTTTATTGGTACGCAAGAAATATGGGTCCTAGCGGTTGTGTATCGATTATCGAGAGCTCAATAAACTCACCATCAAGAATAATTTTCCTATCCCAGTGGTGGATGAATTATTGGATGAACTTCATAGGACTATGTATTTTTCCAAACTTGACCTTTGCTTGGGGTACCGTCAAATACAACTCAAATAGGAGGATATTCCCAAGACTGCCTTTCGTACTCATGAAGGTCACTATGAGTTTTTGGTAATGCCATTCAGCTTGACTAATGCCCCTTCCACCTTCCAAAGCCTCATGAACAATATTTTTCATCCATTCCTTCGAAATTTCATTCTAGTCTTCTTTGATGACATTCTAGTGTATAGTCGCTCATGGGAAGAGCATCTTATTCATGTGAATTAGACTCTCCAACTGTTGGCACAACATCAACTCTATGCTAAGCATTCCAAGTGTTCTTTTGGATTGACAGAAGTAGAATATTTGGGACACATTGTCACTAAGGAGGGTGTTAAAGTTGATCCCAAGAAAATCCAAGTTGTTCAAGAATGGTCAAAACCTCACACTCTCAAATGTCTTTGAGGATTTTTAGGGCTTACAGGTTATTACCGTAAATTTGTTCATAACTATGGTAAAATTACAGCTCCCCTCACTTCCATGCTAAAGAAGGACTCTTTTACTTGGACAAGACCCGCTAAATAAGCTTTCCAAGAATTGAAGCATGCCATCACCACCATGCCTGTCTTAGCCATGCTGAATTTCTCCAAACCATTTATTATTGAAAGCAATGCTTCAAGTCGTGGTATTGGGGCAGTGTTAATGCAAGAAGGGAGACCCTTGGCCTTCACTAGTAAATCTCTCTCCAACCTTAATTTGGGAAAACAAACTTATGCCAAGGAGATGATGGCAATTTTGCATACCGTAACCCATTGGCGACCGTATCTCATTGGACGTCATTTTTCCATTAAAACAGATCATCAAAGTCTCAAATACTTTTTAGAAAAACGGGTTGCCACCCCTTAACAACAAAAATGGGTCTTTAAACTCATGGGCTATGATTATGATATTACCTATAAGAAGGGTAAGGATAATGTTGTGGTTGATGCTCTCTCTTGCCAATTTGAAGCTCTTAGTATGTTGTGTGCCATTTCATTGTCAATCTCCCAATGGATTGATTCTTTATGCCAGGAGGTACTTTAGTATTCTGAATTGCAGACTTTGGTTGCTTCCCTATCCACTGAGCCTACTTCATGTCTACACTACACTTGGGATGGGCAAGATCTACGTTACCACCAATGCCTTGTTGTTCCCCATAAGTCCTCACTACAGGAACTTTTCATGATAGAACTGCATGCTACTCCATCTGCTGGCCATTCAGGATTTCTCAAAACATACGAACGATTCAAGCGCACTTTTTTTGGGAAGGGTATGAAAAAGGATATTCATGAATTTGTGGCAGCTTGTGATACTTGTCAGCAGATGACAGGTGAAACAGTGCATTCTTCAGACACTCTTCAACCCTTGCCCATTCCTGACCAGGTCTGGATAGATATTTCTATGGATTTTATTGAAGGCTTACCTAAGTCGGGCAAAAAATCTATTATCTTCGTGGTAGTGGATTGTCTTTCTAAGTATGATCACTTATGTCCCCTCTTCCATCCTTACACATCCTCCACCGTTGCCCAAATTTTCCTTTATTCTATACTTTACCTTCATTGTCTACCCTCCTCCATCGTGTTTGATCGTGACCCAACCTTCACTAGTCACTTATGGCAAGAATTGTTTAAGTTACAGGGGACTCGACTCAAGATGAGTTCTGCGTATCATCCGCAAACGGATGGCCAAAAAAATATTGTTAACAAATGTTTGGAAACCTACCTTCGTTGCTTTTCCTTGGATCATCCTACGTACTGGGCGAGATGGCTTCCTTTGGCCGAGTGGTGGTACAACACTTCCTATCACACAACTACCAAGGTTACCCCTTTTGAGGCGGTTTATGGGCACCCTCCATCGACGTCTTCCTCCTACATTCCAGGTATCTCCAAGGTCCATTCAGTCGATGCTACTCTTAGTCAGCATGCTGATGTCCTCTGTCAATTGAAGCTGAATTTGGAGGCAGCACAGAATTAGATGCACCAACAGGCTAAGCGTAGTTTTGATGTGGGTGATATGGTTTTCCTTCGCTTGCAACCGTACAAACAGTTGTCCCTCTAGCTTCGTAGATGCCAGAAGCTTGTTGTAAAGTACTATGGGCCCTATCAGGTGTTACAATGGATTGGTGCCACAACCTAAAAATTGGCCCTTCCACCTACATCCAAGCTCCATCCTATTTTTCATGTTTCTACTCTCAAAAATATGGTGGGAAATTAGGTACAGGTTCAATCTGCACTCCCAGAGTTAGATGAATAAGGTTCTATCTTGCTTGAACCTAAACAATTGTTGGATCGTCGGACTCACACTCTTCATAATCGTACCATTAATGAAGTCCTTGTTCAATGGCATGGACTCCAATCAGAAGATGCTACACGGGAATCTCTCCATCAACTCCAACACCAGTTTCCTCACCTTCAGCTTTAAGGACAAAGTTTTTTGAAGGGGAAGGACATGTCAGGATCCCATCCTAATGTTATTTTGCAATTCTCATTATTATGTAATGACCCACTTCCAATGTGGGGGATCCCATATATAATGCTATTTTGTAATGTACGTGGCATGTTATGCTCTAGGCAAGTGGGACCATTTTATGTAACCATTATCAAGATTGTAACTGACATTTGGTAGAAGTTTCTAGCTCGAGTGGCATTTTGCATGTAAGCCAACTCTTGAGCCTAGGGTTAGGGTTTGCATGAAGTCCTTCTTTAAAAACCTATGAAGCCATGTACGAATCATATTTTTGCAAGTTAACAAAATATTGAAGGAGGTTGCCCCCTCGAAGAGGCCTGTGATTCTGAGTTATTTGTGAGATTGTTTCCATTCTGTAATTAATTTCTACATAGTATTATTCTATTATTGCATGTATTTCGATTATCTTTCAGTATTTTGTGTGTGTGAGATTTATTTCAATAGTAGGTTCCTAATAGTATTTTTAATTCCAACATGGTATCAAAGCAAGTATGGAGTAGCATTTCTTGGTCACACAGGAAGTACCTTCGAAGCCTTCGATCCTCCTAATCTACAAGATGAATTTATTCTCTATGTTTTCAACAATTCTATTAGATTTTCCTTTTAATCCATTATGATTAAAGTTTTACTAGATTTGCATCTAAATTTTTGATCTAGATTCTAAGTTATGACCTACTCTCCTCTCAATGCAAAATGGAGGAAAAAAATGACTTTGAATTTGAATTTGAATGTGGCACCAACCGTATTTTGTGCATTCCTCACAACCAACATCATCTACCTTTGGCATGCTCAGTAGGTTCTTCACAAAGGAGCACATCATATTCATCAACTCTGATGATGTGGTGCTTTGGTTTCATGACAAAGTGTTTTCTTGGTTTTGAGGGGTTGAGAGGTTGATTCCCCATATGACCTTAGTTTTCACATTTAGGAAAAATGCTAGGAGCAAGTGGCTCCATGGGGATCTTGTTTCTCAGTCAAAAACATGGCATAGACCAGCAAAAATTTTGCAATAGATTTAGGAGGTAAAGGCTTTGGATTCTAGCCCCTACCATCACCTTTTTTCTTTAGTTAAAGACCCAATCACTGATATTTATAGCTTCGTTGATGGGTTAATCATAGCAAAAGCCCATAGCTTGCTGGAAAGGTAGATTCTTATAGCGCACTCAGGTCCGTAATTTCATAGGATCAAGTCTTAGCACAAGAATATTTCATTAAGTTTTATGTGAAAGGAAAGGATAAAAATTATGCCTTTGATTTCCCTCCTTAACTGAAAACTAGTCGCCTTGGTTATGCCAAGGTGCTTAGCATTGATAGGGCTCGATTTCAAACCTCATAGAGGCATATTTTGACTCGAGCTTGAGTGTGTATGTGCTCTATCAATCAACATGAAGCAAGTGTCAATGGCTAAGTGGATCAAAGGAGATGAGGTGGAGAAAGGACATTGGATCGCTTCAACAAATTAGAGTTTGCCAAGTGGTAGGTCAAGATTGGTGCTTGCATCCCTAGGGTTAGAGCTTTTAATTTTTTATTTTTGGGGTCCATTAGGGAAAATCTTATGGAGGCCATAACTTTTACATATGGAAGCATTTTGAGCCCCTTTTTAAAAAAATTACATGATTTTTCAAGCTCTACATACCGGTGGCATTAATTTACGAACTTGTTATGATGTTAGAGGTCGAATTGTGTAATATGGACCACAAAGCCCTAGTTACTCATCTTAATGGGTAAAATTATAGTGGTCAATTCAAATGATTGGTTTGCTATAAAGTAAGAATCTATGGTGCATCTTTTAAGAGGATAAAGCAGTTATTCTTGATGATGAATCTTGACACCAAAAGATAAAAGAAACTCTAGGTTTGTTTTTATTGTTGATTGAACCAAAATTGATTTTTCATATCAAAGAAGATAGAAACCCTATTAAGGTGTGGTCAAAGTTACATGAACTATTTGGAAGAGATTGATACTATTAAGGTCGATCACTTTTAATTAGAGCTTTCTTCTCTTAAGTTAGCTAAGTTTGATAATGTTGAGGATTATATTATGAGATTAAAGGCTTTAAAGGTAGATATTGCATCTTATGGAGGAAAAAAATAAAGATGATGCAAAATGCATGAAGATTGTCCTTATTAATCTCTCCCCTCATTCTAGATGTTGAACCTAATGGTTCATATAATTCCTATATTCTTTAAATCCCAAAATACTTTTACTCTTGATTAGTTTTTTCTCTCCTAGTTCACTTTAAGGTTCAATGCAAAACTATAGTAATGGAACTCCTCAAATATAGGTGCATGCAAAGGAATTCAAATATAAGGAGGCTAAGACCCAGGGGCCTACGACCAAGGCTAAATATTCAAAGAAATCAAAGACCACTTACATATACTGTAAAAGGGAGGGATATCCAATAAAGAATTGTTTGTTGAAGTTACAAAGGACTGAAGATGAATTCTTGAAGTTAGGTGGGCATCTTCCAGATGATGAGGAAGATTTATATGGATTTGCCTCAACTATAGAGGTCCACTAGAGCATCCATTATGGAGGAAGATATTTCTATCACAAATCTCTTCTCTCCTTGGTTCCTCGGTTCAA
The DNA here is from genome assembly GCA_028583015.1 of Wollemia nobilis. Taxonomy (NCBI): domain Eukaryota; kingdom Viridiplantae; phylum Streptophyta; class Pinopsida; order Araucariales; family Araucariaceae; genus Wollemia; species Wollemia nobilis. The sequence continues at coordinate 12,576,768 of JAQPPZ010002969.1, read as the reverse complement.
ATTATGGGAGGTGTTGAAATTATAATTTGCTTCATGGATAAGGGTTGACATTGTGTGATGTATTGTATAGACCTATGGTCATTTCATTATGCAATGTATTTATTATTTTGTAAATTTTATTATGTAATCCCAATGGGTCTTGCTTAACCTTATTATGTTTAAACCCTATTTATTATTTGTACTTGACCTCAATCTCATTTATTATGTCGACTTAGATTAAACTTTATGATGTAATTGGGATTTTTGTATTACTATAAATACCCCCTTACACTCCTCATTTCTCACTGGAGTGTTGTGCAATATTATCTATAGATAGCGATTCTTTATGGTGCCTATGGGCACCCCAATTCTTTTTTGTCCTTTTTTCTTTTCGTATAAGTTTTGAGTAAGTGTTTTGCTTTTGTTTATTTTTGGAAAGTATTATGAATTCCACCAAAACTTGGGTTTTGAATCAATATTGTTAGGCTTTATGGAAAATGTATTTTGTATTACTACTATTTATTAAAAATCTATTTTCTTTTCTCATCCTTGTATCTATTTCTAGAGTAAGCATGTTCAAAGGGATATAGAGCTTGTGTTTAAGAGGATAAAATGTAAAGATAAATTTGAGTGGATCTCCTTAGCACATTAAGAGGTTTTTGAATAGAACTTGTTACACCAATGGTTACTTCTTAGGTTGGGCATTAGGAATGAGAGGAGTTTATTATAAATATCCTCAAACATCATTATGTCATAATCTTATGCAAATTAAATGAAGATCAATTATTGGTATGAATCTATAGGAAAAAAATATGTCGTACCTACCCTTTTATGGTTAGAATTGATAAACCTTTCTTTATTATGTTTTGTGATTTTGTGCTTCCTTCATATATATGAATCACAAATTAGATTGAGATGATTGTGTCTATTGTATGCATTTGATAGATATAAATAAAGTTTATTTTAGTAGAGCTATTTTGGATGCAAAGAGGGTAGGATCCTTGTTCGAGATCAAAGTGGAGATCCTTTATTTATCTCATTTATTATTTGTTGATGATATATTGTTGTTCACAAATTGCAGTTTAAGGAAAGCTAGAAATTTGAAGGAAATCTTGGACACTTACATTATTGCTACCGATATGGAGATAAATTTTCAAAATCCCTCAATTTACTTTAATGGTCTATATCAAAGACTGAACAGGGTCTAATCCAACTTTTCCTTTTAATCTCTTAGATTTCCAAGAAGGCTTTAAGTATTTGGGTTTTGTATTGAAGCCAAATACTTACATGAAGAGAGATTGGGGATGGATTTTAGAGAAGATTGAAGTTAGGATTAACCATTGGTGTAATAGATGGTTGTCTATTGGTGGGAGATTAACACTTTTAAAGTTGGTTCTTGAGGTAATTTCTATGTTTTGGCACTCCTTGGCTTTCATTCCCAAAGGAGTTCTAGAGAAAATAAGAAAATACTGCTTCAAATTTCTTTGGACTAGATGCAAGGAACATGAAGGCACTCCTTTAGTTAAGTGGTATAGTATTGTTAGGCCAAAGGAGGAAGGTGGTTGAGAACTTAAAAATATCCATCATTTTTGTTCTTCCTTGGTAGTAAAAAGTTTATGGAGGATTTTGACCAGAGAAGGATTATGGAAGAAGATTATTGAAAAAAAGTATATTCGTCCAGGGACCTTTATGGATTGGATCAAAAATCCATAGAAAAACATTAAAAATATTTCCATTCAATGGAAGGAACTAGTACATGCCTTTCCTATGATTGGAAAATATTTGGCTTGGAAAGTGGGAAACGATGAATAAGTTAGAATAGGGGTTGATTCTATTTTGGGTTGTGGAGAAAACATTTTGCGATTGAAATATTTGATAATTTATTTATAAGACAAGGGTTTTTACTTTCTTCATCAGGTGGGGAAATCATATTCTTCTAGGCTTTGGACCCAAGGTTGGAAGCAGGCTTAAGGATTAGGTCTTTCTAATAAGCAGGTTATTTTGTGGAAGGCTTACACTGATAGTCTTAATAAGAGTCATATCAAGCTGAGAGCTAAACCAAAAACTATTGCTTGGGCATATAACAAATTTAGGGGTCTGTATACGGCTAGACTTGGTTAAAAAGCAAGTTTTGACCCTCATTCTCAAGGGTCTACTTGGTGGTGGAAGCAGATTTGGAAATTATCTATCCCAAAAAAGATAATTATTTTCATGTGGTTAGCTTTGAGAAATAAGGCTTTGACTTGGGAAGTTTTACAAAGGAGAAGTAGACAAGGTCTAAGTATTTGTATGTTGTGTCGGTTAGAGGAGGAAAACATCACACATTTGTTAATAAAATACCCCTTTTCTCAACATGTTTGGTTAGAATCTGAACAGATAACTAGAGTGCAAAATATTTGGGAAGGAGAAATAGTGGAGGTATGCTTAAGATAGTGGTTTTTGAAAAAAGAGCTAAAACAATTTCTTTCTTTACCATGTCTTATATGTTGGGGTATATGGTTGGCACAGAATGCAACTATTTTTGAAGGGAAGTTAATACCCCCATTTCAGATCATATTTTAGGTGAGGACTTTGGTCTCAATCAATAAAGGGCCTTGCAAACATAAGAAACCTTGACAAGTAGACAATTTATTCATTGAAAAGTCTCAACCATGGGTTTTTTTTTATGGGGCCAATCAGAGACAATCAACTTTTAGTAGCACGAGAGGTATTATATACTTCTAGGATACCAATTATATCAAATTTAAATCTAGTATTGCGATAGGTTTGAATAATTTTGCTGAGTTTTGAGATTGCTAATGAAGTGTGCTACAGCGAGAAATGTGAAAAAATATATTTTTTTGGAGATTCTACTCTAGTCATCAATAGGATGAATAGATCTACTTAATTAAAAAATAATCTACTTAGACCAGTAGGAGATGAACTACTGGAGGTGATTTTTCTTTTTGAAAATATCTCTTTTACTCATGTTTATAAGGAATTAAATCAAGAAGCAAATAGATTATCAAAGGAAGATCAACAGGTTCTAGAAGGTTTCTTGCAAATGGAAGAGAACAAGGATGGATTTTCTGCTTTCATCCACATATCATACCCCTAGTTTCTATGCTATATTTGGATTTTTATTGAGGGCTTGTTCATTTTATTAAAGCTTTATGCAGTTTTTAATTTTTTCTTTTCTTTCTATTGGTTTCTTTTTCACTAATTTCTATCCAGGTTTTGAACATGGAGGTTATTTGGATGATTAAGTATTGGTATATAAGGATATTTATCCTTATTATCCCCATGGTATTTTGAAGATGAGTTTTTTCTCTCAACGGTAATTATATTTTGACTCCTAGTAATGGGTTTTTGTTTGTGCCAAGGCATCTAAGAAGTGTAATTTTCTTTCATTCTTGAAATAAAATTATGATTTTTTTTATAAAAAATAAAATAAAATAAAGTTTATTTTGTGCATAAATTTATAATTTAAAGGACATGTTTTTTGGATAATATTACATTGTTTGGTACATGCTAATGTACTCCCATGGTACCTATGGTACAATGTAAATATCAAAATGGATTTTGAATCTATAGTTTAGATGTATGATTTATATTTCCCCTTTATGTAAGTGTCTATGTGCAGGATGTGAATAAGTGTCATGTAATAGAGTATGCATGTGTGTAGATGTTGGAGTGTTCAATGTGTCATAGAGTAGAGTGTGCAAGTAGATAGAGAGTCAAGAGTCATGTATACAAGTGGTAAGATTTGAATCCAAGATGCGTGAGACGTTTGCCTTATGTGTGGAATAGGAAAGGATGCATCTCTCGGATATGTGAGGAGAGAAATAGACAAAGAGTCCAAGAGTCACATTTCTAAGGTTATATTATGGAGACAAAGCTCCATGAAATGTATTTGAATGTAGAGCAAATCTCAAGATTATATATTTGACTCATCAATAATATTGTGAGTATTTTCTTTCAATAATATTGTCATATTGTTGAATGTTATATGAGATTTGTATGCATTGATATTATTCTATGATTAAGTCTTCATACATATTTTATGATTTATATGATCCTAGTTATTTGGGACCTATGATAACCTGGCTGAAAATCCATCAATGTTTAGAGTATTAAATAAATTGGTTATCACTAATCATGGAAGGATAAAGGTACTTGTCAAGTGATCAAAATTTATGAAGACCAACCAAAAGAGGAATATATGGTACACTTGTATTTGAATATGGTCTTTGAGTTATGATCTTATGCATGTAAAACTTGTTTAGTTATTTTGTATTTGATTTATCTTTGTGTTGTATTATAATATAAAACTTATCTTCTAATAAGAAAAATAACCAAGTAATGAACCTTTACAAAATTGTTATTATTACACACACATATAATAAAATAATAAAGTGGAACTTGTAGATTAAAAATACAACGCCAAACAGAAATAAAACCACAATAATGGAATACAGGAAAGTTGCACAAAACAAACAATTTTTATTAATCAGTGGAGTTTAAAAAACTCCTTTTGAGTACAACAGGGCCTGTAACCCTTTTTGTGATACACAAATTACAGTTTGTGCTAGGGTTCTCCGAAACCCTAGCTGGCATAAAGTGGTGGTGTTTCCGAAGACGTATCCTTAATCCCAACAAAGTGAGTGGGTTTTGTTGTATCCTTTGACTCGGACCACTCTAGCTTAAACAATTGCTATCAACACACCAGATCTGCCATTAAAATCCTGCACACATTAACACTATCAAGGAGTTAGAAATTAATAAGAGGGCTCCACTGTGTGAGCCCTCAGAAACAATTTAAAACCCTAGAAAAATAGAATGCGGGAGTTCAACAACAGATTAATAAAAGAAAAGAAGTTACTTGCTTTAAACCGATTTATACTGTTCTCCGTTAACGCGGCTAGACCAGGCGGCATCCGGAAGTAATGTGGTCATCAAATCGGCTACGAAGGCGCCCTGGTGCACTCGCTGAACGCCCGCGTGCTTCTGGATCAAGGTTTTAGACGCTGGTCTGAGTCTGTGGCTGCGGGTAAACGCCCGTGGGCACTTGTGACAAGAATGGGGAATTCTGCAGAAGAGATGGCGGCGAAGTTGGCGACGGATGCGACGATGGATGCGACGAAAAGGGGCGGCGATGGATGGCTGAAGAGATAGATGAAATAGAAGAGATCGGTCCAAAAGATAGCAAAGATAGCCAAGATCAAAGTAGGGTTTGAGCCATCAAGGTGGCTCTATTTATAATCTACTCTTAGGGCACACTTTAGGGTTTTAACGACACTTTGAACGTGTGGCTAAGATTAAAGTGGATCCAAGGGTAGAGAATAAATCTAGGTTGTGAAACGGATTAAGAAGGATGGACGGATGAGATTAAATGAAAGATGGACGGCTCAGATTAAATCACTTAAAGTATCTTTATATATATATTAAAATATATTAAAATATTAAAATATATATATAAATATTAATTTAAATAAATTTGGGAATGAAAAATGGCGGAAAAGGTGAAATTGGGCCAAATAATGGCGGGAGAAGGTGAAATTGGGCCAAATAATGGCGGGAAGGTGTGGATTGAAACGTGGCTAACAGGAAGGTATAGATGACTTACAAGTGGCTGGATTTTGGTGTCTACAGATGCCCCTTTTTGAGCTGCTTTGTGTGAAGACACAATGCAGCACAAAAACTTAAGACACTTGAAAAGTTGGATCAGACGCAACTCTCTCTCAAGACTAAAGCACAACTTTGAAGACCAAAGAATATTTAAAATTTTATCAGCTTACCCCCTCAATTGGCGAGCGAGAATGGTTCTCACAAGCCAATTGGAAGAAATTTGGAAGAAAATGAACCGTTTTTGCCCCAACGGTGAAAAAAGGGGTTGGTGTATGAACCATCCGTTTATGTCCCAACAGAATAGGGGTTGGTGTACAAACCAAAAAAGAATATGATTGAAGACGATATGAGTGATGTGAAAGATGGACCGTTTTCTGCCCAACGGTTATAAAGGAATTTTTGCCAAATTGTAAGTTCCATGATCATGTAAGATGAATTCCACTATAGGAAAATTAGAAATTGATAACGGATGCCCCAACTCCTGTGTGTGAGTCCATACTGTTAATGAAATTGCCTTGTTGGCGCCATTGATATGCAAGAGATGAAAGATGCATGAAAAGAGTCCGAACTCAGAGATGCTCCTAGTGACTGTATGGATAATTCCTCGGGTCGGAACCAATCAACCTAGGTAGCCTCAATCTCTAGCAAGACTCAAAATAATGATGATATTAAAGATTGTCCATGTTTAAGGCCCCATGAACTAGGCCATCAATGACGATTGTTGAGCAAATTAATCTTGGTATGAGGTCACTTGAAAAGTAGAATACCCAAAATTGATTTTCAATTTTCAAATAGTGAAATAATTGATGATGATAAATGGTAAGTGTCCTTATGGTGGTTTAATCCTCTTATCGAATTGCATGGATTCAAATCACTGCAATCGCCAAGGTGATAGAATATACTACTAGATACGAGGTTTACTTTAATTTGACTTGGCAAAAATATGCATGATGAAAGAAGAATGAATGAAGTTGACGATAGATCAGAAGAATTGATGAATGTGATTAATTTTGTGAAGGTTTTGAATGTTTTTAGCCCAATTTGTAAAACAATGATTAATGATGCGCTTTTTGAGCGAAATGACAAAATTTGTGTCCAAAACTGTTGTAACATTCACAAAATGTTTTATTATGATAAGAAGAATAGATGAATGCAATTTGATGAAATTTGGAGGAGGTAAGCTTCAATTTTGCAAGTTTTGTTCTTTTATTCAATACTGACACCAAACGTCGGTGTGCATTTCGGGGTGGTAGAGACGCCCGTCGGTGTTTAGGCGCTCTGCAAACGCAGCACTACGTTTGAATGTGCCATGAAATGCCCCACTACGTTTCAAGGTGCCAAAACCAGCTATTTAAACAATTTCAGAGAGAATTTCGCTCATTTGTGCGTTCGAGCTTGAGAGAAGTGCGTCTGGGGGAATGGAGTGAAGTGGAGTGAGAAGTTGTGAAGCACGCGGGAGCTATGGCGGAGGTGGGAGCGGACGTGCCAGTGCAGCCAGCTAAGGTATTTGTTTATTTAAGGAAGTACTTATTATGTGTTTTTTTTTTTTTTGGGAAAAATTTGTAACAAATTTTTGTTTTGTTGTTTTGCAGCTTAGGGTGTTAGAGGCACGACACCGGTTCTCCCCTATCATTCCGGGGATGAGGAGGTCATTGTCCCAGGCATACTGGGAGATATTGGAGGCAGTGGGGCTAGCGGAGGTAGAGTACATACAGATGTCTTGAGTACTCCGCCAGGTCGGATTGAGGCAGGATGTCCCCGGTGAGCCAGTGCGCTATCGGAGGCACAGATCAGAGGGTGATTTGTCGTGTGTCGAGCCATGGAGGGAGGCGACAGAGGACGATGAGGACATGGAGATCCCCGACGTGGATGACGTCGGGGTGACAGCTAAGTATGCAGCATGGATGGCCGCAGAGCCAAGGTGGGAGCCACCATTGGTGGCTGGTGGAGCCGGAGAGCCCGAGGCTGGGGTTGGAGAGGGCGAGGGAACCGTGGAGGTTCCCAAGCACAGGGAGGGTCCCCGCCTTTGATCTGACAGTCGAAGGCGAAAGGGGAAGATGGCACTGCAGGCTCCGGAGAGCGGAGATGACGGGGAGGATGACGGAGAGGGCCTATGAGAGGCCGTAGGAGAGGCTATGGAAGTACCCCCTAGCGGGCACGAGAACGAGTTGACGCAGCTGCAGCAGTAGATAGCAAAGCACAATGCTATGTTAGCTGCCCGGGACGAGAGGATAGCTCGGCTAGAGCAACAGGCGGTAGAGCGGGATGCCCGGTTAGCTGCTCAGGAGGAGAGGATGGCCCAGCTGCAGGCGAGCTTGGATAGAGCGACCAGGGTGCCCCAGGATGACAGGGTGACGAGACTCCAAGCAGAGCTAGCGGAGCGAGAGCGACGGCACGGTATGGACATATCTAGGCTTAGGTATAGGACTCGTTACATTGAGGCTCTGGAGGACACATTGTTTAGGCATCACATTGTGTTGCCTGATCCTCCATCCTCCTCTGTCTCTAGGCGTAGTGAGTCTAGGCACACCACTAGGTCTAGGGCTCCTACTAGGTCTCAGGGGTCCTCTTTTGATGGTTAGCTTAGTGCTTAGATGCACTCTTTATGAGCCTTGGTGCTCTATCGTATATTGTAGCCTTTTGGCATTTATTGTACAGTTTGACCTTTATACATATATATATATATACATGGCTTTTATTTATTTGGTGTTTTACTCTCTTTTGTTTGAATGTCTATGTTTTTGTGATGCATGTTTTTATATGTTTTAATGTTTTTGATGCATTTGTGATGGAATGGAATGCCCACTTATAGATGATTAATGCGAGACTAAGTATGTAACATGCAAATCTATGGATGATTAATGCAAGACTAAATAAATGAAATATGCACTAAGAAGCACTCATACTTTTAGATAGTTAGATTTAGCCAAATGTTATCATAATTGTTTAATCAGGGGCACCGAACTTGGTGGCTTGTGAATGGATGACGTATGGAATGACATGAATATGGAAGAAGATATGGAGGGTGATATGTAAGACTGTTTTACAAAGACTCAAACATGCTAGTGGTATCAAACAAACTTACTAACACTGCCTAATTCAACTAGGACCAAATGTGTGTGCATGAAAGTTCATTAACCAAATCAGAAGCATGGTAGTGACTCTAGGCAATCAAAAACCTGTGTGTGTGCAAGTGTGTTCATTAACCTCATCTTGCATAAATTAGGTAACCCTGTTATGCAGAAGACCCCGAAGCTAGTTTGTCCGTATGAGCATTCGGAGGTCTCCTTTTTAGGAGAGACATGTCGCCATGCAATGAGTATACTCCATTGCCAGTCAAGCGTCTATAGCCCCGGTGAAGGTTAACTCCATAGTCCATGTTGTTTTTGACCTTTGTAAGCCTTTGGGATGACTACCTATCCGTCTCTTTGGACAAGTAGTACGATCCTTACAAATTATTTGTGATCGGTGGTGTGTGAAAAATGTTCATCTCCTTAGAGCTTTGGGGAATCGGATTCTCAACCGAAGTATGATGAGAATTTTACCCTATCCTTACTACTCTGTTTATATTTATATTTTGTGATTGCTTGTGATAGTGGTAAGAACCACTGTTTTATGGACTATGTTTGCATGATAGGACAAACGAGGATTACCCTTTTCACTTCAAGGCACAACCCAAGGATGGTGTTATCTCTCTTTGACACAAGATGTTTTTAAGATGTGAAAATGTGATAGGTTCAAGACCGCTTTTGAAATCATTTCCCAATACTCAAGATTTTATTTAGTGTAATTTGTGATATGGCCCTAGAGAACTTTGACATGCATTTCAAAGTTTGCTTAAAACACTAGGAATGGCTGAGTGACTGAAAACATTTTGGCAATGTAAATATGTGCAAATGGAAAATGGGTGTACGAATGACAATTCGGTTTGATGGATTTTATGACGGTGCCCCTGATTAAGGCAACATGACTTTTGCTTGACCAAATTTTATATCCAAAAGATAGAATGGTCTCTAACATGATATGCAACTATGGCTGGAAATGAAATGTTATGGTTTTCAATGAGATGTATGCACATGAAATGCAATGTTTTTGAATGAGATGTATGCAACTAACAATGAAATGCAAATTCTTTTTATTTTATTTGTTGTACAAGCCATGTATATATGTACATATAAAATTCAAACTATGCATAGAATGCCCTCAAGTGTATAACATTAAGTGGTTCGGGTTCTTCCTCTCCCTCTAAACTGGCAAGTCTATAAGTTCCATTACCCACTCTTTCAGTGACCATATATGGACCTAACCAATTAGTCGCGAATTTATCTCGAAGATGCGGCAATGCATTGGTGTTTTGTTGATTCTCTTTAAGGACAAGATCTCCTACTTGAAATTCTCTTAGATGAACTTTGGCATTGTAAGCACGTTTCAATCGGTCTTGATAAACTCGCAAATGCTCTAAAGCATTGATTCGTTTTTCATCTATGAGTGTGAGTTGATCAAGACGTGCTTGTCTAGCAGTATCATCATCGATAAATTTTTGCAAAGAAATTCGCAAGGAAGGGATCTCGACGAGGCGGAGCTAAGACTGGCGGAGACGCTAAGTACTGCTTGATGTCATCAAAGGCTTTCTGACACTCATCTGTCCATGAAAATTGTACCCCCTTTTGTAGTAGGTGGCAAAATGGCCTACATTTATCAAAAAGTTGTGCAATAAAGCGACGGATTGAATTAATATTTCCTTGTAAACTACGCAACTCCTTCAAATTAGTTGGGGGACACATTTCCATAATGGCTTTGACCTTTTTTGGGTCCACCTCAATACCTTGTTTAGAGATAAGAAAACCTAGGAGTTTGCCTGAGGTAACACCAAAGACACATTTCTTAGGCTTATCCGGATCATATGGATTATGGAGCGGGGTGAATAAGTCTTCGAAATTCATTGTCGACTTATGGAAGAAAGGATGGGCGGAATGGAAGGGAAAACCGGTGAAGACCTCGGAAGACCTGAGATGCAAAACAACATAGTTTTTGAGTTTTTTTTTTTTTTTTTTGAGTTTTTTTTTTTTTTTTGTAGTGGTGAAAACCACTATTTTAGTATATACATATAATACAGGTTTGGATTATGGCTTATGGATGTGGCGGAGGGGGTGGTTCACCTCGTTCTTATGGAAGAAACAAGCGAAATATGGCTTCTTGGAGAGGGAACAATTGGAGATAAAACTCGTCTTGTTCAATGAGGGTAACAATTGGCGTCGACTCTTCTTCAGATTCATCACCATTTGACATGACGTCAAATTATTCATAGGCTTCATCTTAGGATTCGTCGGGGTGGAGGATTTCTTCTTCTGAATTAAGATTAATGCTTTGAAAAGCTCGTTCAAAAGAAGAAAGGGATGGAAGTGGTTGGTAGCCTAGACCAAAATGCTTAGTGGGTCTCTGATATGGCATATCGATGCGTTCAGTTACTCCTTGCTCGTAGCGACCTAGGCCAAATTGCTGCCAATTATGTCTATGGAAATAGCGAGAGGGAAAACCCTCCATCCTTTCGATATTGGCAGGGACTGGATGCTTAGGTTCTAGTATGGTGGTAGGACTAAAAGATGACTCTATTCCCCCATATACAAAATTAATGGAATTTGGCATAGAACCCATGTTATAAACCGATCCAATGGATAAATGTTGGTCATGTGGACGACCAAAATATTTAACTGTTTGCACATTGAACGGTGTGATGTGGACATCTTGAATGACATACTCACCAATACCTGCATCAGTGAGATGGACCTTGACTTGGGAGGGAGAAAGACTAGATGATGGAATAGAAGAATGTGGGATAGAAGAATTGGAAGGATTTGGTTGGGTTGATGCTTCACTAACTTGTGAAACATCAGGTGGTGATGGTTGGGAAGATGGAGGAATAATAGGTGATGTTGAAGAAGGTGTAGAAGAATGGGGTAATGACGTGGAAAGAGATGATTGGTCATGGCCACATGTGCATGTGGTCACTGATGAAGAAGAAGGAAGATTAGGAGATGAAGAAAGTGGTGAATGAGATGGAATAGCGAAAGAGGAAGATGGTTGCGATATGATGGGTAGCCCCTCAAGAATGGGAGCTTTAGAAGAAGATGGTATAGAAGAAGTAGATGGGGTCAAGAAAAGATGAGTGGATGGCAACACAATCTCATAAGACGTATCCTTAATCCCAACAAAGTGAGTGGGTTTTGTTGTATCCTTTGGCTCGGACCACTCCAGCTTAAACAGCTGCTATCAACACACCAGATCTGCCATTAAAATCCTGCACACATTAACACTATCAAGGAGTTAGAAATTAATAAGAGGGCTCCACTGTGTGAGCCCTCGAAACAATTTAAAACCCCAAAAAAATCGAATGCAGGAGTTCAACAACGATTAATAAAAGAAAAGAAGTTACTTGCTTTAAACCGATTTATACCGTTCTCCGTTAACACGGCTAGACCGAGCGGCATCTGGAAGTAATGTGGCTGTCAAATCGGCTGTAGAAGGTGTCGTGGTGCACTCACTGAACGCCCGCGTGCTTCTGGATCAAGGTTTCAGACGCCGGTCTGAGTCTGTGGCTGCGGGTAAACGCCCGTGGGCACTTGTGACAAGAATGGGGAATTCTGCAGAGTACTATAGAAGAGATGGCGACGAAGTTGGCGACGGATGCGGCGATGAGGGGTGGCGATGGATGGGTAGGTTTAGCTGAAGAAGAGATAGATAGCGATAGATAACAAAAGAGAGATAGTAAAAGAGATAGCAAAGATAGCAAAGATAGCCAAGATCGAAGTAGGGTTTGAGCCATCAAGGTGGCTCTATTTATAATCTACTCTTAGGGCACACTTTAGGGTTTTAACGACACTTTGAACGTGTGGCTAAGATTAAAGTGGATCCAAGGGTAGAGAATAAATCTAGGTTGTGAAATGGATTAAGAAGGATGGACGGATGAGATTAAATGAAAGATGGACGGCTCAGATTAAATCACTTAAAGTATCTTTATATATATATTAAAATATTAAAAAATATATATAAATATTAATTTAAATAAATTTGGGAATGAAAAATGGCGGGAAAGGTGAAATTGGGCCAAATAATGGTGGGAGAAGGTGAAATTGGGCCAAATAATGGCGGGAAGGTGTGGATTGACACGTGGCTAACAGGAAGGTATAGATGACTTACAAGTGGCTGGATTTTGGTTTATACAGAACTATAAAAAAACAAGATTTAAAATCCAACTATAACATGATGTTAAGGGGATAAATAATAAAGTTCTAAATTTCACATTGGAAATTAAGACTAAGAGACAACTTAACAACTTGTAAGTAAGTTCCAATGGTTTTGGTTGCTAATTACAAGCGTATGGGAGAAGAAGATAAAAGGATGAGTTTAATTAAGTCAAAGGCATGTCAAGACAAGAAAAAGAAGGAGAAGTGTGCTCAATAAACCAAAAAAAGTAGAGAAGAAGAGGGAAGAAGGGTTGTTAAAAAAATTATAATGAAATCTCACTACAGTCCAACCTAAAAGGGGAGACTAAGACTAAAACTGGATTGAAACCTTGTACAAAATGAAAATCCCTCAAACCATTGTTGACCATCAAGAATCCCATGCCAAAAAATAACCAAGAAGCTATCACCAAAGGTTGAATTTGGGTGTAAAAACCCTTATGCTATGTGGCTAGGTTAATCACTAAATCTTAATGGCTAGTGGCCCATAGTAATTTCTCATAGCGTTTTCAATGATAACTAAAATAACTCTATCATTGATAGTGGTTTGACCCAAATAGTGGTTACGGGTGAGCTAGCGAGCTTAACTATCATCCAAATCTGCTTGGGTTTGTATATCATGACCCCTCATCCATTATCTCCCCATACACACACAAGGCACATTCATTAGGGAGAATCAGTTGAGGAAAAATCAACAATCGTGGGGAATAAATGAAGACTCGTAGGAGCTAATCATCAAATCTCCTAAGAGGTATTCATTCTATCTCATTCAATCAAGGATGTTGCTTGGTGAATATTTTCTACATCGTTGACTCCTTTAGGAAGGAGGACAATGCTTAATGACAGTAAAGTTGCAGGCATGTGGGAGCATTTCAAGTCGAAGATCCTACAAACTAATAAAATATCATCATCTACAATTCTCATCTTAGGTTATTCTTGACAACTTTACCTTAAAAGGACTTGGGAAAAGGTTAAGAATCAAAAGGTAAAGTTGGTGGAAAGCAAATAAATGAGTCTTAAATATATAAGAGCAATAAAAGGCTCCATTTGAGTTACACTAGTCTAGAAAGTTCAGATAGACCTCGCTATTCAAGTTCTAAGAGTCAAAATGTGGCAAAAGTCTTAGAGGCATGAACAAAGAATGAATATCTGAAGGTCGGGAGTTTTTAAAAGATCTAACCAATATGGAAAGGCAAAACTTTCGACCATGTAGCCACAAAACTCAAAAAGGTAGAAAGTGGCAAATAAAGTTTTGAAAGATGCAATGAAAGGAAAATGTCTAATGGTTGAGAGTTTTTAAAGTACCAAAAGGAAAAATGAGGAAAAGTTATGATAAGCAGATTATACAAGGAAAATAATTTTAAGAACATAACACCAAAAGTTCTAATAAAAGGATAAAAGAAGAGAGTGTCCCCTTAAAATACTCTTGATAAAAGCGCCTAGTCTATTCTCAAAAGTTTTAGAATTTCTGATGCAAAAGGATAAGAGGAAAGTTTTGATGAAGCAACCAAACACTCTAGAAGGAAAGTATGATGTGAAAAAAGTAGAAGAAGAATCAGATCAAGCTACAAGGTGTCAATAATTATGCATAAACTTCCAGAAGAGGTAGATGATCTAGATCAATGCACCATTACTAAGGGAAGACAATGATTACCTACCAGAATCACTTCATCTCAACAATATAAAAAAAAGTAGGTGGTCTATTGAAGACAAAGGCATGGCATCTACAACAATGACAATCCCAAAACTGACAAGAGTAATGGCAAAAGGTGCTTCCATTCAATTTTTTAGGATCCTTAAAAAGAGCAATTGGGATTGTCAAAACTTATTGCATAGTTTTGGAGGGAAATTCTCCTTGTTTTCTAATATATATATATATATATATATATTAGTTTTCTTAGCATTGTAAAATATCGACAAGTTATATCTCTACAAGTTGTATATATTTCCCTTCATTTTCTTTTGTATAGCAATACTTGGATCCCTAGGTGGTCTTGCAGGCCATCCAAACCTCGAATTTTGGCATAATCTTGTAATATTTTCATACTCATATATATACACTAGAGGACCGTGACTATTTGGGTTTAATTATTTGGTTCTATTTGTTTTGTTTCCTTTAAGTATGTATGTTTATGTTTCAACTTGTGCTTATATATTCTTAGAGAAGTAAGATTCTTAGAGAAGTAAGTGTTCAACTTCCTAGCTATCAACGTATTACAGTTAGGGTTGTTGTGCAAGAGAATTTTATTATGATATTTGTGCATCGGATTCATTAGCTTAGATTTTTTCTTTCTGTTATATTTATTTTTTGTATTTCTTCTAAACATGTTCCCCTTGAAGTTGGTAGATTAGGATAGAGTAGGAAAAGTGAGCTAAATATCACATCTTAAAAGAAATCAGCCTTGTTAAAAATCATGGAGGTCCCCATTTGAGCCAAACCCTATGCTCTCAAAAGCGGCCCTACTTTTAGGGTACATAGGAATAGATATTTGGGAATATATTATTATATTGTATAAGGGTTGGCATGGGCTACACATAACCCAAGGTTGATTATATTATAATATTATATTATATTAGTAGTAGGCTCCCCAAAGTATAATTAGAAGATGGATATATAAATAAAAGATATTTGTCGTTGTAATCATCATGGAGATCAATCATATGTAATCGTCTTTACCTAAAAAGTGGCTTATGGACTTTGCCCTCCTTAAGTGGCACTCTCATCTTGGGAGATCTTGTGGAGTTATTCCTTCCTTAAGGAGTATTATTGGTGTTTTTCTACCTTAAGGGTATTATCTATCTCTATCTCATTGTGTGGATTGTTATTGTGGATGAATGATTTGATATTTCTACATATTGGTGAATGATTTATGTTAATGATAATAAAGTTTTGTAACAAGTGGTATCAAAGCAATAATTCTGGAAAAGTGAGGAATTTTTTTTGTGGAATTGCATAATTAGGGCAGATTTTTTTCTGGAAAAATATCTCATCTTTCAGGAGCCATATCTCTGCAAAATTTTATTTGATTCAGATGATTCTTGGATCATTTTGTGTGGAATTTGAAGAGCTTTAAATGGTTGATCATATGAAGAAATCCGAGTAGCATTGAGGGAGATACAACCTTTTGAATTCAATCATCTGGAACAAGGACAATGATAAATTTTTAAATCGTTAATTGTTTTGGAAGATGAAATTTGTTAGTTTGGATAAGCAAATCAATTACAATTTATTTTGTTTGGAAGAAAAATTACAAATCTAGTTGTCTATGTGGAATTTTAGCTTCAAATCAGTGGGAAGATATATTTTTTCATAAAACCCTACTTTGCATTAGGGCATGATATATATTGTCAAAAAACCCTAGTTTGCATTAGGGAATCAACTATGGCACTTCAAAAGTTTTTTGGAACAAATGATATGGATGTGAGAGAGTGGTTGACAATAGTAAAATCTCAATATGGTGAAAGCATGTAGTTACGTGTTTGCTTTCTGATTTTGATTTTTGGGTGAAGCTTTACAATGGGTAGAAATCTTTGTTAGGAACAATCCGAGGTGCACTTGGAAAGAAATGGAACCAGTATTCTTGAGCAAATGGGTACCTTTTTAATTACAAAGAAAGTTAGATATTTGTAAGAGATATCTTATATAGCTAGCCTAATGGATGCCATCAAAGACCTTGAAAAGAAACTATAGGGGATTCAAAATGAGCGGAATGAAATAAAAGGAGAATGGGAAGTTTTCAAGAAATAGAATGAAGATTATGAAAAAGAAACAAAATAACTTAAGAAGGAGAAAGAGGAAAATGTTATGGAATATAATGAGAAGAATGAAGCCACATGTTTGGATTTTCAAAAGAAAGAGAAGGATCAAAAGAGTTTAAATTCATCTAAAAATTTTGTTTTGTAGGTTCATGGAAGCATTAAAAAGGAACAAGTTATTAATTCCATTAACCCTAGTAGCAAATATAATTTTATTAATAATTGATTCCATGGAAATAACAGTAGCAAAGTCCAAGTAAACATTGTAAGAAGAGCACAAGGACACACCAAATAAAGGTAACATGAAAGAACAATGTGTAGAAGAATTTAAAACAATGGAGCCAAATGTTAAGGAGTCAAAGAAGGTAGAACATCCGGTTAAGGTTACACCATATCGCCATCCACACCACCATGAGTTACAACAATATTGGAGGCATGGGTCAAGGCAACAATATTATGGTTCTACGTGGAATCAAAAGGGCACCAAGTATGGCAGTGTTTGGCAGAGAAAAAATAACGATCCCAGTTTTTAGAGTGGTTCATCAGCATTAAGGAACAAGTGGACCCATCATTTGAATTATCAAAATAAAGTAGCAGAAGCATGGAGCCAACAAAGCAAATTTGGTTACTCAAGTGGAAAAATGACATACCAACATCAACGACCACCACCACCAATCAATGTTTCACTAGGATGGATGGATTATCGAGATTGGTACCAATTGCTAACATTGCTTAGCAAATCATATTATCTTGTTTCTTCATATGTTTCAAGGATGAAATATTTGTAAGGAGGGTGGCATGTTAGGGTACCTAGGAATAGATATTTGAGAATATATTATTATATTGTATAAGGGTTGGCATGGGCCACACATAACCCAAGGTTGATTGTATTATAATATTATATTATATTAGTAGTAGGCTCCCAAAATTAGAATTAGAATATGGATATATAAAGAAGTTATATTTGTCATTGTAATCATAATGGAGATCAATCATATGTAATCATCTTTGCCCACGAAGTGGCTTATGGGACTTTGTCCTCCTTAATTGGCACTCCTATATTGGGAGATCTTGTGGAGTTATTCCTTCCTTAAGGAGTATTATTGGTGTTTCCCTACCTTAAGGGTATTATCTATCTCTATCTCATTGTGTGGATTGTTATTGTGGATAATTATTTGTGGATGAATGATTTGATATTTCTACATATTGGTGAATGATTTATGTTAATGATAATAAAGTTTTGTAACACCTACTATGTCACTTCATGTAAGGAATTATAGTCTCGACTATCTAGCACACTCATCCAATGATCGAGATAATCAAAGAGGATAATAGTTGAATGGCATGCCTAATGGGACCCAACTAATTCATTATCGGTCCCATAATTGAAGAAAGACTTAGGCTCTAACTCTAGTGAGGGCTTTTTCCAATCTGCTTATGTGAAGCACCCAAAAAAATCATGTGGTAACTTTGCTTAAGATAAACATTCAGAGATAGTCACTCTAAAGGACATCGGATTGGAATTCTGGTGAAGATCTCAATCTATCAGCTCAAAGATCACATGTTGCATTCACCTAGATACTTCACTCGAATCAAAGGATCCATAGGTGTATAAACAAAAGATCTACCACCAAATCCTTTGTTGTTGCTAATCCTCAAGCTCTAATACCTCAACTCAACACCATTCCCTAAAGAAAAATAGCTCGATGAAAAAATATGGACTCTCCACCATTCATATTTTTTCTTGCTAAGAACGATAGAGGTCCCCTATGACCTTCAATGCCATCGATGATATAGGACAATATTCTTAAGTCTACATTAAATTCACTCTCATACTTTACTATGAAGATCTAACCACTTAGATAGAACATCTACAAAACATGGTCAATTTATGTGTATTGCATAATGTAATAGAGTAGAATGTGGCCCTCTAACTATTGGTGACTTCATTCAAGAATAAGGCTAAATACTGGTACATCTCCCTTCCCCTTCATTCAATCACTAATTTTAATTAGCTTGTTGCCCTATTTGTGGAGATATTCAAGGAGAATACGAATGGAGTGCCTCTCTTGGAACAATTATCGACCATAAATAGGGCACCAATAGATACTATGGATGACTTCAAAGTTGGATTTCATAAGGTGTGGAATAGAATTACTTTGGAGATTCATCCCCTACCATGTATGGCATTTATTTACTATTTGAAGGCCTTAGATTCTGAAATCTCTATGATGATAAAGGCCAAGGGAGGAAACTCTATTCTAGATGTCTATGGCATATCCATCCAAGCCAAAAATAATTTTATTTAGATTAGAATGTTGGCTCCTAGTCCCCCTTGTGCTTTATTTTGGTGTCCAATCTTCATATCAACCTCCCATAGTCATCTAGCAAACCTCAGTCCTACTTTACAGTATCTGCCCAACCACCTGCTCCAACGCCCTTATTTTAGATAACTTGAAGCTTAACACAATGTAAAAACTACTCAAATTGGTTACCAATGAAATGTTTACCATGAGGGAAAATTATGTCCAAAGGTATTTATATCATAACAACCCAAGACTTCCTTTCTTGTAATGAAATCAAGGCAATAGATCTCCATCCAACGGCTACCCTAGGCCCCAGTTTCAAGCCAATTAGAAAAATTGTCAAGATCAGATATAGAATTGACAAATGATGCAAGTCTCGATCCCTCTACACAAGTACCTCATAGTATTGCAAGGGGGCCATATCCCATTCAAAAAAACTATGTCAAGAAGTTTGCTTCCTGGCATTACCTAGCTCTAGATACCTACTCAACCCAGGTTATTCATGGAGATATCTCCTAGCTCCTTATAACCATGACAAGTGAGGTGATGTCTTCCTAGGCATATAATTCATATTTAGGAGCTAAAGCTCAGATGGTAATACAAGCTACCATAACTCCATCTTCCCTAGAATCAAATTGTGCTCCCAAAGAGCAGATCTTGGTGACTTGGGATGAGGAGGAAGTCTATGCAGTATTTGACGAAGCGGGAAATCTGGTGTCCAACAAGCCATACGTTTGATTGAACTATATCATAAGGTCCAAGAAATGAGCAATTGAGGAGCACGACAAGAGTGATCTAACGATATTTGATAATAAACATAGGCTAATTGAACCAAGTCAACAACCTCTTGTCATGATGGCTCCAAAGCCAAGCGTACTAGTACCTACTACTAACATCAAAAGAAATGACATGATAGCCCCAGGTGGCTAGACCAAAACTAACAATGCTAGTTATAGGACTCCAACAATTATACCTCCAATAATACTAAAGCCCCCAATGGTTGTTAGGCAAAATTTCTTAGATATCCCAAGGTAGAAGATACCCCAAACAAAATTAGTCAAAATTCCTCAACCAACTGGGGACCAACCGAGACTTCCACTCTTGACGTATACTATGCAAATACCATCTCTTTTAGGACTTTCAACATTGTGGATCACCTAAAAAAGTCCATGGTGGTGGTGCCTATTTGGGATATCTTGGTTATCCTTAGGTAAAATGAGCATTTGAGGAGATCCCTTTTAAGAAGAAGAAGAGAGAAGCGATAGCAAAAAACACCTAGATATCAGTCCTAAAAGCACATATATTATATCAAAAGGACTAATGGATGGGTTAGGCTTGAGATATCAACTTGTGAGCAAGAGAGTGGTATAGTTGGATGGCAGTGCAGTCCAAATCCTAAGCATTGTGGAACAACTTTTGATCTCCTATCCAAACTTGACGATTGTGAAGACATAGCATTGATTGACCTCCTTGTGTCTTTAGTTATTTGTTTATCTAGATATTTCACTATCAAATTAGGTGGATATTTGTACTTGGATTGGTCCCTTATGGTCTTAAGGACATGATATGAGACTAGGATTAAAATCTCATCGAAACCTCTCTACTTGCACCATGTGGAACATCTATTGATACTTGGGCTAGTTACTAATCAAATTTTAATATTAGAACAAGAGTGGTTCAAGTCAGATATTTTGGTTGACAAAATGCACACCTTCATTCCAAATGATCAAATGGATCAATGGTCAATCAACGTATAGGATTCAAATCCTCCTAGGATATATGGATTGATAAGCATGGAAGGAGATTCAAGTGGAAACTGAACAAACTGAACCCAACCCTCTTAAGGTCATGTATATACCAAAATAAGAAAAGAAAAAATAATAGATCTAAATATCCTTTTGGTATATATTATTGTATTATTTAATTTTTGTCATGTAGGATAATTTTTAGAACATGCAAGTTGCTTGTAATTTAAAGAGGTCGTTATACAAGGGAACAAGAGCAAAGCTAAAATCCAGATCAAAATTTGAAGTGTCATAAGTTGTTAGAATGGAAGGCATGAATTGCAATTGCACAAACAAGAAAATTCTCAAGAAGGGCAAACTCCTTGAGTGTATTAAATAAAGACAACTCTTGGGACCAACACCAAACAAATGGAAACCGTTAGATCAGTCGTAGGGTCAAGATTGTATAGCATGAAATAAATGTAAAAATTACAATGATGGGCATATACACAAAGGGAGAATAATCTCACATCATGCAAATAACGTTAAAAAGAAAGAGGAAGATCTTCTATCGTCATCTTGATGCAAACAAGACAGGCTCAAGTCAGGTGAAAAGACGTAAAGAGCGACAGGTGCCTCTCTTAATGAAAATGCTATAAAAGGACAATCATACACTCTTTACTTGACTCAAATGGTTGTTATCCATCTCTACACCACTTAAGATGCTTCTAAGTGACTACATACCTAATAAATAAGGCCTTACTTTCAAGGTTCATCTTTTTTTGCAAGAAACAAAATCCTTATGAGCCGCCAAAGTTGTAGTGAAATCTCACTATAATATATCCTAAAAGGGAAGACTAAGATTGAAGTTGACTTGGAACTTTGTGCAAAATGAAAAGCCCTTGAACCATTATTGACTACTGAGAATCCCATCTTAAAAAATCACCAAAAAGCTATCAACAAGGTTGAATTTGGGTGTAAAAATCCTTATGTTGTGTGGCCAATTTAATCATCTAATATTAATATCTAGCATTCCACAATAACTTCTCACATCCTTTTTGGTGATAATTGCATCAAACCCTATCATTGATAACAAATTAAGAACTTTTTTTGTGATAACTAAAATACCTCTATCATTGGCAATGGTTTGGCCCAAACAATGATTATGGGCAATATAGCAATCCCATCATCCATATTTGTTTGTGTTTATGAGTATTCACCCCTCATATATTATCTCCCCACTACACACATAGGACACGTTCATTGGGGAGAGTCAGTTGAGGAAAAACCAACTACAAAAAATGGATGAAGACTTGTAGGATCTAATCATCAAAGCTCTTAAGATACATTCGTTGCATTGCATTCAGTTGAGGATACCACCTAGTAAATTTTCTCTACACGTCAACGCTTAATGATAGCAGAGTTGCAGGCATGTGGGAGCACTTCAAGTCAAAGATATTGCAAACTAATAAAATATCATCATCTACAGTTCACATCTTAGGGAATTTTTAACAACTTTGTATTCCAAGGAATTGGGGAAAGGTTAAGAGTCAAAAGACAAAGTTGGTGGAAAGAAAATAAAGGAGTCTCATATACATAAAGGCAATAAAAGGCTCCACGATGGTTGAGAGTTTTTTAAGTACCAAAAGGAAAAATGAGGAAAAGTTTCGATAAACAGATTATACAAGGTAAAGCTTTCAAAGAACAAACCACCATGATCTGACGAAAGGACAAAAGAAGAGAGGCTCACCTCTAAATACTCCTGACAAAAACACCTAGTCTAATCTTGAAATTTTTAGATTTTTTGATGCAAAAAGCCAAGAAGAAAGTTTTGATAAAGCAACCATGTGCTCTAGGAAGGGAAATATGATGCGACCAGAGTAGAAGAAGAATCAGATCAAACTACAATGTGTCAATAATGATGCATAAAATTCCAAAAGAGGTAGATAAGCTAGACTAATGTGTCATTACTAAGGGAAGATAAGGATTACCTACCATAATCACTTCAGTTCAACAATCAAAGAAAAGTAGGTGGTCTATTGAAGACAAAGGCATGGCACCTGCAACAACGAAAATCCAAAAATTAACTTCCATTCAATTTTTTAGGATCCCTAAAAAAAACAATTGGGATTGTTAGAAATTCCTGCAACAATCATTTAGGAAAATTCTCCCTGTTTTATAATATATATATATATATATATATATATATATATATATATATATATATATTAGTTTTCTTAGCATTGTAAAGGATCGACAAGTTATATCTTTGCAAGTTGTATAACTTTCCCTTTATTTTCTTTTGTATAGCAATACTTGGTCCCTGGGTGGTCTTGCAGGTAGTCCAAACCCCCACTTTTGGCATAATCTTGTAATATTTTCTTACTCATATATATATATATATATACTAGAGGCCCATGACTATTTGGATACAATTATTTGGTTCTCCCTGACTCATTTTCTTTATGTATGTATGTTTATGTTTTAGTTTATGCCTACATATGCTTAGAGGAGGAAATGTTCAACTTCCTAGCTATCACACGTTATAGTCAGGGTTGTGTAGAAGAATCTTATTTTGTTCTTGGCACATCGTCTTTGTTAGCTTAGGTTTTTCTTTTTTGCTATCTTTGTTTTTTGCATTTCTTCTAACCCTTTTCCCCCTGAAGCTAGTAGATTAGGATAGACTAGGAAAAGTGCACTAAAGATCACATATTTTTTTGAAAAATAATTTGAAAAACTTATACTAAAAAAAAGATCATCTACAAGTTGGAATGAGACTTCTCCCAGCCTTAGCCAAAGAGAATTATTATTTACAACAATAAAATAATATTTGCAATGGAGCCAAATCTCCTAAACCATATTTCTACAATGCCTGTTCACCTATTTACAACTGCAAAATAAGATCTACATTGGAGCATAAATCTCCTAAACCATATTTCTGCAATGGTTGTCAAAATTAGCTAAACACTGGATTTTCTCACCAACCTACCTAATCATCTCATCCTTAGTGGCCATGTCACTATGCCACTAAACCCCTATCTCCTTCTCAATGCCCATCTTAGCTAAGAATTCTACCACTTTATTTAGATCTCTACTTACATAAATTGGAATCATTCCCTCCACAATTCCTTAATTTGAGTGACAAGAATCCTCAACCTCCATATCTTCAAAGCAAAGTTCCTCATGCAATCCAAAGCTCCTACCATTATTTGAGAATATGATTCTAGGATTATCCTCTTGTAACCTTGTTTTACTGCCTAACTAGAAGCATATTTATAGCTAAGGCTTTCGCTTCATTGTTCATGGCCCTTCCCAATCCTTGTAGTTCCCAATAGAGCACTGTCCCAATATGATTCTTGCAAACCACTCCAATTCCAACTCTACCCGGATTACCTTTTGCAACTCCATAAGTATTAATTTTAGTCATGATGGGTGTCAATTCCAAAGGAATTAAAATTGGCCAATCATCTAACTTCTTAAACTACTTAAACTTATAATCCTCTAGTTGACTAGTGTTGAAATAACTTTCAATTTGGACCCAACCCTTGGTTTCCATGGTTATTTTTATTGGTTGCAGTTATGGGAATTCAACAATGATAGGTGGGTATTGATCCCATAAATCTATCCAAAATCGTGCCTTCTCCTCTCTCCCCAATTTCCAAAATAATCCATCTTTAACTACTTGAGATACTAACTTTAGATCCTGCCACACTAAGGATCCATTACCATCCAAAGGGAAACAACCCACCTCATTTGGGTTTACCTATCCCAAATATTTACTAGTTAAAACTCTATTGAATAAAGAAGTTGGTTGGGAAATCCACCTCCAATAAAGCTTTCCAGCCAAAGCTTTATTATTTAACTTTGATCTTCTCAGTCCCAAACCTCCTCTACCTTGGGTTGGATTACTTTCTTCCAACCTACTAAGGCCCAATTCCTCTCTCCTTTTATTCCTCCCCATAAAAATTTTCTAGCCATCTTGTCCAACTCTTTTCATATGGTATGTAGGGCAGCAAGGATAAAAAAATTATAAATTAGCATGGCCTAAATGACTATCTGTAAAAAACGTTAATCTACCCCCATAGCTTAACCATTTGTGATACCAATGATTAATTCTTTCCTTGATACAATTCAAAAGAGTCCTCCAGATATCTATTTTTAGTTTTTTTAAATGCAAAGGGACCCCTAAGTATACCATTGGGAGAGAAGTCCTCGTGAATCCCAAGATCTCTAAAATTTTGTCTTGAAGCCTTTGATCAAGATTGAAAAAGACCACTTTGGATTTTTTATCATTGATGACTTGGTTTGTGGCCCTAAGGTAGATATTAAGTGTATCTCTAATCATTCTTGCTTCCCTAAAGTTGGCCATTCCCACCAATCCTATGTCATCCACAAACTGTAGGTGATTCAAAACTTCCTCACCCACCTTGATACTTGTTAGCAAACCTTGTTGTTTTCTCCTCAAGATGATTCTGCCCAAACCTTCAGCCAATATGAGAAAAATATAGGGAGAACAAGGATCTCCTTGACGAAGGCCTCGAGTAGTTCCAAACGTTTGCAAGGGAAGACTCTTGATTAACACTAAGTATGTTAGAATAGAAACATAGCTCATGAACCATTCTATCCAATACTAAGAGAAACCAAAGGCTGCCATCATCTTTGACAAGAAGCTCCACTCCACCCTATCATAAGCCTTTGACATATCCAATTTTATGAACATTCCTCTATTACCATATTTTTGCATTGAATGGATTGCCTCCTAAGCTAGAACCACACCATCCAATATTTGCATACCCTCTATAAAACCCCCTTGCTATGAGGAGATAATGCTATGTAGAAGAGGTTTTAGTCGCTCAGCCATTACCTTTGTGATTATTTTATATATGACATTACATAATTCAATAGGTCTATAATTTGAAATATGCACCCCCTCCTCCACTTTTGGAATTAATGCAATGAAAGTGTGATTTAATGCTTTAAGCATTATTTTACTACCTTTGGAATCCTCTATAACAACCATTACATCCTCCTCCAAGTTGTCCCAGAAGGCCTGAAAAAACTCAATTGGAAAGCCATCTGGACCTGGCATTTTTCTGGTGCTCATTCCAAATACTATTTTCTTCAATTTCTCTCTATCAATGGGTTTAAGTAGGGTCCGCTATTCTTCTTCGAAGATAACAGAGGGTATGACAACAAGAACTTCTTTTAAGCCTCTTCATCTTGCACCATAATTTCCTTAAAAAGTTTAGAAAAATAATCCATTGAATGGAAATGCATACCTGGAATTGTATCAAAGGAGTGTCCGTTCTCATCTTGAAGAGCTTCCATGTTGTTCATCTATCTCCTAGCACAGGTAGCCCGATGGAAAAATTTGGTATTTTTATCACCTTCTAATAACCAAGTGGTTCTTGCTCTTTGTTTCCAGTAGGTCTCCTCTTGGTTGTTAATGTCCTCAACCGCTTTACGCAATGCATCGTCCTCTTCTTTGATTTTCTCTGTAATTGTTCCTTCCTTGAAGTGTTTTTTAACGTCATCCCATCTAGCCACCAATGGAGCTCTTTGGACCTAGAAGTCTACCTTGTTAGCTCGCCTCCATTGTTTTAGTTGATCCTTGACATAATGAAGTTGTTTGTGGAATCTAAAAATTGTTGTCCCATATGTTGGATGGCCCTCTTCCCACTACTGTGGAGTTTTATTTTGAAGTTCCTCTTTTTGTAACCAAAAGTTTTCAAATTTAAATGGTTTGTGATGTTGCACTATCTTGATCCTTCCTTCCAAAAAAATGGGAAAGTGATCTGAAACTGGACCCTCTAAAATCTAAAATTTTATATTCCAATTCACAAATGCCTCCTCTGAAACCAAAATATTATCTAACTTCATCTTCCTACTATGTGTCTCCCTCCTCTGATTAGTCCACGTATAGTTGGTTCCAGGGCTTTTAATATCCACCAAGTGTAATGCCTAGACTTTGGAAATCATATATCGATCCCATGGGTCCAAAATTGGGAATCCCCCTTCCTAGTCTCTAGAGGATAATTTAGCATTAAAATCCCCAACAACAATCCAGTCTAACTCCTCCCATGAGGATATCATGGTATGCACAACTTTTCATTGATGCATTTGACCATCTAGATTTTGAGACCTAAAATAATTTATGATTAAAACCTGTTCAATTGTTAAATTGTTCCTAAAATGTGATGTGAGGACACCCATCCAAGCTAGATGTTCTATTGCATTCCATTCAAGAGATTTTAAAAAAGTAACTATCCCCCCTGAGGCCCCTTGGGCAGCCACTTCCATATGACCAACACCCCTCTAAAGTCTATTTACTATTTTACACATAAGATCCAATGACATTTTTGTCTCGTAGATAAGCAAAAAAATTGTTTTACATTTTTCTAAGAGTCTTAAAATAGTAGATTGATGGGTTATACTATTTAAACCCCTAACATTCCATGATTGTATAATCATTGGTTACCTTGAGAGTAGTAAAAATCTATTGGCCTCACCAATCCTCCAGTGATTAGTTTATCTCCTTGAACTGCTATCAATTCCTTATTTGATTTTCTATCCACTCCTTGAGAGCTGATATTTTTTTATCTCTTTTCCACCTGAGTTATCCCTAGAGTTGGCCTTTCTATGTTATTTTTTGCTATACCCATGATGACATCCTTAATTATTGGTTGCTCTTGGTTATGCACTATCAATGCCCCTACACTCTCTAATTACGATAACTCACTGCACTCAATTACCTGCTCTAGGATGGGAGGAGGTGAAAGAGGGGCTTGAACATGGTTGTTATTGTTTTCATTATTCCCATCCACTCCTTCCATAAATTGTTCTTCTTCCTGGTCCACTAGTATCTTGAAGATTTCTTACTTATTGGAGGGCTTGAGTTGGGTTTTCTCTTTAACATCTTTTTTATTTTACCTTCTTCTTTTGGGTTGTTCGAAACCATCTCCATGTGCTTATTTAACCTGAGAAACATTGGTTGTTTATTTATTGATTGTTGACTTGCCCTCCTTAGGAAGATTTGACATCCCGAGCGGAGCCTCCATTTTTATGTTCATATTATTTGGGTAGGATCGGGCCAAATGTCCATATTTATGGCAAACTCTACACCTGAAGGGCAATGCCTCATAATCAAGTTGTTGAATCCAAGATAGTCCTGCAAGTTTGAGTTCAACCTCTATCGGCAAAGACTGGATAAGATCTATTTCCACGCATAATCTAGCATAAACGATTGTGTTTCCTTCCATTGTGTCTTTGGAAAAACCCAAATATCTTCCAATGGAATTATAGATCATTTCCAATACCTAATCACTCCAAAACTCCATTGGAAGTGCATACAAACATATCCAAACCAGGACAATATTGGGTTCAATTCAAGGATCAAATGCCACTCTTTAGGGTTGAACAAATAATCCTTTCGAACCATGATTCCTCTTTTTTGATTCGAAAGCCCTATTTCTATCGGCAAGTGAAGAAAAACTAACAATAAAATATCCATTTCTAATAAACCACAAAGAATACTCACCAAGAGGCTCCCAGTTTTGTTGGACCCAGGAATGCAAAAAATTTAGGGTAGGGCGAATACCCACGAATTTACAGATCAAATCATGATTGACTCTATATAAAATTATTTGTTCTACCATTCTTTTCTCAATGACAATATTTGGCCTTGATTCTAATTGTGGCAAGCATCCATTAACTTATTGAGATGTTGATCTATTTCCAACAATTGTAAAGAGCATTTTTAATGTAGTTTTTTGTGCTTCTTCAGTCTCTGTTGGAGATTTATCCTTTAACAAATCTACAAAAGAACTATGTCTCTCTAAAAGAGGATCCGAAGGTGTCCCCATTGGGCCCTCTTGGGACAACAATCTTGTCTTCAAGTCCACATTAACTAGAAATCTCTTCGGCTACGCAACTGATGCCCTGCTAAAGATCACATATTAAAAGGACATGACCTTGTAAAAAATCTTGGAGGCCCCTAATTTAGTCGAACCCCATGCTCTCATAAGTGGCCCTACTATGTCGCTCCATGAGAGATGTGATAATCACGACTGTCACACCTATTGGCGACCATGACAATTAAAGAGGACAACAAAAATAAGATGCAAAAGGTTAGAGTTGAGAAATAGAAAAACTGAAGGCTACTCTTGGAAATATACAAGAAGAACATGTAAGGCAACATCTTACGAAGAAATCAACTTAAGAATTCTTAGAAAAAGATCCAGAAAAAATAAATGATTTTTTTAAATATATGAATGTATTATATTTGTAAACTCTATTTATTAAGACATGTATTTGTTGTGATTGTTATGCCAACTATTTAATGTTATCACTTTTGCAAGTCCTTCATTTTTTATAATTTTTTTTATAAACCCCTATATACCATAATCACCAATCATAAGAAATTTGTTGTACCTTATATGTTTTTTATTATCAATGTATGACAAATATAGAGTTTCCTTAGGAGGATACCCTAATGCATTATACATGGGCATCCTATTTGTAGGGTATGGTAAGTTGGAGCTTTCCTATCCTTACATATAGGGTGAGTTGGACATGTCATATGCCAAAGGAAATGAGAATGATATAAATAAAATTTGGACAATGGATAGGAATCTAGAATATAAATGAATGAGAAATTAGGTCTAGTTGGACCTACCTAATTGCCAAGTTTAGTATGAGTTGCCTAATAGCAGGGTTGAGTGGATCCCCCATAAACAAGTTAGGTCTCTTGTGGGTCCTCAAATGCTTCAAATTTTGATTATGTGTGTTTGTTCTTAATTTTGAAAGTCTCAAAAACCCTTTTCTCTTGCTTATAATATTCATGCTTGTATCTTGTTTGCAATCATCATGTTTGTGTCTAGGAGTTGTAATGTTGGTACAAGTTTTATTTTTTTAGTATAGTCATGGCAAAAGAGGATAAACCCAATGTCTCAAAATCCTTGAAGATATCCAAGAAGAAATTGATATAAGGTGTAGCTTGGAAAGTGCATTTGTCTATTTAAAATCAACAAAAGAGATTTACCCATATGGCTACAATTATCGCTTCATCTCATAAGGGAGATTTGAAATCTATAAATTTATTTTATGCCATAATATTTAAGATGTTCCCTTGTATAAATAGTGGTTGTATGAAATATTTGATATTCTTTAAAAAAGATCTAAAAATATCTCATAAATATCTACGTATGTTTAATAGATAGAGTCATCAAGGTATAAAGATTATAATGAGGCACATTCTTGATATAAATAAAAATTTCTAGAAATAAATAATGATTATCAAATTAAGGGCTTGACATATACTATAAAAGCCCACTTACGACACTCAAGACTAAGATGGTGTAGTTTTATATCTAACATATAACCACTTTGTCTTACATATGGCAACTAGGAAGGGGCGATATGTAACTTCTCGTAGAGGATCTACTTCTTTGAGAGGAGATTCATACCAAGAGATCAACTAACATAAGGTGTAGACTCAATAAGGGAAACATTCCAACCCCTCATAGTAAACAACCAACATATGATTGTATGAAGAAAGTGCTAGAAGAAATTCAAAATCTAACACATGTTATAATGGATCAACTATCGGTATGCAAAAAGAAGGGATAAACCAACCTTTTGAAAGAGGAAAAACCTTGTGTCACAAGGAGGCAAACACTAATAGATACATTTAATTCAAGAAGAAAAGAAGGATATTGTTGAGTGTGCAAATTACACATTGTCAAGGGTAAGCCAACATACTTGGAATAGAGATTTGCTCTCTCTTGAAAGGGAAATATTTTCTCCCAAGGTTTGGGTATTGTCTTGGTTAGTGCGAATACACTCAAAGGTCATTGATAATTGTTCCTTCAAGGGACCTTTGTTGGTTATGAATCAAAAGATAAATTTCTTAGGCATAATGTCTTTAAATCGAATGTTTAACTATCTAAAAATAATTCTATTTCACTAATATTGCAACATACGTGAGCTAAGCATAATTGAAATGGGTAAAGAAAAATGAATTTTAAGCTTTACAAACTATGGTTACCCAATCAATATCATTCATTGCATTTGAAGTTGTAGGAAATTTTAAAATGCAACTATAGAAAACCAACTTCAATGTTTCAAACGAAAATTAATCTATTCCTAATCTAAACAAGTTTCAAAGAAAAGTCAAAGGTTGAGGAGTAAGAGAATAAAAGAAAACAAGTCAATACTACCTTGAATTGCAACTCTAATTCGATAAAGTAATAATTTTAATTTAAACCAGCCTCGGCACGACCAATATTCACATAGCCTAAGATCTAAGATGGTGCAATCTTCAAATGAGAAAAGACTATGAAATATACTAAGTGCAACCACCATAAACATGCGTAGATTGAGCATAGAAATTTCAAAAGTCTTGTATTAAAAATATAGTCATTAAGTACATTTGTTTCAAATTTGCCCACTTTAGTGGATTGCTAAAGTAGAGCTCAAAATAGTATCAAGTTCGGTTCAAAAACTTCATTCAAACTACAAACAAAAAAATACCAAGAAAGAAAGAAAGCTAAGGGGCCAGCTAATAGATGGTTTCCGACCAACTACCAACAGGAAAGACAAAGAAAGAAGAAGGCTCAAAGGGTATGCTACTAGATGGATTTTGACACTTGTAACAAAGTAGTGAGTCATTATATATACAATTTTTTTTTAAAAGTGAAAAACCCCTTGTGGGGCCGCCTTGGTCTAAGAGACCACGAACAGGGGGTTCTACACAGTCAAAGTCACCCGGGAGTCGCACTCGACCTTGCCTGCACCAACCTTATCAATTGGATTTTGGATACCCAATTTAGCTTTTTGGTAGGGTGGAGATTTGAACCTGGGACCTCCCTTGGAGGATTGCCCTCTCCTCTCCAACTCACCTATAACACCTGGGTGTTATATATACAATTTTTGACCTTCACATAGCGTTAAAATTTATAATAATTGCTATTTAATTCTAAAATGTGCCCCATAGGATTGCTTTTAGTCAAACTTTGACCATTCCTCATTAAATATCCACTACTTTATCCTCGTGAGTGTGGTCTACCGGAAAGGACACCACTTGCATTATTGGTGATGTGACTCGGGTTCAATTCCCATGGTGGATGTGTATAAGAAGTATTATATATATATATATATATATATATATATATATATATATATATATATCCACTAATATGGTTGTCTCATAAAGTCTTCATTTGCACTATGCTTAGGAGATCTCGAACAACGATGCCTCATTAAATCTCCATTACTCTACAAAATCTAGGTTGACCATTGATTCCACCATGTATGTCATCCTATATGCTTGTACTTGTTTGGTTTGCATTAAAATCTTATGTCCACCATCTTTAATTTTCAAACAACCCTGCAAAACACATCTGATATCTTTAATTTTCTAACAACCCTGCAAAACACGACAAAAATGCAAGAATTAAAATTTAATATTACTGTCATTTATATTTTTATCTTTAATTTTTTTTTATTATATATATATATATATTATCTTTCTTTCTTTTTCATTTCTTCTTCTTTTTTTCCTTGTGCTTCTTCAAAAAAAAAAATTGATGTTCTACCCTTTCCAGAGATGAGTTTTCGATGTTATATTTTTTTTTTACTTTGTCCCCCTGGGTATTTTTTTGCATTTTCTGATTCTACCCTTTTCCGGTAATCTTTGGCTACATTTTAGTTTTTTTGGTAATTTCTTTATACTTTCTAGCAATTTCTATATTTTTCAAAAAAATTACCCTCTCTTGTAACCTTTGAATAATATTACCTTTTTGGCGATTTCTTTACACTTTCTAGAAATTTCTATATTTTCATAAAATTTACCCTCTCCGATAACCTTTGAATAATATATTTTTATTACATATGAGAGTTGGTTATAGCCACTATTTTTAGTAACTGGCCAGTGCAAGGTTCAAACCACAGGGACTGCTCCCAACAAACCTATTCGTCTTGTTCTTGTTGACCCGGTGTGAGATGGGGACCATCGGTCGCTCGAGGTTCATACCATCGTCATCGATCTGGCACACACTCAGAGGATTTGGAGCATACTACTACCTTTGCAAATGGTTGGCTTACCCCCAAGGTTTAGACCTAGGTCTCTTTTTGGTAAGTGCCTAGCCACACCTGCACTTACCAATCTACCTAGCCCTTGAGGGTAACCTTCGAATGATATTACCAGGGCTAAATTCCAATGCTGGTAATTTTTTCAATGGCTAGGGCAATTTTCTTATGTTTATCGGTCTATAAATTTTGAATGCTGGGTAAATTTACTCTTTGCTAGTATCCAAATGCTTTCGACTAATTTTCCCCGTGAGTGATCGATTTTTGACATTTACGAGCTTGTTGAGTTGCTTTAATACTTCCCGAGTTTGGTCTTGTTTGCTTTTTGTTGTTATATTTCTTTAGGATTTTGGCATTACACAATCCCGAGATCTTGAAGTCTTATGATTATCGAATTTTGTTTCTTTTTTAATACATTTCCTCTAGCCTCTGACATTATGCATTTCAGGGTTTATTTTTATATTTTGGGCTTTCGGACTTGCTTCAATATTTTCTCAGGTTTGCATTTTATACCTTATGATAGCATCATTCATTTCTAGAGCATCAACCAGGGTAATTTCTCATTGTTGGTTTTAAACTTCAAACTAACGCATATCCCGGTAAAATTTCCAATGATCAAGGGATTTTTCTTATGTTTATCACGCTTTTGGTTTCATTCGTATTTTTAATTTCCCTAGGTTTGGCTTTGGCTTCTTGAGTTCCGGTATGATTTCAGGCTTCGCTTTCACTTGCCAGACTTTCAACATTATGCATTTATTTCCCAAACATGGCTTCACTAACTTCTTTTATTTTCCCCTTGGCTTTCTGGAATTGACATTTTTGGCATTGTGCTCTGAATTTTCAACTTCATTCCACTTTGATAAATTGGCATATTTGTGGACTTTTGTAACACTTTGCTGACATCATTAACTGAAAAATTTTAAAATTGTTCAATTTCGAATTCATGCATTGGTATCTTGAAAAATCTCAATTTGAGCTTTTTTTCTTCTTGTTTTTAGACTTTAGCTTTGCTTTTTATTTCCCACAAGTGTTTGGACTTTGACAACTTATGTTTTGATTTTTTTTTGTTTTTATATTTCCTCGGGCTTCTAACATCATATTTCTAACTTTTATCCTTACTGGAAAATCTTTGTATTTGTGCTGTTTTGCTTTTATTGACGCAGGAATGATTTCCAATACCTCGAAAATGGTTTTCCATAGCCCAAAAATGATATCCAATGGGACCAAACATTTCCAATGGCCTAGTATTGATTTTTCAAGCTTCCAATGGGGTAATTTTCATTTGAATGCCTGGGTTCAATATTGCATAAGAGTTTGAGTTGCCAATGGATTTAACCTTGCATGCTTTTAAAATCATTCTTGATTAGCTAGACTTCTGAGCTTGGGCTTTCCTTACTTAATTTTCATACTTACAACCATTTTCTTATATTTCCTTGGGAGTGACCTTGGTCACGATAACTTGTATAACCTATGGAAAACTTAGAATTTTAGGTCACAAATCTCCTCGAAACATAGGCAAAATTAAACTTTTCAAAGAGTATCTAATGGAAGTGGTCTCATGAAATTTTACCAAGTATTGCAAGAGATATAAAGTTCAAAATTGAGAGGGACATGATTAGGTAGGCACTTACGAGTAATTAGGACAACTAGATAGCTTGCTAAAAATGAGCCATTCGAGAGGTCAAATCTTCTCAAAGTATAAGTAAATATATACTTTTCAAAAATATATTTTTGATAAAAAACTAATAAAAGTGGTTTCACCAAATTTTATTAAGTAGTAAAAGAGATATATGGTTCAAAAATAAAACCATCTACGTTACCTCGGAGGAAAAATTAAGACTATAGTGTTTGATTTTAAGCAGTTTTAAGGTGCTAAGGCCATGGGAATATAGGCATGTGGGTACTCGTTGGAAAGCTTATTCTAAGCCTAATATAATAGAAAGTACTATTTGACATTTTATATAGTCTACCATACACAACAATGGCAATAAACATCACATCAAACTCAAAGCAAGCAAAAAATGGCCACCTATAAATAAAAGCTTCTAGTTGAAAAAACCTAAATTTTGGATGATTGGCTATCATGCATAGACCCAAGCAACGAGAGAAAACTCATAAAAATTTTAAAAAATGGGACCCCAATCCATGTAGACTGTGTTAGCTTTTGAGGATGTATATTAAAAGAAATACAACCAAAAGATGTAAAATAAGCAAGCTATGATAACTATATGATAAAGGCACTATAATATGCACGAAAACTAGATGATAAAATTTTGCAATAACTCAATAATGTGCCATTAATAAAAGCTCACAAAGACAGTACAATGCAATATAATGGAGGACTTTAACACTCCAAAATTTTTAATGAAAAACTACATTGTACCTACTCACTACTCTCTATCTTGACATCATTCCTCTCTTTGTCTTCTCACCTATCACTAATATTTCTCTCAAAGGCCTATATATAGGAATATATGTTTCTTGGCCTTTACTCTATCCATGACTCTTCATCTACCTATCCTATGGCTCATGTACATGACTACATGCACATTTACATCATTGCACATTCTAACACTTGTGCATTTATTACATTGCATGAAGTAACTACTTAAACCTTAATCTAAGATAAACTCCTAATCTATAAATATACCCAAGGTGGTACATTGGCATGTACCAAATAATGTAATTTACTCTAACACCCCCTGTATTACATTATTTGGGTATTAAATACTTTAGTCTTCAATATGGATCTTCGTCTTTCAAATATTCTTCATCTTGATCAGGTCCTTCTTCTTTAGTTTGTAGATGACCAAGTAGTGCATAGTTTTGTTGTCCTCTCATCTTTTTTATTTTGAATCTTCTATTTTCTCGTCTGCTTTTATGATATATGGAGTCTTCGTTATCTATATTTTGTTCCTCAAAAAATGTATTGGTATTGTTTTGAAATACAACGTCTTGTGAAGTCTCAATCAAATCTAGGACATACATATCTCTGTGAATTGATCATGTGGCTTCTATCTTACTTTGATTTATGATGAGACACATATTGACTCCATTTATGTATCTAAAATCAACCATCCTTTTGCTTTCTATTAGCTTGGTTACTGAAATAAGATTGGATATTAATCCATGAACATGCATCACATTATGTAGCAGAAGATTTGGAAATGATTTACTAGGTGTTACACACCCATATCCATGTATAATATAGGTTTTGTCATCTGTAATTTTCAACCTATTATTATTAGTGATTTCAATTCAATCAAACCACTGTAAGTTTCATATCATGTGATGACTGACATCCGAATCAATATACCAAATGTTCTTTTTAATTTGGCTTGTAGAATTGTTTGTGCTAGAACTAATTTTACATATTTGGTGTGGTCTATTGTATGTATCTTGATCTTGAATCCTTTTATAGTGTGCCTTGTGGTGATATGTACCTAATTTATCCATTTAAGATCTTGTAGTATTTCTTATCTCTTTCAATCCTTTTAACTTTTGGATTATGACCTTCAACCTTTGTATTATATGATCAATCAATAGAAAACTTTGTAGTAGTCTACCTCATGACTCCTTAGTTTCAAGTATATGCTCAACCTTGCTAGGAAATTTTCAATTTTACAAGTTTTGTAAAATGCCTTATATCTTGCAAGTGTTTGAATGTGTTATGAGTCTTGATAGTATGCTTAGTTTTCCTAGTTTGAGTTGAATATCTTTTGTCTCCCTAATGATCAACTTTACTTTCTTGTCTTATATCTCCCTAATAATTAGTAAGTAGAAAGCTAAAGATAAATGATGATGCACATTCAAGTTTTAATAAGGTTCTTTTCCTTCAAGACCTTTTAGTTGGATTAATGTCTCATAAATCAGTGTAAGATACTAATGTAAAATACAATTTCCAACTTTCAAGCAATTAATAGTTTTGCTTCTTTTATCCTTCAATTCTCAATAGTTTGATTTTCTAAATAAAGTTTGATGTGGTATTCCTTATATCTCCCTAATTCAAAAATTTAGAAAGTAATAATATTTGCAAACTAATGTTTCAATTTTCCAATGTGGAAAACCTTACATTTCCTAATTAATTATTTGTAAATATTTGAATGTTTGAATCTCATGCAATTTGCACTATCTTTTAAGATATACTCCCTTTGCTTTAATTGCCTTCTAATTCACTAAGGTTGGTATTTGCTTAGTATTTCAATGCAATAATAAATAAACTTCAACCTTATATTAAGCACCTTATAACTCCTTATACTTAAGGAAAGCAAATATTAAATCAAGTAAACCTTTACCTTCCTTGCAATGTAAAATGTGTGTGTTGATTGGCTTCTGGTTTGACTCTTCAATCCAAGCTTTGGTATTGTAATGCTAGTCTTCTATGTGTGAAAAATATAATTTATTGCTCATGGGTGCCTTTTGAGTCTTCCTCCTCCTTAAATGTAATTTGACTCCACCCAAAGCTTGACTCTCTAATGCTCAATCTCATGCTTCTAAAATCTGCACTTTTCTTCAACTTGGCCACTTTAATAGGCTTTTTCCCTTCTTGAAGCTCTGGCCACATGGTGCATACGTTGCTCAAGTGGCAAGTGGAGGTTACAGTCTTGATGAGAGTTATTTTAGGTGCCTTCAATGCTCTTATCTTCCTTTGAATAATGTGCAATAATTATTATGCCTTCTAACCTTCAAATGATGCTTTCAATGCTCAAGATGGGTGTTACTTTATCATGGGTGCTCCCTTCCTATGCAGGCGTTAAAAAGATATATTTAGGTGCCTTCTTTTGTTATGCCAAGTGGCACAAGATGCCTTGGCTTGAGATGGCAAGTGGCACTCCTTTCCCTTGCATGTAAGGATACCTTCAACGTCTTATATTCTATGAATACTTCTTGCCAACAAATGCAAATTGTTTGGTCTTCGATTCAATGCTTTCTCTCAAGCGAATGGTGATGCTACTCTCCCATGAAGTTGGCACCAAAAATGATGGATCTAAGGTGCTCCAACCTATCTTCTTAGCTGGCGGTTCATCCAAGCTATTGCTTGGGTAATGCACTCTTTGTTTACACCTTTATTTTTATGTAACTTGCTTCTTTATGCTTGCAATACGTTATCCTTTGTGCTATCCTTCTTGCTTTACATTGATTTGCAGTGGATGCTATGCTCCTTACATAGACTCCTTGATGCTACAGGTCGTACTATTGAAGGTGCTAGATTTTGGTGTCTTTAGACACCTTGAAACTCGACTTTTTAAGCCCTTCGTTGGCTCTCTTCCTTCACTTGAAGTTTATTCTACAAACTTGATGATATGGCCACTTTGTAGATATAATATGCTTGTTGTTGTAGTGTCTTAAGACACTCTAGATTTTTTCCTCTCTTGGCTACGTAGGACAAGAGGAATATGGTGCAATAATGTAATGCAAATAGCTTTGCAATAGTTAGAAAAATACCTTAACTTGCACCTATACTTTGAGATCTTTAAATCTCTCTTTTTTCAAGGCTTTCTCTCTTCCTTGATGAGGCGACTTCTTGCTCTACTCCTTGGTGGAAAACGGTGATTTGATGTTGCCCTCCTTACTAGACAACTCTCTCCTCTATCTCCTTTGCTTGGTTAACTTAGCAATAATGAATCCAAGCTCTTTAATCATGCAATGAATATGCCCTTTTGAATGGCTTGACTTTGCACTAATTTTTACCTTAACTTAAATACTTAATGCACCTTTAATAACTAGTATGATGCAATAGTAATTTCTCCTTATTGCTCCTTTTAATGAACTCTTAATCTATGCAACCTTCACTTAAGAATAATGTCTTCTTTGCTTTTACTAGAAGGTAGGATGTTGATATTTTTCTTTCTTTTAAAATCTATCTAACTCCTTTTTGTGTGCAAGTTATAACCCTTGTAGAAACTATCTTTTGCACTTCCTTGAAGACTTAATATGCAACCTTCTCCTTGCAAATTTTAAACTCTAATATGGTGCTTAATGAAACTCAATAATGAACCAAGTAACTAATGTTCAAGTAATGAACCTTTTGCATCAAAGTTGCTTACCTTAATGACCTCTATAGATGATGGAAATCTTGGTGATTAGATTCACCTAAATGCTACCCTGTATTAGATGAAATCGTAGCTCTTCCTTGTTGTTCGAAACAACTATTTATCCCACCAATTTGCAACTTTGAAACCCTCTAACTTGCTGCTCGAAAATATAGTTTGATGGCTTTAATTCTCCTTCAGGATGGACCCTAAAAATCTGTAACTTAGCAGCTAGTAATGTTGTGCTCATTGTTGCTCTTTCGTAGTTAATTTCTCCTTCGAAATGTTGTCCTTGAATCTCCCAAATTTGGTAGGAAACTCCTCCAAATTTTAGTTGTAATTCTTCTAGAAGCCTTCAATTTTATGCTATAGAAACCAAAAACTTTCTTTCTCTTAATCAACCTTCAATGGCAATCTTCAAATCTCTTAGATTTGATGGCTTCTTCTAACTCCTTTCTCTTTTAACCTCCTTTTCAATTTCTAACTTCAATCTTGGCCTTCTTTTGAATATTTTGACTGTCTTGAGGTTTTCACTATTCTCCTTTGAAATTTGGCAAACTTCGTACTAATATTTTATACTTTGGGGTTTGTTTTCAAATGGTGACAATTGTTCCAAAAAACTCCTTTATCAGGAACTCCTTCTTGCTGTTAAAATTCTCCAACGATTTCTCCTGTAAATTCCAATGGCCTTCTTCGAATTCTCTAATGAGGCTTTCCTAGACTTCTCCTTCCTTGAGACCTCTTCTCTAGGGTCTTTAAATTTCAGCAGCTTCTCTAGTCTTCTCAATGAGACATTTCCTTCAATATTCAACTATGAAGTCTTGCAATGAGATCTCCCTCTTGGATCTCTAAAATCTAATGGTTCTAAAATCTATAATAAGACTTTTGCTAGTCTTTCTCTATCTCGATATTCTAAAACTATAAGTTATTTAATGGGACCTCTTGTGGGTCTCTTTAGTTTCTTGAGTTGTTTTCTCCTCTTCCTTCAATCTGCAATCTGCAGTCTTCAATCTTCAATAGAGATCACCAACCTCTAATCTTCTCTAGGACTCTTCTCTGGAGTCTTTTCTTCTTCAATCTGCAATAAGGCTCCTTTGGCCTTTTTCTCTCTTCTATAATTTGCAGGTCTAAAATATTGCAATGGGACCTTATCCTTAGGCCTCCAAATATTTGATCTTTCGTTTGTTGCTTTAGGTATTGGATTGATTCCAAAGAAGATATTCTTCCTAACTCTTTGTAGGAAGCTTCCCGAATTTCTTTAAATCTCATTTTCCTGCAACAAAGTATTATGACTATAATGGAAGAAAATATAAATGTAGAGATAATCAATCTTCACTAGTTGATTTGTCAATCTAGTGGAATCAATGATGAGTCCTAGTCTTCATGAGTTTTTCTCTCTATTTTCTATTGATCTACCATGGCTCTGATACCATTGTTAGCTTTTGAGGATGCATATTAAAGGAAATGCAACCACAAGATGTAAAATAAGTAAGATATGATAACTATATGATAATGGCACTATAATATGCAGGAAATCTAGATGATAAACTTCTGCAATAACTCAGTAATATACCATTAATGAAAGCTCACAAAAATAGTATAATGCAATATAATGAAGGACTTGAACTCTCTAAATTTTTTAAGAACTACATTGTGCCTTCTCACTATCTATCTTGACATCATTCCTCTCTTTCTCTTCTCACCTATCATTAATATTTATCTCAAAGGTCTATATATAGGAAGATATGTTCCTTGGCCTTTACTCTACCCATGAGTCTTCATCTACCTATCCTATGACTCATACATGTGTACTACATGCACATTTACATCATTGCACATTCTAACACTTGTGCATTTATTATATTACATGAAGTAACTACTTAAACCTTAATTTGAGGTAAAATCCTAATCTAGAAATGTACCCAAGATGGTACATTGGCATGTACTAAAAAATATAATATACTCTAACAGATTGGGGTGTGTTGTGCAAGTGCAAAAACATATATATTTAAAAATTTAAAGAATATAGAGACACCCAAATTCTTCAAACAACATAAATATGTGCACAAATATCTTGTATGTAAGAGTTCAAATATATAATATGAGGATATGCATAAGTGTCCTAGATTAGGAGTGCATGCAGAAGTGTGCAAGTGTTGTAGAGTCAAGTGTCCATCTAGTATGCAAGTGGCAATATGACAAGCCAAAGGTCATGAGACTTGTCATATGGAGACCAATAGTCAAGTATGTGAAGAGTCATATTACTGTGGCTATATTATAGAGACAATACTCCATTAGAAAGTAATTCAAATTCAAAGTACAATCCAAGAGAGATTACAAAGTTATAATAGGGAGAAAAGGAATAGAGCTTGCATACACTTTTGAGCAATTAATATTATAAGTTTTCTTCATGCATAGTTCATGAATGACATAGGCCATTTACATTCATATTTTAGTATATAAATGAATGTTATTTGCTTTATTATATAGGCCTTGATATACATATTAATTTGCTCATATATTATTCTACTCTTATATTATTATTTTGACCTTTAATATTGTGGCTATTTTATATTTGGGCCTATGATATTTTATGGTAATAAGACTTTAAAAATCCAACACCATCCACTTAGCAAGAGAATTATAAGAAATCTCATTTTGTAGTAGATGGACTAGGAGGAACTTTGAAGCATAAAAAGTTACCTCATTACAAGGAGCAAATATATTCTTTACCCTAGAATATATATCTTGAACCATAATGGGGAACCTTGTTTTTACTTTTGGGATGATAATGACCTCTCTTATTTTTTTAGCATCAACTATAAAACCCAAGCAGAGGAAGACTAGTAAGAAGATCAACATGGCATAGCAGACCTTTGAGACCATGATCCCCATCTCAATAAATGATCACTTTTCAATTTCATGCACTAGAACATGGTTTAGAGAAGCTTGTTTAGAGCACGCTCAATGTTGGTCTTGTTCATGGGTGTTTTAAATATGGGGACCTTAATATGCCTATAATTGCCCTTAAGAAGGATAGAGGACCAATGTGATAGAACCTCAAACACCTACATAAGTAGGGAGTAGTGTCCCTCCAAAGTATAATTTCTATGTTGCAAATGATTAGCAAGCAAAGCATAAAACCATTGTCATTGAAACCCTAAGTATTATTTTGTATTGTTCGATAATATATCTAGGGGCTACTAGTTATTTCATTAACAATAATTTTATGGACAAGCTTAGGTTGAAGGAGCAAAAGTCTTATGATCAAACAAATTATAATGACTTCAGGGTCCTAACTATTTATTAGTGGAATATTGTCTAGGTGTGAGCTAAGTTTGGAAGGATGGAAAACATGTTAGGATTTGATATTAACACACTTAAGATCATAAGAAGTCATCTTTGGTATGGATTACTTGAGTAAGCATAGTATAATGATTAACTATTACTCCAAGGAAGTGACACATGTTGA
This sequence comes from Wollemia nobilis, assembly GCA_028583015.1. Classification (NCBI taxonomy): domain Eukaryota; kingdom Viridiplantae; phylum Streptophyta; class Pinopsida; order Araucariales; family Araucariaceae; genus Wollemia; species Wollemia nobilis. Next base: position 12,534,564 of record JAQPPZ010002969.1, on the reverse strand, counting down.
TAAAAATGAGAATAAGGTGGTGATTCATGGTGTGAATATGTCAGTGTCACTATATGATATTTGCTACCTAACTTAAGAGGAATATGAGGAAAGGGTGCTTTCTTTATGTAATTTGCATACAATATGTTCATGAGGACAAGGAAGAGACTAACTCAAACTTCCATCATATTCTTAGGGAATTTATAGTTTTATCTCTTGATGACTTACCTAGGTGACCTCCAACTCAAGAATTGGATTTATCCATTGAGTTGTTACCCAAAATAGAGATAATTTCGAAATCCCCTCATAGGATGACTACTATAGAATTATATGAGTTTAAAATTTAGTTGTACACACTTCTTTATAAAAGGTTAATTTAACCAAGTATATCACCATTGGGTGCATCAATTATTTTTATGAACAAGAAAGATGGATCCCATAGGTTATATATCGGTTATAGGCAAGTGAATAAGGTCATAATTAAAAACCAATATCCTTTACCATGCAATGACGATCTTTTTGATCAAATATAAGGAGTCATGGTACTCTCAAATATTGATCTAAGATCAAGGTATCATAAGTTGCATATCAAGGATACAAACATTCCTAAGATTGTATTTCGAACTAGGTATGACCACTTATAGTTCATTATGGTTCCTCGTGGGTTGACAAATGCCTTTATAGATTTTATAAGTTTTATGAATATTTTGTTTAGGTATTTAGAAAATTTCATGGTAGTTTTCTTGGATGACACATTGATTCAATTTGAGATGATAAGGGAGAATGAGGAACAATTGATATTGGTGTTGTAATGTTTAAGGGAATAAAAGCTATATGCAAAGATTTCCAAGTGATTTCTTTAATAAAAGATACATTACTTGCGATATGTAATTTCAAGAAAAGGGAGTATAATACATCAATCCAAGATCAAGGTAATAGTGGAGTGACTGGCCTCAAATAATGTGTTAGAGGTGAGAAGTTTCCAAGGACTTGCAAGATATTATCAGAGGTTCTTTTGAAACTTCTACGAGATTGCAAATCCTATCACCTCTATCCAATGTAAGGTCAAGAGGTTCATATGAACAAATAGACGCAAAGCAAATTTTTAAGCTATGAAAAGGCTCTTAATGAGTTTCCCATATTGGTAGTATTAGATCCAAAAAAAACTATGTAGTATGTAGAGGTGCATCTATTGATGGGTTAAGAAAAGGCCTCGTACAACAATCCGTTAAACTTAAGGATCATGAGCTTTATCTACTATATGATTTGGAATTGACAACCATATCATACCTTAACCATGTAGAGACATTACTTGTTGGGACAAAGGTCTGAATTGAAGACAAAGCTTGAGGTATTTGGTCATCCAATCGTATCTAAATGTTCATCAATGACATTAGTTGGATTTTTTGTGTGAGTGTAATTTTTACATCACTTATATTAAAGGTAAAATAAAATAAGGTAGTTGATGCTCTAAGAAAAAAAGATACGAATGTTTTATGGTGGTTGCTATGCTATATTTGAATGAAATATTATGGGAGAATTAGAAAATGATGATTGGTTTTGAGAAGTTCAAGGGGCATGTCAAAATACAAGCCTTGTAGGGACTAAATATGTAAGGTATTGTGTTGATCCAAAAAGGTTAGTCAAAGCTTACCAAACCATATATGTAACTAGAATATAATAATTGAGGTTACTAATTTTGAATGAAGCACATAAGGCAACTTATTTTTCCCATTTTGGAATTAATAAAATGTAGGTCTTTATGAATAGTATATTTCTAGCCTAGAATGAAGAAGGGCATTGTTGACTCTATGAATAGATGTTTAAAACACCAAAGGATTTAGGTTGAACACTAGCACCTTGTTAGTATATTATATCTTGAAGGGAAGTGAGATGTCATTTTTATGAATTTTACGATAGGATTACCCTTGACTAAACAAAGACACAATACAATTATGGTGGTAGTGGATAAGGTAAACAATGTTGTCATTTTATGCCTATTATGGACACTTACAAGGTGAAGGATGTAGTACAATTGTATGTGTATAAGATATTGAAGATACATTACATTTCCAAAAAGATCATAGCAGATTGCTATTCTTTATTTAGTTCTAGATTTTTAGATTTTTCAACATGTTTTGTGCACTCAATTGAATTTTAGCATTGTTTTTCATACTAAGATTGATATTCAAAATGAAATGGTAAATATGATACTACAAAATATACTTAGAATATATGCAATGGACCAATTAACATAGTGGGAGAAGTATTTGATCTTGGTTGAATTCACTTCTAATACAACTCTCACAACTCTATTGTCATGGCCTTGTACGAAGCTCTCTATGGTATACTTCATAAGACTCCCTTGAGTCGGAATCAACTTGAGTATTGGGTTTTCATTGGTTCTAAAATGCTCCAGGTCATGGAGGATAATGTATAAAAAATTAAAGAATATCTAAAGCAAGCTTAAGATAGGCAAAAGATTTATGTTGGTCATAATATCGAGAGGGAGATTTTAATGGGAAATATGGTCTTTGTTAAAGTGCAACAACATAAAAACTCTTTCAAAATATAGAAAGGGTCAAAACCTAACCCTTAATTTATGGGTCCTTTTGAGGATTTGGAAAGGATTGGACCAATTACTTATTGATTGGACCTACCACCTAACTTGTCTTGTATTCACAATGTTTTTCATGTATCACTCCCAAGAAAGATGGTCCATTTTCTTGTAGGTCCCTTTTACATCTTGAAGTTTTTCCTATGACATAAATTTTCCATTTCTTTCTCCATTGTTTTCGCTTTGCAATCTCTTGCTGCTATCCAATCTCATAACATTTGCAGCATTGGAATGCAATGTTTGCATAATCCACCTGTTGATCGTATTATCTTGATTCAAATTTAATCTTAATGGATAGTGACTAAGATTTTTAAACATCCATAGTAGCATAAATTAAGGTATATACAACATGCTTTTCTTCTTAGTTGTTGATCCCTCTTGAATGAACTGCCCCAATATACTGCTAATGTTCTTCAAAACATATTTATTGAGAAGTTGATATGGAACTCCGAAAAGCCTAACCCAAACTAAAAGTAAACATTTATATTTTTATAGATTTTTTTCATTCTATGGTCTTAAATATAGGGTATTTCTCTCCTTAATAGAGCCATCATCCTCTATTTTATCCTTGATTTCCAAACTAAAATGAAAAAAATCTCTAAGACAAAAAGTCATGGAGTAATTTGAATTCAATTCCGGCTTCCACTTGATCCAATTTTGAAAATCTGAAACTCGTGGTCAATATCCACGAAACTTACATATTAAGCCTCTACCTTTAAGAACTAATATATCATGCTTGATCATCTCATCATTAATAATCACTTATGGCGTAACATCTACTCTCTAAATTGGACTTCTCATATATTTGCTCTTCCTCTAGTCTCCAATTTGGGCATTTATACTTCTAGTTATGACACTTCCAATTAAAGCTTTCAAATATAATTTTTATCCATGTCACTTTTGTTTTCAATTGGTTACATGGGATTGAAATAGGCCCCACTCATATTACATCATCCCCACATATTAGTATTACAACAAATCTTGGATATTATCCATGTATCACTTGGCAAGATTTGAACCTTGGTCTCTTTAAATGTTGAGGAATCTAACTGGTTGAGCTAATGCCAGTTGATTTCAATGAGTTTACACACGTTTTTATGAGGGGTCATGGTCCCTTATTCTATGTTATTTATTTTTAAATGGGTTATATGGGATTGAAACGAGCCCCACCCGTATTACATCATCACCACACAGTGGTATTACAACAAAGCTTGGATATTATCCATGTATCGTTTGGCAAGATTTAAACTTGGGTCTCCTCCTTGAAATGTTGAGGAATCTAACCGGTTGAGCTAATGCCACTTGATCTTATTCAATGTCACTTAACTTCTAGTTATAAATCCTTTTATTTTTTTATTTTTCTAAAAATTTATAGTAAAAAAAGGTGAAGCTTACTCCTTACTTGCACTTGTTTTATATTTGTATTCTCTATTTATTCTTAAAAAAAAACTATATAAAATAATCTTTAAAGCAATTCACCATAATGGTCAATATATTTAGAAAAAACTGTAGCCTATATCAAGGAAACTACTCTTCATAAATTGAAGCTCCCCTCCATAATATCTCAACAATGACATAGTTTACTCTCCAAGCTTCAACTCCTTGTGGATGAATGGAGATGTAGGCATCCACAAGGTCCTCAACCTACTATTCAAAGGGATGGACCATGGCAAGGCCCTCCCATAGGTATGGGAAAGATCAACATTGATGGCGCATCAAGAGGTAAATTAAGGAAGGACAAGTATAGGAGGCATATGAAGATTTTCAAAGGATACTCATGCTTTTCTTTTTGCAAATAATCTTGACATCCTCTCTATTAATCTAGTAGAAACATGTGTTATCCTTCGTGGCCTTCAAGAAGCTGCTAAGGTTGGCTGGTTTGCAGTACAAGTAGAATCAAATTCACAAGTAACCATTAATCAACCAAAGATGTCAACCAAAACCTCCTCTCAGGATTAGAGGTTATAAAAGGTGATCGACAAGATACATGCACTTTAGTCTAGATTCAAAACAATAGAGTTTCTTCATGCTCCTCAAGAACAAAATAAGATTGCAGATGCTATGGTGAATTGGGCTTTAAACCATGAGGATCCGACTTGTTATGAAAATCATACATAAAACTCATATATTGATGCTGATAACTCTAACTCCTATATTATAACTCACAAAAAAATAATAAATTTTCTTTATCTTTGTATTAATAAAATACATTTAAGACAATTGTTATTATTTTTTTTTGGTTACATAGAGGAGTTGGTTACACCCACTATTTTTAGTAACTAGCAAGCGCAAGGTTCAAACCATAGAGACTACTCCCAACAACCTATTCGTCTCCTTATTGTTGACCTAATGTGAGATGAAGACCATCAATTACTCAGGGTTTCTACTGTCATCGTCGATCTGGCGCACACTCAAAAGATTCAGTATAGACTACTACCTTTACTAAAGCTAACAACGTGCCCCTGAAGTTTGAACCTAAGTCTCTTCTTAACAAATACTTGACTAATCAAACCTTTACCAATCTACTTAACCCTTAAAAATTAAAACATAATTATTATTACTCTTTTATAATATTTTAAACCAAAAACCCTATACTACGACAAATGATATACCTTTCTTATTTACTTATGGATAATACAAAAGTTCCTTACACTCACTTTATCCATATACTATTACTTTTTTCAAAATCCTTGGTTGAAACTTCATGAGTGCAACTCAAACTCCCTTGTCCTCATGACGCAAACTCATTATGGTACAACTACAACGGCCTAAACAACATTGTCCCATCCAAACTACACTCCCTCTTGTCGTTTAGCAAGACGAACATAACAATAAAAACAAGAAGCCCACATTAGTGAAAAAGTAACCCCCAAGAAAGCTGGTGGACCATGACAACCACAGCAGTAGGTGCATGCATTAACTATTGAAAACCTTTTTATTCCACGAGCATTGTTTTGGATTGAATTTATTTTTAGAACGTTATCAGTTTGTTTTTAAGTAAAAACAAAGGTAAAGAATTTCTGAGAAAGGTTTTTTTTAAAAGGTTTAAAGTTTAAACTATGAGATATGTGTGATTGTATGTTAAATTTTTATCGATAAGCTTAGCTCTTTTGACTCTATCTTAAAAAAGGTCATGAACTTTGGCGACAGCGCGCGGAACTGATTGAATGGGGGGTTTTGGCTCTTTTTCAAGAGGTTTAAAGTTTGAACTGCCACATATATGTGGTTGTGTGTTAAATTTCTTATTGATAAGCTCAACTCTCCCATTCCATTAAGAGAAGTTATGATGAGATGAAGATACCCATCCTTGAACAATGAAATAATCTACCACCAACCGATTCAAAACGTGGCATGGGCGAGTGTGTGAAGAAGTTATGATGAGATGAAGATACCCATCCTTGAACAATGAAATAATCTACCACCAACGATTCAAAACGTGGCAAAACGTGGCGTGGGCGAGTGTATGAAGGGTGGGTGTGTGGTGGCTTTGTGTTAAATTCCCTATTAATAAGTATAGCTTTCGGTTATACGAAGAATCATAATTGAAAGAAAATTTACGGTCATAGAGATAATATCTAAATTAAAAAAAAAAATCTACCACCAACCCGATATACATTAATTAACCAAAAACTTTTGTCCTTGTTAGAGTACTCCAACAATATATTCTTGACTGCCGTAAAGAGGAAGGCCCTGTTACTATTGTTTCAACCTTTCAAAAGTTTAGACTGGTTAATAAATTAGTTTGCCGTTGTTCCAGCATCCTCTCGTGAGAGTTCAAATTGCATTTCGGCGAATTTCGTCTCCGTGATTCGAGACACATAGACTTGTGCAGAATAGAATTCCGGTGTGGCGAATCCAAAGGGGCCACGTGGGGGAACAGCAGTCAAGGGTTAAAGGTGGACAGGGGGAAAGCGAGAAGCTTTGCAGCTCACGGCTCTCGAGGGTTAGCAAGAGTAAAGCGGGAGGGCAAAAGAAACCAGAGTTTTTCTTTCTTTTTCTGTGGATCGAACTGTGGACGTGCGGAAGAAATTGCGAAATGGGAAAATATTTTGGGGTTTGAGAGGCCAAGAAATTTCGAAGAAGGGGGAAAAATTGAGGTGAGGATAGGGTTTGGGATCGCGGCGACGTCGATTCGGTTCGGAGGAGAGAAGGGAAGCGGAATTTAAGGCGTGTGCATGTGACCGGGGGGCTTATAAGGCATAGCGGAGTGGGGTGGGATTTGGTGTGTGAGGAGATGCTGACCCCGAATAGGAGGGGCTGGCCGGGGTGGTCTCCCGCGGGCCGTACGCCACCGTCGGGTGATGAGAAGGGCACTGCGGACAAGGGCCATGGGACCAGTGCTGAAGCTCCGCCGAGGAATTCTTTGGATGAGAATGGGGGGATTATGGCGCCACAAGACGAGCCGGAAACATGGAGGCGCTTCAGGGAGGCCGGATCTCTCGACCAGCAGTCCCTCGAGAAGAAGGACCGGGGGGCTTTGGTCGTCCACGTCACTAAACTCGAAGCCGAGGTCAGTAAGATTTTTTAATTTGTTTTCTTTTTCCTTTTATCGCATGCAAAAACCCTACAACTCGGTGGCAAACCCTAGGACTTGCCAGAAGACGAAACCCTTGTTTTCTTCCACTTTTCTTTCTCTTTTCGGTGGAGTTCACTGAAATTGAACCTGAGACCTTGAATAAGTTGGTTGAAATGAGAGCCTACTTTTGTATGGTTATTTTCGGCGGGGTTCATTGGAATGGAAACCGCAACCCCTGAGCTTTCAGGTGAAAAAGAGAACCAAAACCATTTTTTTTTTCTTTTCCGCCGGTGAAAAAGAAAACCAAAATTTGCGTTTTTTTTTTCGCTTTCTTTTTAGATGGGCTTGACGAGAATAAAAAATCAAACCTGCAGCCTGTGGATTTCGGAATTGGACCTACGATCTTTAAGTTGCTAACGAAGCATTGTAGCGGGGTTACATGCAGGGGGTTACAGGAGCGTAAATGTTCTGCAATGGTCTCCCTGCAAAGAAAATATTACCGCTGCAGGAAAAATTAGAATCTCTTCCTCAAGATGCCAAGCGTCGATTTTCTAGATAGAAAAGTTGAGCGGGCGCTCAAGGGGGGCTGGAGCAAACATGCACCTGCTAGAGATTATGGTCTCGCAGCATGGCGCAGTGCAAATTGTTTCCTCCAAATTTCGTTCATTTCCTGTAATTTGGCACGATCTTGGGACCAGATTTTTGCTAAAAAGTCCCAGAACTTTTTGAGCAGGAAAAATGTTTCAATGCGGAAGACCGGTTCGCTACTAAAAGTCCATAAAATTTGGCAGTGTGTATCCGCTAAGAAATTTTAGGATTCCTGCTGTATGAGACCCCATTTTTTTATTCTTTTCTTTTCTTTTGTTGGGATGAGCTCATGAGAATTGAACCTGTGACCTCTTGCATCGAGCATCACATTCCGAAGTCTTTTCGAGCATCCTCTTTAATAGAAGTTATTTGTTTTCTGTTTTTTCTTTGTTGATATGGATGGATTTCATGAGAATTGAACCTTGTGACCTCTGGACTTCAGAATCTGAATCTGTATTTTCGTGCATCCTATTCTTTGGGAAATGTTTTGTTTTATTTAGTGTTTTTTGATCATGGCGTTGGTTGTGCTATTTTAAAATTCCGTTGGACTGCTAGAATTTTATCACCGTTGGGGAATCCTTGGTGTCTCCAGTGGCTTGCTTGCTATCCTTGCATTTACTGGGTTTGACTTGAAGACCACGGTTCTTTTTCTGACCCATGCTTATTTTTAGGTGTGTCTTTTGTATAAGAGGCCACTTGCATTACCGGTGATGTGACCCGGGTTCAATCCTCACGGCGGATATGTATATGTATAAGAAGTATTTACTCGATAAAAAAAAAATGAAGCTAATTAACATAAATAAGTTGACATAAAGCACTGGAAGCACTTCTGGAGAAGGAACGAGAGTGCTTTTTTTCATTCATTCTCTGTCATGGAAGCTCATTGAATAGTTCATATTCTGCTGTGCTGTTTCATAATACAGGAAAAACACTCTCCAAGGCATTGACTCAACTGCTTTCTTTCTTGGAGTTTTTGTTCACAAGCATATTGAACCCTTACATATAGTTGGAGACAGTTGCATGAATTCCTAACAAACTAAGTCTCATGATGCATAGAAGATGGGAACAGGTAATGTTTGGGAAACATGATGATGAGACCACAAGCCCTCTGGAACTGTGGAAACAAATTTGAAAGCAGCTTATTTAAAACAAAAATAGAAAAATATGGAATTTAAAAAAAATAATGCTTATATTTCCAGTAAACAAATTACATTCCATACATCAAAATCAGACTTTTAACCCTAATTTGCATAATCCATTAGCACAATGTTATCATGCCATGCAAGCACAGAGTTTTGTGAATGACTACAATGGCATTTACTATGAAATTTTTTTCAGCCAGGATCCAAAACTTTGAACAAACACAAACAATTATTAGCAATTTATACATGACATCATCATAGAGGTAGCACAACATGGTGAATTTTTTCCTGCAATTAGAGTGGGTTGTTGTAACCCAAGTAACCAGCGTTCATTTGATGAGGATAAAAATTTAATAAAATTCACCATTAAAAAACCTTTATAAAGTTTGGCAAAGAAAAATAAACGTTAACTTTTTAAATTGATTATAGGGGATTAAAATGGGTCCCACCCGAATTAAATTGTGACCACATAGTGGGAAATGTTTATGTAAGAGTAAAACATAAAGCATGTTTAAAATAGTGGGAAATGTTTATGTAAGAGAAAAACAGATCTTACCTTAAAAACAATATCACCAGTTTAGTTGGTTTAAGGATGCCAATATCCTAGAAGGATCCAGAAATGGTTTTCTATGTTGTCTGTAGGGAATATCTGCATCATCTTTTCTATATGGTGATGTGCCACGAATTCCAAAATGGTGTCTATGCAATACTGTGAGAAATAGTACTTTTGCACTATAAATTTTGTTAGAGCATAATAACTTGCATTCTTCCAAGAAAATTCTGTATGCCCAAGAGCAGAACAATGAATCCGTGAACCATAAGGATTTGGAGGTGTGATGAGTAAGTGGATGCTTCATTCTGGATGGGAGTACTTTGGAAATGAAGTGACTGTCTCTCAACAGACAACAGTGGGCACTCATTATACAGACGTTGGAAAGCAGGCTACAGGCTGACAGAAAGGCCTGTGAACTTTATATCCAAATATGTGCATTTCATAGTCACTTGTCAACTTTTTAAAGAGAATTGAACCATCAAGCAGGCCTCTCTAGCAGTGTCAAGAATACGGATTGTAATCTTGCCAAGATTTGCAACAAGCAATGTAAGCTAGTGACATTGGCCCATACCATCAATTTGTTTTGGCAGTCCTTCTGGAAAAGAAGTCAACAAGACAACAATGATCTGTAAAAAAGGAGAAGCAAGAAACCTGATAGACCATGCTCAACCCTCTGTAGAATCTTTGGTGAACTGTTAAGCGCTGTTAAAATATACCCGAAAATGCAATGGGAGAAAGAAGACACACTATCTTTCTATAAAATTTGAAATTTGTATGTAAATGAATATAAGTGTGTGTTCTAGTCGCACATTCTCATAATTGCTAGATACATAAAGATCTTGGAGCACTTTTAATATAAATATCTATGAGCAAGCTCAAAACCTTTTAAAAGTGGACAATGAAGCAGTACTCTTTCAGAAGTTTCTCTCTATGATCCTCGATAATAGCATGGAGAGGAAAGATGTAATCTGCTTTCTTGTAGTCCTCCTTGAAATCATCTGCTTAAACACATTCCTCTTCACAAGGGTATGGCAGGTGAATCTGATATGTCATTGAACTTATGGATAGATTGAAATTTGAAAAATTTACTTGGAACATAAGTTCAATTATGACATCTCTGTACAGTCAGTCTTAACTATAGGTATCTCTCTGTTTGAGATGCTTCAGAATAAATGTTTATTGAAGCCTTCATCAAGTTTGATGGATACAACAATGAACGAGTGAAGCCTTCATCATGTTTGATGAATACCACTGTTAATGACTTATTGATTCAAAGTGACTGTAGCTATGATTTCAGTTTAGGTAGATTGAATCATATATAGCTGAGATGCATTCAGTTATCTTTTTTCTTACATTAGGCTTATGCAATCTAAGAACAAACAAGTTGTCTTGTGTTTCAAGTCTAACATGATATGAAATAATGCTACTAACTCAACAGGATATTTTCAAAGGTGCAATATTGTGTAGTTTAGGAGGTTTATAAGTGACTTGCTAATTTGATGCTTGGTTTCTTTGTTCTCAGATTAATCAGAGTTGAGTAATCACTCGCAAACTAGTTAGAAAATGTCCTCGACTCATTGCCATATCGAGTCTTGGGCTTTGGTATCTAATTTTCTGTTGTGCATATTCAAAACACCATAGAAAGCTTACATCTTTTTCTTAGATTGGCTGTCAACAGATAATATTTTATTATTCTTTTTGTTACATTTTTATGCTACTTGCTTTTAGCTTAGAAGTGCTGTCACAAGGAGATGTCTTGGACAATTATGTAATTGTAAACCTGCATATTGATAGGATTTTCAGTTTTAGTGACTACTAGGAGTAACTATAAATTCAAGTTCAATATCTGAAAATTTTACTAAATTAAGATTTTGACATTATGCTTTTGAGGTTAATTATGATATGCATATCATCGAATATATAGAATTGTTTTCTTTTATTTATTCTTATGGTAAATTTTGGTTATTCTGCAGTTGTATGACTATCAATATAACATGGGTCTGCTGTTAATCGAGCGGAAGGAATGGACATCTAAGTATGAACATTTGAAACTTGCTCTAGCTGAAGCTGAAGAAAATCTGAAGCGAGAACAAGCTGCTCACTTGGTTGCAATATCTGAAGCCGAAAATCGAGAAGAAAGTTTGAAAAAAGCTCTAGGCGTTGAGAAACAGTGTGTTGCTGATGTAAGAATGCTATTCACTTATGCCTTCTGTGCTCGAATTATGAGTCTTGACCCAGTTTATGTTAACTAACTTATCTATGTTAATGCCTTGATAAGCTTAAAGAGTCGAAAGTTGAAACTAATTTGAACAGGACAACATTGCTTCTAAATTTAGGAGGATATATCTGCTTGGAAAATTGTATATAAAATTTGGTAGGTGGTTATTTTTTGAGGCATGCCTTCAATAACTACACCTTATACTTAAAAAATATTTCCTTATTTTGTAACGTGTTTGTAGCTTTTTTGAATGATGAGGTGCATTTATCGTGATATTTTTTAAGCAATTCAACTTGCTATCAATCTGGATGGCCCATGGGTCATAAAAAGTTAATTATGTCTACCCTATGCCTTATTACTGAGAGGACTACTGTGCATATCCTGGTGTGTTATTTTGGCACTCTAGGATAACAAGATGCATCTTTTGTGGGCTTGTTATGCAGCAATTCATTCTTGCCATAGATTTTGAGATGAAAGACAAAGTGTGTTGTGTATCGTCCAAAAGGTTACTGATTGTATTTTCCTAAACCCATGGACGAAAAAGGTTGTCACCCTAAATACAATACTTTTTTTGTCGTTATTTGTTCTGCACATTTTGCCCTACAAATTACTGTTGGAATTTTAAGTTTTGAGTTGAAAGGCAAAATTTGCTGTTTATCTTCTAAAAGGTTGCTGACTATATCATACTAAGCCCATGGATGCAAAGGTTAGTAGCACTCTATATACAATGCCTTCTTTCATTGTTACTTATTCAGCACATTTTATTCTACAATTTACTATTCACATTTTAATTTTTTTGATGTCAAGAATTGTAAAAGTAAAGTATTTTTTAACATCATGAGGCCATAGGCCATATGGGACTATGTAGTTAGCCAAGTGTTTATCCACCCATACTGAAGTATGGTGTAGAACCCTACCCCTTTTTTGGATTTGAACCTTGGACCTTCTATTTAGAGTTCCAAAGTCTTAACAGTTGGGCCCACTCAAGGTGTAGTCTCTACATTGTGCTATAATATCAAACAATATATTAAATTATTTAATTTTGACTTTTTCTGACATATATAGTATATATTTTTTTTTTGGTATAAGGTAGAGGTGGTTATAAGGTCCACAAACCTTTTACAAAGTCAAAATGGGCTGGTTCTAGCATCAAGCCCGTATAATCAAAATACAAAATGGATCTTTCTAAGACTCACATTAAGCCATACTTAGAGTCCACAGTCCTATACTTGTCGCTTGACTATTCAGGATAAAACAAAAACCAAACAACACCTAGCACTTACTAACACTAGGTTGCTGTATTGTACACTTGTCACCTCCCAGGCCCCAGCAAATGGGATGCCTTTTCTGCCTAATTCCATCTGTCGGATTACTCATCATCAGCCCCTCTGATCTCCTGATGCTCTAACAGGTTTGATCTTAGCTCTTCTCTAGCAGCCAACACCAATAGTTCTTGAGGGAAGTTATCCTTCCAAATTTGCATCTCCCCAACAAAACTGCAATATTTGCCATTAGATCCGCCGTCTGGTTCCCTTCTCTGAAGGTGTGTTGGATTCGGGCATTAACCAAATGAGATTTATGAATCTTTGCTTCTAGGATAAGCTCCAATATGGTCCAGTTGGGGTCTTTATCCTCCTTAATTGCCTTGATTATATTAAGCGAATCCCCTTCAAAGATAACTTCCTTATAACCCTCAAGTCTGGCAATTCTCATTGCCCGCATGCAGGCTCGGGCTTCTGCAAAATGATTTGTTTGAGTTCCCAAAGGCTCTGCAAAGGCAAGGACCACTTTTCCTTCCTCATTTCTCAAAACTCCTCCTGCTCCTGCAGCCCCCGGATTTCCTTTAGCTGCCCCGTCAAAATTAAACTTAACCCACTTTTGTGTGGGGGGTATCCACTTGACACCATCCCGTGGGTTGGTTGTAATGTCTAGGTCTGGAAGTTCCTCTCCCCAGTTCCACAAAATCCTCCTTTCCCTTAGAGACATGGTCTCATTTTTGAAGAAGAAAGTTTTCCAGTTTTCTTTCAAAGCTCTGATTATTTTATTACCACATAACCCGGGATCTTTCTTACGTCCTTTAAATACTCTCTTATTTCTCTCATTCCATATCCCCCATAAAAAATGGGGTAAGCTGAGCTTCAGAGCCAAGTCAAAAGCTTTGCCCGGAAGGGGAAGCCCATCGTATGCGTGAAGTCAGACATGCTATTTGGACAGACCCAATCTATATGAAATTTGGACGGGATCATTTGGAAGACTGTACAAGAAAAATCACAAGTTAGAAATATATGACTTACAGATTCTATTGCTTTCTCACACAAGATACATCGATTGATGAATTGGAAACCTCTCCTTTGCGGATTATCTGTTGTCAGGATCTTATTTTGAACTGCCAACCAAAAGAAGAAAGCTATTTTTGGGGTTAAATTATTTAACCAAATAACGAAGTCGGAGTCCGGCCATTGAATCCTGAGTGGATTAACTTATAGGCGGTTTTTCTGAATAGATCCCACTTGTAGTTTTGCCCCAAATCGCCTTGTCTCTTCCTCCCCCGGGAATGATCGGGAACACCCTTAAAGCATCATTGAGTTTGGTTAGGGCCACCTTCTCTTGCTCGACAGATTATGAACTGTGATTTTCTTCCAAGAAGAAGTTTCCTGTGCTACAGCAATAAAATCCCCTACTTTTCCTCCCATTTCCTTCGAAAGTTTATGTTGGAGGACTTGAAGGTCTAAGTTATCTTTCAGAGGGGCCTCTTCCAACCACGGGTCTTTCCAAAAGTCCACTTGTCTTCCATTACCAATTCTCCATCTGATGCCTTTCCTGACTACCTCCCGACATTCGAGCAAACAATTCCAAAAATAGGATCCTCTAGGAAGATTATCAACTTTCAGGAAGTCCTGATTATTTCTGATATATTTTGCCTTAAGAAGTTTTACCCATCCCAATTGATCATTATTGATAAATCTCCATACCTGTTTGCCAATCAGAGCTTGATTCAATTCTTTCATTCTCTTTAACCCCAGGCCCCCTGATCCTTGCTTGCACACACCTGATTCCATGCTACCAATGAAATTCTCTTTCTCTCCTCTGAACCTGACCACAAGAAGTTGCGTTGAATTAGCTCCAATGTAGCTCGGACCTTTGCAGGCATTCTAAATAGAGACATGCAGTAAATTGGAATGCTCTGTAAAGTAGTTTGAACTAATAAGGCTTTTCTGCCGGAGCTGAGAAGGCTGCCCTTCCACCCTGCTAACTTTTTGGAGATCCTGTCAATGGCTGAGTTCCACAAAGTAGCCTTCATTCTTCCTTCGAACATAGGCATGCCTAGATAAGTTTTTGGTAGAAGCTCCTTTCCACAACCGAAGAGGTTAGCTATTCTTTCCTCCCTCCCACCAGGCGTGTTAAAGAAATAGATGCTACTCTTCTTATAGTTTATGTACTGTCCTGCTTCTGTCTCATACTTGGTTAGAATTCTCTTCAACTTCCTAGCTTGAGGCACCGAGGCTTTGGACACAATGATTGTATCATCCACAAACTGTTGGTGAGACACTGGCCCTGTTGTTGAGGCTGGTTTAAAACCTTCCAATTGACCATCTGCCACCGCCGCTGAAATGTTCCTACCCAATGCTTCCGCTAAAATAATAAACAAGTATGGAGACAAAGGATCTCCTTGTCGCAACCCCCTTTCACTCTTAAAGTAACCGGAGGGTGACCCATTCACCATGAGAGAAAATCTTGTAGTAGAGATACAACTAAAAATCAACTTAATCCACTGAGGACGAGAAACCAAACTTACCCAAAATCTTGGTGAGGAACCGCCATGAGACCCGGTCGTAGGCTTTATTCATATCAAGCTTTAGTAACATACCTGCTTCCTTACTAGTCACCATTGAATGAATAACCTCATGAATTGTGATGATACCATCCAATATTTGTCGCCCTTTCACAAAGCCACCTTGGTTCATATCAATGATGAAAGGAAGGATAACCTTGACCTATTGGCGATTGTTTTTGTGAGAATCTTCATCAGAGTGTTACATAAGCTGATAGGGCGAAATCTGGAAAATTCCATTGCTCCCACTAGTTTAGGGATGAGGACTAAAAAAGTAGCATTAACTCCTTCTGGGATTTCCATGTCCTTTTGAGCCTCAATTATAGCTTCCACTACATCATTGCCTAGGATATCCCAAAACTTCCGGAAGAAAGCTGCAGGGAAGCCATCCGGTCCTGGGGAGCTATTACCATCCATGTCAAAAACGACCTTCTTGATTTCCTCCTTTGTGAAAGGACTAAGTAAGAATCCATTAAGATTATCAGTTACGAGGGGTGGAATGGCTGCCAACGAGAGAGTCCTCTTCTTCAATAGTCGGATTTACATCTTCTAGCAACGATTTAAAGTACTCAACCGCTTCCCTCCTTATGTCTTCCATATCTTTGGTGTTAGACCCATCGGCCATCTTGATCTCCTTAATTTTGTTAGTACTCCTGTGGCGAAGAGTAGAGACATGGAAGAACTTTGTATTTCTGTCACCCTCCTTTAACCAACGCAGTCTGGATTTCTGCCTCCAAAAGGTTTCTTCAAATCCTAGCATCGTGTGGTATTCGGCTAACAGCTCCCTCTCCTGGTTTCTCAGATCCTCTGTAAGCTGCTCTGACTTCAACTTCTCCTGTAGTTCATTGATCTTGTCTTTTAGTTCTGCCTTTTTAACAAAAATATTGCCAAAGGAAGTTTTGTTCCACTCTCTAATGTTAGCCTTCACATTCCTTAGTTTACATGCCACTTGGGCCAGTTTCGAACCATTATACTTTTTGTCCCACCATTGGGCAACCAGATCCTTGAGATCCTGATGTTGGAACCACATAAGTTCGAATCGAAAGGGTCTGATGTATCTTTTCTTAGAGTCCTCCCCTGTTTCCCATAGAATTGGGTTGTGATCAGACCCGATTCTTGGGAGTGCCGTTAATGAAGAGTCCCCAAACCTCTCCAGGCATTCTTGAGAAAGAAGAAACCTATCTAATCTTATCTGAATTTGGTTTTCCTTCAATCTTTTGTTAGACCATGTATAGGAGAATCTACGCAGGTCCACATCCATCAGCTCATGTTGCTCAACAAAATCTCTAAACTCGTAGATATCAGCAGTTATTCTTTGAGAGCCCCCCAATTTATCTACAGGATTAAGGTAGCAATTGAAATCCCCCGCCACAATCCAAGGGTAGTTGGGGACCGTCTCCCTCAATTCAGCTAGGCGACTCCAAAGAACCCTTCTCGGTCCACTGTCTAATCGGAGCATATACATTCGTTAAGATCCACTCTTCCCGCGTGGTTTTATCCACACATAAGAGACAAATAAACCAACTAGACATCAGAATCACTCTACTATCAATCACATTTTTGTTCCACATAACCAGGTAACCCTCCTGCTGTTCCAGGTGGCCTCTTGGCCTACTACTTCAACTTCTCGCCAAGTCCTATTCTTAAAAGGAATAACTCTACTCTCCTCCATTTTAGTTTCTTGCAGTAAAATCATATCCGGTTTGTGTTCTTGTCTAAGAGCATACAAAGCTCTTATTTTTGCAGGATTACTCCCACGAATATTCCATGAAAGAATCTTCATTTATGGGCTTTGGATCCTCGAGCCTTTGCCCCAAAGAGCAATCTTGCTTGAGTGCCATCAGCCACTCCTCGCTCTGCTTCTTTCTGCCTTAAGGCAGCATTGCTAGGTTTCCCTCTTCCCTACCGAACCATATCCCCATACATCCGCTCTAGGTTGAAGTTCCTTAGGATTCACTTGGCTTCTAGTAACCATCTTGGGTAGGTCAGTCTTGGTATTTGGGGTAACAATCTGGCTTTCCAGGTTAACTGGTCTTTTTGACAGTGGAGATGATTCCGTGCTCTTAGCTTCTTGATTAGTAGATTCTTTTTTCCCTGCTTTGGGGTTACACTGATCTTGGTGGTTCACCTCTTCCTCCTGAGTATCCTTGCTGTATTATTAGTTTCCTGCTCCTTCCTCTGATTTTTCTCCTCTAAATCCTTCTCTTGAGTCTCCTCTACCTCGATTCCACTTCTTGGCTGTCCATCCGATCTCCCTTCAAATGATTTAATGCATCAAAAACTGTTCTCCACTGGGATGTTGATCTCCTTGGAATTTCTTCCCATAAATTCCTCTGCAGTACATGGGACCACTTCCACCGAGCCTCCATAGGCCTCCCGTATCACCCAATCAAACTTACTTTCCCCAGGGCGTTGATCTATGGGGTTCTTTCCTTTGTTATTTGGCTCTGAGGCTTGCTGTATCATCTTAGGAGCAGGTTGAGCTTGAGGGTTCCCATCAAAGGGACCAGCTCCCCTGTGAGAGGGTTTTGGGGCATAGGAATTTTTGGGAGGAGGGTTAAAACGTTGCCTCTTGCTTACAATAGGGCGAACAGGGTCTCTGATATTCGGATTTTGAGCTCCACGTCCTTGAGGCCCAGGTTGGGTAGGAATGGAGATCTGCGGGGGAGGGATATTATTCTGGGTTTGAGGATCAGTATTTTGGAGTGGGGGCTGGTTCTTGGAAATGCAGTGGATACCCTGGTGCCCTACCTTCCCACAAACACTACACTTAAAAGACATATTTTCATATTCAAATACCTGAGTATGAAGGCCAAACATAGACGACAAAATAATGGATTTAGGGAGCTCTTTACTCAGGTCCGCCAACACACACATGCGAGCAGACATGAGTCTTGTTTTGCTCAAGGTTGCAGGATCAATAGCTATTAGTTCTCCAATCTCTGTAGCTATCCCAGCCAATATTTGTTCGTTCCAGAAAAGCAGAGGTAATCCTGGCATCTTAACCCAAATAGGAGCCAAATCCAGCACCTGAGTCTGGGGGTTGAAATCGGGGGACCAACGCTTCAGATACAAGCCCCTTTTCCCAAAAAACCAAGGACCTCCTTGGAGAGTCCTTTCCATGTCCTGTTCACATTGAAATGTCACCAAAAGAAAACTCTTGGGTAAAGCCTTAATCATCATACCGGCCCTTGGCTGCCATTTTTGGATGGCCCATCTCCTTATGACTTCCATGTCTGGCCTCACCCCCATAAATTTAGCCACCAAAGATGTTCTGCCCTCCATAGCCACATGCTGAGCTAAGGAATCTGGGACGTGCAACCTACCATTGACAGATTTTAGATTAAAACAAGAGTCGGATAATTTTTGCTTACCGCGAAGAGCATTAAGATATGAAGGTCTCCAGTTGCCAGGTTTCTCTTTGTCTCCTTCTTGGTTCTTCCTTTGATCCTGACGCATAGAGTCCTGGTCCCCCTCAGAGAAATCTTCAACCGCATCCGCCCAACGCCCTTGGACCGGTTCCAAAAGAACTTCCTTGTCCACATCCTCCGCCTGGGGGCCTGCTATCTCGCCAGAGCCCCCACCTGCCGCGTCTGCTGATCTGCCCTCTGAAGTCCCACACCTAGGGTTTGATGCCCCTAGACCTCTCGCTCCTCCTCCTTGCTGCTCCATCCGTCCGATCATGGAAAAAAAAAAACAAGGGAAAAAAAAAATGGACATATATAGTATATATACTCATCATGTGCTAGATTTTTTAACAACATAACATTGTTTTTTGCTCCTTACCATGGCTGAGCCTTGGAGTGATTGAATGCTGTAGGAAAAGGCAAAAACTTGTCTAGAATAGCATCAATAATGTTTTCTAGATCTTACCATTTTAATGTCCCTTATCACAAGAACATAAGAGCTCTATTTGGTGGATGTAAACATTAAATGTCACTGTAGAGCGGTGGAAGTTTAACTTATATAAGATTAATAAAATTAATCAAAGTCTTCCTTACCTCGTCTAACCTCAAATTTCCATCTTAGTCTCTGCTTTGTTCTTCTCCAGTTTTATGTGAATGCTTGTATCGAGGCGACGAGGACTAATATGATAAATTGATTGTATCTTAAAAACAAAAATGATATATTTGGCTTATATAGGAAAGCCATATGGGCCTTAAAGCCTTTAGCATATATGGCAACTCTCTGGAGAAGAAGACGATAATACTTGATACAAAATGAAAATATCACAAGATTTTGCCTTAGTTCAAATTTTTGATATATGAACACTACAGGGGGCCTATTATAGCATGTGCAGTATTTTTGATCAGACAGATGATTGCATCCCGGTCAAAACTAGTGATTATTAACATCTTTAGCGTGCCAAGTGTAAAGTATGCTAGTCCTTTTATAAGTGAGTTTTGAAAAGCAAACAACAGTGCTTACAAGTGTACTCTGCAATATCCTCAATATTTTGAGTTATGGGTTGTAAATTTGAATGCTTTAGTTTCTATAAAACTGAGAACTGTGAGAATGCATTTCTGTTACCTTGATCACTGACTGATTTGAATGTATAAGCTTTAAATTGTAGTCAGTACTTTTTTTAAGATTTTTGAGAAGTGAGTTGTGCTTGTGCCTTGTATTTCAGCTTGAAAGGGCTCTACATGAGATGCGTGCTGAAATTGCTGAAGTAAAGTTTACGGCTGAGAATAAACTGACACAAGCTCGTGAGATGGAGGCAAGTATTGAAGAAAAGTCCCTTGCAGCAGAGTCAAAGTTACATGCAGCTGAAGCGTTGCAAGCAGAAACAAGCCGCAAGCATGCAGAAACAGAAAGAAAAT
Organism: Wollemia nobilis; assembly: GCA_028583015.1. Taxonomy (NCBI): domain Eukaryota; kingdom Viridiplantae; phylum Streptophyta; class Pinopsida; order Araucariales; family Araucariaceae; genus Wollemia; species Wollemia nobilis. The sequence continues at coordinate 12,514,296 of JAQPPZ010002969.1, read as the reverse complement.
TGCAGGAGATTGAAGCCATTGAAAGTGCTCTTCGGAGGGATCGCCAATCCTTCAAGTCTGAGTAAGAGTGGCAGTAATGCTAGTTTCTTCAAAATTGTCTTTGAATTCTTGTATTTTATGGTGAAATATGGTTTTTAAATTTTGATGTAATTCAACAGTTGGTATAGTCTCTGTTTGTTTTTCCACCCATGTCAAGATTTCCCTTGGTGGTTTAAATATCATAGATACCATCCTTTGATAGTTTGTTCGTTATGCTTCCTGTTAATTTTGTACAAGCTGCTTCAGTTCTGTCATGTTATTAGCTTGTGTAGCTATTTTGTACATGTGTAAGATGTGTTTTTCTTTCAAGTTTTCTACGTTGTCGAATTTGGCATCCATTACTGAATTATTATATGGGTGCTGTTCCAGGCGCGATATTCGCGAGGCAGAGCTTTCTCTTGAGAGGCAGAATTTGATTGAATGGGAGAAAAAACTCCAGGAGGGCCAAGAAAGATTGCTTGAAGGGCAGAGATTACTGAATCAAAGGGAGGAGTACATAAATCAGAGAGATGAGGCTCTGAAACAAATTGAGAAGGAGTTGGAGAACGCCAAGAAGCAGATAGAGAGTGACCATGCAACACTGAAAGAGAAAGAGGTTGATGTGAATGTGAGGTTGGCTTCTTTAGCAACGAGAGAAGAGGTATGATTCTTAGGCTTTTAACCAGTTGTGCTTTGCAATGACAAGTTATCAACCTCTCCTGAGTCCTGACTATATAAATAGTTTCTCATCTTTTCCGTTTCCTATGCAGAATGCTGTTAAAAGAGAAATTGTAATTGACAAGAAAGAGCAAGATTTGCTCATGTTACAAGAGAAACTTACCACCAGGGAGAATGTGAGCTTTTTCTCAATGGAATATCTCTGCTATTTTGTTTTTTTTAATAGGAAGAGACTGTCAATTCCAATCATCTTATTCTTTTCTTTTGTTCAAGTTTTATGGTCAATCAATGATAAATTTTTTGCATTGTCTTGGAAGTTCTTGTTTTCTGTTGTCAATGGCCTATTTAGTTTCTATCTGTACCTGCAGGAAGAGATTCAAAAGCTTGTTGATGAGCACAAGGCTACACTTGAAGCAAGGAAGAAGGAGTTTGAAGCTGAACTTGAACAGACAAAAATATCAGTAGAACAGGAGTTGGAACAGAGGCGTAGTGCAGCAGAGTTGATGGAGGCAGAGATCAACCGCAAAGAGGAAAAACTTAATAAGAGGGAGCAACAACTTGAAAAAAAAGCTGAAAAGGTGAAGGAGAAGGAGAAAGAAGTTGATACACGTTCAAAAACTTTGAAGGAAAGAGAAAAAACATTGAAAAATGAGGAAAAAGAAATTGAGGTAGAGAAGAAAAATCTGGAGAGAGAGAGAGAGGAAATAAATACTGAAAAACAAGAGCTTCATACAATGAAGACTGTTGTGGAAGAAGAAAAACAACAAATTGTCAGTGAGCAGGAAAATCTTAAAGTCACTGCGAAAGAGAGAAATGAATTGTTAAGGCTTCAAACTCAATTAAAAGAAGAGATTGAGAATTACAGAGCTCGAAAACAAGAATTAGAAAAAGAAGCAGAAGAGCTAAGATTGGAAAGGGAGAAATTCGAGAAGGAGTGGGAAATTCTTGATGAGAAAAGAGAACAAGCGAGGAGGGAAACAGCACAGGTTGAGGAAGAGAGGAAGAGAATGTCAAAATGGCTTCTAGATGAAGAAGAAAGATTAAAACAAGAGAAATCTGCACTACAGGAACACATCCAAAGTGAGACGGAGACTCTTCGTCTCGAAAAAGAAGCTTTTGAGGCTAGCATGCAGCATGAACGATCTGAGTGGCTTGAGAATATTCGAAGAGAGCAAGCAGATCTTCTTCGAGATATTGAACTTCAGAGAAGTGAATTAGAGAACAGTATAGAGAAGAGGAAAGAGGAGATTGAGAAGCTTTTGCGGGAAAAAGAATCTGGATTTCTAAAAGAGAAAGAGAGAGAAATGCAGCATATTAATGCACAAAGAGAATTAGCATTCAAGGAAATGGAAGAGATGAAAGTGGAAAGGCGCAAGCTTGAGAAGGAAAGGCAAGAGATTAGCACAAGTCGGGAGCATGCAGATAGGCAATGGGCCGAGATAAAGAAAGACATTGAAGAACTCCAACTCCAAAGGGACAAGCTTAAAGAACAGCGAGAATCTTTGCACAAAGAAAGAGAAGACGTTTTGAGATTGTTTGAACACCTTGATAAATTGAAATCAGGGATAAATGTTACAGAAGATGTTTTGAATATGACTATAAATAAAGATGGAAGTCATTCTCCAGTGACTGGGGATGTTCATGGGTTCACCCAGGAGGCACATACACAAAATATTTTTGGCACACCTCCAGTTGTATCTGGAAAGGTTAATCCTGAAATTTCTTCTGGAAGGACATTTGCAAGTGGTTCAGAAAGTTCAAGACGCTTGTCATGGTTGCAGAGGTGTACTTTGAGATTTTTTACCCAGACACCTTCGCCTGAGAAAATGGAAGATTCTTCTGTTCGAAAGGAAGAAACTGATGGATCACCTGCTGTGGCGACTGAAGCTGCTGGTGGTGAAAGTGATAGAGTGGCCGGGGAAATTGTGGTGGGGTTGGAAATTGAACCTGCATTAATGGCTGATGCACAGAATGAAGATGTGACTGTTGCAATGGAAAAAGACAAGAGGCACGAATATGATACGATTAAGTTTGGGCCTCCTGTGAACTTTGACCAATCAATGGCATCCCCTTCCAGAGTGAGTGGGCGCAAGTCAGATGATAAAGCAAAAATGAAAGTTTTCAAAAGAACAAGATCCATGAAAGCTGTTGTAGAGGATGCTAGGGGGATTCTTGAAGTCCCTTCTGATAAGGAGAAGAATGAGTCTGGCAATGGAAAAGAACATGAACAAAATGAAGATGCAGTTCCAGATAATAGGGAGGACAAGGGGGAAAGTGCAGGTGGAGATAAAACTAATTCTGCTCAGGAAATTGATGAAAGCAACAGGGAATCACTGGCTACTGAGAAAGTGAATTCCAAGACTGGAAGGAAAAGGCGACGTGGACATTCATCTAGAGCCACAAGTGAACAGGATGCAGAAGATTCTGAAATTCAGTCAGAGCTGGCTGCTGGAGGACGCAGAAAAAGACGGCAACAAGGCACTGCAAATGGTGGCAGCTCTGCTGTAGGAACTCCTGGAGGAAAGCGCTATAATTTTAGACATTCTACCATGTGAGTTGGCTGAGCATGCTCTGTTAAGCATCTCATTTTTTAAAATTATTCTGTTAAAATTTATTCTCTTATGAATGCCTATTCTTGTTCACATGTGCAGTGCAAGTTCTATTGCCACACAAGCATTATCTATGGAGGTTAAGGACAAGGATGTTCCTCATGATGAGGAAGATAAATCTAAAAATTTGCAGGAAAGTCAATCAGGCGAAGTTGCCAAAGATAGAAAAGAACCTTCCTCGGATAAAACTCCAAAGATGTCTTCTGCTCAAGAGAGTGAAAATGAGGTTCCTACAGTAGAGGCAGAGGATCGTCAAACTTGTGAAAATAATGGCTTGGAAGATGCTGGTGGCAATCTGCAGGAGGTTTCATCTCATGGACTTACAAAGGTATACTTTTTTTAGGCTTAAAACACTTAAAATTTTCAAAAGACGAAGGTATGCACTCTATTATTGCTGTTGTCCACTGTGCAATTTCCTTTTTTTTCCTTGATGGAGTCTGAGAGCATTAATCTCATTCTTGGATGAGATGTTTCAACAGGCCCAGTTGTGGAGTTTTATTTTATTTTTTGTTTTTTAATTTTTTTAATTGGTTGTATGGGGTTGAAATGGTCCCACCCGTAGTACATCATGACCACATAGTGGTATTACAACAGTTTGGCAATTATGCATTTATTACTTGGCAAGATTCGAACTTGCGTCTCCTTGAAAGTTGAGGAAGAATATAACTGTTTGAGTGAATGCCATTTGATTAAATGTGAAGGTTCACCCATGGCATTTGAACCTTGGTCTATGGTGTGAAATTTTTGCTATCGACCTATTGCCCTAAACCCCATGGGCCTAGTTGTGGAATTTTGTATATGATACATCTTCTTGTATTTACTTCTGGGTTATATGCAGTATCTTTAAGAGTATGAATCTTTACCTCTATATGTGATTAATCAACTTATTGCTCTGTGGTTCTGTTATGAAGTTGATATAACATTTGTCTCACCAAACATAGTAATTATTATGAATTCAAAACAGCGTCTAACCTGAAGTTGTGGCATTATTAATTTATTATGCATTCTTTCTAGTCATAAATCTCACAAAAATTGGTTAGAATGCTCTTATTGATGTCTGTGGCAAAAGTAAACTGTTTATTAATTTGTAATGAATTATTGATTGGCTTAAAGATTGAAGACTAGTATACTTATCTAAATAATATGAATGTTATGAAATAATATTATGGCTTACCATGGTTATGATTATCCTATTATGAAATAATGAGTTCGATTACTGTCTGCAACCTTAGAGATGAGCATAAGATAATTACATAATAGCACATTTTGATAAATGGGATCTGCCTGTATGTCCAAATTTGCATTATTTAACAGCATATTTTGATAAATGGGATCTGCCTGTATGTCCAAATTTGCATTATTTAACAGCATATTTTGATAAATGGGATCTACCTGTATGTCCAAATTTGCATTATTTTTATGTGTTTTCAGATTTGTGTTCAAGTTTGTCAATAGTATCTTAAAAAAACAACTCCATCTCATCATTCAATGAACTTATTTTGCATCTTTGTCTGCACTTTTGGCTGTAGGCCATAGGCTATGGCTATGAGCTAACTGCTGGTCACTTGGAGCAGCAAGTAGTCACTCTTTTTTTGCAGGGAGATTAGCCTATGCAAAATGGAAGGACTTGGTTTTACTATGTCCTGCCCCTTCATGGAATAGGGACACATGCTCCACCTTGAGGGTCGTATCAAGTAACATCGAAATTCTATAACATAATTTCTTAGTCCACATTTCTGTTTTTGAGTCTTTTGACTGTCTGCCTGCTTGTGGTCTAGTAGTCGGGGGAGCATTTTGATGCCCCAGGCAGGAGTCCAGACATTGTTGAATTTTGGGTAGTACTAGTAATGACTATTGTTACAAGGACAGGGCAACATGGTCAAGACTGCAGTATGCACATCAGACGTGTTGATGGATATAAGCTTATGGGCTTTTAGGCCTCTAACTGGCATGGGCATTTAGACATCCATGTTTTGGTATGAGCATATTGTGCTAATATTCTCTAGTTGGTGGAGGCATTTTGCATTTTGTGTAAATATTCTTTTGTTGACAAATCTTAAGTTGGCAGTGGCCTTTTGTGTTAAGAGGTTCTTACTATGATACTTGAGAGACTGTATTGTGAAGTTTGTATTTTGTTATGGTAATGTTTGTCCTTTGTTCTAAGATTGTTTGATGTCATTTAAAGCTGTTCCAATTTGAATCATTTGAAGTCTTTTAACAATGTTATATACAGGTAAGATCACATCTCTATATTATTAATTATTAAAATCATGGTCAAAGACCTGTGAAACTCCTCACTCCCCATCACTTTCCCCAAACTCCTTGGGTTAATTTGAGCTAATGATATCATCTTGGCAATGGATTCAATTGATGTAAATGATATTATGATTGCTTTGATAGTATGATTTCTTGGTTTCCTCTATCTGTATGGCTCTTTTGTCCAACACAATTGATATGGACGAATCGATAATTAAAACACATGATGGTTGCTGGGGTCACACTCTCCTTTCTCTCCTTGAGATCATAATAGCAAAAACATTTTGCATGGGTCCATGTCCTGAGTTGACCCTCTTGGTTTTTACATCATGATTGAACATTTCATGTTACGAGAAATCTATTTCTTGAATTTGATTGTTGCTAGCATTCTCCACAAAATTTCTAATGACCTTCCTCAATCGGGTAGCTGTCCCTTTTATATCTAGACTCATTCTAGTTTATTTACAATATAAACTAGTGCAGAGAATCATGACTTTGTGTTGATTTTACTAGTTTTGAATTTTGAGCAAGAGTTGAAACTTATTCAAACTTATTTGTGTATCTTATATCAAAACAATCTCCTTTTTAAAAATATAAGATAGATGTACTAGTTGAGATCAATTTGATTGATTGGTTTTGAAGTTAGAGATAGGATGATTATTTGGATTTTATGATGTGTATGTGCGTCTATGATTAGCCAGATTGTGTGAGAGAGATGGGAGGTCTGGGTGATCTGTCTGGTGCAGTGATCACATTCTTACGAGTGTTTGTTGGACAATGGTATTTCCATAGTAAGAGCTAATTGTAACATGCATCATGATGTTTGTTGACTGTGGATTTCAGGATCCTAGAGGGATTCGTGTTAGTTACATGTAGTATGTATCTGTTGGATGTGGATTCTTTTGATTATATTTTTTTCTACATATTTAGACAGTTCTATATCAGGAGATCTATCAGTATCAATTACGATTCTCCCATAGCAGATCTCTCTTAGACTATTAACTGTACATAATTGGCCTCTATCCATCTTTGACCTTTGATCTCTCTCTCTCTGCTTACAAGTTCTGTTGCTGACACTTGGTGTAACATGGATTGACATGATTCATTTTGCTTCATTTTTTTTTTCTGTTGTCAGTCAATTATGGTGATGCTAAGCTGATTTTTATTCCATTAGTAAACAATAATATCAACCATAATGTTGCTCAACAGTGGTGCAAGTTGGTGAATCTTAAATATAAATGATGAACTTATTTTACTAGCTGTTTTCACCTAACCATGTCAAGTTCAGCAACTTCAGATTGGAACAAGTAGTCAAGTCTAGGAATTTGTTGTAATTCCAGTTATGGAATAATTGGAAGTTGATGGAATACCTTTACAAAAGGAATTGCCGAGTGTTTTTCTTAGCAGATTCCAAATTGTTGCTACTGCTGTTCCATGTTGTAGCATGGATCTTAGAAATCAGAGCAATCTATTTATTCCTATAATGGTGTGGTTGACTTCTCAAGGAGGGAATGTCTTGTCACACAAACAGCTGCTTTCCTTAGTTAGCCACATATTGTTGTAGCTTTCTTTTTGCCAGAATTCTCAAACGACTTTCTGTAGATCTGCATCCATACTTCAAAATTTCAAAAATGTATTATACCTTTCTTTGGTCTGTGTTTGGGAGTCCTAACAACTGCTTTTCTTAGTTTTTAGTCACATGTAGCTGTAGCTTTCTTTTTGCCAGAATTCTCAAACTACTTTCTAGTACATCTGCATTCATTCTTCAAAATTGCAAGCAAGTATTGTATCTTTCTTTGGTCTGTCTTTGGGAGACTATGTACTTGCAGAAGAAAGGGAGGTTCAGCTTGGGTTGCAAACGAGCAGATTGATAATTTTCATATTTTGTTTCTTTAATTTCGGGATAATTGTGTGATAGTCAATGAACTATCATTAATCATTTACACTGTCATAATTAACTATCAAAAACCTAGCCCTAACCATGTATGTTAATCAAGAAAATATCTTATCAAGAAGTTCCTGGCACATGGTGAATGCAGTTTTTAGTTCTTTGGAATGAAGTTTGAAGCACGGAGGGTATGTTCTCTTACTTCTTTTTAAAATATGTTAGCCCCAACTGTATTACACCCTGAATGTATTAACCATGGTGCATAACATGTTGGCAATCATGCATTTATCACTTGGCTACCCTAGTCTTCATCTTGGATGTCAATGTTTTTAACCAGTCGAGCTCTTCTCACCATTTGATAAAATGTTAAAGTTTACACATGGGATTTAAGCCTTGGTCTAGGATGTGAAACTCGTCACACCCAACCAATTGCTTCAAACCCTTTGGGCGGGTACATTCTCTTGCATTGCATGCATATCTTTCAACTATTTTGTGTTATGTAGCTTTAGGTATGTTTGTTTGACTATTGTCAATGCTAATTCTGCACGTGTTCAACAAAGACAGATTTTGTAAGTAGTTCATGATAGATGTTCCACATGTTCTTAAACTGTTGAGAGTTCTTTTGAATTCCATCTCTATGGTGTTGAAGAAATATTGTTTACCTCATTGCCCGTTCATTTAGATGTTCCACATGCTCTGTAATTTTAGGTATTTTTATTTGACCGATGTCTGTGTGAATTTTTCAGGTGCTAATAAAGAGGGCTTTTTTTGTAAGTCAGGATAGATGTTCCACATGTTCTTAAACTGTTGTTCTTCCTAATTCAGTGTCTGTAGTGTCCAAGAAATATTGTTTGCCTCATCGCTGGTTCAGTTAGTGTGGTCTCTTCATCACTTTAATCGAATTGCATTTCAATATTTAAATTCAAGTGCTTGAATGAAAGATAAGCGATTACTATCAACTCTTTCTTGGTCAAGCTGAGATGTAATACACGCCTGGTACATTGCAAGGTAAAAGTGGACTTTAAGGTATGAGCCTAGATAGACAGTGTGTCTCTTAGTGTATGAGGCACCTTCGCTCTTTGAGAATAAGCCCTTTGACCCAGCTGTTGATAATCTGTATCATCTGCTCAATGCAGGGTCCATCCAGTACCTATGTTCCTAGTACATCCTGTAACAGTAATGCATTACAAGGGCAAAATAAAATACATTTTTCTTTGAAGTATCATGTACATTTAACAATGGTTTTCTAGGTTAAAGGCAAATGTCTCTTAGTGGTTTTGAAGGCAAGAGCAACTTTTTTCAAGGAAGAATTATTCCAATTTTATTGAATACAACATGTGCTACAGCGTTGTTTTTTTTATCCTTTGGTCTAAGGCATTATGGAGCAGTGGCAAATGGGATGCATTGTTTCATATGACCTCAATGTGATGGAGAGTTGTGATAAGGTAGCTTATGAGAATATGGTTTGTTGAAATGCCATGGTAATGTGGTCATGATATAATACGGTTGTGCCTGTTTCAATCCCATATAATCAATTAAAAAAAGTTTGTCAGTGTTTGATTTTTAGTCCATTCTTTTCAACTCTTGAAATACACTATTGATTGTCAAAATTCATTGTTTCATTTTAATTTTTAACCCATTGCACGTGAGTAGTAATTCGTTTTCTAGTAGCATGTTTTGTTTAGGACATATAGCCTTCAATTGGTAAAATGATTCTTTAGTTAGTAAAGACTAATTAAATACTATGTGGGGAGTCTGTCTACCAACATGGAATTTCTAAGAAGGGGATTTCTAACACTTTCCCATGACTGTTGTATCCAACAAATGTTACGTCATCTTTATTTGTTATTGTTGAAGCAGTTTCCAATGAACCTTGTTCCATTGTCACGGTTTTTTGTTAAGCACAGCTCATAGTGAAATGTTCAACCTCTTGATTGTAAAATCAAGCATGTATAGAAAATACCTTTTTCTTTTTGATTTTCTTAATTAGGTAATTAAAAGAATTCATTTCCACCTTGTTTCAGCACAGAATTACATGGTTAATTGTCTCATAGTTTTTCAAATTTCACTCAAAATTATCAGGTGTTATGTTCACTTATGATATGTTAATTATACTTTCGTATCAAGGTAATGGTAGTTTTTAAGGTCACAGCCAAGTTAGCATGCATGTATGAGACTACCTTGTGTGAGAAAGGGAATATTTTCACGTAACCTGTGCTTGTATGAGATCCCCTTGAGTGAGTAAAGGGAACTTTTCACTTAACCTATTAAGGTTGAACATTTTGTTGGGTTTTGATCCATATATTTTTTTCCCTGGATTTATTGTACTTTGGTTATCTAGAAATTCATCTTCACCTTTTGCAGTGGTGAATGACTTGGTTAATTGTTTCAACTTCCAATTTTTTCTCATATCTAATGTTCTAAGGTTTTTTGTTCATTTGTGATTTATGTTAATTACACATGAGGTAAAGTGTTCATTTGTGATGTATGTTAATTACACATGAGGTAAAGGTTGTTTTTAAGGTCACAACCAAGCAAGCATGTTTCCTGTGTAAATGAGACCCCGTTCCTTTTTCTGGGTTTGACCTAAGGTACTTATTATTTTGTTTGATGTAATTCTTACTATTTGAATTTCCTCTGTAAATGAGACTCCATTACTTTTTCTGGGTTTTGACCTAAGGCACTTATTATTTTGTTTGATGTAATTTTTACTATTTTAAATCTTATTGTTTGTAGAACCACAATCTTACATTGATTTACTTTTAAGAGATAATTTCCAACAGTTTGTGGGAAATGCTCTGCTATAATTTAATAGGACTTATTTTTGTGTCTCAATCTCTTTGCTTTTAAGCTCTTGTGCATTTTGGGTTTTATTTCAAGTTTCAACAATTAGATAGTACTTATCTGTACCTGCAAAGACAGCAATGGGCTTATAAAAATTTATCTGTAAAGAAAAAAGAGAATGGGAAGATACAAACCTTGGTCCCAGTGTCAATGTAGAGCCCGTTGCTTTTGGCTTTCTTTGTAGATCTCCCAATTTGATCCCTATACACAAAAATCCATTCTATTTTTGGTTTCTTTGATATTATCATCATCTCTCTTTTAGTTGCTTTTATATTGCATGTTTTTGAGGTTAGGCTACTGGTTCTCCATGTAAATCACAAGATATGTATATGGATTTTGTCAAGCTAGCATGCCTTCTGTATGTATGAGACCCTCCTGTGTGAGCAGGGGAAACCTTTTAGGCTAGTCCACTGGCAAAGGTGGTTTATAAGGTCACAGCCAAGCTAACATGCGTTCTGGATGTACAAGATTCGTGTGAGCAAGGGAAACTTTTCACTTTACCTATCAAAAGTATATCTTTTTTTTTGCGTTTCAACCTGTATAGATTATGTCAAAGTCACAACCTTTCTGAATTTTCATACTTCAGTAATCATATGAAGCCCCCTTTATTTCCACCCTTTTGCAATTGTGAATTGCCTGGTTAATTGTTTCAAATAATTTCATGTCTTCTGGGCATATGAAGCCCCCCTTTGTGTGAACAAGCAAAATGTCATTCTACATTATATATATTTTTTGAATGGGTTATATAGGATTGAAACGGGTCACACCCGTATTACATCATTACCACATAGTTGTATTACAACAAGATTGGAAATTATGTATATATCACGTGGCAAGATTCGAACCTTGTTCTCTTCCTTGAAAGTCAAGGAATCTAACCGGTTGAGCTAATGCCATTTGATGGCAGTCTACCTTGTATTATTAGTTCAATATTGTACCTTTTTTGATAATTTATGTAACAGAACATTGCAATTTATTTTCCTAAGGTAATCCGTACTATTTAAAGCTTTTGTTTATGGAACAGCTCTTTCACACTTCTTTACTTTAAAAGACGAGTTCCAACAGTTTATGAGATTCATTATAATTCAGTATTACTGTTTTTTTTTTTTTGGAGTAAAGCTTCTTGACTTAATTTCATTGTCACATTATTCTTGTGCATTTTGAGATTTATTTTGAGTTTCAGTAATCGTATAGCATTTACCTGTACATGAAAATGTCCAGCAATGAGCTTATGAAAGTTAAAACTTGATTGTGATGTTCAGCTTTGTTGTTTGTCTATAGTGGGTTCTTTGATATTATAAATATTTTGGTTGCTTTAATATTTTATCTTTTTGAGAGGCTATTCCACTGCTTCTCCCTTATATGGACTTTGCACTCACATGCCAGTATAAGATATATTTTTGTGAAGTTGTAATTTGAAGAGGCTAGTCGAATTAAGTTGCTATATAATGTTTTATTCTTAACTACCATAAAAGGGTTGAGACAACGTCTTCTTCTTTTACTGCATCTAGTGTGGGATAGTACGTGGAACTAAGGGTATTGATATTTTTGGTGTTGTGTTACTTCCCTTCTGTATTTGTATGCATAGGATATTACGTGGAACTAAGGGTATTGATTTTTTGGTGTTGTGTTACTTCCCTTCTGTATTCGTATGCATGCATCTTCCCTGATAAAAGATGCACCAGGTACGTTCTTGTACCGCAGTTTTATCTGTGTACCCATATGCTATAGTTGTCTTGAATTTTATAACATGCATAATATGAGCTCATGCCATCCCTTACACACTTGAGTTTTAGGGTGAACGGCATCTCCTCATGCTCTTGATCCAAGTAAACTTGACTATTGATTATCATAATTCCTACTGGGGGAGCAAATATAGGCAAAAAATATTGCCTACATTTTTTGGGACACAATTAGGATTCTGTTCATTGTATATTATGACATCAAAGTTTTTATACAGGTATTATACTTGTTCAAAATTTGATCACTAAATTTGATTGCTGCCTAGGCTCCTTGCATTGGAAAATCTTCAAACACATTTAGAAGCAGTTGTATACTTCAATAATTTATACCCTGCAGCTCCTATTATTATGCTTAAACTGCAGGAATTGAATCAAATCGGTATTTAGCTTCTTTATAGCTTTGTTACTTGTGAAAACTTTATTAATGTTCAACGAATGTGTTTTCTCAGTCTGAAACAGGAGATCTCTATGCTCAAAGTGAAGAAGATGAAGCTGGCAATGCAGAGGATGCTCAAGATGTAGAGGAGATAGACGTTGAAGAAATTGAAGAATTTGATGAAGATGGAAATGACGACGAAGAGGATAATAATCCTCCCTCTCTCAGAAAGAAACTTTGGAAATTTCTCACAACATGATATTTCTGCAGAATCATCTGCTAGGCAGATTGGAGTTTCTGTAACACTTGATAAGAATTTAGTAAAAGGTCAGCACCACCTTTGTTGTTCAGTCTTCTTCAGAGTATGTATTGTTGAATCATTCTGTAATCTACAACACCCAATTTGGATAGCACATGCCTGTCCAAGTTTTCTCATTTCGTTTCTGAAACTAATTTCCATCATGTTAGCATGTTGTATTCTGTCTGTACTAATTAAGATTTGCAACTAACTCTGACACATTTTTTGAAACTATTCTAGTGCACGAGAACACTGGAACTGTTTGCCTTCTTAATCTAGATCACCAGGAGTTTGTAATCATTGATGTTCAATATTTTTGATTTGTTTTTTTTAACTAAGTAAATGAGCTACCACTATGCAACGAGTTCGATGTTAAAATTTGGGTTAACAGTTAGGGAGTGACCTGTAGGTTTTTCTTCCTCTAGTTATTGTTGTTGGAATGTTATTAATTGCGGTTCCATACATTTGTGGGAAGGCAAAGGATGAGAACCATCGGCAGTGTTTGCTGCATCTGGGGTTTTTTTTGCTGTAACATACAATTGACTCAAAAATGATAACCTAATAATTAACTCAAAAATGATGAGCTACAGATTTTTATTATTTTTATGAGTCTGACGGGTTCTTAGGGTTTTTGAGAATTATAAAATGTGATATCGAACAGGTTTTTTAATAAATATCTTGGCATATACTATGCATTTGCTATAATCTTAGATTTGATTCTGACATTTTGGGTTTTTTTTAATTTTTTTTGAGAACTGTCTTAAAATTGTGGAAGTACAAGATTTTGTTTGCACATCAAGTAATATTTGGCTTATACAGGACATGATCAAGCATTCTATACCACTAATCTCCTTGAAGGAAATTGGAGATCAGTGATTACGGTTTCGTTTTCAGACATTTATTGGAAACGAGTGTGTATACATGATGCAACAATTTTTTTGTGATTGGGTAGAAATTGTTGAATGTCATGGATCAAATGTTGTTTGTGGGTTCTATACCGAATTTCTCATGAAGCTTAAAGCAGCTTAAAGTAAATACTCGACGATTTACTTTTTCATTTGACATAATTATTAAACCAACCATTTTGTTCTTCTGGATAGGCACTAATTTGTGGGGGTTTGGCATTATTAGCTGGGAGGTCACTGCTTATTTCGTTATGCATTTCTTAATAATATTTGGTATGGATTATGAGTCCTATGATTAAAGGTGTTGAGAATGTTATATAAACAATTTTGTGCAGAGTAATGGTTTATGATTTCGTAAGAAGCGAGTCTTTATTTAATTAATTAAATTGCGTATAAGACAATATAAAAATTGAAAATCTATGCCTATTCAGTATAATTATTGTGATCTGGTTTCAAAGTTTCTGAGAATGGCATAAGAAGTGTGCTGTAAAAGTTATTAAAGTCAAAACAGGAATCATATGCGTTAAGGCGAAAGTAGATTGAATGATCAAATAAGTAGTTCAATATTTTTTTCCCAATATTTCCTTTAATAATTTTTCTCTAAATTGATTATATGGAATCATAACAGATCCCAGTGGCGATGTCGTGTCATGTTTGGTAAGATTTGAACCGATTGGAGAATAATTGGAAAAGCTCTCCATCTAATAAAATACTGCTATGATGGTTAAAAACTCTATTTTTACTCTGATCATTTTTAGGTTTGAAGAATTTAATAACTTCCAAGTAAAACTCAGATCAGGGTGAAATTTAAAATGAATGGTATTATTGATTTTGAGTACTTAAAAGTGGTTAAATGGATGTCAAAGTAAGAGGATTGTTGGGAACTATTGTTGGTAATCAAAATATTAAGGAAATGTGTTTAAAAATAGAGATAATGGGTGAGTTTCAATTTATTGATAAATTGATTCTTCAAATTATCTAAAAATAGATCAAAAGTGCATATCAATAGAATTGAATGTGGCAATAACAGTGGTGTCAAATTGGGGTTGAAATGGTCCTAGTATTTGACAACTAGTATATAAATCTCAACCTTTATGGTCTGAGTTTTTAACCAATTGAGTTTATGCTATTTAATTTATCAATATGCGAATTATAGTGAGTCTTATAATATTATTTTTGACATTGATCATTTATTTAAAAAACATTTTCTTTGTGCATGTGCTAGTATGAAGACCAAGGATATAGCAACAAGCTTTTAATTGGGTGAAGACTTATAGCTAACAACTTAATAATAATAGTGGTGTAAAATTGATGACAATGGAACTTCAATTAGATTTTAATTGGGTGAAGACTTATAAGCTAACAATTTAATAATAATAGTTATGTAAAGTTGATGACAATGGAACTTCAAGTAGATTTTGCTGACTGCTTTTTATGTTTGGTTTTAATTGTGCTATGATGTAAACATGAAATGCATTGTATGAATGTTACTCTTTCAAGCCCCATAATTCTCTTGTGAGACTGAAAAATTGTAGATGTAAAAAGCTTATATGGATATTAATGCAAAGTATTACATAACGAGATGTAATTATTGTGTTATAATAGTGTCTTCTCTATATCAAATTTGCTAGTTTTCTAGCATGTAAACCATATGAATTATATAAATAATTAAAATACAATGATGAGATAGAACTATGCAAATAGTATAAGATAATGGTTAGTGCAAATAACTCTTGAAATAATGAGAAAGACCTTGAAACACTTGAACAATGATGGAACCCGGTCCAGGTCTTGTCCACTGAATGGTGGAACCTACATCACCTATATCGTAGGTATTGTCCACCTATAGTGGAACCTATAGAGCTTTGGCTCATGGCTCTAAGTGTACCTCCGGATTAATACCTCTGGGACTCTCTAGATCTGCCTCTCGGTCTGTCATTGGATCTTCCACTGGGTCTACCATAGGATTTACCTTTCTTATAGAAGCCATACAACATTTCTTTCATCTTGGTTGAGCTGCTATGGCACATGGCTCTAGATGCTCTTGTTTAGGTAGATACCTTTAAGTCTGTCACCTTTGGGTCTAAGCAAAATAAGTACTTAAGCAAAAGTGGGTCATCTCTCACTTTACTTTAACAACAATGAATGTCCTTATTGTAATCTTGTCATCCTACCGGATTGCTTGGGTAACCAGTTGCTGCAACCGCCATGTGTACTAGAGTAGATCACTACATATGAGGTTCACTCTGTTACAATATGAGTTTGCAAAAGTTTTGGTAAGGTAGCTAAGGTGTCAGTCGTTGTCGAAGATGCACCCTTATAAGTCTTCCTTCTTTTTTAGCAAAATATTCTATGCAACTTATGAAGCTTATGAAGCTTTTTTAAGGCTTTTACAAAGATTGCTTCCCATGCAAATTTAAAGAATTTCACCAAAAAATTCCCCCTTTATTACAAGTACTTCAAACAAAAAAAGTTTGCTATTTATGAAGCCTAAAAAGAGGTACAATATCCCTTTTATTGCAAGTGCTTCAAACAAAAACATTTGCTATTTATGAAGCCTAAAAAGAGGTTTGTAATGGTGCTTCCTAGGTTTACAAATTTGTTTCCCTTAGGTAATTTTTGAAGTCTTCCCCTTGAGTGCAAAAGATCTTTGTACATAACTTTGCCTCCTAGGCAATTTATCAAAAAAGTTCACCAAACAATCCTTCCTTATTGCAAGTACTTCAAGTATGGTTGCTATTATGAAGCCTAAAAGAAAAGGTATAATTTTGATGAATTCTGCTTTTCTGAATGCCTTTACAAGTTTTATCTCCCTCGTATCAAAATTGATTTTGAATGAAGAAATGAATTATCCCCCCTTACTGCAAACAATTGCTAGTTCCAAGGTTCCTTTATTTCACAAAAACTTGTTCTTTCTTTCGATATACCCTAAAAGAGTACCGAAAGAGAATTCACTCTAATTGATATTTAATGGCACCTGCCTAAAAACCCTTTTGAAAAATGATGATTAGTTTGAGGAGTTTAAGCCAAACAAGAAGAGTGAATTTGGGTTTTTATGGAGTAAATATAAAAAAATTGGCTTTACCTGTGCAATAAATTACACAAGTGGGTGTAAAATTTGGGGTTTTGAGTGCTCTTGATTTTGATGACTTATAATTGCAGAAAACAAGAAATTAAATGCAATAATCAATCAAAGAGTGCCCACAAATTTTTAACACTTAGGTGTCGGATTCTATAGAAAATGCACATAATTTTAACAATGTCAATTTAACAAAAGGTGTCGAATGCTATCGAAAATGCACCTTATTACAGTAATTTTTGCAACAAAATTTTGATGTGTTGTGCAAAAATTTTGATATTCAATTTCTTCCCTTGTCTTATAATTTTGCAAAGAATGTGACAAAAACAATTGCCTTTTTTTTTGTGTTGCAAAATAAACAAGTTTTAATGTTTCAACCCTTTGATTTTCACAATTTTCCCCTTGTGTTACAATTTTGCAAAAGAATAATCCAAATCTTGGCTTGTCCCCCCTTTTGTTTGCAAAATAAATAAGGTTGTGAAGATTTTAGATCTTCAATGTGATGAGATCCTTCTCCAATTTGCAAAAATATGAATGTGCAATATTTTGTGTTATATCCCAAGGTTTGAGAAAACAAAATGCACAATTTGCTTTTGATTTTGCAAAAAGAAGTTTTGATTTTCAAGTGCCCCCTCCTTGTGTTACAAATTTGCAATTTCTTGTCTCCCCTTTGCTCTGCAAATTTAACAAGGTAGCACACCTTTCAAGCCAAGTCGACACACAACAAGCTTTTGAAAGGTTATCCAGAACCAGTCGACATGCGACTTGGTTTTAGTGGACCCAAGGTCTATTTGAGTAAAAAAAACTCTTATTCTCAAAAATTTTGAGAAAGTTTTAATATCTCCCTTAAGGTGCAAATTAAGATGTGTTATTTTTTGTGTTATATATCAAAAGTTGAGAAAACAAAAGCACTGTTTCACTTTGGATTTGCAAAAATTTTGGTCCACTTGTGGTTTTGTTTGCAAAAGTAATGAATTTTAATTAATCAATTTCAAGAATAATAAAATTTTTGCTTAAAAAATAATTATTAAAACAATTTAATAAGCAAAATATTAAATTATTATTAAAAAAATAAAATAAAAATACTTGCAAAAACATAAAATTTTACCTTGCTTTGTTTGGTTTAGCAAAAACGTATTAGGCGTGTTGCGCGGGGTTTGAACCCCTGACCTGGCGCAACTTAGCACCTTCGCGACGGGCTCCACCAGCCCAACTATCGCGCTGGATGGGAACAAAGGGGAGCTTCGTCCATTTTGTTTTCGTCTGCCTTAGATAGGCAAAAATAAATAAAACCTGGGACTTTTAGTCCGACACGCACGCTGCTGCAGCTTGTGTGTTGTTTAAAAGAACAAACGTTGACCTTAGTATTTGATTGCCTTTGGGCAGTCGAGAAGGCTATGAAGGAGAATTTTGTTGTCCGTGCCAACGAACCGAAGAACACCCCGTCAAATGCAACAAGTTGCCACGTGTCCACCTCGTGAATCGAGTCATCGTTAGTAGGATTCTACCACATGGGATCGCCACATCACCTACCAACTGTTTGCCACCTCAGCCCCATAGTTGGTCCACCACGTTAGCATGGTAATTCTGCCACATGGTCTTCTAGGTGAGCAATTAGGAGATCGCCACATGGTTTTCCAAGTGTTTGCTCAATCAACATTGGAAAGTGTGCCTAGTCTGCCACGTCAAAAAAATAGGTCACCACCGTGTTTGCTCTATTCACTCGCCACATTGCCAAGTGACCTGCCAAGTCAACCAGATTATCATGTCAACAGGTGGTCAATGCCAGCGGTTTCGAGATGTGTGTCGATCCAGGTGACGTTAGATGATGTCAATCGTCAAAGGTGGGTGTCAGATTGGGATCAACACGTTAGCAGGTGGTCAACGGGGTTGTCAGAGTTCCAACCATCATATTCCTCAATTTTTTGCACCTGTGGAGTCCTGCGCCAGCTGATCGTGTAGCCAGATGCCATCAAAAGTTCTTCGTGCTCGAGATTTACGAGGGATCGATTGGAGTTCCACGCTAACAGGTGTAGGTGACCTATTAGAGCTGCAGGCGGTCTGTCATATCGATCGAAGTTCCACGCTGACAAGTGCAGGCGACTTGTCAGATTTGTTAGAGTTCCATGCTAACAAGTGATGTTTGATCCAAAGCGCACGAATTCGATGGTCCCGCAATGTCCGATTGGTGGTCGGTATTTTCGTGCATGTTGGCTGGTTCCAAATTTTGCATAAAATGTAAAATTCCAACCAACGAAATTTCATACCAAATGTCGAGTAATACCACACGATTAATGTTGGGAAACGTGATGTGCTGCTCAGGATCCTCCTCGGGATCCGCTTCGAGTAGGCAAGTCCAGGGGTCCCGTCTCAATATTTGTACCCCCTTCGTTCAGCTCTGCCTTTGTCCCAGCTCCATAGGTGCCACTTCACCAAGAGCTTCACCAAGGGCTCTGATACCAATGAAGGATTATGAACCTTAACAAAATATATTGATAATGCAAAGTTTAAATACAATGTGCATAGGCTTAGAATAGCCTTAGGATATTATGGAAATAATATCCTTGATTGACGCTAACAGTCATGTAATGGTGCTAACCTACTAACGTAATCAAAATGACTACAATGACTAACCATAAGATATTCCACAGTGAATATCTTCTTGGTTATAAAGTAAATGTAATAATCTAAATCTACCATGAGGTAAATAGAATCTACCTAGGAGAATCTACTAATTACCAAATGAGGTAATAATTATAGTTACTGTAGCATAGTAACTCTAACAATACTTCCATAGTTATTGGCTTCAAAAATGCTCTTCTTTCCTTGCTAGTTTTGATGAAGTATATAATTTATGTAGTTCCTTCATATTCCAAATTTGAGAGTAAGTCATGTTTGTTTATCAGAGAATGTTCTTAAAGGTGTAAAGATGCTCTCTTTGAGAGTAAATGGTGTTTCTTTGTCTTGAGTGTTCTTGAAGGTGTAAAGATGCTTTGGGGTGATGTGACTTGCTTCCCTTTGCTTATATATCTCTCAACATTGTTCTTTTTAAGTTTTGGATACTTTACACTTGCTACTTCATAGCTTGCCAAGTCATTAGTTTTGGGTTGACATTTTATAGGCATGTATGAACCTTAAGTAGAAGTTTTGGCTTGTTTTGAGCTTATATAAGAGATACGATGATTATATAACAAATTTCCTTTTGCCATTTTGAGGATAAAATGGATGTATTTTGGTATTTGAATTATATGAAGGCTAACAATGATGTCACAAGAGGTCATCTAGGAGCTATGTGTGCAAAATAAAAGGGTAAGGTTAGAAATACTTAGACTCACTTACAATATGTCAAACTTTGACTTAAGTAATTCATGTTTGCTACTATATATAATTAAGTTAAAATCAAAACAATGTCTAAGTTTATAACAACTAATGTCTTAATGATCCTCTATAGTTTTGTTTGTTTTATTCACACCTATTTCTAGAAACAAACAAAAGCAATCCATCGACTCAAATGTTATACAAAAGGCATAAAAAAACACTTTGATACAATGGATGGAGTGGATATTTATACCAATACCAAAACCTCAAATACAAAAATAAGTTTAACCTAAGTCGACATAACAACGAGGCTTAAGGTTAATTGCAAGTTATAAGATGGGTTTAACCATAACAAGGTTAACCACGACCCATAGGGATTACATAATAAAATAATATAATAAATTAAATACATTTGTATAATGATTGCTCATAGGCCTATACAAGATTGCATCATACAATGTCGACCTTGGCCGTAAGTCATATTTCAATTCTAACACCCCCTCATAATTTGAATTGAGGTGCCAAGGAGATAAGACATTAGTAACAATAATTGCCATAATGGATGCTCTAATGGGCCTTTGCACTTGAGGAAGACTCACATGGATCTCCCTCATCTGGAAATTTGTTGTTGTAAAAATACCTTTGCACAAGAATCTCCTTAGGTTGGACCATAGCCATCACTACCATGATCAAATACTCCCACATATATTCAAAGAACACTTCCGCTAAGACTCCACATGATGAAGAGAAGTCAAGAGTGCTCCCTCTAAAGAAAAACTACTTCAATCTTCTATAACCACATAAGGTAAGACTTAAAAGCATAGCTTTCCCTTTTTGAGCATACATCACCTTGTTTGGAAACTTCAACTAGCCCTTACGCCACTTTATATCCAATCACCAAAAGAGGCTTTGCATGGACTTGTTTATGAGAAGAACCATTACAAAATTTCAAGGGTATATGGACAAAGAATAAAAGAAAGAAGATATAATGAAATTTTAGATTTTAATTAATAAGTTGAATCAATAGCCCAAAGGAGGAAGATAGATTAATTAAATTATATTATGAATCCTTTTCTCACATGCCTCCAAAAGACTCAAAAACTGCTACAACTAGCACAAATCTAAATGTATCTCCTATAAAACCAAATATTATGATTGCATAGCATATTGCAAATTTACCTTTTGAAATTGGGCAATAAGCTTTGAATACAATCATAGAGTGAGACATCCCTCCACTTGTAGTAATTCGTTGAACAAATACCACCAATGAAAAGAGCTTTAAAATTGTGAGATTTGAAAAAAGATCTCAAAATGCTTTTGTAGACGATCTTTGGAAGTTTGCCCTCCAAAATTGCTCTAGAGTGATGTTTTTCAAAATCATCATTAAAAAAAATCCTTCTAATTTTTTTCAAGGAAAAATAAGAAACTAATTATTTCTTTTGCTCCTTATATCAAAAGGTAGAACACCCTTATGTCATGCCCCTCTAGCTTGAATGTTGTCATCATTGCTTGGGTCAAAAGGTGTGTCCTCTTTATGAAGAAGGGCATCATGATCCATAATATTAAAGACATCCAACCATTTAAATGGACATGGTATGCAAGATTTGAATTGAGGTAAATGAATACGCATCCTTTTCCTTCTTCCAAGCAAGGTACCAAAGCTCCCAAGTGGGATGAAAGCATCACTCTCTCCTTTGAAATGACACTATGTCATCTATATGAGGAAACAATGTTTGGCTCTCTGTGAAGAAGTCAAGATATTTTGAAGTCAAAGCGACAATATTTCTTCTGCTATAAATGGTTTGGATCTACGCAAAATAGGTACAAAATATTCCAATAATAATGAAACATAACTTGGAGTAGGCATAAATTCTCCATGAAATCAAAATAATTGGAGAAAGAAAAATAGATCTTCCCTTTGCTTCTTTTACCAAAGGTGCTTATGAAGCTCTGAGAAGTAATTGTCCTAGGAGTTTGAAGAAAGATCGGAGGATCTGAACAAAATTTTTGTGTGACCAAGTTATGAAGCTCCATACCTACTTTGATACCATGTTAACATTCACCTATTTTTAAAAACAAATAGAAGTAACCTTTCACTCAAATCTTATACATAAAGAATATAAAAGAATGAAAGATACAAGTATAAAAGTATTATTTTATTCGTAGATAAGAATCACAACACTCTGATACAATGGATGGAACGGTTGGGGATATTTATACCAATACCAAAACTACAAATACATAAATAACTTTAACATAAGTTGGCATAACAAAAGGGATTAAGGTTAATTATAAGTTATAAAGTGGGTTTAACCTTAACAAGGCTAACTATGGCCCATAGGGCTTACATTATAAAATAATACAATAAATTAAATACATTTGCACAATAATTACCTCTAGACATACAAGATTGCATCATACAATGTTGGCCTTGGAAACAAGTTAGATTATACTTTTAACATTGTTAAGTTGATTGATGACCTAATGTTCGACGTGTGCACCGTAAGTAAATTCATATGTTAAGAAGAGTCAAAAGTGAGTCACAATTATATGAGAGAGAAATATGAATTTAAAATTTAAAACATGTAAAGAGGAAATTTAAATCGTTTGTAAATTCATTTGCATAAGAGGATTTTCAAAAGTTGAAGCTTTTGAGGTTAATTGCTTACTAATCATGTCTCTACAAATAACACTAAGAGAACAATCAAATGATGTGACTTAGTAACCCACTTTGAATTAAGGAATATATAGTCAATTTTCTTAAATCTCAAAAGCTAGGCCATAAATGTAGTTTTCATTGCAAGATTTTATTTTAATATTGGACTATGACTAGTCGGTATAATAATTACAATGAGTTTGTATTAAATTATAAATTTTAATTATAAAATATATATTTAATGTTTCAAACTTGTGCACCTCAAATTGTCATATTTTTAGATCAAGAGTATTGATTTACTATTAAAAACCATTAGACTTTTATGCTATGTTCCATAGGGACTACTAGAAGTTTGGGTCATCTCGAAGATGTGCCTTACCATCCCAAAAATAAGTCCTTTCATTTTTACCCTAGAATTTCATGGAACATAGAATTTATGTAAAATCATTGGTTGTAATATTAACTTTTGCTTTAAAATGGTGGTTTTAACCATCATCCATGATAAAATAATGAATTTGATTATTAAGGAACTATTTTCAAGTTTTAGTGTAAAATTTTGATTTTTCATGACTTATCTTAGTGCTTGGTCATTTGTTCTATAATTTAGGAACGTAGATGAAGAAAGTATAGGATTCCTACATCACTTAATGGCCTCTTACAAATATTGGGCCTTGATCTTATCACAAGGTTATGACACATCATGGTGCTAAAGGGGACACTTATATGCTCCTTGATGTAGTCAAATCCAAATTTTAATATGTTTTAGCTCTTTTACATGGATTGGAAATGGATCATTTATTATATTGTATATGAGTTCTTTGGTGTCTATATTTATTTATTTATGGATTTGGTTAATGTGAGAAACCAATATGAGCGAAGCTCAGGGCTGGGCATCCCCATCCCACCATGACCTCTCATTAGAGAGAGTTGAGCTTATCAATAAGGAATTTAATATACAACCACACACACGTCGTGGTTTATTGCAAAAAAACATATTATGTTATGGCTTATGATACATGCATGAGAGTGATCATTGTTTCTCTTATATTTAGTGATAAATGAGGTGGATGAGATTGTTATTTATAGGAGTCAATGATAGGGGTGGAGATTAGTGTTATAGGGGATATTTGATTCTTTAGATCATACAAGTTTTGATAAGGGTGATGTAGTCTACTTTGGGCAAGAGTGGTGACATATTTTTTATTAAGTTGGAATTCTAGCCTTCGGTAAATGGGGACTTAGTATGTGGCCTTTAATTGGTAGGAGGAACCTTCAACCATTCATACCATATTGTGTACTAATTCTAATGATGTGATGTGAGGATACTTCATCACTTTGGTGTGGTGGTAACATTGATCTATGAGAATATTACTACACATTGGTCATTTAGAACAATGAGGATTGATATAAATGAAACCTAGGATTGTTATTACATGTTCCTTAATCATAACATGGATAATCCCATTCTAAGAGATTCAACACCATGAACAAGTGAAAGCATAGCACAACCATACTCTGAAATCGAGGATCAATCACCTAATAGGGTTGCAAAGATTATCATGGCCCTTGTGGTGAAGGCAATGTAAGATTACCCAAGAGCAATGGATCCATGTCTAGTTTATCCTATGAGGAAACAACCCTACTCATCTTCCATACCTTGCCCTTGTCTATAGGCTTAGGTCTTGATAATATAATGCCTAGGTAAGGAGGCATTAGTTTCACGTCATAACAATAGGGGTTCCTATTGTTAAGCTTATCATTAGTGAGAAGGCTAAGTAATAACATGCTTAGTAGCAACAATGGACAAGTTGTAATAATGAATTCTAACACAAAAAGACAAACCTAGTCGCTAAAGCAAAAAATATGCAACATAGTACAAATTTAAAAATTAGAACAATTATTGTAGTAAATAGATTTTCTATTGAAAAATAAAAGTACAACTACATCATTAAAGATATTTCCCATATTTTTTCACAAGATCTAGTACTATAACCTATAGAATAAAATTGATTTCAAATAGTAACTACATTGACAAGACAAAAAAACAATCATATTCCTATAATGATATGAATGCTATGCACAAAAATCGCTTTCAAAGATAGAAATGAATTTAAAAATAATAAAACGAGTTATCTAAGATTCGGAGAGTTAAGCCAAAAAACTAGTATGATTCATAATATTAAATATTGGACTATTTATGAGGATTTGGTGAAGCACCTAGACCTCCAATGATGGATGGTGTAGAAGCATATTGGAAGAGTTGATACAAGATAACTAATTTTGGTCTCATAAAGAGAAATAAAACAAAGTATTTATAGAAGCAACAATAGCAACAATTTAGGATTCAAAATGAGAGCTGAGAAGTACAATCATAATAGGATATATATTAAGACTCAGAGATATGAGATATCATCTCTTGTGAATGGCAACTAGACTGATGTTTTATGGAATGCAAATGATAAATCCTACATTAAGACCAACAATGCAAAACATACCCATAAAAGAAGTTTTTGTGACTATTGATCTTGGCAATGCACCCACTCAATAATCTGCACCTAGACCATGTATTACTTTGATAGTGTGTCATGAAGAGCCCTAAGTTGAATCACAATATAGATTCACCACTTTAAGTGACATTTTATATTCATTATTTTGTTGAAAAAATTGCTTTGTGATCAACACATGCAAATTTTACACTTTTTTTTTTTATGAAATTAACCTATGGTTTAGGATTTAGTGATGAGATGTTACCTAAAAAAAATGTGGAGTGATAAGATCAATATAAGGGATGAAACATGAAGTGGAAGAAAGACCCAAAAAGGGCTATGCATAGGGATTTTAATCTTTATTTGTCTATAGTTTGTTCAAGCCTTGTTATAAACTATTTGACTACATGCGATTGAAATGGGCCCGACCCATACTACATCATGATCAAGTTACCCTGGTATGACAACCTCCTAGCAATTATGCATAAACTTTGTTCTCCACCTTGAAAGTCAACGTATTTAACCAATTAAGGTCCTGTCATTTGATTGTTAAAATATTTATATGCTCATTCACAATAAGAATATTGTAGAAAGAATCTTTTTCCTATTGGTCTAGAATTTATAATTTTGAGTTAAGGAAGATCAAGAAAGAATGCAATTCATAAATAACAAAATATAACAAATTAGAACATGAAAACATAAGCAAAATAACATAATAATTTTATTTCTTTGAAAATAAAGTACAATGCAAACAATCTTTAAAAAGAGATGTGAGAATATAACGTTGTATATATTACTCATGCTTTTTATAGTCAAGGGTGCATCTTCCTTTATACAATATTTTTGGTGTGTTAGAAATCCACCATATTGAATATGGAAGGTTATCTACATATAAATGTGGTTGTTCACCTTCCATTAGTTACAAAGCATGTATTAAATGAAAACTACATACATATGGTTTGACATTTTATCTTCTATCTTCTATTGATGTGTCAACATGGCTAGAGATGCATTTTAGCTATGAAAATCTAAAAAGAAAAATTAATTATTTTTAGCAAATATTTTTTGTTTTACATTTTTTAGGGCCTCCAAAGTATTTTTTTTCGTGTAGTTGTTGTAGTTGTTATTCTCCTTCTAAGCTTAACACTTTGTGAATAGATCAAAATTGAGTCTCGAGCATAAAAGTATACCCCTAATAGTGTGGTTAAGATAAAAAAAATAGGTTTTTGAGCATTTTTAGGCATAAAGCCATGCCCTAAAATGGTTACATGCTTGGATTATTCCTTCCTCCTTAAAAAGCAATGGTCTTTATTGCATCAAGTTTTGATATCAAGTGTGGATTTTTTTTTCCTTTTTTGACTTCTTATTGAGCCATGCCCCTTGGTGATCCAGTTTTCCTACATTGACCAATCTATACATCTAAATGGACTACCTTCTAGTGGTCTTTGTTCTTGTATCAACAATATGATCCTCCAAAACTAGTGCTAGATTGTCTAAATTGAGTTCTTCAATATCCAATTATTCAGCTGCTATGAAAGTATCCAACTGAGGTGGATGATAAGACTTGAGAAATTCAATGTCGAAGGTTGGATGCAAACCAAGATAAGATGACAGATTCAATTCAAAAGCATTCTCTTCTACCTTCTTAGTGATGGTGTATTGTCCATAGTGAAGAGGTATAATATTCCTATGGGGTCTTGCAACTATCTTTTTTTGAAGATGCAACCATACCTTATCTCCAACCTTGAACTATTGTGGGCCTCAATATTGGTTATGATATTGCTTGTATTTCTAATTTGTCTTCTCCAAGAGGTCATAGACCTGTTGTTAGAGATGTTAAATTTGTTTCACAAACCATGTTACCTTTTTTATTCTTTTGTACATGAGGTGAGTACTTCATGGGTTGGAACCTAAAACAAATATGAAAGTTGTGTTTAATAGAGCTATGCAAATCTTGATTACACCCATGCTAAATGTAGGTAAAGCTCTCATTCCATATGTGTGGATGCTTGGAATTGGACATTTGAAGGTGTATAATAAGTCGATTCACAACTTATGTATGACCAAAAATCCAAGGATGAAACGTTATGGACATGGTTAGCTTGGTGTCCATCGGCTCCATAAGGTAGACCAAAAAATATTGAGAAATATGTTATCATGTTAGATACAATAGACTTTGACAAGCCAAAGTTGAGACACACATTACAAATAGGTCTTAGTAGTCTTCTTAGATGAAATGAATTTCTTACAAGGAATCATGATAGCCATTTTTTAAAAATTATCAAGTACTACAAAAACACAATCACGACCGTGCTTAGATATGGGCAAAACCAAGAGGAAATCCATGAATATTGATTTCAAAATATTTGATGGTACCGACAATAGTGTATACAATCATTGCTTCTCATTAGTTGGTTTGGCACTAGCATGGTGGGTACATGACTTGATGTATCTCTCATTGGCGTTCATCATTTTGGGTCTATAGAAGTACTTTTCAAGAATTTCATCATTTTATTAAATATGCTCCAAATATTTACTTTTACAAGGATTAATAGTTTCTCACCCTATGTAACTATGGGGTAAATGCTTCCTATATATATGAGCCATGGGCTCCATTGTAAACATCATTTGGTCTTGAGGAATAGAGCTACACTTTATAAGACCCATATTATGCTCTTGTAATTCACAAAATTGATAATAAATTGATGTCTTTTGCACTCCATTAGTGGCACTTCCCTCTTAGATTCAAGATAAGGAGGCACAAGGTAAGCTTTTACAAAATCTTCGATAATTATCACACAAGAACAAAATGAAAACTTGATGATGAAGATATCTATGGAGCCACATGAAGCAATTTTCTCTTCCCATCCTAATATAGCACCTAACCTAACCCTAATGTATTTATTACACTTTATTTTTTTAACTTTATAGGATTTATTGAAGAATGATATGTTGGTAGAGGTTGAAGAGGCCTGGAAATATAAGGCTAAAAATAAGTGAGATCAATTCCACTTTTATTACATTAGTTCCCAAGAAAGGAAAGACAAAATATATTGATAATTCCAACTCATAAGCCCTTTAAATATATTTTTTAATCTAGCTAAAAAATAATGGAAAATAGGTTCATAACCATTCTAGATTGTGTTCTCAAAGGAATAATATGGTTTTATTTGTGGTAACCAAATTCTGATGGTTTAATCATTGCATGGGAGGTAACACATTCTCTTTATTCCATGAAAAAGTGAAATATGATTGTGAATTAGATATGAATAAAGCATATGGTAGGGTTTGTTGGAGCTTTCCCATGATATTTTTATAAAGTTTAGTTTTGATCGAGGTTGGTGTAAATGGATTAGATGTCATTGTAGCTATATAGAATACTATATTTTGATCAATGGATACCTATTTGGATAGTTTGAGTCATGCTATGGACTTTGCTAGGTCGATTTATTATCTCAATATCTATTTATTATTCTTGTGGATACATTAGGAAGAACTTCCCAAAGCAAAAATGAAAGAGAAAATCAAAGGTATTCAAGTTGCAACAAGTGGTTCCTTCAAATTTCATCTCCAATTTTTTTATGATACTTTTCTTTTGGGTCGTCCATTAGTCAATGATTCCATGGATTTTAAATAATTATTATTGTGTTATGATAAGGCTATGGATATTTTAGGGTTTAAGTTTAGAAACTTCCATCAAAATATTTAGGCTTTTTGTATCATATAGGAAAAAAGAAGGAGCTTTGAGACTCAATTTTGGATAGAATGAAATATTGTTTGGCAAGTTGAAATTCAAGTTCTAAATGATTTTTGGAAGGCTAAAACCCACAAAGACTATATTATAATCCATCTTTATTTATATGATGTTACTTTCAAGATTGCCAACATGTATAGAATTTGAATTTGATAATATTCAAAGATATTTTCTTTGGAAAGGATGTGCAAAAAAGTTTAGGTTTCCTCTTTGTAATTTGGAAAGGATTTGCAAAATAAAAGATATTGGAGGGGTTGGCTTGCAATTGGCTTGTAAAACTGCAAGTTTATGAGTTTAACCTTAGGGGAAAAACTTGGATATATATTACATAAAGATCAAGGAAAGAGTTGCATGAAAGTGTTACTTGAAAAATATATAGGATCTCTTGATAAAACAAAAATATTTAGGAATCAAAACCTACCTAAAGGATCATCTATATGGAACTTCATATCAAAAAGTTTACAATTGATCAATAAATATATTAGATGGTCAATCAATGAGAAGGATTATATAGATTTTTTGTTTGATGTTTTTTTTTTTTTAATAGGTTGAAAAGTTGGGGACATATCAGGGCCACCCTTCTCATGAATTGAACTTGGGTCTCCATTAGGAAAGCCCAACACCTTTTGCCAGGGTTATGCATAGTGTGAATTATCGTTAATTAACGAATATTAAGATTTTTGAAATTTAAAACTAGGGAATGTGGGGACCCTTGACCATATCCAATTTACCCAAAATTTTCAAGAGCAAATTTTTTTATGGTTGACTTGCCTCGAATTTATAATAATTTTATGGTTTAAATTTTAAATTGCCAACATTCCTGCATAAATTTTGAACCTTTTTGCCCTAAAATTATAAAAAAAATTATTAACATCGATCACCTATTATACCCCCAGTATATATACCTAATGTGATAGCAACAATTATACACGTTAAAAATTAGTTCTCGACCAACACCAGAGAATCCAAAAAATGAGTGGTAGTAGAGAATGAAAGTAGAATAAAATAAAAACCAATAGTAGACACCCATGAGCAGATTCCCAAGAGTAGATGACCAATAGTAGGCGCTTGGGAGCAGATGCCAGGGAGCAGACATCAAGGAGCAGATGCTTGGGAGCAGATGCCAGGGAGCAGACATCAAGGAGCAGATGCTTGGGAGTAGATACCAGGGAGCAGACATCAAGGAGCAGATGCTTGGGAGTAGATGACCAAGAGCAGATGCTTGGTAGTAGATGCCCAATAGTAGATGCCTCATGCCCGATAGCAGATGCTTGATAGTAGACACTCAATAACAGATGCTTGATAGTATATGCTCGATAGCAGATGCTCGATAGCATATGCTTGATAGCAAATAATTTGTAGCAAATGCTTAATAGTAGAAGCTTGATAGCATACGCTTGATAGTAGACACCTGATAGTAGACACTCAATAGCAGATGCTTGATAGTAGATGCCCAAAAATAAATGCCTAATAGCAAATTCTTAGTAGCATATGCTTGATAGTAGATGCTTGGTAGTAGACACTCGATAGCAGATACCTAGTAGTAGATGCTTGAGAGCAAGGAACCTTCTAGAAGCCATAACTTTTGATCTAGAGCTTCATTTTAATTTTTTTTAAAACCACCTAGCTTGACAAGATCTACATTTCAAATAATTTAAAGAATGGTTTTGCACTTGGTAAAATCCTCAAAAATCCCTTAGAAGACCTCCAAAATAAGCTCTAAAGTTGTTGAAGTGCAATACTTGAGAAAAATCAAGTAGAGGTCTATTAAGGGTAATGTGTAGAAACCCTTAAAGGATGTTAGATCTTGGCAACCTAAAATGATGGATCTGGTAAATATTGTTGTCTTATCATAAAAATATATGAAAAATAATGGTAGCAAGATTTTGTAATTGATTCACCCCATTTTTATAATTTTTGGTGGAAAAAAAGGTAATTCGCCGTCTCTTACATGAGTTTAGATACGATTCGCCTCGATTTCAAAACTTATTCACCTTATTTTTATAAATACATTTTGGGGTTGACCCCTTATGCATAACCTTACTTTTTGCCATTATGATGTCCCTATTACGACAGGTTCGATGCTCGATTGAAGATTTATCCTCTTATCTTTGATTCAAAATGGTAACCATTGGCTTAGGCATATCTAGCTTGTAAAGGTCCAAAGGTCAAATATTATATTAATGTGAGCAACAACTCCAAATCATAGATTTTTATTAGTAACCTAGTCAAAGGAGAGGAACTCAAACAAATAACAAGTGAGATTCAAAAGATGCTTCAAGAATTTTATTTTTCTATTTTTATCCAAAATGATGAATTGGTTTGGTATCTAACAAAAGATGGTGGATACTCAGTCAAGCTAGCAAATGAGGATTTAGAGCAATCAAAACTTTATACTCCTAATTATATCTTTTCCAAGAATATTTGATCAATAGAGGCCCTACCTAAGGCCTCAACATTCCTTTGGTTAACAATCCAAAGTAAGATTCTTATATGAGAGAGTTATAAAGAAAATGACATCATGGACCTTTGAAGTGTACCTTGTGTGAAGAGGATATAAAAACATCAAACCATTTACTTCTTTATTGTCCATTTGTTTACACCATTTGGGACTACTTTTTAAATACTACAAGAATAAATTGAGTAGATCCATAAACATTCAAAGAGTTGACAAATTATTGGATTAATTATTTCAAAGCTAAAGCATTATGTATTTTACCCAGGTGTTGTAAGTGAGTTGGAGAGGAGAGGGAAATCCTCCAAGGGAGGTCCCAGGTTCAAATATCCACCCTACCAAAAAGCTGAATTGGGTATCCAAAATCCAATTGATAATGTTGGTGCGGGCAGGGTCGGGTGCGACTCCCGGGTGACTTTGACAGTGTAGAACCCCTTGTTCGTGGTCTCTCAGACCAAGGTGGCCCCACAAGGGGTTTTTTGCTTAAAAAAAAATTATGTATTTTATGGAGGATTGATCATGTCATTATTTGTTGGAATTTATGGGTTGAAAGAAATTATAGAAATTTTAAAAATAAATCTCAAAATCATGCCCAAGTTTGAAATCATATTATTGATACATTTTTAAATGTTTACAAACATGGTGCCCATCACGGGAAGCTCAAGTATGGAAAAAATGTGCTAGCCTCTTGTTTATAGGATCTGAATACACATGGAAGGTTCATGTATGACAATGTAGTTAACAAAAAATATTTGCTTTGATTTATGATAAAATGAAAATGTTCAAAAACTGGGTTTATCAAAATTAATTTCGATGGTGATTCCAAAGAAAATATAGAAAATGGATTTATCAAAATTAATTAAATAATGAAGGCAAAATTATCCTTCCTTGCTTAGAATCATATGGAACTTCAACTAACAACTATGCAAATATTAGAGCACTACTTACAAGGATCAAAATTACAATTGAAAAAGGATGGAAATATATTTCAATTAAGTGGGATTCACAAACCATCATTAACTCTATATATAAAAATGAATGTAGGGACTGGAAACAATAACATTGTTGTTGTCCTCATATATTGTTGGAGGCAATCTCTTGGAAATGTGAGCATATCTATAGGGAAGGAAATCATGTATATGATAATTTAGTCAATCATGGTGTTGATTTTCATCTCATTCAAATTCAAATTTTAGAAGCCAAATATCTAGTGAGGTTTTATCTCTTAATGAAAATTATGTTAAGGATTTGGTTGTAGAATCATGGGAATTTAAGGAAGATGAAGAATATATTTGATAAAAATAAAATGAAGAAATGTTCAATAAAAAAGGCAAGTTGGATATGATTTAATTGACCTGACAACTACATATAATTTAAAGTTATTTTTTTAACAACTAAGGAGCGAAAGCATGCAATATATACTTGAATATGTATTGCTATGGATATTTCAAAACCTTTTCCATAATCCATTAAGAATAAATGTGAATCAAAAGAATAGGATCAACAAATAAATTATGAAAATATTGCATTTCATTGCCATAATTGTTTTGAGATTGGACACATGGCAAGAGTTTGCAAAGTAAAAACTATGAAGAAAGAGACAAAAAATTCTAGCCATGAGATAAACTTCAAGACGAAGCAAGGAAATTATACAATAATAGAAGCTAGATCATATCAAGGATATTCCACTCCAAAAGAAGAGGTAAATAAATCCTATCGAAAATATCAATTGGCAAGTTTAGAAGGAATTAAAGGTGCAAAATAATATGTGGAGATAAAACCCAAAACAAAGACAACAAAAAATGTCAATTTTATTCTAGGTAAATCATCTTCATTTTTGTCTAGTATAGAATCCTCTTTAGGTAATAAAAGTGAAAATGGTGAAGATGTTATCTCTTGCACTTTAAGGTTTCAAGAGCAGAATAATATAGAAATGAGGTTGGAGGAAACCCATAACAATTTAGGTTTTTTAGGGTAAAATAAGAAGGTAATTGCTATAGAAGAGAATCCTTGCACTTTAGGATCTCCAGGGAAATATAAAGAAGATTGTTATTTTGAGGTTATTCCTTACACTTTAGATCCTTCTGAACAAGGCAAATCTAAAGATGATAAGTCTTACTATGAGCAGTGTGAGAAGATTGAAGAGATTGATGAAGATGAAAGTATTGTTGGGGATGAAAAAAAGAGAGGAAGACCCAAGAAGCAAAAACAAAGAGAAAAAGAAACACGAGGGATATTGATATGGGAAAACAAAAGCAAACATCACAAGTGTTAACAAGAAGTGGGGCTAAACCCTCAAATAAAATAAAAAAATAACAATGAAAATAATATCTTGGAATACTAGGGGAATGAATAACCCTAAAAAAAATATCAAGAAATTGTGAGGTGGTTATAGACAATATATTTTTGAATATAGAATTTGCGTAGCAAATATTTTAGTCATATGTAGTGTTGAATTTCATCTTGACAAAATTTAAATTTTTGAAGGCATTTGATATAGGAGTTGATTGTGGATACTTAGCAGTTTGAGGAAGATGAAGAATATCTTTGATAGAAGGGTAAATGAAAAATATCTTCGATAGAAAGACATAGTTGGATATGCTTTAATTAACTTGTTAGAAATGTAATGAGAGCAATGTAATGTTTTGTTTTCGTAATGGGAGTGACCCCAATAGAAGCCACACATAGCTTTTTTTTTTAAATCATATATATTGTTCAAGGTATTACAAAACCCTTTTACATTTAAATTAAGATCCACATATATTACCCATTACACAAGGCATCTCGTGCAAACACTAAATTAGATATAATCGTATGGTATCTAAGTTCAAATTCTTACATTGTAGCCCTCTGGTAAAAATACACATGATATTAAGATTTGTTGTAATATTATTGTATCTGAGGTTGTTTTAAACCCACATAACTAATATATTTTTCTTACTCGAGAACAAGGGGTTGTACTCGAGTCCCCCACCCTTGAAAAATTACAACTCTTTTCTTTAGAGCTTGAGATTTTACATATAGATTCACAGATTCACTTCTCATCTCAATTGAGCTAGAAACTAACATCGTTTTACATAAGATGTTTGAAATCTTGATTTTCATTTGTTGGATTTAAAACAAAATCTTTGTGAATACAAATATTCCATAATTCAACATCTTGACATTTTCCTATAGTAGCCTTTAGGATACCAAAACTTCACCTCTACTATCTGCGTGTTGCATATTAGTAGAGTAATATTTCCAAAACATCACACTATCATAGTCCGCTTTACCAAATATGGATTGCTAGTTTCCTTACTAAAGCACAAGTGCAACCACATAAATTATTATAAATAGTTTATATAAAAACACATTAATGCTATAAAATAAAGCACATATATACCAACGAAAAACATTAAAGTAAAACTTAATCATTACTTGATTTAGGTAGTCAACGTTTTCTTGTCAACTTCAACTAAACTTACTACTTCCTCTAACCATGGAAAAGAGAATTTAACTTCATGATCCTCAATTAAAAGCCCTATATTGGCTAGCCTATCTGCACACTTGTTTCCTTCCCTTAACATGTGTGTAAACCTAGTTTCTTCAAACTCTTTAGCAAGATCTTGAATTTTCACAATTATATCTTTTAATTCTATAGAGCCTTTGCTTTTCTCAAAATTGCATTTATTAATATAAGTGAATCGCCTTCCACCCATACTCTGTTCCATTTCATTTGTTTGTATATTTTTAACCCTTTTAACGCCACCCAAGATTTATCTTCATTATTTGTCTTAAATCCACTATTGAAAGCATAATGAGATAAAATATCTCATCTATTATTTCTAATTATTCCTCCTCCTCCTACTGGTCCTAGATTTCCTTTAGATGCTCCATCAAAAAACAATTTGACCAACTCTACATCTGGTGGTTTCCACTTTATATTCTTTGTCTTCTTTTTGTTTCTCCTGTACCCAACATCATAATTCCATTTGATGACTTGACTCCATCCATCAAGGCCATTTGCTTCCAGATTAGGGATTGGGTGAGATGATAGGGTTGGTTTAGACTCCTTTATAGCTAAATATATATTTATTTCTTTACCTCTAATTTTCTTTCCTTTCCTTTAAATATTCTTCTATTTCTTTCTAGCCATATAGTCCAAAGTATTGTATCTTTTGATATATTCCATAATGTTTGTAAAGCCTCACTTTTAAATGTGCTCTGCCATTGCTTTAACCATTCTTCAATTTTGCCATTCATCACTATGCATTTACCAAACATATTAAGAATCCAT
Organism: Wollemia nobilis; assembly: GCA_028583015.1. Classification (NCBI taxonomy): domain Eukaryota; kingdom Viridiplantae; phylum Streptophyta; class Pinopsida; order Araucariales; family Araucariaceae; genus Wollemia; species Wollemia nobilis. The sequence continues at coordinate 12,478,655 of JAQPPZ010002969.1, read as the reverse complement.
TACCATAGTTTCTAGACTATTGAGCAATGTCCCAAGAGATGGTCTATACTTTCCTCCTAATTTTTACAAAGAACACATTGTGAGGGGCTATGAAAACCCTTTTTCATAAGGTTATCATAGAATAAATTCTTCTATGACCTGCTAGCCAAACAAACATTTTGAATTTAGGAATGCTTGGGCTATCTCAAATATCTTTGCATATTCTTGTGATATTCCTATCTTGTTGATCACATAGCTAATAAAAAAATCATAAACATTTATTTGTTTAATTATATGAGGATTAAAATAGTTCCACTCATATTACATCATGATTACATTATGATGATATTTGAACCAACCATGTGATATTAATACAAATGGTCATGTAAGTGCATTACAAATGTGAATGATTGCTTGTATGTTGTTGAATGCAACATAAAAGAAAAAATCCTTTAATAAACAATTTAATAAAATTCTAGGTTGTAAAAAATAGAAAAAATGAAAATAGTACATCAAATTATAGTTTGAATGTGACAAAAAAAAAATTAAGAAAAAGTAAAGGCTTTGAGAACATTTTAAACAAATTGTCTAAGAAAAAGAAAATATTTAATGCAATTTAGTTGATAAATAGTGCAATAATTTCATCTGAGGTAAACAAAATATCTCTAATCCAACAAGGGTTTTAAAATATATATTTATGAAAAAATAAAGAGTAAATAAAATAAAAAACTTACAACCCACACAAACTCAATTTTGAGGTTGCTACCTTAAAAGTGATGCCTTGCAAACTTTTTTTCATAGCCTTGTTTAATGTGCTTCAAATAGTTAAATACATGGTTCCTCTAAAGATACATAGCCATGTTGTTGATGTCTTCAATTTTTGTTAAGGTTATATAGGATGGTACTCAAAGCAAAGATCTAATTTAGAGAAAAACATGGTCCCATGCAACTCACATTTTATTCATAGCCTTGTTTAATGTGCTTCAAATAGTTAAATACATGGTTCCTCTAAAGATACATAGCCATGTTGTTGATGTCTTCAATTTTTTTTAAGGTTATATAGGATGGTACTCAAAGCAAAGATCTAATTTAGAGAAAAACATAGTCCCATGCAGCTCACCTAGTAATTCATCTACCACTAGAATAGGAAACTTATCCTTGATGGTGAGCTTATTGAGCTCATAAAAATCAATACATAATCGCCATGATCCATCTTTCTTTTGCACCGATAACATAAAAGAAGAGTAAGGGTTGTTACTTGGGCAGATTACTTCGGCTTTTAACAATTCTTGTACTAACTTCTTTGTATCTAAATTAAGGGCATGAGGATATTGGTATGGCAAGTACCAATGGAATAATATGGTCATGAGAGCAACGTGGTGGTAATTCTATTGGTTCGGCAAAAACTGCATTGTGCTTTGTCAAAACAAGTTGTAAATCATGAGGAATTTGGTCCACTTCTATAGTAGATGGTTGGATTGCAAATATGTCCAATGACCCCATAAGAAAAAAAATTTAACAACTTCTCCATACGGCTAGAATTGACAGTACTTTGGAATCGTTAAGAGTGTAAGATTGACTATTTTGTAATTCTGCAAAATTCCATGAGATGATGCCCAAAGTACCCAACCACTGAGTTCCTAATACAATATTACATCCCCCTAATTATAGAGCAAACATATACTGTTTGAGCTTATAATCCCTAATTTTTAATTTAACATTACGATATTTACCTTTGCAAGGTAAGGTCCCTCCATTTGCCACCATAAACTCAAAGGAATTGCTTGTGTGTATGTAACAATTGGCCTACTTAGAAACTCAAGGATCAATAAAGTTGTGTGTGCTACTTGAATCAATAAGGATGGTAAGGCGTTGGCCTTTGAAACCCATAAATTTCATGGTCTATGGAGTAGTAATCCCTACAAGAGCATGGACTGAAATCTTTGCTTGGGGTTCTTCCTATATTTCTGCTTCATTTTGAGGTGGTTTTTTTGTTGGGTCTACTTCATCATCATTGTGGTCATTTCTTACGGGTTCCTCAACATCTATTAAGAACAACTTCTTTTGGGCACACCTATGCCCTCTAACATATTTTTCATCATAATTATAGCACAACCCTTGGGCTCATCAAGCATCCATTTCCTCAGTGGTCAAGCGTTTTAAGGGGAAAGATTTGTTTTTATTATTGCTTGTGAACTTGGGAGAAAAAATGGTTTGGTTGATTGAAATCTAGGTATCATCCTTTGAGCTAAATTTTTTATTTGGCCAACCGTGCTAAGCTTATGGCTTGCATCATTGTTTGTGGTTTGAACATCTTAACTTCAGCTTGAAGATCATCCTTTAAGCCACTCATGAAACAACTCACAAAAACCTTTATTCAACCCCTTGGTTTGTTTAGCCAGTTTTTCAAACTGGGTCTGGTAATCTCAAACTGTAGAAGTTTGTCTCAACTTGGTTAGTGCTCCTTGGAAATCATCATACTCACTAGGGCCAAAGTGAGTGAGTAGTTGGGATTCAAAATCTTCCCAAGAAGGATCAATATTGGTATGTCAAAACCATTGGTACCATTGTAACGCTTCTAATTCCATATTGAAAGAAACCATCTTAACCCAATAATATTTAAGGACATTGTGGAGTTGGAAAAATTGATCAACACGACATAACCACCCATCTGCGTCTTTTCCATTGAAATTAGGAAAGTCCAATTTAGGCATCTTGAAGGTAGTATCACAATCAAAAGTAGTGTAAAAATATTCCCTTTCCTTATGGGGTCCTTTTCCTTTCCCTGATTGCTCTGTATTGGTATACCCAAATACTTGTGGGTCGCCTTGAAGCTTGGACTCAACCTCTAAAATTTGTTCATGGAGTTTGGTTTTGGAGGAAATGTACTCTCTTTTGAAACTTTGGATATCCTCCTAGATTAATTGATTGTCTTGCATAATGGTACTAAGTTGTTTTGTGATGGTGTCCAATTGGGAGGCTTGTTCCATTTTTTTTTGGTGTCCACATGTACCAACAACCATTTTGGTGTGTCTTGAGTGACTACCAGTGACTTATTAAAAATAGAAGTGTGATTTCAGGGGTTACTATTTTTAGTAATTAGTCTAAAAAATTGCTTGGGTGTTACATATCAAAATGATCGGCTCAGAAAGATGGTCACAATGAGCTATCCTACAACACTAATTTTGGGTATCTTAGACTTTTTTTTTTTTGGAGAAATAGGTTGAAACGCTTATTTTAGGATAGGGACCACTTCGGCGGTCTCTTGATCTAAGCGCTCAGTGAGGAGATATACTGACTTCTTTGCCTTTTTGTGATCTCTTGGTTTGGTGCAAGTCGATGTTGGGGCAATTTTTTCAACTTGGACTTAAAAATTCACAGATGGATCCTTGAGGGTCTTTGTTGTAGAATAATGAGTTGCTTCTAATACCAAAATTTTGGATCAAATTAGCTGATTGTTGGGAAGTTATGACCTTAACAAGAAAAATAAAAAATTACCAATTTTGGGAAATTGATGCAAAATTTGACTAGGAGTTGCCAAGGATAATTTTATCTGAAATAGAATGTAGAGTTGTCTGCTAAATTTTGGAGTCAATCTGAGCTTTAAGTGAAAATATATCCTTGTTTGAGTAAAAGTTCGTTTTTCTTACTCCATAGATTGGGTTTAAAAGTTGGGTATTGTGTCAATTGTATTTGCCCTATATGTTTTAACTATTGACCACTCCTGTCACTATCCCGTCTCTATCCCTGTAACCTATATAGTAATTTTTAACGTTGTTTAGACACTGAACCTAAGATCCTTTGTACTATGTAGTTACTAACTTTATCGGTTTTGTTTCTATCACTAACAACCTTATAATTTTTTATAGTTATTGACCATATTTACTGATTGTTACTACCACTGACCTGAAGGTTAGTAACCATAATTCCTGATTGTCATAGACACTTGTATACTCTGTCTTGACTGTGTGGTGAATGTACTTTTTTTGTGATAGGGAATTCTTCCTACGTATGCTCACTTTTGTGGAAAAAAATTGCAGGCTTAACAGAAAAGGGAGGTTTCATATTTTTGCCAAGTTGAAGTTTTTTTTAACAGAACTAGGGTACGCTAGGCAAAGGAGTATGTAATACCCATAGGCCCTCTATTATACCATAATGACAAACAATAGTTCTCATAACAATATTTTAGGCCACAACTTGAGGATTCCACACATACCCTTGAGCACACTATCTGCCTCTCTGACAGTATGGGAGGGTAGTCTTCTAGGATGTTGTGTCTCGTGCACTATGGACAATACAAGGCTAAAAAAACTTCCTAGGGATAAAATTTTGTTTAATACCATATGGCCTCCTAATATACCCTAAGATACGTGGGAGCTCAATTGCATGCGCTATTGTTGTTTAAGGCCTGAATATTAGAGCTTGATCACCCCACACTTCACTAGACATTATATGGATTATCTAGCTTAGCCAATAACGATAGCTCCTTCGTGATATTTTAAAATCCCCTAATATAGGGTTTTTAACCTACTCAACTACTATAAAAAAATTTGTAATTTTTTTGTTTTGCTGGTTTTTTTTTAAATGACAAACAAAAATGGAAAACACAGGAAATTTATACCCATCAGTTGAAGTGGACAGGAAATAATTATCGTAATTGTAGCAGAATTCGACCTTGGAAAGTGCTCTAATACCACTTGTTAGGAATCTACTATTGAAAATAGACTCACTCACACAAAATACTGTAAAATAACTAAAATGCATCAAATAACATATTAACACTACATAAAGTAATTGTATAATTGAAACAATCTTACAAAATAACTTTGAATCGTAGGCCTCTTTGAGGGGGTAACCTCCTTCAATATTTCATTAACTTACAAAAAGATACATTCATAGATGGCTTCATATCTTTTAAAGAACAACTTCATGCAACCCTAACCTTAAGCTCAAGAGTTGGCTTACATGCAAAATGACACTCAAGCTAGAATCTTCTATCAATTTTGGTTACATTATTGATAATGATTACATGAAATGACCCCGCTTGTCTAGGCGCCTTACTTGCCACATATCACTACAAAAGCATTAAAAATTAATATTTTAAGGGTGTCCCCACATTGGATGTGAGTCATTACATAATCAATTGAGAATTACAAAAATAATGTTTGTATGGGTTCCTAACATTATTATTCAAGGGATTATTAAATTTATCCCTAAGGTTGGCGATCCAAAAATTATTAGCAATTGGAGGCTTATTACTCTCCTTAATATTTCCTATAAGATCATCACCAAAGTCTTAAATTTAAGCATCCACTATATCCTTCCTATTATCGTGCACCCAGAGCAAATTGGCTTCATTCAGGGCAGGTTCATCCTTGACAATATTATTATTGTTTGGGAAGGCATGGAATGGGCTTGCAATTCCAACTAATGATCCATGTTCATAAAAAATGACTTTGAGAAAGCCTATGATAGGATCAATTAGTTGTTCATTTTGGCCATGGTTAAAGCTCGTGGTTTTAGGCCCTCCTTCATTATTTATGTGGAAATGTTGTTCTCTAAGGCTTCGACTATTTTGTCCATTAATAGACACAAGTCCTCGACCATTAGGCTCTTTCGATCCATTATACAGGGCTCCCCGTTGGCACCGTCCCTGTATGTCCTCATCGTTGAGGGGTTTGGCTATTTACTAGCTCACCATGCCACTCATGGCTCTATTTGGGGAATTTCTCTCCTTGGAGGAGAGACTCGATTGATCAATGGTCATTTTTTTGATGACTCTTTTCTCACACTTATTGAGGAAGAAATTGTCATTCAATAGTCATTTGCCTGTCTGGACAATTTTTGTCTAGCTTTCGAATCCTCCATTCAATGGAGAAAAACTCAATGTTACAAGCAATCTCCTGACCTGATTCCCCACTAGCTTAGTCAATATCAATGGAAGATCATCCAAGAGGGGGAAATCTATTATTTTTTAGGTATTCCTTTTGCCTTTAACAGTTTGATTCTAGATTTATAGAAGTATGTCATTTACAGGGTGGAATAGAAACTTACCTACTAGTCCACCAAGAAGCTCTCCCTTGTTGGTAAATTCCAAAATTTCTCAAAAGTCCTTACGACCACCCATGTATGTTATTCTTCTTGTTGGATCCCGTCTAAGAAGCGCTATAAGAAGCTTGATAAGCTTTAGCGAGACTTTTTATGGTCCTCTTCTAATAATGGTTTAGGATTCCAATGTGTTTCTTGAGAGTATTGTTGTCTTCCCATAAGCCATGTTAGGCTTGGCATTCTTAATACCCAATATCAAGGTTGGGCCCTTTGTGTTAAGTGAGTCATTAGAGCCCTCACGGACAATGAGGCTTGGAAGATTCTCATTCAACACTATCTTCATCATCATGAGCATTTGGAAAGCCTAGGAACTCATATATGCATACACCATGTGTGTGATCCTAGGTCTCCCAAAAGAGAGCCCAAAAATTAAAATAAGTAAATTATAAAAATATAAATTTATAGTTTGATTTTTGTATTAAAATTTGAATTTGAATTTGTATTAATGTCCATCGATGACCAAAAGAGGTCAATAGGACTGTAAAATAGGACATATACAAAGCAACGGGAGTGTCTAATGCAGCTCCAGAGAAAATAAAGTAAGAAAAACAGTAAACAAGATGACATATGATATACAAGATTTGTGGATCAAGGATTACTCCCAACATTCAAGGCTGAAGAGAAGTGAGTGATGTAAGAGTTGGATGTCGTCGTAGATGTTATTTTTTGGAGGTGACAACGAATTGATCTTGTTGTATCTCTGTGATCACCCTGGCGCTTCCTATTCGTGGCCTTTGGAGGCTGGAAGAATGAAGTGATAAGTCGGGATCCTGTTATCTTCTGCAAATTGTTACTAAGTAGTTATTTTATGAGATTGAATAATTCTCAGATGAAAACGGTAATGCATATTTGATATTCATAATTAATCCAAGATTTTAGTGTATGGGTGTCTCTGAATAAGCAATAATATCTACCTCGTATCTCATAGTAGACAGGACAAGTGAAAATGAAATGCTCCTCGGATTCCACATCAAGACTGCACAATCTACAAATATGCTGATCTTTGAGGAGGTGATGATCTGTCTCAATACGTAGCTGGTGGGAGCAAACTTGTAGCTGAGCTAGAGGAAACCTGAGGCTGTGTGACATCTGTATCAAGTTATAATTTGGAGTAGTGATCCATGCTCTAGTTGGAGATAAAAGTGAGAGTAATGGAGCAGTTTTGGTGAAAGAGATTCCTTTGGATCAGTCCAAGTAGTTTTTATATATGTTGAGTAAATATCATCTCGAATATCTTTATTGGAGTATGGTGCATTGATTGATGTTTTTGTAGGAGGAGGTCTCATGATGTCTAGGCCAAGAGATTGAAGTAGAGTAGTAGTCTGAGCATACCAACAATTCTTGACCCCTTGATTTGCCAACTGTATCGAGGATTGTAGTGCTAAATATGGATATCTTCTCATGTCCGACATACAATGAAATCTATGCAGTAAAGAAACAACAAGAAATATTGTTGATGTAAGCAATGGACGAGCACCAAACTCAGCTAGAATGATGGGATGTGGAACAGTTCTTTTGGAACGAATGAACTTTGACAACATTGAGATGAGGACCCTTTCAATACGAGACCAACCCAAATGTCTGAGGTGAGGGCCCCAAACTTCACAACCATAGAGCAGTGTAGGGGTAACAAGAGTGTGGAAGAGTCTGATCTTCGTATTGATGTCCTGAAATCGGAGCTGAAAGCATTACTTATCCAGAGAGGCTAGGGAAGCATAATCTTTGTTTAACCTTGCTTGAGATGCAGGGATCAAGTTGAAGATAGGTCCTGTGAAAAGAACTCCCAAGTATGTGTACAATGTGACAATCTCAACAACCTTCCCTTTATATGTGATGTGAATAGAAGAAAGATCTTTCTTGGGTAGGTTGAATGTCATGATTTTTGTTTTTTGGAGATTAATTTCCAATCCATGCAAGTCAGAGTATGTGCCAAGTATGTCTAGTTGTTGTTGAAGTCCTCCTATTGTGTGTGACATTAGGATAATGTCCTCAACAAATAGCAAAATGACAATAACACTACCAAAAAAGTAGGCAACCTGTACTCTTAGCCAGAAAGTCCATAATGAGCACCTCCAATTCATCAATATACAGTCCAAAGAGTGTAGATGAAAGTGGGCAACCCTGTTTAACCCCAATAGTACTATGAACATCTTTTGTTATGAGAGATCCAATTTTAACCTATCTAGTGACTTTTTCATATAAGGTCATAATCAACAGAATAACCTCCTCTGGAATTCCTAGATCCTTCAACCTCTGAAGCAGTAACTGTTTAGGAACAATATCAAATGCTTTCATGTAGTCAACAAAACAACAATAGACCTTGCGTTTACTGGCTTTGGCTTCTTCATGATAGCTCTAAGAGTTAGAATGTGATCACAGGTACGATGATTTCTTCTGAAACCTGCCTGCCCCTTTGCACAAAGGTTCACAACTATTATTAGCTACAATCTTGATTAGAAAATAATTGTATTCAATTTTTTGTATATAGTTTCATAACTATATCTGGATGCTCTAATATTATTAGAGAGTTGTACAACACTATTTCATTTGCAAAGTTAACTTTGAATTGATAAATTTTGTATTTAATTTTACAATCATATCTCAATAGATACAAGATTGTTAGATGAATAGGTTATATATAGATATTAAGGTGGAACGAAATTCCATCATGGAATATGCCAAGAGAGAACGAAAGAGTTATATAATGATATTATAATCCTATTTTACTTATATAAAAATAATTTTAAATTTACAAATTTTGTATAACTATTTATATAAATATTTTTTATAAACTTATTTTAATATAAATAACAAAAATTTATTTTAAAGTTAATAAATACTTGATATTTAAACAATTTATTTATAAATGATTTTATTTTCTAACCAAAAATAAATATAATATTTAATATATCTTAATTAAAAAGATCACAAACCCATGTTGAATTGGAGAAAGTAGACAATCCTCCAAGGGAGATCCTTTGTTCGAATCTCCACCCTACACATTAGGTACCCAAAATCCAGTTGATAATGTTGTTACATTCAGGATCGAGCGTGACTTCCGGGTGATTTTGACGGTGTAGAACCCCGTGGTTTCTCAGACCAAAACGGCCAGCAAAGGGTTTATCATTAAATTTAAAAAAAATAAAAAGATCACAACCAAGTTAATGTGTCTCCCCAAAATAAAAATGATTTTTCTTTTTTTTTTTGTTTTTAAGTAAGACGAAGAAATACAATAGATAACATAACTAAACCACACTTCTATGAGCATAGCAACATATAGCCTCCTCCATAAAATTTGAAAATTGAGTTCAAACTAAAAAAACAAATGAAATAATCAAGTTCAAACTAAGTAATAGACCCCTAATTTAAACTAAGTAACTTAAATAAGAAATTAAAATTCAAACTAAGGTAACTCAAATTAATAACCAACTATATTAAAAATATTTTAATTATTTAATATTGGACAATATTAATTGAGTATTTTCAAATCCTAAATCTGGACCATCCAAAATAGATCAAAACCAAGTAAAATCTAGACAGTAGTAGTACGTAGAGACATTTAACTTCAATTGACGGCTGACGCTTCCCGTCTAAATCCCCCTAGGCTTGACAGGATCCCAACGCCGTCATTTGAGGGGACACTTGTACCGTAACGTTTGCCAACACGGGCCGTTAGATCACGTCGGCCAGAAGCTTACGTCAATCGACGGCAATATATCTGCCGTGCTACGATCGAGGGTATTCAAATCGGTAAAGCAGAATTATTAAAATTTTAGTTCTGGAGCGATTAATTTTCGGGTACCAATAACCCATTTAGTCATTTGTGCCAATAAGGGCCAGAAGTGACAAATTATTTATTTCAAAGTGGCCGTGGAGGAGGAAGACCATGAAGGAGGGAGGAGAAGAATTTAATTACATTATGTTCTGGTTGCATTTGCATTCACCGTTCTAATGAAAACTTCTTCTTCTCGACCCCCACAATTTGGAGGCCCTGATCGACCTGGAGTTTTTAGGGTTTTTATTTTTAGGGAGACCCACGTCTGGAACCCTCGAAATATCTGGGGACCTGAACCAGCATACAATTGTCCTGAAAACGAACCGAACCCTCGAAAGTGCAATAAATGAATGATGTTACAGAGGGCTGGCGAGGGTTCCGTTACTTGACGCAAAATGGGGGAGGTTGTCAGTCCAAGTCAGCGTTGGTTGTCAGGAGGCGGTTCTTGTTGTTGTTTTGTCGGAGGACTGGAGTTTTTCAAGTGCCCATTTACTGAAACACACTGAGACTTGGAAATCCTGAACTTAGGGTTAGTAACTAGGGTTTGGTAGAAAACTAGGGTTAGTGCATAGTGTTGTTGAGAGGACGGACTAATGTCGTATATCTGACTGCTGAGAGCAGGGTGGTTTGCTGGAATCTACAGTGTGGAAATTGACTTTTAGGGTTTAAGTGGGTTGGCACAAATTCCGTTGGGGTCATTGAGAAACAGAAGGCAGGGGGTTTTTAATCCACGAAAATTATAGTTGGGTTATAAAAATCAAAGAGAGTTTTAGACAATGTGCACTGGTGCAAGTGGATTCACTTTTTAGGTCATTTCAAGCAGCTGAGATTCTGGTTGTTTCCGGAATAGGAAAGTTTCCTGTTTACATAATGAGAAAACCCAACTTCATTTTTTCCTGACAAGGCAACATTTGGTCAAGTGAAGACAAAGTAGGTCAAATAAGTGTGTAACCTTTCCCCTTGAAGCAAAGGTGGTGGTTTTTGTGAGCCCAAATATTGCCAGTGTTAACCAATGAAACTTCATGATCAGATGTGTGAGGGAACTTGATTTGCAGGGATAATTCTCTAGTGTACCTATTTTGGAGGGTTAGGTTTTGTGCCAAATAAAACCCATTAGTAGATGGTATACTACAACCAGCAGGGAAGTTATTTTTAATGTTGAAGTCAACAACATAATGCTAGAGTGGACTGGGAAGGGTATAGAACTGACACTATACTTGTGGGTTTTGTACACCACATCCATTGGAGGATATTCAATTTGATTTATCTAAGATCTGTGAAAGAACCTACAAAGACAGCTGTTGACCTTGAGTATCTGTTAACATGGCTGTAGAGTCCTTTAACTCTACCCTTTTCCATGGAGATATTTGTTTAGGAGAAGTGAACATTTGGCCCCAGTATGAGGATTTGAACTTGGTGGATGCAGTTAAGGATGCGATTAGGATATCTCATCTTTCACCTAGCAGTGAGAGATGCCCTCCTTTAGCAGTGCTTCACACAATTACATCTGGTGGTGTTTTCGTCAAAATGGAGTTAAAGGAACTGCAGCCTCAATCTGATCAGTTACCTCTAAAACAACTCTACACCACCTGCCTAAGAGAAGCAAAGGTACTTTCAAACTTACTGTACATCTCTAATTTGGCCAATTTTTAATAACAACAATAATATCTTGCATATATGCAGATTGTGAAGGAGCATAGTAAGCTAAATTGCCCCAAAATGTCATGCTGCTAATGTATTGATTCTAGTTTTCTTACCTTGCAAACTGCACATTAAGAATCAGTATTGAAGCTTTAACATCTTTTCATTGGATGGCAATGGCTGTCAATCTTTCCAAACATTGCTTGTTTAAGCGTAGGCTTGAATTGAACAGCTTATGTGGGTCCAATTTTAATTACTGTTAGAAGTCAAGTAGTAGTGTAAAATTGTTAAACATACAATCAATTTGAAAACAATATTTGTTTAGAAAATTGCACCTTAAGAAATCCACCTTTGTTTGGAGCGAAAATATAGAATATAATAGAATGCTTCTAACTTCCACGAGGCCAAATTGCCTTTGGGCTTTAAAATATACAGTAATTTCAATCAACATATTTACGGCCTTGCTTGGCAAGATCTGAACCTTGGTCTCTTCCTTGAAAGTGGAGGAATGAGATCATGCCATTTGATAATATCAGTCAATATATATTATCTCACTTGCTTCTTTAGAAAAGAAACAAGTTTAGCTTTTGAACTTTGGTCTCTTCCTTGAAAGGGGAGGAATTAAACTGGTTGAGCTCATGCCATTTGATAATATTAATCAATATATATTATCTCACTTGCTTCTTTAGAAAAGAAACAAGTTTTAGATTTGAACCTTGGTTTCCTACTTGAAAGTGGAGGAATTAAACTGGTTGAGCTCATGCCATTTGATAATATCAATCAATATATATTATCTTACTTGGTAGTTTTGTAAAGAAGCAAGTTTGTATAAAACTATGAAGTCTGACCCATCATTTTTATTTCTGAAGTGCTGATCTTTTGCTGTTGATTGTGAGGATAAGCTCCTACTTTCTTTATTTTCAATTAGTTAATGCATAGATTCCTAAAGTATTGGCATAATAACCCACATTAAGCGTTGCATTCTAAAGATGAAATGTTTTTCTCTTTCCTCTGTCCACTAATGTACAAAAGATACAATATCTTCTTCTCTCATTTTTCTTTTGGCCTCTTCCATCTATCTGTCTCACATCTGAGTTGATATGAGCTAGTCCTCAATTGTGCCATAAGCATCTTTACTCTCAATTTGATGTTTGCCTTTACATACTCCTTTTGATGTCTTTACTCTCTATTTGATGTTTGCCTTTACATACTCCTTTTGATGTCTTTACTCTCTATTTGATGTTTGCCTTTACATACTCCTTTTGATGTCTTTACTCTCTATTTGATGTTTGTCTTTACATACTTCTTTTGATCCTTTGTCCACACAGCTGCCCTAATGTTTTCCATGATATAGACCTTTGCATCGATAAATTTTACAACTATTAAATTGAATTGAGCTGAGAAGCAAACGTATATTGAGCGTCTCCCTTGTTACCAGTATGCTAATTAAAGGGGTGTAGATTTACTAAACACTAATTTGTTATATGCCCACAATTTAGGTTAGAATTTTAGTATTTAGCTAGAACTATTCTTTGTTGGAATGTCATTTTATTTCTTCACCATAATGTACTGGACCATATCTATAGCATTTGTCTATGGGAGTTATTATTTGATTGTCTTTTTTTTGAAAGTTGTAAAGGTTAAGAAGAAATCTGAAATACTGTCTACATAAGTTGTTTGTAGACCAGTTTTCTCTGGCATACTGAGATGTTTGTTATTAATTTGCAGACTGCCATCGTGCCAATCGGAGGGAAGGAATTGCATTTAGTTGCTATGCTATCAAAGAGTAGGCGTGATCAAATGCCATGTTTCTGGGGCTATCATGTTCCTTCGGCAATGTATAATGCATGTCTTGGAATGCTTAACCTAAGGTGCTTGGCAATTGTTTTTGACTTGGATGAAACACTTATTGTTGCCAATACATTGCGATCTTTTGAGGATCGCATTGATGCACTCCAGCGCAAAATTACAGCTGAGTTGGATCCTCAGCGAGTGCATGGAATGTTGGCCGAGTTAAAAAGATACCAGGAAGACAAGGTACTTCTGAAACAATATGCTGATACCGATCAAATTTTTGACAGTGGAAGAATTATCAGAGCCGAGTCGGAGGTGGTTCCGCCACTATCAGATAAGAGTCATCCTATTGTTCGACCACTCATTAGATTGCCGGATAGAAATATGATCTTGACAAGGATTAATCCTAATGTAAGTATCTCTATGAACAATTCAAAATTAGTAAATAGGTTATCATATTATTTCAATGCTGAATGTTAAAGGGTTTTTTTTCTTTCGATTGATGTCTTGTGATCATTTATCGTATTATCAATTGCCTTTTGAATTCTTTTGATTTCAATTACATTGTTGGGTAAAGTGCATATACATCTTAAGTCTCTCCAATAACCATTTTGGTATAATTTTTGAAGTATAAACAATAATTGTTGGGAGATGAAATGTGGCTTAAAAGTTGCCTTTTTTTTTGTTTCCTTCACCATGAGGCATGAGGTTGCATTGCTGATTAATCTGACCAGTCTTTTTGCCCCTTTTTTCTCTGTTTTGTAATCAAGTTAATTAGTTAGCAGATATGCAGTTTCATTTCCACTAATATCTAGGGTTTTACATGATTAGTATATTTTTGTCTTGTCGTAGAGTAACGTAAAACTTGAGGCATCATTTGATGAGACATTGAAGTGATTTAGACTACAACAGATTTGCTAAATGACTATGTTGGTGTGTTCCCTTGAGTTCAGGTTCGGGATACTAGTGTCCTTGTGAGGCTACGACCAGCTTGGGATGAACTCAGGACATATTTAACATTTAAGGGACGCAAAAGATTTGAAGTTTATATTTGCACTATGTCAGAGAGAGATTATGCATTAGAGATGTGGAGGCTTCTTGATGGTGAGGCACGCTTAATCAATCCTGGAGAGCTTTTTAATCGTGTGCTTTGTGTGAAACCAGGTATAAGTCTCATACATTGAATCTCAATTTTGTTCATTTTCAAGGCCTTTCTGATGTGTATGCATTAAGTTTTGCATGGAATTTGATCGAAGAGCCATTATTTTAATCAACATTAAATTTTTTGATAGTTTTGTTGTGAATTCTTGGTATATTTTTTAGTGTTAGTGTTACATTTTATAATGTTGTATGTACTATGGTTGGCATTCATTTATAGTTTCTTTCTTCTTTTAAAATAGGGTTACGTAAATCTTTGATAAATGTCTTTCATGATGGCATCTGCCATCCGAAAATGGCAATGGTAATTGATGATCGACTGAAAGTCTGGGAGGATAAGGATCAACCTCGGGTCCATGTTGTTCCAGCCTTTGCACCGTATTATGCTCCACAGGCAGAGGTAAGGAGACTTTATACCAAATGTTGAAGTCCTTTTTTTGGGTTTCTTTTATATGTTAATTTTTTGGTGTAATTGAAACCATGTGAGAATGACAGCATCATACTTTCTTTTAGGCATTCATCATTATCAAAAAATTTGATACAGGGTCAAACTTAAAGCCAAAGAATACTCAATAAGGGGAAATCTTCTCAATAGCTATTAAATTCTGAAAATCATCATTATGAAAAAAATTGATTCAAGAATCAAACTTGAAGCCAAGAATATCCAATAAGGGGAAATCTTCTCAATAGCTATTTAGTTTCTGAAATGATTTATATAATGATCTGATGCATGATTTATAATGACTAAGGAATAAATTTCACCTTTAATAATAGTTCCTGAGAAGCGTATGCAATCCACCACTGAATTGTAAGAAAGAGCAATATTTTCTAAAAGCAATTTCTGCTTCATGAGGACAATTAATGTCTTTTTAAAAGGGAGATTGGAAGCATGTACTAGGAGGTTTTAAGGCACTCTCCACATAGTGTTGGTGGTATCATACATGGTGAACTGAAAGAAGCTCCAGCTGTTTATGCTAGGTGCTGTGCAATAGCAGCCGTAACTAAGCAAGTAGATAAGGATTTATGTTCCAAATAGTTTAGGGAGTATTTGATTGTATAGAAATATGTGTAAAAACAATTACTGATTATCATCCTGTTCTTCCTATGTTTGAATGCAAAGCATTTTTAAGACAGGGAATATGTTATAGATTAAATGAACTAGAAGTTATATTCTCAAAGGGCCTTTCCTGTGCCTGCATCTTTTGGTGTGTTCATATTCACACCACTCTTAACTATTGTAATGATCATCTGAACATCATCCATAAAAAAAAATAGAATATACTTTCTGTTTTTCTGTGAGCTACCACAGTGTAATTCTTCAAACATCTTCATTAGAAACATCATATTATTAAGCAGAGGAAATTAACATCTAGTTTAATTTAAATAATACTTTGAGGAAGGGTCACATAAATAGCAAGCTTCCTTTAGTTTTTTATTACCTACCTTGGGTTGTATATAATTTATCCTATCACAAGATGAGATAAAGACCTTTGACTGTTTCTTTGCTTCCATCAAACAATTCAAAATGAGGCATTTGGGTTTGAAAGTCTATCCCATTAGGTGATCTTCAAAGGAAATCAAGAAAGCTGCAACAAATCATGATGTTAGGAATGCCTTGTTGATGTACAGTGCAAAACATTTCGCATTTTGAATATTTGCAGTGACATTATTCTTGCAGGGGGAAATTGTTGTGAAGGCCTATATATGTCTCACTTATTTCACCTTTCACATTTTTCATCTTCTAGGATGCTTCTTGCATTGTGCATTTTTTTAGTTGAGTTCTAGGTATGTCCTCATTTGAGTTCTTCATGAATGCCTCCTTGAACTGTTTACAGTTTTAGGTTCCGAACTTGCACCCTTGTTATGGTCTCTATTTTTAAGATGACCTTTCTCACAAGATGTCTTTTCTAGGTCATCTTATATTTAACACAGGATAACCCTTGTCGATGTTATTATTGTTATTTCTATTCTTCCTCATTGTATTTCCTTACAAACATTTCTATAAAGTCTTAGTGGGCTTTAACAAAATGTTGAGTTAATGTTGGACATTCTTAGCTTCCACATTATTTACAACCGAGAATAACATTTATGTTTTGGAAGATAAACAAAAAGAACTCTTTGGTTAAGTTTTTGATACCCATGACACTATGACTATAGGTACCCTTGCTATCTCTAATATAGGTGAGTTTTGTCAGAGGATAGGCCCAGTAAAGTATCCTACCAAAATTTAATTATTCAACAGGCATCCTAGCTATCCCTCTAATACAGATGCTAGTGATGCCTATCCAGGCGATAAGCCCCAACCAACATTGATTATTCAATTGTTTACAGGATTGGGCATATTCTTCTTCAATAAAAGCACCAAGGGGATTGGAAATAATTGCATTACCTTGTTTTTTGAGACCTTTGGCATATAATGCTTTGACAGATATGTTGACGACCAGTTTGCCATTCTTTTTTTTCAACTAATTCTGGCCATCATCTTGGTGTTCATATTGAAATGTTTTTGAAGGGTATCTAAGGGCAGGGTGAAGACTCCTTCCATGCTAAACTGTTGGTAGTCTTTCCTTGTCATTTTTTAGTATTGAATTGTTTTTTCTCATCGTGTATGTACAGTTATCTGGTTCTTGATCTGGTCATAGTTAATATGATTAGTGTATTTTAATCCTTAGATCAAAGCACTGTCTGTTTTTTTTCCTTTTAGCGTTTGAGAGGAAATTTTATTTGCATGCTTTTGTGAGATGTGAGTTGGATTAACTTGTTTCATTTGACCAGTGGCCATATAATGCAAATCTACTTAGAATTTAGTTCACTATTTCGGTTGCAAAAAGCCAAACAATTGTGGAGTATCTACTTAAAATCTATCACACCGACAACAAAGCGCTGTTACCATGTGCCATGACAATGCAATTTAGGCAGTTGCTTGTACTTAAAAAAATTAGAAATGATTGCAATCTATTTGGTGATGCCCTTGTTGGAAAGTTTTGATCTGGAAGTATCTTACTGTTCCTTAACCAACCAGACAACAAATTATTCATCTAGAAGACTAGTACTAGTGCAATGTGTGGGATATTGCTTGTGTGGCGGTTTAAAGGGCTTCTTGCAAGGAGTACTTCCTCACCTCTTGGGGATGGAACCTTCTATGATAAAACCTCTCATGCATCATTTTGCAAGGGTTTGGATTATTCTTCCTTGAATCATGCAATGACAAGGTCCTCGTATAAAGAGGTGGATCGGGATGCTGATGTGAGGTAGGTCTGACATTTCTAAAACTGAGCTCAAAGCATTTGCAACATTTGTAAGTGCTCATTTTATTTTGCACAAATCTATATGGTACGAAGTTTTAGTGCTTGGAGACAAATAACAAGAATCTCTTAAGGCTTCCACAAATATAGTATATATGAATTCGTAACAAGTTTGTTGGGCCAATTCCGATTTAATCCTGCGGGGAATACTTTATTATTATTTGAAACTTGTGATTGAGGTTGACTCTTTTAAACCTTGCCACTTTGTGCCTATATAAAGGCACTTTACTTGTCATTTGTAATCGTCAGATTGTTGTGAATCATTTGGTTTTCTTTCTCCAAATCTCCCGTGTTGTTGTGCAAATATTCTCTCTCTTTTCAAGCTTTGTTTTTTTCCTGACAGCCATGTTATCATGGATCAGTTGGCCTTCAAGAAAGAGAATTAATGTTTAGAGGCTGTTCTTTGCCACTGAAGTGTTTGGTTGTAAAGGGGATAACTGATAGTTCCTATGTTCTTGTGGATAATATCATCAAGCAAAAGCTTTGAAGAAAATACACATTTATTTGGAAACTATTATATAATGCACCATGGTTCTAAGAATGTTGAGAGTCCTAGATCAAATGGTCTAGTAAATTATCTTTAAGAAGATCCGTGTTCTAATTTGTAGGTATGGTAGTCTTTTGCCTGCCTGAAGTGGTAGATTTGATGGTGGAAACTAGCTTTTGTAAGTTGTAAAGGAAATCACACCCTCATGTCAAATTTGAGCTCTTGATAAATACAGGTATTGTTTTTCAAGTTGAGTTCAAATTTTTTCAATTGGGATTTACAATTTCCTGAGATGTTTGATATATAGGCTTTTCTTGGTGGGTCCTTGCCTTTGTTCTAGTTTTTGTTCTATGCAAAAAAAATCTCAGAAATATTGCATTTGTCAAAGAAATCTATCCTGGGGATTAATGAGAAAGCCAAAAAACATTGAAAAATAATTAAATCAATAATTTTGTAAACTTTTGAAAGGTTTATAAGAAATTAAGCTTTTACCAGTTAGAATTTTGAAAACTCTGTGAGACAAAAAAATAATGGATAAAATTGAAAGTTTAACAGATTTTGCGTATTGTCTCAAATAACTTCATCCTCCAAAATTAAATTGCAATTCCAAAAAACTGACTAACCCATTTTCTTGGCTGCTCAGACTAGCTGCGCTGTTCCAGTATTGTGCGTTGCAAGGAATGTAGCTTGTAATGTACGAGGAGGTTTTTTCAAGTGAGTAGCATGACCCCCTTGAATGCTTTTGGGACAATTAAATATGTTTTGAAGCGTTTTGAGACTAGTCATATAATATTATGTATGTTCATTCTTGTTTATGCCAGGGATTTCGATGAGGGCCTTTTGCAACGGATAGCTGAAGTTTTTTATGAAGCTGATATAAAGAGTCTTCCTCCTGCGCCTGATGTCAGCAACTATTTGATGTCAGATGTATAATAATTCTGCAACCTGGTTCACTCCTACCTGATTTTGGTTTTTTGTATTTAAAATATTGTTTATGTAGTCATTTTAAAGATCAAATGAAATATTGTGGTGGTGTGCATCAGGATGATCAAAATTTGAATAGGGATTTACCACTGCCAGAGGGCATGGCTGATTCCGAGGTGGAAAGGAGACTTAATCCACAAGTATATATTTGTACTCTAGACTCCATCACTTTGAATCTGACAGTTCTGTCATATATGCATTGAAAAAATGTTTTCAAGTGTAATGAAAGGAATCTATTAACATTTCCTATGGTAAACAAATTGTCTTCTGGAATTGACCTGTGCAGAAGATTATAGAACTGATCAACATGCAAACTACCATATGTGGTAGTTTGAATGTATGATAATCAATTGGACACTACTCATGGCAGTTTGCTTGTGGGATAAAATAAAATTATAAAAATCTCCTATGCCTGTTTTCTTGTGTGGCAATCAATATGGAACAAAGTTACATGGTAAAAGCAGCACTAGAGTTTGGTTATGTTTCAATGTGCATATTGTTCTTGGTCCCAATTATCTAGATTCTAGATTTTGACTTCAGAGGTATATTGTCAATATTTCATGATGCTATAGTGTTCACTCTTAAATAAAAGCAAAAAGAGGAAAGCCTTTTCCAACATTAAATTATGTTTATTATTGGATTTGTTCCCAGGAATCTAATGCACCAATGCAAATTGAGACTACATCTAATGGTGTGGAGAATCAAGGCTTAAAAATGATTGCTTGTCCTCCTGATCAACTTCCACTTGCACCTTTATCTAGCATTCCAGGGCGGTTATCTCGTACTGACCCCTCAACTGAACATATTCAAGAATATTCTCATGGGATTCAAGCAGTTAAACCTTTTATTCCTCAAACTGTGAATGCCCTAGAATCTAATGTTCAAGGTTCCCCAATCCGAGAAGAAGGTGAAGTCCCAGAATCTGAATTAGATCCAGATACAAGAAGGCGCCTTCTGATATTGCAACATGGTCAAGATACTGGGAAACACAGTTCACCTGATCCTCCTTTACCCATTAGACCAGTGCAAATTACGTTACCACCTGCTCAAGCTCCTGGTGGATGGCTTGGAGCAGAGGAGGAGATGAGTCCCAGGGAGCTCACAAGGCCATCTCAAGGCCTTCCTATTCAGTCTGATTCTCTTTCTTTTGAAACTCGACTCCAACAGCCTCCTTTTTATCATGGTGTGGATAATTCTCTCGCAATTGATAGGTGTATGGAGGAACCTAAAAGGCGGCCACCTGATGAGGTGTGTATTGCATATTGACTACTTACATCTGGGTATTGCTTAAATGTTTTCTTTGAGAGCTAGCTTGCTTAAAATTGCCTTTCCTGCAGGGATTCTTTGGAGATGACAGAGTAAAAAATAATCACATTATTCCAGATTCATTTTCCCATTCAGGTATTAATTTGTTCTTATTACTATTTTGGGTTAGAACAGATGTAAAGATATTCCAATGCATCAAAATTTGTCTCATCATATTTTTTCCACTTTGTTTATCATTTTTTTAAATTGGTTATATGTGATTGAAATGAACCCACATATATTATATCATGACCATGTTTTTATGGTATTTCAACAAACCACATAGTGGTATTTAGCATTTATGCATATATTGATTGGCAAGTTTTGAACCTAGGTCACTGCCTTGAAAGTCCATCTTTTTAACCACGAGCTCATGCCCGTTCAATTCCACTTTGTTTACCGTTATTTTTTAATTGTTATATTCTTGTAGATTATTAGTTCATCTTTTAAATCTTTTTTCCTGTAGCATCTATCAATGTATATCGGTTATGGAGCGTGTGCCTATTTTTCTTATCCTAAACTTCCTCTAACAGAGCAATATCAGTAACTCTTCCTGTGAATTTACTCTTTAATTCAGTGTGTGTCTCAATCTTGGTAAAAGCTTGTAAATACCATAAAATCTTAAATAAAGGAAACATTTTGTTCCTAATTACTAGAGGAATCGGTAATGCGTTACAATTTTCTATGCCTCTTCGTGGGTTCAAATCTTGCTTCTTGTCGCCACTATAACCTCCAGTTGCATCGGGTAAACCTTTTACGTAGCCGGCTACACTGACGCGACACGCCCACCGGTACTACGGGGCCCGAGGGATTGGAACCCTGGCCTCTGTACTCCTACAGAAGCATTTTGACCGTTGAATCAAGCCCTCGGACCCAAATTTTCTCTATTTTATTGGGCAAATCTTTATGAAAAAACTTGCGGTAGATAAATATAGATTTTGGAAAATTGAAATCTTCGATCAATCAATAAGAACTAGACTATAAAGTTGTCCTTTGTGCTACCAGTAATTGATAAGAGATCTGTGTTCGGATATGTGACTTATATTACATATATAAGATAACAATACAACCCTGTTTAGTACAGTCATATTTTATCCATTAATACTGATTCAGTTGACTAAACTGCATGGTGATCTTATATTGGTTATTTTAACTGCAATGATTAAATGTCTAAATTTTGTTAACTAATAAAATTAATGCACTGCAGTTTAATTCAGGGTAACAGTTTGTAGCTTTATATTGTACAGGGGGTTTGTGTTGGGTTAATTTTAGATGAATCTTTTTTTGCTTCCATATTGACATTTTTTTAATACAGTAGCTTTACTGTTGGATATTGTTTTGGTTCTAGCCCTTTCAATACTGAATGTGAAACTTAACTTAATGAATGTGGCTTTTCTTTGCAAATTTTATGAGAGCGCAATGCTGGATTTATACAACTAATGTTTTACTTTGATCTAATTGATCAGAGGATGAAGAGTCCTCTATGAACAGAATGCCATCCAACTTCAATCCTGGAGGAACCAATGCACCCACTTTAAATTCTGTAGGAGCTCTGCAAGAAATTGCCTCGAAGTGCGGGACAAAGGTGTCTGTGTATCATTTTCCTTTCATATCAATATCCTTCATGTCAACTGCAGTGTTGTACTAGTTTACACGCTAGTTTAGCTTTTCTACATTCATAAAAGTTTTGCTAGGTGCTAAACTATTGACTTCAATGTTTAATGTTTTCCAGGTAGAATTCAATTCATTGTTAGATAAGACAATGGAGCTTCAATTTACTGTTGAGGTCAGTTCCTTGTGCGTTTTAATAAAAAAATAATTCTAGGACTTGAGTTTCCTTAGCAACAGTTTTCTGTGTGGAATGAGTGCATATCAAATGAATGATTTGCTAAAATTTCATTACTGGTTTATTTTTTTATATTCTTTGTTTTTTTTTTCATTTTTAGGTCTTGTTTAGTGGAGAAAAAGTGGGTGCTGGCATAGGTAGAACCAAGAAGGAAGCACAAATACGAGCAGCTGATGATGCTTTAAGATATATGGCTAGTAAGTACTAATATTTTCTTCATGATATCTATGGTCGTAGAACTGCTTTGGTATGCATGCTTCTCACTCTCAAATTTTGCTTATTGAAGGAAATAGAATTAAGAAATTGAAATGTTAACAGTGTAAATATGAAATTGTATGTGTGCTAGAGGAAATAAATTTGTGTGTAGCATGTGCTAGATGAAATAAATTTACATTCAGTACAAGCAAGAAGTCAGGCCTCTGGAACTCTATATCCATTTTTGTCTACTTATGTATACTATTTATACAATAAATTGCCTATTACTTACTGGAACATATCATGGAGTAATATGCAAAATACAAATTTGTAGAAAAACTTGCACCTTGGTGTTGGCAAGTGTAGGCCTATCACTCATCATTTCTAGGAGGGTGTATGCTTACTAAAATGTTATCTATACTAGATACCAGTGCACTATATATTTAGTTAAAATAATATTGTCAGCTACCTATAGCCTGATAACAGGATGCATTCTATATCTATCTAGATGATTGGGCTTCAGGTTCTAAAAGAGGTTAAATTGTTTGGTTCATGTTCTTGCTTCCTCTAGTTGTTATTCATATTGTGAACTTTTGCACATCGTCTTGAACTGTAGATTTTTTTTAATTGAACAATTACTTTACTAGCAACTAATGAACTAGAGTGATAGGAGTACAAGAAGACAAATACCATAATTTATAGGCTATGTTGCATGCGAATTGATACAGTATCTGATACGGATATGGCAAATTTTCAAGACCTAATATGTACACAGTTGGATACGACATCGTAAAAAACATATATTTTTTATATGATAAGGAAAAAGATATAACACAAAAATATTTACACACATAAGTTTTGAATAGGATATTTTCATTAACTAAGAAGATGATTGTCATTGATTTTTTTAATTTTTAAATTAATTTATTTAAAAATTGCATATTCTTCTTTTAATCTGATGTTGTGAATGCAACTCTAGACGTGCCTAGGCCATACCAAGATATATTAGATATGCACCAAATAGGGGCACGTATTTGGATACATCTGGATACGGTACCTGTGTATTAAATTTAAAAGTTAGTAAATTTTAAGGTCCAGGAGTATTACACATATCAGGCCATCCTGTACTTGTCAGGTCCACTATGTGTGGGAGGAGGCACTAATGTTGTGCTATCTACCCCCTTTAGATTCAGTCCCTTCACTGTTAGGCCCACTCAGGTTGTATTGGGATACTTCTGGATATGGTACCCGTTTATTTGTATACAGCTGGATATGGTACCCAAATGTTTGGATATGTCTGGATACGACATACTATCATATCCATTTCCATATCTGATATGCAAATACAGGTATCCGAGCATGAGAATTGCCAGATATGGTGACTAAGTTTATAAGACTTTTTTTTCTATAAAACAGAAGGAATGTTGCATTTCCTTATAAAAAGGAGTTGGACAAATCCAAAATGTGGCTTTAAACAAGTCCATATATGGTTTGAAACGCTTCTGCAAAACTTAACAAAACTAACTTGAAAATTGTAAATACCAAACTAGCTTAACAGATTCAGAAGTACAGAAGCATAATCAGAATCAGTGACAGCTACTAATACCTTTCCTTCAGGACATTGACCTGTAAATGAACTTACAGGACTGCAGGTACCAAATGATCTTAACAAATTCACCAATGCAAAACGGAAATCATGACAAGCATTAATATATTGTCTTCAGGACATTGAACTTCTATGCTTCCCATTGCCAATGCCATCAGATCGGTTTCCTTTAATATGAGGTTCTGAATATTGTCGCACTCAATATGTAGATTCCATTGTGCTACCCTGATCACCTGTTTGGATTCTTCCTGCACTAACAACTCCTTAAACCACCTGACCCATGCAAGCCTTTAACCTTGAATGGGTTACTCACATCAGCAATGTCATGTGATGCTGCATCACTGGGTTGATGCATAAATCTTTGGGCTCTGGTAATTGTTGTATTAAAAGACACCTTTGGGTCAGCTGTCCCAGATTTTCTTTTGAGGGCTTCTAACCTCAGATGCTAGTAGCTTTGGTCACCACATTGATCAGGGGACTGTAGTTTTTGTCTCCTAGTATTTTAATTGTTGGTTTCCTTCTGAATATTCCTCTAATGTCTCAATTGAATAATTTCCCTACACTATTTGGATGTAATTAATATTGGTGCCCTCCTTTGCTGCCATCAGTCTTGTTTCTCTTATCTTACATTGTTCTGTTCACTTTATTGTTGTGTACTTTAGTTTAGTTACTCCAGTCCAATTTATTTTATTTTGTTCTACAGTGCATTGTAATAAGTTATTTTTGATGAGTCCCATTGGCCTACGTTGGGCATATCTTATCTTATTTACAACCAAGCTACAAGCTGTACCACAATTTGCAAGACATAAGAGCAGGCAGAATAATACAATGGTCTTTTATTAAAAAAAATGTAAATTTCAAATCTCTCCCCTCACATGTTGCGGATGTTAGAGTTACTATGTTAGTAACTATAATTATTACCTCATTTAGGTAATATTTAAGTTTCACCTAGGTAGATATAATTTACCACATGGTAAAAAGTAATTTCTTACTTTTTACCACTAGTAGTTACTATTACCAATTACCTTGGTTAGTAGTCTATCTTACCGTCACTTCCCTTTTGGACGGCCAGATAGGTTAGTTGTTAGCGTAGACATAGGATCTATTGTTAATTAATCTATTTTGTAACCTATATAAACCTAGCGTATTCCTATGCTAAGGTTAATGATTATGGTTTGATTTATTTACACTTACCATATTCCTAACATTGGTATCATCGCGTCGGGTGGCTGAAGGCTAGCAATTGCTCCCCCGACCTGGACCTGGAGCTTGAATTTCGAGGCCCGCAGCTGACTGGCACGCATCCCGAGGTGGACTCTGTCTCCTTTGACGGCCCGCAGGCACGGATCTCGAGGTGCGTCTGTCAGATCTGGCGGCTAGCAGGCGGGCTAGCAGGCTCGGATCCCGAGGGGATCTGCTGACGTGGGCGCAGGCGCGGATCCCGAGGCGTCGGCGAATCTCGATCTGCACGCGGCCCGAGGAATCTGGATCTGCGCAGCCGACACGTGGCACGCTCATCGCGTGACACGTGGCGGCTGGTAGTTGCCGGTCGCGCTCGACAAAATTCCCGTCGCGTGCTACAGCCCGCCCGCGTCATCTGAAAACATACTTGGCTGTTCTTGTTTTTAAACAGCCAAGTAGCGCCCGCGGGGCGCATGTGGGACTAAAGTCCCAAACCTTTTTCAAGGTTTTAGCGCCTACGGGACGCTAGAAAGCTTTGCGGCTTCCGTTGGCTGACGGATCAGCCAACGGAGCTGGACTGGCAATCGGCGCCAGTCGCAGCTGCCGCCCCGCGCGAGGTCGCGGGGTCGAACCCCCGCGCGGGCAATAACAGGTATTTTTTTATTTTTTTTGCAATTTTTTATTTTTTTTTAAGTTTTTTTTTAATTAATCATTAAATTTAATAAAAGCATAAATTTTCTTTAAAAAAAAAAAAAAAAGATTATTATGTTTTTATCATAAATTTTTTTTGATTAATTAAATTAAAGCTATAATTAAATAAATTTTTTGCATTTAAAATAGAAATTTGAAAGGTTATGTAAAACAAATCTTCTCATCACACCTGATTTTTTTTGCAAATTAGAAATCAAGAAGGCTAATTGTCCACTATTTTTTTTAGCCTTGTTGAGAAGTGTTTGTAACCTTAGTTCCCTAAAAACTAAGTCGTGTGTCGACTAGTTCTGGAAGCCTTTCAAACGCGGGTCGTGTGTCGACTTGTCTTGAAAGGAGTGCTCTAAAAATTCAATTTTGTAAAAATTAAGGGGGGATAGAGTCATATTTTTGTGATTCTATTTTTTTTCAAAATTGTAAAGCATAAATGGGGGATATTTCAGAGTAAAGAAAGGTGCATTTTCGATTGTACTCGACACCTTTACTTAAAAATTGCTTGTACTAGGTGCATTTTCGGTTGCATCCGACACCTAGAGTGATAAAAGTTTGGTTGCTCTCTTGTTGATTATTGCACTTACAAAACATGTTTAGTGTAATTAAACAATCATAAACACATTGAAGAGCATTTCACAAAACCAAATTTCACTCCAAAACCATGCTACATTTTTGCATAGGGTAAAAACAAGACAATTGATTCTCCCATTTCAGAAAGGTTAAATTTTCAAAATCACCTTGATACACTCTCTTTGTTTGGCTTAATATCCTCAAACTTTTTCATTCTTCTTGAAGAGTGTTAAGGCAGGTGTCATTAAATATCTTAGAAGAGTAAAATCAAAAGATCATCTCATCAATCAAACCCCTTTCATTTTGCTCTATTTGTTTGGCTTAAAATTCCTCCAACTTTTCATCTCTGGTTGAAAGAGTGTTGAGGCAGGTGCCATTAAATATCTTATAGCAGCAATTTGAAAACAAATTTCTTCCCTATACTCTTTTGAGGGTATAGTGCAAGATACTATCATCTTAGTCCTCTCCAAAAATTTGAAACCTAAACCATGGCCATGATACACAAGTATCTCACTGAGGGCCAACTGCTCAGAGGTTCAAATTACTCAGCATGGAAGACTAAAATGAAGGCTATCTTAACTGTAGAGGACTTGTGGTCAATAGTGGATGGAAGTGTCACTAGACCTCAATCTTCTGGACAAGATCAAATAGACTTTGATAAAAAGGATAAGAAACTATCCTTAATGATCTTGCTTGCTATTACTGATGATATCCAACCTCATATCAGTGAAGCTACAACTGGTAAGGCAGCTTGGGATGCCTTAAGTACCATTTTTGAGGGCAAGAATCAATCAACGATTCTTAACCTTCAAACACAGCTTCATACATTACATATGAGATCAGGAGAAACAGTAGAGCTATTCCTCTGCAGAGTCGCAGAATTAAAAACAAAGCTGCAATCCTTAGGAGAAAAGTTGGAAGACCCAGTCTTGAACTCAATCATTTTGAGAGCTCTTCCTGACTCCTACAGAATGTTGATCACCTCCTTACAAGTTTCTGGTAGGACAATAACTTTTGTCGAGTTGGTAAATATGCTTCAAACTGAAGAAGCTAATCAATTCCAAAGAGATGATGCATCCAACAATGCACTTTTCTCACACAAACGACAAGGTGGTAAGAAACAATGGAATCAACAAAAGGATTCTTCTTCTAGACAAGACAAGGGTAAAGCCAAAGAGGTTCCGAAGAAGAAGCAGCATTGTAAAATCTGTGACACAGACACTCATCAAACCAAGAGATGTTGGTTTAAGAACAGGCCTCCCAAAGAGAAAGGTCAAAATAAAAACCAAGGCAATGTTGCAAATGAGATGTCTAATACAGATTCTGATTCTGGTTCAGAGAAAGCACACAGAGTGCTAATTGCTAAAACAGTTTTGTAGAGGGAAAACACATGTGTCCCTTGGCCAAAAACATCATATTCTCTCTCTCTTCTTTTTAGGCTTCATAAAATAGCATAAGTATTTTGTTTGAAGACCTTGCAATAAGGGGTGCTTGTATCTCTTCTAGGCTTCATAAATAGCAAATTCTAGGTGTTTGAAGTACTTGTAACAAAGAGGAGCGATTTTTTGTGATGTAAAATTGTCTAGGAGGCAATATTTGTAAAATCCTTCACAATACTCTTGAGTTGCATACTTTTTGCAATTGAGGGGGGATATCCATTTCTTTTCTTCACTGATTTTTGTAAATAGGGAAGAAGGCTTACAAGGGTGCATTTTCGGCTTTGACCGACACCTTAGTCACACTTCCTTCAGAAATTAATTACACTATGTTTTGCAACAAGAAGGGGGGAACTTATAAGGGTGCATTTTCGGCAGCGACCGACACCTTAGCTACCTTATCTTTTGCAAATTCATATTGTAAATGAATGAACCTTGTATGAAGTGATCTATTCTACTACACCTAGCGATTGCAGCGGCTGGTTACCCATGCAAATCGATTGGATGATGTGATTACCATAAGGACATTCGTTGGCGTGAAGACAAAGCGAGGAATGACCCATTTTTTGCTTAGGAGCAGCCAGAGTACTGTGACAGAGCAAAGAACCAGCAGAACAACATCTTCTTCACTGTATTGGGGCAGTTATATACTTTTCCCAAATATTGTTGTATAGAGGGATATGTATGTATTACCCAAATAATGTAATAAGGGGGGATGTTAGAGTTACTATGTTAGTAACTATAATTATTACCTCATTTAGGTAATATTTAAGTTTCACCTAGGTAGATATAATTTACCACATGGTAAAAAGTAATTTCTTACTTTTTACCACTAGTAGTTACTATTACCAATTACCTTGGTTAGTAGTCTATCTTACCGTCACTTCCCTTTTGGACGGCAGATAGGTTAGTTGTTAGCGTAGACATAGGATCTATTGTTAATTAATCTATTTTGTAACCTATATAAACCTAGCGTATTCCTATGCTAAGGTTAATGATTATGGTTTGATTTATTTACACTTACATATTCCTAACAGCGGATATGTTGTATATATGTAAATAGCAATTTTGCTACATGGAAGATTGATTGGGAAACACTGTAGAGGGCAATATCTCAATAAAAAGCAAAGAAAAAATATGCTCTGGCATTCAAAGGTGAGCATCCCTAGATGAGCAAATTTTCAAGAAGTAACAAAATATCATACAAATGACCCTCGCCTTTCTTCTGCCTTTTAATATTGAGTTTATGTTCCAAGTTCATTACTGGGATCACAGGAGAGATTTATTAACTGGGATTCGACCTGAACTGAAGTTTTTTTTTTTCGAATAGGTCGAAAAGCTGGGGGCATAATGGGGCCACCCTTCCCGTGAATTGAACTTGGGTCTTAGTTAGAAAAGCCGCCGTTAGCCATTGTGGACACTACCTAAACTGAAGTTGAAAAAATTGTGATTGGCAATTTATCAGGGCATAATTGGCAAAAAATAACAAAATTTAAAAATAATAATGAGAATTAAATAATTTCTCTCCTGCTCCCAATCCCCCTTCTTGCAAATTAAATAAAATTTTTATAACTGATCTTTTTCCAAATTTTGAAAAATTGCCTACTCCCGAATGAATCAGGGAGCTGTAAAAGCCTTCAAACATTTTCATTTTCTTAGGTTTTAATTTTCATGGTTGGTTATATTATATTTCATAAAACATGAGCTAGATTTTGAACATGGAGATTTCTGTACAACAAAGCAGAAACATAATTTGAAAGAAATTACAGGAAAAGCATGATCCCACCAACTCCTATTCAAATCTAGAGTCTTGGACAGTGTCTGTGCCTATGGTCCTCTCTATTTCATTATCTGACTTAATTTCTTTTGGTACTCATGATTTCATTCTTACGCTACTTAAGCGTATGACTCTAACTGGATATGCTTCATTTTTGGTTTAGGTCAATATATGTCACAGCCTGTACCACTTGGAGCTGGACCTGGCCGTGGGCAGACAGATTCTAGTTTTCATGCATGGAGTGAGGATGAGGGCTTAAGAGAAACTTGCAGTTCTATGGGCTTTGCTGGTGCATCTAAGGAAGATGATGTGCCTGTTGCAAGTACATCAGGGCAGTCAAAATATGTGGAACAGAGGCTCTCTGAAGACTCAAAAAGATCATATAATGCTATTGACACCCTGAAAGAAATGGTAACAGCCGAAGTCATGGAAGTCTACTCTCCGTTTTCATTTCACAAGTCATATTGTTACTTGCTCATGTGAAATCCACTTTTGCAATATTCAATTATTGTTGCTTTGCAGTTCCAATAATGTAGTGTGCTTTAAGAAGATAATCCAATGGAAATTGTTGTGTTTGCAGTGCACCATGGAAGGTCTTAGTCTGGTTTTTATAGACCCAGAAGTTGGGGTTTTGAACAGGAAAGATGCATGTGCACGTGTAAGTTATCGGCATATGCAGATTTTACTAATCTTATATTACTCTAATGGAGGATTCTGTAAATTCTTGCTAGTTTACATTGAATTCATTTATATCCATTTCAACTCATTGTGGTGATTATCTTTGGGTGCCTTTCATAGGATAGTTGAACTGTGTGTGAAGATGTTCCCTTTTAGAAATATAATTAATGAATCATTTTGCAATGGAATTGAAATATATTTTGTAACCTCTTTGTGCGTTAAGACGTGGAGCATTTAGCTTATCTGAGCAAGTTAATTTTCTGGTAGGTTGACGTAGCTGGACAGATCTTAGGAAAAGGTAGTGGTCCAACTTGGGAGGCAGCTAAGCTACAGGTTAGTTTTTCTTCTCTGTGTTGTGATTCCATTTCATGGTCACTGTTGCTTGCTTAGGATGCCCTTTTGTGCTGCGGAGGAGCACTGAAGGTTTCTTGCATAACTGCAGGTTCTTAGTGTGATATTGCAAAATCCCTTTCTTATGCCTATCTCATGCATGTATTTAATTGTCTTCAAATTGGGTAGTTTTTATTGTGAGCCATTTTACGAGCAGCAGTTTTCTTTTACTTGTTTTATCTGGGCATGGACAGCCTATAGCCAACAGTCCTTAATTCTTTCAAAATAAAGTGTATCAATATTGAATATAATATTTATTGATGACATTGCAGGCTGCAGAGGAGGCTCTTCGTAATTTTAAATTCACATTCAGTCAGTTGACACAGAAGCGTTTGAGCTCGCCCAGGTAATAAATGCTTTCCACGTACAAGATTGCTTCTGAAATGTTTGTTCATTGTCTTTCAGATCTTTTTCATGTGTGAAGGTTAGATTCTATTTGTTTGTTTCTGCAAGTTCAACATTACATTTATTCATTTTCGTTATTCTCTAGTTTTTGACATTGCAAATCAGAAAGAAAGAGCTGAAGCAGCAAAATTACATTGACTGCAGAAAAACAAGTTAAGTTGTTATTGAATGCATGCGCCACAAGCTTAAGCTCTTTTGTATGTTATATACAGAACACTTGGTTTCTATTTTTGAGCTAGTTTCAACTAGTTTTACTGCTTCTGAAAGGGTGGTTAAGTGACTTCTGACATTTACCGTGTGGTTCCTAGTTATTGATATTGGATATTAATTTGTCATGTGTTGGTACCAGCATATCTGCAAACAAGTTACTTTTTCTGCTACTAACCTTTGCATGAGTCCAGTACAAAAGGTCAATGAGCTATGCCAAGATTCTAAACACTTCATCGTCTGGAAGACAAACACAATATTATTGCTAACTTGTTCACCTTTCAAATGCAAATCACATGTTTACCTGCTATTGCGTTCTCTTTTAAAAAAAAAATTTATTTGTGGTATAAAAATTTGCAATCTTATGTAAAGCTTTGACAGAAGTTCTTTACAGACTATGTTATACAGGGTTGCTGGAACAAGTGTAGTTGAGAGGATTGCTTATGAAAATGTCATATTTTTGGATAAAAATATTTGGATGAGATTGACACTAAAATTCTAATAATTTACCCTCCTTATTTTCTTTGTGAATAAGGCATGCATGACGAGTTAGTCGGCTTGAAATTTATGATGAGAATAGCATATAGTTACAATTGATACTGAGATTGCATCCTGTTTGGAAGTGCTTTCCTCCTGTACATGCAGCATATCTCATCTCCCAAAAGCTGATCATAAGATAACCCATCAGAATTAATATCTGACTTTCACTGATGTACTATAGCATATAGTTGTAATTGATACTGTGATTGCATCCTGTTTGGAAGTGCTTTCCTCCTATACATGCAGCATATCTCATCTCCCAAAATCTGAGCAAAAGATAACCCGTCAGAATTAATATCTGACTTTTAGTGATGTACTATACCATTTGGCTCAGTAGTAGTGACATTGCTTAATTGTTTTCATGAGGAAATCAAAGTTTTATTTTTAAGAATTTAACCTCTTTTTGTTGTTTGCCATTTATGGTTTCAGAACGGGTATACTGAAATTTCATTTCTACAGGTTGATGCCAGTTCAGCCAAATAAAAGGCTTAAGCTTACAGAAATATCACGGGGTGCTCCACGTATCCCACCTTCTCCTCGAAGATATACAAAGAATGGACCACCAATTCCATGATCTGATCGTGAGGAAAATTTCATACTCCCTTTCTAGTAAATTCTCTTGTATAATAGTGCCCCAAGGAGCTTCTTCCAAGGCAATTTTGATGTCAGCAGTCAATGAAAACTTCCTTCTCATGAATTTGTTGTGATTCTTTAAAGTGAAGCACCTTCCTTTGCTCATGTCTTTAAGAAGGCCTAATGGTCTGTTGGCTCAAATGAAGCAGAATGAAATATTAACCTGTTATGTTGATTTATGAAGGCATGGAGTGAGGAGGGGCTCACTAAACTATCAGATAGATCATTTTGTATACTTGCCACTTGCCAGTTTTATGAATGGAGATTTTGCTCTGGGATATTTTTTCCAGGTCATGAACTTTTGATGATCCATTTGATTTTACCCTCGCTCAGTGTTATGATGATAAGGCTAGTGAAGATACAATGTCATGGGTTGCTAAAATACTAGATAGTTGTACAATGTATTATTATTCTTACCAACTTCCAACAGACAAAAATAAATAGAATATTGAAAGTAATCATCTGAAGGTCCAGAGTATGCCATAGCCAAACAATGAAGTTGCGAATTTTAATATGAGAGAGCATCTTTTCTGACTCTGAACATGAAGCTCGTTAAGTCCAAATTTGGAGTTTGAGTAAATCGCAATCTGTGTGCATGTTCAGTGACCTAGTGATCTAATCGTCTAGAGCTAAATATATGTAGTTATATAATTTGCAAATGTGTAATGTCTTGTGTAATATTCAGGTCCCTTGAATTTTAAGTGGTTTGTTTAGTGAGATGTTATTAGTCATCTGAACAAACTAGGCTTAACAATACAACTTCTGTTGATACAAGGAATTCAACTTAGTCTGCTGTTGCTCTGCAATGCATTAAATCTCCATTGCTTATGTTAGGTGGTTAAGTGAAGGAAAGGATATTGTGCTATGTGGAAGGTTTCAATCATGTGCTGTATGCTCTTCAACTACAGAAGCATGTTTTGGCTGTGTGGTTGGAACGTTGAGAAGACTGTAGTGTGCACAGCGTCTTCTGAGTATGTTGTCAAAAACTTGATGTATAACTCATCCTTGGATTTCTAGCAACAAGATTTAAACATTAAATTATAAGAATAATTGATGGTCTGTACATTGGATTTGAAAATATTAAAATGCATACCATGATTATACTAACACTAATTTGCTACATTTATTAAAAGCCAGTTATTTGAATGATGAGTTAGAAGTGGAACTTAGATGGTTTAAACAGTCACTACAAGGACTGATCAAAAGTTCTTAGATATGTACTGGCATTTGCTAGCACACATCAGTTAGGAGAGTGATTGTGTGTGTGTTTGATAGCCGATAATTTCTGTATTGGAGTGTTCTATAATTCTGGTTTATCGTGTTCAAACATGAGAAACTGTTTAAGGAGTAGACGTGTCAACACTGAAATCTAGCTTAGCAAAATTCTGCGAAAATATTTTTAATGTGCATTTTGTATTTTGTTCTACTATGCGTAGTAGTTCAGTTATTTTTAGGCTCACATGATGTCTCCCAGTATATGGGCAGCTGCAAGTCTGGGGACAACGTTTTTCTCTTGTTATTATGAATTTTCTAAACATGATGGATGTCCCAGCCGTGGGTGATTTCTGTATGACGATGACATCCATGTCCCCAACACACTTTCTGCCTTCACTTCCCACCCAACAAGAACGAGTAGTTTTCCGGTACTAATATGGATGCATATATGTGTGCGTGTGCTGTGGGGACCCCTTGGTAATTAACATGGAATTGGAACGGGACCAACCTGTACTGCATGATGACAAATATGCATTACATCGTAACCACCTAGTGGAATAACAAAATCAGTTTTTGCAATTAGGCATGCATCGCCTGGCAAGACTTGATCCTAGGTGTCTCCTGGGAAGTTAAGGAATTTAACCAACATGAGCTTATGCTCTTAGTTATGAAACTTCTGAAAATATATTCCTAGATTTTCTAGATGTGTACATCATATCAGAGATCTCTGTAAAGAGAGTGTCGGAATAGTTAAACTTTGCACCCTCTTTGTTTAAGAGATTGGGAAAGGAGTCATAAAGACTTGTAGCATCCATGTTGTCGCTGATCATTCCATATTTTTTTTCCAAAGCAAACACAAATTTTGATGTGATTATTCCATACTCATTTTTTTAAGAATGCAAATTCCCTGTTGGGTTTGCTAATTGGATTAATGTGCCCTGTTCAAGAGCAAGAGGGTTCTTTAAAACCAATAGAGTCCAATTTTGAAGGAGATTTAGCTCTAATGATTTGATACATTGGTTCGTCCTATATCAAAATATTCGCATGACGGGGATATGTATGGTAAGTGAAGTGCCTTTAATGCAATTATGGACCTAGGGGAGTATGGGGTGGTCTGGACCTAGGGAAGTATGGGGTGGTCTGATATGTTTCATGCTCGTGGACCTTAAAAACGATTCCACGTTACTTTCTAATAAAATGAAAAAAAAAAAAAAATAGTGAATATGATATTCCAAGCAGAAGTCCCAATATCTTTTGTACGTGTATAATTTGTTTGCATTAATTTTTGAATATCTATGGTGTTTTTAGTCTGGCTTATGTTTAAGCTTCTCCAATGCATAAAAATTAACGGACCTTAAAATTTTTTTCTACATTACCTTATAGTAAAAAAGAACTAGAAATATTGAAACCGATATTCCAAGCAGAAGTTTCAACATATTTTTTATGTTTATAAAATGTTTGCATTAATTTTTCGATATTCCAAGCAGAAGTTTCAACTTATTTTTCATGTGCATAAAATGTTTGCATTAATTTTTCAATATCTACGGTGTTCTTCATCTGGCATATGTTCAACCTCCTCCAACCTAGGGGAGTATGGGTGGTCTGATATGTTTCATAGTCGTAAACCTTAAAAAATTACCGTACGTTACTTTATAATAAAATCTTTATTTGGCATATGGTTAAGGCAGCTAAATAGAATATTTCTAATGATACAATTTGAATAATTTTATGGTGTTCTATTTGGAATTCAAACAACAGAAGTAAATTAGGGAACAAATGTGTTAGTATTTACTTATTATTAAACCAATAATATTGAGCAATTTATTTAAACAGATTTTTCAGAAGAACATAAAAGTAACCAAAAACAATCACACAACAGATTGACACAGTATGTAACGAGGTTCACCCAGTGTGGGCTACGTCCCCGGAGAATAATTTTAGTTCCTTATTAAGTCCTCCAAGCACCAGAGGGAATCACCAACAGCCAACCGCTGTACACATCCTCTCAATGTCTCAAAAACAAAGAAATCCTCTCCACATACACTGTCTCTCCCAAAAATCACACATTGATTTCTATGCAACCATTAATTTTATAGATTCTATCTTGGAATTAGACACCAAGGATAGACCCATCAATTATGGCTTTTTTTGGACTGATTTTTTCAGTTTAGAAAGTTTCCATGCATAAAAGCAACTAGTTACCAAACAGAGAGAAAAAAATGATTTTTAGCCAAATTTAGGCTCCATCTTATCAATCTCCCACTTGGAGACTAAACCATTGTAACATCCTACAACTAAGGAACTGAAATATTCTCATAACATTGATCTATTCCCTTAGACCAACTAAAGTTGAACAAAAGCTCAACTTCTCCCTTGAAACAATTTTAGTAAACATATCTGCAAGATTCTTGGAAGTGTGAATCTTATCCAGTTTCAGAGATCCATCCTCCATGACTGACCTTATGAAGTGATATTTTAGCTTGATGTGTTTGGTTCTTGAGTGGAATGCCGAGTTCTTCGCAAGATGGATAGCACTCTGGCTATCACTCCACAACCTACTGTCTTCCTGCTTTTTTCCCAACTCCTCCATAAGTCTCTGCAACCATATCATCTCTTTGCTTGCTTCAGAAGCAGCAACGTATTCAGCTTCCGTGGTTGAAAGGGCTACAACCTGTTGGAGTTTTGATATCCAACTCACTGCTCCTCCACCTACAGTGAAAATATAGCCGGTAGTGCTCCTTCCACCATCAAGATCTCCTGCCATGTCAGAGTCTACAAAACCTTGCAAACTCAAATTAGTACCACCAAAATTCAAACAATATTTAGAAGTACCCCTCAAATACCTGAATATCCACTTAACAACTTGCCAATGCCCTTTTCCTGGATTATTCATGAACCTGCTTACAACTCCCACTGCTTGGGCTATATCCAGTCTTGTGCAAACCATGGCATACATCAAACTTCCCACTGCGGAAGCATATGGAACTCTTGTCATGTATTCTTGCTCCTCCTGTGTCTTTGGACATAAATCCTTACTCAGTTTGAAATGCCTTGCCAAAGGTGTGCTCACTGGTTTTGCATTTTCCATGTTGAACCTTTGTAGCACCTTCTCAATATAGTCCTCTTGTGACAATTTAAGCAAATTGTTCTTCCTGTCTCTTAATATTTTCATTCCAAGGATTTGCTTTGCAGCCCCCAAATCCTTCATGGCAAACATGCTTGCCAATTTCCCTTTCAGGTCATTTATGTCCTGCATGTTAGACCCTGCAACCAACATGTCATCTACATACAGTAACAGAATAATGAAGGAACCATCACTAGTTCTCTTGAAATATACACAGTGATCAGATTGACATCTTTTGAATTCATTTTCAGCCATAAAACTATCAAATTTCTTGTACCACTGCCTAGGTGCCTGCTTGAGGCCATATAAGCTTTTCTTTAACCTACACACGAGATTTTTCTTACCCTTTACCTCATAGCCCTCTGGTTGATGCATGTAAATCTCCTCCTCCAAATCTCCATGAAGGAAAGTTGTCTTTACATCAAGTTGCTCAAGGTGCAAATTCTCAATAGCAACTAAATTTAAAATTGTTCTAATGGAGGTCATTTTTACAACTGGTGAGAAAATATCATCAAAGTCAATTCCCTTCTTCTGTGCAAAACCTTTTACTACAAGTCTAGCTTTATACCTTTTATTGCCTCCTGCCTCCTCCTTGACTCTATACACCCATTTGTTGTGTAGTGCCCTTTTTCCTATAGGTAGCTCAACCAACTCCCATGTTTGGTTGTGAAGAAGAGACTCCATCTCCTCATTCATTGCCTGCTCCCACTTCTTGCTGGTACTCATCTGTAAAGCTTCATCCAAGCACTCTGGCTCACCAGCATCAGTATATAACACATAATTAAGTGCGGGGAAATAACAGTCTGGTAACTTACTTACCCTTGTAGACATAACATAATCAAAAAAACGTTGGGGAATTCTACTTGTCCTGGTAGATTTTCTGACAACACCTACAGGAGATTGAGGTGCTAGTTGTTGTTGTTCTTGAACACTTTGTGGTGGAGTTTGTGGC
This sequence comes from Wollemia nobilis, assembly GCA_028583015.1. NCBI lineage: Eukaryota > Viridiplantae > Streptophyta > Pinopsida > Araucariales > Araucariaceae > Wollemia > Wollemia nobilis. The sequence goes on along the minus strand of JAQPPZ010002969.1, from coordinate 12,440,661 downwards.
TCTTGTTCCTGGACATCTCCTTGCACTCTTGGTACTATTGGCTCACCATCAAGCTCAACATACTGAGAATCATCCTTCTTTACCTGCAACCTGTCCTTATACAAACTCTTCTCATTAAATACAACATCCCTGCTTCTGATGATTGTACGGTTAATATTATCCCATAACCTGTAACCCAATCCATCAACTCCATAACCAATGAAATAACATTTCTGGGATTTTGCATCTAACTTCTTTCTATTCTCCTTATCAATATGAGCAAATGCCTCACATCCAAAAACTTTAAGAAAAGAGTAATTGCAGATTTTACCAGTCCATACCTCTTATGGAATCCCACCATCTAATGCACTTGAAGGCCCCCTGTTGATCAAATAAACTGCAGTGTCAACACAATATGCCCATAAAAACAAAGGTAATCCTGCATGCAATCTAAGGCACCTGGCACGCTCCATAATAGTCCTATTCATCCTTTCAGACACCCCATTCTCTTGAGGTGTTCTAGGTGTTACCTTAATCCTCCTGATTCCATTCAATGAGCAATAATTATCAAAATTATTAGAACAATACTCACCACCATTATCAGATTTGAGACACTTAACCTTATTACCAGTCTCATTCTCTACTAATGCCTTCCATTTCTGAAAGGTATCAAACACATCAGATTTATTTCTAATGCAATATACCCACGTCTTTCTAGTAGCATCATCTATGAAGGTAACATAATAATTAAATCCACCTAAAGAAGTTACCTGAGCCGGTCCCCATACATCACTGTGTACCAGCTCCAATTTCTCCTTTTTCTTTTCTTTTCCAACTTTCAGAAATCTTACCCTCTTCTGTTTGTCGTAGATGCAGTCCTCACAAAATCCCAAATCCACCTCTTTCAGCTTTGGTAGCAACTTTCTCGAGTGAAGAATCTTCATTCCCTTTTCACTCATGTGGCCCAATCTATGGTGCCACAACTCTGCACTCTCTCCTGTAGCCACTAAATTCATTGTACAATTAAAAGTATTGGTAAGTAAATATAAAGTACCAATCATCTTACCCTTGGCTACCACCATTGATCCCTTGGTGACCTTCCAAGAATGATCTCCGAATGCAGTGACATATCCTTCGTTGTCAAGTTTGCTTGCTGAAATTAAATTTCTCTTGAGGTCTGGAATATGTCGGACATCATTTAAAATCCAGTAATTTCCATTTGGTAACTTTATTTTAATTTTTCCCATGCCAACAATCCTGCAAGGATAGTCATCTCCCAATAGCACCTGTCCATAATCACTTTGGACATACTCTATAAAATATTCATGGTGAGATGTAGCATGAAAAGAGGCTCCAGAGTCTATTACCCAGTAATCACTATTATTATCTAATGATAAAATTAAGGCATCCTGCGGAATTTCACCTGCAATATTTGCTTCCTGCTTACCTTGACTCTCTCCGTCCCCTTGTTCGACATTCTTTCTGTTCCAACAATCCTTTTTCAGATGTCCCTTCTTTTTGCAATACCAACACTCAACCTTGCTCTTTCCTCTGGACTTTGATCTCCCTTTAGACTTTCCTCTGCTTGGACTTTTACCCCTTTCCTTCTGCCTACCTCTGTTCTCCACTGTCAATGCAGTTGATGAAGTTGCTTCACCTGAAGATTTTCTTTGCATATCCTCACTTAGAATTACTCCAACAACATCATCAAATACTAGTTTATTAGAACCAGATACAAAATTACTAACTGCCATAACTAGATTGTTCCAACTATCTGGCAAAGAGCATAAGATAAGCAGAGCTCTGACCTCATCATCAAATTCAATTTTAACAGAGCATAATTGATTTGTTACCTCATTAAAATTATTAAGATGGTCCTGCACAGACTCACCTTCATTCATTTTCATATTGAATAATTTTTTCATCAAGAAAACTTTGTTAGATGCAGAAGGTTTTTCATACAACCTGGTAAGGGCATCCATTACATCTTTTGTTGTTTTCTCCTTTGAGATGTTGAAAGCCACCTGGCTTCCCAAGCATAAGCGTATTGTCCCCAAAGCCTTTCTGTCTAGCAGCTCCCAGGCCTCATCTGTTACATCGAACGGTTGATTTGCTTTTCCACCCAAAGGAAGATACAGATCTTTCAGTAATAAATAATCTTCAATTTGCATTTTCCATAATGCAAAGTTCTGCCCATTAAACTTGTCTATCCGAAACTTTGAATCCTCTGCCATTGCTCCCACTCAAAACAAATTCCCTGCTTTTGAGTACCCAACACAATGTGCTCTGATACCAGTTGTTAGTATTTACTTATTATTAAACCAATAATATTGAGCAATTTATTTAAACAGATTTGCAGAAGAACATAAAAAAATAACCAAAACAATCACACAACAGATTGACACAGTATGTAACGAGGTTCACCCAGTGTGGGCTACGTCCCCGGAGAATAATTTCAGTTCCTTATTAAGTCCTCCAAGCACCAGAGGGAATCACCAACAACCAACAACTGCACACATCCTCTCAATGTCTCAAAAACAAAGAAATCCTCTCCACATACACTGTCTCTCCCAAAAAACACACACTGAAAAATCACACTGATTTCTATGCAACCATTAATTTTATAGATTCTATCTTGGAATTAGACACCAAGGATAGACCCATCAATTATGGCTTTTCTGGACTGATTTTTTCAGTTTAGAAAGTTTCCATGCATAAAAGCAACTAGTTACCAAACAGAGAGAAAAACTGATTTTTAGCCAAATTTAGGCCCCATCTTATCAAAATGCTCTCACACAACTATTACCCATGGATTAGGGACTTTTTGGATTAATAGTTGGCTGATGCCATAATCAATTGCATTTGGATGTGTGACTTCTTGGATGAATGATAGGCTGACGTGATCAACAAATGAACATTTGACTCTTTGCCTCAAAAGAAGACTACATGAAAACAAACTAAATTTAACTGAAGTTTCAATTTTATGGAACAAAGCAATTTAGATGATTTAAGTGATAGTAGCTTGCACGTCTTCCATATGATCTTGAGATTATCTTAAGTGCGGGGATGAATATACTCTTGCTATTCAAGCTGATTATTCAAAGTGATGGGTCGAATATACTATTGGTATTCAAGCTATTTATTCAATGAGGTGACTTTGTAAATAGGGAGAGAAGAATAACTAACCTTGACTATGAAAATTAGTGGCTGAACTTGTTTGATAAAATTTGAAGCCTTCCAAGCCCTTAATATGTTTCTTTTCCTTTTCATTTAAGGATGGGTATAATAAAAAATAATTTTCATAATTTATATGAAATAAATTTATTTAGATGATTCAAGTGATTGGTAGCTTGTGTTTGTCCTCCATATGACCTTGAGATCATCTCAAGTGATGGGTTGAATTTACTACGACTATTCAAGTTGATTATTCAAAGTGATAGATTGAATATACTATTGTTACTGAAGCTAATTATCCAATGAGACTTTGCAAATAAGGAGAGAATAATCACTAATCTTGACCTGGTTGGTCACGAATCTGCCTAGTACAAAATCTACATTTTGTGCATCCTAGACCCATGCAACATTGAAAGGCCGAAGGAGAGAAATGTCCTTCGAGCCAATCTCCAGAGAGGGTTGGCTCCCTTTCTAATCTACTCCGGTTTAAAGCTTAGGGTAACAGGAAAGAAATGGGGAAATATGGCTATAAGCCAAAAGTGTAGGATGGGGATAGACTAACAACCGAAATTCAAATCAAGCAACGATTAGCATACAATAGAAATGAAAGCACAGGAACCACTTATAGTTTTGCAAAGACAACCTCCAAAGAGCATCTCAGTATTCACTCCCTCACCAGCAGAGATTAAATTCAAATGCAGAATTTAAATGCAACAAATAATGGAGATGAATATATTCAGAAATGACATACAGAAAATCATCAAATGCAACCATTCAGAGAACCAGAAGCCGAAGTATTTCTATTGATGTAGAAAACTTGAAGTGTTTTTTTGCAGAGTGTCCATCCTCCTCTTTACATGAAAAATGATTAGTATTTATAGAGGATTACACCTCTTTCATTTAATGCACATACAAACAAAATGTTGGTAGATAAAAAACCAACGTGAATATTTTCCTCCTTGGCATCGGTGATGTTCCAGTCAAAACATTCTTCATGGAAACAATGATCCTGCTTTGGTGGGAGAATCACATGGGAAATTGGCATGATTAAATGATGGAAAGCAACCTCAGTGTCGGTGCATTGGGACGCAGCGAAGTTGCCTAAAAATCAAGAGCTTGGTCATTGAATTCGCTTCACCCTTGCACCTTGGAACTCCACCTTCGCCAGGAAAGTCCACTGAGTATTAATTTTATTTTGAAAAGCAGCAAAGTTGGTGGGTGGTGCATTGGAAATGAACAAGAATGGCATCTGATCTTGCAAATTCAAAGCAAAAATTTTGGAAATGCAGCTTGCATTGCTTCAAAAATTAAATTCCATCATTCCTCGACCCTTCCCAAGAGAATCTATGAAAATGGTGCCTTGGGAAGCAACGCCTTTGAGAGTAAATGAATTTCACCCTAAAATGGGGTGAAAAGCCTTTTCGGAGCATTAATGGGCGACAACAGAAATATGCTCAACGTCTTGGTGATTTCGCTCCAAAATGCTCTTTCCTTTTATCATCTTCTCATACCCGAAAGAAAACACCTTCATTTTCCTTTGAAATTTGCTTGCATTCTTTATTTCGTCCTCAACGAGGACCAAAGTCAGATTACAATTTTAATCATGATAGAATTTACTGATTTCACCCCTCTTGGAAGGCGATAGGGATTTTCACCCCTTCTAGGGGGCGATGTTGACTTCGACTATGTTGCTTCAAGGTGGCATGCATTACAACCTTCTTTCACCCGAATTTGGTTTTGAAAACCTCGATTTGCCGCCTGGAGAGGCGAAACCACATGGCGCCTCTCAACAGGGGCGCCTTTGACTTTGACTACGCCTTTAGCTTCGCACCAAGCGTTATTATTTTACTTTCACCCCACCACAGCCGAAATCACCAAATGTATTAAAGAGAGCCCCACATTATCAATCCCTTCCTTTTCCTTGAAAGTAAAATAAATATTGACTTTCGCCCCAAAAAGGGGCGACAAGGAGTTTCGCCCCTCACTTGGGGCGAAAGCATTCTGCTTCTCCCTTTTAAATATTTTCCTTGCAAAACTTATGACTTTCACCCCCAAAAGGGTGAAACCCATAGTGCTTATAAACTCTGCTTCCATTGGGGCGAAGTCACCTGTTTCCATTGGGTTTCGCCTCCAAGAGGGGAAAAAATGATTTTCACCCCTCAATTGGGGTGAAACTAATTTATTTCTCCTTTTAACTTCTTCTTTGGAATGTCTCACGACTTTCACCCTTCTCTGGTGCGAAATCACTCTATAAGCAAAGTTTGGGGCGAAAACACCCCAAGGTCGTCCCTGTCCGCTAATTCAAAATCAACCACCTTCTTCATTATTTTTGTTGCACTTTGGACGAAATCACCTTTTACTGCATTTCGCCCCGAAAAGGGGCGAAGATGATTTTCGCCCCTTGATTGGGGCGAAGTTAAATTTTTCCTTTGTTTTGTTGGCGCTCCTCCTTTTAATCACCTTTTCATCGATGCTGATGTTCCTTAAAACATTTAAGGCGCATTCTTCCACCGAATTTGACTTACAACTTCAATTTTATTTTATAGTAATATTATTTTGAAATAAAAAAGAGAGGAGGAGAACAAGAAAATTCATTACAGTGAAATAAACTTAGCAAAATTGTGGCATCTTTCATCAATCATTCTTGAAAAATTTACAATCGAAGTTCAAAAAAAATTCAATGTGGCAAAGTGACAAAACTGCCAATATTTTTGGTGGCTCTCGGGGTATCCAGCTCGTATGGATGCGATCGACCCTAAGCCTTTATCCATTGGGCTCAGGTGTCTGTTCCACTTGGTGCATCAGATTGCTTATTGCTTGCTTCGACATTTTGCTCCTTGGCCTCCTTCGTTGCAACCTCTTCCTACTCCGAAAGATGCGCGACTGTAGCCTCGAACACTACAACAACCTCGAACCAAGCATCTCCACTGATCAGCTCCGGGTCGTTAAGTGAATCTACAAGATACCTAAAAGTCTCCACTTGCTCCATATCAATGTAATTTACCCGTTGGTTGAGCTCCAACAAACCAGATTCAATGCATGTAAGTTTCCTCATCAGGGGCAGCACATGGTCTTCAGTGAGAGGCTCATCCCAATCATCGATTTCTGAGGTGTCATCAACAAAAATTGCCCATACTGCTTCTAGGTCCTCCTTTGACAGAATGTTCCCCTTATCATCAATGAAACTAGGGAAACCATTTTCGGCCACTGCATTAAAGTAGAGTGTTGAAACTCTTTTCTCCTGCTCAAACACATCGAGTAGCTTACGAGCCTCCTTAACTTGATCCAGCTTAGAAAAATATTGGCGTAGTATAACTTTAGCATTTTCCCAAGCTCGGGCCATGTTGCTCATGGGACGAAATCTGAGATCCGATCTAGCCAGCGCTTGAATTTGCGTCACCATTACTAGGATGGGCTCCAGGTGCTCTTCGCCATACTCCACTACATGTCGACCATATGAGATGACTATCTGTATCTCTTGAAGGTACATGAGGACCTGTGTCACCTTCGCCACCATGGTTTTACAGTCAACAAGCAACTGGCTGCGTGCCTCCTTAACCTTTTCCTTGGTCAAAACAATCGCCTATGTTGCTTTCACGACTGATCCTACAAACTCTAGAGTTGGCCTTCCAAGGCCTGAACCTATTGTTCTGCTCCTTCCTTGGCCTCTTGGTGCTTTTGAACTATCTCCTCCAAATATTCCACCTTCTTCTGCCAAAGAGTCACCTTGGACTTTGCAGATTCCAACTACGCTCGAGTTTTAGCCAAAGTCTCCTCCAACTCGACGATCTTTGCCTCAACCTCGAAAAAGCTCTTCTTATAGTGCTCACCATGCAGGTACAGGGAGCTCGTATCTACTTGAATGTTCCCCATATTCTCCATAGTGTCAATATTTGTAAGGTCCTCGATGATGAGCTCATAAGTGTAGTCGCTCGAAGCCATCTCTCCTTGAGGTTTCTAGACCCGGGGAAACATTTTCACTGTGTGGGCCTCCATAGTGTTAGGATCAAAAGAAACTTTCTTCAACGGCTTTGCTGGCGCTAGAGCCTCCCTTCTTGGCGAGCTTGGTTGATCTTTGCTACAACAGGTTGTTCTGGTACAACCTCCATATCTGATTTGAGCAACACCTACAACTCCAAAAATAAGGTAAAAGGGAAACAAGCCTGTTGTGGATTCGACTTGAGGGAAGTGGAAACTGGCATAGTGGGAACGATTGATGAAATGGAGGTGGTCGTGGGAACGGAAGCAAGAGGTTCGGCTATGGTCACACTCACTCGGGGAGGAGCTTGTGTGCTTACAACCATAGTGGAGGTTACTGGAATGGAAGATACAGGAAGCGAAAATGGGTTCGGGGTGGATGCAAAAGAACTAAAAGAAAGGGAAGTAGAAGAAATGAGAATAGAAGAAGAGGGAGCATTGGTGATCGGTGGTTGAGAGATAGGAAGTGAAATTGAGGTGGAAGGCATACCAAATGGAGGTGAAATAAAAGTAGAAACTAAAGGATGAGAAATGACAGTCACCAACTACTCGAGAATAGGGGAAGAGAGAGAAAATGTACCTTCGGGCTTCGACACCGTTTGAGCCGATGAGGGTGAAAGTGGTTGTGACACTGGCTCCTTTTTTCCTGGTCCTTTGGTTCCATTGCAATGTCCTCCTCAAGATTTATAATCTTGGCACTTTGGCTCAATGGATTTGTCCGGACCAAGGGGATAGCCTCTAACACTTCTGTTTGTACAATCAAAACTGCAGGAGGAGGGTTTGATGAAACTGTGCCAGTCCTCGGCTTTTTGGAGATCTTTATAATGGGTAGTTTTTCTCGCTTACTTCTCACCCGATGTTGCAGTGGCTCCTCCGGCACTTGTCCTTCTTTTTCTTCTACAAGTGGTGCCTCTTGCGTCACGAGTTATTCTTCTTTGGCCACACTCTCCTCACTGCTAGATTTTTGAAAACTTTGAGGTACAATACCAGTGAAAGTGATCGGTTGATAACTGGTGTAAAACTCATCACAAATGTCCAAAAACATTTCATCCATCACCAGGCCATATGGCGACCCGATTTTCCCTCGATGGGCCCTCATAATCCACCAGTTAGTAATATTCTCTTCAGACCAATCGGGAAGTTGCTCCTTCATCTGACTGAATAACCCTGGAGGAGGAATCTGATGCTTATGCACTACAGGGTTGTACTCGACCTCCATCTCATAAAAGTCGTGCCATGGTGGGAGTGACATCATATTTTCCATGTGCCATTCCAAATCATGCCCCTCCAAATTATTTTGGTGTCGCTCAATGTCTGGCCTGGGGCAACAATGAAACTTCTTGGCCTAAATTAGCGTTGTGAAGCGACCCAAAGGATCATACTTCCATCACTGTGGTAACTCCACCATACCGATGTCATAGAGGGCTTCGATAATTAACTGATTCTGGCCCACCTGGCTCACCTCAATGCCTCCAAAGCAAAAATGCATAGTGCATGTGGTTCTTTTTCCTCGTCCTGCCCCATAAACGTCGTTGATAAAGTCATGCTGACGAATGACTTCCAATGCAAAAAGGTGTCCCATGGAAAAATATGGAAGAAGAAATGGCTTGCCAGTATAGCCAAAAATGCGTAGAACGACACCCTACGTTAGCAAAAATATATCGCCCTTCTCCTTTGGGATGATTTCCTCTCTCATCGCCCTTGGTACCCTCTCACATTTACCAAAAATTAGCTCCAGGGCAGGGCCCACAAACATGCGGTTAAAATTATAAAATAATTATTTTCTTGACAAGCTAGAGGTCCACAAATATACTGGCAATCTCCTATTTTCTCTGTCAACCTGCCTAACTGCTATGAAGGAAAATTTTTGATACATGTGAAAGAAGAAATACCATATTAAGAATGATGTGTGCCTGAACGCCATGGTTTCTTCACTCTGCATTTTCTCCAGCTGGGAATGCATCCTTCTGGAAATATAGTCAGCCCAATCAAAGAAAATCGGGTTTGTCCTCACCGTCATTGCAGTAGGGGCGTAGAATTCGACCTGAGAAATGCACTACACCAATGCTGCCTGCCACTTGTGCACTATCGAATCAGTCGGGAGACCCACAACCCAAGCCACCATAGAAAATAAATATGGACTCTTGAAATCTGTTAATGGCTTCGGTAAAGTCGGCAATTCACCATGCTAGGGCGTCTTTATCAGCTGGGTCTCCATAAACCGGTGCAACGTTACCGTCGATTGATATTTCTCCTCCTGTTCGCCAAGATGCAATCTCTTAAAAACAAAATCGGAAGGAGGTTTAATCCCACAAGCAAATGCCTCCCAGACATCATCGGATGAAATAGTAAATAATACTTCTCCTTTTGCGTTCTGGATAGCTCTGGTGTCGAGATTATAAAATTTTGAAATTGCCTCCACCAACTTTGGGCAAAAATGAACCGGTGTGCACAAATACCAGAAAATCTAAGCGTGATATGCGATAGTGAGAGGGCTCTCTGGCGTCAACCCCTGTCTGACTGCAACATCTATGTCCTGGTGCAATTTCTCAATGCCTTTATTCGAAATAATGCAATCTCCAACCTGAGCTAGCACGTCGAAATATGGATCCAGGTCAATATTTTCATTTCACCTAGTTTTTTGGACTTCTTTCCTCCCTCAACTTTCTTATGCACCTTCTTTGGCTCTACAACGCTCTTTGGCTCTGCAGTTTTTCTCCCCATATTCAACAACTCTTGGGTGCCCTATAATTCCTGCAATCAAGCAACTAGATGCGACAATGCTCCAAAAAATATAAAATATTTTTACCTCCAAGCCACGGATGCACCAAATTTATAAATTGTGCCTTCAACTACCGGATTTAATGCATGTGCTAATTTTTGGAGAAGTTGGGAGAACGTGCTTCTTGATTCTCTCGCCGACATGATTTTTAATAATTTTTAACTGTCATTAACTTCCTTTTCGCCCGAAATCTTCCTCGAACCTTGTGCTTGGCCGCCTTTAATCTTGAAAAGCACAACCTGGATGTCAATGACTAATATCGGGAATGATAAATGCCATGTGTCAATGATGGATGCCCTTCGGGATGAAAATCAATCAATTTTGCTGCTCGGGGACGTCAAATCGTCAATCTAGGGCGAATGGGTGAAATTAATCCGCTTTGGGCACACCCTTTCGCTGAAAACGTCACTTGGGCGCTCCGAAATCATCTTGTACTAGCAAAAACGTCTCCCAGGTGCACTTCCTTTGCTGAAAAAACATTAACTAGGCGAAAACAATCTCACAACTTGCTTCTTTATTCAATCGACGCTCGAAAATCGTCCTCCCTGTTTGCTTGGCGAATTCATAAGCTTGGCTGCCCTTTTAAAACAATTCCTCTTCTCCGATTTTGCCCCAAAAAGCACCTTGCTAAAAAAACAAGCTTTTAACTGCCAGAGCTTTAATCCGAAAAGCAATTTAAAAATTAATTTCGCCCCTCCTTTTCCGGAAATATCTTTTTAACTAGGAGTCTTTAAAAAACATGTGATTTTTTTTTCTTTTTGCTTTTCTATTCTGGGAGTTTCGCTCCAAAATGGAATTTCACCCCCAAAAACAAAAATACATGGTGAAATTAAAACTTGGGCGAAATTAAAACTTTTTTTTTTTTACTATATATATATATATATATATATATATATATATATATATATATATATTACTCATTTCGCCCTAAAGAGGGGCGAAAGTAAATTTTTAATATAAAATAATTTCGCTTTTCTCCCGAACTCACTTTGCCAAAGAGCTATTTTAATGATTTTCACCCGAAATAAAAATGAAGCCTTGAAAACCCTTTTCGGGGTGAAATTAATTTTCACCACTGAGGATGTGCTTTCGGGGTGAAATCACTTGTTAGGGGAAGAATAAGATCACCCTTTTAAAAAAAAATATTTATAAGCATAAAATACTTGAAAAATAAAATAAAACATTTGTACATATATACATACTTGTTCTTGAAAATTTCAGTGATAATAGGCCTTCAAATGAAGACCATTTACTGGAATTGACAATTCTCGGCCATCCATGTCCTGAAGATAATAGGCATTAATTGAGTTCACCCTTGAAATCTGAAATGGACCTTCCCATATAGCTTCGAACTTATGATGCTTGCCAGGATTTGCTTTATCCGCGTTCCATTTTAACACTAGATCATCGACTTTAAATGCCCTTTCGGATGTCTTCTTAACTTTTGGCATGTTCCATGAAAGCATTGTATGCCTTCTCTCTTTCTTCTTCTAGTTGCAGGAGTTGTGCTAGTCTGGCGCTCATAGGGTCAAATTCATCATCCTCATCGATGAGCATCTGCAAGGTTCGAAGGACAGACAACTCAATGTGTATAGGTAAAACTACCTCCTTACCGTATACTAGAGAATAAGGGGAAGCCTTGATTGATTTCTTGATCGAGATGCGATCTTCCCACAAGGCTTGGTTCAACAGCAGATGCCAACTCCTCTTGTTGTCTCCAAGGATCCTCTTTAAAATTCTCAACAAGTTCTTATTTGTAGATTCGGCCAAACCGTTCCCCTACGGGTAGTAGTTAGAAGATATTTTCATATAAATTCCATACTTGTAAATTCACTAATTTTAGCACCAATGAAGGGGGTCCCATTATCTGTCACAATTGCATCTGGGATGCCAAAGTGGGTAATTAACCCCTCCATAAAGGAGATAACTATGGCCTGATCTGCTTTCTTAGTCGAAATGGCCTCTGCCCATCTGGTGAAATAGTCTATTGCAGTCAGAATGTACTTGTGTTGGGTAGAAGAATTGGGATCAATAACCCCGATAAAGTCTAAGCCCCATTGTTGAAATGATGCTTCAACTTGTATGGGATGAAGGGGCAAAGATGCCTTCCTACTTCTATCGATATATCTCTGGTAGTTGTCACAGTTCTGACTGACTTTGAATGCATCTAAAAAAGAGTAGGCCAAAAATAGCCTGCTCTGATGATCTTAAGTGCCATGGGCCTTCCTGCATAGTGACCTCTTGATAGACCGGAGTGAAACTCCTCTAGAATCTTCTGTTTCTCTGTCTCCTTAACTTATCTGAGAGGACTCCATCAATATTTTTGTGGAACAAGCCGCTTGGCAACAACACATACTTGAGGGCTTGCAATATGAATCTCCTTCTCTGTGAGGAGTTGAGGTGTGATGGACATCTCCCCAAGTTAAAATATTTGACAAGGTCCTCTGTCCAATCACGACCAACCGAAGCTTGATTAGTGAGATTACTCTCACTTAGTGTATTATCAGACTTGAGATCAACTGATTGAGAAGCGACATTCTTAGCAAGCTCTTGGCAGAGTGCTCGACCATGAACCAACTTAGTTGGCCAAATCTCTACATCAAACTCCTAGATTTTGGAAACCTAGTCGGCTCTCTTATCACCAAGTTCACCTTGAATAATGAAACTTTTGACATCTGGATGGATGACATAAACAATTGTCTTGCTCTACGAAACAAAGTGCTAAAATTTCTTTAGAGATTTCATAACCGCATAGACTTGCTTCTCAATAAAATTATACTTCTCCTCGTGTGGTTGGATGACTTGGCTCAAGAAAGCAATTGGATGTTCATCTCCATCATCTCTCTTTTGTGTGAGCAAAAATGCATAGCTTTCTTGCTCACCCATAGCGTAAAGGATAAAATCCTTTGAATAATCTGGATTGATCAGGATAGGGGCTTGGACAATTATTTCTTTGATCTCCTGGAAAGCTCGCTTTCTCTGCTCTATCCACTTAAAATATACATTCTTCTTAAGGAGCTCGATCATTGGCTTCATGACTTGAGCGAAGTCTGCAATGAACTTTCGAATAAAATTAATTTGACCGAAAAATGATTGTAGTTCTTTCTTATTAGCTGGTAGTGGCAACTTCAAGAGAGCTTCAGCTCTGGTAGGATCAATGGCTAACCCTTCCTTTGAAATCACATGGCCTAGGAGTTTCCCCTCTTTAACAACAAAAATTGATTTCTTGGGGTTGATAGAAATTCCAAACTCATGATATTTCTTGAAAACCTATCTCAGGTGAGAACCATGCTCTTTTCTATCATGAGAAAAAATAGTCATGTCATCCAGATATATCACAATAATGTGATTCAACAACTCACCAAAAGCTACATCCATTGCTCTCTGGAAGGTAGCATCGACATTTGATAGACCAAAAGGTATTCATTGGCAGGCAAAGGTGCCCCACTTGGTAGTGAACATCGTTTTGTGCTGGTCTTCATCCTTCACCCATATTTGGTTGTAGCCGAAGAAACCATCTAGCAGTGAGAATATTTGTGCTTTGACAACTACATGAAGGATCTGGTCGATCTGTGGCAAGGGATAATGGTCTTTTAGTGATGCCTGATTCAAATTATGAAAATCCACGCACAAGTGAATGTCTCCGTTCTTCTTCCGCACTAGGACCAGATTCGCCACCCAAGTTGAATGCTTGATAGGATATATGATTTTCACCTCCAACATCTTTAGTAACTCCGCCTTCATTAGTACCTCAATCTTTGGATTAACAGGTCATTGTTTCTATCTAAAGGGTTTTACCCCTTCCTGCAACTCAATGGTATGTTGGATCACATCTTTGTTGTAGCCTTTAAGATCATGATAGCTCCAGGTAACAATATTTGGGAACTCAAAACATAACTTCTTAATTTGTTCGAGCTCCTCTGGAGAGCAATCTATTTCTGCTCTATCATTCTGATCAAAGAGGTTCTCAAGAGTAATAAATCCTTTTGGGATGTGATTATTTCTAATTTGGATTAAACCCTCAGCTTCATCTTCGTCCAGTGTCCTTCCCTCCACACTACCGACTTCTTTAATCAAAAAATCACAATCTGCTCATCATTGTCAAAAACTTGCCAGTAGATATTTTTGTCAGGGACTGAAGGTCTATAGATTAACCTCACAGTCTTGGGTTTTCTTACCACATGCTCAACAGGAGAGAAGTTCACACCAAGGGATGCCAGAATATCTACATGTTTATTTCGTTCTCAAAACCGCTTGAACATTCAATGCGATAAATGACTCAAACAGATCCCATACCTTGTTGCGGTATACCTTCAGGTAGTGCTGCTTCAAAATGCACTTGTTGGTCACCTGGTTGATAATTAACTCAGAATCTCCAAAAATCTACAGTTGTTTGATCCTAAGATTTTCTACTTTCTTCAGGCCTAAGCACAATGCTTCGTACTCGATAGCATTGTTCATACAACTCCAGGTCAACCGGTACGAATATGTCTTCTAAATTCTTGAAGGAGAGATAAAGACTATTCCAGCTCCGACACCATTCTTGCATCTAGCACCATCAAAGTACATTTTCCACAATTGGTTAGGGGCGGAACCTAGATCATCAGACACCTTCGCTTCAACCTTCTCAGGCTTAGTAATGGTGTAACAACCGATTTCAGTCTCCATCATTGCGTTGAAATCGAGCATTGAAAATTCATCCTCTAACTGAAGCTCATCTAGAGCTTCCTCCATCAGATCCATCTCCTCTAGTTCTTCAGTCACCATATTGATTGAATCTACAACATTTTCTTCTTCTTCAATATTTTCAATATGATACATGGAGGGCTTCTCATTGTAAATCTGTATTCTCCTCCCTTTGAATGGAATTTCTAGGTGAGAATAGTCTAGAGATAGATAGCCTCCTAACTTGGTTGTGAACTCCCTTGATAGGCACATGCTAAAGTATGGCTCCAAATCTACCACAATAACTTCTTGAATGATAGTTATTTGGGGTATGCTATGTAAGACAATCGGGATATCTTTGATCACCCCCACTATTTTGATAGGAGTTCCATCCAACTGCAAGATGCCTAGGCTACTTCTTGTGTATTCCATACCCATGATTTCGCAAACTGCCTTTGGCATGACAGTTGTCGTTGTGCTAGAGTCAATCATACAGTTGTGCACGATTCAACCCTCCATCCTTAGAGACAGATAGAATGGGGGAGGTCTATTTTTTCTTGTGGTAGAAGTGGAAAACGTTTGAGCTAGCACTATTTGCGTAGGATTTTTCCTCTTATTTTTTCCTCATTTCGCCCTAAAGAGGTGCAAAAATGATTTTCGTCCCTCACTTGGGGCAAAAGTAAATTTTTTATATAAAATGATCTCGCTTTTCTCCTGAACTCACTTTGCCAAAGACTATTTTAATAAATTTTTCCCTGAAATAAAAATGAAGCCTTGAAAACCCTTTTTGGGGCAAAATTGATTTTTGTCGCTAAGGATGTGCTTTCAGGGTGAAATCACTTGTTAGGGGTAGAATAAGATCACCATTTTTTTTTATATTTTATAAGCATAAAATAGTTGAAAAATACAAGAAAACATATGTACATATATACATACTTGTTCTTGAAAATATCAGTGATAATAGGAAGACTATTTATCGAAATCGGCAATTCTCGGTCATCCATGTTCGAAAGCTAATAGGCATTAAATGAGTTCACCCCTGAAATATGAAACGAACCTTCTCATATAGCTACAAACTTATGATGCTTGCTAGAATTTGCTTTATCCTTTTGGAAATTTTGAGTAAGTTGTGTTGTCATTGATGTCAAAAGGTTTAATGTCAAAAAGTTGAAAGCCAAGTTTGAAAACTATGTGCAAAAAAAGAGCAAGTGAAAAGACTAATATTATAATAATATAATATCCGACCAATAGGGTTTTTCAAAAGGAAAAGAAAGCAATCTTAAAAAGAAATAATAATATTATAATATTTTAGCAAAAGGAAGAGGTGAAAAATAACAAGGTTCTAAATTATAAATAAAAATATCCCTGACAAGGTCCATTGAGCAAGTTATAAAGGTTGGCAAAGGTTTTAATTTATTTAAATTAAAATATTTTAACCTAAGGTTAAAATTTTAATTTAAATATTTATGGCACCAAAAATCGATTTCAAAATGGTGCAAATGAAAAAGGGTCGACGTTTTTAATTTTGTTGGAATGCATATAAAAGGAGGAATGTTTTCCAAAGTCTAGTTGAGAAAGAAATGTGTACGCATCATTCGTGAGGGATAGAGACCAAGCATAAGGCAAGCAAATTATTCAAGGAGGATTTGGTTGAAAATTGTGGAGAGTGCGAAGATAATTCCAAAGCGTTGGCTAGCACAGATGATAGTTGAGACGTGGCTAAGGTGCTTGCAAAGGGTTGGTCATAGTTTTGAATCCCATGCAGTTGATTTTGTGAATGAGAAAAGAGTTTTTCATTTTTGTTGAAATTCGTGAGGAGAAGACGTTGTATAGGACAAAGTGTCATTTGGTTTTCATGTGGGCATGTAGCCCAGGCAGTAGCATAGCCTTAGGCTAGGGCATTGTGGTGGCTTAGGTCGTGGGTTCGAGCTCAAGCACTGATAGTTGAGACTTGTGCAATATTTTTACAAGCATAATATTAAAGGTATGCTTTTAATTAATGTGTTTCTTGAAAATACGTGATTTGACTTTGAGGGTTTGAAATCGTGAAAAGAAGATAAGTGGAATTGATTAGAGAGTCATAAGGGGTGTTAGTTAAATATTTTATTTTGGGTGCTTAGAAATTAAACCAAGTATTGGAGATTATAAGGTGTAAACAAAATGACTTTATTTTGATATGTATTGAATATTATTTTGAAAGAGAAGGAGATTATAAGGTGTAAACAAGGGACTTTATTTTGATATGTGTTGAATATTATTTTGAAAGAGAAAGAGATTATAAGGTGTAAACAAAGAACTTTATTTTTAATATATGTTGAATATTATTTTGAAAGTGGAGTGATAAGGTGTATTTGTGACTTGACATTTTATTGTAATTATTGTATGGTAAAATATTTGTTGAGGTAAATATTCTTATAGATATTTTTAGATAGACTATTGCTATCTGACCTAGAATTTGCAAAAGGATTTGGTTGTGAGTAAAAAAGGTTTTTAATACATATCTCAATCAAATCAAAGAGGTATGCGCACATCATATTTTTTTTGAAATGTTGGAATGAATGTTGCAAAATATAAGGTGAAGTGAAAAGGATTGTTTGATAAGCATTGTTGGAAATATTTGAGTGAATTATTATATGCATCATTGGTGAATGATTAGAGAACATTTGAGATAGAGATTGAGGATTATTTGAGTTAGGGTTTGATATCCACACTGTGATCTTTATTTGAAGAAGTATGAAAACACTTGTTTAGGTTTTGTGAGCAAGTTGTGTTTCATTGATTGAATGATTGAGTGAAATTCTTGAGCATTGATTTTGAGTGATATTGGAAGTGAATGTGCAAACACTAGAAATCAAATTTGTGAAAGCGATAGACTTAATGATTGAGTAGACCATATTGAGTTTTTGATAGAGTACATCATTCTATATATGTTCCAGAGGTTAAAATAATTTTAAATGGAATATGTCTAAATTGCTTCAAGTTAAAGGAATTACTTTGAAGATTAGAAAAAGTATTTGATAACATTGTGTGCAAGATTTGAGATTGATTGAGCATTTGTGAGTTATTTTGATTATGTATGAAGATAAATTTGAGGCAAGTCTTGGTGAAGACTTGAGAGTATATTGAGCAAGTTATTGAGAGGACTTGAAGGTAGATTTGAAGTAAGTCTTGGTGAAGACTTGTAGGAAATTTTGAGCAAGTCGTAGTGAAGACTTGGGAGCAGGTTGAGCAAGTTCTTGAGAGGACTTGAAGGTATATTTGAAGCAAGTCTTTATGAATACTTGAGAGCAAAGTTGATTGATTGATTTGTTCAAGCTTTATGTTAAGGCTTGGGGTAAATCTAAGTAGAGTTGATTTATGATTAGATCAAGCTTTGTGTTAAGGCTTGAGGACAAATTTTAGGACAAATTTTGGTATATATTTGTGAGCAGATTTATGTTAGACATAAGATAGAGTTAGAGAAGATTTGTACTACACTTGGGATAGAGTTTGGTGTAGATATGAGATAAAATTGAGAGTAAGCTTTGGAGGTGATAGAGCAGAGGATAGGATTCTCCAATGGATAGAGATCCATTAACCAGGGCAGTGAGGACATAGGTCTTCTATGGAGAGATCCACAAGCCAAAGCAGTTGGGGCAAAAGTCTTCTAGAATATCATCAACCAGAGTAGAGGGAAAAGAGTTCTCCTATGGATAGATATCCATGAACCAGAGCAAGGGAAAAGAGTTCTCCTATGGAGTGTGATCCACGAACCAACTGGGAAGATAGATTTCTTCTATGGAGAGAGATCCACAAACTAGTTGAGATAGAGGTCTGCTGGATCAAGTTCTATGAACCAGAGAAAATGGGAAAGAGTTCTCCTATGGAGAGAGATCCACAAATCAGAGCATAGGGTATTGGTGTCTCCTTTGGATATAGGTCCATAAACACTATAATAGGGAATTGATTACCAAGAATATTTTTTGAGAAAATTTAGTAGAAATATTTTCTTCGTGGAGTAGCCCACATTGGGTGAACCACATTAAATTAGTATCTCTATTGTATGCGATGATTTATAAATTGATTTGAATACTGCTATTGATATTACCATTGATAATATTGGATAATATCATTTGGGAAAGAAAAGTAAAAGTTGATCTTATACTATTCATCCCCCCTCTCAGTATAAGCTTGTGTTCTTTAATTGATATCAAAGCAAGTTCCTTCAGAAGAGTTTAACAACTTGAAGGTAAAGTATACAGGAACACAAATGGCATCTCAAAGTCGATCTTCAACAAATAAGACACCATTGTCCGATGGGAACAATTATGCTTTCTGGAACATAAGAATGAAGACTTAATGGTACAAGGATATGAGACATGGAAAGCAGTTGAGGATGGATACACACCACCAAATAGTCCTCCTATACTTAAATATGGTAAGCTCCTACATATGTATAATGCAAAGGAAATGAACACAATCTTAAGTGGTTTATGTGAAGTAGAGTTTGTAAAAGTTATGCATTGCATGTCAACAAAAGATATTTGGGAAAAGTTGAAGAAAACATATGAGGGAGACAAAAAGGTCAAGATGGAAAATTGTAAAATCATAAGAAAACATTTGAAGACTTGAAGATGAAGGATGAGGAAGATATTTCTACATACTTACTTCGTGTGGATGAGGTTGTTAACTCAATACGAGGACTTGGGTTTAAAGTTGAAGAATCATATGTTTATCAAAAGGTTTTAAGGTCACTCCCTATGAGGTATAGTGAAAAGGTTTCAACCATAGAAGAAATAAGAGATATTGAAACTTTGACTATGGATGAGTTGCATGGAACTCTCACAGATTATGAGATGAGAATAGGAAAGGATCCTGTTGAGTGGTATTTTCACCCAGTTGTGAAAGTACTCTCCTTTAGGATTTGGGTTACAAATCCCCTCTTGCAAAGAAGTTAAATAAACAACTTCTCCAAGGTCTCCGCTGTATTAGCATTTGCATATGTGTATTAGTAATCTCAAATAAAGATATTCAATTTAAATTCTTGGAACACCTTAGTGATTGCAAGTAACTGTAAACAAGGGGAAATGTTGGTTTATTTCACCATGAAACTTTAGTGATTGTTCATTGTTTTTTAGATTTTGAATTTTTTTAAATGTTTATTTTAATGCCTGAAAATAAGTTAAAATTTTTGGAAAAAATAAAATGCAAAAAATGAAAATGAAATGCAAAAAATTGAAAATAAAATGCATTCAGTATGATGCTATCTTATTTCGATAAAACTGAAGATGTGAGGTTTTCATGCATGCAACCTAACCTATTGGACCTGCAAAACAAGCACAATCTGGATAAGCTAAGTGTTGGCTCCTAGGGTTTTAAATGAGATTTTTTAGATTTAAACATTCACATGAAGCAACCAAGAAAACTTGCATAAACTCCATTTACAAGCCTAAAATCTGAAAAGGGGAAAAATAGACATTTAATATTGCATGCAGAAAATGACTCCTTTCTTGTCCATAAGATGCAACTTTCTAAAATTTTTTGTATTAAAAATTTGTCATTTTACAATAACAAAAATTTCTGGTTTTCCCAAACCAGTCTATGGAAGAAAAACGACTCAAATAGGTCCAGAATGACCTCTTGCCTTCAACTCTGTAACTCTGCTCATAGCAATTTCCAACCCCTTTTGGCCTCTTTGAATGGCGTATTTAAACTACTGAAAACATTGTTTCTCCTTCCATGACGGTTTGTTTCATTTTTTGATGGCTCTTTGTTTCACCTTCCCTATGAAAGCACGAGATTTCGGATGAAAGAAACACTAATTGCGATGTATTCAAAATCAAACACGCTTAAGTCCTAAAATGTAGAATGCATGAAGTGAAAGAGACGAATTGAAATGAGATACAAGAAAATGGAGAAATCACAGCCCTTTTATTTAACTCTCTTGATCTCGGTTACAAAGATGCCTCCTCCCTTTTCAGGGGCTAGGAGCGTTAAATGAATTTTGGTTACAATCAAGACTTAATGTTCCTCCTTCCGCGTGCCCACATTTGAAATGGGCGGGCCAAAACGTTGTCGCCGCTGGTGTTGATGAGTCCTTAACCTTTGCTGCTCCTCCTGCGATCAAAGAAACAACAAAGATGTTAGTAGCACCTGCTGCAAATAAGAAACGTTTGTTCTCTAAAATTAATGAAAGATGCATGTAAAAGATTAGCCAAATCGATAGATAAAATGACTCCAAATGACCTGCAAATTTGACAGAGACCAGAAAACATTACCAGAGGGCCACTGCCATCGAAACAGTCGGCCAATTCGCATTAAACTACAATTCGTCCCTGGCCAGGATGAATTCGACTGTAATTCGTCCCCGGGTAGGACGAATTCGACTGTAATTCGTCCTCGGGTAGGACGAATTCGACTGTGATAAAATGCCAAGATGATGCCGTCCAAATGTCGCGTCTCGGGATCTCCAAATGACCTGCAAACATAGGGGTTAGCTAATTGGGGGCATTTTGGGATGACCCAGATGGTCGGATTCTCCCAATTTGACCTCCATCAGCGGGAATTTGACGTCGCTACCTGCAAGTTAGTGGGACAACAAAAGCGACGAGAACATGATGAAATCTGATCAAAACATTATGAAATCGAATATATGAACTATCTAGACAACATAAAATGGAATGAAAGATGAACAAATGACAAAAGAACAAATTAGAATGAAACTTAAAAAGTGCGGGGCGCCCAAGTGGGCCGCCCACCGTTGGAACTTGATTTTGGCACCAATCCACTTGGGATGGGCCCAAAATCTCTTAGGATGGGGTTGTCAGCAAATTGGTGGATTAATGTGGTCAAATGTCGGGTTTTTGGGTCCGAATTCACACTTCCAATAGCCACCCAATAACCTCTCTTGCGAAAGAGATTAAGGATGTGGAAAATGTGAATCAAAAGGGTAAAGGCATGGTATCAAATCGGCAGCACTTCGTTGCTTGAAAATGCCTCCTACTTGTCTCTTTTGGGTGGGAAAGTCCACCATTTTATAGACCCAAGGGGTCTCTTTGGAGGGGCATGCAGGGGTGCCATGTGGCGGCCATGCCTTCCCAAGAGGGAGGAGACTCCTCCACGACTTGGGCTTCCATGACTGCCCTTGTGACAGTCCTCCAACGGCCAATCTACCCACCTACACGCGCATGCAAGGCAGGAGTCATAAATTGACTGTCTTCGGCTGCCACTTGGCGCCATTCTTCTTTTTGCCCGTTAAACCTAGAATTCGTCCTGACCAAAGATGAATTCAGAATTCGTCCCTGGGTGAGATGGATCCCAGTTAGAATTCGTCCTTGGGTGGGACGAATACTGAGCAAAGTGCCTGAATGTGCCAAATTGCCTTTTGACCTTCCAAAATTGCTACAAAAGTGGTTAGGACCATTGTTTAACCTCTCGAGGGCTGCCCTGGGGGCTATGTGTGTCAAAGCGATCAGTGTTTGCAGTCACATAATCGGATTGGTGCTATTTTGGTGTCTACAGATGCCCCTTTTTGGGATGCGCTGTGCATGGCACAGCGTCGAGCAAAAAATAGATAACCAAAGCACTAATGATTAGGGTTTCTTGGTAACCTAACCAACTTTTGATGCCCCAAGTATGGAAAGGGCATGCATTCTTGAATCCTTGCTTCTGACGAGCTAAGGAATTTGATTTCAAGTATTAACCTATTTTGGTGAGGTGTGACTTGAGCTTGGACATTGATCAGTCATGAATAGGCAAAGGGCGCAACCTTTTGTCCATAGGGGAACCTTGTGTTCATGCTTCAGGAATGCCAAGTGTTTGATCAATTTGTGATAATTGCTTGTTTACTGCCCCAAGCAGGAGCGTGATTGTCTTTGTCAATGATTCTTTGAATGCATGTCATTTTCCTTGATTGGGTGTGTGTTTGTTGATTGGTGACTAAGTGTGACTACCCCCTCAAGCGACGAATCGATGAGGGAATGACCTTCATGAGAAAAGCGACGAGTCGCTTGACCCAAGATGACTTGTGCAAGGGTGCCTTCGGAGATTTAGCATTAAGCATGTGCAATTTTTCTGACATTTAGACCTATTTTTGGTGGGTAAAAACCCTTTTGGTGATGCCATAATGGGGTGAAAGTGTCGAAAGTCCGTCTTCCCATGGAGCGGTCCGGCTATGGTAGCCTTC
Organism: Wollemia nobilis; assembly: GCA_028583015.1. Lineage (NCBI taxonomy): Eukaryota > Viridiplantae > Streptophyta > Pinopsida > Araucariales > Araucariaceae > Wollemia > Wollemia nobilis. The sequence goes on along the minus strand of JAQPPZ010002969.1, from coordinate 12,417,919 downwards.
TTGGGGAAGTAGGAGAGTGACAATTTGAGCCCCGACATCGATTTTCTATGCCAAGAGGTTAAGTGCAAGAGCACTTGTGTCCGGCAATGCTTATTGCTTGTTTGTTTGTGTTGCATTTATTTTGTTGTTTTTGAGTGGGTTTTGACCCTTTTGTGACGTCGTTTGGGGGTGAAATTGTCGAAAATCCGTCTTCCCGTGGAGCGGTCCGGCTATGGTAGCCTTCTTAGGGAGTAGGATAGTGACAATGTAGAACCCGACATCAGTTTTGCTATGCCAAGAGGTTAAGTGCAAGAGCACTTGTGTCTGGCAATGTTTATTGTTGTTTGTTTGTGTTGCATTTTTTGTTTTGTTGTTTTTGTTGTTTTGTTGTTCTTGTTGTTTTTGTGACATCATTTGGGGATTAAATTGTCAAAAATCCGTCTTCCCGTGGAGCGGTCCGGCTATGGTAGCCTTCTTAGGGAGTAGGATAGTGACAATTTGTGACCCCGACATCAGTTTTGTATGCCATTGAATGTCGAGCGCAAAGGTGCCTTTGTTCGACAATTTTATTGTTTTTGTTTGTGGATATTTGATGTTTTTGTTGTTTTGATTTTCTTGCTTTGTGTATATGTCATAATTTCATGTTATGCACAATGATTGATGTTGATGGATGCATGCTACTTTATATTGATGTATGCATATGGTATGATAAATGCGAATGTTTTTGATTTATATGTGATATGCAAAATGTAATGGATGAAATGAATTTGTTGATAACTTTGCATTGGCACCATAGACTATTTAGGACTTTGTGATTTTTTTTTTTAGGTGATTGTTGTGGTAAATGACTTTGTATGTATACATGTGGTTTTTTTGTATTTTTTGATGGTATTGTAAGGATGAAAAGTAGCGCAGTTGGTTTAGAAATGTAGCTAAGGTTTTCTGAGACTCAGACGGTTTTAACTCACTAGCCACGACTGTACTTTATCTTACAAGACTTTTGAACAAGGTATGAATCGGACTTGTTTTTGACCAAGTTATTTCACATCCCTGTGTGTGCAATTGAGTTCATTTATGTGGTATTTTTCGGGATACCGCCAGTGCCAGATGGGCTTTCAACCGAACCTGTACTGAGGATCACCTAATTAGCTCCACTAACTCCTTTATTGTATTTAGTCAGATTAATCTATGGTGCTATCTAGGATACCATAAGCTAGCTCATCCACATGCAAACATTGATCTGTACACAAGTTAATGTGACAGATATATCGTCATGCGAGAAGTTTACCACCAGTGACCGATAGGCTATCAACCAAACCGGTACTGAGGCTTGCCTCATGACCTGTCGAAATGCTGAGAGTTCCAGGGATTCAAGTTCGACTCCCTTCTTTTCTTCAATTGTATTGGGATACTTGCTCCTTTGTAGTGATAAAATCACTATTTATTTTTGTTTTATTTGTTTTTTTTTTGAGCAAGGGATTTGGATATGGAGTGACGAGAATCACTATTGTTTGTGCTTTTTGATGTATGCACTGTGGGATGTCAAATTTTGGAGTTTTGACGTTTGCAAATTTTTGATGTTTTGCAACTATTGAGAACTTGGGATTCTTGGGGAATTGGGTAGGGAGGATGCTTGTCCTTTTGCCAACTCTCAGCATTCTTTGGGTCATTCGCATAGGGGGATGAGCAAGATAACCGTTTCGCTTATGGTGACCTGGATTACTTTGCAGGTTTCATCTTTCGTTCACACAACTTAGGAATTTTTATGTGTTTTAAATTTGTGTTGGGATGCTACGTAACAAGGTGTGATTTCAAGTATGACTCTACCTTTGTAAAATCTTCTCCGACTTGGTACAGTTATGGCTAGAAAGAAAATTATCGACATCTAAATGATGAAAACTCTTGATACATTATAAGACAACTTGACTCTATGGAAAGGATATGGTGACTCTATTTAGGTGTGTTTTTGATTTTATAAAATGGAAAAATGTGAAACAAGATGGTATGCTAGCTGAGTAATGACAGCCTATGGTGCCTTTGACTTCTATGATCAACAAATATGCGATATATGGATGTAATGGTTAATGCAACTATATATTTAGTGCTTTGATTGATGAAGTATGCATGAGAATGAGATGCAGATTTTTTTTGAGATTTTGATGATTTTTGTTGTTTTTGAATTTTCTTGATCGTGAAATCCTTGGGGCCTTTTGGGGTGACCAAGGGATTTCGATAATCCTTGGAGCCTTTTGGGGTGACCAAGTGATTGCGATAATCCTTGGAGCTTTTGGGGTGACCAAGTGATTGCGATAATCCTTGGAGCTTTTGGGGTGACCAAGTGATTGCGATAATCCTTGGAGCTTTTGGGGTGACCAAGTGATTGCGATAATCCTTGGAGCTTTTGGGGTGACCAAGTGATTGCGATAATCCTTGGAGCTTTTGGGGTGACCAAGTGATTGCGATAATCCTTGGAGCTTTTGGGGTTGACCAAGTGATTGCGATAATCCTTGGAGCTTTTGGGGTGACCAAGTGATTGCGATAATCCTTGGAGCTTTTGGGGTGACCAAGTGATTGCGATAATCCTTGGAGCTTTTGGGGTGACCAAGTGATTGCGATAATCCTTGGAGCTTTTGGGTTGACCAAGCGATTGCGATAATCCTTGGAGCTTTTGGGGTGACCAAGTGATTGCGATAATCCTTGGAGCTTTTGGGGTGACCAAGTGATTGCGATAATCCTTGGAGCTTTTGGGTTGACCAAGTGATTGCGATAATCCTTGGAGCTTTTGGGTTGACCAAGTGATTGCGATAATCCTTGGAGCTTTTGGGTTGACCAAGCGATTGCGATAATCCTTGGAGCTTTTGGGGTTGACCAAGTGATTGCGATAATCCTTGGAGCTTTTTGGGGTTTGACCAAGTGATTGCGATAATCCTTGGAGCTTTTGGGTTGACCAAGTGATTGTGATAATCCTTGGAGCTTTTGGGTTTGACCAAGCGATTGCGATAATCCTTGGAGCTTTTTGGGTTGAACTATGGCTCTTCGGGGATAGAGGTACCCCTACTTGATGATCTTTGTGCTCCGGATCTGGCTCTGGAGGTATTGGCATGAATGGATCGGCCCTATGCACGGATAGGAGGACAGGGTCTACCCTCGGTACTGATATTGCTATGGGGTCTCTGGGTGGAAGTTGATCTTTGTGTGCCCAAAGTGGTGGATGTAACGCTTGGTCCCACTGCGATGGGTTAACGTGCCACTCATGCCCTAGTATTATGTTTATCTGTTGAAGTGCTTCATCAATATCCATGGGATGTCGATGCTGTCGCATGTGATTGTTGTGGGCTATCTCTGTTTTATCCTCACCTTCGACCAGTGAGTCCAGCTCATCAGAATCTGGAGATTCTGAGACATGGAAGACTGCATCATCGGGTAGCCCTACGGTCGGAGGTTGATCCTCTTCGAAAGGAGCCTCATGTAAGTTGGGCCTTGGGAGCTCTAAAATCTTGGTCTCTATCGACTCTAAGTGCTCTAGCGCTTTGCATGTATCGAGGGATTTGAGCTCCTCCTCTTTGGTTGGTTCTTGTTGAGGAACTTGGGGCCTATGGAGGGGTGGCCAGATAGCACCCCCATGCCTTGGTAGGGCATTTCATCCCGCTCTTCTTCTCACTCTGATTCCTTAGAGGCTTCTTGATGAATTTCTAAGGGTGGCCCATAAACCTGAGTGGGTTCCTGAGGAAGGCGCCCATCATTGGTTATAGGAGTAGCCTCCCGCTCATGTCTAGGAGGCATCGAGGGTGGTGCTCGATAAGGTCATGGAGACTTGTCTCGCACCCAGGGGTTGTGCCTCTCATAATGTTTTGTCTTATGCGTGTGAGGGGTTGGAGTCCTCTCCTGCATAGTGTGTTGGAACAACTCATCCTTCTAGCGCTGAAGGTGCTCTTTTTTAATATGGTACAATTCCTCTAAATGTAGTCGTTCTAGCTCAAGTTGCGTGAGTTGCATCCGACGTGCGATATGCTTGGCAGATTCTAAGATAGTTGGTCTTGTCGTCTCATGTCTAGAAGGCCTAGATGCCTCTCCTAGATATCTATCTCGGTCGTAGTGATCCAAGATCTCTATAGGCCGCCTCCCTCTGTTGGGGGTAGCGGCATTCCCTCGAGGCTTTGGCCTCAGTAGGTGATCCTGATAGCTAGCATTTGCGGAGGCGTATTGCTCCCGCGATGTATATTGCTCTTGAGGAAGGTAAGGGTTTTCCTCGTGCTCTCTTTCATAAGTGAAAAAGGAACGGGTGGAGTTGGCTCGCCCTGCCTGAGGAGCCTTGTGCTCTGGATTTGTCCTTGTAGTCCTGACAACTAGAGGGGGTGAAGGAGGGATAATGTAATCATGTGGTTCCTCCCGTCGAACCCTATGTTGACCTAGCGCTTCATCGCACGGTGACCACTCATAGCGAGCATCTAAGGGAGCTCTCCTATGGATGTACCCCTCATGGAAGGGTGTGTGTTGGGTGCTATGCTGAACAGGAGTGCCCCTAGAAGAGGTGCCCCTATAGTCCCTTTTCGTTAAGGTGTGGAGGGGACTGCCTTGTGTGTCAGGTCACCAAGGTGGTATGACCAAATCCTTGGGGCTATACCGGAGGTGACTTGTGCCTCCTTGGATATTCCCCATAGCATCCGCCCGTGATTGGGCTTGGCTACGGGTGAGCACCATGACGATGTCTCTCTAAAAACCCTAAAATTGAAAATGAGTCATATGGGGCCCAAAATTGGGGTGCGCATCCCTCTTACAATAGATAAGCCATAAATAAAGTTTCAAGTCCTAACTCTAAATACATTAGGAGATATTAACCTTCGAACAACTCAAAAAGCATAAAAAATTAGGTGAGCAATTTTAAAACCTAATTTCGGGGCACTAGATGATGGAATTTGGCCCCAAAAATTGGTTTTTGGAAAATACAACTCTAGGAGTTATATTTGTTTAAAAATCTCCCAACTAGCTCCCTGTAAAATTTCACGTCAATCGGAGCTACGGTTGAGAAGTTATGGCCTCGACAAAATGCACTAAAATTTAGGGAAAAAAATAAGATTTCCCATATTTTGTTGGATGCTCCTGCATCACTTATGGGCACCTTTGGGGCACTTTTGGGTTGACCAAAGGGTTCATGGACACCTTTGGGGCATTTTGGAGTGACCAAGCGATTGCGGGAATCCTTGGAGCTTTTGGAGCGAGTGACAAAATGCGTAGATTTTTATCTTTTGTTTATGATTTTTTTGATTTTTTTTGTTACACTAAGCAGAAATGAACACACACATACACAAATGGTGATTATCTCTTTTAAAGATTAATGGTGTGTCCTAGACTGGTTTTAGTGCGTTTTGATGATTTTGTTTTGTTTTTGAAAGTTTTGAAGAACGTTTAAATGCATAATGAAGGCTCATATAACTCCCATAAATGGTCACCCCTTCAATATACCATTGCTCGGCCGATATACCAACCTCTCTATATACCCGCCCTTACGAGAGGGAAACTATAGGTACGTGAGAGCAGATGGTACGTGGTACATAGGCGGTACGAAAGGGGGATTGTCCTGTTAATGACACCTACCATAGAAGACTTATCCTCGTGCACTGGGAATCACCCCGACGACACTCGGTCAGCTTTCGTCAGGATTTACGCCTAACAACAGTGACAATCGGGGTAAATGGATGCAAAAATCAAGCCAAGGTGGTGATGAACCCACCGTTGGTCTTGATCAAGGGCTGGGGTCTTACGACCAGCTCCTTGGTTTAAAAATGTTGCGTGAAGTGTGTGTGATTCTTTTTATTAAAAAAATGAAACAGGCAGAAACTACTTTCCTTAAGAAGGCAAAATTGACAGAAAACAGAAACAGAAAAAGCAAAAAATGACAGGAACAGTTTTAGAACCCTTACCTTTCTCTGCCTAGACCTGCTGTTTCTGATCCTCGGCTCTGAAAATTCATAGACAAAAATTCGTCCCTCTGTGAGACGAATTACAGAACAGAATTCGTCCCTGTCTGAGACGAATTAGAATTCGTCTCAGGGTCAGACGAATTACAGTAAAGTATTCGCCACAGGCAAAGACGAATAACAGTCAAAATTTGGAAAAATGGTACCTGTAAGCACAAAAACACAAGTTTTTGATCAGTTTCTTGATCTCAAAAATCAGGGGACAGGGTCCCACCGTGATCGCCACTGAAAGCACGAGATTTCGAACGAAAGAAACACTAATTGCGATGCATTCAAAATCAAACACGCTTAAGTCCTAAAATGTAGAATGCATGAAGTGAAAGAGACGAATTGAACGGAGATACAAGAAAATGGAGAAATCACAGCCCTTTTATTTAACTCTCTTGATCTCGGTTACAAAGACGCCTCCTCCCTTTTCATGGGCTAGGAGCGTTAAATGAATTTTGGTTACAATCATGACTTAATCTTCCTCCTTCCGCGTGCCCACATTTGAAATGGGCGGGCCAAAGTGTTGCCGCCGCTTGCGTTGATGAATCCTCAACCTTTGCTGCTCCTCCTGCGATCAAAGAAACAACAAAGGCGTTAGTAGCACCTGCTGCAAATATGAAACGTTTGTTCTCTAAAATTAATGAAAGATGCATGTAAAAGATTAGCTAAATCGATAAATAAAATGACTCCAAATGACCTGCAAATTTGACAGAGACCAGAAAACATTACCAGAGGGCCACTGCCATCGAAACAGTCGACCAATTCGCATTAAACTACAATTCGTCCCTGGTCAGGATGAATTCGACTGTAATTCATCCTCGGGTAGGACGAATTAGACTGTAATTCGTCCTCGGGTAGGACGAATTCGACTGTGATAAAATGCCGAGATGATGCCATCCAAATGTCACATCTCGGGATCTCCAAATGACCTGCAAACATAGGGGTTAGCTAATTGGGGGCATTTTGGGATGACCCAGATGGTCGGATTCTCCCAATTTGACCTCCATCAGCGGGAATTTGACGTCGCTACCTGCAAGTTAGTGGGACAACAAAAGCGACGAGAACATGATGAAATCTGATCAAAACATTATGAAATCGAATATATAAACTATCTAGACAGCATAAAATGGAATGGAAGATGAACAAATGACAAAAGAACAAATTAAAATGAAACTAAAAAAGTGCGGGGCGCCCAAGCGGGCCGCCCACCGTTGGAACTTGATTTTGGCACCAATCCACTTGGGATGGGCCCAAAATCTCTTAGGATGGGGTTGTCAGCAAATTGGTGGATTAAAGTGGTCAAATGTCGGGTTTTTGGGTCCGAATTCACACTTCCAATAGCCACCCAATAACCTCTCTTGCGAAAGAGATTAAGGATGTGGAAGATGTAAATCAAAAGGGTAAAGGCATGGTATCAAATTGGCAGCACTTCGTTGCTTGAAAATGCCTCCTACTTGTCCTCTTTTGGGTGGGAAAGTCCACCATTTTATAGACCCAAGGGGTCTCTTTGGAGGGGCATGCAGGGGTGCCATGTGGCGGCCATGCCTTCCCAAGAGGGAGGAGACTCCTCCCTGACTTGGGCTTCCATGACTGCCCTTGTGATAGTCCTCCAACGGCCAATCTACCCACCTACACGCGCATGCAAGGCAGGAGTCATAAATTGACAGTCTTCGGCTGCCACTTGGCGCCATTCTTCTTTTTGCCCGTTAAACCTGGAATTCGTCCTGACCAAAGACGAATTCAGAATTCGTCCCTGGGTGAGACGGATCCCAGTTAGAATTCGTCCTTGGGTGGGACGAATACTGAGCAAAGTGCCTGAATGTGCCAAATTGCCTTTTGACCTTCCAAAATTGCTACAAAAGTGGTTAGGACCACTGTTTAACCTCTGAGGGCTGCCCTAGGGGCTGTGTGTGTCAAAGCGATCAGTGTTTGCAGTCACATAATCGGATTGGTGTTGTTTTGGTGTCTACACCTTGACTGTTCGTTTCACCTTCCCTTGTATGCATGTGCTTTGGTTTCCATTTTGTGGCCCTTCACTGCGTTTTCTCCACATGGGCTTGCATCCGTTTTCCTCCGTGTGTGATGACCATATGATTTATAATCATTAAATATTCCTTATGTAACACTTTGTCTTATTCATTAGATTTTGTCCTTATGTCCTCGTCACTATGCAGGTCCGTTACCTTGGTGAAAATGGAACATGTCGTGATATCACGACACTTTTGCCTCCTTGCTCTCTTTTGTTGCTTTTAGTCGTGAAAATGTAACATGTCGCGATATTGTGACACTTTTATTTCTAGTTCTTTCTTTTCTCGTTTGGTCACGAAAATGCAACATGTTGCAATATCGCAATACTTTTTCCTCCTTTGGCCGCAACAATACAACATGTCACGATATCGCAACACATTTTCCTGTTTGGCCATGAAAATGCAACATGTCACGATATCGCAAAACTTTTCTATCCTTGCTCTCTCCCTTTGCCTTGGACCATGAAACTGCAACATGTCACGATATCGCGTCACTTTTTCTCCTTGAGGTATTTTGCTTTTTCTTTGATCTTTAGCATATGGGCCACTTCGGTCTTCTTGGAAAACATGCAAAAAAAGTGGGTCCCCAATTTGGGGTACGTTGTGGAGCAACCACAACAAATGGCGACTCTACTGGGAAATGCTCCGGAGCATTTAAGTGAGAACTCAACCTGAAAACACATAGACTCAAATACAAGCGTCAGCAAATATCCCAAAAATAAAACTTGACGAGAAATACATGAAGCATTAGAATTATTAAGCATAAGCTCGGTGTGTGCAATGTGCTTCATTCTCTATCGTTTGAAACTCATTCAAATTTCCATTGTCAGTTTCACTTATGATTCGCATGCAAGGCTATGAATGATTTCTGTAGGATTTGATGTATGACAACTATGTTAGAGATATAACAACCTGCTTTGCAAAGGCTTAGACCTTCTAGTATCATGAACAAACATATCAAAACTATCAAACCCTCTTAGGACCAAATATACGCATACTAAACTAATTTACTAGATCCCAAAGTTGGTTATGTGTCACTACCATCTTGAACCCATGTGCAAGTGTAAGTGAAATCAAAGGTTTGGGGAATAGGATTCCTAACCTAAGTGAGGTGGGAATTTAACCCTATCCTTACTACTCTGATCTGGAGTTCACTACCTCATCTTGAACAAAATGATTTAACCTGTTATGGATGAAATTTTCAGGCTAGCCTATCCGTTTGAGCAGTCAGTGGTCTTGCTTTTAGACAAGACATATTTCCACACATGAGCATACTCCACTGCCAGCCATGCGTCTATAGCCCCAGTGGAGGTTAACCCCATAATCCATGGTTTGGCTCTACTTTTGATTTCTTGGACCTTGGGGATGACTACCCATCCTTGCAAGGGACATGTAGTACGATCCTTCCAATCCAATATTAATAAAGCAATGAAAAATAGAATGAAAAATATTTTCTTTGGAATTTCAAGTTCTTGAGTGGGCAAAATAGAAGCTTTGGGGAATCGGATTCTCAACCTAAGCGAGATGAGAATTAGACCATATCCTTACTACTCCATGAAGGTCAAATCAGAGCTTTGGGGAATTGGATCCTCAACCTAAGTTCAATGGGGATTTAAAACTATCCTTACTACTCAGATTTTAGGCTTTAAGCACTATGGGAGTGGTAAAAACCATTGTTTTAAGGATTATGTTGCATAATAGGACAGAAACGAAATACTCATTTCGCCTCATCTTTTCTTCCAAGTATGGTTTTGACCATTTTGCTCAAGATCCTCTTTAATATGCATAGAACGTGCTTGGTTCAAGATAGTTCGGGCATCAGTTCCCAACCTTAGGATCCTCTTAATATATGTTATGTAATAACCCTAAGAGGATTTGAAACCTTTTCAATGATTGTATATGAAATGAAGATGCAACTGAGATGAAATGTATATGCAATGTGGAATGTAACATGAGATATGAATGCATTGCTCCTTTTGAAATGCGGATGGAGTATATCACCTACTTTACCATAATGTGTAAAAATGACAACTTCATGCATCATAAGTTCCAAATGATATTCTTTTAATGTGTTTGCGATACTCATGGAGATTTCTGCAATACAATTTTAATGTTTCATATTCTCCTAGTCTTAGTCAACATTCATAAGGACCTAAGTTGACATCTCGCTTTTTTTTTTTTTTTTCAAAACAAACCAAAAGTGTCCAAAGGACCAACACACAAAACTTAAAACCAAAATGAGATCCAATCCAAAACCAAAACATGAAAACCAGAAGTATATACAAATGTACAATATAATGCAAGATGGTGCAAAATTTTAGATTATCATTTTCCTGGATCCCAAACCTGATTGGAATTCTTTAAAAGACGTATGACATGATACACATACCAAGTTTTGCAGGAATCCAACAAAAACAAGATCAAACCAAACAAAGAAACAAACTTCCACTTGCCCCTCTCACCATACCAATTTGATTTAGTTTCATTAATAATCCTATGGTGGAGTTTCAAGTTTTCAAATTGATTAGACAATGATTGATATTCAATTCCTTTATGTATATTCTTTAAGATGTCCATTCCGCACTTTGATTCATGGTGTAGAAATAAGCTTTCATTTTCATTCAATAAAGCCATAACATTAATAATATTTGAATCAAACCATTCATTAGGTAAACCTTCATTCGAATTTTGCATGGTGAAACCAAAAAGGTGAGATTTTACCTTTGGCATGTTTTCATTTGACCTTACTTGAAGCAGATTTGAAAATTCCTCTTTTCTCTCATGACATTCATCATCATGTAGCCTTGTTCTTTCTCCATGACTTGTTTATAAAAGGCACCAAACTTAGGTACCCAATTGAAAATATGTCCATCCCTTTCAAACCATAAGCCTTGTCTATCTAGGGGTGGGTTAACTAACACATTTTCGTGATCAATCACTTGGGTTGTTTTGGGTAACCTAAGATTTTCAATTGGATCATCAATGACATCAAACCCAAATGATTTAGGTTTTGTAATTTTCTCATTTTGAAATGGCATAATCATTGTAGCACAAGTAAGTGGATCAAGATTTTAAATTTCTTTTCCTTCAAAGGAATCTAAAGAAAATGACTATCTTTCTTGATTCATGGTTGTAGAATCCTTATCATGTTCCAAAATTTGATGAGATTCTAATTTCTCTTCCAAAACTTTCTCAAATTGTACAGGATTTATAGTATCCTCATGTGAGGAAGCAATTGAGTTATCCTGCATATTAATTGACACAACAAGTTTATTAGAAGATTTAGATTGATAATGTTCTTCCCATTTCTTCCATGAATCATAGTAATCATCCTCCAAGTTCAAATTGTGACACTCAAGTACTTCTTCTTCATCTTTTGATTCATCAACATGTTTCTCATCCCATTCATATTCACCTTCCTCATTCTCACTCTCTTGACGATATAGAGTTTTTGCCACCAAAATGTTGTCCTCTCCTTGTTGATGTTGGGGTGGACCATTATTTGGCACAAGTTCCAAATCCTCCACTTGAGCTTGGAGACAATGGGTATACCTAGCCATTTCAGGACAATTCCTTTCATTATGCTCCTTTGTATTATCCAATCTACACCCATTTTCCCATGCAAAATCAAAAAGATTAAGAATGGAACTAGAGTCACTTGGTCTTGCAGAAGTATCTATCTGATTAGCAATAGGGTAAGGCACACCCCTGTTGTTTGGCTTTGTATTCCACTATTTCCCTCTATTGTTGGAGTTTTGATTTGGGTGAGGGGCATGGGATTCATACTTTTATTTTTGAACCAAATCATTACTCAATTTGTGAACCATATTTTTGAGCTCTTCAACCTCTGAATAAATCTCTTCTGGTTGAGCTATGTTATTGCTAGTTCTAGTAGGATTTGCATAATTGGTGAGATCTTGACTTAAAATTTGAGTTGGATTTTGAGCCACTTGATTTGCGTAGGGATTCACACTTTGAATCGGAATTGGATTGGGTGCGTAAGCGGGTGTTGATGAATATGGTTGTTGATAAGGCAAAGCATTTATGCCTAATATTTGTGGTGCCATGATCTGATTCATCATAGAAGCTTGACCATATGGACCATATTGTCCTACTATAGGCATCTGGGAAAACCCATAACCTTGTGGTGTCATTTGTTGTTCAATGGTCATAGTTTCATTGTGGGCTAGAGCAAGCATGGTAACTTGAGGATTTTGCCTTGCAAACATTGCCATCATAGGATCCAATGCCCCAAAATATATTTGCAAAGCTACTGTGGGATCAATGACAAAATTCCAAATTGCTCTATTATAGCACTTCTAAAATCTCTTATTAAAAGTTCAGATTGGCTCACCCTGGCCTCTTTTGCACGTAATGAACTGATTATAGATGATTGTGGGATCTAATGGTGACCTGAATTGGTTGACAAAAGCATCCTCCATTTGCGTCCATGACATAATGGAACTAGTAGGTAAGCAAATATGCCATTCGTAAGCCACTTGGTCTAGGATCATGGGGAAGAGTCTACAAGCCACATCTTCATGTTGAACTTGCAATCTTATCAAAACATCCATTTCCCTCCGTGTGTAACGACCATCTTAAATGATTTCAAATCATTAAATATTCATTATGTAATGCTTTGTCTTATTCATTGGATTTTGTCCTTATGTCCACGTCACTATGCAGGTCCGTTACCTTGGCAAAAATGGAACATGTCATGCTATCGTGAAACTTTTGCCTCCTTGCTCTCTTTTGTTGCTTTTAGCCATGAAAATGTAACATGTCACGATATCGCGACACTTTTCTTTCTAGTTCTTTCTTTTCTTGTTTGGTCACGAAAATGCAACATGTCGTGATATCATGACACTTTTTCCTCCTTTGGCCGTGACAATACAACATGTCACGATATCACAACACTTTTTCCTGTTTGGCCACGAAAACACAACATTTCATGATATCACAACACTTTTCTATCCTTGCTCTCTCCCTTTGCCTTGGACCGCGAAACTGCAACATGTGATATCGTGACACTTTTTCTCCTTGTGGTATTTTGATTTTTCTCTGATCTTTAGCATATGGGCCACTTCGATCTTCTTGGAAAACATGCAAAAAAAGGTGGGTCCCCAATTTGGGGTACATTGTGGAGCAGCCACAATAGATCGTATCCCCAAGAAAGAGGTAACCTTCAAAGTAGCAAAGAAGATAAAATATAAGAAGCCAGATTCAAGTGATGAGTCATCTAGTGATGAAGAAGTAAACTATGGTAGAAGGAATAAGGACTCAAGAAAGTACAAAGGTACTAAAATAGTTAAGTATTTCAATTGTGGTAAATATGGTCACTATGCATCTAACTATCCAGAAGTTGGAAGTAGTAGTAGTGAAGAGAAACAAGATCATAAGAGAAAGGAAGCAAGAAAATCTAGGTATGAAAAGAAAAATAGGTATGGATAAAACAAGCATGAAAAGAAGTTTTTTTAGAGGCATAAGAAGAGTTTTTATGTGGACAAGATAGGCAAGGTTTCAAGTGATAGTAATGAAAGATCTGTTACACACCAAACCTAGCCGTCGGCTAGGTATTCCAAGTGTATAATTTTTCATATATATTGTAGTTAGATTTTCCAAATGATATCATCGATTTTATTAATTATTCTCTGCATTTCGGCATTGCCTTCACGACGGGATCTGCCCTCCTAGCGGCAATATAATTTTTATTGTTTTTCGTCTATTCGAAATCTCCGTATTCGATCTGTTTATTGTTCTATTTGCATGGTTAAATATTAAATATTAATCCATTTAAGAAATCCCGAAGGCATAGCCTTCCATGTGGTATCAGATTCATTCACGTTCCTGAGGAAACCGCTTCGCATTCTCGAGCAGCCGTCTACCTTCCGTTTCAATCGCGTTCGCAGGCGTCCCAAACACCTTGCGTATCCTTCCGTTTTCAAGCGACATCTGCAGGGTCCCAAACAAACTCAGCCGACAGTCGTGCAACATTTCGAAGGATTTTTAACGGCATCCGCAGGGTCCCAAGCAAATTCAGCCGGTAGTCGTGCACCGTTTCGAAGGATATACCCGAGTAAACAATCACCAGTGCAACCGCGTTCAGGCATCCAATCGCTCCAAAAATTAAATCAGTGTGGAAGAATTTAAAACGCAATTCAGTAAAACGCAATTCGGTGGCAAGATCCGGTTCTCCAATCGCCATTACACGCAGAGAAATTTAAAACTAGCACGCCATTAGCAGAGCGAGCCGTAGCCAATCAGCGAACACAATAATAATTATAACGCGTCTTACTAAGGTACTTACTTTATAAAAAAATTTAATTTTGTTTTGCGCCATAACAGATATCCCACATTGGGTGGGCGAAGGAGAGCAAGATAGTAATAAGCGATGGCGGGCAAATAATAGAGTGTGATTTCGGTCACACGGCTCATCCACTCCCCACGCGCGTAGTCTCGCTGTCTTGCCAGCTCAAACGGGTTGCTTGAAATGCCACGTGCCATCCTGTCCTTCGGTCCTTGTCCGTCGTCGTGTCGGAATCGTAGTTTGCAGCGCGTATCGTGTCTGATTCCTTTCGTCGTCTGTGTTGCGTGTTCATGTCATGTGTCGGTCCAGTCCTTTCGCCGTCGGGTCTGTCTTGTCATCCATGTTGCGTGTCGGTCCATGTCGCGTGTCGGTCCGGTCCTTTCATCGTCGGGTCTGTCTTATCGTCCGTGTCGCCCTTCGCATTGCGTGTCGGTCGGGTCCATTCCGTTGTCGGGTCTGTCTCGTCGTCAGTGTCGTCCTTTTCGTTGTCCGGTCCTTTTCGTGGTCGGGTCTGTCTTGTCAGGACCTAAATCGGAGCGTTAAACCTTGTCACCTTGTGTAGAGTTAGTGTCAATCAAGTGGTGTCACATACTCAAATTTCGATGTTAATCCAGTGGTGTCCAATCGGTGTCAATCAAGTTGGTGTCAAATATTCAAATTGTTCAAATTTGGAAGCCTCGAGGGGGAGATTAAATTCTTGTCATTGAAGCAGAGTACACAAAATTTTTTGCCAAATTCAACCAAATTTTCGTCGAATCGAAGCTCAAGGATTACTAAGCAGGAAATTTTGAACAGTGCATGAGTAGAAGTTGGATCAAAGGACCTGACGGTCGACTATCAAGCTCGGAGAAGACCAATATCAACACCAGAAGACCTAATCGGAGTCCAGGTACAAAAAATTCTCCTTCTCCTTTTAAAATTGGTAGTTATAATCCACATCATCCACTGGTAGATCCTATGGCTACTAATCCTCCTCCAACTCACGAAAACATCACACAAGGAAACTCAAGTAACTCAGCCGTTTCCAATGATGATTCTCTTCGACTCTTACTAGAGGGTATGAACGAAATGAGTCTTCACCTAAAAGCCCTAGTGCAAGCACAAAACCAGCTTAATCCCAATACTAATCCCCAAAATCACTCCCATACCCAAAGGAATGAAGAAAATGTCGATCATAATGATGATTGGGAACAACAACGAGGTGATTCAGATAATTACAGGGATCGCTATCCTAGACAGCGGTACAACCAAAATCAAGAAAGGGATACGGGTTATCACCAACCGAGAGGCCCTAATAACTTTCCACGAATTGATATGCCCACTTTTGAAGGTCATGATCCTCGTGGTTGGATAGCCAAAATGGAAGGCATTCTTGACTTATATCAAATTAAGGAAATTGATAAAGTCCCTTTCGCTGCATCAAAATTAGGCACTGAGGCCTACCAATGGTTCGTATGGCTTAAACGAGAGAAAGGAGCTACTATTAATTGGAGAAAATTCACTACCTCTTTTTTAGAAAGATTTGATGAAGGAGCTACATCATCATACATAGTAAGACTGTTATCTCTTAAACAAGAAGGGTCAGTTAGCGAATTCGTTTCGGAGTTTACCAGTTTACTACCATACACTTTAGACCTCAGTCCCGACACAATGGTAGGAGCCTTTCGCAATGGATTGAAAGAAAATATTCGAGTGGAGGTAGACATGCACAATCCAACCTTGCTGAACGATTGTATAAGAATAGCCAAGCTGGCCGAGAAGAGACATCAGTTGTCTGCACGACGTGAAACTTATAGTCGTCCTTCGTATCGCAACAATTCCTTTCGTAGAAATGATCAACCATCAAGATATTTTTGCTATAAATGTCGCACTCATCACCCCAAGGAACAAGCATGTGCCCAAAAACAAAACTTTCATATTGAAGGTGATCAATGTGAAGGAGAAGAGGAAGAACCTTACCAACCAGAAGAACCTATGCCAGAAGACCTACCATGTACTATAGAAGAAAAATAAGAGGATACAATGGCGATCTCCGTGCATGCTCTCATGGGTTTAACCGCCCACCATACCATCAAGGTACCAGGATTTCTCCGCTAGAAAAAGGTGAATGTGCTAATTGATTCTGGTAGTACCCACAATTTTATCGACATCAAAACCGCAAAAGCTTTGAATTTATTCATTAACTCTTCCAACAAAGACAAATTCTAGGTTCTAGTGGCCAACGGGGTGAACGCACAATGTGTTGGTCGCACATCTCAAGTTTCCATAAAAATGGGAACTTATACTTGGTTTGGATCCCTTTTCGTCATGAATTTGGGGAACTCGGATGTCATTTTGGGAGTTGAATGGTTGGAAACATTAGACACGGTTAGCTTCAACTTCAAAAAATTATTTGTGGAATGGAAGGAAAACGGACGAGTCATTCGCTTACAAGGCATTACTACTCCTCCATCACAAATGGTGAGCTCTCATAGTATGGAGAAGATGTTAAAAAAGGGTGGATATGGGTTTATAGCTCAAATTAATTGTTTGGAAAAACAATCTCCAGCGAACTTCGGATATTATTGCTCCGGAGTTACAAGACATCATAACACATTACGAAGAGGTTTTCCAAGAACCTCAAGGATTACCACCTAAACGATCTCATGACCATGCCATCCATTTGATTCCAGGGAGTGTTCCACCTAACAATCGTCCTTATCGCTATCCTCAACCACAAAAGACAGAAATCGAACAGATCGTTCAGGATTTGTTGGATCATGGAGTCATTCGTCACAACACTAGTCCTTATTCCTCACCTGTAGTCCTGGCTAGACGAAAAGATAACTCTTGGCGTATGTGTCCTGACTTTCGTTCTCTCAATAAACTCACTATCAAGGACAAATTTCCTATCCCTGTCATAGATGACCTATTAGATGAGTTGCATGGTGCAAAATTTTTTACAAAATTAGACCTTCGCTCCGGATTTCACCAAATCCGTGTTAGAGAAGAAGATATTCCCAAAACCGCTTTTCGTACTCATGAAGGTCATTACGAATTTTTGGTCATGCCTTTTGGTCTCACTAATGCACCATCCACATTCCAAAGTCTCATGAACCAAGTGTTTCGTCCACTCCTCCGTAAGTTTGTGTTAGTTTTTTTTGATGATATTCTCATATACAACAAAACATGGACGGACCATTTACATCATGTGGATAAAGCCCTTCACATTTTACACAGAGAAAAGCTATTTGTCAAACGTTCCAAATGTTCCTTTGGTGTCCAAGAAGTGGAATATCTGGGTCATATAGTTTCACACGAGGGTGTCAAAGTCGATCCCAATAAGATTAAGGCAATTCAAGAGTGGCCCTTACCTAAAACCATCAAGAAACTTCATGGTTTTTTGGGTCTCACGGGTTACTATCGCAAGTTTGTACGAAATTATGGTAAGATTGCAGCACCTCTCACCGCACTCACAAAGAAGGATGCTTTTCGTTGGTCGGAAGAGGCCACTCAAGCCTTTGAAGCTCTTAAGAAAGCCATGTGTACAACTCCAGTATTAGCAACTCCCAATTTTCACAAACCATTTATTATCGAATGTGATGCATCAGGAACAGGAATTGGGGCTATATTAATGCAAGAAGGTCATCCGTTGGCATTTGAAAGTAAACAGCTTTTCGAGAAAAATTTGGGAAGATCAACATACGAAAAAGAAATGTTGGCTATTCTTCACGTAGTAGAAAAATGGAGACACTACCTAATCAGTAGCCGCTTCATTATAAAAACAGATCATAGTAGCCTCAAACATTTTCTTGAGCAAAGGTTTTCATATCCGAAACAAAATAAGTGGTTAACCAAACTATTGGGCTATGATTTTGTTATCGAATACAAGAAAGGGAAGGAAAATATAGTTGCCGATGCACTGTCCAGGAAATATGAAGATGAAGTAGTCATTAACGCTATTTCAGGTCCTTGCTCCCAATGGGTGAATCAATTACAAGATGAATGGTTGTCCAATAGCGAAACTGCTCAGATACTTCAAGAATTATCTATAGGGTCCTCTAAACACCCTTTGTTCTCTTATGAAGACAACATCCTCCGGAAGAAGAACCGCATTTACATTCCACACAATTCAGAACTCAAATCAAAGATCCTCGACGAATCACATGCTTCTCCCTCAGCAGGACATTCAGGATTTTTGAAAACATATTTAAGGGTCAAACAATCATTTTGTTGGAAAGGATTAAAAGCAGAAGTCAAACAATGGGTAGCAGAATGTGAAGTTTGCCAGCGCAATAAAGGAGAAACAATCAAATCACCAGGATTGTTACAACCATTACCCATCCCTGAATGACGGTGGGAACATATATCCATGGATTTTATTGAAGGTCTTCCAAAGTCGAAGGCGGGATAGTAATCTTCGTCGTCGTAGACCGGTTGTCCAAATACGCTCACTTTCCGGCTTTACAACATCCATTTTCCGCAAGCAAGGTGGCAAAGGTATTTATGGATTCAATTTTCAAATTACATGGTATGCCAAAAAATATTGTAAGTGATAGAGACCCCATCTTCACTAGTAACTTTTGGCGGGAATTATTTCGACTTAGTGGTACCAAATTGAACATGTCTTCGACCTACCATCCACAGACAGATGGTCAAACAGAAGTAGTTAACAAATGTTTGGGTACGTACTTAAGATGTTTTGCTCAAGATAAACAATACCAATGGAGCCATTGGTTAGCATTGGTAGAATGGTGGTACAACACTTCTTACCATTACTCAATTAAGATGTCTCCATTTGAAGCATTGTATGGCACCAAACCTCCAAAAGTCGTAGATTACGTACATGGATCATCCAAAGTAGCCAAAGTGGAGGATTGGTTCCAACAAAGGCAGTCTACACTCACTATCCTCAAAGAGAATTTAGTCCAAGCACAAAATCGTATGAAACAACAACAAGACTTGCACCGATCAGAGAGAACTTTTAATATAGGAGATTGGGTTTTCCTAAAGTTGCAACCTTACAAACAATCATCGTTAAGGATAAAGTCCAGCCAAAAGTTGGCTCCACGATTCTATGGTCCCTACAAAATTGTGCGCCGCATTGGAGAAGTAGCCTATCAATTAGAGCTACCTACATCATCACGAATACACCCGGTATTTCATGTTTCATGCCTCAAAAAAGTAATTGGTCAGAAAGTACAAAGTCAATCAGAATTACCAGTGCTCGATGAGGAAGGACGCATACATCTCCAACCTGAAGATATACTACAACATAGAATCCGAAGACTGAGATCACGCCAGATTCAAGAATTTCTCATTAAATGGCAAGATTTACCAAAGGAGGATGCCACATGGGAACCTGAAAGTATATTCTAGACATTTCCGACTTTGAGGACAAAGCTTTCCGAGGAGGGGAGTCATGTTACACACCAAACCTAGCCGTCGGCTAGGTATTCCAAGTGTATAATTTTTCATATATATTGTAGTTAGATTTTCCAAATGATATCATCGATTTTATTAATTATTCTCTGCATTTCGGCATTGCCTTCACGGCGGGATCTGCCCTCCTAGCGGCAATATAATTTTTATTGTTTTTCGTCTATTCGAAATCTCCGTATTCGATCTGTTTATTGTTCTATTTGCATGGTTAAATATTAAATATTAATCCATTTAAGAAATCCCGAAGGCATAGCCTTCCAGATCCTAAGATAGTAAAGAAAAAGAAATTATCTTCTTGGAAATAGAATATGAAAGAAGTGATCCTATTGAAGATAAATCTGAAAGATATGAAGATGCCCTTGAAGATAAATAAGAAGAGAAAGAATAAGAAAATGAAGAATAAGGAGTAGTAGATTTAGAATATGAACTTATTTCTGATCTAAAATAATTGAAAAAGATCAGAAAGCAGAACTCAATATTCAAGGCTCAATTTCAAGAATGTGATGAAGATAAAGGAAATCTTATACAAGATCTGACAAACTCAATAGCTAAGACAAGGAGATTTAAAGAAAAGTTAGAAACAAAAGTCTTAGAATGTGAGATATTAGAACAAGAGGTAGTATTTATAAGGAAGGAAATAGAAGAGTCTAAGGACAAGCTACACAAGTTTTGGAAAATTTCAAATACTGTGGATAAAATTATCAATGCACAAAGACCTTCATCTAACAAAACAAGACTTGGTTTTGAAGAAAGATAATAGAAACAAGAATAAGGTTCAAGCTCAAGATCCAAAGAGGAAGAAGCTTCAAAAGAAGAGAGTAAAGGAGAAAATGAGACTTATGTGAATAGAAGTTTCACCAAGAAAGGAAATAATGCACAAACAAGGAACAAATAACATCAGAATGAAGAAAGGACTAAGAGACCAATGGGTCCAAGGAAATATTTCTTCAAAGTATATTATTTCTCATCTAACAAGTTTGGTCATAGGGCTATGCATTGCAGGACTCATGAAAAGGAGTATGGTATTACTAAGAGGAATTTCAAAGATGGAAATTTCTTTCAAGGGTATTTCTACTCTTGTAATCAATTTGGTCATAAAGCAATTTATTACGGGGTTCATGACATAAATAGGTATGGCTTCATAAAGAGGAATTTCAAGACATTTGCACCTTCTAGGAACCAAAAAATTAAGTGTTATAAGTGCAATAATGTTGGGAATATGACCAAGTGGTGCAGAACAGAGTTTCTAGAGCTTCCAAAGACAAGCAAGAACAACGATATTCAAAGGAACCAAAAGGGTATGTTGAGAAAGTAGGTTGACAAAGGAAAAGAGCATTGTATGCTAGGAGTAATTTTACTCCCACCCCAAAATTAATCACCTCAATGAGAGGAGGTTGGGAGGGGGTTGATCTAAGAGTCTTATATTTAGCCCCAAAGGAGTCCCTTTGCCATTGATGACAAAGGGAGAGAGAATTGAGTTAGGGGGAGAGCATTTTGTTAGGGAGAGCAGTTTCCCAGGGGGAGTAGAGTTGGAAAAAGGAAAAATAAATGATTAAGAAAAAGGGTTGCCATCAATGACAAAGGGGGATATTGTTGGAAATTTTGAGTAAGTTGTGTTGTCATTGATGTCAAAAGGTTTAATGTCAAAAGGTTTGATATCAAAAGGTTTAATGTCAAAAATTTTAAGGCCAAGTTTGAAGACTATGTGCAAAAAGAGAGCAAGTGAAAAGACTAATATTATAATATCCGGCCAACAAGGTTTTTCAAAAGGAAAAGAAAGCAAGCTTAAAAAGAAATAATAATATTATAATATTTAATATTATAATATTTGGGCAAAAGGAAGAGGTAAAAAATAACAAGGTTCTAAATTATAAAAAAAATATCCCTGCCAAGGTCCATTGAGCAAGTTATAAAGGTTGGCAAAGGTTTTAATTTATTTAAATTAAAATATTTTAACCTAAGTTTAAAATTTTAATTTAAATATTTATGGCACTAAAAATCGATTTCAAAATGGTGCAAATGAAAAAGGGTCAACGTTTTTAATTTTTTTGGAATGCATATAAAATGAGGAATGTTTTACAAAGTCTAGTTGAGAAAGAAATGTGTGCACATCGTTTGTGAGGGACAGAGACCAAGCATAAGCCCAATGAATTATTCGAGGAGGATTTCATTGAAAATCGTGGAGAGTGGAAAGATAATTCCAAAGTGTTGGCTAGCATAGATGGTAGTTGAGACGTGGCTAAGGTACTTGCGAAGGGTTGGTCATGGTTTCGAATCCCACGTCGTTGATTTTTGTGGAGGAAAGAGTTTTTCATTTTCACCAAAATTCGTGAGGAGAAGAGGTTGTATAGGACAAAGTGTACTTTGGTTCTCGTGTGGGTGTGTAGCCCAAGTAGTAGCATAGCCTTGAGTTAGGGTATTGTGGTGGCTTAGATCACGGGTTTGATATTGAGCACTGATTATTGAGACTTGTGCAATATTTTTGTAGGCAGAATATTAAAGGTATGCTTTTTAATTAATGCGCTTATTGTAAATATGTGATTTGACATAGAGACTTTGAAATCATGAAAAAAAAAAAAGTGAAATTGATTAGGGAGTCATAAGGGGTGTTAATTAAATATTTTATTTTGGGTGCTTAGAAATTAAACCAAGTATTGGAGATTATAAGGTGTAAACAAAATGACTTTATTTTGATGTGTTGAATATTATTTTGAAAGAGATGGACATTATAAGGTGTAAACAAAGAACTTTATTTTGATGTGTTGAATATTATTTTTAAAGAGAAGGAGATTATAAGGCGTGTTGAATGTTATTTTGTAAGTGAAGGAGTGATAAGGTGTATTTGTGACTTGAAATTTTATTGTAATTATTGTATGGTGAAATATTTGTTGAGGTAAATGTTCTTGTGGATATTTTTAGATAGATTGTTGCTATCTAACCTAGAATTGGTAAAATGATTTGGTTGTGAGTAAAACAGGTTTTGAAGATATATCTCCATCAAAGCAAAGAGGTATGGGCACATCATATTTTGTTTGAAATGTTAGAATGAATGTTGCAAAATATAAAGTGGAGTGAAAAGGATTGTTTGATAAGCATTGTTGGAAATATTTGAGTGAATTATTATATGCATCATTGGTGAATGATTAGAGAACATTTGAGATAGATATTGAGGATTATTTGTGTTAGGGTTTGAGACCCAAACTATGCTCTTTGTTTGAAGAAGTATGAAAACACTTATTTAGGGTTTGTGAGCAAGCTATGTTTCATTGATTGAATGATTGAGTGAAATTCTTGAGCATTGGTTTTGAGTGATATTGGAAGTGAATGTGCAAACATTAGAAACCAAATTTGTGAAAGCGACAGACTTAATGATTAAGTAGACCATATTGAGTTTTTTCTAGAGTACATTTTATATATGTTCCAGAGGTTAAAAGAATTCTAAATGGAATATGTTTAAACTGCTTCAAGTTAAAGGAATTATTTTGAAGATTAGACAAAGCATTTGATAACATTGTGTGTAATATTTGAGATTGATTGAGAATTTGTAAGTTGTTTTGATTATGTATGAAGGTAAATTTGAGGTAAGTCTTGGTGAAGACTTGAGAGCAGATTGAGCAAGGTCTTGAGAGGACTTGAAGGTAGATTTGAGGCAAATCTTGGTGAAGACTTGTAGTAATATTTGAGCAAGTCTTAGTGAAGACTTGAGAGCAGGTTAAGCAAGTTCTTGAGAGGACTTGAAGGTATATTTGAAGCAAGTATTTATGAAGACTTGAGAGCAAAGTTGATTGATTGAGTTGTTCAAGATTTATGTTAAGGCTTGGGGTGAATCTAAGCAGAGTTGATTTATTATTGGATCACTATTTGTGTTAAGTCTTAAGGACATATTTGAGGACAGAGTTTGATATAGATTTATGAGCAAATTTGTGCTAGACCTAAGATAGAGTTAGAGTAAATTTATACTACACTTTGGATAGAGTTTGGTGCAAATCTAAGATAAAGTTGAGAGTAAGTTTTGGAGGTGATAGAGCAGAGGATAGGATTATCTAGGGCAGTGAGGACAAAGGTCTTATGTGGAGAGAGATCCACAAGCCAGAGTAGTAGGGGCAAAAGTATTCTAGAAGATCATCAGCCAGAGTAGAGGGGAAAGAGTTCTCCTATGGAGTGTGATTCACAAAATAGATGGGAAGATAGAGTTCTTCTATGGAGAGAGATCCATGAACCAGTTGAGAAGATAGAGGTCTCCTGGATCAAGTTCCATGAATCAGAGAAAAGGTGAAAGAGTTCTCCTATGGAGATAAATCCACAAATAAAAGCATAGGGGATTGGTATCTCCTTTGGATAGAGGTCCATAAATATTGTAATAGGGAATTTATTCCCAAGAAGATTTATTGAGAAAATTTAGTAGAAATATTTTCTCCATGGAGTAGCCCACATTGGGTGAACCACATTAAATTGGTGTCTTTATCGTGTGTGATGATTTGTGCAGCTTTGATTACTGCTATTGATATTGCCATTGATAATATTGGATAATATTGTTTGGGAAAGAAAAGTAAAAGTTGATATTTTACTATTCATCCCCCCTCTTAGTATAAGCTTGTGTTCTTCATATCCGTATTCCATTTTAACACCAGATCACTGAATTTAAATGCCATTTTAGATGTCTTATTGCTAAACCATTTTTGTGTCGTTCTGGAATGTTCCATGAAAGTTTTGTATGCCTTCTCTCTTTCTTCTTATAATTGCAAGATCTATGCTAGTCTGGCACTCATAGGGTCAAATTCATCATCCTCATCGGTGAGCATCTACAAGGTTTGGAGGACAGAAAACTTGATGTGTATAGACAAAACTACCTCTTTACCGTATACCAAAGAATAAGGGAAAGCCTTGATTGATTTCTTGACTGAGATGCGATCTGCCCATAAGGCTTGGTTCAACAATATATGCCAACTCCTCTTATTGTCTTCAAGGATCCTCTTTAAAATTCTCAACAAGTTCTTATTTGTAGATTCAGGCAAACTGTTCCCCTATGGGTAGTAGTTAGAAGATGTTTTCATATATATATTCTATACTTACTTGCGAATTCACTAATTCTAGCACCAATGAAGGGGGTCCCATTATCTGTTAAAACTGTATCTAGGATGCCAAAGCAGGTAACTAACCCCTCAAAAAAGGAGATAATTGTGGCTTGATCTGCTTTCTTAGTTAGAATCATCTGGTGAAATAGTCTATTGCAATTAAAATGTACTTGTATTGGGTAGAAGAATTGGGATCAATAACCCTGATAAAATCTAAACCCCATTATTGAAATAGTGCTTCGACTTGTATGGGATGAAGGGGTAAAGATGCCTTCTTACTTCTACCGACATATCTCTGGCAGTTGTCATAGTTTTGACTAAATTTGAATGCATATGAAAAAAGTAGGCCAAAAATAGCCTACTATGATGATCTTAAGTGCCATGGGCCTTCTTGCATAGTGATTTCCTTACATACTGGAGTGAAAATCCTCTAGAATTTTTTGTTTCTCTATCTTCTTAATGAATCTGGTAAGAAATCCATCAATATTTTTATGAAACAAGCCGCTTGGCAACAACACATACTTGAGGGCTTGCAATTTGAATCTCCTTATCTATGAGGAGTTGAGGTGTGATGGATATCTCCCTGAGTTAAAATATTTGACAAGGTCCTTTTTCCAATCACGACCAACCAAAACTTGATTAAAGAGATTACTCTCACTTAGTGTATTATTAGACTTGAGATCAACCAATTGAGAAGTGACATTCTTAGAAAGCTCTTGGAAGAGTGCTCGACCACAAACCAACTTAATATGCTGAATCTCTAAATAAAACTCCTAGATTTTGGAAACCCAGTCGACTCTCTTATCACCAAGTTCACCCTAAATAATGAATCTTATAACATCTAGATGAATGACATAAAAAATTATCTTGCTCTACAAAAAAAGTGCCAAAATTTCTTTAGATATTTTTGTAGAGCTAAAAATACAACACCAAGCAATGCTAAATAAAATAGAATTCAAATAACCAAATATTGCACAAAGAATAAGATTTATATTAAATGGGGGGGAGCCTAAAAACTTCGTTGTTACAATAGTGTATTTAAGAATACTCTTTGATACAATTTTTATAAATATTGCTAGGCTATCCAAAACCCTAGCTACAATAGATGGTGGTGTCTTCAATTGTGTCTTTGCTCCCAACATATATGAGTGGGCTTCTACGTATCTAATATCGAGCCACTCCAACTTAATTAACTGTCCAATGCTTCTAATATATTTTCTAATTTGCACACAAAGAAATACTAGAGTTAGTAATATTAATGAGGGCTACACTGTGTGAGCCCTCAAAAAATACAACTAAAACCCTAGCTATATCAATAGGAAATGTGAACAAAAATAAACAGTGGGCAATATAACTAAATGAAATAGATTTACCTTACTCCTTGCTTGTCATCTGTTAATGGTTGGATCTGTTGCAGGTTGATGGTGAAGGCATGCACTAGCATTACTCGAAGGCTAGGGGGATTTCAAAATGGCTTATGTAAGATGCTCGTGAGTGCCTAGCAGCTACAAGAAATACCTATGACTGCTTGGTCCTGGTAGGGAGGCACCTAGAGGTGCTTTGCTATGGTGGAAAGTGTCCTGAGGCATTTGATGAATGAGTGAAGATTCTACAGAAGTAGATTTGATGAAGGTGAGGGATGTGATAATGGTTATGGCAAGTGAGGGAATAGTGAACATGATGGATGGAGTGGGGTTAGGGCACAAAGGTTGGGTTGGATCTCTAAGGTACTTTGAAATCTTGAGGAAACTCACGGGACTTGAGAACTCAAGAACTTAGAAAACTCTAGGGACTCAGGGATTCTAAAAACTCAAGGGTTGAACCATCAAAATGGCTCCTATTTATAATCTAACCTAGGGCATGCTAGGGTTTCAATGACACTAATAATATGGTTGAGATTAAAGCACATCTAAGGGTATATATTAAATTTAAGGTGTGGCATGGATTGATGTGGATGGATGGATAGGATTAAATGAAACCGAATGGCTAGGATTGATTTATTTATATAAATATATAAAAAATATAATATATAAAATATTATTATTTAAATATATATAAATAATAGGTGAAAATGGTGGGAAATATAGGATGGAGGGAAAATGACTATGTTTTGGTGGTGGAAATGGTAGGAAATCATGGGTGGAGGACAAGTGGCTAGATTTTGGTGTCTACAAATGCTCCTTTTTGTACCATGTTGCGTGAAACACAATATGGTACAAAAATACAAGATACCTATTTGGGTTAGGCACAAAAGTAGCTTCTCTCTCTTGTTGGAATGTGAAGACGAAATCAAAGGTAAAAGAATAAATAATTTGGAGTTATTGTGTAGCTTACCCCCTCAATTGGTGAATGAGGTTGCGGATGAATCTCATGAACTAATTGAAAAATATGTGCAAATTTAATGTGGGTGATATGAATGATGTAAAATGTGATACCATTTTTGCCCCAATGGTGTGAAGGAGATTGTTAAAAAATATGAAATTATTGCATCTATTTTTGCCCCAACAGATGAAGGGTTTTGTGAAAATGTGTGATGGAAAATGTGTCTATTTTTGCCCCAACATATGAAGGGATTTTTGCCAAGTGTAGATGGAATGATCATGTAATATGTACCCCATTGTGGGAAAATCAAAACCAAATGTGGTTACCCTAAATTTGGGGTGATTTGATATTGTTGAAACAGTTCACCTTCCGATGCCATTGATATGCAAAGAAAAATAAAAGTAGTCACCCTCGAAGGGCCAACTAGTGACTATAAGATAATTCCTAGAATTAGAACCAATCACCCTAGCTAAAGCCAATCTCTATGATGACTGTCAAGGAAATGTGTAATGATGAAAGTTGATTTTATCCATGTTTTAAGCCCCACGGACTAGGCCATCAATGGCAACATTTGTGCAAATTGCTCTTGGTAAGGTTTCACTCAAAATGTGAAGTATCAAATATCATTGTGATCTTGAGCAAAGAGATAAGTGATGATGATCATGGAAAAGCATCCTTATGGTAAGCTATTCATCTTACTAAATAACATGGATGCAAATTGCTACAATCACCAAGTATACATAATAACATACTAGCTATAAGGTTCACTTGAATATTGTTTAAACTTAGGAATATATATAAATGATGATGTGACGATGTATGAATAACAAGAATGATGATAATTATTATTTTGTGGATATTTGGATTTTTTGGGGGTGCTTTTGTAACTTGTGTTGTAAATTTGTAAAATGTGGTTGCAAACAAGAATTATGCTTCCAAATTAGTTGTAATATTCACAAAACATGATAAAATGATGAAATGAATGCATGGATGCAGTTTGGATTGATTTGGTGAAGGTAAGCCACTATTTTGTGCTAGTTTTATATTTTTTTAGTATTGAAGCTAAACGCCCACTGGTACTTACTGTCTGCAAAAAAACCTATGGGTGCTTTAGTGTGCTAGGTGTTGGCAGTTAAAAAAAAAATAAATGTTACATCTTACCCCACCTTTCACCTTGGTTGGACGACAAGCGGCTAGGGTGGACGACAAGCAACAAGTCGGCAGGATGTCGGCATAGTAGGAATAGAGTTTTGTTTAAAATTGTTTGTAAGCCCTATTATTTCTCCAACAGACTAAGGGCTACTATATAAGCTTTGTAATTTAATTATTTCAAACTAATGTGAATTATACATTCACATCTGGTATCAGAGCAAGGTAGGGAGGCGAGGCTAACTAAGGCCCACAGAAGCCACGAAAGCTGAGGAGGGCCCACATCCCGAGGTCAAGCGGAGGGCCCACATCCCGAGGTCGAGCAGGAGGGCCCAGGCTCAAAATTTGAGGCCAGGCCAAGGAGGGAGCGCTAGCTCGAGAGCCAACTGGCGGACGAGGAGACCAGGCGACAGACCAGAGAACCTAACTGATGGACCAGGGACAGCTGGCGGACCAACAGAGGTGGACCAGGTGACAACTGGCGGACAAGGAGCTGACCAGGCTACGTGGCAGATCAGGAGAGGCGGAGACAACATGACAACTGGCGGACAAGGAGCTGACCAGGCTACGTGGTAGATCATGAGAGGCGGAGACAGTAGGTGACGTGGCGATCGAGGAGAGGTGGACAAAAGGCCAACGCAGGTAGGAGGCCGACGTGGTGCAACACGGGTAGGAGGCCAACGTGGCATGAGCGGATTGGGGCAAAGAGACCAAAAGGTGGGTGGTTGATTACCCGAAGGCAATCGAACAACTTAACGCGCCCTAAGGGTTTTAAACACCTCAAATGCTCCTCACAGGGAGCATGTGGGACTAAAGTCCCGAAATTTTTTAAAAAAAGAAGGCACGGATTGCCTTCATATAGAAGGCGCTTCCAACGCCTTCTCGTCGAGCGCCTAGCTCGACTGGCTCGAGGAGCCAGCCTTAAGGTGCCCGCCCCCCACCTGGTCGTGGGTTCGAAACCCAGCGACGATAGACAAAGCAATTTTTAATTTTTTTTATATATAAATGCTAAGGGCGAAGCTATAAGGTATAGTGGATGTGCTTGTTGTTTCATCGGCCAAGGTTGTCGAGGTGGTAAGGAGACTCTGTGCTATTGGCTAGGTCACGGGTTCGAGTCCCGATGGCTCTAATTTTTTTAAGTCCTCCTCCTAAAGTTTTTTTTATTAAAATTTGCAAATTTTTATTTACTTTATTAAATTGATTAATAATTTAGTTTAATATTTTTTATTAAAATATATATTTTTAAATGTTTTAATTAAAATATTTACTTAATTATTAATTAATAACTTAGTAAAGTTTTATAAAATATTTTTTTTGCAACTTTTATGGAAGGATATAAAGATTTCCTAAGAGGAAATATTTTGTAAAAAGCCTGAGAGGCTTAAAAATTTCTTTGTAAAAATTTGAGAGAGGCAAAAGCATAAAAGACTTGAAATTTGTAAAGGCACATTGAAAGGCAAAAATTCATGATACGATCCAGAGGTTGTTATCATGCCCTCTGTGCACTTTTGGTAAGAGAAAATGCCAAAGGGTTTGATGAAAAAGTGTGAACTTATGGACTACATATTGTGTTTAGTCAATTGCAGAATGCAGTAATAGCCCATCAGAGACATCCAGACTCAGGATACGAGGTAGACTCTGAAGATAACTCTTTCGGTAGCAGATTTGAGCAGTCGAAATCTGCACCACAAGCACCAGTAAATCCATAATTCAACAATAATGACTCCATTGAAATTCTAGAACCAGAATCACCAGAGATAATCTTGATCAGTGATGATGAAGAACAAGTAGCAGACAACTTCGTGAATCAAGTGATAGAAGCGCCCCAACAAGAAGAACAAGCTATCAGTGAAAGGGTGAATCAAGACAGATTTGATCTCAATTTGTAATTTCTTCTTCTTCTTCTTTCTTCTTTCTTTGAAAAGCAGAGTGCTTTATTGTAACAGAGAAATAAAAGGAGTGTTTTTTAGTTTATAGCAGCTATGGCCTCACATAACAATCTACCTATTCCAGAATTCAATGGGTATGATTATGAGTATTGGTCCATCAAAATGAGGACCTTACTCATAGGCAAGGGATTGTGGGACATAATTGAAGAGGGTTACACCGAACCCACAGACTGGACAACATTAAGTGCCATAGATAAGAAAACAAAGAAAGAAGCACAAAAGAGCAACTCTTCTGCTCTTTATCATCTCCAAGCAGCATTGGAGAAGAGTATATTCCCTAGAATAGCCACTTGTACAACTGCACAAGCTGCATGGAAAGCTTTGAAAGATGGATTCCAGGGAAGTGATCAGGTGAAGCAAGTGAGGCTTCAAACCCTGAAATGAGATTTTGAAAATCTCAAAATGAAAGAAGATGAAAAAGTTGGTGACTACTGCATCAGAGTAAAAGCAGTTGTCGATAAAATGGTTACTCTTGGCGAGGAAATTAAACCTGAAATAGTTGTAAAGAAAGTGTTGCGAACACTTCTTCAAGGTTGGAATCACATAGCCATAATCATAGAAGAGTCAAAAGACCTTTCCACTTTAACTTTTGATGCATTAATCGGTTCGTTAATGTCTCATGAAGAGAGATTACAGGAATCTCCTTCAACTAGTTATGGAGGCGATGATAAAGCCTTCACATCCAATGAAAGTGCTGGAAGAGGACATGGAAGAGGTCAAGGCAGAGGTCATAGAAGAGGTAGAGGCAGAGGCAACTTCAGAGGAGGCAATCCCAGTAGAGGAGGAAATCAGAACAGAGGCAGAAACCAAAATAGAGGTGGAAATCCAGGTCGAAGTGGAAATCAAGGGCGAGGAGGTGACAAGTCCAAAAAGGCTTGTTTTAACTATGGCAAACCAGGTCACTTTGCTCGTGACTGTTGGTCAAAATATTCTCAAGGCAGCAACAGTCAATATGGAAATTATGGTGAAGAAGATGAAACCTCTAATATTTTTCTTTCATATGGACAATCAGAACAAAATCTAAATGATACATGGATTTTGGATACTGGTTGCTCCAACCATATGAGTGGCAAAGAAGAACTCTTTGCTACATTAGATTCCACTTATAAATCCCGCATCAAGTTAGGGGATGATAAAGCCTTGCAAGTTGAAGGCATTGGAGCCATGGAGGTTCCAATGAAAGAAGGCATAAAGAAAGTGAATGACATCTACTACACTCCAAAGCTCCAACACAATCTGCTAAGCATTGGGAAAATGATGGAGAATAATTACAAACTTGTTTTTGATGAAGGAAAATGTATCATTCTTGATAAAAACAATTGTAATCATGTCATCACACAGGTACCAATGACCAAGAATAGGTTATTTCCCCTCAAGTTTGGAGAACCAGGGGGAGCTCAACTTGCAAATGTAGCTATAGCAAATCCAAGTGTGCTTTGGCACTTGCGATATGGTCACCTTAATTCAGCCAACTTGAAATTGTTAACTTCTCAAGCTATGGTGACAGGACTTCCCAAAATCAATGAACATAAGGAGGTCTATGAAGGATGTGCTTTGGGAAAGCACTCCAGGTCTAAGTTTCCAAAAGGACAAGCATGGAGGGCCAACTATCCACTTCAATTAGTGCATTCGGACATCTGTGGTCCAATGCAGACAAAGAGTCTAGGAAACAATTCTTATTTTCTCACTTTCATAGATGATTTCTCTAGAATGTGCTAGATCTATTTCTTGAAACACAAAGATGAAGCTTTTGATTGCTTCATAGATTTCAAGAACAATGTAGAGAAACAAAGTGAGTTTTATGTAAAGTGTCTTAGGACAGATCGAGGAGGCGAGTACTCCTCAAAATAATTTTTGAAATATTGTAAAGCAAGTGGGATCAAAAGGTAATTCACCACCGCCTACACCCCACAACAGAATGGTGTGGCAGAGAGAAAGAACCACACCATAGTCGAGATGGCAAGAACGATGCTTCAAACTAAGCATCTAACTAATATGTATTGGGTTGATGTTGTCAGAACCAATGTATATATTCTAAATAGGAGTCCTACTTCTAGTTTAGATGGAATCACTCCTTATGAGGGGTGGTATGGAAAGAAGCCAAATGTAAAACATTTCAAAGTTTTTGGTTCTTTAGCATATGCACACATTCTTGATGAAAAAAGAAAGAAGCTTGATCCCAAGAGTCAAGCATGTATTTTTATAGGATATTGTGAGTCTACCAAAGCATATAGACTCTACAATCCAAAGACGCATAAAATTGTACTTTCTAGGGATGTAATTTTTGATGAAGGGGGAGAATGGGGTCATCAAAGAATTTTTGTTGATGATGAATCCCAAGATGTAAGTTCTTCACAAATACAACAGGTGTCTCCCAAGAAAAACAAAGGCACACCACCCCCTCCAAGCCCAAGCAGGAGTACTACTTCGAGTACATCAGCAGCCACTCCAAGTCCTTCTCCACAGAGATCAGTAAGTTCTTCACCTATGGATATTGATTCTCCATCAAGAGGAAAAAGAACATTACAACATCATCCATATTTTCAAATGTTGGATCAAAATTTCTAGAAAAGATACACTAGAAGCCAAGCTAGTGAAATGAATTCAGTTTTGCAAAAACTTGAAAATCTGCATATGTATGGGGATGATGACTCCCAAGATCCTAAGGGAGATGTAGTTAATTATGCTTTATTAACTAGTGCACAACTAGAACCATCTAGCTATGAGAAGGCTTGTACTCATAATGTATGGCAAGAAGCCATGAAAGAGGAAATAACCTCTATAAAAAATAATGATACTTGGGAGCTAGTAAAGCTTCCCAAAGGAAAAAAATGTGTTGGATGTAAATGGGTCTACAAGACCAAATTCAATGCTGATGGAAGCATTGAAAGGCACAAGGCAAGACTTGTAGCAAAAGGTTTTACTCAGAAATATGGCATTGACTATGAGGAAACCTTTGCTCCTGTTGCACGACAGGAAACAATCAGATCTGTTCTTTCCTTGGCTGCCCACAAAGGATGGAACATTCAACACATGGATGTGAAGAGTGCCTTTCTCAACGGGTACTTGACTGAGGAGGTTTATGTTCAACAACCTCAAGGCTTTCAAGAACAAGGTAAGGAGAACCTTGTTTATAAATTAAAAAAAGCACTTTATGGCCTCAAGCAAGCACCAAGAGCATGGTACTCTCGCATTGATGACTATTTCAAAGAGTATGGTTTCACTAGAAGCAAAAGTGAACCTACTCTTTACTACCTAAAGCATGGTGTAGACATTCTCATAGTTTGTTTATATGTGGATGATCTAATATTTATGGGTAGTAATAATAAGATGAATATGGAGTTCAAACACTCCATGATGAAACAATTTGAGATGAAAGATCTTGGTTTAATGCAATACTTCCTAGGCATGGAAGTTCATCAATCAAATAGAGGGATCTTCATATGTCAACACAAGTATGCTCGTGATATGATCAAGAAATTTGCCATGGAGCAGTGCAAATCAGTTGCAACTCCAATTGGACATGGGATCCAATTGAGCAAGGATGATGGAGCACCAAAGGTTGACATGACCACTTACAGGAGCATGGTTGGGAGTTTGATGTTTCTCACCAACACAAGACCTGATATACAATATGTTGTTTCTCTAGTTTCAAGGTTTATGGCTAGTCCATCTGAGCTGCATCTACAAGCAACTAAAAGAATCCTAAGATATGTAAAGGGTACATTGGATTTTGGAATCCATTACCACAAATGTAATTCTGTTAAATTAGTTGGCTTCAGTGATAGTGATTGGGGCAGCAATATAGATGATAGGAAATCTACATCAGGGAACTATTTTAGTCTAGGGTCAGGACTAATTACATGGAGTTCCAAGAAGCAGATTGTTGTAGCATTGTCATCTACTGAGGCTGAGTATATAGCCATCACATATGCTAGTACTCAAGCCCTATGGTTGAGAAAAATCCTTGAAGAGATTGGAGAAAGACAAAGTGGTCCGACTCGACTGTATTGTGATAACATGAGTGCCATTCAGTTGGCATATAATCCAATCCACCATAGCAGATCAAAATATTTTGATATGAAGTATCACTTCATCCGAGACATGGTGGAGCACCAGATCGTTGAGCTTAAACATTGCAGCACTTTGGACAACATTGCAGATATCTTCACCAAAGGCATGGCTAGAGCTCAATATATAAAGCTGAGAGATTGTATAGTCAGTCCTCTCAACTTTAAGGGGGAGAATGTTGGCAGTTAAAAAAAATAAATGTTACATCTTACCCCACCTTTCACCTTGGTTGGACGACAGGCGGCTAGGGTGGACGACAAGCAACAAGTCGGCAGGATGTCGGCATAGTAGGAATAGAGTTTTGTTTAAAATTGTTTGTAAGCCCTATTATTTCTCCAACAGACTAAGGGCTACTATATAAGCTTTGTAATTTAATTATTTCAAACTAATGTGAATTATACATTCACACTTGGAAATACCCATGGACTTCCCTAGGGTTCCTGAAGCAGCTATAAATAGCTTGCTTGGCAAGATTGAAGTTCATTTGTGCATTTGGGAGTTCAAGAAGCTGTGTCTAAGGAGTGAGGGGAAGTGAGGAGTGAAGTGAGGTATTTGGAAATGGAAGCTATGGCGATGGAGGAAGCTCATGTGGGGGTTAGGGATATGGATGGTGCGTGAGTTGCTGATGTAACATTATGCTTTTGTATTATGAAAAGTTTTTGTTTTTTTTTTCAAAATTATTAACCAATATTTTGTGTTGTGTTGTAGCTTAGGATTTTGGAGGCTTGACACCAATTTTTTCCTTACATCATTGGGATGAGGAAGGTGATTATGGATGAGGAGTGGGAGTTGTTGGAGGAGGTGGGGCTAGTGAAGGTAGCCTGATTAGATCTGGTGAGGGATTATGAGGGGTACCTCTCTACCTTGGCAGAGAGGTGGAATGTGGATAGGGGGACCTTTAAAATCCTCATGGGCAAGGCTACAATTACCTTGGAGTATGTATATCACATTCTCAAGGTATCAATAGAGGGTATCCGAGTTGAGGTCAGGCTCAACCAGAATATGGAGGTGATGCAGATGTTTTGGGATGTATGGTAGGGGTGAAGGTGGAGTGTGGAGGTATTCCTTATTTATCCATGTATGTGGAAAAGGATTTGGAACCCATTCATGCATTGGTTATGTTTGTGTTGGCCAACATCGTGGATCCGAACAAAACTAGTAGTAGGTTCCCATAGAACCTTTTAGGAGTGGTGAGAGACATGCTCATTGAGAGATAAGTATATGCATGGGCTCCCACCTTATTGGTATAGGTGTATCAAGAGCTATATGATGTGATGATATGAGTGAGGAAGGGGTTGGGATGTAGCCTAATACTTTAGTGTTGGGCATGGGAGCACTTTAGTGTGGCTCGATCAGAGGGTTTACCTATGCTAGGCTTGGATAAAGAGTAGCCCTATACTAGATGATAGGCTTTGGCTAAGGAGGTATAGTTGAGTCATCCAGTGAGGATGAGCCAATGGTACCAGGAGTTGTGGGTTGGACTAACATCTACCCAAGTGATATGGAGGCCATGGCGAGGCTATATATGGACCGTAAATGGAGAGCACCTATGGTGAGTACAATAAGCTTGATGGCTGGTTGGGAGGCATAGGAGTGAGGTAGAGTAATTCTAATTCTTATGAGTGCTCTTTCAGTTTGGGTTGAGGTAGGATGTCCCCAATGAGCTAGTGTGGTATGGGAGACATCAAGATATCAAGATACCTTACATAGAGTTGTGGATGGTGGTCTTGGAGGATGATGAGGAGATATATGTCTTATATGTGGAGGATGTGGGGATGATCATGGAGTATGATGTAGGGTTAACAACTTAGCCACTATAGGAACCACCTAAAGAATCAACTAATGGGAATAAAGCTGGAGAGGTGAGGGATGAGGGTACTTAGGAGGCCCAAGATGAGGGGACCCAAGAGACCCCTAAGTAGCAGCGATGCCTTCAATATGATAGTCGAATGTGGAGGGCTAAGGGTGTAGCATAATAGGCTCCCAATATTAGGGGATATGGAGGATATGGAGAGGATGCAAAGGAGGTTCTAGATGTACCTCTAGGCTGGAGTGAGGAGGATTGGACATAACTATAGTAGTAGGTGGTAGAGTGGGATGCGAGGATCGTGAGGCTCCAAATAGAGCTAGAAGAGAGAGAGCATCAACATAATGTCGATATAGAACACATTAAGTATTAACATAGATATATCAAGGAATTGGATGATAGGTTGATGGAATATCATATTCCACTTCTTGATCCTCCAACCTCATCTGTGTCTGGGGGTATGAGGCGTAGTGAGTCTAGGGATGGCTCTAGGTCTAGGGCACCTTCTAGGTCACATGGGTCCTTTTGAAGGGTATAGCTAGTGCTTAGATGCACTTTTGTATATGAGACTTGGTGATCCATTGTATATAGCCTTTTGGCATTCATTTATACACATAGATATATATACATGGCTTTTACCCTTTTGTTTTATATTTTTGTGTGAATGCTTTTTATGGAATGTTTTTGTGTTATACAATGTAGATCAATGTCACCATTCAATAATGCACTCTTGACATCCATTTGGTGAACTTCCCATTCTTTCATAGTAGTAATTTAAAGCATCAATCTAATAGTATCATGTGAGCCATAGGATCAAAGGTCTCCTCATATTCTACTCCATATATTTGTGCATACCCTTTTGCTACTAGTCTAGATTTATGTTTGTCTATTGTTCCATCACTATGGAACTTGGTATTGTAAACCCATTTTGTACTAATGACATCCATATAAATAGTAGGCTTAATGAGAGTCCATGTCTAGTTTCTCTCAATGGCCTCCATTTCAACATTCATGGTCTCATACCATTATTTCCTTTGACTAGCCTCTACATAGTTCCTTGGTTCACTAGAAATGCAAGATAAAGCATAAAAAGTCCTTTAGTTTTCAATATCTTCAATATTGTTACTTGATTTAGATTGAAGTCTTGTTGTTCTCCTCTGATAGTTCTGATCCAAAATCTTACTAGTTGGATGTGGCAGCAACATCTTATTTTTTACTTAGGTTGATGTTGATGGTAAACTAGCCTCTTGGGAAGAACTACTATTGTTTCCATTAACACTAGGAACTTGTGGAGAATCTTGATTGATCTCCATTTCTCCATAATTTCCCCCCTTAACTAATTTCCTCTGATATATTCTGGTTATGATAGGAAAACACATCATTCTCAAAAAATTTACAATCCCTAGAAAACAATTTTCTTACTAACAGGATTGAAAAACTTGTAAGCCTTACTACCATCACTATAACCTGCAAAAATATGAAGCTCACTATTTGGGTCTAATTTTTTCCTTTTAGTATCATCAATATGAAAAAATTATAAACAACCAAACACTCTAAGATGATACACCATGGGTTTCTTATCATACCATGCTTCATAGGGGGTCTTGTTTTTCACCGCCATTGTGGGACTTCTATTCAGGATGTTGGTTACTGTTTGCACTACTTCAGCCAAAAAATTCCTCTCCAACTTCTTATTGTCCAACATGGTTCTTTTTGAATTCATTATGGTCCTATTCTTCCTTTCTGTAATACCATTTTATTGTGGTGTGTAGGGAGCAGTAAAATTCCTTTTTATTCCATGCGAAGATATTTGAATAAAATTCCCCACCTTTATCAGTTCTTAACACCTTGATA
Source organism: Wollemia nobilis (assembly GCA_028583015.1). Classification (NCBI taxonomy): domain Eukaryota; kingdom Viridiplantae; phylum Streptophyta; class Pinopsida; order Araucariales; family Araucariaceae; genus Wollemia; species Wollemia nobilis. The sequence goes on along the minus strand of JAQPPZ010002969.1, from coordinate 12,379,992 downwards.
AAACAACCTGATTATTTCTCTACCAATGAATTGAATGTCTTGAAGGCTAAGAATTCCCCATATTTTATCTTCAAGAATAAAACCCACATTAGTTTGGTAGCATCATCAATATTGGAAATAAAACACAAATTTTTGCCTATGCTAGGACAAGACATGGGCCCACACAAATTTGAATGTACCAATTTCAATTTCTTGGTAGCTCTCCATTTGCTGGTTGAAAATATTTCTCTATGGTTTTTTCCAAGAATACATGCCTTGCATGCTTTATTCAATTTGGATTCAATCCTTGGAAGACCATCAACCATATTTTTTTTAAATGACCATATCTAGAGTGCCACAACATGCTTGATTTCTCAATGGTAGAAAAACAAGAATTCTGATTTAGCATATTTATTCTTAATAGTAACATTCTATTTTTTATATAATAGAATTTCCAATCAATTTGTTACCTTTATTTTTGTCATATATCAAGCATTCTCCATTATCAAAAAGTAGCTTGAACTCTTTCTCTACTAGTTATACAACACTTATGAGATGTGCTTCATACTTGGAGCCAAGTAAATATTGCTGATATCACCCTTCCCATGATTTGTGGTTATAGGTATGCTCTATTTCACTTCAACATGAATCACCTTCCCCTATCCTAATTGAACTTGGCGCTTGAATGAATCATCTAGCTTGTAAAAACAATCCTTAAAACATGACATATGGTTAGAACATGCCGAATCAAGAAACCACATATCCTTTTTATCATCCAAAACTGAATTACATGAAAGAGAATAATTAATTTGATCATCATTATTCTCAGCTTGGTAAGTCTTTTTCTCACCCCATATTGATTTGAATTTACATGATTTTTGGCTGCTAGTTTCCTGCAGTCTTTTATGATGTGACATGGTTTTTTATGATAATGACAAGTGATAAACTTTTTACCCTTCCTCTTTGAATTTGATTGGTTTTTCCCTTTCCAATCTAAAATTTAAGAAAAATTTTCATTCTAATTTGAGGGAATTGCATTTGGTTTTAAAACCCATACTTTGGTCTCTAGTGCATGATTCAAGTTATTTGAGTAAATTTTCATTTTATCCTCATGGGACAACAAAGAATCCACTAACTCTTCAACCTTAATATGGTCCATATATTTGCACTCCTCAAGTGTAATAACAATATGGATCCATTTTTGGGATAGGAATCTCAAAATATTTCTTACAACTACTCTATCTTCCATGACTTCACCATACACTCTCATTCTATGCACTATGCCATTTACTCTAATACAATAGTCTCCAACATTCTCATCATCATGCATTTTCATATTTTAAAAATTGATTCTTAATGTGGAGAGCTTTTTTTCTCTTACATTTTTTAAGCTTTGATATGATGTATCCAAGGTTTTCCATGCCTCATGGGCATTTTCATAACCATATATCCTTGGGTAAATGCTTGATTCTATTGCATTATGCAAGTAGAAGGAAGCTTGAGCATCATTATTTTCTTCTTATTTCAATGTCTTCCTTTGATCTTGAGGAAGAGCACTCCAATAATTAAGAGGAGTAAATGGATGAACTATAATTTTCCAAAATCCCTTCCATACAAACATCCTCATGTGAGCTAAAACAACTCAAGTTACTAAAAAACTAGCTTTTACATGGCCACCTTGCATGTTGTTTTTTAATTCTTAAATTAACTAAAATTCTTAATTGGAATGAATAATAAAGCACACAATTTAATACATTTTTCATGTGCTTTATTTTATTTACAACTCAAATATTAATTTAATAATTATGGGTGACTTTTGACATCACCCCTAACATTGTTTACAAATTTGAATATCAATATAATGGGTTGCCTAGACTTTGATAAAATTTGTAGGGGACCTCTAGTAGGGTGTTATGATGCTATAGTATGAGTTTAGGGACAAATTGAACCTTTTAGAGGCTATTTGGAGCTAAATATTTGAATGAGTTTGATCTTGGGTGAGAACTACCTAGGGTGGGTGGTTATGACTATGAACCACCTGGGAGTGGGTGGTTGAGCCTAGGCTACATGTAATATGATGAAATTTGTAGGGGACCTCTAGTAGGGTGTTAGAAGCCTTTGGTAAGAGTTTGGGACTGATTGGACCTTCCACCTATGAACATTTTAACAAAGAAAATGCATGCAAATGGAGACATATAATGGGGTCCATGGATGATTTGAAAACAAGGTTGTGCACACAAGAAGATTTCTAACTAAATTTTGGTATGTTATCTTGCACACTCTTATGCAAATAAAGGGAAAAAGGGGGTATTTATAGAATTTTGCATGGAAGAGGGGGTAGTGAGGTGAAGGTGAGGTGGACATGACTTGGCAACCAAGTGGCATGGGTGAGGGGGAGAAAAATCTAGAAAATTCCACTTGCATGGTCAAAGAGGGTGTGTGCACCATGCCTTATTAATTTTCTTATGTGGGGAGAGTCCTCACCCCACTCAAGTGGCATGTGTACACCATGCCTCATTAATGTCCTTGGGTGGGGAGAGTCCTCACCCCACCTAAGCGGTATTAAGAGGCATGGGGATGGTAAAGGTGCATGGGAATATGGAATATAGGTGTAGACTAGGCTAGGGTGAGGTGGACTTAAGCTATGGTACAAGCGTATATTGAAAGGGTGTACACATAGGATAGGGGAATGTGCACATAGGCTAGGGGGAGTGGGGTAGTCACATGGTGACTAAAAGCCTGGTGTAGGAGAGGGGTTAGTGGGAGAAATAGGGCTAGAGAGGGTATATTTGATTTTTGTAAGGTTTCCATGGTGTATTTTGAGTTATTTAGGACTATTAAAAATTATCAAGTATTGAACTTAAACAACTATTAAATATATATTTTTAGGTGTCTACATTTATCCCTTTTGTATCATATTGTGTATGGACACAATGCAGTGCAAAAAAATACATGACATCACATGGTGGAGTTGGCAATGGATGACAATGAATGATGACAAATGACCACAAATTTTGGTACATCGTAATGACAATTGAGGGAGGATACACAAGATTATCACAAATCAAGGGAAATATAGGGTGCTCCAATTATGGAAGTGATGAATACCCTTAAAATGTTGCCTTCGATATACTATTAAAACCATTTGATGTGGTAAGTTGACCAACCATTTTTAGGTATTCTCATGACACTTCAATCAATTTGTCAAATCATGATGGGTGAGTAACCATAGAGTCACAGGCATAGGGTGTACCAAATTGATTGAATTTGAATTTGAATGGAGAAGAGGAATTTTGCTATTTGTCCCAACATAGGAGGTTTAATGATAGCCTCTAGAAGAAATTCTTGGACACACGTGATTCTAGGATTGAGTGTTTGGATATTAGATATTTTTGTGATAGAATATTTGTGGGTAATGTATACCACTCAAGTGATGAGTTGATGGATGAAGAAATGGAAAAAAACAATGAAACACCTAATAAAATATCAATGTATAACTAAAAATAGAAATAAAATGGTCAGAAGGTGCAATGTGCTAGTTGAAGGAAGAAAAATGTTGACATATGGGAATTGTCTGAGGATAGGCAGTTGGTAATTTCCCACCCTTAGGTGGTTGGCAACTATCTGAGGTAGTCACAAAATATTAAGGAAGATCACCAATGTGACCCAAAAGTAGTTTTTTTGCATTTTGAGGGACCAAATGATATCAAAATATAGGTAAATTTATACTCATTGAACATATTTTTTGGTCCTGATCCAATGGTGGTGCTTTTTGGAAATTTGAAGAAGAATTGATAGGGAAAAAATTGACTCAAAGATGACCTTATTTTCTTAAGCAATAAATGCTTAAGTTTAGGTCTTTGAAAGGTAAATTTGGTTTGGTTGGTTAGAGGGCCTATGTGTGAGGATCAATTGATGAAAATTTGGTCAATTTTTAGTGTCTATGGAGATGGTGGATAGGAGGGGAATGAAGTAAAGGGAGGGAGGCAACAACAATGATGGATTGTTTTGGGTGTCGAAAATTGACCATAATTTTTATATTATTTTTTGATGAAATAAGGGTGATGCATGTATATGGATATGTGAGGGACTGATTTTATTCTTCAATGACATAGATATATTATTATTATATAGTTGATATGATATTATGTGATGTATGGATGATGTAATGCCTATGCTGAGGTTCTTTTTGATGTGTATTATTGATAGATGTCTATAATTAGATATATATGACATGGTAGGTGACGTGGATTTGATATGCTAATGTGATGGATGATGATGTGTCTACCTATTTACATTTTTTAGACTCATATGTGTTTGTTTGATCATATTTTGCAAATTGGTATGTGCATTTCATAATCAAAATTAGTTTAATTAATAAATGAAAAATCAGAAATCACAATGACATGGTAACACGACCTAAAATATTATGATCACAATGGACACAAGACATAAGACACAAGACACATTAAACCAGTAAATAATGAAAAATAGATTATGATAAATTACACAAATGAAGACTTTAGTATATATGTACAGTGAATGGTGGTGAGCCAAGATGCTTGTCTACCCAACACCTTAGGGTTTTTAGATCCTAGAAGTATTTTATAAAAATAAAACACCCCAGTAGCACCAATAAAACTCATCTTATGGTCAATCAATATCTTGAAGAGACCAAGACCATTCTAGAAAAGATCAAGCTAATCATGGACTAATGTATGTGCAATGATGTTCTAGCCCAATCTTGAGCAAGGTTGGACATACAAGCCAATATAAGTTAGCTCATTCACAAGCATTCAAAGGTCTATACAAAAGGATGTCACTAATGTGATAAACATGTTTCCATGTGGAGGGCATACTCCATTTCCAGTCAAGCATCTATAGCCTTAATGAAGAATAATACTTTGGTATTGCTTCACTACCAACCAAGCATCTATATCCCTGATGAAGATGCCTAAAATACCCGAGTAGACCATTCTTTGGATCTCTATTACTATTTTATTTTCTTTCTCACTTTTTTTTGAAACTTACACTTTGGATCCTCAAGTTCGAATTATGCGCATGATAGGATGAGCAAGAAATTTTTTACTTTATAGATGGACTACTCATGGTGTTGTCTTCCCTAGACCTAGAATTTGATTAATGTACATATGTGCATAGTCCAAGAGGGAAATTTGGTTAACCAGGGGAGGCTAAAATACCCTTAGAACACAGTGAAATTTGATAAAGGTTGAGTGGAACACTAGGTAAGAGCGAGTAATAGAAACAACCTCTATGTCCAAGCAACTAAATACATCGGGATAGTTGGAACAATGGGGGTGTGTGACTAAAAATGAAAATACACAATGGATACACAACATAATGGACAAGATTATGTAACCTATAATTAAAAAAAATATAATGGAAAAATATGGAATGAATGAAGCATGAGACATATAGATGGATACAATATGTACAATTGTTTTTATGTTATTGAATAATTATGCCAATTGAGATTAGAAAATGCATATTTGCGGATCCAAAAATAAGATCAAATTAGCATACTATAAGATTTATTCATGGGTGTAATAGATGAATGTGTTGAAAAAATGTAATGTGATAAAATTAGAGGTGGATAGAGTTGAAACTCCCCCCAAACAAAAAATTGGTTTTGAAGGAGGGATGATTCCTCTAGACTAGAGGATAATTTTGAAAGAGGATGAAATCCCATCAATCATAGAATTGGGTTGAATATGAGGAGAGGAATGAGGAGAAAAAATAAGTTTAAGGCAGGGGACAAGAATGGAGAAAATAAAAGAAGGAATGTGGGGAAATATAAGGTGGAGAAAGGAGAGAAGAAAAATGAGAGGGGGGAAGGACCAACCATAGGTACGTAGCAACTTGTAGCATTATTGTACAATAATGGCATGGATACTATTAAGGAAATGGAGGAGAAAGATGTTGAAGAGGTGAGAAAGAAGAAGCAATTAGAATGGAGTTGACGAGGAAAATGTTGTTGAGGGTGGCTGATGGTGAATGTAAGCAAGAAAAAGTGACACTTGAGGAGGAGACATCAAATTTTTATGAATCATGATCAATGTGAGATACCCCAGTGATGGAAGGGAAAAATATATTTAATTCTTGTTGTTGATATATTGATGAGATCATTGGAGATGGCAGGTTGGTCAACCATATGTAGGTATGCTCATGATGCTTTGATCGATTAGATAAGTGGCCTTTAATGACCACCTTGATGAAGTGAACACACATGAGTAACCATACAATCATAGGCATAAAGTATACCAAATGGGATTTTAATTAGAGTTTGTGTTGAGGAGAGAAATTCTACTTTTTTCCCTAGCAGAGAAGGGTTAATGATAGTCTCAAGCAATGCTATTGGATAGATGCACATTCCAAGAATAGGTGTTTGAATATTGATCAAGGTCATGATAACATTAAGAAGGTAATACCATCCAACTCAAGTGATGAGTGAATGTGTGATGGGGTATGATTTGGGATTTTTGTATGTGATGGTAGCTATTGAAAATAGGTGGATGGGTATGGTTGCTATGGAGAAGTAGGCGGTTGAGTGGGAGGCTATGATGAAGGATAGGAAAAAGAAGATGGTTGACTAGGAGGAAGAGTGTGAAGAAGAATAGAGCCATTGGGAGGGATCACATTGATAATATGGTTGAATCAAGATACCTCAAATTTATAGGAATGAGATTGATCATGCCAAAAAGATTAATGGTTAGAGGGCTAGGGGGTTATCAATTGTTAATTCCTTATGATCAATTAAATTTTGGACTAGACATTGTAAATGTCAACAATCATTAATGTTATGACCCTTTTGATGATGGTAGATGCAAAAGTGGTGTTCTTTATGCCATTTATATTTGACCTTTTTTTTCTCTAGGTGGATGGCAGGTAAGAAAATTACTTTTGTGTCATACAACTTTTGAAATATGGTGGGTAGTGGCTTCAATAGGGGGATCTAGGTGCAAGGTTCACGAGGAAGATTTTGAGTATGATTGGAAGGTTAGATAGAGAGGGGTGGGGTTGAGGCATCTTGGTGACTTAACTATAGCTCAAAATTTGTGAGTCAGTTAAGGATTTGTTGCAAGTTAGTTGGAGTGACCATGATAGGATTGGGTTGGTTGGTGACATGGTTAAGATCAAGTTGGTAGGAATAAGAATATGAATAGGGGAATATGGAGGAGAAGGATAATATGAGTTGTAATTCTATGGGATGTGAGCTACATGAGGTACTTGCGATAGAGAATGGGATGTGGAAATAAGAGGGAAAGATATGGTGTTGGAAGAAGAGGTGGAAGAGATGAAGTGGATCAACACAAGGAGTATGATGTGATCCTCTTGCTATAGCTCTTGGTAAGAGAAATGTGAGTGGGCTAATGTATTAGGCATTGGTCAGGATTCAATGATCCAAAAATTTTATCACTTAGATAGGGGATATGATAGATAGTGGATAAGCTACCAGGTGGGGTGAGAGGCACATCCTCTAAATGGGTTGGAGGAGTTACTGAAGGATGAGGGACTAGCCCTGAATGGTCAATGGAAAGGTGCACCTATGCTCTAGCTTAAATTTTGGTTAAGACCATAAGTGACTAGAGATAGAATAAAAGGTGAAAAAGTAGACATGACACAAAGAGAATGTTGTAATCCAACTCTAGGGGTAACCAATTCTTGACTATGGACCACACCTATTTGGGCAGTCCTATGTTGAACAATATGTGCCTAGGTGGTTGAGTTTAGAGATAGTTTACAAGGGTTGCAATGATAGAAATAGGTGATAAGAAGATGAATGGCTGGTATTTTTGGTATTTTTTTAGTTTTATTATTATTTTTGAAGTTTTTGAAATAACGTTCTAACCAGAAAAATAAAACAAGTAGACAACAAAAAAATTATGATTAAGATTTGCTTTCATGGTTATTGTTGCTTAGATTTTTTTATCTTTTTTTTAGTTTTTGGTTGATTTTTTATATTTTTTGTGTGTTTTGATGTTACCTACCCCTAAAAGCTACAAAATGTGGATAGGGTGAATCTACAAGATGTGTCTATGCACACTTTCCAAAATAGCCAAGAGTACATGGGAAGAAGCTACACATAATTGACCAAAAAGCTTCCTACGATGAGGATGGATCAAGGTAATATAAAAGGAAAAAATACCTCCATTACTCTTTTTAGGGGGTATAAGAGGTGACATTGTCTAAAACCTATGATAGCCCAGTTAGCTTTCACTTCACCTTCTAACAATATCAATAAAAAATGATAACTACACACCCACTAATTATTAAACCCCATGAGCAAGGGTATCTAACCTCAGACTACCCCAAGCTAGTTAGCTTCTTGATGATAAAATCTAGGAAAATATACAATCTATCTATGGTGTCTAAAGGGATAAATTGATGGTTGGGGATGAAGTCCAATGTCACCAATTGGTTTGCAATATGTGTTGTGCAAAGTGCTATGTTTTTTTATATTGTTTTATTTTAAATATGCCTATCCAGGATGCACAAACAAGACCAAACTAAGGATGCACAATGTAAATTTTACCTATGCTAAATATAAAGAAATAAAAAACTAATATAAAATGCTCATTCTCTTTCTGAGATACAAGGAAGAAAATGAATTTGTGAAAGCAAATCCTATGCTAAGAAAATGAAGAGCCAAGACTTGAACACAAATAACTTTTTGAAATTGAATTCTATTCTAAATAAAGCAAATTGTAAAACACAAAATAAGTCTAGCCTAAAGCAAGGAAATTACAAGACATGAAAAGAAAGTGATGCTAACAAAAGCAAAGAACAATACAAGAAAAGAAATCTATGCCTACGAAAGCAAATAACAATGTAAAAAAAGAAATCTACGTTAAGGAAAAAAAAGAAAAGTGCATGAAATAAAAACTAATCTAACAAAGAAAAGCAAGGCATGAAATAAAAACTAGCCTAAGAAAGCAATGACAATACATGAAATGAAAACTAATCTAAGAAAGCAAGAACAAGACATGAAATATAAACTAGACTAAGAAATCAAAGACAAGACATGAAATAAAAACTAGACTAAGAAAGCAAGGAACATGCATGAAAGGAAAATACATGAAATGAAATCTACTCTAGGAAAGCAAGAAAATACATGAAATTAAATATAATATAGAAAAACAAGAAAATACATTAAATGAAACTAATATATGAAATTGGGAAATAACATAAAATGAAACCTAATCTATGAAAGCGATAAAATACATGAATAGAAACCTAATCTATGAAACTGAGAAAATATATGAAAAGAAACCTAATCTATGAAAGTGAGAAAATACATGAAAAGAAACCAGATCTATGAAAGCAAGTAAAAGCATGAAATAAAAATAATCTCAAAAATCAATAAAAGACATAAAATGAGTCTACTCTAGGAAAGTGGTAAAATGATATGAACTACAAATTTATTCCAAGAAAACAATATAATGACATGAAATGAAATGAAATTCTAGGAAATCAATAAAGGAAATGAAATTAAAACTACTCTAAGAAAACAAATAAAGGACATAAAATGAATACTACTCTAAGAAAACAAATAAAGGACATAAAATGAAAACTACTCTAAGAAACCATGTAAAATGATGAGGTTTGTTGATTCAAGGTGACTTCCCCACTTTTGACCCAAGTTCACATGAAGCACAAGGGAAGAGCATACATGGGATAAGAGACCTTTTAATATGGTATATTGTGAGATTGATGTGATGTTTCTTGTCGTAGAAGGAATGATGCTCTTTTGGTCTCCAAGATCACCCCAAGGCATAAGGAGAGAGCATACAAGGTTGAATATTTCACCTAATGTGAGATGTGGTGGTGGTTTATTACCTTAGAAGAGATGTCCTACTTTTGATCTCCAAGATCACCCTAAGGTGTGAGGAGAGAGCATACATAGGCCAAGTCTTCTATTTAGTGTGATATGCAAGATGCAAATAAAAAGATAAGTGCTATGAAGCAAAAGTAAGTTTGTTAACCCTAAAATATTCTTCCATCATTTTTGATCCTCAAGATCAACTTTTTGACATGAGAGGAGAGTGATGAGAACAAAAATGCTCATATTTTTGTATGGATTTATAATATATAGTGCAACATTATTTTGATAAGATGTACTTTTTAATGAAAGTTATATATATATATATATTTAATAGAAATTGGGTATATTCTTTAATATGTGTTTTTAGTGTGTTTTGTGTGTAGATTACGTGTTTTTTCTACATTTTTTGCATATTTACATCAAGGTCCCATGTGGACCTGGAACTTCATGTTTTATGGTGGAAACATAAGGGTAATGATGACTACAAAAAAGGTCTAAGATGTAGACCAATTGGTTTGAACAACCCCTGTAATGGGGGCAGAGGTCCAAGGTTCAAATCTCGGGCCTCATTGGACTGAATGCTTGTCCCTTTAATGATGCTTTTAGTGGCATAAAAGGTTCAAAATAATTGTGGCATGGTGGTTATAGGGTCAGACTGTACAAAGATCTATGTGGTGGCTTCTAGGGTGGACAACCTAGAATACCATGGTGACCATAAAATATGGACAACCTACCTGGATTCATGATGGCTATCGATTCCACCATGTAAATTTTAAAAAAATGATGATCGTAACAAAGGATACGTACACTGAGTTAATGTGCCTAACTCCCAACTTCATGATCAAAGGTTGCTGAATCCCAAATTTGAGATCAAAGGTACCTGACTCCCAGCTTCAGGGTCAAAGGCACCTGACTCCCGAATTCGGGACCAAAGATGCCTGAATTCCAAATTTGGGGTTGACGGTGCTTGACTCCCAAATTTGGAGTCAACAGTGCCTGATTCCCAGTGATAGGCTAGATAACACCTTATTCCCATCGAGCAAAAGTATAACAAGAATCATGTTTTTAGAAGAAATTGAATGGCGGGTTCCAACGATATATGCAGATGAAAGACAATAGTGTGAACCAATATAAATTATCCATTTCTCATTAATGGCTAAAAAAATGTAAATAGAGAAAACACACAAATTGATTATACTGATATCAATTTGTGGTATAATTATAGGCATATTCTATCAATAAATAGAACACGCCTAATTTATCCTGCGAAGGATAAAATTAGTGCACATTCATTGTCTATGATTATTTTACGTGTTTATTGTAACCACAAGTATGAAATAGACTTGCATGAGATTGTAATCAGGGATGGTCGTACACTATATAAATGCACAGACCACCACTAAAATAGAATCTTGGATTATCTATGTAATATTTCTGAAGCTACAATACAATACAATTCATTTGAGTATTTTATCAAGTCTCAAACTAGCATCCAGTGAATGAATTGATCTGGGAAAAATATGCTAGAAGCTTGGGCCCACTCTCAATAATATTCCTCCCACATTTTTTCTTGCTTTCTATTATTTTATTTATTTTCTACTTTCTATATTTTTTGTAAATTAGTTTAGTCCTGTAGCTTTCCCTTTTTTTTTTGTACTTTTCTAGCAAGTGTGCATTTTTACATTTATAGTTTATTCCAGTCATGTATTTGATAATATAAAATAGATTAATAGTTTGGATAAAGAATAAGAACTCACTGCAAAAACTCACCCCCAAACCATAGAATCTAGAGGACTCATCTCATTAGAAATTGCAGGAATATATTGTGCATGGCCTTTCACAAGTTTACGAGCTATCCTAAGTTGACAATTAAATGGAGGATATGAATTAAACCATAGGAATTAACCAATTTTTTGCCCAATATTTTGACATCGTTATCGAGGAAAAGCCAACTATAATACCCAATTCTAAAGAAAGTGTGTCTGAATTAGTTTAGGTTACTTTCTACAGAACTATTCCATTTTTTAATTTTGTATGAGTCCACCTAAAAACAGAGTACCAGATGGTCATTTCCTTAAGAGAAAAAATATTGTTTCTCAAGAAGCCTCTATTTCAGTTGTGCCAAATCTTGACATTGATATCTCCCCACCATTGTCTCCACCTATGCATTGGAATCCACATCCAATTTTTGCACAAGATCCTACTGAACCAGACCAAAAAAATCTAAAGGAAGGATCAGTGGTAGGAAGAATTCAATCTGAGGAAGATTTGTTGAATATTCAATGTTGGTAATGAGTTAAGGATAGAACTATTTAAAACACTAATTTAGGAATCCTTCTAGAGAATAAAAAATGAGTTAGAAGCCTTGAAAGATACCCTAGAAGTAGCAAGTGTTGAAACCCTATATCAAAAAATATGGTTTTAGTAGAAGAGACATACACTAGTTTTAACTTCCCAATCGAGGAGGCAAGAGGAGATACAAATATGAAATATATCTCTCATATTCACCTTCCAATATTCAGAGGATTTCAAACAAAATATCTTGACTTATTTCTTTTCAATTTTGACATACTATGCAGGTCATTAGATTATAAAACCAATGCTCAAAAATTAAAACTGTTCCCCTCAAATCTAGATGATTCAGCCCTACGTTGGTTCATTATTTTAGAAAATAAATAGATCACTAACTAGGAAGACATGAAAAAATCATCCTAGATCAGTAACAAGACTTTGGTAGAGCACATGATTCCAGAGAAGAAGTCCTGGATATGAGTTAAAATGGGGGTGAGTCATTAGAAGACTATTGGAATATATTTAGCTTCAACCTGTAAAGATCTCCCTATGCAAATTTGGGTGATAGGTCCTTAAGAAGTTATTTTTTGAAAGGGTTTACTAATTAATCTCTTGAAGAACTAAACATGATTTTTGGAGGAGACATTTATCAGCATCAAATTTTTGATATGCAAATTTTATGCCATAACTATTCAAGAAGAAAGGGTAAATTAACCTCCAGAAATATCAAACAATAAGCTATAGTCACCAAAATAGAGATAGTAAATATGCTAGAAGACCTTAAGAGTGAGATGTTGTCATCTCTTGCATTTCAAATGGACACTCTTCTACTTTAGAGAAATATATAGGAGAATGAGGTAACATTAGCCTATTTTTATCCTAAATATAGAGGAAAACACCCCAGAAACGTATGTCCAAAAAACAAAGTTAGAGTATACGTTGTGTCAAAAAGATCATAAGACAAATTTGTGCCCATAAATATCAAAATCTAGAGAATATATTGAAGTAATTGAAGCATATTTCATGGGAAATAGGAGAAACTGACAACAAAATCCTATGGAAAATGACATGCCAGTAGGAATGTCATCCTATGGTGAAAAAAATTATCAGAACCAAGGTCAAGTTCAACCACCCAATATGGGTTGGTGGGGATAAAAACCTTGGGCATATACCCTGGTAGAAACCTAAAGGTTCTAGCACAATTTTAATAAAGAAATAATTAAAATAACATCTAAATTAAAAGAATCACTTTTAGATATGAATCGCCTTTTGCATTGGTTTGGGAAATCCCTCCAATGGGTCTAAATAATATATATTCTTCTTGTTGGATGATTTGATATGGATGGCCAACCAATATATATATCTACCCTAAAGCTACGTTGGTGAAGAGACATGATGGTTCACATATGAAGAGACGTGATGGTTCACGTTATGAAGAGTTGTGATGGTTCACTTTATAAGTTAATAATATAATAATTAAATGATCAATAATACTAACTAATACTAACTAATAATGTTAGGATTGAGGATCCTAACATGCCACCCTCCTTAAAAAGAGCTTTGTCCTCAAAGCTCAAAGTGAGAAGCTTTGTCCTTTGTTTTCCAAGAAGGATTTGTGTAAGTTCTTGGACTCTTTTAATGGCATCCTTTCGTAGGTAGGGATATCGAGAAGGATGAAGCATTAGTGGGGGGTTGCCAAGAACAATAGTAGAATCTTCCTTAGGAAAATCATGATGACAATGGGAGGGCAACCCTTGGGGTTCCTCAAATACTTCATAATGATGCATCAAAAGTGATGGTAATGATTTCATATCCTTTTTTGGTTCCTTGGTAGAGCCAACAAAGGAGTGTGTGGTCACTCTGTGTTGGTTCCGAATAGGTTTGGTCATATGGCAAGAACTCACTATTGATGAGGAAGGTATGTGTAGGTCTTGTAGAGTGCATGTTTGACTAGCATTTATCACTTTGGGTATGTCTACCTCATCCTTGCTTGGTACATAAATCACTTCTTGCACATCGACCTCATTGTATTCATTGTGGTGAGTAGGTGCACTGGTTTCTTCAGACACAACTACCTCATATGCTTTCTCTATGGAGAGACAGGGATCAACTTCCTTCAATAAATACAATGTTAGTGTAGCACATTTAAGGTGGGGTCCAAATTGTTCATCACAATTATCACATAGTCCTTTTGCTTGTCATTATTTCATCTCCTCAAAGCTAAGATGTTTAATTCATAAAGTTAGATTAGATTTGGGGGTTGTGTAAGTGCTTTGTGCCCTTCCATTATGCATAGGTTTGGGAGCGATGTAAGTGGTCGATGATTTTTACATAAGTGGTTTCCCTAATTGTTGTTGTGCATTTATTTTATCTTCAGCTAATTTTGCCAATCCATAGGTCTGCATCATGGTATAGGGATTGAACCTTGTCACCTCCATTCTAATTTCCTCTTTTAATCCCCTAATGAAGCCATTGATGAGAATTGATTCATCTAATCTTGTGTTGTGTTTGGTGATATCCTCAAACCGAGTTTGATACTCATGCACAAAAGTGATTTGATAAATATATTTGAGCAATTCCCACATAACTTGGTCCCACATGGCTTTGATACCAAATGGTAGAACCCTAAAGGTTCTAGCACAATTTTAATAAAGAAATAATTAAAATAGCATCTAAATTAAAAGAATCGCTTTTAGATATGAATTGCATTTTGCATTGGTTTGGGAAATCCCTCCAATGGGTCTAAATAATATATATTCTTCTTGTTGGATGATTTGATATGGATGGCCAACCTAATATATATATCTACCCTAAAGCTACATTGGTGAAGAGACATGATGGTTCACGTATGAAGAGATGTGATGGTTCACGTTATGAAGAGTTGTGATGGTTCACTTTATAAGTTAATAATATAATAATTAAATGATTAATAATACTAAATAATACTAACTAATAATGTTAGGATTGAGGATCCTAACATACCCCCAAGGAGCAAATCCTTATAATCCTTACCCATGGATACCACATCAACAACCTGTACCATAGTGGAGAAATCACAACGTGTGGAGCCCAACTCCACAACATGCAACATAAGTCCCACTACAATAGAGTTTTCTAGCCCCCTTGCTTTGAGACCTGCTCAACTTTTGGTACAACCCATGTCTAATCCAAACAATAAAACACAACCAATATACCAAATAGAAAATGAATTGTACCCCATGTATAATATCAAAGTAGATTGTAGTCTTGTATAATTGAGGTTAGGTAAACAGGTAGGTGTATAAATAGCTCCTTTATTAGAAGAGGAGGAAAAATATATTTAGAAAAAGAGGAATCACCTCTTATAGAGGAAGTAGAAGATGAACCAGTAGCTGTAAATACTAAAGAAGAGGTTTCACCTTTTCCAAAAATTTTATAGGGACTCAAAAATCTAGTACAAACAGAATTCGACATTCTTTCTAGTCTAAAAAATTTGACAATCACAATCCCTATTTTTCAAGCCATAAGACATATTCTAATATATACAAAGGCCATAAGGAAATTGTGTCTGATAAAACCAAGAAAAAAATCTGCAAAGGCAATCAATTTGGTAGGTCAGTTAGCTAATATTATGTAGGAAAACACCTATAGCCAGAAATATTCAAACCTATGAAGCCCTATTTTAACTGTAAAATTTGGAGTCTATGTCTTACCCAACACATTAGTAGATTTGGGGACTACCATTAATGTTATGCCTAAGGATATCATATAAAAACTTAGACTAACCAATCTAAAGCCAACCAAAACTATCCTTTAGTTGGCTGATAGGTCTATAGTGCTCCTTGAGGGAATGCTGGAAGAAATAATAGTCACAATGTATGCATGGGAATATCTAGTAGATTTTCTAGTGTTACAATCCAAGTTTGAGTTGGGTGGTTATCCACTCATCTTAGGTAGACCTTGGATGGCAATAGTTGATGCCTATATAAGTTTTAGGAATGGACAAATGACCATTTTTTATGGTCAGAATGTGAAAAATCTGATTATCCATCCACCTGCACAATCTGTAGACTTGTTGGGAGAACTTGATTATGAAAAACATAATATAGTTGATTTATCATTGATTCAATCCATCATGGAATTTTATGAGTTGAAGTATGAGAGTGATGAGGAAAGCGTTATATCAAATTTTTTTCCAAGGGGAATCCTCCTGTCCTCCTCCATATTTACCACTTGTTGGAGGTAAAAATCACCATAACAAATAAATTGAGGTTGCATCTAGGAGGGTATTGAATATAGACTATGAGTTGAAATTTGATCAATAGATCAAAATGAAAGAAATATTAGTCAAACATCAAAATGCTTTTTCTTGGGAGTATTCAAACATGAGAGGAATTACTCTAGAAACCTGTACTCATTGCATATATCTGGAAGAATAAATAAAATTGGTAAGACAATAACAACACAGGATGAATCAAGATATGAAGGATATTGTTAAAGCTAAATTTAGAAACTCCTAATAGTTGGGTTTATCTATCCTATATCTAATAGTGAGTGGGTATCACCTTTGGTGGTGGTGCCCAAGAAAAATAGAAAATGGTGTATCTGTGTTGACTATAGATTGCTCAAAAAGACAACAAAGAAAGACCACTTCCCCTTACCTTTCATAGATCATGTCCTTGATACCTTAGCAGGAAAGAAATAATTTTTTGGATGGGTTAAGTGGATACAATCAGATTCAAATTGAGGAAGAGGATCAAGATAAGATCATGTGCACTTGTCCATGGGGAACCTTCGTTTACCGAGTTTTACCCTTTGGTTTGTGTAATGCACCCGCCACATTTCAAAGGGCAATATTGAGATCTCTGATATGATTGGAGAAACTATGTAGTTATATATGGATGATTTCATCGTTTATGGTGAGAATTTTGTTGAAGCCACAAAAAATTTATAAAGCACACTTCAGCGGTGTGAGAAAACTAATATTTCCTTCAGTAATAAAAAATGTTTTATGTTAATGCAGGAGGGAATAGTATTGGGACATCATATTTTTGTAGATGGGATAAAAGTTGATAAAAATAAGATAAAGGTAATCCAAAATCTACCCACTCCTAAAACTTAGAAATATATTTGAAGTTTCCTTAGCTCAGGTGGTCACTATATGAGGTTTATAGCAGAATTTAGCAAAAATACTAAACCCATAAGCACATTGTTATCAAACTATGTAGAGTTTGTATGAACAAATGAATGTGAATGTGCAGTTAAAACTTTGAAAGAAAAATTGACCACTACTCCAGTACTGAGAGGTCCAGATTGGACCATTTCCTTTCACATATATGTGGATGCATTCAATAATGTGATAGGGTTAGTATTGGGATAGAAGGATGGTGAGGAATTCTATACCATTTATTATGTCAATAAACATTTTTACATGTGTTGAGTTTAATTATACTATCACAGAAAAGGAATTTCTTGCAGTCATACATGCTCTTAAAATTTTTTACCACTAGATTATAGGTTATCAGGTTTTTGTACATACTGATGATTAAACCATCAGGTACCTGACAAGTAAACATGGAATTAGTGGTATAATTATTATATGGCTATTACTTCTACAAGAATTTTATGTAACAATTATAGATAAACCAGGTAAGAAGAATGTGGTTACAAGTTTTATTTCCATATTGACACCACAAGATCATACAACCATAGAATATCAGTTTCTAGATGAGTAGTTGTTTGCTCTGAATGAATAGATACCATGGTACATAGATATGGCTAATTATATAGTCATTGGTAAAGTATCCCTTGCATTTTCACCATGTAAGAAATAAAAATTAGTAAAGTGTATACTTCTCATAGATTGAGGGATGCCTATTTAAAATAGGGCCTAATCAAATCATGAGAAGATGTGTTGTTGATACTAAGATTATAAAAATACTGAAAGCTTACCAATATGAACCTTGTGGTGGCCATTTTGCAAGAAAAAGAACTACATTCAAAGTATTACAAGCTGGATACTTCTGGCCTTCACTATTTAAAGATGTAGCTAAATACGTGAGCCAATATGATCAGTACCAGAGGATGGGTAGCCCAATTATTAGAGATGAAATTCCACTCCAACCACATGTGCACATTGAGCCATTTGAAAAATGGAGGATGGATTTTGTAGGACCCATAAATCCATAGTCAACAGGTAAGATATATATCTTAGTTTGCACTGATAATGTGACTAAGTGGATTGAAGTGCAAGCATTACATGATTTTAAAGAGAAGACTGTAGCAAATTTCCTATTTTTATCCATATTTACAAGATTTGGGGTTCCAAAGAAGATCACTGGTGATCAAGGGCCTCAATTTACTTTGAAGCCGATTCAAGAAATAATGTAGTAGTACAAAATTAGGCACAAAAAAACCACTCCTTACCATCCATAAGAAAATGGATAAGTAGAGGTCACCAACTGTGAATTGGAGAATAATCTCATAAATATGGTACAATAACATAGGAAAGACTAGGATATAAGATTACTAGAAGTAGTGTGGGCTTACAGAACCACCTAGAAAACTACCATTGGTTTTACACCATTCCAGTTAGTATATGGGAATAATGCTATGATGCCCATAGAGTTTGAAATTAAGACTCTCAAAACTATAGTAGATTTATATTTGAATTTGGATGAGGCACAAAAGGAATAGATTCAACATCTTAACCAACTGGATGAATATCAATGTGATTCTCTGCATAGAATATAGGTCATCCATAAACAAAGGGCTAGGTGGCATGATCATCACACGAGGCTAAAGCAGTTCAAAGTGGGAGAATGGGATTTATTGTATGACTCCCAATTCCAAGAAAGGAAAGGAAAACTCATGCAGTTCTATATGGGGCCATATAAAGTGATTGAAATCATCAACAATAGAGTCGTGCGAGTTAGAAAAATTGATAACAACAACATCACATTAATAGTCAATGGTCACCGAATGCGGCTATATCATGTGTCTAAGACTTATATGATGAAGTCTAGAATAGGCATGGGGGAGACCCCATTTGAGTCCATTTTTAAAATTTATCAGTAATATGTGGACACATGTTTATCCACATGACCCAAAAAAAATTATTCTTTTATAAGTCCTACATTTTTCTTTCTTTAGTTGTATTTTTGTTTTGCAGGAATAATGCCCTGAATACAATCTGAAGGCAACCTAGGAAATGTTAGAGTAATATTCCATTACTTGGGATATTTACCATTTACTCCACTAGGTAAAAGAGTAGTTACTTTTACTTATACTATTTACTTTTACATTCTAGATATTTATCATTCTTATCCTAGGTTAATATTTAAATATCCTAGGTTAGTTGTTAGTCAGTTAGCGCTATTTCCTATGGTTAGCGTAGTTAGCATTAATGTGGTTAAAAAACCTATTTTGTAACCTATATTAGCCTATCTATTTCCTAATGTTAGGCTAATGTTTTTTGATTAATATTATTGTGCAAACTATTCCGCTCACTCTCTTTACCACATTGGCATCAGAGCCGAGAGGGTAGGCAAGGCGAAGGGAGTTATTCCCTGGTTTCGCCTACCTAGGTCAAGGTTATTTTTTTTTCTCACCCGGAGGATGAGATGGTGCCAATTAGCAGCACCCAGAACCACCTCAATAGGCGAGCTCGTAGGTTGAGAAAGCACTGCGTTCCCTAGCACCACTACATAGCCCATAGGCCCCGCACATGTCACACAGGCCCATCAGCCCGATTAGACCCATAGGGCCCACACGTGGCATGCAGGCCAGATATCGACTAGGAGCTGTCAGGCCTGATCAGAATTGGCTAGATCGATAGTACCCTGATTACCCTCATTTGAGGTGGATCACTATTGCTATCGGGCTATGACCTGATCTTGTAGGACCATAGATTTGATAGCATGAGGCTGTCAAACCTGACAAGACCATGTGGAGAGGCCCACAAGAGGGTCAATGTGCCCCTCTAACCACCATAGATCAAAGAGGAGACTTTGATGATCATCAGTCAAATACAGGTGATCGATCTACCAAGGAGTGCAGGATCGCCCTCCCATGGAGTGGGAACCAGACTCATATTTGGTGACTAGTGACACATTTGATGACCAAACCAAATTATCATCGATGACCTCACATGACCTTGGGCATAGATCTTGAGGTGCTGACATGGCACGCCCATCACGTCTCCCGAGATAAGGAGCTAACATGGACTAGGGTGACCAAGGAGACATGGATCCTATGTGGCAGACACCTAGGCAGAATAGACATGAGGAGACATGGATCCTACATGGTAGAAACCTGGGCGAACTGGACATAAGGATGCTAATTGGATCGGGCACAAATCCTGAGGTGTTGACTTGTCATAGACTCAGATCGCCCTGGACAAGCCACTTGGCTATGCTGACTTGGCAGACAAATCGACTTGATCAACACGTGGCACTACCACTCTGACCCAACTGAACTGTCCCATCGTCGATGATCAAAAAGTGAGGGCAAGCATGCCCTCCTTATCCAGTGATCAGATCAACAACATGTGGTAGGCTGACACAACCTTGGGCATAGATCACGAGGTACTGATGTGGCTTTGCTAGATTGGGCAGACTCAGTTGACATGGAAGACTAGACACATGGACTGATCTTGACTCAGACATGACACGTGAGTGATGCATGGTGGACAAGCCATGTGCCACCTGACCAGACTAGCCGCGATACGTGGCGACTTGACAGCCACACCACATGGTGGTGAACGAAAGGACAGTGGGTGACTTTGATTTCCCCGAAGGCAATCGAGTAAAAATGGGGGCAAAGTCGTTGTTAAATGACTTTACATGCACCTTCATGACGCATGTGGGACTAATGTCCCAAAGCCTTTTCAAAGGCTTTAGAGTGAATGCAAGGGCGTGTGCTCAAGCCCCTAGGGAGGAGAGGCTTCAAGATGAAGCCTCCTCCCCAGTATATCCGTCGGGCTAGCTAGCCCAACTGGAGAGGCGGCCAGTGCCAAGGCGTTGCCCGATGGGAGGTTGGGAGTTTGACTCCCGTCGGGGCCTCCCTCTCATTTTTTGCTAGAAAGGGCAAAAAAACAAAAAAAAAGGGCACCGAAGCAGGAAAAAAAACCAAGGTAAGAACAATTTTTTTTTTGTTTTAATTTTTAATAAAGTTTTTTTATTTAAATATTTTTTTCATATAATTTAAATATAATTAAGTTTAATTATATTTTTGTTATTAATTAAAATATTTTTGTATAACTTTATTTTAAATTTTGCAAATTAAAAAGAAAGAGTTTTTTTTTGCAACTTCTACAACCATAGGAGCTTTTGTTTTCTCTCATTGAGGAGATAAGACATAGAAGAGCACCTACTTTTGTTGCAAAATAGACACCCTCATATACTTCTCAAATCTTGTTACTTTAGCACATAATGAAGGATCAAACATGATTTTTTTTTTCCAAAGTTTAAACACAAGGAGATTGAAAACTTGCAAAATTCAAAGACCAAAAATTTGTGCAATTGTATTCTCCATGGAGGGATAAAACACAAGACATTGTACATCTATTTTTTTTGCAAATTTGAGAAGCAATTGTAACCTTGGAAACACAAAAACTAAGTCGTGTGTCGACTAGTTCTGGAAGCCTTCCAAACGCGGGTCATGTGTCGACTTGTCTTGGAAGGAGTGCTCAAATTGTTCATTTTGCAAAATTCAAGGGGGAAGACAACATTGTACTTCTTTTGCAAAATTGGAAAACAAAGTAGGAGACATAAAAATATCATTTTTTGCACAACACAAAACACACATTTTGTTGCAAAAATTTAAAAAGGTGCATTATCGATTTTACTCGACACCTTAATTGGCAAACTAGGTGATAATAATTTTGAGGCCATTTCTTGTTTGATTGTTGCATCGTTATTTTTGCAACTATAAGTCATATAATCAAGAACATCCAAAACCCAAAATTTCACAAATTTGTGTAAATCCTTGCACAAATTTAAAGCCAAAATTAATTGATATTCTCTCCTAAATCAAAACCCCTAATTCACTCTTATTTGTTTGGCTTAATTTCCTCAAACTTTTCATCCTTCTTGAAGGGTGTTAAGGCAGGTGCCATTAAATATATGTTTGAGTGAATTATCTTTTGGTACTCTTTTAGGGTAATCAAAAATAAAGAACAAGTTTTTTGAAAATAAGGAACCTTAAAAAGTTGCAATCCTTTGCACTAAGGGGGGATAATTCCTTTCTTCCTTCAAAACACAGATTTTTGACAAGAGGGAAATAAAACTTGTAAAGGCAATCATAAAAGTAGAAGTCATAAAAATTATACCTTTTCTTTTAGACTTCATAATAGCAATCATGCTTGAAGTTCTTACAATAAGGAAGGATGATTTGGTGACCTTTTTGATAAAATTGCCTAGAAAGCATAGTTTTGCACAAATTGTAAAAATGACAACCATGACACCATTCAGTGTTGGTTTCAAAACAAGAAAAACTAAAATGGCAAAGGCACATCACAGAAGCCATATTTCTAGTGAAGTGTCTCATTCTCATTCTCATTCTGATTCTGGTTCAAAGAGAGCACAAGGAGTGCTCATTGCTAAAACAATTTTGTAGAGGGAAAACACATGTGTCCCTTGGGCAAAAGCACCATTTTCTCTCTCTCCTCTTTTTGGCTTCATAAATAGCATAAGTATTTTGTTTGAAGACCTTGCAATAAGGGGTGCTTGTACCTCTTTTAGGCTTCATAAATAGCAAATTCTAGGTGTTTGAAGTACTTGTAACAAGAGGAGCGACTTTTTGTGATGTAAAATTATCTAGGAGGCAATATTTGTAAAATCCTTCACAACACTCTTGCATTGCACACTTTTTGCAATTGAGGGGGGATATAAATTTCTTTTCTTCACAATTTTTGTAAATAGGGAAGAAGGCTTATAAGGGTGCATTTTCGGCTTTGACCGACACCTTAGTCACACTTCCTTCAGAAATTAATTACACTATGTTTTGCAACGAGAAGGGGGAACTTATAAGGGTGCATTTTTGGCAGTGACCGACACCTTAGCTACCTTATCTTTTGCAAATTCATATTGTAAAATGAATGAACCTCGTATGAAGTGATCTATTCTACTACACCTAGCGATTGCAATGGCTAGTTACCCATGCAATTCGGTTGGATGATGTGATTACCATAAGGACATTCGTTGGCGTGAAGACAAAGTGAGGAATGACCCACTTTTCACTTAGGAGCAGCTAGAGCACTATGACAGAGCAAAGAACCAGCAGATCAACATCTTCTTCATTGTATTGGGGCAGTTATATACTTTACCCAAATATTGTTGTATAGAGGGATATGTATGTATTACCCAAATAATGTAATAAGGGGGGATGTTAGAGTAATATTCCATTACTTGGGATATTTACCATTTACTCCACTAGGTAAAAGAGTAGTTACTTTTACATTTATCTTTTACATTCTAGATATTTATCATTCTTATCCTAGGTTAATATTTAAATATCCTAGGTTAGTTGTTAGTCAGTTAGCGCTATTTCCTATGGTTAGCGTAGTTAGCGTTAATGTGGTTAAACAACCTATTTTGTAACCTATATTAGCCTATCTATTTCCTAATGTTAGGCTAATATTTTTTTGATTAATATTATTGTGCAAAATATTCCACTCACTCTCTTTACCACAGGAAACCTAGGCCTATAAGGCACATGATCTATGAATCTGCATATTTCTAGATTTCTAGGAGGTTAATTCTAGTAGAAGTACACTCATCCCCATTCGAAGGGGGATAACCATGCTTGGATGTGTATGCGAGTGTTTTTGTCTTCATAGAAGAAAGTGCCCAAATGCTAGTTCACATAGCGAATAATGATGTTATCCTTAAATGATGAATGTTGATAGTCTGATAAATTGAAATCACTCAACTATGGACACACCAGTACATATTGACTGTTCAAATGATAGGAAGGTGCTTGAATCCCACATATAAAAAATATGTCTAGCTCTCGTTATTGAAGAGTTATAAAAAAGTGCACCTAATTTCTAGCAAGAAGGCACCTATATTCGTTTTCCAAAGGGCACCTAATTTCTAGCGAGAATACACCTGTATCTTTTTAAGAAGGCACCTATTTTCTGCTTTAGCCGGTGCCTAATTTCTAGTGAAAGGGCACCTACTTTAGTTCTAATTGGCACCTATATCCTATATGGGATTAAGGTGCCTGATTTCTAGTAAAACAGTGCCTGACTCCCATTCTAAAGGGCACTCGTGTTATGTATATTAAAGTAAGGTGCCTGATTTCTATCAAAAAGGTGCTCGAATTTCATTCTAATAAGTGCCTACTTTCTAGTATACAAAATAAACCTTCGGCATTAGGAAGTGACCGAAGCCATGTCAGCATTGTATCCAAGTGATCAAAAGTCAAATTTCTCATGGATAAAAACATTTTTTCCATTGGATATTTGTGCATGTTCCAAGACAACCAAAAAAACAACTTCCAAGGAGGGATGTGTGTCGTCTCATAGGAAAATATTAATTTAATATTTTTCTTCCATTGTTTTGTAGCAGGGAACCTTGAATGGAATAAATTGTAGCATCCGAGAATGAATTGTTCAAAAAAATATTTCCTCACATGGGAAATATGCACGCGATTATTTTTTCGGTAATCACAGTTATCATGCGACAACCAATATGTCTACACCACGAGTGTCTACATATCATACCCACAAAAAATACTAATTAGGTATGTGCTTAATTTTCTATTTTCTATGTATATAATTTTCATTAGAAAAAGCATTCTTATCAATAGTGTCATCACATTGTTTGAAAAAGTAAATTTCCATCCAATTGACGTGCCCAACTTTGCACTTGTCCACGTGCCACCAAGCAGTTGGGTAAAAAGTTATAACAATAACCCATTGAAAATATGGCACATGATTTTATGATGTTCACATCAATCTCCATAATTATTTCTAATTATGGTGTAAGGGTGTTTGATTGTACAAATATGGTTGCATTGAAATA
The DNA here is from genome assembly GCA_028583015.1 of Wollemia nobilis. Taxonomy (NCBI): domain Eukaryota; kingdom Viridiplantae; phylum Streptophyta; class Pinopsida; order Araucariales; family Araucariaceae; genus Wollemia; species Wollemia nobilis. The sequence continues at coordinate 12,354,870 of JAQPPZ010002969.1, read as the reverse complement.
AAATGTTTAAGAACCTATAAAGCTAGGGTAAGTTGCAGAGAAAAACTAAGAAAATTATAAATAAAAGAGAGTAATTTACCATGGGAGGGAAATATACAAATCATCTGCTAAAAAATAATGAGCCTCAATATCTCTCAAGGATTAATGAAAATGTTCAGAGGTAATTTGAGGCAGTTGGATGGATGCATTACTGTCAACTGGTTAGTTAGAACTAGGATGGTAAGGCCACCAAGGAATTCATAGAGTCTTTAAAGGATGGGGTTGCCAAAATGTGTGGACTAGATATTCTAGTCATAGTGACCCATATTGCGCTAATTACTAATATCCCTTAGACAGGGGATCATGTATGAAGAAGTAAAATTTATGACATTGCCTTAAGGGCTCTTTATTGCAATGTGAAATAGATTAAAGCATTAAAAAGGGAAAAGGTGCATAAATATGTAATATATTAAAATGAAGTGAAATGTGTAATAAAAGTGGTGGATTTATCCTTGTATTTATTCATTCATGGCTTCAAATAGGATTACAATACATCCCCTTGAGGGCTTTAGAACTTGATACATTTCAACATTTACAAGATTCAAGGGATCTAATCCCTTGCAAGGCCTTAAGGCATGCACTGATGTTCCTTTAACATTCCCACACTTGAGATATAGTATCGGGCTTATATTTATTGCCTCTTTAGCTCCTCCCTTCTATCTAGAATACCTGCACCTACATACAAGGGATTGAAAATGGGTTAATAGCATATGCGTTTGTGGAGGGAAAACATAGAAAGCATGTATATAGAAACACCAAAACTTATTCCTAATAAAAAAAAAGCTTCAAAATGATTCGTAACTATAATATTAAATGAATAACATTATTTTGTAAAGATATGAGCATGAATGAAAGGGAAATTGTTAGCAAAACTGTGACCATCCCTGGGTGAGCTAGACAAACTTGCAATCACAAAACTTCTAATTACTCTATCAAAACAACTCCAAATCTCACCAAAATTGAACCATAGGCTAATATAAACATTTCTAGGAGGTCTATGGTGGAATTAGATCAATATTACTTACTATTTTCTATCCCTCGTAGGTGAATCTAGCTGTTGCTAACTGTACCTAGATGGGATGGTTACAAATTGGCTTAGATTTTACCTCTAATCATAATGGAATCTGGTTCAAAAATGGCCTAAAGGTTGTATCTATAGATGGGACCAAATTAATATTTAATTTGGCCAATTTGGAATGGTTTGTATCGGTCTCTAATGCCCCTAAAAGCACCTTCACATGAAGAGGGTTTCAAGGTCAAAGTGAGGGTAAATTGAGGTTGTAAAAGGTGAGGGTAGAATTGGGAAGCACTCCGTTTCTAAAATGCTTCAACTCTTCTCATTGAAAATGGGTGAATACACCTATTTTTATAGCCCAAATAGGGCATATAGGGCAAAGGGGCAAGTTTTGGCATGCAAGGCTAGTGCCGCCACTTGTCAAAACCTTTGCTTCGATTGGGTATAAGAGGTTACCCATTTGGGGCCTCTAAGTGGGAGTTCCTGGTCTCCATGACAGGATTCCAATCAATTTTTGGTGATTGGGTGAGGAATATGGTAGTAATTTATTGCCATTTATCCACCCCTTTGAATTTTGGAGTGTCTATTTAGAGACCGTCCCACCCAGGGACGATTTTGGATGGCCATCCCTAGGTGGGACAATCATAAGGATATGCCCAAAAACCACCCAAAACTACTAGGAACCTTCCTAAATGTGCTATGGATCTCTAAATTACCTTAGAGGGCTGCCCAAAGGGGATATATGATGTCAATAAGAGTGGCACATGTGATGCATTAGTAGTATTATCCGATTTACATGAATTTAGTGTCTACAGATGCCCCTTTTCGAGATACGCTATGTACAACAAACTGTTGAGCAAAAACAGATCACTAAATCGTCAAATGATTAAGGTTGTTCATTAAACTAATCAAATTTGGATGCCTCCATTGTGGAAAGAGCATACATTCTTGGAATACTTTATTTTGACATAGTCGAAGGATCAATTTTGGGTATACCTTTTAGCCATGTTGTAATAACAGTTGTAGGGGCTTAGGGTATACTAGGTCTTGGTGCCTTGTGTTCTTGTAAGCCTTTACATGGGTTGATTATCGAGGCTTCAAGGAGGTCAAGCCTATTTTTTTATTTCTTATGCTGATTATTTGCCCTAGCATGGGCTTGAAAATTTATCTTTAGCAAAGATTCTTTTGAATGCATGGAAATTACACTTCTAAGTGTTTTAGTGTTGATTTGATTTTCAAATTCATTATTATGACTACCCCCTCAAGTGATGAGTCAATGAGGATATGAATAATAATAAAGTGATGAGTCACTTGATACATATGACTGAATTAGGATAACTCTTTGTTTTTCCCATGGTACTATATCCCTGTTTGGAGGGGATTTTTGATAATTTTGATGAGCATTTCTAGAAGCAAAAGGATAAAAAATTAATTCCCGTGGAGAAGTCCAGCCATGGAGGCCTTCTTGGGGAATAAAATAAATACTTATAACACATCAAAAAATTCTATGGGTTTAATCTTGATCCCTGCTAATTTGGTGACCATTCTACCTTATTTTTGGTGGGTTTTGGACCCAATTTTTGGGGTTTTGTAGTTGTTTTTGATTTTTCAATTTTTGGAGTGTGAAGTCTGATGATTCACTTTTATTGTAGCCTATAGGTAGCTTATGGACTATGATGTAGCATTTGAATTCTTACATATGGATATATATATATATATATATATATATATATATATATATATTGACTTTGCTTTGATTGTTATGTCATCTTTTACTGCTTTATGATATGTATGCTATGCTATGATTTATGATGCTTTTTATGAATGTCTAACATAGATGCATATATGTTGTTTATGATGTGATGATGTAGGATGCAAATGTGAATGCATAATGAAATGGATGATGTGATTTAATTTTTTATGATGACTATTTTGACGCATTATATGCTAGGGCTATACAAAATGTATCTTTGTTATTTTCATGTTATTATAACACTTATATAATGGATTTTGTAATTTTTATAAATATGTGACAATATAATGTAAAATAAAATGGATAATGTAATATGATATGATATGTTTAGTAGTTTTTAAGAGACTCAAACACTCTAGTTACCTAATCAAAAGTTGTATAATAACTATGCAAGAACTTTTTGACAAAGTATGCACCTAATAAGATAACCAATATAATAAATATCCTTGTGTGTGCATGTGATTTCATTACCATGATAACGCATAAGGTTGCCCTAGTGCAAATAGGATTTACTCAGCCCATCTGTACTAGAGATCACTCTGGAAGTCTCATTATATTAAGTTTTGTACTTAGATTAGACTACTAGGTAATATAGGATACAACAAGCTAGATCATCCACATTAAAATATTGGTCTATATCTAAGCAATTTGCTTATGTGATAGACATATCATCATGTAGGAGGATACCACCATTGATAAGTAGGCTATCCACCAAACCTGTAATGAGGATCACCTTATGGTTCTCTAATGCTGAGAATTCTAGGGATTCAAGTTCAATAATCCCTTATTTTATTTTAATTTTTAAGTATTCAGGGGAGTTGCTAATTTTTGTTTTTTGAGCAAAAGATTTTGGTAGTGGTGAGAACCACTATTTATTTTTGCTTTTTTTGAATTGATAATAATCACTATTTCTTTTTGCATATTTTGAAGTTATGATAATCATTGTTGATTTTTCTCTTTTGGATACTTGCCCTAGTGTAGGGCAAGGGATTTTGGGTAAGTAGGAACTTGTACTTTTGTCAATTATTAGAGCAGGAATCTTATAAAGAAAGGTCTTAGATGGATTCTAGGAAATGGGCAAACAATAGAATTTTGGAAGGATCGATGGGTGAGAGCTGAGGAGTTATCCCAGAATCCTTGTTTGGCTAGGATTTAAGAGCATATGGAGCAGCATATTGGGAAGAAGGTTGCAAATTATATGTGGCAAGATATAAATATCAACAGGTGGAAACACATCGGAGTACAGGGTTTTGAAGCGGAGTCTAAAGAGCTTTATAACATTTTAACTCAACAAATTATTCCCTCTAGAGAGGATGAAGATCAAATTGTTTGGGATGAGACTGAAAGTGGTGACTTCACAGTTAAGTCTGCCTATAACTTGCTTCTCAATGTGGAAGGTCAACAATTTCATTCGAGTTTGGTTTGGATCAAAGGCTTAATTCCTAAAACATCCTTTTTTTCATGGCTGGTGATTCAAGAAAAAATCCTCACTATGGACAATATGTTATCCAAAGGTATGGTTATTGCTAACCGTTGCTACATGTGCAAGGCAGAGTGGGAGATAACTCAACACTTGTTTTTGGAGTGTTCGATAGCAGAGTCCATCCTGGATGAACTTTTCCAAGCCTTTAGGATCACGTGGGTTAAGCCTACTCTTATATCCGAAGTGTTCCATCAATGGACTCAACCCTTTGTTAGCCTAAAACTTAAGTACCTATGGAAAATCTGTTGGCATAATTTTCTCTGGCAGATTTGGCTAGAAAGTAACCATAGAGCCTTTAAGGATACCATTCACAACCCAAAAACCATCCTCAATATGATTATTGTCTTTGCGAAAGAAAACCTTAGCACCTTAGTGGATTAGAACCACTCAATTCATCCCCAAGAAAAACAATTAGCTCGGGCCTTAGGTATTGAGGACAAACCTTCCATTCCTTTGCCCAATCCCAAAAATGGGATTTCTTGGGATCCACCCCCCCAGGGTTGGTTTAAAATAAATTTTGATGGTGCAGCCAAGGAGAACCTAGGAAGAGCTAGAGCTGGAGGAATAATTAGGGATCATCAAGGAAATATGGTCAAGGCCTTCGCTAAACCATTGGGAATCAGAACAAATAACGAAGCAGAAGCTAGAGCCCTTTGGAGAGGGTTGCAAGTAGCCCAAGAAACTCAAGGTAACTTGATTATTGAAGGTGATTCTATGAACATCATCAACCTATTAACCAATGGCAAAAAACCTCCATGGAGAATCGAGGGAGTCATCCATGAAGTGAGGATCCTTTTTGTAGCAAGAAAAAATAGGAGGGCTCGTCACATGTACCGTGAGTCCAACAGGTCAGTTGAAAAATTAGCCAACATAGGTGTTGATGTTGGTAGTTTGGTGACATGGACACAAGGTGTGCCACATGAAGTGGAAAACATTATTAGTCATGAAAAGAAACCTACCCATTAAGGAGAAAGATGAATGGGTGTTCTTTTCCCATGGAGCTGGTAATAACTATGGGGTTTCCCTCTAAATCATACCAAATTGGAAATGAAGGTAACAGGGTGTAAGCCTTGGAAGATTCCGATAGAGAATAGGAAATGGGCAAGCAACAGGTTTCACAAGTGCAAAGTTCCAAACTTCAATTTCCTATCAATGTAAGTAATGTTTACAATTATGTCTAGGTATGGGTGTGCCTTGTTAGTAGGGTGTTATAGGGGATTCAACACAAGTTCTGGTAAGAAAGTTTCAAAGATGACTATGATCTACAATCTCAGCAGAAGGCTGGATATTGTAATAGGTTTTGGGTTAACCTATAAAACCCGGTAATTAATGAAGACTTTTATTTACCAAAAAAATTATTAGCATATTTGAACCATTCGCATAGGGAGATGAGTGTGATAACCTTTTTTGCTTAAAGTAACCTAGACTACTTTATAGTTTTCATATTTCCTTGTGCTAGACTTGGATTTATTAATGTGAAAATGTGTTGTGATTTTGATGTATACCAAGAATTATCTAAGTAGGATTTTTCCTTCTAAAAATCATGATAGCTTTCTACAAAATTTGAGAAGACAACTAGATATGGTTGAGTGACCAAAAACTTTAACTATGTTTTATTAATAATGGCTAAGTGACGAGAAACATACGTATAATATGGAGTGTAAATGTAAATGGTAAATGTAATGTAAACAGGTGGTAATATTGACATATAATAACAATTATTTTAACATATGCCTAGTGTAAAAAACTAGTGCTAGACATGAATGATCAATTTCAAACTATGCATATATGCAATGATGAGTATGCCTAATGCAATTTATATGAAGTGCAATGAAGCAATATTTTTGTATTTTGATGATTCTAATGATATTTTTGTATTTTTGATATAGATGTATATAAAAGTTGACCAATGGGCTTAATGAATGCCATTGGGGCTTTTGGGTGACCAAAGGGCTTATATATACCTTTGGAGCATTTCGGGATGACCTAAACAATCATAGACTACCTAGGAATATTTTAGTTTGACCTAGATGGTCATAGACCACCTAGGGGTATTTAATGGTGACCAAAGGGCTTGTAGATGCCTTTGGAGATTTTTGGATTAACCTAGATGATCATAGATAGTCTAGGAGCATTTTATTTTGACCTAGACAGTCATAGACCACCTAGGGGCATTTTGGTTGACCTAGATGGTCATAGACACTAAGGAAGTATCATAGACTACCTAGGAGAATTTTATGGTGACTAAACAATTTATAGATACCTTTGTGGATTTTTGGATTGACCTAGATGATTGTAGATAGTCTAGGAGCATTTTATTTTGACTTAGATGGTCATAGACCGCCTAGGGATTTTTTGGATGACCTAGATGATCATGGACCGCAGAGGAGCATTTTAGGGTGACCAAAGGGCTTGTAGATGCCTTTGGGGCTTTTTGGATTGACCTAGATGATCGTAGATAGTCTAGGAACATTTTCTTTTTACCTAGACGGTCATCTATCATCTAGGGGAATTTTAGATGACCTAGATGTTCATAGACTGTAAGGAAGTATTATAGACTACCTAGGAGAATTTTAGGGTGACCAAAGGGTTTATAGATGCCTTTGGGGATTTTTGGATTGACCTAGATGATCGTAGATAGTCTAGGAGCATTTTCTCTTGACCTATATGGTCATAGACCACTTAAGGGAATTTTGGTTGACCTATATGGTCATGGACCAGCTAGGAGCGTTTTAGGGTGACCAAAGAGCTTATAGATGCCTTTGGGGCTTTTTGGTTTGACCTAGATGATCGTAGATAGTCTAGGAATATTTTCTTTTGACCTAGATGGTCATCGACTGCCTAGGGGTATTTTAGGTGACCTAGATGGTCATAAACACTAAGGAAGTATCATAGACTACCTAGGGGTATTTTATGGTGACAAAAGAGCTTATATATGCCTTTGGAGCTTTTTGGATTGACCTAGATGATTGTAGATAGTCTAGGAATGTTTTATTTTGACCTAGATGATCATAGACCTCCTAGGGGTATTTCGGGTTGACCTAGACAACCATAGACATTAAGGAAATATCATAGACTACCTAGGGATGTTTTATGGTGATAAAAGAGATTATAGATACCTTTATGGATTTTTGGATTGACCTAGATGATCATAGATAGTCTAGGAATATTTTCTTTTGACCTAGACAATCATAGACTGCCTAGGGGTATTTTGGGTTGACCTAGATGGTCATAGACATTAAGGAAATATCATAGACTACCTAGGGGTATTTTATGGTGACCAAAGGGCTTATAGATGCCTTTGGGGATTTTTTTATTGACCTAGATGATCGTAGATAGTCTAGGAATGTTTTATTTTGACCTAGATGGTCATAGACCGGCTAGGGGCACTTTAGGTTGACCTAGATGATCATAGATCACCTAGGAGCATTTTATGGTGATTAAAGGGCTTATAGATGCCTTTGGGACTTTTTGTAACTTTTATTACTTTGTGATTCTAGGAGGAAGGTGCAACAACTTGTATACCCCAGTATTTGTGGTGATCAAAGGAAGCAAGGAAGGTGCAATAGCTTTAGGATCCTCAATTTGATTCATTTATTGTGATGTGATTAGTGGGGAAGGTGTGACACCTTGGATACCCTTAGCACGTACTATGTTTGATGCAATATTATTGGCTTTGCTAGGATGAGTAATAGAGATTGACTGCCCTTATTGTGGCAAAGGTTTATAGGTAATACCACTATCTTTATGGGGTAACATGAGTGACCCGCTTATGGATACAACTTCCTTATCAATAAGATATTGGACCACATGTTTAAAAGTATAAAAAATATCTAATGTCATGCCATTTCATTAGGTGATAAAGGAAATAATGATCCTACCTATATCATTGAGGTCTAGCCCTATTCAGGTGTAACAAGGGTATATCTAGCAAGACAATTGCCTTTGTCTCTTACAGGTTGTGAAGAATGGTTGACATGGGATCAGATAATGGAGTCTAGGTATGACATTGAGGCTTTAAATGAGGTGGATGCAATCACATCCTTTTATAGGGCAACGGGATTGTATGCATATTGATCACTTGTTTAGATTTATCTTCTTGACTCCCATATATAGGTAATAGGTTTGGACATATGTCAATCTATTGATTGTTGATTTGAAGATCATTCTTGTCAAGCATATACTGTACCTTGCTCTTGAAGGTGATACATAAATTAATGTTATGACCATTTACTTGATGATAAGGACAATGTTGGTTCTCTTGATATCACATTAGTTTGTGCCTATTGGGATCCAAAGGGTGAATATGTCAATGTGATAGCCTTGGCCTCACATAATCGATTGAAGAGTGACACAAAATATTTAGGAAATGGTGTATATATGTGAGGTTGATGATGTTTTTTCCTTTGCCCCTGATTCTATTGAGACATAACCTTGGATTGCATAGGAGGAGGTTGGTCCTAATAATCAAGGGGTTGAGATTTTTGATGACTCAATCGTAACTCAATGCTTGTGATTCAATTTAAGATATGTTGTAAATCATTGTGTTGGTGACTCACTTGTAACTCAACATTATCTAGCCTACCCAAATTTTTTTGAGTAAATGCGAATGATTCATGATGATTTTGAGTAGTGAGCGTATCCACATGCTCTTGTTCTTGATTTAGCTCATGCTATTGTTACACATAAGAGTGTTTAATTATGGTAGATAGATTATCTCCACTTTTGTGTAGTGGGTACACTTGTTCTTTATATTGTTGATATGTTGAATGAGATGGAGTATGTGTGACCGAATCCATCGATGATATATCTTGTGGTATGGATGGAATGTTGGATGGAGTCGCAAGTGGCCTAGATGAATTTAGAGGACTTTAGTTCTCTGTCATCACATTTATCATTCCCAAAAATTCATGAGAAGATGAATTGGCACTTGGACCAGTCATGGCTATCTAATAAAATTGTTCAAGGTGATCTACTTGGCCCCCATGCTCAAGGGGTGCATCAAAAATGCTATCAATGGGTGGCACCTCGATAGGAGGACAACCTAGATCCTTGATCAATGCGATGATATGCATGAATTTGACATCAGGTACTATGAATTCATCAAGTTCAATATTGGTCATGTGAACTGTGTCCCACTGTGATCACCACTGAAGAAGCAAAATTTAGGATATTGCCTTAAGGGCTCTTTATTGCAATGTGAAACAGATTAAAGCATTAAAAAGGAAAAGGTACATAAATATGTAATATATTAAAATGAAGCGAAATGTGTAATAAAAGTGGTGGATTTATCCTTGTATTTATTCATTCATGGCTACAAATAGGATTACAATACATCCCCTTGAGGGATTTAGAACTTGATACATTTCAACATTTATAAGAGGGATCTAATCCCTTGCAAGGCCTTAAGGCATGAACTGATGTTCCTTTCATGTTATCACACTTGAGAGATAGTATCAAGATTATATTTCTTACCTATTTAGCTCCTCCCTTCTGTCTAGACTACCTACACCTACACACAAGAAATTGAAAAGAGGTTAATAACATATGCATTTGTGGAAGGAAAACATAGAAAGCATGTATATAGAAACACCAAAAATTATTCCTAATAAACCAAAATGCTTCAAAAATGATTCCTAACTATAATATTGAATTAATAACATGATTTTGTAAATATCTAAGCATGAATGAAAGGTAAATTGTTAGTAAAACTATGACCATCCCTGGGTGAGCTAGACATACCTGCAATCACAAAACTTCTAATTACACTATCAAAACAACTCCAACTCTCACCAAAATTGAAACATAGGCTAATATAAATATTTCTAGGAGGTCAGTGGTGGACTTAGATAAATATTCCCTACTATTTTCTAAATATACCTCATAGGTGAATCTAGCTGCTGCTAACCGTCCCCATGTGGGACGGTTATAAATTGGCTTATATTTTGCCACCAATCCTAATGGGATTTGGTTCAAAAATGGTCTAAAGGTTATGTCGGTATATGGGAAAAAATTAATATTCATTTTTTTTGGTTTGGAATGGTTTGGATTGGTCTCTAATTCCCCTAAAAGTGCCTTTAGATGAAGAGGGTTTCAAGGTCAAAGTGAGGGCAAATTGTGGTTGCAAAAGGTGAGGGTAGAATTGGGCAACACTTCATTTCTAAAATGCTTCAACTCTTCTACTTTAAAATGGGTGAATACACCTCTTTTATAGCCCAAATATGGCATCTAGGGCAAAGGACCTATTTTTGGCATGCGAGGAAAGTGTCACCACTAGTCAAAACCTTTGTTCCGATTGGGTATAATAGGTTTCCCATTTGGAGCCTCTAATTGGGAGTTCTTGGTCTCCATGACAGGCTCCCAATAAATTTATGGTTATTGGGTAGGGAATATGGTAGTAATTGATTGCCATTTCTCTACCCCTTTGACTTTTGGGGTGTCTATTTAGGTACCATCCCACCTAGGGACAATTTTGGATGGTCGTCCCTTTGTGGGACGGTCATAAGGATATGCCCCAAAACCACCAAAAACTATCGAGAACCTTCCAAAATGTGCTATGGAGCTCTAAATTACCCTAAAGGGCTGCCCAATGGGGCCATATGATGTTTATAAGAGTGGCACATATGATGATTTAGTAGTATTATCCAATTTACGTGATTTTAGTGTCTACAGTGTATACAAAGACAACAACCTCGTGGATTGTGCAAAAATATTTTTTTGGTGACCAGTGACATATCTGATGCATTCTAGATTATCGAGGTAGCACCTCTAAAATATTTGAAACCAAGTTTTTTAGTAGATAACCAAATTCTTCACATGCACTGGTGGGTACTCATGGCTCAATGTAACAACCTAGGTCTACTCACCTGGTTGTCAGAAACACAAATTCAAAATTTTGGTAAAAATAAATCATATTGATGCAAGCACATCCAGCTTCATATTAGTAATTAGGCATAGATGATCATACTTTGAGATCTCATATCACTACAAATGATATCTCAAATGCTCAAGAATGACCAAATTCCCATGTTAGGTTACCATTTATGTCACCATTTTCTCCTTCCTGAGTTCTCAGGTTTGGCAAGGGGTTACCCTCTTAGGGCCCATATCACCTAGAAGGGTGGACGCACTAATTCCCCATCTCAAAGAATGGAAGAATTGGACCTATGATCCAAATCTTGTCATTTTTGGGTCCATTGACCCAATTTATTTGGCTAAATATTTATATCCATGCTTTGGGTTAGCGTAGCTATACCAGTGCCTAAAAAATGACCATCTTCTAAGGTATTATCAGGGTCTGCCAATACTTTGGATTATGGACCATGTACCTTAGACCAAGCTCCAGTTGATGTTGATGCTGCCCATACCATCCACTGCTAAAATTTCCAACCCCAAGGGTCTACTCCCCAGGCTTGGGTTATGTTGATAATTCCACAACAGAGTAGGTTCATGAGCACCCTCACGTACTACTCGTATGGTAACCTAGAACGGTGTCCCATACCATCATTCATTACTCTCTACATTTTAGGACCACTATAATTTCCTTATTTTCTAGAAAACGGTTACCTTCAATTCACAATAGTCACCACTATGAGCTATTGAAGTTGGGTGAAGTTGTCGTTCTACTCGACGTCAGTGATTTTTTATTTATATCCATCCCTCTTGATGGTCTATCGAAATTATAGAGATACCAACCTTCTCTTTGGTTGAACTAATTTGGTTTTGGTGTCTCAAAGTACTTCATATATGAATATTTGATATGTGATGCTTTTACAATTATTATAAAAGCATAAATACAAGAGGACATATTAGGAAAAGAGATAACAACATCTATACCTAATTCATAAAAGTGATCATATGAATTAAATAAGAGTACATTCTAAGAATTTCAACCATCTAAATTTACATATTTAGTTTATTTTATTACACACATATATATATATATATATATATATATATATATATATACAAATTTACTTTCAATATACTTACTTACAAATATATCCCTACTTAATAACTTGATTAACTCATGAATTCCACTATTACTAGTTATAGCGACAAGAATTTAGAATATATAACAATGTGTGTATATCTGATATTTAAATAATTCAAGCCTAATAATTTAATCACACATTTTAAAGTTTGACACGAGTCTAAGAATAAATCATAGACTAAGTTTAACTACAACTTTTTGGAGACTAATTCATACAACTCATAGACTCAATTTTTTTACATTATTCGATGACATAACCAAAAATACAAGATTATTTTCAACTTCCCAACAAAGATTCTTTATATGTACCTACGTCAATTGATAGAGGTGCCAATACTAAAGCTCCCTATTAAGACAAAAGTAAATTATTAATCATATCATTCCATAACTATGTTAAAATTAGCTACTAATTGCATATATTTAAACCACACAAATATATACACTCAATGATTCAAACCTTTAAAATCTTGCCTAAAATATATCTAATGGATGTGAATCCATAAAAATAATAAGCTAGCTTCTGAAGTTTCCCCCTATGCATGACTATTGACAACTCCTAATGCATGCCCCAATGTCATAGGCAACTATTCAAAGGCATAGTATTCAGTTGGATTATTATAGGTATCCATGAGATTTATCATTAAACCAAAGCACAAGAGGGGGTATAAGTAGTTTATCTATGGCTATTTACCAGCTCAATAATTTTAACTTTCCATTCCAATCACAAAATAAGGTAGTCACATAGCATATTCTACGTATTATATAAAAAATATCAAAATTAGTTGAAAGAACTCACGCTGGGTGATAAAGTATTAATGATTAGTTAAATTATTTTATTTTCAATAGGTTTCTTTGTGAAGCACTATGCTTCCATGTGATTGGTAATACTTGAGAACCATTTGTTTAATAGGGGCTACAATGGACTTATTACACAAATAATGGATGACTTATCATAATTTTTTTTTTTTCATAACTCGAAGTCAACCGGGTTATTATCACAAGGCTTCCATTTGAATGGTATAACCAGACGTGTGCTTACTTCAAGCATCTACAACTATTTTTGAGAAGAGTGCAAGATGTTACTACTCAACTATTTATGTACTCCAAAAATACCCTGGTAACTCCCAAAGATTTACTAATGCGGCTTCAATAACATTAAATTTGGATTTCTTCAAAATAAATAAAATTTATCTAATATAAGGTAATTCAACCGTCTTAACAAAACACCCAAAAAAAGTACGGTATTCAATTTTAAATCAATCACAAGTGCACAACAAAGTTTTGTGGCTCTCTTAAAACTTCAATATTGAAAATCAAAAGATAAAGGATACGTCCAAATTTAATGATGTTGATATTTAATAAAAGAAAAGTACTATATAATTTTAAAATAGCATGTCTATAGTAAGCGGTAAGCCTCTACCATAATGTCTTTTAGAAGCATCAGATATCTTGCTTCACTATATCATAACTAGCAACTAAAGTGCCATATTGCACTAGCTAATATATAATTTAACAAAATCTTCAAAGATCCACAAATTGAATAACGATGCCTGCAAAGGGTTCATCCAACCAGACAGAGACAGGGAGTTGAAGGTTTTGAATGGGCCAGATTGGCCCTATTATGCATGCATTAATATATATGCAAACACAATGCAATACCCTAAGATTCACACTTCTTTTTGATAGCCAAGAGCACACTCTTAAAACATAGGGGTTCTTATTCAACAACCAGAAGGCATACTAAAAAAATACTGAAGTACTCAAACTATTTAAATTTATTCTATCGACATCTATATAACGTCCATCCATTCATAATAAAATTATTTAGCAAGAGTAGAATCAAAGCAAAATGGATTTACTCACAGTCTTGACACGTGCAGTATAAACCAACCAAGAATCCATAGATATTGAGTCCCAAAGACAGAATGCACAGTGAAACTACTTTTTTTAAGACTATTCTTCTCATATTCTCCTACATTAGGAACCCCCATCCCCTCTTCTTTTATAAGAACCTTACATGGTTTTCTTGGTGACATCTATGAAAAAAACATGCAAAATATTGCTTACATTATAGCCAGGTGTGATATCTTACTTAATTTGATGAGAAACAAGTATTACTCGAATATTTTTTTTTTAAAATGATGTCTTGCTACAATTCTTAATTATTTATTGCTATAACAAAATTAAAAGCAATTAACATTATTTTTATGTAATATTTTTCTAATATATTTATTTATTATTATTATTAAAGAAAATCAATTTCTTTCAACAAAGAAAAATTATGCAACCACACATATGCACAAAATGCAGTAGCAGGAAGTATGACCTATATGAATTTTTAAGTGGGCTTCCATGTACCCACGGGCCAAGGTGCACAAGGCACGACATCATATCCCACCTTACCTGACGCTTCCAACCTCTATCTCTATCAGGGGTGGGCGTTTTCTCAAGCAGCTCGCTCACAATGGGGTAGAAACCTGCACCTGCAATCACAAACACTTGCAGTAATATCACATTCTTCCAATAAAATAGTAATCAAATAATGGGGATGTTACATTCTCCCCCACCAAAATTTAACACATTCCCTGTGTTAGCTATAATATTACAGGTTTCAAAATAATTGAACATATAATCATAAGCAATCAACCATGTATTATGCAATATCTCAAAAGTCACATTTAATACAACATTAATATTTCAGATATGTATCAAAATACCAAAATATACAAATATTATCATATCAATATTCAAATTGTTCATTTGATTAACAGTTTTCAAACAAGAAAGGGAATTGTCTTTTCATCTCTGCTACATCCTCCCAGGTGGCATTCCTTTCTGAGTAGAGGTCCCACTGGACTCTACACTGATCAACTATTCTTTTTCTTAATTGTTTAGTTCTATATCCCAAAATTTTGACAGGTCGAACCTCAATGAGTTGTGGGTCCGATGTCTACAAATGAGAAACATCCAACATATGAGATGGGTCAACAACATATTTGTGGAGGAGAGACACATGGAAAACACTATGGATCTTGGACAAATTTGGTGGCAGGATGAGCTTATAAGCAACAGGGCTTATTTTGGCAATGATCTCAAATGGACCAATAAATCTGGGGCTCAGTTTGGTAGACTTAATGGAGCTTTTGGTCGGTTTGACTCTAAGGAAGACCTTATCACCAATAGCAAACTCTTGAGGGGTTCATTTAAGATCAACATAACTCTTCTGATGGTCTACGGCTTCACGAAGTCGCTGGCAGATTTCTTTTAATTGGACCTCCATTTTCTTAACAGCATCAGGACCGATCACTTCTCGATCATCCAAATTATCCCACGTTAATGGTGTCCTACACCTTCACCCATATAGGGCTTCAAAAGGGGCCATGCCCAATGTGGTATGATAGTTATTGTTATATGTAAATTCCACTAGGAAGAGATAATATTCCCACTTACTTTGGTGGTCCATACAATACATGCGTAACATATCCTCCAACACTTGATTGACCCTCTCGGTCTGCCCATCCATCTCAGGATGATAGGTTGTGTTGATATTTAGCTTTGTACCCCATGCTCGGTGCAAAGCTTACCAAAATTCAGAAGTGAATCTTGAATCTCTATCCGAGATAATTATTTTAGGGAAACCATGCAACCTCATGATTTCTTGAGCAAAATTTTGTGCTATTGTGGGGGTATCATCATGAACATTTCCTGGTATAAAATGTGCCACCTTAGTCAACTTATCCACAACTACAAAAATTGCATCATGCTAGAACCGAGTCTTGGGAAGACCAACTATAAAATCCATGGAAATCACTTGCCATTTCTGTTCTGGTATATCAAATAGGTGTAGTTGTCCCCTAGGATGTTGATGTTCAACTTTGACTTTCTGACATTCTAGACACCTTGCAACAAATTGAACCACATCCTTCTTCATTCCGGGCCAGAAAAAGTCCTTTTTCAAATTTTCTCTCATTTTTATCACACCTGGGTGAGCAGAATATGGAGCACAATGTGCTTCTTGCAAGATTGTTCTTTTTATCCCTTCATCATTGGGTACTATTATCTAGTTTCAAAAATATACTAGATCTTGTTTGATACTGAAATCTGTATGCCGATTTGGTTCTTGCTCGACCTTAGTGCGACATTGGTTGCAAAATTCATCATTTTTTTGCATTTCCTTAATTTGCTCCTTTAGTCCATACTGGCATCTTGTGAGAGCAGCTATGTGTCTTCTTCGACTAAGGGCATCTGCCAATTTATTTTCCTTTCCTTTGATATATTCAATTCCAAAATCATATTCGGCTAGGAACTCCATCCATCTTCGTTGTCTAGCATTTAGTAGAGGTTGGGTGAAAATATACCTCAAACTCTGATGATCAGTTTTTAACTCAAATGGTTTTCCCAACAAGTAGTGTCACCAAATCTTAAGAGCATGGACTACAACAACCAACTCTAAATCATGAGTAGCATAATTAATTTCATGTTTCTTAAGCTTCCTAGATTCATATGCTACAACTGCCTCATCTTGCAATAAGACACCTCCTAGCCCTTCTAGAGAGGCATCTGTACAAACTGTAAATGATTTGTTGGGATCTAGTATTTGAAGTATAGGTGCAGTTGTCAACTTTTCTTTAAGGATTCTGAAAGCATCCTCACACTGAGTTATCCACTTAAATGCTTTTCCCTTCCTTTGCAGATTGGTAATAGGAAATGCAATCTTTGAGAATCCCTTTACAAATCATCGATAATATCCGACCATCCCCATAAAACTTCTCACTTCAGTAACATTGGTGGGAGTTGGCTAGTCTACTATGGCTTCAATATTTTTAGGATCAATCACTACTCCTTTGGCTGAGACAATATGCCCCAAATACTGAACTTGTGGAGTATAAAACTCACACTTGGACAATTTTCCATATAACTGATTTTTCCTAAGGATTTCTAAAACTATTCTCATATGTTGGTCATGCTCTTCTTTATTTTGAGAGTAGATCAGAATATCATCCAGAAATATCAATACAAACTGATCTAATTGTTCCCTAAAAACACTATTCATCAGGTTCATAAAAGCAGCTGGTGCATTTGTTAACCCAAAAGGTAACACTGTGAACTCATAATGCCCATAACGAGTTCTAAAAGTAGTTTTGTAGGTATCCTCTTCCCTGATTCTTAGTTGATGATAACCTGACCTAAGATCGATCTTGGAAAAGATAGTTGCTCCCCTTAATTGATCAAATAGATCATCAATCCTAGGTAAAGAATACTTGTTCTTTACTATCATTTTATTGAGCATCCTATAGTCAATACAAAGTCTCAAAGAACCATCCTTCTTTTTCACAAATAGAACTGGTGCTCCCCATGGTGAGACACTAGGCTTAATGTACCCTTTTTCTAATAGATCTTGTAATTGGGTCTTGAGTTCTTGTAATTCAAGGGGTGTCATTCGGTAAGGGGTTCTGACTATAGGAGATGCTCTTGGTAAAAGCTCAATAGAAAAGTCAAATTCTCTTTTTGGAGGAAGTCCGGTAGATCTTCAGGAAAAACATCCCTAAACTCATTCAAAATAGGATACTATTGAAATAGAGCGGAGCTAGACTCAGTTTCTTCCTTCTTATTTAGTTTGACTACATAAAGTCTACACCCTTTCCTTAAAGCTCTTTTGACTTGCATTGCAGTCATCAGGTGGGGTTCAAAAGATGCTCTATTACAATGGACACGAATTCATTGATTAGAATCATCTGTGAAGTCCAACCACCTCTCTTCAAAATTTAGCAAGGCTTTGTGGGCTTTTAGCCAATCTACTCCTAGGACTATATCAAAGGCATGTAAGGGTGCTACATATAGATGCCAATTAATATTTCCCTGGGGTATATCTATTTGAGGGTCAAATAAACATTGGTTGACCATATAGGTCTATCCTGAGCCATACTCGACTTGCCACCCATTTGCCATGATCCCAGGTTTAACCGGTATGTCCCTCAAAATACTAGTTGAAATAAAACTATCAGTTGCACCACTATCTATCAAAATATGAACATCTTTCTTGCCCAGTTTTCCTTTTATAAGAAATGGAGTAGCTTGTCCTAAAAGGTTAGATTTACCTATAGCAACATAGATCCTATGTGGGGCCTCTTCTGTTGGATTCCTTTTGTCAGCTCTTTGTAGGCACTGATTCGCATAATGATCTAGGGCTCCACAAACAAAGCATACATTTGGTCCCTTATTCTTTTGTTTATCCCCTTCTCTATTTTGGTTGACATTCTTACCCTTGTCCTGGTTATTATTCCTCTTCTCTTGAAAATTTCTTCTGTCTACCTGCCCCTTGTTTCCTTGAAACTTTCCTTTGTTTTTGTTATCACCTCTATAATGACCACCATATCTAAATTTCTTATACTGATCTTTGCCCTTATCCGGCTCTGGGTATCTTCTCTTCTTAGGATCCTCCTTTTCAAATTTTTGATAATAAACCTTTGCATTCTTTTGACTTATCTCCTCATAGCGGGCAACATCATAAGCAATTATCAAGGTTTTAGGTACTTTTCTTCCAATAGGTGTTCCAAATTTGGGATGTAGTCCCATTACAAATTTTTGAGCCTTGAATTCCTCATGCTTATCATATTCTAGAGCGTACTTCAAAAGTTGAACAAATCTTTGATAGTATTCAATCACAATCATGTTATCTTGGCGTAAATTGGTGAATTCAACGTATTTCTCAATATAAAATTGTGGCGTAAGGAAACGATCCTTAAATTCCCTTTCAAATTCCTCCCAAGGAATATCAGCAACCTCTTTCTGAGTGACTTTCTTATAGGTGGTCCACCAATCCCTGGTTGGACCCACTAAATGTGCCACTGCCCAAGTTGTTTTGGATTCCGCACAAAGGGGCTGGATTGAGAAATACCCTTCAACTTCACTCAACCAATTGATGGTTGCTTCACCATCACCCTTTCCATAAAATTTGGAAATATCTAATTTCTTAATTTCTTTTTGCAACTCAACACCAACTTTTCTCCTTGAAGACCCTTCTGGAAACTCACTTACTCTTTCTATTTCCTTACTTTTAGTCAAACTTTCAATAACCTTCTATTGTTGAGTAATGATCTCCTATTGTTGAGCCATTTGTGCCCTTTGTTGATCCATGTGCTCACTCATTTGAGCCCTTTGGATCTCCATTTGTTCTCGTTACTGATTTAGTTGTTCTTGCATTAACTGAATCATCTTTGCCATATTTTCATCATTTTGTGTAGCTCTTGTAGCTATTGGCTCTTTCTCTTTTTTGATAACACATCGAGGCACTTCGATTGTTTGTACTCTTTTTGACTCCCTCACGAGTCATCTTAGTCCCTTCCTCAGGACTTCTACAACTTCCTCTTGCAGATTAACATTTGCTCTTCTCGAGGTCCCCGCCATACCTGGTGACAAAAGAGTTATGTTAATTCAATAATTCATGTTTTATAACCTAGGGTTTCACAACCTAGGCTCTGATACCAACTGTAACAACCCAAGTCTACTCACCTGGTTGTCAAAAACACAAATTCAAAATTTTGTTAAAATAAATCACAAATGATGCAAGCACACCCAACTTTGTATTAGTACTTAGGCATAGATGTTCACACTTCAAGATCTCATACCATTGTAGATGGTATCTCAAGTGCTCAGGATCGGCCAACTTCCCACGGTAGGTTGCCATTTATGAGATCCTCTCACTCCTTTCTCGAGTTCTTAGATCTTGGCATGGGGTTGCCCTTCCAGGGCCCATAACACCTAGAAGGGTGGATGCACTATTTCCCCATCTCATAGCATGGAGGACTTGGATCTATGATCCAACTCTTGTCCTATTGGTCCACTGACCCAATTATTTTAACTTTTAGTCCATGCTTGAGTTAGCGTAGCTATGCCAGTGCCTGATTATTGACCTTCATCTAAGGTATTATCAGGGTCCACCAATACTCTGGTTATGGACCAGATGCCTCAGACCAAACTCCAGTTGATGGTAATGTTGCCCATACCATCTACCGTTGGACCTTCCAACCCCAAGGACCTGCTCCCTAGCCTTGAGTCTTGTTGGCAATTCCACAACCAGAGTAAGGTTCATGAGCACCCTCATGTACTACTCGTATGGTAACCTAGAACGATGTCCCATACCATCGTTCGTTACTCTCTATAGCGTAGGACCACTGTCCTTTCCTTGTTCACTAGAAAACGGTTACTTTCGATTCACAATAGTCTCCAATGTGAGCTATTGGAGTTGGTTGAAGTGTTCATCCTACTCGACATCACTGATTATTTATTTATATCCATCCCTCTTGATGGTCTATTGACAGTATAGATATACCAACCTTCTTGTTGGTTGAACTAATTTGGTTTTGGTGTTTCAAGGTACTTAATATATGAATAATTGATATGTGATGCTTTTAATATTATTCTAAAAGCATAAATACAAGAGGACATATTAGGAAAAGAGATAACAACATCTATACCTAATTCATAAAAGTGATCATATGAATTAAATAAGATTTCATTTTAAGAATTTTAATCATCTAAATTTACATATTCAGTTTACATTATTACATATATATACAACTTTATTTTCATGATACTTACAAATATATCCCTACTTAATAACTTGATTAACTCATGAATTCCACTATTACTAGCTATAACGATAAGAATTTAGAAGATATAACAATGTGTAAATATCTGATATTTAAATAATTCAAACCTAATAATTTAATCACACATTTTAAAGTTTAACATGAGTCTAATAAGAAGTCATAGACTAAGTTTAGCTACAACTTTTTGGAGACTAATTCATACAACTCATAGACTCAAATTTTTTTACATTATAACACAACAAAAAATAAAAGAGTATTTTCAACTTCCCAACAAATATTCTTAATGTGTACCTACATCAATTGATAGAGATGCCAATACTAAATCTTCCTCTTAAGACAAAAAGAAATTATTAATCATATAATTCCATAAATATGTTAAATTGAGCTGCTAATTGCATATATTTAAACCACACTTATATATACACTTAATGATTCAAACCTTTTAAATCTTACCTAAAAGATATCTAAATGATGTGAACCCCTAATAAGTTAGCTTCTAAAGTTTCCCCCTATGCGCGACTACTGGTAGCTCCTAATGCACATCCCAATGTCATATGTGGCTATTAAAATGCATAGTATTCAATTGGATTATTATAGGTTTTTCATGAGATTTATCATTAAAGCCAAAGCACAAGAGGGGGTATAAGTAGTTTATCTACGGCCAGTTACCAACTCAATAATTTTAACTTTCCATTCCAATAACTAACTAATGTAGTCACATAGCATATTCTACGTAGTATATAAAAAAATATCAAAATTAGTTGAAAGAACTCACGTTAGATGATAAAGTATTAATTATTAGTTTAAATATTTTATTTTCAATCAGTTTATTTATGAAGCACTATGTTTCCATGTGATTGGTAATACTCGAGAACCATTTGTTTAATAGGGACTACAATGGACTTATTATAGAAATAATGTATGACTTATCAAAAAACATTCTATCGTAACACAAAGTCAACCATATTATTATCACAAGGCTTCCATTTGAATGGTATAACCAGACATGTACTTACTCCAAGCATCTATGAATATTTTTGAGAAGAGTGCAAGATATTATCGCTCAACTATTTCTATACCCTAAGGTGATGTAGGTAAGTTTCAAGTTACAACATAGGTTCTATATTTTTTGACTATTAGTTATATATAAAGTCTTACCCCTAAAAAGTATTCAAATTCAATTTTAGGGTAATGCACATTGTGGTTACCAACAGTTATTTATGAGTTGGTAGCTGAGTTTGATAAAAGGTTTAGCCTTCCTAATTTTAAACAATGAAAACCCCTATTGAAAAACCAACAAGTGAAAGAAAATAAATATACAATTTACATCATTCTCAACTAAATATAAATGGTTTCCAGAATTGTTGTACAACCATATCAAATATTTCAATCACGTAGGACATAAAACATTTAACATTATAGTTCACTTTAGTAATACCAATATTGACGTCTTCGTGGTTTAAATACTCCACAACTACCCTGGTAACTCTCAAAGGTTTACTAACACAACTCCAAGAACATTAAATTTAGATTTATTCAACATAAATAAAATTCATCTATTATAAGGTAATTCAACTGTCTTAACAAAACACCCAAAAAATGAACGGTATTCAATTGTCAATCAGTCACCAGTGCACAACAAAGTTTTACGGTTCTCTTAAAACTTCAATATTGAAAATAAAAATATAAGGGATACATACAAATTTAATGATGTTGACATTTAATAAAATAAAAATACTATATTTTTTAAATAACATGTCTACAGTAAGCGGAAGCCTCCGTCATAATGTCTTTTAAAAGCATCAGATATTTTGCTTCACTATATCATAAATAGAAACTAAAGTGCCATCTTGTAGTAGCTAATATATAACTTAGCAATGTATCCAAAGGTCCACAAATCGAATGATGATGCCTCCAAAGGCTCCACCCAACCAGATAGAGATAGGTAGTTGAAGGTTTCGAATGGGCCAGCTTGGACCTATTATGCATGCATTAATCTATATGTAAACACAATGCAATGCCCTAAGATTCACATTTCTTTTTGATAGACAAGAGCACACTCTTAAAACATAGGGGTTCTTATTCAACAACCAGAAGGTATGCTAAAAAAAACACTAAAGTACTCAAACTATTTAAATTTCTTCTATCAACATCTATACAATGGCCATCCATTCATAATCAAATTATTCAGCAATAGCAAAATCAAAGTAAAATGGATTTACTAACAGTCTTGAAACACATAGTATAAACCAACTGGGAATCCACAGATATTGAGTCCCAAAGACAAAATGCACATCACAACTCCCTTTTTTTTAGTATTCTTCCCGCATTCTCCTACAATAGGAACCTCCATCCCCTCTTCTTTTATAAGAACCTTACATGGTTTTCTTGGTGACATCTATGAAAAAACATGTAAAAGATTTCTTACATTATAGCTAGGTGTGATATATTACTTAATACGATGGGAAACAAGTATTACTCGGATTTTTTTTTTTTAAATGATGTCTTGCTACAATTTTTAATTATTTATTGCTATAACAAAATTAAAAGCAATTAACATAATTTTTATGTAATATATATTTTTATTTATATCTAATATATTTATTTATATTATTATTATTATTATTATTAAAGAAAATAAATTCCTTTCAACAAAGAAAACTTATGCAACCACATAGCACAAAATGCAACAACAGGCAGTATGACCTATATGAAATTTTACAGTGGGCTTCAATGTACCCATGGGCCAAGGTGCACAAGGCAAGACATCATATCCCGTCTTACCTGACACTTCCAACCACTACATTTTCTAGGGGTGGGTGTTTCTCTCAAGCAACTCGCTCGCAATGGGGTAGAAACCTGCATCTACAATCACAAATACTACCAAAAATATCATATTATTATAATAATATATAGTAAAATAATGGGTATAATGCAAACCATTTTTATTTTTAGAATCATCTATTACATGGGGACCAAATAAATGTCCCCTATTACCTAGCATGTGCTCGAAAGGATGAGGCTAGGTGGTACTAGGTAGGGATAACTACTACCCTGACACACCATGGGTTAATTTCAACCCTAATCAGGCATGCAAAGGTACATAAGGAGGCATCAATTGAAGAAGACACCACTATTCCTAAATAACAAGATACAATAGAGGTACCAGGCTCCCATGGTCAATAAACTATAGGAGCATCAAGGCTAACAGAGTCGATGCCTACCTCCCATCAAGATAAACCAATAGGGAATATAGGGTAAACTTCATCCCCTATGTGGAAGCAAAACAGAGAGTGCCAAGCCCTGTTTGTGTAATAAAATACCTAAGGACCAGGAGTAGGACAAGGAAAGTGTCCTTGGCCATCCTTGGTTTGTCCAATGATGAAGATGTTACTGGCATAATTGAGGATGAATTTACTAACCAGGTGTTATAGAATATGGTTGGTAGTGAGCATTTTAGGCTTGTAGTCTAGGAAGAGGACCTACAAAAATAGGTGCAAATAATGAAGGAGCAGGCTTTCATTTGGGAAAGCAAATACAAGGTAGAGCAGAACCTCTTTGAGGTGTCCAAAAAGGTAACTACAAAATTTTTTTTAGAGATGTATAACACCATCCACCAATTTGTAGAACACTATACAATAATTAAAATTATAGGTTCAGTGAATGGAGGCTAGTCATATAGCCAAGGTTGATGTTGCGGTTTAAACAAATTGGGAAATGGAGGTGCTTATGAATTCTCCAATTTGAAGGAAAAATTGCTTCTTTTGTTCAGTTTTGATCTAATTCCAGAATAGAAACCAACCTAACAACTGAAGTACATGATATTTCTTAAACCTTTTCTAAAATAAACTATGAAGAATAGGAGGGCCCAATTCCACAAACAGAGTCCCATAAAATAGATATTGAATATAGTTAGGGGAAAGAGTTAACCAAAATATCTGATGTTACCCAATCATATGGTCAACTACCAGATGATAAACCAAGAATGGTACAATCCACTAGGAAAGCTGAAGCATCATTAGGTGCCACTCAACCAATAGATAACACACAAATAGTTGACCTTGTTATCCAAATAGAAGTAGGGCAAGGACAAGGATAATTCTCAAGGGTCAGTTGGTCCCACATAGAATGCATAGTCAACTAGTCAGCCATTGGTTGATCAAACCAAGGGTGAATAGTTGGATGACTAGACTGTAGTTAAACCATCTAGAGATACACCAAAGGACCAAGAAAAGCAAGAAGTAAAGTCCTCTGAGGTGCAAGAAGAATCATCCCTATAGAAGGAATAAGAGGTTGGTCCTTCAGCACCCATATTTGAAATAGTAGCACCTAAAACATAAAAGAAGTTACGGCCCGAGAGGAAAGTAGAAAGAGCACCATAGAAGAGATAGAAGACCAAGACCAAAGCAAAAAAACAACCAAAGTAAAAGTCCACAATGAAAATTGAAGGTGTATCTAGACCCAAACTTAGATGATGAATGGGCTGCATCCATGAAAACCTTTGCTAGACAAAAGGGGCAGTTACAAGAGCTCCAAAATAACTTGAAGAAGGCCAAAAAGGAGCAAAAGACTTATAAGAAAATAGCTCGAGAGCTAGGTATCTATGTTACCCCTACATAACCAAAATATTTATAAAGTATATATGGTTCACAAGATTACATTCTCTCAAGGATGAGAGAAAATCTGAACAAGATGGGCATATTCGATAAAGAGCCATTAATTCCACCACTAGAGAGAGCATCTGAATCTTAACCCCTTGAAGATACAAAATATAATGGTATAGAGGAAAATGATGAAGATAAGAATGCTATAGAGGAAACAATGCTCGACCCTGAAAAGGTAAAATTGCCAAAAACCCAAGTGCATGATACGTCCCATTATCCACCATGGGATAAACCTAATTTTCTAGTGGTAGTCTAGCTACCTCCGAACCATTAGTACTAGAAGCAGGCTGAGCCCGCATTCTAGAAGAATACCACTAGATTTACAGGTTTTACATATATGACACAACAAGTAGAAAGAAGTGGAACAAAATAAGGCCACACATTAAAGTAGGATGTAGTCGACCCCTACGACATAGTCCATGATAGAAGGCACCCAAAATGAAAGCAGATCCCAGTTTGTTGAAAAAGGGAGGTAAATAAAAATGTGATAAGGAACAAGATAAAGCCACCACCTAGGAAATAAAACAAAGAAATAGGGCATACTGGAAAGTTTTTGACAGAATAGGATATTACCAGTAGAAGGTACCACGAGGGCATGGCAACATATAAGCATGGGGGGATGATGAGCATAAAAAATGATCATATTTTTGTATGGATTTATAATATATAGTGCGGAATTATTTTGATAAGATGTAATTTTTAATGAAAGGTTTATATATATTTAAAATAATTTGGGTATATTCTCTAATATGTGTTTTTAGTGTGATTTATGTGTAGATTCAGTGATTTTGCTACATATTTTACATATTTATGTCAAGATCCCATGTGGACCTAGCACTTCATGTTTTATGGTAGAAATATAAGGGCAATGATGACCAAAACAAAGGATACATACATTGAGTTAAGTTACCTGACTCCAAAATTTAGGATCAAAGGTGTTTGACTCTTGCCATTAGGATCATAGGAACCTGACTCTCAGCTTCAGGGTCAAAGGCGCTTGAATTCCGACTTCAGGATCAAAGCTGCATGACTTCCAACTTCGGGGTCGATGGTGCCTAAATACCAACTTTGGAGTCAATAGTGCTTGATTCCCAATGACAGGTTGGATCACACCTAACTCCTATCGAGCATAAATATAACAAGAACCATATTTTTAGAAGAAACAAAATGGTGGCTTCCAGTGATATATGTAGATGAAAGACAAAGGTATGAACCAAAATAAATTATCCATTTCTCATTAATGGCTAAACAAATATATAAACAAATAAAACATGCAAATTGATTATAATAATATTGATTTGCAGTATAATTATATGTATATTTTATTAATAAATCAAACACGCCTAATTTATCCTACAAAGGATAAAATTAGCACACGTTCGTTGTCTGTGATTATTTTATGCATATTTGTTGTAACCACAAGTCTAAAATAGAATTGCTTGATCTTGTAATCATGTATGGTTGTGCATTATATAAATGCACATACCACTCTATAAAAAAATCTCAAATTACCTATGTAATGTTTTTGAAGCTACAATACAACACAATTCATTTGAGTATTTTATCAAGTCTCAAACTAGCATTCGGTGAATGAATTGATCTAAGAAGAATTTGTTGGAAGCCTAGGACCACTCTCAATAGTATTCCTCCCACATTTTTTCTTGCTTTCTATTATTTATTTATTTTCTATTTTATAAATTTTTTGCAAATTAGTTTAGTTTTGTAGCTTTCCCTTATTTTTTGTACTTTTCTAGCAAGTGTGCATTTTTACCTTTATAGTTTATTATAGTCATGTATTTGATAACATAAAATAGATTAATGGTTTGGATAAAGAAAAATAACTCCACTGCAATAATGCACCCCAAAAACCATAGAATCTGGAGGACTCATTTTATTAGGAATTATAGGCATATATTGTGCATGGCCTTTCACAAGTTTACGAGCTATCCCAGGTTGAAAAATAAATGGAGGCAATGAATTAAAACATAGGAATTAGCCAATATTTTACCCAATAGAGAGCATATGGATAAGAAGATAACTTTTGTTTAGTGTGACCAAGTCTC
Source organism: Wollemia nobilis (assembly GCA_028583015.1). NCBI lineage: Eukaryota > Viridiplantae > Streptophyta > Pinopsida > Araucariales > Araucariaceae > Wollemia > Wollemia nobilis. The sequence continues at coordinate 12,327,248 of JAQPPZ010002969.1, read as the reverse complement.
AAAAGTAATTCAATTTATCAATCAAATCATAAGCCTTAAATTGCACTTGCTTTCATAAAATCAAACGTAAAGTAGGACACAAAAAATTCTATCTGAGATCCCATGCTTGTTGGTAGTTGACAAGGTTTATGGTTTAAATTTTGTGAGTAAATTATTCTTTGTGAATGCAACCATCACACCCTAGGCAGTTCACAACCAAAATTACCCACCCTCAGGAAATTGAGCTTGGAAGGGATTTCGAGTCTATTTGCTCTATTATGTTAGGTTTTTGAGCCTCAAAAGGATAGTCTAGGAGATTTTATTGCAAAACCTAGCAAGCAGAACAATTAGAAAATGGATTTTTGGATGCAAAAAAAGAGGGATAAGAAGCCAAGATAACAAAACTAACTAACAAAAGGACAAGAAGCAATGTTGAAATATGTTAACAAATATTAAGCCTAAATAGCCAAAAAACATCAAAATTACAATGAAAGCAAGAATATATATGAGTAAACAAAAGTGATTGATGGGTACGGTGATATACCTTTGGACACCCCAAATCGATTGATTATTAATGATAAATTATTAGGTGGTAAGGATTCATACACACCTAAAATTGTATGATGGATTTTATAAAATTAGATACCCAACTGTTGGATTCTGATTTTGAGCAACAATAGGTGAACCGCCCATGCAGGGGTAGTCTAGATTTCTAACCATCTAGGCCTAGATGATTGAGACTGTGAACAACCCATATAGGGAGGGTCCTATTAGAGGGATGCCAAATGATGTGGGACTAGTAGGACGCCAATTTGGATGGGATTTTGATAGTTTTGTATAGTTTCTAACCTAAAAATGTAGATAAAAGACATAAAAATGTAAGCAAGATTTATAAAAAGCTAAATAAAGTACGTAAATCAATAGATAAAGTAAAAAATGAGATAAATCATAGTTTCTACAACCTTTAAAATAAAAAATATCATGTGTGTCCAAGGGTCAGGGTCCCATGATTGCCAAAATGTGGTAGAAAACATATTATTTCATTTCATTACAAAATATGTGATAGTACATGCTTTTATTATAATACCCCATAGAATACAAGAGGAGTTCACAAAAGTAGAATATCCTCTTTACAAAAGTGAATATAATGATGACCGGAAGGTCTTCTAAACCACCTCAAATATTGGGTGGGTTTTGAATGCTTGACCACCCTTGGTTGTATGCATCTCCACATGTCCTACACACAACCAAAAACAAGGATTAGTAGCATCTATGGGTCTACCTTCGTTAGACCCAAATTGGTTAAAGATGAAAACAATGACAAAGTAAGAAAGCTTGTATTAAAGAAATAATAGATCTTAAAATGGAGTAAAACATAGAAAATATTACCTTGTTTACCTTTATCTATTGTTGATTTTATGACTAAAATTGATCTCTAGAGTGGGTTTCATAGGGGCAGGTGATTCTAACTATCAACCATCTAGGGGTGGACAGTTGAATCTATATTTCATAGAATGTGATACAATTTTATGGGGAACTTCTATATGTTGTTAGGAAACTACCCTCCAAATGTTGTGTTGGATGGAGTTTGGAATTGCGATCTATGCATAAAATAAGTTAAGGTAGTTGTGGTTTTTGATGGCCAACCATCTAGGGATGGGTGGTTGTAACTATGAACCATCTAGAGATAGGTAGTTGATAATGGGCTATCTAGAGTCTGATGAAATTTGTAAGGGAACTCTAGCAAGGTGTGATGAGCCTCTAGTATGAGTTTGGGATTGAATTAAACCTTCTGGAAGTTGTTTGGAGATAAATCTCTAGCTAAGTCTAATATTGAGTGGGAACCACCTAGGGGTGGACAGTTGCAACTATAAACTTCTTTGGAGTGGGTAGTTGAGCCTAGGCTACATAGAATCTAATAATATTTGCAAGGTACCTCCAATAGGGTGTTAGGAGCCTCTGGTAAGAGTTTGGGGTTGATTGGAGCTTCCACATGCGAGTAGTTTCACAATAGAGATGCATGCAAATAGAGACATATAATGGGATCTAAGGTTAATTTGAAAATAAGGTTGTGCACACAAGATTTCTAACTAAAATTTGACAAAGTTTTGGAATTGATTCTTGCACTCTCTTATGTAAATGAAGGAAATGAGGGGGTATTTATATAATTTTGTAAAAGAGGTGTGGTAGTGAGGTGGGGGTGAGGTGGACATGACTTGGTAGCCAAGTGGCATGGATGAAAGGGAGAAAAGTCTAGAAAATTCTACTTGCATGGTCAAATAGGGTGTGTGCACCATTTCTTATTAATTTACTTGGGTGGGAATATTCCTCATCCCACTCAAATGGAATGTGCACACCATGCCTCATTAATGCTTTTGGGTGGGGAGACTCCTAACCTCACCCAAGTGGCATTAAGAGGTATGGGGTGGTAAGGGTGCATGGGGATGTGGAATATAGGTGTAGATTAGTCTAGGGTGAGGTGGACCTAAGCTATGGTCCAAGGGTAGCTTAGAGGAGTGTGCACATAGGATAGGGGAATGTGCACATAGGCTAGGAGGATGGGGTAGTCACATGGTGACTAAGGGCTTGGTGTAGGAGAGGGCTTAATGGGGGAAAGAGGGCTAGAGAGAGTAGACTTAATTTTTGGAAGGTTGCCATGGTGTATTTTGAGTTATTTAGGACTATTGCAAAATTATCAATTATGAACCTTAAGAAACTATTAAATAGATTTTTTTTAGGTGCCTATACCTCCCAATTCAATCAATCATTAATTAATTTAATTAATCAATAATTTAATCAATTCTTCTTATATCTTCCAATTTTTCATTCAATCAAATAATTCAATAAATCAATTCAATTTCATAAAATTCTTCCTCAAATAACAATTTAATTATCTAAATCAATCACCAATTCAGTATCATGAATTTAATTTCCTCCAATAAAATTAATATTAATCATACAAATTTCAATTCATTCTTCCTATCACTCCAAAATGATCAAATAGTTAAACCAACCTTCTTATAACTCCTGAAATAAATAAATTTTCAAATTAATAATCTCATAAATATTGGAGATATTACATTATTTTGTACATGATAAAGTACCCCCATGTTACAATATTAGATTAGGGAGTGTGATTTATATTTCTCCTAAAGAATGTGCCAATATGTGTGAAGAGTCCAAGTGTCATGTAATAAAGTGTCCAAGCATGTAAAGTGTGAGAGTGTGCAATGTGTCATGAAAGTAAGTCAAGAGTCATATGTGTAGGTGCCAAATATACAAGTGAAGAGTCCAATGATATTTGGCAAGATGTAAAGCCAAAAGTCATGATATTTTTGTCATATGTGAGGAATAGCACAGGATGCATCTCCCAAATATTTAAGAGGAGCAATAGTCAAGTATTGAAGTAACCTTCTAAGGTTATATTATGGAGGTAAAGCTTCATGCATTGTAATTCATAATAATATAATTTGATCTCATGTAACTCAAACTTGATATATGAATAATATTTGAGTGATTTCTTATTATGATATATTATTGTTATTTCATGAATGTGATATTTATTGATAGTGGATATTGAGTTGATAAGTAGTATTTATTGATTAATATTTGATCCTTGATTAAAGGACCTATGATTTCTGGCTGAATCTCCAATTCAATCTCATGAATTTAATTTCCTCCAATCAAATTAATTTTAATCATTCAAATTTCAAGTCATTTTTCTTATCACTCCAAAATAATCAAATAATTAAATCGACCTTCTTATAACTCCCAAAATAAATAAATTTTTAAATTTAATAATATCATTAATGTATTTTCCAAGGTTTAATAATTTAAAGATTAAACTTACCTTATTTTAGCGCTTCTCCTTATGCTCTATTGATGCAAACACATTCTCCATAGTGCAAATATCATGAAATTCTAGGCACGTTACTAAGCAGTAATTAAGTTTATCTAACATTTCACTTTCTTAGCTATATTATGGATTTTTTCTTATGACTCTAGTTGTAAAAGCTCTAGAATCTCTCCATACCTTGTTCTTCATGTTTCTGCTTGCTTTTTTGGTTTGAACTTTGAACTTTATCACAACATGATAGCTTTATCAAAGTATCCATGTCTTGGTTTTCATGTATTTTTTCCAATAAATATTATCTTCAAGAACATTCTACTCCAATAAAACTTCATCATATAATCCTCCTTTGTTATCCAATCAATTGTCCTCCTTCTACAATCAAACTCCATTCTCAATCAATCATCCTCCTTTTTGAATCAAAATTCATTCTCCAATCAATTGTCCTCACATCCTCTACTTTAGCAATATATAGTCCAAAATCCACTATTCTAGCAATAATCGTTCTCTAAGTGTGTTCTTCCTAGTAGAGTTCTTCCTAATAGAGTTTTACATAGCTTTGTATTCAATATAAATATACATGAGACCTTTCACATTACACGACTCTTGGATTTTACTCTCCTCAAACACATAGGAGAACTCAACTCTTCATTTGATTTTATTTCAGAATAAGTCCCACATTTTACATAAAGAGAAATTATTTCATGATTACATGTAACTCCCTACTTTTAAGTAAGACACATCACTCAAAGACTTTAATTTCTAACTAAAAACATCACATGCTTAACTACACGACACATGCACACTCCTATAAACCTGATATATACTTTAAACATAAAATTAAACTCACAACCTAAACTAAATATTTACAATGAGACCAAATAATGTAATACTTCTAGTAGGTTGACGTCCATACAATCTATAGTATCCTCATTTTGATCAGATTTCAACAAGTAACCAACAAGATGCTGGCTTCCCTTTTTAACCAAGAAGTTAACTACCACATTCTTCCCTCTACCTACATGAACCAAAATGACCTCCTCAAACTACTACTGGATGGCTTTGATCTAAACCACTATGTTCTTGGTATGCTTTGCACTCAATCTGAAGTTCCTAATCTCATCTAGCAATCCCACCAAAATTTGTGTCAAACACCACTATGATCTTTTTAACTCCATTCTCCCAAGCATTGAGATAGAATTCTCTAATAGCCAAAGCCTATGCTTCATTATTTGTTGCTACTTATAAGGCTTCCAACTACCAATAAATAAACTTCCCCTTATAGTCTATTATGAGGAAACCAATACCCATTGTCCCTAGGTTGTACTTAGTTGCTCAATTTGTGTTGATTTTTCCTAGTCTAGGGATGGGGGTTGCCAAGTACCATGAGTCTATATTATGACCATGCTCTCTCCATCCTAGTTTTTCTACTCCACATGAGATTTTACTATTTTTGTAACCTTGATTACTATTTTTTCCAAACTAACTCTATCGAAGTGAATTCCTCTCTAAAAATTTTGGCGTTTCTTTCTAACCATATGTGATACCAAATAAATATTAGAACTAGAGACCAAAATAATTGAAATTTTTTATTTTTGAGACTTCTTCATTTATATACCTCCCATATATAAGTGTTAACTACTGGTTGAGATGGGCCTTGAAGAGATAAACCCACCAACTCCACAACTCCAGGGTAATATCACAATAGAAGAGCAAATGATATATTGTCTCCTCTTGGGTATTGCACATGATACATTTAGATAGGCCATGAAAATATTTCTTTTATAAGTTATCATAGGTGAGGAAGCTCTGATGCATAATTTGCTAGGCAAAGAAAATTATTTTAGCCAACATTTTGTCAACAATACTCTATCCCATGGAACATCCAACAACATTGGTGGGGGAGGAGGTGATTCATTATAACCTTTCCAAACTATATATATGCCTAAATTTCCATGACCCCAAGCTATCCTCTCCTCTTATTTCTCTCTTGTAATGTGGCATTAATATAATATCCTCTTTAGTAGTGGCACCAAAATTGGACAAATTGGGACCAACCACTCTTTCCACAACTTTAGTTGCATAAGAGAGAAGGTCCCAATATACCTTGTATGTAGATATCATTCTGTCTTGATCCAACCCTTAGCCTCAAAGATTTATTCAAGGGGCTGTAATTATGGAAATTTTTAAATTAAGAAGGGGTATTAGTCTTAGGAATTGGTACAAAAAATCACTTTATCCCCTTTACCCACTTTCCAAAATAGTTTTGGTTCTATCACTTTCTCTCCTAATTTTAGCACTATTCAAACAATATAATATTGGCCACCCATAAGGATGTAAATTGCTTCCTCATGTGTAATGTTACCCAAATACTTACTAGTAATGACTTTGCTAAACATTGCTTCTTGATTGGAGATCCATATCCAATAAATCTTGATTGCTAGAGCTTGGTTATTCAATGCCACCTTTTGAATTCCTAACCCTTCACTTGTTTTAGGTTGGCAAATTTTATCCCAAATTACTACAACCAATCGCTTACACATCCTTGGGCCATCTCAAAGGAATTTTTGTATGAGCAAGTCCAATTCCTTTAGGATTCCAATCAGAGTAGAAAGAATAGAGAACTTGTCAACTAAAATTGCTTAAACCATTGATTAAAGAAGAGACACTTTTCCTCCAAAAGAAAGCCAATAATGCATCTAATGATTTATCTTCACACCAATTCTATCCAATAGTATTTTTCATTCTTCCACCTTTAACTTCTTATAGTGGAGTAGAAACCCCATGTAGTCCAATATAAGGGAACCCTGAGAGAAGCCTAAGATGTTTATAATCTGATATTGGATGCTCCTTTTAGTATTAACTAACAATACCTTGGAATTGGATGCATTCAATTCCTATCCTATGGATTCAAAATATGTATGTAAGGCATATTTGAGTGCTCTTTCTTCCCTGACAATGGTTACCCCCAATAACCCAATGCCATCCATAAATTGTAAATAGGTTAGATTCACTACTCCCCCTTGCACTCTTGAGATAACTCCTTGTTATCTGTTCCTTCAAAGTAATTTTCCTAGTTTCTTAGTAAGAATAATAAAAATATATGGCGATATAGGAGCTCCTTGTTGAATTACTCTAGATGCTTGAAAGGAAGCCAAGGGAATACCATTGATGAGGAGTGATGAGGCTAAAGAGACACAACCCATGATCCACTCTCTAAAACCCTAATAAAATACCAAAGTTCTCTAACATCCAATCCAAAAACTACCAAGGGAAACTATCATAGCCCTTAAACATGTATAATATGATAAATATACCTCTTCAACCTTTTTGATGCAATGTGTGAACTACTTATTATGTCAATATTACTCCATCCAAAATTTGTTGATCCTCCAAAAATCCTCCTTGATCTAAAAATATAATATTATCTAGTACCTTCTTGAGCCTTCCAACCATAAATTTGGTAATGATATTATAGACTACATTGCAAAGTGCAATATCCAATGTTGGAAGTCTATCCCACTTTAGGAATCAAAGTAAGGAAAGTTGGTTCATAGCCTGTAATATGCTTTTATTTGCATGAGATTCCTCCATTGCCCTAGTTACATCCTCCCCTATGTCATCCCAAAAATCCTATAAAAATTCAATTGAAAACCCATTAGGGCTTGGGATATTTTGGTTGTCATGTTGAAAACTATGTCTCTCACCTCCTCTAGATCCATAATTTTGAAGAGGGCCTAGTTTTGTTCAGTTGTTATAATTTGTGGGATATGATTAGATATCTCATGTTACACTACAATATTAGGATGGGAAAAAGTAGAGAAATTTTTTGAAGTAGATATTTGGAACTTGCTACATACATGGTATAGTGTCCATCATATTACCATGAAGGTATTTTAGGTTGTGTAGTGTTTTGGAGTGTATTCTTTCTGAGGCCAAGCAATAGAAGAACTTAGTGTTTTAGTCTCCCTTTAGCAACCAAGAAGATTTAACTCTTTGTTTCCTATAGATATCCTCTTGTTTGTTTATACTCTCTAACTCTATTTTGACCAACTCATATTTATGTTTCAAGCCTTTTATGCTTTTTTCAATTTGAAAGAGTGTGATCAACTCCTCCATCTTAGCAACCAATGAAACCTGTTGAAGTTGAAAGTCTAATCTATTGTTTCTTTTCTAGATTTTTAATTGGGATTTAACATGTTAGAGTTATTTAAAACTCCAAATTCCATGGGTAGGGCACCCCTCCTACAAAACTGGGATTTTATCCCTAATATCCTCCTTTCCCAACTATAAATTCTCAAATCAAAATGGTCTAGAAAAATATTTATTGCTCATATCCCATTTCAAGAGGATTGGAAAGTGGTTTTATTTTGTATGATTGAGGATTTTCAACCTAAGTGACCATCCCAAAAAATCCTCTTTGGACACCAAAAATCTATCTATCTTTACCTTCCTATTTTTCAAACCCACTTATTTACTCGTCAAAGTATGATAAGGCCCCACATATTGGACATAAATCATTGAACTGATTTACATTAAAGATTATAATGCTATCCCTATGATCCAAAAATTGGATGTCCCCTTCTTGATCCCTAGTTGAAAGCTTAGCATTGAAGTCATATTCCACTGTCCAATTCACCTCTTCCTTTCCTATCCTACTTGCTTGTAAAACTGCCCATTGAAGATTTTGCTCCCAAATATTTTTGAACCATAAAAATTTGAAATCAACAAAAGATCTCTTGAACTATTACTCCTAGAAAAATATATGAGAACCCCCATTTCTACAACATGATCAATTGTTATCTAGTTAAGAGGGTTCCACAAAGTCACCATACCCCGTGAAGCACCCTAAAACACTGCAACCATATGCTCTACTTGTCTTCATATTTTCTTGGCTATTCTATCCATCGCTTGTCATGAAGATTTCATATCTTAAAGGAGAACAAAATCTAAATGATGACTTTCAATTAAACTTGTAGCGACCCCGGGATGCATGCACCGCTCTACTCTACTTGCAGTATTGTATTGAAGACGAAATAAAAAGACCACAGAAAGCATATAACATAGAAATCACAAAAGATAGATCCTTTTTATTAATATTGAAATCCAGCTACATGTCGGTCCCTCTTAGGGATACCCATTTCGATACAATAAGTTACAAATAGGCAAAGAGTGCCCCTTTCATGAAGAGGTGGTGCGCTTATAAAAGGCTTCTCGGTTTCGCACACGAAAATGTATGAGGGCTTACAGATGCCTCCTTCTCCAGGTCTATTTCCTAGAGGGATCCCTTTGCTCGTGTATGTTTCTAATCTATCTGATGAACCTGTAGTCCTGTGATCACTGAAATAACAAAACACACTTAGATGTCCGGGATTGCCTCCCCGGATGAGGTTGTTAGTGATAAAATAATTTAATGGAAATATACTGAAACTATGCCATGAAATCATGTAAATCTATGCTAATGATATGGAAACATGAAGAAACAGAATAAAAGAAGCTATGTCTAAAATCTAAGCTAAGCCTACGAGGGCCACTGTCCAAGACAACGGCCGCTAAGGTAAACCTTGCTCTCTTTGCCCCAAAGCTATGGGTCAAAGCCTGTATTTGATGTTGAAATAAGAGGTGTTATGCTCTTCAATTCGTCAGGGCTTCGCCGTACACGTGATCTCAAAGAGAACTCTCCAAGTCTCGAAAGCTCTCCTCAATAAAAGATATCTTGATGCTAGAAGATTTGATCCTTTGGTGCTCTTAGGCTTGCACCTTTTATAGTGTGAAACCCTAGGTCTATGTCCAAGCCCTAGGAATGAATTTCTCATGCGTAGTGCAAGTTAGCATGAGAGGCTTTTGTCCTTTGTCTATGTTTGAAGGCCAGTTAACTAAAATCTAACTGCCCACTTGAGTCTCCTATGCGAACTGATTGTTAGCATGAGAAGCTTTTGTCCTTTGTTTATGCTTGGAGGTTAGTTAACTAAAGTTTAAATGCAAACTCAAGTCTCCTATGTGAACTGTCGTGAAAAGGAATGCAAAGTTACTCCCGCTCACCTTTATTGCATGCAGACCGCCACTTCCACCCGTGATTAGGCCTGTTTGTCGGCAAAACTACTTCTTATGGCTTAGCCACTATCATCTACAGTGGCTAAGATCTGGCCGTTGTCATCTGTAGTGGCTAAGGTTTGGCCGCTCTAGGCTTGAGCGGCTAGGATCTGGCCACTCTTGGCTTGAGCGGCTAGGCTTGGATGGCTTGAAAAGGCCCCAAATGAGTGGTGAGAACCATTGTTGATGCTTGGAAAGTCCAATATTATGTCTTATGATCTTATGAGTGTGTCTATGTGAGTAGCTCCCCTAAGCATGACATGATTTAGGTGTCTATAGATGCCCCTTTTTGTGATGCGCTATGTGGAAAACACAACGTTGAGCAAAAACATAGACTGATCTGTTTGTAGGGTGTATGGTGATCAATGGTCTGATCAACGTCGGATGGCCCAATCATGCAAGATGGTGCGCATCCCTTGAATCATTGCCTCAACGTTCGGAGGACTTAGCTCAGTGGCTTTTGCATGTTAAATTGCACTCATTCCTCAAACTCAATCGGGTAGCTTCAACTGCTACAACAATTTCGACCGGTAGGAGAGCTACAATTGAAGATGTCATGTCTGCTTACGTTCCCAGCAAACAAGGGAAATTTGTGATTGTTGTATGCAATGATTCATAGGACGAACACGATTTTGTTATGATCAAGTGATATTTTGTTGATTTTGATTATGATTATGTTGAAGTTTTGAACTACCTCTTCACACAATGAATTGGTGAAGAAATGACAATGAATGAAGCGACAAGTCGCTTGACCAATATGACTAATCTGGTTCCTTTCTAGCATTTGTTGCTTTTAATGGGCAATCCCACATCCAAGTGTGATTCCAATTGTTTATGATGATCATCCATCCTTATCCCGAGGAGCGGTCCGACTATCAATAGCCTTCTTAGGGAGTTAGGATGAGTGATTCTATTTATGTTTAGATTGTATCACTTTGACTTAATGTTTTTGGTATCATAGGGGAATTAGGATGATCCTTTCACACCCATGGAGCAGTCCGACCATCTTGGTCTTCTTTGGGTTTGAAGGGTGGCACATCGTAATTCCAAAATGAAATGCTTTTGCCCCAAGTGGCCTTATGGTTATCTACTCATCTCACCAAAATACATGGAGTGTGAATCGTTGCAATCATCGAGTTGATAGAGTAAGTAACTAGGTACGAGGCCTACCTGAGATTGTGCTTTTATGTGATTTTTTTTTTATTTTGAACATTCTGATGATCTTAAACCATCAAAGTGTGTTTATTTGTTATTTTTGTTATTCCCTCATGGAAGGAACTCCTTTATTTTGATCTATGGATCTAGCCGCTGTCAGGTCCAATGGCCTCTGAGTTCCTGCCTATGGTCGCTGTCACCTTGAGCGGCCAAGAAGTTTGGGCCACTAATGTCAATAGCGGCCAAGGCATAATTAAGGAAATATAAAATTTGCAATTTCTAGGGTTTGACCTATCATTTTCACTATTGAAGATTCATTTTTAGAGCTCTGGTGTGACGATGATGGTTGCGACTTTGGATCTTGTTGGTGTTGAGGACATGGTTGTATGAGGTGAGACATCAACTATTGGAGGAGCTGGAGCTTCTCGGGTATTTCTCTCTTCAAAACCCTAGCTCTCTTTTCTCTTGTCTAAGTAAAACTGAACCTCACTAAGTAATGGGTAAAATGAACCTCACTAAATCTGTTGGTAATGAATAAACTCTGTAATTAGGCTTAGGTTCCCCTTTGCTATGGTGGGTTAGTCCCCAATTTTGTTTCTACTAGTGGTTTTAGCTTAGGGTTTTTTTGAATTTTTTCAATTATTCACCTGCTACCGCCATTTTGGGCATTTTTGAACTTAGCTTAGTTTTGATGCTTGTATAGGAAATTTTACTTTCTAATTTTTTTTTTCTCCCTCTGTTGTTTTTTTTGAATTATTTTGTTAGTTTTGAATTTTTTTTATTTTTTGGCCAAGGGTTCATGGGTTTGCCGTGTCGCCCCTTGGCCGCTGTCACTTAGAGCGGCGGTTATGAGCCGTTGTCGCTCAGAGCGGCTAAGTTTGAATCCCAATGGTCAAAAATTTGACCGTTGGGTCTTGGCCGCTGCTGTCTCCAGCGGCTAGTTTCGGCCTTGTAGGTGACAACGGCTAAAGCTTTAGCCTTGTTTTTTATTTTTGAATTTTTGATTTTTTTTTTTTTTGAATTTTGAATTTTTTGTTTATGTGCAATATTATTCTTCTTTTGTTTAGACTTAGAGTAATCTCATATTTTGCACCTTTCATGTTTATTGTGAATTATGCCTTAGATGCACTGTAGTTATATTTTATTTTGCTTTGCTTAGATCCTTACTACTCGGGCTCGGGACCCGAAGCTCCTGCTTGACTTGCTTCCTAGCTTTGATGACATGGACTGGGCCTGGTTCAAGGCCCATGGGTTGTAGTATGTCATCAGGCTACCTTACATCATGGTAGATCAGGCTTACCTTATGGCTCTGGCCCATCGTTGGGACCCATGGACTAATACCTTCCACCTCTCGATCGACGAGATGACCATCATGCGGAGGATGTGTATAGGATCTTTCAAATTCCATTTGATGGGGTGGCCATTACCTCTTCGAACACTAATGATCAGGTGGTTGTCTTCACTCGGGTGTTTAGAGGGCACTCTGTGGATGCTCTCAAGGACACCAAGTCTGGAGGAGTGTCTATCAGTCGTTGGCATGGGGAGGGTGTCTTTACGATGAGGCATGTCGTATTGCTGATGGTGATCAACAATGTTCTTATCTCGGACTGCTCGGGTTTGAGGTTCCCATGGAACCTTCTGGCGATGGTGCAAGATCTATTGGATAGCGAGGAGCCTATCATCTATGCATGGGGTAGATCACTATTGGCTCAGTGCTATGATGAGTTGTACCACATCCATCGGTGAGGACGTGTCAACATTACTTGTAGCTTGCTCCTATAGGTTTGGGGATGGGAGCACATTATAGTAGATCACCCTAAGGGGCTCCTAGTTGAGATCATAATGATTGATGCTCGAACATAGTGCTATGCTTCTAGATGGGCTCGAGAGCATGAGGAGCATAAGAGCCACACTTTCGTAGGGGAGCTATCCCACTACACTGATGCTTTTACTAGACTTTTGGTCGGAAGATGTCGTGTGGTGGCCTTACTATGAGTGTCCTGCTTGGGATGATCCAACTAGCTTTACTTCTAGGACACGATATGAGTGATGGCTCATTGGTCGTAAGATTACCATCTGGGAGTATTTCTTCTACTCATGGGTTCTTCGTCAGTATGGGTTGCAGCAGGATGTGCCCTTGGTACCATTTTTGTATAGGCGCCTCATAGTAGAGAAGGACCTACCTCCATGATAGATCATAGAGCTTTCATATGAGGAGGATGCCCTAGCTATTGACCCTAGAGTGGTTGGGGGAGTTACAGAGGCCTACTCTTAGTGGTGGGGTGATCAGATGTGGCATGGCATCGGTAGCCTAGGGCATGAGGATGATGGTGGGGGTGATGGAGCAGATCCGGTAGGACGTAGAGTCTGAGCTAGGATCGAGGTATGGGGCCAGCTAGTAGAGTAGGTGGTAGTGGAGGATCTTGATGTTCTTGAGGAGGAGGAGGAGTTAGAGCCTAAGGAGAGAGACTCTCCTCTGAGAGCACAGCTACATGAGGTCGAGGTTGAGCTTCAGGCCACTAAGATCTAGGTACAATGGTGAGATGCTACCATTGAGCAGCTCTCAACATAGATACAGGCTCTATAGGCTACTATTGGGGGTGGCGATGTCAGGATGCAGTTTGTTGTTCCTCCTTCTACACCATAGGAGGTTCTAGTGGTAGGTTCAGGGGTAGATGTGGGACGGCTTTAGTATTTGTTGGATGAGCATGAGGAGTGGATCCGGGGACTTGTGGATCATGTCACCATCCTTCAGATGCAGCTCAGGAGGCATGGGATTGTCCCTAAGGAGCCACTCGATGTGGGTGGTTCGTAGGTCAGTGGGCGCTCCACCTCGGGTAGTCTTCCACCCATCCTAGCCAGAGGACCCAGACTCGGATAGAGAGACCTACAGGCTCACATCATTCGACTCATGACACCACCATAGGGGGAGGTGGCACTGGAGGAGGTGATGCAGGGGGCTCAGGCCCGATATTTGATTGATGCTCTACTTGGTACTTGATCCATTTTTGAGGTCGGCTGACCTATATGACTATAGCCTATGGGCATTTTTGTATATCCATGGACTTGACACACATACTCTTATGATATATTTGCTTTTTATGACTCATTATGTGTATCGTTTATTGCTTATGTTTTTGTTGTTATTTTGTTTTATGATATGATGTGATGATGGTATTATGATGATTTGATGGATATGTTAGATGATAGATGATATTGAAGATGCTTAGATGGATGTGTAGATGTTTATATGATTTGATGATATGATGTGATGTATTTTGATAAGTGGTAAATGGTGAATTTATGGTTGTATGCAAATGTGTATTGGCTTACATGTTTTATGATGTGGTTTATGGATGATTCATGATTTGTGTTTGTGGATGCAAATGTTTTTGTTAAATGCATGTTTAATTTTTGCTTTATTTGTATGCATCTAACTCATGCTATGATATGGTGAATGCAGTATATGTTTTAATGTAAATGAACTTGTATGTTTTAATTACTTAAAACATAATGGATGCATATGACTTTTGACAATCTTAATGGGTGATACCACAGAGAGTAAAAAAATAATCATGAATTTAAATAATCACTCTTATCATAAGAATTGATTAAGTATTCATATATGGAATGTAATGGTGTGAGATGTATTTTCTTGATAAGTTTCTGTAAATTAAAAGATATAAAGTAGTCAGTGGCCGTCTATATACTATTTCTAATATATATGCGGTATCTGTCCTACTATGTTGATACCCCCTAATTTATAGAATCTTATAAAGAAATTTGATGGTGGAATTAAGATATGATTTTTTGCTATGTAAAATTTTGTGGTTTTTTCGGAGATTCAAACATTCTAGTTTGCCTATCAATTACTGTTACTGATCCTTCTAGGCTTTTTGAAAATTAGGCTTTCATCATGGACCTAGATACTCATTCTCCCTGTGTGTGCAAGTGAATAATTTTTAGATATAACCCATGCATTTCCTCCGATGTCAGGCGGGATTCTTTCAGCCCATTGCTAAGATCAGGGATTCTCAAGTGTTAATCTTATCCTTATGTTGGACTTAGTTGGACTATACTACTAGGCGGTTTTGAGTTACCTAAGCTAGCTCATCCACATTCAAACATTGGTCTATAACAAATGCCAGGAGCTTTTGTGATAGACATATCATCATGCATAAGGATTTCTCCTTCCAGTTTTGTGCAGTGCTGAGAATTCCAGGGATTCAAGTTTTATTCCCTTTTTTCTTCATTTCTTTTGGGATACTTGCTCATAGTTAGTGATGAAAATCACTTATTTTATTTTTATTTTATTTTTTTTTTTTGAGCAAGGGATTCTTGTAGTGATGATAATCACTATTTATTTTTTGATATTTTTTTTTTTTGAACTATGACTTTTGGCGTTTTGAATTTGACTTTTGAAAATTTTGAACTTTTGACTTTTGAGATTTGAATTTGGCTTTGTTTCGGGATTTTGCTTGTTTGTGAAAGCAAGGGATGTATGTAGTGATGATAATCACTCATTTCTGGGTAGGGTTGCACTTGTCCTTTTGCCAATTCTCAACACCTTTAAACTGGTTGCACAGGGGGATAAGCAAGGATGTTCCTTTTTGCTTTTGGTAACCTAGACCACTTTGTAGCTTTCATCTTCCCATGTATCAACTAGAATTTAGTGTTTAAATTAGTGATGGGATTCTAAGATATGCTAGGCTTTGTCACCACTAGACCTTATTCTCTTCTAGCCAAGATGGTTTTTCACAAAATTTGATAAGATTACTAGGTGTGGTTGAATAACCGAAAAACCTTAGTATATTTTTGTATAGCAACTTTTTATGGTTGTGTTGAAAAACACAATTACACACTTGTGTTGATGGATGTATGGATTTGAATGATTTTTGAGACAAACTGTGGTATCACTTTACGACTCTCATGACATATGTGAATGCAATGGATATGAAAATGTAATGCAATTATGTGGATGCAAGCTATGAGATGCAATTTTTTTGTATTTTTTATTTTTATGTTGTTTTTGTATTTTTGCTTAATTTGACCAAAGGGCTTTAAGATGCCTTTGGAGCTTTTGTTTGATTTTGACCAAGTGGATTGGATACCCTTGGAGCATTTTGTGATTTGATTTTTGACCAAAGGGCTTTAAGATGCCTTTGGAGCTTTTGTTTGATTTTGACCAAGCGGATTGGATACCCTTGGAGCATTTTGTGATTTGATTTTTGACCAAAGGGCTTTAAGATACCTTTGGAGATTTTGTTTGATTTTGACCAAGCGGATTGGATACCCTTAGAGAATTTTGATTGTTTGATTTTATGACATATTTGAATGTTTTTGATATTTATGACATATTTGAATGTTTTTGATTTTATGACATATTTGAATGTTTTTTATTTTTATGTGTGAAATGCCTTTAGGTGAATGATATTGAGAGGTTCTTGCTCTTCAACACCATCTAATGATATAAGGTGATATGCTCCAGGCCCAACTCTCTGTGAAATCATGTATGGACCTATCCAATTTACCATGAATTTATCTCGTAGATGCGATGATAGATTCGAATTCTGCTGATTTTCCTTGAGCACTAAATCTCCAACCCTTAATTCCCTTAAATGGACTTTACTATTGTAAGCTCATGCAAGGCGACCTTGGTAAACATGAAGATGCTCTAAAGCATTGACTCGACGTTCATCAAGAAGCATCAACTGATCAAGGCGGCCTTGTCATGCGGCCTCATCATCTATGAAGTCTTTTAATGCTATGCGTAGAGTTGGAATTTCTAACTCTAGCGGCATGATGGCCTCAGTGCCATATACTAATGAAAATGGTGTTGCCCTAGTGGGCATCCGTATACTAGTCCTGTATGCCCATAGTGCAAGTGGCAACTGAATATGCCAGTCCTTGTGATTATCTTGCACTGTCTTCCTCAAGATGGAGACTATTGTTTTGTTTGAGGCTTCTGCTTGCCCATTTGCTTGAGGATAATAAGGTGTTGAAAAATTGTGTTGAATGTGATATTTGTTCATCAAAGCACTTACATTTTTGTTTTTGAAATATGGCCCATTATCCGATATTATCTTCGAAGGGACCCCAAAATGACTTATGATATTGTGGAGTATGAACTCCATAATCCTTTGTCCAGTTGTTGATGTTAAGGGGATCGCTTCGACCCATTTAGTGAAATACTCTATGGCCATTATGATGAATGTATGTCGACCTGAGGATGGGGGTGAGATCTTCCCAATCAAATCTAGTCCCCATTGCGAGAATGGCCATGCTTCCTGGATGGGTTGCAAGGCTTGCGATGGTAAGTGCGTTAGGTTTGCATGATGCTGGAACTTAGTGCACTTCTTGACATACTCGCAATAGTCCTTTTCCATTGTTGGCCAATAGTAGCCCATTCTCAAGATGCGCTTAATGATGGCCATGCCACTGAAGTGACCACCACATGTACCATCATGAGCTTGCAAAATTGCCCAAGATGCTTCTTGGGGCTCAAGACAATGAAGTAACACTCCATCATATCCTCGTCTGTAGAGAATTTCTCCTAGCAAGATGTATCTTGTTGCTTTCTATTTGAATGTTCACCTTTCAGTATGCGATAGATCTTGAGGTATTATTCCAAGTTTCAAGAAATCCCTCAGTTGGGAAAGCCAATCCTGATAAGCTATGACTTCTATGGAAAACACAACTTGCTCTTCTTGCTTTTTTGAACTAGTGAACACGGATTGAGGAACAACTCTATGGTGTATGGTTGCACCACACTCTATATGCCCTTGGGAGATCAGAGACCCCCAAGGTGTTATTTGCAAGAAATCTCTTGCTACGAAGGACCAATCCTGATTTTGTTCGATGTTGACCATGTTGACTGATTCTTGATTGTCAAAAGCCTCACGATGTATTGTTGAGTGTGAAAGCACTTTCACATGGATGGTTGTAAAATCAGTAGATGGATTCTGAGGGATTAAGGATCCCAAAGAGGCCATGGTGTCTACAAATCTATTTGATGTATGAGGGATTGCCTCGATGTCATACCATTCTAGCCGGGCTAGGTATGTGTCAACAAGTTCCTTGTAAGTCTTTAGGAGTGGGCACCTGCATTGAAATAGTCCTTTGACTTGGTTTACTATGAGCAAGGAGTCACCAAAGATATTCAATATTTTAATGCCCATTGCTATTGCTATTTGGAGTCCCAAGATCAGGGCTTCATACTCTGTGTTGTTGTTTGTGCAAGGGAAGTCTAGTTTGAATGATAAGGGCAATGGAGCACCCTATGGTGTGATAAAGACAATCCCTACTCTGCCCCCTTGTTCACACTTTGAACCATCGAAGAACAATGACATGTCTCTTTCTTTCTTAGGTTCTTCGAGTTCTGGCGGATCTGATAATGCAAAGACCGCATCATCAGGTAATTCTATGGTGAGAGGCTTGTCATCCTGAAGAGGCGCCTCTGCTAATTGATCTGCTATGACTTGTCCCTTGATGGACTTTTGGCTTATGAACTCTAGGTCAAATTCTATCAATAGCATGATCCACTTTGTGGTACGTGTATTGTGATATGTCTTACTCATCATGTACTGCAAAGGATTTTGTTTTGATATGACGTAGGTCGTATGGCTCAACATGTAGTGTCACAACTTTCGAGTTGCAAAGACCACTGCTAAACACAACTTTTCTACATACGCATATCCTAGCTCATAACTCACCAAGGTGCGGCTAATGTAATATATGGCTTGCTCTTTGTCTTGTTCATTCTTTTGGGCTAACATGGTGCCTAATGCAAAATTAGTAGCCGATATATATAATAAAAATGGTGTGTCTGGCCTTGGTGGAGCCAAAACTGGTGGCATTGCCAGATAAGTTTTGATCTCTGCAAAGGCTTGATGGCATTCTTCATCCCAATGAAAGGGAACCTCTTTGCGTAGCAACCGATTCATAGGTCTACATTTGTCTGATAATTGCATGATGAATCTTTTGATGGATGCTATCTTGCCTTGTAGGCTCCTCAACTCCCTAATATTAGTAGGGGCAGCCATTTCCAGTATAGCCTTTACCTTTGTAGGATCGACCTCAATGCCTCTCTTGGATATGATGAATCCCAAAAGCTTGCCAGAAGTTACGCCAAATACGCACTTCTTAGGATTCAATCGGACATTATGCTCAATGAGGCGGTCAAATATTTGTCTAAGGACTTCTGCGTGCTCTTGCCACAATAGGGACTTGGCCAATAAGTCATCCATGTAATCCTCTAAGATCTTATGCATATAGTCATGGAATATGTATGTCATGGCCCGCTGATATGTGGCACCAACATTTTTGAGACCAAATGGCATTACTTTGTAATAGAATGTTCCCCATGGAGTAATGAAAGTAGTTTTATGCTGATCTTCAGGCTTGATCTAAATCTGGTTGTATCCAAAAAAACCATCCATTAGGGAGAGCATTTCATGACCTACGGTTGCATCTACCAGAGCATCTATGTTTGGCAATGGGAATGAATCCTTTGGTGTTGCCCTATTCAGATCTCTAAAGTCTATACAGATACAGACTCTTCCTAAAGGTTTTACCATGGGTACCATGTTTGACACCCATTCAAGGTAGTCGATAGGAACTATGAACACTGCCTCAAGTAGTTTTTGCAATTCGTTCTTCACCATCAGAGCGATGGTTGGATGCATTTTTCTCAATTTTTGCTTGACTGGCTTCTTTGTGGGATCCAATGAAAGGTTGTGAACAACTAACTTTGGATCTATCCCTGGCATGTCTTTGTAAGTCCAAGCAAAGATATTCGGCCTCTCTTTGAGGAGAGGAATCAAGATGGCTTGTTCCTATGGAGATAGACTTTCTCCGAACTTGACTTTCTTTGGTTGGGTAGGATCATCGTTGATGTCCACCTCGAAAGTTGCTTCTATAGCCATATGTGACCCATCCTCCAACTGGTGAGGTATGGGTATCAAGTGAATGTCATCGATGGGATTTATAGGTCCTACTGTCTCAGGATCCAAACCGGTATGGAACACGTCATATGCACAACCTGATGCAAAATGGAATGGTTGCAATATCTCTTCACTAGGGAAAATATCTTCAGGCTCTATTTGTGAATCAATATGATCCCAATCTATAGCCTGTGTGTCAAGACACAAAGGTTTATTGGGATCTACTGGGTTATGAAGTGGAGTGGTCAAATCAATGGAGATTGTATTGATGTATGGGATGAAATCTCCAGGACCACATGGGTGTAATCTTGTTTCAGGGGTTTCCCTTCCATGCTCATGATGAGGCTCTAGAGGAATGGGAATCTCTGGATCTGGTCCATGGGTTGGTCGGATAATAGGGTCATTAGGCTCTAAAAGCTCTCTGAATGTAGGTGGAGGGGGATTGACCATGCGATGGATGGCATTCAAGTCAATTGGTCTCCCCAAAAACCACAAACCAGGGTCTATGGCATGAAGCACTACTTCTCTTTCCACCAACATATTGACTTGTCATAAATGGTGAGGCCCAAGATAAGCCATCTCAGTCTCATCCTCAAAATCATCATCACTTATCTAGAAGCCATTAGCATTAGTGTGTGGCCCTAAGATAAGGGGCTCATGTCTTGGTCCTAAGTAGGCCATCTCTATTTCATCCTCATACTCTTCGTCACTTATGAAGAATCCATTTGCATTAGTATGCTGCCCCAAGTCATGGGGCCATTGCCTTACCCCTAAGTAGGCTCTCTCTGTTGAGTCTTCTGACTCATAGTCACTTTCATCTGATATGTACCCACTCTCATCATGGATGGACTAGGTAAAGCTTTGTAAATAGTGAGGCCCATGATCGGACAAGCCCTCTAGTGCTTCATCATCATTTGCCTTATTTGCATTTTCTTCTTGCTCATCATCCCATGAATTGTAACCTGTTGGGGTGACATCAATTGTGGATCTTGGATGATAAGTCTCGGGAGGTGGTATGTTCACTATGGCCACCTATCTGTTGCTCAGATATCTTATACTTGGTGGGTGATAAGGAATAAAATTGATGTCTTCTCCTAACCCCAAGGTCAATCTATCTAATGCTATTGCTAGAAGGTCATCTCGACCTCTGATGTGATATCCTAACCCAAATATGTCATATGGGAGTTGGTATTGTGGCTCGAATGGCCACCTTCACCCTTGCTCATATCTACCAAGACCATAACCATGCCAATGGCAATTCTCAAAATAGGTTAGAGCAAACTCGAGATTAGAGAGATAGCGAACATTGATAGTAAATAGCCCATCATCATCCTCATCTACATCCATAGATTTATGGGCACAATCTAAGCCAGCATAGATGAAGTTTGTCTGGTTGGGAGGGATTCCAAGTGGAACCATTGTTCCCACTGGCGGTCTTAGATATTTCGGTCATCCCATGTCTTGTGCAGACTCTATGATAGGCGTAAAAGTTATATTCTACACAAGATACTCTCCTATCCCTATGCTTGCCAAGTGTATAGTTGCATGTGAGGTGGATGACCCCACAGATGACACTGGCGAAGCGGGATGATAGTCATCATCTTCGACTTGGTCTTGATGATCTTCTTCTTCCATGGGAATTGGACTCTCTTCAATATCTATGGTTAGTGTTTCCTTGAGCTTATTTTTCTCAACCATAGGTGCCTTTAGCTTTTGATCATTCTTTGGTTTAGGTGTTAACGGTTTACTAGAAGCATTAATGGCTTTGTGTGCAAGATGAGGCGTTGATGCAGATGGGTCCTTTTGTGCCCCTTTGTCTTTGCTCTCCATTTGAACATTCGAAGATGAAGGCCCTACCGATAGGTGGGCTGATGGAATCACAAATTCTCCTGGGCAATCCACCTGGTGAACATACTTGAATGGCTCCTCATCGGCCATTACCATGTAGACTTTGTTATCATGCACATACTTGACACATTGGTGTAAGATCGAAGGGACACATCTCATGTCCCTGATCCAAGGTCTCCCTAGGAGGATGTTGTATTGCATGGCCCCTTCCAAGACATGACACATCACGGGGATGGTCTTATGCCCCACCTTGATGGGTAGGACTATCGTTCCCATAGTATTGCATAAAGCATCATTGAAAGCTCTTAATGTGTAGGCTCCCGGAATGATATTGGACTTGGGGATTTTGAGGTGTTCTATTGTTGTTGTTGTGATGATGTTGATTGATGAACCTGTATCGATCAAGACCCGTTTAAATGGCAAATCATTAACTGATGCCACAATGTGCAATGGAGGGTCTGGTAAGGTAGTAGATACTATCTTTATCTCATAATCATAGAATCGAATTATAGGTTCTTGGCATTCTTGTACTTGCCCCACAAAATGGGTGAATGCATTTGGATCTTGCGGTTGAAGCTCAATTGACCTTAAGATCTCCATCAAAGTCTCCCTATGCTTTGGGGATTGTTGTATGAGCTCATAAATTGATAGCTTAGCTAGAGTCATTTGTAAATTTTGCTCAAGTCTACTCTGGATGTTTACCACAGGTCGGGTTGGTGGACCTGGAAGGTTGTCTTGCCCCTACCTCTGCCTAGGTGCAGCTGGGACATTGATGGGAGCTACAGGAGGTTGCGGTTGACCATACCGTCTAGTCCTGGTTGCTATATTGACAATTTCAACCATCCCAACACACCCATGGGTGGGTGTCTCAATTCGGACTTGATTAACTTGTGCTCCTTGCCCTCTAGGGGCTTCATGGTTTGGCAACGGGTTTTTGTAGATGCCCATATCTCTATTGTCTGGGGCTAGTGGGTTGTCCACTTTTAGTTCTCCCACCTCGATCATGTTTTGGACCTGATGTTTGAAGCCAACACAGACTTCAATGTTATGCCCAGGTATCCTATGGTATGGGCAGAATTGATCTTCCCTATATCCTTTTGGCTTAGGATGGTTGGGATCTATAAGAGGTATTTCAGGGAATCTGATTTTTCCCACCTCGCTCAATTGATTGAAGATTGATTGCATTGATTCTGTCAATGGTGTAAAATAGTGAGGGGGCTTGCATTCTTTGTTTCATCCCCTGATTATTCTTTTGATCATAATTGGCTGGTGGGGGATGTGCTTGATAATTTTGTGGTTGTTGTGCACCCCCATCCTTAGGCGTAGCCAACACTACTTGATTAACTAGAGCAGGGCTTGCCTGCTTCTGTTTGTACTTGCCATTCTTGTCATTCTTGTTCCACTCCTTCTTGGCTTGGAGTTTTATAGTTCCCTCATCTACTTTTATCTCCTCAATGAGCTTGGCTTGTGCCAAAGCTTCCTCAAATGAAGGATATTGTTGTAGTTGTAGCAAGAGGGAGATGTGTTTAGAACAACTTTTTGTGAACATTCAGACAATTTCTTCTGTGGGAATGGAGAATGATAATTTTACCATGATTTTTCTCCATCTATTCCCATAATCCATTACCGGCTCATCATCATACTATTTCAGATTGGCCAGGTCTGAAAGGTTCACTTTCCTCTTAGCACCAAAAGAGAAACGCTTTAGAAAAGTGTTCACTAGTTGTTCAAAGCTTGCTATGCTATGTTTGGGTAGCTGATTGAACCATTGGGTGGCTGCGCCCAAAAATGTCATGATGAATGTCCTTAGCATAAGAGCATCATGTTCTTCAAGATGAAAACATGCATTGATGAAGTTGGTGACATGCTCTTGTGCATCTTCTTCACCTTTAAACTTCTCTAGTCTAGGCATCTCAAAGTGCTTAGGATAGGGAGGGCTAGGAACTGATGGACACAATGGTTGGTTGTGTATTTTGCTCAATGTTGGTGAGTTCCTAGCTGCCTCTTGTTTTTCAAAGGTTTTCATCTTTTTGGCAAGCTCTTGAAATGCCTTTGATGCATAGATTTCCTCCTCGTGTAGGCCTACTCGTGATGGCGGTGGAGGTAACACTCTATCCATTTGATTGACTCTACTTTCTTCCCTTCTATGAGGGGATTCAAGATGTGTATGATCTGGCTCTATTAAGTTTACCCTTTCCTCCCCAGTTGAGTTCCTCTCATGATTTGGAGGGGGGCTTTGTTGCGAGCCATTTTCTTGTCTAATGCGTTCCTCTCTTGGTGAGTTAACGCATTGATTTCTTTGATGGTCACTTCCACTTGTTTGTTGGTTGTTGTGAGCTAGCTGCTCAGCTTGCTCTCTTAAATGTTGCTCATGTTGGCGCAACAACCGTTCTCTCTATTTATCTTGTTCAAGAGCATCCACAAGCTCTTGCTCTCTATGCAAGGCATTCTCTAACCGTCGCATGTGATTAACTTGCATGGTCATAGAGGACTCTTGCTTATCTAACTTTGTCCTAGCTATTTTGATTCGTAGATCTCTCTCAAAGGTTTCTGCTGTTTCTTCTCGCTAGCTAATGTGACTTGTTCAGTGTATTTTTGAGTGTCTCTATGATCAGATTTTATGTGTTTGCTATGGGGTCATCTTGAGGTACCCCTAGTCTGAGAAGTAGGCTTAGAAGTCATAGTTCGTGAGCTTCCAGATGCAGAATTCTCTATGGCTATGGTTCTGGGAGGTGGCCTCGGATGCAACCGATCCAACTCATCCAATTGTCTTGTTTTCCATGGCTGATCCCTAGGGGTGCCATTTACTCCAATGAGGTCATAGTCTAATGGAATCCTTCCTCTTGTTTGAAGGATATCTTCTGTTTGATGCCTATTATTGGATGTGTCTCTAGTTTCTTGCCCCTCAGTGGGCTGATCTGTTCTAAGTGTTTCATGTGAACGTTGAGATGTTTCAACTCTTGTTTGCCTTCTTGATGATGAAGGTTTTGTGGTGTCATGTTTTCTCCATGAATATGGAGATGTAGCAACCTCCTCATCTCTATGTGAAGAGTGTGTTTTAGAGCCTTCTTTGTGTCTATGTGAGGAGGAAGCCCTTGAAGCTTCCTCTCATCTTTGAGATGTTTCTGTGTGTTTAGAGGAGGCCCTTGAGGTCTCCTCATGTCTCCTTGAGGAGGATGGTTGTGAAGTTTCTTTTTGTTTGTGTGACTTTGTTCCATGGTGTAGTTCCCTACTTGGAGTCTCTCGAGGAGAAGCCCCAATGGTTGAGTTATCACCCCTCAGACTCGTGGACCTGCATCTCACGGTCTTACGGGTATGTCTTTCAGTGTTACTACGGCTTCGCCTAAGGGTATGAGTTGCCTCAGATTCCCCTTCGATGTCAGACCGAGTGTGTTTGCTTCTTGTTTTAACCATTTTTCTTATGACTTAGTCTTTTTAGATTGCACTTTCAGAGGTATCCAAACAATATCACACAGATGTTTATCTTGATTAACAGATTATGTGTGCCCTATACTGTTTGTTGTATTTTGATGTTTCATTCTTTGCTTTCTTGTTTTGCTTGGATTTAGAAAGAGGAGACTCATTCATAGTGGAAATCAAGAACACCCATGCCAAACATGATTTTTCTCAAAAGAAGCTAGGGTACACCACTGAAGTCCTAGTGGGGGGTTCGCCTAGCTTCTCCACCCTGAACAGGATTGTTCCAATGGTGGGAGATAGTTTGAACATAAGTATCTTAGTGCCACTATGAAAGAGTTCTTCAATCCATTTCTAGGAGAATCTAGGGGGCAAACCGGTGGAAGGAGATGAATTCCAACGTCACCAAACTGAATTGAAGGTTGGTGATGAAATCCAACTCTCCAATGTTTAAATGAGACGTGCGTGTGTGGTGTTCATTTTAAGCTTGCATAACATAAAGTGCATCATATAGCAGCAATGAATCTTTCCTATATGCCTAAGTGCAAAGATACATTTCAATACTTCAGAAAGATGCATAAACTACTATGATTTGTATGAACACACTTTATTTTGTGCAACTATGGCCTCCTTGCAAGGCCTCAAGGCAAGCAAACAACATACAATGTCTAGCACGTTGGATTCTAGGGTAAAATTTTTAGGCATAAGCCATTGTTCCTAGCAATGCCTAGTGAAAATTTTAAAAGAAGATCTAAGATATGCAAAATGCTTGATTCCTTCTTCTTTTATTCTTTCAATTTCTGAATGTAAATGTGTTTTAAGTTCTCTATTTTAAGCACACAGAAGCAAACAGAAAGTTATAAAATATCAGAGAAGCTATACCAACCTTTGATCCAGCTCAGAGATTCATTGTTTTGACCTCTGTTGCACTCCACTTCTGGCCGCTATTGATCAGAGCGGTTGGTTTCTCGGTCATTGTTAGCTCTAAGTGACTAAGTCTCTATTGGCCATTGTGGCTCAGAGCGGCTAATTTTTGGCCATTGTAGCTCAGAGCGGCTAGACCTACACATAAAACTAAGTTAGTATTCTGGCAACAAATGAAAAATTAGTGGTGGTCCCACCGTGATCGCCATCTGTAGCGACCCCGGGAATGCACACACCGCTCTACTCTACTTGCAGTATTGTATTGAAGATGAAATAAAAAGACCACAGAAAGCATATAACATAGAAATCACAAAAGATAGATCCTTTTTATTAATATTGAAATCCAGCTACATGTCGGTCCCTCTTAGGGATACCCATTTTGATACAATAAGTTACAAATAGGCAGAGTGTGCCCCTTTCATGAAGAGGTGGTGCACTTATAAAAGGCTTCCCGATTTCGCACACGAAAATGTATGAGGGCTTACAGATGCCTCCTTCTCTAGGTCTATTTCCTAGAGGGATCCCTTTGCTCATGTATGTTGCTAATCTATCTGATGAACCTATAGTCCTGTGATCACTGAAATAACAAAACACACTTAGATGTCCGAGACTGCCTCCCTGGATGAGGTTGTTAGTGATAAAATAATTTAATGAAAATATACTGAAACTATGCCATGAAATCATGTAAATCTATGCTAATGATATGGAAACATGAAGAAATAGAATAAAAGAAGTTATGTCTAAAATCTAAGCTAAGCCTACGGGCCACTGTCCAAGACAACGGTCGCTAAGGTAAACCTTGCTCTCTTTGCCCCAAAGCTATGGGTCAAAGCCTGTATTTGATGTTGAAATAAGAGGTGTTATGCTCTTCAATTCATCAGGGCTTCACCGTACACGTGATCTCAAAGAGAACTCTCCAAGTCTCAAAAGCTCTCCTCAATAAAAGATATCTTGATGCTAAAATATCGATCCCTTGGTGCTCTTAGGCTTGCACCTTTTATAGTGTGAAACCCTAGGTCTATGTCCAAGCCCTAGAAATGAATTTCTCATGCGTAGTGTAAGTTAGCATGAGAGGATTTTGTCTTTTGTCTATGTTTGAAGGCTAGTTAACTAAAATCTAACTACCCACTTGAGTCTCCTATGTAAACTGATTGTTAGCATGAGAAGCTTTTGTCCTTTGTTTATGCTTGGAGGTCAGTTAACTAAAGTTTAAATGCAAACTCAAGTCTCCTATGTGAACTATTCATGAAAAGGAATGCAAAGTTACTCCCGCTCACCTTTATTGCATGCAGACTGCCACTTCCGCCCGTGATTAGGCCTATTTGTCGGCAAAACTGCTTCTTATGGCTTAGCCACTGTCGTCTACAATGGCTAAGATCTGGCCGCTATCATCTGTAGTGGCTAAGGTCTGGCCACTCTAGGCTTGAGCGGCTAGGATCTGGCCACTCTTGGCTTGAGCGGCTAGGCTTGGATGGCTTGAAAAGGCCCCAAATGAGTGGTGAGAACCACTATTGATGCTTGGAAAGTCCAAGATTATGTCTTATGATCTTATGAGTGTGTCTATGTGAGTAGCTCCCCTAAGCATGACACAATTTAGGTGTCTACAAAATTGTAAAAAAACAATTTGATGAGACCTATTGTTTAAGCCTCTAATATTCCAAGATTGTACAATCATTGGGAACCTAAAATCCATGAAGTATCGATCTACTTTACATTCCCTTAGTTTACTAGTTGGTCATCGTCCATTGCTAGTTGCTCCTGGTTTTATTTTCTTCCCATACTATTGGTTTGGATGTTTTTTAGTCTTTTATTTACTTGTTGAATTCCAAGAGTAGGCTTACCTCTATATTTCATTTAGACATACCTATCAACCAAGACCATAGCAAGGTTGAGGTTCTCTAAAGCTATCATGGCAATATGGTTTGGTGTTGGTTGGATATTGGTCTCCAATGTTGATTGAGTTTCCTCTACTAGACTACTATATTTTTAGAGGGCAAATTTTACTTTTGGGGTTTCCCCTTTACAACTATCTCATTCTCCATGTTAATTAGGGTATTGATAATTTCATACATGTTTGGTTTCCTCTATTTTATTGGGTTTGATTGTGGCACCTTCTTCTTTTTCTTTTTATTCCTCTTAGGTGATTCGAGACCCGCTTCTAGCATATTTAGGCTTGAGGTTGTGGGAGTTTATGCCTTCTTCTCAGGTTTTTTGTTTTATTTCCATTATCCTTCAATGGTATGGGCTCCTTTAGGATATTCTAAAGGTACAAATAAGCAATATATCCATGCATATGACACATATTACATTGAAAGGGTATCACTTCATAGTCTATTTGTTGAATCTAGGTTAAATCCCTCATATCTATTTCTATTTCAATTGGTAGTAGGTTATTAAGATCCATATAAACATAGATATGAGCATAAATGGTTGAAGCTCCCTCTTTGTATCTCTAGCTACTCCTAGATAGCATCCCAAGAAATTACCCAATCTTTCAAATATTGGTTCCCACCAATATTCCATTACTAGAGCATATAATTGAACCCAAACAACCATTATTATGGGTTCCATTCATGTATCAAATCCTAGCTTCTAGGGTTACACAAAAAGACTTTTCTCTGTAGCTTCTCTTCCCTAATTACAAATATGTGTCCATGTCCGCTATTGAAGAGAAACTCACCATATAATATCCATTATTGATGAGGCATATTGAAACATCCTCTAAAGGCTCCTAATTATTTCAAAAGTAGGAGGTAATAAACCCTAGAGATGATCTCATGCCAATAAATTTGTATATTAGATCATGGTTACTCTTGTACAAAAAATTTTAGCCACTAACATTTGTTCAATAACAAGCTTGGGATGGTGGGAAGTCTAGGGAAGACAACCATTAAATGTAGACTAGAAACTTGTATCCATTGAATTCTTGGTAGAAATAGCAAAGAAGATGAATTTTAGAGCATCACTTTTCAAATATTCATCCTCATCTTCTTATCTCTCCCTCATCGTGCCTACAAAGGACCACTTGGGAGAAGGAGGTAAAGGGAGGGCCCTAGAAGAGCTCTCACATGCAACCATGGGTAGGTAGAGAGTAGTTTTAAACCCTACTCTAATAATTTCAACAAAATCCTAACAAAGTGTCCAAATAATTGTGATATGGCTCTCCAATGTTGACCTCACTTTTTTGAATAATTTTTAAATAAGTGAAAAGGTGAATGCAATATTTATTAATATTAAGACATTATTATCTAATTTACTTAAAGTAGGATCATGACCATGAGATATTGATAGAGTAGTGAGTTGGAGTTGCTTGCTATGAAGAGGTCAGGGGTTTGAGTCCCCTCAATACTTAATAATATCCCTTGTGGTCTCATGTCTATTGGGGTTTGAATTGACATCAAGGAAATATTGAACTATGAATATGAATCTTATGAATTTTTAGAAGGAGCACACCCACTAATCATAGCTCAAACCTTGACATTGGATGGATCAAAGCTTACTTCAATCCAACCTCCAGAGTAGGCTGGTATACCTTATCAAATAATTGGTGTTGACTCAATTAAGCTCAGTTTAAGATGTAAGTTTAGGAATAGAAATAGAGTAAGGTTTAGAAATAATTGAATGAATAATGGTTGGATAAAGCTAACAAAATTGATAAATATCAAGAATTCTATGACTAATCATATTTCCAGTATGCCACACTTAAGACTAACAACATTCAAAACCAACAATATTCACCATTAAAGAATAATAAAAAAACCTAGAGAACTATTTAAAACATTTGAAATGTTAGTAATCCAAATAGCAAAATTAGATCAAACTTTAGACTAACAGAAAAAGAAGCTCTCTACAACATTTTTTTAAGCACGAAGCATTCCAATTTACCCCAAGATAGCAATCCAATATCAACAAAATTGACTACCATAACAGTAGTAGCAGAAATGAATTCACAGAATAAACTTACAAAAGATGAAGACACAATCCTGAGGCAAATATCCAAGTAATGCTCCTATTGATTTTATTAGAAACATTATAGTAATATGATAGGAAAACACTCTAGAGTCGACCTTTCAAATCGAGGGTTCGATCTCTTTATATAAATTTTACAATTAAAATAGAAGAAATAGGAACATTACAAGGATTTTCATGCCAAATCAACAAGATGCTAAAGTGGTGGCATCTTATTCATTCATAGAAAACAAGAGAAGAGCTGCACTCCATGAATCTACCACTCTGATATCTACAAGTGTTGGACATTTTGAGTAGTTGTCATTGATGTCAAAAATTATTTGTCTTTGATGTCAAGGTGCCAGGTGATAGCTCAGCTTAAGTGCAAGTGGAAGTTTAATGAAATTCATGATGGGTTTAAATATCTATATTTTACACCCAAGAGAATGGGTCAACCCAAGGAAGAAATTTATCCAAGGCATCAAAAGGATATAATATTATAATAATTGTTATTATAATATTAAAGTGATATGGTGAAAACCCCAAATAAAATATTTTAATTTTCATTATAATATTTTATAAATCAAAGTAGGTTTTATAAAGTTTAATTATATTTCATAAACCCAAAGGTTGGGTTTGGAAGAAAAGGCATTTGAAGTGCTTTTAAAACCTTCGTCGATGTCGTGGAAGGAAATCGGGGAAGCACCGATGTCTCCCAAGGTATGGAGGAAGCAATATAAATACATTTCCCAAAGTCTAAAATATTATCCTTGCTCAAATTTTAATTGGCATGCAAAAAAGAATAAGAGCTCGTGAGAATTACAAATTTTGTGGACAACAAAGTGTTTTAGGAAGGAAGCATTAATTTTCAAAGGCACATAGGTTATCATGGCCTAGTGGTGAGTTGGGAAGTGCAAAAACATTTTTTCGTGCGAGGGCCTACATTCAAAACATGGTAGGTGCATTGGAGGCCGTGTTGGTTAAGGCACCCAAGGTGCACGTTATTTTGCCAAGGGAAGGAGTTGAGAGTTGAAGCACATGGTGGTGCTTCATAAATTGCAAAAGAGCACATGGCTCGTGCAGTGACCTTGGTCATAGCTAAGGCACACATTGTGGGCAAGGTTGAGGGTTCAATTCCATCTAAAGACAAGGTGAATATTTTTGGTTATATTTTTTAATTATCCACCTATGTTGGAGATATAAGGGTATTTAATTTTTTGTTATTAGCATATGTTGGAGGTATAAGGTTTATGAGTGGAATTAATTGTTAGAGGGGTTAATTATTAAATAAGTGATGTTATTTGAGATTTGTTATTAGGAGTTATAATGAGGTCTTGTAAAGTCGTAATTAATATAGTGATATATTGGAGGATTAAGACTATTGAGCATTGATTTCATTTTAATAAGGGTTTTTCTATTAAATAAGATTATGGTGAATATTATTTTTAAGTTGGAGTGATAAGGTGTATTTTAGTCATATTTTGTATTGTGTTTTATTGAAGTCTTCTAACCCTTATTGAGATTGGCAAAGAAGTAATTGTGAGTGTGGAAGATTTGTGAGATCAAATCTTTGGCAAAAAAAAGGTATGAGAAAATTCTTCTTTTGTTGAGTTGATTGATTGGCTTACTAAAAAATAAAGTTTGGAGTGAAAAGTATTTGATTAGGGTTTCCTTTTTGAAAGTGTTTGAGTTAATGCTTCAAGGTTTTCTGGAATTAAGAGTTGTGATTAAAACCTTATTTTATAAGCATTGTTGTTGAAGCATTTGGATTGTGCAAAGAACTTGAGTTAGGGTTTTGAAAATAACATGAGTATCATTGTTATGTGAAGATTGATTTATGAGCATTGTTGTTGAAGTGAATTGTTGTGCAAAGAACTTGAACTAGGGTTTTGGAAAGAACATGAGTATCATTGTTATGTGAGATTTGTTGTTGAGCATTGTTGGAAACATTTTGAGTTGATATTTACATACTTGGACTAGGGTTTGTGAGCAAGGGTTGGTTCTTGAGAAATTGATTGAGTAGAGTTGATTGAGCCTAGTCAAGTGGATGTATGAAGTGATTTTTCAAGTTCCATAAAACAAACTATTTTATATTTTGATTTGAGTTGTGAAAGAGATTGAGATTTGATTATAGAACATATTGAGTCTCTAACAATTCTCTTTATGCTTCTATGAGATTGATTTGAGTTGAGAAAGTGATTGAGATTTGAGAATAGAACATATTGAGTCTCTAACAATTTTCTTTATGCTTCTATGAGATTAGACAAGTTATGTGTGGACATGTTAAGAAAATTTGAGGTAAGTCTTTGAGAAGACTTGTGGACTATTTTTGTGTGAGCTTTTATGGAAGCTTACAATATAGATTTGGCTAAGTTCTAGAGTGGACCTAATGAGCATATTTGAGCAGGTTCTGAATGGACCTATTGAGTAGATTTGAGTAGGTTCTAGTGGACCTATTAAGTAGATTTGTACTAGACTGACTGGACTGTGTTTAGTGCATATTTGAGTGAGCTTGATGAGCAAACTTGTGCTAGACCAATTAGACCGTGTTTAGTGCAGAGTTGAGCAAATTTGTGCTAGACCGACTAGATTGTGTTTAGTGCATATTTGAGTGAGCTACTTGAGTAGATTTGTGCAAGATTGACTGGACTATTTTTAGTTCAGAGTTGAGTAGATTTATGCTAGATCGACTAGACTATGTTTAGTGTAGATTTGAGTAAGCTTGTTGAGTAGACTTGTGCTAAACTGACTGGAATGTGTTTAGTGCAGAGGTGAGTAGATTTGTGCTAGACCGACTATACTATGTTTAGTGTATATTTGAGATAGAGCTTTGGAGGTGACAAAGCATAGAGGATAGTAGTCTCCAGTGGATAGAGATCCATCAGCCAGGGTAGTGAGGACATGTCTTCTGAGTGGAGACAAGAGTCTTCAGTGGAGAGAGATCCACAAGCTAGTGTAGTGGAGGTAGCAGTCTTCTAGAGAATCACCAGCTAGAGCAGAGGAGAAGGAGTTCTCATGTGGATAGATATCCATGAACTAGATTTAGGTTAGCATCTCCTTTGGATAGAGATCCATAAACATTGTAATAGGAAAAGGATTCCCAAGAGATTGATTGAGAAAATTTTTGTGAAATATTTTCTCTGTGGAGTAGCCCACATTGGGTGAACCACGTAAAATTTATGTCTCATGTGTGTGTGAGATTTTGTACACTGCTTTGGTTTCTAATGTTGATATTTCCATTGATAAATTACATAATATTGATTGTGATAATAAAAGTAAAAAGTGGTCTTATATTGTTCACCCCCTCTTAGTATAAGCTTGTGTTCTTCAATTGGTATCAGAGTTGGTTCCTTCAAAAAAGGTTTAACAACTTGAAGGAAGATCTTACAATAACATAATGGATCCTAAGGAGGTGTCATTAAATAACTTAGCACTAGTATTTGATGGAAGTAACTATATGTATTGGAGTATGATGATGAGGATCTACCTAATAGCACTTGGCAATGAAGTTTGAAATGCAGTGGAACTTGGATATGATACAAAAGTCAATCCTCCTACAGATAAGGAAGGTAAGATTATAAAAAACTATAATTTAAAAGCAATGAATGCACTTGTAAGAGGTTTATGTAGAACAAAGTCTATGAAAGTTATGCATTGTAGAATTGCAAAAAAAATGTGGGATAAATTACAAGGTATATATGAGGGAGATAAAAGTGTAAAGAAAGCCAAGATATAAAATATCAAAGGACAATTTGAAACATTGAGAATGAATGGAGAGTAAAATATCAGTGCTTATCTAATTAGAATTGATGATATTGTTAATGATATGCAAGGACTTGGAATGAAGATTTATGAATAAGATGTTTGTGATAGTTTTAATATCTCTTCCAAATAGATTCAATGAATAGGTTTCTGCTATAGAAATATCATTGAATGGTGATAATTTAACAAGAGATAAGTTTCTTGGTATGCTAACATATTTTGAGATAAGAACAAAAGATCCTACTCCCCAAAAGGAAGCAACACTCAAAGAAATCAAGAAAATAAAGAGTAAGAAGTCAGAATCAAGCAGTGAGTCATCCAGTGATGAAGAATCTAATTATGGTAGAAGAAATAAAGGTTCAAGAAGATCCATAGATCTAATATATGTTAATTGTTTCAATTGTGGAAAGTTTGGATATTTTGCAATAGATTGTAAAGAACCAAAGAACAATAATGATGAAGAAAAATAGGACCACGGGTACAGGGATTCAGAAAGATATAGGCAGGATAAGCATCAGAAGAAAAGCAAGGATGGACAAAGTAGGCAAGGAAATAAGTTCTTTCAAAGACAAAAGAGGAACTACTATGTGGATAATGCAAGTAAGTACTCAAGTGATAGTGATGCTAATTTTTCAGACAATGATAGAGATGAAATTTCAATTTATTATTGAAGATAAAGAACTAGTTAAGAAAACTCCAGTTATTCTCAAGTGTTTTATATGTGGTAACTTTGGACATCTTGAAGATGATTGTACAAGGGATGGTTATAGTTTTAGTGATGATGATTATGAGAATGCACTTGAAGGACCAGATGAAAATATTTTAATGGCATTATTAGAAGAAGATGAAAGTGATCCTATAGAAGAAAAGCCAAAAGAGAGTAATGATGTGGACAAAGGTAAAAAAATAGAGGATTATTCAAAAGAGAATAGTTATGATATCAAGGGAGAACTAATATATGCCCTTGACATGGTAAATAAGGTAAGGAAGAAACACACTAAAATTGAAATTCAGTTTCAAGAATGTGATGAAGAAAGAAGATTGCTCATAGAGGATTTAGAAAAATCAAAGGCTAAAGCAAAGAAGTTAAAAGATAAGTTAGAAGCAAAGATATTCGAATGTGAGAAGACAAATGAGGTCAAGACAAGGAATCTTCAATGGAAGTTGTTTTTCATGTCACAAGTTTGGGTACATGGCTTCACAATGTAGGACACATGAAAGATAGGAATATGGAAATGGACAACTTTTCCATGGGTATTACTACTCATGTAATCAGTTTGGTCACAAGACAATGAATTGTAGGGTTCATGACAGAAGAGGATATGACTTCACTAGGAGAAATACTAAGACATTTGCACCTCCAAGGAATAATATCATTAAGTTTTATAAGTGCAATAATAATGGTCACACAACAAAGTGGTGTAGAGCAGATATTCTAGAAATAGACATGAACAGGAACAGGAACATGAACATGAACAAGAACATGGATATGAATAGGAATAGGAACAAGAACAAGAATATGGATGTGAATAGGAAAAAGAACAAGCATAGGAACAAGAATATGGATGTGAACAGGAACAAGAACAAGAATAGGAATATGGTTGTGAATAGAAATATGAACAAGAATGATGACACAGATAGAAATAGTCAGAGGAATTAGAAAATTCATAAAATAAGGGAAGAGGATAAAGGCAAAGAACAATGTATTTTGGGAGTAGAAATACTCCCACCCCAGAATTAACCACCTCAAAAGGAGGTGGGAGAGGGGCTAAGTTAAGAGGCTCATTATTAGCCCCGAGCCCCAAAGGTGACCCTTTGCCATTGATTTCAAAGGGGGAGAGATTTGTGTAATGGAGAGAGATTTGATATTTGAGAGAGCATTGAGCCAGGGAGAAGTGTCCCAGGGGGAGCAGCATAAAAGAAGAACTCAAATTTTATGTAAAAATAATTTGGGTTGCCATCAATGACAAAGAGAGATATTGTTGGACATTTTGAGCAGTTGTCATTGATGTCCAAAAATTAGTTGTCATTGATGTCAAGGTGCTAGGTGATAACTCAGCTTAAGTGCAAGTGGAAGTTTAATGAAATTCATGATGGGTTTAAATATCTATATTTTACACCCAAGAGAATGGGTCAACCCAAGGAATAAATTTATCCTAGGCATCAAAAGGATATAATATTATAATAATTGTTATTATAATATTAAAGTGATATGGTGAAAACCCCAAATAAAAAATTTATAATTTTCATTATAATATTTTATAAATCAAAGTGGGTTTAATAAAGTTTAATTATATTTCATAAACCCAAAAGTTGGGTTTGGAAGAAAAGGCATTCGAAGTGCTTTTAAAACCTTCGTCGACATCATGGAAGGAAATCAGGGAAGCACCGATGTCTCCCAAGGTATGGAGGAAGCAATATAAATACATTGCCCAAATTCTAAAACATTATCCTTGCTTGAATTTTAATTGGCATGCGAAAAAGAATAAGAGCTCGTGAGAATTGTGAATTATGTGGACAACAAAGTGTTTTAGGAATGAAGCATAAATTTTCAAAGGTACATAGGACAACGTGATCTAGTGGTGAGTTGGGAAGTGCAAAAATATTTGTTTGTGCGAGGGCTTGCATTCAAAATGTGGTAGGTGCATTGGAGGTCGTGTTGGTTAAGGTGCCCAAGGTGCACATCATTTTTCCAAGGGAAGAAGAAGTTGAGAGTTGAAGCACATGGTGGTGCTTCGTAAATTGCAAACGAGCGTGTGGCTCGTGCGGTAAATTTGGTCATGGCTAAGGTGTACATTATGGGTAAGGTTGAGGGTTTGATTCCCTCCAAAGGTGAGGTAAGTATTTTTGGTTATATTTTTTAATTATCCACCTATGTTGGAGATATAAGGGTGTTTAGTTTTTTGTTATTAGCATATGTTGGAGGTATAAAGTTTATGAGTGGAATTAATTGTTAGAGTGGTTAATTATTAAATAAGTGATGTTATTTGAGATTTGTTATTAGGAGTTATAAGGAGCTCTTTGTAAATTCTTAATTAATATAGTGATATATTGGAGGATTAATACTATTGAGCATTGATTTCATTTTAATAAGGGTTTTTCTATTAAAGAAGATTATGGTGAATATTATTTTTAAGTTGGAGTGATAAGGTTTATTTCAGTCACCTTTTGTATTGTGTTTTATTGAAGTCTTCTAACCCTTATTGAGATTGGCAAAGAAGTAATTGTGAGTGTGGAAGATTTATTAGATTAACTATTTGGCAATAAAAAGGTATAGGAAAATTCTTCTTTGGTTGAGATGATTGATTGGCTTACTAAAAACATAAATTTTAGAGTGAAAAGGATTTGATTAGGGTTTCCTTTTCAAAAGGGTTTGAGTTAATGCTTCAAGGTTTTCTGGAATTAAAAGTTGTGATTAAAACCTTGTTTTATAAGCATTGTTGTTGAAGCATTTGGATTGTGCAAAGAACTTGAGTTAGGGTTTTGAAAAGAACATGAGTATCATTGTTATGTGAAGATTGATTTATGAACATTGTTGTTGAAGTGAATTTTTGTGCAAAGAACTTGAACTAGGGTTTTGGAAAGAACATGAGTATCATTGTTATGTGAGATTTGTTGTTGAGCATTGTTAAAAACATTTTGAGTTGATGTTTACATACTTGGACTAGGGTTTGTGAGCAAGGGTTGGTTCTTGAGAAATTGATTGAGTAGAGTTGATTGAGCCTAGTCAAGTGGATGTATGAAGTGATTGTTCAAGTTCCATAAAAAAAACTATTCTATATTCTGATTTGAGTTGTGAAAGAGATTGAGCTTTGAGTATAGAACATATTGAGTCTCTAAAAATTCTCTTTATGCTTCTATGAGATTGATTTGAGTTGAGAAAGTGATTGAGATTTGAGTATAGAACATATTGAGTCTCTAACAATTCTCTTTATGCTTCTATGAGATTGGACAAGTTTTGTGTGGACTTGTTAAGTAGATTTGAGACAAGTATTTAAGAAGACTTGTGGACTATTTTTGTGTGAGATTTTGTGGAAGATTACAATATAGACTTGTCTAAGTTCTAAAGTGGACCTGTTGAGTAGATTTGAGTAGGTTCTGAGTGGACCTATTGAGTAGATTTGAGCAGGTTATGAGTGGACTTGTTTAGTAGATTTGAGTACGTTCTATGTGGACCTATCAAGAAAATTTGTGCTAGACTGACTAGACTATGTTTAGTGCAGATTTGAGTGAGATTTTTGAGTAGAATTATGCTAGACCGACTAGACTATGTTTAGTGTAGAGTTGAGCAGATTTGTGCTAGACCGACTGGACTTTTTGTAGTGTAGATTTGAGTGAGCTAGTTGAGCAGATTTATGCTAGACCGACTGGACTGTGTTTAGTGTAGAGT
Organism: Wollemia nobilis; assembly: GCA_028583015.1. Taxonomy (NCBI): domain Eukaryota; kingdom Viridiplantae; phylum Streptophyta; class Pinopsida; order Araucariales; family Araucariaceae; genus Wollemia; species Wollemia nobilis. The sequence goes on along the minus strand of JAQPPZ010002969.1, from coordinate 12,288,940 downwards.
TGAGAAAATTTGTGCTAGACCAACTGGACTGTGTTTAGTGTAGATTTGAGTGAGCTTGTTGAGAAGACTTGTGCTAAACTTACTAGACTGTGTTTAGTGCAGAGTTGAGCAGATTTGTGCTAGACTGACTAGACTATGTTTAGTGAAGATTTGAGATAGAGATTTGGAGGTGACAGAGCAGAAAGGACAATAGTCTCTAGTGGATAGAGATCCATCATCCAGGGCAGTGAGGATAGGTCTTTTGAGTGGGGATAAGAGTCTTCAGTGGAGAGAGATCCACAAGCCAGTGCAATGGAGGCAGTAGTCTTCTAGAGGATCACCAGCTAGAGCAGAGGAGAAGGAGTTCTCCTATGGATAGAGATCCATGAACTAGATTTAGGGGATCAACATATCCTTTGGATAGAGGTCCATAAACATTGTAATAGGGAAAGGATTCCTAAGAGATATATTGAGAAAATTTTAGTTAAATATTTTCTCCGCAGAGTAGCCCACATTGAGTGAACCATGTAAAATTGGTGTCTCATGTGTGTGATGTTTTGTACACTACATTGGTTTCTATTGTTGATATTGCCATTGATATATTTCATAATATTGATTGTGATAAGAAAGGTAAAAAGTGGTCTTATACTTTTCACCTCCCTTTGAGTATAATATTGTGTTCTTCAACAAGTTGCTCGGCCTTCCACAAAATCCAGTGGTTGCACTAGTTGTAAGTTGAATGGTCCATCCCCTATTCTTTATCAGGATTTTCATCCACATATCTATAACTAAAAACCCAGGCAGATCTTGATTTTGGTGATGCTCGGTCTTCCCTTGTTATTTTTGCTAGCACTTTGTGATTGCATGGACCAAAGTCTAGTAGTGTGGAATTTCCCCCATTTTAAATTTAGATTTAAACTCTTCATCCACCTTTGATTTACTTTTGAATGGTTGTGATGAAGGTTGAGTTGGCACATTGGATCCATGTCATCACATGCTTCTTCAGTTTCAAAAATTTACACCTTTGAATTTCGCTCCAGCTGGTTGATCCATCCTCTTTAGTTTTGGAATCCACTCCAATTTCTGCTAAGTCATGTTTGACTATTTTTCATAGAATAGGAACTATAGATGCTTTGACTTTGAATTTTTTTTTTTGCAAGAGCCTTTACTTTTCAGAATCTGCTCCAATTTTCGTTGGGTCAGATTTGATCATGTTGACCGTAAAATTTTACCTTGCACCGTGAGTGAGTGGAGAATACCTTGGAACCTCGCTGGACAAGGAATCAAACCTTCTGTTGAGTTTTCACTTTTCAAAATTTGCTCCTCAAATTTTTGCTAGGTGACTAGTTTGATCATGGATCCTGGCACTTTCGACGGATTTTAACATGACAACCTTTCCTACACAAAAATGAACATTAACTTGGAGCTATCTTCACCTTTTCTTTTCAAAGTCTGCTCCTTTGAATTCTGTTGGGCACTGTTTGACTGTGTTGACCGAATAATTATGCATTGAGCTCGCTCTCTAGTGGAATTTAACACTATGTCACCCTTTTTATTCAAAATATGCTCCACCAAAATTTGCTAGGTACTGTTTGACTAGTCTGACTACAAATTTTTACCTTCTAGTAGATTTTAACACTGCTCTCATGCATGTTTCAACACTTGGCCAAATTTTACAAAACATTCTAAGTATGTGGTCTTTTTGGGCCTACATTTTGGCACCTCCTAGGGAGATTTTCTAGCAAGGTGCATGAACTTAGATCCTTATCCTTTGGGTACCAGAGTAAAAAAATGAAATATGGGAGATTTCATCATGACCATGGAATGAATGACAATAATCCACCATATTATGCTTCACTGAATAACCTCCATCCATAACAAACTACTCCTTTATCCTTCATTTCAGCCTCAAAATAATGATTTAGTAGATGATATCCTCTTTGGCTAGTGGAATCCACTCCAGTTGGTTGCATAAGATGCTTTCGAGAGTAACTTCCCTATAAACCTCACTCTTTTAAGCCATTAGAGAGGGACTCCAAGATTAAACATTCATATGGAGGCTATGATATAAGCAGTTGTTGATATTATCTAGAATTGCATGAAATTTTACTCCTTTTATAGACTTGACCCAAAAAATCATTCTACCTCACAATTTCGCTTCACAACTTTTACATGCCTTGATAGGGTCATGGTTCTTTTGCTATCCTATGACACTGTCATACTAAAAATACTTACAAAAATACCCTTATGACTATTCTACAAGCTATAGCATTTAAAAATTATCTATTTTACAACAAAATTTTTGCACTCTCATGCCTTCACTGTTGGTCCTGCTCCTGGCTATCTTGGACATTTGCAATGTCCTCTGCCTTCTCTTCTTATATAGTCTCTTCCACATCCTTATGTTCTTTATGTGTTTCTTCTTCAAATTTCTCTTTATTTTTAGCCTTCTCTTCTTGTTCCTCCTCATAGTCTTCTTCATATGTATCTTCCTGTTCTCCATCCTCCTGCTCCTCATCTTCCTATTCTTTATCCTCCTCAGATTCCTTTTTTGCAACTTCCTTTTATTCTACATCTTCTTTCAAGTTTTGATTATCCTGATTCAAAGTGATCACGACCCTGATCTAAGATGCTTGGGAGGATATTTTTATCTCCAACAATTACTGATGACTATAATGTAATTCAATAGTCTTATCATATGAGACTGAAGTCCCCCAATCCACTAGATCTCCCATAAAATATTTCAGTCTAGTCAAGTCTTTAATTAACTACATTACTTTATCCTGGTTGATAGGTTCTTGCCATGCATCTATCTTTGATTCATATTTGATCATTGCTTATATGCTTTTTTGGAGGTCTTCTAATAACATTATATGGTTCTCATTCTAGAACCCCTTAAAGCCACATTGCATCATTTCTTCATTGGTGTCCATAATTTTCTAAAGCTTATCATCAAATTTATCAATCAACAACCACCCCTTCTATAGTAACCCACTCTCTTGAGGATAATTCTGATTGTGATCCTTGAGGTGCTCCACTCATTGTTGGGAATGGGCTTGGGTAGTTGATTACACCTAGACTCAGACATGTTGAGGAGTTTACTAGTTTGAGGGGCTATAGAATATACCTTCTTAGTTATATTTTCCAAATCCTCTCTACTTTTTTGGAGTACAGGACTGACCTCTTCCATGTAGTCAAGGATGGGCTGGATCTTAGAGCACTTCTTTAAGATGTCTGACAAAATTTATTTTCTGACTTGTTTCACTTTACTCTTGGAGAATCTTGTAGCCCTAGTACTCTCAACCTAGAGTTGCTGTTGTAAAGCATGTATCTGCTTCACTATTATGATAGGGATTTATGCCACTACTTCTACTTCATCCAATTTTTTTCTTAGTGACTACCCTATCTATTTCCCACACTGCACCCTTTTCTTTCCTCTTGAATACAATAATTTATTTTGGTTGTTACTGAGAGGTGATGTTTCAACTTCTGTAACATGAACCAATTTATGTTCCTTTTTAGAGGAGGTAGTAGGGGGGTCTATAACTTTGCATTTATTTTTATTTTCCACATTTTAATGGGTATTTTCTTCCAAGAATTTACATTTAGACCTCTTCCTCCTTGGGGTTACCTCTTTAGTACCAGTCTCCTTTGAAACTGATGCAACTATTTCAATGTTCTCCTTCTGCTGAGGAGATGTAGGAGCGGAGGATGGTGGTGTTGAATATTTTTATTTCTTAGAGGATTCATAATTCTTCTTTTTTGATTTTCCCTCCTTTTTGGACTTGCTTGTCTCTGCCTTTCCAAGATTCAATGCCAAGCTCTTCTTCCACTTGGAATTCCAAGTTGCAAATTACTTGTCATACCTCTCTTCGAACTCATTATCAATTGGCTTGGGATATTTTGATTTCATTGAATTCCTTTCTACCATTATCTTCCAACATTCCAAGATTTTACCTCTAACCATTTATAAGTCTCTTCCATTTCTTTGATTCTAGCGTTACCAAGCTGATGAGAACTTTTTATTGGGTTAAGGTCTTGCACATGCTCATAGTAATCTCTCCAAGGTGGAAGCATTTCCATGAAATTCACATTCCATTGGAGGGGATACTATTCTCTATTGTTTTTGTACTTTTCTATCTATGGGAACTTTGATTTTACAAATTTAGCTACTTTATCTCCATGCAACTCCTTAATCCTTTCTATAAATAGATCATCCGAGTCATATATCCATCTCTAAGGAAAATGGCAAAGGCCCAAACTTTCAAGGGTTGTGTTAATTTTCTCATATTATCCCCTCCTCCATACAATGATATCACCTTCCTTAAAACCATAAGTTACTATCACATTTATTTTATTTTTGGATCCAAAATTATAGTTTATATAGTCCACTTGCCTGCAATATTCTAGTGTGAATATACGGTGGGTGACGTAATGGGATAATAGGAATGGTTTCTATGTAAAACCATATAGTCTTATGATTATGCCATCCATCAATATGTACCAGTATCCTTCTTCAGTCCCTTTGACCCTTATCTTATTTTCTATTTTTAGGGCTAGTCTAGGGTAATTGGTGTACATAATTTGCAAAGTTGGTATGATAAATTCTATATTGAAAGTGTAGTAAGACTCTGCCTTGCTCAAAATCCTAATCCAATAGTAGATCGATAATGGATGTCCTTCTGCATATTTTTATACCATCGATATCTATTGGTTATCATTTTTTGTATCGCTAAGAAACATCCAAACTAGATTGAAGAAATACCTGAATACAGGATTCTCTTATTCACTTTTCATGGCTACCAATTGTTCATGCATTTTCTTAGTGAGGAATATCAACTAGTTGAATTCAATTGGGATATTATCACTATCCCTTAGTAGTGTCTTATACATATTGGTGTTGGAGATGCAATATGGAATGGCCAATTACCAGTTCCTCACATTCAGGTCAAACTCTGGGCTAGCTACCACACCTAACATGGAGAATAACTTAGGATATACAAATTCTTTAGTGGGAATTAGAGTTGTTGGTGGGGTTTCCCTAGACATTATGTTTTTGAATTGACTATATACTTAGGCCCTAAAATGACTTCCAATTTGACTGTGGTTCTTTAGAGTATAATACTTGGCTTATTGCTTTGGGATGAATTCTTTGGGAGTCACAAGGGGTCATTGTACCATTTCAAATAAGTCTTGACAAGCTTGCTCACTTATGTGAAATAAGATCTTGCCATGGGACGTCCTTAAAGACCTAGTTTATGGGTCATAAAACTTGGCTATGGCAAAAATTAACTTTGGGTAAGGATGGACTGCATCACAAATGTAATAAGAGAGCAGAGAGTACATAGCACCAATACCTTGATTTGTAAGAGGATTACCCTTAAAGAACTTGACTTCAAACCCCCTTCTGAGTCGATCTCTAGTTATATACGTCATATTTGTATCTGTGACACTTGCCTTCTTGTCAGTGTAATTTGATCTCTTAATATTGCTTTATTGCCCAATTTGCCTTGCCATAGTGGATACCATTTCAGATTTTGGGTGACTTTTTGTAGATAGGTATCTCTAGAATATGCAAAAAATTCACTTAAAAATGCTCTGGTTCTTCAGCCAAACTTGTTTAAAATGATTACTTTTTAAATCTCCTCATTTAAATGGATCTTCAAGTACCCTTTCAAAATTAATGAAGATGAACAGACAGTTACTTATCATGAATTCAAATGATCGAATTAGATGTTGTGAAGCATGACTTGTCAGTGAAGTCCACATCGCTGATTGGATGGAATCCGTAGCACATGGCGGTAAACTATTCGTTGGCACACTTTTCAAGGTACATTCACTCCTACCTTCTCACGATGAAATCTAGCACCCAATAGATTTAAATATTGCACTTTAGTCTTCAAAATTCCACTCATGAGGGTCAAATGTTCCTCTTAGGTTTTCCTCTCAAATTTTTGTTGGTTGGATCTCTGCTATGCCAATTTTGACTACGTTAACCACAAAATTTAACATTGCGCTCATCTCGTAGATAGCAAAAATGTCCATTACCTTTGGAAATTTTTCTCCTTAGATTTTTGTTGGAGCTAGTTTGAATATTTTGACTGCAAAATTTTTGTTGCATTACCTCCTCGTAGAATATAGCACACTTTCACTGAAAAGCGAAAAATAACACTTTTTCTCCCATTTTTTGGAATACAACAAAGAAAATATAACATAAAATATGTATATATATATATTACAACAGGGAGGATTCTCTAAATCAAAGATAGTTTGAGATGATACCCATTGACCAAAAAGGGTTGTATGTGTAGCGACCCCGGGACACACGCACTGCTCTACTCTACTTGCAGTATTATACCAAAAACGAAATAAAAGACCACATAAAGCATATAACATAGAAATCACAAAGATAGATCCTTTTATTAATATTGAAATCCAACTACATGTCGGTCCCTCTTAGGGATACCCATTTCGATACAATAAATTACAAATAGCCAAAGAGTGCCCCTTTCACAAAGAGGTGGTGCACTTATAAAAAGGCTTCTCGATTCTGCACATGAAAATGTATGAGGACTTACAGATGCTTCCTTCTCCAGGTATGTTTGCTAGAGGGATCCCTTTGCTCATGTATGTTGCTAATATGTCTGATGAACCGTAGTCCTGTGATCACTGAAATAACAATACACACTTAGATGTCCAGGATTGCCTCCTCGGATGAGGTTGTTAGTAATAAAAGAATTTAATGAAAATGTTGTGAAACTATGCCATGAAATCATGTAAATCTATGCTAATGATATGGAAACATGAAGAAACAACATAAAAGAAGCTATGTCTAAAATCTAAGCTAAGTTTACGGGCCACTGTCTAAGACAGCGACTGTTAAGGTAAACCTTGCTCTCTTTGCCCCAAAGTTATGGGTCAAATCCTATATCTGATATTGAAATAATATGTGTTATGCTCTTCAATCTGTCAAGGCTTCACCGTACACATGATCTCAAAGAGAACTCTCCAAGTCTCTAAATATCTCCTCAAAAAGATGTCTCAATGATAGTTGATTACAAGATAAAAATATCTATTGGTGCTCTTAGGCTTGCACCTTTTATAGTGTGAAACCCTAGGTCTATGTCCAAGCCCTAGAAATAAACTTCTTATGTGTAGTGCAAGTTAGCATGAGAAGATTTTGTCCATTGTATATGTTTTAAGGCCAGTTAATTGAAATATAACTGCCCACTTGAGTCTTCTATGTGAACTGGTCATGAAAAGGAATGCAAAGTTACTCCCAGTCACCTTTATTGCATGTAGAGTGTCACTTTTGCCTATGATTAGGCCTATTTATCGGTAAACTATTTATTATGGCTTAGTCATTGTCATCTACAGTGACTAAGATCTGGCCACTATCATCTATAGTGGATAGGGTCTGGCCACTCCAAGCTTGAGAGGCTAGTATCTGGCTACTCTTAGCTTGAGAGGCTAGACTTGGATGGCTTGAAAAGGCCCCAAATGAGTTGTGAGAACCACTGTTGATTCTTGGAAAGTCTAATATTATGTATTATGATATTATGAGTGTGTCTATGTGAGTAGATCCCTTAAGAATGACATGATTTAGGTGTCTATAGATGCCCCTTTTTGCGACGCGCTGTGTGGAAAACACAACATCGAGCAAAAACATAGACTGATCTATTTGTAGGGTGTATGGTGATCAATGGTCTGATCAATGTCGAATGGCCCAATCATGCAAGATGGTGCGCATCCCTTGAATTATTGCCTCAACATTCGGAGGACTTAGCTCAGTGGATTTTGCATGTTAAATTGCACTCATTCCTCAAACTCAATCGAGTAGCTTCAACTGCTACAAAAATTCTGATCGGTAGGAGAGCTACAATTGAAGATGTCATGTCTACTTATGTTCCCAACAAATAATGGAAATTTGTGATTGTTGTATGCAATGATTCATAGGATGAACATAATTTTTTTATGATCGAGTGATATTTTGTTGCTTTTGATTATGATTATGTTGAAATTCTAAACTACTTCCTCACACAATGGATTGGTGAAGAAATGACAATGGATGAAGCGACAAGTCGCTTGACCAATATGATCAATATGGTTCCTTTCTAGCATTTGTTACTTGTTAATGGGTAATCCCATATCCAAGTATGATTTCAATTATTTATGATAATCATTTATCCTTATCTCGAGGAGCGGTCCGACTATCACTAGCCTTCTTTGGGAGTTAGGATAAGTGATTCTATTTATGCTTAGATTGTATCACTTTGACTTAATGTTTTTGGTATCATAGGGGAATTAGGATGATCCCTTCGCACCTATGGAGCAATTCAACCATATTGGTCTTCTTCGAGATTGAAGGGTGGCACATCATAGTTCCAAAATGAGTTGTTTTTGCCTCAAGTGGCCTTATGGTTATCTACTCATCTCACTAAAATACATGGAGTGCAACTTACTGCAATCGTCGAGTGGATCGAGTAAATAACTGGGTACGAGGTCTGCCTAAGATTGTGCTTTTATGTGATTTTTTTTGTTATTTAAAATATTTTGATGATCTAAAACCACCAAAGTGTGTTTATTTGTTGTTTTTGTAGGATCCTTCAAGGAGAAAATCCCTTATTTTGATATGTGGATATGGTCGCTATCAGGTCCAACGGCCTCTGAGTTCCTGCCTGTGGCCGCTGTCGCCTTGAGAGACAAAGAAGTTTGGGCCATTGATTTCAACAAAAACCAAGGCATAATTAAGGAAATATAAAATTTGCTTTTCTAGGGTTTGACCTATCACTTTCACTGTTGAAGATTTGCTTTGGGAGATTTGGTGTGATGATGATGGTTGTAACTTTTAAATTTGCTAGTGTTGAGGACATGGCTATATAGGGTGAGACATCAGTTGCTGGAGAAGCCACATCTTCTCAGGTATCTGTCTCTTCAAAACCTTATATCTCTTTTACTTATCTACATAAAATTGAACCTCACTAAGTAATGGGTAAAATGAACTTCACTAAACTTGTTGGTAACGAACAAACTCCGTAATTAGGTTTAGCTTCCCCTTTTTTTATGGTGGGTTAGTCCCCAATTTTGCTTTTCGTTAGTGGCTTTAGCCTAGGATTTTTGAATTTTTTTATTATATTCACCTGCTGCCGCCATTTTGGGTGTTTTGAACTTAGCCTAGTTTTGATGCTTAGGTGGGAAATTTTGCTTTCCATTTTGTTTGTTTACCCTCCCTATGTTGATTTGTTGGAGTTATTTTGTTATTTTGCAATTTTTTTGTTTTTCTAGCCAAGGGTTCATGGGTTTGCCATGTCGTCCCTTGGCTGCTGTCACTCAGAGCAGCCAATCTTGAATCCTAAAGGTCAAAAATTTAACAGTTGGGTCTTGGTCGTTGCAGCCTCCAACGGCAAGGTTTCGACCGCTGTAGGCAACATCGACTAAGATCTAAGCTTTGTTTCTTTTGCATTTTTGTTGTTTTTATGACATTTTTAATTTTTTTTTGGAATTTTGTGAATTTTTGATTTGTTTGATTAGGTGCAATCTTCTCCTTTGTTGCTTAGACTTAGAATAGTCCATACTCTTTTGCATCGTTTTCATGTTTTATTGTGAATTATACCTTAGATGCATTGTAGTTGTGTTTTGTCTTTCTTCTACTCTACTTAGATCCTTACTACTCAGGCTCGAGACCCAAAGCTCCTGCTTGACTTGCTTCCTAGCTTTGATGACATGGACTAGGCATGGTTCAAGGCCTGCGGGTTGCAGTATGTCATCAGGCTACCTTACATCATGGTAGATCAGGCTTATCTTACGGCTCTGACCCACCATTGGGACCCATAGACTAATACCTTCCACCTCCTGACAGGTGATATGACCATCACGCCAGAGGATGTATATAGAATCTTTCAGATTCCATTTGATGGGATGGCCATTACCTCTTCGACCACTAATGATCAAGTGGCTGTCTTCACTCGGGTGTTTAGAGTGAATTCTTTAGATGCTCTCAAGGACACCAAGTCTAGAGGAGCATCCATCAGTCGCTAGCATGGGGAGGGTATATTTACGATGAGGCATGTCGTATTGCTGATGGTGATTAGAAATGTCTTATATTGGACTACTCAGGTTTGAGGTTCCCATGGAACCTTCTGGCGATAGTGTAGGATTTATTGGATAGCGAAGAGCCTATCATATATGCATGGGGTAGATCATTACTGGCTTAGTGCTATGATGATTTGTACCATATCCATCGATGAGGATGTGTTAGCATTACCTGTAGCTTGCTCCTACAAGTTTGGGTATGGGAGCACATTATAATAGATCACCCTAAGGGGCTCCCAACTGAGATCATAGTTATTAACGCTCAGAAACAATGTTATGCTACCAGATGGGCTCAAGAGCATGAGGAGCATAAGAGCTATACATTTGCAAGGGAGTTGTCCCACTACACTAATGCTTTTACTAGAATTTTGGTCGAAGATGTCATGTGGCGGCCTTACTATGAGTGCCCTGCTTGGGATGATCCAGCTAGTTTTACTGCTAAGACACGACACGAGTGATGGATTGTTGGTCATAAGACTGCCATCCAAGAGTATTTCTTCTACCCTCAAGTTTTTTGTTAATACAGATTACAATAGGATGTGCCCTTGGTACCGTTCTTGTACAGGTGCCTCATAGTAGAGAAGGACCTACCTCCATGACTAATCACAGAGCTTTCAGATGAGGAGGATGCCCCAATTGTTGACCCTAGAGTGGCTAGGGGAGTTACAGAGGCCTACACTCAATGGTGGGGTGATCAAATGTGGCACGATGTCAACAACCTAGGGTGCAAGGATGATGGCGGGGGTGACAAAGTAGATCTGATAGGATGTAGGGTCTGAGCCAGGATCGAGATATAGAGCTGGCCAGTAGAGCATGTGGTAGTGGAGGATCTTGATGTTCCTGAGGAGGAGGAGTTAGAGCATGAGGAGAGAGACTCTCCTATAAGAGCATAACTACATGAGGTCAAGGTTGAGATTTAGGCCACTAAGATCCAGGTACAGCGATGAGATGCTACCTTTGAATAGCTCTTAGCATAGATACAAGCTCTACAGGCTCCTATTGGGGGTGGCGATGTCAAGATGCAGTTTGTTGTTCCTCCTTCTACACCATAGGAGGTTTTAGTGGCAGGTATAGGGGTATATGTGGTATGGCTTCAGTATTTTTTGGATGAGCATGAGGAGTGGATCCGAGGACTTGTGGATCATGTCACCATCCTTCAGATGCAGCTTAGGAGGCATGGGCTTGTCCCTAAGGAGCCACCTAGTGTGGGTGGTTTGCAGGTTAGTGGGCGCTCTACCTCAGGGTAGGCTTCCACTCATCCTAGCCAGAGGACCCAAACTCGGATAGAGAGATCTACAATCTTGCATCATTTGACTTGTGACAATGCCACAAGGGGAGGAGGTATTGGAGGAGGTGATGTAGGGGGATTAGGCTCGATATTTGATTGATGCTCTACTTGGTACTTGATCCATTTTTGAGGTCGGCTGACCTATATGCCTATGGGCATTTTTGTAAATCCATGGACTTGACACACATACTCTTATGATATATTTGCTTTTATGACTCATATGTATATCGTTTATTGCTCATGTTTTTATTGTTATTTTTTTTATGATATGATGCGATGATGGTATTATGATGACTTGATGTATATGTTAGATGATAGATGATATTGAAGATGCTTAGATGGATGTGTAGATGCTTATAATATTTGTTGATATTATGTGATGTATTTTGATGATAAATAATGAATTTATTATTGTATGTAAATGTATATTGCTTACATGTTTTATGATGTGGTTTATGGATGATTCATGACTTGTGTTTGTGGATGCAATATTTTTGTTAAATGCATGTTTAATTTTGCTTTATTTGTATGCATCTAACTCATGCTATGATATGGTGAATGCAGTATGTATTTTAATGTAAATGAACTTGTATGTTTTAATTACTTAAAACATAACGGATGCATATGAAATTGACAATATTAATGGGTGATACCACAGAAAGTAAAAATAATAATCATGAATTTAAATAATCACTCTTATCATAAGATTTGATTAAGTATTCATATATGAAATGTAATGGTGTGAGATGTATTTTATTGATAAGTTTTTGTAAATTAAAAGATATAAAGTAGTCAGTGGCCATCTATATACTATTTCTAATATATATGTGGTATCTGTACTACTATGTTGATACCCCCAAATTTATAGAATTTTATAAATAATGTGATGGTGTGAATGATGTTATGATTTGTTGCTATGTAAGAATTTTTGGGGCCTTCCTGAGATTCAAACACTCTAGTTACCCTATCATCAGCTGTCTACATACCACTTAGACTTTTGAAAAGTAAGATTTTTACCATGGACCAAGTTTTTCATGATCCTTATGTGTGCAAGTGATTATATATTTTGAGGTAGAACTCAAGCATTTCCTCCGATGTCAGGTGGGATTATTTTAGCCCATTGCTAAGATCAGGGATCCTCAAGTGTTCATCTCATCCTTATGTTGGACTTAGTTGGACTATACCACTAGGAAATATTGGGTTACCTAAGCTAGCTCATCCACATTCAAACATTGGTCTACACAAATGCATGAAGCAATTGTGGTAGACATATCATCATGCGTAAGGATTTTTCCTTCCAATTTTGTACAATGCTGAGAATTCTAGGAATTCAAGCTTTGTTCCCTTATTTTTGGCTTCTCTTTGGCTTTGGATATTTGCTCATATGTAGTGATGAAAATCATTGTTTATTTTTTATTGATTTTTTTCTTTTGAGAAAGGATTTTTGTAGTGATGATAATCGCTGTTTATTTTGCTCATATGTAGTGATGAAAATCACTGTTTATTTTTTATTGATTTTTTCTTTGGGCTATGATTTTTCTTTTTTTTGAATTTTGAATATATAATTTGTGTATCGGATTATTGCTTTGAAATATTGACTATATGCTTGGCCTTTTGAATATGTACTTTGCTTCAGGATTTTGCTTATTTTGATGTAAGAAAGGGATTTGAATAGGGTAAAGCTTGTCCTTTTGCCAATTCTTAGCACCTTTAAATCGGTTGCATAGGGGGATAATTAAGGAAGATCCTTTTCACTTAAGGTAACCTAGACCACTTTGCAACTTTCATTTTTTCCTTGTACCAGCTAGGATTTTAGTATTTCAATTAGTGACGGGATCTTGAATATCCAAGGCATTATCACAACTAGACCTTACCTTCTACTAATCATAGTTGTTTTCCTCAAAAGTTGATAAGATCACTAGGTGTGGTTTATTAACCGAAAAACATTAGTATATTATGTATAGCAACAAGTAATGGTTGTGTTGAAGAACAAAATTACACACTTGTAGCACCCTAAAATTGGCACGGTTAAACCTTAGTAAAAAGATAAAATATTAAAATTTGAATTTCAACCCCAAATTGCCCGTTAAACAGCCTTTTACCCGCTCCCCTTGTTTTTCGTGCCATTTTTAGGATTTTTTGTGACCGTTGGACGATATCGTCGCCGATCAGACGATATCGCCTCAGATCAAACGAATTCGTCTGGAGCAGAACGTCCAGACGATTTCGTCCCAAAACTAATTTTTCAAAATTAGCTTCTGTTTCAACGGCGTCTCTAACCGGGGCAAAAGCGTGTCTACACCGTTAGAGACCTTCCCCATTGGAGATCTCCCAGATTGGGATGATCTCCAACCTCCCAACCTCCTTCCTATGCCTATTTAATCTTAGGCCCTCCCCTTGACTTACCCCTGGCTGAATTCCCCTGTAATTTGATCTTTGTGTGCATTAGAATACCCTGAATTATCATTTGCATTTGTGCCTTTCTAAGTTTTCTTGTAGGAACCTCATTGTTTTCAGCCAGAGCAAGCTCAGATCGTCGCAGACGATCCTGTACGATCTCGGACGATCACGTTGCAATTAGAGACGATTTCGTATTCTGTAGACTATTTCGACTGCAGTCAACATTGGGGGCAATCAGTGCCCAGAGTTTGCATTTCTTCACCCTTTTCTCTGCATTATTCTGCATTTAGTTAATTCTATGGTTATTCCTTATTGTTCTGCATCTTGGAGTTCACCCATATAGTTTTAATGCATAATAAAATCATAATTTGTCATTAAATCATTGTAATGCACTCATATTTTTGTTTATAATTATCAGTTTAATATTATTGTTGTCATTCTACATCATTGCCCTCTGTTGGAATAGTTGCATTTCTGGTATTTTGTATCTATTTCTCTGATTGCAGGTCTCTAATGAATTCGTCTGATGAATTCGTCAGATCTCAGACGATCTTGTCTGATCTCAGACGATCCTGTCATATCAGAGGCGATCTTGATTGCTTCAAAAATCAGAACCTCCATCAGACATCCGGATCAGGTATGGCTTTTTAATCTAGTATATTTCTTATATTTTCTGTTTAATCCTATTTTTTGTATTCATTTAAATCTGCATTTCATATAGAACAGTTTAGATTCATTTGGCCAAACCTAGGAGTTGAATGATCAAACATAAAAATGAACACATCAAACACTCTCTCAACCTAGGCGTGGAAACTGCCATTCAAAAGTTTCCTGGTGAACCCACCATCCATCAAAAATTCACCTTTATACACCTCCCCCGAGAGGCGGGACCTTCGAAAGGCCTCTTAGTCCGAGGTATTGTCCCATCCTTTTCACATCCCCCTTCCGGGCGCGGATCCTATAGCCTGAAGGTAAGGGTGCGAAAAATTTGGAGCGATACATTTTGGTGAACCCGACGTGAAACTAAAACCTTCTGAAAACAAAAACAAAAAAAAAATAGATGCATTTAAAATCATTAGAAAACTACTAAGTTGCATATCATGTTTAGATGGTAGCTCCTAAGAAAAGACTAGCAGTTACTATAAATGTTGAAAACCAATTAGCAGCCATAGAAATTAATTATGTGCTTAGTGTGCCTAAAACAGATAGAAACCAACTTTTGTGGGACGAACTTGATAGGAGACTAGGTATCATTTCATCTAGGTCAATAGAACTTAAACAAATCAAGAGGTTTGTCCTAGATAGAATCCTGGATCCTCATCAACTCATTTTTTATCATGAACTTCAGAGAGCTTGCCATAGGTGGTTAGCAGATAGAAGAGCTCTTGTGTCTTCTGAGTTGTATACCTTTGAGGAATACCTCGAGAATGCAGCCATAGTGCACCAATTCCTAGGTCATGTAGAAGACCAAGAGGTCGTTCTTATAGATAGGGAAATATGGAGGAGAGTTCCTAGAGTTGTGTTATATCGAGAGTATTGCCATGAGCTTTACTTCTACCAATCAGAGTCTGAAACAGATAATATCACCATAGCACTCTTTGTCAAATTCTTGAAAGAAAATTTCCAATTTGAAGAGGAACATTTCATGACTCCTGAAGAACTTGAGCCCATTAATGATATTTATAAATTGTTTATAGAAAACTAGATCATTGCTTTCATTATTATTATTTCTTGCATTTAGTGTGCTGTTTGTTATCTTTATAATATTTTTAAAAACAAAAACAAAAACAAAAAACATACAAAAACAAAACAAAATCAAAATATTTTATTTTAAGTATTATAGTAGGTATATAATTAAAATATATACCTCTTAAGCTTGTTGCATATATATATATATATATATATATTATATATATATATATATATTTTTGCTGAAATCTAAGTTTAAGCACAATGACTAGACTTAGGAATGGTAAACAAACTGAAGAAGAAGAAGAAGAGATTGGTTAGGAAAGAAAACAAAAAAAACCCAAATGCCCTTCCCGAGGATCCAATTCCGGAAGGAGAAACTCCCTAGAACCCACCAGAAGATGAGCTGGTTGAAGAAAATGAACAACAAGAAAATGTTAGAGAGGAAGGATCCTCATCCCCTAGAATGGCTCCAGACAGAACTGTTACTTTTGATAACATAGATCATTTTTGGAAATTCTTCAATAATAATATTGGTGCTCTTAATATGGCAGTTCATCTTGATAGGGGACAAATTAGTGAAACTCAAGCAATCCTAGAAGAAGGATTTAACATGCACACTAATCCCTTGTCCTTCGTTGATCAAGAAAGTGATAAAGCTGGACCATCCAATATGGATATGGCCACTATAATTCAGAACATGCAAAAACAACAGGTTACCCAACCTCCTAAGGAACCTGTTATTGAGCCTAAAATCATTCCCACACAAAAGAGACCTTCATTCACTACTTTATTTCGCCAAACTATTGATCAATATGCTTCAAATCGACAAAAACCTAAAAACAAGCCAAACATCAATTTCCAACAATCCGGGATACAACATAATACTACAACAAAACTTCTTCATAATACCCTTCCTATCAACACTTTACACAACAGCAATATAGCATCTAATCCTTATGTCCCGCCTTCCTACGGTCACAAGACCCATATTCATGCTCCATCGAACCAATATGGTGGACAAACTGGTAATTTGGAAGCCATGGTGAAACAGTTAGTCTCTCGCATGGACCAAATAGATCCCTACCGTCCCTCATACAATTATCGAGAGATGTGTAGTCAACCTCTAGATCCTATAGTTGTAGCACAACCATATCCCAAACACTTTCCTATGCCTGTCCTACCTATATATAAAGGAACCGAAGATCCCATAGAGCATCTTCGTATGTTTAGGATAGCATGTCATGACATATCACATGATGATTTGCTATTACTAAAAATGTTCCCGAAAAGCTTAGGGGGGATGGCATTGGAATGGTATTATCAATTACCTACTCATTCTTTGAGAAATTTTGAAGAGACCGCTGAGTCTTTTGTGCATCAATTTAGTGCCTATATCGAAAGGCATGTAACCATTAAAGATTTGTACAACCTAAAACAAGACAAAGATGAGTGTTTTGCTGACTTCTTAGCTCGATGGAGACAGTTGATAGGAAAATTACACTTTGTGTTACCTTATCGGGAGATGTTGGATATTTTTATCAATAATTTACAAGAACAACTATCCTATGAATTATCAATTGCTACTTTGACTACCTTCGATCAAGCTATAGACTTAGCTCGAAGGGTGGAAGATGCTCTCATTAGAAGAGGTCAGCTCAAAAGGAAAGATGATGAGAAAACATCCAGAAATCAATATAAAAATAAACAAGTTGTGGGTGATGGAGTCACTGATAGCAAAAACATTGCTAATGTTAACACTACGAAAACAACAGAGAAGTTTATCTTGAAACCTCCTGATAAACCACCCCAAGAATTTACTAGGTTAAATCAACCTTTATCAACCATTCTCCCGCAATTACTAGCACGAGGCTTGATCCAATTACCAGCTATCCGGGAACCTGATCCAACTATACCCGGATACAGAGCGGATTTACATTGTGATTTTCATAGAGGACCTGGACACGCTACCAACTCTTGTAAAATATTAAAACATAAAATACAAGATTTGATTGATAATAATGAGATGGAGGTGCAAGCCTTCCAACCTAAACAAAATCCTTCCAATAACGCTCAAAAGAGCATTCCCCAAAATCAGAATCAGAATGCCAATCAATCATTGGACATATTTCAACATCCTTTACCAAAACATGGTAAAGAGGTGGCCAATCAAATTGAGCATCATAATGTTCCTCCTCCTACCCGATATGTAGGGACTATTAGCGGACAATTACCTGTTCATGATCCTCAAATATTTGACACAACTTTATCCATAGTTACGACCAGACCTCTACATAATATTCAGACACTTGATCTTAGTGACACTGAATATGAGACTGAAAGTGACATGGAAATCACTTCAAATCAATCGAATAGTTCTGAAGATGAATCAGATCCTATTCAACCTATCACCAGTTCTATGGTTCCAGAAGAACCATTTCCTAGAAGAGTTACTACTCGACCCTCCTCTCATCAGTTCCTTTCTAATGAACAAGCTATAAATGCTAGACCAAGACCTATTCATCATCCACAAAATAATATTGTAGGAACCATCGGAGCCGTTACCAGACAACAGGCTCAAACTTCTCAACAGGATCAAACTCAAAATGATGGATCAGCCCCATTTGTTTTGAAAAATCCCAATAAAGGGAATTATGCATCTAATGTTCAACCTAAACCTCCTTACAATATTAATGAACAATTATCCAATACTATAGCCAAAATTTCCCTTTTGGACCTATTAAGATCTTCTCCTACACATAGGGATGAATTAATGCTTACATTGAGCCAAATGATGGTACCACAAAACATTCAACCTGAAGCCATGGCCAATACTATCATCACTAGAGAAGTCGATTGTATTGACTTTCGAGATAAAGATATCCCGCAACATAGTTTACATAAAGATAACCCCTTATATATTACTGCCCTAATTGGAGATGTAGTTGTTAAACGAGTCTTGATTGATAATGGTTCATCTTTAAACATATGCACTTTTGACTTCTACCAACGATTCGGGTTTAGAAGTGATGAAATGAAAAGAACTGATATGATTATAAAAGCCTTCAATGACGAGACACAAGAAACGTGTGGAGTCATTACTATACCCTTGCAAGTTGGTCCTAGAACCCTAGATACGACCGTGTTTATTGTACATTGCCTTGCATCGTACAATATACTTCTGGGTCACCCTTGGATCAATGCGATGCGAGCGGTTCCCTCCACCTTACATCAGTGTGTTAAATTCGAATTTAAAAACTAGTTGGTTACCATTCATGGTGATCCTAGACCCTTTGATATGTGTGCTTTGGCAGAACCTGTTGGAGTGCAATTTTGTCCTGCCTTGTCATCCACACATCCTAGTTCTTATCATCCATCCAAACGTGTGAAACACACACCCATAACATCATCTACTCTTTCAACTACACCTATACATACAGCTCAACCATCTTCTGAACCAACCACATTAGGACCTCGACAAGATCCTAAATCGACAACCAATGCTTCTTGTCTTACTCCTATATCTTCCATACCTATAGATTCACCCGTCAATATCACCATGACATCCACATCCACTACTGGCATCCTTTCTACACCCGACGATGTAGGAAATGTTCCTTCTACCTCTTATGCTCTTACTGATGAGCTCTTACCCGATTTATCTAAAATTCTTATATCAGAAGAAGCCAACACTGCCATGCAGACTTCCCTCCTTTTAAATAAACTCCCACCCTCTCCTCGTACCTTGGGCCTCCCACAACCTATGGGAAGTATCTACCAAGTCGGGAGTTGTGCTTTTATTTATAAAGGATATGATTGGGGAAGAATACCCAGGAATATTAAGACACATTGTGATGGATATGCTAGATGCTATTTTGCTAATGATTATCTTAAAGCTAAACCCATAATGCTTAAATTGGGATATAAAGGGAAAGGTTTGGGACCTTTCCAAAATGGTATGAAAGAACCTTTTGAGGTAGAACCGTGGCCTGCCCGATGTGGTGTGGGCCTATTTCCTAGTAAGGGTCAGCCCTTTCCATTTGAGGATGATGATCATCTCGTATGTTATCAAGATTATCTAGATAAACAAGATTCTTTGTGCCCAAAGAATAATTCTTTTACCTGTAATATGCTATCCATAGCCTACCCTGAAATGATTGCCGACTCCGATGAAGAGTTGGAAGGGGATATTTTCCATGATGTCTCCGTTGAGGAAATGTTACATAACGAATTTTATTTTGATGGCTCTATACCTAGTATAGCCCAGCTTGAGGCCTCGACTCCTCAAGACGAATTATCCAAGCTAACCTTGGAAGAATTACAAGAATTAGGTGTTTCATCCGCCCCACCTAATTTTGAGAGAGATTTACATATGGAAGTTGAAAACGTTATAAAAATTAACATTGGAACCGAACATAACCCTCACATAATCAATATTGGATCAGAATTGAGTCAAGAAAAACAAGATAAATACATTTCATTTCTTAAAGACTATGAAGATGTCTTTGCTTGGACATATGAAGACATGCCAGGTTTGGACCCTTATGTAGTTATGCATCATCTAGTAGTCCATCCAGATGCTAAACCTGTTAAACAGAAACTCAGAAAAATGCATCCTAAAGTGGCCTTACTAGTCAAAGGAGAACTAGAAAAACTATTGAAAGTCATTTTTATACAAGCTATTGATTATGCCGAATGGATCTCAAATGTAGTTCCAGTAACTAAGAAAGAAGCCACTAAAGTTAGGGTTTGCACCGATTTCAGAGACATTAATGTTGCATGCCCTAAAGATGATTTTCCTCTTCCCAATATGGATCAAATCATTGACTTTACTGCTGGAAGCGGAATGATATCCTTAATGGATGGATTTTTCGGTTATAATCAGATCAGGATAGCTCCTGAAGATCAGGCCAAAACAACCTTTATTACCCCTTGGGGAACCTTTTGTTGGAAAGTGATGCCATTTGGCTTAAAGAATGCAAGTGCAACCTATCAACGAGCTATGACTTATATCTTTCATGATATGATGCATGATATCCTACATGATTATGTAGATGATATCATAGCTCGTTCCATCAAAGAAGATGATCATCTAAATGACTTAAGAAAAGTATTTGATCGGTTAAGGGAATATCTTATCCGACTAAATCCAGCTAAATGCATATTCGGAGTTAAGTCCGGTAAATTATTAGGGGTTATAGTTTCTTTACGTGGCATTGAAATTGACCCTCTCAAGATCGTGGCTATCACAGATATGCCCGCACCCACAAATATATCAGAATTACGAAGTTTACAAGGTAAGCTTCAAGCTATTCGCCGCTTCATTGACAAGTTGGCGGATAAAACTGGACCCTTTCTTAAGCTTCTTAAGAAAGATGTCTCTTTTCATTGGGACGACGAATGCCAAGAAGCATTTGAACTCCTTAAGCAATATCTCCTCAAACCACCAGTGCTTTCCCCACCTAGATCTGATCGTCCTTTTATCTTGTACATTTTTGCTTCTGATTCCGCCTTAGGAGCTATGTTAGCTCAGCTTGATGATGAGAAGAAAGAACGTGCTAATTATTATATTAGCAGAACCTTAATCAGTTATGAAACTCGATATACCATGTTAGAGAAATTATGTCTAGCAGTCGTATTTTCTACACAGAAACTATGACATTATATGCTCAATCAAAAAACGTATGTTATTGCCAAATTCGACCCTTTGCGATATCTCATGAGTCGACCATATTTATTTGGTCGCACAGCCAAGTGGGTTCTTGCGCTAAGCGAATTTGAACTCACGTTTATAGGACAAAAGTCTGTTAAGGGTCAAATCATAGCGAGATCAATTAGCTGCTTGCACCCTTAGAATCTACTCATCCCCTCATCATTGAGTTTCTTGATGAATGCCTTAAACTAGAGGCAGACCATTCAGAGCAATGGTCCCTATACTTTGATGGAGCCCGATGCATGAGTGGGGCTGGTGCGGGTATTATTTTAATATCTCCACAAAAACATCTTATTCCTCTGTCCTTCAAATTAACATTTGCTTGCACCAATAACATCTGCTGAATATGAAGCTCTTATCCTTGGATTACGAGCTGCCTTGGCATTGAAAATCAAAAGTTTATTGGTTTTCGGTGACTCCCAACTTGTCATAAACCAAATCAATGATGTTTATCAGACCAGAGATGATAAATTATGCCCATATAAAGCATATGTTTTGTAGTTATTATCCTTGTTTGATCAAGTTACTTTGGAAGCTATTCCTCGAACTAGCAATCGTGCGGCTGACGCTATGGCTACAGCTGCATCTCTTTTACCCTTGGAGTTAGATGATGAATATGCTACCATCATTATTCGTCGACTCTAGGAACCCGCTTCAAGCAAATCATGCTTAGAACCTTTGGACGTGTTTCTCATCAACGAAACAACTCCTGCACCATGGTATACTGATATATTTAATTTTTTGCAGAAAGGAACCTTCCCTGATGGTTGTACTAGCAACCAACATAGGTTATTACGTAGACAAGCAAGTCGCTTTGTGATTATTGGTAATACCTTGTACAGAAGATCTTTTGAAGGCATCTTATTGAGATGTTTGAATCTAGAAGAATCTAGATCAGCTTTAAATGAAGCCCACAATGGATCTTGTGGGGGACATTTTAGTGGTAGCGCCATTGCTAAGAAACTCCTTCGGATAGGATATTTTTGGCCTACCATGGAAAATGATGCACATAATTATGTGCGACATTGCGACAAGTGCCAGAAACATGCTGACCTTGTCCATGCGCCTGCACAAGAACTGTAGGCTATTTCATCTCCTTGGCCCTTTTCAAAATGGGGCCTCGACATTATTGGAAAAATCAACCCTGTGTCATCCGATGGACACAAATTCATCATAACCGCCACTGAGTATTTCACGAAGTGGGTTGAAGCTATGCCATTAGCTTCTTGCACTTGGAACACAAGTTTCCAAATTTATTTTTAATCAAATTATTTGTAGGTTTGGAATTCCTGCCAATCTCATTTTCGATAATGGAACTTGTTTCAAAAATAAAGATGTCAAGAAACTATGTCAAAAATATAAAATTCAACATCGTTGGTCCACTCCCTATTATCCTCAGGGTAATGGTCAAGTAGAAGCATCTAATAAAACCTTAATCAAAATTCTCAAAAAATTGGTCAATAAAACCGGTCGAGATTGGCACATTCAGTTATATCCTGCTTTGTGGGCCTATCGAACTAGTGTTCGAACCCCCACTGGAACTTCACCTTTTGTCTTGGTTTATGGTGTTGAAGCCATTTTTCCCTTTGAATTAGAAGTTCCTTCTTTAGCTCTACTACTTCAAGATACTGAAGTAGGGGATGAATATCGTCTTGGCAGATTTAGTCAGCTAGAACTTCTAGATGAAAAGTGCATCAATGCTTTGGAGCATCTTCGCGCCTACCAAAACAAGCTTAAGAGAGCATATCTTAAGAAAGTTCATCCTCGATCCTTTGAGATCGGTGACCTTGTCTTAAAAGAAAATAAAAAAAATACTAATGCAACTCAAAACCTTAAAGGTAAATTTGAGCCCAACTGGCTTGGACCATATGTCATCCCTGCTAAATTTGGATCAGGAGCATACAAATTATCTACCTTGGATGGTAAAGAACTTAAAGAACCTATGAACATTATGCATCTTAAACGTTACTATGCGTAAAAATTGGTCATTTCATCATTGTATATATTTGTTTGCATATTATTTCCTTTTAGTCACTTCTTTAAAACGTTTCAAAAACAATTATCTTGTATTTCTTTTAATTCATCACTTAAAATTAAAAACATTCAAAATCATCAAAATCTTCAAAAACATCTTTTGTTTTGTACTTCTTAAACTGTGAAGTATTGCAGTTATATTTTCAGTTATTTTGGATAAATTAGCATTTATTTGGAATCCCGCACTTTCACATTCACATGAATAAATATCTTGATTTTATTTGGTATGATTATTAATCTCTCTTATATCAAAGTCCACAGTTGAATTAAATAAAGTTTTGAGCATAGAGAACTGATCTTGTTATTTACTTGAACTAAGTATATATTTTCACATTAAAATGATTTCATTGCAAATTCGATATGATGCTACATAGTAGAAGCTGGTTTCCTGAGCGAAAAGTTTCCCCTGCTATCCTATCATGCACATGGTCTAGAATCTTTGAGAATTGACAAAAGGACAAGCTCACCCCTACCCGAATAAAAATCCCTTGCTCTACAGCTAATCCGAGCAAGTATCCCTAGCATAGGAAGAAAAGAAAAAGTTCAAAGAAAAGAGAAAAAGAAAAAGGTTATTTTTCATCACAACAATATTTCAGCATTATCTCAGTATAAAGCAAAAAAATACAAAAAAAAAAAAAAAGAGAAAAAAGAAGCAAAAGAGAAACGCAAAAGCAAAAATGCAATAAAATCCTTTCCCTACCCCTTGAAAAGAAAAGAAGGGTGAATGAGCTTGAATCCCTGGAATTCTCAATTATTCGAAAACTGTGAGGTAAGCCCCATAACAGGTGGTTTGTGCCCAACCCGCTTGGCCTTGGGTAATCCCTAGCATGGCGATATGTCTATCACATTAGCGACCTTCTTTTGTACAGACCTCTATCAGCTTATGGATTAGCTAGCTCTTGATAAACCTAACTTACATAGTAGTCTAGTACGGTTACATGCATATAAATCATGGTCAACGAACATTCATTTGGTCAAGGCAAATTACTTGTATCAAATTATCTTGCTCAAAATTGGTGAATGAATAATACAATCGCACACACATTTGTATTTGAGAGATTTTGTATCATTATGATAAATCAAGATCGGTAATGAACTCACATTTGCACATGAGGATTCCTTATAAATCTATATTTCTCTTTGAGATAATTTAAAATATTTCTGTAATTCTTTTCGGAATGATTTTATCCTTTTATTTCAGAATTTGTTGTTTGTATCAACGCAATTACATACACCTTTTTACAAAGTCAAAATCTCAAAATAATAATTTCAAACAAAATTTTCATAATATTATTTTTCTATTTATCACAAAAGTCATAAATTAATCTTGCAATAAAACTAAAACAATCTATTTTCTTCTTTGGATTTCGCGATGATGGTATAAGTCTATACCTATAATTCTATGCCTAGCGCAAACCATTGTTCTAATTTTATGTTCCATTTATTTTAAAAACAAATTCATCAAAACATGTGACTTGCATCATTATGTTACACAATTATGCTTTACAAACAAACGAACACTTATTCTATTTCATGACATTATGTTCAAATTCAATATTGCAACCATGGTATAAATTCTAAGGAATTGTTCAAAATTTTATCACACTTAGGAATTTATGCCTAGCAAAATCATATTTTCGTATCTCATGCATACTATTTTTTATGAAAATCTGAAAACAAATCATCAAACCATCATCATTTCTATCATCACAACACAAAGTCTTAAGACAGTCTCTTAAGCACTCTTTTACTTTTAACAATATTTCTATACTGGGATTAGCTTGACGACCGAGTGAGCGGCGACTCCATGAAATGGTCTATAACAGTGACAATGTCCTTTGAAATTATTGTTAGAAGTCCCTTTTTATTTCTTTTATCAAATCACACCACCACAACCAATTGTTTACATCAGATTATTTCATTTAAAATCTTACAGCATGACATCAAATTATAATATTTCAAACGACATAATTACATGAATCATCAATCCAATCAACAAACAATTCAAACATTAAAGCATCATAAAAACATATGAACAAGTCATATCATCAGAAATAAGATCATATATATACAGCAAAAAAAAAAATGAACAGTAAAAATGAATTAGGGTTTTCCCTATTTTTCTTAATTTTATTCAAAACCAACAACATTTTAATTTTTGCTTTTCCGCATTTTTACCTCAAACGTTCGATTTGGGTAAAAACACGGAGGGGGCACCATAGTCAGCATTCGTACGATTCGACCAAGAATCGTCATCTAAAAAATTGAGTATATTTTTGCTTTCTCGTAAAATGGGAAAAACTCGTCTTTAACGCATTTTCTTCGAAAAATTTGCTAAAGAGGGGGCAAAATGTAGCACCCTAAAATTGGCACGGTTAAACCTTAGTAAAAAGATAAAAGATTAAAATTTGAATTTCAACCCCAAATTGCCCGTTAAACAGCCTTTTACCCGCTTTCCCCTTGTTTTTCATGCCATTTTTAGGATTTGTTGTGACCGTTGGATGATATCGTCGTCGATCAGACGATATCGCCTCAGATCGGACGAATTCGTCTGGAGCAGAACGTCCAGACGATTTCATCCCAAAACTAATTTTTCATAATTAGCTTCTGTTTCAACGACGTCTCTAACCAGGGCAAAAGCATGTCTACGTCGTTAGAGACCTTCCCCGTTGGAGATCTCCCAGATTGGGATGATCTCCAACCTCCCAACCTCCTTCCTATGCCTATTTAATCTTAGGCCCTCCCCTTGACTTACCCCTGGCTGAATTCCCCTGTAATTTGATCTTTGTGTGCGTTAGAATACCCTGAATTATCATTTGCATTTGTGCCTTTCTAAGTTTTCTTGCAGGAACCTCATTTTTTTCAGCCGAAGCAAGCTCAGATCGTCGCAGACGATCCTGTACGATCTCGGACGATCACGTTGCAATTAGAGACGATTTCGTATTCTGCAGACGATTTCGACTACAGTTAACATTGGGGGCAATAAGTGCCCAGAGTTTGCATTGTTTCTTCACCCTTTTCTATTGCATTATTCTGCATTTAGTTAATTCTATGGTTATTCCTTATTGTTTTGCATCTTGGAGTTCACCCATATAGTTTTAATGCATAATAAAATCATAATTTGTCATTAAATCATTGTAATGCACTCATATTTTTGTTTATAATTATCAGTTTAATATTATTGTTATCATTCTACATCATTGCCCTCTATTGGAATAGTTGCATTTCTGGTATTTTGTATCTATTTCTCTGATTGCAGGTCTCTAACGAATTCGTCAGATCTCAGACGATCTTGTCTGATCTCAGACGATCCTGTCATATCAGAGGCGATCTTGACTGCTTCAAAAATTAGAACCTCCATCAGACATCCGGATCAGGTATGGCTTTTTAATCTAGTATATTTCCTGTATTCTCTGTTTAATCTTGTTTTCTGTATTCATTTAAATCTGCATTTCATATAGAACAGTTTAGATTCATTTGGCCAAACCTAGGAGTTGAATGATCAAACATAAAAATGAACACATCAAACACTCTCTCAACCTAGGCGTGGAAACTGCCATTCAAAAGTTTCCTGGTGAACCCACCATCCATCAAAAATTCACCTTTATACACCTCCCCCGAGAGGCGGGACCTTCGAAAGGCCTCTCAGTCCGAGGTATTGTCCCATCCTTTTCACATCCCCCTTCCGAGCGCGGATCCTATAGCCTGAAGGTAAGGGTGCGAAAAATTTGGAGCGATACACACACATGTATTGATGGAGGTACGGATTTGAATTATTTGTGAGACAAACTATGGTATCACTTTTAAGGCTTTCATAATATATGTAATTGTAGTGGATATGAAAATGCAATGCAATGATGTGGATGCAAGATGTGAGATGCAATAGTTTTTGTATTTTTGATTTTTATGTTGTTTTTTTATTATTGCTTAATTTGACCAAAGAGCTTATTATGCCTTTGGGGCTTTTGGTTTTTGACCAAGTTGTGTGAAGTACCCTTGGAGCCTTTTGAATTGATTTTTACCAAGCGATTTGAATACCCTTGGAGCCTTTGAATTGATTTGATGCTTGACCAAGCAGTATAAATTACCCTTGGAGCCTTTTGAATTGATGTTTGACCAAACAGTATGAATTACCCTTGGATCCTTTAATTGATTTAATGCTTGACCAAGCGGTATGAATTACCCTTGGAGCATTTTGAATTGGGTTTTGACCAAGATGTATGAATTACCCTTGGAGCCTTTCATTGTATTTTTGAAATTTTATGTTTTTATGCTTTGCTTTGTGTTTTTGAACATATTTGAATGTTTTTGTATTTTATGTGTAAAATGCCTTTAATTGAATGATATTGAGAGATTCAGGATATTCAATACCATTCAATGATATAAGGTGATATGCTCTAGGCCCACATCTCTATGAAATCATGTATGGACTTATCCAATTTACCACGAACTTATCTCGCAGATGTGATGGCAGATTCAAATTCTACTGATTTTATTTGAGCACTAGATCTCCAACCTTGAATTTCCTTAATTATACTTTACTATTGTAAGCTCATGCAATGTGATCTTGGTAAACGTGAAGATGCTCTACAAAATTGATTCAACGTTCATCAAGAAGAATCAATTGATCTAGGCAGCCCTGTCGTACAACATCATCATCTATGAAGTCTTTTAATGCTATGCGTAGAGTCAAAATTTCTAACTCTACCGGCATGATGGCCTCAGTGCCATATACTAGTGAAAATGGTGTTGCCCCAGTGGGCATCTGTATACTAGTCCTGTATACCCATAGTGCAAGAGGTAATTGTATGTGCCAATCCTTGTGATTGTCTTGCACTATCTTCCTTAAAATGGAGACTATTATTTTGTTCAAGGCTTTTGCTTACCCGTTTGCTTACAGATAATAAGGCATTGGAAAACTGTGTTGAATAAGATATTTTTTCATTAATGCATGCTTTTTCTTGAAATATGGCCCATTATCTAATATTATCTTAGAAGGAACCCCAAAATGACTTATGATATTGTGGAGTATAAACTTCGTAATCCTTGGTCCAGTTGTTGATGTTAAGGGGATCACTTCAAACAATTTAGTGAAGTATTCTGTGGCCGTTATGATGAATGTATGGTGACCTGAGGATGGGGGTTAGATTTTTCCAATCAAATCTAGTCCCCATTGTGAGAATGGCCATGCTTCCTGGATGGGTTGCAAGGCTTGCAATGGTAAGTGCATTAGATTTGCATGATGCTGGCACTTAGTGCACTTCTTGACATACTCACAAAAATCCTTTTCCATGGTGGGCCAATAGTAACCCATTCTCAAGATGCGTTTAACTATGGCCATGCCATTGAAGTGACTGCCACACGTACCATAATGAGCTTGTAAAATTGACTAAGATGCTTCATGGGGCTCAAGAAAATGAAGTAAAACTCCATCAT
This sequence comes from Wollemia nobilis, assembly GCA_028583015.1. NCBI lineage: Eukaryota > Viridiplantae > Streptophyta > Pinopsida > Araucariales > Araucariaceae > Wollemia > Wollemia nobilis. Next base: position 12,260,309 of record JAQPPZ010002969.1, on the reverse strand, counting down.
ATCCTCTTCTGTAGAGGATTTCTCCTAGAAAGATGTATCTTGTTGCTTTTTGTTTGAATTTTTGCCTTTTAGTATGTGATAGATCTTGAGGCATGATTCCAAGTTTCAATAAATCCCTCAGTTGGGAAAGCCAATCCTGATAAGACATGACTTCTATGGAAAACATGACTTGCTCTTCTTGTGTTTTTGATCTAGTGAACATGGATTAAGGAATAACTCTATGGTGTATGGTTGCACCACATTCCATAGGTCCTTTGGAGATCAAAGACCCCTAAGGTGCCGTTTGCAATAAATATCTTACTACGAAGGACCAATATTGATTCGATGTGATATCGACCATGTTGACTGCTTGTTGATTGTCAAAAGCCTCACAACGTATTACTGAGTGTGAGAGCACCTTTACATGAATGGTTGTAAAATCAGCAAACAAATTTTGAGGTATTAAGGATCCCAAATAGGCCATGGTGTATACAAATCTATTTGATGTACGAGGGATTGCCTCAATGTCATAAAATTCTAGCCAGGCTAGGTAAGAGTCAACAAGTTCCTTGTAAGTCTTCAAGAGTGGGCACCTGCATTGGAATAGTCCTTTAACTTGGTTTACTATGAGCAAGGAGTCACCAAAGATATTCAATATTTTAATACCCATTGCAACTATTTTTTGGAGTCCCAAGATTAGGGCTTCATACTTTGTGTTGTTATTTGTGCAAGGGAAGTCTAGTTTGAATGATAAGGGCAATGGAGTGCCTTGTGGTGTGATAAAGACAATCCTTGCCTACTCTGCCCCCTTGTTCACATTTTGAACCATCGAAGAATGACATGTATCTTTCTTTCTTAGGTTCTTCAAGCTTTGGAAGATCTGATAATGCAAAGACTGCATCATCAGGTAATTCTATTGTGAGAGGTTTGTTATCCTAAAGAGGCACCTCTACTAATTGATCTACTATGACTTGTCCCTTGAAGGACTTTTGGCTTATGAAGTCTAGGTCAAATTCTATCAATAGCATGATCTACTTTGCGGTATGTGTATTGTGATATGTCTTGCTCATCATGTACTGCAAAGGATTTTGTTTTGATATGACGTAGGTCATATGGCTCAACATGTAGTGTCACAACTTTTGAGTTGCAAAGACCACAACTAAACATAACTTTTATACATACGCATATCCTAGCTCATAACTCACCAAGGTGCGTCTAATGTAATATATGGCTTGCTATTTGTCTTGTTCATTATTTTGGGCTAACATGGTGCCTAATGTGAAATCAGTAGCTGATATATAATAAAAATGGTGTGTTTGGCCTTTATGGAGACAAAAATGGCGACGTTGCCAGATAAGTTTTAATCTCTATAAAGGCTTGATGGCATTCTGTCCCAATGAAAGGGGATTTCCTTGCATAGCAACTGATTCATAGGTATGGATTTGTTTGATAATTGTGTGATAAATCTCTTGATGGATGCTACCTTGCCTTGTAGGCTCCACAACTCCCTAATGTTGGTAGGGGCGGCCATTTCTAGTATAGCCTTTACCTTTGTAGGATTGACCTCAATACATCTCTTGGATACAATGAATCATAAAATATTGTCAGAAGTTATGCCAAATACACACTTCTTAGGATTCAATCAAACATTGTGCTCAATGAGACGGTCAAAGATTTATCTAAGGACTTTCGCATGCGCTTGCTATAGCAGGGAATTTTCCAGTAGGTCATCCATGTAATCCTCTAAGATCTTATGCATATAGTCATGGAATATGTATGTCATGGCCTGTTGATATGTGGCACCAACATTTTTGAGATCGAATGGCATTACTTTATAACAGAATGTTCCCCATGGAGTAATAAAAGCAATTTTATGTTGATATTTAGGTTTAATCTAAATCTGATTGTATCCAAAAAAACCATCCATTAGAGAGAGAATTTCATGACCTGCGATTGCATCTACAAGAGCATCTATGTTTGGCAATGGGAATGAATCCTTGGGTGTTACCCTATTCAAATATCTAAATTCTGTACAAATACAGACTCTTCCATCAGGTTTCCCCATAGGTATCATGTTTGAAACCCATTCAGGGTAGTCGATAAGGACTATGAACACTACCTCAAATAGTTTTTGCAATTCGTTCTTCACCATTAGGGTGACAGTTGGATGTATTTTCCTTAGTTTTTACTTGACTAGCTTCTTTGCGGGATCCAAAAAAATGTTGTGAACAACTAACTTTGGATCTATCCCTGACATGTCTTTGTAAGTCTACGCAAATATGTTTAGCCTCTCTTTGAGGAGAGAAATCAAGATGGATTGTTCCTATGAAGATAGACTTTCTCTAAACTTGAATTTCTTTGGTTGGGTAGGATCATCACTGATGTCCACCTTGAAAGTTGCTTCTATAGCCATATGTGACCCATACTCCAATTGGTGAGGCATGGGTATCAAGTGAATGTCATCGACGAGATTTATAGATCCTACTGTCTCAGGATCCAAGCCGGTATGGAACACGTCACATGCACAATCTAATGCAAAATGGAATGATTGCAATATCTCTTCACTAGGGAAAAGATCTTCAGGCTCTATTTGTGAATCAACATGATACCAATCTATAACTTGTATGTCAAGACAAAAAGGTTTAGTGGGATATTCTGGGTTATGAAGAGGAGTGATCAAATCAATGGATATTGTATTAATGGATGGGATGAAATATCTAGGACCACATGGGTGTAATCTTGTTTTGGGGGTTTCTCTAAGACCAATGAGCTCTTTGAATGTAGGTGGAGGGGGATTGACCATGCGATGAATGACATTCAAGTCAACTGGTCTCCCCAAAATCCACAAACCAGGGTCTATGGCATGAAGTAGTACTTCTCTTTCCATGAACATATTGACTTGTCGTAAATGCTGAGGCCCAAGATGAGCTATATCAGTCTCATACTCAAAATCATCATCACTTATCTAGAAGCCATTAGAATTAGTGTGGAGTTCCAAGATAAGGGGTTCATGTCTTTACCCTAAGTATGCCATCTTTGTTTCATCCTCATACTCTTTGTCACTTATGAATAATCCATTAGCATTCGTATGGGGTCCCAAAATGGGGGGCTTATGTCTTGGCCCTAAGTAGGATCTCTCTATTGAGTCTTCTGAATCATAGTCACTTTCATCTGATATGTACCTACTCTCATCATGGATGGACTAGGTAAAGCTTTGTAAATAGTGAGGCCCATGATTGGACAAGCCCTCTAGTGCTTCATCATCACTTGCTATATATGTATTTTCTTCTTGCTCATCATCCCATGAATTATAACCTATTGGGGTGACATCAATTATGGATATTGGATGATAAGTCTCGGGAGGTGGTATGTTTACTATGGCCACCTGTTTGTTGCTCAGATATCTTATACTTGGCAGATTATAAGGAATAAAATCAATGTCTTATCTTAACCCCAAGGTCAATCTATCTAATGTTGCTGTTAGAAGGTCAGCTCAACCTCTGATGTGATATCCTAACCCAAATTTGTTAGATGGGAGTTGGTATTATGGCTTGAATGGCTACCTTTGCCCCTGCTCATATCTACCAAGACCATAACCATACCAATGGTAATTATCGAAGTAGGTTAGAGAAAACTCGATATTAGAGAGATAGTGAAATTTGATAGTAAATAGCCCATCATCATCCTCATCTACATCTATAGATTTGTGGGCACAATCTAAGCCAACGTAGATGAAGTTTATCTGATTGGGATGGATTCCAAGCGGAACCACTGTTCCCACTGGCGGTCTTGGATATTTCGATCATCCCATGTCCTGTGTATACTCTATGATAGGCGTAAAAGTTATATTTTGTACGAGATACTCTTCTATCCCTATGATTTCCAAGTGTATAGTTGCATGTGAGGTGGATGACCCCACGGATGACACTGGTAAAGCGAGATTATAGTCATTGTCTTCGACTTGCTCTTGATGATCTTCCTACTCCATGGGAATTGGACTCTCTTCAATATCTATAGTTAGTGTTTCCTTAAGATTTTTTTTCTCAACCATAGACACCTTTAGCTTTTGATCATTCTTTGGTTTAGGTGTTAAAATTTTACTAGAAGCATTAATGGCTCTATGTGTTAGATGAGGCGTTGATGCTGATGGGTCCTTATGTGCCCATTTTTCTTTGCTATCCATTTGAACATTCGAAGATGAAGGCCATACTAATAGGCGGGCTGATGGAATCACAAAATCTCTAGGCAATCCACCTGGTGAACATACTTGAATGGATCCTCATCGGCCATCACCATGTAGACTTTGTTATCATGCACATATTTGACACATTAGTGTAAGATCGAAGGGACACATCTCATATCCCTGATACAAGGTCTCCCTAGGAGGATGTTGTATTGCATGGCCCCTTCCAAGACATGACACATCATGCGGATGGTCTTATGTCCCACCTTGATGGGTAGGACTATCGTTCCCACAATATTGCATAAAGCATCATTGAAAGCTCTTAATGTGTGGGCTCCCAGAATGATATTGGACTTGGGGATTTTGAGGTGTTCTATAGCTATTGTTGTGATGATGTTGATTGACGAACCTTTATCGATCAAGACCCGTTTAAATGACAAATCATTAAATGATGCCACAATGTGTAACAAAGGGTCTGGTAAGGCAGTATATACTATATTTATCTCATAATCATAGAATCAAATTACAGGTTCTTGGTATTCTTGTACTTGCCCCAAAAAATGGGTGAATGTGTTTGGATCTTGCAGTTGAAGCTCAATTGACCTTAAAATATCCATCAAGATCTCCCTATGCTTTGAGGACTGTTGTATTAGCTTATAAATTGATAGCTTAGCTGAAGTTGTTTGTAAATTTTGCTCAAGTCTACTTTGGATATTTACCATGGGTCAGGTTTGTGGTCCTAGAAGGTTTTCTTGCCCTGATCTCTACCTTAGTGCAACTGGGACATTGATAGGAGCTGTAGGAGGTTGCGGTTGACCATATTGTCTAGTCTTGGTTGCTATATTGATGATTTCAACCATCCCAACACACCCATGGGTAGGTGTCTCAATTCAGACTTGATTAACTTGTGTTCCTTTCCCTTTAGGGGCTTCATGGTTTGGCAAAGGGTTTTTATCGATGCCCATATCTCTGTTGTCTGGGGCTAGTGGGTTATCCACTTTTAGTTCTCCTGCCTCGATCATGTTTTGGACTTGATTTTTTAAGCCAACACAAACTTTGATATTATGCCATGGTATCGTATGATATGGGTAAAATTGATCTTACCTATATCCTTTTGGATTAGGATGGTTGGGATCTATAAGAGGTATATCAGGGAATCTAATTTTTCATGCCTCGCTCAATTGATTGAAGATTGATTACATTGATTCTGTAAATGGTGTAAAATAATGAGGGGGCTTGCATTCTTTATTTTTTCCCTGATTATTATTTTGATCATAATTGGCTAGTGGGGGATGTGCTTGATAATTTTACTGTTGTTGTACACCCCCATCCTTAGGCATAGCCAACACTACTTGATTAACTGGAGCAGGGCTTGCCTACTTGTACTTGTACTTGCCATTCTTGTCATTCTTGTTCCACTCCTTGATTTAGAGTTTTATAGTTCTCTCATCTAGTTTATCTCCTCAATGAGATTGGCTTGTGCCAAAGCTTCCTCAAATGAGGGGTATTGTTGTAATTATAGCAAGAGGGAAATGTGTTTGGAACAAATCTTTGTGAAAATCCTGAAAACGAAGAATTATAATTTTACCATGAGTTTTCCATCTATTCCCATAATCCATTACCGGCTCATCATCATAGTATCTCAAATTGGTCAACTCTAAAAGATTTACCTTCTTATTAGCACCAAAAGAAAAATTCTTTAGAAAAGTGTTCACTAGTTGTTCGAAGTTTGCTATGCTATGTTTGGGTAGCTGATTGAACCATTGGGTGGTTGCGCCCAAAAATATCATGATGAATGTCCTTAGCATAAAAGCATCATGTTCTTCAAGATGAAAACATGCATTGATGAATTTGGTGACATGCTCTTGTGCATATTCTTCACCTTTAAACTTCTCTAGTCTAGGTATCTCAAAGTTCTTAGGATAGGGTGGGTTAGGAACTGATGGACACAATGGTTGGTTGTGTATTTTGTTCAATGTTGGGAAGTTCCCAGCTGCCTCTTGTTTTTCAAAGGCTTTCATCTTTTTGGCAAGATCTTGAAATGCCTTTGATGCATAGATTTCCCCTCGTGTAGGCCTACTCATGATGGCAATAGAGGAAAAACTCTATCTGTTTGATTGACTCTAATTTCTTCCCTTCTATAAGGGGATTCAAGACGTGTCTGATCCTACTCTATTAAGTTTACCATTTCCTCCCCAGTTGAGTTCCTCTCATAATTTGGGGGGTGTCTATGTTGCGAGCCATTTTCTTGCCTACTGCGTTCCTCTCTTGGTGAGTTAATGAATTGATTTTTTTGAAGGCCACTTCCACTTGTTTTTTGGTTGTTGCGAGATAGCTACTTAGCTTGCTCTCTTAAATGTTGCTCATGTTGGCGCAACAACTGTTCTCTTTGTTTATCTTTTTGAAGAGCATCCAAAAGCTCTTGTTCTCTATGTAAGGCATTCTATAACTATCGCATGTGATTAACTTGCATAGTCATAGAGGAATCTTGATTATTTGAACTTGTCTTAGATATTTTGATTCATAGATCTCTCTTAGAGGTTTCTATTATTTCTTCACTATCACTAGCTAATATGACTTGTTCAATGTATTGTTGAGTGTCTTTGTGATCAAATTTTGTGTGTTTGTTGTGAGGTTGTCTTGAGGCACCCCCAGTTTAAGAAGTAGGCTTAAAATTCATAGTTCATGAGCTTCTAGATGTATAATTCTCTGTGGCTATGGTTCTAGGAGGTGGCCTCAAATGCAACCGATCCAACTCGTCCAATTATCTTGTTCTCCATGACTGATCCCTAGGGGTGCCATTTACTCCAATGAGGTGATAGTCTAATAGAATCCTTCCTCTTATTTTAAGGATATCCTCTGTTTGATGTCTATTATTGGATGTGTTTCTAGTTTCTTACCCCTCAGTGGGCTAATCTATTCCAAGCATTTCATGTGAACGTTGAGATGTTTCAACTCTTGTTTGCCTTCTTTATGATGAAGGTTTTTTGGTGTCATATTTCCTCCATGAGGATGGAGATGTAGAAACCTCATCATATCTATGTGAAGAGTGCATTTTAGAGCCTTCTTTGTGTCTATGTGAGGAGGAAGCCCTTGAATCTTCCTATCGTATTTGAGATGTCTATGTGTGTAGAGGAGGCCCTTGAGGTCTCCTCATGTCTCCTTGAGGAGGATGGTTGTGAAATTTTTGTTTGTTTGTGTTACTTTGTTCTGTGGTGTAGTTTCCTACTTGGAGTCTCTCGAGGAGAAGCCCTAATGGTTGAGTTATCACCCCTCAGACTCGCAGAACTACATATCACGGTCTTACGTGTATGTATTTCAATGTTACTACGGCTTTGCCTAAGGGTATGGGTTGCCTCAGATTCCCCTTCAATGTCAGACTGAGTGTGTTTGCTTCTTTTTTTAACCATTTTGATTATGACTTAGTCTTTTTAGATTGCACTTTTAGAGGTACCCAAACAATATCCTGTAGATTTTTATCTTGATTAGTAGATTATGTGTGCCCTATACTGTTTGTTGTATTTTTATGTTTTGTTCTTTACTTTCTTGTTTTGCTTGGATTTAGAAAGAGGAGACTCATTCATAGTGGGAATCAAGAACACCTGTGCCAAACATGATTTTTATCAAAAGAAGCTATGGTACACCATTGAAGTCCCAGTGGGGGGTTCACCTAGCTTCTCCATCCTAAAAAATATTGTTCCAATGGTGGGAGATAGTTTGAACATAAGTATCTTAGTGCCACTATGAAAGAGTTCTTCAATCCATTTCTAGAAGAATATAGGGGCCAAACCGGTGGAAGGAAATGAATTCCAACATCATCGGAATGAATTTAGGGTTGGTGATGAAATCCAACTCCCCAATGTTTAAATGATATGTGTGTGTGTGGTTTTCATTTTAAGCTTGTGTAACATAAAGAGCATCATATAGCAACAATGAGTCTTTCCTATATGCCTAAGTGCAAAGATACATTTCAATACTTCAGAAATATGCATAAACTACTATGATTTGGATGAACACACTTTGCAACTATGGACTCCTTGCAAGGCCTCAAAGCAAGCAAAAAACATACAATATCTAGCATGTTGGATTCTAGGGAAAACTTTTCAGGCATAAGCCACTATTCCTAGCAACGCCTAGTGAAAATTTATAAGAATATCTAAGATATGCTATTGCCTAGTTATTTCTTCTTTTATTCTTTCAATTTTCAAATATATATGTGTTTTAAGTTCTCTATTTTAAACACACAAAAGTAATCAAAAAGTTGTCATATATCAGAAAGGCTATAGCAACCTTTGGTCCAGCTCAGAGAGTCATTTTTTTGGCCTTTGATGCACTCCACTTTTGGCCGCTATCGACCAAAGCGGCTAGTTTTTGGCCATTGTTAGCATGAGAGGCTAATTATTTGTTGGTCATTGTGGCTCAAAGCGGCTAATTTCTGGCCACTATAGCTCAGAGTAGCTATACCTGCACACGAAAATAAGTTAGTATTCTGGCAAAAAATGAAAAATCAATGGTGGTCCCACAGTGATCACCATCTGTAGCGACCTTAGGATGCACACACCGCTCTACTCTACTTGGATTATTGTACCAAAAATGAAATAAAAGACCACAAAAATCATATAACATAGAAATCACAAAGATAGATCATTTTATTAATATTGAAATCCAGTTACATGTTAGTCCCTCTTAGGGATACCCATTTTGATACAATAAGTTACAAATAGGCAAAGAGTGCCCCTTTCACGAAGAGGTGGTGTGCTTATAAAAAGGCTTCCTGGTTTTGCACACAGAAATGTATGAGGGCTTACAGATGCTTCATTCTCTAGGTTTATTTCCTAGAGGGATACCTTTGCTTGTGTATGTTGCTAATCTATCTTATGAACCTGTAGTCCTATTGTAGACATAAAAACAACACCAATCTGATTATGTGACTACAAGCACTGATCGAATTGGCATACATACCCCCTAGGGCAGCCCCCAAAGGTTAAATAGTGGTCCTAACCACTCCCAAATCAGTTTTTAGAAGGTTAGAGGTCAATTTTGCACCTTTCAAGCACTTTTCTCCCTATTCGTCCCACCCTAGGATGATTAGAATCCTATTCGTCCCACCTCGGGATGATTAGTAGTGATCATTCCAGGGTGGGAGTTTGACTGGAAAAAGTTCAAACCTTGACAAATGGCAACCTAGATCTTCCACTTAACTGCACCTTCAGGGCATGCAATTACGAGGAAAAACTTCAAATCAGAGAGAGGGACTTCAATCAAGCATGTCCTGATCATGGAGGCCTCATGCAAGGAGACTCTAAATCAGGGAGGAATCTTCTCTCCCAAAAAAAGGCATGGCAAGCCAAGTGGCGCCCTCGCATGCGCATTCAAAGAGAGATACCTTATGTCTATAAAAGGGTGAGCATACTCACCCCAAAATGGAAGAGAGCTAGAGAATTTTGGAGAAACGGAGTGCTACTAAATTATACCCACATTCCCCTTTGTGCTTCTTACATCCCTAATTTCTCTTTTGGAAGAGAGGTTATCGGGTGGACACTAAGAACACAATCCTGACCCAAAACCCAAGCAATCGACCATAATCCCACATCAAATTTTTTGACACAACCCCCTAGGAGGTTTTGGACCCATTCCAAGTGGATTGGTGTCAAAACCAAAACCCAAACGGCAGGCGTCCTGCACCCGGGCGCCCCCTGCACTGCTGTAGTCCTAATCGTCCCACCCCAAAGTGATTAGAAATTTGTAAAGGATTTCTCTACTATTATTTTTGCATTTTGTTCTATTTGGTTTACTTATGCTTATGTTTAAGTTTCATGGCATTCTGACTTGTTTGGACCTTTTTTTTATCATTTTACGTGTTTACTAACCTCCAGGGAGTGCCTTCAGATATAGGACAATATGGGTAGAATCTGCCAAATCTGACCTTCTGGGTCATCCCAAAATTCCACTTTTTTTCTAACCCCAAGCTTACAAGAATTTTGGAGGCCTCTAGATAGGACATTTGCAAGGTTGCTTTTGCATGTTTTGTGATAGTCCTAATCGCCCCACCCCGGAGTGATTAGAAATCCATGCATGGTTTCCTGACTATTCTTTTTGCAATGTATCTCTGATGATGTATCCATGCTTTTGTAAAATTTTTAATTCATTATGACATGTTCTAACCATCATTTTGCTATTTTATGTATTCACTAGTCAGAGGCCCTAGGGATTGCATGCTTTCCCTCTATCCACACATGCTATTAACTGTTTGTTGTTTCTTTGTGCATAGGATCTAACCACAAGGAACATTAGAGGGGCAGCAAGGAACAACATGAACACATGGACACAAGCGGTAGCAACCTTTGGCCCACCCATTTCTAATGTGAGGCACGTGAAAGACACTAGAAGCATACCATCCGTTGATGTAACGAACTGTATCAAAATGTTCTAAGCCCTGGAAGGGGGGACATATTGTAACTGAATTGAAAGCAAAATTAATAAAAGAGGCCCCACTTTTTCTTTTTTTGCTTACATCTCGCATGCATCGTTTCCTTCGTGCATTGCTTTCTCGCATTCGTAGGACTTAGCATTTTTTTATATCAATTTCGTTTGCACCATCTGGTCTAGCACACTATCACTCTGCATTCAAATTTCAGTGGTGATCATAGTGGGACACTATCCCCTACTATGGGATCAAGTTTTTGATCAAAATTTTGTGTTTTTCTTGCAGGTGTGTTAATCCTTAGGGCGCTGGACTGCTACTCATGCCACCCGGTGATGAATATAGACTGACATTCATTTCACCCCAAGATGAATAGGCATTCATCCCATCCTATGATGAATACATACTTGCTATTCGTCCCACCCCAGGACGATTAGATCTCTATATATTTTCTGAGCAGAAACTTAGAGGCATCGGGTTTGGGCAGAGAAGAGGTAGGTTTTTTGAACATCCTCTATGTTTTTTTGTTTTTGTTTCTGTAATTTTTTTGTTTTCTTTGCTTGCATAGGGAAGAATTTTGCTGCATGTTTTATTTCTTTGCACAAGTGAAAGGAACCACACACACCATGTAATAATATTAACATCAAGGAGTTGGTCTTAAAACCCAAACACTTGATCAAGACCAACGGTGGATTTCATCACCACCTTGGCATGGATTTTGCATACATAACCCTGATCGCAACTGTTGCTAGACGTAAATCCTGACGAAAGCTGACCAAGTGTAGTGGGGGTGATTCCTAGCACATGAAGATAAGTCTTCTATGGTAGGTGTCAAAAATAGAGTGATTCCCCTTCTGTATCGCCTATGTTCCACATACTATTTTGCTCTCGCGTACCAATAGTTTCCCCCACATAAGGGCGGGTATATTGAGAGGTTCGGTATAACGACCTGGCAGTGGTATATTGAAGGGGCGACCATATTGGGAGATATAAGAGGCTTCATGTTGCATGGATAAAAAAAAATATTTACAAGATTTATATAAAAAATATCAAACACACTGAACCAAATTTAGGGCACACATTTAATCTGTAAACAAGATAATCATATCTTTGCTTGTGTGGTCCTACTTTGTTTGGTGTAGCATAAATAATTGTAAAGGAGATAAAAATACATGTATCTTTTTATAGAAACCACCACCATGGTGTATACCCGTAGCCAAGACCAATCATGGGTGGAAGCTATGAAAAGTATAAAAGGAGGCACAAGTCACCTCCGTTATAGCCCCAAGGACTTGGTTATACCACCTTGGCAGCCTGACACACAACATAGTCCACACTATGCCACTACAAAAAAGTACTATGGAGGCACCCCTTTGAGGGGCACTCCCAATCAACATAGACTCTCTTCGGAGGAGTACACACATAGGAAGGGCCCCTTTGCCCGCCCATTTCACATGTATGAAAGGGAGCACGAGGAAAACTAGTATATTCCTCAAGAGCAATACACCGCATGGGAGCAATGCACCTCTGCACCTACTAATTATCAAGATCACATATTGAGGCCAGAGCCTTGGGTGAATGTTGTTAACCTCGACAAAGGGAAGTGACCTATAGATATCTCGCATCACCATGATCGAGATAGATATAAAGGGGAGGCATATAGGCCTCCTAGACCTAAGAAAAAGGAACAAATTGACTTGGCATTTTCCAAACATGCCATCTACTATTCACAAATCACATAGCTTAGGCAAGATCAGCAGTAGTTAGAACAACTGTATCATCTCAACAAAGAGTGCATTCAACGCCAGACAAATGAGTTGCTCTAGAACACCATGCCTGAGAGGATTCCAACCTTTCGAATGCATAAGACATAAATTTATGAGAGGCACAACCCTCTAGTATGAGACAGGTCTCCACGACCTTATCAAGTGTTACCTCCAAGATCGCCTAGACCTAAGCGGGAAGCCACCCCTAGAACCCATGATGGGTGCCTTCCTCGGGCACCTGTCCATGTTTATAGGACACACCCAAAAAATCCTCAAGAAGACTATGAGGGATTTGAGTGAGAAGAAGAGTGGGCTAAAATGCCCTACCAAGGAAGGGGGGTGCCAATCGGTTGCCGCTCCATAGGCCTCAAGTTCCTCGTAATTCATAATGGGAATAAACCAAAGAAGAGGAAATCAAATCCTCTGATGCATACAAAGCACTTCTAGAGCTCTTAAAGTCTATGGAGACTAAGAATTCAGGGCCCCAAAATCCCACCTTACGTCAGCTCCACAGCCACCCTATGCATCCTTCATTTTTGGCACCCCCATACCCCAACCACTTCAAAATGCCTCAATTGGAAATTTTTAGAGGGGATGAGGATGCCCAAGAGCACATGACAAGATTCTTAAGTCAATGCTTTGGCATTCAGGACAATGATGCATTGCTTATGAGAATGTTCATAACCACATTTGCAGGCCTTGCCTCGGATTGGTTTACCCAGTTGCCAAAGCATAGCATCACTAATCTAGACTAGCTAGTGGATGCGTTCCTTGAATGTATTGCATTCAACACTAAGAATAAGGCATGCTTAAGTGACCTAGTTGTCCTTAAGTAGTATGATGATGAGACCATGGCTACTTATGGGAATCGGTAGAGGACATTGCTTTCAAAGCTACCTTACCTCCCTCCCATGGTCGAAATGAATCAAATGTTCTCAAAGAGTTGCATAAGGTCGATCTTCGTGCTATTGTAGCTACAGCAATATACCACCCTCGAAGAAGCCTTGGCACAAGCCATGATAATCAAAGAGATCAAAATTCAAGATGAAGATATTGCCAAGCCGTGCAAGAAAGAGTGGACCAAGAATGTCTAAAACTGGGTCCACGCAACCGAAACCCATCGTAGTCAATCAGGTTGCCATAACAATACAAAATCCTACACAAATGACATAGCCCCTAAAGGCTAATTATCAGGCAGTTCCTCTTGATAGCTATGAAAAGGAAAATCATAAACAAGAGCAAAATCAGTAGCATCACCCTAAGCGACAATTCACATAATTCACAGAGTCTAGAGACTCCTTGTTTGATCTCTTGTTCATGGAAAACCTGATAAACTTGCCAAAAAGTCGACCCATAGACCCCAATGTGCCAAAACCCAGGGGCTATAGGGAAGACTTGTATTGTAGATTTCATTGATAGAAAGGACATGACATATTATCTTGTTGGAAGTTTAAAAACTTAGTGCAGGACTTGATAGACAACAAAATGCTCATGATAGATAATCTTGTAGCACTGAGCAACCAACAAATAGAAGTCTTCAAAGACCCACTACCTACCCATGACACACAAACAAAGCCTGTACAAGTGAATGAGGTGACACAAGACTGCCCCATGCAAGGATACGTAGGGATGATAAGCATCGTGACATGGAACAAAAGATACCCAAACACGGTTGCACTCGCTGCAGCTATAGGAGATGTTCCATCAACGTCACAACCTCCACAACACCCTACACAACATCCTCCACCTAGACCAGTGGCCATGATTTGGACTAAGATTACTAAAATTTTAAGGACCACATCGGCTAGGCTCTCCATTTATGAGCTCATCCAAAAATCATCGCCCCATCGGGAGGCTCTAATGGAGATACTCAAAGCCATTGAGTTATAGCACCAAGAACCCAATTCTTTCAACAACTTTGTGGGACATGTGAGACAATTCATAGAACCAGTCATAATCTTTAGGGAAGACGAACTAAAATTTGTGACTGGTGATATAGTGGATCCACCCCTACATGTCATCGCATGGGTCAATGGGATTCAATTCAAGAGGGTGTTGGTGGACACTAGCTCATCCAAAAACATAATCACAACAGTGGCATTAAAACACCTTAAGATACCAACATCCCACATTGTGGCATCCACCTACACTCTTCGAGAATTCAATGATGCATTATGCTTGACGGTCAACACAATTGTCCTGCCCATCCAAGTAGGACAAAATATCATTCATATGTTGTGTCACATCCTTGAAGGTGAGATGGCCTACAATATCCTGCTAGGCCAGCCTTGGATCAGGGACATGAAGTGCGTCCCTTCGATAGCCCATCAATGTCTCAAATATACATATGAAGGGCAATTACATGTAGTCCTAGTAGACTTAGAGCCCTTTAATTTTTACAATGCGGTACAGCTAATGCCATAATCGACCCTCCCATCGACAAATTTGGACTTTCAATTGAATCTATCCACACAGGGTCTGATTCTGCCTACATCCCCACTGTTAAGTCCCTCAAGTAGCTGGCTTGGCCCATATTCATCGTCTATCCCTTGCCCAACAATGCCACCTATGGTGGCCACATCGAAGGACAACGGGAAGAAGCCCCTAGAGGAGGTACCACCATTAGTCTCAACAACCTCTACCAAAGAGGTGCCCAGCCAAATGGAAGTCGAGACACCTGGTTCACCCAACATGGAGTGGACTCAGGGAGAGCTCCCATTCCCTCCCCATCAACCGTCGATAGTTACTATTGAGATGGCCAATACAGGCCTAGGGGAGTACCTAGTGTGAAACATCATGGCAACACCCATGCTTGAATCCATGCGAGATTTAGGGAGACCACGCCTCCCCATCGACACTGTCATCCCTTTAGGCTACCTACAAAATTAGACCAACTTTGTATATGGGGGCCTCAAGAACAGCCTGGAACCCTACCTACAAAAGGAAGAGGACAAAGAGCCATTTGTTGAGAATGTTGATTATCTGTCCAACTTAGAATTTGCCTTGAAATACCTAGACCAATGTAATTTGCATGGATATGAATTGGGCAGATATGAACAAGGAATGCACACTCTTTGTCAACCAAGGTACCAAATGCCATATGATAAATCAGGAGTAGGTTTCAACCACCCTTTGCCCCTTGAAATCTTGGTAGAAACAATGCAAGGTTTAGGTCTAGGAAACAGGGATGGGTTGGCACAAGATCCATATACCAATCCCAACACTACATACACATTGGGGAATTATTTCCCATTGGTAACAATAAACCCTATTGACCTCAACAACCCCTCCCCTTTGATCGAGAAAGGAGAAAGTTCAAGAGGTAACTTCCAAGAAAGATATGTAGAAAATCAAGATAGATCTTTGAAAGATGAGTCAGCTTATGAGGTAGCACCCTGGGACCCTTTTGAATCTGATAGTAATCACTCGTAAGTGACGCCCATTAACGACTATCAGGAGAACTTCAAGGAAATGTTACCCCTTAATGTTCCACTCAGGAAATTGCCACCTCAAGAGAATCCAGCCCTCCCGTAGAGTGTAGAACAACCCAAAAGGGGCCAAATCAACATGATCAAACAAAACAAACCTCCCATGCTAGCCATAAGGCCAAGTGATCAATAAACGCCTAGTGGGAGGCTATACCAGCCAGAGGGGCACACAGTTGTCAGAGCTAATGAAGGCCTATGGATATTCGATAGCAACTATGAGGATGAGACTGATATGGAATATCTTAACCATATGAGGCAATAGGAATACCCCATAGACATGGATGATATGTTTGAACATCTAAATATGGTACCAAGGCATAGGTGGCACTTAAACCAAGTACAGCTAAACCAAGTGCTTCATCCACCACTTTGAGCATACAGAGAGCACCTCCCACCTAGAGACCCTATAGGGCCATAAGTGCCTAGGGTAGACCCTGTCCTTCTATCCACATAGGGCCGATCCTTTTGTGCCAGTACCCATAGAGCCAGATTCGAGGCACAAGGATCACCAAGAATATCTGTATCAACACCCACATGGTAATGGAGACCAAATTCATTCCATCAACATGATCTCCATTGATTTAATCGCCCCCATCCATAATCTAGCTGATCCAACACAACCATTATATCTAGAACTAGATGCCATAGACTGGGATCGCACTGACTCACCACCATCCCCATCAGAGTATTGGCCTTCTGATGAAATGTTTCATTTCACCCCAGGATAGACTCAAGATATCTTCCATGTTGAAGAGGAACCCGACGTTCCTAATGCAGATCTAAATTTAGCGAATGACATCCACCTAATTCCAACTCCACACCAGTTGGAGGGTGGATCCCATATGTTAGTCGAAGAGACGATTGACGTAGAGATCAATTTTGATCCAATAAATTTATAAATCATCAAGCTAGGGGTAAGACTATTCCTTGAAGAGCAAGCCGATTACATTGCCCTTATCAAAGAGAAGAAGGAGGTTTTTGCATGGTCCTACAAAGACATTCCAGGGCTAGACCCACAACTAGTCATGCATAATCTAACACTTGACCTGACAGTCAAGCCAGTAAAGCAAAAGCTACATAAGATGCATCCAACAGTGGCATTAATGGTTAAAGACGAGCTACAAAAGCTGTTGGATGCACAATTTGTCATCTGCATGGATTACCCACCATGGCTGTCCAACGTGGTACCCATAAAGAAGCCAGATGGGAGGATTCACATATGCATCAATTTTTGATATTTAAACAAAGTGAGTCCCAAGGATGATTTCCCCTTGCCTAGCATCGATGCATTGGTAGATGCTACAGCAGGCCATGAAATGCTTTCCCTCATGGATGGTTTCTTGGATACAACCAGATTTGTATCAACCCTGACGATCAACTAAAAATGATGTTCATGAAACCTTGGGGGACATTTTGTTATTGGGTCATGCCCTTTGGCCTTAAAAATGCTAGCGCCACCTACCAATGCGCTATGACATACATCTTCCATGATCACATGCATAAAAATTTGGAAGATTATATGGATGATTTGTTGGCCAAATCTCTTTTGCACCAAAATCATCTTGATGATGTACACAAGATCCTTGATCGCCTCATCGAACACAAAGTTTGGCTAAACCCCAAGAAGTGTGTATTTGGCATCACATTTGGAAAAATATTGGGATTCATAGTCTCAAAATGAGGCATCGAGGTAGATCTAGATAAAGTCAATGCCATCCTTGAGATGCTTCCCCCAACCACCATCAGGCAGCTCAAAAGTTTACAAGGAAAGGTCGCATCGATCAAGCGATTCATAGCATAGTTATTTGACAAGTGTCGATCCATGAATAAATTATTGCACAAGGGGGTAGCATTTCATTGGGATGACGATTATCAGTCAACCTTTGACGAAATCAAAAAATATTTGGCTCACCAGTATTGGAACCACCTAGACCAGGCATGTCATTCTACTTATACATCTCAACTACTGAGGTGGAACTAGGTGCCATGCTAGCCCATAAGAATGAACTATATAAAGAATAGGCTAATTATTATCTTAGTCACACCCTAGTCAGTTATGAACTTAACTATGCATATGTTGAGAAGCTATTCTTAGTAGTGGTATTTACCACAAAAAAGCTATGCCATTACATGTTGAGCAATACCACGTATGTTGTGTCTAAGGAGAATCCATTATGGTACATGATGAGTCATACTTATCACAGTAGTCGCAAGGAAAAATGGATCATGTTGTTGACAGAGTTTGACATCGAATTCATTGGAAAAAATTCCATCAAAGGTCAAGTCATCACAGATCAACTAGCAGAGTCTCCTCTCGAAGATGATCAACCTCTGACCGTAGAGCTACCCGATGATGGGGTCTTCCATGTCTCAAAATCACCAGATTATGATGAGCCTAAGTCACAGGCTGACATGACCTTATTTTTTGATGGTTCTAAATGTGAGCAAGGGGATGGCATGGGAATCATATTTTTCACACCACAAGGGGCTCCAATGCCTCTATCATTTAAACTTGATTTTTTGTGCACCAATAACAATGCTAAATACGAAGCCTTGCTCATAGGTCTTTAGACAACCATCACCATGAATATCAAACGCTTGAATATATTTGGTGATTTGTTGTTAATTTTCAACCAAGTGAAAGGGGTATTCCAATGCAAATGCCCAGTTCTGCAGGCCTATAGAGACCTTATGGATAAATTCCTGGTAAAGCTTGAATGGTACGACATTGAGGCACTCCATCACTCATTGAATCATTTTGCAGATACTATGGCCTCCTTGGGGTCACTAATCCCATAAGACCCTTCTGGTGAAATGATAAACATTCAATTCAAAACATTATCGCAATCCATGATGGAGCATGCAAGCTTTGACATAATTATAGGAATCCACCTTATCCATATTGAACCCTCTCAGGATAGGTTCTATCGAATCCATGCTAGTCTGAATTACGCCAACTGGGGGTCTTTGTTCTCCTCAACCCCTCTTAATAGCAACAAAATGCTATTTTTACAAATTTTGTCCCACTCAGCTTTTTCTAGGGACGAACTTCAAGAGGGGTCAGCCATTCATACCATTGAGGTTTTCAATAAGCAGGATTGGTACACACCCATCAGAGACTATCTCAAGTTAGGTAGCCTTCCACTTGGATTTACACATGCCATGAAATGATCATTCAAACAAAGAGTGACAAAACATGTCTTGCTAGGAGATGTTTTATACCATCAAAGTTACGAAGGAATCCTCCTCTGTTGCTTGGACCAATAAGAGTCCACTTGGGCGATCATCCAAGCACACGCTGGTACATGCGGTGGCCACTTTAACGGTATGGCCATCACAAAGTGCATTCTTCTCATGGACTATTATTGGCCATCTTTAGAGCAAGATTATTGTGCATATGTGCAGAAGTGCATGAAGTGTCAACACCATGATCACTTGACACATGTACCTTCTTAGGCCTTGTAGCCGATCCAATCGGCTTGGCAATTTTCATAGTGGGGCTTAGATCTCATCAAAAATATCTCCCTTGTGTCGTCGGGTCATCACACGTTTATCATAATGGCCATAGAGTACTTCATCAAGTGGGTGGAAGCAGTTTCACTTACCTCTATGACTGGGCCCCACATTGCAGAGTTCATTTTACATAACATGATATGTCATTTTGGTATTCCATCCAAGATCATCTTGAATAATGGGATGCCATTTAATAACAAAGATGTGCATGCTTTGACAACAAAGTACAAAATTCAGCATAGTTTTTCGACACCTTATTATCCACAGGAAAATGGGTAAGCAGAGGCATCAAATAAAATGCTAATTTCCATCCTTAAAAATATGGTCACAAATAATCATAAGGATTAGCACATCCAAATACCACTTGTCCTGTGGGCTTATTGCACTAGCATTCGGATGCCCAATGGGGCAACTCCATTCTCGCTAGTGTATGCCTCTGAGGAAGTCATGCCTCTCGAGTTAGAAATACCCTCCCCATGCATTTTAATGTAAGAGTTCATCGATGATGACACTGCCCGATATACCCGATTAGACCAGCTTACGTTACTCGATGAACGACCTGTCAATGCTCTCGAGCATTTACGTATCTATCAAGAGTGACTTAAGAAAGCATACAACATGAAAGTTCACCTGAGAGACTTTCAGGTTGGTGACCTGGTCTTAAAAGAGAACCAACAAAATTCTAACTTGCCGCCCCATTTAAGAGACAAGTTTACGGTAAATTGGCTAGGTCCTTATGTAATCAACAGTAAAATAGGACCTGGAACATACCGGCTCACCTCCCTTAAAGAAATCAAGGAACTAGAACCCTTGAACATTAGTCATATATGACCATTCCACATTTAGAGAGCCATAGCCCATCCCAAAAGCTCCAAGGGTTCTCGCCATCGCTTGGTCACCCAAAATGCCCCAAAGGTATCCATAATCCCTTTGGTCAAACAAAAAGCTCCAAGGATTCCCACAATTTCTTGGTCACCTAAAACACCCCAAAGGTGTCTATAATCCCTTTGGTCAAACCAAAAGCTCCAAGGGTTCTCGCTACCGCTTGTTCACCGAAAATGTCCCAAAGTTATACATAATCTCTTTGGTTAAACCAAAAGCTCCAAGGGTTCCCGCAATCGCTTGGTCAACCTAAAATGCCCCAAAGGTATCCATAAACCCTTTGGTCAAACAAAAATCTCCAAGGGTTCCCACAATTGCTTGGTCAACCTAAAATGCCCCAAAGGTATCCATAAAACCTTTGGTTAAACCAAAAGCTCCAAGAATTCTCATAATCGCTTGGTCACCTAAAACACCCCAAAGGTATCTATAATCCCTTTGGTCAAACCAAAAGCTCCAAGGGTTCTCGCCACCACTTGGTCACCCAAAACACCCCAAAGGTATCCATAATCCCTTTGGTCAAACCAAAAGCTCCAAGGATTCCTACAGTCACTTGGTCAACCTAAAATTCCCCAAAGGTATCCATAATCTCTTTGGTAAAACCAAAAGCTCCAAGGGTTCCCGTAATCTCTTGGTCAACCTAAAATGCCCCAAAGGTATCCATAAATACTTTGGTCAAACCAAAAGCTCCAAGGGTTCCCATAATCGCTTGGTCAACCTAAAATGCCCCAAAGGTATCCATAAACCCTTTGGTCAAACCAAAAGATCCAAGGATTCCCATAATTGCTTGGCCACCTAAAACGCCCCAAAGGTGTCTATAATCCCTTTAGTCAAACCAAAAGCTCCAAGGGTTCTCACCACCGCTTGGTCACCCAAAATGCCCCAAAGGTATCCATAATCCCTTTGATCAAACCAAAAGCTCCAAGGGTTCCCGTAATTGCTTGGTCAACCTAAAACGTCCCAAAGGTATCCATAAACCCTTTGGTCAAACCAAAAACTCCAAGGATTCCCACAATCACTTGGTCACCTAAAATGCCCCAAAGGTGTCTATAATCCCTTTGGTCAAACCAAACGCCCCAAAGGTGTCTATAATCCCTTTGGTCAAACCAAACGCCCCAAAGGTGTTTGTAATCCCTTTGGTCAAACCAAATGCCCAGGTGTCTATAATCTCTTTGGTCAAACCAAAATCTCCAAGGGTTCTTGCCATCGCTTGGCCACCCAAAATGCCCCAAAGGTATCCATAATTTCTTTGGTCAAACCAAAATTTCCAAGGGTTCCCGTAATCATTTGGTCAAACTAAAACACCCCAAAGGTATCCATAAACCCTTTGGTCAAACTAAAAGCTCCAAGGATTCCCACAATCGCTTGGTCACCTAAAATGCCCCAAAGGTGTCTATAATCCCTTTGGTCAAACCAAATGCCCCAAAGGTGTCTATAATCCCTTTGGTCAAACCAAACGCCCCAAAGGTGTCCGTAATCCCTTTGGTTAAACCAAAAGCCCCAAAGGTGTCTATAATCCCTTTGGTCAAACCAAACGCCCCAAAGGTGTCTATAATCTCTTTGGTCAAACCAAATGCCCCAAAGGTATCCATAAACTCTTTGGTCAAATTAAAAGCTCCAAGGGCTCCCATAATCTCTTGGTCAAAAACAAAAATTCAAAAAATAGCAGATAATCAAAAAAGACAACAAAAATTGCATCTCACTTTCATGCATAAGCTTAAAAATCAAAACACAAAAATAACTACATTAGGCATCGCATACATACATTGCATAGTTGTTGGTCATACATGTCAAATGCACCATAGACTGTCATTACTCAGAAAGTCCATCATCTTCCACATTTATCCATTTTGTAAATGATCCAACAAAAATAATGCCATTCACATTTTTGCCATGTCATAGTGAATTGTCTTTTAACGTCTTTAGGGTTTTCGTCATCCAACTGTATTTAGATTGCTAGAAAAATGCTGTACAAAGTCAGACCGATTTTTACAAGGTAGAGTTTTACTTGGATCACGCCTTGTTACATAGCATCCCAACACAAGTTTAAAACACATAAAAATTCCCAAGTTGTGTGAACGAAAGATGAAACCTACACAGTGGTCCAGGTTACCATAAGAAAAATGGTTATCTTGCTCATCCCCCTATGTGAATAACCCCAAGAATGCTGAGAGTTGGCAAAAGGACAAGCATCTTCCCTACCCAATTCCCAAAAATAAACAGTGGTTCTCATCACTATCAGAAATCCCAAATTCTCAAAAGGTTGCAAACACCAAAAAAAAAGAAGCAAAAGTCAAAATACAAACTCCAAAGTTTGACATCAAAATCCTCAAAGTGCACACATCAAAAAGCACAATAAATAGTTATTCTCATCACTCAAAATTCAAATCCCTTGCTCAAAAGAAAAAAAATAAATAGTGATTTTTATCACTACATACGAGAGCAAGTATCCCAATAAAATTGAAGAAAAGAAGGGATTCAAACTTGAATCCCTGGAACTCTCAGCATTCGAAATGTCATGAGGTAATCCTCAGTCCCAATTTGGTGGATAGCTTGCTGGCACTGGTGGCAAACCTCCTACATGATGATACATCTATCACATTAGCTATTGGGCATATGTACAGATCAATGTTTGCATGTGGATGAGCTAGCCTATGGCATCCTAGATTGCCCCATAGATTAATCTTACTAAATGCAACAAAAGAATTAGTGGAGATAATTAGGTGATCCTCAGTATAGGTTTTGTTGATAGCCTATCTGGAACTGACGATATCCTTATGAATACCACATCAACGAACTCAATCGCACACACAAGGATGTGAAATAACTGGGTCAAACTCAAGTCTGATTCGTACCTTGTTTGAAAGTCTTGTAAGATAACTATACAGTCTTGGCTAGTTAGTTAAAGAATTTGAGTCTCAGCAAAACCATAACTACATGCTAAAATAATTTTTGTACATTTCATTACTTCACCTTAAGAAAATATGAAATAAAAATTACAAATGCAAAGTTATTCCATAAAGCAATCACATAGTATAGAAAGCCAATAAATCATGTACAGTCTATGGTGCCATCGCCAATATATCAACAAATCATTTCATCCATTCCTTATGCATACATCCATATAGTCAGAAACATCCACATTCATAATAACATATACATACATCAACATAAATAAATATGCATAAAAGAGCAATAAACCATAACAAGTAAATAATCCAAAAAGAGAGTCATGTATATATTAAGTCAAAAATACCCTCAGGCTACAATAAAATAGTCCTTTGACCTCACAAAAAAATAAAAAACTCAAAATACCCAAAGCCTAGGGAGTCGGCCACCATGATCATGCAGGATCTGTGCGACTGGAACTACCTCCAGTGGTGTGGGTCCTATGGGACCTCTCAGGACGATTGCTGCCAGCCATCACATCATGCCCACTGATGCTACCTTCACCCACCTGCCTACGATGAGAGGATGTAGACTGCTTAGTCTCACTGCCTCTCATACAGTGTGACGATCCACCTCTAGTGAGCTTAGGTAACTATCCATTGAGGCGGATAATCTTGACCTCCAACTCCACCTAGCATCGACCTCACTCCACATCTCGTTGATGGTACATAGCCAATTCATCATCCCGCTGTACCAACTGAGCCTGTAGGAGGTCCCTCTTGACTCTATGCTCCTCATCCCATCTTCGTAGTAGATCCTCCAATCACGCTATCTCAGCATGAAACCTAGCCTCCATATCCCCTAGTACTGCCTGCGACATGGGCATATTTGGGATGACATGCTACTCAAGGACAACCTATGTATCCAGATGCTCCAAAACCCCTAAATTATCCCTAATGAAGTCATCTACCTCCACCATATTTGCATCATTGAGCGGAGCCCCCCAACCCTCCATCGATGCCTCCGCACCCCCATCGCCTGTTGTTTCCACATCCAGACCTCCTAGAGGCCCCTCATCCTACCATCGTTGCATCGTCCACCATTGGTCGTACTCTATAGTCAACCCAATATTATCCATGTTGGGGAAATAAATCACTACATCAGAATCCTTGCCCAAAGGCTCAATAATCAGCTAGGCTAGAGTCCTCTTGTCACCCCAACGCTGATAGATCAAGGGCTTACCAGGAAATCCTTGGTGCACCCTAAACTGTCGAGCCACCCAGATGTATGGGAAGTACTCCTACTCTATCCCATGTTGCCCAATAAAAAATATCCCCCTATACACATGTCAGAGCCACTCGCCAGCATCAGGCCAGGCTGGACAGTCCCGATACGATCGCTAAAATACCTACTCTGGCACCAAGTGAGAGAAGGCAATAGTATAGTGCCCTACGACACCTACCCATCATCGACTCTGCCCATGATCCTCTGACCTCTGCCATAATGAGACATAGCCAATCTCCTGATCCACCATCTCACCTCGAGTGATCCAAGGCAAACCCTATGATCACTCGATAGCTATGTGCTACCACCCCCAACACTATAAGAGATAGTTGCACCCGATCCCCTTTTGCCTTTGATAGTGAACCTCATATAGCTTGTCATACAGCTATGCTAGCAATGTCTACCTCCATCTCATAATC
Source organism: Wollemia nobilis (assembly GCA_028583015.1). Lineage (NCBI taxonomy): Eukaryota > Viridiplantae > Streptophyta > Pinopsida > Araucariales > Araucariaceae > Wollemia > Wollemia nobilis. The sequence goes on along the minus strand of JAQPPZ010002969.1, from coordinate 12,235,485 downwards.
ATTGGAGCTGAGGTAGGACACTCTGCCAGTCTAAATACCAACTCCAATAGGTTCCAAGGGAACCTCGCACCTGAGGAGTCAGGAAGTAGCATGTTAGAGATGAGGGTCATCATCAGAGCATGCCTCACCCCTAATACACCCTTCTCAAACCACAACCTCACCAGAATATTGCCTATCTAGTAGTCAGCCTTTGCCCTCTCCACAGGCCTATCCACCCCCATCTCCCTCGCCAAACCAAAACATTGTGTGAGTACTACTGTTTGCTGGTCTCGATGGGTTGTCCGAATGGATAGCCCATCTATCAAAATCTACAAAATTTGATACATGTCCTCCAAAGTCACAGTCAACTCCCCTGTTGTGAGATGAAAGGTGTTGGTGTGGGGATCCCACAGATTGATTAGGGTAGTCAAATATGCTTGATCCCCCACCACAGGTTCTAAACGCATCACCTGCTTGAGCCCAAGGGCATCAAGCCACTCCTAGTTGACAACAGTCGACTGGCGGTGCTGACTCCTCACAAATTGAAAAACAACAAAACAAACAAAAAAAACAAATTAAGGTTTCAACCTTAATTTAAACAAAATCATTAAACAATAAAAAAACTATATAGTAAAAGTACAAAAATATTAACAACAAACTATACAAAAAAAGTATAGATCATTCAAATAAACTGTACAAAAAAAAAAAAAAACAATTAGGGTTTCAACCTTAATTTAAACAAAATCATTAAACAATAGAACTATACAACAAAAGTATAGAAACATTAACAACAAACTATACAGTAAAAGTATAGATCATTCAAATAAACTGTGTAATAAAAAACAACAAACAAACAAATCACAACAAGAAACAAATCATGCTAGGGTTTTTTTTTAAACTTAATGTGAACTCAAAATAAATAAATAAATAAATAAATAAATAAACAAATTGGGGTTTCAATCTTACTTTAAACAAAAAATACAAAAAAAACTGTACACAAGATAAACAAAGAACAACAAAACAATGTACAGAAAAACAAAGTACAACAAAACTGTACAACAAAAGTACAAAAACATTAAACTGTACAACAAAAATATAGATCATTCAACTAAAACTATACAGAAAAACAAAGTACAAAAAAATTGTACAACAAAAGTACAAAAACATCAAACTGTACAACAAACATACAAATTTTTAAATAAAAATGTACAAACACCACAAAAACAACGTACAAAAAAATAAAGTACAAAAAAACAAAGTACAACAAAACTATATAACAAAAGTACAAAACCATTAAACTGTATAGCAAAAATACAGATCATTCAACTAAAACTGTACAGAAAAACAAAGTACACAAAAATTGTACAACAAAAGTACATAAACATCAAACTGTACAACAAACATACAAATTTTTAAATAAAACTGTACAAACACCACAAAAACAACAAAAAACAAAGAAAACAACAACACAACAAAATAAAAACAAAAACAATCCTAGGGTTTCAACCTTAGCGTGACAAAACACAATCAAACAAAATAAATCACCCTAGGGTTTGAACCCTAGTGTGAACAAAAACATACACTAAAACAAAAACATTCATACTAGGGTTTTTTTTTACCTTAAGTGTGAACCAAAAAAATTCAATACAATGAATAATCACCCTAGGTTTTTTACCTTAGTGTGAAAAAAAAATCAAACAAGCAAAAAAAAAATTCATACTAGGGTTTTTAACCTTAAGTGTGAACAAACAAAAAAAAAACAAATTAAAACAACAAAATCAACTAGGGTTTTTAACCTTAAATGTGAACAAAAAACAAAATAAAACTACAATAATTTTAATACTAGGGTTTTCAACCTTACTATTAATGCAAAATAAAATACCACAACAAGCATTTCTATGTGCATTCTAGAAATTCAATAAAAACAAACAAATAGCAAGCAGGAGGAAGGAGCATCGTACCAGTCTCGCTTCGGCTTGACCGCTCGAAGATCTGGTCCTCGCACTCATGGTGTACATGAAAATTCGGCAGTGCTCCGCTTCGCAAACTAGCTCTCCTCCTCACTGCTCCAAATCACCCAAAAAAAAAGTTGCAAATGAGCCCAAAACCTAGTTTTGGTCCTTATATAGGATGTTAGGCCTGGGAAGATTACGAAATTGGTATTCGTCCCACCCTAGGACGATTACAAAGCAAGAAATAAAGCAACAAAATTGCATCAAAAAATGTGCCAAAAATAGCAATAAAATTGCCAAACAAAGGTGCATTTGCACCTGGCATTCATGGCATGAAAAACCATCGTCGATACTCCCTCAGAAGGCTAGCATAGCCGGACCGCTCCACGGGATGAAGGATTTTCAATAATATACCCTAATAGGCATCAAATAAAAGGGTCACCACCCACCAAAAACAGGTCCGATTATTGGAAAACTGCAATGAAGGTTCAATGAAAACAACTGAAGGCACCATTACAAACGTCATCTTGGGTCAAGCGACTCATTGATTTTCTCATTTTTGGTCATTCCCTCATCGATTCGTCACTTGAGGGGGTAGTCACACTTAGTCACCAATCAACAAATACACACCCAATCAAGGATATGGCATGCATTCAAAGAATCATTGACAAAGACAATCACGCTCCTGCTTAGGGCAGCAAACAAGCAATAATCACAAGCTGAACAAACACTTGGCATTCTGGAAGCATGAAGACAAGGTTCCTCAGACAAAATGTTGCACCCTTTGCCTATTCATGATTGAACATTGTCCAAGATCAAGTACACCTCACCAAAAAAGGTTACACTTGAGTTAAGCTCCTTAGCTCGTCAAGCAAGGATTCAAGAATGCGTGCCCTTTCCATACTTGGGGCATAAAAAGTTGGTTAGGTTACTAAGAAACCCTAATCATTGAGTGCTTTGGTCATCTATTTTTTCTTAGCACTGTGCCACACACAGCGCATCCCAAAAAGGGGCATCTGTAGACACCAAAATAGCATCAATCCGATTATGTGACTACAAGCACTGGCCGAATTGGCATACATACCCCCTAGGGCAGCCTCCAAAAATTAAACAGTGGTCCTAACCACTCCTAAATTAGTTTTTAGAATTTTAGAGGTCAATTTAGTACCTTTCAAGAAATTTTCTCCCTATTCGTCCCATCTTGGGATGATTAGAATCCTATTTGTCCCACCCCGGGACGATTAGCAACGATCATTCCAGGGTGGGACGATTAGCAGGTTTGACTGGCAAAAGGTCAAACCTTGACAAATGTTAACCTAGATTTGCCACTTAACTATGCCTTAAGGGCATGCAATTGTGAGGAACAACTTCAAATCAGATAGAGGGACTTCAGTCAAGCATGCCCTGATCATGGAGGCCTCATGCAAGTAGACTCTAAATTAGGGAGGAATCTTCTCTCCCAAAAAAGGCATGGCAAGCCAAGTGGCACCCTCGCATGCACATTCAAAGAGAGAGAACCTAGGTCTATAAAAGGGTGAGCCTCCTCACCCCAAAATTGGAGAGAGATGAAGCATTTTGGAGCAACTAAGTGCTGCTAAATTATACCCACATTCCCCTTTGTGCTTCTTACATCCCTAATTTCTCTTTTGGAAGAGAGGTTGTCAGGTGGACACTAAAAATGCAATCCTGACCCAAAACAAAAGCAATCAGCCACAATCCCATATCAAATTCATTGACACAACCTCCTAGGAGGTTTTCGACCCATCCCAAGTGGATTGGTGTCAAAACCAGACCCCAAACGGTGGGCATCCTGCCCCTGGGCGCCCTCACACTGCTGTAGTCCTAATCGTCCCACCCCGGAGTGATTAGAAATATGTAAAGGATTTCTCTACTATTATTTTTGCATTCTGTTCTATTTGGTTTACTTATGCTTATGTTCAAGTTTCATGACATTCTGACTTGTTTGGACCTTGTTTTTATCGTTTTACGTGTTTACTAACCTACAAGGAGTGCCTTCGGATACGGGACAATCTGGGTAGAATCTGCCAAATATGACCTTCTAGGTCATCCCAAAATTCCCATTTTTGTCTAACCCCAAGTTTTCAAGAATTTTGGAGGCCTCTAGATAGGACATTTGCAAGGTTGCTTTTGCATGTTTTATGACAGTCCTAATCGTCCCACCCCGGAGCGATTAGAAATCCACGCATGATTTCCCAACTATTATTTTTGCAATGTGTCTCTACTGATTTCTCCATGCTTATGTCAAATTTTTAATTCATTATGACATGTTCTGACCATCGTTTTGCTATTTTATGTATTCACTAGCCGGAGGCCCTAGGGATTGCATGCTTTCCATCTATCTGCACATGCTATTAACTGTTTGCTATTTCTTTGTGCATAGGATCTAACTTCTAAGAATATCGAAGGGGCAACAAGGAACAACACAAACACATGGACACAAGCAACGACAACCTTTAGCCCACCCATTTTGAATGTGAGGCACGCAGAAGACACTAGAAGCGTACCATCCGTTGATGTAACGAACTGTATCAAAAAATTTTGAGCCCTGGAAGGGGGGATGTATTGTAACCAAATTGAAAGCAACATTAATAAAATAGGCCCCACTTTGTCTTTGTTTTCTTACATCTCGCATGCATCGTTTCCTTCGTGCATTGCTTTCTCGCATTCGTAGGACAAAGCATTTTTTTATATCAATTTCATTTGCACCACCTGGTCTGGCATGCCGTCACTCTACGTTCGGCTTTCACCTATGATCACTAAAATAACAATACACAATTAGATGTCCAAGATTTCCTCCACAAATGAGGTTATTAGTAATAAAATAATTTAACAAAAATATGATGAAACTATGCCATGAAATCATGCAAATCTATGCTAATGATATGGAAACATGAAGAAACAGAATAAAAGAAGTTATGTCTAAAATCTAAGCTAAGTTTGTGGGCCACTTTCCAAGACAATGACCACTAAGGTACCCCAAAGTTATGGGTCAAAGCCTGTATCTAATATTGAAATAATATGTGTTATGCTCTTCAATCCGTCAGGGCATCACCGTACATGTGATCTCAAAGAGAACTCTCCAAGTATAGAAAGCTCTCCTCAAAAAGATATCTCAATGATAGTTGATTATAAGATAAAAGGATACATTGGTGCTCTTAGGCTTGCACCTTTTATAGTGTGAAACCCTAGGTCTATGTCCAAGCCCTAGAAATGAACTTCTCATGTGTAGTGCAAGTTAGCATGAGAATATTTTGTCCATTGTATATGTTTGAAGGCCAATTAATTGAAATATAACTACCCACTTGAGTATTCTATGTGAACTGGCCATGAAAAGGAATGCAAAGTTACTCCCGCTCACCTTTATTGCATGTAGACTACCACTTTCACCTGTGATTAGGCCTATTTATCGACAAACTATTTCTTATGGATTAGCCACTATCATCTGCAGTGGCTAAGATCTGGTCGATGTCGTCTATAGGGTCTGGCCACTCTAGGTTTGAGTGGCTAGTATCTGGCCACTCTTGGCTTGAGCATCTAGACTTGGATGGCTTTAAAAGGTCCCAAATTAGTGGTGAGAACCACTATTGATGCTTGGAAAGTCCAAGATTATATATTATGATCTTATGAGTGTGTATATGTGAGAAGCTCCCCTTAGCATGACATGATTTAGGTGTCTACATGTTGAGTGGTATTTTCACCCAATTATGAAAGTACACTCTCCTTTAGGATTTGGGTTCCAAATCCCCTCTTGCAAAGAAGCTAAACAAACAACTTCTCCAAGGTCTCTGCTGTATTAGCATTTGCATATGTGTATTAGTGATCTCAAATAAAGATATTCAATTTAAATGCTTGGAACACCTTAGTGATTGCAAGTCACTGTAAACAAGGGGCAATGTTGGTTTATTTCACCATGAAACTTTAGTGATTGTTCATTGTTTTTTGGATTTTGAAAATTTTTAAATGTTTATTTTAATGCTTGAGAATTTAAAATAAGTTAAAATTTCTAGAAAAAATAAAATGCAGAAAATGAAAATGAAATGCAAAAAACTGAAAATAAAATGCACTCAGTATGATGCTATCCTGTTTCGACAAAATCAAAGATGTGAGGTCTCCATGCATGCAACCTAACCTATTGGAATTGCAAAACAAGCACAATCCCCATAGACTAAGTACTGGTTCCTATGGTACGAAATAAAATTTAGATTTCAAATATTTGCCTAATGTAACCCCCCAAAAAAATGGCATTAACATTATCTATAAATTTGAAATCTAAAAAAATGAAAGAATAAACATTAAATCCATAGCATGCAAAGAAAATCTCCTTCTTTCTTGCCCACAAGATGTAAATTTTTGAAAAATTCTGCATTAAAAATATGTCATTTTACAATAGCAAAATTTTTGGTTTTCCCAAACCAGTCTGTGGAAGAAAAAACAACTCAAACAGGTCCAGAATGGCCTTCTCGCCTTCAACTTTGCAACTCTGCAACTCTGCTTGCAGCAGTTTCCACCCCATTCTGGCCTCTTTGAAAGGCGTATTTAAACTTCTGAAAAATTGTTTCTCCTTCCATGACGGTTCATTTAGCTTTCTGATGGCTTCTCGTTTCACCTTCCCTGACTGTTGGTTTCACCTTCCCTTGTATGCGTGTGCTTTGGTTTTCATTTTGTGCCCCTTCATCGCAAAAATGTAACATGTTGTGATATCGTGACACTTTTTCTTTCTTCTCTCTCTTTGCTTTGAATCACGAAAATGCAACATGTCACGATATCGCGACACTTTTTCTCTTTTGACCGCGACCATGCAACATGTTGCGATATCGTGACACTTTTTCTCTTTTGACCATGACCATGCAACATGTCACGATATCGTGACACTTTTTCTCTTTTGACTGCGACCATGCAACATGTCGTGATATCGTGACACTTTTTCTTGTTTGGTCGTGAAAACACAACATGTCACGATATCACGACACTTTTTCCTGTTTGGCCACGAAAAAGCAACATGTCGCGATATCGTGACACTTTTTCTCTTTTGACCGCGACCATGCAACATGTCGCGATATCGCGACATCTTTTCCTCCTTTGGTTGTGATGATGCAACATGTCGCGATATCGTGACACTTTTTCTCTTTTGGCCGTGATGATGCAACATGTTGCGATATCGCAACACTTTTTCTCTTTTGGCCGCAAAAATGCAACATGTCGTGATATCGCGACACTTTTCTCTTTTGGCTACGAAAACGCAACATGTCACGATATCGTGACACTTTTTTTTGTTTGGCCGCAAAAATGCAACATGTAATGATATCGTGACACTTTTTTATCCTTGCTCTCTCCCTTTGCCTTGGACCGCGAAACTACAACATGTCGCGATATCGTGACACTTTTTCTCCTTGTGGTATTTTGCTTTTTCTTTGATCTTTAGCATATGGGCCACTTCGGTCTTCTTGGAAAACATGCAAAAAAATGTGGGTCCCCAATTTTGGGGTACGTTGTGGAGTAGCCACAACAAATGGTGACTCTACTGGGAAATGCTCCTGAGCATTTCGGTGAGAACTCAACCTGAAAACACACAGACTCAAATACAAGCATCAGCAAATATCCCAAGAATAAAAATAGATGAGAAATACATGAAGCATTAGAATTATTAAGCATCAGATCGGTGTGTGCAATGTGCTTCCTTCCCTATCATTTGAAACTTGTTCAACTTTCCATTATCAGTTTCACTTATGATTCGCATTTTAGGCTATGAATGATTTGTGCAGGATTTGATGTATGACAACTATGTTAGAGATATAACAACCTGCTTTGCAAAGGCTCAGACCTTCTAGTATCATGAACAAATATATCGAAACTATCAAACCCTCTTAGGACCAAATATATGTATACTAAATTAATTTGCTAGATCCCAAAGTTGGTTATGTGTCACTACCATCTTGAACCCATGTGCAAGTGTGAGTGAAATTAGAGCTTTGGGGAATATGATTCCCAACCTAAGCGAGATGGGAATTTAACCCTATCCTTGCTACTCTAATCTAGAGTTCATTACCTCATCTTGAACAAAATGATTTAACCTATTATGGATGAAACTGTCAAGGTAGCCTATCCATTTGAGCAGTCAGTGGTCTTTTTTTAGACAAGACATGTTGCCACACATGAGCATACTCCACTGCCAACCAGGCGTCTATAGCCCCGATGGAGATTAACCCCATAATCCATGATTTGGCTCTACTTTTGATTTCTTGGACCTTGGGGATGACTACCCATCCTTGCAAGGGACATGTAGTACGATCCTTCCAATCCAATATTAATAGAGAAATGAAAAATATTTGCTTTGGAATAAAATAGAAGCTTTGGGGAATTAGATTCTCAACCTAAGCGAGATGATAATTAGACCCTATCCTTACTACTCCATGAAGGTCAAATCAGAGCTTTGGGGAATTGGATCCTCAACCTAAGTTCAATGAGGATTTAACCCTATCCTTACTACTTTGATTTTAGGCTTTAAGCATGATGGGAGTGGTAAAAACCACTATTTAAGGATTATGTTGCATGATGGGACAAACATGAAATATTCCTTTCGCCTCATCGTTTCTTCCAAGTATGGTTTTAACCATTTTGCTCAAGATTCTCTTTAATATGCGTAGAACATGCTTGGTTCAAGATAGTTCGGGCATCAGTTCCCAACCTTAGGATCCTTTTAATATATGTTATGTAATAACCCTAAGAGGATTCAACACATTTTCAATGATTGTACATGAAATGAAGATGCAACTGAGATGAAATGTATATGCAATGCGAAATGTAACATGAAACATGAATGCATTGCTCCTTTTGAAATGCGGATGGAGTATATATCACCTACTTTACCATAATTTATAAAACTGACAACTTCATGCATCACAGGTTCCAAATGATATTCTTTTAATGTGTTTGCGATACTCGTGGAGCTTTTTGCAATACAATTCTAATGTTTCATATTCTCCTAGTCTTAGTCAAAATTCATAAGGACCTAAGTTGACAAACCAAAAGTGTCCAAAGGACCAACACACAAAACTTAAAACCAAAATGAAATCCAATCCAAAACCAAAACATGAAAACCAAAAGTATATACAAATGTACAATATAATGCAAGATGGTGCAAAAGTTTGGATTATCATTTTCCCGAATTCCAAACTTGATTGGAATTCGTTAAAAGATGTATGATGTGATACGCATACCAAGTTTTGTAGGAATCCAAAAAAAACAAGATCAAACCAAACAAAGAAACAAACTTCCACTTGCCCCTCGCACCATACCAATTTGATTTAGTTTCATTAATAATCCTATGGTGGAGTTTCTAGTTTTCAATTTGATTAGACAATGATTGATATTCAATTCCTTTATGTCTATTCTTTAAGATGTCCATTCCACACTTTGATTCATGGTGTAGAAATAAGCTTTCATTTTCATTCAATAAAGCCATAACATTAATAATATTTGAATCAAACCATTCATTAGGCAAACCTTCATTCGAATTTTGCATGGTGAAACCAAAAAGGTGAGATTTTACCTTTGGCATGTTTTCTTTGACCTTACTTGGAGAAGATTTGAAGATTCCTCTTTTCTCTCATGACATTCATCATCATGTAGCACTTGTTCTTTCTCCATGACTTGTTTATCAAAGGCACCAAACTTAGGTACCCAATTGAAAATATGTCCATCCCTTTCAAACCATAAGTTTTGTCTATCTAGGGATGGGTTAACTAACACATTTCCATGATCAATCACTTGGGTTGTTTTGGGTAACGTGAGATTTTCAATTGGATCATCAATGATATAAAACCCAAATGATTTAGGTTTTGTAATTTTCTCATTTTGAAATGGCATAATCATTGTAGCACAAGTAAGTGGATCAAGATTTTCAATTTCTTTTCCTTCCAAGGAATTTAAAGCAAACAATTCTCTTTCTTGATTCATGGTTGTAGAATCCTTATCATGTTCCAAAATTTGATGAGATTCTAATTCCTCTTCCAAAACTTTCTCAAATTGTACATGATTTATAGTATCCTCATGTGAGGAAGCAATTGAGTTAGCCTGCATATTAATTGACACAACAAGTTTATTAGAAGATTTAGATTGATAATGTTCTTCCCATTTCTTCCATGAATCATAGTAATCATCCTCCAAGTTCAAATTGTGACGCTCAAGTACTTCTTCTTCATCTTCTGATTCATCAACATGCTTCTCATCCCATTCATCTTCACCTTCCTCATTCTCATTCTCTTGATGATATAGAGTTTCTACCACCAAAATGTTGTCCTCTCCTTGTTGACGTTGGGGTGGACCATTATTTGGCACAAGTTCCAAATCATCCACTTGAGCTTGGAGACAATGGGTATACCTAGCAATTTTGGGACAATTCCTTTCATTATGCTCCTTTGTATTATGCAATCTACACCCCTTTTCCAATGCAAAATCAGAAAGATTAAGAATGGAACTAGAGTGACTTGGTCCTACATAAGTATCTATCTTATTAGCAATAGGGGAGGGCACACCCCCATTTTTTGGGTTCGTATTCCACTGTCTCCCTCTATCGTTGGAGTTTCAATTTGGGTGAGGGGCATGGGATTCATACTTCTATTTTTGAACCAAATCATTACTCAATTTTTGAACCATCTTTTTGAGCTCTTCAACCTCTGAATAAATCTCTTTTTGTTGAGCTATGTTATTGCTAGTTCTAGTAGGGTTTGCGTAATTGGTGAGATCTTGACTTAACATTTGAGTTGGATTTTGAGCCACTTGATTAGCGTAAGGATTCACACTTTGAATCGGAATTGGATTGGGTGCGTAAGCGGGTGTTGATGAATATGGTTGTTGATAAGGTAAAGCATTTATGCCTGATATTTGTGGTGCCATGATCTGATTCATCATAGGAGCTTGACCATATGGACCATATTGTCCTACCATAGGCATCTGGGAAAACCCATAACCCTGTGGTGTCATTTGTTGTTCAATGGTCATAGCTTCATTGTAGGCTAGAGCAAGCGTGGTAACTTGAGGATTTCGTCTCGTAAACATTGTCGTCATAGGATCCAATGCCCCAAAATATATTTGCAAAGCTACTGCGGGATCAATGGCAAAATGCTGAATTGCTCTATTATAGCACTTCTGAAATCTCTGATTAAAAGTTTGGATTGGCTCACCTTGGCATTTTTTGCACGTAATGAACTGATTATAGATGATTGTGGGATCTAATGGTGACCTGAATTGGTTGACAAAAGTATTCTCTATTTGTGTCCATGACGTAATGGAACCAGTAGGTAAGAAAATATACCATTCGTAGGCCACTTGGTCTAGGCTCATGGGGAAGAGTCTATTGAGAAGCAACACACCCCCACTAAAAAAATGAAATTTCATCCTTTGAAAATATTTAGCTTTCATTTTGCCATAGGGACCCTCTTGATGTTTTTCAGGTTTTAATTCCAAATTTTGCTTGCCTCCTTTTTCAAGTTTTGCATATACCAAAGTACTTAAGTAGGCTTGCATATGGCTTTGATTTCAATTTAGAATTCATTTTTAAAATGTTAGAGTCATTCTGAGTAAAGAAGATCTTTCACTAATATGTAAAAATGCAGAATACAGATGAATAAATTCATTGGAGTCAACCTACAATTTTTGAAAAATTTGCTAAGTAGAGGAAACGTCGCGATTTCGCGACATATTCCATTTTTGGAAACATCGCGATTTCGCGACATATTTCATTTTTGGAAATGTTGCGATTTCGCGATAGGTGTGAGTCAGAAGCCAGGCTTGAAGAGAATGTCACGATTTCGTGACACATTTGGATCAGAAGCAAAGCTCTTGGAAAATGTCATGATTTCGCTACATATTTTGGTTGGAAACAAAGCTTAAGGAAGGCATCATGATTTCGCGACATATTTTGGTAGAAGGAACCAAGTGATAAAAGGGTCACGATTTCGCGACGTGTTTTGGAAAAAGAATGCAAGTGATAAAAAGGTCACGATTTCGTGACATATTTTGACTAAGAGAACCAAGTGATAAAAGGGTCACGATTTCATGACGTGTTTTGGAAAGAAGAGCCAAGTTATGAAAACGTCGCGATTTCGCGACATATTCCATTTTTGGAAACGTCATGATTTTGTGACATTTTCCATTTTTGAAAACGTCGCGATATCGCGACATGGTTGAGACAGAGAGAGTCAAGTGAGAAAAGTGTCGCGATATCGTGACAAGTTTTGGAAGAAAGAACCAAGTGGCGAGGACGTCGCGATTTCGTGACATGTCACGAAATCGTTACATGTCGCGGTTTCGCAGCAAAAGGGGCAAGATGGAAGCAAAGTGCAGAGGATGTCGCATTTTCATGACATGTCACGAAATCATGACATGTCACGGTTTCATGACAAAGGGGCAAAACAAAACCAAAGTGTAGAGGACGTCGCGATTTTGCGACATGTCACGAAATCGTGACATGTCGTGGTTTTGCGACAAAGGGCCAAAACAAAACCAAAGTGCAGAGGACGTTGGATGTCGGACATGTCATGGTTTCATGGAAAAAGGGGCAATAGTGAAACCAAAGTGCAGAGGACGTCACGTTTTCGTGACATGTCATGATTTTGTGGCAAAAGGGGCAAGAGGAACCAAAGTGTAGAGGATGTTGCGATTTCGTGACATGTCACAAAATTGCGACATGTCATGATTTCATGGCAAAGGGGCAAAACGAAACCAAAGTGCAGAGGACGTCATGATTTTGCAACATGTCACAAAATTGTGACATGTCGTGGTTTCGTGGCAAAGGGAAAAATGAAACCAAAGTGTAGAGGATGTCGTGATTTCGCAACATGTCGCAAAATCGTGACATGTCACGGTTTCATGGCAAAGGGGCAAAACAAAACCAAAGTGCAGAGGACGTTCTTGATTTTGTGACATGTCGTGAAATCATGACATGTCACGGTTTCACGGCAAAGGGCCAAAGCGAAAGCAAAGTGCAGAGGATGTGATTTCGTGACATGTCACGAAATCGTGACATGTCACGGTTTCGCGACAAAGAAGCCAAAATGAAAAGCAGCTTGAGGAAAACGTCGCGTTATCGTGACACGTGTCAAAAGAAATCAAGCCGACATATAATGAACATTAGGGTTTTAATTTAATAATATTAAAATACTAATCCTTGTTTTGTCTTTTGCAGAAAGCGATCTGGCAGTTGCATACTAGCGGAAGTAATGGCGAAAAAGACAAAAATAAGCACGGATCAAGTGAAGGCCGTCAGATGGAAATGTGAGATGCCGAGAATTTTTGGTCCATCCAGATTTTATAGATCTGGCCGCAAAGAGACTTTACGGTGACTAAGCAGCTGCCCATTTAATGGAATATGTCGGAAATTGATCGAAAAATGAAAATATCTACACACAGTTATCGAAATTTGCCGATGGACGCATTTAACAGGAGAATTTATGGTGAAAGTAATGGCGTGCAGAGAATTTCAACTCAGAGGCGGCTCTGCAAAGATAAAATGTCAGAGAAACCAGTGACTCATCCAAATTTCTCTGAGGAATTAATGAGACGCTCTCGACAGATGCACCAAAATGAAGTATGATTTAGGAATATATCGACGCCAGAAAATGAAGATATTTACTTGCGATTACAGATGGATGAGAATAATATCAGATCATGCCTTCTCCATTTATGGCAAGTAACCGCACTAAGATTTGCAGAGTGGTTAGGGTTTATCAAAACTCTATTTTTAAAGGGCCTTATATTGTAAAACCTGGGTAGTAGGGTTTAGAGGATAAGATTTAGGGTTTGGGAAGAAGATATTTCTAAAAAGATCAGGGTTTGTCCTGAGTCTATATATACTTCTTCCGGATGTAAATTCTAGAGGCGAAAACTTAGAAATAAAAGCTATTGGAGCAATTTCCTGCAAATCTTGTTTGAATGCTTTGTTCTGGACTTAGAGTTGGTGTGAATTTCATTTTCTGTGATAGCATGGCCAGGAGCCTAATCTCTTTCAGATTGTGATAAGTTCATCTTCTTTTGTTTTCGTTTCATTAAGGTTTATTTAATTTATGTTGTAGATCTGTGTTATCAAGATTGGATATGCTGCTAGGCTTCATTCTTTTTATTGTATGTTAGGGAAAATTATAGATTTAAGGTTCAGGCCTGTTCTAATTGCTCTGTCCTCACTGTGCGAGCTAGGCTGCTGGTGAGAGATACCAATTTCAACTGACTTCCCTTCTGTTTGTGATTTTCTTTCAGATCTGTTGTTGTCTCTGTCTTATGCTCTTAGTGGAAGGTGATCTTAGAAAGCTGGACACTTTCCTCTTTGATTTGTTCTATTGTGAAGCTAACCGGTATAACTAAAATTGGTAGTTTTGGTTTTGCAGCTAAGTTAGATAAACTTCTCTTTCTTGCCCTACCCTACTCTCTCTGTTCCACCGAGTGAAATGATCCATTTTTATCTTTCTTTAAATTTGTCTTTTATTTAAATCTGCTAAAGCATAAAGAGCTAGATCAAAGAACTGATTGTAAATCTGAGTGTCCACAAAGATAACCAATTCCAAAAACATTACTGAACTGAAGTCCGGAGCCCGTTGTAAGGTAACAGACAGATCCACTTGAAACTATTCCAGAAGCGGAAAAGAGTGAATAGACATTCGACCCAACTCTGTAACTCACACCTTGGATATCCAACAAGATCCTAAAGTGAGTGGGATTTATCCCTTATAAGTGTTATCGGGATTTTATGCTCATTCTTCATAGGGTGTGTATAAAAGTCGAACCAACATTTAAAATTGGCGCTAGAAGGAGGGCCGAACTTACGTTCTTAGTGCGCTTGAGTTGAGAAATATGATTGTATGTGGTATTTAACAAATATTGTATTTTATCTTTTGGTATCCTTTTTCCCTCCTCTTTAGCTCTTTTAAAACTTGTTTGTTTGAGTTTTTGCCTAAACAATGAAACTCAACACCAACATTTAAAATTGGCGCTAGAAGGAGGGCTAGAAGTTCAGTAGTTTGTTAAGGATTGTAAGGTTGTAAGTGAGTGAAAAGGATTTATTTTAGAGTAACAAGGTCCCACTCCGTAGATTTGAGTTTTGTGCCTAAGTTAGCAACACCAACATTTAAAATTGGAGCTAGAAGGAGGGCTGAAGTTCAGTAGTTGTTAAAGATTGTTTTATCACCACTTGTAGTTACTCCAACTACAACTGAGAATATCATCGCTAATCAAGTAGTAATGGCAAGCTGGTTGGGTTCCACTGCCTTAAATATCCCTGGTGCAGCCCATGATCTCGCCCAAAAATCCTGAGAGGTATCTTCCTAGATACAAGCATGATGGAACTAGGACAACGAGAAGAACACCTAGTGGCATATAAGAATGCTCTAAAATTGTTAAATATACAACATGAAGATGTGGCTTGCAGATTGTTCCCGTTCACTCTCTAGGAGGGAGCATACGACTGGTTTTTGAATCTCACTAATGATTCTATTACTAGTTGGGATGACCTAGAGAAAGTTTTTGTATCACAATTTGGGGAAGTGATTGACCCCAGTGTGTTATATCAACAATTTTCCAGCATTAAGAGAGAGTCGGGTGAAGCTGTCAGGTCTTTCAATATGAGGTTCCAAAGAGCTTATGGTAGAATGATTGGTCATTACATCCCAAATGCAAATCTAGCCTTAGAAATCTATAAGAATGCATTGGATTCGGTGACCTCTATTTTCCTCAAGAGAGACATCAATATCACAACCCTGGCGAGGAGCTTATAAGGAAGCTTTAATTCTTGAAAGACAGTTAGGACCTCAAATTTTGAGCAGTCCTTTGATATCCTATGTTACACAGAACATGCCTATTTTGAATCCCATTCCACATCATGAGTTAGTGCCAACATGTCACGCTCTACCCAAGGAAACTCCGTTAACTGTGACATCCACTCAGCATGTGCAAAATATAGAGAAAGATTCTGACAAGTTCAAGGTGGAAGTGCTCGAAGTAAACATTTGTGACCTAGCATTACCCAACTTTGAAGCTTTTCCTGGTGAGTTAAATTTTCCTAAAAATCAAAGAAATATTGATAGTTCTAGTTCATCCAAAAATAGTACGACTATGGTTTCAGATTCATTCACTTTTCCCGAAGAGTCAGAAAATGTTGTAGAAATTCCTATGGATGAAATGCAAGATTTTCAACAGTTCCAAAGGGACAGTTATAATTTGAGATGTGAAAATCCAGAACCTACTCCTAATAATGATCCTCCCTCACCAAAGGATGATGAAAATAAGATTCAATATCACTATGCAGAAGTAACTAGGAAGGAGTATAACATCATTGAGGATATGAAGAAAATTAAAGCTAACATCACCCTCCATGAGCTGGCTCAGATTGTTGAACAAAAGGATAACTTGATTGAAACTTACTCTGGACCACCTATTGAATTTCAAGAAAAGGAGAAAAAGATAGTAAATGTGAATGTGGTCAACCAACTCGGAATAGATAAAGAGTCTCAGTATAAGCCTGTGATTACTGAACATAATATCAAAAAAGAGGTTGTAAACCGTGTTGATACGAGATATTGGAGATTATAATTTGAAAACTGAGAAGGTGAGACCAATTATGACTCTAACCAATCACAACAATGATATTTGGACATTACACATTGATGGGGTTAAATCTAAGCAAGGCTCAGGTGAAAGAGCAAATTATGAAAATTCTACTAGAGGGATAAAAATTGAAATCTTGGATATTGAAGCAGTAGAGCAACCACAAAATGTTCGAGTTATTAAGAACTATGACATACAAATAAAATATGATCTCTTTGAGTTGTTACATAAATCTGAAGATGTGATGATCTGGGTCTATGAAGGCTTTAAGGTATTTGATCCTGGGGGTTTTTACATTCCGTCCCTTTGAAAGAATTCTGCAAACCCTTCAAGTAGAAGCATAAACATGTTATTATATGATTTGATTAATTTGGAGGGTGAAGGACTTGCAGATTTGTTTTTTCAGTGGGACAAGATCCATATAAAAAAATAAAAAATAAAAAAAAGAGGGAAGACGGTAAACACAAGTCTTTCCCAAGTAGCAAAAATTTTGGGAAGCATAGTCTGGAGTGCATTTCGTCAACAGGACCTGAAAGGTAATTTTTCTAAATTTACCTGCAAATGGTCAAATTTTTTTAAGGCACTATTTCTCTGCTTTTCCATCTGCTACATTTTTTTGAGTGATTGAAGGGACTTTGTGCATATGTATATATTGTAAATAAAGTTTGAAGTAGTGTGTTGTTATTTGGTTTTGTTTAATGTTTTAAAGTTCTGTGTTTTATCCTTTGGGGTCTGTACAAATTTCTTTTAGCTTTTAAAATTCTATTTTTTTAAGTTTTGCTCAGGCAAGAAAAGAAAGAAGTCAACCTTTAAAAATTGTTTTTATTCTGAGTTCAAAATCCCGTGTTCATTTTGTTTTATTCTAATTAAGAGATAGTCTGCTTAAATTGAACAGTGGAACTATTTTGTTATTCAGAACAACAGTAGAAAGATAATTGGATTTTGTGTCTTGCTTGCCACAATTATTTTAATTATAAAGAAACTGCTATACTATTTTGCTGGAGAAACTCCCAGGGAATCCAAGAAAAGTTGGTCGTAAGAGGGGACTCTGATTCGTGAAATTATTTAAGTGTCCATAGAGGCTATCGGTACCCAGGCTTTCCAGATCGATGAAATATAAAAAAAAATTGTGTTTAGCAAGGCTTTCCAGATTTCGGTATATTTCAAAAGAGAGAGAGAGAAGGTGAAAGTTGAGCAAGGCAACATAAAACTGGCACTCTTTTATTTCCCACAAAAAAAAAAAAAAGAAGTTATTGTAATGAAAGAGATAGCCAAGGCTCCAGAAGATGTTTTCTTTTACCAAGTTGTAGATACCACCTCACAGTTGTGGATCAGGGTCGTGAAAATCTAAAGAGTAACTCTGTCGGGGTCGTAAAAGGCTAAACTAGTAAACAGAGCCCTACTCGGTTTCCCCTTTCACAATCTAGAAAAGCTGATCAATCCAGAGTACAACATTCGAAGGCCCAGTCATTCTTGAAGAAAGTTTTATACGCTTATAATTGCACATCAAAAATCTTCCTTAAGTGATTCAACCTAGTATGTCCTTGGGAAATTTTAACAACTATCAGGTAGTAGTTAAATTATTTTGAAGAATATTTGTGGCAAAGCATGGTACATGGTCTATATTGTTTTGAAACTAGAGTCCTGGATTCTAAAATAGTGCTACTATTTTCCCCGCAGATATCGCCATTTGTTGAGAAGCAACACACCCCCACTAAAAAAATGAAATTCCATCCTTTGAAAATATTTAGCTTTCATTTTGCCATAGGGACCCTCTTGATGTTTTTCAGGTTTTAATTCCAAATTTTGCTTGCCTCCTTCTTCTTCAAGTTTTGCATATACCAAAGTATCTAAGTAGGCTTGCATATGGCTTTGATTTCAATTTAGAATTCATTTTTTAAATGTTAGAATCATTCTGAGTAAAGAAGATCTTTCACTAATATGTAAAAATGTAGAATACAGATGAATAAATTCATTGGAGTCAACCTACAATTTTTGAAAAATTTGCTAAGTAGAGGAAACGTCGCGATTTCGCGACATTTCCATTTTTGGAAACGTCACGATATCGTGACATTTCCATTTTTGGAAAGTCGTGATTTGGAATTTTGGAAAGTCGCGATATCGTGACATTTGGAAATAGATTCAATTGGAAGGTCGTCGATATCGCGACATATTTGGTAGAAGGAAAAGTGATGAAAGGTCGCGATTTCGTGACATGTTTTGGAAAAAGAATGCAAGTGTAAAAATGTCAGCGATATCATGACATATTTGAAAGAGAATCAAGTGATAAAAGTGTCGCGATTTCGCGACGTGTTTTGGAAAGAAGAGCAAGTTTGAAGGAAGGTCGCGATTTCGTGACATTGGGTTGTTGAAAAGGTGGGGGGTCAAGTGGAAAATGTCGATATCGGACTTTGAAGAGAAGTGCAAGGAGTCAGATTTTGTGACATGTCATGAAATCGTGACATGTCGGGTTTTGGAAGGGCAAGAGGAAAAAGTGGGGGTGGTTTTGTGATGTCATGAAATTGTGACATGTCACGGTTTTGGCAAAGGGAAATGAAAGTGAGAGGACGTCACGATTTCGTGACATGTCACGAAATCACGACATGTGGGTTTGAAAGGGGAAGTGAAAGGAGTGGTGATGTCAGTTTATGAAAAGGGGAAGGGAAGTGTGGGGTGATTTCATGTCACGTTGCAAAAGGGCAAGAGGCAAAGTGCAGAGGACGTCGCGATTTCGTGACATGTCATGGTTTCAAAGAAAGGGGCAAGCCAAAGTGAAAGGAATGTGATTTGTGACATGTCGGAATCGTGGCGGTTTGGAAGACAAAAGAAAAAGGGAGAGGACGTCGTGATTTTGTGACATGTCGCGAAATCGTGACATGTCACGGTTTTGCAAAAAGGGAAGACGAAAAAAGTGGAGAGGAGTCGTGATTTTGTGACATGTCATGAATTGTGACATGTCAGGTGAAAAGGAGGATAGGGGTGTGTTGCAAGAAAAAGAAAAGTAGTTGAGGAAAACGTCATGTTATTGCGACACGTGTCAAAAGAAATCAAGCCGACATGTGATGAACATTAGGGTTTTAATTTAATAATATTAAAATACTAATCCTTGTTTGTCTTTTGCAGAAAGCGAGCTGGCAGTTGCATACTAGCAGAAGTAATGGCGAAAAGGACAAAATAAGCACGGATCAAGTGAAGGCCGTCAGATGGAAATGTGAGATGCCGAGAATTTTTGGTCCATCCAGATTTTATAGATCTGGCCGCAAAGAGACTTTACGGTGACTAAGCAACTGCCCATTTAATGGAATATGTCGAAAATTGACCGAAAAATGAAAATATCTACACACAGTTATCGAAATTTGCCGATGGACGCATTTAACAGGAGAATTTATGGTGAAAGTAATGGCATGCAGAGAATTTCAACTCAGAGGCGGCTCTGCGAAGATAAAATGTCAGAGAAACCAGTGACTCATCCAAATTTCTCTCGAGGAATTAATGAGACGCTCTCGGCAGATGCACCAAAAAGATGAAGATATCGTGCATTTAGGAATATATCGACCGACCGAAAATGAAGATATTTACTTGCAGTTACGGATGGATGAGAATAATATCAGATCATGCCTTCTCCATTTATGGCAAGTAACTGCACTAAGATTTGTAGAGTGGTTAGGGTTTATCAAAACTCTATTTTTAAAGGGCCTTATATTGTAAAACCTAGGTAGTAAGGTTTAGAGGATAAGATTTAGGGTTTTGGAAGAAGATATTTTTGAAAAGATCAGGGTTTGTCCTGAGTCTATATATACTTCTTTCGGATGTAAATTCCGGAGGCGAAAACTTAGAAAAAAAAGCTATTGGAGCAATTTCCTGCAAATCTTGTTTGAATGCTTTGTTCTGGACTTAGAGTTGGTGTGATTTCATTTTCTTGTGATAGCATGGCCAGGAGCCTAATCTCTTTCAGATTGTGATAAGTTCATCTTCTTTTGTTTTCGTTTCATTAAGGTTTATTTAATTTATGCTGTAGATCTGTGTTACCAAGATTGGATATGCTACTAGGCTTCATTCTCTTTATTGTATGCTAGGGAAAATTATAGATTTAAGGTTTAGGCCTGTTCTAATTGCTCTGTCCTCACTGTGCGAGCTAGGCTGCTGGTGAGAGATACCAATTTTAACCGACTTCCCTTCTGTTTGTGATTTTCTTTCAGATCTGTTGTTGTCTCTGTCTTATGCTCTTAGTGGAAGGTGATCTTAGAAAGCTGGACACTTTCCTCTTTGATTTGTTCTATTGTGAAGCTAACCGGTATAACTAAAATTGGTAGTTTTGGTTTTGCAGCTAAGTTAGATAAACTTCTCTTCCCTACCCTACTCTCTCTGTTCCATCGATTGAATGATCCATTTTTATTTTCTTTAAAATTTGTCTTTTATTTAAATCTGCTAAAACATAAAGAGCTAGATCAAAGAACCGATTGTAAATATGAGTGTCCACAAAGATAACCAACTCCAAAAACATTACTGAACAAAGTCCAGAACCCGTTGTAAGGTAACAGAAAGTCCACTTGAAACTATTCCGAAGCGAAAAAGAGTGAATAGACATTCGACCCAACTCTGTAACTCACACCTTGGATATCCAACAAGATCCTAAAGTGAGTGGGATTTATCCCTTATAAGTGTTATCGAGTTTTTATGCTCATTCTTCACAGGGTGTGTATAAAAGTCGAACCAACATTTAAAATTGGCGCTAGAAGGAGGGCCGAACTTACGTTCTTAGTGCGCTTGAGTTGAGAAATATGATTGTATGTGGTATTTAACAAATACTATATTTTATCCAGAGTTTGGTATCCTTTTCCCTCCTCCTCAGCCTTTTAAAACTTGTTTGTTTGAGTTTTTGCCTAAACAACGAAACTCAACACCAACATTTAAAATTGGCGCTAGAAGGAGGGCAGAAGTTTAGTAGTTTGTTAAGGATTGTAAGGTTGTAAGTCTTGTAAAAATTGGATTCTACTTAGAGTAACAAGGTTCCCTCCTCTTTAGCTTTTTTTTGAGTTTCCTTGTGCCTAAGCTAGAAACCCCGATTTAGAATTGGCGCTAGAAGGGGCCAAGTTTTGTCTAAAGATTGTTTTATCACCACTTGTAGTTACTCCAACTACAACTGAGAATATCATCATTAATCAAGTAGTAATGGCAAGCTGGTTGGGTTCCACTGCCTTAAATATCCCTGGTGCAGCCCATGATCTGCCCAAAAATCCTGAGAGATATCTTCCCAGATACAAGCATGATGGAACTAGGACAGCAGAAGAACACCTAGTAGCATTCAAGAATGCTCTAAAATTGTTAAATATATAGCATGAAGATGTGGCTTGCAGATTGTTCCCGTTCACTCTCTAGGAGGGAGCATACGACTGGTTTTTGAATCTCACTAACGATTCTATTACTAGTTGGGATGACCTAGAGAAAGTTTTTGTATCACAATTTGGGGAAGTGATTGACCCCAGTGTGTTATATCAACAGTTTTCCAGCATTAAGAGAGAGTCGGGTGAAGCTGTCAGGTCTTTCAATATGAGGTTCCAAAGAGCTTATGGTAGAATGACTGGTCATTACATCCCAAATGCAAATCTAGCCTTAGAAATCTATAAGAATGCATTGGATTCGGTGACCTCTATTTTCCTCAAGAGAGACATCAATATCACAACCCTGGCGAGGAGCTTATAAGGAAGCTTTAATTCTTGAAAGACAGTTAGGACCTCAAATTTTGAGCAGTCCTTTGATATCCTATGTTACACAGAACATGCCTATTTTGAATCCCATTCCACATCATGAGTTAGTGCCAACATGTCATGCTCTACCCAAGGAAACTCCATTAACTGTGACACCCACTCAACATGTGCAAAATATAGAGAAAGATTCTGACAAGTTCAAGGTGGAAGTGCCTGAAGTAAACATTTGTGACCTAGCATTACCCAACTTTGAAGCTTTTCCTCGGTGAGTTAAATTTTCCTAAAAATCAAAGAAATATTGATAGTTCTGGTTCATCCAAAAATAGTACGACTATGGTTTCAAATTCATTCACTTTTCCCGAAGAGTCAAAAAATGTTGTAGAAATTCCTATGGATGAAATGCAAGATTTTCAACAGTTCCAAAGGGACAGTTATAATTTGAGATGTGAAAATCCAGAACCTACTCCTAATAATGATCCTCCCTCACCAAAGGATGATGAAAATAAGATTCAATATCACTATGCGTAAGTAACTAGGAAGGAGTATAACATCATTGAGGATATGAAGAAAATTAAAGCTAACATCACCCTCCATGAGCTCGGCTCGCATTGTTGAACAAAAGGATAACTTGATTGAAACTTACTCTGGACCACCTATTGAATTTCAAGAAAAGGAGAAAAAGATAGTAAATGTGAATGTGGTCAACCAACTTGGAATAGATAAAGAGTCTTAGTATAAGCCTGTGTTTACTGAACATAATATCAAAAAAGAGGTTGTAAACCGTGTTGATGCAGATATTGGAGTTTATAATTTGACAACTGAGAAGGTGAGACCGATTCATGGCTCTAACCAATCACAACAATGATATTTGGACATTACACATTGATGGGGTTAAATCTAAGCAAGGCTCAGGTAAAAGAGCAAATTATGAAAATTCTACTAGAAGGATAAAAATTGAAGTCTTGGATATTGAAGCAGTGAGAGCAACCACAAAATGTTCAAGTTATTAAGAACTATGACATACAAATAAAATATGATCTCTTTGAGTTATTACATAAGTCTGAAGATGTGATGATCTGGGTCTATGAAGGCTTTAAGGTATTTGATCCTGGGGGGTTTTTACATTCCGTCCCTTTGAAAGAATTCTGCAAACCCTTCAAGTAGAAGCATAAACATGTTATTATATGATTTGATTAATTTGGAGGGTGAAGGAGTTGCAGATTTGTTTTTTCAATGGGACAAGATCCATATAAAAAAAAAAAAAAAAAAAAGAGAGGGAAGACGGTAAACACAAGTCTTTCCCAGGTAGCAAAACAAATTTTGGGAAGCATAGTCTGGAGTGCATTTCGTCAACAGGACCTGAAAGGTAATTTTTCTAAATTTACCTGCAAATGGTCAATTTTTTTTAGGGCACTATTTCTCTGCTTTTCCATCTGCTACATTTTTTTGAGTGATTGAAGGGACTTTGTGCATATGTATATATTGTAAATAAGCTTTGAAGTAGTTTGTTTTTATTTTATTTTGTTTGATTTTAAAGTTCTATGTTTTTTCTTTGGAGGTCTGTACAAATTTCTTTTAGCTTTTAAAATTCTATTTTTTTTAAGTTTTGCCTGGGCAGTAAAGAAAGAATCAGCCTTTAAAAATTGTTTTTATTCTAAGTTCAAAATCCTGTGTTCATTTTGTTTTATTCTAATTAAGAGATAGTCTGCTTAAACTGAACAGTGGAACTATTTTGTTATTCAGAACAAAAGTAGAAAGATAATTGGATTTTGTGTCTTGCTTGCCACAATTATTTTAATTATAAAGAAACTATTATACTGTTTGGTTGGAGAAACTCCCAGGGAATCCAAGAAAAGTTGGTCGTAAGAGGGGACTCTGATTCGTGAAATTATTTGAGTATCCATAGAGGCTATCGGTACCAGGCTGTTCCGGATCGATGAAATATAAAAAAAAAAATTTTTGTTTTTAGCAAGGCTTTCCAGATTTCGGTATATTTCAAAAGAGAGAGAGAGAAGGTGAAAGTTGAGCAAGACAACATAAAACTGACACTCTTTTATTTCCCACAAAAAAAAAAAAAGAAGAAGAAGAAGTTATGTAATGAAAGAGATAGCCAAGGCTTCAGAAGATGTTTTCTTTTACCAAGTTGTAGATACCACCTCACAGTTGTGGATCAGGGTCGTGAAAATCTAAAGAGTAACTCTGTCGGGGTTGTAAAAGGCTAAACTAGTAAACAGAGCCCTACTCGGTTTCCCCTTTCACAATCTAGAAAAGCTGATCAATCCAGAGTACAACATTCGAAGGCCCAGTCATTCTTGAAGAAAGTTTTATACGCTTATAATTGCACATCGGAAATCTTCCTTAAGTGATTCAACCTAGTATGTCCTTGGGAAATTTTAACAACTATCAGGTAGTAGTTAAATTATTTTGAAGAATATTTGTGGCAAAGCATGGTACATGGTCTATATTGTTTTGAAACTAGAGTCCTGGATTCTAAAATAGTGCTACTATTTTCCTCGCAGATATCGCCATTTGTTGAGAAGCAACACACCCCCACTAAAAAAATGAAATTCCATCCTTTGAAAATATTTAGCTTTCATTTTGCCATAGGGACCCTCTTGATGTTTTTCAGGTTTTAATTCCAAATTTTGCTTGCCTCCTTCTTCTTCAAGTTTTGCATATACCAAAGTACTTGTTGAGTGGTGTTTTCACCCAATTGTGAAAGCACACTCTCCGGTAGGATCTGAGTCCTAAAATCCTCTGCTTGCAAAGAAATTACATAAATAATTTCTCCAAGGTTCCTGTTATGTTGTTTCTTTAACACCAATGATGCTGTTCAATATAAATGCTGGGAATACCTTAGGGTTGCAAGTGGATGTTAACAAGGGGCACCGTAGTTTAATTTAATTTGAATTTACAATGGACTCAAAATGAATAAATCTATTCCAAACTTGGATTTTGATGAGCTTTCATTTATTTAAATGACTGTAATTAAAATGCAAAAAATAAAATAAGGATTTGAAAATAAAATACATGCAAATGAAGATGCAACTAAACTATGTCCAGAATGCTACCATCTTGATTGATGAAACCGAAGATAATGAGGTTTCTGCATGCAACCTAACCTATAGAACCTGCAAATTCGCACAATCCAGATAAGCTAGGTGCTGGTTTCTGGGGTTTCTAAAGTAATTTCAGATTTAGACATTCGCATGAAGTAACCAAGAACACTTGCATTAAACTTCACCTAAAAGCCTAGAAATCTGAAAGAGAAAGATAAAACATTAAATCATGCATGCAAAAATAACTCCTTTCTCATCAATGAGATGCCAACTTTCTGTATCTCTGTATTACAATGATATAACAGTTACAATGACAGAATGTTCCAGGTTTAACAAATCTAGAACAAATGAAGGAAATTGCCCAAGTGCAGGCCCAGAATGGCATAAAGCCCTTGTCTCTGCAACTCTGCAAGCAACAATTTCCAACCCTTCCTTCAATCTGCACTTCTGGTTTTATACTGTCTGGCGTGGCTCTTCGATTCTCCCTGCATCTCTTCGTTTCACCTCCCGAAATGTGTCTCTTCAGATACCCGCCTTTTCGATGCCTTTATTCCATGCTTTATGTCGAAACGTTTGGAATCTTCCATTGCATGTAACGCTTCTGCAACTCTGACACCTGTATGCCACGTGTCTCACGTTCTCTGCGCCTTCTGTAACGTCTTTCTATGAAAATCATGACAAAAACGGCATGCAGCCTGCTCACCTTCCTGGCCGCGAAAACGCGACATGTCACGAAATCGTGACATGTCGCGATATCACGACGCTTTCTTGTCCAGCCCTTCTTGCAGTCACTCCCAGCGAAAATGAGACATGTCGCGATATCGCGACGTTTTCGACCAACAACATTGTTTCTCCTCCTGCACAGCGAAAATGAGACATGTCGCGATATCGCGACGTTTTTTTGCTTCGGGCCATCTCACCACCACCTGTCGCGAAATCGTGACACTTTTCCGTTCCGTACCCTTTCGCTGTAACTTGTCGCGAAATCACGACGCCTTTTTGTTTCGGGTTATGTCGCGAAATCGTGACACCTTTTTTTTTTGGCTGTAATGCTGCCTTTCGTCGCGAAATCACGACGTTTCTCTTCTCCGTACGCCTTGGCTGCTTCTTGTCGCGAAATCGCGACAATTTTCTCCTTTCCACTTTATTTGCCTTTCCCAACCTGTCGCGAATTCGCGACATTTTTCCATTCTGCCTTTCCTCGATATCGCGACTTTTTCTTTCTTCCGATTTCCACTTTTTGTCGCGATTTCATGACCTTTTCTTCATCTTGTCGTGATTTCGCTACCATTTTCTCTTTGCTTTGTCACGATATCGCTACCATTTCATCCGTACCTTCTGTTTTCTTTCATACTCCTCGGATATCACGACCATTTTCTTCGTCACCTTCTCTTCGTGATTTCATGCCTTTTCTTCGTCTTGTCGTGATTTTGACATTTTTTTTTTTCTGCCTTTTCATCTCTTCCGCTTTTCGTGAAATCGTGACACATTTTCGACTTTTGCAACAACATGTCGCGATATCGTGACACTTTTCATTTTCCGTGAGCAACATGTCGCGATTTCATGACACCTTCTATTTTTAGGCAGCGACATGTCACGATTTCGTGACACCTTTTCATTTTCTGACAGCGACATGTCATGATTTCGTGACACCTTTCTATTTTCTGGTAGCGACATGTCACGATTTCGTGACACTTTCTATTTTTTGGCAGCGATGGCGCGACAGGTCACGATTTCGCGACATGTCGCGATTTCACGACACTTTCTTTCCTTAGTGCATTTTTGCCCCTTTTTCTTCATTTTTAGCATCTGGGTCACCGAGATTTTCTCCCGCAAGCCTGCAAAAAGGTGGGTCCCCAATTTTGGGGTGTGTTGTGGATCAGCCACAACAAATGGCGACTCTGCTGTCAAATGCTCTTGAGCATTTTTAGTAAGAACCCAACCTGAAACATATCACAAACTCGAAAACATGTGTTAGCACATAAGCAATACAAACAAATGCCCAAAGATCAAAAGTACATGAATCATTAGAATCATCAAGTATTAGCTCAGTGTGTGCAATGGATTTCTTTCCCTATCGTTTGAAATTGATCCACACTCCATTGTCAGTTTTGCATGAATGCATATGTGAGATGGTGAATGATTTGTGTACCCTAATGAATATGCTAAGAGATTTTGCTTTCATAAAAGGCATAGTCATTCTTCTAGTATTATGTACAAGCATTCAAGATTGCCAAACCCTCTTAGGATCCACTAATTCATTACCTTATTGTATCCCAAAGTTGGTTATGAGTCCCTACTATCTTGAACCCATGTGCAAGTGAATGTGAAATCAGAACTTTGGGGAATCAAACTCCCAACCAACCGAGATGAGAGTTTAACCCTATCCTTACTATTCTGATTTAGAGTTCATTACCTCACTTTGAGCAAAATAATTAAACCAATTATGGAAGAAATGGTCATGCTAGTCTAACCCCTTGGACAATCAGTGGTCTTGTTTTTTAGACAAGACATGTTGCCATGCATGGGCATATCTAACCCCACAATCCAAAACTTATCTTCATTTCTTTGGACCTTGGGGATGACTACCCATCCTTTGCAGAGGACAAGTAGTACGATCCTTACAATCCAATATAAAGATATGAGATGAGGGAAAATATTAATTTTTTACTTCTTGGACCTTGGGGATGACTACCCATCCTTGCTAGGGACATGTAGTACGATCCTTACAATCCAAACTTTAGATGTAAATGGAAAATATTAATTTTGTTGCTTAGACCTTGGGGATGACTACCCATCCTTTGTAGAGGACAAGTAGTACGATCCTTCCAGTCCAAACTTTAGATTTATTATGAAATGAGACATAAGAGCTTTGGGGAATCAGATTCTCAACCTAAGCGAGATGAGAATTTATGCCCTATCCTTACTACTCCATGTGGGTCAAATCAAAGCTTTGGGGAATTGGATCCTCAACCTAAGTTCGATGAGGATTTAACCCTATCCTTACTACTCTGATTTTAGGCTTTAAGCTCTATGGAAGTGGTCAAAACCACTGTTTTAAGGATCATGTTGCATAATAGGATAGACATGAAAAACTTCTTTCGCCCAACCTTTTCCTCCAAGTTAGGTTTTGATCATTTTGCTCAAGATCCTTTTTAATGTATGAGACGTGCTTGGTTCTAGATATCTCAAGACTCAGTTTCCAACCTTAGGATTTTCCTTACATTTATGTTATAACACAACCCTAAGAGGATTTGACATACTTTAATGACTTGTACCTAAGATGCATATGCAACTAAGATGAAATGTATGTAAAGTGAGATGGAACATGAATGCATTATCTCTTGAATTGCAAATGAAATGATTTGTCATGCAAAACTGACTCTTTCATGCATCACAAAATCAAACAATATAACTTAAGATGCTTGTGTTACTTGTGGAGCTTTTACAGGACAATTCCAATATTTCATATTCTCCTAACCTTAAGCATAAGTTGACATCTCAATTTTCTTTTTTTTTTATTTTTTATTTTTTTATTTTTTTTTTATCAAAATAAACAAAACATGTCAATTGAAATCAAATCCACAACCAAAATCCTAGCTAGACTAACAATCCTAAACAATAAAAACAAAAACTGAAAATCCCCACCAAAACCGAAAGAATAATATCAAAATCTCACAACCTAAGGGCTAAAATAATGCTTTAAAATCTGCCCATTAACCGGTAGCATGAAATCTCTCCCTTCTAAAGTTTTTAGCCTGAAGGTATTCTTCCCAAGAATCTCTGAAATCTGATATGGGCCTAACCAAAGACAATCAAACTTTTGATGATTCCCTTTTTCCTCATGTCTTTTGTCCCATAGTAATACCAAATCTGAAATTCTGAATGATTTAACTTTGGCCCTTCTCATCAAACCATCTTTTGATAACTTCCCGGTGTTTATTCATGTGATTCATGGCCTCTTCTCTCTTTTCATCAAGGTGCAAGCAAATGACTTGACCTCGGCTTCAACTTGATCATCTCGTCCCCAAGTACTCTTGTATGAAATGTAAGGTCTGCAACTTCAAATTTGCAGGAAATATCGGGTCTTGCCCATAGACCAAATGATAGGGAGTATTCCCTATGGATTCTTTCACTCTGGTCCTATCTGCCCAAAGGGCAAACTTCAATTGGCCGTGCCAATCCCGAGGGTTCTTTTCCAACAACTTCTTAATGGTATTCAACAAATTCTTATTTGAAGATTCGGCCAACCCATTTCCTTGAGGATAATAATTAGATGCAAACTTTAAGCTCACTTTGTTATCATATGCCCAATCTGCAAATTGTGTAGAAATAAAAGCTTTACCATTGTCACTGACAATAGAATCGGGCATTCCAAATCTTGTTATAATTTGGTCCTCAAGGAATTTAATTACAACGTCTGTGGTGGCATGTTTAGTAGGAATCGCTTCTGTCCACCTTGTGCAGTAATCTGTAGCTATCAATATGAATTTATGAGAATCAAAAGAATTTGGGTTAATAACCCCAATGAAATCTAGTCCCCACTGTGCAAATGGTCTCATTTCAACTACAAGTTGTAACGGCATGGCTGCATTTCTTTCTCTATTGGCAGCCACTTGACAGATATGACAAGATCGTACATGGGCATGTGCATCTTTGAAAATATGGGGCCAGTAGTATCCTCGCTCTCAGGATTTGATGTGTTGTAGCATTGGCTCGCACCATGACCAGTTCCATGTTTCCCGTGAAATTCCCGCAACACCCCGGCGGCTTCTTCTTTGTTCAAGCACCTCATGTAGATACCTTCATGATTCTTCCCGTAAAGCACACTAGATTTCATCAGATAATTGATAGACTTAAGCCTTAAAGCTCTTCTCTCGTGTTGAATTCAGATTAGAAGGACACTTACCACTCAATAAAAATTGCACAATATCAACATACCAGTCATCCTTAGCAATGTATTCTGTATTCGAGCATTGGCCTCGTTATTTGCGGATTATTTTCTGCGATCGCCTTCGCCAGCTCCCTGTCCTCGAACTAGTTTCATAGGTTGGATTTCGAGATCAAATTCTTGGATGGTGGAAATCCATTTTCCTCTTTTCTCACCTAGTTCATTTTGTAAAAACATGGTCTTGACAGCAGAGTCGGGCACGATGGCAATAACTCTACTGTGTACAATGTAGTGCCTAAATTTTTTCACCGTTTTAAAAAGTGCGTACATTTGCTTATCAAGGATTGAATACCTTAATTGAGCATCTTTCAGGGGGGCACTTAAAAATGCTATGGGTTTTTCGGCACTATCCTCGCCTTTTTGGGTTAAGACACTCGCAAAGGAGTGTTCTGATGCAAAAGCATAAATATAGAAAGGCTTGGAGTAGTCTGGACTTATAAGGACAGGGGCTCTGGAAATGGCATCTTTGATGTTCTGGAAGGCCACTCTACTTTCCTCGTTCCATTTTACATCCACATATTTCTTGAGCATCTTGTTCAGAGGTTTGGCTATCTCAGCAAAGCTAGAGATAAACTTCCTCACAAAATTAACCTGCCCAAAGAAAGATCTCAATTCTTTCTTACTACTCGGGAGAGGTAGGTTTTGGATAGCTTGTATCCTTTCTGGGTCGATGGATATGCCCTCTTTTGAAATGATGTGACCCAAGAATTTTCCTTCTATTACTCCGAAAATGCACTTTTTGGGATTTAAGGAAATTCCATGTTCTCTCGCATCTTTGAAGCACTTTCTTTAAATCTTTGACATGGTCCTCTCTCTTCTTCGAGAAAACTGGGATATCATCCACATACACGATGATGCATTTGCCTATGAGCCCTTTGAATGCATAATCCATGGCGCGTTGAAAAGTTGCACCAGGATTTAACAATCTGAACGGCATTCTCTTATATGCAAATGTCCCCCACTTGGTAGTGAAGGCTATTTTCATCCTGTCATCTGGATGTATAATAATTTGGTTGTATCCATAATACCCATCGAGAAAGGACATCATTTCAGATCCATTTACCATTTGTAGAATTTCATCGATTGATGGCAATGGATAATTATCTTTTTGAGAGGCTTTATTAAGATTTCGAAAATCTATGCACAGCCTAATCTCTCCACTCTTTTTTCTCACTGGAACGAGGTTAGCCACCCAGGTTGAGTGCCTAACAGGAAAAATGATTTTCGCTTCCAATAATATTTTAACCTCCTTTTCGATCAAAGGCTCCAATAGCGGGTTAACAACTCGCTGTCTTTGCCTAAAAGGCTTGGAGTCTGGCTTCAAAGGGATGGTATGTGTGATAATGTTTTGGTTGTATGTCTTCAGCTCATTGTAGTTCCAAGCAATACAATCTATGTAATGCTTCAATGCCTGCATTATATTGCTCCTTTCTTCCTCTCGTACATGCCTTTGCTATGTACACCTCCTTTGGATTGTCCGCACTCCCTAGATTAATTGAATCACATGCATCTTTAGGGAGTGGGACTCTTTTTCCTTTCTTGGTCTTGCATCCCATGTCGAACATCTTTTCCAATGAAACCACGTCTTTAGGAATTTTGTTGGATTGATACGCAGTTTCAATTTCATCTTCTGGTTTCATCCTTGCCACCTTTGCTCCTCATCAATCACCTGATTTTCAAAAATACCCGAGTTCGTGACAAATTTGAAAATGTGTCTGTCACTTTCAAAAACCTGGAAATTCTTTACATTATCGGGTATTGATGGACAAGGAACCAGTTCAATGGAAAACTTTTTACATCTTTTTATATCAACCGGGTTTAACATGCCCGCGGCGACTGCAAGAGAGTCTGCTATTCGATTTCCTTTCCTAGAAATAAGGGCTATATTGAATGCGTCGAACTCCTCCATGAGGTCCATAACCCTAGCTCTATAAAGGCTTAGTCTCCTGTCGCGGCATGTATACTGTCCTTTGATTTGCTTGACTACCAACTCAGAATCTCCCAAAACCTTCAAGCATTTAACATGCTTGCTCAATGCTAGACGTAAACCAAAGATCAATGCTTCGTATTCTGCCACATTGTTCGTGCAAGGAAATTGCAGTCTATAAGCAGCTAATAATGGTTTACCTCCTGGGCCAGTGAGCTCGACTCCAGCTCCTGCTCCCTGTCTAGATTTTGATCCATCGAACCTGAGCAACCACGTGTAATCATTTTCCTCGAAAGAGCCACCATGACACGCCTCCTCTTTAGGCTCTTCAGCAGCTTCCTCAACATCAAGTGCATAAACTCCTAGTTCTGGCTCAGAAAATTGAACTTCATTCGGCTTGTTAAAATCTGTTATAATCTCCTTAAGCCTCGGTTCATTTTCCACTCTGATTTGGTTTGCAATTCCCTTCCATGGTAGCCACATATGTGAGCAACCTGTTGAAAAATAGCCATTCAGAGTTTTCATCCAATCCCTCGCAAGTAACATTCCATACCTACTTGGGATATTAACCACCAGAATGTCTACAACCTGCTGGACCCTGGGTTCAGAATTTAATTGAATCTTGACATCATATAAGGTCCCTACCACATTTACCTCTGAACGGTCCAATTGCAGGACTGTACATTTGGATGAAACAGGTTGCAGACCTAGCATTTTACATATTTCTGTAGGCATGAGGTTGCTCGTGGCACCCGTGTCCACCAAACAGTTATGCAAATTCTTACCCGCAATTCTCAGAGTCAGTAAGAATGGCGGGACATCCCTTCTCTCCTTTCGCAAAATGAGATGGGATTCAACTCCTTTTCCTTTCCACGTTTGATCAGGTGAGTTCAAAGCTTTTATCAATGCCTCCTTTTGGCCCGACAATCTAGCTCGCGTCCAAGAATGAAAGGCTAGATTTGGACTTCTTTAGATCCTCCACTATGTCATAGTTTGGCTTTTCGAATTTGACTGTCTTCTGCACATCATTAGACATTTCTCTTCTGAGTGGAGGGGGAGGATTATTATTTGCCTTAGTATCTGGAGGAAGAATAGAGTTGTTTGGAGGTGTTGATGAGGTTTTAGGGGCTTTAGATTTACTTCTCAAATGGTATCCATGATTCCCCTTCCTAAAATCTCGAAAAGCTTGCACCTCCTGTTCCAAAATTTCGTCTTCTTCTTCCTCACTCTCACCTTCTTGATGATATACAGCTTTCCATCACCATAATATTATCATCTTGATGTTGTGATGGACCCTCATTTGATACCAGTTCCAAATCATCAACTTGTGCCTGAAGACAATGAGTGTATCTAGCGATCTCAGGACAATTCCTCTCATTGTGTTCTTTTGTGTTGTGCAACCTGCACCCCCTTTCCCATGCCAAATCTGAAAGATTCAAAAGAGAATTGGATTGGCTAGGTCCTACAAAAGTATCTAGTTGATTAGCAATGGGAGCGGGAACTCCCCCATTGTTTGGCTTGGTGTTCCAGTGCCTCCCTCTATTGTTAAAATTTTGATTTGGGTGAGGGGCATGGGACTCATACTTCGCTGTTGAACCCTGTCATTGCTCAGTTTATGAACTAATTTCTTGAGCTCTTCGACTTCTGAATAAATCTCCTTCGGTGGAATCACATTGTTGTTAACCCCCGTTGGATTCGCATAATTGATGGGGTCTTGATTCAACATTTGGGTCGGGTTCTGAGGAATTTGATTCCCGTATGGATTGACACTTTGAATCGGGGTTGGATTTGGAAAAGGAACTATGGCTTGAGGATTGACTTGGCTAGTTCCTTGCATAGTTGATTGACTGTTCTGCAAAAATGCAGGGACAGGTGGAATGGATGTGATTGGTTGGATTGGAATGGGTGCATACGCGGGTGCTGGTGGATACGGTCACTGATATGGGAAGGCGTTCATGCTTGGCATTTGTGGTGCCATGAGTTGATTTGCCTAGGGAGCTTGACCATATGGAGCATACTGTCCCATCACAGGCATCTGGGTAAACCCGTAGCCTTGTGGTGTCATTTGCTGCTCGATAGTCATGGCTTCATTATAGGCCAAAGCCAGCGTGGTGACCTGAGGATTGCGTCTTGCAAACATGGCTGTCATGGGGTCCAATGCCCCAAAATATATCTGCAAAGCCACTGCGGGATCAATAGCAAAGTGCCTAATTGCTCTATTATAGCACTTTTGGAATCTCTGATTAAACATTCCCGATCGGTTCCCCTTGGCCCCTTTTGCATGTAATAAACTGATTGTAAATAGTTGCGGGATCTAAGGGTGACCTAAATTGATTGACAAAGGCATTTTCCATTTGTGTCCAAGAGGTGATTGAACCAGCTTGGCAAGCATATATACCATTCATATGCTATTGGATCTAAGCTCATGGGGAAAAGTCTGCAGGCCACATCTTCATATTGAACTTGCAACCTAATTAAAACATCCCTATAGGCTTGGATATGTTCTTCTCACTGTTCTTGGGCCATCTCGGTTTGTATTTAGGCAGAAATATTTCAATGTTCTTGGGGATTTCATGGATATCCCCAACAATATTCAAAGGAGTATTGTTAGCTCCATACCAAGGAGCTGCTGGAGCTTGAGCCATTTGACTCAAAATTGATGAAGACAAACCTACAATAGCAGTAGAAATATTACTGACTATAGGCACACTAGGGGCAACTGATATTACTGGCGTAGGTCCACTCGATGTTCCTGGAGAAAACAGGTCTTTCGTGACTGGTGAACTTACGACTTGCTTGGCTTTACTCTTGGGAGTACCAGTAAGGTCATGAAAAATGGTTTCCCCGGTTGTTTGGGACCTGGTCGCAATACGACGTGGTGGGTCCAGCCTGCCTGATGAAACCCTCGGCTATTTCAAAGAAAACCTGCAACAAAAACAAAAACAAATGTTGCAGTTTAGCCGTCTGTGAGATTTAACAAATGATTTCAAAATTAGATCAAAAAGATATTATTCAGGTATGAAAATCAAAATAAAATAAACCAATTCGTGCCCTCCTTCTAGCGCCAATCTGTTGAGTGGTGTTTTCACCCAATTGTGAAAGCACACTCTCCGATAGGATCTGAGTCCCAAAATCCTCTGCTTGCAAAGAAATTATAACGAAGTAATTTCTCCAAGGTTCCTGTTATGTTGCTTCTTTAACACCAATGATGTTGTTCAATATAGTTGCTGGGAATACCTTAGGGTTGCAAGTAGATGTTAACAAGGGGCACTGTAGTTTAATTTACTTTGAATTTACAGTGGACTCAAAATGAATAAATCTATTCCAAACTTGGATTTTGATGAGCTTTCAGTTATTTATTTAAATGACTGTAATTAAAATGCAGAAAATAAAATAAGGATTTGAAAATAAAATACATGCAAATGAAGATGCAACTAAACTATGTCCAGAATGCTACCATCTTGATTGATGAAACCGAAGATAATGAGGTTTCTGCATGCAACCTAACCTATAGAACCCGCAAATTCGCACAATCCGGATAAGCTAGGTGCTGGTTTCTGGGTTTCTAAAGTAATTTCAGATTTAGACATTCGCATGAAGTAACCAAGAACACTTGCATTAAACTTCACCTAAAAGCCTAGAAATCTGAAAGAGAAAGATAAAACATTAAATCATGCATGCAGAAATAACTCCTTCTTTCTCATCAATGAGATGCCAACTTTCTGTATCTCTGTATTACAATGATATAACAGTTACAATGACAGAATGTTCCAGGTTTAACAAATCCAGAACAAATGAAGGAAATTGCCCAAGTGCAGGCCCAGAATGGCATAAAGCCCTTGTCTCTGCAACTCTGCAAGCAGCAATTTCCAACCCCTCCTTCAATCTGCACTTCTGGTTTTATACTGTCTGGCATGGCTCTTCGATTCTCCCTGCGTCTCTTCGTTTCACCTCCCAAAATGCGCCTCTTCAGATTCCTGCCTTTTTGATGCCTTTATTCCATGCTTTATGTCGAAACGTTTGAAATCTTCCGTTGCATGTAACGCTTCTGCAACTCTGACACCTGTATGCCACGTGTCTCACGTTCTCTGCGCCTTCTGTAACGTCTTTCTACGAAAATCATGACAAAAATGGCATGCAGCCTGTTCACCTTCCTGGCCGCAAAAACGCGACATGTCACGAAATCATGACATGTCGCGATATCGCGACGCTTTTCTCGTCAGTAGCCCTTCTTGCAGTCACTCCCAACGAAAATGAGACATGTCACGATATCGCGACGTTTTCGACCAACAACATTGTTTCTCCTCCTACACAACGAAAATGAGACATGTCACGATATCGCGACGTTTTTCTGCTTCGGGCCATCTCATCACCACCTATCGTCGCGAAATCGTGACACTTTTTCGTTCCGTACCCTTTCGCTGTAACTTGTCGCGAAATCGTGACGCCTTTTCGTTTCGGGCTGTCCAGTCATTTTATGTCACGAAATCGTGACACCTTTTGTTTCTGGCTGTAATGCTGCCTTCTGTCATGAAATCGCGACGTTTCTCTTCTCCGTACGCCTTGGCTGCTTCTTGTCATGAAATCACGACGATTTTTCATTCGGAGTATCCTACGGCTTTCTGTCGTGAAATCGTGACACTTTTCGATTCTGTGCCATTTGCCCGCAACCTGTCGTGAAATCGTGACATTTTGCCACTTCGGGCATAATTACTGCATGCTGTTGCGATATCGCGATGTTTTTTTCTTTTCGTACGCCTCTGCTCTTTTTTGTCGTGATTTCACAACGTTTTCGTGCTTCGGACCCTTTCGCTCGATTTTGTCGTGATTTCGTGATGCTTTTTACACTTGTGCATTCTCGCTCAATGCTATCACGATTTCATGACCATTTTACTCTTTTGCCAATTTTCATTCGCAAAATTGTTACTCCATCTGCATCCGTACTACTTCACTGCTTCGGAGCCGCGAAACCACAACCTGTCACGATTTCGTGACACCTTTCTCACTTTCACTACCTTCCTACTTTCTGTCACGAAATCGCTACCATTTTTGCTCCGTACACCTCCGGCTGCTTGGAGTTGCGAAAATGTGACATGTCACGATTTCGTGACAATTTCTCTTCTTGAGGCATTCTGCTCGCTTCTTTCGCGATTTCGTGACATTTTTTCATTCACAGCCTTCCTTGCCTTCTCGCCCAGCGAAAACGCGACATGTAACGAAATCGCGACCTATTTTCATTTTGGTCTTCTTGTCTGCTTTTTGTCGTGAAATCGTGACCATTTTCCAATCCGTACAACTTTTGCAGCAACACATCGCGAAATCGTGACACTTTTCATTCCTAAGCAGTGGCAGCTCCATACGTCATGATTTCGTGACACCTTCTGTTTTCTGGCAGCGACATGTCACGATTTCGTGACACCTTCTATTTTTTGGCAGCGACATGTCGCGATTTCATGACACCTTTTATTTTTTGGCAGCGACATGTTGTGATTTCGTGACACCTTCTATTTTCTGGCAGCGATGGCGCGACAGGTCATGATTTCGCGACAGGTCACGATTTCGCGACACTTTCCTTCCTTAGTGTAATTTTGCCCCTTTTTCTTGATTTCCAGCATCTAGGTGATTGAGATTTTCTTTGAAAGCCTGCAAAAAGGTAGGTCCCCAATTTTGGGGTGTGTTGTGGATCAGCCACAACAGTACTTATGTAGGCTTGCATATGGCTTTGATTTCAATTTAGAATTCATTTTTAAAATGTTAGAGTCATTCTGAGTAAAGAACATCTTTCACTAATATGTAAAAATACAGAATACATATGAATAAATTCATTGGATTCAACCTACAATTTTTGGAAAATTTGCTTAGTAGAGGAAACGTCACGATTTTGTGACATATTCCATTTTTGGAAATGTCATGATTTCGCGACATATTCCATTTTTGGAAATGTCACGATTTCACGACAGGTTTGAGTCAGAAGCCAGGCTTGAAGAGAATGTCACAATTTCGTGACACATTTGGATCAGAAGCAAAGCTCTTGGAAAACGTTGCGATTTCGCTACATATTCTGACTGGAAACAAAGCTTAAGGAAGGCGTCGCAATTTCGTGACATATTTTGGTAGAAGGAACCAAGTGATAAAAGGGTTGCGATTTCGTGACGTGTTTTGGAAAAAGAATGCAAGTGATAAAAAGGTCACGATTTCATGACATATTTTGACTAAGAGAACCAAGTGATAAAAGGGTCACGATTTCGCGACGTCATGATTTCGCGACATATTTTATTTTTGGAAACGTCGCGATTTCGTGACATTTTCCATTTTCAAAAATGTCGTGATATCGCGACATGGTTGAGATAGAGAGAGTCAAGTGAGAAAAGTGTCGCGATATCATGACAGGTTTTGGAAGAAAGAACCAAGTGGCAAGGACGTCGCGATTTCGTGACATGTCACGAAATCATGACATGTCACGATTTCGTGGCAAAAGGGGCAAGAGGAACCAAAGTGTAGAGGACGTCACATTTTTGCGACATGTCATGAAATCATGACATGTCATGATTTTGTGGGAAAGGGGCAAAACAAAACCAAAGTGCAAAGGACGTCACGATTTCATGACATGTCGTAAAATCGTGACATGTCGCGGTTTCGCAACAAAGGGCCAAAACGAAACCAAAGTGCAGAGGATTTCAGATGTCAGACATGTCATGGTTTCACAGCAAAAGGGGCAAGAGTGAAACCAAAGTGCAGAAGATGTCGCATTTTCACGACATGTCACGAAATCGTGACATGTCACGGTTTCACGGCAAAAGGGGCAAGAGGAACCAAAGTGCAGAGGATGTCACGATTTCGTGACATGTCATGAAATCGTGACATGTCACGGTTTCACAACAAAAGGGGCAAAATGAAACCAAAGTGTAGAGGACATCATGATTTCATGACATGTCACAAAATCGTGACATGTCGCGATTTCGCGATAAAGGGCAAAATGAAACCAAAGTGTAGAGGATGTCGTGATTTCATGACATGTCACAGTTTCGCAGCAAAGGGGCAAAAAAAAACCAAAGTGCAGAGGACATCGCAATTTTGTGACATGTCGCGGTTTTGTGGCAAAGGGCCAAAGCGGAACCAAAGTGCAGAGGATGTCATGATTTCGTGACATGTCGCAAAATCGTGACATGTCGCGGTTTCGCGACAAAGAAGCCAAAATGAAAAGTAGCTTGAGGAAAACATCGTTTATCACGACACATGTCAAAAATAAATCAAGTCGATGTGTGATAAAAATTAGGGTTTAATTTAATAATATTAAAATGCTAATCCTAGTTTTGTCTTTTGCAGAAAGCCATCTGGCAGTTGCATACTAGCGGAAGTAATGGCAAAAAAGACAAAAATAAACGCGTATCAAGTGAAGGCCATCAGATGGAAATGTGAGATGCCAGGAATTTTTGGTCCATCCAGATTTTATAGATCTGGCCGCAAAGAGACTTTACGATGACTAAGCAGCTGCCTCATTTAATGGAATATGTCAAAAATTGACCGAAAAATAAAAATATCTACACACAGTTACCGAAATTTACCGATGGACACATTTAACAGGATAATTTATGGTGAAAGTAATGGTGTGCAAAGAATTTCAACTTAGAGGCAGCTCTACAAAGATAAAATGTTAGAGAAACCAGTGACTCATCCGAATTTCTCTGAGGAATTAATGAGACGCTCCCAGCTCTACAAAGATGAAGATACCTACACACGCAGTTCCCATTTATGGAATATATCGGCAATCGGCCATAAAACGAAGATATTTACTTGCAGTTATAGATGGATGAAAATAATATCAGATCATGCTTTCTCCATTTATGGCAAGTAACTACACTAAGATTTACAGAATGGTTAGGTTTTATCGAAACTTTATTTTAAAAGGGCTTATATTGTAAAACTTGGGTAGTGGAGTTTAAGGTGATAAGATTTAGGGTTTTGGAAGAAGATATTTTTGAAAAGATCAGGGTTTGTCTTGAGTCTATATATACTTCTTCTGGATTTAAAAATCAGGAGGTAGAAACTTAGAATAAAAGGCTATTAGAGCGATTTCCTACAAATCTTGTTTGAATGCTTTGTTCTGGACCTAGAGTTGGTGTGGTTTTGTTTTTTGTGATAGCATGGCCAGGAGCCTAATTTATTTCAGACTGTGATAAGTTCATCTTCTTTTGTTTTCATTTCATTAAGGTTTATTTAATTTATGTTGTAGATCTGTGTTATCAAAGATTGGGTATGCTACTAGGCTTCATTCATCAAAGAACTGATTGTAAATCTGAGTGTCCACAAAGATAACCAATTCCAAAAACATTACTGAACAAGTTCGAACCCGTTGTAAGGTAACAGACAGTCCACTTGAAACTATTCCGGAAGTGAAAAAGAGTGAATAGACATTTGACCCAACTCTATAACTCACACCTTGGATATCCAGCAAGATCCTAAAGTGAGTGGGATTTATCCCTTATAAGTGTTATCGGATTTTTATGCTCTTTTTTCACAGGGTGTGTATAAAATTCGAACCAACAGAGTCTACAAGCCACATCTTCATGTTGAACTTGCAATCTTATCAAAACATCCCTATAGGCCTAAATATGTTCTTTTGTAGTGCTTGGGCCATTTGATTTGTATTCGAGCGCAAATCTCTCTATATTCTTACGGATCTCATGAATATCCCCTGTAATATTCAAAGGAATGTTATGGGATTCGTATCATGGAGGTGGTGGAGGTTGGGCCATTTGATTCAAAATCGATGTTGATAACCCTACAAGAACCTAACAAAAATCTCAGTACCTCAAAGAAAACCTGTGACACATACAAAATCCTGCAATTAATGAAGTTCAAAGAATAACTTCAAAATCAATTTGTTAGTCATGAAAGAAGGAACCTTAACAAAGCAGTATTCTAAAGATGTAAGTTTCTGATTCACCAGATCACATATGCACTAGTGAAGAGCATACTCCTAGTGTTGTAGGCTTTCTGATTCACAAGATCACATTACACGCAGGTGAAGAGCATAATACCAACAAAAAATACATTTTTAGACAAAATAATTCCTTACAAATAAGCATGAAATGACTAGCAAATATCAAACCAAAATTTTTAAAATCAAATCAAAACACATTATTCTTGTCTGAACAATCAAAAGCGTTAGAAAAATGCATAGCAATTCATGTCCTCCTTTTAACACTACAAGGTTGTGTTGTTAAAAGAGGGTTAAAGATAATAATCAATAGGGCATGAAATATTCAAAATTTAAATCCCTCTAGCATTTAAATCACTCTAAAATAAAACAATTTAGGCCCTCCTTCTAGCGCCAATCTTTTGAGTGGTATTTTCACCCAATTGTGAAAGTACACTCTCCTTTAGGATTTGGGTTCCAAATCCCCTCTTGCAAAGAATCTAAACAAACAACTTCTCCAAGGTCTCCACTTTATTAGCATTTGCATGTGTATTAGTGATCTCAAATAAAGATATTCAATTTAAATTCTTGGAACACCTTAGTGATTGCAAGTAACTGTAAACAAGGGGCAATGTTGGTTTATTTAACCATGAAACTTTAGTGATTGTTCATTTTTTTTTGGATTTTGAAATTTTTTAAATGTTTATTTTAATTCCTGAGAATTTAAAATAAGTTAAAATTTTTGGAAAAAATAAAATGCAGAAAATGAAAATGAAATGCAGAAAACTGAAAATAAAATGCACTCAGTATGATGCTATCCTATTCCAACAAAACCGAAGATGTGAGGTCTCCATGCATGCAACCTAACCTATTGGACTTGCAAAACAAGCATAATCCCCATAGACTAAGTGTTGGTTCCTATGGTATGAAATAAAATTTAGATTTCAAATATTCGCCTAATGTAACCAAAAAAAAAAATGGCATTAACATTATCTATAAATTCGAAATCTAAAAAAATGAAAGAATAAACATTAAATCCATAGCATGAAAATAAAATCTCCTTCTTTCTTTCCCACAAGATGCAAATTTCTGAAAACTTTTGCATTAAAAATATGTCATTTTACAATAGCAGAATTTTTGGTTTTCCCAAACTAGTTTGTGGAAGAAAAAACAACTCAAACAGGTCTAGAATGGCCTTCTCGCCTTCAACTCTGTAACTCTTCTTGTAGCGGTTTCCACCCCATTCTGGCATCTTTGAAAGACGTATTTAAAATTCTAAAAAATTGTTTCTCCTTCCATGATGGTTCATTTCACTTTTTGATGGCTGCTTGTTTCACCTTCCCTGACTATTGGTTTCACCTTCCCTTGTATGTGTGTGCTTTGGTTTCCATTTTATGGCCCTTCACCATGAAAATGTAACATGTCACGATATCGCGACACTTTTTCTTTCTTCTCTCTCTCTTTGCTTTGAATCGTGAAAACGCAACATGTCGCGATATCGCGACACTTTTTCTCTTTTGACCGTGACCATGCAACATGTCGCGATATCGCGACACTTTTTCTCTTTTGACTGCGACCATGCAACATGTCGCGATATCGCGACACTTTTTCTCTTTTGGCCGTGACCATGCAACATGTCACGATATCGCGACACTTTTTCCTATTTGGCCATGAAAATGCAACATGTCGCGATATCGTGACACTTTTTCTTGTTTGGCCATGAAAACGCAACATGTCATGATATCGCGACACTTTTTCTCTTTTGATCGCGACCATGCAACATGTCGCAATATCACGACACCTTTTCCTCCTTTGGTCGTGATGATGCAACATGTCGCGATATCACAACACTTTCTCTTTTTGGCCGCGACGATGCAACATGTCACAATATCACAACACTTTTTCTCTTTTTGGCCGTAAAAACGCAACATGTCGTGATATCGCGACACTTGTCTCTTTTGGCCACGAAAACGCAACATGTCACAATATCGCGACACTATTTCCTATTTGGCTATGAAAATGCAACATGTCACGATATCATGGCACTTTTTCATCTTTGCTCTCTTCCTTTGCCTTGGACTGTGAAATCGCAACATGTCGTGATATCGCGACACTTTTTCTCCTTGTGGTATTTTGCTTTTTATTTGATCTTTAGCATATGGGCCACTTCGGTCTTCTTGGAAAACATGCAAAAAAGGTGGGTCCCCAATTTTGGGGTACATTGTGGAGCATCCACAACACTACAGTATGTTTTCCTCCTCATCTTGTAGCTAAAAGGTATTGTTCTTTTTTACTTCAATGATCTTGAAGGGTCCTTCCCAAAAGGAATCAAATTTTTGGTGGTTGTCTAGTTTAGCCTTTTCTACATTCCACCTTAATACTGAATCTCCTTCCTTAAAATTCTTGAATTTTGATTTCTTTTCAAACCACTCTTTCGTATCCATGGAGTATTTCTAGAAGTTTTCATATGCTTGAGTCCTCTATTCTTCCAACTGTAGAAGGTGTGTCAAACTGGCTTCTAGTAGATTATGATCTAACTCTTGATCTAGGCTGACCCATTTCAAAGCTGGTATCTCAAGATGAGTAGGCAAAATATCTTCCTTACCATAAACTAATGCATAAGGGTATGTCTTTATGGACCTCTTGATAGTGATCCTATATGCCCACAAAACTTGGTCTAGTAACAAATGCCAGCTCCTTTTGTTCTCTTCTAGTACCCTTTTCAAAATTCTAGGTAGGTTTTTATTGGTAAATTCCACTAATCCATTCCCTTGAGGGTAATAGTTAGAAGAATTATTTATATTTATGCCATACTTACTTGAAATTCAATATATTTTACACCTATGAAATTTGGGCCATTGTCACTTACTAGTGCCTCTAGAATTCCAAACCTTGTGATCATATTTTCCACAAATTCAATCACTACTTCTTGGTTGGGATAGCCTCAACCCATATGGTGAAGTAATCAATGGTAGTAAGAATGAATTTATGATCTGATAATGAATTTGTGTTAATGAATCCAACAAAATCAAGCCCCCATTGCTAAAAAGTCTCCTCCACTTGAATTGGTTTGAGTGGAAATGTTGCATTCTTGGTCCTTCCCACATACCTCTAGCACTTATCACATGACCTAGTTGCTTTGAAAGCATCTGCAAAGATAGTGGGCTAGTAGTATCCTATCCTTATTATTTTCATAGCAGTTACTCTTCCTAAAAAGTGACCTCCTGACAAGCCTCCATGAAATTCTTCAATGACCTTTTGCTTTTCATTATCTCCTAGACATCTTAGAAGTACTCCATCCAGGTTCTTTTGTATAATCCTTCAAGAAGCAATACATACTTCAAAGCTTGTAGTATGAATCTTCTCCTCTGTGAAGGATTGAAGCCTTGAGGATATACTCCTATTTGGAAGTAGGCTATCAATTGGTCTACCCAATCTGATCCTTTTAGCAAATTGTCACTATGCTCTTCCACTATTTCCTGATAAGCTACTATCTATTCTGAGTCTGCTTTAGCTACAAGTTCTTGGCATAGTGATCTCCCTATGACCAACTTGGTGGGATGGATATCTACAT
The DNA here is from genome assembly GCA_028583015.1 of Wollemia nobilis. Taxonomy (NCBI): domain Eukaryota; kingdom Viridiplantae; phylum Streptophyta; class Pinopsida; order Araucariales; family Araucariaceae; genus Wollemia; species Wollemia nobilis. The sequence continues at coordinate 12,190,802 of JAQPPZ010002969.1, read as the reverse complement.
TGTACTCCTATATTTTAGTAATCTAACCAGCTCTTTTATCACCCAATTCTCCTTGAAGGATAAAGTTTCTTACATCTGGGTGTACCACATAGACAAGAGTCTTTCTTTGGACCAAGTACTACCTAAACTTCTTTAAGGATTTCATCACAACAAATACTTGCCTCTCAATAAAATTATACTTGGTCTGATACTCATGCAAATTTTGGATCTAGAAGAATATGGGGTGTTCCTCTTCATTCTCATCCTTTTGTGTGAGCACTGATGCATAGCTTTCCTCAGCTCCATAGGCATATAAAATAAAGTCTTTGCTGAAATTAGGATTTATCAATATCGATGTAGTTGCAATTGCTTGATTTATAGCCTCAAAGGCTTGCTTTATTTTCTCAATCCACTTGAATTCCATGTTCTTCTTGAGTAACTCTGATATGGGCCTGACTACTTGAGTGAAATCTGAGATGAACTTCCTCACAAGATTGATTTTCCCAAAGAAGTACTGCATGTCTTTCTTATTTTTGGGGAGGGGAAGGGCCAGGATTGACTTTATTCTATCAAGATCTATTTCCATCCCTTCTTTGGATACTACATGTCCCAATAACTTGCCTTCATGGACAGTAAAGAATGATTTCTTTGGGTTGAGGGAGATGTTGAACTCTCTGCATTTCTGGAAAACTTTCTCCAGATGCTCAAGATGTGATTCCTTTCTATGAGAAAATATAGTCATATCATCAAGATAAATCAAAATTATTTTGTTGATAAACTCACCAAAAGCATAGTCCATGACCCTTTGGAATGTAGCTCCTACATTGGATAGACCAAATGGTATTCTCTGATAAGTAAATGTGCCCTACTTAGTGGTGAAGGCTATTTTGAACTGGTCTTCATCCTTGATCTAGATCTAATTGTATCCAAAGAAGCCATCTAGCAAGGAGTACCTTTCCACCCCTACTACCATCTATAGAATCTGATCAATTTGGGGAAGTAGATAATGATATTTTAGTGATGCTCTATTCAGGTTCCTAAAATCCATACATAATCGTATGTCTCCATTATTTTTCCTTACTAGAACTAAATTAGCAACCCATGTGGAATGCTTGATCGGATAAATAATATTTCCTTTAAGAAGCTTAAGCAATTCCTACCTCATTATGGATTCAATTTTAGGATTCACAGGCCTTTGTCTCTGTCTAAAAGGTTTTGCATCAGGCTCTAGCTCAATGGTATGTTGAATGATCTTCTTATCATAAACCTTGAGGTCCTCATATGACCAAGAAATAATGTTTGGGTACTTAAAAAAAAGTGCCTTGAATCCCTCAAATTCTTCTGGAGAGCACCTTACTCCAATATTGAATTTATTTTCCTCTTCTATTTCGATCTCACTACATATTTATCATCTACTTTCATGGTCTTTGACCTTTTTCCATCCTCATTGTCAAACAAACTCTCCAATGTGATCAGGCCTTTAGGAATGTGATTTTTCTTCAACTAAATGATATATTACTGATCTAATTCTTAAGAAAGCTCTTCCTATACATTGTCTAAGCAAGCCTCTTTGACTAGAAAATCAATTATCTGATCATCACTTTCAAAGACCTACCAAAAAATTTGTCTATATGACACTATAGGTCTAAAGACTAATTTGACCCTTTTATTTGTAGTTGACCCAAGGTATGAGGAAGGATTGAAATTAGAGCCCTTAAATACCAAAGCATCAGCTAATATATTTTACTTTCTAGGGATAGAGTGGATATTTAGAGCATTAAATGATTTCATCAAGTCCCATACTCTATTTCTATATATCTTCAGATAGTGGTGTTTACTATTGCATCTCTCTATAACTTGGTTGACCACCAGCTCTGAGTCACCATAAATATCTAACATATTGATTCCCATTTTTTTTCTTGCATCAATCCCAAACATAAAGCTTCATATTCAAAAACATTGTTTGTACAAGCCCAAGTTAGTCTAAAATCAAAACTCTTCACACCTTCTGAAGGAGATTTCAACACTACACTAGCTTTGGCTCCATTTTTGCACCTTGCTCCATCAAAATGCATTGTCCAAATTTTTGATTGCTTGAGTGACTGGTTAGATATGGTAGGGATACTCTTATCTACCTTTGAGGAAATACTATAAGTACCCAACCCTATTTATGATAGGCTATAATCATCCTTTAAAGGTAACTCATCTTCAATTTCTAACTCTTCCAAGACTTCTACTAACTCTGACTCTTCCATTAATATATTATTGTACAGATCCTCTTCAAATTTTTCAACATGGAAATATACAGGCTTCTCTAGGGTTATTCTTATTCTCTTGCTTTTATAGAAAACTATCATAGACAAGTAGTATAAATACATATATCCTCCCATTTTGGTAGTAAATTCTCTTGAAAGACATATGCCAAAATAAGGTTCGAGATCAACTACCATAATTTCCTGAACAATGGTAACCTTTGGGGTTCTATGCAATCTCATTAATACATCCTTTATAACTCCAATAGTCTTAATCGGGGTATCGTCGAGTTGTAAGACCCCCTGACATGACCTTGTGTACTCCATGCCCATCTCATCGTAGACCACTTTTGGCATAACAATCATTGAAGCCCCTGAATCTATCATACAATTGTGAACTATCCATCCTTCCATACTAAGAGATATATAAAACATAGAAGGTTTATTCTTTAGGGTGGTGGGAGACATATTTTATTTATCTTGTGCCAAATTGAACACTATGGTGGTTTCTTTTCCTTGGGATTTTTTATGCAGATAATATTTTAACAAATATATCTATCCAAGGAGAAAAAGTGTATCATACAGGATTTCTCTAGATGTAACTATTTTTAATTAATTCATAATATTATACTCAAACTGAACTGGTGGAGGCCTTCATACTTTTTTTGGTTCCCCATACTTTCTTCTATACTTTTGAGTAGCCTCTATTCTCTGACTCTTTGTAATGGAAGGGAATTTTAGCTTTTCCTACACTTCCCTTTTAGCACTTTCTTTCTCTTTGATTATTTTTCCATTTCACCTTCTCTTGGTGCATTTGATTCCCTTTCTTGTCTTCTAGGCACTACATCACTTTTATCAGTAGCTTGCAAAATGGGAAACTTGTCATTGCCTTGTGGTGGTGGCTCTCTTTTCTTCTAATAAGGCACCTGGAAACCACCCATTTTCTATGGGTCTACTTGCAAAGACTTATTTCTAGACCTAGTCATGATGAAGACCTTTTATTCCTCCAGAAAATCTTGTCCAGTCATAACTTGATCATGTTGCCACAACATGTTAACTCTCCCCTCTTGATTCCTCTCTACCTTTTCCATATCTTGTTGCACATGATGTTGGTACATCATACAGGTTTCATAATCATGTGGATCATTGTAAACTAAGCACCAAACATTGACCAAACTAGTTTCAAGTGTATATTCTTGCTCTACTTGATTTGCATTGACTCTAGGTCCTGTATTACCATTTGAACTTGGATTTTGATATCTATTAATATAGGGAAAACTTCTCAATTGAAATATCTCTATTTCTCTCTTTTCAATTGCATTGACATTGTTATTGAAAATTTTCAGAGTGCTTTGGATGTCTGGCAATACATATATTTCTTGGGAGTTTTTAGATGGAAGAGGAGGAAAAGGGATAGTAGGGGTTGTTATAGGAGGAAAATGTGGAGCTACTTGTGGGGCTGATGGAGGATCCATATATGAAGGAGTGGCTACCTTAGGTGGGAACTGAGGAATCTTAGAGCAATAAGGCATTACCATTTTTGGTGAAAGTCTTCCTACAATGACTAGTATATTTTTTGCTTGGATAGCTGCTTGATAAACCTATGGGAAGGTGTTTATACTTGATTACTGAGTTTGTAGCCCTAGGTCTGATCCAAGGGCTCTGATGTAATACATATATGCTAAGGATATCGTTGGCCTAACTTTAGGGGGAATCCTCTTCCACGTCCTGCTAAACCTCAAGTTAAAATAAGAGACTAGCTCATGTTGGTGTTTTTGCATAGCTATGAATTGGTTTAGGAGTGAAAAGGGATTAGATGACTCATTGAATTCTTCTACAAAAGGGTCTACTAACTCATCCCATGAAGTGATGGTTTTATCCCCTAAGGTTCTAAACTAGTGCAAGATCTTTCCTCTAAAATAAAGGGCTATAATCTTGACTATAACATCTTGATTCTTGATATTGTGAATAGCTGCTAAGTTCAGTATGTCCTAGCAATGCTCATATGTAGTATTTCCAATACCATCAAATGTGGGTATGGATTTTGTAATAGCCTAAGGGATATCATGCATATTAGTGAGCCCAAGAGGATCGAAAGTATTCCAACTAGGATAATTTTGAGGGGGCTGGTTCTGATTAACATTTTGATTGGTGTTTTGATTTTGAGCCATTACAAGTGGTGTTTTTAATGGATTTGATCTAGGAGGTACCATAGGGATTACTTCAATCGAGACCTCTTCCAACTGTGAGTTTGAGAATAAAATTCTTATGATATTGGACCCTCTTAAGGGTAGCTCATAAAATATAATAGGGTCTTGACTATTTTTAATAGATGACCTAGTATTCATGAAAAATATGATCTACTAGGGTGGATTTTTTGGTTTCTTGCACTCAAGGAGTTTCCAAGTGAATTTACTTTCACCATTGAATGAGATCAAGATGATTCACTAAATCTTGATTCCTCTGGGAATTATCAACAAAGAAATGGATAGGGGAAAGACAGTGTGTCTTAATATCCCATCGAGTGTGCCAAAACTATCAAGGTATTAATTGACATCAAGGAAATATTGAACTATGACTATGAATCTATGACTTTTTGGAAGGCACACACCCACTAATCACAACTCAAACCTCGATATTCGATGGATCAAAGATTGCTTCAATCCAACCTCCAGAGTAGGCTGGTATACCTTGTTAACTAATTGGTTTTGACTCAATTAAGCTCAGTTTAAGATATAAGTTTAGGGATAGAAATAGAGTAAGGGTTAGAAATAATTGAATGAATAATGGTCAGATAAAGCTAACAATATTGACAAATATCAAGAATCCTCTGATTAATCACATTTCTAGTATGCCACACTTAAGACTAACAACATTCAAAACTAGTAATCTTCACCATTAAATAATAATAAAACACCTAGAGAACTATTTCAAACATCTAAAATGTTAATAATCCAAATAACAAAATTAGATCAACCTTTAGACTAACTAGAAAAATAATATCTCTACAACATTTTTTTTAGCATGAAGCATTCTAATTTACCCCAAGTTAGCAATCCAATATCAATAGAATTGACTAACCATAACAACAGTAGTAGAAATGAATTCATAGAATAAACTCACAAAATGTGAAGACACAAGCTTGAGGCAAACATCCAAGTAATGCTCCTTCTATTGATTTCTCAAAAAAATTACAGTAATATGATAGGCAAACACTCTAGAGCCAACCCTTCAAACTGAGGGTTTGACCTCTTTATATAGATTTTACAATTAAAATAGAAGAAATAGGAACATTACAAGGATTTTCATGTCAAATCAGTAAGATGTTGAAGTGGCAACCTCTTATTCATTCATAGAAATAAAGAGAAGAGATGTGCTCCATGAATCTGTTGCTCCAATATCTGTAATTTGCTTGACCTTCCATGAAATCTAACGGTTGCACTGGTTGTAAGTTGATCTGGTCCATCCCCTATTCTTGATCAGTATTTTCATTTGCATATCTATAATTGAACACCCAGGTGGATCTTGATTTCAATGATGCTTGGTCTTCCCTAGTTCTTTTCACTAGTGCTCTATGATCGCATGGATCGAATTTCAATAGTGTATAATTTTCCCCCTTTTAAACTCAGATTTAAACTCTTCATCCATCTTTGATCTACTTTTGAATGGTTGTGATGAAGGTTGAGTTGGCACATTGGGTCCGCATCATCACATGCCTCTTTTCAGTTTAAAAAATCTACACCTTCAAATTTTTCTCCAGCTAATTGCTGCATCCTCTTCAGTTTCAGAATCCGCTCCTCCAATTTTTGTTGAGTCATGTTTGACTATGTTGACCACAAAATAGGAACTAGAGATGCTTTGCCTTTGAAAAAATTCCACTATGATAGCCTTTACTTTTTAGAAATCCACTCCAATTTCCATTGGGTTAGGTTTGACCATGTTGATCATAAAATTTCATCTTGCACCATGAGTGAGTGGAGAAGACCTTAGAACCTCATTGAACGAGGAATCATACCTTTTTTTTAGTCTTCACTTTTAAAAATCTTCTCATATTTTTGCTAGGTCGGGTTTTACTAGTTTGACTGTAGATCCTGGCACTTTCAACATATTTTAACATGACAATCTTTCCTACGTGAAAATGAATATCAACTTGGAGCTATCTTTGCCTTTCCTTTTTGAAATTTTCTCCTTGAAATTTTGTTGGCCACTATTTTACTATGTTGACCATGAAATTATGCATTGAGCTTGCTCTCTAGAAAAATTTAACACTGTTGCCCTTTTTATTCAAAATTCACTTCATCGAATTTTGCTAGGCACTATTGGACCAGTCTGACCACAAAGTTTTACCTTCCAACGGATTTTAACACTGCTCTCGTGCATCTTTCAAAACTTAACCAAATTTTACAAAATTTGCTAAGTATGTAGCCTTTTTGGGTCTACAATATCCTCACGTGTATACATGCATAACATCTTAAAAAAAGGACACTACACTAATTAAGAATAGACACACTCAATTATTGAGTGTGTTTGACATTTAAGGTTTGGGTACTCTATATAGGAAGTTTAAGGTTTAATGCTAAAGGGGATAAGGTATATATATGTTTTACAAATATAACACAACATATAGTGTCTCCTCCCAAGAATTCTAGACCCAAAGAACTGTAGGGGTGGTTTAACATATATAATCCTTATGAACCTTAAAAATTATTTCAATTAACTAATTTTGAGACAATTATTATGAACAAAAAATCTCACCCAATGACAGGAATATAAAAATAACTTTAAGGTGATTATGTGAACAAATAATTTAGAAAGGAAGAACACTATCTTGTTGAGTTCAATTATATATAAACATTATCAAGAAGTATATATAGGATAAACTTTAAACAAAGCATTAAAGTAGCTTATGGTTCAATTGAAGATTTGTTTTACATAAATGTATGTGTGAGATAGGTTAAAAAATTAAAGGAGAGAATTAGTTCCTGATCTACATGAGGGACAATGGAAATAAAGAATCATTTCATCTTAAATATAACTTTTATAATGATATATGGGTTAGTGATCTCAATATGGATTTTACTATGAACTATTTTTTTTGAGAAACAAGAAATTTAGCAAATAGGAAAACATAAATTATAATAAATAAGAAAAAGGTCTACACTTCAAAAATAAAAATAATGCTAAGTAAAACCATAATTTAACACATTATTATTATTATTATTATTATTATGTAGTGTTAGAATTTCTCCTGTTAATTCTAATGAACCTTACTTCTCAAATAATATAGTTCATGCATAAAGTCCATCACTAAAATATTTTGAAATAACTAACATATATATCATTATAAGACTTATATTCCAAAATAAAATATTTTTTTATTTCCATATATTTCATGTATAAATTAACTTATTCTTTCTTTCCATTTTCTTTCATGTAAAAAAAGCATATTTTTTCCTTCCATTTTTCTTTTCTATATTTCTACTTTTATGCTTCATTTAATATTTATCTTGATAATATTTACATGTACAATTAAGTTAAATAGAATATTATTATTTCTTTTTAAATTATTTCTTCATATTACCACCTTAAACTTATATTTGGTCTTCTCATCTTTAAATGAGATTTTACATTCATGGTGTATGCCTTACAATTTTTTAAAGTAAAATTATTTTAGAAATCCACAAGGATTACATATATTATGCCATCCTTGTAAACCTCTTCAAATATAAAACCTTAAACCTCATATCTAAAATACACAAACCCTTAATATCTATCCATGTAATCAAGTATGTCCATCTTAATTAATATAGTATATCATCTTACTTTTTACGTCAAATAATATTAATAAACACTTTATCCACCTATTCACTTGATCATATATGTGGTATACAAAAATTAATGGAACGAGTGAGGTTAGCCATAAAAACAATCATAAATATTTATTAACCAAACATTATTATTTTTTGGATAAGGAAATTGGTAACACTTTTTTTTCCCTAATAAAAAAAGTTATAATTTTATAGTAAGTAGATATGAAATTATATTCTTTTGATGTTTTTTTGGCATTTCTTCAAAGTTTCAATAATGGCCTAAAATTCAGGTCATTTATACATCATAACTATTTCTATTAGGCTAAGTTTTATCCTTCAACACCTTCCTAATTTATCAACTAGTATCCTTTAAATCACTAAGTTTTGAGTTTTTTGAAAAAGTTGTCTTAACTATATTTGTTTTAACTGAAGTGAATTAATCCCCCCATATAGAGATATGAATCAGCTGCAATGTATTGCCCTCACTGAATTCATGTACTAAGCATGTACCTGGTTCAATCTAAAGTGCCTCCTTTGAGAATCTTCTTGCCTATTTAGTTTTCTATAAATATACCAAAAAGTAAAATCTTTTCTTTGATAAACAACTTCTTTTATTTGAGAGATGTGTTATAGAATTATGTTTTCCATCTTAGAAACACTAAGCATCCAATTTATTACCACTTGTGAATCTTCGTAAATTTAAATTTTTTATATTTCTTTTAATTCTGACAACTGAACCAACAATTTGAGGGCCATCATTTTAGCATATTTATTAGAACCTTCTCCTAGTCCAGCCTTGAATTTAAACTAATGAGAGTTAGAAATATATAGTAATCCTCCTGATCCATAAACTCCATGGACCTCTTGTCCAACCCCATCAAAAAAGCCCAGGTCCCTAGTTTATTGATATTTGAAGGGATTATTCTATTTACATTTGTGTGACCACCAAGGAAGCTCACACCCGATCTAACTATCATAATCGAAGGGAAACACACAAATAGGCATGCATAATTTGATAACAAGAAATAATGTGAATATAAGGAATTCTTTATATTTTTTTATGAAGTCAAATTACAGATTCGTCCCTCTTAGGGATACCCATTTGATACATTAATTACAATAGTGTTTAATCCCTATCAAGGGTAGGTGTGATCAAAATACCCCTCAAGGTGACATGAACTACTCTAGGGTGTCGATGACCCTCTTCTTCGTAATGGGGAAGGGGTTGGATGCTTTATCTCTCATTTATAACTATTTCCTATTGCAAACCACATCTCTGGTGAGTGGTCTACACTGTGAACCATAGCTGACAGCTATGGTTTGACCTCTGATGAGCTTACCCTCAAAATCAGGGGTAGTGGGCTTAATCTCCTTGTCCAAATTAATGTTCAAGGGTTTCCTTCATTGTCATCAGACTGATTTTGTGGTCAATTTGATGTGAAGGGCCTTTTTTTTCCTGAATTTGCATTTCTTGATACTCCTAAGCACCTAGGGCATCCATAATGCAATTCATCATGAATGGTGGCAAAAGGGTCAGGGATTAAGTGCAAGAGATCTATCTCTTAGTCTACTCAGTTTGAGTGTACAATTTGCCAGGGCTTCGTTGCTCAAATATCTAATGCTTGCTCCCCTTTCTTCTCCCCATTTGGAGGGGGTATTTATAGCATGCCCCTAGGGCTAGGGGTGGCTTCATGGAGAAGCCAAGACCAAGAAGGTTGGTTAGGACAATTGGGATGGAAGACTCTAGAATCTTCCATCCTTCAACTGCCTCCTTCCAGATCTTCTAGCCATTCTAACTGATTTGGCTTGGATGGAAGGCCTAACTGAACTTTAGTTAAGACCGTAGGTCACAGTTGTGGTCCAGACTATAGACCGCAGGTGTCAACCATGATTTAGACTAAATACCGTAGGTATGGGCTACGGTTCAAACTGCTTAGGCCAAAATGCCTAAATTGAGTGGTTAGAACCATTGCTCTATCTTGGATTCTATCCAAGATCCTCCATATGGTCTTGTAGCATGTCCATATGAGTATTCGCCCTCGACATGATGCATTTTAGGTGTCTATAGATGCCCCTTTTGAGATGCGTTGTGATATTGAACAACGTTGAGAAAAAATATACATCCTAAAATGATGTCTAAGGTTTTATGATGATCATTAGTTAGATCAACATTAGATGCCCCAGGTCCAGCAAAAGGACGTGCATCTTGGAATCATTTCTTATAGCTTGTGAAAGGCTTACATTTTGACAAGTCTAGCCTCATCATCAGATGTTCGGATAGCACCAATGCCAAGCATGGGTATCTTCTAACCCATAAATCTAAAGGATGAGAGTTGCAAACCAATTATCATATTTGTTGTTTACCCTAAGCAAAGGGGGAAGCTTATGATAGTTGTTGACAATGATTCGTAAGAACGAACGTAATTTTGATAAGATCAAGGGATCTACAATCTCAGATATCTTCTATTGACTTTGATTATGATTATGAAATTATGACTACCCCCTTAAGCGATGAGTCGATGAGGGTAATGACAATGTATGAAGTGACGAAATTGCTTGACCATAATGAATGATCCTGAACAAATTAAGATTCGAGCCCTTTAATGCCTTGGCTAGGCCTAGTTCAGCTTATGATTGCAACTCTTAGTGGTATTGGCACATTTCTATCCCCTGGAGTAGTCAGGCCACAATAGCCATCTTAAGGAATCAAAATGATACAAATGCAATTAGACTTGTGTTGAATCATATTTATCGATGATTTGTTGAAATATATTATAAAAGAAATGACAATTTTACTCCAAATGTCCTTATGGTGATTTACTCATCTTTACGGATTGCATGGATCACAACTCACTGCAACCGCCAAGTGTATAGGATAAATCACTGAATACGAGGCATATTTGGTTTTTAATTATTTTATTCTTTTGTTTTAATTTTTCATTTAATTGATTGATCCTGGTGCTTTTAACATCAACAAATTTGCAATTTTAATCATTGATTTTGAATTTTTGTCCGATGGAAGTCATTAATTTGCTCTTTCAAAACTTCCCATGGTGGGTTTTGAGTGCATTTAATGCTAGTTGTAGGTCATAGATCGATTTGCAGTTATATTTCCAAATTTTGGGAACCGCGGGTCAAACCTACGAGCATAAAACCCTAGTTTCAAAATCATAGGTGTCATCTATGGTTCGTCGATACTAGGAAAACCTATAAATTGAATTCCCATTTGATTTTTTTCATTATTTCCTAGAAAAAACTAGCAATATGAGAGCTTTGAGAGTGAGAAGACCCTTACTGATTGAAAATGCTACCACACTCTACCTTGATTACACTCCTTTACCTCAATGGTGGATCCTGACCAGCCATCTACTAGCCGAGGCTAGGGTGCGGGCAAGGTAACTCAAAACTGAGACCACACACTCAATACTAGTAAAATGAACTACATTAAGTAATGCAAAAAATGAACCTCACTAAACTTCTAGTAATGAACCCCACTAGTTTAGGCTAGCTTTAGGATTTAATTTTATGCCTTAGTGGTCTAGGAGGGTACTTGAAATGGGTGTCGCTCCTAAACCACAGCTGGTAGCTGCAGTTCCCAGTTGGCAAATTTGGGATCACAGGTTTCAGCTGTGGTTTGCTATTGCTAATTTTTTTTTTAAGCTCTAATTAACTAGATTTTGGTCTTAAATTGTACTTGTTATTCCAGATATTGACTTCTAGAGCCCGAGAGTTGGATATTCTAAAGACTCTCTGCAAGGCTTTATCCGATGACGATCAGGATTGGTTCTAAGCTGTCGAGTTTAGATACATCATGGATCTACCCACTATTAGGGTAGATCAAGCCTACCTGATTGCGTTGGCCTAACGCTAGAATGCACGGACCAACACATTTCACCTACCTATAGGTGAAATTACTGTTACTCTAGAGGACATTTATAGGATCTTCAATATCCCTATTGATGGTGAGGCCATCATCTCCTCTACCTCTAGGGTAAAGGAGGCTATTTTTGACACTATCTTCGATGACTAGAGCGAGGATGCTCATGATGAGATAGACCACGGTGGGGTACACATTGGTGAGTGGTACCACGAGGATGTCTTCTCTGCATGGGAAGCCCTATTTATGCACCTCATAGTTCAAATTGTGCTTCCAGACTCCTCGAGCATGAGGATTCCCTAGAACCTCTTGTCCACCACCTAGAGGTTGTTGTAGAGCTCGATAGAGGCACCTCTACTTCTAGCTTAGGGGAGTACCCTGCTATGTTAGCTCTATAAGGAGCTATACCAGATTATAGAGAGTCGTAAGGTCCTCACCTATAGTATTTTGTTACAAATCTGGGGGTGGCAGCATATTCAGATCAAGCGTCCTTCAGATCTACCCCTATGGATTATTGCTATTTTTTATGATCGTCAGTGCTATACCACCTTCTAGCCTCATGAGGAGGATGGTACCTACAATAGGATCCATGTTGGTGACATCCAGAACTATATTTATCAATTCATGGCACTTGGCTCGAATGATGTTCAATGATGGCCCTATATGGATTTCCCAACATGGCCAGAGGAGGGCCAGTGGCTGAGACAGGCTCACCATGATAGATGGTTGATCGACCATAAGTCTAAGATTCAAGAGTATCAATTATAATCTTAGGTCCTACGATATTTTAGGCTCATGCAAAATATTCCAGATATCCCTCGTAGGTACCGATGCTTGGTTGTAGAGCATGATATATAGTGGATCATTCTAGAGCCTCTAGTAGATGCTTCTGATGACTACCAAGAGACTGGAGTCAAGAATGTTGGGACCAATCTAGAGTATGATAGGTGGTGGTCCATGTTTATATGGTATGACATAGGGCCTCTGGGTCGGGAGCCAGACCAAGCAGAGGCAGAGGTGAATACTGATGGGCATTGGGTGCACCAATAGAGAGAGGGCAGTTGGGGTGTAGTGGCCACCATTGAGGAGGCTCCTAAGGTTGACCCTGATGAGGAGGCTCTAGAGGAGGGTGAGGTCCCTCCTGATAGCATAGAGGGTCATATATTAGCTTAGGTGGCTGAATTGCAAAGTTAGCTAGGGCAATTCCACATGTAGCAACTAGAGCGAGACACTACTATCACAACTCTAGAGGTGAGAGTAGCTGACAGGGATAGGTGCCATACTGAGGTGTAAGATCAGATACAGGGTTTGACTATGCAAGCCACCAATGCAGAGGCCCAGGATCAAATATTGCATACTCTATAGTTAGTGTAGGCATAACAGACTGTAGTAGAGGTAGAGAGGTATCTCCTTTGAGTATCAAGGGGACCTCCTCAGATTACTACGGGGCCTCCAACAGCACCAATGGTAGTACCAATAGTTGCATAGGCTCCGATGACTAAGGTAGAGTGACTACATGGTATGGTCATGAGGACCAATGAGATGCATGTAGCCCAACTTGCTCGCATTGATCAGCTAGTCAATTATATAGAGATGCATGAGCTATAGGTTCCTGAGGATCCTTTATTCTTAGAGTCACAGCGTACCAATTCTAGGACCTCAAGGTAATATATGGCGAGCTCAGGTCATAGGACTCATAGGACTAAGAGGATGCATAGGTCATCTAGCACACATGGGCTGACATCATGTGCCAAGCCTAGGGATGTAGGATAGACTTCAGGGACCGCCAGTCAGGGGACTAGCCTGCTGTAGTTACTAGTTTCTCATGTGTTGGGTGCATTAGGATTGGGTGCCTTAGGATTTAGAGGTAGACACCCCCAAAGCAGGACCCACCATAGGTGCTAGCACAGACAAGAGAGTAGGCTCTAGAGCACAATGTTGAGGGAGGTTATGAGAGCTTCGATATAGGGGGAGCAGACTAGACCTAGGCTCTGCTAAATGTAGACTATATTTTTGCTATGTTGTACTCATTTTGAGTGTAAGGTCGATGACCTACATGCTTTGTAGCTTGCGGGCATATTGATGCACTCCCTATATACTCTATTGGACACACACACACACACACACACACATATATATATATATATATATGACTTGATTATTTTAGGTCATTATGTGTATCTGATGTTTAATTTTTGATTTTATGTTTATTTTGTGCACATGGATGCAATGCTTATATGATGTTATGTTTATATGATGCAATTTATGGATGACATGCACTAGATAGCTATCTGTTTTATGATGATGATGTTATGCAATGATCTATATGATTATATGTGCTATATATAATGGATGCAAATGGATGTGGTATTTATTTTGAATGTATATTTATTTTATCTTTGTGAGCATGCATTTATTTTTATGAATTTATGGCATGCTATGCAATGTATGGTAATGCCTTATGTAGATAATCATAATCTAATGGGAATGAACCTGTATGCTTAAATCACTTAAAAAATAAAGAATGAATGTAACTGTGTATATCAATTTTAAACTGTGACACCATAGAATGTATGAAAATCATGCAAGATAATTAATAATTCTCATTACAAGAACTTAATCAATTAATCACCCATATATGAAATGCAGTGAAATGGATTGGTATAATGCTAATGAATGAATATGTCATTCTATATATTTCTTTGCTGCACTATATAGTCAGTGGTCGTCTAAACATCATCTCTAACATTTATGTGGTATCTATCCTATATGTTTGATTGTGCTTTGTAAATTGCATTCTGATGAATGAATGACTAGTATTTTTGATGTTTTAATGATATTTGGTATCTTGTTGCTATTGGAGATTTTTTTTTAGGTTTTCCATGAGACTCAAACACCCTAGTAGACTTATCCAAAAATCAAATACTAACTGTACAAGGCTTTTATTGGATAAGACTTTTGTCGTGACAAATCCAACTATTCATTATCATTATGTTTGCATGTGAGTATTTTTAGATAGATCATAAACATACCCTGTATGTCATTCGGGACTGTTTCAACTCATATGTGAGATAGGGTTTCTCATATGATCGTACCATCCTTATTTCAGCTTTGATTAGACTTATACAACTAGACAATCCTAGGTACCTAGAGCTAGCTCATATTGCCAATTGATTAGGGCTAACCCTCCAAATGCATGCGGAACTCTTTCAACCCATTGCTACGTTTTGGGATCACCCAATAGAACTACCCCTTTGATTGTAGGTGAGACTCTTCCAACCCATTACTACGATCGGGGATCACTCTATGGCTTTCAAAAGGTGGATAATCCAGGGTTTCAAGTTCTCACCCTTATTACTTGCTCATATGTAGTGATGAAAATAATTGTTAGTCCATGTGTTACCGTTTTCTTTAAGCAAGGATTTTCATAGTGCTTTTGATTCACTATGTCACTTTGCATTTTGAACTTGAAATTTGTACTTTTGCACTTTGTAACTTGGGATTTAAACTTTGTGACTTTGGGATTTATAGGGGAAAGTCTTGTCCTTTTGCCAAAGTACACCTTTCTAAATCGACTATTTGCAAGATAAGCAGGTCGTGAAACCCATCTCTCTAGATACTTAAGATTGCTTTCACAACTTTCATCATCTCTTGTCTTAGCAGGATTTTATATTGTTTTTCTTAGTGACAAGATTCTGATATGTTGAAGCACTATCCCAACTAATGACCTTTTCTATAATAGCAAAACAAGATTTCTACAATATCTAAATAACCCACTAGGTATGGCTGAGTGACTGGAAAACTTAATATACATACACGTTTCTTCGCAATAGGTATCGTGTATGAATGCAATGAATTATGATAAATGCAAGGGTGCATGATTGAAACACAAATGTGCAATTGTTTGTAAGATTTTGATAGACACACTACACTCTACTGTGGAATGCAACAGACGACAAAATTCCTATATGCAATATGATGATGTGAATGCATATATAAAAATGCAAACTGCAAAAGCAAATTTTTTTGGATTTTACACTTTACCAATTTTTTTGGAATTTTATATATTTTCAAATTTTTATACATTTTTGAGCATTCATATTTGACCAAACGATGAGTATATATGCCTTTGGAGCTTTTTAGGGTTGACCAAGTGATTTTTAGAAATCTTTGGAGTGTTTTGAATTGACCAACGGTCTTACAGATGCCTTTGAAACCTTTTAGTCGACCAAGCTATCAACAAGAGGGCATGGAGTCTTTTAGGATGACCGATAAGCTATAGGAACTCTCATAGCCTTTGGGTTGACCAAGAAATTTTTAGAAATCCTTGGTGTCTTTTGGGATGACCGAGTGGCTTTAAGTAGCCCTCGGAGCCTTTGGGTTGACCAAGCGATTTTTAGAAATCCTTGGTGCCTTTTTGGGATGATCGAGTGGCTTTAAGCAACCCTTGGAGCCTTTGGGTTGACCAAGCAATTTTTAGAAATCCTTGGTGCCTTTTGACTGACCAAAGGGCTTACAAATGCCTTTGGAGATTTTTTTGACATGACCAAATCACTCGAATGAGAGCTTGGAGCCTTTTGGGATGATCGAGTAGTTATAGGAACTCTCAGAGCCTTTGGGTTGACCAAGTGATTTTTAGAAATCCTTGGTGCATTTTGATTGACCAAAGGGCTTACATATGCCTTTAGAGTTTTTCTGACATGACCAAATGACTCGAATGAGAGCTTGGAGCCTTTTGGGATGACCAAGTAGTTATAGGAACTCTCACAGCCTTTGGGTTGACCAAGCAATTTTTAGAAATCCTTAGTGCCTATTGACTGGCCAAAGGGCTTATAGATGCCTTTTGAGCTCTTTCTGCTATGCTCTCTAAGCATAGAATGCCTTAAGATGGATGATGTTGAGAGGCTCAGTTTCTTAAACACCCCCTAGTGACGTTAAGCGATAGGTACCTAGACCAATCCTTTTAGATATGATATAGGGTCCTAACCAATTAGCCATAAATTTGTCTCACATATTGAGCAAAAAATTTGAGTTTTGTTGGTTTTATTTTAGCATGAGATCCCCAAATTAAAAGTCTCTCTGGTGGACTTTGATATTGTAAGCTCATTTGAGTCGCTCCTTATAAACATGAAAATGCTCAAGGGCATTCATGCGATGTTTATAGAGTAGCGTCAGTTGATCTTGGTGAGCTTACCACACGGTGTCATCATCAATGAACTCTTTCAATGTGACACACAATGTTAGAATTTTCAACTCTAAGGGCATAATGGCCCTAGTGCCATATACTAGTGAAAATGGAGTTGCCCTAGTGGGAGTCCGAATGCTAGTTCTATAAGCCCATAATGCAAGGGGCAACTGTGTATGCCAAAACTTGTGGTGTGCTTGCACTATATTTTTCAAGATGGCCACCACAGTCTTGTTTGAGGCCTCAACTTGGCCATTTGCATATGGATAATATGGAGATGCAAAACTGTGTTTGATGTGGTACTTAGAATTTAAGGCTCACACAATTTTTTTCTTAAAATAAGTTCCATTATCCAAAACTATTTTGGATGGTACCCTGAAATAACTTATGATATGCTCCATATGAAATATGCTATGCGAGTTCCTATGGTCATTGTTAAGGGAATGGATTCCACCCACTTTGTAAAATACTCAATAGTCGTAATGATGAATGTATGTTAACCTGATGACAAAGGAGAAATCTTGCCAAATAGATCAAACCCCCACTGAGAAAATGGCCAAACCGCTTGGATGGCCTGTAAGGCCTATGATGGTAGGTGCGTAAGATTAGCATGATGTTGACATTTGATACATTTCTTGACATACACATTGCAATCCTTCTCCATAGTGGGTCAATAATAATCCATTCTAAGGATGCGCTTGACGATGGCCATGTCGTTGAAATGGCCATCATATGTACCATCATGAGCTTCTGAAATTGCCCAAGATGATTCTTGGGGCTCAAGACAATGAAGGAGAACTCCATCGTAACTTTAAAGATACAAAATATCTCCTATCAAGACAAATTTAGTTGGTTTTTGTTTAAATGTGCATCTTACGACACACGACAGTCCCTCTAGGACAACAAGTCTTAGGAAGTCTTGAATTTATGACATCCAATTATGATGAGCCTCAACATCAACCACTAAGACAAATTGTACCCCCTGCGTATTTATCTCCACAAATGTAGACTGGGAGATAGCCTTGTGGTGAATGGTGGTGCCACTCCCCATAGGACTCTGGGAGATTAAAGACCCCCAGGGTGCTTTCTTGAGAAAGTCTTCAGCTTTGCAGAACCAATAAGCTTTTGGTTCCACACTAATCATGTTGACTGATTCTTTGTTATCAAAGGATACACACTCTACTACAAGATGCTAGAGCATCTTGACATTGATGGTAGTGAATTCAATAGACAAATTTTGAGGGATTAAGGATCCCAAAGAAGCCATGGTGTCCACAAATCTATTTAACGAATGAGGGATTGCCTCAATGTTGTACCATTCCAATTTAGCCAAATATGTGGCAACAAGATCTTTATAGGATTTTAGTACTAGAAATTGACACTAAAATAGTCCCTTCACTTGGTTAATTATGAGTAGGGAATCACCAAAGATGTTTAGTCTCTTGATATTCATGGCGATGGCTATATGAAGGCCCAAAAGTAGGGCTTCATATTCAACATTATTGTTGGTGCATGGGAAGTCTAGTTTGAACGACAAGGGCATTAGAGCTCCTTGCGACATGAAAAACACTATCCCTACACCAGATCCTTACTCGCACTTCAAACCATCAAAGAAAAGAGTCATATCTGCATTATTATTTGGTTCTTTGGGTTTGAGAGCCTTAGATATTACAAAAACTACATCATCTGGAAGCTCTATTATTAGAGGCCTACTGTTGGACATTGGTGCCCCAGCCAACTGATCTACTATGACCTGTCCCTTAATGGACTTCTAGCTTACGAATTCCAGATCAAATTCTTTTAATAGCATGATCCACTTTGTAGTATGTGTATTATGATATGTCTTCCTCATCATATACTACAAAGGATTTTGTTTTGATATCACATATGTCATGTGACTTAACATGTAGTACCATAATTTCTTGGTAGCGAACACTACTACTAAACATAGCTTTTCCACATATGCATATCCTAGCTCGTAACTCACCAAGGTTCAGCTAATGTAATATATGGCTTGTTATTTGCCTTGTACATTCTTTTGGGCCAACATGGTCCCTAACGCAAAGTTTGTTGTCAATATATATAGTAAAAAAGGCTCTTATGGCCTTGGTGGAGCTAATGCTTGTGACATTGCCAGGTATTGCTTTATCTATGTGAAAGCTTCCTTGTAGTCCTTATCCCAGTTGAATGGGAAACCCTTATGTAGTAGTTGATTCATGGGTCAACATTTATCTGATAGTTGAGTGATAAATCACTTTATCGAAGCTACCTTGCCTTGGAGGCTCCTTAATTCCTTAATATTGGTGGGAGGACGCATTTCCAAAATGACCTTGACCTTCGCTGGGTCTACTTCAATGCCTCTATTGGAGAAAATGAACCCTAATAATTTTTTAGAAGTTGTGCCAAATACACACTTCTTAGGATTTATCCTGACATTGTTCTCTATCAGGCGATCGAATACTTTTCTCAAGACCTTCACGTGCTCCTCTTGTAGCAATGAATTGGCTAGCAAATCATCGATATAATCTTCCAGAATTTTGTTCATATAGTCATGAAAAATGTATGTCATGGCCCGATGGTATGTAGCACCAATGTTTTTGAGACCAAATGGCATAAATTTGTAGCAAAATGTTCCCCATGGTGTTGTAAATGCAGTTTTGTGCTGGTCTTCAGGATTAATCTAAATTTGATTGTAACCAAAAAAATCATCCATTAAGGAGAGCATTTCATGACCAGTAGTAGAATCTACTAGAGCATCGATATTGGGCAACAAAAATGAATCTTTGGGTGTTGCCTTGTTGAGATCTCTAAAATCTGTACAAATATAGATCCTTCCATCTGGTTTTCCTACAAGCACCATGTTGGATACCCATTTTGGATAGTCAATGGAAATGACAAATTCTACATCCAACAATTTTTGTAATTCATCTTTCACCATTAAGGCTACTGTTGGATGCATATTTATGATCTTCTACTTGACGAGCTTATTGGACGGGTCTAGTGAAAGGTTATGAGTAACCAACTTCGGTTCTAGACCGAGCATATCTTTGTATGTCCAAGAAAAAATGTTAGGTCTCTCTTTCAATAGAGGGATGATGCTAGCACGCTTATCTGGAGTGAGACTCATTCTAAATTTTACCTTCTTTGGATTGGTGGGGTCGTTACCAATATCTAGTTCGAAGTTTTCCTCTACTAACATATGGGATCCCTCCTCAAACTGATGAGGCATAGGGATAAAATAGATGTCATCAGATGGATTTATATGTTATTTTTTGGAAGTATTTTTAGTGTGATAGACATCATAAACATAGCCTAGTCCAAAATAAAATGGTTGCAACATCTCTTCATTTGGAAAGAAATCTTTAGGCTCTACTGGTGAATCAACATGATTCCAATCGATAGCATCCATGTTTAGATGCAATGGATTGGATAGATCTGGTAGATTGTAGAGTGGAGTGGTCAAATAAATGGATACCATGCTGATGGAATGGAATTGATCTCCAAGACCACACAGACTGAACTCTACATCATTTGTGTAGCTTTTGTACCCAAGATCTGGCTCAGATGGCACAGTGATGAAAGGGTCCTCCTTGTGGGACACCCAGACAATTGGATCCTCTTTGTGCACTCTCAACTCAAGTAGCTCAACATAAGTAGGTGGTTGGAGAAAGAGCCTTTGATATTCCTCTTCCAAATTTATTCTTTTCCTAAGGTGACACTAGATATTTATCTCTCAATGTAAACCTGTAGCTATAATAGGTGGCAGATCCCGAGGTGGATTCCAATTACGCAGGTGATGAGACACCAAATAGGCCATCTCCAATGAATCCTCATCATCACTATAAAGATATAATCTTTCACTTCCCCCCATATTCAAGGGGTGATTTTCCAGATTTGGCCCCATGTATCTGATTTTGCGGTCGCTATCATCACTATCCAGATAGATCATATAAAATGATCGTATATATGATGTTGATGCAAAAATTGGCTTTGCTTCCTATTTAGAGCGATCTATGTTAAGATGACATTCTTCTGTAACATACTCTGAATCTGTAGGCAATAGATGTAGCAGATATACTAGCCTTAGATCAGTCATCTCAACCTCATCGTTATGATTACTACTATGAGTAGTGCACTCTACCGTGTCCATGAATATTGGGAGATTAGTTGGACGAGGCCTTAAGTAGGCTTACTCTGTCTCATCTTCATAGTCACTATAGACCATTAAATGCTCTTGTACTTTAATTTAATTTCTCTTTAGGTAGAAAATGGCATAGAAATGTTGGAACCACGAAGGCTCGATCAATTCCCTCTTCGAATTGATCATCATTTGAGGACTCACCATCTACATCATAACTTGATCTTCTCATTTCAGAGGTGGACTCCTGTACATCTTCATTGCAAATATCTCCTAAATCGAGATCACCTAAAATGATGGGGTTGTACCCCTACACACTAGTATCGTCAGTTGTGATACGATTTTGATGACCCAAGCTGCCTCTAGGGTTCTTCTCTGAGAACTCTTCATGTTCAATATTCAGTCTCTCAATGGTGATGACTAACACCATTGGGTTGATTCCCCAAAGGTTAGACATGTTAGGATAATACGGATTAAAATCCATGTCGTACCCTAGACCTAGGTACAAATGATCCAATAATGCAGTGAGTAAATCATCATGTCCCTGAATCTATAATCCCAATCCGAACCTATCAGTTGCCAACTGATAACATGGTTCAATAGGGGTTCTTTGTCCTTGTTCAAAAATACCAAGGTCGTATCCATACCAATGATAAAGCTCAAAAATGTGCATGGCATACTCTAGATTGGACAAATATCGAACGTTCACCATGAACTATTCATTTTCATCCACCTCCATGGGTGCCCGCAATGGAACTTGATCCAAACCGACATAAATAAAGTTTGATTGGTTGGGTATCTCACCCAATGATACTATAGATCTAATTGGGTATCGATGGGCTATCAGTCGGCCCATGTCTTGTGTAGTTTCTAAAATATGACCGAAGGTCACATTTTTCACAAGATATTCACCTAGACCTATGCTAGCTAGGTGAATAGTCACCTGGGGTGCAAATGACCCTACTGACAAAGCAGACGAAGCAGGCTAAGGTGCCTCCTTGACTTGATCCTAGGCTTCCTCCACCTTCATGGGAGTGGTAGCCTCAGTGTTTACTGGTTCGAACGTGTTCTTTGCTTCTTTTTTACCTAATTTCACCTTTAATTTCTTGTAGTTCCCACGCATTACTGATGCACTCGATCTCAAATAAGTGGTAGTGGTATGTTCAGATCTGTTTAATACAAATACCAATGGTTGAACATGCATCACCTATTTACCTCTTGGAACCCTCACTGGTGACATGGGTCATATGTCCAAGTGCATTGACGGGATCATGAAACCCCCTGGCAAATTTGCTAAGTTCATGAATTGGAATGGTTCTTCATATGATGCAACCACACGAACTTGTCCCTCGTGTATGTACTTGACACACTGATGCAATATTGAGGGAACACAACATATTTCACGAATCCAAGGCCTCACCAATAGGATGTTATACTACAAGGCGTCCTCTATCATGTGACATATTATGGTAATGGTCTTTAGTCCCACTTGAATAGGTAGGACAATCGTGCCAACCATAGAGCATAGTGTGTCGTTAAACGCTCGCAATATAAAGGTGGTTGGTACAATAAGTGATTTAGGCAATTTCAAGTGGTGTAGTGCCTTAGTCATGATTATATTGATAGATGAACTAGTTTCAATCAAGACCATTTTGAATAGCACATGGTTAACACAAGCAATGATATGTAGTGATGGGTCAACCACACTTGCAGAAATCATTTTCACTTCGTGATCATAGAATTGGATCATTGGTTCTTAGAACTATTATACGTGCCCCATGAAGTTTGTGAATGCCTCTACGTCCTGGGACTGTACCTAAATGGACCTCAGAATGTCCATAAGAGTCTCCCTGTGCCTAGGGGACTATTGTATAAGCTCATATATTGACAACTTTGTAGGAGTCATTTACAGGTTTTGAACCAACCTGCTCCTAATGGTCACCATCGGTCTCGTTGGTGGGCCTAGAATATTTTGTGCCTACCGCTGCTGAGGCATGGCTTGTATTTGAATGGAAGCACAACGTTGATTTGGTCATTCATACCTCCCATGTATGGTAACAAAATTGACCATTTCGATGAACCCATGGGTAGATGGTTCGACTCATACTTGATTGACATGGCCAACATGGTTACGGGGTGCCTCATGGTTTGGTAATGGATTTTTAAAAATCCTCATTTTTTGGTTGTCTGTTGCTTAGGGATTTCATGGTACTACAAGCTCTCCCTTGTATATCATATTTTGCATAATGTGTTTGAAATATCAACACACCTCAATGTCATGGCCTTTCACTCTATGAAATATGCAAAACAACTCTTCCTGATAGTCTTTGGGCTTGGGCTGATTTGGATCAACCATTTTGACTTCGGGCAATCTTATTGCCTTGGCCTTACAGAGCTGACAAAAGATCAATGTCATTGATTTTTTCAATGGCATAAATATGCGAGGTGGGCATTGCTTTTTTTTCTTGCCCTTGTAGTTATTTTTGCGTTGGTCGTATTACGCAGGAGGGTGATGGTCTTGATAATTCTATTTTTTTTGCCACTTATCCTCATTTTGGAGATTCAGTACCACCTGATTCACATGGGCTTGCTTGCCCTATCGTTTTGCGGTACTCTTCTTATATCCCTCTTTCCTAGTTTTTAGCTTCAAGATGCTTTCTTGCAACTTGATATCCTCAATTACCTTGGTTTGCGCCCAAGATTCTTCGAATGTGGCATACTGTTGCAGCTGCAACAGTAGCAAGATGTGCTTGGTACAACTCTTTGTAAACATTTGGGTTAATTCTGTGGCAGGGATCAGGAATGGCAACTTTACCATTAATCTCCTCCACATCTTCTCGTATTGTTCTATTGGCTCGTTGTCACGCTGAGGTAGCACAACCAAATCAAAAAGGTTGGCATGTTTCTTGATGCTGAAGTAATAGCATTTAAGAAAGGCATAAGACAATTGCTCAAAATTTGTTATGTTGTGCTTCTTTAGCTGATTAAGCCACTCTCGGGCTTACCTAGAGAGTGTCATGACAAACGTACACAACAATAATGCATCGTTGTTCTCTATTTGGAAGCAAGTGTCTAGAAAGCCCATGATATGTTCTTGTGCCTCTTCATAACCCTTAAATTTATCCAACATGGGCATCTCAAAATGCTTTGGGTATGGGGGCATAGGTATCGAGGGATCTAAAGGTTCATAGTGAATTTTCCTCAGTGTCGACTTTTGGACAGCCGCATCCTGTCTCTCAATTGCCTTGACCTTCTTAGCCAAAGCTTTGTAAGCCTTAGAAGATAGAAAGTCCTCCTCCCTAAGTTGGCATGGAGGTAGTCTGGGAGGTACATTCCTCCTCTATAGAAGTGGATGGCGTTGCTCTTACTCCTCCTCAGATTGAAAACTCTCAGGATATTCCTAGTTGCATTTGTTCCCCTCTTGTTCCTCATAATGTTGTTGCCTCTAATTGTCAACTGAGGATGGTCGCTCTCTATGATGGGCAGTGATATGAGTATGAACACTTACATGCTCATGGTGCATGTCAGTTTATAAAAAATATTTTCGATGCACCTGCTCTCTACGCTCATCTTGAGAGTATAGACTGGCCCCAGCCAACCTATCTTCCTACTCTACACATTCCTTCTAGACGAGTATGCACTTCTCGTGCAAGCATTACTCATACAACCTTTGTCTAGTAAGCCTTTGTGCCTGAATATCTTCATCTTCGATGTGCTGCATCTCTAGGTGAGCATCCTCCAATTGATCTTGGAGGAGTTGGCATTTTTTCTCAGAGGCCAGTAAATATGATCTTTCGACCTGGTCAGCCATTAGAGGCCTTTGATATGCTTGCTCTGTATGAGCGACCTTGTGGGTTTTGTACCCATCGAACTAATGTGTTGTGCTTTTGCCTCTTTTTGTGAAGATGACATCAACATCATGTTGTGTCCTATGCTACATGCCACCATGCGTGGATGGTGTACATAAGACATGAGGGCTCTTAGAAGCCTCTCCATGCTCTCTAGTAGTTCTAATGGTGCTCCTACTATGCTCACTCGAAGCACGAGTGGGCAGAGTCGAAGGCTTGCAGCCTAGCTGCTCTAGCACACTACCTAGACCGTCTAGCTGTCTAGACCTCCACCTCTCATGGGGTGGTGTTCCATTAGCTCCCACCTTTGACATATCGATGGTGATATTACATGCTATAGTGTGCATGGGAGTATGGGTAGACTTGTGCTCAGTAGGGAGCCCGTCTACTTGCCCCTGAATGGGTGGACGTCTATTCCTTCTATACTCAAAAGGTGGTGTATAGTACACATTGTAGACTTAGTGCAGATCGATACCAATCTGGTCCCCTGCACGACATACTCTTTGGTTGATCCTGTGGATGCACGTGAACTACGATATCGATAATGGCTTCCGAGTGGAGCACCCTCAGGTTGAGAAGCCCCATGCTCTAATCTACATCTAACAATATGCACTTATGCTAGTCTATCAAGGGTATGCTCAATGGGATCCCCTCATGTTGATTTGTCTCCTCTAATGCTCGTCGAACATCATTTGATTTGCTCATGTTGTTGAGGACTAGACACGTGTAATTGTGAATCGGTTGGGGCTTGGTCATCGGCCTCAGGCTTGCACCTTTGCCGACCACCCCGTGTATCCACCATAGTGTACCTAACGTCTAGATGTGTCTTTTATTATCAAACAAGGTATACAATGATGCTTATCTTATTTTTAAATTTTAAAATGTGCCCTAAAATGTTTGATGTTTTTTCAAAATGTGTTGTATCAGTATGAGAAACTCTCATGTGTTTTGCAAAATCGTTGGATTTTATTCTTAGTTTAATTGGATTTCACCTATATACTCGCACAAGAAAAATATGGTAATGAAGTCCATACTCAACAAAGTATCAAAGGTACTACCAAACCTCACCCAGCACACCATGCACATCGATACACCCTTCCTAAGATGAGTGCATACTATTTTGCACGGATAGGATAGTTCTTGGATCGGCCTTGGAAATGAGCGAGTCCCAATAATAGAATTTCAAATGAACCAACCAAGCGGTAATGACATCCACTGTTGGTCTCAATAAAATGGGTTGGATGTGAGAGCCCAATGCCACTGATTTTTATAATAAAATGTGGTGTGTGTGGTTCGTTTTACTTTGCATAAAGACAAATACATAAAAGAGCATTCATATGATCATTCCTACATGATATGCATAAGAAGGAATGTTTAAAATTCACAAAGGTATGCATGCTATGTCCTACATGACATTATGACAATGTAGTTACGATGACATGGCCTCTAATTGGGCCTCATGCATGCAAAAAACCACACAATTTTTATCAAGGTCACTGTTTTCTAGGGCAGACTGCAATCAGAGGTCCGCTGTTCTTAACAGTGCCTTTCTAATGGAAAGAATACGAAAGCAAATTAGGACTTATTCCTTGATCTTTTTCCTTTAATGTTCTTAATTTGCCATTGATTTTTTGCTTACTGTAAAAATATAGAGGATAAAATATAGAACATAGGATGGAAATAGAACCTGCCTCAACTCCTACTCTGCTACCAAGTGGTTTATCTACTGTCTTCTGCTTCTGCTGTAAATCGTAGCTCTGGTCTACGGGTTGTAGTGTAAACTATAGGTGATAGCCATGGGCCAAAAAATAACCGTAACTGTTAGTTGTGGTTAGCACTTGATATAAAACAAACAAAAATTTCAGCACTAAGGGGCTAGAAATGCGGAGTTTCACCGTGATCGCCATCTGTGGTGACCAAGGAAGCTCACACCTGATCTAACTATCATAATCGAAGGGAAACACACAAATAGGCATGCATAATTTGATAACAAGAAATAACATGAATATAAGGAATTCTTTATTATTTTTGATGAATTTAGATTACAAATTTGTCCCTCGTAGGGATACTCAATTGCTACATTAATTACAATAGTGTTTAATCCTTATCAAGGGTAGGTGTGATCAAAATACCCATCAGGGTGACACGAATTGCTCTAGGGTGTCGATGACCCTCTTCTTCATAGTGGGGAAGGGGTTGGATGCTTTATATCTCCTTTAGAATTATTTCTTGTTGCAAACCATAGCTCTGGTGAGTGGTCTACACTCTGAACTATGGTTGACAATCGCGGTTTGACCTCTGATGAGTTTACCCTCAAAATCAAGGGCAGTGGGCTCAATCTCCTTGTCCAAATTGATGTTCAAGGGTTGCCTTCATTGTCTTTAGACTTATTTGGTAGTAAATTCGATGTGAAGGGCCTTCATTTACCTGGATTTGCATTTCTTGATCCTCCTAAGCACCTAGGACATCCATAATGCAATTCATCATGAGTGGTGGCAAAAGAGTCAGGGATTAAGTGCAATAGCTCTATCTCTTAGTATAGTCAGTTTGAGTGTACAATTCGCCAGGGCTTCGTTACTCAAATATCCAATGCTTGCTCCCCTTTCTTATCCCCATTTGAAGGGAGTATTTATAGCATGCCCCTAGGTCTAGGGGTGGGTTCATGGAGAAGCCAAGACCAAGAAGGTTGGTTAGAACATTCGGGATGGAAGCCTCTGGAATCTTCTATCCTTCAACTTCCTCCTTCTAGATCTTCTGGCCATTCTAATTGATTTGGCTCGGATGGAAGGCCTAACTAAACTTCAATTAAGACCATAGGTCATAGTTGTGGTCCATACTACAGACCACAGGTGTCAACCATGGTTTATACTGGAGACCGTAGGTTTGGGCTGCGGTTCAGACTGCTTAGGCCAAAATGCCTAAATTGAGTGGTTAAAACCACTGCTCTATCTTGGAGTCTGTCCAAGATCCTCCATATGGTCTTGTAGCTTGTCCATATGAGTAGTCGCCCTCGACATGATGCGTTTTTGGTGTCTACACTTTGTTGTTGCCAAAATATTATAGCTATTGAAACTTTCGATGATTTAAGAGGAGACTTGTCAAGTAGGCTTCTCCTGATTTTGAAAAATTATTATGTTTTTAGATAACCATACTCTTCAAGACATAAACATTGGAAGAGCTATAAAAATTTTGTATGACCTATTTTCAAACCAATATTTTAAGCACTCTCCTAAGGAATCTTCTTGTCATCCTATAGGAAGCTTTAATTGTGCTATAACCTCCCTCCAAACTTGTCTAGTAAAGGAGTAAGCTACTAGTAAATGATCAATTTTTTCATTGTTTGACTTACATAAATGGCACTTGCCTGGACCATTCTAATTCTTCTTCTTAAATACCTCCCATGTTAGAACCTTACTTTTCATGGCAAGCCATAAGAACAATATTATATTCAATATGGCTTTTTGCTTCCATAGTGTCATCCACCACCATGCTAGATAGTCATTGCTATCTTCCAAAAAAGTCTTATATCCCAAATTTGGAGTGTACTCCCTTGTAGCTCCATTCTTTGTCCAAACCAATTGACCAATTTCCTCTCACAACTTGATATGTTCAGCTTTAAGTCTCCCCACATATTCTTCTCACTAGTGTGCCTCCTAGCCCTGAAGTCCTAACACTACTTCTTCCTTCCATTTCTAACTCCAATTTGTAGAAGATTCTAGGTCAAATGCTTGGAAAATATTTCTAATCCCCTGAGATCTTAGGGTATGAATTACATTATTTGGTAATTTGTGCATATCACCACAACCAATCCAAGGGTCTAAGCCTAGTCTTATCCTTGAATCATCCCCTATTTTCTAGGTAAGCCAATCATCTACAATATAAAAGACCTAAATAATTACCTTCCAACATATTGAAACATTATGGATTTGCTTCATTGAGGCCCTTATCCACGCCTCAACCATGAGTGGCTCTAAATACGTTTCATGTATGATATTATACCATAAGCCTTTGATATTATCTTCCAAACACACATTTTTATCAGAGCCTTTCTAAATAGGAATATGTTCTTAAGTTCTCCATTTTCCTTAGTATTGGCTAAGGATTTTCATTTAACCAAGGGAATTCCTTCCCTTTCCCTTTTACCTATCCATAAAAACCTATATCTTAACTATCTAATTTTTTCCAAAAATCCTTTTGGTATATGAGAGAAATATTTCTAATACACTAGTATTACCTCTAACATAGACTTAACCAAAGTCAATATTCCTCCAAATAGAGCCATTTGTTGCACCATATATTAATTATTCCTTCCACCTTCTTTATCAAACAATTCTAGTCTTGTTTAGTGTAGTCATCGGGTTTAAAAAAAACCCATATGTTTCAACCCCTCTTGAAGATAAAATTTGTTAAAGGGGAAAAGCTAACCTATTAATATGGTCTAATCCTGATCCACATGGTTAAAAGAGATGCTTGACTTATATGCATTAATCTACATACCTATTTCCAAACAGAAAAGATCTAAAAATTGTTTTAACTTCTCTGCAACTCATTTTGTTCCATCTGTGAAAAGGATAACATCATCTAGAAAAAGTAGATAGGTCACTTTCATTGTTCTACCTATTCTAATTCCCTTTACTACTCCTTCCCTCTTGGCTTCTAAAATGCACCTACATAATCCCTCAGCTACAAAAGGAAATAATAGTGGTGAAAAGGGATAACCTTGTCGTATCCTTCGAGAAGCTTTGAATAATTAAGAGGCTGACCCATTAGCCAAAACTATAAAATAAATATAACAAAGACATCCTATAATTTAGTTCACCATCTGCACTGAAAACCCAATATGATTACCATTCTTAAATATAACCAATTTACTATGTCATTTCATCACCATTGTTGGTAGTATCTTTGAATTTATGGTATGAAGACTTTTTAGAGCAACACCAATTGCTTCATGATTATGTCTACCATGTAGAAAACCAAATTGCTCAATAGATATAGAAGTAGAGAGGAACTTTTTAATTCTTGATGAAATTAATTTAGCTATGATTTTGTAAATAAAGTTACACAAAGAAATGGACCAAAAATCATTAAATTAAAAAGGATTGTCCTTTTTTGGAATAAAAAAAATGAAGGTAGAGTTGGAGATTGCATTTAACCTTCATTTTTACCTAGAATCCTCCATAACCTTGAGTAGATCAAACTCCAAAAGGTCATAGAGCCTAAGAAAGAATTTCATAGTCTACTCGTCAGGTCCTAGACTCTTACCTTTCTAGGAGGTTAACTTTGAGCTTCACCTTTGAGACTTCCTTAATCAACTCACCATTGGATTCCTCATCTATAAATATTGGAAAGAGAGAAGCTACTATGACTATTCAGCTATATTAACTTGACTAGGATCATTGTATAGTTGACCAAAATGTCTTACTCCCATGTCTGTTAAAGGAGGAGACTTTACTTCCATATTGTGCTTGTAGCTCCAAAATTGTATTTGTTATCTTATGTGATTTATGAAGCTATGAAAAAATTTAGTATTCTTATTCCCACTTGCAATCCATAGTGCTCTACTTTTGAGCTTTCGTCATGCTTTTCTCTCTACCAATAATATTTTCTTCTCTTGTTCCAAAATTTTATACTTAAGCCTTATTTCTTCATATAATTCTTTTTCAAATTCATCTACTAGAAACACTACAGGCCCCTCCTTAATCCCTATTAGTTTTTGCTCATCCATCAATTTATTTTTATGGACCCACTAAACCATTGTTGCCTTAACCCATTTTAGATTTACTATAAATTGAATACTAGTAGATTCTCTCATACTAGGATTAAACTTCACCCATTTTTATTTGACTAAAGTTACAAAGCTATGATATTTTAGCCACTCAAAATTAAATTTAAAAGAACAATGTGGATTTTTCTCCTTGTCAAGACCCAATTTAACCTAAACCTGACCTAGAGTTTTTTTTACAACTCCTTATCATCATAGAGTTAGGTCAGTTTCCTTAGTGTACTAGTCTAAGCAGATCTAGTCCTTTCATAAATAATTTCTCTTCCTTTGGAAACCCCAAAATTTACCCATCCCTTACAACTTACACAACTCCATTAACATAAGTGTACTAGGTAAAATAGTGAGCTCAACTAACTACCTCATATTTCCTTTGATGAGCTAGTTAATTCCCTTCAATCTATCAAGGGTCTATGCCAATCCCCACACCATACATGGGTCCATTCATGTAGGTGTGCTAGACGTATTTAAAGCAAGTCAATTAGTTAAGGTATTTTGCAAGCTCAAGTGAATTGCCACATCATTCCTTTGATGAGCTCGTCATTTCCCTTCAATCTATCGAGCCTCCACACAAATCCCTATACGACACATGGGTCCGTCCATGTAGGTATGCTAAATATTTTAACAACAAGCATATCGGTTCATTTCCTAGATAAGGTTCATCCTTCATTATTACAAGTTTAATCTCTTCTCAGTCCACTAAGTTATTACAAGGTATTTGTTCTAAGCTAATGATATCCTTAATGGAGTCTTGATATCATATAACTCGATTTCCATCAATAGACTACCCACTACTTCCTATTAGTGGTGTATATATTACCAAGCTAGTCCTTTTAATTCATTACTTCAATCAGTCATCAAAATACTCATGTAGTATTAGCAAGAGTCTACTTGGGAATATAGCTTATAAATAAGTTATCCAATATTCCCTTAATCATACTCACATGAATTAATTTTAGTTAATTTATAAAAGGCTTTAAGTTTATTTTAATATTCCACATAAAAAATCAAGAAGAAGCCATGCATTTTAAATATTAATATGAAATCATCCATTTAACCTACTAAAATCATAACTTCATTAAAATATATTTCAGCCATAAACATCATAGAAAAAAAATTGCACAAATAACCATAACAACATTTTTATCCTGAGGAAAACCCCCATAGGGGAAAAATATTACAAAACTTTATTCTTATTAACATAAGTCATTCACCAATATGCATAAATATCAAATCATTCATCCAAAAATAATTATCCACAATAACAATCCACAAATGAGAGAGAGATAGATAATACCCTTAAGGTAGGGAAACACCAATAATAATCCTTAAGGAAGGAATAACTCCACAAGATCTTTCAAGATGAGAAAGGAGAGCAAAGTCCCATAAGCCACTTCATGGACAAATATGATTACATATGATTTCTCTTCATGATGATTACAATAACAAATATCTCTTCTTTATATACCCATATTCTAATTCTACTATGGGGAGCCATAATCAACCTTGGGTTATGTGTGGTCCATGCCAACCCTTATACAATATAATAATATATCTCCAAATTTTTATTCCTAGGTACCCTAACATGCCACCCTCCTTACAAATATTTCATCCTAAAAATATATGAAGAAACAAGATAATATTATTTGCCAAGCAATGTTAGTAACTGGTACCAATATCGATCATCCATCCATCCAAGTGAAACACGTTGATGTTGGTATACCATTTTATTACTTGAGTATCTAAATATTCTTCATTGGCTCCATGCTTCTACTGCTATATTTTGATAACTTGAATGATGGGTCCACTTGTTCCTTGATGCTAATAAATAGCTATGAAAACCATGATCACTTGCTTTCTCTTCCAAACACTACCATACTTGGTGCCCTTCTGATTCCATGTAGAACCATAATATTGTTTCCTTGAGCCATACCTCCAATATTGTTGCTGATCATGGTGGTTTGGATGGTGATAAGCAGCTACCTTCTTTGAGTCCTCAACATTTGGCTCCACTATTTTAAAATATTCTACACGTTGTTATTTCATGTTCCCTTTTTTTGGTATGTCCTTGTTTTCTTCTAACAAAGTTTCCTTAGACTCTGTTACTATTATTTACATGGACTTAATTGCTGCCACTTATTTTATGGACTCAGTTGCTACTACTACCTTCTTGGATTTGTTTTAGGTTCTTCTATTTGTTCTTCAACTTGTTTCTCTACAACCACTTCTTGTTTTTCCTTGGTTCCTCTTTCCTTAAGCTGAGAAATATCTTGCAATGTTATCTTATTTTTCCTATATCATAGCTTCATAAAATTCTTTTTCACATTAATGTTAACAATAACCAAAGAATCTGAAGAACATAAGCTTATACTAAGATGGGGTGGTGAACAGTATAAGACCACTTTTTACATTTTCTTCTAATTCAATATTATGTTGTGTAAAGATAATAGTATCAATAGTAGTAATCAAATCAATGCATAGAAACTATACATAATAGAGACATCACAAATTACGTGGTTCACCCAATGTGGGCTACTCCACGAAGAAAATATTTTACTAAAACTTTCTCAATCAATATCTTTAGGAATCACTCCCAATTACAATGTTTATGGATCTTTATCCAAAGGAGATGTTGATCCTCTAATCTCAAGTTCATGGATCTCTTCCATAGGAGAACTCTTTCCCCTTCTACTCTGGCTATGTGATCTTCTAGAAGACTCTATCTCTTTGCTGTATTGACTAGTGGACCTCTCTCCACTTGAAGACTCCTCACTCAAATCTATCTTCAACTATGCTGGTTGCTGGATCTCTATCCACTGAGACTCTATCCTTTGTACTCTATCACCTTCAAAGCTTTATCAATAGGCTCACTAAGAACCTGCTCAATAGGCTCACATAGAAACTACTTAACAAACTCACACAAAACTTATCCAATGTTGAATAACAAGATCACACAAAACTTATCCAATGCTTAATAACAAGCTCACATAGAACCTATCCAAATATGAATAACAAGCTCACACAAAACTTGTCCAAATCTGCTCAAGCAAGCTCACCAAGAACTTGCCCAAATCTACTCTAGCAAGCTCACCAAGAACTTGCCCAATTCTGCTCTAGCAATCTCACCAAGAACTTGCCCAAGTATGCTCTAGCAAGCTCACCAAGAACTTGCCCAAATCTTCTCTAGCAGGATCACCAAGAACTTGCCCAACTTTGCTCTAGCAAGTATGTCCAAAGGTCTTCTCAAAGGCTCAATAAATCATGCTCAAGTAGCACTCAAATATCATCCACAAATCTATCAAGGCAAAGCTCAAATATGAACTCAACAATGAATGGAAATGTACTCTTCAATGGATGACAACAATGATGACAATGATCTCAACTCAACTCAACTCATAGAAGCATAAAGAGAATTTTTAGAGACTCAATATGTTCTAATCTCAATATCAACTCAACTCAACTCAAATCAACTCATAGAAGCATAAAGAGAATTGTTAGAGACTCAATATGTTCTAATATCAATCTCAACTCAACTCAAGTCAATCTCATAGAAGCATAAAGAGAATTATTAGAGACTCAATATGTTCTAATCTCAATCTCAACTCAACTCAAATCAATCTCATAGAAGCATAAAGAGAATTGTTAGAAACTCAATATGTTCTAATCTCAATCTCTCAAGTCAATCTCATATAAGCATAGAGAGAATTGTTAGAGACTCAATATGTTCTAATCTTACTCTCAACTTAAATCATAATAATGGAATAATTTTTTTCATAGGACTTGAACAATCACTTTACACATCACTTGACTAGGCTCAATCAAATCAACTCAACCAATCACCACAAGGGACAACTCTCTCTCACACAACCCTATTCCAAGTATGTATCAACCAACTCAAATGTTTCCAACAATGCTCAACCACAAATCTCACATAACAATGATACTCATGTTATTTTCTAACTCAAGTTATTTCACAACCAATGGGCTTCAACAAATATGCTTATACAACAAAGTTTAAACACAACTATCAACTTATAAAACCTTGAAGCATTCAATCAACCACTTTTGAAAAGAAAACCACAAACAATCCTTTTCCCTCCAATGATATTTCAAAAATAAACCACCATAAACAATCAATGAAGAATGTGCCCATACCTTTTATAAATATGAAAAAACCTCTTTGTAAATCTTCCAAAATCACAAAATTCTTTTGCCAATATTCATAGGGGTTAGTAGATCACAAAATAATCAACATTACTCCACTTTTCAATAATCATCACCAAGGCCTTTAATTGCACAACTTCCTTATCTCTCCTAAAACCACTTGTACCATAAAATAAAATAAATCAAAATATTGCATAACCTTTTCACTCCCAAAACCACTTATACTATAAAATAAAATAAATCACAATATTGCATACCTTGTCACCTTATGAAAGAATTAATCCTCTTGAAAAATAACAAGGCAAACTTCACTTTTGGAACCCCTTTGCAAAATAAAAAATATCTCTTTACACACACCTTATTTCTCCTTCTAAATAAGTTAGTCAAATAGCCCTCGAAATAAGCTTTCCGACGATATATAATATGCCCCATTTCCAAAATAAATTGAAACCTTTACATATGTATATGCCAACCTCCATTAATTGCACATAGGTCGGCCCTCCATTAATTTAAACTTAAAATTTAAACTTTAATAACTTCATCACCGGAGGTCCTTTTTCAATGAAATAAAATTACACCTTGGATTTTAAGAAAATCCCTTTCCACATAAGCCCACCATAGTTTTAAATAAAATCTTTTATTTTGTATGCCTTGGTTTTCATAAAACACTTGTATATATCCATGCTCTCCGAAATATCATAGATGATTATCTATGAAGTGCTTTTGCCACAAAAACTCAATGTGACATCAATGATCCATGTGACATCAATGACAACATAAAATAACTCAAATTTTCAACAATCTCACCCTTTGTCATTGATGGCAACACATCTAATGCAAATCACTACAATCATTGCAAAAGCCATCTATGAAAATCAAAGTTGCTCTCCCTGACTCAATACTCTCTATGGAGGCTACTCCCCCTAACTCAATGCTCTCTTTGGAGGCTGCCCCCCCTAACTCAAATCTCTCCCCCTTTGACATCAATGGAAAAAGGGAAACCTATGGGGCTAAAAGATATGATTCTTAATCTTAGCCCCCTCACCCCTTCTCTTTTGAGGTGATTAATTTTGGGGTGGGAGTATTTTTACTCCCATATTAATTTTTTTCTTTCATCTATCAACTTCCTTCCATGTTTTTCTGATATCCTTCTCTTTATGAATTACTTGATCTTCTTGTCTAGAATCTGTTTGACCTTCTTGCCTTGAACCTATTTGGAATTGAGTCCTACACCATTTTGCAATATGCCCAAAGTTATTGCAATTAAAACATTTGATATTGTAGCCTTTGGTTGGTGCCCATGTCTTGAATTCTTTCTTGAAGTAATTTCCATATTCATTCCTTTCCTGAAACCTATATTGTGAAGCTCTATTTTCATGACCATTATGACCATGACTTTTGAATTGTGTAGCTCTAAAACCAAAACCATGTTGCTCATTTTATTTGCACTAAAAATATTTATGACCAATCCTATTGCATGAGAAGCAATGTCCCTAAAAACCATACCTTCTTCCCTTGAAGTTTCTTCTAGAAAAATCAAACTTCTTTGATCCATGGATCCTTTCTTGACCATTATCCTTATGATCATCTTCAACTTGTGCATTGTATTCTTGAACCTTCTTTGTAGCACCTAAAACCTCTTCCTTGCCTTTCTCTTCAAGAATTTCTTTTCCCTTTGATCTTGATTCACCTATCTCAAAAAAAGATCCAAACTGAATATTTGGAGCCATAGGAACTTTGGAGCTTTCCTTACAAATCTTAGGTGCTTCTTTGCTTTCATATTTTACAACTTCCTTTCCTTTTGAGTGTGATTCCTCAAACCTAAAATATGGGACCTTTGGTGCTTTGAAACCTTTACAAAACTTGTGCAACTTATCCTTGGATTCTTTCACTTTCAACCTTAAGGAAACAACTTCATGTTCTAATCTTTCACATCCTTGCTTCTTACCTTTAATTGTTCAAGCATATATTCTTCAATTTTCTTTGCCTCTTCGACTATTATTTTTAGATCAATGAGATCTTATAGGAGATTTGCCTTCATCTTCTCATCCTCTTGTGCTTGAACCTTTAGTCTTGAGTTTTCTCTTTTTATTTATTCAAAAAATTGTTCTGACACTTTCTTTTCTTCATGATCATAAATGTGCTTGTTTTCCTCTTCATGATAAATTCTTACTTGAGATTACTAATTTTGATCTTCAATAGGAGCTTCTTCTTTTTCACTGACTGAGAGAATTTAGTTATTGCTGTTGGAAGCATTGATTGCTTCTTTTGAAACCTTGAATGTTGCATTTTTAGTTACAATATATTTGAAAAATCTAGTAAAGTTCCCCGTGACCAAGATTACCACACTCAAGACATCTTACTGATTTTTCTTCCCTTCTTAGAGCTTCAAGATTGGATTCATTTTTCTTCTTAGATATCATGGTTCTTATTTTACCTTTCTTTGCCATGTGTGTTCTTGTAGAATATTTCCTCAAGCTATTAGCCATTCTGAAGGAACCCACTCTGATACCAATTGAAGAATACAAGCTTATACTGAGAGGGGGGGTGAAAGGTAAAAGACCACTTTTTAATTTTTCTTCCAATTCAATATTATGTTGTGTAAATATAGCAGTATAAATAGCAGTAATCAAAGCAATGCAAAGAAACCATACACAATAGAGACATCACAATTTATGTGGTTCACTTAATGTGAGCTACTCCACGGAGAATTTTTTTTACTAAAACTTTCTCAATAAATCTCTTTGGTAATAACTCCCAATTACAATGCTTATGGATATTTATCCAAAGGAGATTTTGATCCCCTAATCTCAAGTTTGTGGATCTCTTCCACAAGAGAACTCTTTCCCATTTTGCTTTGGCTATGTGATCTTCTAGAAGAATATATCTCTCTACTGCACTAACTGGTGGACCTCTCTCCACTTGAAGACTCCTCACTCAGATCTGTCTTCAACTGTGCTAGCTGCTAGATCTCTATCCAC
The DNA here is from genome assembly GCA_028583015.1 of Wollemia nobilis. Taxonomy (NCBI): domain Eukaryota; kingdom Viridiplantae; phylum Streptophyta; class Pinopsida; order Araucariales; family Araucariaceae; genus Wollemia; species Wollemia nobilis. The sequence goes on along the minus strand of JAQPPZ010002969.1, from coordinate 12,152,786 downwards.
TGAGACTCTATCCTCTGTACTTTGTCACCTCAAAATCTTTGTCAATAGGCTCACTAAGAACCTGCTCAATAGGATCACATAGAACCTGCTTAACAAGCTCACAAAGAACTTGTCCAATGCTGAATAACAAGCTCACACAAAACTTGTCCAATGCTTAATAACAAGCTCACACAGAACCTATCCAAATATGAATAACAAGCTCACATAGAACTTGTCCAAATATTCTCAAGCAAGCTCACCAAGAACTTGCCCAAATTTGCTCTAGCAAGCTCACCAATAACTTGCCCAAATTTGCTCTAACAAGCTCACCAAGAACTTGCCCAAATATGCTCTAGCAAGCTCACCAAGAACTTGCCCAAATCTTCTCTAGCAGGCTCACCAAGAACTTGCCCAAATTTGTTCTAGCAAGTCTGTCCCAAAGGCCTTCTCAAAGGCTCAATCAATCATGCTCAAGTAGCACTCAAATCTCATCCACAAATCTATCAAGGCAAAGCTCAAAGATGAACTCAAAAATGAATGACAATGTACTCTTCAATGGGTGATAATAATGATCCACAATGATCTCAACTAAACTCAACTCATAGAAGAATAAAGAGAATTTTTAGAGACTCAATATGTTCTAATCTCAATATCAACTCAATTTAACTCAAATCAACTCATAGAAGTATAAAGAGAATGGTTAGAGACTCAATATGTTCTAATATCAATCTCAACTCAAATAAATCTCAACTCAACTCAACTCAACTCAATCTCATAGAAGCATAAAGAGAATTGTTAGAGACTCAATATGTTCTAATCTCAATCTCAACTCAACTCAACTCAAATCAATCTCAACTCAACTCAAGTCAATCTCATAGAAGCATAAAGAGAATTTTTAGAGACTCAATATGTTCTAATCTCAATCTCAACTCAAATAAAATCAAATCAATCTCAACTCAACTCAAGTCAATCTCATATAAGCATAAAGAGAATTTCCAGAGACTCAATATGTTCTAATCTTACTCTCAACTCAAATCAGAATAATGGAATAGTTTGTTTCATAGGACTTGAACAATCACTTCATACATCGCTTGACTAGGGTCAATCAACTCAATTCAACCAATCACCACAATGGACAACTCTCTCTCACACAACCCTAGTCCAAGTATGTATCAACCAACTCAAATGTTTCCAACAATGCTCAACCACAAATCTCACATAACAATGATACTCATGTTCTTTTCTAACTCAAGTTATTTCACAACCAATGGGCTTCAACAACTATGCTTATACAACAAAGTTTAAACACAACTCTCAACTTATAAAACCTTGAAGCATTCAATCAACCACTTTCAAAAAGGAAACCACAAACAATCCTTTTCCCTCCAATGATATTTTAGAAATCAACCACCATAAATAATCAATAGAAGAATGTGCCCATACCTTTTATGAAGATGAAAAAACCTCTTTGTAAATCTACCATAATCATAAAATTCTTTTACCAATATTCACAAGGGTTAGTAGATCACAAAATAATCAACATTACTCCACTTTTCATCACTAAGGCCTTTAATTGCACAACTTCCTTATCTCTCCCAAAACCACTTGTACCATAAAATAAAATAAATCAAAAAATTGCATAACCTTTTCACTCCCAAAACCACTTATACCATAAAATAAAATAAATCACAATATTGCATACCTTGTCACCTCATGAAAGGATTAATCCTCTTGAAAAAGAACAAGGCAAACTTCACTTTTGGAACCCTTTTGCTAAATCAGAAATATCTCTTTACACACACCTTATTTCTCCTTATAAATAAGTTTTTCAAATAGCCCTCGAAATAAGATTTCCGATGATATATAATATGACCCCTTTCCATAATAAATTGAAACCTTTACATATATATATGCCAACCTCCATTAATTGCACATAGGTCTGCCCTCCATTAATTTAAACTTAAAATTTAAACTTTAATATCTTCATCACCAGAGGTCCATTTTCAATGAAAAAAAATTCCACCTTGGTTTTTAATAAAAGCCCTTTCTACATAAGCCCGCCATGGTTTTAAATAAAACATTTTACTTTGCCTACCTTGGTTTTCATAAAACCCTTGTATATATGTATGCTCTTCGAAATATCATAGATGATTATCTATGAAGTGTTTTGCCACCAAAACTCAATGTGACATCAATGATCTATGTGACATCAATGACAACATAAAATAACTCAAATTTCCAACAAAATCTAACCAAGGATAACCAAAAACAATATCCTCATCATCCATCTCAATAGCATGAAAATCTGAATGTACAACATATTTGTCCATGGTGATCTTCAAATTTTTAGAAATCTATAAATTCTCACCCTCTAACTGTATGTCCTTAATTTTTGTTGCTTGAACCTACAACCTCTTAGCTAAAGCAATATTAATAAAATTAAATTTTCTACTAGGGTTAATGGAGATAATAACCTATTACTTTTGAATGCTTTTATGAACATGTAAAATAGACTTTCTATATTCAAACAAATCCCTTTGTCCACTTTTTAATTTATCTTCTACCAAAGATATGGTTTCCTCTGTCTGCATACTGACATCTTTTTTATCTTCTACCACTTCTTTGAAACTTGCTAGCTCTCTTTTTATTTTCTTTTGTTCTTTTTGAATCACGTTTATTTCTTCTTTATAACCCTTGATGGTAACCTTCAAACCAACTATATTTTTATATGGGTACCATTTAATCAAGAATGAACACTCCATTTCATCCCAAGTGTATTCATTATTCCTTAAAAAATTATTCCACCAAGACCAAGTTTCCCCTTTCAATATTATGATAAGGAGGAATTGCCAAAAATGATTATTATAATATAGAGACCTAAACTTTTTCCACCATTCTCTATCATCAATATCATCTTCTCTAGAAAAATTTTGTAGCTCCATAAGTTCACACCTCAAGATAATGCAAATCTAGGGTTTCATGAAAATATATATCATGCCCTAATGCAAACTAGGGTTTTATAAAAATATATATCTCTCCACTGATTTGAAGCTAAAATTCCACATAAACAATTAAATCTGCAATTTTTCTTCAAAATAAAACAAACTGCAACTAATTTGCTTACCCGAACTAACAAATTTCATATTTCACAAAAATTGCAAATTGAAAATTTGTCACTGCCATTGTTCTAGATGGCTAACTTGAAAAGGTCGTATCTCCATTTATACTACTTAGATTCCTTCATATAACCACTCATTTTAAAGCTCTTCAAATTATGCACAAACTAATCCAAGAATTGTCTAAATCAGATAAAATTTAGCAGAGATGGCTCTTGAAAGATGAGATATTTTTCCAAAAAAAATGTAAATTTTGTTATTATCCTTGTTCTAAGTGGTTGAATTTAAAATGTTGTATCTCCCTCAATACTATTTAGATTCCTTCATATAACCACTTATTTTAAAGCTCTTCAAATTCCGCACAAACTAATCCAAGAATTGCTTGAATCGGATAAACTTTCACAGAGCTATGGCTCGTAAAATATGAGATATTTTTTTCAAAAACAAATCTGCCCTAATTCTGCGATCCATAAAAAATGATGTCCACTTTTTTCAAATCGTTGCTCTGATACCACTTGTTACAAAAATTTATTATTATTAACATAAATTATTCATCAATATGCATAAATATCAAATCATTCATCCATAAATAATTATCCACAATAACAATCCACAAATGAGAGAGAGATAGATAATACCCTTAAGGTAGGGAAACACAAATAATAATCTTTAAGGAAGGAATAACTCCACAAGATCTCCCAATATGAGAGTGCCACTTAAGGAAGGCAAAGTCTTATAAGCCACTTCGTGGGCAAATATGATTACATATGATTTCTTTTCATGATGATTACAATGAGAAATATCTCTTCTTTATATACCCATCTTCTAATTCTACTTTGGGGACTAGTATAATATTATATTATAATATAATAAATATTATAATACCAACCAACCAAAACTCCTATCTTAAGAGTTTATTTTCCAACTCTCGTAGAATCATATTACGAATCCATTCCCTAGTTTCATTAATGGAATAACTTCATATTTTTAGTTTAAAATACAACCCCAATACTTTTATATTTTTGAAATTTCTTTCTCTCCTAACAAAAATACAGAGTCATCTAGCATCTAATATCCAAAATGTTTTAGTCTATTTCCCATCAGGATCAAATTCATTATTAAGCTTACAAAAATAATTTTAACATTATCACTAAAAAATTATCATGTTTAGCATCTTGGTAGACGTCACTTGAGATTGAATCATCCAGAATGAATCACCACTGAACTATTGCATGATCACCTTAGTAATATTCTAGCCATACTTAAATATGGACTTTGGTCAACATAAGAATACTATGAGTGATTCGTCTCAATAATAGAAAATTTCCACCTGTTACAAATATCATGGAACTATTGTTTCATTTCATCCCATTAAATACTACTGCATAAACACCGACATCTTCTAAAACAAAAGCTCAACAACACAATCTATAACCAAAAATACTCTTCTATTGGTCCAATTGTAGAATGCTTAAAATCACAAGTGCCTTCCAATGGTCTACTTAGCTATGTACTTCTCTATATGAGTGCACGGGTGGGTTCCCATACAGACATCAAATGCAAAGCTACTAACAAATCCTACTTAAGGATGCAACCTTGAGGAGAACTTCCCATCAGATAACTTCTTATTGGAGCACCCTCCCAAAATTTCTACTCTAAAGGCGATTCCAAACCTCAACACTTCTACAACTACCAACCACTCTAGAAGTTTAGCTTATTTAAACCATGGCTATAGGATAAAACATCAACATAGGTACAATAATGGGTAAATTATGTCATAAATGCTATCCTACCCACACAAGCACTACTACTTTCAATTTGATGCATTGATCAACACAAACCTATTGACCCTATTTGGGTACTCTTCTTAAGTTATCAAAAATCACAACTTTCTCACTGGCAGTTTTCTCAGCAATCATTGAATAAAAGAACATCAACACAGACGCCGCTACAATATCCTAGAATTCTAAATATTTAGGAATGAGACAAAAAAATTCACTAAGATTCAATATAAAGAAGCTCTTTACAAGATTACAGCTACCCAACTCCAAAGACGATCTCCACTGACAACAATCAAGACTAACTAGACAATGGAGAGTATTTCCACATCACTGGAATATATATATGCATAAAATACATAGCTACACTAAATATAAGATAAAATACCATTATTCTAAATCTCCAACCAAGTAATAGAAATATTAACCGAACATTATTCTAGAATGTTGAACTAAAAATGAATAACTAGATCAACACTACTTGTTTACTCTGGTTCATTGAGTGAGATTGTTCAGATCTATTGTTGTTTGTCGTTTACAAATTTCCTCTTCTTCTTTTCCTTCTATTCTATCCATGCTATCTCACCTATATTTTTCCTCCTTCCTTCGTAACTTCAATCCCTCGCTAAGATTTCAATTCTCCCCCATGTTGCCCTCTCTTTTGGTGCCATAATGAATCTTAGAGGTTGGCTAGCATGGACTTGAGTTCGATCGAATCTCACTCTCCCATCCATCTCACTCTAAGTATATAAAATTTAATATCATACTTAAGGGATTATTCATCGATATTTTTAGCAAGATATTAGACAACTAACTTTCCACGACTGTTTGCTAGGTTGCCACCTAAAAATAATATTTTCATCCTTATATACCTTTCTTCCATGAGGCGTGTGTCACATATACATTGACAACCAAAATTATGAATTTCTCTTTTGTCAATAATGAAATTATGAAATAATATAATAAATATTTCTCTACTAATTCCAGAATAATTATGCAAATCAAATAGTATTTTCCTTTATATTGCTTCCTAATAATTCAAGGAAACACTATGCTCCAATGGTTAGCTCTTGCTTCCATCAATGAGGAAAACCTGTTCCTACAAGAATAAAAATCCATTAACAATATCATATTCTATCAATTAAAATGCTATTGTAAAAGTTACCCTTGAAATAATCAATCATTTCAATGGTAATAAATATCACATTTTCCATATAATCCATATTCTGCAAGATTCATAATGAGGTAATCAATCATTTCATCAATAATATTCAACATTTACCTACATAACCCATTTATATCTAAGCATCTGGTCAAGGAATATCCAAGAATTCCATTACTATAACACATAGAAAAATGTAAATCTATCAAGATGCAAATTCCACCAAGAGGGAGGTCATGACATCCTCCCCTCAGGATTAACACAATCCTCTATGTCAAATAGTTTGGTATAAATTCAATTATACATTAGTTTCAAATCGGTATGAAAAATGTTTCTGCATATCTGCTACTTTATCCCAAGTAGAATTTCTTTTGAAATAATGGTCCCATTGGACCTTGCATTACTCCAAGGCTTCTTTCCTCATCGAATTGAAATGAAACTCAAGGATTCTTACTAGTCAAACCTCTCTAGCCTCTGGATTCACCATCTGCAAGTTAGAAAAGTCCTACACATGCTCAAGATTAGTAATATATTTTCTAAGCAAAGAAATGTGTCATGAATCTTGGACAAATTTGGTGGTAAGGCAAGTCGATAAGCCACATGACTAATCTTCTCTATAATTTCAAAGGGTCCAACAAAACAAGGATCTAGTTTTATTGACTTGATAAAACTCTTCTTTCATTTCACCCTAAGAAATACTTTGTCTCCTAAAACAAACTCTCTTGATGATCTTTTAAGGTTAGAATAACGTTTTTTATGATCTACAACTTCCTTAAGCCTTTTCTTGATCGTTCTTAATTTTTTCTTCATTTTCTTAACCATATCAGGTCCAAGCACAATCTGATCCTTGGGATTATCCCATGACAGAGGTATCCTTTACCTCCTTCCATACAAGACTTTGAATGGAGCCATGCCTAAGGTCGAATGGTGACCATTATTGTAGGTAAATTCTACCAAATGTAAGTAATCCTCCCATCGAGTCTTATGATCCATATAGTACATGCGAAGCATGTCTTCTAATACCTAATTCACTCTTTCAGTTTTCCCATCAAGTTTTGGGTGATAAGCAGAACTAATAATTATCTTAGTACCAATGGCACAATGGAAGGATTTCCAAAACTTGGATGTAAACCTTAAGTCTCTATCTGATATGATTACCTCTGAAAAACCATGAAGTCGAAATATTTCTTTGGAAAATATGTTAGCCACAACCACATCATCTTTGGTATTCCTAGGTATAAATTCCACAACCTTGGTCAATCTATCGACCAAAAATATGATTGTGCTATGTTGAAACCTATTTTTAGGCAACCCTACAATGACAATATCACCTGAAATTTTTGCATAGGCACATCATGTGGATATAACAACCCAGCAAGATGTATGTGCTTTGCTTTTACTTTTTGACATTCCAGACATTGAGTGATAAATTTAATTATGTCTTTATTCATTCCTGGCCAATAGAAAAATTTCTTTTTATTTTTCCTTATTTTTTCTCCACCTGGATGGATAGAATACGAAGATCTATGAGCTTCCTTCATGATCACATTTCTCAAATTTCTAGTTTTAGGACTCATTACCCTATCTTTAAAGCATAAGAAACCATCATTCATGTTAAAGTCATTATTTTCATTTTCTTGACTTGTTCCATAAAATCAACATGGATGCAAGACATAATAGATATGTATCTCCTCCTACTCAGTGCATCAACAACTTTATTATCCTTTCCCTTTATATACTCAATGCCAAATTCATATTTAGCGAGAAATTCCATCGACATTTTCTACCTAGCATTCAGTAAGGGTTGAGTAAATATATATTACATAATCTGATGATTTGTTCTTAACTCAAAGGATCTCCCTACCAAATAATATCTCCAACTCTTGAGAGCAAATAAACTACTACCAATTCCAAGTCATGGGTTGCATAGTTAACCTCATATCATTTTAGTTTCCTTGATCCAGAGGCTATTTCTACTCCTTGTGAGAGCACTCCTTCCAAATCTTCCAATGAAGCATTTGTACAAATAGAAAAACTCCCCTAAGAATCCAGTATCTTTAGTACAGGCAGTGTAGTAAGATTTTATTTAAGAAAGAAAAATGCTGCCTCACATTTATTTGTCCACCTAAATTCTTTTTCTCTCCTTCGAAGGTTAGTTATTGGAGAGATTATTTTGGTGTAATCTTTGACATATCACCTATAGTCACCAGTAAAATCCATGAAACTTTGAAATTCTATCACATTTGTTGACAGTGGCCAATTCAAAATAGCCTCTATTTTCTTAGGATCTACTACAATTCCTCTTTTTGATACAATATGTCCTAGGTACTATACTTTTGGTACATAAAATTCACACTTGGACATGTTTCCATACAATTGATTTTTCCTTAGTAGTTCTAGCACCATTCTAAGGTGCTTATCATGCTTTGTCTTATCTCATGAATATATCTGTATATCATCCAAAAACACCAAAACAAATCTATATAAAAGCAACCTGAAGATACTATTCATCAAGTTCATAAATATTGTTGGAGCATTCGTTAGACCAAAAGGCAAGATAGTAGATTCATAATGACTCTAATGAGTTTTAAATGTTATCTTATGTGTATCCTCTTTGCAAATTCGCAACTAATGATATCCAGACTTTAGATCAATCTTCGTAAATATAGTGGCATCTTTAAGATGATCAAAGATATCTTTGATTCTAGGTAAAGGATATCTATTCTTGATTATTGTCTTGTTTAACATTCTATAATCTATGCATAATCTTAACCATATTTCTTCCTTATGAATAGCACAGGTGCACCCCAAGGTGACACACTTGGTTTGATTAATCCTTTTTCTAGCAACCCTTGTAGATGTACTTTCAACTTCTACATTTCTATGGGATTCATTCTGTAAGGTGCTCTATGTATTGGCTTGGTTCCAGGTTGAAGCTCGATCGTGAATTAAAATTTATGTTTGGGGGGTAAATTAGATAAATCTTCTGTAAATACATCCCTAAATTCCTAAATAATTGGGTGTTTTCTGAACACCTCCTCCTTATTTTCTTCTCAAATTTTATTTATCTTTACAACATAGATCATTCCTCCTTTCTTGATGACTTTCTTAAGTTGCATTATCGAGAGTATTTGGGGTTGGAATACACATTGTAGGTTGTACACTCTTCGTACATCCTTACCATATTCTATGTACTCAATCCATATGTCTTGAAAATTGATTATTACTTTATGCGCTTGCAATAAATCCAGTCCTAAGATTACGTCAAATGCATGCAAAGGTGCTACATACAGGTATCCTATTGTCATTCCAATAGGTAAGGCAATTTCTACCATAGAGTAACATTGATTTACAAAGTAGGTTTATCCTGAACCATACTCGAATTTCCACCTATAGGCCAATATTCTTGGCCTTTCTAAAATATATTTAACTAAACTAGTGGAAACAAACATATCCATAGTACCACTATCAATCAATATTTTAACATCCTTACCAAAAACCTCACCCTTTATCAACAATGGTGTGGCTTGACCATCCAAATCCTTATTCTCTATTGTAGCATAAATCTTGTGCACGGGTTCCTTAGATGCATATTCTTTGTACATTGGTTCCTTTCCCTTTGAACTCATTCTTGCTCTTTGTGGGCAATTATTGGCATAATGCGGTCATCTACAAATAAAATACCCTTCTTTCAATCCTGGATGTTCTTTCCGGTTTTGTCCCTCTTCTACTTTTTTTGCATGTGGATAATTAGCCTATCCTTGTGATGGTCTATTGTTACCATTGTTATGGTATTGGATTACGGTTCTTTCCTTGGAACCTCCTTCTAAACTTCTCATGTATCTGGTCATTTATTCTATCATGCTTAGAGGAAATTTTGTTTACCTGTTCTTTTTCCCACTTAACAAAACCTGCACTATTTCTTTTCCTTAGCTGCTCATCTAAACTTTCATTGTCAAAATAGGGCTTGAGATATGTTTAAGCTTTTTTGATCAAATTATAGGTCTTTTGTAGAGTAGTAGGTTCCCACATATCTACCTCTTGCCCTATTCTAAGATCTTATCCTAGTGTAAACTTATGAATCTTTATTTTCTTATTATAAGTAGGTACATACATCAACAACTTGATAAATCTTTGATGATATTTTTCCATTGTCCTAGTTTCTTGCTGAAGTTTAGTGAACTCCTCAAACTTTTGGGAATAGAAGTGCTCCGTGAGGAAGTTTTATTTAAATGCTACTATGAATTCTTCCCACTTTAGTTCAACTGTTGCTGCTAGTTTTTGATCCTCACTAAGATTTTTTGACCAATCCAAACCATCTCCTTGCAAATGCAGGGTGGAATAGGATGTTTGAGTGTTAGAGGAAAAGTTCTTAATATTACAATAGGTTTCTATTTCTTTCAACCAAGCCTTGACCTTATCTCCATCCTCCTCTCCATTGAACTTGGAAGATTTAAAATGTTTGATCTCTTTTCCCAACTCTACCTTAAGTCGAATCTTGGCTAGTTGTGTCTTAGTAAGGGGTTCATTTACCTGTCACCTATTAAAGTTTCTAACCTAGGTTTTTTGATTCAACATGGCATCCAACAACTATTTTTGTGTTTCTACCTATTCTCGAAGTAGGGACACTATTGTCGTAATATTATCTCCTTCATTACTAGGATTATCTCTTTCATTTCTAGGGTTAGTTGAACCTACATCTAGGTTTTCATCCTCCACATTGGTCCATCATGTTTACCTTGTTGTTGGGGTAGCACTTCCTCTTATTCTCTTTGGTGATATTGTCCTTAACCACACATAGAAGATATAGTAGGAGTTAGTTTACCATCACTTCTTTGATTGATTTTTCCTAACATCACTATGTTTCTAGTTATCTTAAATATGTAGATAAGTTTAATTTTCACCAGTTTTTTTTTAGCAAGATATAATCTTTACTTAGGTATAATTTCGATTACACACCCAAATTAAGTTGTTGTATAGTGAACCTATTCCACTATGAACTTGGCTCTGATACCAAAATTTCAAGACCTACTTTAATCTAAATCATACCTAGAGTTTTTGTTTTTACAACTCCTTCCTATCATAGAGTTCAGTTAGTTTCCTTAGTGTACTAGTCTAAGCAGATCTAGTCCTTTTATAAATTGTTTCTCTTCCTTTGGAAACCCCAAGATTTACCCATCCCTACAACTTACACAACTCCATTAACATAAGTGTACTAGGTAAAATAGTGAGCTCAACTAACTACCTCATATTTCCTTTGATGAGCTAGTTATTTCCCTTCGATCCATCAAGGGTCTATGCCAATACCCACGCCATACATGGGTCCATTCATGTAGGTGTGTTAGACATATTTAAAGCAATTCAATCGATTAAGGTATTTTGCAAGCTCAAGTTAATCGCCACATTATTCCTTGTATGAGCTAGTAATTTACCTTAAATCTATCAAGGGTCCACACAAGTCCCCATACCATACATGAGTTCTTCCATGTAGGCATGTTAAGCATTTTAAGAACAAGATTATCGTTTCATTTCCTAGACAAGGTTCATCCTTCATTATTACAAGCTTAATCTCTTCTCAGCCCACTAAGTTATTACAAGGTATTTGTTCTAAGCTAATGAGATCCTTAATGGAGTTTTGATCTCATATATCTCACTTTCCATAAATAGACTACCCACTACTTCCTATTAGTGGTGTATATATTACCAAGCTAATATTTTTAATTCATTACTTCAATTAGTCATAGAAATATTCATCTATAATTAGCAAGAGTCTACTTGGAAATATAGCTTATAAACAAGTTATCCAGGATTCCCTTAATCATACTCACATAAATTAATTTTACTTAACTTATAAAAGGCTTTAAGTTCTTTTATAAGCTATACTTAAATTTCCACATAACAAATAGAGAAGAAGCCATACATTTTTAGTATTAATATAAAATCATCCATTTAGCCTACTGAACTTATAACTTCATTAAAATATTTTTCAGCCACAAACATCATAGAAAAATCATTGCACAAATAACAATAACAACACATTTATCCTAGGGAAAACCCTTGAAGGGGAAAACCCAGCCAAGAAAAGTGCATTTCTTTTTTTATTTTCTAAAATTGTATAATGATACAATGGATCGAAGGCATTCCTCTAAATATCTTGAGAGTTTATTTTCCAACTCTCGCATAATCGGATTATGAATCCATTCCCTAATTTCATTCATGGAATAACTTCATATTTTTAGTTTTAGATACAACCCCAATACTTTCATATTTTTGAAATTTCTTTCTCTCCTAACAAAAATACAAAGAGTCATCCAACATCTAATCTTCAAATATTTCAGTCTATTTTTCATCAGGATCAGATTCATTATTAAGCTTACAAAAATTATTTTAACATTGTTACTAAAAGGTTATCACATCTAGCATCTTGGTAGACGTCACTTGAGATCAAATCGTCCAAAATGAATCACCGCCAAACTACCATGTGATCACCATAGCAATCTTCCATCCATACTCAAAGATGGACTTCGGTCAACATAAGAATACTATGAGTGATTCGTCTCAGCAACATGAAATATTTACCTATTACAAATATCTTGGAACTACTATTTCATTTCATTCTATTAAATACTACTGTACAAAAACCGATGTCTCCTAAAAAAAAGGCTCAACAACACAATCTATAATCTAAAATACTCTTCTATTGGTCCAACTATAGAATGCTTAAAACTAAAAGTGCCTTCCAATGATTTACTTAGCTACACACTTCTCTATACAAGCGCACGATTGTGTTCCCGTACGAACGTCAAATGCAAAGCTACTAAAAAATCCTACTTAAGGATGCAACCTTGAGGAGAAATTCCCATCAACTAACTTCTTAATGGATCACTCTCTCAGAATTTCTACTCTAAAGGTAATTCCAGACCTCAACACTTCCACAACTACCAACCACTCTATAAGTTTTGCTTATTTAAGCCACGACTAGAGTATAAAAAATCAACATAGTACAACAATGGGTAAATGATGTCATAAATGCTAGCCTACCCACACAAGCACCACTACTTTCTATTTTATGCACTAATTACTACAAACCTATTGACCATATCTGGGTACTCTTCTTAAGTTATAAAAACATCACGAATTTCTCACTAGCAATTTTCTCAGCAATCGTTGAATAAAATAACATCAACACAAACATATCTATACTGTCCTACACTTATAAAGATTTAGGATGGAGACAAAATATTTCACTAAGAGCTAAGATAAAGAAGATCTTTACAAGATCACAACTACCCAACTCAAGAGACGATCTCTATTGACAATAGTCAATACTAACTAGACAGTGGAGAGTCTTTCCACATCATTGGAATAGATATACACATAAAATACATAGCTACACTAAATCTAAGGTAAAATACCATCATTCTAAATATCCAACCAAGCAATAGAAAGATTAATCGAACATCATTCCATAACGTTGAACTAAAAATGAAATACTAGATCAACACTACCTGTTTACTCTGGTTCATTTAGTGAGATCGTTTAGATCCGTTGTTGCCTACCATTTCTAATTTTCCTCCTATTATTTTCCTCTTGTTCTCTCCATGCTATCTCATATATATTTTCCTCCTTCATTTGTATCTTCGATCCCTTGCTAAGCTTTCTATTCTCTCCCACATTGCCCTCTCTTCCAGTGCCATAATTAATCTTGATGGTTGGCTAGCATGGAGTTGAGTTCGAATGAATCTCACTCTACCATCCACCTCACTTTGAGTATACAAAATTTAATATCATACTCACTTGAGGTATTATTCATCAACATTTTTAGCAAGAGATTCGGTGGCTAACTTTCCACTATCATTCACTAGGTTACCATCTAAAAACAATCCTTTCATCCTTAGATATATTTCTTCCATGAGGTGAGTATCACATATACATTGACAACCAAAATTATGAATTTCCCTTTTGGATGTAAGATGAACTTTGGAATCCAATTATTGATAAATTTAATAGGAAACTTCAAGGTTGGAAGGGATCTCTGTTATCCTCTATGGGAAAATTACAACTCATAAAACACATGCTTCAAAGCCTCCTTATTTATTTCATGTCTTTCCTAAGGATGTCAAGGAAAGTGGAAGAGACTTTGGAAAAACTACAAAAACATTTATTATGAAATGGCATTGAATGCAAAAAATATATACAGTTGGTAGCTTGGGATACCTACTGCCATCCTTTACAGAATGGGGGTATTGGTTTGAGGAAGTAGAGAGATATAAATAGAGCCCTTCTAGCTAAACATGGTTGGAGGCTTTGCATTGGAGCATCAGGAAAATGGGCTAGCATTATCCAAAACAAATACTTGGAGGGCAAAAACCACTTTATCAGTTGTTCTAATCCTCCATGTGGGTCTATTTTTTGGAAAAATATAATCAATAGCAAGAAAGTTCTATGGCAAGGTCTAAAATGGAGAGTAGACAAGGGGAACAAATTAACTTTTGGAAAGACCCTTGGATTCAAGAGGAGCCTTTAGTAAACTACAAAAAGTTTAAAGATATTAAAGAACATTTAACCATAACCTATGGTAAGAAAATTAATGGTTACATTCATAGGGTGAGTGATTTTCAGGAGTGGAAAATCTTGTAAGAAGATATGCAAGGCCCGAGGGGTAAAGATTTGCAAAAAATTTTAAGGAGTTATTATTTAGGTAGAGGTTTAGAGGAGGATTAGATAATTTGGGGAAAAAACCAACAAGGCTAGTACTTGGTAAAGGATGGATATAGAGTCTTGGACAAAGTAACCTCAGAGAAACCCGAGCTTAAAATAATTTGGAATATAAACATCATCCCTAAGTTTGCTATGTTTTTTTGGATTGTCATTCTCAATAAGATCCTTACGAAAGACAATATGTTCAAAAGAGGGAATGTGGTTCCAACTGTTTGTGTCTTATGTAACATATGATGAGTACATGGACCACTTGTTTGGAACTTGTGATTTTTTTAAGATATCCTAACTATGTTATTGAGATAATTTTATGTTGCTTGGGTCACTCTAGATTCTCTAATCAAGATGTGAGAACAGTGGCACTTACGAAGCCATATTTTTTGGCAAAAATGCATTCCACATATTTGTTGGGAGATTTTGTTGGAAAGAAACAGACGAGTGTTCAAAAATAAAACCACAAGAATAATTAGGGTTTATGCTAGGATAAAAACAACCCTATTGGAGGATTGTATTAAAAACATTATTGGCCAATAAAATCTTGCAATGATCCTCTCTAGAGAAAAATATATCTTAAATATGAAAAAAATCAATAAGGTGAGACTAGATACTATATGGGAACATCCTCACAAATATTGGGTAAAAATTAACTTCGATGGGGCAGCAAAAGATAACCCGGGTTATGCTAGTGGTGGGGTTCTCATCAGGAATGACAAAGGTCAGGTAGTGGTTGCATATGCTAAGGATCTAGGAATTACCACAAATCACCAAGCTAAAGCAAGGGTGATGCTTACAGGCCTCTAAATTGCAGTGAATTTAGGTTTTAGGAGAATTGTTCTTGAGGGGTATTCCAAGAATATTATAACTTCCCTTCAAAAAGGGGAATTAAATAATTCTAGAATTTTTTAAATAATTACAGATATGAGGACTATTTGGAGAAACCTAGAAGAAAGTCAAGTTAAACCTATTTATAGAGAGGGAAACAAAGCTATCAATAAAATGGCGAATATGGTAGTTAAATATGAGAATTTCAAGGTCTGGTCATACACCCTCATGGAGTTGGAAGAGATTAAAAGAATTGATAATGAAGCTAGTAGATAAAGAGGGCAGAGCAAAGAATATTAACTATGTCATAGAGTACAACATGAGGGTTTGATGAAGAAAAACTACTTTGCGGGGATGACATCGGTTTCTCAAGGAGGTTTGAACAATTGGAGGAATGTTGTGATGGCATCGGGCCCATCACAGAGAGTGCATTCTAGTGACATTTTTTCATTTGAAAATGTTTGGAAGGAACAAGATTTCCCAGTGCATGTCAGGAACCGCTTGTTAAAGAACAATAGATGTTTGGAACAATGTGAAGCTAGGCCAGTTCTATTGGTTCAACCAGACTTGATGGCAAAAGATGTGGAGTATTTAACCAAACATGCACTTATTGGAAAAATTTTGGGTATCCAAATTTCTCTTCCCTTTTTGGAGACTTGGATCAGGAAAACTTGGAATCCTAAAGGTGATGTGGAGGTGATGTTGAGTGCAAATAGCTATTTTATGGTGGTTTTTTCTTGTCTTGTAGATCGTAACAAAGCATTTGAAGGGGGTCCTTATTTTTGTAACCAAGTGGGACTCTTTCTTAAACCCTGGCATGTGGGTTTCAACCCATAAGAGGAGCGGTCATTATGGTTTTCAATGTGGGTTTGGCTTTCATGGCTCCCATTGGAATTTTGGAGAACTGACATCTTGCATAAGATTGTCCTTCTTCTTTGAAGCTGATTGGACCGTTACAACAAATGATGGATAAAAATCTAATCTCTATTTCCCGTATCTATGTTGAAATTGATTTAAACAATCCTATTCTAGATTTTGTTGAAATATAGTTTGTATCAACTACATGGGTTCAAAAACTTGACTATGAAGTTGTTCTATTTCGCTGTCAGATTTACCATGAATATGGCCACTTGCAAAGAAAATGCCCTAATTTTGTCCCGCCCGTGGCTTCAAATCTTGGGCCCTCGGTCTGTACAAAATTTGGATAAAGGAAAAGCCCTAATAAAGGAAGGGGAATGGGATAAGGAAGGCTTTATTTCAGTAAAACCCTAAAACAGAGGAAGAAGGGCAAATAAAGACCTTAAGGATAGCCAACCATATGCTTTTCTCAACTATTTTGAAATATTAGATGATCTTGATCAGTGTGTGGAGATACCAGAAACGTCGCTACCTGATGCACATATAATAGGGCCGAATCAGATATCTCTTCTTGAGGTGGAACTTAAGGAATCAGATCTAGGGGTTTTAAATGAAGAACAAAGGGCTTTGGATCTGAGTATAGGTGATATGGTTGGATATAGCCCTAGAAGAGAAACTATTTTAGAAAGTGGCACATATTTGGTTATACCCTCTCCTACTCAAGTATTGATGCAGTCATCCTTGGACTGTAAAACTCCTATGGTGTTGGGATTACAGCAAAAAATAATTAAAAAAGGTGCTTTGGATAAGAATATGAAGGTTGGTTGAAAGAAGGACCAAGATAAAATTAAGTTAATGGGGAGACTTTTGTGGAGTCGGGCTTGGTGAGAACATTAGACTCCCATTTTTCTAACCCCCAAAAATGATTATCCTTTCATGGAATGTAAGGAGGTTGAACAACATCCCCAGACAAAATGTTATTTGTGATTTGGTTTGTGTACATTCTCTGGATGTGATGTTTATTCAGGAGACTAAATTGACTATTGATAGTATGTTCAATATTGCTCCCAAGTTGTGGAGAAGGGGTAAATTTTAGTGTATTGGTGCATGTGGATATGCTGGTGGCGTTGCTTGTTTATGGGACCCAATTAAGATCTCTCCTCTTACTTGGATTTCCAATAGATGGTCTATTTTGATGATTGGGCATGATAATGAATCTAGTGAAACCATCCTACTTAAAAATGTGTATGCTCCTATTGATTACAATGGTAAAGTGAATTTGTGGGAGCACATTTTTTTTGTGAGAAGTCTAGATCCCCTATACCCATGGATTTTGGCTAGATAACTCAACTCTATGACTTTTTTGGAGGAGAAACGCATGGGGTTGATCATCTCAAACCTTTTTCTTTTGTCTTTGGTGCTCATTTCTGGACCCTGAACTTGGTTGACATTAATAATGGAATCTTTACCTGGTATAATAGAAGATGTGGGCAAGATTCCATATCAGAAATATTGGATAGGTTTTTGATCTCCAGTTTTTGGATGGGTGATAACAAAAGTGCTAGTTTTGTGATTCTGAAGGGTAGGGGATCTGATCATTGGCCTATCAAACTCTTTACTCTAGAGTTAGGGCTAAAGAAGAATCCTTCCTTTAAGTTTCAACTTATGTGGTTTCACAATACTAAGCTTCATGATTTCATGTGAGGATGGTGGACCATTGGAAAACCTCCTCATGGCACCGCTATGTATTCATTTATGAAGCGACTACAATTTGTTAAGCATAAATTGAAGAAATGGAATAAACTAAATTTTTGGAACCTTTCCTTGGCTAAGTTGGCAGCTCTTAGGAGGGTGGAATAAGCTTCAAGGAATATTAGAGATAAGAGACTCACGGAGGAGCTTCTCCTTGAGTAATCTGAGGTTGTGAAAGACCTTATTGAATGGGACCTGAGGGAAGAAATTTTTTGGAAACAAAAATCTCAAGTAGATTTCGTTTAGGAAGGGGATAGGAACATGACCTTCTTTTATAACTCAGTTAAGGCTTGTCATAATGGTAACCTAATTACCTCTTTTGTGAATTCTCAGGGTGCCCTGCTCTCTTCTTTCAATGATATTTTAGAAGAGACTAAGAGGTATTTTTCCTCTCTCTTCAAGAAGGAATCCCTCTTAGATGATGAGGATGAAAATATTATTCTAAACTGTATTCCCTCGATTGTTTCTAGAGAGATGAATGAGCACTTGATGGGTCCAATTTCCATTGAGGAGTTGGAAAATGTTGTATTTAAGATGAAAAAAGAGAAAGCTCTGGGTCCAGATGGATTCTCGATTGAGTTTTATAAGTAGTTTTGGGAGTTAATCAAATTTAATCTTCTAGAGGTGGTCCATGAGTCCCAAAAGAACAAATAGATTCTAAGGACCCTAAATTCTACCTTTGTGGTGCTTATTCCCAAAAAAGAGGGAGCAAATTCCTTGG
This sequence comes from Wollemia nobilis, assembly GCA_028583015.1. Classification (NCBI taxonomy): domain Eukaryota; kingdom Viridiplantae; phylum Streptophyta; class Pinopsida; order Araucariales; family Araucariaceae; genus Wollemia; species Wollemia nobilis. The sequence goes on along the minus strand of JAQPPZ010002969.1, from coordinate 12,133,880 downwards.
ATATGTTCATGCCTATTGCTCTCTGCAATGTTGTGTATAAGATCATCACAAAAATTATTGTTGAGAGAGTGAAGATATGGTTGAGAAAAATCATCTCTAAGGAAGGAGGGTTTTTTTTTTGTCGATAAATCTTGGATGGGGTTGTTATTGCTACAGAAGCTATTCACTAGATGGAACTTTCTAAGAAGAAAACTATGTTCATTAATTTGGACATGGCCAAAGTCTATGATCAGGTTATATGGTCCTTTCTTTAGAAAGTTCTTACTACTTTTGGATTTAAGGAGGAATAGATTAGATGGGTGATGAGCTGTGTTTCTTCTTCCTCCTTCTCTGTTCTTGTTAATAATGAGCCATCATAGCTATTTGAGTCCTCAAGGAGATTGAGGTAAGGAGGTCCTTTATCTCCTTATTTGTTTAGAATTATGGTGGAAGGGTTGGGAATATTGTTCAAGTTTTAGGTTAGGAAGGATCTCATTCAGGGGTAGAAGTGGGATAGTATTTTACCGCCTCTTTCCCACCTTCACTTTGTTGATGATACTGCTTTGTTGAGAGTTACCACTATCATGGAAGCTGGCAATATTAGACAGACTCTTAACATATATCTTGGTGCTTCTGAATAGTTGATTAATAAGAACAAGTCTTCTATTTTATTCTTCAATATCCCTCCTCTTATTCAAGCCAAGATTGCTCGCATTCTAAGATTCTAGGTTGGGACTCCCCCTTCATTTATCTTGGTATTCTAATTTCATCTCATCCTCTACCTAGATCTTCTTGGCAATCTATGCTTGATAAGTTTAGAAGGAAGGTAAATCACTGGACTGTCATATGGCTATCCTTTGCAGGTAGAGTGTTGCTTTTAAATTTTTTTTTCAAGCTTTACCCATTTACAAATTTTTTGTGCAAACAGCTCCCTCTCGTTTCATCAAGGACATGGATGCATTGTCAAGATAGTTTTTATGGTATGGAAAACTTGATCAATCTAAATAAAGTTTGGTTAAGTGGAATTCTATATGTAGGTCGGTTCAAGAGGGAGGCCTTGGGTTGCGACATATAACTCTTTTTGGGTAGGCTTTGGCTGCAAAACTTTATTGGAGATGGTGTACCTCTCAATATCAGATTTGGGCTAAAATATTATCTTGTAAATACTTGAGAGGTATTTTTGAGGTTGAGATCCCTAGAGTCAACTTGGTTGGGAAAGGTTCAGTTATCTAGGACACTCTAAAAAGAGGAGCTAATTTAAAAAGTAGGGTTTGTTCTAGATTTGCAATCGAGGATCAGATGCTCTTTTTTGGGAGGATTCTTTGGATGGCCACCCTTCTATCTTGAATCAATATCCCAGGTTACGTTCCCTAGGCATTTGTTTCTTGGAAGCGGGTTCATCTCATGTGGAGGACTTTAAAAAAAAATCAATCTTTTGGAAATATGGAGATGTACAGGTGGAAAGATCCACAAGAATGGCCCTAGGGGGGACTGACTAAGGACAAAGATGTGCTTGCTCTTATTCTTGCAAGGAGACCCTATTCTTCGTTGAGGGGTAAAGACATTCTAGCTTGGAACCCTGATCCTAAGGGAGCCTACTCTGTAGCCTATGATTATAAGGTTCTTGATAATCAAAATTTTGGGAGTCTTCCTATCACATGGTGGAAAAAGGTGTGGAACAAATTTTCTTGGCCGAAATGTAACATCTTTCTTTGGTTGGTAGCTCGTAATAAATGCCTCACTTGGGATAACGTGAGGAAGAGGGGATTTTAGGGTCCCTCTTTTTGTGTCCTTTGCGATAATAATGAGGATGACTCTTCTCATTAATTTGTATGCTCCCTTGCTAGAGACATTTGGCACCATTGGTGGAGCATCTAGAACCATCCTTGTTTTCTTGTGCTCTCCTTGGTGGAGTTTTGGAATAGTTTGGGCAGACCTCCAGCCAAGGCCCCCTTCCTTCGGGTGGCTTGGAATTTGGGCCCTTCTTGCATCATCTGGCAGATTTGGTTCGAACAAAATCATCGCATCTTTTAGGGCAATCATTTGGTTGTTCAATAGATCTGGCAAAGGATCCTGTGTATGACTCAAGAAACCATCCATAGCAAATGTGATGTGGAACCTATTTTGGATTCTAGGGAGGAGAAGGTACGGTAGGCCTTTGGTCTCTTTAGGGATGGTGCGAACTCTTCTAGCCCTAGTAGGGTTACTCAGCTCAGTAAGAAGTTTAGGAGAGATGGTAAGTGGAGGCCATCCCCTAGAGGAGTTTTAAAATTTAATATTGATGGATTGTCCAGGGGCAATCCTGGATATGCTAGAATTTGCGGTGTTGGGAGAGATTTTGCTGGCGTTAGTTTTTTATTTTCCATTTATAAAGGTGTTCACTCCAACAATTTTATGGAATCTCTTACAATTCTTGAGGCCTTGCAGAGGGGGTTTTATCTTTGCTGGTGCAAGATTATCTACGAGTTCGACTCTCAAATTGTGGTTAATATTTTAAATAGTAAAAGGGTGGAGGAAGTTAATTGGTAGTTGGTCTTTGTAGTCGTTCAGATTATCATAATAAGTGAAGAGTTCAAATTTATATCCTTTGTGCTTATTCCAAGGGAATGGGATGGGGTTGCTGATTACCTGGTCAAAAGGACTTCTGAGTTGTTGGATCCTTGGATTATCGATAACTGAGAGAGTCTCCTATCTGGGGACTCTCAACACCTATGGGAGTTGATCCACAAGGATGTTCAAACTTAATGTGGTTTGTTCTTGTTGTCTTCTTCAGGTGTCAATCTAGTCTAGTGGTTTTAGCCTGTTTGGCTATTTATTTGAGTCTTGGTTGGAAGCTCAGTTGTACTCTGTAATCCAAAATTTTTATCAATAAATTTTTACCCCTTTATTAAAAAAAAAAAAGAGGGCAGAGCAAAGAAGAATACTTATTGGGATCATGTGATGAAGGATTTGAGCACACTAAATTACATTGTTGTCAACAATTTCTTTTTCAATATGTAAAACATTGAGCACTACATAAGCCATGTCAAATAGAAGGATAGCAGGAGGAATATTATTTTAGCTTCTCTATCAGTAGGTTTAGCCCATATTTGTTTTTTTTACTAAGATAGGGTTATATTGCATGTGTATGATCTTCTCTTGTTTTTTTCTTGTACATCTTTTGAGCTCTGTGTAAAGGGTTGGGGCCCTTCAACCCTTTTTTTTATCAATACCAAAAATAATAATGAAATCATGCAATAATATAACATATCTTTCTCTACTAATACTGAAATTATTATGCAAATCAAATAGTAGTTTTCTTTATATTCCTTCCTAATCATTCAAGGAAATCCTATGCTCCAATGGTTAGCTCTTGCTTCCATCAATGAGGAAAACCTGTTCCTACAAGAATAAAAATCCATTAACAATATCATATTCTATCAATTAAAATGCTATTGTAAAAGTTACCCTTGAAATAATCAATCATTTTAGTGGTAAGAAATATCACATTTTCCATATAATCCATACTCTACAGGATTCATAATGAGGTAATAAATCATTTCATCAATAATATTCAGTATTTACCTATATAATCCATTTATATCTAAGCATCTTGTCAAGGAATATCCAAGCATTACATTACTATAACACATAGCAAAATGTAAATATATCAAGATGCAAAGTCTACCAAGAGGGGTGTCATGACACTCCTCTTTTGTATAAGAAGCATGATAGGGGAGTGATCAGAGTTTTCTCTAATTTCAACCCAATACTTTAATCTATAAGTGTCATTTACCAAACTCTTTGCTACTAAGAATTTGTCTAGTCTCTTAGAAATTCTATCAACTCTTGTCCTCATGTTTCTCCAAGTTGGGATAAACTTTATAGGTACCAGGTCTACCAACCCCTTGGATTTAAAATTTCGGATGAAGTAATTAGCCAGTGGATTAATTCTAGCAACAATACCTTGCACTTCACTCCTAAAAATATTTAAGTTTAAATCACCTCCTAAAATTAAATTATTAGCTTTTAAAAAATTTTGATCCATAAACTTATCCAAATACTGCATCCTGTCTTTATAGGGGCTATAAATGTTCACCATTATCACAATTTCCTTGAGCTCCATTGAAAAGAATTTAGTCCATACTCTTGAGTCAAACAATGCAAATTTGGTTAGCCTAAACTGATTTGCCTTCCACCGTGTGGCCACATCTCGCGAGGCCCCTATAACATCAAGGGCTAGAAAATCCTATCCTTTAAGCAATTTATTGAGATCTTCCATCACTTTCATAGCTAACCCTTTTGTCTCTTGAATTACCAAAATCTTTGGATTATGAATGTCTACAAACCTACATAGCCACTTTTTTGCAGAGCTGCCCATCCCTTGAATATTAAAGAAAAGTATTTTTATTAATTAACTATGTCCATGATCATCCTCTCTCTAAGGATCTCCTTTAAGGATGGTTGCTTGCCTTTTTGAACTTCACAAAGGCTTTTATTCTTAGCCAATGAAGTAAAAAAACTTTTGCCCCTCCTACTAGAAAGACTTTTATCCCCATATTTACTAAGGCTTCCCCCAACTCCTTCCCTTAGTCCTATTATGCCTTTTAGGGATCGTAGAGGATACCTATGGATTTTTTGGTACACAAAATCTTCTTGACCACTGGTAAAATGAAGTGGGGAAGCAAATTCAAAGTGATTTACTTATGAAGCATTATTGAAAAAACTTACCAGATTTTAAACCAAGGTTTGGATCTACTTCCTTCAAGGAAGAGGAATTTGAGGGTCCTCCTTGCCCCTCAACTCCACCTTTACCTTCTTCTAGGGGAGAGTTTGTTTTACAAATTGGTAAATTTGGTCATTGGTTAGTTGAAGGACTCAAAAGAGAATTACTTGTAATCCCATATGAGAAATGAGATTTGACAATAGTTTTTCTTTGGAAGCATGTATCTGGGTCCAAGAGCATGACATCCAACTTTTACTCTGATAATCCTAGCCTTACATCAATATGAGACGATTTTGAATCCATCACTTGATCTAGCACAAAAATTTTTGTCTTCACCTTCTTTGTATTTTATGTTTTTTTCCTTTATTTCTCTAGCTCTTGTTCTTTATGCATTGATTCAATAATATAATTAGTCTATAAGTTATGTGCTTGAAGGGAAAATTGCATCTCATTCTCATCCTTAAAGACCCGTATGTCTTTATTATGATGATCTACCTTCCTTGAAAAATTAAGAGAACAATCCCTTGCAATATGCCCATAATTATGACATTGTGCACACCTAAAAGACACACCAATATAGTCAAGGTTTTGTACATGCATCCCTTTGTTGTACTTCAACAAAATTTCCCCCACAAATCCATCTCTCCAATCCACATCAACAGGAATATTGGCCATTGTCTTCAAGCATGAGGATTGATACCTCTCGTCCACCTCCAAGAAAGAACCAATGCAGTTGCCTATGGCTTGGAAAACATCTCTAGACCAAAATTTTAATGACAACCCTAGTAACTTTATCCATACAGGATGAGTAGGTATTCGAGTGGTCCTAGGGTCAAAACAAAGGTCCCACAGTTTGAGAATTAACAAAGCTGACCCCACAACCATTTCTCTTACAAAATATTTGCCACATCTTCCTTAGTCTTGAACTGAAACAACCACCTTCTTATTAGAAGTAAAAAACTAGGCACATACCCTAGGACTTCCATTCATTCCTTGGCCATCCAGTCTGTCAAGGATTTTTCAAAAATTGTATGCTTATAAAACCTCCCAATAAGCATTTTCTCTTAAAGTTCAATGACTTCCAAGGTTGACTTTTGTTTAATGCAAGGTACGATTACTGTCACTATAAAGGTCTGTTGGATAAATTCAAAGTCAACAAGTCTTAGATCGTTTTGGAATCGAACCAAAACAGCCCATAGAAATTGTATGCCATAAAACCTCCCAATAAGTATTTTCTTTGCGAGTCTAATGACTTTTAAGGTTGACTTTTGCTCAATGTGGGGTATGATTACCCTCACTATAAACCTTATTCTGCTAGATAAAATCAAAGTTAACGGGTCCTAGACCATCCAAGAAACCTAAGCAACCCAAAATCAAAACACTGAACTACTACCAAGCCACATATTCCTTTTGAGTTTATTAACCAAATATTATTACATAGGATCACTATGACAAAATAGGTTTGAGCGTCCAAGACACGGTTGCGCACCCAACTGTCAAATGAAACAGAAATACTGAATGGAATACTAATATAAACTTAACATTCGGGACACCATTTCTCTATAGGACAAGTGCGGTGTCTCTCTTTAGAACAAATCCACTCACCTTCTGATCAAAGCTCCCGTTTACATGGGGAATTCTATGGTAAGTTACTCTTCGATTTTTGCACTGGTTTAATTATTTATTTTATCTTAGAAAAAGTATTTGTCGCCATCAAAAAGGTTCCCTCAAGGGGAGTAGTTTATCCTTTTAGCAAATGGCACCTTCCAGGGAGGTTCTCAAACTTGGTGTTTGTTTCAGCAGAAAAAAATTGAAATTTTTAATTACAACGATTTAAATTATAATTTTGATTTCAAAAAAGAAAAAATTATGATTTAAGCAACGATGGTAAATTGGACTATTACAATGAAAATTTTATTTTAATAGATGATGCTTGCTATATGTCTAACCAATCCTCCTCAAAAAAATAATGTAGATACTCTCATTTTACCTTTGCCATGTTATTATTTTAACAGAGAATTAACACATCTTTCCCTGGCAGTATAATATATAGAGAGATTTTTAAAAATTGAGTTGAAGCAAGTGCGTGTATATTTACATAGAGAGATTTTGATTGATTGATTTTGAAGTATGTTTGTGTAAATATATACTTCTCTAGGGTTGCCATATTTTGAAGTAGGTTTTGAAAACCCATTGATTTACAATGTTTGAAAGGAATAAAACAACAGAAACCTATTATTTAGGAGCTTTCAGAAACAATTTCTTTATTACAATGTTTGAAAGGAATAAAGTAGTAGAAACCTACTGCTTAGGAGCCTTCATAAACGATTTCTTTATGAGACAAATTAACGTGTGTTGGCAATTTTGGGTACCTTGGGTACATTGCCTTTGCTCTAAGTGTAGATGTTGTCATTGATGTCAAGAAGGTCTTGAAGCAATTTGGTTTGATGTCAAAGAATGTGTCTTGATGAAGGTTTCAGCATGGACAGTGAGTTTCCAAGAAGATCGGGGTAGCCCAGTTGCAAAAGATCAAGAAAAAGACAAGTAAGAAAAAGTATGCAGGTGGTTGGAAAAACTGTCGCGATTTCACGACATGTTTTAGGAGAGAGAAAGCGTTGGCAAAATTGTCACGATTTCGTGACATGTTGGCAGAGAAGAAGAGCAAGATGAAAAGTGTCACGATTTCGTGACATGTCGCATTTTTGTGACTCGAATAGTGCAAGAAGGCAGAGAAAGAAAAGTGTCACGATTTCGTGACATTCTGCAAAGGAGGTTGTACGGACGAAAAAATGTCATGATTTCACGACATGTTGCAAAAGAGAGAGTCCGCAGTGTGAGCTGTCGCGATTTCATGACAAGATCGAAGAGAGAGAAAGTTATTCAGGAACTGTCATGATTTCGCGACATGATGCAAAGTTCTAAGTGAGGACTGTCGCGTTTTCGTGACATGCTGCAGAGGTCAAGTTGAGGACTGTCACGATTTTGCGACATGCTGAAAAAGCTCGAAATGAGAAGCGTCGCGATTTCGCGACAGGCAGTGGAGAAAGCGTACGAAAGCCAGAAGTGTCACGATTTCACGACAGGCAGTGGAGAAAGCGTACGAAAGCCAGAAGTGTCACGATTTCGTGACAGGTTGCAGGAAAAGCTTTCGAAAGCTGAAAGCGTCGCGATTTCATGACAGGATGAAAGAAAAATGTACGGATGCAAAAAGTGTCATGATTTCGTGACAGGCAGAAGTGAAGAAGCCAACAGGATGAAGATGTCACGATTTCGTGACATGTCACAGTTTCGTGACCAAAAGGCAAGTGCAGACTCCAGCGTAGGAAGATGTCACGATTTCGTGACATGTCACAGTTTCGTGACTCTAAGAGGAGAGAGACTGTACGACGTCAGTAATGTCACGATTTCATGACAAAAGCTGAGAGGAAGGCCATGAAGACTAAAGTGTCATGATTTCGTGACAGAAGTGAGATGACGTCAGCAAGAGGCAAAGGTGTCACGATTTCATGACAAAAGCACAAAGGAAGTCGACAAAGGCCAAGGTGTCACGATTTCGCGACAGCAAGCTATAGAAGGTGTACGGCTGTAAAAGTGTCATGATATCATGACATGTTGTAGTTTCACGAGAAAAGCTACAGAACAGCAGAGGCGGTTGAAGCCGACAGAGTTAACCTTGAGCCGACGAAGTGTAGGGTTGTGCAGCCGATGTTGTTTTAGGGATATACAGCCGACTAAGATCAAGAATCTAATCTTGAGATTGTCAGTATAAAAGGAGGGCTGTTCGGAGAGTTTGATCATCGAATGTGTGTGTCAAATTTGCGCAAGTAAATTTTGCTGTGCGCAAGAGAGCGAGTCGAGTCGAATCGATCAAGTGTGCGTTCGAAGTGTGATTTGCACAGATAGAGTGCAAGGAGAAGTTCGATCGTAGAGGTGCATAAGTGGAAGTCTGATCGACTGCTATGTTTGCACAGAGTGCGAAGACTATGTTGCGTAGACTGTGAAAAGTTGGTTTTGACCAAGTGCGGCTGTAATAGAAAAGAACAAAGGAAGAGGACAGATTTGTGCTAGACCGAAGGACTGTGTTTGGTGTGAATTTGAGGAATGGCTTTGCAGTGACAGAGTTGAGGACAGAGATCTCCAGCCAAAGCAGGGAAGACAGGTGTCTTCTGTGGATAGAGTTCCACTTGCTAAGGGCAGAGGAGGTAGAGGTCTTCTAGAGGATCACCACTAAGAGCAGAGCTAGGGGAAGGTGTCTCCTTTGGGTTGGTGCCCATAAACTTTGTAATTGGGAAGGTTTCCCAAAGAACTATGATATAACTTTTAGAGAAAAGTTTTATCCGTGGAGTAGCCCACATTGGGTGAACCACGTAAATTGTTGTGTCACTTTGTGGATGGTGTGTTGTGCTTTGCTTTGATTATTGCTATTATTACTGCTATCTATTCACTGCATTATACTATTTTGAAAGTTGATTTTAAAGCAAATTAAAAAGTGGTCTTATACTATTCACCCCCCCTCTCAGTATAAGCTTGTGTTCTTCAATTGGTATCAGAGCAGGTTCCTTCGAAAAGGTTTAACAATCGAAAGGAAGAACTGGTTAAGAACACAATGGATTTTTTAGGTGGCAATGCAGCACCTATTCTTGATGGATCAGATTTCGGTCTATGGAGTGCAAGAATGAGAGTTTATCTAATGGCACTTGGTAATGAGGTATGGGAAGTGATTGAAGACGAATACACTATTCCTGAACATGGTCCTTATACCAAAGAAGATAGGCTCATGCTTCACAGCAATTCAAAAGCCATGAATGCAATCCTGAGAGGCTTACAGAAAGCAGATCTCACCAAAGTTATTCACTGCAAGACAGCTAGTGAAATGTGGAAACAATTACAGGTGGTTCATACAGGTGATGCAAATGTTCGAAAGGCCAAATTAAGACATTTTAAAGGTATGTTTGAACAACTCAAAATGAATTATGATGAAAATATTAGTGACTACATGCTTCGTATGGATGAGGTTGTTAACTCCATGAAAGACCTAGGTCTTGAGGTTGCTAAAAATGATGTGTGTGATAAGATTTTAAGATCTCTTCCTAATAGATTTAGTGAAAATATTTTTGCTATTGAGGAAGCTAAAGATTTAGATAAATTGAAAAAGGATGAGCTCCATAGTATTCTTGCAGCATTTGAGCTGAGAACTCAAGTGAAAGTTGATGTCAAGAAAGAGGCAGCTTTCAAAGCTACCAAGAAATCAAAGGGCAAACAGATTCAAGAGAGTGATGAGTCTTCTAGTGATGAAGAGGCATATTACAACAAGAAAGGCAAGTTCTCTAGAAAACACAAAAGCAAGAAAAACATAAGATGTTTCAACTATGGAAAGTTTGGTCATTATGCTACTGATTGTATTGTTTCCAAGAATGAAAGTGATGAAGATATACAGGATGTTAAGAGCAAGGATTCTGAAAAGCACAGGTATTACAGAAAGAACAAAGATGAGCACAACAATCAAGGAAAGAGGCATTCACACAAGAATAAGAAGAGCTTCTACCTAGACAAAGCAAGTAAGTGTTCTGCTAGTGATAGTGAAAGTTCTTCTAGTGATGATGAAAATGAGATGTTGTTCATTTCAGAAAAAGAGGAAGAACCGAAACATAAATTCATTGTCATGAAATGTTTTAGATGTGGAAATTTTGGGCACCTTGAGGATGATTGCACAAATAATGAATTGGTTGCTAGTATGTATGAGGATGCTTCAGAAAATGATAAGGAAGATGCTTGTATGGTTTTTGAAAAGGGTAGCACCTCTAGTGATAAGAAATCTGAAAAAGGCCTTGATGATTCAAAATGCAATAAAATAGAGGATCTTGAATGTGAACTTACTAATGCTCTTAGTGTTTTGAAAAAGGAAAGAAAGAAGAATGCTAGACTCAAGGATAAATTAGATGAATGTTGTATGGAGAGAGATGAACTCATAGAAAGTCTTGACATCTCTATGGCTAAGACACAAGAACTCAAGAATGAGTTAGAATCTAAGATGCTTGAGTATAGTGAATTAGAACAGAAAATGGCTGCCTTGAAAGAGGAAAATAAAGAATACAAGGATAAACTATACAGGTTTCAAGAAAGCTCCAAAAAGGTTAAATCTCTTATCAAAGGACAAAGAAAGACAACAGATAAAACAGGTCTTGGTTTTGTCAAACCACACAAGGAACAGGTTGGGGAATCCAGTAAAAGATTTCAAAAAGAAGAGAGTTCTGATGAAGAGAGTATCTCAGAGAAAGATTACGTGAGTGATAAATGCGCAGAAATAGAAAATAGAATTCTGAATGCGAAGAAGAAGTTTTCGGGACCCAAAAGGTCGATTAAAAGAATATTTTACGATAGATGTTTTGCGTGTCACAGGTTTGGTCACACGGCTTCACAGTGCATAGATCAAATAAAAAGGGTAAACAACAATTTCAGAAGTTTTAGTTTCTTTCAAGGATATTGCTACTCTTGTCAACAGTTCGGGCACAAGGCAATTTTTTGCAAGGCAAATAACAAGAACTGGGTTAGTCAGAACAGGCGGATTCAAAGAACAACTATGCCCGAAAGAAATAATACTGTTACTTGCTATAAGTGCAACAATGCAGGTCACACATCCAGACAGTGCAGAGCTGATCTTCCAAGGTACGAGGAACAGGAACAGTGGTATAAACAGGTCCAAGGATCAAGGTATGGACAAGAAAAGAGATGAGAACAAGAACAAGAAAAGTGACAAGAACAGAAACACTGACAAAGAGTTCAAGAGAAGGCCCGACAAAGAAATTGAAGACACTGATGATGATGAGTGCCTAATGGGAGTTTCACTCCCACCCTTGTTTTAAATCACCTCATCAGGGAGGTGGGGGAGGGACTAAGCTAAGAAGCTCATTCTTAGTCCCAAGCCCCAAAGGTGACCCTTTGCCATTGATGACAAAGGGGGAGAGATATGAGTAAGGAGGAGAGCTTCAAGTGAAGAGGAAAGCTTCAAGTCAGGGGGAGCAAAACTTCAAAGGTAGATTCTCAGTTGAGAGCATAGTTGGTTTCAGTTTTGGCTCTTGAGTAGTGTTTTTCAGTTAAGGGTTGCCATCAATGACAAAGGGGGAGATTGTTGGCAATTTTGGGTACCTTGGGTACATTGCCTTTGCTCATGTGTAGATGTTGTCATTGATGTCAAGAAGGTCTTGAAGCAATTTGGTTTGATGTCAAAGAATGTGTCTTGATGAAGGTTTCAGCATGGACAGTGAGTTTCCAAGAAGATCAGGGTAGCCTAGTTGCAAAAGATCAAGAAAAAGACAAGTAAGAAAAAGTATGCAGGCGGTTGGAAAAACTATCACGATTTCGTGACATGTTTTAGGAGAGAGAAAGCACTAGCAAAACTGTCACGATTTCGCGACATGTTGGCAGAGAAGAAGAGCAAGATGAAAAGTGTCACGATTTCGTGACATGTCGCATTTTCGTGACTCGGACAGTGCAGGAAGGCAGAGAAAGAAAAGTGTCACGATTTCGTGACATTCTGCAAAGGAGGCTGTACGGACAAAAAAATGTCACGATTTTGTGACATGTTGCAGAAGAGAGAGTCCGCAGTGTGAGCTGTCGCGATTTCGCGACAAGATCGAAGAGAGAGAAAGTTATTCAGGAACTGTCACGATTTCGTGACATGATGCAAAGTTCCAAGTGAGGACTGTCGCATTTTCGTGACATGCTGCAGAGGTCAAGTTGAGGACTGTCACGATTTCGTGACATGCTAAAAAGCTCGAAATGAGAAGCATCGCGATTTCACGACAGGCAGTGGAGAAAGCGTACGGAAGCCAGAAGTGTCACGATTTCGTGATAGGCAGTGGAGAAAGCGTACAAAAGCCAGAAGTGTCGCGATTTCGTGACAGGTTGTAGGAAAAGCTTTCGAAAGTTGAAAGCGTCGTGATTTCGTGACAGGATGAAAGAAAAATGTACGGATGTAGAAAGTGTCACGATTTCATGACAGGCAAAAGTGAAGAAGCCAATAGGATGAAGATGTCATGATTTCGTGACATGTCACAGTTTCACGACCAGAAGGCAAGTGCAGACTCCAGCGCAGGAAGATGTCGCGATTTCGTGACATGTCACAGTTTCACGACTCTAAGAGGAGAGAGACTGTACGACGTCAGTAATGTCACGATTTCGTGACAAAAGCTGAGAGGAAGGCCATGAAGACTAAAGTGTCACGATTTCGTGATAGAAGTGAGATGACGTCAGCAAGAGGCAAAGGTGTCATGATTTCATGACAGAAGCACAAAGGAAGTCGACAAAGGCCAAGGTGTCACGATTTCGTGACAGCAGGCTATAGAAGGTGTACGGCTGTAAAAGTGTCGCGATATCGTGACATGTTGTAGTTTCATGAGAAAAGCTACAGAACAGCAGAGGCGGTTGAAGCCGACAGAGTTAACCTTGAGCCGACGAAGTGTAGGGTTGTGCAGCCAACGTTGTTTTAGGGATATACAGCCGACTAAGATCAAGAATCTAATCTTGAGATTGTCAGTATAAAAGGAGGGCTATTCGGAGAGTTTGATCATCGAATGTGTGTGTCGAATTTGCGCAAGTAAATTTTGCTATGCGCAAGAGAGCGAGTCGAGTCGAATCGATCAAGTGTGCGTTCGAAGTGCGATTTGCGCAGATAGAGTGCGAGGAGAAGTTCGATCACAGAGGTGCATAAGTGGAAGTCTGATCGACTACTGTGTTTGCGTAGAGTGCGAAGACTGTACTGCTATGTTTGCACAGAGTGCGAAGACTGTGCTATTGTGTTTGCGCAGACTGTGAAAAGTTGGTTTTGACCAAGTGCGGCTGTAACAAAAAAGAATAGAGGAAGAGGACAGATTTGTGCTAGACCGAAGGACTGTGTTTGGTGCGAATTTGAGGAACGGCTTTGCGGTGATAGAGTTGAGGACAGAGATCTCCGACCAGAGCAAGGAATACAGGTGTCTTCTATGGATAGAGTTCCACTTGCTAAGGGCGAGAGGAGGTAGAGGTCTTCTAGAGGATCACCACTAAGAGCGAGCTAGGGGAAGGTGTCTCCTTTGGGTTGGTGCCCATAAACTTTGTAATTGGGAAGGTTTCCCAAAGAAGTGTGATATAACTTTTAGAGAAAAGTTTTATCCGTGGAGTAGCCCACATTGGGTGAACCACGTAAATTGTTGTGTCACTTTGTGGATGGTGTGTTGTGCTTTGCTTTGATTACTGCTGTCTATTCACTGCATTATACTATTTTGAAAGTTGATTTTAAAGCAAATTAAAAAGTGGTCTTATACTGTTCACCCCCCCTCTCAGTATAAGCTTGTGTTCTTCAATTGGTATCAGAGCAGGTTCCTTCGAAAATGTTTAAGCCAAACATTGGAGAATCTGCCTCACTACGTGGAAGGCGAATGAGATGAATAATGACACTTATTGGAGGAGGTTATTCCCTCTGAAATTTTGTGGCGTTGCAATGGACTGGTACATTACATTGCTAGAGGGCAAGTACCAGACATGGGAAGAGTTGCACGTTCCATTTGTGAAAGAATTCCGGTTGTTCCATAATGATGATGCAGTCTATTCTAAAATTTGTCAAATGAAATAAGTTGAGAAAGAGCTTGTTCGTTCGTACAACCGGAGGTTGAGTTGGTTGTTTACTCATCTAGAGGGAGACACATTAGACGTAATGAAGAGGATGTGGTTCATAAAGGGACTTCTTCCTACATACACAGAGAAGATCTGGATGGTCCCTTCGACCTCATACCAAGAGGCCTTGGAGGGGGTCTTGCATTTGGAAAGTGTTAAAAAAAAAAACTTCACTAAGGGGTCATGTTAATGCAGACGAGAGTGACCTTAAGGATGAAAGTGACTCTGATAATGAGTGTTGAATTTTGAAGAGTTGAACCATAGGATGGTTTGAATTATTCTTACATGTTCACCACTGTTGTCTACCATATTCCATTTATGATGATTTTTGTGTCAAATACCCACTTGTTGTGTGTGATTTAAATCTTCCAGAAGATTTCCATCGATTTTTTTTTTGTGCAGTATATAGAAAGCAATGTTTATCTCTTTAATGCAATTTTTCTCATGATGTCAGTGCTGGTGCGCTAATTTCATTGTGGCATCTAGAGTTGATACAACACTTAAATTAGTTGTTCAAACATTATTTCTTTGTGGAGATTATGTGTAGCCTTCTGGGTTTTCCTGTCAAAGCTGATCAATGTTTTTGCTTTGTCATGGATTTTTTCTTCATTGAATTTTCACTGGCCATCCTTTGGATTGTCTAGAGGTTCCTTGCCTGGTATTTTGAAGATTATGGTTATTGCAGAGCAACATATTGTTTTGCCGAAGTTTGCAGATTTCTAATCGTGGGTAGCTTAGGCTTGTTTATGGGTAGATTATTTACAAGCAAAGTTAATTTAGATGCTTGGCATAGGTAACTTGCGCTTGTTATTTCTGAAAATTGATTTCTTGTTATTCGGGTCTTCATCTTCCCATTATTGCTAGATTATATTCATTTGAGTAATATTTTGGATTTAGAGCATGTTCAAAGATATTTATGGGGCACTGAACCTGATTCATATTTCCATAAGTATATCATTACAAATATGCTTTATAAGTTGCTCACCAGTAATTTTCTTAAATCTTTAATCCTTCTATATTCTGTCCTAACTAGTTTCTTGACGTGTCATAAGCTCCTTGTAAGCACAACATATCTCAATTATGATTTACCAGTCATCATTATTGATGAGACTTTCAGTAGGACTGCCATCTCTGTAATCAACTGCCTCCAAACTGCCCAAGTCTTGAAAGTTATTAAGCATCGTTAACTATGCCTGTTTGACATCTAAAAGATGCATCGTTGTAATGAAATTGTTGAGGGAGTCCAAAATATGCCTTTGATATCTAACAAGTATCAACATTGAACTAATTGAATAGAAGGTTTAAGAAACGAACTATACAGGAAGTCTAAAAGACACGAGGAAACATGCTATGACAGTAACTGCAGTGCTATAAACAAGTTTATTGTCTGTGAAGACTTGCACCACATTGGAAGGTCCAACTCTCAGAATTCTTCTGTATTGTTTTGCTGATGTATTCTTCTTTTGTAAGTTGTCTTGGGGAGGTATGAAATACAGGCAAATAAGCAATTATATGCACCAATGGCCTATGGGATTGGGCATGATCTGTCCATGCATAAGACACAACTGAAACTTTTGAAGTTCAGGGACTGGATGGGGTTTCAAAAACACTTACAAATAGCCTTCTCTTTTTTGCAATCAATGTTGTTCACATCTTTTCAGAACTGGTACTTTTGTAATCTTCAGTCTACTATTGATTGCCCTGACCATATCATGCCAGAAAGGTAAGTAATGCATATTAAAAGCTATGCTGTAGGTAATTATGCTAGCCATCGTGCTGCCTCTCTCCCTCTAATGTTGAACTGAAATCTCAACATGGTGGCAGGTATGTTCTTTGTTATGCTTTCTCCTTAATAACAGGTTTCTATTGGTTAATAAAAGAGAAGTGTGAGTGCCCCCTGTGATTGATATTTTTGTCTTATTTGTATTGCTTTATCTGCCAGTTGTTGCTGCTCATTATTGCATATTGAGCATTTTGGGTTATTTTTCAACTCCATTGAAAATATGGGTCCTCACATAAGCATGGGGCGCTGTAGAGAAAGTTGGAGAAATTTACTTTATCTCCATACTTACTTCTCTCAGAATGCTTCCCAAAGAGGCAGTACCAGAAAGCACCATTTCTGAGGTTTGAGGTTGCTTATATTGACATTCATGAAGATGCCACTAGATGGGAAGAAAATAAACAGAAAACATGAATAAAATCAGCAGAAGGCGCTTTTCCTTAGTGAAACTATTCAAAAATATCACCGCACTGCTTTAAAAATCAGTAATAGAACACTCCTTTGAGCAAAAATGACTGGTCACCTCAGAAATATATACTTTCCTAGGTGAGTCGTAAAAAAATATGCAAACTAGTAGCAGAACCTGAAGTGAGTTGTAAAAAAATATGCAAAATAGTAGCAGAACCTCTTCTTTAAGTGTTAAATCAGCTTTCTAAAAAGACAACCTCCATCCCTGAAAACAAGCATCAAGTTACGTTTCAGCTATGAAAATCTTTTTGACCTCTAGAATATGCTTTCTGCACCGTGCAAAACCTCTTTTGTCTACTATACAAGCTTGTTTACAGGAAACTATGCACAAAATGTAGAAACCATTCTCCAATAGTGCCATCAGATTAACTAATACCAACTTAAAAATTATCATTAATCTATAATGCACATGCAAAAGTAACCCTGCACCTCCAAAATGTTCTCTCCAAACACTCTAAAACCCTTTTCTGCACTATGCATGACTACTTACAAGTGACAGAAAAGAAGCAGGATCTAAGGGAAGAGGTCCAACGTGGATTCTAGAAGGGCATTCCTGAAGTTTGTGTATGTATTACATTTCATTTTTGTATTAAATAATGTTTTTTTTGGTTTTACACCTGGACAGGAATTAGGAAATATATTGGAAATGTTATGCATTTGTTTTGGTGTTGCTGGGACAATATTTCTGAAGTGTGTGTTTGTGCGGGTTTGTGGAATTCGAATTGATGGGAACATAATTCAATAACATAAATTCAGAATTTTGGTTCACTAACCAACTTACCAAATTCTTGCCCTCTTCTTTTAGGTCCTTGACCATGGATGTTAGGAGAATTTTGAGAAGTTGGACTTTATCCCCTCTCAGGATTATCCATCCTGCCCCCTTAGCCCTGGCCATACTCCTGGGAGCAGCATTAGATCTTGTGTTGTCTCTTTTGGGGTAGCTGGTGATGATTATGGCTTTCCTTTTGCTTCTACTTTTATTTGGTATTTCATCACTCATTAGAGTTGATACTTGAATCTGTTTTTTTTTTTTTTTCTACTGTTGGTTCTCTTATTTCTTCATCTTTGCTTGCAACATATTAGGGTTTACCCATTTTTGTGTCCATTTCTCAAGAATGTAATCAAACTGCAATAGTTTAACTTGAGTGGCGTTCACTCTGTCTTTAGTATAGTTAATTAATATTTTCTTGGTAAAGGAATGGTTAGTAACAACGTTCTTTTCCTTGAGGCCCATGGACTTTAGTCATTTGTGGATATTAATCTAATTATCTAATTTTAGTAGAATAAATTTATATTTTCTTGGTAAAGGAATGCTTAGTAACAACGTATTTTTTCTTGAGGCCCATGGACTTTGGTCATTTGTGGATATTAATCTAATTATCTAATTTTTGTAGAATAGATTTTTAATGCAAACTAACAAGAGATGCAATTAAGATTGAGGTAATTATGTCATACACATTAAGAACTTCAAAGATAACTGAAGCATATGTACATTGGTTCAAGTTTCCTTATACCTATAACAAGGTAAGAAAAAATTATAAGATCATCCTAGGATATAATTCTTCTATGATCTACTAGCGCAACAAACATTTTGACTTAGGAATGTTTGGGTTATTCCAAATATCTCTCCATATTCTAGTGATATTACTATTTTATTGGTGCTTTACATTATATCCACTTCTTGTTGTGTATTCTCCTAAGCTATTCAAATCCCAAATCAATTTATCCTTGGCTTCCCTTGGAATAATCACAACTGTTATCTTTCTACTCAATGGCCTCATAGCATCGATGTCTTGTATACTTGTAAAAAAATGTTTTTTCCATTTGTACCTTCCTTCCTTATCCTTGTACAAAATGTTTGTTTTCCATTTGTACCTTCCTTCTTTATCCTTGTACAAAATGTTTGAAATCCTATCACCATATTTGTCTTAAAACAATCTCATCCAAAGTTTCAATAATGGATCTAAATTGAGTGTTTTTTTATCGCACCAAGTATCCATCCAAATAGAACTTCTTGCTCTAGTTCCCACCACTCATCTTAAACCTTTAATAATTAGATCAATGTATTTTTTAAACCATTCCAAAGAGCAGAACCATTTGGTTGGTAGAGAGAATGCAGTAAATATTAAACTTGGGTCATTGGGCTCAACATACGTAGAAGAATTATTGCCCATTGTCTTTGACTCTTTTTGTACAATCTCTAGATTACTTTTCCCCTAAGAGCTAAGTTTGCATCTGTAAGAATTCTTAAACCAAGGCCTCTCCTAGTTTTATCATCACACACCTTGCTTCATTTCACCAAAGGGAATTTCCTTTTATCATGTAAACCTGACCATAAAAAGGATCTCATAATATAGATTAAACCTTTTTTCAACTGATTTTGGCATAGTATACAATGACATAATATGTTGGAATGGCATGTAAGACTAACTTAATTAACTCCACTCTTCTTGCTAACGATAATCATTTATCTTTCCAAGCTGGTAGTTTATTATAAACTTTACTAATAACTAGATTCCATAATTCTATCCTCATTCTCCCCTCAAATAAAGGCATCCCTAGATAATTTGCTAGCAAATTTGCCTCCTCCATTTGAAGTAACTTGCAAATTCTTGCTTTGATATTAGTTGGAGTGTTAAGGAATTAAATTTTGGATTTTGTCCTCTTAACATTTTGCCTTAATGCTCTTTCATATTCATTTAAAAAGTTATTCAAATATCTAGCCTCATTTATCCTTTCCCTTCAAAAAATGGTTGTATCATCTACAAACTGTTGATGGGTGATGTTGTCGATGTTATTACTAACCTTAAGTCCACTTGTAAGCCCATATTTGTAAGCCTTATTTAAGTTTCTACTCAAAACCTCTTCCATAATAATAAACAAATAAGAAGATAGAGGATCTCCTTGTCTAAGGCCTCTCTTGGCTTTAAAATATTATATTACTAACCCATTAACAAAATTGAATAAGAAACTATAGAGACACAAGCTTTAATCCATCTAACCCATTTCTTCCCAAATCCAAGATTTTCTAAAATTGCAAAAAGAAAATCCCATTTAATCTTATCATAGGCTTTACTCATCAAGTTTTAATATCATTGCTTTCTCTTTTTTTGAAGATGTTTAATGTATAACTTCATGAGCTACTATGATCCCATCCAAAATCAAACCTCCTTCTTAATCGATTTGCCATCACTTTGGAGATAATCTTATATGCCATATTACATGGGCTTATGGGTTTAAAAGAATCAAACAATTCAAAATCCTTCTTATTTGGAATTAGGGTAAGATATGTTGCATTTATTTTATAAGGCATGTAATATTTTACCCTAGACTGTTCCACTACCACCAATAAAGAATCCTTCACTATATCCTAATTATGTTGGTAAAAAGTTGTAGAGAGCCCATATGAACTTGAGGATTTATCCTTATTAAAAGAGAAAAGAGATAAATAACTTCTTCTAACACTTTTCTATTGTCTTCATTCATTATAATTGAAGGTACATCTTGAAGTTTATCATTAAAAACTTTAGTCTCCTCTGATCCTAGAATATTCTGATAAAAAGACTTTACCTCTTTTCTAAATTCACTTTGATCTTCAATCCAAACCCCTTCTATTGATTTAATTCTACTAATTCTAAATGTTGATCTCTGTACTATAGTCATCCTATGAAAAACTTTATATTTTTATCTCCTTCTTTTAACCAAGTCTATCTTGATTTTAATCTCCAAAATTTCTCTTCCTTACTCAAAATATTATGATATTCACTAAGCAAGTCCCTTTTTTTGGAGCTTGGATTATTATGATCACCTTTTTGGAATTTTGAAAGTTTATCTTTTAGATATTCCTTCTCAAAAATATTTTCAAAAGTGTTCTTGTTCCATTCTTTTAATCTAGATGTCATAGATTTTATTTATTTTGGAAGAGCATACAAACCACCACTTCTTGAAGAATCCCATTTTTGTGCTATCATATCAACAAATTGAGGATGGTCTTCCCATGTTTGCTCATATTTAAAATATGATCTTTTTTTGAATTCACTTACCACCATTTTAACTCTTATTGGCTAGTGATTTGAACCAATCCTTGTTAAGGTATTAATTTTAGCACAAGTTCCTTCATCTAGCCAATGATATGAGAGTATGCATCTATCTAATTTTTTTTGCTATTAGGTTTTGGCCTCTCCTATTTTTGGTCCATGTATATTTGTCTTCTTCAAACTCAACCTCCCATAGATTATTGTTTTGAATAAAAGCTGAGAAATATCTCATACTTTGGGTTAATTTCCTAATTCCCCTAAATTTTTCGTCTAGCCTGGTTATGGCATTAAAATATTTTATGATCATGAATCGGTTTTCTTGATCTTTACATCTCATAAAGGATTCAATCCCACTCCAAACTCCTAAACTACCTGACTAAGTTTTAGGTCCATAGACATTAATAAGGATGAAATAAATTTTTGTAAAGTAGTAAGTGACTAAAGAGGCTATCCAATGCTTAGTTTTATGAATGGTTACATAGGAGGTTCTAGAAGGCTTCCAACAAGTTAGAATTCCCCATATCGTTCCTTCAAAATCCATAGAATCCCATTCACATCTTGCCCATACTACTCTCATAGTTTTTTAAACTTCTTCTTTTGTCATTTTAGTTTCCTTTGAGGGGGCATTAGCACCCCTTATATTCCATGAGATGATAATCATGTCTCATTAGGGGCTATTGGCCCCACTTGTGTGTTATCAATATCATTTTGTTGTTTGGTAAAGAGAAGTTCAACCAACTTAGTTTGTGTTCCTTTCTTTATGTTTACTCTTGCTTCCTTGGATCTTGCTTGATAATTTGAGGGTTTTACTCTTTTTGTCTTGCCTATATCAGGAGTACGTCTTATTATTCTATTCCTCAATATTCTTTCACAATTTTGTTTCTTATCATATTTATCCTCTCCTCGCTCTGCTATAGAAGCTTTTGACTTGCCCTATTTTTTTTCTAGTATTTCCTTATTAATGGCAGGGGTATTAACTTCTAAAACTGCATTTTATTTACTAATTTTTTTCTCCTAAATGGTGCATGGTACTTTAAGAGAGTCTTCAAAATCTAATGAGATACATTCCTTAGGTTCATCAAGAATGCTCTTCCCTAAATCAGGATCATACTGAATAGACAGTTCCTTGTTAATATGTTGAACCTATTGTACTATGTCCTCTAAGTTTTGATCTACTTTTTTTTCATAGGCTAAGGCCTCAAAAGAGTTGGTATTTCGTCCAATATCTTTGCTTATTGGTCTCCACTGTTTATTTTCTTTCATTTTTTTAGATCTAATTTTTGGAAGTTGAAAACCATTTTAATCCATAATCATTTGTAAGTTTCTCTTGTAGTTTTCTACATATGATTATGTTTGGCTCTTCTTAGGGCATGATCTCTCAATATGCCCCACCTCATGACATATTATACATATAAAAGATATGTTTTCATAATCTATGGTTTGGATCCACATATTATGCCCATACTTAAGAATGATTGATTCTGATAAAACTTTACTTATATCAATCATGACCAATATCTCAAGCATAAATAGCCAAGAATCCATCTTTTGTAGTATTTGAAATCTCAAGGAATTCTTCTAGAGTGTTGTCTATTGCTTTGAAGGTATCTATTTCCTAAAATTCAATGGATAACCCAAACATCCTAACCCAGACTGGTACTAGGGATAGATTTATATTTTTAGGTGAAAATCCTTCATACCAGGGTAAGGAAGAGTCTTGCTTTTCCCATAAACGAAGAACCCCCTTTTAGGATTTTTTTTTTCTTCCCTAGAAAAAATGGCTAGGAAGAAACCTTTGTGAAGAAATGATACAATCACTATTGGAGACTTCCAACTCCTATCAGTCCATTTTCTCAAGGCTAAAGCCCCTGACCAATACCCATTAAATTTACTAAAAGTTACCCTATCTTGGAGCAACGAGGATCTCTCTGAGGTGTGCTCACTAACCTCTACCACTAGAGATGATTCTAAGAATTTAACTATAAATCAGTCAATGGAAAGGAAACTAAAACTCAAAATCTATTGAAATTTATCAAAATATCCTATAGCAAATATAATATTTGATAAAAATTATAATAATTTGCATGAAAAATTTCTAAGATAAAGAAGGGAAAGAAAACTTAACTAAAAATTTCTATGTCCAAATAGAATGTCTTGCCTCACTGAAGTCCTAGCCCTTCATTGCTCTTCCCATCATCCGAACCCTAGCTAACAAATATTTGCAATTTTGTTTTTTGCAACTTGAAAAATTATCACTACCCTTGTTCCAGATGGTTGACTTCACAAGATCATATCTCCATCAATAGTGCTAAGTAGGGAGTTACATACAATCATGAGATACTTTATCTTTACGCAATATGTAGAAATTCTAATGAAATAAATGCATATGAAGATTCAAGTTCTCTCGTGTGTTTGAGGAGAGGAAACACCAAGAGTCGTGTAATGTAAAAGGTCTCATGTATCCTTATATTGGAGACACAACTATATAAAATGTAACTCGAATAAGCTTTGCATTATGCATTGCTTGATTTTTTGTAATAAGATTTGTAGTAAGATTTTATGTGATATTGATGATTTGATATATTGATCTGAGATTGATATTGATATTGGTGATATATGATTTGATTCATTGAACTTGGATTTATATAACATATGATAATATCATGAAATTTCTAACAAAATCAACAAGTTTTATTACTAGCCAACAAGGATCTATGCAATAAAGTGTGATGGACCAGAGTAGATGATTATGATGATTGACCTCTGGTTTGACATCATGTTGTTGCTTGTAGTGTTCTTAGTCCCAATTTGGGATACCCTGAAGTTGTGGCAAGAGGGAAAAGCTAAACTAGACTCTCTAGAATAGTATTAACCAAAATTGTAATCAAGATAGGACTTTTTGCTCTCTAGATCACACTAAGAAATTTGTGGTCCAAGAAGATGTTAGAGTTAGTTTTATTAAGATTTTGGGGCTGACCAAAAGTGACAGGTCAATTATTGTAACTTTGGACATGTCTTTTTTAATAAAATTTTCACCTTTTAAAAAAAACATTGGAGAACCATAAAATAAATCATATTTATTGACCAAACATTATTACATAAAATCATTATCACAAAATCATAACAAAATAGGGTTTACGAGTCAAGAGGGGATCACCATCCAACCTCAAAAAATAAATAAAAAACATAATGGAACAATCATATTAACATCCAATAGTATGTATCTTTGCAAAAAAATTTACTCTTTTTTAAGTTGAAGTCCATTCTCATGGTAAAGAAGATTTATTTTTTAATAAACCGTTCTTGAATATTGCACTAGTTTATATTAGGAATATTTTATTACATTATTTTAATATTATAATTAGGTCATTCATGTTTAGATATTATTTTAATATTTATTTAATGCAATCTTCTATTTGGGAGTATTGATCTTCTAATTTGTAACCCTAAGATATGTATTATATAGGCTCTTGAATGAATTGCTAACTTACCATTTTTGCTTGATGTATTCTCTCCTCTAGGCTCTTGCGTCAATGAATAAATTGCTAATTTGCTATCATTGCTTGATGTATTTTTTTTTTATATACATAGGATAATCGGTTACATCCACAATCTTTTTCTACTACCAATCAAGGTTCAAATCTTGGGGTTGCCTCCTATAACCCCTATTCCACCTCATTATTGTTTAACCCATCATTGCTTGATGCATTTTTTTTTTGATACAGAGGGAAATCAGTTACATCCACAGTATTTTTCTACTACCACCAAGCAAGGTTCAAATCTTGGGGCTGCCACGTATAACCCCTATTCTACCTCGTTGTTGTTCAATGGATTCAAGTCAGACTACTACCTTTGCAAACATGCATACCCTCAAGATTTGAACTAGGTCTCTTCTTGATAAGCACCAGAACTTATTAATCCACTAAATATTTTTTGGACTAATTTCTTGATGTATTCTCTCCCCTCCCTTCTTAGGCAGCATTGAAGATCTCAATCTCCCCCTGATGCAGAGGTAGGTCGAAGTAGATTTTGAGTGCGGATGCATATGAAGTCCTCCATGCCGCAATCATGCCAAAAGCAAAAGAAGCATAGCGAGGTTATCACGACCTTGCCCATATGTCCAAAGGATAGCCCACTGGTGAGGGCACCCCTCCCACCAATCATAATGAGAGTAATACCATACACCTTCTCATGGTTTAGCTTGACATCGAATCACCCGAAGCACAATTGCCTTGCCAGAGTTCTATAGAGATGGAAAGGAAACATGGAAGATGCAGTCGACAGTTGGATTTTTTTTGAATGCCAAGAAAATTCACCACAAAGGTTATATAGTTGACTATGCTATGACATCCCAGTCGACAAGGATAAATAAGTCTGATAGGGTCAAACAAGTCATAAATAGAGTGTCGATCTACAGTAACATCCTTCAACTAAAAAAAAAAACTTTTGTATGTTTATAAATCTCCCCTGCCTCGATCGATCCATTTGAGGTTGTAAATTATACCAGATTGATTTTTAGAGTGCATATATCAAAATCTCCATATCATAAGGGTTAATTAGTTGGTTCTATCATCAAAATATTAAAATAGAGATGCATCATATATATATATATATATATATATATATATATATATATATATATATATATATTGCATATATTATAACAAAGAGTTATATGGAGTACATGATTGGTAGTATCACACTTCTTATTATCATAAAGTGATGGGTTTTACCTTGGGGAGAAATATTCATAGTACACATGAAGCAACTAGAGTGAACCTCATAAGTAGTGATCTACTTTATTACACCTGACATAGACAACCAAAGTGAACCTCATAAGTAGTGACCTACTCTAATACACCTAGTAGTTGCAACGATTGGTTATCCATGCAATCCGATAGGATGAGAAGGTTACCATAAGGACACTCATAGTTGAAGAAGCAAAGTGAGGCCAATCCCACTATTGCTTAAGTACTCTAAGTGTACTTGATATTTTACAGCCGAAAGGTAGACACAAAGGCATTAGACCTAGAGGTAAACCCAGTGATAGATCTCGAGGCTGATCTAATGGTAGACTCAATGGTAGATCTAGAAGTAGAAAACCCAAAGGCTAACCCAATGAAAGACCCAATGGTAGACCTAGAGGCAACATACCACCTAGAGTTTTTTACCCAAGCAAGAGGTAGAGCAAGAGCCAAAGTCAGAGCCAAGAGTTAGAACCAAGAGCTAGAGCAAGAGGTAGAGCCAAGAGCTAAGAGGTAGAGCTACAGCTAGAGACATAGCCAGATCTAAGCACTAGTTTATTGTTAATTTTTAGCCTTCAAAAGGTATTTGTTGTCATCCAAAATATTCTTTTTAGGTATGACTCAAATATTTTAATATTATCTTTTTGTTCCTTTTTTCATGAATTAGGATTTTTCCTACTTCTTAGGTAGTCTGATTTTACTTAGACTACTAATGCTTTGATGAAATTGAAGCAAGTATATATGAGAGAGATTGGTTTTGAAGTATTAGATTACCATATATTTCTTAGGCACATGTTCACTATAATTAGTATATTTCTTGGGCACATATTCATTGAAATTAATGAATTGCTTCATTTTTTGATGATGTGAATCTTAGTTGCATTATTGTGAGCATTACATTCTAGTCAAGCAATCTTTTGGATTACATGCACACATAAGGCTACCATATTTTTTTTATTATATATATATATTGCATGAAAATATTGGGCACATGTTCACTGAAATTATTTAATTGTTTTATTTTTCAATGATTTGAATCCTAATCACACTCTTGCAAGTATTCCATTCTAGTTGACCAATCCTTTGGATAATCCAAGTATTAGGTTGATATAGGTTATTGACTTATGGTTTAGGTTATAAGCATTTCAAACTAATGCTTTGATTACATTTCATTAACTTTTGGGATATTGTTGAACTTTTAACTTGACTTTTTATGGTGGTCAGTAGATGGTCTTTGTTTTAAAACATCTAATGCTTGCTAAGAAATATGACCCTTGGTATTTTTTTTTAAAATAAGCTATGTGTGACTTCTCCTAGGGGCCACACCCAACAAAATAAAAAAAAATTATATTGATCTTAGTTAACTAAACTATATACAACTTGTCTTTTTATCAAAGATATTTTTCATTTGCCTTTCTATCAAAGATATTTGTCATCTTTCTCATATTTCTACGTGTTGCAATCAAATCCTTGATATCATTTTTAGTAAGAGATAAAATTTTGATATAAATTTCTATGTATTGCCTTCTAAATTTGAATTTTGCCAAGATAAAAATCAACACTGTGAATGGCTAAAATGTTTGCTACCTAGTTTTCATATATATAAATAGGTTTGCTAAAGCAACCTATCAATTCCCTAATACCTCATTTTTTGGTTATTCATGTCCCTAATATTCCAAGTTATCATTTTCATCGTCACTTTTTATTTTTATTTGTGGGATTATCCCTAGTAATTGTTAAAGCTTATGATATTTTCTTTTGGTTTCTCTTCTTGGGTCTCCCTCTATTTTCATTCCTATGAACACTTTCTTTAAATTTTCCACACTTTTCATAGTAAAACTTATCATCTATAGTTTTATTTTGCTCTTAAGGACCTGAAGTACAAGGAATAACTCAAAAGCACTTTTTTCTTAACATTGCCCTAGAAACCTTAAAGTGCAAGGATGCTCCTCCATAGCAATTACCTTATAAAGCTTCTCTAAAACCCCTAAATTTTTATGGATATCCTCCATACTCATTTCTTTATTATGCTACTCTTGAAACCCTAAAGTGCAAGGGATAACCTCTATACTACTTTCATTTCTATTGCCAACCAAAGACTATATACTACTCGAGGAATATGAAGACCTCCATCCTCATCTATTTATTATGCTACCCTTGAAACCCTAAAGTGCAAGGGATAACCTCTATAATACTTACTTTTCTATTGTCAAACAAGGATTTTATACTACTTGAGGAAGATGAAGACAATTTACCTAGAATCAAATTGAACTCTTTTGCCTCCTTTGTTTTAAAATTTTTCTTCATATCTTCCTTTGCACCTTTATTTACCTTTGAATTTGAACTTGTAGATTATACTTTGTTATTCTTAGTATCTTTTTTTTTTTTCTAATGATTGATCTGAGTGAACTATGGTGGCCTTTGCCATCTGATGTTGTAGATAGGATTTCTTTGCCTCTTCTTTTAGAGTGAAATATCCTTGATCTAATATAACTTCTACTATAGTATGATTTGCTTGCTTCATCTTGAAGTTTGTGTTGAGCAAGGTGTAGAAACAGTATTGTCATTGTTGTCAACATAGACGGATAGATCAATTGATGATGCAGTGGACAGGAGTTCAGAGGTCAGTTAGAGCATGTACAGTAAATTTCCAAGAAGACAAAAGTGGCCCAGTTTCAAAAGATCAAAGAAAAAGGCAAGTAAGAAAACTATCGCGATATCGCGACAAGAAAACTGTCGCGATTTCGCGACATGTAGGAGGAAAAGAAGCCAAATAGCAAAACTGTCACGATTTCGCGACATATCGAAGGAGAGAGAAAATGCGAGAAAAACTATCGCGATTTCGTGACATGTTGGAAGCAAAGAAGGCAAGAAGAAAAACTGTCGCGATTTCGTGACATGTTTGGAAAGAAGGCGCAGGCAAAGAAAACTATCACGATTTCGTGACATGTTTGGAAAGAAGGCGCAAGCAAAGAAAACTGTCACGATTTCGCGACATGTTTGAGAGAAAGAGCTTGCAAGGAAAAGTGTCACGATTTCGTGACAATTTGCAAGAAGGATGGTACGGACGAAAAAGTGTCACGATTTCGTGACATGTCGGGTTTTCGCGATCCGATGTCAAGAGAAAGCGCTAAGGAGAAAAAGTGTCACGATTTCGTGACATGTCGGGTTTTCGCGATCCGATGTCAAGAGAAAGCGCTAAGGAGAAAAAGTGTCACGATTTCACGACATATTGTAGGAGAGAGAAGGCAAGATAAAAAGTGTCACGATTTCGTGACATATTGCATAAGGAAGAGCTCGAGAGAAAAAGTGTCGCGATATCACGACATGTCGCGTTTTCATGACCTGAAGAGAAGAGAAGAGCTAAGGAGAAAAGATGTCACGATTTCGTGACATGTCGCATTTTCGCGACAAGAGAAGAGAAGAGCTAAGGAGAAAAGGCTCCGAAGGATGAAGTGTCACGATTTTGCATGACAGAAGCAAAATGAAAGAGCAAGGAAGCGAAAGCGTCACGATTTCACGACAAAGTCAAGGAGGAAGTGCAAGGCAGTGAAAGTGTCACGATTTCGCGACATGTTTCGATTTCGCTGGTGCATGCCGAAAAGAAGTACAAGGCAACGAAAGTGTCACAATTTTGCGACATGTTCCGATTTCGTTGGTGCATGCCGAAAAGAAGTACAAGGCAGCGAAAGTGTCATGATTTCGCGACATGTTTCGATTTCGTTGGTGCATGCGAAAAGAAGTGCAAGGCAGCGAAAGTGTCACGATTTCACGACATGTTCCATTTTCGCTGGTGCATGCAAAGAGAAGTGCAAGGAAGCGAAAAGTGTCACGATTTCGTGACATGTTCCATTTTTGCGGGTGCATGCAAAGAGAAGTGCAAGGAAGCGAAAAGTGTCACGATTTCACGACATGTCACATTTTCACGGGTGCATGCCAAGTAGAGTGTACGAAGGCAAAAAGTGTCATGATTTTGTGACATGTTGTGTTTTCGCGCATGCAGGCCGAGAAGAAGACAAAAGGCTGTCAGAGCGAAGGTTCTTCTATCAGAGCTATAAGAGAACAAAAAAGGTTGTCAAAACTGTAAATAAGTAGGTAAGACTGTCAGAGACGTAAATAAGCAGGTAAGACGGTCAGAGTCGTAAATGAGAAGATAAATCTGTCAGAACGGTGAATATACTGACAAAGCATCGAGAAGGTTGTCAGAGCCGTAAAGTGTGCAGTTAAGACTATCAAAGGCGTAAGTAATCATTTAAGAGTGCAGTATGCAGAGCCGTAAGAATGTTTTTCGTGTACAGAAAGTTAGGGTTAGGGTTGAGCTCTGCACGTGGCAAGAGTGTTGTGATTTGTCGAATAAAAAGGAAAAAGGAACTGTGAAAATAATAAGAGAGTATTGTGCTGAGAAAAATATAGAAGAGAGTGTTGTAAGAGAGAATAGCAGAGCTGTAAGTAAATGCAGTTCTTGTTAAAAGGAATTAGACCAGTGAGGGTCTAGTATAAGAGAAGGCATTTTTATGTCATAAAATCTGTTCAAAACTGAAGTCCAAGTTGGTGCTTGGCATTAGGGGGTTGGTGCTCCTTTCTGTTGGTGCAGATAAATTGTTTGTAAAGTTGGTGCTTTGCAAAGGCTGGATTTGGATGGGAGTCCAAGCAGTCTAATTTTTGAGGAGTAGCCAAATCTGGTGAACCTCGTTAAATCGTGTGTTGTGGAATGCTCTCTTGTTTATTTGCTTTATCTATTTTTAAGTTCTCTCTACTTAAGTTTTAAAGAGCTATAGATCTGTATTTAAATTGCTACACTGATTCACCCCCCCTCTCAGTGTCATTGTGAGAATATCAATTGGTATCAGAGCAAGGTTCCTGAACAAGCTTAATCAGCTAAGGTGATCTTGGAAGAATCACAATGGCCGATGGTGAAGGATTTTCATCCAACAAAGCTCCTTTGTTCGATGGAACTAATTACTCTTTTTGGAGACTCAGGATGCAGACTTATCTGTGTGCTTTGGGTTATGACATTTGGGAGTCAGTAGATAGTGGGTACACAATATCCTCTACTCCTCCAACAGATGCTATTGAGAAGAAAAAGTTTGAGAATAACTCTAAAGCAAAGAATGCTATAATGTGTGGGTTAGTAGACAGTGAACTGATAAGGATCATGAGCTGTAAAACGACAAA
This sequence comes from Wollemia nobilis, assembly GCA_028583015.1. Taxonomy (NCBI): domain Eukaryota; kingdom Viridiplantae; phylum Streptophyta; class Pinopsida; order Araucariales; family Araucariaceae; genus Wollemia; species Wollemia nobilis. The sequence goes on along the minus strand of JAQPPZ010002969.1, from coordinate 12,103,340 downwards.
AGACATGTGGGACAAATTGTAGAGCATTCATGAAGGAGACAACAAGATCAAGGAAGCCAAGCTTCAAACGCATCGAGCTCAGTTCGAAGCATTAAAAATGAATGATGATGAGAACATAGAGGCCTATATGCTGAGAGTCAATGGAATCATTAATGCAATTAGAGGACTCGGCGAGGAAATAGAAGATGCAGTCATCGTGAAAAAGGTACTAAGAACTCTTCACAAAATATTTGATTCTAAAGTTTCTGCTATAGAAGAAGCTAAAGATCTAAATTCTTTTAGCATGGATGAAATGCATGGTTCTTTAACCGCATATGAAATGAGAATAGGACAAACTAAGCCCTCGGACAGAGAAGTTGCTTTTAAAGCACACAAAAATATAAAAGCTAATCAAGAATCTACGAAGAAGAGTCTTCAGATGAAATAGAAGCAAACTTTGTTAGGAAACTAATAAAGGGAAAAGGAAAGTACAGAGGTAAGTTACCGTTTAAGTGCTTCAACTGTGGAGGAGTCGAGCACTTTGCAGCTAAATGTCCAATGAATGAGAAAAACAAAAATGATGAAGGGTCACACCAAGAAAGAAGTGACCGGAAGAAGAAACCACATTTTAGAAAAAGCAACTTCAAGAAGAAAAGTTTCATATCCAAGAATGTCAGCTCTTCTAAAGACTGCTCCGGTGAGGATTCTGAAGAAGAAGCAGGTGAAGCTCTGTTCATGGCATTTGAAGAAAGAATAACAGAGGAAAAACCAAAATGTAATGAAAAACCTGAGGATGAGGCTGAAGTTTATCTGGAAGGTGAGTTAGTTGTTGCACTTAAAGAACTGAGCACAAAAAGGAAAAAGAATAAAAAGGTTTCAAGAAAGCTTGAGGATGCCAATGAAATAATAAACAACTTGAAAGTACAGACAGACAAATTTAAGAAAATGTCTAAAGTTCTCAAAGTACAATTAACCGTAAAGATAGATGAATGCAGCAAGCTAGAAGAAGACATTGTTAAGTTAAGGATGCAGCTAGAGGAGATGAATAGGAAATTGAGCTGTTATCATAAGTTTGAAGAAAGTTCTATAAAGCTGGATAAAATTTTAAATAACCAAAGGCCTTCCGACATCAAATTTGGTTTGGGCTTCGATGAAGGAGAATCATCAAAGGGTTCAAAGGCCTTAAATGTAGAACCCATAAAGAAAGAAGATAAGATCAAGGTTGATCAAGAAAAAACAAATCATGCCAAAGAAAGCAATAATGCCAGACTCAAGAAGAGTACTGACAAAGATGGATTCACAAAAGTCACACATCCAAGAAGGAGAAGATTCATGGCTCCTACTTCAAACTGGCAAAGACCTGCACCCAGGTTTAATCATTCTTTTTTTGGTTATTGTTTTAAATGCAATGCTTATGGTCATAAGATTTCAGATTGCAGTTATAATGTAGCACAAAGGAATTTCACCAGTAGAAATGTTTTTTCTCCATTGATGGATTATGCAATTGAATGTTATAACTGTCATAATTTTGGACATATTGCAAGAAACCGTAGAAGCACTTTTGCAGCAAATAATTATCAGGGTAGAAAATCTCAACCAAATGGGTTGAAACAAAACAAGAAATTTCCTGAAAAATAGGCACATGCTAATGAAAGGGGAAAGGCAAAACAAGTAGCCAAATCTGCTATCAAACCAGAATGGAAAGAAAATGAGAAACTTCAAAAAGAAAAGGAATCTTTGATTGTTCAGATTGCTTTTAAAGCACATAAGAAATATGCACCATGGATACTTGATAGTGGATGCTCCAGTCACATGACAGGTGACAAGCAAAAATTTGAGAAGTTATAGAATTACGAAGGTGGTTCTGTGAAATTTGGAAATAATGATGGAGCAAAGATAGTTGGCAAAGGATCAATCAAGATCAGTGACGGAAAGATCAATTCAAAAGAAGTCTTGTTTGTGATTGGTCTGAAGCATAACTTGCTCAGCGTAAGTCAAATTTGTGACAGAGGTCATGAAGTAATTTTTAAGAAGCAGGGTTGTGAAGTGAGAAAAGCTAACAATGGGAAGTTGATTGCTACTGGATCAAGGACTTCTAGAAACCTGTATACTCTCTTAGAGACTTCAGAAGGAACATGCTTAATTGGATAGGAAGATGAAAATTGGCTGTGGCACAAGAGGCTCGGTCATATCAGCTTTGATAATTTGGTAAAAATAAGCTCAAAAAGGGCAATAAGAGATATACCCTCCATTGGCAAACCTCTAAATAGTATTTGTGCTTCATGCCAAAATGGGAAGCAAACTAGAGCCACATTTAAATCAAAGGAGTACTTTACCAAAGAAACCTTTAGAACTAGTACATACCGATTTATGTGGACCCATGAGAACACAAAGTATAAATGGTGACAAATACTTTATTCTGTGCATAGATGACTATTCCAGAATGACCTGGATATTCTTTTTGAAGCAGAAATCTAAAGCTTTTGAAATGTTCAAGACCTTCAAAAACCAAGTTGAGAATGAAACAGGAAAGAGGATCAAATGCTTAAGATCAGATAGAGGAGGAGAGTTCATCTCAGAGGAGTTTGCAGAATACTGTCAAAAATATGGGATCAGAAGATAGTTTTCAGCAGCAAGGACACCTCAGCAGAATGGTGTTGTAGAAAGAAAGAACAGAACTGTACAGAAAATGGCATGGACAATGTTGACTGAAAGCAAAATTGCAGACAGATTTTGGAAAGAGGCAGTCCATACTGCAGTTTATATCCAAAACAGGTGCATGTTGAGGACACATGAAAGCAAAACCCCTTATGAGCTTTGGTTCAGCAAGAAGGCAACAACAAAATACTTCAAAGTCTTTGGCAGCAAGTGTTACATCAAAAGAACGAAAGATAATCTTGGTAAATTTGAAGATAGAGCTGATGAAGGTATTTTTGTTGGCTATTCATCAAAAAGCAAAGCTTACAAATGCTACAACAAAAGGCTAAAGAAAATTGTAGACAGTGTCGATGTTAAATTTGATGAAGATAGGAAACAAGTTGTCAGCTGTGAAGAAAACTACCCTATTTATGAAGAAGTTATTGAAGGAGATCAAGAAAAGGAAATATAAGAGAATCAAAAAATTGACCCAGATGATTTAAGTATTGATTCAGAAGTAGAAGAAAACAATAAATTTAAAACAGGAAGCTGACAGAAAAATCATCCTAGAGAACAAATTATAGGGGACCCCACAGTTGGTGTTAAGACAAGAAGAAGAGTAGTAAGTAACTACTCCCTATTATCCAGCATTGAGCCCAAAAATATTGCTGAAGCAAGCACAAATGAAAGTTGGATGAAGGCAATAAATGAAGAACTAGATCAGATTGAGAAAAACAAAACCTGGGAGTTAGTACCACGGCCTGTAAATAAAAACATAATCGGTACTAAATGGATTTTTAGAAACAAATTGAATGAAGATGGACAGGTTGTAAGGAATAAAGCAAGATTGGTCTATAAAGGCTATGCTCAAGTTGAAGGTATTGATTTTGAGGAAACTTTTGCACCAATGGCTAGACTCGAGGCAATCAGAATGTTTCTGGCTTTAGCAATCCACAGGAATTTCAAAGTTTATCAGATGGACGTGAAATCAGCATTTCTGAATGGAAATCTTGAAGAAGAAGTTTATATTGAGCAGCCAGATGGTTTTCAACTCGGTGATAATCCCAACTTTGTTTGCAAGTTGAAGAAAGCTTTGTATGGCTTGAAACAGGCACCCAGAGCATGGTATGCAAGACTAGACAACTATCTCACTCGAACAAGGGTTCAAGAAAGGTATGGTGGATAGTAACTTGTATGTCAAAATAGACAATGGCCAACTTATTGTCCTTGTTGTTTATGTTGATGATATAATTTTTGGCAAGAGCAATGATGAGTCATGTAGAGACATAGCAAATAAAATGCAGAAAGAATTTGAAATGTCTATGATTGGTGAACTTTCATATTTCCTTGGACCCCAAGTTAACCAAAGTGAAAAGGGCATTTTTATTTCTCAAGTTAAATATGTGAAAGAAATGCTGAAAAAGTTCACAATGGAGGATTGTAAACTTGTTAGCACTCCCATGACAACAGGTTGCAAATTGAGCAAGGATGACAAATCTCCAGATGTAGATCAAACCATGTACAGATCTATGATTGGAAGCCTATTGTATTTAACAGCCACAAGACCAGATATCTTACAGGCAGTATGCATGGTAGCAAGATTTCAGGCTAGTCCCAAAGAGACTCATGTGACAGTTGTGAAGAGGATCTTTAGGTACCTCAAGGGTACTATGGAGTATGGGTTATGGTACCCAAAAGGTAAGGACTTCACTCTTTTTGCATATTCTGATGCATATTGGGTAGGATGTATAGATGACATAAAGAGTACCAGTGGAGGTGCATTCTATCTTGGAGACAGGTTGGTAGCATGGCACAACAAGAAACAAGAATCAGTCTCTCTATCCACAACAGAGGCAGAATACATTGCAGCAACAACATGTTGTACACAGATTTTATGGATGAGACAAACCCTGAAAGATCTTGGTATTAACTTCAAAGAGCCAATTTCAGTTAAATGTGATAATACCAGTGCTATTAACATTTCAAAGAATCCGGTTATGCATTCTCGCACCAAACATATTGCAATCCGGTATCACTTTTTGAAGGATAAAGTTGCAGAAGGTGAGGTTAAATTGGATTTTGTTCCAACTACAGAGCAAGTAGCGGATATCTTTACTAAACCGTTGCCCAAGGAAGTTTTTGAATATCTCCGTAGTAAGTTGGGAGTGGTCACACTACCCAAGAACTGACTAGCTTTCGAGAACACATTCTCAGGGGGAGCATTTATATATTTGATTATCAGCCCTTTGATATATATTTGTTTGCTCATGTTTGTATTTTTTGCTAACTGTAATATTGTGTGCCTGAGAATGTTGTGCATGGACTCAGGGGGAGTCTGCAGTAGCCCTTTGGTATTATTGTCAAAGGGGGAGAAGAATTACAGGAAATTGCACGTGTTGCCAACAATTCCAAAGGGGGAGATTGTTGAGCAAGGTGCAAAAATAGTATTGTCATTGTTGTCAACACAGACAGATAGATCAATTGATGATGCAGTGGACAGGAGTTCAGAGGTCAGTCAGAGCATGTACAGTAAATTTCCAAGAAGACAGAAGTGGCCCAGTTTCAAAAGATCAAAGAAAAATGCAAGTAAGAAAACTATCGCGATATCGCGACAAGAAAACTGTCACGATTTCGTGACATGTAGGAGGAAAAGAAGCCAAATAGCAAACCGTCACGATTTCGCGACATATTGAAGGAGAGAGAAAGCAAGAAGAAAAACTATCACGATTTCGTGACATGTTTGGAAGCAAAGAAGGCAAGCAAAGAAAACTGTCGCGATTTCGCGACATGTTTGGAAAGAAGGCGTAGGCAAAGAAAACTGTCATGATTTCGCGACATGTTTGGAAAGAAGGCGCAAGCAAAGAAAACTGTCATGATTTCGCGACATGTTTGAGAGAAAGAGCTTGCAAGGAAAAGTGTCGCGATTTCGTGACAATTTGCAAGAAGGATGGTACGGACGAAAAAGTGTCACGATTTCGTGACATGTTCAAGAGAAAGAGCTAAGAAGAAAAAGTGTCATGATTTCGTGACATGTCGAGTTTTCATGATCCGATGTCAAGAGAAAGCGCTAAGGAGAAAAAGTGTCGCGATTTCGTGACATATTGCAGGAGAGAGAAGGCAAGATAAAAAGTGTCACGATTTCATGACATATTGCATAAGGAAGAGCTCGAGAGAAAAAGTGTCGCGATATCGCGACATGTCGCGTTTTCGCGACCTAAAGAGAAGAGAAGAGCTAAGGAGAAAAGATGTCATGATTTCGTGACATGTCGCATTTTCACGACAGTAGCAGAGAGGAAGGCTTCGAAGGATGAAGTGTCACGATTTCATGATAGAAGCAAAATGAAAGAGCAAGGAAGCAAAAGCGTCGCGATTTCACGACAAAGTCAAGGAGGAAGTGCAAGGCAGTGAAAGTGTCGCGATTTCGTGACATGTTTCGATTTCGCTGGTGCATGCCGAAAAGAAGTACAAGGCAACGAAAGTGTCACGATTTCATGAGCAGTCTAATTTTTGAAGAGTAGCCAAATCTGGTGAACCTCGTCTAATATTCTTCAAAATATCCTTATTGATAAGCTCATATAGAAGTCCAAAAATACTAACCCACACTAGAAGCTTTCTTTTTGTCTTAATAAAAAATATTTCACTTCATGGTATTTATAAAGGCATCTCCCCCCCTAAACCATAGGCCACCATCCATTATTTTATCCCTAATTTTTGAATTAAAAAATATGATGAGGGAAAAAAAACTTTACGAACAAAATGGAGCAATTTGAATCCAATCCCCACTTCCACTTGATCCAGTTTTGAATATCCCAAAGCCTTGGCTAATTTTCATGAACTTAAATATTAAACCCATGCTTTTAAGAACCATTATATCATGCTTGATGATCTCATCCTTTGTAATCACTTTTTATGTAACTTCTACTCCCTGAATCAAACTTGTCATATAGTAATTCTTCATCTAAACTCCAACTTAGGCATCCATAATTCCAATTAGGGCATATTGAATTCTACTAAGGGCTTTCAAATATGGATTTTCTTCCATGCTATCTAACGAGGCTCACTCCTAACTTGCACCTGATCCCTACTCACAATTCAATAATAATAAGAGGAATATTTAAACTAGGTGCAAAGTTTTACTATAAGAAATAGACTATCTTATATGCAATATCAAAATAAATCCCATGCATTGCAATTTATAGCCAAAAAAATTCCACATCATCTTGTAATTTTTTTCATTGCTTATATCAAGTTCTCCGTTAATTATCTTTCTTAGTTATTATTAGTTTAACAAAGTATGACTAGCCCTATTTTCAAGAAAAACCTATTTATTTTGGCTCCTGAGACAACTCCAGAAAATAATAAAGCATACAAAACCAAACCATTCCAAATATAATTTTTATATCGATATTAACAATAGTAGTGTGTTTATTCTTAGAATACTAATGCTTCTATAAATTTCAGAGAGAGAGAGAGAGATCTATTTTTTTGGAGTATCTTTATATTTCATGAAAATCTTGAATACATGTTCAATGAATGAAATTCTTCATTTTTTGATGATTTGTATCTTAATAACACTCTTGTAAGTATTCTATTTTACTAGAGCAATATTTTGGACAATCCATATTGATACAAGTTCTTAAGTTTCTTTTTAAATTTCGTAGGTGATTGCAAAGAAGTGATACAAATGTTTGACTTTAGATTTGCGTTTAAGCAATTCAAATTAATTCTTTGTTCACATTTCATATCTTTTGGACATTATTGAATTTTTAACCTAGATTTTTATAGTGGTTAGTAGATGGTATTTATTTTAGAGCATTTAATGCTTTCTAAGAAATAATATTTTTAAAACAAGCACAAAGTTTTATAGTAAGAAAGATAAGATTTGTCTATGAAATATCAAAATAAATCCCATGCATTACCATTATTGCCAAAAAAAGATTCAAATCATCTGCTTGTTGTGGTGCAATGGTAAATGCCCTGGGTGCTAGTAGAGGCCGACCCAGGTTCCATTCCCCTTGTATCCATCCTGCAGATATATGGTATAGTTAGGAATGTCCTATGTGCTGGTAGAGGCCGACAAAGCTCCATTCCTCCTATGCCCAACCTGTTGAAAGTGGCACCTCGAAAGGGGTTTTTTCCACTATAAATTAGTTTGAAAATTTGAGAATGGTTTTAAAATCATAATGGTTGAGGATTAGACGTTTTTTGCAGGACTGCCCAAACTACCAAACTTGTTTTGGCCATATCTCACTCATCCGAACTCGGATTGAGCTAAAATTTTGAGGGTAGATGCCTGAAAAACCTTAAAACGTCTCCACAAATTTTTATATCATTTGGAGCAACAGATATCCTAGTGCATCCCTATGTGTGAACGATATATTTGGCAAGTGGCTATGCAAGGGTTTCATTTGGGTTGAGTGCAAGCAGCTCTAGAGGTTGGTTTTTAGGGCCTTTGGGCCCTAGTGGCAAATATTTTTGTGGTTTATGCTCAATATTTTAGCAAGAAATGTTTCAGGGAATACAAGATGGGTTAGAAATTTGTCTTTCAACAGATCATACTGTGAACTTGAGTGACAACGGCTTCCAATTTGCTGCACAAAATAAAAGTGAAAACCATACCTTTCTATGGCGTCTAGGGAAAGGATTAAAGAGACCATGAAATAAGTTTCAAGCAGTTGATCAAAAAATGAATCATATCTCAAGTGAATCTGGTGCTAAGGTGCACCCAAAAAATAATTCTACTATGAAAACCCCTGTCAAGGGTAAGAATTTTGAAGACTCAATCCCAAAAATGAATTTTAGGGATGCCCTTCATGGTGGACAGCCTCATCCCAATGCTAATATCAATATTAGGGCTTCTCATAAACCTATAAGAATGCCTAAGATTGATCCCAGGAAAACGGAGTCAGGATGTCTTAAAGCAATCGATGGAACTCCTATTGTTAAGCTTGATATGGGTAACATTCAGTTCGGCATTGAAGATTTGGAAAAAAGATGACTAATTTTTCGGTTCATGGGTTTTCGTCCGAGTCTATCCTCTTTCAAATTCTGGGCTGCAAAAAGCTAGAAAACTAAATGTGAGTTACAAATCTCTATTTATCCAAATGGTTATTTTCTTGTTTTATTTGCTAATAATGAAGATAGAGAGAAAAAATTTCAAGGGGGTCCTTGGTTTTTTGGAAGGGCATGGCTTTTCATGAAGCCCTGGCATACTAAATTTAAAGCTAAAGAAGAGATGCCTTCTATAGCTCCCATGTGGGTTAGACTCTTTGGCCTCCCTATTGAATTTTGGAATCCTACTATTTTTTCTTCAATTGGAAACTCTTTAGGAACTTTTATGATGACTGCTGATTGTACTCAAAATTTTGAACATATTATTTATGCTCGAATTTGTGTTTTAATGGATTTTGACAAACCCCTACCTAAAAAGATCACTTTACAATTTGGGGAAGACACTTGGGAGCAAGTAGTGGACTATGAGAACATTCCTTTTCATTGTAGAATTTGCCATGAATATGGTCATTTGGCCAGTGCTTTCCCAAATAAAATTCCTGATCAAAAGAAAGAAGATATAAACTCAGCAGGTTTCCAAATACCTAAGAAGAAGAACACTAAAAAAAACCAATAATAAAGGATCAATCAAAGTCATTTGCTAATATGTTTGAAATCCTTTCCACAAATTATGTCCCAAGTGAGGAAGAGGAAATAATGGAAACTAAAATCTTAGAAACACAATTTAAATATGAAGGAAAGAACTCAGAGACAAACCAACAAATCAAAGGTTTTCAACAGAAAAAACAAGGAGAAAATTTACACAAGAAAAACAATATTTCAAATGTCAAAACTTCAAATAATGCAGGTCCCAATATAGACTCCATTGAACCATCTAGTAAAATTTTGGTTGTATATGAGCATTCTTCAAGGTTAGAAGCCATCTCAAATTCAATTGGAATAAGTCAAGAAACAGGGAAAAAAAAATTGAAGATGGATTCTAATCAAAAAGTAGGTCGCAAGACCAATCAATATCATATGGTAAAAGAAGGTGAAAATATTATAGAGGAAGGTAAGATTAATGCCCTTCCCAACATTTTTAGCCCTAGTATTAATGAAGATCATCACTTGGAATATTAGAGGACTCAAAGGGATTCTTTCAAAACAAAATGAAATTAGAAGAATGATTCAAATAAATCATCCACATCTTGTTTTCCTTCAAGAAACAAAGATGTCAATGGAGGATATGGACTTAATTGGCAGTAAAATTTGGCCAGCTAGAAAAATGGTTTCCCTCAGTTCCCAAGGGACTTCGTGTTAGTCTTACAATGGGACTGAGAGGGGGGGTGAATCATTGCAGCTATTTTAAAAACTTAATGCTTTAACTCTTAAATCCAAAACAAAAGAAAGCTAAAACCAGAAACAGCAAGTACCACAAGAGAGCATAACATAACACAAGATGTAACGAGGTTCACCAGTTTTGGCTACTCCTCAAACTAGACTCGCTTGGACTCCCATCCAAATCCAGCCATTGCAAAGCACCAACTTTACAATCAATTTACCAAGATCCACCTGGAAGGAGCAACAACCCCTAATTTACCAAAGAAGAATCGGAAGGAGCACCAACCCCTGATTCCAAGCACCAACTTGGATTTCTATTTTCAATTTTGATTGACATAAAAATGCCTTCAGTGTTACAAGATCCTCACTAATCTAGCTTAAATCAAATCAATCTCATGGAAGCATACACTCTTTTACAGTTCTACCTTCTGCACACTTACATCCCCTTTCATATGGCATGCTCTTGCAGCTCACATACAGCCAGCCTCTTTCTGCAGCATCTTCTATCTCACAGTAGCAACAATATTCTCTGTACGGTTATTCTTTTATTACCTTTCAATCCTGCATGCAATCGAATCACATACTCTGACTGTTCGAATCCATGCAATACGGCTGTTCGGTTCCATGCATTTCGACTGTTCGAAACCCTGCAATACGTCTTTTTAGAAACCATGCAATACGGCAATTTTGTTTCATGCACTTTGACTGTTCAATTTCTTCGAATACGGCTTTTCGAATGCTTTTTCGAAAACCTTTCGATACTTTAAATTTGATTCTTCTAATACATGCAAACGGCTGTTCGAATGCATTTCGACTGTTCGAAACCCCATGTATGATTCTGTGAAAGCTTTTCGATTCTTCATGTTCGGCTTTTCTGTATGCTTCAAATACGTCTTTTCGAATGCCTGCAAATTTGACCTTTCGAATGCTTTTATTATCCTTCAAATTCGGCTTTTCGAATGCGTTTAAATTATGCATGTTTGTCTGTTGCAATGCATGTCCAACACCTGTCAATAATTAACTGTCTGTCTGACTTCAGTTACTTTTTACGTAACTGGCTGCATGATTTTCCTGTCCTCTTTTTTGACACGTGTCACCTTGCATGTTGCTGCGGGTTTTATCTGCCAGACTGTTACCTGTCGTGATATCGCGACACTTTTGACTTCTGCTGACGTCACCCTAAAAGTTGTCGTGAAATCATGACCGTTTTGGCCCTCGAAAGCTTTCCCTGCATCTTGTCGCGATATCGCGACACTTTGAGCTTTTGCTGACGTCATCCTCAATGCTGTCGTGAAATCGCGACGCTTCCGGCTTCCAACAGCTTTCCTTTCATCCTGTCACGAAATCGCGACACTTTTCAACTTTGCTGACGTCATCATCCTGCTTGTCGTGAAATCACGAAATTTTCGGCTACGCCTTCTCTCTCCTCGATTTTGTCATGAAATCGCGACAAAAAACATGTCACGATATCGCGACAGTTTTCTTCCTTGTCTCTTTTTGCCAGTTTCTGAATCTGGGTCACTTCTGTTTTCCTTGAAAATTTCTGCACTTGATCTGACTGACCTCTGAACTGCATCAACTGCATCAATCTGACTGTGTTGACAACAATGACAATAATTTTGCAATTCTTTTGCTACACCTTGCTCAAAAAACAACTCCTATCCATCACCTTGCTCACCAATCAACTTCTAACCATTGCATCAACTGATCAACCTGATCGTGTTGACAACAATGACAATACTTTTGCAATTCTTTTGCTGCACCTTGCTCAACAAACAACTCCTATCCATCACCTTGCTCACCAATCAAATTCTAACCATTGCATCAACTGATCAACCTGACTGTGTTGACAACAATGACAATACTTAGGTTGCACCTTGCTCATCACTTCGGGTGGCATTGCTTGTCTTTGGGACCCAAAAGAGGTAGTTATTCACCATATGGTTGGCAGTTGGGGTTTGTTGGCTATAGCTATTCAAAGTAGAAATTCCAACCAGATTATGCTCGCATTATCGTTTATGCCCCGACTTCTTTGGAGGAAAAAAGAAGACAAGTGGAAGGATATTACTCATATTATCTCACATTTTCCTAAAGCTTGGATCTTGATCGGAGGAGATTTCAATACCATCCTCTCTCTGGATGAGAAAAGGAGGGGAAATAGAAATTTGGACAAAAGTACTAACCTCATGAGTGAATACATTGCAAACCTCCATCTTGTGGATATCCAACTAGATAATGGCCTTATGACTTGGTCTAACAGAAGGCAAGGCTTACCTTGTATAATGGAGAGATTGGATAGGTTTTTGCTCTCTGAAAATTTCTTAATCCATGGTCACATTCCTAAAGTGAAGACTCTTAATAATGCTGGTTCGGATCATTGGCCAGCCATGGTGGAAATGTGGAAAACCAATGCGAGTTTCTCTCCTTTTCGTTTTCAATTAATGTGGCTTAGAGACATTTCCTTCAGACCTCGTGTGCAACAATGGTGGAAGGAAGGTAAACCTAGGCATGGGACTAAGATGTTCTATTTTTCCAAAAGACTGCAATACACTAAATCCAAAATCAAGACCTGGAACTAGAAAGAGTTTGGGGATGTTCATAAAAAAAAACATGAAGTTATTGCTCATCTTGAAAATTTGAATAAGAAAATCCATTTAGATGGCCTCACAGAGAAGAGAAGTGCAGATGAAATTAAACTCACAACTCGCTTAGAGGAATGGGAAAAAAGAGAAGAAATCTTATGGAAGCAAAAATCTAGAATTCAATGGCTCAAAGAAGGAGATCGAAACACAAATTTCTTCCACAAATCTCTTCTAGCTCGAAGATCTCACAACTTTATTTCTTCCTTAAAATCAGATTCTGGAGATGTTGTTTATACTTGGGATGGCATGAACTCTATTGTTGTTGATTACTTTTCCAATCTTTTTGTCGCTACTCCTCTTGACTCAACTTCACAACAAAATGTTCTTCAAGCAATCCCTTCTCTTATCACTTCGAGGAGAACTCTATTTTGACTCGCTCCTGTTACTATCAATGAGCTTCAACAAGTAGTTTTTAAAATGCAAAAAGGGAAAACCCTAGGTCCCGATGGTTTTCCTATTGAGTTCTACCAAGAGTTCTGGGATATCCTTCATGTTGATTTATTAGAGGTGGTGGAAGAAGCCAGGAAATCCAAAGAAATTTTGAAGGTTATCAATAAAACTTATATTACTCTTGTTCCAAAAGTTCAAGAGGTTGATCATATCTCAGCTTTTAGACCTATTGCTTTATGTAATGTTCTTCTCAAAATTATTACTAAAATCATGGTAGAAAGGTTGAAGCCTCTTTTGCATAAGATTATTTCCCCACAGCAAGGGGGATATGTGGAAGGACGTCAAATAGTAGATGAGATAGTTCTTGCTCAGAAGCCATCCATTCCATGGATATGCAAAATTCTCCTTCTATGTTCATCCGGTTAGACTTATCCAAAGCTTATGATAGAGTGGATTGGCACTTCCTTATCAAAGTTTTGAGGCAATTTGGTTTCTCTAAGGATTGGATGGATTGGATTATGGGATGTATCTCTTCAGTTTCCTACTTAGTTCTTATCAATGGCAGGCCTTCTCAGTCTTTCCCAGCTTCCAGAGGTATTAGGCAAGGTGACCCGCTATCCCCTTATTTATTCATCATTCTTGTTGAATGCTTGGGTAGGACTATAACCAAAAAGAGGGAAAACAAAACCCTTGAGGGAGTTACCATTGCTCATGGAGCTAGACCTATCTCTCATCTTCAATTTGTGGATGACTCTACCCTTTTAGGTAAAGCTACAGCTTAAGGAAGCTTCTAATATTAAGCAAATCATTAGCTATTTTTCTAAGGCTATCAGGCAGCTTGATCAGTGAAGACAAATCTAAAGTTATTTTCTTTCACCGCTCTTCTAGACAGGAATCCATGGTCTTGGATAAATTAAGATATAAGAAGACCTCTCTTCCAATCACTTATTTAGGTATTCCCATAAATATTCAAAGGCAGAAAAATAAATATTGGAATTGGTTGTTGGACAAAGTCAAGAAGAAAATTGGAAAGTGGACCAACAAGTGGCTTTCTTCTGGGGGTAGAATCACCTTGGTAAAATCAGTCCTTCAAGCTATTCCTATTTATGTTTCTTCCGTTTTGAATATCCCAAAGGTCGTTCTTCGAGAATTGGATCAAATCAGTCATCGTTTCCTTTGGAGTGGTACTAAGGAGAAAAGAAAATGGGCCTTGGTGAAATGGGATACTTTATGTCTTCCTAAGAGTGAAGGGGGGTTAGGATTCCGGTCTTCAATTAATAACAACAAAGCTTTAGCTCGCTAAATTATATTTTAGGATGTTGCATAACCCGAATGCTCTTTGGGCCAATAATCTCTGTGCTAAATATGCCGAGAACAAAAGTCCCGAAGACCTTGTTCGCTATCAACTTCCTACCAAAGGTTCTCCCATTTTAGAAGTTCTTAAGACTGGTGAGGATTTGATAAAGAAAAAATTATTTTGGATCATTCATAATGGTCAACATGCAAATTTTTGGACAGATTCTTGGGATGGTCACAAGCCTTTGATAACTCGGTTTCCCGATTGGAGGCCTTGGATGGAGGAGCTTCACCGAGCTAATTGGATAAAGGTGGCTAATTACTATCGGTACCATACCGGTAATTCAAAGGTTGGTAGATATTGGATCCCTATTGAGGACTCGGCCTATTCAAATCCCAGAAAGGCAAAGACAAGATATCCAAGGCATCCTTCATATGAGATCCCTCTCTTGGTCCCATGAAAAAGATTGTTTTGGATGGAACAACACTACTAAGGGTGAGTATTCAGTTGCTCAAGGTTATTTGACCTTATGCCATAATAATCCCAACCATTCTTTCGACATATTTTCTCAATTGTGGGCTCAAAAGCTCTGGCCTAAGGTGAGGTTCTTTAATTGGCTTTTATTGCATCGTAGGGTGCTTACCGGTGAGCAACTTATGAAGCGTGGTTTTCATGGCCCTTTTAGATGTGAAATGTGTGAAGAGAATGTAGAAAATATCAACCATATTTTTATTGAGTGTACTTTAGCCTCCGAGCTATGGAGGAGAATGGCAACTTTACTTGGCTTACTAGTGGTCCAATTTTTTCACTTTTGAACAGCTTTGGAGGGATTGGCCTAATCAAGAGGGTGTTGATCATTTTATTAGGCAGTTAGTTTGGATGGGTTCTACCATTCTTCTTTGGAATATTTGGAATGAAAGGAACAACCAAATTTTTAATCAAGATAGGAAGGATATTCACTATATTTGGCAAAAGACCATAGCCAACTTAGTTGAATCAGTCCATCAACTCCTTAATCACCCCCAAAACTCCCACCAAAGATGGGATCAAGTGATGCAAAGATTGAAGATTAAACCTTCTAAGGGCAACCAACTTAAAGGGAATGTGAGTATTAGTAAGATGGATAGGACTAGAAATTGGCAACCTCCTCCTAAGGATTTTGGAAAAGTCAATACCGATGGAGCCTCTAGAGGGAACCCCGGAAAAGCCAGTGTGGGAGGAATTGGTAGACTTTCGGATGGCTCCCTGGTTTTTACTTTTGCTGAGAATTTGGGTATTCTTTCCAATAACCTTGCTGAGGGGTATGGTATCCTTAGAGGCCTTCAGGAGGCTACTAAGGTTGGATGGGAAAAGGTGTTAGTTGAGTCCGACTCTCAACTTATGATTAATCTCTTGAAGACTCCTTCTAAGAATCATAAGGTGGATTGGAGAATAAAAAGAATTATTGAGAAGATTCAGTTAATCCAGATGGGATTTTTGAAAGTTGATTACAATCATGTGGTCAGAGATCAAAACAAGAGTGCTGATGCTTTAGCTAATTGGGCTTTGGACAAAGGTGATCTTACTTGTTATGGCCACCCTCCTATATGGTGGGCTTCTCAAATTAGGGAAGCTCTTCTTTCTATCATTTCTTTGGATGGCTCCAGCTCTAAGGTACCTAGTTTCTTCTTGTTTTTTTTTTTTTCTCTTTGGTTCATTCAGCTTTTTTAGTTCCCTAGCTCATTCTATTCTTTATTTTGTTTCCTCCGTTGATTCTTGCATTAATAGTCTTCTCGGTCTAGATAGGTCATTGTTTTGTTCATTTTTTTTTCTTTTGTCTTCTTTGTTTTTTTGTTTAGTTTTTTAAGGTGGGTGGGTTCTTTTGTTTTGTTTTGTTTTTGTGTTCTTTGTGTTGTTTTTTGTTGTTCTTGTGTTTTTGTTGTTTTGTTTTTTTTTATGTTTTTTGTTATTGTTCTTGTGTTTTTTTCGTTCTTGTTCTTGGGTTTCTCTTTGTTTGTGTTATTTCATTTTTTTATGTGTGAGTGTTTTCTATGTTTTTTGTTTTTGTTTATTGTCTCGTTGTTGGTTGTTTTTATTTTTATTTTATTTATTTTATTTTTTAGGTTTTGGTTGTGTTTATTTTTCATGTTTTTTTGGGTTATGTCTTTGTAGTGTTCTGTTGTTTTTGTCTTGTTTGTGTTTTGTTATGTGGTTCTTGTGTTTTTCTATGTGGTTTGTGTTGTGGTTTCTTTTATCTTATTGTGCGTGTTTGGTTGTGCTTTTGGTTTTGACACACTCAAGGAGCATGTTTTTTATTTTATTTTATTATTTTTGTTGTTATTTACTTTTTTTAATTTGGTTTTGTGTGTTTGTTTGCTCCTTGAGTATGTCAAAGGTGGTAGGCCAGGTCCGAGTCCTGGGTGTTTTTGGCGGAATGGATACCCCTGCCTCCTTGGGTCTTACCCGAAAGTGGCATCCCTTTTGGGATGTTTTCCACAAATAAAAAAAAAAAAAAAGATCCAAATAATCTTGTAATGCTTTTTGCATAGCTTATATCAAGTTCTCTATAAGTTATCTTTCTTAAATATTAATAGTTTAACAAGTATGGCTAAACATTTTTTCAAACTTAGTTTAAAAACCTATTGACTTTGGCTCTTGATATATGTTGGACATTTTGAGTAGATAAGTTGTCATTGATGTCAAGAGTGAGTGGTCATTGATGTCAAGATTTTTGCACCAGTCAGTGGCAGTTTCAGTGGGCAACATCAGTTTCAAGTTCTCCAGTTTCAGTTGATCAAGACCCGGTTTCAAGACGTCAGGTATGGTCTAAAGTGCAAAAAGCCTAAGTGAATAATATTATAATATTATAAAGGGAAGTTTAAAATTAATTAATATAATTTTTATTATAATTTAATTTACTTAACTTAACTTAAATTTATTTAAATTAATTATTAATTAATTTTGATATTAATTATAAGATTAATTTATCTGCTTGTTGTGGTGCAGTGGTAAATGCCCTGGGTGCTTGGTAGAGGCCGATCCAGGTTCCATTCCCCTTGTCTCCATCCTGCAGATATATGGTATAGTTAGGAATGTCCTATGTGCTGGTAGAGGCCGACAAGGCTCCATTCCTCCTATGCCCAACCTGTTGAAAGTGGCACCTCAAAAGGCGTGTTTTCCACTATAAATTAGTTCACCCGGTTATTGTAGGTGAATTGGAGTGGAGAGGTCAATCCTCCAAGGGAGGTTCCAGGTTCGAATCTCCACCCTACCAAAAATTTGAATTGGGTACCCAAAATCCAATTGATAATGTTGGTGTGGGCAGGGTCGGGTGCGACTCCGGTGTGACTTTGATGGTGTAGAACCCCTTGTTCGTGGTCTCTTAGACCAAGGTGGCCCCAAAAGGGGTTTTTCGCTTAAAAACATATACCCAGGTGTTGTAGGTGAGTTGGAGAGGAGAGGGCAATCCTCCAAGGGAGGTCCTAGGTTCAAATATCCACCCTACCAAAAAGCTGAATTGGGTATCCAAAATCCAATTGATAATGTTGGTGCGAGCAGGGTCGAGTGCGACCCCCGGGTGACTTTGAAGGTGTAGAACCCCCTGTTCGTGGTCTCTCATACCAAGGCAGCTCTGCAAGGGGTTTTTTGCTTTAAAAAAAAATTATAAGATTAATTTATATTAATTTTTAACTAACCCTAAGGAGGGTTATTAAAATTAATTTGAAATTCGAAATTAAATTTCTAAGCGTCGACGTGGGAAGAACATTTATCATGTGTATAAAAGGGGAATTACCCACCTTAACATAATGTCCAATGCTTTTCGAACGATATCCCATGCTATGCGAACTATATGCGAATCGAGTGTACAACAAAGTTTTTTAATTTTTTAAAGTAATAAGGGAAGGCGAGAACATATCATCAAGCAACGAGGGAGCCTTGGTCACCAACTATTGGTAGCACAGGTGGCAACCACGGCAGTGGCAAGTCATTAGGGCAGCGACAGGTACAGGTTTGAATCCCCATAGAGGATCGTTTTGGTTTTGCTGGAAAGTGCAATAGATAAGATAGAAAGGAAAGGAAGATTGAATTCCTTCACGTGGGCACCTCTAGCCCATGCGATGGGCTCCAAAGTCTAAGGCGCTTGGCGCTTGGGGAGACGACGGATCGAATCACGTTGAAACCCTTTTGAGGGATAATAAGGTATGCATTAAATTTTGAGCGTCGGATTTGTCGGAGAAGGTTGTTGAGGTATTAAAATTTAATTTTTGCATGTTTCATGTGGTATATGAGGTCTTAGGGAGTTATAAGGATATTTCAAAATAAATTTTTGATATTATTTGTTTTAGGGTTTGAAAAAGAAATAAAGGTGTTTTAGAAATATTGGTTGTGATTTTTGTGGTGTTGGATATTATTTTAAGTTGGAGTTGATAAGGTGTATCCAAGTAATTGTTTTTATGTATGGTTTGAGGAGTGTTAATTTTAAAAGGGATAAATAAGGTATATTTGAGCATTGATTATTTTTGTGTCCAAGGTATATTTTTGAGAGAGTATTGAAGTAATATTTTGACATCTAACCTCCTTGAGTTTGACAAATAAGTGTTTATGATTGTGGTAGATTTGTGTGGTCTACTTCTCATCATCAAGCAAAAAGGTATGGACACATTCTTCCTTGATTGAGTTGATTGGTTGGTTTTCTAAAAAATAACTTTAGAGTGAAAAGGACCTGATTAGATTTTCTTATTGAGTTGTTGAGCTATTGTGAAGTGAATGCTATACACATTATTTTATAAGTATTTTTGTTGAGGTGATTGAGTTGAGTAAACTTGAACTAGGGTTTACAAATAACATAAATATCATTGTTATGTGAGATTGATTGATAAGCATTGTTGGAAACATTTTGAGTGAGGGCTCATATACTTGGACTAGGGTTTGTGAGTAAGTATTATTTCATTGAGTGATTGGTTGAGTAGAGTTGGTTGAGCCTAGTCAAGTGGATGTGTATAGTGATAGCTCAAGTCCTATGAAACAAATTATTCTATATTCTAAATTGATTTGAGAAAGAGGTTGAGTGTTGATGAGTGTGAAACATATTGAGTCTCTAGAAATTATCTATATGTTTCTATGATAAAAGAGATATTGAAAGTGATTGAGATTTTGTGAGTGTGAAGCATATTGAGTCTCTAAAAATTCTCTGTATGTTTTTAAAAGAGTGATTGAAATTAATTTAGCATTGTGATGAATGTGAAGCATATTGAGTCTCTAACAATTCTCTTTATGTTTCTATAAGATTGGATAAGTTCTAGTGTGGACTTATTGAGCAGATTTAAGGTAAGTCTTTGAGAAGACTTGTGGATATATTTGTGTGAGATTTTGTGGAAGCTTACAATACATATTGAGAGAAGATTTGGATAAGTTCTAGAGAGGACTTATGGACAGATTAGTGTGAGCTTTTGTGGAATCTTACAAGGCAGATTTGAGACAAGTCTTTGAGAATACTTGTGAGTAGAATTGATTGATTTGTTCAAACCTTGAGTTAAGGTTTGGGGCAGATCTAGCAGAGTTGATTTGTGATTGAGTCAAGCTTTGTGTAAGGCTTGAGGATAGAGATTGAGGATAGATTTGTGCTAGATCGAAGGATTATGTTTAGTATAGATCAGAGGACAAAGATTGAGGATAGATTTGTGCTAGATCAAAGGACTATGTTTAGTACAAATTTGAGGGTAAAGTTTGGTACAAATTTGAGGATAGGTTTGTGCCAAACCAGAGATAAATATTAAGCAGATTTGTGCTAGACCGAAGTAGAGCTGAGAGTAAGCTTTGGAAGGTGATAGAGTATAGAGGATGACAATATCTAGTGGATAGAGATCCATTAGCCAGGGTAGTGAGGACAAGAGTCTTCATTGGATAGATATCCATTAGCCAGAGCAATGGGAGCAATGATTCTTCTAGAAGATCATCAGTCAGAGCTTAGGAGAAAGGAGTTCTCCTATGGATAGATATCCACGAAATTGATTAGGGGATTGGTGTCTCCTTTGGATAGAGGTCAATAAACATTGTAATAGGGAAAGGATTCCCAAGAGATTGATTGAGAAAATTTTAGTGAAATATTTTCTCCGAGAAGTAGCCCATATTGGGGGAACCACGTAAAATTGGTGTCTCTATTGTGTGTGGTTATTTGTGCATTGCTTTGATTACTATTGTTTATATTGCTATCTTTACATTGCATAATATTGATTGGGAAAGTAAAGTAAAAAGTGGTCTTATACTGTTCACCCCCATCTGAGTATAAGCTTATGTTCTTCAAGATAACTTTAGAGAATAATAAAACATAAAAACCAAACCATTCCAAAGATAATTTTTATAACGATATTTACAAGAGCAGTGTGTTTATTCTTAAAATACTAATGCTTCTATGAAATGAGATGGTCTTCAATGATACTTTTTATAATGATATGGAAATTAAAAAAAGTAGTGTGTTTATTCTTAGACTACTATTGCTTAAATGAAATTGAAGAAATTATATGAGAGAGATTTAATACGAAGTATGCTTGTATTTATAATGCTCTTAGTGATCTAAAGTGATTACATACAAAATTCTCTAAGGTTACCATATATTTTTTTGGATTATATTGTATGCAAACCTTGGGCACATGTTCATTAGAATTAATGAATTGCTTCATTTTTTGATTATTTGAATGCAAGCATTCCATTATAGTCTACCAAAATTTTGAACAAACCAAGCATTTGGTTGAATACAAGATCTTAAGTTTCTTCTTAAATTGCATTGATGATTGCAAAGAAGTGATAGGAATGTTTACTGCTACTTTGTTCATATTTCATTAAATTTTTAAAATATTTTTAATTTTTAACCTAGATTTTCATAGTGGTTAGTAGAGGGTTGTCATGATCATCTAATAAGTTAAAAAAATCACATAATTTCACTTTAACCACTAGTATCAAAAGCATCAAAAATAATCTTATGCATAAAAACTTGTAAATAATTTGACTATAAGGCAAGTCTTAAAGCTACAATTTAAAATCACGTGTTCAATGGAATAAGTGTATAGATCTAGTTATAAGAAAATATTGATTTTGATTCCAAGACTAGTGACATTTCAATGAGATTTCTAGATATTAGATGCAAGAACTTATTAAACCAAATTAAAGACCATGACAATATAACTTCAATAATCTAAATTATTATGCAATAAGTACTAACATATAAGGTCCTTCTTTAAGTCAAGGAAAACTTAAGTAATAGAGCTCATGGCCTACTTATATATTTAGTACTAAATATGATCACCATAAAAACTATAATAAACCAAATATTTTGGTTCAATTATTAATACAATATTAATATATCTATCTATATATATAAATTCTTTATAATTAGACAATATAAAAGTTAAATTTAACTAATTGTATAATACAATAATAATTGCATATAAAACTATTACTTAAAATAATATTAGCTAATTCACACACACATATAGATGGATGGATGGATAGATAGATAGATGTTAAACATTGATAATTAAATACCATAAATATTAAATTTAATAAAATTATTATTTAATGAGTGGGGTATTTGAATTTCTAAACTCCAAATAAGAAGACCCTTGAAATATCTACACTAGCTAACTAAGCCACACCCTTTTGGGTGCACATACCTTATACTTCCCCAAGGTTATGAGTGTCTTTTTTAACAAACCTATTAACATTATATTTTTTCCGCCTTATTATTTCATCATTTACAAAATTGACTCACTCTATTGTGGCACCATGGGAAATTGTGCTTGAGTGGTTGATGTAAGGAAGAATGCCTCACCAATAAATAAATATTGATATTTTTCTAATTGACATTCATGTCAAAAAAGTCAATGGATCAGTTGCCCCTACAAATGGTCTTGGTCCAACTTAGCATCTTACCTAAAAGGAGAGGATCCTTTGTTTAATTGGTATCGTGACATGACATTCAACCAAACAACAAACAACCACTAAAAAATGTTAGTGGATATTGCACTATAAAAATATTTTTTCTTTTTTTTCTTGAGAAAAAAAGGGTTGTACTTAGATCCCCACCCTTGCAAAACCACAACTCTCTCCTTTAGAGCTTTAGAGTTTACAAAAATATTAAATTTTTATCTCAATTGAGTTGCTATAGCTATATACCTATATCATTTTTCATAGAATATCTGAATTCTTGATTTTCATTCTTTGGATATTCTTCAATTTTCTTTGTAAAAATGCAAATATTCTATAATTCAACATCCTTCTTGATATTTTACTACAACAACCTTCATGATATCAAAAATCCACCTCTACTGTCTATGCACTGCATCTTAGTAGAGTAATATTTTCAAAACTTTGTATTATCATGGTTTGCTTTACCAACTTGGAAATAGTTATAGACAAGTAATTTGTCAACCATTCATAACTATCATTGTAGTGTATAAAATATCCCATTTTGAAGGAAAGAAGGGGGGATCATTTGCAAGAGAAGATAAAGGACGACGAGCCTAGAAAGAGGAGAGGAAAGAAGGGAGAGAAACATAGAGGGGGCCAACATGAAGGTGTCTAAGAAAAAGGATGATTGTATGAGTCTAGGGTGGAAGCAGTATATTGTTGTGTAGCCAAATACCATAAAAGCAATACAAAATCAAAACTTCACTTCCTATCTATTCGTTGTGTATATATCGAATGATGAATGCAATTATATTATTTGAATTGCTTGTTGTAGTTTACATAATTTGGTGTGTGTATTTTTACATGATTGCAAAAGAAAATAGGATATGGTTGCAGCCTAAGTAGAGGTATCAAAAATTGTTTGAGCGAAGTTGCCATCCAAACTAGTACCATAGTGCCATTCAAAGTGGATAACATAGTATCATTTAAGAAAAACTAAAGCACCACTCAAGTGTTGGAGTGAATTCCATTCAAAATGAAATATAAGTCATTCAAGTGAGGAATATGTGATTACCATTCCTATAAAAATAAGAATGTTGTTCAAATAAAAGTTACAGTACCATTCAAGTGAAGACCTAAGAACCATTCAAGTGAAGTCTATATTGTCATTCAAGTTGTGGACTAGAGTGTTGTGGAAGAATATTGTTGTTAAGGTACACTTTCCATTCAAGTGAATAACATTTCCATTCAAGTAAAATTATCATTCAAGTAAAATATCCCGTTCAAGTGAATGGTATTACTCTATTCAAGTGGTTGCACCATTCAAAAGGAAACCAAAAATATCATTCAAGTGAATGGTACTACTCCATTCAAGTAAAAAATAGAGTGTCATTCCAATAAAAAGTATTGTTCCATTTAAGTGGAAGGTATAATGATGTTCCCATATAATCGTATATGTGATTTATGGTTATATCTAAAATTGTGTTGCTTGAGGAGGTAGTTGTTCAATTGACCCCCTTCTCTTGGTTATGCATCATTTGGTATTAGAGCCAAATTTTATTTTCAAAGGTTTGAGATATGTGTTGAAGAATATATGGCACAATGAGGAAGAGGATGACTATGTGGTCTAGGACCTCGACCAACGAATATAACTAAAATGCTAAGAGGAATCATCGCTAGACTGGATGTAATTGAGATTTCCCAAAGGAGAGGCCTTCTCTTGAGGAGATTAGTGATAGTGAGGAGGTAGATACTGGGAACCTAAAAGCTCAAGATGAAAAGTAGGAAGAAGGATCAGAGCAACAATAAATTTTAGTAATTTCTAGCATGGGAAGTAAACAAAATATGGATACTCCCAATTTTAATGGAAATTTGAATCCTAAAGAGTTGATAGATTAGATAACCGACATAGAGAGATTATTCAAGTATGAATATATGGAGGGTCCAAAGCAGGTCAAATTTACATGCACATGACTAAAGGAACATGCTTTTATTTGGTGGGATCATGTGCAAACAAAGAGACAACAAAAAGGCAAAAGAAAAGTTGGCACACAAGCAACAAAATAACTCTAGAGGGAGGGGATAGTCTTCAAGAGAAAGAGTGAAACAAACTCATGATGTAGGAGAAAATTTATCATAAATGAATAGTAGTTGAGAGAAGGGTGAATCATTGAGAGGATGAGGTGGATTTGGTAGAGGTAGAGGACAAGATTTTCTTGGAAAATCTTATAGGTTCTTGGAAGAAGAGCATAGATCCTATGAGTGTCCTCTAGTGTAGCAGACCAATGGGTGTGGAGAGAAATATTGTAACCATATTGCACAACCAAATGAAGAAAGTGTTGCCTCACGAAGGCACATGGAAGAACCAAAGAAAGGATAATCACTTATGATGAAAAGGGTATTGTTAAAAATATCCAAGGAGGCACATGAACTAGAGCAAAGAAGGAGCATGTTCAAGACAATTTATAAATTGTGAGGTAAATGTTGTAAGGTAATTTTAGATAGCGGATGCACAAACAATCTAGTATCAATAGAGGCAGTAGATAAACTAGGTTTGAAAAGAATTGAGCATCCAAATACGTAAAAAAAGCATCATGGTTACAAAATGGGCAACAAATTTTGGTAACTGAACAATGTATGATGAATTTTCAAAATGGTTCTTATAAGGATGTGATTCTATGTGACATCATGTTGATAGATGCATGCCATATTTTGTTAGGGAGACCATGGCAATATGACAAAAAATTAGTACATGATGGTAGATTGAACACTTATTCAATTTTCAAGGATGGTAAAAGTTATGCATTGAGTCCATTGAAGGAAAAAAGAGAAGAGGTGGGCAAAAATTCTAAATTTTACATAATATCCAAAAAAGAATTCATGAAGGATTTGAAGTAGGAAGAAGTGCATTTTTCCCTCATTGTCAAACATGTGGAAGTTGGAACAAAGAGTAAAATGGATGAAATTCTTCTGAATTAGTTGATATGTTAGAGGAATTTTTAGATATTTTATTTAAGGAGTTGAGGAATGGATTACCACCTATGAGAAGAATTAGTCATAACATAGACTTCATACTAGAGCAAGTTTACCAAATAAGGTAGCCTATAGGATGACACCCATGGAGAAGAAAGAGATGAAGAGACAAGTCCAAGAGCTATTGGACAAGGGGTTGATTAGGGAGAGCTTGAGCCCATGTGTAGTAACAGTTATATTAAAATTCAAGAAAGGTAGATAATGGTGTATGTGTACAAACTCTTAAGCTATTAATAATATTATGATAAAATATAGATTTTCATTACCTCATATGGATAAGTTGATGGATTTTTTGAGTGGAGCATAGTACTTCATAAAGATTGATTTGAAGAGTGGTTATCATCAAATTCAAATCAAAGGAGATGAGTGGAATATTGTATTTAAAACAAAAGCAGGCTTGTATGAATGGAAGGTCATGCCATTTGTATTGATAAGTACACCCAATACTCTTATGTGATTGATGAATTAAGTATTGAAGCCTTTTCTTGGTAAGTTTGTGGTGGTTTATTTGGATGATATTTTGGTGTTTAGAAAGACGAAGGAAGAACATATAATGCATTTGAAGCTAGTTTTGTAAAATCTAAAAGAGGAGCAATTGTTGATTAATTTGAAGAAATGTTATTTTATGAAGGAGTTAGTATATTTGAGCTATTTCATTTCAAAGTATGGTTTATGAATGAATCTAACAAAGGTAAAGGCTATTGTAGATTGGCCATCACTAAGAATTTTCCATGGTTTAACAATTTTATAGAGGAACTTTATCATAAACTTTAGTATAATTTATGCTCCAATCATATAAACAATTAAGGTCAATAGACATGAATTCAAATGGACAATTGAAGTAGAAAAGAGATTTCAAATCTTGAAGAATAAAATCATAGAACAATTGATTTTAATATTATTAGACTTTAACAAGGTTTAGCAAGTAGATTGTGACACAAGTAGAACAACCATTGAAGGATTTTTATGTCAAGGAGGTAATCCCATTGCCTATTTCAACAAAAAATTGAATGAAGCCAAGAGGAATCATTTACTTTATAATCAAGAATTTTATGCTATTGTGCAAGCACTTAAGAAATGAAGACATTACTTATTATCAAAAGATTTTGTGTCATTCACAGATAATCATGCTTTACAATTTATTAATAGCCAAGGAAAATTGAACCAAAGACATATGAAATGGGAATATTATATTCAAAGTTACTCATTTGTTTTGAAACATAAAAGTGGTAGTTCAAATCGGGTAGCTGATGCCTTGAGTAGAATTTTGTTGATGAATACAATGAGGATTGAAGTTGCAGGTTTTAATGCTATAAAAGAGATTTATGTTGATGATTTTCACTTTAAATAAGATTGGGCATCATGTAATGACCCTACTATAGGAGATAGAACACCATGGCTTGATTATTTTATCCAAGAAGTATTATTGTTAAAGGGATAACAATTATGCATACCATGAAGCTCAATGAGAGAGAACTTGATAAGGGAAAAATATATTGGAGGACTTGCTAGATATTTTAGAGTTGATGAAACCATGAGTCAACTTTGTGAAAGTTATTATTAGCCTAAAATAAATGCAAATATAAGAAGATTTGTGTAAAGTTATCAAGTTTGTCAACATGCAAAGGAAAGGATCTAGAACATTGGGTTGTATCAGCCATTACCAGTACCAGAAAATCCATGGGAGGACATAAGCATGGACTTTGTTTTGATATTTCCATGAACACAAAGGGGTAATGATTCCCATTTTGTTTTTTTTTATAGTTTTTTAAATATGGCACATTTCATACCTTGCAAAAAGATGAATGATGCCACTCATGTTGTTGATTTATTCTTAGATAAGTTATAAGATTGCATGGCTTACTGAAAAGTATTATGTTGGACAAGGATACTAAGTTTGTAGGTAACTTTTGGAAAACTTTGTGCAAGAATTTGGACATAAAATTGAGTTTTAGTTCAACTTATCACCCAAAAAATGATAGAAAAACCAAAGTTGTGAACATAAGTCTTGGAAATTTATTGAGGTGCATAGTTGACAAGAAGTCAAAATTATGGGATACCATATTGGCATAGGTAGAATTTGCTTATAACAATTCAATAACCATAATAATAACCAAGACTTCATTCCAAATTGTGTATGGAATCTATCCAAGAGGAGTAAATGATTTTTAGAGTACAACTAATTTGCAAAGACCTAATGTCATAGCATGACTTACATTGAGAAGTGAAAATTGATTTGGAGAAGAGTGTTATCAAATACAAGCAACATGTTGATCTCAAACATCAAACACACAAATTTTAGGTTGGCAACTTAGTTTTGGTATATTTGTGAAATGAAAGATTCCCAAAAAGCACTTACAACAAGCTCAATTGGAAGAATATTAGACCTTGTAAGGTCTTGAAGAAGTTTGCAACAAAATCCTATGAAATTGAACTTCTAGGAGTGACATCTCATCGATATTTAATGTGGCACATTTGTACCCATATTATGACAAACCCTTACATAATACTAGAGAAATTACATCTAATTTTTTGTTGAAAGAATAAATAACATGATTATTTGAAATGGAACAAGGTGAAATTGAGGTAGTGATAGATTATAGAGTGATTAAGAGGACAAGAGGTAAGGTATATTATGAGTATATGTTCAAATGGAAGAACCAAGTAGCTGAAGCAATTATGTGGATGACTGCTTCTAATATTGCTAAACACGATATCTCCATTGTGAATTTCCATAAGTGTTCATGAGCTTTCACTCATGAAACATTTCCTCTTACCCGAAAAGTATGCAAGAGCATATAATTTTGAAAAACATTATAGGTAAGGTATTTGTCAACCATTCATAATTATCATCGTAGTGTATAAAAGACCCCTTTTAAATGAAATAAAGGGGGACAATATGTAGGAGA
The DNA here is from genome assembly GCA_028583015.1 of Wollemia nobilis. NCBI lineage: Eukaryota > Viridiplantae > Streptophyta > Pinopsida > Araucariales > Araucariaceae > Wollemia > Wollemia nobilis. Next base: position 12,075,237 of record JAQPPZ010002969.1, on the reverse strand, counting down.
GGAGAAAGGATGACAAGACTAGAAACAAAAAAGGAAAGAAGGGAGAGAAAAATAGAGGGGGCTGCATGAAGGTGTTTGAGAGGAAGGATGATTGTATGAGTCTAGGGTGGAAGTAGTACATTTTTGTGTGTATCCAAATTCTGTAAAAACAATACACAATAAATTTTCATAAATAATGAATGAATTTATGTTACTTAAATTGCTTGTCATAGTTTGCATTATTTGGTGTGTGTAGGTTTGCATGATTGCAGAAGAATACGGGGTATGGTTGTAGCCCGAGCATAGGCATCAAGAATTGTTTGAGCATAGTTGTCATCAAAACTAGTACCATAATGCCATTCAAAGTAGAGAACATAGTATCGTTTAAGAAGAAATAAAGCACCATTCAAGTGTGCAAGTGAACATTATTCAAAGGGAAGCACCATTCAATTAAAACGTGGGCATCGTTCAAATAGAAGTCATTTAAGTGAAAAATATGTGATTACCGTTGCTATAAAATAAGAGTGTCACTCAAATAAAAGTTATAGTACCATTTAGGTGAATACCTAAGTGTCATTTGAATGAATCCTATATTGTCGTTCAATTTGTGGAATAGAGTGTTGTGGAAGAACATCGTTGTTTGGGTACACTTGTTCAAGTGACTATTATTGTCATTAAAGTAAAATTGTCATTTAGGTAAAATGTACCATTTAAGTGAATGATATTGCTCTGTTCAAGTGGTTGCACCATTCATAAGGAAACCAAAAATATCATTCAAGGAACGGTATTGCTCCATTCAAGTAAAAACAAGAGTTTCATCCTAGTGAAAAGTATTATGTCGTTCAAGTAGAAGATATAGTGACATTCCCATATTGATGTATATGTGATTTGTGGTTATATGTGAAATTGTGTTTCTTGAGGAGGTAGTCATTCAATTGATCCCCTTCTCTTGGTTTTGCATCAATTAGTTTCCTTCCTAAAGCATAAGTGCAACCATAAGAACTTTAATTAATACTTTAGAAGTCTCAAAAAGTTAAAAATTTATAATTAAATCTTATCAAGGAATATATGTATAATAACTAAACTATGGGTTTCTATATAAAACAAGTGGAATTCATTTTAATCCAAAATAACCAATTTAAAAATATTTTATCATTTTAATGAGTTATGAAACAAATATCATTCATATTATAATGATATTTTAACAAATCATAATGGTATTATTTTAATAAATAATTTAGCAGTCTCAAAAAGTTGAAAGTTTCAATCCATACTTTGTCTCATAATCCAACCAACAACCAACAACTCAAATAATTCATTCAACCATGAAGTCCATCTGATATTAACTTCTTCTACTTTATTATACAAAACTTTACTTGCTTCACAAAATCATAGTCTACTTTACCAAATATGAACTGTTAGTTTCCTCCAATGCATTGATCTATAAATGGATCCCTTGAAACATTTTGTAATATTTTGGAACAATTTGTTTTTTGAAGTAATGCAAAGTATAATATGTGGCATAACTAGGGGCCACACTCCCCAAGGGTACAATGGGGGTATCCCTCCCCATGATTTTAACTTGGATAGTGTGGATAACAGTCCAACAACATACCACTAGGGTGTTCCAATAGGGACAAGAACATCATTTTTAATTTACTACTTTCATATTTTCTTGTTAGCTTCAGCTAATCCTACTACTTCCTCTAACCATGGAAAAGAGAATTTAACTTCATGATTTTCTATTAGAACTCCTCTATTGAATAGCCTATCTACACATTTGTTCCTTTCCCTTAATATATGAGTAAAACCAATTTCTTAAAAATATTTAGCAAGGTCTTGTATTTCCACAATGATCTCTTGTATGTTTCATAGAGCCTTTAATTTCCACAAAATTGCCTTCCATCCATACTCTATTCCATTTCATTTTTTTGCATATTTCTAATCCTTCCAAAGCCATCCAAGCTTCATCTTCATTATTTGTCTTAAATCCACTAATAAAATCATAATGTGATAAAATATCACCCTATTATTTTTTATTATTCCTCCTCCTACTAGTCTTGTATTTCCTTTAGAAGCTCCATAAAAATTCAATTTGACCAAATCTTCTTTCAATGGTTTTCACTTTATATTTTTTGCCTTCCTTTTGTTTCTCCTATACCCACCATCATAATTCCAATTGATGACTTGAATCCATCTATCAAGGCTCTCTATTTCAAGATTAGGGATTGGGTGAGTTGATAAGGCTAGTTTAGACTCCTCTATGGCTAAATAAATCTTCATTTTCATTACCTCTAAATTACTTTCATTTCCTTTAAATATTTTTTTATTTCTTTCTAGCCATACAATCCAAAGTATTGCATCTTTCTATGTATCCCAGATTTTCTGTAAGACCTCACTTTTTAAAAATACTCTACCATTGCTTTAACCATTCTTCATTTTTTTCATTCATTGTCATGCATTTACCAAACATATTAAGAATCCATTTTCATAGTTCCAAAACTATTGAGCAGTGTCCCAAGAGATGGTTTATACTCTCCTCATTTTTACATAGAACACATTTTGAGCGACCATAAAAACCCCTTTTCATTAGGTTATCCCAGGATAAAAGTTTCCCATGACCTACTAGTCATACAAACATTTTGACTTTTGGCTATTCCAAATATTTTTCCATATTCTTGCAGTATTCCTATTTTGTTGGTACTTTATATTATATCCACTTCTTGTTGTGCATTCTCCTAACTACAAAAATAATGTTAGAAAAAAGTAATTGGGTAGATTATAAAAAGAAATTATGCCGGTCCCTAGCAAATCCAATGTATTGAAGGGAAATATATGACAAATTCAAAACATGAATTTGATGAGTTCTACATCTAGCATAAATCAAGATATCAATATGATCCTTCTTCCAAAGTATTTGAACTAGTGCTCCTCCATGAAAGCTTAGTGACTACCATTTGTTTCAATATCTTTTGTGGTAAATACCCTACGAAAAAAATGAGTGCTAAAGGCACTTTCCATTACCCTATTAGTAAGAAGAAGAAATAACTATTAGGTAGGTCATTTTAGAGAATGGTGTAGAGAGGAGTCAAACAATGCTTTATGTGGTTTGATAACAAGTTGACAAATATGCATGCATCATGATTCAACCCACGTTGACTTTAGGGATGGAAAAAACACTTCAACGATGATAGTTTAAAATTTCAAAGCATGGGCATAGGAAACATGATAGAAGTGTAGATAATTTTAAAGGAAGGTGGGAACCCATCATGATGTCTAACATCAAGTCTAAAGTACTCTATGGGGGCTAAAATTGACTATTAGGGTCAAATAAGGTTGAACAACTTTATGTGATCCTTGTATTGATAAAAGGTTAGGTAGAAACACTAGTGACCATGAGTGACACATAATGTCTCTATTATGAAGGTGCACACCAAGGATATCTAGTTCAGATCCATGTTAGTTCATTTAGCATTTTACACATAATGAGGACAAGGTTTATCAGGTGGGTAGTGTTGAGTGGAAATTTTGACCAATTGCAAAATCTCCATCACAGTTAGGATTTTCAAATGAAAACCCTCTCTTGTAAAGAAATGAATATTTCTCCAAGGTTCCTTCACTTAATGCATGTTTGTATTTTATTAATGATATATCAAATAAGTGTTTGGAATACCTTAGTGATTTGAAAATAACTGTTAACAAGGGGCCTGTTTGGTAATATTTCTTATTATGTTATGCTATTGATTGTTCATGAAACTTTAATAAAGTGATGAGTGAGTTGATTTTTTATGTTGCTTTAAACATGAAAGAAAGAATGACCTAAATGATTAACCTTAAAATGTAATAACTTTGAAAACCCTTATAAATTAACCCCCATTTGATGAAATTAATTTTCATAAAGGGAAATAAATCTATATCCTTGAATACCATGGCCTTTTGAATATCAAATAAATAACTGCCTTTAATGAAATTAATTTTCATAAAGGTAAGTTAATTAATTTCTTGAAAATGAAATACAAAACCTAAAATGAAATAAATTTTGAAATTATAAAATTCCTTAAAAATGTGAATTTATAAATAATTTCATAATTTCCAATTTTCTTCAAACTAAAATAGAAATTGCTTTAAATAACAACTTAAAGCTTATTCCCTTCCCGTGCCTCTCTCCTTTTGAATTTTTTTTTTTAATTTAATTTAGAAAATTTTTAAAAAATGAAAAGGGTAGGGTTTAGAAAAATAAAATAAAAATGAAATGCTGAAAATAGAAATCAAAAGAGTTGCTGTAAAATCTGTAGAAATGTAAAACGATTCCTAAATAATACTTAATCTAAGAAAACCTGCATTCGCACAATCTATCTTAGATTAAGTGCAAGCTCCAAAGGGTAAAACATGTGTCTAAAATCATTAAATAATGCTACCATCAATGTGCATAAAACATTATTAATAACAATAACACATGAAAATAAAAATATATGCAATAAAATCATTTTATTTAGAAATCGAAACCCTCTGCATTCAGCATGTAAATCGGATAATGGTTATCCATCTCCTATACACCCTTATGTTCTTCTTGTTCATGCCCTGCATCTCTGGCCCTATCTCTTCGACCCTTTCTTGATTTTCTCTCTTTATTTATAATCTTGAAAAACTTTTTCATCTTCATTTCCAAACAGTTGTTGTAATGAGCTTCTAAAATAGATTTAAAAACGAATTTGTAACCATCTTTTCACTAGCTTTATAATAATTTTGTTATTGTTTGATTGGCGTATTAATGTAACTTTTCAAAACATTATTAGTAATTGTACCTCCTTATAATTATCATTATGATAAACCCATATGAATCCTGCTCCTTTAATTTTAAGACACATTATAATAATGCGACTTTCTAAATTATGAATCCAAATATAAATTATTTTTGATGCCTTGCTTCCACACTACTGCACTACAAATCTGATCTATTGCTTAAGAATTTACAGATAAAATTGCAGTGCAAACCGAAAACGAAATAAATGAATAAGCAATGAACAAATGGAAATAACGAGCCACTTCAGGTGGGCACACCCTCGCCGTATAGGCTACTTGCAGAATGCAGATGAAGAGATATATAAAAATAAGATGATCCATTCAAATCAAATAATGTGAATATATATACTAATTATTAGTCGCTTGGAAAACATAGCCGACTCTTGCTATGTTTGGATTGCAACATGACTCCCCTCCTCGGAAAGCTTTGTCCTCAAAGCTGGAAATGTCTGCAAGATACTTTCAGGTTCCCATGTTGCATCTTCCTCTGATAAATCTTGCCACTTAATGAGAAATTCGTGAAATGGACGTGATCTCAGTTTTCGGACTCTATGTTGTAGTATATCTTCCGGTTGGAGATGTATGCGTCCTTCTTCATCGAGCACTGGTAATTCTGATTGACTTTGTACTTTCTGACCAATTACTTTTTTGAGACATGAAACATGAAATACCAGGTGTATTCGTGAAGATGTAGGTAGCTCTAATTGATAGGCAACTTCTCCAATGCGGCGCATAATTTGGTAGGGACCATAGAATCGTGGGGCCAATTTCTGGCTAGACTTTATCTTCAATGAGGCTTGTTTGTAAGGTTGCAGCTTTAGGAACACCCAATCACCAATATTAAAGGTTCTCTCTGATCGGTGTAAGTCTTGTTGTTGTTTCATACGATTCTGTGCTTGGACTAAATTCTCTTTGAGGATGGTGAGTGTAGACTGTCTTTGTTGAAACCAATCATCCACTTTGGCTACTTTGGATGAGCCTTGTACGTAATCGACGACTTTTGGAGGTTTGGTGCCATACAATGCTTCAAATGGAGACATCTTAATTGATTAGTGGTAAGAAGTGTTGTACCACCATTCTGCCAGTGCTAACCAATGGCTCCATTGGTATTGTTTATCTTGAGCAAAACATCTTAAGTACGTACCCAAACATTTGTTGACTACTTCTGATTGACCATCTGTCTGAGGATGGTAGGCTGAAGACATATTCAATTTGGTACCACTTAATCGAAATAATTCCCGCCAAAAGTTACTAGTGAAGATGGGATCTCTATCACTTACAATATTTTTTGGCATACCATGTAATTTGAAAATTGAATCCATAAATACCTTTGCCACCTTGCTTGCGGACAATGGATGTTGTAAAGCCTGAAAGTGAGCATATTTGGATAACCGGTCTACAAAGACGAAGATTACTGTCCTGGCTTCTGATTTTGGAAGACCTTCAATGAAATCCATGGATATATGTTCCCACTGTCATTCCGGGATGGGTAATGGTTGTAATAATCCCGGTGATTTGACTGTTTCTCCTTTATTGTGCTGACAAACTTCACATTCTACTACCCATTGTTTGACTTCTGCTTTTAATCCTTTCCAACAAAATGATTGTTTGACCCTTAAATATGTCTTCAAAAATCCTGAATGTCCTGCTGATGGAGACGCGTGTGATTCGTCGAGGATCTTTGATTTGAGTTCTAAATTATGTGGAATGTAAATGCGGTTCTTCTTTCGGAGGATGTTATCTTCATAAGAGAACAAAGGGTGTTTGGAAGACCCTATAGATAATTCATGAATTATCTGGGCAGTTTCACTATTGGACAACCATTCAATTTGTAATTGAGTTACCCATTGGGAGCAAGGACCTGAAATAGCATTGATGACTACTTCATCTTCATATTTTTTGGATAGTGCATCGGCGGCTATATTTTCTTTCCCTTTCTTATATTCGATAACGAAATCATAGCCCAGAAGTTTGGTTAACCACTTATTTTGTTCTGGATAAGAAAACCTTTGCTCCAAAAAATGCTTGAGGCTACTATGATCTGTTTTTATAATGAAGCGGCTACTGATTAGGTAGTGTCTCCATTTTTCTACTGCATGAAGAATAGACAACATTTCTTTTTCATATGTTGATCTTCCCAAATTTTTTCCGAAAATCTGTTTACTTTCAAATGCCAATGGATGACCTTCTTGCATTAATATAGCCCCAATTCCTGTTCTTGATGCATCACATTTGATAATAAATGGTTTGTGAAAATTGGGAGTTGCTAATACTGGAGTTGTACACATGGCTTGCTTAAGAGCTTCAAAAGCTAGAGTAGCTTCTTTCGACCAACGAAAAGAATCCTTTTTTGAGTGTCGTGAGAGGTGCTGCAATCTTACCATAATTTTGTACAAACTTGCGATAGTAGCCCGTTAGACCCAAAAAACCACGAAGTTTCTTGATGGTTTTAGGTAAAGGCCACTCTTGAATTGCCTTAATCTTATTGGGATCGACTTTGACACCCTCATGTGAAACTATATGACCAAGATACTCAACTTCTTGAACACCAAATGAACATTTGGAGCGTTTAACAAATAATTTTTCTTTGTGTAGGATGTGAAGGGCTTTATCCACATGATGTAAATGGTTCGTCCATGTTTTGCTGTATATGAGGATATCATCAAAAAAAACTAATACAAACTTACGGAGGAGTGGACGAAACACTTGGTTCATGAGACTTTGGAATGTGGATGGTGCATTAGTGAGACCAAAAGGCATGACCAAAAATTCGTAATGACCCTCGTGAGTACGAAAGGCTGTTTTGGGAATATCTTCTTCTCTAACACAAATTTGGTGAAAGCCAGAGCGAAGGTCTAATTTTGTAAAAAAAATTGCACCATGCAACTCATCTAATAGGTCATCTATGACAAGGATAGGAAATTTGTCCTTGATAGTGAGTTTATTGAGAGAACGAAAGTCAGGACACATACGCCAAGAGTTATCTTTTCGTCTAGCCAGGACTACAGGTGAGGAATAAGGACTAGTGCTGTGACGAATGACTCCATGATCCAACAAATCCTGAATGATCTGTTCGATTTATGTCTTTTGTGGCTGAGGGTAGCGATAAGGACGACTGTTAGGTGGGACACTTCCTGGCATTAAATGAATAGCATGATCATGAGATCATTTAGGTGGTAATCCTTGAGGTTCTTGAAAAACCTCGTCATAATGTGTGATGATATCTTGTAACTCAGGTGCAATAATATCCGAAGTTGTTGATGATTGTTTTTCCAAACAATTAATTTGAGCTATAAACCCATATCCACCCTTTTTTAACATCTTTTCCATACTATGAGAGCTCACCATTTGTGTTGGAGGAGTAGTAATGCCTTGTAAGTGAATGACTCGTCCATTTTCCTTCCACTCCACAAATAATTTTTTGAAGTTGAAGCTAACTGTGTCTAATGTTTCCAACCATTCAACCCCCAAAATGACATCAAAATTTCCTAAATTCATGACAAAAAGGGAGCCTAACTAGGTATAAGTTCCCATATTTATGGAAACTTGAGATGTGCGACCCACGCATTGTGCGTTCACCCCGTTGGCCACTAAAACCTGGAATTTGTCTTTGTTGGAAGAGTTAATGAATAAATTCAAGGCTTTTGTTGTTTTGATGTCGATAAAATTGTGGGTGCTACCAGAATCAATTAGCACATTCACCTTTTTCTAGCAGAGAAAACCTGGTACCTTGATGGTATGGTGGGCGGTTAAACCCATGAGAGCATGCATTGAAATTGCCATTGTATCCTCTTCTTTTTTGTCTATAGTACCTGGTAGGTCTTCTGGCATAGGTTCTTCTGATTGGTAAGGTTCATCCTCTTCCCCTTCACCTTGATCACCTTCAATATGAAAGTTTTGTTTTTGGGCACAAGCTTGTTCCCTGGGGTGATGAGTGTGACATTTATAGCAAAAATATCTTGATGGTTGATCATTTCTACGAAAGGAATTATTGCGGTATGAAGGACGACTATATGTTTCCCGTTGTGCAGACAACTGATGTCTCTTCTTAGCCAACTTGGCTATTCTTATACAACTGTTCAACAAGGTTGGATCGTGCATGTCTACCTCCACTCGAATACTTTCTTTCAAACCATTGCGAAAGGCACCTACCACTGTGTCGGGACTAAGGTCTGAAGTGTATGGTAGTAAACTGGTAAACTCCGAAACAAATTCACTAACTGACCCTTTTTGTTTAAGAGATAACAATCTTACTGTGTAGGATGATGTAGCTCCGTCGTCAAATATTTCTAAAAAAGAGGTAGTGAATTTTCTCCAAGTAATAATAGCTACATTCTCTTTTTTAAGCCATACAAACCATTGGTAGGCCTCAGTGCCTAATTTTGATGCAGCGAAAGGAACTCTATCAATTTCCTTAATTTGATATAAGTCAAGGATGCCTTCCATTTTGGCTAACCAACCACGAGGATCATGACCTTCAAAAGTGGGCATATCAATTCGTGGAAAGTTAATATTAGGGCCTCTTGGTTGGTGATAACCCATGTCCCTTTCTTGATTTGGGTTATACCGCTGTCTTTGGGAGGGATCTCTGTAATTATCCGAATCACTTCTTTGTTGTTGCCAATCATCATTAGGATCGATAGTTCCTTCATTTCGTTGAGCATGGGAGTGATTTTGGGGATTAGTATTGGGATTAGGTTGTTTTTGTGCTTGCACAAGTTCTTTTAGGGTTATACCCATTTCGTTTAGACTCTCTAGTATGTTTTGAAGAGACTCCCTATCAGACATGGCTGAATTACTTGAATTTCCTTGCATGATTTTTTTGTGAGTTGGGGAAGGATTAGTAGCCATAGGATCTACTAGGGGATGATGTGGATTATAACTACCAATTTTAAAAGGAGAAAGAGAATTTTTAGTACCTGGGCTACGGTTAGCTCTTCTGATGTTGGGATTGGTCGTTTCTGAGCTTGAAAATCGACCGTCAGGTCCTTTGGTCCAACTTTTACTCATGCACCATGCAAAATTGTTTGCTTAGGAGTTCTTGAACTTCAAAATTCTTGCTGAGTAGTGTCCTTGAATGTCAATTTTCTTACTGATTTATGTCCTTGAACGTCAATTTCTGCAAAAATCAGCTATGGCAAAAAGAGACAAAACTTGTTGTCTGCTTTACTGCCACTCCAACTGTGGTGCAGAATTGGACGTGGTGGGCTTCGTGAGGACAATTTTAGATGTGACTGACACGACGTTGAGACCTTGACAGCGACCCAAACAACACGACACGGATACTCGACATGTGGAACAAGGGACTACGACACGACACCATGCGACACGGAGGACCAGGACAGGACCAGACATGAAATAATGACGAACGACACGGATACTCAACACGTGGAACAAGGGACTACGACATGACACCACGCAACATGGAGGACCAAGACAGGACCAGACGTGAAATAACGACAAACGACACGGAAGACAGACCAACGCGCAGACACGACGAACGATATGGAGGACAGATCAACACGAAGAACGAACGACACGGAGGACAGACCAACGCGAAGACACGATGAATGACATGAAATACAAATCAACATGAATACACAATAGAAGGACGCGTGAAGACGAAGCAATAGGACCGAAACACACACAGGAGCTGGACGTGACCATAGTCACGCTGAATAAGGCGTGCTAACAAATTTTTAAACGCCTTCCCAACCCAAGCACTGCCAATGTGGGATAATGCACGATGTCGAATTTAATTAAAAATTTGGATACTGACATCAGCTTAATTAAAAAAACAAACAAACCTTAGGTTTGTGGAAAAAATTAATCGAAATCACGATATCTGATTGGCGTACAGGCTGCGAGAGACTGGCAAGGATAAACGGTGGATATGTGAAGGATTGCGAAGGATTTGCGACGGAATTACGATGGAATTGTGACGAAGAGGATTTACAAAAGCCGTCTGTGGCTGACTGTAGGTGGATAAAACTGCGGAACACTGAATGGTGTTGTCTGCAGAGGAAAATGCCCTGTAAAAGGAATGCCTGCGGGGTGCTTCGGACGTCGACAGAAGTTTTCAGAACGGAGTTGCGAGATGGGTGATGGTGGTGCTTCAGAATTGAGAGACTTCTGATACCACTTACAAAGATTCTACTTATCTATTGCTTAAGAATTTACAGATAAAATTGCAGTGCAAACCGAAAATGAAATAAATGAATAAGCAGTGAACAAATGGAAATAATGAGCCACTTCAGGTGGGCACACCCTCGCCGTATAGGCTACTTGCAGAATGCAGATGAAGAGATATATAAAAATAAGATGATCCATTCAAATCAAATAATGTGAATATATATACTAATTATTAGTTGCTTGGAAAACATAGCCGACTCTTGCTATGTTTGGATTGCAACAATTGCACCATCAATGCCACCTATCCGATACCGAATGGAAGGAATAAACAAATTTGTGTATCTCAAACTGATGATTCATGCGTCTACCTTGTTAATAACATCGTTAAGCTTGTATATGTCAATGTAATCAATTCTATCATGAGTTAGTGCATCCATGCTCTTTATTCGTTGGATAAGAGCTAGTAATTAAAAATAAAAACCTAACCTCATAATTTATCTAAGTATGACTGTGATAAAACATGCGGCTAGCACTCTATTCTAGCCATAATTATCTTCGTTTGCAGTAGCACATGACAAGGTCATGGGTTTGGAAATCTCCACCAGCAAACATTTAAATATTTACCATATTGTTTAAATTTTTTTCGTAGCAGACTCCTATATTCTTGTTGTCTACTATCCACATCCTTTTGGTATATTTATATTTTATTTAGCCCTTCAACCACTATATTTTAGACCATTCTACCACACCAACTGCTTTCCTATGTCCATACTTATTTGTGGAACACGAATACAATCTTCATAAAAGACTTATCATTGTAAATGGAAAAATTGAATTGAACCTATCATCTCTTCTTCAAATTCTGAAAGTCCACATACAAACTGTCCTGTGTATATAATTATGCAATATTTAGTTACACATATTCACATTTACCTTCAATGGGTGAGCAGAAAAGTTTCACTACTGAAAACTACCCGATACTTTGTTCTGGTCGTGGAGCAGCAATATTTAAAATGAATTATTCGACACCCCTTAATTCTACATGCTGCCCTCATTGACCATTACTGTTGCTGATCAATCTTGAAAAACGTGATCATCCCATCTTAGTAATATGTGCTTCCTCAATATGAGTCCCATAAATATGTGTTTCCTCTTGAGCAAACAAAAGTAAGTTCAAATCAAATGGATGATCCCTTTGGCGATGGCAGTTACAGTGCCAAATCTAGTGTACAACACAGTGGTCAAATCCGATAAACAAAAATCAATGGTTATGACGATGCTCCTCATATTCATATTCCAATAGTTTTATGACAATTTCATCTCGGTCTAATATCCACAATTGATATTTTCTTCCAAACTATGTCATTACACTGCTCATTCCATGTACCCAAAACTTGACTGCGTCCTTTACTTGCTTAACCCAAGCTTGCTGGTATAGAGCTTTTTAACCTAGACGAGTAAAAATTATGAAATTGCATGCATGCATATGCTGCATATATTTTATTGTCATCTCCACTATGAATCTGTAAAATAGATACCAATTGATTTTGACTATCCTCATATGATTTTAAAAATTTATTCCATCTGATGTTTGCTTGGATACATCCACTCGATTCCTTGAGCTATCACCATAATGCACAACCTGCACTGACTTCCATTATTCCTTCTAAAATAATTTATATCAAAACATATATTGGCAATATCCATTTTGAAATTCAAACATGCTCATTCCTTCGTGGTTGACGATGTCCTTGTTGACACTATTCATCCCCTTGATCACAGTAACTTGAGACCTTCGTTGGCTTTCGGGTGTATCCATTTGGTCATATCTTAAACTATGCTTGTTCCTATCTACCATCACACTTACGTCTACATCACGATATAAATGAAACCTTATATCTCTACTTTTATTAACGTCTAAATTTTACCAGTAGCCTCCTTCTATGATACGGGTTCACGATACAAGTTCTACAATGCTACTTACTAAAACATCGTAGGTAACATAATATAAATCCCACATGCATCATGATGAAAACATGACGATGTTTATAACTGCCAATACATATATTGTCATTTAACTCAGCCATGGGCCCTTGGGGTACCTCTTCACCGCTTTGGAAATCATGTCTAGCCATCTACTACTGGTTTACTTAACCACTTTGATGATCGTTCCACTTATAGCTAAAACCTATAAAGACAAAACAAAAGTTTTATTATTAATATTTTGATTAAGTTGAAAATTGAAAATATTTAAAACTAAAATATTTTGAAATTAAATATTAAAATACCATGATAAATATATTTTCATAATCACCTTGTATTAAAATACCATAATTTCATAAAAATTTAAATTTATAAACCTTTAAACCTATAACATTATAACTTGAAACAACCTAAATAAAAAAATCGACTTCAAAAAAAAAAAAATTAATACAAAAAATAAAATAAAAAACTTAACAAAACCTAAACTAAACTCTAAACACAAAAATGTCCACGAAATTTTCAACCAAATTTTCAAGTGGGTCCCCAATTTTGGTGTACTGTGAATGTGGTCACAACAAATGACGACTCTGTTGGGAAATGTTCATGAACATTTTGGATTTAAGAACCCAATTCTAAAACCAAAAAAACCCTAACATTAGAAAATGAGCATCAATAATATCCAAAGAATGTGAATAGAAAAATTCAACATGAAATAATAGATTCATTCACATCTGCTCAGTGTGTGCAATGTGATTCATTTATCCTAAAACTATTCAGATTTTGATTATCAATTTTGCAGTTTAGGTTATAAAAAATTTCTCTTTTAAGTGCATCTCTGCATTACTCTCTTCAAGACATTGCTCTACTTCTAGCTAGACATTTATAGCCCTGGTAGAGGTTGTCTGAATCACCCAAATATTAGGTGAATTTTGCATATTGCTCTCTTTCTTTATTTCAGTCTTAACATGGCTCCACTGCTAGTCGGGCATCTATAGCCCCGGTGAAGGTTATCTAGATTGTAGTGATTTATTTGACTTTACTTTCCATTATATTTGCTTTACTTGCATTTTATTCAAGCTTTATATTGCTTTTGCAAAATTCACGTACAACTTGGGCTAGAGATCAAGTAAGGCTGAACGAATTGAGTATATTGGATTTTCACCTAAATTTGTAAAACTGAAAAACTTCATCCTTCAAAATTTCAAGGAATATTTTGTTGGAAATTTTGAGTAGTTGTGTTGTCATTGATGTCAAGATTCGGTGTTAGTGATCAGTGCAAGGATTTGGCAAAAGAAGGGTTAAAATATTTATATTTTAAGCCCAAGAGATTTGTTTTAAAAGCATCATATGATTGGTCAAAAGGTTGGTTAAATACCCTGAAGGGAGGAGATCCCTAGGTCCAAAGGAAATAATATTATAATATCTATTATTATAATATTAAGGTTTAAAAATAATGCCTAAGGCTATTTATAAATTATTTATAATATTTATATTATAAATTAATTTATAAAATAAATTAATTAAACCCTAAGTTAGGGTTGGGCGCAAAAACATTTTAATAAATATCCCTCATCGACGTTTGAAGAAAAATATGAATGGTATTTATACCATAAGACTTACAACATTAAGGTAAGTCTCTGAATTTATGCATGTGTGATTATTGGCAAGGTTTGGTGTGAATTCATGAGTGCATAAGGCAACCAATTTTTAAGTTTAAAAAGGTGACAGAAACACATGGAGGTTAAATTGACTAAGGCTTAAAGCCTTATCACCAACCACATGGTTGGGCTAGTGGTAAGGCATTGCTATGTAAGACGTTGGGTGAGTCTTGGCGATAGCAAAAGGGAAAAGTTTTAATTTTTGGTTTTTGGTGCTGATTGGAGGAACAAAGTGCATGAGGTACTTTTAGCTCCCAAGTGATCACCTAGCTCATGAGGAAGTTAGGTCGTGGCTAGGGCATTGGAGGCAGTGCGAGAGGGGATCGAATCCCACCGAGGCAACATGCACAAAAGGTATTTAATTTTTGTTTAAATTGTGTAATTGCGCTTGGTCTAAGGTTGATGGTATGCACCTTGAGGAGTTATAAGGTGTTTGAGATATATATTATTTTTTCCATGGTTAAAAGAGTTGAATGATTTAAATTTTGGTTTGAAAAATACATTGGAATATTTTTGAAAAGTGGTGTTGATTATTTTGATAATGCATTTTTGAGTAGGGAGATATAAGGGAGTTATTTTGATTATTTTATGCATTAAAATTCTGAAGTGAATTATTGTGAAAGTGAGTTATTTGAACCTTTTCTAATTATATTTTGAAAAGTTTGGAGATTATAAGGTGTACTTGAGACTTGATATTTTTGTATGGTGAAATAATAATTGAGGAGAATATTTGTGTGGAGATTTTGAGATAGGTTGTTGCTATCTAACCTTGAAATTGGCAAAGAGGATTTGATTGTGATTAAGACAGGTTTTGAAGATATATCTCCATAAAAACAAAAGGTATGGGCACATATTCCTTATGAGTGAAATATTGTTGGATTGAATGTTGTGAAATGCAAAGTTGAAGTGAAAAGGATTGTTTGATAAGCATTTTTGGAAATATTTGAGTGAGCCTTCATGTGCATGAACTAGGGTTTGTGAAATAACATGAGTATCATTGTTATGTGAGATTGAGAAATATCTTGAACTAGGGTTTGTGAAAGAACATGAGTGTCATTGTTATGTGAAATTTGAATTATCTTGAGTCAAGGTTTGAGATCCATAGTGTGAGTGGTTGGAAGTATAGTGAAACACTTGGTTAGGATTTGTAAGCAAGTTGTATTTCATTGAGTAAATTCTTGAGTGATGTTGGATGAGCATTATTGATTGAAATAATTGGAGTGATAGTTCAAGTTTTGTGAAACAAATTATATCTTATTTTTGAATTGGTTTAAAAGAGAGTTTGAAAGTGATTGAATGTTTTGTGAGTGTGAAATATATTGAGTCTTTAATAATTCTCTACATGTTTCTATGGTTAAACAAGATTCTGAGTGAAACTTGTTTTTATATTTGAAGAGGTTTTCTGAAAGAGATTAAGTTAAGTTTTGTATGCAAGTATTGCAGTTGTTTGAGTAAGTATTAGAGGAGAATTAAGGATAGAGTTAAGCAAGCTTTTATGAAAGCTTGTGGGCAGATTTGAGTAAGTCCTAGAGGGGACTTAAGAACAGATTTGAGTAAGCTTTTGTGAAAGCTTAAGGACAAATTTGTGTGAGCTTTTGTGAAAGCTTACAAGCAAATTTGAGGTAAGTCTTGGTGAAGACTTGTTGAGTGGATTGGAAAAGTTCTAGGGAAAACTTATTGGATAAATTTAAGGTAAGTCTTGGTGAAGACTTGTTGAGTAGATTGGACAAGTTCTAGGGAGGACTTGTTGGACAGATTTGAGGTAAGTCTTGGTGAATACTTGTTGAGAAAATTGGACAAGTTCTAGGGAGAATTTTTTGGACAGATTTGAGGTAAGTCTTTGAGAAGACTTGAGAGCATAATTGATTGATTGATTTTTTCAAGCTTTGTGATAAGGCTTGAGGCAGATCTAAGCAGAGTTGATTTGTGATTGGATGAAGATTTGTGTTAAGGCTTGAGGACAGATTCGAGGACAAAGTATGGTGCATGTTTGAGGATAGATTTGTGAAATAACAAAGATAGAGTTTGGTGCAGATTTGAGGGCAGATTTGTGCCAAACAAGAGATAGATTTATGAGTAGATTTGTGCTAGATTGAGGATAGTTTTTAGTACAAATTTGAGATAGATATTAAGTAGAGTTGAGAGTAATATTTGGAGGTGATAGAGTAGAGGATAGTAGTCTCTAGTAGATAGAGATTCATTAGCTAGGACAGTGAGAAAAGAGATCTTCTGAGTGAGGACAAAGGTCTCCAGTGGAGAGAGATCCACAAGCCAGTGCAGTGGAGTTAGTAGACTTCTAGAAGATCACCAACTAGAGCATAGGAGAAGGAGTTCTTCTATGGATAGAGATCCATGAACCAACAGAAGGGAAAGATTTCTCCTATGGATAGGTATCCATAAACTTGATTAGGGGATTGGTGTCTCCTTTGGATAGAGGTCCATAAATATTGTAATAGGGAAGGATTCCCAAGAGATTTCTTAAGAAAATTTTAGTGAAATTTTTTCTTTGTGGAGTAGCCCACATTGGGTGAACTACGTTAAATTGGTGTCTCTATTGTGTGTGATGATTTATGCATTTCTTTGATTATTGCTATTGATATTGCCATTAATAATATTGGATAATATTATTTGGGAAAGAAAAGTAAAAGTTGATCTTATATTGTTCATGCCCCTCTCAGTATAAGCTTGTGTTCTTAATATTCCTTTAATATGTGTAGTACTTGTGGAGCATTTGAAAAATTATTTCAATATTTCAAATTTTACTATCTTGATCCAAATTCATAAGGATATATTAAACAATCCCATTTCTCTTTTCTTCAAATTTTGGATGTTTTCAAAACAGGCAATTTTATCCTGAATGACATAGTAACAGATACCAAACAAATTCATCAAATTTTTGGTACCCATATAACAACTACCCCAATCAAAGAAACAACACCAAAACATTTTAACAAAACTCAACAAGAAAAAAAAAACATAAACTAAACTCCAAAATTTGGCATAAGCCAATTTTATCGCAAACCAAAACACATCCAAAATTTCACAATGAAAAAAAACATACAAACAATGACTAACAAAATCACAAAACCACAAGTTATACAATAAAAACTAATAAGCAAGTAAAAACTTGCTCCCTAAACTAGAAAACACTAACAATAAAATAAAAAGAAAAATCTCACTAAACAAAAAGATTATGTTCAAAAATGAAACAAAACATAAAAACCCAAAAAAAATCTATTTATAAAAATATACACTATATACAAGATGATACCAGATTTATGCCAACACTTCCCTATATCCCAAACATGATTGGCACATTCTAAAAGATATATATTATTATATGCATGCCAAGTTTTACATAACTCCAACCAAAAGAAGATTAGGCCAAATAATATAACAAACTTCATTTTTCCTTTCTTACCCCACCAATTTGATTCAAGATTATTAGCAATTTCATATTTAGGATTTAATTCATTCAAATTACAAGTGAATACATGATCTTCAATTATCTTATATTTATTTAATGAAGTGTGAATTTCAAATCCTGATTCATTACTTTGACTTAAATTTTCATTTTCACAAGCATATAAGCTTTCCTTCAAATAGGAGACTATTTCTAAAAATTTTAAAGAAAATTTATCATCCATGTCTTTATGCCAATCATATTCATGTAAAAATTTGCAAGAATCTAGGATATCTACTAAATAAGAATCATTATAAGTTTGTATTCTAGACTAAATTGTTAATTGTTGATAAACTTGATTCAACAATTCAAGCATATCTACTTCTCTTTCATTTAAAAAAGCAATCTTATTTGTGGTGGGAATAGGAATCCACTCTAGTTATTCATCAACCTCCAATGGTATTTCATCATAAATAACATCTGAATCCAATAAATGATTATGTAAACTTTTACCTGATTCTTGGATGTTTGGACACAAAGGATAAGATTCTACCTTTTGTACACTTTCATTTACCACTACGTGGTGAGCCATTGTATTTTTTTTATTTGTATTCATGATCTCTATCATCATCATCATCATCTTGTATCCCTTTAATTCCATCAATGACCTACTCTTCAAAAGCATCAAAATTAGGCATCCAATCAAGAATATGTCCATATTTTTCAAACCATAAATCTTGTTGATCAAACAAAGCAAAAATTTCTTTAGGAGGAATAGAAAATTCTAATTCTTTATTAGTCATACATGAAGTTTCTTCATTTGAATATTCAAGATAATCATGAGAACTTGTACCCAAATTTTTGGTATTCCAGAATGCAAGAGAAGATCTTACCTCTTCCTCATCTAAAATAGATGAATCATAAGAAAAATTTACCATTTCTTCCCTTTCTATTGCAGCAAGGTGTTCCACAAACTCATATTCAAAATGATCAAATTTTAAAACCTTCTCTATTTTTGAAATTGGCACTTCATTTTCTAGTTGGATAAGAGTTGCAAGATCTTCATGTAAGATAGAGTTTTCAGTATCCTGCATATCAAGTAAAATAGAAATTTCATCAATAGGAATGTGAGAAAATAATGATTCACCATACATACCCCAATCATTATAATAATTATCTTCTACAACTAAAGGGTGAGGTTCAACCATATATTCTATGAAATCTTCAGATATATCTATATATTCCTTTTCAATTTTTTTTTCATCAATCACTTGAGGTAAAGAGTTACTGATTTCTTGTTGTATAGGCATTGAACAATCCTTAAATGAAACAAAGATTTCAGTTTCCTGCATATCAACTAATATAGAATCTTCTTTCAAAATTGCAAAAGAAGTGATTTATTCTTCATTATCTTGAACAAGAAAATCATTATATTTTTGAAACATTTGATGAGATTCCATTTCTTCTTTTATGCCCTCTTCAGATTCATTTTTAGATACATATTCCTCAATTTCAAAAAAATCATCATGGAAGGTTTTGTTCTATTACATATTTTAATGTTAGTTAGATCTATAACTCCTCCAATATCTAAAGACTAATACATTTCTACATTTTGATAAGCTTGACTACCACAATCCTCATTGGTGGATATTGGTGCCAAATTAGATGATTGACATTTTTTGGAATCTATAACTCCTAAAGAACAATTTAACATGAGAGAAAATGTGTATCATGACTCATAGTTGTATCTAATTTTAAACCTTAGAGTTAAGTAATGATAATTTACCCACATCAACCCCTTTTGAAATCCACCATTTTTCTACAATTATTGCCTCACTGTAGGCTCTAGACAATGATGGATTTCTAATACGTTTCCCTAGGAGTGCAAAAGTAAATGGGTCTAAAGCTTCCAAGTATATTTGAATAACCTCTTCTTCTGAAATGATGTAATGTGTTTCCATTTCAGTATACAACCTATGGAACCTATCATTAAATTGACTCGTGGATTCATTAGGTTCTTTACAAACAAAAGCAAACTGATTTGATATTATATCCGTATCGACCAATTTTCCAAAATATTCAAGAAATGTTGCTTCTAGTTGATCCCAAGAAGTGGTAGAACCTGTAGGTAAATTAATAAACCAATCATAAGCAACCTCATCTAATGTGTATGGAAACATTCTACAAATAACATCTTCATGCATAATTTGAAAATGAACCATAATGTTTTTATATGCGGAAATATATTCTTATGTCTATTAATTCCATCATGTTTATAATGGGGTAAATAATTTTATGTCATTGAACCAATTTCAACATGCAAGGCTATGTATGAAAAACTTTACAACCACTGAATCAATAACCATTTTTCTGAATTTTATTAGATTAACATTAATGTAGGTTAAATCAGAAAATTTCACAATTGTTTTTTTTTAAATAACAATTTTAAACAATTTCAAATGCTAAAACTTAAAAATATTACCTTTTAGGGCCTCCTTCTAGTGCCAAATCTATTGAGTGAAAATTTTACCCAATTGTAAAATCCCCATCACAGTTAGGATTTTCAAATGAAAACCCTCTCTTGTAAAGAAATAAACATTTCTCCAAGGTTCCTTCACTTAATGTGTGTTTGTATGTTATGAATGATATATCAAATAAGTGCTTGGAATACCTTAGTTATTTGCAAATAATTGTTAACAAGGGGCCTATTTGGTAATATTTTATTATGCTATGTTATTGATTGTTCATGAAACTTTAATAAAGTGATGAGTGAGTTGATTTTTTATGTTTCTTTAAACATGAAATAAAGAATGACCTAAATGATTAACCTTAAAATGTAATAACTTTGAAAACCCTTATAAATTAACCCCCTTTGATGAAATTAATTTTCATAAAGGGAAATTAATCTATATCCTTGAATACCATGGCCTTTTGAATGCCAAATAAATAACCTCCTTTAATGAAATTAATTTTCATAAAGGTAAGTTAATTAATTTCTTGAAAATGAAATACAAAACCTAAAATGAAATAAAATTGAAATTATAAAATTCCTTAAAAGTGTGAATTTATAAATAATTTCATAATTTCCAATTTGCTTCAAACTAAAATAGAAATTACTTTAAATAACAGTTTAAATTTTATTCCCTGTCTGTGCCTCTCTCCTTTTGGATTTTATTTTATTTTTATATTTTTTATTTAATTTGGAAAACTTAAAAAAAAATGAAAAGGGTAGGGTTTAGAAAAATAAAATAAAAATAAAATTTTGAAAATAGAAATCAAAAGAGTTGTTGTAAAATCTGAAGAAATGGGGGGAGGGTCCTTCTCCCTCTCCCTGCTCCCCCTCCCTTGGTTCTTGCCCAGTTCCTAGCTCGTCTAGGGTCATTTCACTCTTGGAATGCTTTGTAGCAGATGATCTCCTTGGGGGGAGATCCTTCTCCACTTTTTGCTCCTTTCCCAGTAGTTTCAGGGTTTCCCTGCCTGAGCCCATGGTCTAGTGCATCCCAAGGGTCTCCTAGGGTTTCCTGCATATTTTTGGGATCCCTTCCCCGATCTCCCTCAGGCTTTCCCCTAGGGTGTTTTGCAGGTTTTTTGCATGGATCCGGTTCCCAGGGCTTCCTCGGTCGGTGGTGGTGGCAGGTTGGGATTTCAATTGCTTCCTAGTGCATCCTATGAGGTCCTCTCTACTTTGGGGTTGGTCTGGGGGCCAGTTTCCTCTTATTCCAATGACTCCTCTCTAGGATGCTTGTGGTTGCTGCTTGTCCCATCCCGTTGGGTAGGTCCCTTTTCGATTTCCTGTTCGAAGGCTTCTTCTTACTGGATCTAGAATTTTGTGGACACCCAAGGCATTGGTTGGCCTTTGGGATGGGCCTCTTCCTCTGCCTGGGTTGTTCTCAATCCCAGTCCCAATTCCTTGAAGTTATCCATGAGCAAGGATGGGGGGATCTTGGTCCCTTATTCTGGGGTTCCTAGGGTTTTTGTTGCATGTCTGGATCTTGGGGGGACCCATGATCAGTGCATGCAGACCCTGGTTCCCCCAGGTTAGGCTTCTAAGGATCCCATATTTATGCCTATTGTTGCTTCCCACCTGGGATCCTCAGGTTGTTCATTTCAGTTCATGTTCAGGGGCTTCTGGTCCTAGTTCCCTAGATCTATTCATGATCAAGGATGGTGGTTACTAGGCATTTTTTTAGAGTGGTGGGGGCTTCCTTTTGTATTATTTGGTCTAGTGGGAGATTAGTGTGTTTGCAGTTGTAGTCCCTCCTTCCTCCTTTAGTTTTGGCTTTTGGGATCCTATCTTTGCGCCTATTGCTATTTTCCCTAGATCCTTCCGGCTTCCTCATTTTTCTCCTTGCTGTGCACAGGGATATATTGGCCTGTAGATATCCCCAGTAGTGTTGTTCCACTTTTCAGGCTCATGCAGAGGCTTCCCATTTTTTTCTTTGAGGACATTGATACCATTTCCTAGGCTATCCCACTGTTGATCCCTGGCCTGTATCCTAATGCTGCTTGTTGCTTTGCTCGCGTGGTTACTTGCTACTCTACTACACCCTGGGTTGCATCCCGAGTCATCCCTGGGTAAGGATCCTCTCCAATTTTCTAAAAATTCCCTGCTTCTGGTTTTCGGGTAGGATTTTTGGTTGCAAGCTATTATTGGCCTTCCTGCTCTCTCTACGCAGGTCTGGGCAGGTGCACTGTATCCACCCCGAGAGGATCCCAAACTATTGTATCCACCCCAGGTGGATCCCAGACTATTGTATCCACCCCTGGGAGGATCCCAGACTGCCAACAATGGGAGGATGAAATTTTCACGAAGTGGGCCTCACTAGTTGGTACTAGAATCTGATCTTTCTGTTGGATCAAGGGTTGTTTCTGGCCCTTTCCCTTTCAGTTTGTATTTATTTTCATGTGCTAAGGAATTTCTTTAAATCTCGATGCTATGACCCTTTTTGTTATAAGGTTTTGGGATCCTATTAAAAAACCCAATTTGTATATAAAATTCTAGTTACTTATCAAAAAACAAAATCTGAAGAAATGTAAAACAATTGCTAAATAATACTTAATCTAAGAAAACCTGTATTCACACAATTTGTCTTAGATTAAGTGCAATCTCCAAAGGGTAAAACATGTGTCTAAAATAAATAAATAATGCAATAAAATCATTTTATTGAGAAATTGAAACCCTCTTTATTTAATATGTAAATCGGACAATGGTTATCCATCTCCTATACACCCTTCTGTTCTTCCTATTCCAACCTTGCATCTTTGGCCCTATCTCTCTGACCCTTTCTTGATTTTATATCTCTTTATTTATAATCTTGAAAAACTTTGTTATCTTTGTTTCCAAATAGTTGTTGTAACGAGCTTCTAAAACAGATTTAAAAATGAATTCATAACCATATTTTCACTAGCTTCATAATAATTTTATTCTTGTTTCATTGGCGTATTAATGCAACTTTTTAGAACATTATTAGTAATTGTACCTCCTTATAATTATAATTATGATAAACCCATATGAATCTTGCTCCTTTAATTTTAAGACGCATTATAATAATGTGACTTTCTAACTTATGAATCCAAATATAAATTATTTTTGATGCTCCACTTCCACACTTTTGCACTACAAATCCGTCCACTATGCCATCAATGTCGCCTATTCGATACCGAATAGAAGGAATAAATAAATTTGTGTATCTCAAGCTGATGATTCATGCATCTACCTTGTTAATGACATCGTCAAGCTTGTATCTATTACTGTAATGATTTTTTGTCATGAGTTGGTGTGTCCATACTCTTTATTCATTGGATAATACTAGGTAATTAAAAACAAAAACCTAACCTCATAATTTATCTAAGTATGACCATGATAAAATGCATAGCTAGAACTCTATTTTGGCTATTATGATATTCATTTGCAACAACACATGACAAAGTCACGGGTTTGGAAATCTCTGCTAGCAGATGTTCAAATATTTACCATACTATTTAAATTTATTCCATAGTAGACTCCTATAATTTTTTTGTCTATCGTCCACATCCATTTGGTATATTTAAATTTTATTTAGCTCTTCAACCACTACATTTTAGATCATTCTACCATACTAGCTGCTTTCCTATGTCCACACTTATTTATGGAACATGAATAGAATCTTCAGAAAATACTTATCATTATAAATGAAAAAATTGAATTGAGCCTATCATCTCTTCAAATTCTGAAAGACCACATACAAACTATCCTATGTATATAATTATGCAATATTCAGTTACACATATTCACATTTACCTTCAATGGGTGAGAAAAAAAAAATCACTGCTAAAAACTACCCAATACTTTGTTTTGGCTGTGGAGCAGCAATATTTAAAATGAATTATTTGACACCCCTTAATTCTACATGCTACCCTCACCGATCATTACTGTTGCTAATCAGTCCTAAAAAATGTAATCATCCCATCTTAGCCATATGTGCTTTGTCAATATGAGTCCCATAAATATGTGTTTCCTATTTAGCAAGCGAAAGCAAGTTCAAATCGAATGGATGATCCCTTCAGTGATGGCAGTTATAGTGCCAAATCCAGTGTACAACACAGTGGTCAAATTTGGTAAACAAAAATCAATGGTTATGACTGCACTCCTCGTAGTCATATTTCGCTATTTTTGTCATAATTCCATATATGTCTAATATTGATAATTTATATTTTCTTCCAAACTATGTCACTACACTGCCCATTCCATGTACCCAAAACTTGACTACGTCCTTTACTTACTTAAACCAAGCTTGCTGGTATAGAGCTCTTTAACCTAGATGAGTAAAACTTGTGAAATTTTGTGTGTGCATATGTTTCATATCTTTTATTTTCATATCCACTGTGAATTTGTAAAACAGATACCAATTGATTATGATTATCCTCATATTATTTGAACGAATTTATTCCATATGATGTTCTCTTGGATATATCCGCTAGATTCCTTGAGCTATCACCATAATGCACAACCCACACTGACTTCCATTCTTCCTTATGAAACAATTTATATCAAAACATATACTGGCAATATCCATTTTGAAATTCAAACATGCTCATTTCTTCGTGGTTGATGTTGTCCTTGTTAACACTATTCATCCACTTGATCACAATAACTTGAGACCTTCATTGGCTTCCAGGTGTATCCATTTGGTCATATATTAAACTGTGCTTATTTTTGTCTACCAGTGTACTCATGTCTATGTCATGATCTAACCGAAACCTTATTCTCTACTTTTATTAACATCTAAAGTTTACCAGTAGCCTCCTATGATATGGGTTCATGATACAAGTTCTATAGTGCTACTTGCTAAAACATCGTACGTAAAATAATACAAATCCCACAGGCATCGTGATGAACGCGTGATGGTATTTATAACTGACAATGCACATATTATCATTTGACTCGGCCATGGGCCCTTGGGGTACCTCTTCATAACTTTGGAAATCATGTCTAGCCATCTACCATTGGGTTGCTTAACCACTTTGATGATCGTGCCACTTATAGCTAAAACCTGTAAACACAAAACAAAAGGTTTATTAGTAATCTTTTGATTAAGTTGAAAGTTGAAAAGATTTAAAACTAGCTTAGATATAAAGGATATATATCTAAAAACGTCGAGAGTTATCAATCCCGAGGTGCCTATCTCATTTCTTGGGGATGTGATCTCCAAGATAGGCACCTCGAGATTGATAACTCTTGACATTTTTAGATATATATCCTTTATATCTAAGCTAATTTATTAAACAGTTGCAACGGTTGGTTAGTCGATTGTTTTAGTTTATATATTTTAAATTTTTGCAATGGTTGGTTAGTCGATTTTTTTAGTTTAAATATTTTAAATGTTTTTGTTAATGTTAGCTTTTTTAATAAAAAAAAATTGTTTACGGCGTGACATGTATGACCTCTTTGCATCCCACCCCTGTCTGCCATTATAGGAATGCCTCTCGGTGTAAAAAATGTTTTGAAATTAAATATTAAAATACCATGATAAATATATTTTCATAATCACCTTGTATTAAAATACCATAATCTCATAACAATTTAAATTTATAACCTTAAACCTATAACATTATAACTTGAAACAACCTAAATAAGAAAATCAACTTCAAAAAAAAAATGACAACAAAATAATAAACTTAACAAAATCTAAACTAAATTCTAAACACAAAAATATCCATAAAAATTTTGAACAAAATTTTCAAGTGGGTACCCAATTTTGGGACGTTGTGAATGTGGTCACAACAAATGGCGACCCTGCTAGGAAATGTTCCTGAACATTTTGGATTTAAGAACCCAATTATGAAACCAATAACATTCAAACATTAGAAAATAAGCATCAATATATCCAAAGAATGTGAATAGATAAATTCAACATGAAATAATAGATTCATTCACATCTACTCGATGTGTGCAATGTGATTCATTTATCGTCCTAAAAATATTCAGATTTCCATTATCAGTTTTGTAGTTTAGGTTATAAAAATTCTCTTTAAGTGCACCTTTGCATTAATCTCTTCAAGACTTTGCTCTATTTCCAGCCAGGCATTTATAGCCCCCGTAGAGGTTGTCTGAATCACCCAAATATTAGATAAATTTTACATATTTCTCTCTTTCTTTATTTCAATCTAGACATGGCTCCACTACCAGTAAGACATCTATAGCCCCGATGAAGGTTATCTAGACTGTAGTGATTGATTTGACTTTACTTTCCATTATATTTGCTTTACTTACATTTTATTCAAGATTTATATTGCTTTTGTAAAATTCACCTGCCACTTGGGTTAGAGATCAAGTAAGGCTGAATGAATTGAGTATATTGGATTTTCACCTTAATTTGCAAAACTGAAAAACTTCATCGTTCAAGACTTCAAAGAATATTCCTTTAATATGTGTAGTACTTGTGGAGCATTTGTAAAATGATTTCAATGTTTCAAACTTTACTATCTTGATCTAAATTCATAAGGATATATTAAACAATCCCATTTCCCTTTTCTTCAAATTTTGGATGTTTTCAAAATAGGTAATTTTATCCTTAATGACACAGGAACAGTTACCAAAAAAATTCATCAAATGTTTGGTGCCCATATAAAAACTACCCCAATCAAAGAAACAACACCAAAACATTTAAAAAAAACTCAACAGAAAAAAATTATAACATAAACTGAACTCCAAAGCCAATTTTATCGCAAACCAAAACATATCAAAAATTTCACAATGTAAACAAACATACAAAAAATGACTAACAAAATCATAAACCACAAGTTATACAAGCAAAAATAATAAGCAAGTAAGAACTTGCTCCCTAAACTTGAAAACACTAACAAGAAAACAAAAAGCAAAATCTCACGAAACAAAAATATTATGTACAAAAACAAAACAAAACACAAAAACCCCAAAAAAAAACTATTTACAAAAATATACACTATATACAAGATGATACTAAATTTATGCTATCACTTCCCTAGATCCCAAACATGATTGGCACATTGTAAAAGACATATTATTATATGCATGCCAAGTTTTACATAACTCCAACCAAAAGAATATTAGGCCAAATAATATAACAAACATCATTTTGCCTTTCTTACCCCACCAATTTGATTCAAGGTTATTAGCAATTTCATGTTTAGATTTAATTCATTCAACTTACAATTGAATACATGATCTTCAATTATATTATATTTATTTAATGAAGTGTGAATTTCAAACCCTGATTCATCACTCTGACTTAAATTCTTATTTTCACAAGCATATAAGATTTGCTTCAAATTAGAGACTATTTCTAAAAAATTTAAAGTAAATTTATCATCCATGTCTTTATGCCAATCATATTCTTGCAAAAATTTAGAAGAATCTAGGATATCTACTAAATAAGAATCATTATAAGTTTGTATCCTAGACTGAATTGTTAATTGTTGATAAACTTGATTCAATAATTCAAGCATATCTACTTCTCTTTCATTTAACAAAGCAATCTTATTTGTGGTGGGAATAGGAAACAACTCTAGTTATTCATCATAAATAACATATGAATTCAATAAATTATTATGTAAACTTTTACCTGATTCTTGGATGTTTGGACACAAAGGATAAGATTCTACCTTTTGTACACTTTCATTTACCACTACTTGGTGAGCCATTGTAATTTTTCTTTTTCTTCATGATTTCTATCATCATCATCATCATCTTGTATCCCTTTACTTTTATCAATGACCTGCTCTTCAAAAGCATCAAAATTAGGCATCCAATCAAGAATATGTCCATATTTTTCAAACCATAAATCTTGTTGATCAAACAAAGCAATATTTTCTTTAGGAGGAATAGAAAATTCTAATTCTTTATTAGCCATACATGAAGTTTCTTCATTTGAATATTCAAGATAATCATGAGAACTTATACCCAAATTTTTAGTATTCCAGAATGAAAGAGAAGATTTTACCTCTTCCTCATCTAAAATAGATGAATCATAAGAAAAATTTACCATGTCTTTCCTTTCTATTGTAGCAAGGTGTTCCAGAAACTCATATTCAAACTAATCAAATTTTGGAACCTTCTCTATTTCTGAAATTGATACATCATTTTCCAGTTGGATAGGAGTTGCAAGATATTCATGTAAGATATAGTTTTCAATATCTTGCATATCAAGTGAAATAGAAATTTTATCAGTAGGAATGTGAGAAAATAAGGATTCACCATACATACCCCAACCATTATAATAATTATCTTCTACAGCTAAAGGGTGAGGTTCAACCATATCTTTTGTGCAATATTTAGATATATCTATAGATTCCTTTTCAAATTCACCTTCATCAATCACTTGAGGTAAAGACCTACTGATTTCTTGTTGTATAGGCATTGAATAATCCTTAAATGAAACAAAGCTTTCAATTTCCTACATATCAACTGAGATAGAATCTTCTTTCAAAATTGCAAAAGAAGTGATTGATTATTCTTCATTATCTTGAACAAGAAAATCATTATATTTTTGAAACATTTGATGAGATTCCATTTCTTCTTTTATGCCCTCTTCAGATTCATTTTTAGATACATATTCCTCAATTTCAAAAAAATCATCATCAATAAAAAATTCATCTTCCTTGAGCAATAAGCTTTTATGATCATTCATTTGAGCTTTCATTGAGGTATTCTTTTCTTGTAGTCCATTGCAGTCTTCAATGAAATCACATCTAGAATCTGTTAATTCTGGAGCTTTAATATCTTCATTCAAATCTATGGAAGATTTTGTTCTATCACATGTTTTAATGTTAGTTAGATCTAGAACTCCTCCAATATCTAAAGACTCATGCATTTCTATATTTTGATAATCTTGATTACCACAATTCTCATTGGTGGATATTGGTTCCAGATTAGATGATTGACATTGCTTGGAATCTACAACTCCTAAAATAATTTGAAACCTTAGATTTAAGTAATGATAATCTACCCACATCAATCCCTTTTGAAATCCACCATTTTTCTATAATTATTGCCTCACTGTAGGCTCTAGACAACGATGGATTTCTAAGACGTTTCCCGAGGAGTGCATAAGTAAATGGGTCTAAAGCTTCCAAGTATACTTGAATAACCTCTGCTTCTGAAATGATGTAATGTATTTCCATTTCAATATACAACCTATGGAACCTATCATTAAATTGACTCATGGATTCATTAGGTTCTTTACAAATAGAAGAAAACTGATTTGATATCTTATCCATATCGACCAATTTTCTAAAATGTTCAAGAAAAATTGCTTCTAGTTAATCTCAAGAAGTGGTAGAACCTGCAGGTAAATTAATAAACCAATTATGAGCAACCTCATCTAATGTGTATGGAAACATTCTACATATAACATCTTCATGCATAATTTGAAAATGAACCATAATATTTTTATATGCATGAATATGTTCTTCTGTCGTATTAATTCCATCATGCTTATAATGGGGTAAATAATTTTCTACCATTGAACCAATTTCAACATGCAAGGCTATGTATGAAAAACTTTACAACCATTGAATCATAACCATTTTTTTGAATTTATAGCAGATTAACATTAATGCAGCTTAAATCAGAAAATTTCACAATTTTTTTTTTTAATAAATAACAAATTGAACAATTTCAAATGCTGAAAATTAAAAATATTACCTTTTAGGCCCTCCTTCTAGCGCCAATTCTGTTGAGTAGAAATTTTGCCCAATTGCAAAATCCCCATCACAGTTAGGATTTTCAAATGAAAACCCTCTCTTATAAAGAAATAAACATTTCTCCAAGGTTCCTTCACTTAATACATGTTTGTATGTTATGAATGATATATCAAATAAGTGCTTGGAATACCTTAGTGATTTATAAATAACTATTAACAAGGGACCTGTTTGGTAATATTTTATTATGCTATGCTATTGATTGTTCATGAAACTTTAATAAAGTGATGAGTGAGTTGATTTTTTATGTTGCTTTAAACATGAAAGAAATAATGAACTAAATGATTAACCTTAAAATGTAATAACTTTGAAAACCCTTATAAGTTAACCCCCTTTTGAAGAAAATAATTTTCATAAAGGGAAATTAATCTATATCTTTGAATACCATGGCCTTTTGAATGTCAAATAAATAACCTCCTTTAATGAAATTAATTTTCATAAAGGTAAGTTAATTAATTTATTGAAAATGAAAAATAAAACCTAAAATGAAATAAATTTTAAAATTATAAAATTATAAAATTCCTTAAAAATGTGAATTTATAAATAATTTCATAATTTTCAATTTGATTCAAACTAAAATAAAAATTGCTTTAAATAACAGTTTAAAGCTTATTCCCTGCCTATGCCTCTCTCCTTTTGTTTTTTTTTTTTATAATTTGGAAAACTTAAAAAAAAAATGAAAAGTGTAGGGTTTAGAAAAATAAAATAAAAATGAAATGTTGAAAACATAAATCAAAAGAGTTGTTGTAAAATCCGCAGAAATGTAAAACGATTCCTAAATAATACTTAATCTAAGAAAACCTACATTCGCACAATCTGTCTTAGATTAAGTGCAAGCTCCAAAGGCTAAGACATGTCTAAAATTATTAAATAATGCTACCATCAATGTGCATAAAACATTATTAACAACAATAACACATGAAAATAAAAATATATGCAATAAAATCATTTTATTGAGAAATCAAAACCCTCTGTATTTAGCATGTAAATTAGACAATGGTTATCCATCTCCTATACACCCTTCTGTTCTTCCTGTTCCAGCCCTGCATATCTGGTCCTATCTCTCCGAACCTTTCTTGATTTTCTATCTCTTTATTTATAATCTTGAAAAACTTTATTATATTTGTTTCCAAACAGTTGTTGTAATAAGTTTCTAAAACAGATTTAAAAACAAATTCGTAACCATCTTTTCACTAGCTTCATAATAATTTTGTTCTTGTTTCATTGGCGTATTAATGTAACTTTTTAAAACATTATTAGTAATTGTACCTCCTTATAATTATCATTATGATAAACTCATATGAATCCTACTCCTTTAATTTTAAGACGCATTATAATAATGTGACTTTCTAACTTATGAATCCAAATATAAATTATTTTTGATGCCCCGCTTCCACACTGTTGTACTGCAAATCCGTCTACTGCACCTATCATTATAAATAGAAAAATTGAATTGAACCTATCGTAAAAGACAATCTTCATAAAAGACTTATCATTATAAATAGAAAAATTGAATTGAACCTATCATCTCTTCTTCAAATTTTTAAAGTCCACATACAGACTATCTTGTGTATATAATTATGCAGTATTCAATTACATATATTCACATTTACCTTAAATGGGTGAGCAGAAAGTTTCACTGCTCAAAACTACCCAAAAATTTATTCTAACCGTGGAGCATCAATATTTAAAACAAATTATTTGACACTCCTTAATTCTACACGCTGGCCTCATCGACCATTACTGTTGTTGATCAGTCTTAAAAAAATACGATCATTCCATATTAGCCATATGTGCTTCCTCAATATGAGTCCCATCAATATGTGCTTCCTCTTGAGCAAGTGAAAGCAAGTTCAAATCGAATGGATGATCCCTTCGGCGATGGTAGTTACAGTGCCAAATCCAGTGTATAAAACAGTAGTCAAATCTGGTAAACAAAAATCAATGGTTATGACGAAACCCCTCTTAGTCATATTCTGGCAGTTTTGTCATAATTTCATCTCGGTATAATGTTCACAATTGATCTTTCATTCCAAACTATGTCACTAGACTACCCGTTCCATGTACCCAAAATTTGACTATGCCCTTTACTTGCTTAAACCAAGCTTGTTGGTATAGAGTTGTTTAACCTAGACGAGTGAAACTTGTAAAATTTTGTGCATGCATATGCTGCCTATCTTTTATTGTCATCTTTGCTATAAATTTGTAAAACAAATACCAATTAATTGTGACTATCCTCATCTGATTTGAACAAATTTATTCTGTTTGACATTCGCTTGGATACGTCTACTTGATATCTTGAGCTATCACCATAATACACAACCTGCATTGGCTTCCATTCTTCCTTCTGAAATAATTTATATCAAACTATATACTGGCAATATCCATTTTGAAATTCAAACATGCTCTTTCCTTCGTGGTTGACGATGTCCCTGTTGACACTATTTGTCCACTTGATCATAGTAACCTGAGACCTTCGTTGGCTTTCAGGTGTATCCATTTGGTCATATCTTAAACTATGCTTGTCCATGTCTGCTAGTGTGCTCACATCTACATCATGATCTAACTGAAACCTCATATCTCCACTTTGATTAACATCTAAATTTTACCAGTAGCCTTATTCTATGATACGGGTTCACGATATAAGTTCTACAATGCTACTTATTAAAACATCGTAGGTAACATAATATAAATCCCACATGCATCAGTATGAATGGGTGATGGTGTTTATAATTTTGAATGCACATATTATCATTTGACTCAGCCATGGACCCTTGGGGTGCCTCTTCACCTCTTTGTAAATCATGTCTAGCCATCTACCGTTGGGTTGCTTAACCACTTTTATGACTGTGCCACTTATAGCTAAAACCTGTAAACACAAAACAAAAGTTTTATTATTAATATTTTTATTAAATTGAAAGTTGAAAAGATTTAAAACTAAAATGTTTTGAAATTAAATATTAAAATACCATGATAAATATATTTTCATAATGACCTTGTATTAAAATACCATAATTTCATAACAATTTAAATTTATAAACCTTTAAACCAATAAAATTATAACTTGAAACAACCTAAATTAGAAAATCAACTTCAAACAAAAAAAAATTAAAACCACAACAAAATAACAAACTTAAAAAAACCTAAACTAAACTCTAAATATGAAAATGTCCATGAAATTTTCAACAAAATTTTCAAAATTTAAAATTTTTCAAGTGGGTCCCCAATTTTGGGGCATTGTGAATGTGGTCACAACAGGTAGTTGAATTAGGGGCTCTTAGCCAAATATGGCATTGAATATATTTATTATGGACTCCTATGTTAAAAGGAAAAAATATGTTATGGAATGTTCTTTCTATTGTCACTTTTTCTAAATTTAAATATACTAGACTAGAATAGAATCAAAGATATTAACATTCATGACATTAAAAACATCCTATGAATAAAATAATAAGTTATATATTTAATATCACCACTAACAACCTCATGACCCTTAACAATGAAGATCCTTAGACAAATAGGAAAATATCTAATATCATGACGTACAACCTCTTAAATCCTTAATACATAATAAACATAAATAATCACATATGCATAGACTAATGTATTTATAGATACCGAGACCCATCTTAAGGCCAAAACTCATCATGGTAACTCAAATTGGCCCTAGCATTGGAGCATATCCAATTGACCCTAACATTGGAGTAGCTCTAGTTGACCCTTGTATTAGAGCAATTGCAATTGACCTTGGAATTGAAGCAACTCCAATTAAACTCTATAATAATGTCACTCCTCAAATAGTCCTTAGGGAAACTCTAACTAACCCTTGCATTGAAGTAGCTTCAACTAAAATCTAGAATCACATCATTCCTCCCAATCAAATACTCCTTATGATTTCTCAAAATGAACCTAAATTGAAAATTAAACTCTGAATTCCCTATTCTCCACCAAAATTCTTTCAACTCAGTATAATCCTAATCATCAACTCATCCATGTTGGATCCTTTGAATGGTCACTTAACTAGTGTATAACTATACTTTAAATTTTACTCGAAACACATTGCTTAATCCACTAGAAGTTGGGCTAAGCTTACTATTCTTAGTTTTAAAGCATCTAATGCTTGCTAAGAAATAATGTTTTGAAGGCAAGTGCAAAGTTTTACAATAAGAAATGTAGAAATTTTATGAAATATCAAAATAAAGTCTATACATTGCAATATATTTTCAATTCATATTATAATGTTTTTCATATTTCTTATATAAAGTTCTCTATAATGTTAGAATATATTACATCATTTGGATATGATAGATTACTTTTAGGGAAAGTTATCTAGATACTACATACAATATAATAAATGCACAAGTGTCATTGTGCAAGGTGTCCCCTTATACAATTAGTTAGAGTATTGGCCAAGAAATCAATATTCCTATATAAATGGCCTAATCTCCATTCATATTGTATCACTCTCTATTCATATAATGATATGCTTTACTATTTTGGTCTCTGTCTTGTGATATAATGAAATGCTGCTAGAGTTATGAGTGGTATCAGAGCTACGGTGCTTAGGAATAATAAAATCACCATTGCTACTATTGGGCCTATAATTTTGTGAACTGGCCCTTTTAAAGTTCACCATAGTAGATCAATAGGAAGAAGAGGACCAGAGGAGTTGTAGAATTTATTCATTTCAAGGTTGTTGCATCTATATCATCTATGGTCATCCATTAAAGGTAAGCAACTTGGGTGCAATCAGGTTCGTTGATTGAACTTCAAAATTGAATTACTATCAAATTCATTAAGGTACCTTATTTGGATTTAAAAAAGGGTAAAGTTGCATTACAATCTTCAAAAAGTGAAAAAGGGGGAAATTTTATTTTTAATATTCATTTGCACATTAACTTGGAGCTGAATAGATCTCAAAATTGTAACTATCTATCAGCTACCTATCATCTACTGTGGAAAAGAAAAATAATACTAGATCCTACAACTGTGTTTGTAGTAAAATTTGTAAGAGTTCATTCCATATTATCCTTGAAAGGTTACAGTAGAATTGTTCAGTGTGTGCTTGATAAAGTAGTGGAGCAATAAGGTGATATTATTAAAAGTGCATCTATTAAGCACTATACTAGTTGATTTTTTAACTAGTTATTCTCAATTAGTTTGTGTTGTCAAAAGCACAAAAACAAGCACAAAATTTGTAGCACTTTCGTGGCCAAAATAAGTCACCATTATAACAAAAAGGTGGAGAAGAAATCCACCATTGAAGTCCTTGAATGAAGCCTCAAATTGATACCTTGGAAGGCTCAATATTCAAGAAGAAAGAAAGGGTTTCATTTTAGAATAGAGTGCAGACATCCTTATTCAAAAATAACATTTCATTAGCTTGGATTGATTATCATCCAAATAAGAAGAAGCAAGAATGATTACATAAAAATTCTTCATTTTGTGCAATATATATCTATTGAAAAAGGCACCTCTTTTGTCCCTTTGAAAGGATAAAAGTATTACTATTTACAGAGGGTAACAACATTGTTATATCCAGTAGAATCCTGGCAAGAGAAAAGAGCCACCAACGAGCTCACACGTCCACGAATAGAGGTGTTTAAAAATACCATTTTCCTCCATCAGATCCAGCCCTATAAGCAGTATTGTTGAGTGTTAATTTTACCCAATTGTGAAATTACACTCTCCCTTAGGATTTTGATCCCAAAATCCCCTCTTGCAAAGAAGTTAAATAACACAACTTCTCCAAGGTCTCCGCTATATTAGCATTTGTGTATTAGTAATCTCAAATAAAGATGTATCAATTTTATGCTAGGAATACCTTAGTGATTGCAAGTAACTGTAAACAAGGAGGGACTGAATTGGTTTACTTTATGTTATTTATGCTAAGCAATTCAGGCATTGGTATTCATTGATCTAACACTATTGGATTGTTCATACATGAATGATGTGATTTGGTGTAACTTTGAAAGTTTTAATTGCTAAATATTTCAAGTTCATTTGATTAGCATATTTTGTAATCTTTTAGCACTCACCACTTTGGGAGCTAATAGGGTTTGAGTTGATTTATTTTATTGCTATTTAGATGCTAAATTGTTCATGTTACTTGAAATGTTTATCCTAAGACATTGGTCTTGACTAAGGAAATTTTGTTAATCGCTTTCATTGATTCTAACATTCTCTATTTGATGATGTGTTAATACTAACCTTTTGGCAAATTTGAGAATGTTCTTTCACATGGTTTAATTGATGCATATATTTTGGGATGATGCTAACATGATGATATTTATGATTTACTCATTTGAAAATTGTTAGTCATTTGATGCTTCATTGCAAGATACTTTTATTTTGACTAACAAATTTGGTTATGAAGTTATTCTTTGAGTTTCACTAATGGCAAAAATTGAGGAGAAGATCATGTCTTTAAGAGAAGAAATGGTATCTACGTTAGGAAAGTATAATGAGTGTTTTCCTATCATTGGAATAGCCCATAAGATTCTTGCATTGTTATTAGAGTTTCTACGACTCTTTAATCAAGAGGTGGCATCAGGTTATCTACATAATTTGCATATCTACAAGAGCACGTTATTTCAATGCCAAGTTTTTTATGAGGCTATTGCTTGTAGGTTCTTCTCATACATTTTGGATGACATATCATTCTTGTGGT
This sequence comes from Wollemia nobilis, assembly GCA_028583015.1. Classification (NCBI taxonomy): domain Eukaryota; kingdom Viridiplantae; phylum Streptophyta; class Pinopsida; order Araucariales; family Araucariaceae; genus Wollemia; species Wollemia nobilis. The sequence continues at coordinate 12,038,390 of JAQPPZ010002969.1, read as the reverse complement.
ATGGCCAATTACCCCTAGAGGTTAGGACTTCTTGGATCCGACTAGAAGCAGCCTATCTTTATCATTTTGGTAATCAAGTTGACTTAGATATGTTGCAAAATCAATTTACCTCTATTCGTAAAGAGCCTAATGAACCCATGGGTCAATTCAATGAGAGGTTCCGTGAGTTGCGCTCTCAAATGTGGGAAATTTTGGACATATCGAAGGAGGAAGCTATTGAAGTATACATGGGAGCCATACCCCCCACACTTGCTACACTTATTGAAGAAAATATTGATGATCGATATTTTCCTAGAATCTATGAGGTTGCAATAATGGTAGAACAAGGGCAAGTGGAGGCACAACATGTTCCCATGAAAGATTATTCTTTTGGAGTTAGTGATGCCAACCTACACCAACCATTGAATATAGTACCCTCCACTCCAACGATACCTAAGGTGAATGATCAAGGGGATGAAATTGAATGTCCAAATGTTACAACCACATTAGATGTAGTCCAAGAGGAGGTGCAAGTTGAAAATCCAACATCCACCAATGAGGATTGCGTAGATATGAATTCTTTTCTAGAAGTGCATAAGTATTTGGATAATGGTGTTCTAAATCTAACTATTTTGGAGATATGTGATAGGACAGAACCTACCATCGAATTGAATGAAGTGGTAGAAAGTGAAATTGGAAGAAAATCAATAAATGAATTTGAAGACATGATAGAATTTCACCACTTGTTCTTGGAAGATACTTTGGACGAGATTCTTGAAAATAATGATCAAGAAATTCTTCACCCTCCAAATTGTGATAAAATGGAATCATGGGTTACAATTTTGGACTATGATAGCCTTACAAATTTGAATTCAAGAAATAACCCACTTTTGAAAATAATTGAACCATCTAAGGAAGGTGAAGGTGAGTTTGATGAGAAACAAGTTAATGAATTTGAAGATGTTGAAGAAATGGTTAAGCATCACAATTTGATTTTGGAAGATGATTATCATGATGCTTGGATGAAGTGGGAAAAATACACTCACTTTAAATCTTCTAATGAACCCTTTGTGTCAATTGATATGCAGGATAACACAATCACCTACTCGTAGGAAGATATTACAACTCTTGTACAATTTGAGAATGTTTTGGAAAAAGGGTTGGAATCTCACCAAATTTTGGAAGATGATAACGAGGTTATTGCCAAGAACAAAGAAGAAAAATAATTGAGAAATGAATCAAAAGATCATGTCACAGATACCATAGAGTTTCATCCCACAAATTTGGATGACAATTTTTACAATGGTTGGGGAAGATATGAAGATGTGTTATTTTCTCACACCCCTATGGATGAATCTTCTAGTCCAATTTATATGCAGGATGTAGAAACTTCTACTTCATATGAAGATCTCACATTCACAAGATTTGAGAAATTTAAAAAATTTGATCATGTTGAACATGAATTCATTGAAAATTCGGATACAAATTCACATTATTATTTTGAGGATTCACATGAAGAGTTGCCATGGGTAGTGAACAATAATTGGAGCCAAATGACCAAGAGGTTGATCTATTGAAAGCAACTCAAATGATTGATCATGAATATGAGTTACTTGACACATGCTTTGACCAACAATATTTGAGGGTTGAAAATAATGGACATATTTTCAATTGGGTGCAAAATTTTGGTATGTTTGATGAACAGGTAATCAATGAAGGTAAAGACCATGAAGTAAAAGAAAAAAGTGCAAATCCTCACCAAGTTGTGGTAAATGAAAATGTGCAAAAGGTAAAATCTAACCATTTATGTTCAAACAACCAAGCTTCAGGTGAAGATTTGTATAATCGCTCATTGGATTTAAATGCTATTTGTGATGAAATGCCATTGGAGGTGAATGAAGAATTTGATTTGATTTCTACTCACACCTCTAATAAGAATGCTTTGATAAATGAAAAGGAAGTTGATGCACTTGAATTTTTAAATCAAATTCATCAACAACTGATAATGGAATCTAGGGTAAAAACTTTTAATGAGTCTAATTTAGTAAATATCCTATATGCTTGTAATTTTTTGCATAAATTTGATTGGCCTACAAATCTGGATAATGATTTGGCTTCAAAAATTTTAGAAATAGGCTATTGTTGCAAAATATCATATTTGAAAAGGAAAGCCTAATTCTAAATCAAGAATTGAATTGTGAAATTGAAGTTTTAAAGAATAGACAAGAAAGAATTGAAAATCAAATGTTGTCTAATCAATTTAATTATTTGAATCTCACCCATGGGATTGTTAATGGAACTAAATCAAATTGATGGGGTGAGAGAGGCAAGTTGAATTTTGTTGCAGTGTTTGGCTTGATCTTGTTTTTTTTGGATTCTTACAACATTGGGCATGCGTACCATGTTATTTGCCTTTTGAAATGCTCTAACCATGTTTGGGATCTAGGTAAGTGATCGTTCAAACATTGCATCATTTTGTACCATATTGTACATTTTTATATAGATTTTGGTTTTCATGTTCAGTTTTGGGTTTGGATGTTGTTTTGATTTTTACAAGTTTGATTTGTGTGTTTTGTATTCATTCGCTTCCAAGTTTTGGTTGTTTTCTAGTATTTCAGAGTGATAGGTCAGCTCATATCCTCATGAATGTTAACTGAGATAAGGAGAGTATGAAGCATCAAAATTGTATTGCAGAAGGCTCCACAAGTATCACAAACACATTAAGGAATATCGTTTGAAACTTGTAATGCATGAAGTTGTCAATTTTACAAATTAGGATGAAATATTTTGCATACTCCATCTCAGTCATCCATATTTTATGACACATTTCACAATTGCATAAATATTACATCTCACTTGCATCCACAGCTCAAAGGCAATCATTGAAACATGTCAAATTCTCTTAGGATCATTGCATAATATACACTAAGAAGATCTTGATATTGGGAGCTGATGTCGAAACTGTCTTGAACCAAACATAGTTTGCACATATTTAAAAAATCTTGGGTAAAATGGTCAAAACCATCCTTGGAAGAAAATGTGAGGTGAAAAAAGTCATTCTTGTCAATCCTATCATGCAACATAGTCCATAAAATTGTGGTTTTTACCACTTCCACAATACTAGAAACTTAAAATCAGAGTAGTAAGGATAGGGTCAAATTATCATCATACTTAGGTTGAGAATCCTATTCCCCAAAGCTCTAAGTTTGCATCACACACCACTAACTATTGGATTGTAAGGATCGTACTACATGTCCCCTCAGAAGTATGGGTAGTCATCTCTAAGATTCAAGAAATCAAAGGCAAAATCATGGACTATGGGGCTAAACTCCACCAAGGCTATAGACGCTTAACTGATAGTAGAGTATGCTCGTGCATGGCAATATGTCTCGTTTAAAAGTGAGACCTCTGACCGCTCAAACGGATGGGCTAGCCTTACGATTTTATCCATAACATGTTTAACCATTTTGGTCAAGATGAGGTAATAAAATCAAAATTAGAGTAGTAAGGATAGGGTCAAATTCTCATCATAATTAGGTTGAGAATCTGATTTTCCAAAGCTCTGAGTTAACTTGCACACACTAGTTTGGGATGGTAGCAGTTCATAATTGAGCTCTTGATCAGGGAAATGAATTCACTGCACACACATCTGGTCCTAAGAGGGTTAGATAGTTTTAGAGTGTTTTTTTATGGTACTCGAATGTTTGAGTCTCTGCAAAATATGTTGTTCATATTATAGCATCTTTTAGCCCATATCATATCATATGCATAAATCGCGAAGACACAAACATCCATGTGAAACTGACAATGGAAAGTTGAATGGTTTCAGAAGATAAGAAATAAATCACTTTGCACACACTGAGCTGATGCTGAATAATTCATATGGTTCATGTCTTTTGGTCTATTCTCATTATTTGGATACTTGATGACACTTATAATTATAATAGTTGGGTTTTGTGTGTTTTTAGAGTTCGGGTTCTTACCAAAATGCTAGAAGCCTTTCCTAGCAGAGTCACCATTTGTTGTGGCTACTCCACAATGAGCTCCAAGAATTGGGGACCCACATTTTTATTTTGATATTTGGATGTTTGCAGTTTGTTTTAAGTGTCTTATGCTTTCATTCTGTGTTGGTTTTACAATTGTCATTCATTTCCTGTCGAAGATACTTTTTGGTCATCGACTTTTTCTTGTCGATGACTTTTTGTCATCAATTTCTTTTTGACGACTTTTTATCATCAATTTCTTATCAATGACTTTTTATCGTCGATGACCTTTTGTCATCGATGACTTTTTGTCGTCCATTTCTTGTCAATGAATTTTTTTTCTTGTCGATGACTTTTTCTTGTCGACGACTTTTTCTCATCGACGACTTTTCTTGTCGACAATATTTTATCGTCAGTTTGTCATCGCCAATTTTTTGTTGTCAGTTCTTGTCGACGATATTTTTATCATCAATTTGTTTTCGACGATATTTTATCGTCCATTTGTTGTCGACAATTTTTTATTGTTAGTTTTTGTCGACGATATTTATCGTCAATTTCTCATCGATGATTTTTGTCATCATTTTGTTGCTAACGAGATTTATCATCATTTTTGTGTTAGTAGTATTATTGTTAAAAAAAAAATTGTTAGTTTGATTGTTCAAAGTTTGTTTTTCTTTTGGTAGTGTGCTTCAAATAAATTTATAATAAAACAAAAAAATTAATAATATATATATATATATATATTATTATATATTTTATATATAATGATATATATAATAAAAATCATAAAAAAGATAATAAAATCCTGTGTTTTAATATATATATATATATATATACACACTTGTATATATATTAAAATAAAAGATAAATAATAAAGATATAAGAACCAAAAAAATAGTTATATATATATAAAGTTATCATTATATATATAGTTAATAAATAAATAAAAGAATTATATATATAAATAATTTTTTATATATATAATAATAATAATAAATTATTAATAATAAAAGGGATAACTTAGCTTTTAAGCTTTATTAGAAAACTTATGGGTTTTGCTTTAATATTTGGGTCTTAGTTTTTTTTTTTTTTGGAAAACATCCCAAAGGGATGCCACTTTCGGGTAAGACCCAGGAGGCAGGGGTATCCATTCTACCAAAAACTCCCAAGACTCGGACCTCGCCTACCACCTTTGACATACTCAAGGAGCAAACAAACACACAAAACCAATTTAAAAATAAGTAAATAACAACAAAAATAATAAAATAAAATAAAAAACATGCTCCTTGAGTGTGTCAAAAAAAAAGCACAACCAAACACACATAATAAGATAAAAGAAATCACAACACGAACCACATAGAAAAACACAAGAACCACATAACAAAACACAAACAAGACAAAAACAACAGAACACTACAAAGACATAACCCAAAAAAAACATGAAAAATAAACACAACCAAAACCTAAAAAATTAAAAAATTAAATAAAAATAAAAATAAAAAACAACCAACATACAATAAAAAATAACAAAAAACATAGAAAACACTCACACATAAAAACAGGAATTAACACAAACAAAGAGAAACCCAAGAACAAGAATGAAAAACACACAAGAACAATAACAAAAAACACAAAAAAAAAAACACAATAACAACAAAAAACAACACAAAGAACACAAAAACAAAACAAAACAAAAGAACCCACCCACCTTAAAAAACTAAACAAAAAAAACAAAAAAGAAAAAAGAAAACAAAAATTGAACATAACAATGACCTATCTAGACCATAAGACTATTAAGGCAAGAATCAATAGAGGAAACAAAAGAAATAATAGAATGAGCTAGGGAACTAAAAAAAACTGAATGAACCAAAGAGAAGCAAAAAAAAAAAAAACAAGAAGAAACTAGGTACCTTCAGAACTGGATCCATCCAAATAAATGATAGAAAAAAGAGCTTCCCTAATTTGAGAAGCCCACCATCTAGGAGGGTGGCCATAACAAGTAATATCACCTTTGTCCAAAGCCCAATTAGCTAAAGCATCAACACTCCTGTTTTGATCTCTGACCACATGATTGTAATCAACTTTCAAAAATCCCATCTGGATTAATTGAATCTTCTCAATAATTCTTTTTATTCTCCAATCCACCTTATGATTCTTAGAAGGAGTCTTCAAGAGATTAATCATAAGTTGAGATTCATACTCAAATAACACCTTTTCCATCCAATCTTAGTAGCCTCTTGAAGGCCTCTGAGGATACCATACCCCTCAAGCAAGGTTATTGGAAAGAATAACCAAATTCTTAGCAAAAGTAAAAACCAGGGAGCCATCTAAAAGTCTACCAATTCCTCCCACACCGACTTTTCCGGGGTTCCCTCTAGAGGCTCCATCAGGATTGAATTTTCCAAAATCCTTAGGAGGAGGTTGCAAATATCTTGTCCTATCCATCTTACTAATACTCACATTCCCTTTAAGTTGGTTGCCCTTAGAAGATTTAATCTTCAATCTTTGCATCACTTGATCCCATCTTTGGTGGGAGTTTTGGGGGTGATTAAGGAGTTGATGGATTGATTCAACTAAGTTGGCTATGGTCTTTTGCCAAATATAGTGAATATCCTTCCTATCTTGATTAAAAATTTGGTTGTTCCTTTCATTCCAAATATTCAAAAGAAGAATGGTAGAACCCATCCAAACTAACTACCTAATAAAATGATCAACACCCTCTTGATTAGGCCAATCCCTCCAAAGTTGTTCAAAAGTAAAAAAATTGGACCACTGTAAGCCAAGTAAAGTGGTCACTCTCCTCCATAGCTCAAAGGCTAAAGTACACTCAATAAAAATATGGTTGGGAGTTTCTACATTCTCTTCAAACATTTCACATCTAAAAGGGCCATGAAAACCACGCTTCATAAGTTGCTCACCCATAAGCACCCTACGATGCAATAAAAACCAATTAAAGAACCTCACCTTAGGCCAAAGCTTTTATGCCCACAATCAAGAAAAAATGTCAGAAGAATGGTTGGGATTATTATGGCATAAGGTCAAATAACCTTGAGCAACTGAATACTCACCCTTAGTAGTGTTGTTCCATCCAAAACAATCTTTTTCATGGGACCAAGAGAGGGATCTCATATGAAGGATGCCTTGGATATCTTTTCTTTGCCTTTCTAGAATTTGAATAGGCCAGTCCTCAATAGGGATCCAATATTGAATTACCAGTATGGTACCGGTAGTAATTAGACACTTTTATCCAGTTAGCTCGATGAAGCTCCTCCATCCAAGGCCTCCAATCAGGAAACCGAGTTATCAAAGGCTTGTGACCATCCCAAGAATATGTCCAAAAATTTGTCTTTTGACCATTATGAATAATCCAAAATAAATTTTTCTTTATCAAATCCTCACCAGTCTTAAGAACTACTAAAATAGGAGAACCTTTGGTAGGAAGTTGATAGCGAACAAGGTCTTCAGGACTTTTATTCTCAGCATATTTAGCACGAAGATTATTGGCCCAAAGAGCATTGGGGTTATGCAACATCCTCCAATATAATTTAGCAACTAAAACTTTGTTGTTATTAATAGAAGACCGAAATCCTAACCCCCCTTCATTCTTAGGAAGACATAAAGTATTCAATTTCACCAAGGCCCATTTTCTTTTCTCCTTAGTACCATTCCAAAGGAAACGATGATTGATTTAATCCAATTCTCAAAGAACAACCTTTGGGATATTCAAAACGGAAGAAACATATATAGGAATAGCTTGAAGGACTGATTTTACCAAGGTGATTCTACCCCTAGAAGAAAGCCACATATTGGTCCACTTTCCAATTTTCTTCTTGACTTTGTCCAACAACCAATTCCAATCTTTATTTTTCTACCTTTGAATATTTATGGGAATACCTAAATAAGTGATTGGAAGGGAGGTCTTCTTATATATTAATTTATCCAAGACCATGGATTCCTGTCTAGCAGAGCAGTGAAAGAAAATAACTTAAGATTTGTTTTCATTGATCAACTGCCCGATAGCCTTGGAAAAATAGCTAATGATTTGCTTAATATTAGAAGCTTCCTTAACTGTAGCTTTACCTAAAAGAGTAGAGTCATCCACAAATTGAAGATGAGAGATAGGTCTAGCTCCATGAGCAATGGTAACTCCCTCAAGGGTTTTGTTTTCCCCATTTTTGGTTATAGTCCTACCCAAGCATTCAACAAGAATGATGAATAAATAAGGGGATAGCGGGTCACCTTGCCTAATACCTTTGTAAGTTGGGAATGACTGAGAAGGTCTGCCATTGATAAGAACTAAGTAGGAAACTGAAGAGATACATCCCATAATCCAATCCATCCAATCCTTAGAGAAATCAAATTGCCTCAAAAATTTGATAAGGAAGTGCCAATCCACTCTGTCATAAGCTTTGGATAAGTCTAACCGAATGAACATGGAAGGATATTTTTGCATATCCATGGAATGGATGGCTTCCTGAGCAATAACTATCTCAAGATGAGATAGTTCTTGCTCACGAGGTCAGTTCTTTTATCCAAATTTCTATTTCCCCCCTTTTCTCATCCAGAGAGAGGATGGTATTGAAATCTCCTTCGATCAAGATCCAAGCTTCAGGAAAATGAGAGATAATATGAGTAATATCCTTCCACTGTCTTCTTTTTTCCTCCAAAGAAGTCGGAGCATAAACAATAATGCAGAACATAATTTGGTTGGAATGTCTACTTTGAATAGCTATAGCCAACAAACCCCAACTACCAACCATATGGTGAATAACTACCTCCTTTGGGTCCCAAATACAAGCAATGCCACCAAAAGTCCCTTGGGAACTGAGGGAAACCACTTTTCTAGCTGGCCAAATTTTACTAGCAATTGAGTCCATATCCTCCATTGACATCTTTGTTTCTTAAAGGAAAACAAGATGTGGATGATTTATCTAAATCATTCTTCTAATTTCATTTTGTTTTGAAAGACTCCCTTTGAGTCCTCTAATATTCCAAGTGATGATCTTCATTAATACTAGGGCTAAAAAAGTTGGGAAGGGAATTAATCTTACCTTCCTCTACAAGCTTTTCACCTTCTTTTACCATATGCTATCGATTGGTCTTGCGGCCTGCTTTTTTATTAGAATCCATCTTCAATTTTTTTTTTCCTATTTCTTGACTTATTTAAATTGAATCTGATATGGCTTCTAACCTTGAAGAATGCTCGTACATAGCCAAAATTTTACTAGATGGTTCAACGGAGTCTATATTGGGACCTGCATTATTTAAAGTTTTGACATTTGAAAAATTGTTTTTCTTGTGTAAATTTTCTCCCTTTTTTTTTGTTGAAAACCTTTGATTTGTTGGTTTGTCTCTGAGTTCTTCCCTTCATATTTAAATTGTGTTTTTAAGATTTCAGTTTCCATTATTTCCTCTTCCTCACTTGGGACATCATTTGCGGAAAGGATTTCAAACATATTAGCAGATGACTTTGATTGATCCTTCATAATTGGTTTTTTCTGAGTGTTCTTCTTCTTAGGTATTTGGAAACCTTTTGAGTTTATATCTTCTTTCTTTTGATCAGGAATTTTATTTAGACAAGCACTGGCCAAATGACCATATTCATGGCAAATTCTACAATGAAAAGGAATGTTCTCATAGTCCACTACTTGCTCCCAAGTGTCTTCCCCAAATTGTAATGTGATCTTTTTAGGTAGGGGTTTTTCAAAATCTATTAAAACACAAATCCAAGCATAAATAATATGTTCAAAATTTTGAGTACAATTAGCAGTCATCATAAAAGTTCCTAAAGAGTTTCCAATTGAAGAAAAAATAGTAGGATTCCAAAATTCAATAGGGAGGCCAAAGAGTCTAACCCACACGGGAGCTATAGAAGACATCTCTTCTTCGGCTTTAAATTTAGTATGTCAAGGCTTCATGAAAAGCCCTGCCCTTCCAAAAAACCAAGGACCCCCTTGAAAAGTTTTCTCTCTATCTTCATTATTAGCAAATAAAACAAGAAAATAACCATTTGGATAAATAGATATTTGTAACTCACCTTTAGTTTTCCAGCTTTTTGCAACCCATACTTTGAAAGCAGATAGACTCGGACGAACCTACAAACTGACAAATTAGTCCTGTTTTTTCAAAATCTTCAATGCCAGTCTGAATGTTACCCATATCAAGCTTAACAATAGGAGTTCCATCAGCTGCTTAAAAACATCCTGACTCCGTTTTCCTGGGATCAATCTTAGGCATTCTTAGAGGTTTATGGGAAGCCCTAAGATTGATATTAGCATTGGGTTGAGGCTATCCACCATGGAGGGCATCCCTAAAATTCATTTTTGGGGCTGAGTCTTCGAAATTCTTACTCTTTATAGGGGTTTCCACAATATAATTATTTTATGGGTGCACCTTAACACCAGATCACTTGAGATATGAGCCATTTTTTGATCAACTGCTTGAAACTTGTTTTGTCATCTCTTAATCCTTGCCCTAGACCTCGTGGAAAGGTATGGTTTTCACTTTTCTTTTGTGCAGCAAATTGGAAGTCGTTGTCACTCAAGTTCATAGTATGATATGTTGAAAGATAAATTTCTAACCCATCTTGGATCCCCTGCAACATTTCCTGCTAAAATATTGAGCATAAACCACAAAAATATTGGTCACTAGTGCTCGAAGGCCCTAAAAACCAACCTCTGGAGCTGCTTGCACTCAACCCAGATGAAACCCTAATAAATAAATAAAATAATTATATATATAAATAATTTTTTATATATATAATAATAATAAATATATATTAATAATAAAAGGGATAACTTAGCTTTTGAGTTTTATTAGAAAACTTATGGGTTTCGTTTTAATATTTGGGTCTTAGTTTTTTTTTTTTTTTTGGAAAACATTGTAAAAGGGAGGGATGCCACTTTCGGGTAAGACCCAAGGAGGCAGGGGTATCCATTCCGCCAAAAACGCCTAGGACTCGGACCTGGCCTACCACCTTTAACATACTCAAGGAGTAAACAAACACACAAAACCAATTTTAAAATAAGTAAATAACAACAAAAATAATATAATAAAATAAAAAACATGCTTCTTGAGTGTGTCAAAAACAAAAACACAACCAAACACGCACAATAAGATAAAAGAAATCACAACACGAACCACATAGAAAAACACAAAAACCACATAACAAAACACAAACAAGACAAAAACAACATAACACTACAAAGACATAACCCAAAAAAAAACATGAAAAATAAACACAACCAAAACCTAAAAAATTAAAAAAATAAAAATAAAAAACAACCAACAACATACAATAAACAAAAACAAAAAACATAGAAAACACTCACACATAAAAACAGGAATTAACACAAACAAAGAGAAACCCAAGAACAAGAACGAAAAAAATACAAGAACAATAACAAAAAACATAAAAAAAAAAAGCACAAAACAACAAAAACACAAAAACAACACAAAGAACACAAAAACAAAACAAAACAAAAGAACCCACCCACCTTAAAAAACTAAACAAAAAAAACAAAAAAGAAAACAAAAATTGAACATAACAATGACCTATCTAGACCAGAAGACTATTAAGACAAGAATCAACGGAGGAAACAAAAGAAAGAATAGAATGAGCTAGGGAACTAAAAAAACTGAATGAACCAAAGAGAAGCAAAAAAAAAAAAAACAAGAAGAAACTAGGTACCTTCAAAACTGGATCCATCCAAATAAATGATAGAAAAAAGAGCTTCCCTAATTTGAGAAGCCCACCATCTAGGAGGGTGGCCATAACAAGTAATATCACCTTTGTCCAAAGCCCAATTAGCTAAAGCATCAACACTCCTGTTTTGATCTCTCTGACCACATGATTGTAATCAACTTTCAAAAATCCCATCTGGATTAATTGAATCTTCTCAATAATTCTTTTTATTCTCCAATCCACCTTATGATTCTTAGAAGGAGTCTTCAAGAGATTAATCATAAGTTGAGATTCATACTCAAATAACACCTTTTCCATCCAATATTAGTAGCCTCTTGAAGGCCTCTGAGGATACCATACCCCTCAGCAAGGTTATTGGAAAGAATAACCAAATTCTTAGCAAAAGTAAAAACCAGGGAGCCATCTAAAAGTCTACCAATTCCTCCCACACTGACTTTTCCAGGGTTCCCTCTAGAGGCTCCATCAGGATTGAATTTTCCAAAATCCTTAGGAGGAGGTTGCAAATTTCTTGTCCTATCCATCTTACTAATACTCACATTCCCTTTAAGTTGGTTGCCCTTAGAAGATTTAATCTTCAATCTTTGCATCACTTGATCCCATATTTGGTGGGAGTTTTGGTGGTGATTAAGGAGTTGATGGACTGATTCAACTAAGTTGGCTATGGTCTTTTGCCAAATATAGTGAATATCCTTCCTATCTTTATTAAAAATTTGGTTGTTCCTTTCATTCCAAATATTCCAAAGAAGAATGGTAGAACCCATCCAAACTAACTACCTAATAAAATGATCAACACCCTCTTGATTAGGCCAATACCTCCAAAGTTGTTCAAAAGTAAAAAAATTGGACCACTGTAAGCCAAGTAAAGTGGTCATTCTCCTCCATAGCTCAAAAGCTAAAGTACACTCAATAAAAAGATGGTTGAGAGTTTCTACATTCTCTTCACACATTTCACATCTAAAAGGGCCATGAAAACTACGCTTCATAAGTTGCTCACCAGTAAGCACCCTACGATGCAATAAAAGCCAATTAAAGAACCTCACCTTAGGCCAGAGCTTTTGAGCCCACAATCAAGAAAAAATGTCAAAAGAATGGTTGGGATTATTATGGCCTAAGGTCAAATAACCTTGAGCAACTGAATACTCACCCTTAGTAGTGTTGCTCCATCCAAAACAATCTTTTTCATGGGACCAAGAGAGGGATCTCATATGAAGGATGCCTTGGATATCTTGTATTTACCTTTCTGGGATTTGAATAGGCCAATCCTCAATAGGGATCCAATATCTACCAACCTTTGAATTACTAGTATGGTATCGACAGTAATTAACCACCTTTATCCAGTTAGCTCGATGAAGCTCCTCCATCCAAGGCCTCCAATAGGGAAACTGAGTTATCAAAGGCTTGTGACCATCCCAAGAATCTATCCAAAAGTTTGCCTGTTGACCATTATGAATGATCCAAAATAAATTTTTCTTTATCAAATTCTCACCAGTCTTAAGAACTGCTAAAATGGGAGAACCTTTAGTAGGAAGTTGATAGCGAACAAGGTCTTCAAGACTTTTGCTCTCATCATATTTAGCACAGAGATTATTGGCCCAAAGAGCATTGGGGTTATGCAACATCTTCCAATATAATTTAGCAACTAAAGCTTTGTTGTTATTAATAGAAGACCAGAATCCTAACCCCCCTTCATTATTAAGAAGACATAAAGTATCCCATTTCACCAAGGCCCATGTTCTTTTCTCCTTAGTACCACTCCAAAGGAAACGATGATTGATTTGATCCAATTCTCGAAGAACAACCTTTGGGATATTCAAAATGGAAGAAACATAAATAGGAATAGCTTGAAGGACTGATTTTACCAAGGTGATTCTACCCCCAGAAGAAAGCCACCCGTTGGTCCAATTTCCAATTTTCTTCTTGACTTTGTCCAACAACCAATTCCAATCTTTATTTTTTTGCCTTTGAATATTTATGGGAATACCTAAATAAGCGATTGGAAGGGAGGTCTTCTTATATATTAATTTATCCAAGACTATGGATTCATGTCTAGCAGAGCAGTGAAAGAAAATAACTTTAGATTTGTCTTCATTGATCAACTGCCCAGTAGCCTTAGAAAAACAGCTAATGATTTGCTTATTAGAAGCTTCCTTAACTATAGCTTTACCTAAAATAGTAGAGCCATCCACAAATTAAATATGAGAGATAGGTCTAGCTCCATGAGCAATGGTAACTCCCTCAAGGGTTTTGTTTTCCCTCTTTTTGGTTATAGTCCTACCCAAGAATTCAACAAGAATGATGAAAAAATAAGGGGATAGCGGGTCACCTTGCCTAATACCTCTGGAAGTTGGGAATGACTAAGAAGGCCTGCCATTGATAAGAACTAAGTAGGAAACTGAAGAGATACATCCCATAATCCAATCCATACAATCCTTAGAGAAACCAAATTGCATCAAAAATTTGATAAGGAAGTGCCAATCCACTCTGTCATAAGCTTTGGATAAGTCTAACCGAATGAACATGGAAGGAAATTTTTGCATATCCATGGAATGGATGGCTTCCTGAGCAAGAACTATCTCATCTACTATTTGACGTCCTTCCACATAACCCCCTTGCTCTGGGGAAATAATATTATGAAAAAGAGGCTTCAACCTTTCTGCCATGATTTTAGTAATGATTTTGAGAAGAACATTACATAAAGCAATAGGTATAAAAGCTAAGATATGATCAACCTCTTGAGATTTTGGAAAAAAAGTAATATAAGTTTTATTGATAACTTTCAAATTTCTTTGGCTTTCCTGGCTTCTTCCACCACCTCTAATAAATACACATGAAGGATATCCCAGAACTCTTGGTAGAACTCAATGGGAAAACCAGGGTTTTTCCTAACACACCATGTTCATACATGCATTAAAACAATAAATTTTCATCTAATGCATTTTGTTGTGCATTCAATACTACTTGCTTAATAGAGATGAATGACTCTTTGGGTCTTAGTTAATACAAGCTTCTAATTTTGGTTTTCGTGTGGTGTATGGCAGGTACAATGGTGACAAGGGCGGATGATTTGGAGATCATGGAGAATGAAGCGGTCAACACAGCGCTGTCGACGTGGATACCTACTGGAACGGTTGACCAGCTGGTAAAAATATCTACGTGGCGGCGTATAGGAGAAATCCTAAGCACAGTATTGGTGAAGACGAGCATGGATTCAAGCTACATCGAAAACGCAGGCGACAGCCAATAAGGCGATTTTAGAAAGGTCCTGAATGCAGAGGCATGGATGTCCATTGGGCACAAATCAAAACAAAGCAATACTCTGACATCTTTGTGGGAAATCCTCTTGGTACTATATATTCCAAATGTGGGAGTACAGACATCGCATGCCAAATGTTCGTGGAAATGAGTGAACGGGATGTTATATCTTGGACTGCAGTTATCTCAAGATTTGGGAGAGGTTGTAAGGCCCTTGAACTCTTTAGACAAATGCAGTAGTGTGGTATAAAGCCAAATTATGTAACTTTTCTTGGTGTTTTGACAACCTGTAGTCATTCCAGCCTATGGGATGAATGTTGGCAGTGCTTTTATACCTAACCGATCAGGTATTCAGTGAAGTAGAGGACGATGGAAGAGTTGTGATGACTGTTAATGATACTCCCGTGAACAAACACAGTGTGAATTTCTGCAAGTGTGTCAGCGTCATCATCGAAGAAGATTTTGACGCAGGAAGATGCGGCATCATCGAAGAAGACGGATGTGAGTATGTTTCAAAGGCGACGAGCTGCGCAGGAGATGGAGCAAAGGTCGAGTTCGCAGAAGCGTATCGGGAAGTGATGACTCGGATGGGTCACGGCAAATGATAAAACGAGCTTTGAGATTTAGTTTCAAAAGGGTTCCCATATGGACCATGATGAAAGTGGGAAGGCCCAAGTTAGACACTGTCAACGATGGGCAAAATGCTCACATAACGGAGTTACGAAATGGAAAGTCTACGCTTTGGAAGACAAAAACAGAGGACAAAGAAAAGCAAATGAATAGCCTCCCAGTGAGAGGAAATGAGAATACCTTGCAAACTTTAAATATACCCATCAAAAAATGGAAACGGGGCTAGACCTTTGAAAGGCCAAATGTTGTCGGATTTGAAATGTAAAACCTGAAATTTCTTTTTTTAATGTCACTTTAGAAATTTTATGCCTTGTTAGCAAGAGAGGATGAGAATTTGATTGTTTTATCTTTCCCCTTTTAGATTTTGGATTTATAGATGAAGTTTATGCAATTGTTTTTTGGTTACTTCATGCGAATATTTGGAATCTGAAACTGATTTTTGTACCCTAGGAGCTAGCACCTAACTTGTTTTGATTGTGCTTGTTTTGCAGGTCTAATAGGCTAGGTTGCATGTATAAAACTCTCACATATTCGGTTTTGCAGGACGGGGTGCTATCAAACTGATGGAGCTTTGCATTTCTGCATTTTCAGCATTTAATTTACTTCAGATTTTCATTTTTTAGTTTTTCAAAATTTTATTTTCAGAATTTTTTCCTATTTTCGGACATTAAAATAAAAATTTAAAAATAATTACATGGCTGCCTAGAATGATCATCAATCTTCAATACGCAACAGATTCGGGCTCATTCCGATGTCATTTCGATTTTATATTAATTTTTGAAAACTACTGTTTTTCAAGGGTTTTATAATTTCGGAAATTCATTTTTTTATTTTTTGAGGCAAATCAGATTGTTAAATTCTGCATGTTCATGCATAAGCCTATGATGACATTATCTTCATGAAAATTTTAATTTCATTGAAGGAGTTATGTTTTATGACATTTCATAAATTACCAATTTTGGAGCATAAATGTGCCCCTGCATGAAAATTCTGCTTTCATTGAAGGGGGAAAAGCATTAAATTATTATTTTTTATGAAAATCATTTCATAAAAGAGGGATAATTAAATGACATTCTAAAGTCCTTACTTCAAGGCAATAGATTATCATCTCTTTGTGAAAATCAGTTTCACCAAAGAGGGATAGTTTATTAATCACATGGAAAGCTATCTTTATCTTCCCGATAAAAAACTATATTCAAGGAGCCTATTCATCATTTCGGATTTATATTCATAGATAGATTTGATCTTTACTTTCACATTTAAAGTAGTCTTTAATGCAAGATAAAACTTGATTAAAATCTACTTAATAAGGGAAGATAAAATCTATCTTAAAACCTTCAAGATAAAAGGAATTAAGGTTACATCGTGGTCATATGAATAATAATAATAAATGTACAATATGTTCCAGGATTGACTACTAATATTCTTTCTGTTTCTCAACTCATGGATCAAAACGTAATTGTTGAGTTCAAAGTTTTCAATGGAAAAAAACAATGTCACATATCTAGAAAAAGAAAAGAAGATGGCATCAGGTTCCTACAAAAATGGTCTATTTGTTCTAGACACTACTACTCACTCAGTAATTTCAGTCAAAGCTTCAGATCTATGGCACAAGCATCTAGCACATACAAGTGAAACTTTAGTGAAGGAATTATTTAAGTATCAAATGGTTGAAGGATTACCCAACTTATCTCCAGAGACTAATGTATGTCCAGAATGTTTACCAGCAAAAAAAAAAATTCCTTTCGAACTCCGTTAATACAAAGCTCAACAACCTCTAGAGGTAATATGTACAAATTTATGTGGGTCAATGAAAGTTGATAGTGTTGGAGGACATAAATACTTTCAGTTATTTGTTGATGATCACACTAGGAAAATGTGGGTATACTTCATGAAATACAAGTCAGATGCATTTGGTCATTTCAAAAAGTTCAAGCTCCAAGTATAAAAAGAATCAGAGAATACTATAAAAGCACTTCATTCAGACAGACGAGGAGAATTTGTTTCTAAAGAGTTTGACTTATTTTTGGAAGAAAATGAAATTAAAAGACAACTTACTACAGCCAATTCACCTCAACAGAATGGAATTGTAGAAAGAAGAAACAAGCCAATAATGGAAATGGTTAGGTGTGTGTTGAAAGAGGTACAACTTGATCATCAATATTGGGCAAAAGTAGTACAAACAATAGTCTAAATACAAAATAGTCTATCAACAAGAGTACTCAAACATATTACACCAAAAGAAGCATGGCCAGGGCAAACAACCAACATAGAAAAGTTAAAAATCTTCGAATGTAAAGCCTACATGCATATTCCAAAATAAAAGAGGACTAAACTAGATGACAAAACTATGGTAGGAATATTGATTGGTTATGACAATGAATATGTAGGATATAGAATAGTAGATCCATCTACAAAGAAGGTCTACATTAGTAGAGATGTAGTCTTTGATGAAAAAGTTAAAATTAACACAGAGAAATCCAATGGTGATACAGAAGTTCTTCTAGATCTATCCGAAGAAGATACAATAAGTGAAGAATCAGAATCTCAAGAACAAGACACAAAAACTCCTAGAAGAGAACCAATATGACTCAGAGATACACTCAAAGAAGCAAATATAGAAAGGATACCATATTTTACTACTACAAGACCTCAAACTCACAACATAACCAGAATGAACAAAGTAATGTTGGGTAATATAATAGAACCAACATCAACACTACAAACACTAAATGATTCACACTGGAAAGCAACCATGAAATTTGAATATATGTCACTACAAAAGAATAAAACATGGAATCTAGTGGAATTACCCCCAAGAAAAAAGGTAGTAGGATGTAAATGGATTTACAAGGTCAAATACAAAGCATATGGAACACTAGAAAAATACAAGGCCCATTTAGTAGCCAAAGGATATACTCAAACAAAAGGAATTGACTATGAAGAAACATTTGAACCAACAACTAGGATGAATAATACCATAATAGTTTATGCACTAGTAGCACATCAAGGATGGAAACTTCATCAGATGGATGTAAAAAGTGCTTTTCTTAATGGTGACTTAGAAGAAAAAGTCTATATGTCACAACCAAAAGGCTTTATCACTCAAGGACAGGAAGATAAGGTATTTAAATTAAATAAAACTTTATATGGTTTAAAACAAGCTCCTAGATCGTGGAATATAAATATCAACAATCACCTACTACAACATAACTTCAAAATAAGTTCATCAATTCCTAGTTTATATACCAAGAAAATTGGAAATGATATCCTCATCCTCATAGTATATGTTGATGACATTGTGATTAATGGAAGTTCAGAAAAATTAATAAGAGATATCAAAAGGGATCTAGAAAATCCATTCAAGATGATAGATCTAGGGCTAATGAGTTACTATCTTGGTCTAGAGATTTATCAAGGAGAGGACAAAATAGTAGTCACTCAATCAAAATATGGAAAATCCCTTCTTGAAAATACATAATGATAGAGTGTAAGCCCAAAGATACACCAATGGAACAAGATATTCAACTATCCAAAAATGATGAAACACCATTGGTTTTAATGATAGTATATCACCAATTAATTGGAATTCTTCTATGCTTAACAAACAGTCAACCAGACATTGCTTTTGCAGTAAATTATCTATCGTGGTTCATGCAAAAACCAAGGGAAAGTCATTGGAAATCTATAAAAAGGATATTGCAATATATCAAGAAGACTACTGACTATGGATTAACCTATTTAAAGGATGTTAAAGGATTTTTACTACAGGGATACTCAGATTCAAACTATGTTGGATCTATTAATGATAGAAAATATACCTTAGGATGTGTCTTCTATATCGGGTCAAGACCCATATCTTGGCACAACAAGAAATAGCATACATTAGCACAATCATCAACCGAAGTAGAATATCGAGCAGCTTGAGATACAACCTGTGAAGCTCTATGGCTACAATATATACTAGATGACATGGGAATCAAAGGAACTCCAACCTTGATATTTTATGATAATCAAGGAGTATTGAACCCGATCAATAATCCTATCATACATGAAATAACAAAGCATATTGAAGCACAATGTCATTTTATCAGGGAATAATTTCAGAATAAACATATCATCCTCGAGTATGTGCCTACAGAATATTAGTTGGCAAACATCTTTACAAAAGTACTTGGAAAGATCAAGTTTCAAAAATCAGATATCATCTCTTCAATTCAAGAAAACTTCATACCAAATAATGTAATATAGGGGGGTGTTAGAATATATTACATCATTTGGATATGATAGATTACTTTAGGGGGAATTTATCTAGATACCACATGCAATATAATAAATGCACAAGTATCATTGTGTACGTTGTAACTGTGCAAGGTGTCCTCTTGTACAACTGGTTAGAGTATTGGCCAAGGAATCCATATTCCTATATAAATAGCCTCATAGCTCCATTCGGATTGTATCACTCTCTATTCATGTAATGAGATGTTTTACTATTTTGGTCTCTATCTTGTGATATAATGAAATGCTGCTAGTGCGATCATATAATTTGTGTTTCTAAATTATTAATAGTTTAGAAAAGGATGGTGTAGTAGTCCAACTACTACCATTGCACTCCAACAGTAAGAAAAATCTTGTAGAAAGTGATGGGCATAGGGACCAAGGTGGTTCCAAGCAAAATAAGTCAAAATAATAGTTTCAAAGAGGGTAAGAGATAAAAATCCTAAAATTAAAAATATATGATAAGTGTGATTTATTCTTGACCATAAAAATGGTCAAGTTTGAAAATGACCAATTTAGTCAGTGATTCGAGAGTGAATTGTTGTCAAATTTAAGAGTGAATTTATGGGGTCACATATCGACCACCAAGTGCTCAGGACCATATTTTGATTCCCTTGAGTGGAAAAACATGAAAAGTATTTCTTTTAATACAAGGGACAAACCCAACCAAGTTAGATCTTTATCTAGGAGCACTTTTATTGGCTAAAGATGTGATCATCATGCATTATCAATAAAGATGTGTACAAATTAAACCAAATCATGTGTAATATACATCCATCCACTAAATAAATTTGGATCTAGCCTAAGTAACCTATTTAAATAAACTAAAATAAATATACTTTAGTGTACTTTACTTCTACTCTAACATGCTATGAATCTCTCCTACTTATGTAGACAAGGGACCCTTTCATGCTATATTTGAAGGAGATCTCCACACCCTTAACTCATTATAATATCACTCAATTACCAACAAAATAGAAAATGGAAAAGATAAAATTTTACTAAATACTTGGATGTATCATCTTCAAAATTTTACAATGCAATATGCCTCCTCATTAAGATGGGCTATACAAAATAAATCTTTTAAGTAGAAGATCTTAATTCTAAATTAGTCAACAATGCATCCAACTAATTATATCTAGAGGAGATAACAACCATAATAAATTGGTAAATAATCTAAATAATTTGGATCTAGTCAAATTAGTTGGAAAACAATCTCAACAAATTTGATATCCATATAACTAATTTGGACTTAACCAAATCAGTTGGAAATCAATCTCAACAAATATGATTTTTATCCCAAAATTTATTGGGGAGTTGGCTAGGCTTAGAAATTTTTGTTATACAATTTTGTTTTAAGTATGAAAACCTTTTTGTATTCAAGGTATCTCATAGTCAATCCCATTGTTTGTCTTGTTGTCAATCCTATAGTTGGTCCATGGCACTACAAAATTTTTCCATAATTGATTTTCAACCTAAAAGCCCTATAAATGCTCTCTTATTCTAGTTTATTGACATAAAATATAATATACTCTTTAAGTTACACAACATATACAAATTACATCATAATTATAATAAATAGTCACATAATGGTATTTTTAACATGGAAAACATGTTAAGTTTGAGGTGTAGACCAATTGGTTCATCCAAACCCCATAAGGGGGCGAAGGTCCAAGGTTCAAATCTCGGGCCTCGTCGGACTGAACGCTTGTCCCTTTCATGGTGCTTTTAGCGGCATAATAGGTTTAAAATGATTGTGGCATGGAGGTTATAGGGGCGGACTGCGTGAAGATCTGTGTGGCGGCTTCCAGGGCGGACAACACATAATACTGTGGCGGCCATAAAAGCTGGACAACCTGCCCGGATTCGTGGCGGCTACCGATTCCACCATGTAAAAAAAAAAAAAACATGGAAAACATGCCTAAGCTAGTCCTAAACTTTGAAAATTTGAAGACTCATCATGAATCACTTCCTAAGGGAAGCTTTTAGAAAAAGTTATATTGGCATGAATCAATAATATAAGGTTTGAGATAGTGACTTGGAGTGCAAATTTTTACCTTCAAATAGTGTTGGAAAATGACTCGAGCTATTATAATTATTTAAAATAAGTTTTAGAGTCAATTAGGTTTGTCCAAGAATCAATTTTGCTAAAATATTTTGTCAAACAAGAATTTTGCTAGAAGTAGAATTGTTTTAACTCAGTTAAAAGTTAGGATAAAATTTTACTATAAATAAGAGCGAAGACCTCACTTTTAAGGATTTGTTGTGGAAAATTCTTGTGTCCCTTAATTGTTTGTCATGCCACAAGATTTTATGAATCACAAGCAATATTATAGACTTTGGTCAATTTGCCTCTTTAACTCAGAAAAATATTATAAAAAATGACTCTAGATAGAATGAGTATGGTAAGGATACCCCTAAGGTGAGCTTATAATATTTCTTTATACTCCCATTCTTGTCCATATTATATAAAATATAGTTATTTAAATATTTGACCAATATTAACAAATACTCTCAAATTATGCCTTAATAGTAGACCAATGCCTTATCTATTTTTAATTGTAGCAAAGCTTTAGAACATTAATGAGAAAGAAAGAAGGAGAAAGGAGTAATTGGACTAAATAGATCCATTCAAATAATATAACAAATGTATTTAAAACACACAACAAAATAAAATGATATTAATACATTCAAATGATGTAACATACAAATGTGACCAAAGATACACAATTGAACCAAAGACTTGTCCAAGAAGAAACTAGATTTGTATTAATTTCTAGAAAAATATTACAATTCAAAGTTTGGCAAAGAGCTCAGATCTCATTGAAAAATACAAAGGGGATTCTTTGTTCAATTGATGCAATAGGAAAACTCCACTATTCATCCTAAAAGTAGTGATAAAGAGTCTCCAAGCTTCCAATCCAATCGTTGGAAATGATCTCAGCTAACTAGGTATATCTTGAATAAAACTTGCACAATCAAGGGGAGGAATGAGGGATGGAAAACAAGACATAAAAGGAGATACAATTAACAAGGCAAGGACACTCTTAGTATACCTCTAGAAAAATATGGCTATGCAAAACTTGATCCTAATCTTGGCCATTGTAGCTCCTTATATAGCTTTAGTATGCTATTGTTCAGTTATAACTGTATTTATTGGATCTCTCCATGTGGCATCACCTATGCCCTTGATTTCTTGAGTGTGCTATAGTGAATTTATAGTTGTCTTAAGCTATTTTTATTCAAAACTAAAATTTGGCTACACTCAAAATATTAAGTTTTTATGGTGGCTTACAACTGTACTGAATATGATCCTTTATCTTATTCTAATTCATTATCCTTTTGATATTTTGGCTTTAGCTGTAATGGGATCCACCTTAGTTTTATCTCAATTGGCTTCTTCACTTTTTCCATTTCTTCTGAATTCATCCCTAATAGATCAGCCATTTGCTGCCAAACCTCATCACAAAAGGAAGTTGCTGATGCAATTGTGTCTTTCACCCTTAGTGACTTATTTGCATAATATTTTGTTACAATTTTATTTTCTTTAGAGAACCTAATTATTGGTTGAGTCAATTTTGATAAGCTAGTGAGTTGTTGTGCTAGTTTCTATTCATCCTTCTCATTACACTCAAATTCCTGTATTCTTTTGGATATCATGTTACAAGGATTTTTTGTAGCAAGGAGCTCTTCGAGGAGGATGCTGACTTGTTTTCTTTTTCATCCATTTCCTTTGCCCAAGCTTCCATGGCTTGGATAAAGTTTTCTCAATATGGCATTTCATGGAGATAAGTGTTTAGCTTAAGGAATTTGGTTTGGCATTCATAAATTTTATCATCTAGGGTAGTCATATGTTTTCTCCTTACTAGGTCATACTCTTCTTTGCACTTTTTGAAGATGTGATTAATAGTTGTTTCCCGTTGTGTATACACCTTAAACATGTCATGTTGAGGAGACTACCTATTTGGACTCCCTGAAGACCATGTGACCGACCTTAGGCAACCTTAGGGCTAAAAAAAGTGGTCTTCATCACTCAAATAAGGTCTTTTTTCTTTGCAATCGTAATCATCCTACCCTAGAGTGGCCCCTAGTCAAGGCCGCTCTACACTAGAGTGGTCCCTAATCAAGGCCATTCTACCCGAGAGTGGCCCCCAATCAAGGCCGCTCTACCCCAAAGCGGTCCCAATAAAGGCCATCCTACCCCAAAGCGAGCATTCCCAAAGTGGAACAAAAAGAAGAGAATCCACACATGGGCTAGCGACGCCAATTTCACACACACTCAAGCCCATTTTAGCATGCACGCTTGTCCCTGAATAGAATTACATAGGTCAAGAGAGCCAAGTGGCATTACATGGAATTTTACAAAGAGCATTTAAGCCACCTCTCCAGTGCAAATATTCTTTGCCAATAATAGGTTCCTTTTGAGGGATCTATGAATTGGCATTCATCCTCAGTTGAAAAGACTAGAAGTTTTAAAGTTTTCAAGCAATGAAGTATTGTTGGAATTGAACCATGGACCTTCGAGTTTATTTGTATTCTTCATCATTTTAGCATAGTTGCATTTTGTTTTATGCATTTTCTCATCATGTTTCAGTCATTTATCATATTTACCTTTTCATCCATACATGCTATTAACACTTTTGTGTTCTTTGTGTGTAGATTGCATAATTTCTACAGGGGAAGAGGAGTGCAAGAGTTTAAATTTATCACCTTTTATTGAGGTCATGAAGAAACCCTTTGTAGGATGGTTTGTTAATGCGAGAAGGTCACATAGTGCATCGAACTATTTTAGAGAGGGTTAAACCTCTTAGATTGTGTACTTATTGTTTCACATTATTGAACTCCCTAAAGAGAAGTATTTGTAATCCATTTTGATTAAAATAAGTTTTTATTAATATAAAGGATATGATTTATCATTTACTTGTTTTATCATAGTTTGTTACATTGCATTCTCTTGTGTTCATTTTTTGCAATCACACATTTTCAAGTTATTATGCATTGGTTTTTGAGCATTTCAGTGGCTAGCACTGGTTTATCATATTCTCATAACGAAAAGTAAAAAAAAACAATTCATTATAGAAAGATTGAAATCTTTGTTTATTGTTTCTTTGGCTTGCTTGTTGCTGAATGTTTATAGGCTACTCATGTAGGGTGCATTTTTATATTTCTAAACTTGAAATGTACATTTTGTAGGAATCTGAATTTGAAACATCATTTTATATGCATTAGTAAAACATCATCGTATGCTCTATGCTTTATTTATTTTTGCATAAAACAAACCCCACACACCACATCCTATTTTAAACATCGACGAGTTGGATTTCACCACCAATCGTTGATCAAGACCAACGGTGGACTTCATCACCACCTGTTTGGCTTACATTGTGGCTCTTCGAACCCTATTTTGGGCCAAGGCCAGCTCCAAGATCCATTGAAGTCATGTAAAATAGCATGTATTTCTCTTTTGAGAGTGTATAGCTACCCACGGTAGATTGGCTGAGGATCGGTAGGACCTATGTCCCCTCATCGATTATGGGTTTCATCTCCATAACCTGATGGGATTCACAATCCAGACTTCACAACCAAATATTTATGTGCAGGTGTACAGGTGAAAATATTTAAACAAATTAAGAGTTATATCAACCATTTTCAAACATGATAAGAGTAAAATTCATATTTACAACAAATCAAAACACACCAAACAACTTAGGGATTCACATATAAAACTTAAAGGAGCTAATCACATTGTTTGATTGTGTATTTTTTTTTATTGTTTGATTGTGTGCTTCTAAAATTTAAAAGAGATAATCACATGGTAACTACACGTGACCAAGCTCGATGGAGGATAGTGTCGTAGAATATTTCTAAGGAGGCCCTGAACGCCTTCGATACAATCCTGAGGATCTCCTCATTCCTGCACGATGCCTAGAAAGTCATTGTAAGGTCAACCCCTCACCTAGAGGACCCGACCACCAAGGTACATATTCCATGAGAACACCAATGGATTATCCACATGATCGGTTAGCCAACATCGATTCCAAGACACAACCAAACATAACTAGTCTACCGAGGGACCTAGTAGGGAAGTCTACACTCCCTCTACGTCGTGTTCTTCGCCACCTAGAACTCCCATCCAATGAGTGGTAACAATCGAGAGTAGGCCTATGTGAAGTTCATGTACACCATCAACCAACATGACCATGGGTGAGTTAATACAACAATCCCCCAAGCATCGGGAAACTCTCATGGATATTTTAAACTCAATTGAGTTACAACCCTATGATTTTGATGCTTTCATAAAATTTGTGGGATACATAAAGACATACAAAGATCTTGTTATAACCTTGTTGGAAATATGAGCAAGTTTTGTTGTCATTGATATCAAGAGTCAGTGTTAGTAATCAGTGCAGGATTTGGTAAAAGGAAGGTTAAAATATTGATATTTTAAGCCCAAGAGATTTGGTCTAAGAGCTTCACATGATTGATCAAAAGGATGGTTAAATACCCTAAAGGAAAGAGATTCCTAGGCCTAAAGGAAATAATATTATAATATTAAAGGTGGAAAGATAAGGTCTAAGAGTGGAAAAGAAAAATACCTAGGTCTAAAGGACATAATATTATAATATTTATTATTATAATATTAAAGATTAAAAGACCATGGTTAAAGGCCCAAAAAATATTTAAAATATTTAATATTTAAATTATTCTTCAATAATTTAAAATTAAATATTTAAATATTTTAAATAAGCTTTAAAGATTTAAGTTTAAATATTTAAGTTGGGCACCATACTATAATGAAGTGAAGACGACTTTATTTTAAAAGGGCCTTGGTGGTATTTTAAAATTAAAGATTAAAAAATATATTAAGTGGACCATGGTCGGGCGCCGACGTCATCAAATCATTAACCACCTCTCAACCGCCGATGTCTCTTAAACGCTTATGGCACTATATAAAAGGGAAATAAAAATGTGTATGAAGGCAATGGTTAATGCAAGGCATAATAAAGAAAATATTTTGCATCCACTCAAACACGTGAATAAAAAGGAAGAAGACAAATTCATGCGTATTCCAAGGGCAAGAAGTGCATGGGCGCTTAGCCCAGGTGGTAGATTGGTCGCTACGTTAACCAAAGACTCGAGTTCAATTCCCGTAAGAAGCGCGCTCAAATTGTAGCTAATGTGTGCTTCAAATATATATGTATTTTTATTCTATTTTGAATGGTTATGGAAGGGTAGGAAGTAATACGCGTTGTTAGGTAAGCCAATATATTTTTATTTTATTTCGAATGGTTATGGAAGGGTAGGAAGTAATACGCGTTGTTAGGTAAGCCAATATATTTTTATTCTATTTTGGATGGTTATGGAAGGGTAGGAAGTAATACGCGTTGTTAGGTAAGCCTAGGAGTTATAAGGGTTTATATAACTTTATAAGGGAGACATAAGGGTAAGACGAATATATATTAAAAATTATCTGGGGTTTTTGGTTGTGTAATATAAATAAGGGAGGTTAAATATTGGAGTTATAAGGTAAAAAAAAATATATATATATATATTTTGTTGTAATATGTGAATTTTTTGGGGTCATGTATTTAGAAAAAGAGTTAAAGGCTTGGAGTGATAAGGGTGTGTAAGGTATTTGTTTTGATATGGAAGTTGAATGAAAAATTAAATTTTTAAAAAGGAAGGAGTTTATAAAGTATAGTTTGGAGTTAGTAAGGGAAATTAATTTTTATATATTGAATGATATTTGGTTAAGTTTGGAGATTATAAGGTGTACTTGTGACTTGCTATTTTTGTATGGTGGAATAATTATTGGGAAAATATTTGCAAGGAGATTTTGAGAAAGATTGTTGTTACCTAACCTTAATATTGGCAAAGAAGATTTGATTGTGGTTAAGACAAGTTTTGAAGATATATCTCCATCAAAACAAAAGGTATGGGCACATCTTCCTATGAGTGAAATATTGTTGGATTGAATGTTGTGAAATGCAAGGTTGGAGTGAAAAGGATTGATTGATAAACATTGTTGGAAATATTTGAGTGAGTGTTCATATGCATGACTAGGGTTTGTGAAAGATCATGAGTATCATTGTTATGTGAAGTTCAGTACAATCTTGAACTAGGGTTTGTGAAAGAACTTGAGTATCATTGGTATGTGGAAATTGGAAATATCTTGAGTCAAGGTTTGTAGTGTGAATTTTTGGAAGTAGAGTGAAACACTTGGTTAGGGTTTAGATGCAAGTTGTGTTTCATTAAGTGGATGGTTCAATAAAGTTGATTGATCATTATTGATTGAGAGCATTGGTGTGATAGTTCAAGATTTGTGAAACAAATTTTTCTTTATTTCTGAATTGATTTTAAAAGAGGGTTTGAAAGTGATAGAGTTATTTGTGAGTCTGAAACATATTGAGTCTCTTACCATTCTCTATATGTTTCTATGGTTAAACAAAATTCTGAGTGAAATCTGTTTATGTGATTGAAGATTTTTTTTGAAAAATATTAAGTTGAGTTTTGTGAGTGTGAAACATATTGAGTCTCTAACCATTCTCTATATGTTTATGAGGTTAAACAAGATTCTATGTGAAACTTGTTTATGGGATTGAAGAGTTTTTTTTGTGAGAGATTGTGTTGAGTTTTATATGCAAGTTTGCAATTGATTTGAATAAGATTTTGTGAAATATTGTGAGTATATTTGAGTAAATCCTAGAGGGGACTTAAGGACAGAGTTGAGTAAGATTTTGTGAAAGCTTAAGGATAGAGTTGAGTAAGCTTTTGTGAAAGCTTAAGGATAGATTTGTGTGAGCTTTTGTGGAAGCTTACAATCAGATTGGACAAGTTCTAGAGAGAACTTGTTGAGAAGATTTGAGGTAAGTATTGGTGAAGACTTGTTGAGTAGATTGAGCAAGTTCTTGAGAGGACTTGTGGACAAATTTGAGGTAAGTCTTGTGAAGACTTGAGTGCAGAGTTGATTGATTGATTTGTTCAAACCTTGAGTTAAGGTTTGGAATAGATCTAGCAGAGTTGATTTATGATTAGATCAAGATTTGTGTTAAGGATTAAGGATAGATTTTGAGATAGAGTTTGGTGTAGATTTGTACCAGACTAGAGATAGATATTAAGAATATTTTTGCTAGACCAAAAGACTATGTTTAGTGCAAATTTGAGATAGATATTGAGTAGATTTGTGCTAGATCGAAGGACCATGTTTAGTACATATCAGAGATAGAGATTGAGTAGATTTGTGCTAGACCGAAGGACTGTGTTTTATACAAAATTGAGACAAAGTTAAGAGTAAGCTTTGGAGGTGATAGAGCAAAGGATAGTATCTAGTGGATAGAGTTTCATAAGCTAGGGTAGTGAGGATAAGTCTTCTGAGTGAGTATAAAAGTCTTCAGTGGAGAGAGATCCACAAGCCAGTGCAGTGGAGGTAGTAGTCTTCTAGAGGATCACTAGCCAGAGAAGAGGAGAAGGAGTTCTCCTGTGGATAAATATCCATGAACCAGCTAAGGGCATTGGTGTCTCCTATGGATAGAGATCCATGAAATTGATTAGGGTATTGGTGTCTCCTTTGGACAAATGTTCATAAACATTGTAATATGGAAGGATTTTCAAGAGATTTGTTGAGAAAGTTTTAATGAAATAAATTCTCTATGGAGTAGCCCACATTGGGTGAACCACGTTAAATTGGTGTCTCTATTGTGTGTGATGATTTATGCATTAATTTGGTTACTTCTATTGATATTGCCATTGATTATATTGGATAATATTATTTGGGAAATAAAATTAAAAAGTGGTCTTATACTGTTCACCCCCTCTTAGTATAAGCTTATATTCTTCATAACCTTTCAAAATCATGAGATCAAATCAGTGTCTACTAATTTACCAGACCCTCATTTGCACATCATCACGTGCATCAATAAGATCCCCTATAAGCGAGTTTTGATTGATACAGGTTCTACAATAAATATTATTACCACAACTACATTGAACCATCTCAACCTTCCATATTCACACATTGTAGCATCCATGTTCACCTTGGAAGCGTTTAATGATGCTTTATCCTCCACTGTGGGCACGATAGTCCTACCTATTCAAGTTGTACAAAAGACTATACCTATATTGTTCTACATCTTGGAAGGTGCAATATAG
This sequence comes from Wollemia nobilis, assembly GCA_028583015.1. NCBI lineage: Eukaryota > Viridiplantae > Streptophyta > Pinopsida > Araucariales > Araucariaceae > Wollemia > Wollemia nobilis. The sequence continues at coordinate 12,008,414 of JAQPPZ010002969.1, read as the reverse complement.
TACAACATACTACTAGGAAGGCCTTGGATGAGAGACATGGAGTGCATCCCCTCCATCGTGCATTAACGCATCAAATACATTCATGAAGACCCAGTCCATGTGGTTCATGCAGACCCAGACCCCTTCAAGTATTACAATAAGGATAATCATCCATAGGAGTCTACCTTTCCATCCACACACTTGGACATTAAACCCAACAATCCTATCTAGAGTCCAGATTCAACTTCATGGTTAATAGTGAAGCTATCTTCACCATCGCTGGTACCATCAATTTCTACTACCCCTCCTCCTTCATCCTATATTTATTAGATCAAGGAAGAGTCAAAAAATCCAACTACGAATGCTACCGTAACCATCTTCAATACATCTACAAAAGACCTTCTCACTCCTACCAACAAGGAGGAACCCATAGTTGATATGGATGAATTAGATCATATCATACCATCTTCATCCACCACACTTGAGGATACAATTCACTTGAATAATCTTGAACTTAGTGAATACATAACACACAATATTACATTCATGCCTATCATCAAAAACCTCAACCTCATGATTGTCAGACTCAACCCCTTCCTACACAATATAATCAACCTCAATCAAATTAGGGGCAAAGGCAACAACATTTTCCACCTCGTAATTATATGCCATTGTCAAAGTCTTTGGCATCTCTTTTTAATTGACTTTGTGAGGCCAAGGCTATCCAATTGCCAAATATTCACCCTTTGAATCTTAATACACCAAAACCTAAGAGGTATCGAGAGGACTTGTACAATGTTTACCACAACAAAATGGTCATGACATTCAGTCATGTTACCCATTTAAAAATAGAGTACAAGATATGCTTGACAACAATGAACTTCAAATTGACAATCCTCTCATCACTAATAATCAACAAATTGGCATATTTTAGGATATGTTACCTACACATGGGGGTCAGGTAGAACAACCTAGGTAGGTAAATGAGATACACACAACCCTACCACCTCATCAAAATGATCCACCTTGTCTACTACATTCAAGGCTCTAGCCCCATATTTGGATTCCTCTATCCGAGCCCATGTTGACAATATTTCACAAACTGTAGGAGGTAATTATTTTACCTAACATACACCCTCTTGACCCCAACAGACCTAAACCAAAGTGGTATAGGGAGGATTTGTATTGTGTCTACCATATGCAAGAGGGCCATGACATCAATAATTGCTATACATTCAAAAATGTGCTCCAAAAACTTGTTGATAGGGGGATATTTTCCATAGATGGTCTACTGACTTCATCTCATCATAATCTCAACTTTGACCAGGATTCATTACCACAATAGGAGGGTTCAACTTTCATCACTCCTCCCAATCGGGTCAATCACGTTACATCAAGCACAGTGCATAGTGGGGGTGCTCAAGGTGTCACACCTTCCTCATCGTCCACATCACAACCAATGATGCAATTTGGGGATTTTGAAGGTATCGCACATTCCCCACATTCGTCAATCACCACACACTTTGGGGGTGCTTAAGGTATCACACTTTCCTCCCTAAAAAAACAAAAATAAGCTCCAAGGCACTTAAGCCCTTTGGTCATCTCACAAAAAGCTCCAAATGCATTTAAGCCCTTTGGTCAATTCACAAAAAGCTCCAAAGATATTTTAGCCCTTTAGTCAACTCACAAAAATATCCAAATGCATTTTAGCCCTTTGGTCAACCCACAAAAAGCTCCAAAGGTACTTAAGCCCTTTGGTCAAATCCAAAAAAAAAAACAAACTGTCACAAAAAAAGAACATCAAAAATCAATCAAAAACAACCAAAATGTAATTACCGAAAAACACAAACAAAAAATTACAAAAATAGATTTTTTTTTTTTTTTACTAAGGAGAGAGATACATGAACCATTCATGAAACCCTAACCCAACTAATATTTTCCTAAAGTTTCAATCCCCTAAGTTTTCCTGAAAGCTACATCTCATGAAGTACCCTAACACAAGTCCGTCTGTGTAGACGTATCATGTGTTACTGCAAATAAGCCCATCTATCCCATCACTCTTGATGAGCTAGAATTATCACCCTCAGTCCATCGAAGGTATACACACATCTCCATACCATACACAAGTCATTATATGTATGTATGCTATGAGTATTACGAGTTAAGCTATCCATATTGTCTACACAATGAGCTATCTTAACTCAGATGTAGTCTCTCCACAACTTAGTCCTTTATCTCCCTAAGGGGGTCTCAATTCCCTTAGGTCTCCTATGTTCACTCTAAGGGGTTCTTAATTCCCTTAGGTCACCTATGTTCATCCTAAGGGGTTCTTAATTCCCTTAGGTCACCTCTGATTTCACCCTAGAACTCTACTCTTGGATTTCTATTATTAAGAAACCAAACAAGAATACATCTAGATACTAAAACAACAAAGAGTAATCACTAAGCATCCATAAAATAAAGAAGGATTAACACTAAAAGAGAATGTCATCCACGAAAATAGAATCAGTTACCTATTATAACCAAACATGGAAATAAAGTAAAAGTACCTTCTCTAAATCAATAAATAGTTATTGCATTAAATATTTCATGGTAAATTCTCCTTACTTTACAGAATATTACATTAATTGCATTAGAAAAATATCTCCCCATAATTCTAGTCTATTTGAGCATAAGTAAATCAACATAAAATATAAATTACCTATACTTTGTTTCCATTGAACTCCTTGCTTATCCTTGCTTCCCATTGGTTCTTTGAGGGTAGTAGGGGATCAGGGTACTCATGGTTCAGGATAGGCATGCCCCTAAATGTATCTATTCATTTACTTTGTCAAATTGCAACTATACAAAATTTAATTAAGTTTCCAACCATCTAATGCATAGTGGATATTATAAAAGATCCTTTACTTTTATCTTCACCTCTCAAGTTCCCTTAGAGATCCATCCAACATGTACTACTTAGATCAAGGTCTAAATTTAATCAAATCCATTCATGTATTAAAGCATTAAAGTACCATACCTTTAACCTCTAAAAAAATCCTTCATTCATTCCCTAAATCAAAGCCCTATAACTTCAATTCAAATAATAAATCTAACATCCTTTTAATTTATAATTCCAATAAAATCTAATACTGTTTTAAAGCATTAAAGTCCCATACCTTTAACTTCTAAAACAATACTTCATTCATTCCCTAAATCAAAGCCCCATAACTTCAATGCTTCCGTACCTCATCCTCTTTTTCCCTGGCGGTAAATAGTTCTTTTACCCATAATTTCCATCTTTGGAAATTAATAGCCCCCTAAATTATTTACATAGATTGCACTATATAGGGGAAAGGGATATTTACATTATTAAAATGAAGATGGTACCCTTTTTAATAAAATATCCTTTACATGATATTTTATCACCATTTAAAATATATTTCTTTTATTTAAAACAATTTCATAATTGCTTTTTCTTTAAAATAAAATATTTCTATTTATCTTAAATGGATTTTTCAATTATTTTACTTAATTAAAGTCTATTAATGAATTTACATTATCATTAAAATGAACTTATTTAATTATTTTAAATGAACTCTCATTTATTAATTGAAATTAAGTTTGCTAATGAGTTTAAATTAATCATATCATTATTTAATAAAAACCTAATTAATTAATTTAAATGAATCTTCATTTAGCATTTAAATTTAATTTACTTTCCTTCATAAAAATGATGCTCTATTATCACTTCAACATAACAGTTTAATTTATGCATCCACATACATTTTGCAGTTGTTCTCCTATTGAAATTCCAACATTATGCTACCCAAGCCATGATGCAGTAGAGAGAAATCAAATTTATAAAACAACAAAGAGAGAATATTTCCATCAACCCAATCACCTATCTCAGCCAAATATTTTACGATAGCTACTAGGCTATCAAATAAGGCTCAAGGTGATCAGTCATCGATGATTATCCCTTATGACAATGCATGCCTATATGAAGATATCTATCCATGTTACCTCCGAGTACCTTAATCATCATTTCCCTTAATCTTAAGTACCCTCGTTTATGGTGGATGCTTCTACCTTCTCCACCTATGAGTGTACTTGATCTTGCACACTTAGAAATATGTTAGCAATAACATATCCCTCTAAATCAACTAAAAATCATATAGTTGGTTCAATTATTCAAACTAAGTATCACCACATAATAGGTTAATACATTGTTTCTTTGTGCCATATATTTTGCTAGGGAGGGTCATGACATCCTCCCTCGCTAGAATTAAACACCGTCCTTGATGTTTTCATTTTCCTTTGTTTTTAATAGAAAGTAAAAATTATTACATCATATAGCTTTAAAAAAAAGGGAAATTATTTTTGCATAACCTCCACTTTCTCCCAAGTGGTATTTTTCTTAGAGAACTAGTCCCACTGGACCTTACATTGTTTGAGAGTTTGATTTCCAGAGACTTAGAACGAAACTCAATAATATTCATCGGTAGTACTTCAATGGCCTCCGAAATTACCATATGCAAATTAGAAACATCCCACACATGTTTAGGGTCAACAACATATTTCCTAAGCAAGGATATGTGGAAGGTGTCATGGATTTTGGACATATTAGGTGGTAATGCAAGTCGGTATGCAATCAAACTGATATTTTTCATGATCTCAAAGGGCCCCACAAAACGTGGATCCAACTTCGTGGATTTTATAGCACTATTATTTGGATTAACCCTTAAGAACACCTTATCTCTAACAAAATACTCTCTTGGAGTCCTTTTTATATTTGCATAACTCTTCTACCTATTTACAGCTTCTTTAAGCCTTTGCCTAATTTCCTTTAGCTGATCTTCCATCACCCTAACCATTTATGGCCCAATCACAACTTGGTATTCTATGTTATCCCAAGACAATGGTGTTCTACACTTTTTCCTAATCAAGGCATCAAAAGGTGCCATTCCTAGTGAGGAGTGATGTCCATTATTGTAGGTAAAATCTACCAAAGGTAGACAATCTTCCCAATGAGACTTGTGATCCATGCAGTATATGCGGAGCATGTCTTCCAAAACTTGGTTTACCTGCTCCATTTGGCCATATGTTTTAGGGTGGTATGCTTAACTCATATTCAATTTCGTACCAAATGCACTATGAAAGAATTTCCAAAATTTAGAAGTGAATTTGGAGTCTCTATCTAAGATAATTACCTCAGGAAATCCATGCAATTAGAATACCTCTTTGAAAAATATTCTAGCCACCACTTGAGCATTATCCTTGGTATTCCCTAGTATGAAATGGGTAACCTTAGTCAATTTGTCAACCACTACAAAGATGGCATCATGTTGGTATCGAGTCTTGGGTAAACCCACTATAAAATCCATGGATATAACCTGCCATTTTTATGTAGGTATATCATGCAGATATAGTTTTCCTATAGGATGTTGGCATTCTGCCTTAACTTTCTGACATTCAAGGTATCGATTAAAAAAATTCGTGATATCCTTCATTCCTACCCAAAAGAAGGTTCTTTTCATATTTTCTTACATTTTGGCTCCTCTTGGATGAGTAGAATAAGGAGATTCATGGGCTTCTTGCAATATCAAGTTCCTTAAATCACCCATCTTTGGTATGATGACCCTTACGTTATAACATAGAAAGTCATATTTCACACTAAATTCCTTATTTTCTTCAGGATCTCTATTAATCTTAACTCGAATTTCATAGCAATAATCATCCTGAGATTGGTCCTATCTCACTCGATCAATCAGGTCCATGTGAATTTTAGTTATGGCTGCTATATATTTCTTCTACTCAACGCATCAACTAATTTATTCTCTTTTCCTTTTATGTACTCAATATTGAAATCATACTCAGTGAGAAATTCCACCCATATTCTTTATCTCGCATTGAGTATTAGTTGGGTGAATATGTACCACAAACTTTGATGGTTGGTCTTTAATTCAAAGGATCTTCCCACCAAGTAGTGGTGCTAAACCTTTAAAGCATGCACCACTGTAGCTAGCTCTAAATCATGTGTAGCATAATTAACTTCATTATTTTTGAGCTTTCTTGAAGTATATGCCACTACTAACTCCTCTTGTGAGAGTATCCCTCCCAACCCGTCTATTGAGGCATTAGTACACACTGAAAAATCCCCTTGTAGGTCAGGAACCTTTAGTATTGGTGTAGTAGTAAGCTTATGATTTAGTAGTGCAAAGGCAACCTCATAATTTTCTGACCACTTGAATTCCTTTCCCTTCTTCTGAAGGTTAGTTATGGGTCCAGTAATCTTGGAGTAATTTTTTTAATAACGTCTATAGTAGCCCGTTAACCCCATGAATCTTCGCACTTCAGTCACTTTAGTAGGGGGCGACCAATTCAGTATAGCCTCTATCTTCTCTGGATCCACAATAATTGCCTTTGCTGATATGACGTATCCAAGATATTGTACCTCTAGAACATAGAATTCACTCTTAAGCAAGATTTCCATAAATTTATTTTTTCCTTAGCAATTCTAACATGATCCTAATATGTTTATCGTGTTCTTCTCTATCTTGAGAGTATATAAGGATATCATCTAGGAATACCAATACAAACTGGTCCAAATGCCTTTGAAACACACTATTCATTAAGTTCATGAAAGCAACTGGGGCATTAGTCAGTCCAAAGGGTAGAACCATAAACTCATAATGCCCATACCTAGTCTTAAATGTCATCTTGTGAGTGGATTCCTCATGAATTCTTAACTGGTGATACCCTAATATTATATCAATCTTAGTAAACACCTTGGCATCATTTAGTTGATCAAATAAATCTTCAATCCTAGGTAAAGTATACCGATTCTTGATTGTAGCCTTATTTAGCATCCTATAATCAATACACAATCTTAACAAACTGTCCTTATTTTTCATGAACAAAATCGGTGCACCCCATGGTGACACACTTGGTTTTATCAAACCCTTCTCCAATAATCCCTGCAATTCAACCTTCAGTTCTTGCATTTCAATAGGATTCATCCTATACGGGGATCTATGAATAAAATCAACTCCTGTATTAAGTTCAATTGTGAAGTCATATTCTCGTACAAGAGGCAGCCCAGGTAGGTCCTCTAGAAACACATCCTAAAAATCTTGTAAAATTGGATGTTGTCTTAGTATTTCTCCTTTATCATAGTCTTCCACTTTATTAAGTTTTACTACATACACTATTCCTCCTCTCTTTAGGGTCTTTTCTATTGCATAGCGGATAAAATCTGAGGTTCAAACACCCCTTGTTTGCTATGAATTATTAGTCTCCTCTCACCTTCTTATAAATACTCAATCCATTGGTCTTGAAATTTGACTAAGGCTTTATGAGCCTGTATCCAATACATCCCTAGGACCACATCAAAGATGTGTAAGGGAGCTACATATAAAAAACATTTCGTAGTCCCCTTAGATAGAGTGTTTTCTACCATAGGATAACACTGGTTCACCGAGTAGGTCTGCCTAGAACCATACTCAACCTTCCACCCTCGAGCCAAATATCCAGGCCTTTTTGACATAGTCCTTGCTAGACTAGATAAAATAAAACTGTTAGTGGCCCCACTATCTATAAAAATATTTACTTTCTTATCAAAAACCTTACCTTTCACAAGTAATGGAGTGGCTTGTCCCTCTAGCTTCTGCTTTTTGGTTGCTTCATAGATCCTATGTTCCAGTTCCTTCCCTTTTGCATTAGTTGTGCTAGTCCTTGCTCGATATGGACATTGATTATAGTAATGAGGTCCTCGACAATTGTAGCACCCTTCCTTGGGTCCTTGCTATTTTTTAGGTTTTTGATTCCCTATTTTAACTGTTGGAGTTGGAGCTTACAACTTCTATGGTTGAGGTTTTGTATTATTGGGTTTGTTATCCTTCCTATAAAAGTTATTCTTGAACTTCTTCTGATTTCCATTAGGTTTCTTCTCAGGATTTTGGGGGTTCTTAGCCTTTCTATCTTGATCAACCTCCCATTTTACAAACCCAACACTATTCCTCTTCTTTAGCTCCTACCGAGCTTGCTCAGGTAGGGTGTCATATTTATAATAGAAGTGTGACTCTGCTTTCTTTGCTAGGTCATATATATTTTTCAAGGATTTAGGCTCTTGCATGTCTACATCATGCTTTAACCTAGACTCCAATACAAAAGTGAACTTATGAACCCACATTTTATCATTATAAATAGGTATATATTTAAAAAATCTTACCAACTTCTTATAGTACACCTCTACTACGTTGGTTCCTTGTTTCAGACTAGCAAATTCCTCAAACTTTAAGGCATAGAAATGATATTTTAGGAATATCTTCTTAAATATGTTTATAAATTCTTCCCATGGAGTGTTAATAAGTTCAATATTAGTTTCCTCATAGTGGGTTTCCCACCATTCCAAAGCAGCCCCTTCTAGGTTAATCATAGCCCAAAGTGTTCGAGTTCCTGATGAGTAGCCTTTTATTGTAAAGTGAACCTCTACTTCTCTCAACCATTCTTCCACTACATCCCCATCATAATCCCCATAAAACTTGGAGATACTAATGTTTTTCCTGTCCCTAGTTGTTTCATTTTCTGCTAAGGCTCTTGCTTTGTATTATATGATCCTGCATAGCAGCAACCGTAGTGGTGAGGTCTTCTACCTCCCTATTGGGGCTTATTGGTCCCCCATCTTGGTTTTCTTCTTCGACATTAATTTTTTGAGTTTATCTAGGCATAGGCATCCCTCTTCTAGTCTTAGGTGGCATCTTAACCTGGTTCCATACAAGAAATAAGATTAGATTACAGTTTCATCTCAAGTTGTATCTCTAATTCAAGCCATAATGCAGAGTTCTCTTACTAGATGCATTAATGATCTAACTAGGGTAATATCCTAGGCTAGGATATGTCATTGATATCGAAGCTCATACTAAGGTATCCTAACATCCACTCTACCTTGGGGTTAATTCTCGTCAAATTCTAGCAAATAGGGTATTCTAGATCATCAAAACTTTAGCTTTTACCTTAAGCAAACCTTCATTGGAAACATCTAATTCCATTTAGCACACATAGAAGCTCTATACCCTCGTACCTAAAGATATGATACCAAATGTAATGACCCAAAAACACACAACAAAAAAATACAAAAATAGAAAAAGTTTTTTTTTTACTAAGGAGAGAGATACATGAACCCTTCATGAACCCCTAACCCAACTAATATTTGCCTAAAGTTTAAATCCCCTAAGTTTTCCTGAAAGCTACATGTCATGAAGTACCCTAACACAAGTCCATATGTGTAGGTGTATCATGTATTACTGCAAATAAGCCCATCTATCCCATCACTCTTGATGAGATAGACTTATCACCCTCAATCCATAAAAGGTATACACACATCTCCATACCATATGCAAGTTATTATGTGTAGGTATGCTACGAGTATTATGAGTTAAGCTATCCATATCATCTACACGATGAGCTATCTTAACTCAGATGTAGTCTCTCCACAACTTAGTCCTTTATCTCCCTAAGGGGGTCTCAATTCCCTTAGGTATCCTATGTTCACCCTAAGGGGTTCATAATTACCTTAGGTCACCTATGTTCACCCTAAGGGGTTCTTAATTCCCTTAGGTCACCTCTGAGTTCAACCTAGATTTCTACTCTTGGATTTCTATTATTAAGCAACCAAACAAGAATACATCTAGATACTAAAACAACAAGGAGTAATCACTAAGCATCCTGAAAATTAATAAGGATTAACACTAAAAGATAATGTCATCCATGAAAAGAGAATCAGTTACCTATTAAAACCAAACATGGAAATAAAGTAAAAGTACCTTCTCTAAACCAATAAATAGTTATTGCATTAAATATTGCATGGTAAATTCTCCTTACTTTACAAAATATTACATTAATTGCATCAGGGATATCTCCCCACAATTCTAGTCTATTTGAGCATAAGTAAATTAGCATAAATTATAAATTACCTATACTTTTTTTCCATTGAACTCCTTGCTTCTCCTTGCTTCCCATTGGTTCTTTGAGGGTAGTAGGGGATCAAGGTACTCATGGTTCGGGATAGGCATACCTCTAAATGCATCTATTTATTTACTTTACTAAATTTTAGCTATACAAAACTTAATTAATTTTACAACCATCTAATGCATCGTGGATATTATAAAAGATCCTTTAATTTTATCTTCATCTCTCAAGTTCCCTGAGAGAGCCATCCAACATGTACTATTTAGATCAAGGTCTAACTTTAATCAAATCCATTCATGTCTTAAAGTATTAAAGTACCATACCTTTAACCTCTAAAACAATCCTTCATTCATTCCCTAAATCAAAGCCCCATAACTTCAATTCAAAGAATAAATATAACATCCTTTTAATTCACAATTCCAATCAAATATAATACTGTTTTAAAGCATTAAATTCCCATACCTTTAACCTCTAAAATAATCCTCTATTCATTACCTAAATCAAAGCCCCATAACTTCAATTCAAATAATAAATCTAATATTATTTTAATTCACAATTCCAATCAAATCAAATACTGTTTTAAAGCATTAAAGTCCTATACATTTAACCTCTAAAACAATCCTTCATTCATTCCCTAAATCAAAGCCCCATAACTTCAATTCAAAGAATAAATATAACATCCTTTTAATTCACAATTCCAATCAAATCTAATATTGTTTTAAAGCATTAAAGTCCCATACCTTTAACCTCTAAAATAATCCTTCATTCATTCCCTAAATCAAAGCCCCATAACTTCAATGCTTCCGTCCCTCATCCTCTTTTTCCATGGTGGTAAACAATTCTTTTACCAATAATTTCCATCTTTGGAAGCCCCTATATTATTTACATAGATTGCACTATATAGGGAAAAGGGATATTTGCATTATTAAAATGAAGAATGGTACCCTTTTTAATAAAATATTCTTTACATGATATTTTATCACCATTTAAAATATATTTCTTTTATTTAAAACAATTTCATAATTGCTCTTTCTTTAAAATAAAAGATTTCTATTTATCTTAAATGGAATTTTCATTTATTTCACTTAATTAAAGTCTATTAATGAATTTACATTATCATTAAAATGAACTTCTTTAATTATTTTAAATGAACTCTCATTTATTAATTTAAATGAAGTTTACTAATGAGTTTAAATGAACCATATCATTATTTAATCAAAACCTCATTAATTAATTTAAATGAATCTTCATTTAGCATTTAAATTTAATTTACTTTCCTTCATAAAAATGATGCTCTATTATCACTTCAACATAACAGTTTACTTTATGCATCCACATACATTTTGCAGTTTTTCTCCTATTGAAATTCTAACATTATGCTACCCAAGCCATGATGCAGTAGAGAGCAATCAAATTTATAAAACAACAAAGACAGAATCTTTCCATCAACCCAATCACCTATCTCAGCTAAAGATTTTACTATAGCTACTAGGCTATCAACTAAAGCTCAAGGTGATCAGTCATCGATGATTATTACTTTCTACAATGCATGCCTATATGAAGGTATCTATCCATGTTACCTTCGAGTACCTTAGTCATCATTTTCCCTGATCTTAAGTACCCTCATTTCTGGTAGATGCTTCTGCCTTCTCCACATACGAGTGTACCTGATCCTACACACTTGGTAATATGTTAGCAATAACATGTCCTTCTAAATCAACTAAACATCATATATTTGGTTCACTTGTTCAAACTAAGTATCACCACATCATAGATTAATACATTTTTTCTTTGTGCCATATAGTATGCTAGGGAGGGTCATGACACAAAAACATCAAAAAAATTGTAAAACACAAAAAATATTGCATCATCAATCGTATTGCATTTCATCATACATTTCTCATCATTACATTGATCTACTAGTTGCATTAGGCATATTCATTACTTTTCCATTAGGATATGTCATTCTTGCATTTCCATAAATAAGCACCACGCTTGTATGATTGTCATAAGTCTTAATCAACCTTCTCCACCATCATCATTTGCAGTTTTTCTTACGAGCTCTTGCTTATTAAGGGGTCTTCATAAGATAGGGTAGATACCAGATGAACATTAGCAATGATGTTTAGATGGACATTGACTATTTTATGAACATAATTTAGTTCGCAAGAGATTATAGGGAAAACCCCCACATCACAAACATCATATCATCCACACTCCCACTTTGAGAGTAACTATGTTTTTCAACACAACCAATAAATTTTCTATGGGGTGTTCACTAGGGTTTTTGGTCATTCATCCATTCCTACTTTTCCTTTCAAATTGTGTAGAAATATATATTGATTTTTGAAGGTAGGGCCTTGCTTTATTCATACCTTGCATATCTCAAAATCCCAACACAAAATCACACATTAAAAATCTAATTTTGAACAAGGAAGGATGAACCTACAATGTAGTCCTTACCATCTTAAGTGAAAGATTTCCCTTGCTCATCCTATTATGTGCATGGTCTAGGATGCTGATAATTGGAAAAAGGACAAGCTCCCCCCTACCAAAAGCAATAAAATCCCTTGCTCCTAAAAAAAAGCAAGTATCCCGCAAAAAAAAACAAAAGCTCCAAAGGCACTTAAGGCCTTTGGTAAACTCACAAAAATCTCCAAAGGCACTTAAGCCCTTTGGTCAAATCCAAAAAAAAATCAAAAATAAAAAATCAATCAAAAACAACCAAAAACATCAAAAAATTGAAAAACATAAAATATTGCATCATCAATCGCATTACATTTCATCATGCATTTCTCATCATTACATTGATAGACTAGTTGCGTTAGGCATATTCATTACACTTCCATTAGGATATGTTATTCTTGCATTTCCACAAATAAGCACCACCCTTGTATGATTGTCAGAAGTCTTAATCAACCTTATCCACCATCATCATTTGACGTTTTTTCTTATGAGCTCTTGCTTATTAAGGGATTTTCATAAGATAGGGTAGATACCGGATGAACATTAGAAATGATGTTTAGAAGACCATTGACTATTTTAGGAACACCTTTTAGTTTGGAAAAGATTATATGGAAAACCCCCATATCACAAACATCATATCATCCACATGTCCCCTTGTGAGTAACTGTGTTTTTCAACATAACCAATAAAGTTGCTATGGGGTGTTCACTAGGGTTTTTTATCATCCAGTAATTTCTAGATTTCCTTTCAAATTGTGTAGAAATTTGTCTTGATTTTCAAAGGTAGGGTCTTGCTTTGTTCATACCTTGCATATCTCAAAATACCAACACAAAATCACACATTAAAATCCAATTTTGAACAAGGAAGGATGAACCTACAATGTAGTCCTTGCCACCTTGAGTGAAAGGTTTTCCTTGCTCATCCTATTATGTGCATGGTTTAGGATGCTAAGAATTGATAAAAGGACAAGCTCCCCACTACCCAAAGCAATAAAATCCCTTGCTCCACAAAAACAAGCAAGTATCCCTCAAAAAAAAAAAGTGGTTTTCACCACTAAAGCAAATAAATCCCCTTGCTCCTCACCAAAAATGAGCAAGACCCCCAATCAAAAGAATAAAAAGAAAAGAAGGGGTAATGAGTTTGAATCCTTGGAATCCTTAGTTATTCAAAAATTGTGGGATGATATCCATTAAAGTAATGGGTTGAATGAAACTCGCCTGGCAATGGGTAGTCTTACGCATGGCGATATGTTTGTCACATTAGAGACCTTCTTTTGTATAGACCAAAGTCAGCTTGTAATTGAGCTAGTTTTTGGTGGCTTGTATTACCTAGTAGTCAAGTCTAATTACGTCTAACATCAGAATAATAATGACCATAGGGTGATCCTCATTATAGCAATGGGTTGAATTAAACCTACCTGACAATGGGGTAGTCTTATGTGTCATCTTAATGAACATCACATGCACACATAGGGATATTGAATATCTTGGTCTTCCTAGAAGAATTTTATCTTTCAAAAACTTGTATAGTTAGTATGCATTGTTTGACTGGTTAACTAGGGTGTTTGAGTCTCACGAAAACCATGTCATTCATTTATAACATCTTGATGGTCATCCATCCATCATCTACATTTCATCATCTTACATATGGTTGGATTTCAAATGTTTAACTTTGGTGAAAAGGTTAAAATTTTGATTGATGATTTTGTACATCTGTGGTGTTTACATTTAGGTTGTTTTGTATTTTGCATCTCACATACATGCATATTCATCTTCAAAAACTTGGAAAAATTAAGGTATCACACCTTCCCCCAATCCATCACATAAACATCAAATCAATTGCTAGGTTTAAAAAGTTACGTCCTTTTTGTCAAAGGTTATGTCCTTTGCCTTGCATACATATCAATAAACACATCAATTTCTAGGTTCAAAAGGTTGCACCCTTTGCCTTGCATACATATCAATCATCATAAAAAATCCTCAAAGGCACTTAAGCCCTTTGGTAAAATCATCATTCAAAAGCCCCGAAGGCACTTAAGCCCTTTAGTCAACATCAAAAAGCTCCAAAGGTACTCACATCCTTTTGGTCACAATCAAAAGGCTTCAAAGGCACCTAACCCCTTTGGTCACATAAAATATGGAAAATTTGAGTGAATCTTGTATTTAGTGATTTCCTCTATAGACCTGGTGATTGCAGAGATTGGTTGTCCATGCAATTCGGTAGGATGAGTGAATTACCATAAGATCACTCACCAAAAATAGTAATAAATAGGTCATATCAAGGTTGTATTGGGGCATGCACCCTCTAAAATTTTCTAATGGTCCTAGCAAACCCAAATCAAATCATCTTGGTTAAGCAACTCGTCGCTTTCATTATTTTATCATTTCCTCATCGACTCGTCGCTTGAGGGGGTAGTCATACATCACAAAATTCATAATCAAATCAATAATCAAACACTCAATCATGCAAGTTGTATTCATTCAAGTGTTGCAAGTGTGAAAAGGGTTTAGGCCCAGAAATGTCTAGATATTTCTAGGCCCAAGTGTGAATGCATTGTGTATTTGTCGGCAAAGTGTTGTCGGCATGATTTTTTGGTTTTTGAACTCCCTCGCCTAAATTCTTTCCTAAATTCTCTCCTCCCATATTTCCTGCCACCTTTCCCGCTTCCTCCTCATCCCTTATTCCTCCTCATCCCCCCTCGCCGACAATACCTCCACCGCCTCCTTTCTTATCCTTCCACCTCCCCTTCCTCCATAACCTCCTACTCCCTATAAATATTAGAATTTCGTGAGGTTTCAATGTAATTTTTTGAGTTTAATAAATATTATTTTTATTTAATCGCCCGATTTGGCTCACTGGTATCAGAGTCGGGCGCATTTTTTGAGGCACAAGCACGGAGGCACGAGAGCCGAGGCCAAGGGCATGGATCTCAAGGTAAAAGCATTAATGTGGATGCTGACTAGGCAGTGACACATAGTTCGAGGCAGGCATTGGCTGAGGTGGTAGCTGGGCATGAATCCCGAGGTGACATAGGTGCTGACTGGACAGGCTGAGCTGGCAGCTTGGGCATGAATCTCGAGGTAGTGACATGGCAGCATGGGCGCGGACATGGCACGAGCAAGTGGCAAAGAAGTCACCACGTGGTGATTATCAGTTTGTTGACGTGGCACGCATGGAGGTTCATCATTCATCGACAACAACAAAAGAGCGTTGGTGATTGCCCAAAGGCAATCGTTTGATTATGCGCCCGCGCGCATATTAAAACTGTTCCCATACCCTTTGCCCACTGCATGTGGGACTAAACTTTTATTTTTTTTAAACGCTGCAACTTTGAATTGTGTTTATTAACGTGTGCTCTTCCATTGTAAACACGTCAGGCGACGTGGTGTGGCGGCAAGGTGTTTCGGTTAGCTGCGGCGAGGTTCAGGGTTCAAAACCCGCCCATAATTTTTTTTGTGAAGTTAGCACCGGGAATAGTATAAGAGGCACGAGGTGCCTTGATAGTCCATCCGAGCCGCGTGGTGTAGCGGCTGTACACCCCTCTTGCAAGCGGCAGGTTGGGGGATCGATTCCCCTCCGCTTCGAAAAACAAAAGAAATTTTTTGCATAAAGAAAAGGTTTGAAATTGTTTTTTTATTTTTTTAAAAGTTTTTTGTTAATTAATTTAATAGTTTTTTATTTATATTTTTAATTATTTTTAAATATATATTTAAAAAATAATTAAAGATATAAAAATATTATTAATTTTTTTTTTAAAAGACTTTATAAAAAAATATATATAGAAAACCTTGCAAAATTGTGTAATAGCCTGAGAGGCAAGCATTGTAAAAAAAAGGTGACGGGAAGCCTTCCGGAGCGCCCGTTTATCGCTTCCAAAAAATTTTGGACTCCTTGGAACCCCGTTCAAGGCTAAAAATTTTGTGTAATAGCCTCAGCGGCTGTAAAAGAGCAAAAATTGTAACCTCATAAGCTCTAACGAAGTTTTCTTTTTGCCTTGATAAGTAGATGATCAGATCTACCGGATGTTACCATGCTTTGTGCTCTCTACTGCGGAGAGAAACTGCTGAAGCTTTTGATGAACGAGTTCGACGAGACGGACTGCATGTCGTATTCAGTCAGCTGCAGAATTCTGTTATAGCCCACCAAAGGAATCCGGATTCTGGATACGAGGCTGACTCAGAAGACAATATTTTTGGACAATGAGTGGAGGAGTCTGATTCAGTGGCATTTGAACTTGAGGAACAATCCAGTGAGAGTTATACCCCACGCTCTCCAGAGCCTAAGCCAACGGAACCTGAGCCAGCAGAGGCTGAGCCAACACAGGCCGAGCCAACGGTAGCTCCTAAAATAGTTGTCATCAGTGATGATGAGGATTCCATTGCAGATAATTTTGGGCCTCCAGTACTAGGCAATCCTCAAGAAGAAGAACAAGAAATCAGTGAGAGAGTTAAGAAATCTAGATTTGATTTGAACTTGTAATTGCTTTGTACTTCCTATTTTTTTAGTCAAATCAAAGTTTGCTTTCAAGTAGTAGAAATGGCTTCAAATTCGAATCTCCCAATTCCTGAATTTAATGGTAGTGATTATGAATACTGGTCAATAAAGATGAAAACTATGTTGATTGGTAAAGGTTTATGGGAAATAGTTGAAGAGGGTTACACAGAACCTTCTCCTACTGACTGGTCTACCTTAAGTGTTGCTGATAGAAAAACCAAGAAAGAAGCCTAGAAAAATAATTCCTTTGCCCTATATCATTTACAAGCAGCCCTAGATAAAAGCATATTTCCTAGGATAGCATCCTGTATAACAACTCAAGATGCTTGGAAGGCTTTAAAGGAAAGTTTTCAAGGGAGTGATCAAGTGAAGCAGGTCAGGCTTCAAACTCTTAAAAGAGATTTTGAAAATCTCAGAATGCAGGAGAATGAGAAAGTAGGAGACTACTGCGTGCGAGTCAAAGTCGTAGTAGATAAAATGGTCACTCTAGGTGAAGAGATTAAACCAGAGGTTGTAGTGAAGAAAGTGTTGCGAACACTTCTTCCTAAGTGGAATCATGTAGCAATTATTATTGAAGAGTCAAAATATTTGACTGCACTTTCCTTTGATGCACTAATTGGTTCTCTTCTTTCACATGAAGAGAGATTGCAGGAATCTCCTTCCACTAGCCACAGAGGTGATGACAAAGCCTTCACTTCACAAGAAGGAAAAGGACAAGGTAGAGGTCGTGGCAGAGGTCAGCACAGAGGTAGAGGTAGGAATAGTCCATGAGGTGGAACTCCTAATAGAGGAGGATCTTCAAACAGAGGTGGAAGTCAGAATAGAGGTGGACAACAGAACAGAGGGAAGCATCCAGGATGAGGAAAAGGAAGTGACAAGTCAAAACAAGCTTGCTACAATTGTGGCAAACTTGGCCATTTCGCTCGTGACTGTTGGTCAAAATCTTCTCAAGGGAGCAGCAATCAGAGTAGTCAGTATGGCAATTTTGGAGAAGAGGAAGGGACCTCAAATCTCTTTCTCTCATATGGCAAGTCAGATCAGAACCTGAATGATACCTGGATCTTGGACACTGGGTGTTCAAATCATATGAGTGGCAAAGAAGAACTCTTTGCTACTCTGGATTCTTCCTACAAATCCAACATCAAATTGGGAGACGACAAGTCATTGGCAGTTGAAGGCATTGGAGCCATGGAGGTTCCAACAAAAGAGGGCATGAAACAAGTAAGTGATATCTATTACACACCTCATCTCCAACACAATATTTTAAGTGTTGGTCAAATGTTAGAGAAGAACTATAAATTACTAGTTTGATGAGGGTAAATGTACCATTTTTGATAAGAGTAATAGTGATAGAGTCATTACTCAAGTGCCAATGACAAGGAACAGGTTATTTCCTTTAAATTTTGGCCAGCCAGGAGGAGATCAATTAGTAAATGTTGCTATTGCAAATCCAAGTGTGTTGTGGCACTTGAGATACGGTCATTTGAATTCAGCCAGTTTGAAGATGTTAACTTCTCAAGCGATGGTGACCGGACTTCCTAAAGTTTAGGACAATAAGGAAGTCTATGAAGGTTGTGCCTTGGGCAAGCATGCTAGAACCAAATTTCCTCATGGACAAGCATGGCGAGCCAGTTATCCACTCCAGCTAGTGCATTCGGACATCTGTGGTCCGATGCAGACCAAGAGCATTGGTAACAACTCTTACTTTCTTCTTTTCATTGATGATTTTTCAAGAATGTGTTGGATATATTTTTTGAAGCATAAAGATGAAGCATTTGATTGCTTCGTAGATTTTAAAGCAAGAGTTGAAAATGAGAGTGGATATTCTGTTAAGTGTCTTAGATCAGATAAAGGAGGAGAATACTCCTCTAATGAATTTTTGAATTTTTGTAAAAAACATGGAATAAAGAGGCAGTTCACTATCGCCTATACTCCACAACAGAATGGTGTGGCTGAAAGAAAAAACCGCACCATTGTAGAAATGGCAAGATCTATGCTTCAGACGAAGCATTTGAGCAATATGTATTGGGCGGATGCAGCCAGGACCAGTGTGTATATTTTGAATAGGAGCCCTACTTCAAGTTTGAAAGGGAAAACTCCTTACCAAGCATGGTATGGTAAGAAACCGAATGTCAAGCATTTCAGAGTGTTTGGTTCACCGGCTTACTCACACATTCCTGATGAACAGAGGAAGAAGCTCGATCCTAAGAGTCAAGCATGCATTTTTGTAGGGTACTGTGAAAACACAAAAGCTTACAGACTCTACAATCCTAGGACTCAAAAAATAATACTTTCCAGGGATGTGATTTTTGATGAAGGGGGAGAATGGGGAAATCCCAAAATTTATAGTGATGTTGAATCTCATGACACAGGTTCTTCACAAATTCAATAGGTGCCACAGAAAAGCAAGAAGTCTCCTCCTCCTTCAAGCCCAAGCAGACATTCGACTTCCAGTTCATCATCATCATCACCAAGTCCTTCTCCACAAAGGTCAGTTAGTTCCTCACCAATGGATATTGATTCTCCATCTAGAGGTAAGAGAACTCTCCAACATCATCCATCTTATCAGATGTTGGATACAAATTTTCAAAGATGATATACTAGAAGTCAAGCAAGTGAAATGGGTTCAGTTTTGCAAAGACTTGAAAATATGCATTTGTATGGAGATGATGACTCCCAAGAACCTCGGGGAGATGTAGTTAACTATGCCTTGTTAACTAGTGCACAACTTGAACCTTCTAGTTATGAGAAGGCTTGTACTCAGAAGATATGGCAAGAAGCCATGAAAGAGGAGATAACCTCTATAAAAAACAACGATACTTGGGAGCTGGTAGAGCTTCCTAAAGGAAAAAAGTGTGTTGGATGTAAATGGGTCTTCAAGACCAAATTCAATGCTGATGGAAGCATTGAAAGGCACAAAGCAAGATTGGTTGCAAAAGGATTTACACAAAAGTATGGTATTGATTATGAGGAGACATTTGCTCCTGTAGCCAGACAGGAGACCATCAGAATAGTTCTTGCTTTAGCTGCACACAAGGGATGGAAAGTCCAACACATGGATGTGAAAAGTGCCTTTCTCAATGGGTACTTGATAGAGGAAGTGTATGTTGAGCAACCACAGGGATTTCAAGAGCAAGGTAAGGAGCACCTTGTTTACAAACTGAAAAAGGCACTCTATGGCCTCAAGCAGGCACCACGAGCTTGGTACTCATGCATTGATGGGTACTTCAAAGATTTTGGGTTCACCAGAAGCAGAAATGAACCCACTCTTTACTACCTGAAGCAAGGTAACGACATCCTCATAGTTTGCTTGTATGTGGATGACCTCATATTCATGGGTAGTAATAGAAAAGTGAATATGGAGTTCAAGCGCTCCATGATGAAGCAATTTGAGATGAAGGATCTTGGCTTAATGCACTACTTCCTTGGATTGGAAGTTCATCAGTCAGATACAAGGATCTTCATCTATCAACATAAGTATGCTCGGGACATGATCAAGAAATTTGCTATGGAGCATTGCAAACCAGTTGCAACTCCAGTTGGACATGGGATCCAATTGAGCAAAGATGATGGAGCATCAAAAGTTGACGTGACCACTTTCAGAAGCATAGTTGGGAGTTTGATGTTTCTCGCCAACACCAGACCCGATATTCAGTATGTTGTTTCTCTTGTCTCTCGATTTATGGCTAGCCCATCTGAGCTGCATTTGCAGGCAGCTAAGAGAATTCTCAGATATGTGAAGGGTACATTGGATTTTGGAATCTAGTACCATAAATGTAACACTGTTAAGCTTGTAGGCTTCAGTGATAGTGATTGGGGCAATAATATTGATGACAGGAAATCAACTTCAGGGAACTGTTTTAGTCTGGGATCAGGACTAATAACATGGAGCTCCAAAAAACAAACTGTGGTAGCCTTGTCTTCTACAGAAGCTGAGTATATAGCAGTCACCTATGCTAGTACTCAAGCCCTATGGCTAAGAAAAGTGTTAGAAGAAATTGGAGAGCAACAAAGTGGTCCGACTAGAGTCTACTATGACAACATCAGTGCCATTCAGTTGGCATATAATCCAATCCACCATAGCAGAATGAAACATTTTGATATGAAGTACCACTTCATCCGAGATATGGTGGAAAATGAAATTGTTGAGCTTCAATATTGCCGCACTTTGGAGAACGTTGCTGACATATTCACCAAAGCGATGGCTAAAGCTCAATTTTTAAAGCTGAGAGACTGTGTAGTCAGTTCTCTCAACTTTAAGGGGGAGAATGTTGCAAGTGTGAAAAGGGTTTAGGCCCAGAAATGTCTAGATATTTCTAGGCCCAAGTGTGAATGCATTGTGTATTTGTCGGTAAAGTGTTGTCGGCATGATTTTTTGGTTTTTGAACTCCCTCGCCTAAATTCTTTCCTAAATTCTCTCCTCCCATCTTTCCCGCCACCTTTCCCGCTTCCTCCTCATCCCTTATTCCTCCTCATCCCCCCTCACCGACAATACCTCCACCGCCTCCTTTCTTATCCTTCCACCTCCCCTTCCTCCATAACCTCCTACTCCCTATAAATATTAGAATTTCGTGAGGTTTCAATGTAATTTTTTGAGTTTAATAAATATTATTTTTATTTAATCGCCCAATTTGGCTCATCAATAACATTTCCAAATAAAATCATACCCTTATTTCTTGGGGTAGATAACAAGCAAAAACTTAAATTAAAAAACATTACAGGACAAATGAACCTCTACCTGTTTGGTATGCCTAAGGTCATGGCCTTGTGGACTAGACGAAGGTCCACCCTTGGTTGAATCATTTATTAAAATCAAGTTCCTCAACTTGTCAAAAGCAATGATTCAAAAATACAATGTTCCTTCCATGATTGGGGTATCTAACATTGATCAGATCAATGAACATCATCAACCCTCAATTTGACTCAAGGTCATCTATTTTTGCTCCGCATTGTGTTTTCACACAATGCATCCCAAAAAGGGGTATCTATAGACACCTAAAACATGTCATTTTGAGGAGACTACCTATTTGGACTCCTTGAAGACCATGTGACCAACCTTGGGAAACCTTAGGGCTAAAAAAAGTGGTCTTCACCACTCAAATAAGGTCATTTTCCTTTGCAACCATGACCATCCTACCCTGGAGCGGTCCCTAGTCAAGTCTACTCCACCCAAAATGGCCCCCAATCAAGTCCGCTCTACCCAAAGTGGCCTTCAATAAAGGCTACTCTACCCCAAAGCAACCCCTAATTAAGGTCATACTACCCCGTAGCGACCGCATCTGAAGTGGAACAAAAAGAAGAGAATCCACACGTGGGCTGGCAACACTGATTTCATGCATACTCAAGTCCAGTTTAGAATGCATGCTTGTCCCATAATAGTATTGCATAGGTCAGGAGAGCCAAGTGGCATTGCATGGGATTTTATAAAGAGCATGTAGGTCACCTCTCCTGTGTGAATATTCTTTGCCAATAATAGGTTCCTTTTGAGGGATCTATAAATTGGAATTCACCCTCAGTTGAGAAGACCATAATTTTTGGAGTTTTCAAGCAATGAAGCATTGCTGGAACAAAACCATGGATCTTCGAGTTTGTTTGTATTATTCATCATTTTAGCATAGTTGCATTTTGTTTTATGCATTTTCTCATCATGTTTCAATTGTTTATCATATTTATTTACCTTTTCATCCGCACATGCTATTAACTCCTTTGTGTGTAGATCACAAATTTTCTATAGGGTAAGAGGAGTGCAAAAGTTTAACTTTATCACCTCTTACCAAGGTCACAAAGAAACCCTTTGTAGGATGGTTTGTGGATGTGAGAAGGCCACATAGTGGACCGAAATATTTTAGAGAGGGTTAAACCTCTCGAATTATGTACTTATTGTATCACATTATTGAAATTCCTAAAGGGGATGTATTTGTAACCCATTTTGATAAAAATAAGTTTTTATTAATATAAAGGATCTGATTTATCATTTACTTTTTTTTATCATAGTTTGTTACATTGCATGCTCTTATGTTCATTTATTGCAATCACACATTTTCAAGTTATTGTGCACTAGTTTTTGAGCATTTCACTTTGGTCTATATTTTGTAATAGTACCTTTATGCTTTAGGTTATAACTATGACTTCAATGAGGTCTTTGAGCATCTTGGTCACTGTTTCCATTTTTTATTTCAATTCAAACATCACTTTTACCTTGTAGTTTTTGATAAATGAAGCACTGTCAAACTGTCCACCTACTTGTATTGGATATAACTATTGTTTGAGTGTATCAATATATATTTGCAATTGTGCCTTTTTGGGTTGCAGTAGTTTTATTTTTGCTTTGAGCTCTTTATTCTCCTCAAGTAGGAGTTTTGTTGCTGTTGATTTGAGTTGGCCCCCTGATTCTAGCATGGCCTTTGGTTTACCTATAACTTGTACTTCTCCTATTTCTAGGCTTATTTGAATTCCATGAATGTCTTGAGGTATAGAGATGGTTGCAGTTGCTATTAAGTTTGGTGAAGTCTAAGTATGTGGCTCTTCGACTATATGTTGGTGTATCGCTCCAAATTTTTTGCATCCTTACCTTCAGGCTAAAGGATCCGTGCCCGGAAGGAGGATGGGAAAAGGATGGGACAATACCTCGAACTGAGAGGCCCTTTGAAGGTCTCGCCTCTCGGGGGAGGGGTATTAAGGTGATTTTTTGACGGATGGTGGGGTTCACCAGGAAACGTTTAGTGGCAGTTTCCACGCCTAGGTTGGGAATGTGTTTGATGTGTTCAGTTTTAGCTTTAAACATCCAAGTCCTAGGTTTGGCCAGATGAATCTAAGTTGTTCTATTATGAAAATGCAAATTAAATGAAGACAGAAAACAGATTTAAACAAAAAACACAGAGAATAATTAAGTGAAAAGATCCATACCTGGTTTCGGATGTCTGATGGAGGTTCTGATTTTTGAAGTAGTCAAGATCATCTGGAATTTGATAGAATCGTCTCCTATCTGATAGGATCATCTGAGATCTGACGAATTCATCAGAGACCTGCAATCGAGAGAAATAGATACAAAATACAGAAAATGCAGCTATGCCAACAGAGGGCAATGATGTAGAATGACGAGTAATAATGTTAAAATGATAATAATAAACAAAAACACGAGTGCATTACAATGATTTAATGACAATTTATGATTTTATTATGCATTAAGACTATATGGGTGAACTCCGGGATGCAAAATAATAATAAGTTTAACTAATGCAAAGCAAAACAGTAAAAAATGGAGAAAGAATGCAAACTCAGGGCACTGATTGCCCCCAATGTTGATTGCAGTCGAAATCATCTCGGATTGGTACGAAATCGTCTCGAATTGGACAGGATCGTCTACGACGATCTGAGCTTGCTCCGGCTGAAGAATAACAAAGTTCCTGCAAGAAAATTTGAAAAGATACAAAGGCAAACAATGGTCTAGGATATTCTAATGCATGTAAACTCGAAGTGCAAAAAAATTCAGCCAGGGGGATGTCAAGGGGGGTCCTAAGGTTTAAATAGGCTTAGGAGGGAGGTTAGGAGGTTGGAGATCATCCTAATATGGAAGATCTCCAACGGGGGAGGTCTCTAACGGCGCAGACACGCTTATGCCCAGATTAGAGACGTCGTTGAAACATAAGCTAATTATGAAAAATCAGTTTTGGGATGAAATCGGCTGGACATTCTGCTCCAGAAGAAATCGTCCGATCTGAGGCGATATCGTCTGATCGGAGACGATATCGTCCAACGGACGAAACAAACTCTAAAAATGGTGTGAAAAACATGAGGAAACGGGTAGCAGGCGGTTTGGGAGCAGTTTTGGGGTTTAAAATTTGAATTTGAATTATTACTAAGGTAATTTTAATTATTTGCTAAGGTTTACTACGCCAATTTTAGGGTGCTACATTTTGCCCCCTCTTTAGCGAATTTTTTGAGGAAAATGCGTTAAAGATGAGTTCTTCTCGATCTACGAGAAAGCAAAAATTATTCCCATTTTTAGGCGACGATTCTTGGTCGAATCGTACGACAGCTTATTATGGTGCCCCCTCCGTGTTTTTACCCAAATCGAACGTTTGAGGTAAAAATGCGAAAAAGCAAAATTTTAAAATGTTGTTAATTGTTTTTGAATAAAATTAAGAAAAATAGGGTAAGACCCTAATTCATTGTTACTGTTCATTTTCTTTTTCTGGTTTGTGGAGCTCTGCAAACAAAATGGTCGAGACAGTGCACAGATCGACGAGAGGTCCAACGCGGGCTACGGGTAAGAGTCTAACTTAGTTTAGAATGCTTTAATTTTGATTTTCTATGCTTTTTAGATTAATTTTAAATGATTTTTGAGCATCACGGCCATTTTTTGGGCCGTCGACGTCGTCGGGACGAAATCGTCTCGATTTCATTGAAATCGTCTCGATATCGCCGATTTCGTCCAGGGGCAAAATCGACGAAATGGGGACGATTTCGTCAAATAAGGGACGATTTCGGCTTGCAAAATCGGAGACGAATTTGCTCAAATTAAACTTGTGTTACTTGCATTTTTAATCATTGTTTGATTAATGATTTTTATTGTTTTGTTGTTTATGTTGCAGAGAGGATTACTAAAGAGTAGAGAATGGAAATACGACGGGTTGAGGGATGACTTGGCCGCTCTATCTTAGGCAGAGCGAGATCAGTTGGCTCAAGTCGGCTTGCAGCATGTGGCAGATATGCCACAGGTTTCTATAGATATGGGGCTATTGATAGCCCTAGCAGAGAGGTGGTATCCGGGTTCTTCCTATTTTCGGTTACCGATAGGGGAGATGACTCCCACACTGGAGGATGTATGGAGGATTTTGAGGATCCCCATACAAGGACGGCTAATAACTCCCATGGCCAATCAGGGCCACGCGATGATGTGACTGTGCGAAGATCCGAGCTTCGCCCTGGAGAAGGGCGAAGTGAACATCGAGTCGCTACGCCAGATGCCTGGGGCATCTAGACTGACATAGGTTTTGGTCGGGGTTGTAGGTGGTCTATTGCTATGCCATCAAAGTGGATGCAGAGTACCATGGCTACTGATAGATGTGGTCTGCGACATGAGAGACCACGGGTATAGGTTTGCTTGGGGGAGTTATGTACTATGCCGATTGTATAGGATCCTGCATGGGGTCGTATACAAGGGCGACCGATGTCTGGTTATGACATCACTACTACAGGTTTGGTGCTAGGAGCACATCACGGTGCGGAGGCCGATAGGGCTCCCACTGATAGGGATTGATGGGGAGAGGCCCCGAGATTTCTACTGGTGGCTCCGAAGAGGGTCACAGCGGTGGATAGATCTGCCAATGTCCCGGAGACTACTTGATGACCTTGTCTCCGACCAGATCACCTGGAGGCCTTGGAGAGATCATCCAGGGTGGGCCGAGGATGGACAGGAGCTGGCTCACGTTAGGCGAACCTGTTGGCTGAGGATGGAGAGGGGAGAGGTGGAGCTCCACCACTACGACCAAGTTTTGAGGCAGTTCGGTCTACAGCAGGGGATCCCATCTCTTAGAGACTACGAGTTTTCTTGGACCGTCCGGGATAACACTACAGTTAGCGGGGCTCCAGATATGCAGCGCTTCTAGAGTCAGGACGTAGATGATGCCCCGATCCAGCCAGTGGATGGGGATGATGCAGGGGTAGCCGACGGCTATGATGCCTGGTACACAGGCATCCGCCCTCCTCGGATGACGAGGGCTCAGGGTCCGATTCATGCAGTTGTGCATCGGATGGGGAGGCGGTGCCAGGCGACCATTAAGGCGGCATAGGGTCACGATGAGAGAGAGCAGAGGAGGCCATAAGCTCGAGATGAGGGAGGAGAGACCCCCTTCTCCATGGAGAGAGAGGCCACCATCACCCGATAAGGGCAAGGGTGTGGACACAAGAGAGAGTAGTGAGATGGCTACTCTCCGGGTGGAGACTGTCCATCTCCAGGCACAGGTGCAGACTCTATAGGATGAGGCTACATGCCACCGAGCTGAGGCTACACAGCTCAGAGATGAGGTTGCATGCCTCAGAGCATGGAGCGGAGGGGCGAGCACTCGGGACCTAGCATGGGCTATTGCCCAGGTCACATTCTATCAGACACTATACCACCATATGGTGCCAGAGGGGCAGAGGTTATCGCTGTCGGCCCATATTACGGAGCCTGTCGTGATGAGGTCATCGAGGACATCATCACGATCAGAGTCCAGGACTCATAGCACCACACGGACTACGATGGGGCCACCTCGTCCACCTCAGGGTGGGGGAGGAGATGAGGCTGAGAGCTCGAGGGGTTCTCGAGGCTAGCTGCTACAGATTGCACTACATAGATTGATACATAGTGCTTATTATTATTGATAGGGGATTGAGTATGCCGAGGTACAGATTGTGGCATACCGATCCAGTTTTGAGATGATGTATATATTGTTGATATATATATAGATGAGATATTTTTGATCATATGACTTGTCTTATGTGTTTGTATGATGCTTTTATGTTTTGATTTGTTTGATTTGATGATTCATGTAATTATGTCGTTTGGAAATATTATGGTTTTAATGTCATGCTTGTAAAATTTAAATGAAATAATCTGATGTAAACAAATTGGTTGTTTGTGATGTGATAATTTGATAAAAATAAAAGGGGACTTTTAACAATAATTTCAAAGGACATTGTCGCTATTATAGACCATTTCATGGAGTCGCCGCTCACTCGGTCGTCAAGCTAATCCTGGTATAGAAATATTGCTAAAAGTAAAAGAGTGCTTAAGAGACTTGTCTTAAGACTTTGTTGTGATGATGCAAATGATGATGATGATGATGATTTGTTTTCAGATTTCCATGAAAATATTATGCATGAAATATTTTAAAATGATTTTTCTAGGCATAAATTCCTAAGTGTGATAAAATTTTTGAATAATTCCCTAGGAATTATACCATCATTGCAAAGTTGAAGTTTGACATAATGACATGAAATAGAATAAGTGTTTGTTTGTTTTAAAGCATAATTGTGTAACATAATGATTTAAGTCACATGTTTTGATGCTTTTAAATAAATGGAAAATAAAATTGGTACAATGGTTTGCGCTAGGCATAGAATTATAGGTATAGACTTATACCATCATCACGAAATCCAAAGAAGAAAATAGATTGTTTTATTGCATGGTTGATTTTTAATTTTTGAAAATAGTCAGAAAATATGAAGATGAGGACTTGCGCTAGTCATAAAATTCCAATTTTGGTTTTGGAACTATACCATCGTCGCGAAAGTCAAAAGTTATATATAAATGTAACTTGATTGCATGTTT
Source organism: Wollemia nobilis (assembly GCA_028583015.1). NCBI lineage: Eukaryota > Viridiplantae > Streptophyta > Pinopsida > Araucariales > Araucariaceae > Wollemia > Wollemia nobilis. The sequence goes on along the minus strand of JAQPPZ010002969.1, from coordinate 11,980,207 downwards.
TTGAAAATGATTTTGATTTTTGATAATGCATGTAGTTGTCTTTATACTAAACAACTGTTCTTCAAAGAAGAAAATGAATTTATTCCAAACAATTTGCAAAAATATTTCAAAGTATCTTAAAGACAAAAGTTAGATTTATAAGGAATCCCATGTGCGTATGTGAGTTCATTACCAATCTTGATTTATCATAATGATACACAAAATCTCTCAAATACAAATGTGTGTGCAATTGCATTGTTCATTTACCGATTTTGAGCAAGATAATTTGATACAAGTGATTTGAATGAACCAAATAAGTGTTCATTAACCATGATTTAGATGCATATAACCATACCAGACTACTATGTAGGTCGGGTTATCAAGAGCTAGCTAATCCATAAGCAGACATAGGTCTGTACAAAAGAAGGTCGCTAATGTGACGGACATATCACCACGCTAGGAGTTACCCAAGGCCAAGCGGGTTGGGCACAAACCACCTGTTATGGGGCTTACCTCACAGTTTTCGAATAATTGAGAATTCCAGGGATTCAAACTCATCAACCCTTCTTTTCTTTTCAATGGGTAGGGAAAGGGATTTTATTGCTTTTGCTTTTGCTTTTCTCTTTTGCTCTTTTTTTTTCTTTTTTTTTTTTGTACTTTTGTATTTTGGCTTGATATTTGAGATAACGCTGAAATAACTTTTTTTTTTTCTCTTTTTCTTGAACTTTTCTTTTCTTCCTATGCTAGGGATACTTGCTCGGATTAGCTGTAGAGCAAGGGATTTTTATTCCGGGTAGGGGTGAGCTTGTCCTTTTGCCAATTCTCAAAGATTCTAGACCATGTGCATGATAGGATAGCAGGGGAAACTTTTCGCTCAAGAAACCACTTCTACTATGTAGCATAGTATGGACATTACAAATGTAATCATTTTATTGTGAAAATATATGCTTGGTTTAAGTAAATAACAAGATCAATTCTCTATGCTCAAACTTTATTTAATTAAATTTTGTGGACTTTGATATAAGAGAGATTAGTAATCATGCCAGATAAAATCAAGATATTTATTTTTGTGTTTGTGATAGTGAGGGATTCCAAATAAATGCTAATTTATCCAAAAATAATTTGAAAATATAACTGCAATACTTTAAGAAGAAATATATACAACAAATATTTTTGAGGAATTTGATAATTTTGATGTTTTTGTATTTTGATCTTAATTGAGGAATTGAAAGAAATACAATGTGATTGTTTTTTTTTTTTTGAAACTTTTTATATAAGAGAAAAAAAGGAAATAATATACAAAACAAATATATACAATGATGGAATAACCAAATTTTATGCGTAATATCGCTTAAGATGCATAATATTCATAGGTTCTTTTAAATCTTTACCATCTAAGGTAGCTAATTTGTATGCTCCTGATTCAAATTTAGCGGTGATAATATATGGTCCAAGCCAGTTGGGCTCAAATTTACCTTTAAGGTCTTTAGTTGCATTAGTATTTTTTTTATTTTCCTTTAAAACAAGGTCGTCGATCTCAAAGGATCGATGACGAACTTTCTTGGCATATGATCTTTTAAGCTTGTTTTGGTAGGCACGAAGATGCTCCAAAGCATTGATGCACTTTTCATCTAGGAGTTCCAGCTGACTGAGTCTACCAGCTCGATATTCATCTCCTACTTCGGTGTCTTGAAGTAGTAGAGCCAAAGAAGGAACTTCTAATTCAAAGGGAAAAACAACTTCAGCGCCATAAACCAAGACAAAAGGTGAAGTACCTATGGGAGTACGCACACTAGTGTGATATGCCCACAAAGCTGGATATAATTGAATGTGCCAGTCGCGGCCAGATTTATTGACCAATATTTTAAGAATTTTGATTAAGGTTTTGTTAGATGCTTCTGCTTGACCATTACCCTGAGGATAATAGGGAGTGGACCAGCGATGTTGAATCTTATATTTTTGGCATAATTTCTTAACATCTTTATTTTTGAAACAAGTTCCATTGTCTGAGATGAGATTTGCAGGAATTCCGAACCTACAAATAATTTGATTAAAAATAAATTTAGAGACTTGTGTTCCAGTGTGGGAAGCTAAAGGCATAGCTTCAACCCACTTCGTGAAATACTCAGTGGCGGTTATGATGAATTTGTGTCCATCAGATGACACAGGATTAATTTTGCCAATAATGTCTAAGCCCCATTTTGAAAAGGGCCAAGGAGATGAAATAGCCTGCAGCTCTTGTGCAGGCGCATGGACAAGGTCAGCATGTTTCTGGCACTTGTCGCAATGGCGCACATAATCATGTGCATCCTTTTCCATGGTAGGCCAAAAGTAGCCTATCCTAAGGAGCTTTTTAGCAATGACACTACCACTGAAGTGTCCTCCACAAGATCCATCATGGGCTTCACTTAAAGCTGATTTGGATTCTTCTAGATTCAAACATCTCAATAGGATACCTTCAAAAGATCTCCTATATAAAGTATTGCCAATTATTACAAATCGACTTGCTCGTCTACGTAATAACCGATGCTGGTTTCTATTAGAATTGACAAGGAAAGTCCCATTTTGAAGAAAATCAAATATTTCCGTATACCAAGGTTCAGGAGTAGTTTCATTGATTAGAAACACATCCAAAGGTTCTAAACATGACTTATTTGAAGCGGGTTCCTGGAGTCAATGAATAATGATGGTGGCATATTCGTCATCTAACTCCAAGGGTAGAAGAGATGCAGCTGCGACCATAGCATCAGTTGCACGGTTGCTAGTTCAAGGAATAGCTTCCAAAGTGACTTTATCAAACAAGGATAACAATTGCAAAACATATGCTTTATATGGGCATAATTTATCATCTCTGGTTTGATAAACATCATTAATTTGGTTTATAACAAGTTGAGAATCACCAAAAACTAGCAGATGTTTGATTTTTAATGCCAAGGCAGCTCGTAATCCAAGGATTAGAGCCTCGTATTCAGTAGTATTATTGGTGCAAGCAAATGTTAATTTGAAGGACAGAGGAATGATGTGTTTTTGTGGAGATATTAAAATAATGCCCGCACCAGCCCCACTCATGCATCGGGCTCCATCAAAGTATAAGGACCATTGTTCAATATGGTCTGCCTCTAATTGAAGGCATTCATCAGGAAACTCAATGATGAGGGGATGGGTAGACTCTAAGGGTGCATCGACTAACTGATCTGCTATGATTTGACCCTTAACAGACTTATGTCCTATGAATGTGAGTTCAAACTCACTTAAAGCAAGAACCCACTTTGTTGTATGACCCGATAAATAAGGTCGACTCATGAGATACCGCAAGGGATCATATTTGGCAATGACATAGGTTTTTTGACTGAGCATATAATGGCGTAGTTTCTGTGTAGAGAATATGACTGCTAGACATAATTTTTCTAATGCTGTGTAACGGGTTTCATAACTGATGAGGGTTCTGCTAATGTAGTAATTAGCACGTTCTTTCTTCTCATCATCAAGCTGAGCTAACATAGCTCCTAAGGCAGAATCAAAAGCTGAAATATATAGGATGAATGGGCGATCAGGTCTAGGCGGTGAAAGCACAGGTGGGTTAAGGAGGTATTGTTTGAGAAGTTCAAAAGCTTCCTTACATTCGTCGTCCCAATTAAAAGGGACATCTTTCTTAAGGAGCTTAAGAAAGGGACCGATTTTGTCCGCCAGCTTATCGATGAAGCGACGGATGGCTTGAAGCTTACCTTGTAAACTTTGTAACTCAGAGATATTGGTAGGTGCGGGCATATCAGTGATAGCCACAATCTTGAGAGGGTCGATTTTGATACCACGTAAAGAAACTAAAACCCCTAATAGTTTATCGGACTTGACTCCGAATATACATTTAGCTGGATTTAATCGAATAAGGTATTCTCTTAACCGATTAAAAACTTTTCTCAAATCATCTAAATGATCATCTTCTTTAATAGAGCGAGCTATAATATCATCTACATAATCATGTAGGATATCATGCATCATATCATGAAAGATATAAGTCATAGCTCATTGATATGTTGCACCTGCATTCTTTAAACCAAATGGCATCACTTTCCAACAAAAGGTACCCCAAGGGGTAATAAAGGCTGTTTTAGCCTGATCTTCAAGAGCTATCCTGATCTGATTATAGCCAGAAAATCCATCCATTAGGGACATCATTCCACTCTCGACAGTAAAGTCAATGATTTGATCCATGTTTGGAAGAGGAAAATCATCTTTAGGGCATGCAACGTTAATATCTCTAAAATCTGTGCAAACCCTAACTTTGGTAGCTTCTTTCTTGGTGACTGGAACTACATTTGAGATCCATTCAACATAATCAATAGCTTGTATAAAAACAACATTCAGGAGTTTTTCTAACTCCCCTTTGACTAGCAAGGCCACTTTGGGATGCATTTTTCTAAGTTTCTGTTTAACAGGTTTAGCATCCGGATGGACTACTAGATGATGCATGACTACAGAAGGGTCCAAACTTGGCATGTCTTCATATGTCCAAGCAAAGACATCTTCATAATCTTTAAGAAATGCAATGTATTCATTTTGTTTTTCTTGACTTAATTCTGATCCAATATTGATTATGTGAGGATTATCCTCAGTTCCAATGTTAACTTTAATGACGTTTTCTACTTCCATGTGTAGATCTCTTTCAAAATTAGGTGGGGCGGGTGAAACGCCCAATTCTTGTAATTATTTTAAGGTTAACTTGGAGAATTCATCTTGAGGATTCGTGGCCTCAAGCTGGGCTATAGTAGGTATAGAACCATCAAAATAAAAACCATTGTGTAACAACTCTTCAACGGAGACATCATGGAAAATATCTCCCTCCAACTCATCGTCGGATTCAGCAATCAATTCAGGGTAAGCTATGGATAGCATATTGCATGTAAAGGGATTATTCTTTGAACACAAAGAATCTTGTTTATCTAGATAATCTTGATAACATATGAGTTGATCATCACCTTCAAAAGGGAAGGGTTGACCCTTACTAGGAAACAAGCCCACACCACATCGGGCGGGCCATGGTTCTACCTCGATAGGTTCTTTCATACCATTTTGGAAAGGTCCCAAGCCTTTCCATTTATATCCCATTTTAAGCATTATAGGTTTAGCTTTAATATATTCATTAGCAAAATAGCATCGAGCATATCCATCACAATGCGTCTTGATGTTTCGGGGTATTCTTCCCCAATCATATCCTTTATAAATAAAAGCACAACTCCCGACTTGGTAAGTACTTCCCATAGGTTGTGGGAGGCCCAAAGTACGAGGAGATGGCGGCAAGTTATTTAAAAGAATTGAATTTTGCATAAAAGCATTTGTTTTTGCTGATATTAAAGTTTTAGATAAATCCGATAAAAGCTCATCAGAAAGAGCATAAGATGTAGAAGGATCATTCCCTATATCTTTAGATGTGGAAGGTATGATAGATGTAGATAATGTGGAGGTTTTAATAAATGGGTCTATAGGTTTTGAAATTATAGGGATGGAACATGAAGGATTGGTTGTGGATTTAAGATCCTGTTGAGGTTCTAGTGTGGTTTGTTCGAGAAGATGGTTGAGTTAAATGTATAGGTGTAGTTGATGGGGTAGATGATGTTATGGGTGTGTGTTTCACACGTTTAGATGAAAAATAAGAATTAGGATGTGTGGATGACGAGAGCGGGGCAAAATTGCACTCCAACGAGGTTCTGCCAAAGCACACATATCAAAGGGTCTAGGGTCACCATGGATAGTGACCAACTGATTTTTAAATTCAAATTTAACACATTGATGTAAAGTGGAGGGAACCGCTCGCATCGCATTGATCCAAGGGTGACCCAAAAGTATATTGTACGATGTTGGGCAATGTACAATAAACACGGTTGTATCTAGGGTTCGAGGACCAACTTGCAAGGGTATAGTAATGACTCCACACGTTTCTTGTGTCTCGTCATTGAAAGCTTTGATAATCATATCCATTTTTTTCATTTCATCACTTCTAAAGCCAAATATTTGGTAGAAGTCAAAAGTGCATATGTTTAAAGATGAACCATTATCAATCAAGACTCTTTTAACAACTACATCTCCAATTAGGGCAGTAATATATAAGGGGTTATCCTTATGTAAACTATGTTGTGGGATATCTTTATCCCGGAAGTCAATACAATCGACCTCTCGAGTGATGATAGTATTGGACATGGCTTCGGGTTGAATATTTTGTGGCACCATCATTTGGCTTAATGTGAGCATTAATTCATCTCTATGGGTAGGAGAAGATCTTAACAAGTCCAAAAGGGAAATTCTGGTTGTAGTATTGGATAATTGTTCATTAATATTGTAAGGAGGCTTAGGTTGAACATTAGACATATGATTCCCTTTATTGGGATTTTTCAAAACAAATGGAGCTGATCCATCATTCTGAGTTTGATCCTGTTGAGAGTTTTGAGCCTGTTGTCTGGTAACAACTCCGATGGTACCTACAATGTTATATTGAAGACGCTGAACTGGTCTTGGTTGAGCATTTATGGCTTGTTCATTAGGAAGGAACTGATTAGAAGAGGGTCGAGTAGTAACTCTTCTAGGAAATGGTTCTTCTGGAACCATAGCATCTGTGATAGGTTGAATAGGATCTGATTCATTTTCAGAACTATTCGATTGGTTTGAGGTGATGTCTACTTCACTTTCGGTATCCGATTCTACATCACTAGGATCGGGAGTTTGAATATTATGTAGGGGCCTGGTCGTGACTATGGATAAAGTTGTGCCAAATATTTGAGGATCCTGAACGGGTAATTGTCCGCTAATAGTCCCTACATATCGGGTAGGAGGGGGAACATTATGATGTTCGATTTGATTAGCCACTTCTTTACCATGGTTTGGTAAAGGATGTTGAAATATATCTAATGATTGATTGGCATTCTGATTCTGATTTTGAGGAATGGTCTTTTGAGCGTTATTAGGAGCATTTTGTTTAGGTTGGAAAGCTTGCACCTCCATTTCATTATTATCAATCAGATCTTGTATTTTATGTTTTAATATTTTGCAAGAGTTTGTAGCATGTCCAGGTCCTCTATGAAAATCACAATGTAAATCAGCTCTGTATCCGGGTATAGTTGGATCAGGTTCCCGGATAGTTGGTAATTGAATCAAGCCTCGTGCTAGTAATTGAGGTAGAATGGTTGATAAAGGTTGATTCAATCTAGTAAATTCTTGAGGAGGTTTATCAGGAGGTTTTAATATAAATTTTTCTATTGTCTTCGTTGTATTGATATTAGCAATGTTTCTACTATCAGTGACTCCGTCACCTACAACTTGTTTGTTTTTATACTAATTTTTGGATGTTTTCTCATCATATTTCTTTTTAAGCTGACCTCTCCTAATGAGAGCATCTTCTACCCTTCGAGCTAAGTCTATAGCTTGATCGAAGGTGGTTAAGGTAGCAGTTGATAACTCATAAGATATTTGTTCTTGCAAATTATTGATAAAAATATCCAACATTTCCCTATAAGGTAGCACAAAGTGCAGTTTTCCTATCAACTGCCTCCATCTAGCTAAGAAATCAGCAAAACATTCATCTTTGTCTTGTTTTAAGTTGTATAAATCTTTAATGGTGACATGCCTCTCGATGTAGGCACTAAATTGATGGACAAAAGATTCAGTTGTTTCTTCAAAATTTCTCAAAGAATGAGTGGGCAATTGATAGTACCACTCCAATGCCATTCCTCCTAAACTTTTCGGGAACATTTTTAGTAATAGCAAGTCATCATGTGATATATCATGACATGCTATCCTAAACATGCGAAGATGCTCTATGGGATCTTCAGTTCCTTTATATATAGGCAGGACGGGCATGGGAAAGTGTTTAGGGTATGGTTGTGCTACAACTATGGGATCCAAAGGTTGACTACATATATCTCGATAATTGTACGAGGGACGGTAGGGATCTATCTGGTCCATACGTGAAGCTAACTGTTTCACCATGGCTTCCAGATTACTGGTTTGCCCACCATATTGATTCGGTAGGGCATCAATATGGGATTTGTGAACATATGATGGAGGGACATGAAGATTAGATGCTATGTTGCTATTGTGTAAATTGTTGGTAGGAAGGGTGTTATGAAGAAGTTTTGAAGTTGTATTATGTTGTATCCCCGATTGTTGAAAATTGGTGTTTGGCTTTATTTTAGGTTTTTGTCGATTTGAAGCATATTGATCAATAGTTTGGCAAAATAAAGTAGTGAATGAAGGTTTATTTTGTGTGGGAATGATTTTAGGCTCAATAACAGGTTCCTTAGGGGGTTGGGTAACCTGTTGTTTTTGCATGTTCTGAATCATAGTGACCATATCTCTATTGGATGGTCCAGCCTTATCACTTTCTTGATCAACAAAGGACAAGGGATTAGTGTGTATGTTAAACATATCTTCCATGGCTGCTTGAGTGTCACTAATTTGTCCTCTATCAATACGAACTGCCATATTAAGAGCACCAATGTTATTATTGAAAAATTTCTAGAAATGATCTAAGTTATCAAAAGCAATAGTTCCATCTGGAGCCATTCTAGGGGATGAGGATCCTTCCTCTTTAAGATTTTCTTGTTGTTCATTTTCTTCAGCCAACTCATCTTCTGGATGTTCTAGAGTTTCTCCTTCCGGAATTGATTCCTCAGGAAGGACATTTGGGTTTTTTGTTTTGTCTCCTAACCAATCTTCTTCTTCTTCTTTAGTTTGTTTACCATTCCTAAGTCTAGGCATTGTGCTTAAATTTAGATTTCAGCAAATATATATATATACTTGTATATATATATATATATATATATATATATATATATATTTTATATATATATATATATATATATATATATATATATATATATATGCAACAAGCTTAAGAGGTATATATTTTAATTATATACCTACTATAGTATTTTAAAATAAAATGTTTTAGTTTTGTTATGTTTTGGTTTTTCTTGTTTTTTTTTTTGTTTTTTTTTTTGTAACAATATTATAAAGATAACAAACAACACACTAAATGCAAGAAATAATAATAATGAAAGCAATGATCTAGTATTCTATAAACAATTTATAAATATCATTAATGGGCTCGAGTTCTTCAGGAGTCATGAAGTGTTCTTCTTCAAATTGAAAATTTTCTTTCAAGAATTTAATGAAATGTGCTATAGCAATACCGTGTATTTCAGATTCTGGTTGATAATAATAATTCTCACGACAATATTCACGATATAACATAGCTCTAGGAACTCTATTCCATATTTTTCTAATCATAAGATCAGTTTCTTGGACTTCTATATGAACTAGAAGTTGGCGTACCACAGCTACGTTCTCGAGGTATTCCTCGAAGGTGAACAATTCTGAAGACACAAGAGCTCTCCTATAAGCTAACCACCTATGGTAGGCTCTCTGAAGTTCATGATAAAAAATGAGTTGATGAGGATCCAGGATCCTATCTAGGGCAAACCTCTTGATTTGTTTAAGTTGTATTGATCTAGATGAAATGATACCTAGCCTCCTATCAAGTTCTTTCCACAAAAGTTGGTTTCTATCTATTTCAGGCACACTAAGCACATAATTAACTTCTATGGTTGCTAATTGGTTTTCAACATTTATAGTGACAGCTAGTCTTTTCTTAGGAGCTACCATCTAGACATGATATGCAACTTAGTAGTTTTCTAATGATTTCAAATGCATCTATGTTTTTGGTTTTTTTGTTTTTTTGTTTTCAAAAGGTTTTAGTTTCACGTCGGGTTCACCAAAATGTATCGCTCCAAATTTTTTGCATCCTTACCTTCAGGCTAAAGGATCCATGCCCGGAAGGAGGATGGGAAAAGGATGGGACAATACCTCAGACTGAGAGGCCCTTTGAAGGTCCCGCCTCTCGGGGGAGGGGTATTAAGGTGATTTTTTGACGGATGGTGGGGTTCACCAGGAAACGTTTAGTGGCAGTTTCCACGCCTAGGTTGGGAATGTGTTTGATGTGTTCAGTTTTAGCTTTAAACATCCAAGTCCTAGGTTTTGCCAGATGAATCTAAGTTGTTCTATTATGAAAATGCAAATTAAATGAAGACAGAAAACAAAAAACAGATTTAAATAGAAAACACAGAGAATAATTAAGTGAAAAGATCCATACCTGGTTTCGGATGTCTGATGGAGGTTCTGATTTTTGAAGCAATCAAGATCATCTGGAATTTGACAGAATCGTCTCCTATATAACAGGATCGTCTGAGATCTGATGAATTCGTCAGAGACCTACAATCAGAGAAATAGATACAAAATACAGAAAATGCAGCTATGCCAACAGAGGGCAATGATGTAGAATGACAGTAATAATGTTAAAATGATAATAATAAACAAAAACACGAGTGCATTACAATGATTTAATGACAATTTATGATTTTATTATGCATTAAGACTATATGGGTGAACTCCGAGATGCAAAATAATAATAAGTTTAACTAATGCAAAGCAAAATAGTAAAAAATGGAGAAAGAATGCAAACTCAGGGCACTGATTGCCCCCAATGTTGACTGCAGTCGAAATCATCTCGGATTGGTATGAAATCATCTCAAATTGGACAGGATCATCTGCGACGATCTGAGCTTGCTCCGGCTAAAGAATAACAAAGTTCCTGCAAGAAAATTTGAAAAGAGACAAAGGCAAACAATGGTCTAGGATATTCTAATGCATGTAAAACTCGAAGTGCAGAAAAATTCAGCCAGGGGGATGTCAAGGGGGGTCCTAAGGTTTAAATAGGCTTAGGAGGGAGGTTAGGAGGTTGGATATCATCCTAATCTAGAATATATCCAATGGGGGAGGTCTCTAACGGTGCAGACACGCTTCTACCCAGATTAGAGACGCCGTTGAAACAGAAGCTAATTATGAAAAATCAGTTTTGGGACGAAATCGACTGGATGTTCTGCTCCAGACGAAATCGTCCGATCTGAGGCGATATCGTCTGATCGGAGACGATATCATCCAACGGACGAAAAAAACTCTAAAAATGGCACGAAAAATGAGGAAACGAGTAGCAGGCGGTTTGGGAGCAGTTTTGGGGTTTAAAATTTGAATTTGAATTATTACTAAGGTAATTTTAATTATTTGCTAAGGTTTACTGCGCCAATTTTAGGGTGCTACAGTTGGACTTCTCTTGGGTATTTACCTTCTCCTATAGCTTGATGTTGCTTCTCTATGATGGGATCAACATGGATTGCCTCTTCTTCTTCCCACACTAGGGTTAAGCTTTTTTGGGTCTTAGCTAAGGATGGGAGAGTAAGCCTGGGTATTTTATGTTTAGGGGAATGATTTGGGCTTGTTATCCTTATTTGGTGTCCCATGAGGAAATCATTCAATCCTCTTGTTAGTATTATTCTTTTCTGTCCCAAATATGATATCTTGATATCTTTGTTATTGTACACTAAAGCTTTAGGCATAACATTAGATACAAGCTTAGGCATGTACATTGCAATATTCAACTAACTCTTCTACGAATAAAATGTTTACAATTGTATAGATGAGACAAAAATGATATTTGTACCAAAAAGGTTCTAAAAAATAGCCTCAGATGGTATGGAAGAATTTGTAGTAATCTCTTTCCCTTTGCTCATCTCTATAGGATCTTCCAAAGTAGGTTGTTCTATTGGATGGACCTTTCTTGTTGTTTCAACTATGTTGATATTTTACACTAATATTTCCCTTTATTCAACTCCTTGGTTGAAAACTTCTAAAATGGGGTCTTGGAGTTCTTCAGAAATGATTGCTGGCACAATTGGTACCACCAATTCGACTGAAACTCTTCTCAAAATGATCAACTCTAGAGGTAATCCCATACATATTGAGTTTGGGTGTTGGCTCTCATTTTATATATGTGTTTTTACCATATTGGACTAAGAACATCACCCTTCTGGATAAATTGTTTTAGCTCATCCTTGAATGTATCATACCTATGGTGTACCCATGTATATTACCATCTTTGAACTTATTTTTGGTAGATTTCTTTTGGATCATAAGGTTTCCATGTTAGCTCTAAAAAATCATACTCATCCATCTCCCATATTACCTTTAGCATTCTCGAGTACCCTTTGAAGACGTAATGGCCAAACCTGCTAGGGATTATAAGCCATGAAACTCTGCTAGTTTTCTTACCCAAACTTATATTTACTTCTTCAATGGTTTTTCTGGCTATCTCAAGTGCAATTAGAGACATGGGGCAATATTCAGATAAATTTTTGGAGGTATTTTAGCTCCATATAGCCTTATGTATGTGAAATCCTCTATAAGAAAATAATCTCCTACTTCTTTCTCTCATAAGAAGGCTACAACCCCAGGGCCTATCCTTGGTGGGAGAACATCATAGAGCACCTTGTGAATGGTAGTGAGGAAATTATCAAAGAACCATGCATAACTTGAACATCCTTCTTGTATCCAAGGGAACTTGTCTTCTACATCAATGGCTTCTACTTCCCTTAACTTCTTAAGAGTCTATGAATCTAGTTACCCTACTAGGATATGGATTAAAAATGAGTAGTATAAAAAAGGGGGTAATTTCTTGTCCTGCGTTTTAGTGGCTTATTGTAAATTAACTAGCTCAACATGCATTTGATCACTCATGGTGTTCTCCCATCTATACATAGGAGGGAAAATATCCTATTACATTGCATAACTAGGTATAAAATTTTCCTACTGACCACATTCAAAATCTTCACACCTAACATGATGTTTATCATGTTGGCATAGTCCTTTACCTAGGGTTGTAATGTACCTTTTTTAATTGGAAACTTGTAAGATACTTGGTCATTCAACCTAAACAACTATGCATAATAATGAGTAAATATAATGCTATGAGACTAAAAATCTATTACCTCTTTTTCCAAGTTGATGTCGGCTTGCTTGAGTTGAAACACCTTTTGGATGATTTGAATTGTTCTTTTGAAGACTGATCAATTGCTAAAATATTTGAAAGCATGGGTACTTAGGTCATATGCTGCTATTAGCTAGGCCATGAAATCTAAAGAGAAATATACTTTAGGACATACCAATTTTCCCAAATTATTATTCCACTTATTGTAGTAAGGGGATTTTCTCCTATGTGTGCTCTATGCCAACTTAAACAAATCCTTGAAGAGAGTTGGGTGACGTTGGTGGTATTTCTCCAAAATATCATGGCTGAAAATGATAGTGTTATCCAATTTCCACTACTATGTGAGAGTGATCCTTTTCTTGGTTCCTGATTTCTTTGAGAAATATTTCACCATTTTACCAAGGTCAATTGTTCCCACTACTGGTTGGTATGGATAAGCCTCAGTTATTAGCTTGATTTTTTCTATGATATTAGTGGGAATATTTTAGGATTTTCTTTAGAAATACTCTGTGAAAGCTATTGATAGTTGTGCAAGCTTATGTAATTGGAGAATCGATGGCTTTTTGTTCTCAATTTCTATAGGCGACTACTATAAGTGATTCGATCCAGTATTTATGGTACTTTTGAGCTTACCATCACATGATCCATGTTTAATATTACAAACTATATTCATTTTCCTTGCCACCTAAGTCATACCACCTTTTTCTTCTAATGATATTTAACTAAAAAAACTATTATTTGATTTGTTGCTTTTTTTGATGTGGATGTGGCTAGCATACCATAATCATTGGTCATTTCAAAAATCATGTGCCTAAGAGATTTTATGTTGTTTCTGCATCTATTATCGCATCTATTATAAAATTTGAGCAAGGTGCAGAAACAATATTGTCATTGTTGTCAACACAGTCAGACAGATCGGTTGATACAGTGGACAGGAGTTAAGAGGTTCTTCAGAGCAGTGGTTTTCCAAAAGATAGAAGTGGCCCATATGCTAAAAATCAAAAGAAAATCACAAGGAAGAAAACTGTCGCGATATCGCGACATGTTGGCAAGAAAGAAAAACTGTCGCGATATTGCGACATGTTTGAAGAAAAAGAGGAGAGAGAAAAAGGTGTCGCGATTTCATGACATGTTCCATTTTTGCGGGCCAAAGCAAAGAGGAGAGGAGAGAGAAAAAGGTGTCGTGATTTCGTGACATGTTCCATTTTCACGGGCCAAAGCAAAGAGGAGAGGAGAGAGAAAAAGGTGTCACGATTTTGCGACATGTTCCATTTTTGCGGGCCAAAGCAAAGAGAAAGAGGAGAGAGAAAAAGGTGTCACGATTTCGCGACATGTTGCATTTTCACGGTCCGAAGCGAAGAGAAAAGGCAAGTAGAAAAAGTGTCACGATTTCGTGACATATTGCAAGGAAGGTTGTACGGATGAAAAAGTGTCGTGATTTCGTGACATATTGCAAGGAAGGTTGTACGGACGAAAAAGTGTCATGATTTCGTGACATATTGCAAGGAAGGTTGTACGGACGAAAAAGTGTTGCGATTTCGTGACATATTGCAAGGAAGGTTGTACGGACGAAAAAGTGTCGCGATTTCGCGACATGTTGCAGGAGAGAGAGTCCGAAAGAAAAAGTGTCGTGATTTCGTGACATGTTGCAGGAGAAAGAGTCCGAGAGAAAAAGTGTCACGATTTCGCGACATGTTGCAAGAGAGAGAGTCCGATAGAAAAAGTGTCGCGATATCACGACATGTCGAGTTTTCGGGACCCAAAGGTAAGAGAAAGCGCTAAGGAGAAAAAGTGTCGCAATATCGCGACATGTTAGGTTCTCGTGACCCGAAGGCAAGAGGAAGCACTAAGGAGAAAAAGTGTCGTGATATCGTGACCCGAAGGCAAGAGAAAGCGCTAAGGAGAAAAAGTGTCGTGATATCGCGACATGTCGGGTTTTCGCAACCCGAAGGCAAGTGAAAGAGCAAAGGAGAGAAAGTGTCGCGATATCGCGACATGTCGCATTTTCGTGACTAAAGGAGGAGAGAGAAAGCAAGAAGGTGAAAGTGTCGCGATATCACGACATGTTGTGTTTTCGCTAGTTGAAGCCGAGAAGAGTAGCAAGGAGGCGAAAGTGTCACGATATCGCGACATGTTGTGTTTTCGTTGGTTGAAGCCTAGAGGAAGAGCAAGGAAGCAAAAGTGTCGTGATATCGCGACATGTTGTGTTTTCGTGGTTGAAAGTCGAGAAGAGAACAAAGAGGCAGAAGTGTCACGATTTTGTGACAGGTCACATTGACGCGAGCAAGAAGAGAACCCAACCGAAATAAGATATGTGACAGTTAACTGAAGTTCCATGACAGTTATAGGGGTAGTTGCAGAAGAAATACATGCAGCTAAAATAAGAAGAGTTAACTGAAGTTATACAACAGTTACAAGTGCATTTATAGAGAAAAATCATGTAGCTAAAATAAGAACAGTGAACTGGAGTCAAAACAACAGTTACAAGGTCAATTACGGAGTGAATGCATCGAGCGACGGTTAAACCGAAAGTCATCGATCGAAGACCAAAAAAGAACTGTAACTATTTTAGGATGCATGAAAGAATACTGTGAGATAAAGGAAGTTGAATATATAATTTTCTATTAATAAGCTGCATGTGAAAATATGGAAGCTAAAAATAGAATCAGAATTCTGTTATAAAAGGAGGACTGCGTGGAGAATTAAATTGCTGCTGAAAGAGAGAAAAAGTGTTTTAAAAATAGGGTTGGAAGAGTGCCGCAAGAGAGAGTTGAGCAGAGCCGTGAGAGCCGTAAAAGTGTAGCAAGCAGAGCTTTCAGTGTGAGGTATTTTGGTGAATAGTGAGAGAGGTTGGCATAGCAATAGACCAGCCAGGGTCTTGAATAAGTGAAGGCATTTTTATGTCAATCTTATAGCTTCATATTTGCAGACCAAGTTGGTGCTTGGAATTAGGGGTTGGTGCTCCTTTCTGTGGGTGCAGATAAATTAGGGGTTGGTTCTCCTTTCTGTGGGTGCAGATAAATTAGGGGTTAGTGCTCCTTTCTGTGGGTGCAAATAAATTAGGGGTTGGTGCTCCTTCCAGTTGGTGCTGGTAAAGTGATTGTAAAATTGATGTTTTGCAAAGGCTGGATTTGGATGGTAATCCAAGTAGTCATTTTTGAGGAGTAACCAAATTGGTGAACCTCGTTACATTGTGTTGTGGAATGCTCTCTTGTGATATTTGCATTATCTGATTTAAATCTTCATTGTTTCAGTATTAAGAGTTGTAGATTTGAATTTAAATAGCTACACTCATTCACCCCCCCTCTCAGTGTCATTGTGAGACTAACAATTGGTATCAGAGCCAGGTTCCTAAACAAGCTTAATCGGCTAAGGTGATCTTGGAAGTAAGACAATGGCAGGTGGTGAAGGATTCTCTTCAAACAAAGCACCATTGTTTGATGGAACAAATTACTGATTTTGGAGACTCAGGATGCAGACATATCTATGTGCTTTGAGATTCAACATTTGGGAGTCAGTAGAAAGTGGATACGTAATACCCACCACTCCTCCAATCAATGCTGTCGATAAGAAATTGTTTGAGAATAACTCTAAAGCCAAAAATGCTATCATGTGTGATTTAGTGGACAACAAACTGATAAAGATTATGAGTTGCAAAATGACAAAGGACATGTAGGACAAACTAAAGAGCATTCATGAAGGAGACGACAAGATCAAGGAGGCCAAGCTACAAAGGCATCGAGCTCAGTTCAAAGCATTAAAGATGAATGACGATGAGAACATTGAGGCATACATGCTAAGAGTTAATGGAATCATTAATGCGATTAGAGGACTCGACAAGGAAATGGAAGATGTTGTCGTCGTGAAAAAGGTACTAAGATCTCTTTCCCAAAGATTTGATTCTAAAGTTTCAGCAATAGAAGAAGCTAAAGATCTAAATACTTTTAGTATGGATGAGATGCATGGTTCTTTTACTGCATATGAAATGAGAATAGGAAAAACTAAACCCACAGACAGAGAAGCTACTTTTAAAGCACATAAAAATGTAAAAGCAAAGCAAGAATCCGAGGAAGAAGAGACATCAGATGAAACAGAAGCAAACTTTGTTCGAAAACTAATAAGGGGAAAAGGAAAATATAGAGGAAAGCTACCATTTAAGTGTTTCAACTATGGAAGCGTTGGACACTTTGCAGCTAAATGTCCACTAAATGAGAAAAACAAAAGTGATGAAGGTTCACATCAAGAAAGAAGTGACTGGAAAAAGAAACCAAATTTTAGAAAAGGAAACTACAAGAAGAAAAGTTTCATATCCAAGAATGTCAGTTCTTTAGAAGATAACTCTGATGAGGATTCTGAAGAAGAAATAGGTGAAGCTCTTTTCATGGCATTCGAAGAAGAAAGAACAGAAGAAAAATAGGAAGGTGATAAAAAATTTGATGCTGAGGCTGAAGTAGATCTGGAAGGTGAGTTGGTCGCTGCACTTCAAGAGCTAAGTATAGAAAGGAAAAAAGAATAAGAAAATGATGCAGGAGCATCCAGTGGCTACAGAGCAATCTTGCGTCAACCAAAGTTTTTCTAAGTGTTTTATTTTTGACAAGGCAGAAGTTGGTCGTGATATCGTGACATAAAATTGAAGTCAAGGCAGGGGAGCGGGGAGGTCGTGATATCGCGATGTCACGAAATTGTGACGTAAAGTTAAAGTCAAGGCAGGGAAGTGGGGAGGCCGCGACATCGCGATATCGCGATGTCGTAAAATCATGACGTCGCAAAATCATGAAGTAAAATTGAAGTCAAGGTAGGGAAGCGGGGAGGTCGCGATATCGCTACATCGCGATATCGCGACATCGCGATATCGCTACATCGCGATATCGCGACATCGCGATATCGCTACATCGCGATATCGCGACATCGCGATATCACGACGTAAAGTTGAAGTCAAGGCAGGGAAGCGGGGAGGTCACAAAATCATAATGTAAAATTAAAGTCAAGGCAGGGAAGCGGGGAGGTCACGATATTGCGACGTCACGATATCGCGACGTCGTGAAATCATGACATAAAATTAAAGTCAAGGTAGGGAAGCGGGGAGGTTGCGATATCACGACGTCGCGATATCGTGACGTCGTGAAATCGTGACATGAATTTGAAATCAAGGCTCGAAGGCTGAGAGGTCACGATATCACGAGAGGTTGCGATATCGTGACCAGAAGAAAGCAAATAAGAAATGAACATGCAGACGGCCATGCGCACAAAAAAAGAGGCAACAGTCACAGATGAACAGTCTGAAAAAATGGCGGTTGCAGGTCAAGGGTCTCTTTAATGCATGCTTTCATAGCGGATCGGGGCAGTTGCCCATTTATGGAAAGAAAATTGAAAACTCGACCGAGGAAGCGGACTTTGGGATTTTGTTTAATGTATTCTAGCAGGTGGGTCATTAATGGCCTAGAGGGTTGAGACCTCGATAAAAACTTAGAGACTGTAAGAGAAACAGGGTCGTGGATTGGAGATCGCACACAGAAGTGTGATAGAGAGAAAACCAAGCCGAGCGTTGGTTATTGTAAAGCCTGCGGGCTATTTCTGTATGTATTTCCAGATTAATAGAAGAAAAATTTGGGAATTGTTGGAGTGCAATTTTTTGGTCCCCCATCAGTGGTATCAGAGCCAGAAGTTCCTAAGTGTGTAACAGATCACCGAACGTGAGGCAGTTACATCAGGATCTGTGGAAGGGCTTGTGAGAGAGTGAGCAGAATGCCTCCAAGAAGAAACCCCATTGGTGGGAGAGGCATGGCGTCAGCAGAAGATGTTCGAGCTTTGCAGAGGCAAATGCAAGCCCTACAAGAAGAGGTGCGTAGAGGATTGCAGCCAAGAAGAGATGAAGGTAGTGAAGACAAAGTGGATGAAGAAGAAAACCAGTTTGAGGAAGAAGAAGAGGTTGTAGATCCTGCACAAGCCAGGTTGTACAAAGCCATTTCTCAGATTGGAAAGAGGCCGAAGATAGAGGTTTCTGCGTACTCAAGAAATCTTGATCCAGAGGAATTGATCGACTGGATCAACGATCTGGAAGAGTACTTTGAGTATGAAGAAGTTGAAGATCCTGAGAGGGTCAGATTTGCCAAGACCAAGCTGAAGGGTCATGCCAACATATGGTGGAAGGGAGTGCAGCTGGAGTGAAACAGAAGAGGAAAAGAACGGATAACAAAATGGATATGAATGGTGGAGAAGCTGAAGAGGCAGTTCATCCCAGGTGATTACGAACTGGATCTGCTAAGAAAAATGCAGAGTTTGAGACAGATGAACAAAATTGTCCAAGAATACACCAAGGAGTTTTACAAGATCTCTATTAGAACTGGCCATTTAGAGGCAAGCAAGGAGAAGGTGGCCCGTTATATCAATGGGTTGAGACCCAGTATCCAGGAAGAGTTGAGCCTAGTTCGGGTGAGCACCATTGAAGATGCTTACTAGTTTGCTCTGAAGGTTGAAGAGAAACTGAACAGAAGGTTTGAGGGCAAGCAAAGAGGAAGAGGTCATGGAGGAAAGACTGGTGGAAGAAAAGATGAAGAAAAAGAGAAGAAAGAAGAAGTTAGCAGCAGCCGGGATCAGAAGGAAGATGAGGAACCCAGATCCAGTGGCCAGAATAACTACCCAAGAGGAAGAGGTAGATCTGGACGAGGAAACAGAGGAGGAGTGTTTCGTGGAACCTATTTCCACTGTGGAGAAGAGGGACATCGGGCATATGAGTGTCCCCAGCACCGCGAGAGGGTGAACAAGAGACCTGTGGGTCCTGCCAGAGCTGCTGTGGTAGATGAAAGAACCGAATCAGAACATTCTGAGGAGGCAGAGAGAGGGGAAGTCATGGTCACAAGGAGAGCCATGCTGATTGAGGAAGACAAACTAGAGCAGAGGAGAAGCCTATTCCGCATGAGGTGCAAGAGTTCAGGTAAAGTCTGTAATGTTATTATAGACAATGGAAGTACTGATAACTTAGTCTCTAAGAAAATGGTCACTAAGTTGCAGATGGAGAGGAGGAGACACCCGCATCCATACCATATTGCATGGTTGCGAAAGGACCACAGAGCATGGGTCCGTGAACAATGCTTAGTCACGTTCAATATTGGGAAGTACCAGGATGAGGTCCTGTGTGATGTTAGGAAGTTCATGGCAGTTTGATTGAAGTGCAGTGCATGATGGTCGTGCAAATACGTACTCATTGACGAAAGATGGAGTGCGCCATAAGTTAAAGCCATTACAGGCAGTGGACAAGAAGGTGTGCAGCAGTGCCAAAATTTTTCTGGTAGAAGGCAAAAAATGTTTTTTCCAGGAGACGGGGTTTAAGCGGGATGCAAAAATAGGTGTACGTTTGGAGATGTTGCAGAAAACCATGACCGAACAACACAGAAGTGAAGGTCACTTCTCCATCAACCCCGGGTGTCTGATGCAGGAGCATCCGATGGCAACAGAGCAATCTTGCGTCAACCAGAGTTTTTCTAAGTGTTTTGTTTTTGACAAGGCAGAAGTTGGTCGCGATATCGCGACATAAAATTGAAGTCAAGGCAGGGAAGCGGGGAGGTCATGATATCGCGACGTCACGAAATCATGACGTAAAGTTAAAGTCAAGGCAGGGAAGCGGGGAGGTCGTGATATCGCGATGTCGCAAAATTGTGACGTCGCAAAATCATGACGTAAAATTGAAGTCAAGGCAGGGAAGCGGGGAGGTCGCGATATCACGACGTCGCGATATCACGACGTCGCAATATCACGATGTAAAGTTGAAGTCAAGGCAGGGAAGCGGGGAGGTCGCGATATCGCGACGTCGTGATATCACGATGTAAAATTAAAGTCAAGGCAGGGAAGCGGGGAGGTCGTGATATCGCGACGTCACAATATCGCGACGTCATGAAATCGTGACATAAAATTAAAGTCAAGGCAGGGAAGCGGGGAGGTCGCGATATCGTGACGTCGTGAAATCATGACATGAATTTGAAATCAAGGCTCGAAGGCGGAGAGGTCACGATATCGCGACCTGTCATGATATCGTGACTAGAAGAAAGCAAATAAGAAATGAACATGCAGACGGCCATGCGCACAGAAAAAGAGGCAACAGTCACAGATGAACAGTCTGACAAAATGGCGGTTTTAGGTAAAGGGTATCTTTAATGCATGCTTTCATTGCGGATCGGGGCAGTTGCCCATTTATGGAAAGAAAATTGAAAACTCGACCGAGGAAGCGGACTTTGGGGATTTTGTTTAATGTATTTTGGTAGGTGGGTCATTAATGGCCTAGAGGGTCGAGACCTCGATAAAAACTCAAAGACTATAAGAGAAATGAGATGGTGGATTGGAGATCGCACGTAGAAGTGTGATAGAGAGAAAACCAAGCCGAGCGCTAGTTATTGTAAAGCCTGCGGGCTGTTTCTGTATGTATTTCCAAATTAATAGAAGAAAAATTTGGGAATTGTTGGAGTGCAATTTTTCGGTCCCCCATCAGAAAACTTCAAGAAAGCTTGAGGATGCCAATTTAATCATAACCAGCTTAAAAGTACAGATAGATGAATTTAAGAAAATATTTGAAGATATCGAAGTACAATTAACCGTGAAAATAGATGAGTGCAGCAAGCTAGAAGAAGAGATTGTTGGTTTAAAGATACAGCTAGAAGAGATGAATCAAAAAATGACTTGCTATCACAAACTTGAAGGAAGTTCTGTGAAGCTGGATGAGATTTTAAATAACCAAAGGTCTACAGGCATAAAATTTGGGTTAGGCTTCATCGAAGGAGAATCATCAACTGGATCAAAGGCTATAACTATAGAACCCATAAAGAATGAAGACAAGATCGGGGTTAATCAAGAAAAAATGAATCATTCAAAAGAAAGCAATAATGCCAGGCAAGAGAGGAGTATTGACAATGATGGATTCACCAAATTCACTCATCAGAGGAGAAGAAGATTTATGGCTCCCACTACAAAATGGCAAAGACCATCACCCCGGTTCACTCATTCCTTTTCTGGTTATTGTTTTAAATGCAATAGTTATGGACATAAGATTTCTGATTGCAAGTATAAAGTAGGACAAAGGAACTTTTCCAGTAGAAATGTTTTTTCACCATTAATGGATTATGTAGTTGAATGTTATAACTGTCATAATTATGGGCACATTGCGAGAAATTGTCGAAGTACATTTGCAGCAAATAAACATCAGGGAAGAAAATTTCAACCAAACGGTTGGAAACAAAATAGAAAATTTCCCAAAAAATAGGCACAGGCTACTGACAAAGAAAAGTCAAAACAAGTGACCAAAGCTGCAATCAAATTAGAGTGGAAACTAAAGGAGCAACCCAAGGAAGAAAAATAATCCTTGATTGTACAGACAACATTTAAAGCACAGAACAAATCTACACCTTGGATACTTGATAGTGGATGCTCTAGTCATATGATAGGGGAAAAACAAAAATTTGAAAAGCTACAGAATTATGAAGGTGGTTCTGTGAAATTTGGAAATAATGATGGAGCTAAGATAGTTGGAAAAGGATCAGTTAAGATCAGCGACAAAAAATTCAAGTCGAAAGAAGTCCTGTTTGTGATTGGTCTGAAGCATAACTTATTAAGCGTAAGTCAGATTTGTGATAGAGGTCATGAAGTAATTTTTAAGAAGCAGGGTTGTGAAGTCAGAACAACAAACTATGGAAAGTTGATAGCAACTGGATCAAGGACATCTGGAAACTTGTATACTCTCTTAGAGACTTCAAAAAGAGCATGCTTGATTGGATAGGAAGAAGAAAATTGGTTGTGGCACAAGAGGCTCGGTCATATTAGCTTTGACAATCTAGTAAGAATCAGCTCAAAAAAGGCAGTGAGAGATATTCCCACCATTGGTAAACCTTTAAATAGCATTTGTGCTTCATGCCAAAATGGGAAGCAAACTAGAGCCACATTTAAAACAAAAAAATACTTCACAAGTAAACCTCTAGAACTAATACATACTGATTTATGTGGACCCATGAGAACGCAAAGCATAAATGGTGACAA
This sequence comes from Wollemia nobilis, assembly GCA_028583015.1. Taxonomy (NCBI): domain Eukaryota; kingdom Viridiplantae; phylum Streptophyta; class Pinopsida; order Araucariales; family Araucariaceae; genus Wollemia; species Wollemia nobilis. The sequence continues at coordinate 11,957,340 of JAQPPZ010002969.1, read as the reverse complement.
ATACTTTATGTTGTGCATAGATGACTATTCCAGGATGACATGGGTACTATTTTTGAAGCTTAAATCGGATGCCTTTGAAATGTTCAAGATTTTCAAAAAACAAGTTGAGAATCAAACAGGAAAAAGGATTAAATGCTTAAGATCAGACAGAGGAGGAGAGTTCATTTCAGAAGAGTTTGTAGAGTACTGTGAAAAATATGGGATTAGGAGACAGTTTTTAGTAGCAAGGACACCTCAGCAGAATGGAGTGGTAGAAAGAAAGAATAGGTCAGTGCAGGAAATGGCACGGACTATGTTGACTGAGAGCAAAATAGCAGATAGATTTTGGAAAGAGGCAGTCCATACTGCGGTTTACATCCAAAATAGGTGCATGTTGAGGACGCATGAAAGCAAAACTCCGTATGAACTGTGGTTCGGTAAGAAGGCAACAACAAAATACTTTAAAGTCTTTGGAAGCAAGTGTTATATCAAAAGAACTGAATATAATCTTGAAAATTTTGAAGATAGAGCTGATGAAGGTATTTTTCTAGGCTATTTGACAAAAAGCAAAGCCTACACTTGCTACAACAAGAAGCTAAAGAAAATTGTGGAGAGTGCCGATGTTAAAGTAGATGAAGGTAGGGAACAAGAAAGAAGCTATAAAGAAAACTACCCAATATATGAAGAAGTTATTGAAGGAGATGATGAAAAGGAAACCGAACAGAAATAGAAAATAGACTCAGATGATTTAAGTCATGATTCAGAAGAGGAAGAAAACAAGAAATTCAAAACAGGCAGCTGGCAGAAGAATCATCCTAGAGAGCAAATAATTGGAGACCCCACAGTTGGTGTTCAGACAAGAAGAAGAGTAGTAAGTAACTACTCTCTATTATCTAGCATTGAGACCAAAAATGTTGTTGAAGCAAGCAAAGATGAAAGTTGGATGACAACAATAAATGAAGAATTAGATCAGATCGAGAAAAACAAAACCTGAGAGTTAGTACCAAGACCTGGAAATAAAAATATAATGGATACTAAATGGATTTTTCGAAACAAATTGAATGAAGATGGACAGGTAGTAAGGAATAAAGCAAGATTGGTCTGTAAAGGCTATGCACAAGTTGAAGGTATTGACTTTGAGGAAACCTTTGCACCAAGTGGCCAGACTAGAGGCAATAAAAATGTTTTTGGCTTTAGCAGTTCACAAGAACTTCAAAGTTTATCAAATGGACGTAAAATCAGCATTTTTGAATGGAAAACTTGAAGAAGAGGTCTATATTGAACAGCCAGATGGTTTCCAAATTGGTGATAATCCCAATTTCGTCTGCAAGTTGAAGAAAACATTGTATGGCTTGAAACAGGCACCCAGAGCATGGTATGCAAGACTAGACAACTATCATACTCAACAAGGGTTTAAAAAAGGTATGGTGGATAGCAATTTGTATGTCAAAACAACAAATGGCCATCTCATTGTCCTTGTTGTCTATGTAGATGATATCATCTTTGGCAGCAGCAATGATAATTCATGTAAAGATTTAGCGATTAAGATGCGAGAAAGAATTTGAAATGTCAATGATTGGTGAACTTTCGTATTTTCTCGGACTGCAAGTTAATCAAAATGAGAAGGGCATATTCATTTCTCAAGTCAAATATGTGAAAGAGATGCTAAAAAAGTTCACAATGGAGGATTGTAAGCTCGTTAGCACTCCCATGACGACAGGTTGCAAGTTGAGCAAGGATGACAAATCTCCAGATGTTGATCAAACCATGTATAGATCTATGATTGGGAGCCTATTGTATTTGACAACTACTAGACCAGATATCTTGTAGGCAGTTTGCATGGTAGCACGATTTCAGGCGAGTCCCAAGGAGACTCATGTGACAGCAGTGAAGAGGATTCTTCAATATTTTAAGGGTACTATGGAGTATGGGTTATGGTATCCGAAAGGTAAGGACTTCACCCTTATTGCGTATTCAGATGCAGATTGGGCAGGATGTGTCGATGATAGAAAGAGTACCAGTGGAGGGGCATTTTATCTTGGAGACAGGTTGGTTGCATGGCACAGTAAGAAACAAGAGTCAGTCTCTTTATCCACAGTAGAGGCAGAGTATATTGCAGCAACTACGAGTTGTACGCAGGTCTTATGGATGAAACAAACCCTGAAAGATCTTGGCATTAACTTTAGTGAGCCAATTTCAGTTAAGTGTGATAACACCAGTGCCATTAACATCTCAAAGAATCCGGTTATGCATTCTCGCACAAAACATATTGCTATCCGATATCACTTTTTGAAGGAGAAAGTTGCGAAAGGTGAGGTAAAGTTGGATTTTGTTCCAACTACAGAGCAAGTAGCGGATATCTTCACAAAACCGCTGCCCAAAGAAATTTTTGAGTACCTTAGCAATAAATTGGGAGTGGTTATGCTTCCCAAGAACTGACTAGCTATCGAAACCACATTCTCAGGGGGAGCATTTATATATTTGATTATATTTTTGCTCATATTTGTAATTTTTGCTGTCATAACGTGTGCCTGAGAATGATGTGCAAGGACTTAGGGGGAGTCTGTAGTAGCCCTTTGGTATTATTGTCAAAAGGGAAGAAGTATTACAGGAAATTGCATGTGTGTTGCCAACAATTCCAAAGGGGGAGATTGTTGGGCAAGGTGCAGAAATAATATTGTCATTGTTGTCAACACAGTCAGACAGATCGGTTGATGCAATGGATAGGAGTTAAGAGGTTCTTCAAAGCAGTGGTTTTCCAAAATATAGAAGTGGCCCATATGCTAAAAATCAAAAGAAAATCACAAGGAAGAAAAATGTCGCGATATCACGACATGTTGGCAAGAAAGAAAAACTGTCGCGATATCGTGACATGTTTGAAGAAAAAGAGGAGAGAGAAAAAGGTGTCGCGATTTCGCGACATGTTTCATTTTCGCGGGCCAAAGCAAAGAGGAGAGGAGAGAGAAAAAGGTGTCACGATTTCACGACATGTTCCATTTTCGCGGGCCAAAGCAAAGAGGAGAGGAGAGAGAAAAAGGTGTCGCGATTTCGCGACATGTTTCATTTTCGCGGGCCAAAGCAAAGAGGAGAGGAGAGAGAAAAATGTGTCACGATTTCACGACATGTTCCATTTTCGCGGGCAAAAGCAAAGAGGAGAGGAGAGAGAAAAAGGTGTCACGATTTCGTGACATGTTCCATTTTTGCAGGCCAAAGCAAAGAGAAATAGGAGAGAGAAAAAGGTGTCGCGATTTCGCGACATGTTGCATTTTCGCGGTCCGAAACGAAGAGAAAAGGCAAGTAGAAAAAGTGTCGCGATTTTGCGACATATTGCAAGGAAGGTTGTACGGATGAAAAAGTGTCACAATTTCGCGACATATTGCAAGGAAGGTTGTACAGACGAAAAAGTGTCGTGATTTCGCGACATATTGCAAGGAAGGTTGTACGGACGAAAAAGTGTCACGATTGCACGACATATTGCAAGGAAGGTTGTACAGAAGAAAAAGTGTCATGATTTCGCGACATGTTGCAGGAGAGAGAGTCCGAAAGAAAAAGTGTCGTTATTTCACGACATGTTGCAGGAGAAAGAGTTTGAGAGAAAAAGTGTTGCGATTTCGTGACATGTTGCAGGAGAGAGAGTCCGAGAGAAAAAGTGTCACGATATCGCGACATGTCGGGTTTTCACGACCCGAAGGTAAGAGAAAGCGCTAAGGAGAAAAAGTGTCACGATATCGTGACATGTCGGGTTTTCACGACCCGAAGGCAAGAGAAAGCGCTAAGGAGAAAAAGTGTCATGATATCGCGACATGTCAGGTTTTCACGACCCGAAGGCAAGAGAAAGCGCTAAGGAGAAAAAGTGTCATGATATCGTGACATGTCGGGTTTTCGCGACCCGAAGGCAAGTGAAAGAGCAAAGGAGAGAAAGTGTTGCGATATCACGACATGTCACATTTTTGCGACTAAAGGAGGAGAGAGAAAGCAAGAAGGCGAAAGTGTCGCGATATCGCGACATGTTGTGTTTTCGCTGGTTGAAGCCAAGAAGAGTAGCAAGGAGGCGAAAGTGTCATGATATCGCGACATGTTGTGTTTTCACTGGTTGAAGCCAAGAGGAAGAGCAAGGAGGTGAAAGTGTCATGATATCATGACATGTGTTTTCGTGGGCAAAAGTCGAGAAGAGAACAAAGAGGCAGAAGTGTCACAATTTCGCGACAGGTCACGTTGGCGCGAGCAAGAAGAGAACCCAACCGAAATAAGATATGTGACAGTTAACTGAAGTTCCATGACAGTTACAGGGGCAGTTGTAGAAGAAATACATGCAGCTAAAATAAGAAGAGTTAACTGAAGTTATACAACAGTTACAAGTGCATTTACAGAGAAAAATCATGCAGCTAAAATAAGAACAGTGAACTAGAGTCAGAACGACAGTTACAAGGTCAGTTACAGAGTGAATGCATCTAGCGGTGGTTAAACTGAAATTCATCAGTTGAAGACCAAACAAATAACCATAAATATTTATAGGATGCATGAAAGAATACTATGAGATAAAGGAAGTTGAATATAGAATTTTCTATTAATAAGCTGCATGTGAAAATATGGAAGCTAAAAATAGAATCAAAATTCTGTTATAAAAGGAGGTCTACATGGAGAATTAAATTGCTGCTAAAAGAGAGAAAAAGTGTTGTAAGAAGAGGGTTGGAAGAGTGCCACAAGAGAGAGTTGAGTAGAGCCTTGAGAGCCGTAAAAGTGCAGCAAGCAGAGCTTTCAGTGTGAGGTATTTTGGTGAATAGTGAGAGAGGTTGGGTTAGCAATAGACCAGTCAGGGTCTTGAATAAGTGAAGGCATTTTTATGTCAATCTTATAGCTTCATATTTGTAGACCAAGTTGGTGCTTGGAATTAGGGGTTGGTGCTCCTTTCCCGTGGGTGCAGATAAATTAGGGGTTGGTGCTCCTTTCTGTGGGTGCAGATAAATTAGGGGTTGGTGCTCCTTCTAGTTCATGCTGGTAAAGTGATTGTAAAATTGGTGTTTTGCAAATATTGGATTTGGATGGTAATCCAAGCAGTCATTTTTGAGGAGTAGCCAAATTGGTGAACCTCGTTACATCGTGTGTTGTGGAATGCTCTCTTGTGATATTTGCATTATCTAATTTAAATCTTCATTGTTTCAGTATTAAGAGTTGTAGATTTGAATTTAAATAGCTACACTGATTCACCCCCCCTCTCAGCGTCATTGTGAGACTAACATCTATTATAAAATATTATTTTTATCTTCATATGACCATTTTCCTTGAGCTTTGCTAGACCTTGCACAACTAGAACTTATGCAAATAGTTAGTTAAAATTTATTTTTATTTTTACAATGATAGCACTTACAGGTTGAGTTTGATGCAGACCATAGATTTGATGTTGATAAATGTGTGCGGCAAGATATTCAACCATTCTTATGGTTATAACAAGCACTCACTAGGTTCCATTGTAAATTTCTTCTTCTCTTTATCTTTACTCGATGTGCAATGCCTACCATCCGATATTGTGTTGATCAACACCTACCATTCAATCTTGTGTTGATCAATGCCTACCATATATTTCTAATGAATAAGACAAATATTTTGAGATACATATAGAAAGTCAAAAGATTTTTAAATGTGCTTTGTTAGGCTTCAATATATGCGGGTCGTAGATCTGGAAACAATAAGTACGGGCCATTCACTTTTTTGTTAATATATGATTCAGTATTTAAGGAACTTGCATTTTGCTTTGATGTGAATCATATATTTGGTGGTGATCTACATGGTCCATCCATATGTCCATGTATTTTCAACAAATTTATACCATTTTTGGCTTCACATCACTCTCGATACCTACCGCTTGATTTTTTGATGATCGATGCTTACCGTCTGCTCTCTAGCAAATAGAAAAAAAGTCTTTTAGGTTGTATGTATAAAAGTTAGTTTTTAAATGCACTCTATCAAGATTTGATCTATGCATGCCATTGGGTTTCTCAATGATTAACGCATATCATTGATTTCTTGTTAGATAAGACAAATGAATTCTTCATGGTGATGGAACTCTTTCATTTGTATTTGTGGCTTGATGCCTACCATAGATTTGGTAATGTTCTATGCATACTATTAGATCTTTGTGTATCGCTCCAAATTTTTCGCATCCTTACCTTCAGGCTATAGGATCCGTGCCCGAAAGGGGGATGGGAAAAGGATGTCGCGGTACCTCGGACTGAGAGGACTTTGCGAAGGTCCCGCCTCTCAAGGGAGGTGTATTTTGATGATTTTTCGACGGATGGTGGGTTCACCAGGAAACATTTAATGGCAGTTTCCACGCCTAGGTTTGGAATGTGTTTTTATGTGTTCGTTTTTAACCTTAAGCATTCATATCCTAGGTTTGGCCAAATGAGTCTAAATTAATCTATATGAAAATGCAGATTTAATGAATACAGAGAACAAATTTAAGACAAAAAAACAAAGTAATTAAGGAAGAATAAGAAGAATACCTGATCCGGATGTCTGATGGAGATTCTGATGTTTGAAGCAGTCAGGATCGTCTGGAATTCGACAGAATCGTCTGAGATCAGACAAGATCGTCTGAGATCTGACGAATTCGTCAAAGACCTGCAAACAGAAGAACAGATGCAAAATACAGAGAATACTACTGTTCTAGTAGAGGGAAACTATGCAAAATAACAATGACAACACTGAACCGAAACTTAAAGACCGAAACATGTATGAATGATGCTAATTAAATCACAATTATGGATTAATTATGCCTTTGATCTAGATGGGTGAACTCCAAAATGCAATATAACATAAAATATCAAATAAACTAGCTAATTTGCAGAATAAAACAACAGAGAAAAGGTGAAGAAATGCAAACTTATGGCACTGATTGCCTCAATGTGGATTGCAGTCGAGATCGTCTCGCATCAGTACGAAATCGTCTCTGATTCGACAGGATCGCCTCCGATCTGAACAGGTTCGTCGACGACGATGTATGCTTGCTCCGACTGAAAAACAAGATGATACCTGCAACAAAATTGATATAGGACTACTGCAAATGAAAACTTAGGATGATTTAACGTGCATGAAGCTAAGTTACAGAGAATTTCAGCCAGGGGTTGGGAAGGGAAGGTCCTAGGGACTAAATAGGCTTAGGGGAGTAGTTAGGAGGTTGGAGATCATCCCTATTTGGGAGATCTCCAACGGGGGAGGGTCTCTAACGGCGCAGACACGCTTCTGCCCGGATTAGAGGCCCGTTGGAACGAAGTTAATTTTGCGACAAGATCGTCCGGACGTCCCAGCCTGCACGAAATCGTCAGATCTGGGGCGATATCGTCTGATCGGCGACGATATCGTCAAACGGTCAAAACAACCTCTAAAAATGGCACGAAAAAGGGGGAAACGGATTACCCGACTGTTAACGGGTGGTTTGGGAGGTTAAATTTGAATTTTAAATTATTTACTAAGGTGAATGTAATTATGACAATTTTACTGCGCCAATTTTAGGGTGCTACATTTTGCCCCCTCTTTAGCGAATTTTTCGAAGAAAATGCGTTAAAGATGAGTTCTTCTCGATCTACGAGAAAGCAAAAATTATTCCCATTTTTTAGGCGACGATTCTTGGTCGAATCGTACGACAGCTTACTATGGTGCTCCCTCCGTGTTTTTACCCAAATCGAACGTTTGAGGTAAAAACGCGAAAAAGCAAAAAATTATTTTTGAATAAAATTAAGAAAAATAGGGTAAAACCCTAATTCATTTTTACCGTTCATTTTCTCGGTTTTTTAGAGCTCTGAAGCAAAAAATGGTGGAGACGACGCACGTATCGACAGAGGTCCGACGCGGTCTACGGGTAAGAGTCTAGACTTAACTAGAATGCTTTAATTTAATTTTACATGCTTTGTAGGTAATTTTTAGATGAATTTTGAGCATCGCGGCCATTTTTGGGCCGTCGACGTCGTCGGGACGAAATCGTCCCGATTTCGACGAAATCGTCTCAATTTCGTCAATTTCGCCCAAGGGCGAAATCGACGAAAGGGGGACGATTTCGTCAAATTAGAGACGATTTCGGCTTGCGAAATCGGAGACGATTCTGCTCAAATTTGGGACGATATCGTCCAATAGTGGGCGATATCATCAATTGCATAAAATTGAATTTTAACTTGCATTATTAATTACTTGAATTGTTTATTAATGATTGTTTGTTGTTTTGTTGTTTATGTTTGCAGAGAGGTTTGCTAAAGAGCAGGGAATGGAAGTATGGAGGTTTGAGGGATGACTTGGCCGCTCTCACACAGGCAGAGCGAGATCAGCTGGCACAGGCCGACTTGCAACATGTGGCGGAGATGCCACAGGTGTCTACGGATATGGGGCTACTAACGACCCTAGCAGAGAGATGGTATCCGGGTTCCTCATGTTTTTGGCTACCGACAGGGGAGATGACTCCCACTCTAGAGGATGTATGGAGGATTCTAAGAATCCCCATACAAGGACGATTGATCACTCCTACGGCCAATCAGGGCCACGCTATGGGACGACTGTGTGGTGACCCGAGCTTCACCCTGGAGAAGGGCGGAGTTAATATCGAGGCACCACGCCGTATGCTTGGGGCATCTAGACTCACACGAGTGCTAGCTGGAGTGGTTGGTGGACTTTTGCTGTGCCACCGGAGCGGGTGCAGGGTGCCGTGGATGCTGGCAGATGTGATCTACGACATGCGGGACCACGGGTATAGGTTCTCTTGGGGCAGCTATGTATTATGCCGATTGTACAGGATCCTGTATGGGGTCGTGTACAAGGGCGGCCGATGTCTGGTGATGACATCGCTCCTACAGGTTTGGTGCTGGGAGCACATTGCAGTGCGGAGGCCGGTAGGGCTTCCTCTGATAGGGGTAGACGGGGAGAGGCCCCGAGTCTTCTACTGGTGGCTCCGGAGAGGGTCACAACGGTGGATCGACCTCCCTATGTCCCGAAGACTATTGGATGACTTAGTCCCAGACCAGATCACCTGGAGGCCATGGAGGGAGCATCCAGGGTGGGCCGAGGATGGACAGGAGTTGGCTCACGTCAGGCGAGTTTGCTGGCTACGGATGGAGAGGGGAGAGGTGGAGCTCCACCGCTATGACCGAGTTTTGCGTCAGTTCGGTCTGCAGTAGGGGATCCCATCTCTGAGGGATTATGAGTTTTCTCGGACTGTCCGGGATAACACCATAGTTAGCGGGGCTCCAGACATGCAACGGTTCTGGAGCCAGGACGCAGATGATGCCCCCATCCAGCCAGTGGATGGGGACGACGTAGGGGTAGCCGATGGCTACGATGCCTGGTACGTAGGCATCCACCCTCCTCGGATGACGAGGGCGTAGGGTCCGATACATGCGGTTGTGCATCGGATAGGGAGGCGATGCCAGGCAGCGATGGAGGCGGCCCAGGGTCACGATGGGAGAGAGCCGAGGAGGCCACAGGCACAGGAGAGGCCATGGCAGAGGGAGAGGAGGGAGGCGAGACCCCCATCTCCATAGAGGGAGAGGCCACCATCACCCGATAAGGGCAAGGGCATTGACACAGGAGAGAGTAGCGAGATGGCTACTCTCCGGGCGGAGAGAGATCATCTCTAGGCACAGGTGCAGACTCTACAGGATGAGGCTGCATGCCACCGAGCTGAGGTGGCACAACTACGAGACGAGATTGCACGCCTCAGGGCACGGGGCAGAGGGGCGAGCTCTGAGAGCTGACACGGGCTATCGCCCAACTCACTTTCTATCAGACATTGTATTATCAGCTGGTGCCAGAGGCGGATAGACTACCCCTGCCAGCCAACATTGCAGATCCGATCAGGATCGGGTCATCGAGGACCACGTCCCGATCGAGGACTAGGACTACTCAGACTACGATGGGGCCACCTCGTCCACCTCAGGGCGGGGGAGGAGATGAGGCGGAGAGCTCGAGGGGCTCTCGAGGCTAGAGGGCTGCACAACTTTGTACAGACTGACATTGTATTATTATTTTTTTGTTGATAGAGGATTGAGTATGCCGAGGTACAGATTGTGGCATACCAATCCAGTTTTGATGATGTATATATACTGTTGACATATATATGATATGTTATTGATCATATGACTTGTATTATGTGTATGCTTATGATGCTTTTATGTTTGATTGATTAATTTGATAATTGGATTGAGGATTCATGAAATTATGTCATTTTGAAAATTTATAACTTTGATGTCATGCTATAATATTTTAAATGAAATAATCTGATGTAACAAATTGATTGTTTGTAATGAAATGTAAAAATAAAAAGAGACTTCTAACAATAATTTCAAAGGACATTGTCGCTATTATAGACCATTTCATGGAGTCGCCGCTCACTCGGTCGTCAAGCTAATCCCAGTTATAGAAATATTGTTAAAAGTAAAAGAGTGCTTAAGAGACTGCCTTAAGACTTTGGTGCAATAGTGCAAATGATGATGATGATGATGGTTTGTTTTCAGATTTTCATGAAAATAGTATGCATGAAATAATGTTAAAATGATTTTTGCTAGGCATAAATTCCTAAGTGTGATAAAATTTTGGATAATTCTTTAGGAATTATACCATCTTTGCAAAATTGAAGGTTGACATAATGACATGAAATAATGAAAATGGGTTTGCTTTTTAAAAGCATAATTTGTGTAAAATAATGATTTAAGTCATATGGTTTTCATGATTTTTAAATAAATGGGGAATAAAAATTGTTACGATGGTTTGCGCTAGGCATAGAATATGTAGGTATAGACTTATACCATCATCGCGAAAATCCAAAAAAAGATAGTTTTATTGCATGGTTGATTTTTGATAAACAAAAAATATGAAAATGAGGACTTGCGCTAGGCATAAAATTCCAATTTTGGTTTTGGAACTATACCATCGTCACGAAAGTCAACCAGATATATATGTTTTGAGTGTATATTTTGAAAGAAATTTTTGATTTTTCTATTATATAGTTGTCTTTATGGTAAACAACTGTACTTGATTTATTCCAAACAAGTTGCAAAAATAATATTTCAAAGTATTTTGAAGACAAAAGTTAGATTTATAAGGAATCCCATGTGCATATGTGAATTCATTTCCGATCTTGATTTATCATAATGATACACAAAATCTCTCAAATACAAATGTGTGTGCAATTGCTTTGTGCATTTACCAGTTTTTGAGCAAGATAATATGATACAAGTGATTTGAAGAAACCAAATAAGTGTTCATTAACCATGATGTAGATGCATATAACCATACTAGACTACTATGTAGGTCGGATTATCAAGAGCTAGCTAATCCATAAGCAGACATAGGTCTGTACAAAAGAAGGTCGCTAATGTGACAGATATATCACCACGCTAGGAGTTACCCAAGGCCAAGCAGGTTGGGCATAAACCAATTGCTATGGGGCTTACCTCACAGCTTTTCGAATAATTGAGAATTCCAGGGATTCAAGCTCATCAACCCTTCTTTTCTTTTCAAAGGGTAGGGAAAGGGATTTTATTGCTTTCTTGCTTTCCCGCTTTCTTTTGCTTTCTTTTACTTTTTCTTTTTTGTATTTTTTGCTTGATTTTTGAGATAGTGCTTGAAATATTGCTGTAATGATATAAAATAACATTTTTCTTTTTTCTTTTTTCTTTTTTCTTGAACTTTTCTTTTCTTTTTCTTTGCTAGGGATACTTGCTCGGATTAGTCGTAGAGCAAGGGATTTTTATTCTGGGTAGGGGTGAGCTTGTCCTTTTGCCAATTCTCAAAGATTCTAGACCATGTGCATGATAGGATAGCAGGGGAAACTTTTCGCTCAAGAAATCACTTCTACTATGTAGCAAAACATGGAAATTACAAATATAATCATTTTATTGTGAAAAGATGTGCTTGGTTTAAGTAAATAACAAGATCAATTCTCTATGCTCAAACTTTATTTAATTGAATTTTGTGGACTTTGATATAAGAGAGATTAGTAATCATGCCGTATAAAATCAAGATATTTATTTTTGTGAGTGTGCAAGTGAGGGATTCCAAATAAATGCTAATTTATCAAAAATAATTTGAAACATATAACCGCAATATTTGTAAGAAAATATATATAAACACTTTTGAGAAGTTTTGAGAATGTTGACTCCCTCTTTCTTCTTTATATTGTTTTGGTTTCGAAAGAGTCAAGCATATTGTTGTTTTTATATTTTTATCATTATTTTGATTTTTGGTTTTATTTTTGTTTTTGAGCAAAAAATTTAACAAGTGCCATAAATAAATGCAACAAATAGTTTTGAAGATTTTTGATGATTATGAATGTTTTTGATGTTTTTGGATTTTTATAAATTTGAAAGAAATACAAGATAGTAATTTTGAAATATTTTAAACAAATATATACATGGATGAAATGACCAAATTTATGCATAGTAACGTTTAAGATGCAAAATATTCATGGGTTCTTTAAGTTCTTTACCATCTAAGGTAGATAATTTATATGCTCCTGATTCAAATTTACAAGTAATAATGTATGGTCCAAGCCAGTTGGGCTCAAATTTACCTTTAAGGTCCTTAGTTGCATTTGTATTTTTTTTATTTTCTTTTAAAACAAGGTCACCGATCTCAAAGGATCGATGACGAACTTTCTTAGCATATGATCTTTTAAGCTTGTTTTGGTAAGCACGGAGATGCTCCAAAGCATTGATGCATTTTTCATCTAGGAGTTCCAACTGATCGAGTCTACCAGCTCGATATTCATCTCCTACTTCGGTATCTTGAAGTAGCAGAGCCAAAGAAGGAACTTCCAATTCAAATGGAAAACCTGCTTCAACGACCATAAACCAAAACAAATGGTGAAGTTCCCGTGGGGGTTCGAACACTAGTTCGATAGGCCCACAAGGTCGGGTATAATTGAATGTGCCACTCACGGCCGCTTTTATTGACCAATATTTTGAGAATTTTGATTAAGGTTTTGTTAGATGCTTCTCGCTTGACCATTACCCCTGAGGATAATAGGGAGTGGACCAACGATGTTGAATCTTATATTTTTGGCATAATTTTTTAACATCTTTATTTTTGAAACAAGTTCCATTGTCAGAGATGAGATTTGCAGGAATTCCGAACCTACAAATGATTTGATTAAAAATAAATTTAGAGACTTGTGTGCCAGTGCAGGAAGCTAAAGGCATAGCTTCGACCCACTTCGTGAAATACTCAGTGGCGGTTATGATGAACTTGTGTCCATCAGATGACACCGGATTGATTTTGCCAATAATGTCTAAACCCCATTTAGAAAAGGGCCAAGGAGATGAAATAGCCTGCAGTTCTTGGGCAGGCGCATGGACAAGGTCAGCATGTTTCTGGCACTTGTCGCAATGGCGCACATACTCATGTGCATCCGTTTCCATGGTAGGCCAAAAGTATCCTATCCGAAGGAGCTTTTTAGCAATGACACTACCACTAAAGTGTCCTCCACAAGATCCATCGTGGGCTTCACTCAAGGCTGATTTAGACTCTTCTAAGTTTAAACATCTTAATAGGATACCTTCAAAAGATCTCCTATATAAAGTATTGCCAATTATTACAAATCGACTTGCTCGTCGACGTAATAACCGACGCCGGTTTCTATTAGAATTGGCAGGGAAAGTCCCATTTTGGAGAAAATCAAATATGTCCGTATACCAAGGTTCAGGAGTAGTTTCATTGATTAGAAACACATCCAAAGGCTCTAAGCATGACTTATTTGAAGCGGGTTCCTGGAGTCGATGAATAATGATAGTGGCATATTCGTCATCTAACTCCAAGGGCAGGAGAGATGCAACTGCGGCCATAGCATCAACTGCACGGTTGCTAGTTCGAGGAATAGCTTCCAAGGTAACTTGATCAAATAAAGACATTAATTGTAAAACATAGGCCTTATATGGGCACAGTTTATCATCTCTGGTTTGATAAACTTCATTAATTTGGTTTATAACCAGTTGAGAATCACCAAAAACTAAAAGATGTTTAATTTTTAGCGCTAAGGCAGCTCGTAATCCAAGGATTAGAGCTTCATACTCAGCAATATTGTTGGTGCAAGCAAATGTCAATTTGAAGGACAGAGGAATAAGATGTTTTTGTGGGGATATTAAAATAATACCCGCACCAGCCCCACTCATGCATCGGGCTCCATCAAAGTATAAGGACCATTGTTCAATATGGTCTGCCTCTAATTGAAGGCATTCATCAAGAAATTCGATGATGAGGGGATGGGTAGACTCTAAGGGTGCAGCAGCTAATTGATCTGCTATGATTTGACCCTTAACAGACTTCTGTCCTATGAATGTGAGATCAAACTCGCTTAGAGCAAGAACCCACTTGGCCGTGCGACCCGATAAATAAGGTCGACTCATGAGATACCTCAAGGGATCGTATTTAGCAATGACATAAGTTTTTTGACTAAGCATATAGTGTCGTAATTTTTGCGTAGCAAACACGACGGCTAGACATAGTTTTTCTAATGCTGTGTAGCGGGTTTCATAATTGATGAAGGTTCGGCTAATGTAATAATTAGCACGTTCTCGCTTTTCATCATCAAGTTGAGCTAACATAGCTCCTAAGGCAGAATCTGAAGCTGAAATATATAGGAGAAATGGGCGATCAGGTTTAGGTGGTGAAAGCACAGGTGGATTAAGGAGGTATTGTTTGAGAAGTTCAAAAGCTTCTCTACATTCGGTGTCCCAATTAAAAGGGACATCCTTCTTAAGGAGTTTAAGAAAGGGACCAGTTTTGTCCGCCAGCTTATCAATGAAGCGACGGATAGCTTGAAGTTTACCTTGTAAACTTCGTAATTCAGATATATTAGTAGGTGCGGGCATATCAGTGATGGCCGCAATCTTGAGAGGGTCGATTTCAATACCACGTAAAGAAACTAAAACCCCTAATAGTTTACCGGACTTAACTCCGAATATACATTTTGTTGGATTTAATCGAATAAGATATTCTCGTAATCGATTAAAAACTTTTCTCAAATCATCTAAATGATTATCTTCAATAATAGAGCGAGCTATAATATCATCTACATAATCATGTAGGATATCATGCATCATATCATGAAAAATATAGGTCATAGCTCGTTGATAAGTTGCACCTGCGTTCTTTAAGCCAAATGGCATCACTTTCCAAGAAAAGGTACCCCAGGGGGTAATAAAGGCTGTTTTAGCCTCGATCTTCAGGAGCTATCCCGATCTGATTATAACCGGAGAATCCATCCATTAAGGACATCATCCCACTCCCGGCAGTAAAGTCAATGATTTGATCCATGTTTGGAAGAGGAAAGTCATCTTTAGGGCATGCAACGTTAATATCTCTAAAATCTGTGCAAACCCTAACTTTGGTAGCTTCTTTCTTGGTGACTCGGAACTACATTTGAGATCCATTCCGCATAATCAATAGCTTGTATAAAGATAACATTCAGGAGTTTTTCTAACTCCCCTTTGACTAGCAGAGCCACTTTGGGATGCATTTTTCTAAGTTTTTGTTTAACAGGTTTAGCATCCGGATGGACCACTAGATGATGCATGACTTAATTCCAAGCGAAGACATCTTCATACTCTTTAAGAAATGCAATGTATTGTTCTTGTTTTTCTTGACTTAATTCTGATCCAATATTGATTATGTGAGGATTGTCCTCAGCTCCAATATTAATTTTAATGACGTTTTCTACCTCCATGTGTAGATCTCTTTCAAAATTAGGTGGGGCGGGTGAAACGCCCAATTCTTGTAATTCTTGTAAGGTTAATTTAGATAATTCATCTTGAGGATTAGTGGCCTCAAGTTGGGCTATAGTTGGTATAGAACCATCAAAATAAAATCCATTGTGTAACATCTCTTCAACAGAGACATCATGGAAGATATCTCCTTCCAACTCTTCATCAGGGTCAGCAATCATTTCAGGGTAAGCTATGGATAGCATGTTGCATGAAAACGACTGATTTTTAAGAGGCAAATCAACATGCCTATCCAAATAATCTTGATAACATATGACGTGATCATCATCTTCAAAAGGAAAGGGTTGACCCTTACTAGGAAATAGGCCCACACCACAATGGGCAGTGCCACGGTTCTACCTCGAAAGGTTCTTTCATGCCATTTTGGAAAGGTCCCAAGCCTTTCCCTTTATATCCCATTTTAAGCATCATGGGTTTAGCTTTAATATAATCATTGGTAAAATAACACCGAGCATATCCTTCATGATGAGTTTTGATATTTCGAGGGATTCTTCCCTAGTCATATCCTTTATAAATGAAGGCACAACTCCCGACTTGGTAAGTACTTCCCATAGGTTGTGGGAGGCCCAAAGTACGAGGAGATGGCGGCAATTTATTTAAAAGAATTGAATCTTGCATGAAAGCATTTGTTTTTTCTGATATTAAGGTTGTGGATAAATCTGTAAAAGTTCATCATAAAGGGCATAAGATGTAGAAGGCTTATTACCTATATCTTTAGATGTGGGAGGAATGATAGATGTGTCTATAGGTTTTGAATTTATAGGGATAGAACTTGAAGGATTGGTTGTAGATTTAAGATCTTTTTGAGGTTCTAAAATGATTTGTTTAGAGGGTTGTTGGTCTATATAGGAGGATGAAATTAATGGAGGGGAAATAGGTGAAGTTATGGGTGTGTGTTTCACAGTTTTAGATGAAAAATAAGAACTAGGATGTGTGGACGACAGAGCAGGGCAAAATTGCACTCCAACGGGTTCTGCCAAAGCACACATATCAAAGGTCTAGGGTCACCATGGATAGTGACCAACTGATTTTTAAACTCAAATTTAACACATTGGTGTAAGGTTGATGGGACCGCTCGCATGGCATTGATCCAAGGGCGACCCAAAAGTATATTGTACGATGTCGGGCAATGTACAATAAACACGGTTGTTTCTAGGGTTCTAGGACCAACTTGCAATGGGAGGGTAATAACTCCACACGTTTCTTGTGTTTCGTCATTAAAAGCTTTGATAATCATATCAGTTTTCTTCATTTCATCACTTCTAAAGCCAAATCGTTGGTAGAAGTCAAAAGTGCAAATGTTTAGAGATGAGCCATTATCAATCAAAACTCTTTTGACAACTACATCTCCAATTAGAGCAATAATGTATAAGGGATTATCCTTATGTAAACTGTGTTGTGGGATATCTTTATCCCGAAAGTCAATACAATCAATCTCTCGAGTGATGATAGTATTGGCCATAGCTTCAGGTTGAATGTTTTGAGGTACCATCATTTGGCTCAATGTAAGCATCAACTCATCCCTATGGGTGGGAGAGGATCTTAATAAATCCAAAAGGGAAATTCTGGCCGTAGTATTGGACAATTGCTCATTAATATTGTAAGGGGGTTTAGGTTGAACAGTAGGAGCATGATTCCCTTTATTGGGGTTTTTCAAAACGAATGGAGCCGATCCATCGTTCTGGTTTGGTTCTTGTTGGGAATTTTGAGCTTGTTGTCGGGTGACGACTCCAATGGTACCTACAATGTTATAATGAAGACGCTGAACTGGTCTCGGTTGAGCATTGATGGCTTGTTCATTAGAAAGGAATATATCAGAAGAAGGTCGAGTAGTAACTCGTCTAGGAAATGGTTCTTCTGGAACCATAGCATCTGTGATGGGTTGAATAGGATCTCGATTCATTTTCAGAACTATTCGATTCGTTTGAAGTAATGTCTAGTTCACTTTCACTATCCGATTCTATATCACTAGAATCAGAAGTTTGAAAATTATGTAAGGGCCTGGTCGTAACCAGGGATAAGGTTGTGTCAAATATTTGAGGATCCTGAATAGGTAATTGTCCGCTAATGGTTCCTACATATCGGGTAGGAGGGGGAACATTATGATGTTCGATTTGATTGGCTACCTCTTTACCATGTCGTGGTAAAGGGTGTTGAAATATGTCTAGAGTTTGATTGGCATTTTGATTTTGATTTTGGGGAACGGTCTTTTGAGTATTATTAGGAGGGTTTTGTTTAGGTTGGAAGGCTTGCACTTCCATTTCATTATTGTCAATCAAATCCTCGTATTTTATGTTTCAACCTTTTACAAGCGTTGGTAGAATGTCCAGGTCCTCTATGGAAATCACAGTGTAAGTCAGCTCTATATCCGGGTATAGTTGGATCAGGTTCCCGGATAGCTGGTAATTGGATCAAACCTCTTTCGAGTAATTGAGGTAAAATAGTTGATAAGGGTTGGTTTAATCTAGTAAATTCTCGAGGAGGCTTGTCAGGAGGTTTCAATATAAATTTTTCTGTTGTCTTTGTTGCATTGATATTAGCAACATTTCTGCTGTCAGTGACTCCGTCACCGACGACTTGTTTGTTTTTATATTGATTTCTGGATGTTTTCTCATCATCCTTCTTCCTAAGTTGGCCTCTCCTAATGAGGGCATCTTCTACTCTTCGAGCTAAATCTATAGCTTGATCGAAGGTAGTTAAGGTAGCAGTCGATAGCTCATAAGATATTTGTTCTTGTAAATTGTTGATGAAAATGTCCAACATTTCCCTATAAGGTAGCACAAAGTGCAGTTTTCCTATCAATTGCCTCCATCTAGCTAAGAAATCGGCAAAACATTCATCTTTGTCTTGTTTTAAATTGTATAAATCTTTAATAGTTACATGCCTCTCGATGTAGGCACTAAATTGATGGACAAATGATTCCGCTGCTTCTTCGAAGTTTCTCAAAGAATGAGTGGGCAATTGATAGTACCACTCTAATGCCATTCCACCTAAACTTTTCGGGAACATTTTTAATAATAGCAAGTCATCATGCGATATGTCATGACATGCTATCCTAAACATGCGAAGATGCTCTATGGGATCTTCGGTTCCTTTATATATAGGCAAGATAGGCATGGGAAAATGCTTAGGGTATGGTTGAGCTACAACTATGGGATCCAAAGGTTGACTACATATCTCTCGATAATTATACGAGGGACGGTAGGGATCTATCTGGTCCATACGCGAAGCTAACTGTTTCACCATGGCTTCCAGATTACTAGTTTGCCCCCCATATTGGTTTGGTAGGGCATTGACATGGGTTTTATGGGCATATGATGGCGGAACATGAAGATTAGATGCCATGTTACTATTGTGCAAATTATTGGTAGGAAAAGTATTATGAAGGAATTTTGAAGTTGTATTATGATGTATTTCAGATTGTTGAAAATTTGTATTTGGCTTCGTTTTAGGTTTTTGTTTACTTGAAGCATATTGCTCAATAGTTTGGCGGAATAAAGTAGTGAAGGAAGGTTTCTTTTGTGTGGGAATGATTTTAGGTTGAATAACAGTGTTCCTTAGGAGGTTGGATAGCCTCGTTGTTTTGACATGTTTTGAATCATAGAGACCATATCCGTATTGGATGGTCCAGCCTTTATCACTTTCTTGATCAATGAAAGATAAGGGATTAATGCGCACATCATACATATGTTCCAAAGCTGCCCGAGTGTCACTAATTTGCCCTTTATCAATACGAATTGCCACATTAAGGTCATCAATGTTATCACCGAGAAATTTCTTGAAATGATCTATGTTGTCAAAAGCAATAGTTCCATTTGGAGCTACTCTAGGGGATGAGGATCCATCCTCTTTAACACTTCCTTCTTGTTCCTTATCTTCACCTAGGTCATCTTCTGGTTGAACTAGAGTTTTTCCTTCCGAAGTTGGATCTTCAGGAAGGACATTTGGGTTTCCAGTTGTATCTTGTAACCAATCTTCTTCTTCTCCTAAAGTTTCTTTACCATTCCTAAGTTTAGGCATGGTGCTAAATTTTGATTTCAGCAAATATATATATATATATATATATATATATATATATATATATGCAACAAATTAAGAGGTATATATTTACTATATACCTACTACAATATTTGAAATGAAATGTTTAAGTTTTTGCTATGTTTTTTAGTTTTTTAGTTTTTTTAGTTTTTCTTTGTTTTTGAAATAATATTGTAAAGACAATCAACACAATAAATGCAAGAAATAAGACTGAAAGTAATAATCTAGTTTTCTATAAATAATTTATAAATATCATTAATAGGCTCGAGTTGTTCAGAGTCATGAAGTGTTCTTCTTCAAATTGAAAGTTTTCTTTTAAAAATTTGATGAAAAGAGCTATAGTGATATTATCTCGTCTCGGATGTCGGTTGATAAAAGTAAAGCTCATGGCAATACTCTCGATATAGCACAACTCGCGGAACTCTATTCCATATTTCCCTATCTCGTAAGAACAACCTCTTGGTCTTCTACACAACCTAGGAATCGGTGCACAATGGCTGCGTTCTCGAGGTATTCCTCGAAGGTGAACAATTCTGAAGATACTAGAGCTCTCCTATAAGCTAACCATCTATGGCAGTGCTCTCTCAAGTTCATGATAAAAAACTAGTTGATGAGGATCCAGGATTCTATCTAGGACTAGCCTCTTGATTTGCTTAAGTTGTGTGGACCTAGATGAGATGAGACTAAGTCTTCTATCAAGTTCGTTCCACAGGAATTGATTTCTACTTGTTTCAAGCACATTAAGCATAGAATTGATTTCTACTGCTGCCAATTGGTTTTCTACATTTATAGTAACTGCTAATATTTTCTTAGGAGCTACCATCTAAACATGATTTTAAACTTTAAATGTTTTAAAATGCATCTATGTTTTAGTTGTTCTATTTTTTTTTTCTTTGTTTTTGTTTTCAAAAGGTTATGATGCATTCACGTCGGGTTCACCAAAATGTATCGCTCCAAATTTTTCGCATCCTTACCTTCAGGCTATAGGATCCGTGCCCGAAAGGGGGATGGGAAAAGGATGTCGCGGTACCTCGGACTGAGAGGACTTTGCGAAGGTCCCGCCTCTCAAGGGAGGTGTATTTTGATGATTTTTCGACGGATGGTGGGTTCACCAGGAAACATTTAATGGCGCTTTCCACGCCTAGGTTTGGAATGTGTTTTTATGTGTTCGTTTTTAACCTTAAGCATTCATATCCTAGGTTTGGCCAAATGAGTCTAAATTAATCTATATGAAAATGCAGATTTAATGAATACAGAGAACAAATTTAAGACAAAAAAACAAAGTAATTAAGGAAGAATAAGAAGAATACCTGACCCGGATGTCTGATGGAGATTCTGATGTTTGAAGCAATCAAGATCATCTGGAATTCGACAGAATCATCTGAGATCGACAAGATCATCTGAGATCTGACGAATTCGTCAGACGAATTCATCAGAGACCTGCAAACAGAAGAACAGATGCAAAATACAGAGAATACTACTGTTCTAGTTGAGGGAAACTGTGCAAAATAACAATGACAATACTGAACTGAAACTTAAAGACCGAAACATGTATGAATGATGCTAATTAAATCACAATTATGGATTAATTATGCCTTTGATCTAGATGGGTGAACTCCAAAATGCAATATAACATAAAATATCAAATAAACTAGCTAATTTGCGGAATAAAACAACAGAGAAAAGGTGAAGAAATGCAAACTTATGGCACTCGATTGCCTCAATGTGGACTGCAGTCGAGATCGTCTCGCATCAGTACGAAATCGTCTCTGATTTGACAGGATCGCCTCCGATCTGAACAGGTTCGTCGACGACGATGTATGCTTGCTCCGACTGAAAAACAAGATGATACCCGCAACAAAATTGATATAGGACTACTGCAAATGAAAACTTAGGATGATTTAACGTGCATCAAACTAAGTTACGGAGAATTTCAGCCAGGGGTTGGGAAGGGAAGGTCCTAGGGACTAAATAGGCTTAGGGGAGTAGTTAGGAGGTTGGAGATCATCCCTATTTGGGAGATCTCCAACGGGGGAGGGTCTCTAACGGCGCAGTACACGCTTCTGCCCGGATTAGAGGCCCGTTGGAACAGAAGCTAATTTTGCAAAATCAGTTTTGCGACAAGATCGTATGGACGTCCCAGCCCAGACGAAATCGTCAGATCTGGGGCGATATCGTCTGATCGGCGACGATATCGTCAAACGGTCAAAACAACCTCTAAAAATGGCACGAAAAAGGGGGAAACGGATTACCCGACGGTTAACGGGCGGTTTGGGAGGTTAAATTTGAATTTTAAATTATTTACTAAGGTGAATGTAATTATGACAATTTTACTGTGCCAATTTTAGGGTGCTACACTATGCTTTGACTTAGTGGAAGCCACATATCTTAGACACATTTAATATGAATCCTCTTTGGTTTAATGCAGACTATCAATTTAATATAAGGTTTTTAGTCACTTTAAAAGTTGTTCATTTATGATCAAGACCTACCATTAATCTGGCAATAATTCATGCAGGCCATAGGATCTAAAGAACCTATGCGAATTTTACCAAAAGAGGGCACATAGACATAGAAAAATACATTATTAATGAACCTTAGAATAGTCATTAATCTTAATGCATCATGATTTAGGAAAAGGACCTTAGGAAACAAATTTGTCAAAGGGGGAGCATGAAAATAATTTAAAAGGTTTAAACCTTAGGAAAGCAAAAATAATTTGAAGTGAGAAAGTATTTATTAGGAATGAGCAAAAGGCATTGTTTGATGATATGGTGGTCAATGCAGACCACATATTTTGAAGTGATAGGATTTTTAGCGGGTTTTAGGAAGATAAGTGTGGACCCTTATATGGACTTTTATTTCATGCACATTGTAGGATATAAGGAAGATGTATGGAGTTTAGCCAAAAGGGGTGCATGGACTTAATGGGTACTTTAGGAAAGAAAAATGGGTAGGATTTTAATTTTTATTTATGTGCAACTTAGGCTTTGGACCTTAGGAAACAACATGAGTTAGAAAGTGTGGAAAAATAATGTCTTGGGTGCATGGAATAAAAGGATTTTGACTTTAGACCTTAGGATTATTAAAAAAAACAACCCACTAGGAAATGAATTATGGGGGGGGAATGAGACTAGGGCTAATGGATAGTGATTCTTTTACCAGGATAAATTTACAAAAACAAGATATTTTTCTAGGTTAGATAAGACTTTGAGAGACCAAGACCTTAAAATGTACACTTAATTTTACAAGACTTGAAAAAGTTACCGACAGGAAGTTCCCCTAGTGGCTAAAGATGGTGGTCGTTTCTTAAGTGGTCTTGTGTTAAAACCCCTTGAGGGTGGTTGTTGATGTAATTTGTAAACGTTCTCCTAAAAAAATAAAAAAAGACTTGAAAAAATATTCAAATAATTTGTAATACTCAAACTACACTAATAAAAACAAGAAACTAAAAGAGTATTCTAAGGTCCTTTGCAACATATTTTAGAATTTGGGGACTAACCTAAATATTATTGGAAAAATAAATTAAATTGATTGCTCTTAAAAGAAACTTGTATGGAAAAAATACAACCTAGACTTAAGATTCTATAGGACATTAAAATTTTGAAAGTTAGGGGTGAACCCTAAGTTGAATTTTGAGGATCCAACATAGGATCTGATTGGTATAGGTGATTAAATAACTCTTGAGAGTGATTCACATGAGAAATATAGACTCTTTCGGTTGATTATATTGACTTTGTAGTGTCTCCCTAAAATAACCTAAAAACCATTTGAAAAGACATTCCTTTACCTAATAACCTAATGCTATAAGATGAAATATAAAAGAGATAAATTTGCTAAAATAATGACCTAAATATCTAGAAACTAACAACAAAAACATAATTTTTTTTGAAAGAAATACAATTCTATCATCCTCTTGTGACCCCGAAACATGGCTGATACAACTTTAGATTTTGGCCATTGATTGGAATTTGCATTTTTTCTCCTTCTAGAGTCTGCAACCTATAAGTGTGCTACCCAATAATATGAATGATCTGATATAACCCAATCCATTAATAGGATATGCTTCTACCCACTTAGTAAAGTAATTTGTAGTTGTTATGATCCACCTATGATCCCCATAAGAGTTAAGATTAATTTCACCAATTAGATAAATTTTCCACTATGTAAAAGGAGCTTCAATGGTCATTGGCTTTAGAGGCATCGATGTTAACTATTTCTTTCCTCCAAATACCTAACAACCATGACAACTTCTAACTAACTTATGAATATATTTAAATAGGTTAGGCCATTAAAATCCAACTCTCATAATATTATTTGCATTTGCCTTCAGTGCAAAATGACCACCACAAAATCCATAATGATAATTTTTTAATACCTCATGGATTTTATTTTCAAACAAACAAAGCAACAACACACAATTTGGATGTCTCCAATATAGTTTACCTTCTTGAACATAGTATCTTTGGGCTTGTTATTTGATAGATCTCATTTTGTTTTAGGACATATCTCTTGGAAATGATAAGGTTTTAATATATAGTAGTATGTCATCATACCATTTGCATTCAACATTCTTAGTTCTTCTAATTTCATGTTGTTCATCTACTATGATAATATTGTTCATATCCTCCCCTTCTTTATTAGCCATATACTTTGCTAAACCCTATCCTATAACAATATGAACTACTTTGAATTCTACATCGTACTGTAATAAATTAACCATCCACCTTGTAGTACTGCCTGTGGTTTCATAATGAGTAAGGATATCCTTAATGGCTATGTAAGGAATGCAGGCTATTACTTTGTTTGATCCAAATATACTCTTAAAATAATCCAATGCTCTTATTAAAGCATAAGCATGTTTCTCTATCATGGAATATTTTAATTGGAATCATTTCAATCTTGTACTCACAAAAGCTATGGTTATTTCATTATTCTCATAATGTTTTTGAGATAAATCTGTAGTAATAGTATACTTTGATGCAAAGGAATATATATTAAAATCTTTAGATTAATTAGGGCAATTCAACACAAGGATTGTAGTAATTGCATCTTTAATATTCTAAAAAGCTCTGATGTTCTATTTTGACCACATTATGTCCCCGTATTTCTTAATCATATCATTGATAGGCTTTGTAATTTCAAAAAAATTGGGGACAAACCTTCTTATAAAGTTAATATTTCCAAAGAAAGATTTAAGTCCTTTCAGATTTTTAGGAGGGGGATTTTAGCAATGGCTTCTTTCCTTTGTGGATCAATGTTGATGCCCTCTTTAGAAATAACATGCCCTAACAATTTTTCTTGTGTTGCTCCAAAGATACATTTCTTAGGATTAAGAGATATGCCAAATTATTTACACCTGCTAAATACTATGGCCAAATATTCAAAGTGATCTTCTAGATTTTTAGAGAATACTGTAATATCATCAAGGCATACCACTACTATTTCAAATATTAGTTCTTTAAAGGTAAAATACATAGCTCTTTAAAAAGTGGCCTCTGAATTCATTAGTCCAAATGATATTTTAAGATATTCAAAGGTTCCCTAAGGTGTTATAAAGACAGTCTTATACTTGTCCTCTGGGTTAACCAATGTTTGATTATACCCCAAAAAACCATCCAATAGAGACATCCTGGCTGATCCAACTACTACCTACAATAATTGCTATGTTAGGGAGTGGGTAATTGTATTTGAGTGAAATTTTATTCAAATTATTGAAGTCAACACATAGCCTAATATCTCCATTCTTCTTCCTAACTAGTACTAAATTTTCTATCTAGGAAGAAAATCTTACCTTTATGATTATTTTGGCATCCAATAACTTTTATACTTCTTTCTACATGACTGAATGTAACGTGGGATTGAATTTTCTCTAGTTTTGCCTGACAAAATTTGCATCTTCTTGTAGAGGTATTATATGAGTCATAACATCTATATTAAATATCCTCAAATATTTATAACTCTAGGCAAAAACATATTTATTCATTTTCATTAAACTAATGTACTATTGTCTTTCTTTCCCTAACAAAAATTTATTTATTTTAACAAGCATTGGATCTTCCTCTCTTCAAATATTAACATAATCAAATTTAAATTCTTGAAAGAGTGGCTTATAAGATTTGTCAAAATCATCAAATAATTTTTTTAAAGAAACAAACCTCTTAGGAATTATATTTGTTTTTAGTTGGATAACTTCAACTGGCTCCCCAATAACATATTTTAATTTCTCTTCATCTTCTTCATCACATATTACATTAGCAAATTGATTCTAAAGAGTCATGAAGTCTTTAATATCAATATTATCATGAAATACTTGAAAAACAACATTATTTGGTACATATGGCTTATAAATAAAAATAGTAGAAAATATGTCCATGTATTTTGTATCAATTTTTGGATAGTTTGCGCCAAATGCATTTATAGCTAACAGCTCTACAACATAGTTATGTTCTCTTGGAATATATAACAAATTAAATGCTAAGAACCTACCAATCTCAATCAAGACTACATATTATACTATCTCAATCTTGAATGCTTAGCTTGATATTTTCCTTTCACTTGTTGAATAATTAGTTCTGCATCTCCATTTTCAGTAAAGTAATTTATGCCTAATTATTTGGATTTTTTGAGCCCTAATAATAATTCTTCATATTCAGCCACATTATTAGTATAAGGGAATTCAAGTCTATAGGGGATACCAAAACATTTTTTTTATTGGTATAGGGGTTTTGGAAGGGTCCTGTAACATTTTAAAACATATGAGTCAAATTAAAACAAACACCCAAAAACATGTAAACCTTCTAAAGAAAAAATAAAGCCCTTTCAAGGCCACTGAGGAGGAACGAAGGGCCCACACAGGGGCTAGAAATAGAACACGTCTCAAAAACCCATGCAGGGGCAACGAAAAAATAGGAAAACAAAAACATAGACCTCCTGAAGCAAAAAGAAAGCCTCGTCGGCCACATAGGAGGGACAGAGGGCCCACGTAGGGGTCAAAAACACTCTCAAATACCCATGCAGGGGTAGCAATAAAAGAAGCTAGATAATAAAATCCCATGCAAAAACCAAAGAAAAAGAGGTAGAGTCCAACAGGACAGAGATCCACCATGGAACTGCAGATTCTAACTGTGCGTTTTTCTGAATGCATCACATCCATTAGCTCCCACTAGGATTTTAAACTCCTCCAAGATTTCAAATTTATCCTTGTACTCATAAGGAGGGTCTCTGCTTGAGAAATCAGGGAGGAAGTCATCTTGGTTGCTCTCCCAAAGGTCTTCATGATATCGTGGAGGTCCTAGAGGTGGCCTCTTTCAGATAGATTAGACCAGTAGGACACCTTGGAGGCAAAAATGGGAGGAATTTTGGTGGAGTTCCCCTTAAGAGGATGGCTTTTCTTGGGGGTAGTCTCTTGCTTAACCTAAAAATATAGAGACTCATTAGAAGCATCATTATCAACCACAATTGGGACCTTGTGCTTACCACTACTAGCTTTGGCTCTGGTGGAGTGATGGGTGCCCGAGGTACCATCCATATTGGTGTTGAAATATAGTGTCCGATTAGTTCTTGGGGATGCGAAAGTGTCTCTTCCAACTACTCTAGTGTTGTTCATAGGTCCCAAAACCACTACTCACATGGACCTCCAAGTTTGGTGCTCCATAATGTAGCGGTACATCAACAAATGTAATAATTGGTGCAGAGGGAGAGAAGAGACTCCTCTCTTAATGTTGAGGACCAATATTTTAATAGACCGAAAGAGATACTCTAATATGTTAATTATCTTCTTTCCCCATAAATGGTTGAGGAAATCAAGGTGAAAACTTTGTAGCACTACACTAGGATTGTACAAAGTAAAATATTGAAGGATAGTCACCATTACCACATCACAAGGCTTCAGAAGGGTATCTCGTAATATTCCACCTGTGTCCCTACCTAAGTATTCACCATGGTCCTAAAAGAGGTCCAACTCACCCTGGGGTGAGTACTTCTCTCAAATAATGATTTCTCCCTCATTTGGAATCCCCATGATTTCTACAAGGATATCCACTATTACAGTAAAGGTTAGGCCACGAATGAAAACATGCCCTCTAATACACATTCGTATGAACTCTAGGGATAGGTTAGGGTCATGAAATTGAAACAATTGGAGGAAATTGAGCAGGCCATGGTCATAAAAAATATCCTCGACCAAGGCAGTTAAGTGGAGGGCAACATGTTCAAATTCAACCATCAGAACATGGCTATGCCAGAGGGAGGAAGTGGTAGGAGAAAGCACTAGAGTAAGCATACTTTGGAGGGGAGATAACACCACAAGGCATCGAAAAATAGTGATTAAAAAGATAGGGGATCCTACCCCAGCCCAATTCCATGAGTGATGGCACAAAACACGGTTGCCACACTCTAGAAAAACATGAATCATGATTGAAGATATAGTGGAGGAAAATGGTATGAATGGGTTTATGCTAGCCATGGAGACCTAATAGGAAAGGTAGACCAAAAAATAGTAAGCACTAGGCAGAGAAAAAATTTTACTCGATGGATCGACACCAGATTCGAGAGCATTAGTTGTCAACACCTTTGAAAGAGGACTCCACTAGTAGTTTCAAGGACTAGACACATAGTCACTCAAGGTAACCAGGTGGTGATTACCAAAACTCTTGGAACAAGGATCAAAGAGAGTGGGGAGTTTGATAAGAGCACCACCAATAAAGAGGGTGAACGAGAATCGAAACACCACAAAGGTTACCACTTGTGATTGATTAGATAAAGCATTGTGGTGTTGACAAGAAAATCTAGAGTGCCAAAGTTACCTCATCATCACCTGGAAGTGGATATACCAAGTGGTCCCACCAAACTTCATAATTATGGGATAGTGATTGGTGATATGTCCTGACGCATGGCTCCCATCAGGGATTTTGTTGCCCCAAACTTGATATTTTTTTTCCATGTGAAGGTTTACCTTATGAGTACTCCTAGAATCATGGCTCCCCTTGGTGTGACTGGTAAAATGATGAAAAAGGTGTGCATTATTCCATGTGGAGTCCATGAGGCTCCAACACCAAACCCCCTTAGTCTTGCTACTCATAAACTTCAATAGCATTGATGTCAATTAGAGATGGAGGAAAAGCTCTTTTATAGACAATGAGACTCTGCTCGTGATGAGGCCTATAAATGCCTCATTTTTACACTATGTTTGATGTATAAAAAAATACCATATTACCAAACATGACAAGGTTAATTTCCAAATAGTTGATTATAATATATTATTTGTTAAGTGTTTGCATAATTTTATGTTAGGAACACTATACCCCTGTTTTGACTATTTTTAGTATTTTATGACTGTTTTTGACATGATTTTGTTGATGAAAATAACATAGAAAAATAAAGCAGACAAGCATGTTCATATCTGTGGCTAACTCCAGCATGTTTGAAGTGTCATCCCATTTCAAAACCAAAGTTATCAAGTGATTTGTCATAAAAATCATCTCTGCTACAAAACAGGGCAGTGGCAAGTTGTGTGCAACATACAAAAATTAGCTAGTTATCACATTAAAGGAGCACCTTGAAGTTTTCAGAAAAATAAAGCAAATGGATGGAATGTGTTCACAAAGACCAAATAAGACTTCTGACTTACTTGGATGCATTCCCACATGGTCTAAATGGACAACAATAAGGCATCACAAAATAAGTACAGTTGTGCAGTATTTTCTGCATTATTTTAGTTTGATTAATTAGTGGTTAAAATATGTAAATTCAACTATAGTATATTGTGTGATGATGTCTATCACCTCACAATGGTGTTGAATTATTTTCCCACCTTCCAAATGGTTTAAAGTGCAAAATAGTACCAAGTTTTTATGACTGTGAAACAAAACTGTCAACTATAGAAAATAGTGCATATAAAATCCATCAAGCTGTCACTTTATTAGAAGTCTTAGAATTTATCAACATTTACGTGCAAAACCTATTGGATCCAACTTTTTATGGATAGGTCAGATGTCCTATGCAATTAAAATTTTTTTCAATCGTTTTTATTGCAGCTGAGCATAAAGTCTATTTTTGCTCCTGATATTTCGAAGATGCTCCGGAATAAGGGGGAGAAGTGGTCAGTTTTAGTCAAACAATAGTTTGAGCACCCAGAATAGTAGGGAAATGATATTTGAAGGTGGATACAGGTGTATAAATATATTTCTAACCTCCTCCAATGCACTCCCACCACTAGATATGCATTCCAAGGGCCAATAAAAGATGTTGCAGCAGTTTTGTCTTAATTTGGACTAGTTTAGTTTCAAAGTTATTGGAAAATCACTAGGAAATAGTACACAACTGATTTTGAGCATGAGGCATATGTACTAGAACATTATAAATAATAAATATCCCTCATTGGTTGAGCAATTAGTTTATAGGAGAGTAGTTAGTAGTAGAAAATAGCATAGTGCAACATTTTTTGTAATAGTTTAGCATGTTTTGACAAAAATAAAGTGCAATTCTTTTGTTAATTTATGTTCATAAGTGCTTGTGAGTGTAAATTAGTTAAGGAGTATTTTTCACACCTTATTCTAGATCAGGAATCATGGGCCCACTTTCAGGCCTAGAAGGAGGACTGTTATGACATGTTTTTCTGTAAATTTGCTGCAGCAAAATTAACAAATTTATTGTCAAATTTCCCTTTCTTGTTTTAAGTTTATGTGATGTTATTTATGTTTTCCATTGTATTTTTGTGCAGCCAATGTGTGTGTGCTAGCTGAAAAAATAGTTTAAATCTATGTTTCCCTTATTTTTCACGATTTTTTCCTTATTTTCATGTTTTGGCAACTTTTATTAGTTTTTTTTAGTAGCTTTCATTTTTCACTATCAGTCATTGTAGCAAAAGCTTGACGCCCTTCTGTGATAGGGCACTGGTAGGTGTTCTTAGCATAAATATTATTTCCAAGCATTATTTTAATTTTGCAAGTGTAACTAGGTTTTAATTATGCAAGTGTAATTTAGGTTTTCCTTCTCAGCAACATTTCAATTATGCAAAAGTAAATTAGACTTTCAATTCCTACAATTTTAATTCTTGCATTTGTAGTTAACTTTAAATTTTTACAACTTAGAATTAGTTTTCAATTCCTACAAGTTAATTCAATTTCCATTATGCAGACTAGGTTTAGTGTGACACCAAAAGGCTAAACCAACATTTGTTTCATCCAATAAATGCTCGAAATTTGGATGCCTAGATTGTACTCTGCCCTAACCTTCTATCGTAGATAGCCTTGGATACCACCTTGGATTAATAAATTATAAGATTAAATGATGCTATTAATGACACACATCATTTTGGCCCGTTTCTAGGGAACAAGGTGTTGTTAGAAGGTAAAAGCAACCCAATAATTGTTAAATGTGCTAAGTTATAAAATTCAGAGTTAAATCTGGATAAATGACTGGTATAAGTAACAATTTTTGGTAAATTACATTTTAGTCCATTTAGAAAACAAGAAAGAAACCACAAAGAGGTTATCTTCACACTTAGGAGGTTGAAATTGGCTATGTTTGAAATTCTTGATAAAATTGAAATAAATTCATCATCCTCACTGTCAGGAAACATAAGATCTCTTGAAAAAAATTAGAGCCATCTATTTGTACTACCCTTTTTGTATCCATATCATTAGGGTAGTATAGACAAATTTGTACTAGGTATTGGGAATATATCATGGCAGATATACAAGACTATCCCTTGAACAAAATATCTATATCAGCTATTTGTAGCATTTGTTCACAGGGACATGTCACTGATGAATTCCATTTACTTCCACAACTTAGAAATATCCTAGAGAGACAAAATTTGTTGCCTGATCTGAATTTTTGTCAAGAGAGATTCCAATAGTAACAAATAGAGCAATTAAAACAACCACTACCTCCAGCTCAACCTGTGGCTAATCTGAATAATACAGGATAGGTAACCCCTGTCTATGTAGCTAAATTTGGTAAAAATACTTCAGAAAATGTTATTGACTATAGCAACATCCAACTATGCTCAAACAAGACCTTACTTGAGCTTGAAGAGATAAAATTTAATGGAGATACATAAAAATCCTTTAGTCCAGACACACAAAAATTAGCCTTGGATAAAGGAGAAAAACTAGAAAATCTACACATAGAAAATTTACTTCCATTGAACTACTTAGTAAGCAATTACAAAGGGGTAAATTTTGTCCTCCTAGATATGAAACAAATAGAAGTACAACCAAGAAAATTCTTGAACATTATTAGCTGGCTGACTTATGAACAAAAGGTAAAATTATTTGTTATTTTGAAACAATATTTCAATCCCTTTGCATGGAAATACAAGGGTATGTCAAGATTTCATCTTGATGTATGCACTCATAGGATATATATTGAAAATTTTAAACCTATGAAATAGCTACAAATGCAATTAAAGTCTACCTTAAGAGATATTGTCCAAACTATAATAAAGAAACTCTTGGAGGTTAGATTCATTTATCCAATTTTTAATAACCGATGGATTCCCCCATTAGTTATTATTCCAAAGAAAAGTAGGAAACTGAGAGTGTGTGAATATTATCAAGAACTAAATACAATCACACATAAGGACCATTTTCCATTTATTGATCATATGTTATACATACTCAATTTCACACTGCATGAACTGGTTTATGATAAGAAATCACATTTTCTATTGAATTTGAGTTACTAATACTTTTAACATATTTGGAAATTGGTATTGAATTGTTTCAAGTACAGATTGACAAGATTTTGTAGACTAGGTGGCATGGACCACACTTGATTGAAGAAGTATTTAGAAATTGATGTTCACACAATGACACTGAGAGGAGGGGGTGAATCAGTGTAGTTATTTAACTTCAAAACAACAGCATTCAAAGACTGAAGCACATAAAACTTATAAAACCAGAAGAACAAAATGAGATCACACCACAACACACAATATAACGAGGTTCACCAATTTGGCTACTCCTCAAAAATTAACTGCTTGGACTTCAATCCAAATCCAGCCTTTGCAAAATTTCAATTTTACAACTTCTTTACCAAAGATCCACCGGAAGGAGCACCAACCCCCGTAATTTTCTGCCGCAATGCATGGAGCACCAACCCCTAGTACCAAGCACCAACTTGGACCGCAATTCTAATCAAATCAAAATGACATAAAAATGTCTTCACTACTAACTCGACCCCGACCGGTCCGTAATTTTAACAACCTCTCGCACAATCTCATGTCTCTCGCTTATTTCTCTATACGACCTCTTTTCATAGCAATTCCCTTCTTACCGCAACAACTTCTATCTTTCTTCAACAATTTCTCTTTACAACTATTCATTTATATACATCCAATCTGGCACGCAATCGAATCATATACCCAACCGTTCGAATTCTTTTCTCCCGCAAATAAGTGGTCGTTCAAAATGACCGTTCGAAACCCTGCAATACGGCGTTTCGATTTCTTGTGGTATGGCTGTTTTGAATGCCGCAAACATATCTTCTCGAAAAGCATATCTCGATCCTTCATATTCGGCTCTTTGAATACAAGCAAAATGTCTGTTCGATTCCATGAGTGCGACCGTTCGAAAGCTGAAAAAACTTTTCGAAAACCTTTCGATAATTTATATTTGATTCTTCGAATACATGCAAACGGCTGTTCGAATGCATGACTAACACTTGTCAATCAGAATCGCAGATTCGACATCGCTACATTTTATGTAACCGCCGCATGATGTCTTTTATGACACGTGTCACCATGCCTACTTTTTGCTTTTACCCGCCAACCTGTCGCTTGTCGCGATATCGTGACATTTTTAACTTATGCTGACGTCACCTCGAAGGTTGTCGTGAAATCGTGACGTTTCTGCTTCCAGTGGCTTTTCTTTCATCCTGTCGTGAAATCGTGACACTTTTCAACTTTGTCGACGTCATCATCCTTCTTGTCACGAAATCGTGACGTTTCGACTTTGCTGACGTCATCATCCTGCTTGTCGCGAAATCGTGACACTTTCGCTCGACACTCTTCTTTGCCAGCAAAAAAGGAACATGTCGCGAAATCGCGACACTTTGCTCTTCCGTACAACTCTCCTTGCTAACTCCAATGAAAATGGAACATGTCACGAAATCGCGACACTATGCTTCATGCAATGGCAAAATTTTTACATCTTTGTGCCTTGTGTTTTCACCTTGCCTCTTTTCATGAAATTTTGACTTGTAATATTATTGCCGCATCTTTCGCCTCTACACTTTTGACTAGTAGCGAAATCGCTACACCTTAGTTTCCCTTTGTTTCAACATGTAGCGCCATCGCTACACCTTAGTTTCTCTTTGTTTCAACATGTAGCTCCATCGCTACACCTTAGTTTTTTTTTTCAACATGTAGCGAAATCGCTACACCTTCTTCTTGTGAATTTTTACTTGTGTCGAAATCGCTGCATCTCAGTTTTCTTAACTTCCGATTTGTAGCGAAATCGCTACACCTTTGTTTCCATACATTTCCAACTGTGCTTTGAAATGCGAAACTTTAACATGCATGGAAATCGCTACTCTCTTCATTGCAAGCTCCTTTCCTCCATTTATGTCACGAAATCGCGACACATTTTCTCTCTCCTCAGTGAAAACTCGACATGTCGCGACATCGCGACATTTTGGCGTGCATTTTCTCTCTCCTACTTTTTGTCGCGAAATCGCGACACATTTTCTCTCTCCTCGAAACTCGACATGTCGCGACATCGCGACATTTTGGCGTGCATTTTCTCTCTCCTACTTTTTGTCGCGAATGCGACAAAAACATGTCGCGATATCGCGACGCTTTTCTTCCTTGTCTCTTTCTCGCCAATTTCTGAATCTGGGTCACCTCTCGTTTTGCTTGAAACTTTCTCGCACTTGATCCGATCGACCTCTCGAATCGCATCAATCGCATCAACTGTCTCGTGTTGACAACAATGACAATACTTTCTCAATGCTTTTGCTGCACCTTGCTCAACAATCTCCCCTTTGGAATTGTTGGCAACACACAGCAACCTTGCTCAACTTCTTCTCCCCCTTTGCCAATAATACCAAAGGGTTGCTGCAGACTCCCCCTGAGTCTCTGTACACCATTCTCAGGAAAATATCGTTATAGTTAGCAAAAATCATAAATATAAGCAAAACTATAAGTATAGGCATGCATGCACCCATTGAGAATGTGATCCCTAATTATAGTCAGTTCTTGGGAATTGTGACCACTCCCAACTTATTCCTAAGGTACTCAAAAACATCCTTGGGCAATGGTTTTGTGAATATATCAGCTACTTGCTCTGTAGTTGGAACAAAATCCAACTTGACCTCTCCTTCTGCAACTTTATCCTTCAAGAAATGATATCGGATTGCAATGTGTTTGGTTCTTGAATGCATAATTGGATTCTTGGATATGTTGATAGCACTAGTGTTATCACATTTTATTGATATTGGCTCTTTGAAGTGGATACCAAGATCTTTCAAAGTTTGTCTCATCCATAATATCTGTGTACAGCAAGTTGTGGCTGCAATGTATTCTACCTCTACAGTGGATAGAGAGACTGATTCTTGTTTCTTGCTGTGCCATGCTACCAGCCTGTCTCCAAGATAAAATGCTCCTCCACTTGTACTCTTCCGGTCATCAATGCACCCTGCCCAATCTGCATCAGAATATGCAATCAAAGTGAAGTCTTTGCCTTTTGGGTACCACAACCCATAATCCATGGTACCTTTGAGGTACCTGAAGATCCTTTTTACAACTGTGACATGAGTTTCTTTGGGACTTGCCTCGAAATCTAGCAACCATGCATACCGCCCGTAGTATATCTCGGTCTAGTAGTCGTTAAATACAAGAAGCTTCCAATCATAGACCCGTACATTGTTTGATCCACATCTCGGAGATTTATCATCCTTGCTCAACTTGGCACTCGTTGTCATGGGAGTGCTCGACCGGTTTACTGTCTTCCATTGTGAACTTTTTCAGCATTTCTTTTACATATTTAACTTGAGAAATAAAAATGCCTTTTTCATTTTGATTGACCTGCAATCCTAAGAAATAAGAAAGTTCACCAATCATTGACATCTCAAATTCTTTTTTCATTTTAATTGATATGTCTTTGCAGTATTCATCCATGCCGCTGCCAAATATTATGTCATCTACATAAACAACAAGAACAATAAGATGACCCTTCTCTGTTTTGACATATAAGTTGCTATCCACCAAACCTTTCTTAAACCCTTGTTTAATTAGATAATTATCCAAACCTTGCATACCATGCTCGGGTGCCTGCTTTAATCCATATAAAGCTTTCTTTAACCTCGCAAACAAAATCTGGATTGTCACCAAGTTGGAAGCCATCTCGGTTGTTCAATGTAAACCTCTTCTTCCAGCTTTTCCATTCAAAAATGCTGATTTTACATCCATTTGATATACTTTGAAGTTTTTATGAACTCGCTAATGCCGTAAACATTCCGATTGCCTCTAGTCCTGCTACCGGTGCAAAAGTTTCTTCAAAATCAATGCCTTCAACCCGAGCATAGCCTTTACATACCAATCTTGCCTTATTTCTCGACAACCTGCCCATCTTCATTCAATTTATTTCTAAAAACCCATTTAGTGCCAATTATGTTTTTATTTGTTGGTCTAGGTACTAATTCCCATGTATTGTTTTTCTCTATCTGATCTAGTTCTTCATTGATTGCCTTCATCCAACTTTCATCAGTGCTTGCTTCAGCAACATTTTTAGGTTCAATACTAGATAACAGAGAATAGTTCCTCACTGCTATTCTTCTTGTCTCGAATACCATCTCGTGGGATCCCCAATAACTGCTCACTTGGATGATTTTTCTCGCCAGCTTGCCTGCTTTAAATTTCCTGTTTTCTTCTTCTTCGATTCAGCTTTTACACCATCTCGGATCAATTTTCTGATTCTTCTCTGCTTCTTTTTCATCATCACCTTCAATGACTTCTTCATACATAGGGTAGTTTTCTTGATAAGTAGTTTCTTGTTCTTTACCTTCATCAACTTTCACATCAAAACTTTCAACAATTTTCTTCAACCTCTTGTTGTAACATGTGTAGGCCTTGCTTTTTGTTGAGTAACCAAGAAAGATACCTTCATCAGCTCTATCTTCAAATTTACCGAGGTTATCTTCAATCCGTTTTATGTAGCACTTGCTGCCAAATACTTTGAAATGTCTTGTTGTTGCCTTTCTGCCAAACCACAACTCATAAGGTGTTTTGCTTTCATGTGGTCTCAAAGATGCACCTGTTTTGAATGTAAACTGCAGTATGAACCGCCTCTTTCCAAAATCGTCACCTATTTTGTTTTCTCGCAAGCATTGTCCTTGCCATTTCCTGCACTCGTTCTATTCTTCCTTTCTACAACACCATTCTCGTCGAGGTGTCCTAGCCGCTGAAAACCTGCCTTCTTATCCCATGTTTTTGACAAGATTCTCGCAAATTCTTCTGAGATAAACTCTCCTCCCCCGTCTCGATCTTAGGCATTTAATTCTTTTTCCTGATTGATTCTCAACAAGATTTTTGAAGGTTTTAAACATCTCAAAGGCTTCTGACTTGAGTTTCATAAATAGTACCCATGTCATTCTTGAGTAGTCATCTATACACAACATAAAATATTTGTGTCCATTTATGCTTTCAGCTCTCATGGGTCCACATAGATCAGTGTGAATTAGTTCTAATGGCTTGCTAGTGAAGTATTCTTTTGCTTTGAAAGTGGCTCTGGTTTGTTTTCCCTTTTGGCATGACTCACAGATGCTATTTACATGTTTGCCAATGTTTGGTATATCTCTAATCGCTTCTTTTGAACTGATTTTTGCCGCATTGTCAAAACTAATATGCCCAAGCCTCTTGTGCCATAGCCGCTTTCATCTTCCCGTCCAATCAAGCATGTTCCTTCTGCAGTTTCGAAAGTGTATACAGATTTCTGAAGTTCTCACCTAGTGGCTATTAACTTTCCATTTTTTGTCTTTCTTACTTCACAACCCTCCTTCTTGAAGATTACATCATGACCTCCGTCACATATTTGACTTACACTTAGCAAGTTATGCTTCATGCCAATTACAAACAAGACTTCTTTTGATTTTATATTGCCATCACCGATCTTGACTGATCCCTTTCCAACAATCTTTGCTCCATCATTATTTCCAAATTTCACTGAACCACCTTCATAATTCTGTAAATTCTCAAACTTTTGCTTGTCACCCGTCATGTGACTGGAACAACCACTGTCAAGTATCCAAGGTGCTGATTTGTTCTGAGCTTTAAAAGCAGTCTGGACAATCAAAGATTCCTTTTCTTTCCATTCTGGTTTGATAGCAGATTTTGCTACTTGTTTTGCCTTTGTCCTTTCATTAGCATGTGCCTGTTTTTCAAGAAATTTCTGGTTTTGTTTCAACCCACTTGGCTGAGATTTTCTACCCTGATATTTATTTGATGCAAAAGTGCTTCTGCAGTTTCTAGCAATATGTCCAAAATTATGACAATTATAACATTCAACCGCATAATTCATTAAAGGAGAAAAACATTTCTGCTGGTAAAATTCCTTTGAGATACATTATGCCCGTAATCTGAAATCTTATGGCCATAAGCATTGCATTTAAAACAATAACCTTAAAATGCATGATTAAACCCGGGTGCCGGTCTTTGCCGCTTTGAAGTAGGAGCCATGACTCTTCTCCTCCTTGGATGTGTGACTTTTGTGAATCCATCTTTGTCAGTATTCTTCTTGAATCCGGCATTATTGTTTTCTTTTGCATGATTTGGTTTTTCTGGTTCAACCCTGATCTTTTCTTCTTTCTTTATGGGTTCTATATTCAAGTTCTTTGAATCCTTTGAAGATTCTCCTTCATCAAAGCCTAAACCAAATTTTATGCCATAAGGCCTTTGGTTATTTAACATTTTATCCAACTTTACAGGATTTTCTTCAAACTTATGAAAATAGTTCAATTTTCTATTCATCTCCTCTAACCGCATCCTTAACTTAACAATGTCTTCCTCTAGCTTGCCGCATTCAACCTGTCTTTACAGCTTAATTGTTCATCAAGAACTTCAGACATTTTCTTGAATTCCTCTCGTCTCGTATTTTCAGATTGTTTATTATGTCTGTGGCATTCTCTAATTTCTTTGAAAATTTCTTATTCTTCTTCCTTTCTGCACTCAACTCTTCAAGTGCAACAACCAATTCTCCTTCCAAATACACTTCAACTTCATCCTTGGAATTTTCATCACCTTCCTGATTTTTCTCTCGTTCTTTCTTCTTCAAGTGCCATGAACAGAGCTTCACCTCCTTCTTCTTCGGACTCCTCATCCGTGCTTTCTTCGTAACCGCCGACATTCTTGGTTATGAAGCTTTTCTTCTTGAAGTTGTTCTTTCTAAAATTTTGTTTCTTCTTCCAATCACCTTTTTCTTGGTGTGAACCTTCACCATTTTTGGTTCTCTCCTGCATTGGACATTTGGCTGCAAAATGACCGACTCCTCCACAATTGAAGCATTTAAAAGGTAGCTTCCCTCTATATTTTCCTTTTCCTTTTGTGAGTTTTCGAACAAAATTGGCTTCTGTTTCATCCAATGTTCCTTCATCCTCGTATTCATGTTCAGCTTTTACATTCTTGTGTGCTTTAAAAGTCGCTTCTCCGTCTCGTAGACTTGGTTTGTCCTATTCTCATTTCATATGTCGTCGTGGAACCATGCAACTCATCCATGCTGAAGTTGTTTAGATCTTTTGCCTCTTCTATTGCAGAGACTTTGGAGTTAAATCTTTTGTGAAGTGTTTCGAGAACCTTTTTCACAACAACCGCATCATCAATTTCTTCACCGAGTCCTCTCGATTGCATTAATAATTCCGTTGACTCTCAAAGATATAAGTCTCTATGTTTTCATCTTCATTCATTTGCAGTGCTTCGAACCGTGCTCGATGAGTTTGCAGCTTTGCTTCCTTGATCTTATCGTCTCCTTCATGTATGCTCTTCAGCTTTATCCCACATGTCTTTTGCTGATTTACAACTCATGACTCTTATCGCTCACCGTCAACAAGCCCACACATTATGGCATTCTTAGCTTTGGAGTTGTTCTCAAATTTCTTTTTCTCACAGAGTCTCGTTGGAGGAGTAGTGGGTGCTGTGTATCCACTATCTACAGAATCCCAAATATCATATCCCAATGCACTCAGATATGTTTGCATTCTGAGTTTCCATAAGGTGTAATTTGTTCCATCAAATAAGGGAGCTTTGTTGGATGAAAATCCTTCACCGCCTGCCATTGTTTCTTCCAAGATCTCCTTAGCCGATTAAGCTTGTACAAGGAACCTTGCTCCGATACCAATTGATGTTCACACAATGACACCGAGAGGGGGGTGAATCAGCTGTAGTTATTTAACTTCAAAATAAGCAAGCATTCAAAGACTCGAAGCACGTAAAACTTATAAAACCGAAGAACAAAATGAGAGCACACCACAACACACAATATAACGAGGTTCACCAATTTGGCTACTCCTCAAAAATTAACCGCTTGGACTTCAATCCAAATCCAGCCTTTGCAAAATTTCAATTTTACAACTTCTTTACCAAAGATCCACTGGAAGGAGCACCAACCCCTGTAATTTTCTGCTGCAAATGATGGAGCACCAACCCCTAGTACCAAGCACCAACTTGGACTGCAATTCTAATCAAATCAAAATGACATAAAAATGTCTTCACTACTAACTCGACCCTGATTGGTCTGTAATTTTAACAACCTCCGCACAATCTCATGTCTCTGCTTATTTCTCTATACAGACCCTCTTTTCATAGCAATTCCCTTCTTACTGCAACAACTTCTATCTTTCTTCAACAATTTCTCTTTACAACTATTCATTTATATACATCCAATCCGGCATGCAGTCGAATCATATACCCAACTGTTTGAATTCTTTTCTCCTACAAATAAGTGGCTGTTCGAAAATGACTATTCGAAACCCTGCAATACGACGTTTCGATTTCTTGTGGTATGGTTGTTTTGAATGCTGCAAACATATCTTCTCGAAAAGCATATCTCGATCCTTCATATTCGGCTCTTTGAATACAAGCAAAATGTCTGTTCGATTCCATGAGTGCGACTGTTCGAAAGCTAAAAAACTTTTCGGAAACCTTTCGATAATTTATATTTGATTCTTCGAATACATGCAAACGGTTGTTCGAATGCATGACTAACACTTGTCAATCAGAATCGTAGATCTCGACATCGCTACATTTTATGTAATCGGTCGCATGATGTCTTTTATGACACGTGTCACCAAGCCTCCTTTTTTGGCTTTTACCTGCCAACCTGTCGCCTGTCGCGATATCACGACATTTTTAACTTATGCTGACGTCACCCTGAAGGTTGTCACGAAATCGTGACGTTTTCGGCTTCCAATGGCTTTTCTTTCATCCTGTCGTGAAATCGTGACACTTTTCAACTTTGCTGACGTCATCATCCTTCTTGTCGTGAAATCGTGACGTTTCTGACTCTTGCTGACGTCATCATCCTGCTTGTCGTGAAATCGTGACACTTTCGGCTTTCGTACACTCTTCTTTGCCAAGAGTAAAAGGAACATGTCGCGAAATCGTGACACTTTGCTCTTCCGTACAACTCTCCTTGCCAACTCCAGTGAAAATGGAACATGTCACGAAATCGCGACACTATGCTTCATGCAATGGCAAAATTTTTACATCTTTGTGCCTTGTGTTTTCACCTTGCCTCTTTTCATGAAATTTTGACTTGTAATATCATTGCTGCATCTTTCAGCTCTACACTTTTGACTAGTAGCGAAATCGCTACTCCTTAGTTTCCCTTTGTTTCAACATGTAGCGCCATCGCTACACCTTAGTTTCTCTTTGTTTCAACATGTAGCTCATCCTTAAAAATCGCTACACCTTCTTCTTGTGAATTTTTACTTGTGTCGAAATCGCCGTATCTCAGTTTTCTTAACTTTCGATTTGTAGCGAAATCGCTACACCTTTGTTTCCATACATTTCCAGCTGTGCTTTGAAATGCAAAACTTCAACATGCATGGAA
This sequence comes from Wollemia nobilis, assembly GCA_028583015.1. Taxonomy (NCBI): domain Eukaryota; kingdom Viridiplantae; phylum Streptophyta; class Pinopsida; order Araucariales; family Araucariaceae; genus Wollemia; species Wollemia nobilis. The sequence goes on along the minus strand of JAQPPZ010002969.1, from coordinate 11,915,513 downwards.
ATCGCTACTCTCTTCATTGCAAGCTCCTTTCCTCCATTTATGTCATGAAATCGCGACACATTTTCTCTCTCCTCAGCGAAAACTCGACATGTCGCGACATCGCGACATTTTGGCGTGCATTTTCTCTCTCCTACTTTTTGTCGCGAAATCGCGACACATTTTCTCTCTCCTCGTGAAACTCGACATGTCGCGACATCGCGACATTTTGGCGTGCATTTTCTCTCTCCTACTTTTTGTCGCGAAATCGCGACAAAAACATGTCGCGATATCGCGACGCTTTTCTTCCTTGTCTCTTTCTCGCCAATTTCTCGAATCGGGTCACCTCTCGTTTTGCTTGAAACTTTCCCGCACTTGATCCGACCGACCTCCCGAACCGCATCAATCGCATCAATCTGTCTGTGTTGACAACAATGACAATACTTTCTCAATGCTTTTGCTGCACCTTGCTCAACAAAATGGAGCAGTGCTTCTTTCTCCCATTGAAAATTCATAGAGAAAGTTAGTAGTGAATGGACACTACCTTCGGGTATACCATGCACCATTAACTAAGGATTTCTTGAGGGAGGTTGAACAATTGGATGTACACAATATGGAGGAGAATTTCTCTTCCATGTCAAATTTAGAGTGATGATAAAAAGTTTGAAAAAAAAGAAGAAAATACAAGAAAAGCAAAAAAAGAATAATCTTGCTTGTGAAATTCCTTCATGGGCATAAGAAAGACGAGAAAAATTTGAAAAATAAAGAGAGACATAGAAAAAAAGGAAAAGGGGAAAAAAAAAGAGGGAGAGAAAAAAATGCAGCAAAAGACGTCCCACAAAATGAGGATACATGAGGACAAACATCAATTTCAGCAGGGAAGAGGAACAATGGAGTCAATACTTCATTTCCAATGATAAAGGAGGAAATGATGACATAAGCATATTCTTACTGCTCATCTAGAAAGGATGGTTGCATCATTGTTGCAAGTTTCATTAGAAAAAGATGATGTTTTTATACAAAAATTGACATGTTTTTGTAGAATAAGGATTGTTCTTATCCAAATAAGAGTGAGAGACATTCTCTCTCATTATAGACTCATGAGAGACATTCTCTTTCATTAAAGCACTTGAAAAAAAATGGATATAAGTTGGTTGAAAACTAGAAATGGTAGCCTCTTCTGATAAAAAAATGAAAAAAAAAAAAAAATTAATAGTGAAAACCTCCTTAGAGGCGCTGCTGAGTTGGCTTGTATGAAAATAAGTTTTTCGGTGTGTATTGCCTTGTTTATACACCCATCATTTTTCCACCATTGTAAAAATATCACACTGCACATGTGTAATGTTTATGTTTTCAGATAACTTTCTAACAATCATCGAAAGCAGCTTGTAAGGTGCATGATATTTTTTTAGGACAGTAAGGTATGTGTTTCTTGCATTTAAGTCATAGTAAGCATTTACCATTTAGTATATAATAATCGGTATTTGGAATAAACTATTTATACAATAATGGCAAGTTAAAAATAAAATATGTTCAAAATGTCAAGAAACACCCCCTTCTGCCCTTAGTTGCATGGAAAATTCAAAACTGTGCAAAAACCTGATTTTGGGACAGACATGACAAAAATTCTATTTGAATTAGTAGGGAAGGTTTTAGGAGGACAACTACAAGTTTATATATCACAATTACCTCATAAATTTGAGGAGGATAATCTGGAAAATGCACCTGAAGATTCTGTTTTACTACTGTTGCAATAAAATAGCAACATACAAAATAAAGAATAGAATCTAAACAAAAGGATGGAGATAGAATTTTTGATGTTATGGAAGGCTTATAAACTCTAGATATGGGCCCACAATAGAATATACAACTAAATTTTGCATAGGAGGCCATTTCGGCATTTTTTTTACACATCTTCGGAATAACAGTCTCATTTCGAAGCATCTTTAGAACAATAGTCTTATTCCGAAGCAAGCTTCAAAATGAGAGAAATTGTGCTAGAAAATTCTTGAAAATGCTGTAGAATAGAAAAAAGAGTAGGGCACATCAAATATTGAGGTTCCTAAAGCTCTACCACAAGTAAGTACATCCTTCAAGCATTTAAAAATCAAAATTTTGTCAATTTTGTTTCAAAGGTGCAAATAGCAGAAAGAAGTATCCAGGCTAAAATGTTATCAAGATAGAAAATTCCACTGGTAGTAGTGCATCTACCAAACATGGTTCCATTAGAAAAATACAATCAAGCTATTGCAATATGAGTTACCTGATATCAAACCTTTTAGAAGTACCTTGCAGCATTAAAACTTATAGAAAGGCAAAAACAGAGTCATACATGTGCTTAATTGCAAAATGCTTGATATAGTGCAGTAAGGAGAAATTTCTCAAGTAGAAAGTGGCAAAGGATTTTTTTCACAAGGATAAAACTTGCATATTACTATGGCCTACTAGGATGCATGAGGGCATGCATCAGTTCAATCTTGGGGGGATGATGAGGCCTATAAATACCTCATTGTTACACTATGTTTGACATATAAAAAACTACCATATTACTAAAAATGATAAGGTTAATTGCCAAATAGTTGATTAGAATATACCATTAAGTGTTTGCATGATTTTATGTTAGGAACACTATACCCCTATTTTGGCTATTTTTAGTATTTTATGATTGTTTTTGACATGATTTTGTTGATGAAAATAACATAGAAAAATAAAGCAGACAAGCATGTTCATATCTGTGGCTAACTCCAGCATGTTTGAAGTATCATCCCATTTCAAAACCAAAATTGTCAAGTGATTTGGCATACAAATCATATCTGCTACAAAACAAGGCAGTCCTAAGTTTTGTGCAGCATACAAAAATCAGCCAAGTATCACATTAAAGGAGCACCTTGAAGTTGTCATATAAAGCAAACAAAATTTGGATGGAATGTATTCACAAAGACAAAAGAAGACTTATGACTTACTTGGATGTATTTCCACATGGTCTAAATGGATAGCAACAAGGTATCACAAAATAAGTACAGTTGTGTAGTATTTTCTACATTATTTTAGTTTGATTAATTAGTGGTTAAAATGTGTAAATTCAACTATAGTATATTGTGTGATGATGTCTATCACTTCACAATGGTGTTGAATTATTTTTCCACCTTCCAAATGGTTTAAAGTGCAAAATAGTACCAAGTTTTTATGACTGTGCAACAAAACTGTCAACTGTAGAAAATAGTGCATATAAAATCCAGCAAGCTGTCACTTTATTAGAAGTCTTAGAATTTGTCAATATTTACATGCAAAACCTATTGGATTTGACTTATGAGGGATAGGTCAGATGTCCTATGTAGTTAAAAATACTTTGTCAATAGTTTTATTATAGCTAAGCATAAAGTCTATTTTTGCTCCTAATATTTCGAAGATGCTCTGAAATAAGGGGGAGAAGTGGCTAGTTTTAGTCAAAAAAAAGTTTGAGCACTCATAATAGTAGGGAAATGATATTTTAAGGTGGATACATGTGTATAAATATATTTCTAACCTCATACAATGCACTCCCACCACTAGAGATGCATTCCGAGGGCCAATAAAATATGTTGCAGCAGTTTTGTCTTAATTTGGACTAGTTCAGTTTCAAAGTTGTTGGCAAATCACTAGGAAATAGTACACATATGATTTTGAGCATGAGGTATATGTACTAGGATATTATAAATAACATAGATCCCTCATTTTTTGAGCAATTAGTTGATAGGAGAGTAGTTAGTAGCAAAAAATAGCATAGTAAAACATTTTCTATAATAGTTTAGCATGTTTTGACAGAAATAAAGTGCAGTTCTTTTGTTAATTTTTGTTCATGAGTGAGTGTGAGTTTTAATTAGTTAAGGAGTGTTTTTCCCACCTTATTCTGGATTAGGAAGCATGGGCCCACTTTCAGGCCTAGAAGGAGGACTGTTATGACATGTTTTTCTATAATTTTTCTGCAGTAGAATTAACAGATTGCTTGTCAAATTTCCCTTTCTTATTTTAAGTTTGTGTGATGTTATTTATGTTTTCCATTATGTTTTTGTGTAACCAATGTGTGTGTATCAGCTGAAAAAATAGTTTAAATCTATGTTTCCCCTATTTTTCATATTTTTTTCCTTGTTTTCATGTTTTGTCATCTTTTATCAGTTTTTTTAGTAGCTTTCATTTTCACTGTCAGTCATTGTAGCAGAAGCTTGAGGACCTTCTGTGATAGGGCACTGGTAGGTGTTATTAGCATAAAAATTATTTCCAAGCATAATTTTAATTTTGAAAGTGTAACTAGGTTTCAATTATGCAAGTGTAATTTAGGTTTTCCTTCTTAGTAACATTTCAATTATGTAAAAGTAAATTAGACTTTCAATTCTTGCAATTTCAATTCCTGCATTTGTAGTTAAATTTCAAAATTTTGTAACTTAGAATTAGTTTTTAATTCCTGCAAGTTAATTCAGTTTCCATTCTATAGACTAGGTTTAGTGTGACACCAAAAGGCTAAACCAACATCTGTTTCACCTAATAAATGCTTGAAATTTGGATGCCTAAATTGTACTATATCCTAACCTTCTATCATATATAGCCTTGGAAACCACCCTGTATTGATAAATTATAATATTAAATGATGCTATTAATGACACACATCAGCTTGAAAATCCCCATATTCACTAGGAGATCAATAGCACGATTACCTGCATGGTAAACATGATTGAAGGTGAAACTCATGAAATATTGCATAGGACACTTGATTTCAGAGATCATATTTGAAACATTCCAAGAAATATACTGGGTTTTCGAGAGAAAATACTGGATGATATTTTTGGAGTCACCTTCGACCAACACATTAGAATACTGCATGTTGTGGAGGATAAAAATACCTTGATGAAGTGCCCTGGCTTCCACGAAGTTACTAGACTGGTATCCCAGATTCTCAACATAATCTAAGATGATATTTCCTGTGTGATATCTGACAATTCCTCAAATGCTAACAAGCCTAGGATTTCCTTTGGTAGTCCCATTGAAATTAAATTTGAGAAAACCTATAGGAGGAGGAGACTACTTGACTAGCAATCGGTCAGACTTCGGTGATTGGGTGCAGAGGTTGCAGCTAGAAATGTTAAGAGAAGAGGTCAATAAATCTTTGATAGTAGGTTCAGAGTTATTAACATCATGAGTAATAGAAAAATTCTTAGTAGCAACATGAATAATTCTGGCTAGCACGTACCGGGCATCATGTTTTGAATCATTAAAAGCGTAGGAATTGCGTTCATGCCAAATATCCCATAGAAAGTGAGGAAGACAAAAGGACAAAAATGTTTTGAGGTGAAAGCCCTTGAGTGGATTGGGTCACTGAACACATAGGTCACTAAGGAGGGTAGGTGGGACCTAGGATATGCCAATAGAGCAGAACCGGTATGATAGGATAAAATGGGAGAAGGGGTAAGACAGGAAGATATGGTGGGTAGACTCGTAATCCTAGAGACACAAGTAACAATGATTTGGTAAAGAAAAGCCACAATAATCTTATATTTTCACCTTTGCCTAATTTCCAATGAATACCTTTCCTGAGAATCTCCTTAGTTTTGAGGATGGAATTCCATGTTGTCGAACCATAGATGGGAGAAGGGTCCTCCAAGAAATTGGTGTTGTGCTAGAGGTATTTAGATTTCATGATGGAGACCCATAAAGAGTTCTCATTGGTAAGAACTTGCCATCCTTATTTTGCTATAAGGGCTAGATTCATATTATAGACCTTCGAAATCCCAATGTTGCCATGTTCCTTTCATGAGTAAACCTGGTCCCATGCAACCAAGTGAATACATTATTTTAGATCTGACCCAAACCATAGAAAATTTCTTTGGAGTTGCTCAATTTTATTGCAGACTTTGACCAAAATCCGAAATATTGGGAGGAAAAAATTGGGATGTTTTGGAGGGTGGCTTTAATGAGGGTGGTGTTTCCTGCCTAGCTGAGAAGGCTTCCTTTCTAGCTAGCCAATTTTTTTTGAATGCGATCAATGACAAAATTCTAGAGAGACTATTTGAAGAGACCTTCAAAGATAGACAAACCTAAATAATTGGTATGGAGCTCAGAAATGGTACACTCAAGGATAGCAGCAATGTGGGCTTAGCGTCTAGAAGGGGTGTTGATGAAGTAAACCTTACTTTTATAGAAATTTATTTTTTGACCAGTAGCAGCCTCAAAGGATAGCAGGATCAACTTGATAAAATGGGCTTTGGGGATAGAGGCCAAGGTGGTCAAGATGGTGTCATCTACAAATTGTTGGTGAGATATGGGCTGAAGGGAGGATGCAAGCTTGAAACTAGAAATGTATCCTTTAGAACACGTAAAGTTAAGGGTTCTACCTAAGGCTTCAACAATAATGATAAAAAGGAACAGAGAGAGGGGGTCACCCTATCTTAAGCCTTTGAAGCTCTTGAAATAGCCTACAGGAGAGCCATTGACCAGAATGGAGAAATTAGTAGTAGTAATACATTCCTTGATGAGAGCAATCCAATCAATATGGAAACCAAACCTAGATAGGATAGAGAATAGGAAACTCCAGGAAACTCTATTGAAAGCCTTGTTCATGTCAAGTTTTAGAAGAAACCCAACCTTGCCACTTTTAGACACAGAATGAATAATTTTATGCATGATGATAATATTTTCTGTGGTGAGACTCCCTTGAATAGAGATACCTTGGATAGGGGAAATTATGTGGGGGAGAATGGGTTTGAGTCTATTTTCTAGGGCTTTAGTGAGGATTTTATAGAGGACATTACAAAGGCTGATGGGGCAGAAATCAATAAGGGTACGAGCCGTGTTGACTTTAGGAATGAGGGCCAGGAAGGTGGAGTTGACATCTCTGAGAATCTCCTTATACCATTGCATATGTTGGATGGAAAAATATAAATATTGACCCACAATGTCCTAGATCCATTGGAAGAATATGGGGGGAAATCCATTAGGGCATGGAGATTTCCCGCCTTGCATGGAAAAAATAGCAGCACAGACTTCTTTAGCTGAGATCAGTTTGAGTAAACTTTGATTATGATATGATGTGACCAACCTTGGGATTTTTTGGAGGAGGGTATCAGACGTTTGGTGATCACACCCAAGACTAGGATTAAGAAAATTTTTCAAAGAAACTGGTGGCTTCTTATCTGATTCTAGAGATATCATTTATTACTTCCCCATTCTGTTGGATGAGCTCCTTTATTTTTTTGCACCCTCTGTGTCTTATGGTGGTGGTATGAATTTTTTTTGTATTAGAATCTCCTTATTTAAGCTAGGTGACTTGATGTTTTTGTTTCTATAATGCTTCTTCACTTCTGAGGATGTTGTACAATTCAGTTAGAAGGGCTTTTTGAAGGGTGGGGTCAGGATTGCCCTACTACATTGAAAGCTCTATGCTAGTGAGTTGAGACTGGATCTGATGCTTTTTGTGGAAGATGTTTTTGAATAATTCTATGTTCCAATGTTTTAGCTTGATTTTAACATACCAAATCTTGTTGCTTACCTGGGAGACTAGAGATCCAGAGAACTTGCGAGACCACCATGGGGAATGAAATATTTAAGGTTTGGATCTTGAAGCCACATAGATTCAAATCTGAAGGGTGACTTGAAGGGAGAAACCTAGGAGGAGTTATCCAAAAGTAGGGGATTGTGGTCAGATCCAATCCTGGGCAACGATCTTAGGATAGCATCACCAAACTTAGGGATAACATTGGTTGAGATGAGAAAGTGATCAAGGTAAATCTAGATGAGTTGGTCCCCTTTCATGTGGTTACTCCAAGTGAATATTTCCCCCTAAGATTAATATCCATAATTTCATTGTCATCCATAAATGCTACAAGGTGCTCATTCGAATTAGCTATAATTTGGGATCCTCATTTTTGTTAGTGGGTAACAGAGGGGAGTTGAAATGCCCTGCCAGCATCTAGGTCTTTGAAGAGAAAAATTCCCTAAGTTGGTTGAGATAATTCCATGAGAGGTTCCTCTTGGATGAATATTTGGGAGCATAGATGTTTGAAAGGACCCAATGATAACTATTATCTTTTTTGAAAAACATAACATTCATATAATTTTTTGCTACAGATAGTAGAGTCCCTTCAACTTTTTTAGGATCCCACATACATAACAGTCCTCCTGAAGATCCATTGGTCAGACTAAAAAGAGATTCAGAATATCTCCAAATAAATTTTGAGATGCAAGTGGCACTTTGAGAATCTAACTTAGTTTCATGTAGCAAAAATATGGTGGGTCTTAAGTCTCTCCTCATGGACTTATCAGGAATTTCTTGTTTCGACTGTTGAGGCCTCTCACATTCCATGATAGGATATTTATTTAGAAACTATTGAAGATTTTCTCTTCCCTCTCCCAAGAGGAAGGGGAATTTTGGATCTATTTTTAATTGGTATTTTCGAAGCTTTGCCCCTAAGGGTGAGTTGTGTACCATTCCCAATCTCATCCAAAGTGTTGAGCGTTAATTTGTCATATTACAAATAATAACACGCAACTTAGAGTCTCGAACAAAAGACTCTTTCTTGCAAAGAAATAATTTATTTTATTTTCCTTCCTTTTATTATTTCTCCAAGTTTCTTTGTGAAACAACTTTTACATATATAAAAAATGAATTCAATTTAATACATGCAACTGATATATCCCATAATAACTCAAAATCCTGCAGATAGCTGTTAACAAGGGGCCTTTGTTGATTCTTAATGAACTTTGTAATCTTGACTTGTTTGATTAATCAAAAAAAATAAACAAAAATCCTTTTGATGTTCTAATATTCACAATTTATTCTAAGGTTAACTTGTTCGTTTTATCTATATTCAATAGTTCTGTTATTTCAAGTGTTAGTCTCCGACATGAAATTAAGCATATCAAGGAATAAAACAGAAACTGTTATTTTGAATCACCTGGAAAATAATGAAGGATATTAAAATGGTTCACGATCTCCTCCCCGCAAAATCCCAAGTTAAGAGATGAAATCCCCAAAACAACCCAACCGATCAGATCCGTACTAACACACAATCTAATCAGATCGGATGCAAGACTCTAAGGAAAAGAATATAACCGCATCATTCTACCATTCACCTATCGTAACCCATCCCATGGCGTAAACGAAATAGATACAAGACAAAATGATGCAACGGAAAGATTGACAATAAAACAATAGTTTTGGCTTCGATCTCCTTTTGATTTTACACACAAAAGTCGTGTTACCAAAGAAAAATCCTTTATTTCAATAAGTAATGCTTTTTTGTTACAATCTCCAGCCATCGTATCCATCTACACTTCTGCTATTTAACCTTTCTGTCGCGCGTTCTCGGCCGCTCCATGACGCTTCGTTTCGACTCCCGGGACCCTTCGCTTCAATTCCCGCCTTTTGGTATTCTAACCCTTGCATGCAATCGTAACGCTCGATCTCTATGGTTCTGTCATTTCTGCCACGTGTCCTGCGTCTCCTGCACCTTTCGTAACGCTTTCCTGTGGAAATTCTGACAGAATTTGCATTTGGCCTCTTCTGTTTCCTAGCCGCGATAACGCGACATGTCACGAAATCATGACATGTCGCGATATCGCGACGTGTTCTTGGTCCGTACGCCCGCCGTAGCTCGTTGTAGCGATATCGCTACCGACTTTGCTTTGCCTTCTTTTCAAAAAAGTGGTAGCGATATCGCTACCACTTTGGTTCCGAGCCTTCCTTTCAAAAAGTGGTAGCGATATCGCTACCACTTTGGTTCCGAGCATTCTTCGATGAAGTGGTAGCGATATCGCTACCACTTTGGTTTTGAGCCTTCTTTGCGAAGTGGTAGCGATATCGCTACCACTTTTCCTCTGGGCCTTCTATTCCCGAAGTGGTAGCGATTCGCTACCACTTTGGCTCCGCTTCACGAAGTGGTAGCGATTCGCTACCACTTTTCCTTCGGCCTCCGTTCTTCACGAAGTGGTAGCGATTCGCTACCACTTTCAACCTTGTGCTTCCTCTCGGCAACTCGTAGCGATGGAGAGACAGGTCACGATTTCGCGACATGTCGCGATTTCGCGACCCTTTCAACTTTTCGTACGCTTCCAAAAAATGCGTCGCGATTTCGCGACATCCTTTTTTCTTTGCCGCCGACACGTCGCGATTTCGCGACATCCTTTTCTTCTTTGCCGCCGACACGTCGCGATTTCGCGTTTTTTCCGCGACACGTCGCGATTTCGTGATTTTCTCGTCCCGCCGCCGACACGTCGCGATTTCGTGACATCTTTTCTGTCCTGTTGCCGACACGTCGCGATTTCGCGATAGATTTCAATTTTTTGCAGCGATGGAGAGACAGGTCGCGATTTCGCGACATGGGCTGTCGCGATTTCGCGACCCTTTCAACACTTAGGCATTTTTCTTCTTTTCTTCATTTTTAGCATCCGGGTCTTTGAGATCTTCCCTAAAACCTACAAAAACAAAGGTGGGTCCCCACTACTGGGGTGTGTTGTGGATGAACCACAACAAATGGCGACTCTACTGTCAAATGCTCTTGAGCATTTTAGTAAGAACCCAACCTAACATAAATCACAAATTTGAAAACATGGGTTAGCCCATAATCAATATAACTAATGCCCAAAATCAGAAGTACATGAATTATTAGAATCATCAAGTATTAGCTCGGTGTGTGCAATGAATTCCTTTCCTTATCATTTGAATTTGATCCACATTCCATCATCGGTTTTGCATGAATGCATATGCGAAATTGTGAATGATTTGTGTATCCTACCGAATATGCCATGAGAAAATGCATAGTCACTCTTGTAGTATTATGTGCAAACATTCAAGACTGCCAAACCCTCTTAGGATCCACTAGTGAACGGTTCATTATATCCCAAAGTTGGTTATGAGTCCCTACTATCTTGAACCCATGTGCAAGTGGATGTGAAATCAGAACTTTGGGGAATCGGACTCCCAACCAACCGAGATGAGAGTTTAACCCTATCCTTACTATTCTGATTTAGAATTCTTTACCTCACTTTGAGCAAAATAACTAAACCAATTATGGAAGAAATGGTCATGCTAGTCTAACCCTCTAGACAATCAATGGTCTTACTTTTTAGGCAAGACATGATGTCATGCATGGGCCTATCTAACCCCATAATCCAAAACTTATCTTCATTTCTTTGGACCTTGGGGATGACTACCCATCCCTTGCAGAGGACAAGTAGTACGATCCTTACAATCCAATATAAGGATGAGATGGGAAAAATTTATTTATTTTACTTCTTGGACCTTGGGGATGACTACCCATCCTGGTTAGGGACAAATAGTACGATCCTTACAACCCAAGATTTTAAATGTAAATGGAAAATATTAATCTTGTTACTTAAACCTTGGGGATGACTACCCATCCTTTGCAGAGGACAAATAGTACGATCCTTACAATCTAAGATTTAATACGAAATGAAATATAAGAGCTTTGGGGAATCAGATTCTCAACCAACCGAGATGAGAATTTATGCCCTATCCTTACTACTCCATGTGGGTCCAATCAAAGCTTTGGGGAATTAGATTCTCAACCAACCGAGATGAGAATTTAACCCTATCCTTACTACTCCGATTTTAGGCTTTAAGCTCTATGGAAGTGGTCAAAACCACTGTTTTTAGGATCATGTTGCATAATAGGATAGACATGAAAACCATTTTCGCCCAACCTTTTCCTCCAAGTTAGGTTTTGATCATTTTGCTCAAGATCCTTTTTAATGTATGAAACGTGCTTGGTCCTAGATACTTCAAGACTCAGTTTCCAACCTTAGGATTTACTTAAATTTATGTTATAACATAACCCTAAGAGGATTCAACATACTCAAATGAATTGCACCTAAGATGCATATGCCACTACGGTGAAAATGTATGGAAAGTGAGATGGAACATGAATGCATTATTTCGTGAATTGCAAATGAGATGATTTGTCATGCAAAACCGACCTTTTCATGCATCACAAGCTTCAAATGATCTAAATTAACTGTTTGTATTACATGTGGAGCTTTTACAACATGATTCCAATGTTTCATATTCTCCCAATCTTAGGCATGTGTTCAACATCAAGCTTTTATTCCCCTTCCTTTTTTTTTTTTTTTTTAAAAGCAATGAAAAGGAAATCAAAGGAACACCACCGCCTAAATGTCCAACCTGCACACAAACGCAAAAACCCAACATTAATACAAGAAAAACCTGAAACAAAAATGAATACATACTAACATATCAAATCTGCACATCAAAAAAAACTAAATTACAACATTGACACAAAACTAGATATCTCTTGAAACACACACTTAAGTATCAAATCTGCACACAAAGAAACAGATCACAACATTAATATAAAGCTTAGACATGTCAAAGAAAAGAATAATACACACCTAAACATGAAAAATGAAAGCAAGAAATTACAGCGTTATTACATATAATACAAAGCCCAACTACCTCATGCTTGAAAGTAATGCTTCAAGTGCAACCCATTGATAGGTAGTGCCAAATCCTTTCCATCCAAGGTTTTTAGTCTAAAACTATTTTCCCCTAGGATCTCTGAAATCTGGTAGGGACCTAACCAAAGGTAATCAAATTTATCATGTTCCCCCTTCTTCTCATGTCTTTTGTCCCATAACAGCGACTAAATCTGAAATTTTAAACGCCTTGGCCTTAGACCTTTTGTCAAACCATATTTTTACAATGTCTTGGTGTTTACTAAAATGAAGCATAGCTTCATCCCTTTTTTCATCCAAGCGCATTAATTGCGTTAGTCTAGACTCAAGTTTATCATTAGTTCCAAAATAATCTTTCATGAAGTGCAGCGTTTGTAATCTGAGATTTGCAAGAAAAATGGGATCTTGTCCATAAACCAGATGGTAAGGAGATGTCCCTATTGCTTCTTTGACTCTGATTCTGTCAGCCCAAAGGGCCAACTTAAGCTTATTGTGCCAGTCCCGCGGATTCCTTTCCAACAATTTTTTTATGACAGTCAACGTATTCTTATTGGATGACTCGGCCAATCCGTTACCCTTGCGGGTAATAATTGGAGGAGAACTTTAAACTCACGCTGTTATCAAATGCCCAATTAGCAAACTCCAGAGAGGAAAAGGCCGAACCATTATCACTTACGATGGAGTTAGGCATCCCGAATCTAGTGACAATGTTATCTTCTAAAAATCTAATGACCACCTCTGCAGTAGCATTCTTTGTGGGGATAGCTTCGGTCCATCTCGTGCAATAGTCCGTAGCCGTCATAATATATTTGTGAGTATCGGAGGAATTGGGGCTGATAATCCCAATAAAATCTAGGCCCCATTGCGCGAAAGGTCTGGACTCGATTACGGATCGTAAAGGCATGGCAAGCGTTTCTATCCCTATTGGCCGCAGCTTGACATATGTGACATGACCTCACATGAGAATGGGCATCCTTGAATAGTTGAGGCCAATAATAACCGGCTCGAGGATTTGATGGGCCGTGGCATTGGCGTACCCATGCCCTGTCCCATGTTTACCATGAAACTCTTCGAGTATTCGCACTGCCTCCTCTTGATCAACGCAACGAAGGTAAATACCTTCATGGTTCTTTCTGTATAATGTGCCAGATCTAACCAAAAAATTAGCAGACTTCAAACGCAAGGCTCTGCGCTGAGTAGCATTCAAAAGTGATGGACACCTACCATTTAGTAGATAGTACACCACATCTGCATACCACTCCTCCTTGGTTATATCCGCGACTTCATAATGTTGACAAGGAATTGCGAGATCCTGCTCTGCGATTGCCTTAGCTAACCCTTGCCCCCGCACTATCTTCATCGATTGAATCTCCAGATCAAATTCCTGCAAAGTTGAAACCCACTTACCACGCTTCTCACCTAATTCATTCTGAACGAACATGGCTTTGACAGCAGGATCTGGGACGATAGCAAAGACCCTATTGTGGACTATGTAGTGCCTGAACTTTTTTACAGTCTTAACCAGCGCATACATTTGCTTGTCTAGGGTAGAATATCTCAGTTTCGCATCTTTGAGAGGACTACTCAGGAAGCAATGGGATTTTCAATGCCGCCTTCACTCTTCTCGAGTTAAAACACTCGCAAAGGAGTGATCCGAAGCAAATGTGTAGATATAGAAAGGCTTCGTATAATCGGGACTCACCAAAATCGGGGCTTTAGAAATCGCATCCTTGATATTATCAAAAGCCTCTATCCTTTCATCTGTCCAAATGATCCGGACCTCTTTCTTTAGCATGTCGTTCAAAGGTCTTGCTATCTCTGCAAAATCTGCTATAAATTTTTTGACAAAATTGATCTTTCCGAAGAATGATCTCAACCCCTTCTTGCTATTGGGACGAGGAATTTGCTGTATGGCTTCTATTCTCTCAAGGTCAATGGAAATTCCATCCTTAGATATTATATGTCCCAACAGCTTTCCCTTCTCGTTACCCCGAAGATGCACTTCTTTGGGTTGAGAGATATACCATGTTCCCTGCATCTTTGAAAGACTTTCTTAAGATCCTTGACATGGCTTTCCCTGTTCTTAGAAAATACAGGAATGTCATCGACGTAGACAATGATGCACTTACCAATAAGCCCTTTAAAAGCAAAATCCATAGCTCACTGGAAAGTGGCACCTGCGTTCAATAGTCCGAAGGGCATTCTCCTGTATGCAAAGGTGCCCCATTTTGTCGTAAAAGCAGTCTTCATCCTATCACTAGGATGGATAAGGACCTGATTATATCCCGAATAACCATCCAGGAATGACATCATCTCCGACCCGTTTACCTTTTGGAGTATTTCATCGATGGTGGGTAACGGGTAGTTGTCCTTTTGGGATGCCTTGTTGAGATTTCTGAAATCAATGCACAACCTTATTTCTCCACTCTTTTTCCTCACAGGGACTAGGTTAGCAACCCACGTGGAATGCCTAACGGGAAAGATGATCTTAGCTTCTAACAGTCGCTTCACCTCTTTCTCTATCAAGGGTTCTAATAATGGATTAACTCGCCTTTGTCTTTGCCTAGAAGGGCTTGGACTCGGCTTCAGTGGAATCGTGTGCATTATGACATTCCGATCATAGGTTTTCAACTCCTTATAACTCCAAGCAATGCAATCTATGTATTCTTTTAATGCATCTCGCTATGGAATCCTTCTCCCGCTTGGTACATGCTTTTGCTATGAATACCTCCCGGGATTTTTTGCACTTCCAATGTTAACCAAATCACAGGCCTCTCCAGGAGATGGAACCCTTTTACCTTTTCTTGGTTTGCTTCCGATATCAAAGATTTTTTCTAATGAAGCTATCTCATCAGGCATCCGGTTGTTTTTTACAGGATTTTTATCTTTCGAAACTACCTCCTCTACGTCCCTTTCTTCTTCATCTATGTACTGCTTTTCAAATATACCATAATTAGTGACAAAATGAAATATGTGCCTGTCACTATCAAATACTTGGAAGTTCGTAACATTATCTGGTATAGAGGGACAAGGGACCAACTCTATAGAGAACTTCTTGCATTTCTTATGGTCCACTGGCTTCAACATACTCGCCTGCTACAGCTAGGGAGTCTCGCGTACGATTGCCCTTTCTCGAGATCAGAGAAATGTTAAAGGCGTCGAACTCATCTATTAAATCTCTGACCCTTGTTCGGTAAAGCCTAGCCGCCTATCCTTGCATATGTATTGTCCCCTCACTTGTTTCACCACCAGCTCCGAATCACCAAGGACTTTGATATATTTAATTTTCTTCCGAATGGCCAGCTGTAGTCCAAGAATCAAAGCCTCATATTCTGCCATATTGTTGGTGGCAGGAACCGCAGCTCGTATGCAGCGAATATAGGCTCCCCGGTCCGAACATGACAATTCAACACCGGCTCCTGCTCCTTGTCCGGACCTGGATCCATCAAATCTTAAGGTCCAAATGTCTTGATGTCCTTCAGTAGAGTTGTGCCCCATCCTTTCATCATGGGTATTTTCGAGTGCTTCTATGTCCAAACAAGTATGCTCCCAACTCAGCCTTCAATGTACTCGGATCTCGCTCGGCTTGTTGTAATCTGTGATCATCTCTTTGAGTCGGGGTTCACCGTCAATTCGAATTTGATTGGCCACTCCCCTCCAAGGTAGCCACATGTGTGAAGAGTCTGTCACAATGTAACCGTTTAGGTTCTTACTCCAATCTCTTCCCAATACCATGCCATATTTGATAGGAATATCGAGCACCAAAATGTCTATGCGCTGTTGAATTCTGGGTTCTGAATTGACTTGAATATGCACATCACCCAGCCTCTCCCATCGCCTCCATGGTTGACTCCGTCCAACCGCACCACCCCTGCTCCTAGAAGGCTTTGGTGTAAGTCCCAATCTTTTACAGATTTCTAAGGGCATGATAGTAGCCGAGGCCCCTGAGTCTATTAAACAATTGTGCAAGTTTTTACCTCCAATTCTAATGGTTACCAAAAAGGGAGGTATATCTCGTTTTTCTTTTTGTACAACCACTTGGGACTCAAGGACTTTTAGCTTCATGAACTTGTGCAGATGGATTTAATCCTTTTGGTGAACTCACTTCTTGGCCTAATAATCGGGCCATGTCATACATCGATACATTGGCCCTATTCTTCTTCATATCTTCCACCAAATCGTAAGTGAGCTTTTCTCGGATTTGGCAAGTTTTGCATCATCTTAGACTTTTCGACCTTCGATGGAGGAGGGGGATTGACATCTCCTTTAGGGTCAGGAGGGAGTAATTGATTATTAGGAGGAGCAGAGGAAGTTTTGGGCTCTTTAGAACTCCTAGTGTAATATTTGTGATTTGCTTTCCCAAAACGTTTATTTGTATGAACTTCCAAAGCTTCTTCATCTTCGCTTCCAAAAAATTCTACATCCTCCTCTTCTTCATTTTCATGGGAATGTATGACCTCCGTTAGCATAGACTCCGGTTTCACGTGGCCACAGTGCGGGCAATCATTATCACAAGATCCTGCATCTCCACAGTCTTCCGAAATGTCTACCTGGTTGGCAACGGGATTGGGTACCCGCCCGTTGTTAGGCCGCGTGTTATACATTCCTTTTCCTCTATGATTGTGAGGTCGGTTATGGCCCATGGCCTGATCAACTTTTTTATTGACATTCCCCACCGTTACCAACACCTTGGCCAACGTTTCTTTCATATTTTCTATGGCCGCTTCGGACCCTTGTGGTTGAGGCACTCGCAATTGCAGGTCCAGTTGCGTTGGCTGCATTAGCCACCTCTGGACTGGGTACAATGGCTTGGGTTTGGGCAGGCGGATTCCATCCCGGATTCCCATTTTGAATGGCTTGAGTTTGGGCAGGTGGATTCCATCCTGGATTCACACTTTGAATGGGAGTGATTGTTGGATAAGTTGCTGAGCTTGGCGTGTTAATTGGAGCAAACCCCGACATGGTCAACAGATTATTGCCCATACCGAACCCATGCAAACCCATTGAGTTATTTTGAATCAAACTCTACGCTTGAACAACAGAATTCGGATAACCTGACAATGGCGTAACTTGGGTGGGTGTTTGGAAGTTGTTCAACATCGGAGCCTCGTGGTGCTACTACCCGGTTCATCATGGCAAATTGGTCGTATGGGCCATATTGTCCCATCCCACTCAATTGAGACAATCCCGCGCCCGGCAAGTTCATCTCGCTGTTCGAGAGTCATTGTTTCTGCATAAGCCAAAGGAAGGGTTGTAACCCGAGGGTTCCTTCTAGTCAACAAAGATGTTAAAGGATCTAAGGCTCCGAAGTATAGCCGCAAGGCAATTGCAGTGGTCTACCGCAAAGTGACGAGTCACATTCGTATATAGCTTTTGAAATCTCTGATTGAACGCTCGAATGGGTTCATTGGTTTGTCTTTTGCAAGATACGAAGAAATTGTATGTCATGGAGGGATCTACTAACTGTCTGAATTGACCTATGAACGCAGTTTCTAGCTGGGCCCATGAAGTTATGGACCCTGTCGAAAAATTTCGATACCATTCGTTAGCAATGTGGTCTAGACTAGCAGGGAAAACTCGACAGGCAACATCCTCGTGAGTAACCCCCCGCCTAAACATGTAATCTTTATAGATTTGGACATGATCTTCTCACGTTGTTGGACCATCATGAATGAATTTGGGTAATCCCCTTTCAATGTTTCTAGGCAAGTCGTGGACTCGCCCCGGGAATATCTAAAGGGGAACTCTGAGCACCATACCAAAGGGCAGGTGGTTGTTGTTGTTGTTGTTGCTGGGCCATGTTAATCAAAGGTGTCAACCCTGTGGGAACAATTGGAACTCCTGGAACTGTGGAGACAGATACAACTGGTGTTACTATCCCACTTGAACTTAAGGGTTCAGGCCCACTAAAGGCACTTGAGTCCAAAGAAATCCCTAACTCAAGTATACCGGGTGGTATTTCAACTTCTAATGTTTTGTTTTTCGGCCTCCTAGCAGTGGGAGAAAGACTTTGGAAGATAGTTTCCCCCGTGGTTTTAGACCTAGTAGCAATGTACTCAAAGTTGGGCCAGCTTTGGAAACTCTAGGACTCTAAAAGATTTCTCAACTCTGCCGCGTATAAAATGTCTAAATGTTATACCTGCAAGCACAATAGGTGGAAACAAAACTACCCACGTTAATTGTTAGAACAAATCAAAATTGCAAAGCAATACAAAAGGCCCTCCTTCTAGCGCCAAAATGTTGAGCGTTAATTTGTCATATTACAAATAATAACACGCAACTTAGAGTCTCGAACAAAAGACTCTTTCTTGCAAAGAAATAATTTATTTTATTTTCCTTCCTTTTATTATTTCTCCAAGTTTCTTTGTGAAACAACTTTTACATATATAAAAAATGAATTCAATTTAATACATGCAACTGATATATCCCATAATAACTCAAAATCCTGCAGATAGTCGTTAACAAGGGGCCTTTGTTGATTCTTAATGAACTTTGTAATCTTGACTTGTTTGATTAATCAAAAAAAAATAAACAAAAATCCTTTTGATGTTCTAATATTCACAATTTATTCTAAGGTTAACTTGTTCGTTTTATCTATATTCAATAGTTCTGTTATTTCAGTGTTAGTCTCTGACATGAAATTAAGCATATCAAGGAATAAAACAGAAACCGTTATTTTGAATCACCTGGAAAATAATGAAGGATATTAAAATGGTTCACGATCTCCTCCCCGCAAAATCCCAAGTTAAGAGATGAAATCCCCAAAACAACCCAACCGATCAGATCCGTACTAACACACAATCTAATCAGATCGTATGCAAGACTCTAAGGAAAAGAATATAACCGCATCATTCTACCATTCACCTATCGTAACCCATCCCATGGCGTAAACGAAATAGATACAAGACAAAATGATGCAACGGAAAGATTGACAATAAAACAATAGTTTTGGCTTCGATCTCCTTTTGATTTTACACACAAAAGTCGTGTTACCAAAGAAAAATCCTTTATTTCAATAAGTAATGCTTTTTTGTTACAATCTCCACCCTGTATCCATCTACACTTCTGCTATTTAACCTTTCTGTCGCGCGTTCTCGACCGCTCCATGACGCTTCGTTTCGACTCCCGGGACCCTTCGCTTCAATTCCCGCCTTTTGGTATTCTAACCCTTGCATGCAATCGTAACGCTCGATCTCTGCGATTCTGTCATTTCTGCCACGTGTCCTGCGTCTCCTGCACCTTTCGTAACGCTTTCCCATGGAAATCCCGACATAATTTGCATTTGGCCTCTTCTGTTTCCTAGCCGCGATAACGCGACATGTCGCGAAATCGTGACATGTCGCGATATCGCGACGTGTTCTTGGTCCGTACGCCCGCCGTAGCTCGTTGTAGCGATATCGCTACCGACTTTGCTTTGCCTTCTTTTCAAAAAAGTGGTAGCGATATCGCTACCACTTTGGTTCCGAGCCTTCCTTTCAAAAAGTGGTAGCGATATCGCTACCACTTTGGTTCCGAGCATTCTTCGATGAAGTGGTAGCGATATCGCTACCACTTTGGTTCCGAGCCTTTGTCTTTGCGAAGTGGTAGCGATTCGCTACCACTTTTCCTTCGGGCCTCCGCTTCACGAAGTGGTAGCGATTCGCTACCACTTTTCCTTCGGGCCTCCGCTTCACGAAGTGGTAGCGATTCGCTACCACTTTTCCTTCGGGCCTCCGCTTCACGAAGTGGTAGCGATTCGCTACCACCTTCAACCTTGTGCTTCCTCTCGACAACTCGTAGCGATGGAGAGACAATGTCACGATTTCGCGACCCTTTCAACTTTTCGTACGCTTCCAAAAACGCGTCACGATTTCGCGACATCCTTTTTTCTTTGCCGCCGACACGTCGCGATTTCGCGACATCCTTTTCTGTCCTGCCGTCGACACGTCGCGATTTCGCGATAGATTTTCTGTCCTGCTGCCGACACGTCACGATTTCGTGACAGATTTTCTGTCCTGATGCCGACACGTCGCGATTTCGCGACATCTTTTCTGTCCTGCTGCCGACACGTCGCGATTTCGCGACAGATTTCAATTTTTTTTAGCGATGGAGAGACAGGTCGCGATTTCGCGACCCTTTCAACACTTAGGCATTTTTCTTCTTTTCTTCATTTTTAGCATCCGGGTCTTTGAGATCTTCCCTAAAACCTGCAAAAACAAAGGCGGGTCCCCACTTCTGGGGTGTGTTGTGGATGAACCACAACACAAAGCTTATTTATTTTTGATATCTTGGGCAAAGGGATGACCTCATTTTTCCTGGAACCCACATCAATATAGAGCTTCCTTTGGGTTCAGTTAGGGGAGGGCTTGGGGAGAAAGTACTGGGGGAGACATGGATGCCACTAGAGGAGCTAGGGAGACTCTTAGGGTAAGGAGGAGGGCTATGGGGATAGATAAAGGTGGGATTTATGAGGTTTGTGGTGGCATCACCAATGAAAAGGGGAGGAAAATGGTTAGATATAGGGATGGGTGGATTGTGAGAAGGAAATAAATGGTAGTTGGCAAAGGAGTAGTGAAATACTCAGCTTGAGGTTGAATAACTATACTAGGGGAAGGATGGGTCTCAAACTATAGATGAGAAGGGGGGAGCAGTGCAACAGAAACAAAGGAGCAGTGAGGAACAAATTTAGAAATATGACGACCTTCATTAGAAGGTGTTTTTGGGACCTTAGGGCATTGGGAACAAAGATGGCCTTGCTTGGAATATAAATCACAAAAATAAATTTTTATTTTTATATTCAATAACTTGGGAGAAGGTACAAACCTTTAAGATAAGATTGATCAAAGATAGGAGGACCAAATCCAATTTGCATTAATGTACATACGGGCCTGGATCATGTGAGACCTCGCTTGAGTGGGGGGATCGTAAGTGATGAGCTCTCCAATGTTCCTCACAATACCATAGAGAATATATTCATTCAAAAACTAAATCGGTAGTTCTGGGAGATGAACCCAAATTAGAGTAGAGTTGATATTCTGAGTAGATGGGTCAAAATCCATACCTTATTTTTATAGGAATAATCCTTTTGATTGAAGAACCATGATACTCATATAAGGATTCGACAATAATCAATAGGGTTTTTTAACTAGATCCATGGATCCTAAGGGCTTCCAAGAGGAGAGAAACCATTTGCAAATAGATTCTATATCTGGTCGGGAACCTAGGAATTTGTCCACCAATGAGTTGGAGTTATGGGTGACCATGGATCACATGAGTTTGCAAGGGATCGTAATATTGCCATCAGAAGGATATAGATCAACCCTTGTAATTTTGGGTTGACTAGGATTTGGATTGTATTTGACCATATCTATGAAGGACCTGGGAGCAACCTCTCTCGATCCACCCGTCACATCTCCTATTGTTGAAGGAACAACTCCATTTGGCAATGAGACCTTTTATCCTAGTCCAAAAGGGATTCTCAATCTGTCGATGTGTCAGGTCCTACAACTATACCATAAATAGTAGGTACTGAGGTAGTTGTCTCATTTACCACCCCATGGTAGAGTGGTCGACTAGTGAGAAGGGTGGTGGACCAAAAATCATATTTTTTCTTGTGGGCCACCATAGAGATTTCTTCCAAACTTTTCAGGTGGACATATAGTTCCCCAATATTTTGATTTGGACCAACTCCTTATGACCTGTAAATTCCCATGAGACCACTTATGCCATCATTAGAGGTTATATTGGTGCCATGACCATTTCCTCTAGAGCCCTTGCCTTTATTTACCTTTGCTTATGTTGCTTCCATTTTCACCATCGATCCAAAAAAATCTCAATTCCCAATTTAATTATTCTCTTAATTCTATTATCTTAAAAAACTTAATTAAGGAAAAATGTTCCCCGTATCCCCTGGAGGCCAGAATTTTTCATTCCATGGGGTCTGTCCCATCCGAGTATACCCCTCAGGCTAGTCGGGGGGTTTTTTTTTTGTATTCGGTGTAGGTCGCTAGGCTTGAACCTTGGACCTCCTTTAGAGGATTGAGGGAACTTACCAGTAAGGTACCTGGTGCAGATGGGTATACCAAAATAGTTGCCCTTAATATCAATATAATATATCCCTACACCAGCCCTAATATTTGACTTAGATCCATCAAATATCATAGTCCACATCTCTGAAATTAGAATTCTATTAGATTTTGCATCAACTTTTGCTCTAGTTTTTGGATCCATGTCTTAATGTTTAGGAACTTATTTTAGAAAGGTGTATGCCAAACTAAATATACTCCCACCACTTTTTCCTTAATAGAATATACAAGATTTATCATAGTGTCATAAAAATTTCTTAGTTCTACAAAATACTTGTTAAAAGGTTCTCTCTTGAGGGTAGCATTTGTTTTTGACAAGGGAATGGTAGCATAAGACCAATTAACTGAATATAACCACCTAGTTATTCATCCCAATATCTACTTAAAAGCAAGAAGAAGAAATGATCTACATCCATTGCTACTACATCTATGATAATATCTTTCTTTGGATATTGATCTAGAAATACTAGCAAACTAGTTATTACTCGTACGCATGGTATCTATATACTATCCATTACTAACACAAGAGGATAATATCTTGTGCAAATAAGCCCTAAATAATATGCTACTTGTTTAATAATTATGTTGTGTGGGGCACCACTATCAAGCATACAATTATGAATAACATATTGGTCTGCTAATTTTGATGTATACCTAAGAGACACATTGAATAGTCTTACTGAATATTGTGCCTTGGTCTCTTGAATTTTTGGTCTTAGAGCATTACATGTCTGACCTATTATCTGATCTATTAATCCAAAGGCTTTGCAGACATAATATTTGTATTTTGGGATTGTAATTAACTCTCCAAAATTAATATTAACCTTTTGTCTGGTTATCTTTGAACCAACATCAATTCAATTTTCTTAACATCAAATGTTCTTGAATTTTTCTCTTTTTGTTGCTTTTGAGTATGTTCATCTATTTTGACTACTTTAGGGATGATTGATTGTTTCTTATATTTTTTTTTCTATCTTTATAGATAGATTTATTCGGATCTATTTGTACTCTATTTTCATTGGTAGATGATTCCTCTACCTTGTTTGGCACTATTCTATTTCTTAGATTTATCACATGAATCCTTTCTAGTGCATCTATCTCTTATGTTGTTGGTGTCAACTTTTCTTGTTTTATTCTCTTGTATCTAGAATTTTGTGATCTCTACATGATTTCAACATTATCAATGACTAGAATCTTGGGATGATGGTTAGAAGCATATAAATCCATATTTTCTTCAAATAGTTTTTCTCTAGACTCATCATCTTGAGTCCAACAAACATTAATCCTTATATCTTCTTCAAATTCATCCTCAAGATCTACATTATTATGCATATAGATAAATTCCACAATAAAAAAAATTATGAGGAGCATCACAAGCAGAACTATAAAAAAAAATTGTAGTTACATTAATATAAGAGATGTGATTTGGAACAACATCTAGATATTTTATTTTTTCTTTTATTTTCTAATTATTTCCACTGTTTTTTTAATTCTATTTCTATTTCAAAGTTATTATTCTAATTTTTATTAAAGTTTATTCTAAAAGAAGGTTTGTTATCCCCTTGTTGTTTATCACCTTGAGACTGTGAAGTTTCAACATTATTCTCTTTTCCTCTTTCAATCCTAGCTAATATGTTATTCATAGTATTAAACATTTCTATCATCTAATTAGCTAGCCTTTCCATAGGATCTTGCTCTATTTTATTCAATATAGTGAACCCTACTTTATTTGGTTTCTTATCAGGTTGATTCAACTCTAAAGAATAAGGTTTCATCTTTCCACTATCGATCATATTTCTCTCAATTTGAATGGCTTTGTCCATGCATGCATCAATAGTGGTTACTTGTTCCTGTCTCAACTCATAATTGAATTCTCTTGGAAATGCATTCTTGTAAAAAAAAATTGACTATATGGCATTAGGTCTTAATCCAGTGGGGATTTTATTTTTAGTCTTGATAACTTTTATATTAAAGTCTTCTATTGACTCATTCACTTTCTTCTTCATTGTTGCCAATTATGTTAAAAGAGACTTCATTTTTTCTTTTGCCATATTTCTTGAGAAAAATTTCCTCTATTTCATGGAAATTATGGATACTACCAACTAGAATACTGTTAAACCATTCTCTATCATCTTTTTATAATATTTGTAAGAATATTCTAAGGACTACATCTTCATAATTCACTTCAATATTATCTGTAGCATATAGAAATCTCACAATGTGGTCTTCTCTAGAGATATAATTGTTTCCTTGAAACTTGGGTAAATACTTATGAGCTTTTCTAGGTAGGGGATTCAAATTTGGAGGTAAGACAAAAGGGAGGTACCTATTGGTTCTCCATTGATGAATATTAGGTTGTGTATTGACCATGTTAACTATAGGGGTGGTAGAAATAGGGATAATGCTAACACTTAAAGATGGAGTAACACAAGTATTAACACTCAAAGTAGTTGTACTTATACTTTGACTAGAAGCAAAACTTGAATTATTATCAAAAACATAAATTTTAGATATAGGTGTTTTATTATGAGTCTAGAGAATTACCTCTAGATTTGATAACTTTGGATATAGATCACAAGTGCTCCTTGTAGATATCCTTAACACAAATAATCCCAAATGAGAGTTAAATGCATACACATGCATAAATACATGGGTCATAGCATAATAACCATAGATGGATACTCAAAATAGATGCTGAGGTCTCCCATATGCATATGCAAGTAAAACTAAAAATATAGGTAAAGACTGCAAACACATACACATATATAGAGATAGGTCAAGCATGAGAACCATAGATGTCTATCCAAAATATACATGTAGACCTCCAATATATATATGTGTGTGTGTGTGTGCGTGTGTGTATGTGTGTGTGTGTGTAAACAAATTTACAAATATTATACCAAAATAAAATATTAAATTACCCACAAGCCACTCAAGAGCTAACTACTATACAAAAATAATTGAAAAGAAAGCTTACAAAACTTGCAAATCCAAACTTGCCAATTATTTTTATTTTCAAAATTGTTACTATGTATAGGTTACAATAGGGAGAGTTTCCCTCCAAAATTTGCAAGATGACTTGACCCTTTCATCTACTTCTTCTAGGAATTCTAAACATTAAATGGAGATATTTGTCATCATTGCTTCTGATAGTTCTAATTTGTAGTTGTTGTAGGTACCATCTCTTCATATTTAAACCTTTTGAATTAGTTAATTGAGATGACACTAGTATGTGGTTCTTGCATTTTTAATAATGGTTTTGTCCATTTATCTCACCTACCTTCCTAGGTCCTAGTGCATCATTTCTTGCATTCAATCTAACCTATTTTCTAAATAGATGCTAGCTTTAAATCCGTAGCACCTCCAACATCTTCAAATTTGAACGTATTCCTACCTAGTGATCAAAACTACTTCTTTCCAACTTTTGTCAAGTATTAAAAAACTTCAAACATCAAGAGTTATCTAGGAGGAGGCTTTTCCTTCAGTTCCCTTGTTATTATGCTTATCAAAAACACTCTTTCTTCTATTTTATATATTTTCTAAAAGTTTTGATATTTTGATTTCAAAATACATTACTCATCTTCAGGATTTGGTTTTATCTCCTTCACATGTGACTTTCAAAAAATTACAACTATATTTGATAAAAACTTTTGTACCCCTTGAATGTTTGCCTTAAGTGCAAATTAGTAGTGAGGAATCACTATAGAAAATTCAACTTGTCTTTAGGCCATTTTATTTTCATCACAAAAGAGGATCTACATGAACCTATTTATGATAAGAACCATTGCAAAATTCCAAGAGCACCTAGACAAAGAATATAAGAAATAATAGATCATGAAGGGCTATATATTTAGGCATAAGATGAATTAATGAGGCAAAGGAAGAGCTTAAAAGGATTGAATAGAGTTTTTGTATCCTCAAAATCCAACTTAAGAGTTACCCCTAATTTCAAATTTTAATGGGTCTTGTGGAGTCCTAGGTCTAGGTTATTTTGTTGAGTCAAGGTTATTTTCCTCTAAACTTGGTGGCTTTTAAACTTTGTAGTAATCCCCAAGATGGTCATCATACTTTAAAGTGTTCCATTTTTATGATCATGTCTATTAGTCCTTTTCAATTTTTTGTCGTTGTTAAGAGCATGTTCCTCCTTGAATATCCTCAAATTTTTATTTTTATAAAAGTCCAAAGATCTTGGTCCCCCAAAGAATTCCCTGTGATCCCTAAGGTCACTTCTAAAAATCTAAAGCAATTGACCCTCATTTTTCTTATTTTTCTCTTGTTAGTCCCTAATTCTAAGAACCATTGATCATCCTTTTGTAATATTTAGATCATCCATACATCTTCTTACCCCTTCGCATTTCAAAATTCACTACCACAAACTCTCTTAAAAATAATTCTTCCTATCCTCTAAGGTTCATGTGTCATTAGCAGTCCATAAACTCAAAATTACCCGCCTTTCGCTTATGTTTTTTGTGTAATAGACTCATACCTTAGATCCATAAATCAATTATTTTTGCTAAGGTCTAAGGTCATGTTTTCCAAAAACATTCCTTAGCCTCATACCCAAATGATAAATCCTTATACCAAGTTCAAGGTTATGGTCATATTGGATAAATTTTCTTGATAGAAGTCCTCTTGGCACAAATTAATGACTCATATTCACTCACTAGAATCCTAGCACCTTAGCATGATTGGCCCAAAGATATATGGCCAAAAATACATTACTACAACAAATTCGGGTGTGGTTCAGATTCACGCATTGAAATTTGGGTGCCTCAAAGTGATTGGACCAAAAATGAATGACTTAAAGAGCCTCACCAAAATAAGGGTAGGCAACCCATATTTGGTCACCAAAAGTTGGGTGCCTAAATGTGATTCATCCAAATATGGATAGCCCAGATCACATCATTACAATAGAAGTGAATGACCCTGATTCACCCGCTCGAGGTCAAGCATTGTCATATGATTAGCAAAAAGTAAAGACAAAGAACTTATACCACTAAAACTCATGGGGTCTTTGGATAAGTCTAAATTTATTCATCTAAAGAATAATAATCATGTTATAATGTCTAAAGTCCCAAGTCTTAAGGCCCCTATAAAACTAATATTTCATAAATATATTCTTCGTAATTGAATTTTTGTTCCAAGGTTCCAAGGTTTGTCATTGCAACAATATTACATCATTCATTTGTATAAGTGAACCTTAAACTCCTAAAATTTATTTTTATTTAATGGTAATAAATGCATACATTTAATCCCTCTTTGCCTATTTTAATTTAATAGCTGCAATATTGACTCCACCTTGAGAAATAATTACTTTTTATAATGTTTAAGGGATCCCCCCATAAAAATTATCATATTTTCCTAAGGTCTAAAGTATCTTATGTCTATTTTCCCCCTTGTATTAAAATTGAGTACATTGGCCATACACACCTTAAGTATTAAAATAATATTATACCACATGGTACCACCAGATTAGCTTACCAAAGTTAAACATCGATGTCTGATTGGTCCAAGAATAGGTAGCTCACAATACGTCATCAAAGGGAGAGTAGATGGCCCAGATTTTCTCACTAAAAATCAAGTGCCTCAACATGATTGACCCAAAAATGAATAGCCTAGAATGAATCACCACAAGAGAAATAGATGACCTTGATTGAATCAAGAAAGCATGAGTGTTGGCATCCGATTGGTGGAAATAAATGGACAAAATACTTGTACCTCCATGAAACAATTATAAATTTATTTGTTAAAATTTATTTTAACTAATGTCATCCAAATTCTTTCTCAAAAAAATATTGTTAGGACCCTCCTAACGTAACTCTTAATAATATTATATATTATATTGTATTATAAAGGGAAACATCCCTTCACCATTCACATATTTTAGATAGATGTAAATAGGACAAGGAGGATGCTCCAAAGATCATCCAAGAACATTAATTTATTATATTGTGGGTTTCTTCCTTTCAATACAAACTGCGATTCTATTCAAACAATGATTCTTTTCTACATTCAATTCATATTTCAAGTTGCAGGTTCATAACAACTAGATCAAAGCTAAAAAGACCTAAAAATTTTTCCCCACCCCGCTCTAGTTACTGACAGGCCATTACTCGGCAACGTTTTCTTTTCAACACACATTCTAACCATTACTGACAGAACTATTACACAGTAGGCCACAATCGCCAGCAAAGGTAGCATACATAATTTTTTGGATAGCATCACGCATTACTGGAGTTAGAAAATCCCAACAATGAGTACAGGCAAGGAAAATATCATTCGGTGTGAACAAAGAGCAACAAGTACACAAAATTAAACACGGTAGAGATAGACAATTTTTTTTGATAAAACTAATTTTTGCATATTCAACTCACTTATAAACCAACCACACCCTAAATAGCCGAGGGAAGACGATATCAAGACACAACGAAGGAGATTGCGAAGGAGGTTTCAAAAGAAATTACGAAAGAACTCTCATAGTTTTCCAAGGAAATGAGAGACATGATGCAAGGAATGGCATTTTGGAAGGACAATTTAGAAGATAAAATTGCTACCAAAATAGCAAACCTAACCATAAACATCACCAACTCGAATACAGATATATCCACTAAATTGGATGCTACAACCCATTCCATGGACTTAGTACAACAAAATTTGTTGCTCATGCAAAATGGACAACAGAACACTATGCCACCACAACAAAAATTAATAAGGGGACTACATACATCAATCATTTCCCGTACCACAAAACTATATTTTCCAAAATTTTATGGAGGCGACCCCATAAATTGGATATATAGGGCAAACCAATATTACCTTATATCAAATTTTGGAGATTCAGAAAGTCCGTATCGCATCATTTCACTTGGAACAAATTGCTACCCAGTGGCATCAATGGTATGAGAAAACAAAAGGTCCGCCCACATGGATTGAATTCACAAAAAACTTAATGTTTCAATTTGGCCCCACTAAATTTGAAGACTTCACAGGAGCCCTCACTAAACTATGGCAAACCTCCACCGTAAGGGAATACCAAGCACAATTTGAGAAATTGGTGAATCTTACAACAGGACTAGATGCATCATTCTTCCAAAGTTGTTTCATTAGTGGCCTAAAAGAAGACATTAGAATGGAGGTACAAATACAAAATAATATCGATATGATGCATGTAGTGGCATTAGCACAAATGATAGAAGAGAAGAATAATAACCAAAGGCAAATAAGAAGAGTTTTTTCAAGAAAAACACTAAATACCTACACCATCCAAAAACTGAATAAGGTCATGCCAATTAAACGAATTACAAGAAGAGCTAAAAGAAATATGAGAAAAGGGCCTATGTTTCCACTACGACAAAAATTTTACCCCCAACCACAAATGCATCTCACCGAAATTATATATTTTGGACACAGTTGATTGCACTCCCAAAGAGGAGGATGACATAGAAGTGGAAGTATTAACTGAGGTTGCAGAAGAAACCAAGAAGGTAAAACATAAATATCCTTTAACGCATTAGCAGGATACTCAATTCCATAAACAATGAAGGTAAAAGGGTATTTTAAGAAACAAAACCCTATTGTGCTCTTAGAATCTGGTAGCACTCACAATTTTATAGACCCCAGTTTGGCCAAACAATCTAATTGCTTTATATATCCCTGTAATAACTTCGAAGTCATGATTGGCAATGGAGGAAAAATTGCATGTAAAGGCAAATGCAAGAATATCAAACTCACGATGGGGGAATATAACATGAAAGCAGATATGTATGTACTACCATTAGAAGGATGTGATATTGTTTTGGGAGTATAATGGCTACGAACGCTCGACAAAATTCAATGGGACTTTGAAGAGTTATGGATGCAATTTATACAAAACAACCGAACATACACAATTCACGGTTTAAAAATAGGTCCCAAACAAATCGTAAGTTCCCATAGAATGGAAAAAATTATTCAAAAAGGAGGAATAGGCATGGTTGCCCAACTATTTTCCTTGCAAAACACCATCGAAGAGAAACCAGAGGCACCCGAATTAATAGAACTCCTAGAGAAACATGATAAAATATTCAAAGAACTAGAGGGATTACCTCCACAAAAAAGCCATGATCATGCTATTCAATTAATTATGGGACACCAACCTCCAAATATTATACATTACCGATATCCATACTTACAAAATACGAAAATAGAAAAATTAGTACAAGACCTACTAAAGGCAGGGGTCATTCGACCTAGTAGAAGTCCCTACTCTTCGCTAGTCATACTAAGTAAGAAAAAAAGATAGATCATGGTGCCTATGCGTGGATTTTCACGCTCTCAACAAAATAACGATTAAAGACAAATTTCCTATTCCAATCATTGATGAACTACTCAATGAACTAAATGGAGCCGCATATTTTTCTAAACTCGATTTACGATCAGGTTACCACCAAATTCAAGTTAAGGAAAGCGATATACCCAAAACTACTTTTCGCACCCACAAGGGACATTATGAATTCTTGGTGATGCCTTTTGGCCTCACCAACGCTCCATCCACATTTCAAATTCTTATGAATAAGGTATTTTCTCCCTTCCTTCAAAAATTTATTTTAGTTTTCTTTGACGATATTTTGATTTACAAAGAAGACATGGGAAGAGCACTTAACACATATAGCGCAAGCACTCAAAATCTTGGAAGAAAATAAATTATACGCAAAGAGATCAAAGTGTTCCTTTGGGAAGTAGGAAATTGAATATCTTGGACATATTGTCTCCAAGGAAGGAGTTAAAGTAGACCCCCCAAAAATTGAAGATGTGGAAAATTGGCAAATTCCAAAAACTCTAAAAGGGTTGCGTGGGTTCTTAGGATTAACGGGCTATTATCACAAATTTGTTAAATATTATGGAAAAATAGCAGCACCCTTAATAGCCCTACTTAAAAAGAATACCTTCATATGGTCTCCAAAAGTGAATGAAGCTTTCATGACTTTGAAAAATGCCATGTGTACCACCCCCGTCCTAGCCATGCCAAATTTTTTCCAACCATTCATTATTGAAAGTGACGCTTCTGAATTAGGAATGGGAGCTGTGCTCATGCAAAATGAGAAGCCCTTAGCCTTTACTAGTAAAGCATTTTCCAAAAATAATTTAGCACGTTCCACTTATGAAAAAGAAATGTTAGCTATGGTCCATGCTATCCAAAATTAGAGACCATACCTTATTGGAAAATATTTCATTATCCGCATCGACCACCATAGCCTAAAATACCTTCTTGAACAACGGATAACCACTCCAAAATAGCAAAAGTGGGTAACAAAACTATTAGGCTATGATTATGAAATCATCTACAAAAAGGGAAAGATAACATGGTTGCGGATGCACTTTCCAGAAAGTTCGAAGAAACTTCACAATTACATGCTTTTTCCTACCCCATCCCTACATGGATAAAATAAGTCAAGGATGAATTGTATGCAGACCCTACTATACACACCATAATTCAACAACTACAACAAAATCCCATGAGTAAACCCCACTAATATTTGCAAGGTAACATGTTTCATTACAAATAACATCTGGTCCTCTCACCTACATCAGTTTATCGTTCAAAGCTTCTATATGAGCTACACGCTACACCTACTGCAGGCCACTTTGGATTTCTAAAAATCTACAAAAGAGTGACTAAATAATTTTATTGGCAAGGGATGAAAAACGATATCAAGAAGTTCATAAATGAATGTGAAACATGCCAAAGAAAAAAAGGTGAAACAGTGGCAACATCGGGCCTTCTTCAACCTCTACCCATACCAACCAGGACATGGGAGGATATTTCAATGGATTTCATTGAAGGTCTTCCAAAATCCGTAGGAAAAATGATGATCCTAGTGGTGGTAGATCGTTTATCTAAATACGCCCATTTTTTCTAGTAGCTCACCCCTATACCGCTAGTACTATTGCTCAAATCTTCCTTGACAATATTTTTAAATTACATGGCATGCCTTCTACTATTGTTAGTGATCGTGATCCCACTTTCACTAGTAATTTTTGGAAGGAATTATTTAAACTCCAAGGTACACAACTTTAGATGAGCTCCGCTTACCACCCACAAACGGATGGTCAAACTAAAATTGTCAATAAGTTCTTAGAAACCTATCTCTGATGCTTTATTTCCACCAAACCCCTTCAATGGGTTAAATGGCTTCCACTACCTGAATGGTGGTATAATACAACATATCACACAACCATAAAAATGACCCCTTTTGAAGCATTATATGGCTGATCACCCCCATATCTAACCTCTTATCTTCCAGGAAGTATAAAATTACCAGCTGCAGAGATGGAGCTGGTCACTCAAGATGATATCATTCATGCTCTGAAGGACAATCTAAATATTTCTCAACATCGCATGAAGCAACAAGCAGACCAACATTGAACTGAAAGGGTTTTTCAAGAAGGGGATATGGCATTTCTTCGCCTCCAACCATATCATAAAACTTCATTGAAAATAAAAGGGTCACAAAAATTAGCACCATAATTTTATGGCCCTTATAAAATTCTACAGCGTATTGGACCTGTTGCATATAAAATTAAATTACCAGAATCTTCCAAAATCCATCCGATATTTCATGTTTCTTGTCTTAAAGCCGTAATATGCACTAACATCATTACACAAACTCAACTTCCAAATTTTTTAGATAATGGAGCTCTTGTGGTTGAACCAGAAGCTATCCTAGACCAACATATGCACCACCTTTGTAACCGCACCATCATCGAGGTATTGATTTAATGGAAATGTCTACCTCCAAAGGATGCTACGTGGGAGACGCTCCACCAGATTCAACAACAATTTTTGCAATTCCAGCTTTGAGGACAAAGCTTTTTCAAAGGAGGGTGGCATGTTAGGACCCTCCTAACGTATCTCTTAATCATATTATATATTATATTGTATTATAAAGGGACACATCCCTTCACCATTCACACCTTTTAGATAGATGTAAATAGGACAAGGAGGATGCTCCAAAGATCATCCAAGAACATTAATTTATTATATTGTGGGTTTTTGCCTTTCAATACAAACTGTGATTCTATTCAAACAATGATTATTTTCTACATTCAATTCATATTTCAAGTTGCAGGTTCATAACAAAGATAAACAAGTTGTGCCATGGGACCAAAGAGGATTTTGTAAGCGACACTTGAAATATCTAGATTAAAAATGGCTTTGGAAATGTTTAGCCTAGCAGTAATAGATGGTGAAAATTTTAAAGGGCCTCCAAAAAAACTTATAAAATTAAAACATCCAACTAACTAGAACATGTTTTAAAATAAGTGTTGATGACTTAGACAAAGATCGAAAAATAAAAATTAAGGGTACACAAGCCAAAGTACAAAAAGGAGTACATATTTTTCTCAGTTTTTAATGGGAACACACCTTAAAATAGCTAGGACTCAGTAGGAGGATTGGATTCAAATAGGTGTATAGATCAATGACCACTTACAAAAACAAATCATAGAAATATAGTTTTACCAAAAATAATGATGTTATGGAAAGTAATGTGGCAGTTTTTGGGTGGCAAAAATACAAAGACAATAATTGGAGATGTAATTATAGAGCATGTGAATAAAATATTTGAAAACACTATAAACTACTATTTGTCTTGCCATCTATAATCAAACCATGAGTATACAAAGTTGTTAGAGTCACTATTTATTGTAGAGACCATTCTAAGTCTAAAATATCAATGAGTGCAATGGCTTCATCAAGTGTTGCTCCCAGAGTTCCCACCACCATAAGAAAAATTGAAAGCTTAATTAATGCATTGCCATTAAAAAATCTACATGGCAAATATTCTAACAAGGAAGCAAAGCAATTTTCTAGTCTATCAGGCCCAAATCAATAGTACACAACTAAACAACAATGGGAAGTAGAGTAGATTGTTGTTTTCATTTTCCATCCAACTAAAGAAGATTACCAACACCATCCTGCCTTGCTAAAATATCTCCTCAAAAGATCATACAAGGCTTGACACAGCCCTAGCTTGTGCAAGAATAGATGGACATGCATCATAGGAAGATTAATATACCCCAAGGTCTATTACTATGATGACCTTTTATCCTAGTTGGTGGTGGCATATTATCCAAAGATGAGAGTAGTGAAAGATCATGCAAATTGAGCTCTATTCAAAATTACTCCAAAGAATATCAGTTAAATATTTTAGCTCAATGAAGCTACGATGATTTTGGATAAACAGGTAATAGTTTCTCAAGCCCAATATATGATTGGAATTACCTTTTATACTATGTGATTTTATTACAATGAACTTGTATCATCATATTTTCCTATACATAAGTCTACACTCCATCCCTGGGAAAAAGACTATGTCAATATAATCAATATACTAATGAGGGCCAAATATTTAAATTGGGTGGAAAAGAAATTCATGTATTTAATAGTTCAATGTAATAGAAAAAGATAGCCAACCATGTACAAGTGGGAAAACATGATTAGTGACACCATAGACAGAGAACTCCAAGAACTACATAAAGCCATTGTAGAACAAAGGGAAGTGATGTCCCCTTTCTCACACTTTCCTTTCTTGTACATATAATAGTGTGACACATGGATAAGAAAGAAATTATAGAATTGGGAATAGTAAATGAAAATTTTGTCTAAGAAATAATCCCATGGATATAAGAGGGTGGATCTAGTTACACTCAATTTTTTGGTAAATTTCTCTTCATTGTATATCTCAATATCTATAATAAGAATTCTCATAGAATTGGCTTGGGGGTGGTCTTATTCCTACATAAAAATAATCTATTGGATTACTTTTCATCGAAGATATCACATACATAAGAATATACGGGTAAAAAATCCTCCAAAAAGCCTTACCCGAATTTTGCCCAATCACAACATTAGAAATTATCAAGCAAATTGTAGAAGAAACAAAAATAAGAGTGGTGAAGAAGCAAGCCAAATTCCCCTAGATAAACATCCATTGCAAGATGGGATATTATGTATATAAGGGGTATCTTAACCTACTAGCATCTCTATGGAAAATGGATTCGTATGGCTTCGTTTAAATTACCTAGTGACCATATGACCCTCATGGATATTACAATAATAGTGTTATGGAGAAAATGACAAATTAGATGGTAACAGGGGACCTATTTGAAGATACAATGTAGGTCACCATAAGGAAAGGAGAATCTCTAGGACTCATATGGAAAAATTATTTAAAGAATAAATCACTTACTCAAATAGATATGGTGGGAAATTATCTAGTTGACTTAAATGTAATGAGAAATGGTACAATATAATTAGTTGCCCCTTTGATTCTTGCAATACACCCTAAAGAATACCAAAATCCTATCCTAGAGATTATCCACCAAGAGGTTGAACAAGTAGAAGTGTTTATGGAAGTGACTAATATAGAAAAAGCAAAAATGGAGGACTCTTCAGTTACTCAATCTTCCCATAGCACTACCTTAGTCATAGTGAAGGCTAAGGAAATAAGTATCACTTCCTTTACACAGATTTAGGCAATCCCTCTCGAGCTTGCTAAAGAATTTATGGCTCCAAAGCAAAAGCTTGAGCTTGCAGTGAACCTCCCTCAAGTGATCCCCACTAGCATAGTGATAGGCAAAGAAGAAAAAAAGATATCCTTAATAGTGCTTGAGAGAATCCAATAGGTAGGACGATTATCTAATTTATTTAGGGGACATCAGATCAAAATTGCTTCTCCTCCAAGTTTTTCAAGAAGCAAAAAACCAATACTTGAGGCCCTTCCTTCTTTAGAAACTCATAAAAACCTCACCTTGACATAGGTAGAAGAAGAAGCTATACATTTTTATCTAGATGAAAACAAGCAAATACAAGTTATAATAGAAGGGAGGGATCCAAATGAGACTTAGTGTAGAGTAGAAGAACCAGATGACTAGAGTACGTAAATTCTAACTGAGTCTCTCATAAGAATTTAAGAAATGATACAAATGGCCTAGGTTACATCTCTTCAAATGGATAAGGCAACAGGGGAAACAAGATTTTAGTACTAAGAAAATCCTTTGGTCTTAGAAAAGGCATAAGCTCAAACTTGTATGGCCACAGTAGAGAGCATTTTTAAAAGCAGTCAAGCTTTTATGGACAAAGTAAATCAGTTGTAGACTAAGAATAAGAAACTAATAGCATAAGTGAGTTGGCTCAGAGAATAAGCATCATAGATGCAATCATACAAAAAAATTTATGACTCTATTTTCTTCAAGAAACACAAAGGAAGAATGATTTTTGAATTAAGAAATAAAACACCTACAATAACTATAGATCTCAAAGATTTTACTGATATAATGACTAGAATTCAAAATATTATAACACTTGTAGAATATGTAGATGAGGGACTAGTAGCCATAGGTCATATTTTTAATAGATGCAAAGAGAAATATGATTAGATAAGTGGAAAAAAGGTAGCTACTTCAGATGGCAAAACTTTTGAATGCTGAGATGAATTCTTCAAAGAGACCACTTACATAAATAAAAGAACCCACTGAAATATTTTAATTAAAAAAATTAAAAATGGGGCACAATAATTAAATGAGATGAAAAGATGAATTAAATAATTCTTCAAAGAATCCCTTACTGTAGAGAATTTTGATAAATTAGCTTCCAAAGAAATACTATATTTTGAATGTGACAACACAATTGAAGATAAGTTGGCTTAGTAACTTACTAGTTTGTCAAAATCTATTTAGACTACAATCAAAATTTTCAAACACAATGAGTCTTAAATAAAAGATAGCCAAAATAAATCTCTAAATATGATTGACAAAATTAATATCACAAGATATTTCTACATTGAACCTTGGGTATAAATAGCTGACCTACTAGGGATGAGTAAGTTAAGAAATACAGATCTAATAAAGTCAACAGAGATCAATAAAAGGTATCAACAAGCATTACGGAACCCATGATATAAAGATCAAAATATCCAGGGATAAAATAAAGGACAAGGTCAATAGTGGGACCCAAAGAATAGAACAATTGTATTTCACCTAAAAGAGATGTAAGAAATCTTTGGAGAAATCAAGTATCAATAAAATAGCTCTCAAGACAATTGTAATTGTGTTGTAGTGCACTCAATAAATCAAGGGCAGATAATGATGATAAATGGAGGTCTTAGATGAATCTAGTTATAACAAAAATAGGGCCCCTTGAAGCTATAAGAGGAGCAACTATAGATAAAATAAGGATCAAGTTCACATAGCCAATTTTTACTAGAGGTATACTAAGAGTGCTCTTGCCTTGTTAGTTATATTTCATTTTTGTGTCTTGTCTTCCATTCCTCATTCCTCCCCTTGATTGTGCAGGTCTTGTTTAGGATACCCAGTTAGTTGAGATCATTTCTAGTGATTGGATTGGAAGCTTGGAGATTCTTTATCACTATTATTAGGATGAAGAATGAAGTTCCTCTATTACATCATTTGAACAGAGAGAACCCTTTGTATTTTTTCAATGAGATCTGAGCATTCTACCAGACTTTGAATTGTAATACTTTTTCAAGAAATTAATACAAATCCAACTTCCTCCTGGATATTTCTTTGGCTCAATTATGTATCTATAGTCACATTTGTATGTTACATTATTTTAATGTATGAATTTTGCTTTCTTTCACTATGTGCTTTAATTACATTTGTTACATCATTTTAACAAATTTAATTAACCCAATTACTCATTTCTTCTTCTTTCTTTCTCATTAATATTCTAAAGATTTGCTACAATTAATAATGGATAAGACATAAATCTATTGATAGAAGAATAATCATAGGGTTTCTTTTGTAAAAATTGGTCAAAGAACATCAACTATTTTAATTTTTTTTTAATCTCGAATGAGCATGGGTGTATAAAAAAATATTGTAATCTCACCTAGGGTTATCCTTACCCTACTCAACCTGTCTAGAGTCAATTTGATAATATTTTCCTAAGTTAAAGTGGTATATCAACTAGATTCTATAATTTTGCTTGTGATCAAGAAAATCTTGTGGCATGAATCATATTAAGGGACACAAGAATATTCTACAACATGAACCTCTACATGAACCTGTTTATGATAAGAGCCATTGTAAAATTCCAAGAGCATCTATACAAATATTAGAAGAAACAAGAGATCATAAAGGGCTATATATTTAGGCATAATATGAATCAATGAGGTAAAGTAAGAGCTTCAAATGATTGACTAGAGCATATTTTGAATCCCTTTTCTACATGCTTCCTAAAAATCAATAACTTATACAACACAAATCTAACTATATCTCCCATAAATACAAACTAAACATTCAGATTGCATAACATATTGTAAATGTATCCTTTTGAAATAGAGCAATATATTTTGAACATTATCATGCACAAATTAATCCCCAACATTGTAACAGGTCCTTGAATTGATGTCAACAATGTAAAGATCTTGAAAAATCATGCAATTTAAAAAAAAGAGAGCACAAAACACTTTTGTATGAAAAAATATGGTCTTTAGAAGATTTACCCTAATAATCCTCAAAAAATAAAAAATTAACCAATCAAATATTAGATCTATTGTATCCAACCTACATCTACCATCATGGCATCCATTGATTGGTCAAATACTACCACTACTATTCTACCACTTATTTTCCATTGGATATTAATAGCCATTGAGGTTTCAATCTATATCAAATTTGGATTGGTTTTTTGGTTTAAATATGATAAAAAATTTCTCTATGGTAAATCTTACTACCATGTCAATATAAAAACCACCTTATATCCATCCAACTTATATAGAAAAATCCTGTCGAGATTCAATTATGGGTTGGTCGGATGCTAAGCACATGGTGTTGACCAAACCACCAATGATCTTGTTAGGGTTTAAGGGACACTTATTTTTGTTGGATAAGATTTCCTTTTACCCTATAGGCCAAAAGAGAAAATTATATCTGACTATGGTATCTAAACATAGGACCTATCATTCCTAACATGGTCTCATGAACCAACATTTCTACAACAATTTATGCAATGCAATGGTTTTGGCCTCTATGAAAAATACTATCCATCCTAACTATATTTTGTTTACAAAATTTAGAGGCATCAATATTGAAACCTCATAATTCCTCTCCTATATGCACCAAATAGCATCCTCTTGATCATTATTATAAACTATTGTGCTAAACACAAGATGCAAAAAATAGAATTTTATTTTGTAGTCAATCTTAAACAGAGTGCTAGAAGCAATGCCCTCTAGTTCAAACCCATGAATAAATAGTATTGAATACCTTACATGCACCCCTTTATATATCTAAGTGCCTCTAACCTATGTCATTTTCTTTGAGAGTGATATCACTCTCAAAACATAAAAGGCATGGCATGGATTTAAAACAAAAGCCCAAGAAATTTTTCTCTAGAATCTCTTTCAAATAGTGCATAAAATTTTAAATAATGCAAATTCAAAAATTTTCAAAGGGTGGTTTTCTCCCTTCTTCAATTATCTATGACTACTTTGTAAAGAAAAATAAGAATGTAATGTAAATTTTGATTATGTGTACTAACTTCAATTGTGATGAAGGAGAAAGCAGGGATAGTAAATAATATCCAAAAAAATTGGAAGGATGAATGACATAAGATATGGTAAAACCACCTTTTCACCTCTTATGCACAAAATATTTATGAAAATTTAATATTTTTTATAGAACTCAAAATAAGTATTATTGTGTGACCTCGGGAGGCACGCACCACTCAGTCTGCTTGCAATATTATGCCAAAATGAAATGAAAGGCCATGAAATGCATATAACATAAAAATAACAAAGAAAGATCCATTTTATTTATATTGAAACCTGGTTACATGTCATTCCATTTGAGGGATACCCATTTCTATACAATTAATTACAAGTGAGTAAAATATCCCCTCGCAAAGGGGTGATACACTTCCGTAGGCTTCCCAATATTGCACATGAACTTGTTTGAGGTCTCACAGATGCCTCCTTCTCCTTCTCTCGTCTAGGAGGGATTACGTGCTTCAGATGTCTTGATATGGTCCTATAAACCTGCAGATATATGTACATGAAAATAACAAATCATGATAAGTAGTACGAGATGCCTCTCCGAAAGAGGCTCTTGTTAGCAAACATGATAATCAGGATAAATAAGCATGATGCATTAAAATGAAGTAAATATAAGTAATGTGCATATGGAAACCAAGAATATTAATCTAAATATGATAGAATATTCAGATCTATGCTAAAGATATGTAAATGAAATAATAATAAATGCATATCTATTACTAAGAACAAAGGAATCGACCATTTTGAAACCTGGCTATGACTATGGGCCGCTATCAAAGATAAAAACCTCTAACTTGAAGGTTACCTCAGGTCTTATGGGCTATGGCAATCGATCCCTTGCTCGAATTGATGTTCAAGGGTTGCCTAGTGTGTCTCCTACACTGATTGGCAGTTTGGAATGATGAATCTGAATGTTGATGCGTGGGCGTAGCTCAACCGAACGGAGCTCCAATACTCCTCAAAAGGGTGTGGCTTGGTTCTCCATTTCATCAGGGCTTCGCTACTTAACCTTGAAACTTCATGGATATATTTTGCTCTTGTGGGAGAGTCTATATGTAGGATTACCTCCCAGATATAGATCTTGGCTTCTTGGAGAAGCATCTCTCCAAATTTCATGTGACTAACCATTCCAGGTGTGAAGCAGTAGTCATAATTTTATATTGAAGGGGCGGTTAGGAGGGACTCAGGGAGTTCCTCATAGAAAGCCACCTAAAATCCATGCATAGGTGTAGTCAGACTACATGATCTAGGCCTGTATTCATAGCCAAACTATTTGTGATACTAGCCATTATCAGGTCTAGTGGCCAGGTCTAGCCACTGTAGTCTCCTACGGCTAGGTGAAAATGGTCGCTCGGCTTGAGAGTGGCCAAGCCTAGAGGGGCCAGAACTTCCCTACCTGAGTGGTTAGGACCATTGCTTGCTCTTGGAGAGATCCAAGAGGGTTCATATGGTTTGTGAATGTGCCCATATGGGTAGTCTCCTAAACATGATATATTTTAGGTGTCTACAGATGCCACTTTTTGGGATGCACTATGAGCGAAACACAGTGGAGCAAAAAAGTAGACCACCTAGGGCCATATTGTAGGTTGGATGATGATCATTGATCTGATCAAAATAGGATACCCCAGTCATGTGGGAGGGCATGAATCCTAGAATCATTACTTCCAACAGAATGGAAGGCTTAGGTGTGTGGGAGTTTGCACTCACTCATCAAGAAATCGGGTAGCTTCAGTGCTACTATAGATCTAAAGGGAGGGGAGATACAAACTTAACTATCATATTTGCTTTTTGCCCCAAAAAATAGTTAGCTTATGATAGTTGTTGGTAGTGATTTGTAAGATGAAAGCATCTCTGACATGATCGAGATGATATTTTGTTGAATTTGATTATGATTGTTGAAAATCTTGACTACCTCCTCAGGCGATGATTCAATAAGGAAAGGACAATTAACAAAGCGATGAGTCACTTGACCAAAATGAATTATTTGGATCTCCTTAGAGGTTTGCATTTGTTGTTATAGAGCAGTTCTCACCTAGGTGTGATTTCAACTCTATTTGGTAATTGCACATCTTTATCCCATGGGGCGATCTGACCGTAATGGCCTTCTTAGGGAATCAAGGTGTTAACAATTCTTATTGTGGCTTGTGTTGACACATTATTTGCTATAAGAGAAATGAGACGTATCCTCTCTCCCATGGGGTGGTCCAGCCACAATTGGCCTTCTTCGGGTTCGGAAGGAAGCGTTTCAACTTTGTTGCAATTAATTTACCCCAAGTTCATCTTGCCGAATTGCATGGATTGCTTGTCACTGGAATCACTAAGTGTATAGAACAAGTGACTAGGTATGAGTGCTTATGGTTATTTCATTTTTAATTTTTATTTTTGTGATGCTTTGGATGTTTGATTTATATTTTGAATGCTCTAAGAAAATAAGTACCTTTTATGGCCTATTTTGAAGTGCTCTACGATGGCAATTTGGTGCAAAATTTCTTCATTTTTTGGCCACTGTCAGGTTCAACGACCCCCAATTGCCATGTGTGGCTACTGTCAGGTCCAACAACCATGAATTTTAGGCTACTAGAGCTAGTAGTGGCCAAGGCATGATTTTGAAAACAAAAAGTAAATTAGGGTTTCAAGCTATCATTTTTGCCAGTTGTCAATCTACTTTTGGAGCTCTGAGGTGGATGAGACTACTCTGACCAGAATGCTATTGATTGGACACCATGGCTGAGCATGGTGAGGCTTCATCAAGTGGAGGATCTAGAGCTTCATGGGTACTCCTCAAACCCTAACATCCTTTGTTATTCTTGGTAAAATGAACCTAATTAAATAATTTTGGAAAATGAACCTCATTAACCTCATTGGCAATGAACCTCATTAACCTCATTGGCAATGAACCTCACCAGTAGTTAGGCTCCATTTAGGTTCTAGTTAGATGGGTTTCACTTAGTTTTTGTAATTTTATAATTTTTTGTTATTTTTTGGCCTAGGAGGAACGTCGTTGGCATACCACCCATTGGTCACTGCTGCTCAGAGCGGCCAGTTTGCATTGTGGTTGGCCGCTACTGCCGTTAGCGACTAATTTGAAAACCCAATGGTCAAATTTTTGACCGTTGGGAACTGGTTCGAGCATCCAAGGAACTTTAGGTTTTTAATTTTGATTTTTGATTTTTTAGGCCAATTAATTGATTTTTTTGGAATTTTGAGTTGTTTTTATGCAACTTTTTGAATGATTAGGTGCATTTATGTATTACTCATGTAGCCTTAGGGTAGTTTGATCATATTTACACCATTTAGCATTTTTATTGCATTTATTTAGCTACAGTGCATTGATTTAGGTTGCCTTTATTTTAAAATCTTAGATTTTATTTGCTTGGGCTCAGGACCCAAACCTGCTTTGTGACCTTTTGCAAGAGATGACTGATACTGAGTGGGGCTGGCTTAAGGATCATGGGCTCCAGTATATCACTGAAATAACCATGGTTATGTTTGATCAAACCTACTTGATGGCCCTGGCCCACTAATGGGACCATTGGACTAACACTATCCACATTCCTATCAACGAGATGACCATTACACCAGAGGATTTCTACAAGATCTTCAGGATCCCATTCGACAGAGTGCCCATTGTTTTCTCCCCCACTATTGCATGGTGTGCTATATTTGTGAGGGTCTTTTGTGAGCATGCTGATGTTTCTTATAAGGATACTCGCTCAAGGGGAATATCTATTTCTCGTTGGTACGATGAGGAGGTCTTCACCCACCTACATGTTGTGTTGTTGATGGTCATCTACAACAACCTTATTCTCGACTGCTCTTGATTGAGGTTCCCATGGAACCTCTTGGTGATGGTGCAGGACCTAATTGATAGTGAGAATACCATCATATATACTTGGGGGAGTGCACTACTGGTACATTTTTATGATGAGTTGTACTACATCCAATTTTATGGATGAGCTAGCACTACTTGTAGCTTGCTTCTTCAGGTCTAGCCTAGGAGCATATTAGGGTAGACCACACCAGAGGACTCCCAATGGAGATTGCTGATTTGTATAGGGATATACAGTGCTATGGATCTAGGTGGCCCAGGGCACTTGAGGAGTGCAAGAGCTGATGTCATGAAGGGGAGCTTTCTCACTATAGGGTATATCTGATAGGTTTGCGAGCTACTGACATCATATGGAGACCTTATCACGAGTGTCCTTCTTAGGATGATCCTGCTAAATTTACAGTGAGGACTCACCACGACTGATGGTTGATCGATCGTAAGGTCAGTATTAGGGAGTTATTCTACTACTCTAGGGTGCTACATCAGTTTAGGATCTAGAAGGATGTTCCTCCCGATCCGGTGGTCTATCATCAAATTACCATTGAGAAGAACCTTCCACTACTCCATGTTATAGTAGTACTTAAGGAGGATGACACTCATGTAGTTGATCTTGGTGTTGTAGATGCTGGTGTGATAGATGCGTACTACCTATGGTGGGGTACCTAACTATGGTAGGGTGGCAGCTACCTAGGGCAGTCTTTGGATGAGGTTGAGGCTACGAATCCTGAGGGACACCGAGTTTAAGCTCGAACAACTGACTAGGGACAATTCAAGTAGCATGAGTAGGTAGCAGTAGGGGAGCAGACTGTAGGGGAGTAGGTTGTCCCAGAGGAGGAGGAGGGTGTAGATCCTATGGATCAGGAGTCTCCTCTCCAAGCTCAGTTGCACTAGATTGATACTAAATTGCAGATCTCCTAGATATAGGTCTAGCAATAGGCTACCACTATTATAGACCTTCAAGGATAGCTTACCCAGGTTACCACTAAGTGCAATGAGGCTCAGAGTCAGATTGCCTCAGGTATAAGTGCAGATCTTTGGATTGAGGTGAGACGGCTATAGGGGATCATATAGGAGGATGATGC
The DNA here is from genome assembly GCA_028583015.1 of Wollemia nobilis. NCBI lineage: Eukaryota > Viridiplantae > Streptophyta > Pinopsida > Araucariales > Araucariaceae > Wollemia > Wollemia nobilis. The sequence continues at coordinate 11,870,548 of JAQPPZ010002969.1, read as the reverse complement.
TTAGATGACATATGATGTTGCTTATATTTCCATTCTTAAGTATTAGATATGGCTTCTAGGTGCTACTCCCCAAGAGAGGCCCATAGTAGGGGGTTCAAAGCATAGCACGCAAAGCACTTCCAAGTAGTCTTCAGCTTGATCGAGCCATAGGACCAGGTCCCGGATAGAGTGCACTGGAGGTACCAACTCTATGCTACCTCCCAAAGGAGGTGGTGAGGGTGGTGACAAGACTAGTGGTGCAGGCCACTCTTGATGTACTATGATTATCTGATACTTTATACCTATTTTTGGGGTGTAAGGTCACCTGACCTACATGGTTATAGCTTTATTGGTGGTTTTTGTACTTACATGTACTTATTTGACACATGATTATATGATATTTAGGCATTGAGACTCATCATGTTTATATGTTTATGCTTTTATATTTATGTTTTTATGTTTATGTGATGAATTATTATGATTTTATGATGTGATGTGATTTTAACGCTTTATGATGTGATGCGATGTGATAGATGTATGTTTAGATGATGTTGTATTTATATGCGTCGGTGTATGATTTATGATGTATGCAGGTGGTTTTAGTTCTTATGACTTATGCTTCATGATGTTCATGTGTGGATGAATGCTTTTGTGATTTTATGCTATATGGTATGGTTTACATGACTTGTGCTTTATGGTGTGTGAATGACTGGATGGTATGATGTTGATAATGGTATGTATACCTATTGGTTATATGCATGTCTAACTTTGATGTATTGATATGATGTATGCCATATTTGAGATGCACTATTTATGTGATGGTAATTTAATGCAAATGAACCTGTATGCTTTAATCACCTAAGTCATATTAGTGATTAGATATGAGTTTAACAATCTAATGGACAACACCACAAAATACATAACAATTATGGATATAAATAGTAACTCTTAATACATGAATTACTTATTTGCACATCTCAAAATGTGAGGTGTGTTGATGTGATATGCGTGATTATGATTTGAAATGATATGTATGATTATGGGATGAAATGAGTTATTGCTATGTATGATTTTTGAGGTTTTCCATGAGACTCAAATACTCTAGTTATTTCATCAAAAAATTGTATACTAACCATACATAGTGCTTGAAATATAAATTTCTATCGTGAATACCTAGGTACTCATTATCCTTGTGTGTGTAAATGAATATATTAGATGAAACATAAGAATACCCCAGTGCCAGAAAGGATTCATTCAGCCCATTGTTGTATTGGGGATCCTTCTATGTTTATCCTGATATGAAGTTAGACTTTAGTTGTTTTAACCCACTAGGTAGTACAAGAAACCTAAAGCTAGCTCTTCCACATGCAAACATTGGTTTGTACCAAAGTAAGATACTTATGATAGATATATCGTCATGCATGAGGTTTGACTATGCTAAGAATTCCAGGGATTCAAGTTCTATACTCCCTTATTTTCTTCATTTTTATTGGGATACTTGCTCATGTATAGTGGTGATAACCACTATTTATTTTGAATTTTTGCTTTTTATTTTGAGCAAGGGATTCATGTAGTGATGATAATCATGTTTACTTTGTTTTTGGGTTTTTGATTTGACTTTTGAATTTTGAATTTTGCTTTGCTTGGGATTTTTGCTTTGAATTTTGACTTTTGAATTTTTCTTTGCTTGGGATTTTTGCTTGTTTTGATTAAAGCAAGGGATTTATTTGGGTAGGGGTGAACTTGTCCTTTTGCCAATTCTCAGCATTTCCAAACCGGTCGCACAAGGGGATGAGCAAGATAAACCTTTTCACTTTAGGATTTCTAATACCACTTCGTAGTGTTCATCTTTCCTTGTTCCAACTAGGATTTTAGTGTTTTGATTAGTAATAGGATTTTGATATACACCAGGTGCTATCAAACTAAACCTCATCTATCGAAAGCCAAGATAACTTTCTACCACTCTTGATAAAATCACTAGGTATTGCGGAGTGACTGGAAAACCTTAGTATATTCCTCATAGCAATAGGAAAGGGTTGTGTTGAAAAAACATAGTTACACTCATGGGTTATGGATGATGATGGATTTTGAAGATGCATGATTGAGATACAACTGTGGTGTCATTTGTAAGATTGAAAACACACATGTTTCTAATGTAAATGGAATGGATGCAATGCTTATATGCAGTGTGACTATATGGATGCAAGTGCGAATGGCATAATGCAAATGTTTTTATGTATTTTTGATGCTTTCAATTGTTTTTGAGTTTTTTATTATTATGAATGTTTTTGGACTTTATGTTTTTGCTTTTGACCAAAGGGCTTTAAAATGCCTTTGGGGATTTTTGTGATTTGACCAAAGGGCTTTAAGATGCCTTTGGAGCCTTTTTGTGATTTGACCAAAGGGCTTTAAGATGCCTTTGGAGCCTTTTTGTGATTTGACCAAAGGGCTTTAAGATGCCTTTGGAGCCTTTTTGTGATTGTTTTTTATTTTAATATTTTTTGATTTGTTTGGATTTTCATGATTTTTATTGTTTTTGAAGCTTTTGCAGTTATTTGACTATTTTTGATAACTTTCTGTTTTATGTGTGGAATGCCTTTAAATGAATGATGTTGAGAGGCTCTAGCTCCTCAACGCCTTCTAGCGTTGTTAGGTGATATACCCCAGGCCCAATATTTTTAGATATGATGTAAGGCCCTATCCAATTAGTCATAAATTTATCCCATAGATGCAACGACAGGTTTGAGTTCTTCTAGTTCTCTTTGAGCATAAGATCACCAACCTTAAAGTCTCTTAGGTGGACTCTAGTATTGTAAGATCATGTTAGATGACCCTGGTAGACATGAAGATGCTCTAGAGCATTGATTCATCGTTCATCCAGAAGGGTCATTTGATCTAGGCGAGCTTGCCATGCGGTGTCATCATTGATGAACTCTTTTAATGTGACGTGCAACATTGGAATCTCCAACTCTAAGGGCATGATGGCCTCAGTGCCATATACAAGCAATAATGGTGTTTACCTAGTGGGTATCCATATGCTAGTCATATAATCCCATAATGCTAAGGGTAATTACAGATGCCAGTCCTTGTGATTATCTTTCACCGTATTTTTAAAGATTGCTACTATTGTCTTGTTTGAGGCTTTTGCTTGCCTGTTTTCCTGCAGATAGTATGGTGTCGCAAAAATATGTTGAATTTTGTACTTAGCCATTATAGATCACATATTTTTATTTTTGAATGATGATCCATTATTCCAGATTATTTTGAAGGGTATCCCAAAATGATAAATGATATTATGGAGTATGAACTCCATATTTTGAGGACCAATTGTTGATGTCAGGGAGACCACTTCCACCCACTTGGTGAAGTACTCAATAGCCGTTAAAATAAATATGTGTTGGCCTGATGATGGGGGAGAGATTTTTCCAATTAGATAAAACCCCCACTAAGAAAAGGGCCAAGCCACTTGGATAGGCTATAAGGCCTGGGATAGCAAGTGTGTCAGATTCACATGATGTTGATATTTAACACATTTCTTGACATACTTGCATTAATATTTCTCCATGGTGGGCCAGTAATAGCCCATTCGTAGAATCCGTTTGATAATGCTCATGCCGCTAAAGTGGCCACCGAATGTATTATCATGAGCTTGAGATATTGCCCAAGTTGATTCTTGAGGCTCTAAGCAATGGAGGAGGACTCCATTATAACCTTGATGATATAATATGTCTCCTAGCAAGGCATATCTAGTAACTTTTTGCTTGAATACTCACTTTTTAGCATGCGACAGTCCCTAGTGCATATTTCTAAGCTTTTGCTTGACTGACCTCTTTGTGGGGTCTATCGATAGGTTGTGGACAACCAAATTTGTATCTAGCCCTGACATGTCTTTGTAAGTCCAAGTGAAGAGAGTCGGTCTTTCTCTCAGTTAAAAAATTATGATGGCCTACTCTTCTGGAGATAAGCTATCTCTAAAATTGACTTTATTTGGTTGAGATGGATCATCACTGATGTCCACCTCAAAATTTTCCTCTATTGCCATGTGTGACCCCTCCTCAAGTTGATGAGGAGTGGGGATTAGATGGATGTCAACTGTTGGGTTCATGGTTCCTAATGCCTCAGGGTCAAAATTAGCATGATAGACATCGTGCACATAGCCTGATGTAAAATGGAATAGTTGTAGCATCTCTTTATTGGAGAAGAGATCTTCAGGCTCTAGGGGTGAATCAGCGTAACCCCAATCAATGATATCTATATTAAGACACAATGGTTTCGATGGGTCTTATGGGTTATGGAGTGGAGTGGTCAAATCAATGGAGATCATGTTGATGGATGATGTGAAATCTCTAGGGCCACACGAGTAAAACTTTATCTCGAGGGGATACCCTCTATTTTTGTGATGGGGATCTAGTGGCATAGGGATCTCAGGATATAGCTGATAGATAGATGAGATGATTGGGTTGTTGGGAAATAGATACTCTCTAAATGTTGGTGGTTTTGGATTGACCATGTGATGGATGGCATCTCGGTTCACTAGTCTTCCTAGTAATCGAATATTAGGATTGATGGCACGAAATGCCGCTTCCATTCCCACAAGCAAATCGATTGGCCTCATATGTTGAGGTCCAAGATAAGCCATATTGGTCTCATATTCAAAGTTGTCATCACTTATCTAGAAGCCATTGGCATTTATTTTTGGTCCTAGGATGGGCTAGTGTCTAGATTATTGATGCCCCAGATAGGCCAACTCTATTTCATCTTCATAGTTATCATCACTTATGAAGATTCCATTAGCATTTGTCTTTGGCCTAATGCTATAGCTCGTGTGTCTTGGGTGCAAGTAGGCTATCTCTATTGAGTCCTCTGACTCAGTCGATTTTGTTTGACCTGTATCCTTTGCTACTTGGGACAGACTCAATTTCATCTGAGATATAGCCACTTCCTGTCTAGCCTATCCAATCATGGTTCTACAGATATTACAGCTCATGGTACGACAATCCAGCTTTATTTTCATCCTCGATCGGGATAAGGTTGTGCTCTTCTTGCCTATATCCATATGGCAACTCTTCTTTTTAAAGTATGACTCCTAAGGAGAGCACTTCAAGGAAGGCTTTAGTGTGATATGTCTCAGTGTGTGTGATATTGATTGTTGACACCCGTTCGTCACCCCAAAGGTTTCTGATAGGGGGTCGATATGGGTTCCAATCAATGTATTCTTCAAACCCAATGTTTAACCTATCCAATACTTCTTCTAAGGAGTCATCGTGGCCCTACATTTGATAGCCTAGACCACACCTATTGTAGGTAGCTGATATTATGGTTGAAATGGTAGCCTATACCCTTGTTCATATAGGCCCAAATTGTATTCATGCCAATGGCATTGTTCAAAGTATATTAGCATGAACTCAAGGTTTGACAAGTAATGGACACTCATGGTTAATGGCTCATCCTCATCCTTCTCCTAATCTGAAGTAGTATGGGTGCAATCTAGACCAGTGTATATAAAGTTATTTTGGTTAGGTGGGATCCCTAAGGGCACCACTATTCTTATTGGTATATTTGAGACTCTTGGTCATCCCATGTCTTATGCAGACTCAATGATTGATGTGAACATCATGTTTTGCACAAGATATTCTCCTATTGCTGTGTTGGCTAGATGCACTATCACCTAGGGTGAAGATGATGTTGTTGATGATGTAGGTGAGGTAGGTTGAGGTACCTCCTCAACTCTTTCTTGGTAGTGTTCCTCCTCCATGGTATTAGGAATTTCTACTACTGCTTTGATCAGCTGTCCCATTGGCACTCTTTCTCTACTAGGGGTACCTTCAACTTTTACTTACCCCTAGCATTATCTGTTAAAGGTATTTTAGTATCTCTCATGGCTTTAAGTGCAGGAGGTGGTTTCGATGTGGATGGGTCACCTCTCACTGATCTATTTTGGCTTCTAGGCTGCATGGTTGGAGATGAAGGTATGATGTATAAGTGTGTTGACGGAAGGTCAAAACCTCCTGGCAAGTCAACTTGGTGCAACACTTGAATGGCTCTTCATTAGATGGGACCACATGCACTTGTCCCTCGTGCATATACTTGATCCATTGGTGCAAGATCGAGGGTACGCACTTCATATCCCTAATCCAGGGGCACCCTAGGAGGATGTTATATAGAATTACCTCTTCCTACATATACACATCATAGGATGGTATTATGCCCTAATTTTATAGGAAAAATTATTATGCCCACTATGGTTCATAGCACATTGTTGAAATCCCTAAGGGTGTATGAAGTTGGGAGGATATTGGACTTGGGTATCTTCAAGTGCCCTATAGACTCGATAGTAATAATGTTGATTGATGAGCCTGTATCAATCAGAACCCGCTTGAATGGTATGTCATTGACATGCACAATGATGTGCAAATGCGAGTCCGCTATAGTAGTTGGAACTTATTTGATCATAAAAATGTATCACCAGATCTTGGTACTATTGAACTCACCCCATGAAATGTGTGAATGCATATAGGTTTTAGGTTTGGAGCTCGATTGATCTCAAAATCTCCATTAGTGTCTCCCTATGCCTAGGAGATTGTTGTATGAGCTCGTAAATGGATAATTTGATCGAAGTCATTTGTAGATTTTATTATAATATACTCTGAACCATCACCACAGGTATCGTTGGTGGACCTGGAGGGTTTTCATGTGCCAGTATCAGCCTAGGTGCAACTGAGATATTTATGGGAGTCGTTGGAGGATGTGGTTTCCCATATCTCTGACTCTTGGTTGCCACATTAACCAATTCAAAAATTATGATGCACCCCTAAATAGGTGGTTCAACCTAGAATTGGTTGACTTAGGGACCCTAATCTCTAGGGGCCTTGTGATTTGGCAATAGGTTTTAGTATAACCCATATCTCTGTTATCGGGAGCTAGTGGGTTGTCAACTTTTAGCTCTCCTTTCTCGATCATGTTGGGCACCATATTATTGAATCCGATGTAATTCTCGATGTCATACCCCTATCTCCTATGGTATGGGCAATGGTGATCTTCCTTGTATCCTCTTAGTTTGGTACAGTTAGGGCCAAGTAGTTGTATGTTGGGAAACCTTATCCTTTGTGCCTTTTTTAATTGGTTGAATATCGACTGCATCGATTCTTTTAGAGGTATGAAATAACGAGGTGGCTGACATTCACTATTTTGGCCCCAGTTATCCTTGGGATCATAGTTGATCAGTGGAGGTTGCACTTGATAGTTTTGGGGTTGCTGTCCATTCCTCCCTTGTGGTGTGTCTAACATGACCTAATTAACTTGAGCAGGCTTGGCATGCTTCTATTTTTTCTTGTTCTAATTGTTTTTGCTCCATTATTTTTTGTTGTAGAGCTTAAGATCTCCATCATCAACCTTGATGTCTTCAATAAGCTTGGCTTGGGCCAAGGCTTCTTTGAATAATTTATATTTCTATAGTTTCAAGAGCAGGGAAATGTGTTTTGTGCAACTCTTTGTGAATATTCGAACAAGTTCTTCTAAGGAGATAGATAATGATAGCTTTGCCATGATTTTTCTCCACCTGTATCCATAGTCCATCACTGGTTTGTCATCATATTGCTTTAAGTTGTCCAGGTTAGACAAGCTCACCTTCTTATTGGCACCAAAGGATAAATTTTCTAGGAATGCATTTGCTAGCTGCTCAAATCTGATGGTGCTATGTTTGGGCAACTAGTTGAACCATTCCGTTATCATGCCTAAGAATGTCATGATGAAGAACTCTCGACATCAAGGCATCATATTTTTTAAGGTAGAAGCACACGTTCATGAAGTTGGTCACGTGTTCCTGTGCATCTTCCTCACCCTTAAACTTATCCAGTCTAGGCATCTCAAAGTTCCTAGGATATGCAGGACTTGGGACTGATGGGCATAGAGGCTGGTTGTGTATCTTTTCTAATGTTGAATTTTTTCCATTTGTATCCTTTTATAGATATTTGACTCACTTGATGAGTGTTTGGTATACCTTTGAGGAGATAATTTCATGTTCATGAAGGTTTTACCACAGTGGTAATGGAGGTATTCCAATGTTGGCCCCAATTGGGCCTCTGTACTCATCCCTCATGACTATGTTTGGAAGTGCTGGTTGGGTTTGTTCCTGATCTCCTATCCTGGCTTGGTACCCATTGACTTGTATTTTCCTGGGGTTCGGGTGTTGCAGATTTTGTGGGTCATGTTGAAGATGCTCATATCTAATGCCATTCCCTCATGGAGAATTGGTACGCCCTTCATGTTGATATATCTCATTGGAAATGTGTGTGTCAATTCGAGCTAGACTCTCTACTAGCTCCTCACGCTCTGCCCTTTCTTCTCTTGAGAGTTGTTCTTGTAAGTGCAGGTATATTTTTTTACGCTCTTCTTGCTCAAGATCTTCCATGCATTCCCGTTCAATGCATAGCTCTTCTTCCAACCTACGTATGTGGTCAAAGTGACTTGCTATTGAGGGTTCATGTATTTTTTTGAGGGGTTCTAATGTTGAGTCCTCTTGAGAAGATTTCTATTATGCGTCTATCCCTATCTGCTAGGGTGACTTGCTTTGTGTATTACATTAAGGGTTGAGTACGCTCATGATCTGAAGTAGTGTATGTGCTACAGGGTTGCTTTGAAGCTTCACTTGGTTCATTGGTGAATCTAGTGGCCACACCACATGAAATCCCTAAAGTCAAACATGCAGTAGTGATGATTCTCAAAGCTGACCTCAAGGGGAACTGATCCAGCTCATTGAACTATCTAGTTCTCCATGGCTGATCCCATGAAGTCCCATTTGCACCAATGAGTTCATGATCTAGTGGTACTCTCCCATCCATAGGGAGGATGCAAGATGTTTTGAGTCTACACCTAAGCATAGACCTATGGTTTTTTCCCTTAGTGGATGGGTTTGGTCTATGCATGTCATGTGATGTTTGGGATCTTACTTCCCTTTTTTGCCTGTGTGATGAATGATGTCTTGATGCCTCCTCATGTTGGTGTGAGGATGGAAGCCTTGAAGCCTCCACATGTATATGTGATGAGGATGGTCATGATGCCTCCATAGATCGATGTGAGGAGGGAGGTCATGATGCCTCCGCTCGTTTATGTGATGATGGAGGTCGTGATGCCTCCATGTGTTTATATGATGAGTTGTGCCATGAGGACTCCTCATTATTATGTGATGATGGAGGCCTTAAGGACTCCTCATATCTATGTTATGAGGACCCAAGAAGTGGATCTCTTGTTAGGGTTTCTCGTGGAGTCCCCCCAAGGGTTGAGTTTTTGCCTCTAAGACTCACCGAACTCCGTTCGATGACGTTGTGTGTGGGTGGCTCAACGCCAGTGTGTTTGTGAGTGTGAGGAATGCTAGTTTCTCCTTAGGTAATGGACCAAGTGTGGTTACTCTATGTTTTCACCATTCTAATTTAGGTTGTCTTCTTGATTACTTTTTGAGTTACACAAACAAAGTAAACATGTGTTTATATTGTTTAAGGATTTTAATGTGTTCGCTAAACTATTCTGTGTGTTTTAGATTTGTTGATGATTTTGATCTCTTGTCTATGCTTTGGAATTGGAATGAGGGAACTCAATCAAAGTGGAGTGAGGAAACTAGTACTGAATATGACTTCTCAAAAGAGTCTAGGGTACACCACTTAAATACCAATGGGGGGTTTGTCTAGCTCTTCCACTATGCCATAGTGAGAGATAGCTTGAACACAAGTGACTCGTACCAGCTAAAAAAGAGTTCTCTATTCTATCTAAACATATAGGGGGTAGCCAATGGAAGGAGATGAATTCCAACATCATCGGTTTGAATTGGGGGTTGGTGATGAAATCCAACCTTACCAATCTTATGATAGAATGTGTGTGTGGTGTTCTTTTTATGTATTCTGAAATATAAAATGATGCATCAACTAGAATTCATGCTTTACATCCTGTTGTGGTTGATCCACAACACACCCCAAAATTGGGGACCCACCTTTTTGCAGGCTTGCAGAGAAGAATCTCGGTGACCCAGATGCTAAAATTGAAGAAAAGAAAAAAATGCCTAAGTGTTGGAAGGTGTCGCGAAATCGCGACATGTCGCGAAATCGCGACTGGTTGCGCCATCGCGACCGAAGCCGGGAAACATGTAGCGATATCGCGACATGTCGCCATATCGCGGTCAACGCGGTCAACGGCAACAAAACAGGAAAATGGTCACGATTTCGCGACGTGTTTCGGGGAGGCGTACGGAAAGAAAAAGCGGTAGCGATATCGCGACAGAAAGCTGCATGAAGGTCCGAGGGGGAAAAACGTCGCGATATCGCGACAGGTTTTGCCAAGACGTACGGATGATGAAAGGTGTCACGATTTCGCGACGCATTTTGGCATAGTTGTACGGTACAAGGAAGATGTCACGAAATCGCGACGAAAATGAAAATCAGGCTCGAAGCAGAGAAACGGTAGCGATTTCGCTACGCCTTGCGGAAAGAAGACTCAAAGTTCAAAAATGGTAGCGAATCGCTACCATGTCACAAGGAGAAGGCTTGAAACGAAAGTGGTAGCGAATCGCTACCACATTTCAAAGGGACGCTGCAAGGCCAAGGTGGTAGCGATATCGCTACCACATTTTGAAAAGGGCTCAAAGTTAGAAAGTGGTAGCGATATCGCTACCATTCGAAGAGGAGGGCTCAAAATGTTGAAAGGGTAGCGATATCGCTACGAGAAGTTGCCGAGGAGGGTAGACAAAGAAAAACGGTCGCGACATCGCTACGGGGAGCTGATGAAGGCGTACGGCCGGGAAACATGTAGCGATATCGCGACATGTCGCGATTTCGCGACATGTCGCCATATCGCGGCTAAGAAGATGAACGGGCAGACTTGCAGTTTTGTCATTTTTTTCGCAGTAAGCGTTACACAGGACACAGGAAAAGCACGACACGTGGCGCACAGGTGTCAAACTTGCAGAGGCGTTACATGCAGAGATGAATTTCGAAGCGTTTTCAAATTTGAGCGTGAATCAAAGCGGGAAAGGCAGGAATTTGAAGGGTCGCCCACAGGAAGAGGAAATGAAGCGACGGAGGAAATCGAAGAGCCATAACATTGCTATAAAACCAGAATTGCAAATTGAAGAAGGGGTTGGAAATTGCCGAATACGGAGTTGCAGAGACGAGAGCTTTGTGCTATTCTGGGCCCGTACTTGGGCAATTTCCTTCTTTTTGTTCTGGGATTTTCTTTTACGCCCGGAACATTTTTGAATGTAATCGAGACATCATTTAAATACAAAATACAGAGAGTTGGCATCTTATTGGATGAGAAAGAAGGAGTAACTTTTGCATGCATGATTTAACGTTTATATTTCCCTTCCAGATTTCTTAGGTTTTTAGGTGAAGTTAATGCAAGATCTCTTGGTTGCTTCATGCGAATGCCTGTTTTCTGGAATTACCACAGAAACCCTCGAGACTCGCACCTGGCCTATTTGGATTGTGTGAAAGTGCAGGTTCATTAGGTTAGGTTGCATGTAGAAAGCCTCAGTATCTTCGGTTTCATCAGATTAATGACAGCTTTCTGACTGTAATTTATTTTACGTTTTTATTTATTTTGCTTTGCTTTTCAAACCCATATTTTATTTTTAGCAGTTTAATTACTTGTGTTTGAATAAATCACTGAAAATCCATCGAATTAAAGGTTAAAACAGATTTTATTCATTTTGAGTCCATTGAAAGTTCAAATTGATAAACCACAGTGCCCCTTGTTAACATCCACTTGCAAACCCTAAGGTGTTCTTAGCATTTCATTTTAAACAACATCCTTGATAATCAATAATTAACATAATAAGAACCTTGGAGAAATCGTTTTTTCTTTGCAAGCAGAGGATTTAGGACTCGGATCCTACAGGAGAGTGTGTTTTCACAATCGGGTTAAAACACCACTCAACAGATTGGCGCTAGAAGGAGGGCGAATCGGTTTATCTATTTCAATTTTTATATCTGAATATTTTATTTTTGATTTAATTCTGAAATTATTTACGGCTAAACTGCAACACTGTTTTTGTGTTTGTTGCAGGGTTTTTTCGAACTAGCCGAGGGTTTCCTCAGGCAGGCTGGACCCACCACGCCGTATTGCGACCAGGTCTCAAACAACCGGAGAAACCATTTTTCACGACCTTACTGGTACTCCCAAGGGTAAAGTCAAGCAAGTCGTAAGCACTCCAGTAGCAAAAGGCCTGTTTTCTCCAGGAACGTCGAGTGGACCTACGCCAGTAATATCCGTTGCCCCTAGTGTGCCTATAGTTTGTAATATTTCTTCGGCTATTGTAGGTCTGTCTACATCAATTCTGAGTCAAATGGCTCAAGCTCCAGCAACTCCTTGGTATGGAGCTAACAATACCCCTTTGAATATTGCTGGGGATATCCATGAAATCCCCAAGAACATTGAAATATTTCTGCCTAAATACAAGCCGGATGGCCTAAGAACAGTGAGAAGAACATATCCAAGCCTATAGAGATGTTTTAATTAGGTCGCAAGTTCAGCATGAAGATGTAGTCTGCAGACTTTTCCCCATGAGCTTGGATCCAATAGCATATGAATGGTATATATGCTTGCCAGCTGGTTCAATCACCTCTTGGACGCAAATGGAAAATGCATTTGTCAATCAATTTAGGTCGCCCTTAGATCCCGCAACTATTTACAATCAGTTTATTACATGCAAACGGGGCCAAGGGGAACCAATCCGAATGTTTAATCAGAGATTCCAAAAGAACTATAACAGAGCAATTAGACATTTTGCCATCGATCCTGCAGTAGCTTTGCAGATATATTTTGGGGCATTGGACCCCATGACAGCCATGTTTGCAAGGCGTAATCCTCAGGTCACCACGCTGGCTTTGGCCTATAATGAAGCCATGACTATTGAGCAGCAATTGACACCGCAAGGCTACGGGTTTACCCAGATGCCTATGTTGGGACAGTGTGCTCCATATGGTCAAGTTCCCCAAGCAAATCAACTCATGGCACCACAAATGCCAAGTATGAACGCCTTCCCATATCAGCGACCGTATCCACCAGCACCCGCATATGCACCCATTCCAATCCAACCAATCACAGCCATTCCACCCGTTCCTGCATTTTTGCAGAACAGTCAATCAACTACGCAGGAAACTAGTCAAGTCAATCCTCAAGCCATAGTTCCTGTTCCGAATCCAATCCCAATTCAAGGTATCAATCCATATGGGAATCCAATTCCTCCGAACCCCACCCAAATGTGGAATCAAGACCCCATCAATTATGCAAATCCAATGGGGGTTAACAACAATGTGGTTCCACCGAAGGATGTCTTTTCGAAAGTCGAAGAGCTCAAGAAACTAGTGCATAAACTAAGTAATGACAGGGTTCAACAGCAGAAGCATGAGTCCCGTGCCCCTCACCCAAGTCAGAATTTTAACAATAGAGGGAGGCACTGGAACACTAAGCCAAACAATGGGGGAGTTCCTGCTCCCATTGCTAATCAATTAGATGCTTCCATGAGGCCCTAGCCAATCCAATTCTCTTTTGAATCTTTCAGATTTGGCATGGGAAAGAGGGTGCAAGTTACATAACACAAAAGAACACAATGAGAGGAATTGTCCTGAGATCGCTAGATACACTCATTGTCTTCAGGCACAAGTTGATGATTTGGAACTGGTATCAAATGAGGATCCATCGTATCAACAAGATGAAAATATTATGGTGATGGAAACAGTATATCACCAAGAGGGTGAGAGCGAGGAGGAAGAAGACGAAGTTTTGGAACAGGAGGTGCAAGCTTTTCGAGATTTCAGAAAGGGGACTCATGGGTACCATTTGAGGAGTAAGCCTAAAACCTCATCAACACCTCCAAACAGTTCTATTCTTCCTCCAGATACAAAGGCAAATAACAACCCTCCCCCTCCACTCAGAAGAGAAATGTCTAATGACGTCCAGAAGACTGTCAAATTCGAAAAACCAAATTATGACGTAGTGGAGGATATGAAGAAGTCCAAATCTAGCCTTTCATTCTTGGACGCGACTAAATTGCCTGGTCAAAAGGAGGCGTTGATAAGAGCTTTGAACTCACCTGATCCGATGTGGAAGGAAAAAAGAGCTGAATCCCATCTGATTTTGCGAAAGGAGAGAAGGGATGTCCCGCCATTCTTATTGACTCCGAGAATTGCGGGTAAGAACTTGCATAGCTGTTTGGTAGACACAGGAGCCACGAGCAACCTCATGCCTACGGAGATATGTCAAATGCTTGGGTCTACAACCGGTTTCATCCAAATGCACGGTCTTGCAATTGGACCGTTCGGAGGTAAATGTAGTAGGGACCTTATATGATGTCAAGATTCAATTAAATTCTGAACCCAGGGTCCAGCGAGGTTGTAGACATTTTGGTGGTTAACATCCCAAGTAGGTATGGAATGTTACTTGCGAGAGATTGGATGAAAACGCTGAATGGCTATTTTGCAACAGACTGCTCGCATATGTGGCTGCCATGGAAGGGCATTGCTAACCAAATCAGAGTGGAAAACGAACCGAGGCTTAAGGAGATTATAACGGATTTTAACAAGCCGAATGAGGTTCAGTTTTTCGAGCCAGACCTAGGGGTCTATGCTCTTGATGTTGAGAAAGTCTATTGATGAACTTAAAGAAGAAGTGTGTCATGGTGGTTCTTCTGAGGAAAAGGATTACACGTGGTTGCTCAAGTTTGATGGATCAAAATCTAGACGAGGGAGCAGGAGGCTGGAGTCGAGCTCATCTGGTCCAGGAGGTAAACCATTATTGGCTGCCTACGAGACTGCAATTTCCTTGCACAAACAATGTGGCGAGAATACGAAGCATTGATCTACGGTTTACGTCTAGCATTGAGCAAACATGTTAAATGCTTGAAGGTTTTGGGAGATTTCGAGTTGGTTGTCAAGCAAATCAAAGGACGAGTATACATGCCACGACAAAAGACCGAGCCTTTATAGGACTAGGGTTATGGACCTCATGGAGGAGTTTGATGCATTCAACATAGCCCTTATTTCTAGGAGAGGAAATCGAATAGCGAGACTCTCTTGCGGTCGCCGCGGGCATGTTAAACCCAGTGGATATAAAAAGATGTAAAAAGTTTTCCATTGAGCTGGTTCCTTGTCCATCAATACCTGATAATGTGAAGAATTTCCAGGTTTTTGAGTGTGAGAGGCACATCTTCAAGTTTGTCACAAACTCGGGTATTTTTGAAAATCGGGTGATCGATGAGGAACAAAGGTGGCGAGGATGAAACAAGAAGAAAGTGAAACTGCGTATCAATCCAACAAAATTCCTAAAGACGTTGTTTCATTAGAAAAGATGTTCGACATGGAATGCAAGAACAAGAAAATAAAAAGAGTCCCGCTCCCCAAAGATGCATGCAATTCAATTAATCTTGGGAGTGCGGACAATCCAAAGGAGGTGTACATAGCGAAGGCATGTACAGAGGAAGAAAGGAGCAATATAATACGAGGCTTTGAAGCATTACATAGATTGTATTGCTTGGAACTACAATGAGCTGAAGACTTACAACCAGAACATTATCACGCATACCATCCCTTTGAAGCCAGACTCCAAGCCTTTTAGGCAAAGACAACGAGTTGTTAACCCGCTATTGGAGCCTTTGATCGAAAAGGAGGTTAAAATATTATTGGAAGCGAAAATCATTTTTCCTGTTAGGCACTCAACCTGGGTGGCCAACCTCGTTCCGATAAGAAAAAAGAGTGGAGAGATTAGGCTGTGCATAGATTTTCGAAATCTTAATAAAGCCTCTCAAAAAGATAATTATCCATTACCATCAATCGATGAAATTCTGCAAATGGTAAATGGATCTGAAATGATGTCCTTTCTCGATGGATATTCTGGGTACAACCAAGTTCTTATACATCCAGGATGACAGGATGAAAACAGCCTTCACAACCAAGTGGGGGACATTTGCATATAAGAGAATGTCGTTCGGACTGTTAAACGCTGGTGCAACTTTTCAACGCGCCATGGATTACGCATTCAAAGGACTAATAGGCAAATGCATCATCGTGTATGTGGATGATATCCCGGTTTTCTCGAAGAAGAGAGAGGATCATGTTAAAGATTTGAAGAAAGTGCTTCAAAGATGCGGGGAACATGGAATTTCATTAAATCCCAAGAAATGCATTTTTGGAGTGACAGAAGGGAAGCTGCTAGGTCACATTATTTCAAAGGAGGGAATATCCATCGACCGAGAAAGGATACAAGCTATCCAAGACCTACCTCTCCCGAGCGATAAAAAGAATTGAGGTCTTTCTTTGGGCAAGTCAATTTTGTGAGGAAGTTCATTTCTAGCTTTGCTTGAGATAGCTAAACCTCTGAACCAGATGCTCAAGAAAGATGTGGACGTAAGGTGGAACGAGGAAAGTAGAGTGGCTTTCCAGAATATCAAAGATGCCATTTCCAGAGCCCCGGTCTTGATAAGCCCAGACTATTCCAAGCCTTTTTACATTTATGCTTTTGCATCGGAGCACTCCTTGGCGAGTGTATTAACCCAAAAAGGCGAAGATAATGCCGAAAAACCCATTGCATTTTTAAGTGCCCCTCCAAAAGATGCCCAATTAAGGTATTCAATCCTTGATAAGCAAATGTATGCACTTTTTAAAACTGTGAAAAAATTTAGGCATTACATCGTACACAGCAAAATTATTGCCATTGTGCCCGATTCTGCTGTCAAGACCATGTTTTTACAGAATGAACTAGGTGAAAAGAGAGGAAAGTGGATTGCAACCATCCAAGAATTTGATCTCGAAATCCAACCAATGAAACTAGTTCGAGGACAAGGGTTGGCAAAGGCGATCGCAGAAAATGATCCGCAAATAACAGGTCAATGCTCAAATACAGAATACATGGCTAAGGAGGTCTGGTATGTTGATATTGTGCAATTTTTATTGACTGGTAAGGGCCCTTCTAATTTGAATTCAACACGAGAGGAGAGCTTTAAGGCTTAAATCTGTTAACTATCTGATAAAGTCTGGTGTGCTTTACAGGAAAAATCATGAAGGTATCTACCTGAGATGCTTGAGCAAAGATGAAGCCGCCAGGGTGTTGCAAGAATTTCATGGCAAGCATGGAACTGGTCATGGTGCGGCCAATGCTACAGCACATCAAATCCTACGAGCAGGATACTACTGGCCACATATTTTCAAGGATGCGCATACCCATGTACGAGCTTGTCACATCTGTCAAGTGGCTGCAAATAGAGAAAGAAATGCAGCCATGCCGTTGCAGCCTGTAGTCGAAATGAGACCGTTTGCACAGTGGGGACTGGATTTTATCGGGGTTATTAACCCAAATTCTTCTGACTCTCACAAATTTATTTTGACAGCTACAAACTACTGTACAAGGTGGACAGAAGCGATTCCCACTAAACATGCCACCACGAGACGTTGTGATTAAATTTCTTGAGGATCAAATTATAACAAGATTTGGGATGCCCGACTCTATTGTCAGTGACAATGGTAAAGCTTTCATTTCCACACAATTTGCGAGTGGGCATATGATAATAAAGTGAGCTTGAAATTTGCATCCAATTACTATCCTCAAGGAAATGGGTTGGCCGAATCTTCAAATAAGAATTTGTTGAATACTATTAAGAAGTTGCTGGAAAAGAATCCTCGGGACTGGCATAGTCAATTAAAGTTTGCCCTTTGGGCGGATAGGACCAGAGTGAAAGAATCCATAGGGAATACTCCCTATCATTTGGTCTATGGGCAAGACCCGATATTTCCAGCAAATTTGAAGTTGCAGACCTTACATTTCATACAAGAGTACTTGGGGACGAGATGATCAAGTTGAAGCCGAGGTTGAGCCGGTTGTTGCACCTTGATGAAAAGAGAGAAGAGGCCGTGAATCACATGAATAAACACCGAGGAAGTAATCAAGAGATGGTTTGACGGAAGGGCCAAAGTTAAATCATTCAGAATTTCAGATTTAGTATTACTATGGGACAAAAGACATGAGGAAAAAGGAAACCATCAAAAGTTTGATTGTCTTTGGTTAGGCCCATATCAGATTTCAGAGATTCTTGGGAAGAATACCTTCAGGCTAAAAACCTTAGAAGGGAAAGATTTCACGCTGCCGGTTAATGGGCAGATTTTAAAACATTATTTTAGCCCTTAGGTTGTGGGACTTTCATATTATTCTTTGATTTTGGTGGGATTTTCAGATCTTGTTTCATTGTTTAGGATTTTCAGATTTTGGTTTTTATTTAGGATTGCTAACCTAGTTAGGATTTTGATTCTGAATTTGATTTCAATTGTCATGTTTTGCTTTAAAAAAAAAAAAAAATAATAAAAAATTGAGATGCCAACTTATGCTTAGGATTAGGAGAATATGAAATATTGGAATTGTCTTGTAAAAGCTCCACAAATAGCATAAAACATTTTTAAGTTATATATTGTTTGACTTTGTGATACATGAAAGAATCAGTTTTGCATGACATATCATTTCATTTGCAAAGATAAGGCATTCATATTCCATCTCACCTCACACACATTTCATTTTAGTTACATATGCATCTTATGTACAAGCCATGAAAGTACGTCAAATTCTCTTAGGGTTATGTTATAACATAAATGTAAGTAGCTCCTAAGGTTGGAAACTGAGTCTTGAGATATCTAGAACCAAGCACGTCTCATAAATTAAAAAGGATCTTGAGCAAAATGATCAAAACCTAGCTTGGAGGAAAAGGTTGAGCGAAAGTGGTTTTCATGTCTATCCTATTATGCAACATGATCCTTAAAACAGTGGTTTTGACCACTTCCATAGAGCTTAAAGCTTAAAATCAGAGTAGTAAGGATAGGGTTAAATCCTCATCAAACTTAGGTTGAGGATCCAATTCCCCAAAGCTTTGATTTGACCCACATGGAGTAGTAAGGATAGGGCATAAATTCTCATCTTGGTTGGTTGAGAATCTGATTCCCCAAAGCTCTTATGTTTTCATTTCATAATTAGTCTTGGATTGTAAGGATCGTACTATTTGTCCTCTGCAAAGGATGGGTAGTCATCCCCAAGGTCTAAGTAATAAAATTAATATTCTCCATTCTCATCAGTCTTGGATTGTAAGGATCGTACTATTTGTCCTCTGCAAAGGATGGGTAGTCATCCCCAAGGTTTAAGCAACAGAATTAATGATTTATATCTAAGGTTTGGATTGTAAGGATCGTACTACTTGTCCCTAACCAGGATGGGTAGTCATCCCCAAGGTCCAAGAAGTAAAAAGTAAATAAATTTTTCCCATCTCATCTTTATTTTGGATTGTAAGGATCGTACTACTTGTCCTCTCGCAAGGGATGGGTAGTCATCCCCAAGGTCCAAAGAAATGGAGATAAGTTTTGGATTGTGGGGTTAGATATGCCCATGCATGGCATCATGTCTTGCCTAAAAAACAAGACCACTGATTGTCTAGAGGGTTAGACTAGCATGACCATTTCTTCCATAGCTGGTTTAATTATTTTGCTTAAAGTGAGGTAATGAACTCTAAATCAGAATAGTAAGGATAAGGTTAAACTCTCATCTCGGTTGGTTGGGAGTCTGATTCCCCAAAGTTCTGATTTCACATTCACTTGCACATGGGTTCTAGATAGTAGGGACTCATAACCAACTTTGGGATACAATAAGGTAATGAATCAGTGGATCCTAAGAGGGTTTGGCAATCTTGAATGCTTGTACATAGTATTAGAAGAAGTACCATGCCTTTTATGGAAGCAAATCTCCTTGCACATTCATTAGGGTACACAAATCATTCACCATCCCACATATGCATTCATGCAAAACTGATGATGGAGTGTGGATCAAATTCAAATGATAGGGAAGGAATTCATTGCACACACTGAGCTAATACTTGAGGATTCTAATGATTCATGTACTTCTGATCTTTGGGCATTTGTTATTTTGCTTATGTGCTAACATGTATTTGCGAGTTTGTGATATGTTTCAGGTTGGGTTCTTACTAAAATGCTCAAGAGCATTTGACAGCAGAGTCGCCATTTGTTGTGGTTGATCCACAACACACCCCAAAATTGGGGACCCACCTTTTTGCAGGCTTGCAGAGAAGAATCTCGGTGACCCAGATGCTAAAATTGAAGAAAAGAAAAAAATGCCTAAGTGTTGGAAGGTGTCGCGAAATCGCGACTGGTTGCGCCATCGCGACCGAAGCCGGGAAACATGTAGCGATATCGCGACATGTCACGAGTGACATGTCGCCATATCGCGGTCAACGCGGTCAACGGCAACAAAACAGAAAAATGGTCGCGATTTCGCGACGTGTTTCGGGAGGCGTACGGAAAGAAAAAGCGGTAGCGATATCGCGACAGAAAGTTGCATGAAGGTCCGAGGGGGAAAAACGTCGCGATATCGCGACAGGTTTTGCCAAGACGTACGGATGATGAAAGGTGTCACGATTTCGCGACGCATTTTGGCATAGTTGTACGGTACAAGGAAGATGTCGCGAAATCACGACGAAAATGAAAATCAGGCTCGAAGCAGAGAAACGGTAGCGATTTCGCTACGCCTTGCGGAAAGAAGACTCAAAGTTCAAAAATGGTAGCGAATCGCTACCATGTCACAAGGAGAAGGCTTGAAACGAAAGTGGTAGCGAATCGCTACCACATTTCAAAGGGACGCTGCAAGGCCAAGGTGGTAGCGATATCGCTACCACATTTTGAAAAGGGCTCAAAGTTAGAAAGTGGTAGCGATATCGCTACCATTCGAAGAGGAGGGCTCAAAATGTTGAAACGGTAGCGATATCGCTACGAGAAGTTGCCGGAGGTAGACAAACGAAAAACGGTCGCGACATCGCTACGGGGAGCTGATGAAGGCGTACGGCCGGGAAACATGTAGCGATATCGCGACATGTCGCGATTTCGCGACATGTCGCCATATCGCGGCTAAGAAGATGAACGGGCAGACTTGCAGTTTTGTCATTTTTTTCGCAGTAAGCGTTACACAGGACACAGGAAAAGCACGACACGTGGCGCACAGGTGTCAAACTTGCAGAGGCGTTACATGCAGAGATGAATTTCGAAGCGTTTTCAAATTTGAGCGTGAATCAAAGCGGGAAAGGCAGGAATTTGAAGGGTCGCCCACAGGAAGAGGAAATGAAGCGACGGAGGAAATCGAAGAGCCATAACATTGCTATAAAACCAGAATTGCAAATTGAAGAAGGGGTTGGAAATTGCCGAATACGGAGTTGCAGAGACGAGAGCTTTGTGCTATTCTGGGCCCGTACTTGGGCAATTTCCTTCTTTTTGTTCTGGGATTTTCTTTTACGCCTGGAACATTTTTGAATGTAATCGAGATATCATTTAAATACAAAATACGAGAGAGTTGGCATCTTATTGGATGAGAAAGAAGGAGTAACTTTTGCATGCATGATTTAACGTTTATATTTCCCTTCCGGATTTCTTAGGTTTTTAGGTGAAGTTAATGCAAGATCTCTTGGTTGCTTCATGCGAATGCCTGTTTTCTGGAATTACCACAGAAACCCTCGAGACTCGCACCTGGCCTATTTGGATTGTGTGAAAGTGCGAGGTTCATTAGGTTAGGTTGCATGTAGAAAGCCTCAGTATCTTCGGTTTCATCAGATTAATGACAACTTTCTGACTGTAATTTATTTTACGTTTTTATTTATTTTGCTTTGCTTTTCAAACCCATATTTTATTTTTAGCAGTTTAATTACTGTGTTTGAATAAATCACTGAAAATCCATCAGAATTAAAGGTTAAAACAGATTTTATTCATTTTGAGTCCATTGAAAGTTCAAATTGATAAACCACAGTGCCCCTTGTTAACATCCACTTGCAAACCCTAAGGTGTTCTTAGCATTTCATTTTAAACAACATCCTTGATAATCAATAATTAGCATAATAAGAACCTTGGAGAAATCGTTTTTCTTTGCAAGCAGAGGATTTAGGACTCGGATCCTACAGGAGAGTGTGTTTTCACAATCGGGTTAAAACACCACTCAACACATCCCTATATGCTAAAAAAAAAGAATGCTTTGCTTTTAGAAAGATGCATATTTAATGTAATATAGATGATATTTGTGTAATGCACTTCCTACTTTGTGAATGGGCGGCCACTGGTTGGGCCACATGCAAGTAGACTAACCACATAGAAGCATAACATGTTGGAGACTAGGATAGACCTTACAAGTAGAGGCCCACTATTCCTAGCAGCGCCTAGAGGAAACTAAAGAAATCTAAGGAATGTACAATGCAATTTTCATTTCATTTTTTCTCATTTTTTCCTACTTAGATATGTTTTTGCTTGTTTTTTATGGAAAATAAATGTAGACAAAAAGTCATAGAGAGTCATAAATGTGTACTAACCTCAATTCCTCATCCAATGATGACTTGGATGACCTCTATTTCAACTCTCCTACTGGTTGTTGTTGACCAGAGTGGCTGATTATAGCCATTGACAACTATAGTGTCTAAGCTCTTCTGGCCGTTGTTGACCAGAGCATCTAGACCTACACAAAAAAATACATCTGAAACATAAGTAACTCGGCTAAAAAACAAAACCCTAGTGGGGGTCCCATCGTGATCACCATATATGCGACCTCAAAATACGTGCATCGCTTGCTCTACTTGCAATATTATGCTAAAATGAAATGAAAGGCCATGAAATGCATATAACACAGAAATAACAAAGAAAGATCCCTTTTATTTATATAAAATTTTGGTTACATGTCGGTCCCTCTGAGGGATACCCATTTTGATATAATGAATTACAAGTGAGTATAATATCCCCTCGCAAAGGGGTGATGCGCTTCTGCATGCTTTCCAATCTCGCACATGTTCTTGTTTGAGGGCTCACAGATGCCTCCTTCTCCTTATCTTGTCTAGGAGGGATCACGTGCTTCATATGTCTTGATATGGTCCTGTAAACCTATAGATATGCATACATGAAAACAACAAAGCATGGTAAGTAGAACGGGATGCCTCTATGGAAGAGGCTCTTATTAGCAAACATGATAATCAAGATAAATAATCATGATGCATTAAAACGAAGCAAATATAAGTATTGTGCATAAGAATATTAATCTAAATACGATAGAATATTTAGGTCTATGCTAAAGACATGTGAATGAAATAATAAAAAATGCATATCTATTACTAAGAACAAAGGAATCAACCATTTTGAAACTTGGATATGACTATGGGTCATTTTCAAAGATAGCGGCCTCTAACTTGAAGGTTACCTTAGGTCTTATGGGCTATATCAGTCGATATCTTACTCAAATTGATGTTCAAGAGTCTCTTGGTGTGTCTCCTACACTGATTGGTGGTTTGGAATTATGAATCTAAATGTTGATGCATGGGCACAGCTCGACCAAATGGAGCTCCAGTACTCCTCAAAAGGGTGTGGCTTTGTTCTCTATTTTTTTAGGGCTTTGCTACTTAACCTTGAAACTTCGTGGATCTCTTTTGCTCTTGTGGGAGAGTCTATATGTAGGCTTCCCTCCCAGATCTGGAGCTTGGCTTCCTAGACAAGCATCTCTCCAAATTGCATGTGACTAACCATTATAGGTGGGAATAAGTAGTCACAATTTTGCATTGAAGGGGTAGTTAGGAGGGACTCAGGGATTTCCTTGCCAAAATATGCCTAAATTCCATGCATAGGTGTAGTTAGACTACGTGATTTGGGCCCGTATTCATGGCCAGACTATTTGTGATGCTGGACGCTATCAGGTCTAGTGGCCAGGTCTAGCCATTGTAGTCTCTAGCAGCCAAGTGTTATGGCCACTCAACTTGAGAGCGGCCAAGCCTAGAGGGGCCAAAACTACCTTGCCTGAGTGGTTAGAACCATTGATTACTCTTGGAGAGATTCAAGAGGTTTCATATGGTTTGTAAATGTGACCATATGGGTAGTATCCTAAACATGACATGTTTTAGATGTCTATAATTAGAGGCTCTGAGAGAATTTATGTATGATCAATCAATATCACTTCATACTCACTCTAATGCCATATTGAAATTCACACCTATTTATAGAAATAAAGAGAAGCAATCCATCCACTTAAATTATATACAAAAATTATAAAATAGAATGAAAGAGATATAGATGATAGGCACCATAAATAACAACCATATTATCCGTAGATCATGATCACAACACTCAATTGGAATGGATGAAGTAGGGGATGGGTATGCCAAAAACTCTAATTACAAAAATAAGTTAACCTAAATTTACATAACAAGAAGGCTTTAGGTTAATTACAAGGTATAAGATGATTGTAACCATAATAAGGCTATCACAGTCTATAGTACTTACATAATTAAATAATATAATAAATTAAATACATTGTACAATGATTGTATGTAGTCCTATACAAGATTGCATCATACAATGTTAGCCTTGGCCATAATTTAGATTACACTTTCAACACCCTATAAAAATATAAACTAAGAGGTCAAGGAGAAAAGACATTATAAAAAATAGAATATTTCCCCCCATAATGGATACTCTAGTAGGCCTCCATTACTTGAGGAAGAATTAGTCGAATCCCCTCATCATCTAGAAATCTACTTATACAAATGTGCATATGCATAAGAATCTTCTTAGATTAGGTTATAGTTATCATTGTCAATATTAAATACTCTCATATATATCCAAAGAACACCTTTGTTTTGAATCCATCTAAGGAAGATAAGCTAAGAATACTCCCTCTAAAAATATTCTCCAATATTCTATACTCATATAAGGCAAGGCTTGGAAACATAATTTTCCCTTTTGTAACATACATCACCTTATTTGGAAACTTTCAATTGCCCTTGGATCACCTAATTTTAGTCATTAAAATAGGCTTTGCATGATCTTGTTTATGAGAAGAGCCATTACAAAATTACAAGAGCACTTGGACAAAGAATAGAAGAATGATGAGATCATTAAGGGTTAAATATTCATACATAAGATGAGTTGATAGCACAAAGGAGGAAGGATTCATTAGACCATATTCTAAATCCCTTTTTTGTATACCTCCAAAAGACTCATTAACTACTACAAATATGATAAATCCAATTGTATATCCCATAAATATAGAGTAGATATTTTGATTGCATAACATATTATAAATTGTCCTTTCAAAATAGAGCAATAGACCTTGATGACTTACTATTGCACATATTTTAGCCCCTAATATTGTAATAAGCCCTTGAACTGATATGACCAATGTGAAGATCTCAAAAAATCATGTTATTTAATAAAGAGGGCTCAAAATGCTTTTATATTAAAAAGTTATGGACTTTGAAAAAATTTCCCTAATAATCATAAAAAAATTAAAAAAATTAACCAATCAAATATTAGAGCTATTGTATCCAACCTACATCTTCCACTTGGCATCCACTAATTTTTCAATGACTACCATTGATATTTTACCAGTTTTTCACCATAAGATACTAATAGCTAATTAGATTTTTTTTTTTAAAGCGAAAAACCCCTTACGGGGCCGCCTTGGTCTAAGAGACCATGAACAAGGGGTTCTACACCGTCAAAGTCACCCGGGGGTCACACCCAGCCCTGCCCGCACCAACATTATCAATTAGATTTTGGGTACCCAATTCAGCTTTTTGGTAGGGTGGAGATTCGAACCTGGGACCTCCCTTGGAGGATTGCCCTCTCCTCTCCAACTCGCCTACAACACCTGGGTATAGCTAATTAGATTTTAGCATATGTCAAATTATAATTGATTGATTTGGTTTAAATGTGATAAAATAGGTGCTTTGTGACACGTTGACAACCATGTTAGCATAACAATCACCTTATCCAACCAAGCTTATGGGTCAACTAGATGTTAAGCACATCACACTAAACAAGACACCAATGATCATGTTAGGGATTAATTGATACTTATTTTTGTTGGATAAGAGTTCCCTTTACCCCATATTTCAAAAGAAAATAATTCTTCCAACTACATGATTTTAATATAGAACATAGTGTTCCTAGCATTATCTTATTGGCCAACACTACAGTAACCACTAATGTAATGCAATGGTTCTAACCTCCATGGAAGTCCATTTCTTGTCCTACCTAGCAAAGGTATTGTTTGTAGAAGTGGGAAGAAATGGATTTCAAAACCTTAACCTTTCTTCCATTTACACAAACCAACTTCCTCCTTACAAGATGCCAAAGTGCTACACTGAACACAAGACACAAAAAATAAGTGTATTATGCATTCAATACTAAATAGAGTGCCAAAAATGATTCTCTATTGATTGAACTCATGATCTAAAAAGAATTAATACCTTACACATGCCCCTTTGTCCATATTGTCACCTCCCATAGCTACAAATAGATGCACATCCTCTTCTTGGAGAGTGACATCATGCTTAAAACATAGACAATGTGACATGGATTTGAAATGAATGAATACAAATTTTCCCTACTAAATACCTTTCAAATAATATGCACAAAAGTTTAAAAACAAATTTAAAAATTGTAAAGGGAAGTTCCTCCCTTCTCCAAAAATGTGACTTCTTTCTAAGGCAAAATAAGAAAATAATGTACAATTTGAATCTATGTATTGACCTCGATGAAAATAAAATAGAAAAAAAAGACAAAAATATCCATAAGTATTGGAAGTATGAATGATATAAGATATAGTAAAACCTCCTCTTTGCCTCTTATGTAGAAAATACTTATGAAGTTTTAAGAAGAATTTTTTCCTAGAAATCTTAAGAGATATTGAAGGCTTTGAGTTGACTTTCTATGTGACCAAGCAATGTCACTCCATAACTATTATAATACTATATTAGAATTCACATCTATTTCTAGAAATTAAGATAAGCAATCGATCCACTCAAATATTATACAATAAGCATAAAAAATGATGAAAGAGAGATATAGATGATGGGTGCCCTTAAACACCATAATTTTTTTTGTTGGATAAAAAGAGGTTGTACTTGGATCTCTCACACTTGAAAAATTACAATTCTCTCCTTTATATATTTAGAGTTTACAACACATTCAATTCTCATCTTAATTGAGTCTCTATAGCTAGATACCTACATATTTTTTCATAAAAATTCTAAATTCTTGATTTTCATTTTTTAGATCTTCTTCAATTTTCTTTGTAAATACAAATATTCTAAAATTTAGCATCCTTATTCTTGATATTTTCCTACAAAAACCTTCACAATACCAAAACTCTACCTCTATTTTCTATGCATTATCTCTTAGTAGAGTAATATTTCCTAAAATTTGTGCTATCATAGTTCACTTTACCAGATCTGGACTGCTAGTTTCCTTCCTAAAGCATAAGTGCAACCATAAGAATTGTAATAAATATTTATATGATAAAATAAAACAAATATTACCAATGGAAAACATTAAAGTAAATCTTAGTCATTATTGGATTCAGGAAATCAACATTTTCTTTTTAGCTTTATCTAAACTTACTACTTCTTCTAACCATGGAAAAGAGAATTTAAATTCATGATCTTATATTAAAACCCCTCTATTGGCTATTCTATCTGCACATTTGTTCCCTTCTATTAACATATGTGTAAGCCTAATTTCATCAAACTCTATAGCAAGGTCTTGTACTGCTTACAATGATCTAGAGCCTTTACGTTTATCAAAATTTCATTTGTTACTATTAGTGAATCATATTCCATTCATATTGTGTTCTATTTAATTTTTCTGCATATTTTTA
Organism: Wollemia nobilis; assembly: GCA_028583015.1. Taxonomy (NCBI): domain Eukaryota; kingdom Viridiplantae; phylum Streptophyta; class Pinopsida; order Araucariales; family Araucariaceae; genus Wollemia; species Wollemia nobilis. The sequence goes on along the minus strand of JAQPPZ010002969.1, from coordinate 11,842,870 downwards.
ACCCTTACAAAGTCACCCAAGCTTCAACTTCATTAGTTTTCAACCACTATTGAGAGCATAATTTAACAAAATCTCACCCTTATTATTTATAATTATTCATCCTCCTACTAGTCTTGGATTTCCTTTATATGCTCCATCAAAATTCAATTTGACTAAATCTACTTTGTAGGTTTCATCTTTAGATTCTTAGCCTTCCTTTTATTTCTCATATTACCTAACATTGTAATTATATTTTATGGCTTGACTCCATCTATCAAGGCTCTCTACTTCAAGATTAGGGATTGGGTGAGTTAATAGGGCTAGTTTAGCCTTCTCTAAGGCTAAACAAGTCTTCCTTTTTATTAAATCTAAATTATTTTCCTTTTCTTTAAATATTCTTATGTTCCTTTTCATACATACAATTCAAAGTGTTATATATTTTGATATATACCATATTGTCTGTAATGCCTCACTTTATTCCATTGCTTTAACCATTATTCAATTCTACCATTCATCACCATGCATTTACCAAATATATTAAGAATCTATTTCCATAGCTCCTAGACTATTGAGTAGTGTTATAAGATATGTTTTATCCTCCCCTCCTCATTTTTATATAGATCACATTGTGAGGGGCCATGGAAAACCCTTTTTATTAGGTTATCCTAGGATAAAATTTTCCTATGACCTACACTCCATATAAACATTTTCACTTTTGGAATGCTCAAGCTATCCCAAATATATCTCTATAATATTATAGTATTCCTATTTTATTGGTGCTTTACATCATATCTACTTCCAATTGTGTATTCTCTTGAGCTATTCAACTTATAAATTAGCTTATCCTTGACTTCCCTTGGAATAATCATTGTTGTTATCTTTCTTCTCAAATGCTTCCTAGCAACAATGTGTGGTATACTTGTAAGAAAATCATCTTTCCAATTTTGTGTTCCTTACTAATACTTGTACATAATGGTTTAAACCCTATCAATGTATTTATCTTAAAGTAATCTCATCTATGGTTTAAAAATTAAATCTAGATTGAGTGGTCTTTTATCACACCAAGTATCCATCTAAATAGAAAAATTTCTCGACTTCCCACCACCCATCTTAGAGCTTTAATCACTAGATCAATTAATTTTTAAAATTATTCCAATGTGTAGAACCATCTGGAAGTGAGAATTCAATAAATATTAATCTTAGGTCATTGAACTCAATGTACTTAGAAGCATTCTCACCCATTGTCTTTAACTCTCTTTGTACAATATCTAGATTAATTTTTCCCTTAGAACTAAGTTTGCATCTAGAAGAACTCTTAAATCAATATCTCCCCTATTTTTATCATCACACATCTTTCTTGATCTCACAAAAGAAAATTTCCTTTTATCACACAATCTTGACCATAAAAATGACTACATAATATGGATTAAAAAAACTCTTGATTTTGGCATAATATACAAGGACATATAATATGTTGGAATGGCTTGTAAGACAATTAAATTAGTTTTACTCTTCCTAATAATGATAACTATCTACCTTCCATATCGGTGGATTATTCTAAAATTTACTTATAATTGTACTCCACAATTCTATCCTCATCCTCTCCTCAAATAAGGGCATAGATATATTGCTAGTAATTTTACCTCCTCTATTTGAAGTAACATGCATATCCTTCTTTGATTCTAGCTGGAGTATTTAGGAAATAAATCTTAGATTTTGTCCTCTTAACTTTCTGCCTTGAAATAATTTCATATTCCTTTAAATACATTATTCAAAGCTTTTGGCCTTGTTTATCCATGCCCTCCCAAAAAGGGTTGTATCATCTACAAACTGTTGATGGGTGATGTCGATATTATTACTAGCCTTAAGTCCACTTATTAGGCTATTTTTGTATGCCTTCTTCAAGTTCCTTCCAAATATATCTTCCATAATAATGAATATATATGGTGATAGAGGATCTCCCTATCTAAGAACCTTCTTGGCCTTAAATGATTTTATTTCTAACCCATTGAACAACATTGAATATAAAAATGTAGAGACACAAAATTTTAATCCATCTGACCCATTTCTTCACAAATCCAAACTTCTCTAATACTATAAAAATAAAATCCTATTTAACCCTATCATAGGCTTTATTCATATCAATTTTTAAGATCATTGCTCTCTTTTCTAGAAGTTTTTGAATGCATTACTTCACGAGTTAGTATGATCTTGTCTAGAATGTCTCTCTTTCACAAATATTCCTAGCTCTTCTTGTTAGCTTTTGATGAGTATATGATATAGGAAATGCAACCACAAGATGCAAGATAAGCAAGCTATGATATCTATATGATAATGGCACTATAATATGCAGGAAAATAAAGAGATAAACTTCTACAATAACTCAAAAATATGCCATTAATGAAAGCTCACAAAAATAGTACAATGCAATATAATGGAGGACATGAACACTCCATAAACTATTTTAAAGGAACTACATTGTACCACACTACCAATCTATACTATGCACTCTCTATATTCTCTCCTCTCTATTTCACTCACTATAAGGTCTTTATATAGGAAGATAAGTTCCTTGGCCCTTACTCTACCTTTGACTCTATCCTATGACTCATGTACATGTGGACTACATGCACATTTACATCATTGCACATTCTAACACTTGTGCATTTATTACATGTTGAAGTAACTACTTAACTTTACTCTAAAGTAAACTCCTACTCTAGTAATGTACCAAAGGTGGTACATTGATATGTACCCAATAATGTAATATATTCTCTAACACCCCTTGTATTACATTATTTGGGTATTGAAGACTTTAGTCTTCAATATGGATCTTCATATTTAGATGTTCTTTAGCTTGATCTGGTCCTTTGTATTATCTTTAATTCACCTTGCACTGTATGCCTCCTTGATCTGGTTCCTCTTCTTCTTCTTTATTCTTGTCTTTGGAGTCAGTTACTGCACTTTCATAGGTGGACGTACTATCACCTGATTCTTGCAAAAGTATCTTCTCTTTGCCTTTGTCCTTTTTATCATTTTCCAGGTTCTGTATAGAAGCTTCTAAACAAACACTTAAGGCATCATGATAAGATTTTGTGTTAGTAGAACTTGAAGTATCAATATTGCATGAGGATTGAAATATATTCTCTAGGTATGATTCATCCATTTCTATTTTCTTTTTAAGTGATTCTATCAATCCTTTTTGTTCTACATTCTCATCCTTGTAACATTTGAATGTAAGTAATGCCATATATAATATGCTACCAAAGTCTAAAGGAATTTGAATGTCACTCTTTCCATTATCAATTGCTTCAGTGAGTCAAGCATGTAGATAATATTCCATGGTTTCAAAGTTATCTTTTAAAGCTTCACTATGAATCACTTTTGAAGTAAGGTCTAAGTCTCCTTCAGACTTTATAAGTAAATTCTTGATTCCAATTTTTATGACACTTACCCTTTCCTTTCTAATAGTGTTGTTCATATCATTGTTCATTGTATTCTTTGAGGTAGACATCTTCCTTAGTTTTAGCTCTTTATATTTTAAGAACACTTTTGATAGATCCTTTGTAGTAGACTACCTTATGACTCCCTAGTTTAGAGTATGTGAATTATTTTGATAAAACCTTTCTAAGACTTAGGTTTTGTAGGATCCTTATGTCTCCCTAGTGATTAGAATATACTCTAATCTTGGTAATAGTTCACCTTTTGAGTTGATTTGGTAATGTTTTGGGAATGATAATAATCAACTCCTATTTCACCTTATTTCTTCTATTGAACTATGCACTTATCAATTTGATGGAGTTCTCTATGGTTGGATTTATTTTATCTCTTTAATGTGTCTATGAGACAAGTATAAGCAATTAATTCCAACTCTTTCAAGCAAACAATATTCTTGCTTCTTTTCAACTTTTAGTTTTCAATAGTTCAATTTTCTAAAGTTTGGTGTAGTATTCCTTATAACTCCCTAATGTAGAAATTTAGAAGATAATAATATTTGCAAACTAATATTTTAATTATCCAATGTTGAAAACCTTATATCTCCTACTATGAATATTTGCAAATATTATAATATATATGTACTTCAACTAATGTACCTTGAAATGTCACTTGAAGATATAAACTTGCTTTATAATTCACTAATGCTTGGTTAATTCGTATTGCTCCAATGCAGTAGTAAATTTAACCTTATAAGGTTCACCTTATAACTCATTTTAACCTTAATAAAAGCAAGTAATTAATTTGATATTACCTTTATAATGTTGCATGCGATATACCTCTATCTTCGCTCTTCCAATGGATCCTTCGAGCATTGTATTTGTTGAATGATGGTGAGCATTCAATGCTCCTCTTTTAATGGACTTTGACCTCCCTATGTATATGTGCTTCAATGTTGGATAAAGATATGCTTCCCCTTCTATTTTGGCTCTTTAATACTTCGTGTCTCACTTTGGTATGTGTGACAAATGGCACCTATCTTGCTTTGGAATGTAAGTTATGCGAATTTGAAGTGTTACAAGATATAATCATGTTGAGACAAGTGGTGCAAGTTTAGTGTGAAGCACTTAGGTAAATGAGATGTTACTCCAATCATAGGTGCTCTCCTCTCTTGGATGAGCATTACTCCAATTGTTGGTGCACTCTTGGACGAGCATTACTCTAATGGTTGGTGCTCTCTTGGATGAGTGTTACTCTAATGGTTGGCGCTCTCTTGGATGAGTGTTACTTTGATGAGTGCTTGTCTTCAAGTGTTGGTGTTATGGCTATGATGGAAGGTGTTACTGAGTTGAGCACCTTTCTCTTGAGCATTGGAGATAAAAGGGTGAAGATGCCCTTTGTGCCAAGTGGCACAATATTCCTGCTACCTTTAGGACAAATGTAGATGTCTCCCTTGCATGCACACTCTCTCCAACGTACCAAAAAATAACCTCAAAGCTTTCTCAACACCTATTCTTGCCAACCATTTGCAAGCTTGCTTGGCTCCTTCGATAGCGAATGATTTCTCCTTCTTGCAAGTTGTTCTATCAATGATGATGATGTCTTTCAAGGTTGGCTCTAGTTGTGATGATCCTAGGGTGTTGGAATGGAGATTCTATGGTGCTTCAATGGCATATTTTGGTGCTTCCACTTGGTTGGTGTATCTTGGGTATTGCACCTTTGTTTTCTCCCTTGTACCTTATTCTTTTACATTTGTTATATGTTATCCTTGGCTTTATATTTTACGTAGATGTCGATAGCCTCTTCACGTAGATAGTTTTTTCTATCTCCTACATGGATACCTTGTGATATAATGACCTGTAGATGTAGATATCTTGTGCTATGATAGCTCCTTTACGTAGAAACCTTGTGTTGCAGGTTGATGCTATTGTAGGCATTGGATGTAGTGATGAAAATGGTATCTTTAGACACCCAAAAACCTAGCCTTGTGAGCCCTTCATTGGCTCTCTACTCTGCTTGAAGTTTGCTCCTCAAACTTCAGTGATGTGGCCACTTGGAGACTACACTTTGCTACCTATTATAGTGTCTTTAAGACACTATTTATTTTGTCCTTATTTTTTGTATTTGAAAGGAAAAAACTAGTGCCAATGTAATGCAAACACCTTTGCAATAGATAGGATTAAGTCCCTTATTTTGCATCAAAGTTATATGTCTCCTTTTGAAGCTATTCCTTGCTTCTTAGATATGGTGGCTCTCTGCTCTAATCCTTGAGAGAAAATAGTAATGTATTGTTGCCTTCCTTACTAGACAACACTAACCTCTAACTTCTTTTCTTGGATAACTTAGTAACAATGAATCCAAGCTCTTAATCATGCAACTAATATGCTATTTTAGAGGTTTAAATTTGCACTAATTTTTACTACAACTTGTTGTGGCTGATCCACAACACACCCCAAAATTGGGGACCCACCTTTTTTGCATGCTTTCAAAGAAGATCTCAGTGACCCAGATGCTAAAAATCAAGAAAAAGGCAAAATTGCACAAAAATGAAAAAGTGTCGCGATATCGCGACATGTTGCTCCGTCGCGGCCGAAAATGAAAAAGTGTCGCGATATCGCGACATGTTGCTCCGTCGCGGCCGAAAATGAAAAAGTGTCGCGATATCGCGACATGTTGCTCCGTCGCGGCCTAAAATGAAAAAGTGTCGCGATATCGCGACATGTCACAAAATCGCGGTCAAACCAATCAAACAGGGCAAGGCACTAAAGTTGTCGCGATATCGTGACATGTTCGCATGACGCAAGAAGCAAAAAAACGTCACGATTTCGCGATAGGAAGCAACAAAGGGGTACGAGAAAAACGTCGCGATATCGCGACAGTCGCGTCGGCTCCAAGCAAGAAGTGGTACGGAAGGAAAATATGTCACGATTTCGCGACATGTCACTTGAGGCCAAATACAGCAAGAGCAGCTCGAAATAGAAAAGCATCATGATTTCATGAAAGTTGCAACGTGCAAATGAAAACGTCAGGATTTCATGACAGGGAGAAAGATGAAAAGCGTCACGATTTCATGATAGAAAGCAGGAGACAGTTCGAAGATGAAAAGCGTCATGATTTCGTGACAGATGCACCAGACAGCTCAAAAGAGAAAAATGTCACGATTTCATGACATGTTGCATCCATGTGGCCGAAGCAGAAAAATGTCACGATATCATGACATGTCTCATTTTCGCGATGCGTGATGACGAGCAAGGTTGCATGCATAAAAACGTCGCGATATCACGACATGCTATTTTTGTCATGATTTACAAGGGGGCAGTTACGAAACATGCAGAGGAAGCGTGAAACACGTGGCATACAGGTGTCAGGGTTACAGAAGCGTTACATGTTAACAGAGAATATCGAACGTTTCGGCATCGAACATAAATTCAAAAGCAACGAAAAGGCGAGGAATACGAAATGATGCATTCTGGGAGGTGAAACGAAGCGCCGCAGAGCGAAACAGAGAGCCGCATCAGAAAGTATAAAATCAGAGGCACAGATTGATACAGGGGTTGGAAATTGCTGCTAGCAGAGTTGCAGAGCCAAAGGCGACAAGCCATTCTGGGCCTGCTATTGGAGCATTTTCCTTCACTTGTTCTGGTCTTATCAAAACTGGGACATTCTGTCATTGTAATTGATACATTTATTTTAATACAGAATTACAGAGAGTTGCATCTCATTGGCAAGAAAGGAGGAGTTATTTTTGCATGCAAATATTGAATGTTTATCTTTCCTTTTTCAGATTTTTAGGTTTATAGGTGAAGTTTAATGCGAGTTCTCTTGGTTGCTTCATGCGAATGCCTAAATCTGAAAACTATAGTTAAGACCCCAGAAACCAGCACCTAGCTTATCTGGATTGTGCGAGTTTGCAGGTTCAATAGGTTAGGTTGTGTGCAGAAACCTCATTATCTTCGGTTTTGCCAAATTGAGATCGTAGCACTCTGAACGTAGTTTAGTTCATTCTCTTTGTATTATTTTCTTTTCTTTTCAGTTCTTTATTTTATGCATTTTAATTACCTTCATTTAAATAAGAAAATGTGAAAGATCTACCAAAGCTCGAAATCAAAATAGATTTGTCATAAAGATTAATTCACCTAGAGTCCATTGTAATTTCAGAATAGAATAAACCAGAGTGCCCCTTGTTAACATTCACTTGCAACACTAAGGTATTCCCAACATTTAAATTGAACAACATCATTGGTATAAAAAGGGCTAATGTAAAAGGAACCTTGGAGAAATTATCTATGTAATTTCTTTGCAAGCAGAGGATTTGGGACTCGGATCCTACCGGAGAGTGTGTTTTCACAACTGGGTGAAAATACCACTCAACAGATTGGCGCTAGAAGGAGGGCCTGATTGGTTTACTTTATTTTGATTTTCATACAGAAGTAATATCTTTTTGATTCGATTTTGAAATTATCTCTTAAATCTCACAAACGGCTAAACTGCAGCATTTGTTTTTTTGTTGCAGGTTTTCTTGGAGATAATCGAGAGTTTCGTCAGGCAGGCTGGACCCACCGCGCCGTATTGCGACTAGGTCCCAAACAACTGGGGAAACCATATTCCATGACCTTACACTCACTGGTACTCCCAAGAACAAAACCAAGCAAGTTGTAAACCTACCAGTCACAAAAGATCTTTTTTCTTCAGGAACCTCGAGCGGACCTACACCAGTGGTATCAATTGCCACTAGTGCACCTATTGTCAGTACCATTTCCACCACTCTTGTAGGGTTGTCCTCATCAATTTTGAGTCAAATGGCTCAACCTCCAGCAGCTCCTTGGTATGGAGCTAATAATATCCCCTTGAATATTGCAGGGGATATCCATGAAATCCCTAAGAACATAGAAATATTCTTGCCCAAATATAAACCAGATGGCCCAAGAACGGTAGAAGAGCATATCCAAGCTTATAGGGATGTTTTAATAAGGTTGCAAGTCCAGCATGAGGATGTGGCTTGCAAGATTTTTCCCATGAGCCTAGATCCAGTAGCCTATGAATGGTATATATGCTTGCCTACTGGTTCAATCACTTCATGGACGCAAATGGAGAACGCCTTTGTTAATCAGTTTAGGTCACCTTTGGATCCCGCAACCATCTACAATCAGTTTATTACATGCAAAAGGGGCCAGGGTGAACCAATCAGAACCTTTAATCAGAAATTCCAAAAATGCTATAATAGAGCAGTTCGGCATTTTGCCATAGATCCCGCAGTGGCCTTGCAAATATATTTTGGGGCATTGGATCCCATGACAGCCATGTTTGCAAGATGAAATCCTCAAGTTACCACGCTCGCTCTAGCCTACAATGAAGCCATGACCATCGAGCAGCAAATGACACCACAGGGCTATGGATTTCCCCAGATGCCTATGATGGGACAATATGCTCCATATGGTCAAGCTCCCTTGGCAAATCAGATCATGGCACCACAAATGCCAAGCATGAATGCCTTCCCATATCAACAACCGTATCCACCAGCACCTGCTTATGCACCCATTCCAATCCAACCAATCACATCCATTCCACCCGTTCTCGCATTTTTGCAAAATAGTCAATCGACTATGCAAGGAACCAACCAAGTTAATTCTCAGGCTATAGTTCCTTTCCCAAATCCAACTCCGATTCAAAGTGTCAATCCATACGTGAATCAAATTCCTCAAAACCCGACCCAAATGTTGAATCAAGACCCCACCAATTATGCAAACCCAACGGGAGTTAACAACAATGTAGCTCCACCGAAGGAGATTTATTCGGAGGTCGAAGAGCTCAAGAAGATAGTTCATAAACTGAGCAATGACATGGTTCAAAAATAGAAGTATGAATCCCATGCCCCTCACTCAAATCAAAATTTTAACAATAGAGGGAGACATTGGAACACAAAGCCAAACAATGGGGGAGTACCTGCCCCTATTGCCAATCAACTAGATACTTCTGCAGGACCTAGTCAATCCAGTTCCCTTTTGAATCTTTTTGATTTGGCATGGGAAAAGGGGTGTAGGTTGCACAACACAAAAGAGCACAATGAGAGGAATTGTCCCGAAATTGCTAGATACACTCATTGTCTCCAAGCCCAAGTTGATGACTTGGAACTGGTGTCAAATGAGGGTCCATCGCAACATCAGGATGATAACATTATGGTGGTGGAAACTTTATATCGTCAAGAAGGTGAGAGTGAGGAAGAAGAAGATGAAATTTTGGAACAGGAGGTGCAAGCTTTTCGAGAGTTTAGAAAGGGGAATCACGGATACCATTTGAGAAGTAAATCTAAAGCCCCTAAAACCTCATCAACACCACCAAACAACTCTATCCTTCCTCCGGATACTAAGGCAGATAATAATCCTCCTCCTCCACTTAGAAGAGAAATGTCTAATGACGCGCAGAAGACAGTCAAATTCGAAAAACCAAACTATGACATAGTGGAGGATCTAAAGAAGTCCAAATCTAGCCTTTCGTTCTTAGACGCGGCTAGATTGCCTGGCCAAAAGGAGGCGTTGATAAAGGCTCTGAACTCACCTGATCAAATGTGGAAGGGAAAAGAAGTTGAGTCCCATCTGATTTTACGAAAGGAGAGACGGGATGTCCCGCCATTCTTATTGACTCTGAGAATTGCGGGTAAGAATTTGCATAACTGTTTGGTGGACACGGGTGCCACGAGCAACCTCATGCCTTCGGAGATATGTCAAATGCTAGGTCTACAACCTGTTTCATCCAAATGCAAGGTTTTGCAATTGGACCGATCAGAGGTAAATGTGGTAGGGACCCTATATGATGTCAAAATTCAATTAAATTCTGAACCCAGGGTCCAGCAGGTTGTCGACATTCTGGTTGTTAACATCCCAAGTAGATATGGAATGCTACTTGCAAGGGATTGGATGAAAACTCTGAACGGTTATTTTTCAACAGATTGCTCACATATGTGGCTACCCTGGAAAGGAATTGCAAATCAAATCAGAGTGGAAAATGAACCGAGGCTTAAAGAAATCATAACAAAATTTAACAAGCCGAATGAAGTTCAGTTTTCTGAGCCAGAACTGGGGGTCTATGCACTTGATGTTGAGGAAGCTACTGAAGAGCCTAAAAAGGAAACATGTCATGGTGGCTCTTTTGAGGAAAATGATTTCACATGGTTGCTCAGGTTTGATGGATCCAAATCTAGACAGGGAGCAGGAGCTGGAGTCGAGCTCACTGGTCCAGGAGGTAAACCGTTATTGGCTGCTTATAGATTGCAATTTCCTTGCACGAACAATGTGGCAGAATACGAAGCACTGATCTTTGGTTTACGTCTAGCATTGAGCAAACAAGTTAAATGCTTGAAAGTATTGGGAGATTCTGAACTAGTAGTCAAGCAGATTAAAGGACAGTATACATGCCGTGATAGGAGACTGAGCCTTTATAGAACTAGGGTTATGGACCTCATTGAGGAATTCGACGCGTTCAATATAGCCCTTATTTCTAGAAAAGGAAACCGAATAGCAGACTCTCTTGCAGTCGCCGTGGGCATGTTAAATCCAGTTGACATAAAAAGGTGTAAAAAGTTCTCCATTGAATTAGTTCCTTGTCCATCAATACCTGATAATGTCAAGAATTTCCAGGTTTTTGAAAATGACAGACACATATTCAAATTTGTCACGAACTCGGGTATTTTTGAAAATCAGGTGATTGATGAGGAGCAAAGATGGCAAGAAGAAACAGAAAACGAGAGTGAAACTGCATGTCAATCCAACAAAATACCTAAAGACGTGGTTTCATTGGAGAAAATGTTCGATATGGGATACAAGACCAGAAAAGGAAAAAAGGTCCCACTCCCCAAAGATGCATGTGATCTAATTAATCTAGGGAGTGCAGACAATCCACGGGAAGTGTACATTGCAAAGGCATGTACAGCTGAAGAAAGGAACAACATAATACATGCATTAAAGCATTACATGGATTGCATTGCTTGGAATTACAATGAGCTGAAAACATACAACCAAGACATCATCACACATACCATCCCTCTAAAGCCGGACTCCAAGCCTTTTAGACAAAGACAACGAGTTGTTAACCCGCTATTGGAGCCCTTAATAGAAAAGGAGGTCAAAATATTATTGGAAGCGAAGATCATTTTTCCCGTTAGGCACTCAACCTGGGTTGCTAACCTCGTTCCAGTAAGAAAGAAGAGTGGAGAGATTAGGCTGTGTATAGATTTTTGAAATCTTAACAAAGCCTCTCAAAAGGATAACTATCCATTGCCATCCATTGATGAAATTTTACAAACGGTAAATGGATCTGAAATGATGTCTTTTCTTGATGGGTATTCTGGATACAACCAAATTCTTATACATCCAAATGACAGGATGAAAACAGCCTTCACCACCAAGTGGGGGACATTTGCCTACAAGAGAATGTCGTTTGGACTGTTAAATGCTGGTGCAACATTTCAACGCGCCATGGACTATGCATTCAAAGGGCTTATAGGCAAATGTATCATTGTGTATGTGGATGATATTCCAGTATTTTCAAAGAAAAGAGAAGACCATGTCAAGGATTTGAAGAAAGTTCTTCAAAGATGCAGAGAACATGGAATTTCCTTAAATCCCAAAAAGTGCATTTTTGGAGTAACAGAAGGAAGACTACTTGGTCACATCATTTCAAAAGAAGGCATATCCATTGACCCAGAAAGGATACAAGCTATCCAAAACTTGCCTCTCCCGGGTAGTAAAAAAGAGTTGAGATCTTTCTTTGGGCAGGTTAATTTTGTGAGGAAGTTTATCTCAAGCTTTGCTGAGATAGCCAAACCTCTGAACAAGATGCTCAAGAAGGATGTAGATGTCAGATGGAACGAGGAAAGTAGGGTGGCCTTTCAGAACATCAAGGATGCCATTTCCAGAGCCCCTGTCCTCATAAGTCCGGACTATTCTAAACCTTTCTATATTTATGCTTTCGCATCGGAACACTCTTTTGCGAGTGTCTTGACCCAGAAAGGTGAGGATAGTGCAGAAAATCCCATAGCATTTTTGAGTGCTCCTTTAAAAGATGCTCAATTAAGGTATTCCATCCTTGATAAGCAGATGTACGCACTTTTTAAAATGGTAAAAAAATTTAGACATTACATTGTGCACAGCAGAGTTATTGCCATCGTGCCTGACCCTGCTGTCAAGACCATGTTTTTACAGAACGAGCTAGGTGAGAAAAGAGGGAAATGGATTTCCACTATCCAAGAGTTTGATCTTGAAATCCAACCTATGAAACTAGTTCGAGGACAGGGACTGGTGAAGGCGATCGCAGAGAATAATCCGCAAATGACATGCCAATATTCAAATGCAGAATACATTTCTAAGGATGACTGGTATGTTGACATTGTGCAATTTCTATTGAATGGTAAGTGTCCTTCCAATCTGAATTCAACTCAAAGAAGAGCTTTAAGACTTAAGTCTATCAATTATCTGATGAAATCTGGTGTTCTTTACAGGAAAAATCATGAGGGGATCTACTTGAGATGCCTGAATAAAGAAGAAGCTGCCAAGGTGCTGCAGGAATTTCATGGGAAATATGGAACTGGTCATGGTGCGGCAAATGCTACAGCGCATCAAATCCTGAGAGCAGGATACTACTGGCCCCACATTTTCAAAGATGCACATGCCCATGTACGATCTTGCCACATTTGTCAAGTAGCTGCCAATAGAGAAAGAAATGCAGCCATGCCATTACAACCTGTAGTTGAGATGAGACCATTTGCACAATGGGGACTAGATTTCATTGGGGTTATTAACCCAAATTCTTTTGATTCCCATAAATTCATACTAACAGCTACAGATTACTGTACAAGGTGGACAGAAGCAGTTCCTACAAAACATGCCACCACAGACGTTGTAATAAGATTCCTTGAGGACCACATTATAACAAGATTCGGAATGCCCGATTCTATTGTCAGTGACAATGGTAAAGCTTTTATTTCTATGCAATTTGCAGATTGGGCATATGACAATAAAGTGAGTTTAAAATTTGCATCTAATTATTACCCTCAAGGAAATGGTTTGGCCGAATCTTCAAATAAAAATTTGTTGAATATCATTAAGAAATTACTGGAAAAGAACCCTCGGGATTGGCACAGCCAGTTAAAGTTTGCCCTTTGGGCAGATAGGACCAGAGTAAAAGAATCCATAGGGAATACTCCCTATCATTTGGTCTATGGACAAGACCCGATATTTCCTGCAAACTTGAAGTTGCAAACCTTGCATTTCATACAAGAGTACTTGGGGACAGATAATCAAGTTGAAGCCAGGTTAAGTCATTTGCTGCACCTTGATGAAAAAAGGGAGGAAGCCATGAGTCACATGAATAAACACCAGGAAGTTATCAAAAGATGGTTTGACAGAAGGGCTAAAATTAAGTCCTTCAGAATTTCAGATTTGGTCTTACTATGGGATAAAAGACATGAAGAAAAAGGGAATCATCAAAAATTTGATTGTCTTTGGTTAGGCCCTTATCAGATTTCAGAAATTCTCGAGAAAAATACCTTCAGGCTAAAAACTTTAGAAGGGAAGGATTTGATGTTACCGGTTAATGGGCATGTTTTAAAGCATTATTTTAGCCCTTAAGTCGTAAGAGATTGATGTTATTCTTTTCGGTTTTGGTAGGGATTTTCAAATTTTGTTTTCCTTGTTTAGGATTGTTAGTCTAGTTAGGATTTAAGTTGTGGGTTTGATTTCAATTGACATGCTTTGTTTGTTTTTATAAAAAAAAAAAAAAAAAAAAATTGAGATGTCAACTTATGCCTAAGACTAGGAGAATATGAAACATTGGAATTGTCTTGTAAAAGCTCCACAAGTAACACAAACATTTTAAGTTATATCGTTTGAAACTTGTGATGCATGAAGTAGTCAGTTTTGTATGGCAAATATTTCATCTGCAATTCAAAAGATAATGCATTCATATTACATCTCACTTTACATATACATTCCATCTTAGTTGCATATGCATCTCAGGTACAAATCATTAAAGTGTGTCAAATCCTCTTAGGGTTATGCTATAACATAAATGTGAAAAAATCCTAAGGTTGGAAACTGAGCCTCATGATATCTAGAACCAAGCACATCTTATACACATTAAAAAGGATCTTGAGCAAAATGATCAAAACCTAGCTTGGAAGAAAAGGTCAGGCGAAAGAAGTATTTCATGTCTATCCTATTATGCAACATGATCCTTAAAACAGTGGTTTTGACCACTTCCATAAAGCTTAAAGCCTAAAATCAGAGTAGTAAGGATAGGGTTAAATCCTCATCGAACTTAGGTTGAGGATCCAACTCCCCAAAGCTTTGATTTGACCTACATGGAGTAGTAAGGATAGGGCATAATTCTCATCTCGCCTAGGTTGAGAATCTGATTCCCCAAAGCTCCTATGTCTCATTTCATGATAAATCTTGGATTGGAAGGATCGTACTACTTGTCCTCTGCAAAGGATGGGTAGTCATCCCCAAGGTCCAAGCAATAAAATTAATATTCTCCATTTTCATCCAAAGCTTGGATTGGAAGGATCGTACTACATGTCCCTAGCAAGGATGGGTAGTCATCCCCAAGGTCCAAGAAGTAAAAAATTAATTTTTCCCATCTCATATTTATATTGGATTGGAAGGATCGTACTACTTGTCCTCTGCAAAGGATGGGTAGTCATCCCCAAGGTCCAAAGAAATGAAGGTAAGTCTTGGATTATGGGGTTAAGTATGCCCATGCATGGCAACATGTCTTGTCTAAAAAACAAGACCACTGATTGTTCAAAGGGTTAGACTAGCATGACCATTTCTTCCATAATTGGTTAAATTATTTTGCTCAAAGTGAGGTAATGAATTCCAAATCAGAATAGTAAGGATAGGGTTAAACTCCCATCTCGGTTAGGTTGGGAGTCCGATTCCCCAAAGTTCTGATTTCACGTTCACTTGCACATGGGTTCAAGATAGTAGGGACTCATAACCAACTTTGGGATATAATAAAGCAATTCATTAGTGGATCCTAAGAGGGTTTGGTAATCTTGAATGTTTGTGCATGATACTAGAAAGTTTAGGCCTTTACAAGAGCAAAATCTCTAAGCATAGTTATCAAGTTACACAAATCATTCACAATCTCACATATGCATTCATGTAAAACTGACAATGGAATGTTGATCAATTTCAAACGATAGGGAATGAAATACATTGCACACACCGAGCTAATACTTGATGATTCTGATGATTCATGTATTTCTGATCTTTGGGCATTTGTTTATATTTCTTATGTGCTAACACATGTTTTCGAGTTTGTATACTTCCAGGTAGGGTTCTCACTAAAATGCTCAGGAGCATTTGACAGTAGAGTCACCATTTGTTGTGGCTGATCCACAACACACCCCAAAATTGGGGACCCACCTTTTTTGCATGCTTTCAAAGAAGATCTCAGTGACCCAGATGCTAAAAATCAAGAAAAAGGCAAAATTGCACAAAAATGAAAAAGTGTCGCGATATCGCGACATGTTGCTCCGTCGCGGCCAAAAATGAAAAAGTGTCGCGATATCGCGACATGTTGCTCCGTCGCGTCAAAAATGAAAAAGTGTCGCGATATCGCGACATGTTGCTCCGTCGCGGCAGGAATGAAAAATTGTCGCGATATCGTGACATGTTACAAAATCGCGGTCAAACAGAAAGAGGCAAGGATAAAGTTGTCGCGATATCGTGACATGTCACGAAAGGAAAGAATGAAAGATGTAAAAGCGTCATGATTTCGTGACAGGAAGCGAAAAAGGGGTAGAAGAAAAAAGTCACGATATCGCGACAGTAGTAAGCAAGAAGTGGTATGGAAGGAAAATATGTCACGATTTCGCGACATGTCCGTGGAAAGAAGGCGAAATAGAAAAGGATCATGATTTCATGACAAGAGAAAAAACGTGATTTCGGATAGAGAAGAAGATGAAAAGTGTCATGATTTCATGACGAAAGCACGAGACAGGTAAGAGAAAAGCGTCATGATTTCATGACAGTTGCAAGCGAGAGAAAATGTCATGATTTCGTGACATGTTGCATCCATGCGGCCGATAGCATAAAAATGTCACGATTTCGCGACATGTCTCATTTTTGCATGCGTGAGACAAACAAGTTGCATGCATAAAAACGTCGCGATATCGCGACATGCTATTTTTGTCACGATTTACAAGGGGCGATTATGAAACATGCAGAGGAAGCATGAAACACGTGGCATACAGGTGTCAGGGTTACAGAAGCGTTACATGTTAACAGAGAATATCGAACGTTTCGGCATCGAACATAAAGTCAAAAGCAACGAAAAGGCGAGGAATACGAAACGATGCATTCTGGGAGGTGAAACGAAGCGCCGCAGAGCGAAACAAAGAGCCGCACTAGAAAGTATAAAATCAGAGGCACAGATTGATACGAGGGTTGGAAATTGCTGCTAGCAGAGTTGCAGAGCCAAAGGCGACAAGCCATTCTGGGCCTGCTATTGGAGCATTTTCCTTCACTTGTTCTGGTCTTATCAAAACTGGGACATTCTGTCATTGTAATTGATACATTTATTTTAATACAGAATTACAGAGAGTTGCATCTCATTGGCAAGAAAGGAGGAGTTATTTTTGCATGCAAAGATTGAATGTTTATCTTTCCTTTTTCAGATTTTTAGGTTTATAGGTGAAGTTTAATGCGAGTTCTCTTGGTTGCTTCATGCGAATGCCTAAATCTGAAAACTATAGTTAAGACCCCAGAAACCAACACCTAGCTTATCTGGATTGTGCGAGTTTGTAGGTTCAATAGGTTAGGTTGTGTGCAGAAACCTCATTATCTTCGGTTTTGCCAAATTGAGATCGTAGCACTCTGAACGTAGTTTAGTTCATTCTCTTTGTTTTATTTTCTTTTCTTTTCAGTTCTTTATTTTACGCATTTTAATTACCTTCATTTAAATAAGAAAATGTGAAAGATCTACCAAAGCTCGAAATCAAAATAGATTTGTCATAAAGATTAATTCACCTAGAGTCCATTGTAATTTCAGAATAGAATAAACCAGAGTGCCCCTTGTTAACATTCACTTGCAACACTAAGGTATTCCCAGCATTTAAATTGAACAGCATCATTGGTATAAAAAGGGCTAACGTAAAAGGAACCTTGGAGAAATTATCTGTGTAATTTCTTTGCAAGCAGAGGATTTGGGACTCGGATCCTACCGGAGAGTGTGTTTTCACAACCGGGTGAAAACACCACTCAACACAACTAAAATACTTAGTGCACCTTAAAAACTCTTAAGAACAATTAGTATAGTGCAATATTGATCTCACCTTATCACTCCTATAAAATAACTCTCAAAGTAACTTGAAATATGCACTATAAACTATGTAAACTTAATGTAGTCTTCTTTGCTTCAACTAAACAATAGGAAGATGATATTTTTATTTCTGTCAAAATATATCTAACTCCTATTTTAATGTGCAGGTATTAACCTTAAAAGAAACTATCTTCTACACTCCCTTGAAGACTATAATATGCAACCTTCTCTTTGCAACTTTTGAAGAACACACGATTATATTGAGAGGGCGGGTGAATAGTATAAGATCACTTTTTGTTGGACATTTTGAGTCCCTAAGTCAAAGTTGTCATTGATGTCACCAAGATGAAGTCATCATTAATGTCAAGGACTTCGTCAAGAAATAAAGTTGTCAAAGTTATCATTTGATATCCAGGAAGAAGGCCAAAGGTCGAGATAATTAGCGTAGAAGTTAAAACAAAAAGGGATCCATAATATCTTAGTAGTATATGAAGAACACAAGCTTATACTGAGAGGGGGGGTGAACAGTATAAGATCACTTTTTACTTTTCTTTCCCAAATAGTATTAATCGATATAATCAATGGCAATATCAATAGCAATAACCAAAGCAATGCACCAATAATCACACATAATAGAGACACCAAAATTTATGTGGTTCACCCAATGTGGGCTACTCCACGGAGAAAATATTTTACTAAAATTTTCTCAATAAATATCTTTGGGAATCCTTCCCAATTACAATTTTTATGGACCTCTATCCAAAGGATATGTTGATCCCCTAATTTCAAGTTCGTGGATCTATTTCATAGGAGAACTCTTTTCCATTCTACTCTAGCTAGTGATCTTCTAGAAGACTCTATCTCTCTGCTGCACTGACTGGTGGATCTCTCTCCACTTGAAGACTCCTCACTGAGATCTATATTTAATTGTCCTGGCTTTTGGATCTCTATCCATTGAGACTCTATCCTCCGTACTATGTCACCTCCAAAGCTCTGTCAATAGGTTCACTTAGAACCTCCTCAAATATTCTCAATATACTCACTTAGAACCTACTCAAATCTGCTCAATAGGCTCACTCAAAACCTTCTCAAATCTTCTTAATAGGCTCACTCATAACCTGCTCAAATTTTCTCAATAGGCTCACTCATAACCTGCTCAAATATGCTCAATAGGTTCACTCAGAACCTGCTCAAATATTCTCAATATGTCCTCTCTAGGACTTGCTCAAATATGCATAGCAAGCTTCACAAAAGCTTACACAAAAATAGTCCACAAGCCTTCTCAAAGACTTGCCTCAAATCAGCTCAACAAAATCTCAACTCAATCTCATAGAAGCATAAAGAGAATTTTTAGAGACTCAATATGTTCTATACTCAAATTCCAATATCAATTCAAAGTAATCTCAACTCAGCTCAATATTATAGAAGCATAAAGAGAATTTTTAGAGACTCAATATGTTCTATACTCAAATACCAATCTCAACTCAAAGAAATCTCAACTCAGTTCAATCTTAACTCAATATCATAGAAGCATAAAAAGAATTGTTAAAGACTCAATATGTTCTATTCTTAAGGCTCAATATCAACTCAATCAGAATATAGAATAGTTTATTTCATGGAACTTGAACAACCACTTTATGCAAGCACTTGACTAGGCTCAATCAACTCTACTCAACCAATCACTTCAAGAAACAACTCTTTCTCACAAACCCTAGTCCAAGCATGAATCAACTAACTCAAAATGTTTCCACCAATGCTCAACATCAAATCTTACATAAAAATGATACTCATAATTTTTCTAACTCAAGTTCAAGTTCTTTGCATCACCCATTGGCTTCAACAACAATGCTAATAAGACAAGGTTTTAATCACAACTCTCAATTCAAAAAACCTTGAAGCATAAACTCAAAGTACTTCACTCAACCAATGGTCTAAACAACAATGCTTATCAAATAAGGTTTAATCACAACTCACAATCTAGAAAACCTTGAAGCATAAACTCAAAGTACTTCACTCAACCAATGGTCTAAACAACAATGCTTATCAAACAAGGTTTAATCACAACTCACAATCCAGAAAACCTTGAAGCATTAACTCAACCACTTTTGAAAAGGAAACCACAATAAATCCTTTTCACTCCAATGATATTTCAAAAATAAACCACCCAAATAAAATCAATGGAGAGTATTACTCATACCTTTTTGATGCCTTATGAGTTTTCCACTAAATCTGTCACACTCAACACACTTTCTTTTTCAACTCTTAACAAGGGTTAGATATCTTGAGTAATAACACAACAATAATATCCAAATAACACCTTATTATTCCTACTTTATTTTAGCATCCACCAGAGTTCTTTTTAAAAGTAAAACCCTTACTCAAAATAACTTTCACTAGAAAAAACTTTATCAAAAATCCTTATTACTCTTAACAATTTAAAAAATCACAATTAAAAATAATTCACAACTCAAACAAAAACCATAACCTTATTCCCTAAGGCTACTCAAAAAATCAACTAACGAAACACCTTTACCCCTATCACTCCACCTTAGGCAATCCAAACAAAATATTAATAAAAACCTTGATACCTGCCTCAAGGGGAATCAAACCCTCGTCTTGCCCCAACACAAATGCCCTAGCTACGACCAAGCTGCCGCACGAGCTGCAGGATCATTGGTGAAAAAGAAGCACCACCCGCTTCTTATCCTTCACCCTCTTCCACCAAGTGAAAAGTATGCACCTTGGGTGCCTCAACAAAACAAAGCCAAAAATGATGCTTGCGGGAATTGAACGCACAACCTCCTTGTCACCAACACCTTTGCACAATCCAAGCTATCACTAGGCCACACTACCCAATGTGTTTTAGGAAGTGGTTGATGTCTCCCTTTAATGTTCACTATGTCACTTAAATGAAAAACACGAGCTCTTTTTCTTTGCAAATACCAAGCGCAAATATCAATGAGCAAGGATGAATGAATTAAAAAATTCAATGGCATATTTATATGCCTTCCCTTTGCTTTGGAAACATCAGCCTTTTTGAAACTTCCTTTATGACGTTGGCAGATAAACTTTTATTTTTAATTTTAAAATTTAAATTTAAATTTTAAATAAATTAAAATTTAAACTAAATATTTAAAATTAAATATCTCCATCATTGGAGCACCTTTTTTGATGAAATGAAAAGCCAAATTGGGTTTTAAGAAAAACCCATTTCAAATCTACCATCCATGGTTTTAAATAAAACCTTTTAAAATTAAATTTCTCCATCATCGGGGCACTTTTTTCGATGAAACGAAAAGCCAACTTGGGTTTTAAGAAAAACCCATTTCAAATCTGCCATCCATGGTTTTATATAAAAAAGCTCCTTTTGGAACCAAATGCCATGCATCCCTTCTTGAACCTTTGATAAAAAACCTTTGCTTCTCATGAAGCTCTTTGTGAAACACAAACATAGTGCTTACTTACATAGATCCTTTTGACATCAATGACAAATCTTAGCTTAGGGACTCAAAATGTCCAACAATATATGGAAGCATAAGTTAAAAGGGTCTTCATAAAAAACCAAGGAGGTTTTTGAAAAGTTAAAAAGGTTTATACCAAGTTATGCAAATGTTTATAAAACAATTAATTTATAATATTTAAATTCAAAAGAATTTAAATAAATTATAAATTAATCTAAGCACCCATGGTCTAAATTTGGAGTAATTAAAAGCACCGACATCACGTGGGTTAAAAGCAAATCAAAGTGCCGATGTTCTAAAAACAAAGGTAGAAAATCATTATATAAACCTATGCCCGAGGGGCATTAATATCATCCTTGCTCGATAAAAGAAATTGCATACGAATTGATTAAGAGAAGAGCTCATGAAAAGGGACTGCAAATTTTGTGTTTGATTTACCAGCAAAAAGAAATAAAGTGGAAGGCATCGAATGGTCGAGAGCCATCTAGGCAGATTGGCCTAGTGGCAAGAGGGTTGTAGCTTAAGTGCTTGTGCACAAGGAGGCCAACATTCGAAATGCAATGGGTGTGCTTGGAAGTTGTGTTGAAGGCACCAAAAGTGAGGCACGCATTTTGCATAATGGAAGGTGGAGATACATTTTTGAAGCACATGGTGCTTCCTTTATCTCAAATGAATGCGTAACTCGTGCAACAGTTGGAGCCATGGCTAAGACGTTGGTCGTGGGTTACGTTGAGAGTTCGAATCTCTCCAAGGGTAAGATAATTAATTTTTTAATTATTTTTAATGTTGCCTAAAGTGGGGAGTTAAAAGGTTTGCTGGTCGGTAATAATTAAAAAGGATTGCTAGTGGAAAATTGTGTTAGTTGGAAATTTATTTTTGGAGTTATAAGGAGTTTGATTTTATTTTTAATAAATTCTTAATAAGTATATTTGCATATTGAGGAGTAAGACTTTAAGAGTGTTGATTTTATTTTTAAAAAGGACTTTTGCCAAAGATATTATTATAAGGATAATGGTTAAGGTGTTGAATATTATTTTAAAGTTGGAGTGATAAGGTGTATTTTGTTTGATATCATTTTGTATTGTGTTTCCTTGAGAAAAACTATTATCTTCTAACCCTTATTGATATTGTCAAAGAAGTAATTGTGAGTGTAGCAGATTTGTGTGGTCTACTCCTTGTCAATAAAAAAGGTATGGGCAAATTCTTCCTTGGTTGAGTTGATTGAATGGCTTTCTAGAAAATAAAGTTTGGAGTGAAAAGGATTTTATTAGGGTTTCCTTTTAGAAAGTGTTTGAGTTAATGCTTCAAGGTTTTCTAGAATTAAGTGTTGTGATTAAAACCTTATTTTATAAGCATTGTTGTTGAAGCCATTGGTTGTGTGAAGAACTTGAGTTAGGGTTTTGAAAATAACATGAGTATCATTGTGTGAAGACAAGAACACGACACTTAAAAAATAATAAAGAAATCAAATAACCCAAGGAAACACAAGATTGCACAAATAGATACATTTATTCAATAAACGAGGGGGGGCTAATAAACTCCTTTTGATACAATTTGTACTCAGTGAGCCTTTGATACAAATATTTACAATATGTTAGGGTTCTTCGAAACCCTACCTGCAATAATGAAGTGTCTTCAAATAGTGTGTCCTTACTTCCAACAGAATGAGTGGGCTTCAGGTATCCATGTGTTTGGGCCACTCTAGCTTCAACAGTCGTTCAACAATAAATAGAATCTACAGACCTTTATGCACACAAACAAATAAAGAGGTTAACAATACCTATGAGGGCTCCGTAGTGTGAGAACCTCAGATATCAATAAATCCTAACAAAAAATAGATCAAATGGCATGCTAAATATATAGATCATGTAACAAAATAAAACAAACAATGATATACCTTGCTTGTGATGATATTTTGTTCCATTATTACAGTTTTGACAGCATATGGCATGATATAGAAGGATCTAATTCACACTTTAGTGATAACAGTAGACTCAGACATGCACTGGACAGGCTCTAGTACAAGCTTTCCAGGCTCTAGAGCGAGCCTGCAATATAGTAGGCACAAGCATGTGCTTGGCAAGCTTAGCAACGAGCTTCACAAGCTTAGGAGGGCACCTGCGATGAGGATAAAATATGTAGAAGCAGATCATGGGGGATGCGATGAATGTGACGGATGGGTGGAAGTGGTGATGACGATAATAGAGTAGGGCAAGGTGAAAGGATGAATATGGGGGATGGCTAGAATAGTAGAAGTCCTATTGGCTATCTAGGGCTTTGGATTTTCATAGCTCTATCTCTTTCTACTTTGCTAGGGCTTCACCAATGATCTCTTCAAGATGCAAATTCTAAAATCAGGGTTCCAAGGTTTGAGCATTAGCAAATGTTGTTATTTATAATCCAACCTAGGGTTTTCTTAGGGTTTTAGCCTTACACTTTTGATCGTGCAGCTAATATTAAATTAGATCCTAAGGTTGAGATTACTTTTTATATGTGGCATGGACTAATGAATATGGATGGTGGAGATTAGATTGGATCGAAAGGCTATGGTTAATTGAGTTTATAAATATATATTTTATAATAAATATATTATAATATAATATAAAATATTTTATTAAATATAAAATAATATTAAATTAATCTCAATTGGGTTAGTAAATGGTGGAAAAGGGTTAAAGTGGGCCTTTTGAATGTGGGAAAGGTGTATGGTGGACCAGTGGGTGGTGGGGTGGTTAAAATAGAGGATTAATAGCTGCAATTTGGTGTCTACACATTGTTATGTGAAGATTGATTTATATGCATTGTTGTTGAAGTGAGTTGTTGTGCAAAGAACTTGAACTAGGGTTTGAAAAGAGCATGAGTATCATTGTTATGTGAATATTATTTTATGAGCATTGTTGTTGAAGCCATTGGATTGTGTGAAGAAATTGAACTAGGGTTTGAAAAGAACATTAGTATCATTGTTATGTGAGATTTGTTGTTGAGAATTGTTGGAAAAATTTTGAGTTGATATTTACATGCTTGGACTAGGGTTTGTGAGCAAGGGTTGTTTCTTGAGTAATTGGTTTAGTAGAGTTGATTGAGCCTAGTCAAGTGGATGTATGAAGTTATTGTTCAAGTTCCATAAAACAAACTATTCTATATTATGATTTGAGTTAAGAAAGTGATTGAGCATTGAGTGTAGAACATGTTGAGTCTCTAACAATTCTCTTTATGTTTCTATGAGATTTGGATAAGTTCTAAGTGAGCTTGTTGATAAGATTTAAATAAATTATGTGTGGACTTATTGAGCATATTGGACAAGTTCTGAGTGAGCTTGTTGAGCATATTTGTGCAGGTTCTGAGTGAGCTTGTTGAGAAAATTTAAATAAGTTCTATGTGGAATTATTGATCAGATTGGACAATTTCTGAGTGAGCTTGTTGAGCAGATTTGAGCAGGTTCTGAGTGGATCTATTGAGTAGATTAGACAAGTTCTATGTGGACTTTTTGAGAAAATTTAAGCAAGTTTTGTGTGGAATTGTTGAGTAGATTTGAGCAAGTTCTGTGTGGACTTGTTGAGCAGATTTGAGAAAGTTCTATGTGGACTTGTTGATTATATTTGATCAAGTTCTATGTGGACTTGTTGAGCAGATTTGAGCAAGTTCTGTGTGGAATTTTTTATCAAATTTGAGCAATTTATGTGTGGACTTGTTGAGCATATTTATGCTAGATTGAAGGACTATATTTAGTGTATATTAGATACAAAGCTTTGGAGGTGACAAATTAGAGAGGACAGTAGTCTCCAATGGATAGATATCCATCAACCAAGGTAGTGAGGACAGGTCTTATGAGTGGGGATAAGAGTCTTCAGTGGAGAGAGATCCATAAGCCAGTACAGTGGAGGTAGTAGTATTCTATAGGATCACCAGCTAGAGCATAGAAGAAGGATTTATCCTGTGGATAGATATCCACAAACTTGATTTAGGGGATTGGTGTCTCCTTTGGATAGAGTTCCATAAACATTGTAATTGGGAAGGATTCTCAAGAGATTGATTGAAAAAAATTTAGTGAAAGATTTTTTCGTAGAGTAGCCCACATTGGGTGAACCATGCAAATTGTGGTGTCTCTATTATTGTTAGGGTAAAATAGGTAGTATATTGCATTATACTACATAGGTAGATTATTACATTTACTTTTCTACTTTTTACTTTCTACCATGTAGATATTTACTGTCTTAAATATCTAATGGTTAATCCTAAATATCCTAGGTAAGAGTTCTAAACCTAACACTCTACCTACGTTAGCGTTCAATTAGCGTGGATATAGAGAGATTAGTTTTCTTTCTATTTTGTAATCTATTTAAATGAATGCTTTATTCC
Source organism: Wollemia nobilis (assembly GCA_028583015.1). Lineage (NCBI taxonomy): Eukaryota > Viridiplantae > Streptophyta > Pinopsida > Araucariales > Araucariaceae > Wollemia > Wollemia nobilis. The sequence continues at coordinate 11,817,317 of JAQPPZ010002969.1, read as the reverse complement.
TAAAGCTAATGTTAATGCAATTATCAATTTGATTAAACCTACCTATCTCCTGGTCACATTGGTACCAGAGCTGGAGCGAGGAGTTTGACAGAGCGAGGAAATACGACACCAAATTTGGTGACCCTTAATTATTTCCTACGCCCATTTTTTAATACTCCTAAGCTAGGTTTTGATTATTTTATTTTGGCATTTTATTTGTTGTTAGGATTTATTAATCCCATAGGGCATAGATTTTGATGTAGGGCATGGATCCCAATGTAGGGCGTAGATCTCGATGTAGGGCCATTTTGACCCTGGTCGTAATCGCAACCCATGAGGATTTTTTTCGTCCCCATGTGGATCGCGACCACCTACGGGCCCGCAGTCCCCACCACGGGAGCGTACGAGGGCAGGCGGCCCTCACACTCCCCGTGGCCTTTTGGGCATGGATCTCGAGGCCATGGCGGGAATGCCTAGAGGGTAGGAGCGCCCTCACGTATCCCATGGCATGGATCTCAAAGCAGGGAATGCTTCGAGGGTAGGAGCGCCCTCACGTTCCCCGTAGACCTACATGCACCCCGAGGTGAGGCGGTGCTGACGTGGACCTGCATGCACCTCGAGGTGGTGCAGATCTGACTCGACCAATAGCTAGGTGACACATGGCACTCTGGCCATGTGCCACCTAGCATCTGATCGGGATGGACTGGACTAACACGTGGACTCGACCTGACACGTGGGACTCGACCTGACACGTGGACCTCCCTTGTCGTGCCACATGGCTACCGATAAAAGGAGGCCCGGACTCGATTTCTCAAAGGCAATCACGAGCATAAGTGCTCGTTGAGGCCTTTAAAGGCCTCTGCATCCTTTACAGGATGCATGTGGGATTTATCCCACTTATTTCCAAAGAAGCCCGCGGGCTTCTTTAAATCTCAGGCTTCGCAGCCTGAGAACCAAGCCGCGGGCTTGGTAAGTTGGCCAAGGCGGACGCCTTAGGCCAACAGGAGTCGACGGATCGACTCCCGCACCCGCCATAAGCAAGTTAATATTTTTTTTGATGAAAATTTCATAGTTTTTGGCCTAAATTAATATTTTTATTTAAATTTTTATGCTTAAAATTATTTTTTTTAGTGTTTTAAATTAGAATTTTTCATGTTAGTTTTTCATAAATTATATCAATTTTGTTTAACTATTAAATTGATGTTTTTTATTTAAACTTTTATGTTAAATTTTCTTTTAAAAAGCTTTAAAATTTTTATATATATAGCATTTAAATTTATAATACAAATGCCAAAATCCTTATGCAACTAAACCATTGTTGTTCTTTAGTTTTCTCCGCATGTGGAGATAAAGAGACAAGAACCAAAGACACATTTTGTTGCTTACAATTTCATCAAAATTTCCTTGATTTTTCATCATTCTTCTAAGTTTTCATGAAGATCAAATCTTGGGTGAGGAAAGCTCTTCGTAGACAAAGAATCATCAGAAAGAGAAACGAATTACGAAGGCAAACAACACGATCACATTTTCGTCGTATGCTTCATGAATATCGTAGATCTATACCTCACTCACTTATCTATACTGATCCATGGAAGGGGTTGGACAGAAGCTATGGTCCCATGAGGATTCATGAGCCTTTTGATCCTAATGCACCACCAATTTTTGAGTGTTGAAAACAAAAACCAAGTCGTGTGTCGATTGGTCTGGAAGCCTTTCAAACGCGGGTCGTGTGTCGACTTGTCTTGAAAGGAGTGCTTGCTTTCTCAATTTTGTAATCATTAAGGGGGGATAGAAGTTACATTTGTGCTTCTATTTTTTGCAAAATTGTAAAGACAAAGGGGGGATTTTCTAGAATAATAAAGGTGCATTCTCGATTGTACTCGACACCTTTTTCAAAAATTGGCTTCATTAGGTGCATTTTTGGTTGCATCCGACACCTATAGTGATAAATAATTTGGGTTGCTCTCTTTTTTATTATTGCACTATACATCATTTTGCAATTAAACAATCATAAAAATTGAAGAGCACTTCACACTTGAAAACCCAAATTTCACTACAAATCGTGCTACATCTTGCACAGGTTAAACAAAGTCAATTTTTTAAATAATCCTCACCCAAAGGTCCAAAACTACAAACACCTTGATTTACTCTCTTTGTTTGGCTTAATTACCTCAAAATTTTCATCCTTCTTGAAGGGTGTTAAGGCAGGTGCCATTAAATATCCTAGAGAGCACAATCAGAAGTCTTTCAAAACCTACCCCTTTAATTTGCTCTATTTGTTTGGCTTAAAATCCTCAAACTTTTCATCCCTTGTTAAGGGTGTTAAGGCAGGTGCCATTAAATATCTTATAGAAGCAAATTAAACATCTTCCATATACTCTTTTGAGGGTATAGTGCAAGATACAACCATCTTCGTCCTATCAAATTTGAAACCTTCACCATGGCCATGATGCACAAGTATCTCACTGAGAGCCAACTGCTCAAAGGTTCAAATTATTCTGCATGGAAGACTAAGATGAAAGCTATCTTAACTATAGAGGATCTATGGTCTATAGTGGATGGAAGTGAAACTAGACCTCAATCATCAGGAGCAGATCAAACAACATTTGATAAAAAGGATAGAAAACTATCCTTAATGATCTTGCTAGCCATTACTGATGATATCCAACCTCATATCAGTGAAGCTAAAAATGGTAAGGAGGCATGGGATGCCTTAACAACCATATTTGCGGGGAAGAATCAATCAACAATTCTTCACCTCCAAACACAGCTTCATACTCTTCATATGAAATCTGGAGAAACAGTAGAGCTATTCCTCTGCAGAGTGGCAGAATTGAAAACAAAACTGCAATCCTTAGGAGAAAAAGTGGAAGACCAAGTCTTGACCTCTATCATTTTGAGGGCTCTTCCCGACTCCTACAGAATGTTGATCACTTCATTACAAGTCTCTGGAAGGACAGTGACTTTTGTCGAGTTGGTAAATATGCTTCAAACAGAAGAAGCTAATCAACTCCATAGAGATGAGGCATCTAACAATGCTCTTTTCTCGAACAGACAAGGTGGTAAGAAAAAGTGGAATCAACAACAAGGTTCTTCTTCTAATAAAAACAAGGGTAAAGGCAAAGAGACTCAGAAGAAGAAGCAGTATTGTAAGATTTGTGACAAGGACACTCATGAAACCAAAAGATGTTGGTTTAAGAACAAACCACCCAATGAACAAGGAAACAAGAAGGGCAAAGGTAAACCAAAGAACAAGAATACACAACAATAGGGACACATTGTAGTTGAAGATTCTAGTTCGGACTCTGAACGAGCACACAAGGTGCTCATGACACATACATATTCCCCTAACAAGGACACTATGTGGTACATAGATTCAGGCGCTAGTAAGCATATGACTGGCGATAAGTCCTGGTTTGAGACATTTGAGGCTCGAGAAGGTAGACCGGTCACCATTGCTGATGATCAAACCTATCGAGTTCAGGGAGAAGGAAGTGTTTCTGTCTCCCTTCCAGATGGAGAATGTAAAATTCAAAAAGTTCTTTATGTACCAGGATTGAAAAATAATCTCTTGTCAGTTCCACAAATCTTGGACAATCACATGAATGTCAATTTCAAGGTGGACAAAGAAAAGAAACGTTGCTTTATCACCAAGAAAGGAAAACCGATAGCAACAGGTTCATACAAACATGGTTTGTTTGTCTTAGATGCACTTACCTCAACACATACTGCAATGGCAGTAACCATGAAAGAGGCCACATCTCTATGGCATAAGATATTTGGGCATTTAAGTTCAGGATATTTACTAGAACTCAGTAAATATCAAATGGTGAAAGGATTACCTACTCTTTCATCTACTTTGCCAGTATGCTCAGATTGCTTGTCAGGCAAGCAACACAGAGTGCCCTTTGAACCTAGCTCCTTTCGAGCTAAGGTACCTTTGGAGTTGGTTCACATAGATTTGTGTGGTCCCATGTCTACTAGTTGTGGAGGAAAAAGGTATTTTCAATTGTTTTTCGATGATCACTCATGCAAGATGTGGGTCTTCTTCTTGCAATTGAAGTCTGAAGCATTTACCTATTTTCAACAATTCAAAAATCTTGTTGAGAAAGAATCAAGATGCTTCATCAAGACCCTCCATTCAGATCGAGGGGGGAATACACATCAAAGGAATTTTCCTCATTTTTATAGACTCATGGGATAAAAAGACAGTTAACCACAACCTATTCTCCTCAGTCAAATGGAGTTGTTGAGAGAAGAAATCGGTCCATTATGGAAATGGTTCGATGTATGCTTAAGGGAGCGAATCTTGAGCAAATTTACTAGGCTGAAGTTATTCAAACTATAGTATATCTTCTAAATAGAGCACCCACAAGGGCTCTTGAAGGTATGACTCCTCAGGAAGCATGGAGTGGAAGGAAACCCTCCATATCTCATCTACGGGTATTTGGGTGTAAGGATTTTATGCATATACCCAAGGAGAAAAGAAAGAAATTAGATGAGAAGTCCCTACCATGTGTTTTTCTTGGCTATGATGAATTCTCAAAAGGCTATCGATTGATAGACCCATTTACCAAGAAAATACATGTCAACAGAGATGTAGTGTTTGATGAAGCTTTCACACCTAACACTACATCAGTATACCTTGATGATGAGGAGCAACAACCACTTCCTTCTCCACAATAGAAAAATCCTCCCAAATGGTATACGAGCACAATAAAAGATTCCAAACTCACTTCCCTACCTGATCTTACTCTCAATCATCCAAAAACATGAAGCATGACTCAACAAGAAAATACTGAAGCATCCACTTCAGTTGATGATCTTTGTGCAGATTTTCAAGACCTTTCTGTTGATAGAGAGTTAGCAAGGGAAGATGATATGGAAATAGATGAGGAGAGGGTTTACTTATCATCATTTTATGAAAATGAACCTTCTACAGTTGATGAAGCACTTAGACTGCCTCAGTGGAAGGCAGCTATGGATGCAGAACATAACTCCCTCATCAAGAATAAAATATGGAAGCTGGTAGATTTGCCTAAAGGAAAGAAACCCATAGGCTGCAAATGGGTTTACAAAGTCAAATATAAGGCAGATGGTACCATAGACAAGCATAAAGCCCATCTTGTGGTGAAGGGCTATGCTCAAAAGGAAGGCCTTGACTATGAGGAAACCTTTGCTCCTACAACAAGGATGACCACCATTCGAGTTCTTTGTGCTATGGCAGCACAGTTCGGATGGAAATTACATCAGATGGATGTAAAAAGTGCCTTTCTGAATGGTGACTTAAAAGAAGAGGTATACATGACTCAACCCCTAGGATTTTTTGAGGAAGGCCATGAGCAACAGGTTTGCAAATTGGTCAAATCATTATATGGGCTTAAACAAGCCCCAAGAGCATGGTACATTAAAATGGATAGTCACCTACTGCAACACGGATTCAAGAGAAGTCCATCTGATGCAAATCTCTATATCAAGAACACAGGTTCTGAAATAGTGATTCTTGTATTATATGTAGATGATATGATCATCATCGACAATTCAGAGAAAATGATTAGCACCATGAAAAATGACTTGAAAGAGTCATTTGATATGACAGATCTGGGACTTCTCCACTACTGTCTTGGTCTTGAGATAGAACAGAAGAAGAATCATCTTAGGGTGACTCAACAAAAGTATGCCAAGACTTTAGTAGAAAAATATCGTATGACTGATTGCAAGCCCAAGGCAACACCGATGGAATCAGGGCTTCAGTTATCATGGTATGATGATTCACCATAGGTAGATGGCACGCTATATAGATAGATGATTGGAAGCCTTATCTATCTGACCAATACTAGACCAGACATTACTTATGCTGTAAACTATCTTTCTCGGTTCATGCAGGAACCAAAAGCCTCTCATTGGAAAGCAGCTAAGCGTGTTCTTCACTACATTCAAGGTAGTGTAGAATATGGTCTAGAGTACAAGAAGAATAACTCATTCTTCTTACAGAGTTACACTGACTCTGACTATGTTGGATCCTTAGATGATAGAAAATCAACATCAGGATATGTATTTCATCTTGGATCTGGTCCTGTCTCATGGCATAGTAAAAAGCAACAGGTGGTTGCTTTATCTTCAATAGAGGTAGAGTATCATGCTGCACGAGGAGCTGTGTGTGAAGCGATATGGTTAAGTCGCATCTTGGCTACCATGGGCCTACCAAAGAAACTTCCTATTCACATGTTTTGCGACAACTCAGGTGTTTTGAACTTGGTCAAGAATCCAGTCCATCATGAACGCACAAAGCATATTGACACAGATTGTCATTTCATTCGTGATGAAGTTCCTAAACACAGAATCAAGCTCCAATACATTCCCACCGATGAACAGGTTGTTGACATCTTCACCAAGGCACTTGGACATGTCAAATTTGAGTTGTTCTGAAGTAAACTTTGTATATCAAAGTAATGTAATAAAGGGGGGATGTTAGGGTAAAATAGGTAGTATATTGCATTATACTACATAGGTAGATTATTACATTTACTTTTCTACTTTTTACTTTCTACCATGTAGATATTTATTGTCTTAAATATCTAATGGTTAATCCTAAATATCCTAGGTAAGAGTTCTAAACCTAACACTCTACCTACGTTAGCGTTCAGTTAGCGTGGATATAGAGAGATTAGTTTTCTTTCTATTTTGTAATCTATTTAAATGAATGCTTTATTCCTAAAGCAAATGTTAATGCAATTATCAATTTGATTAAACCTACCTATCTCCTGGTCACAAGCGTGTGGTGATTTATGCATTGCTTTGATTACTGCTATTGATATTGCTATCTACACATTGCTTAATATTTATTTGGAAAGAAAAGTTAAAAGTGGTCTTATACTGTTCACCCCCCTCTCAATATAAGCTTGTGTTATTAAATTGGTATCATAGCGGGTTCCTTCAGAAGAATTTAATAGCTTGAAGGAAAGGCTAACAAGAACACAATGGATCCTAAGGAAGTATCCTCAAATAATTCAGCACCAATATTTTATGGAAGTGACTATATGTATTGGAGTATGATAATGAAGATCTACATGATGGAACTTGGAAATGAAATTTGGGAATCATTGGAATTTGGATATGATCCCTTAATCAATCCTCCTATAGATAAATAAGGTAAGCTTCTACAACACTACAATTCAAAAGCAATGAATGCACTTGTGAGAGGTTTGCGTAGAACAGAGTCTATGAAAGTTATGCATTGTCAAACTGCAAAAGAGATGGATAAATTACAAAATATATATGAAGAAGATAATAGTTTCAAGAAAGCAAAAAGTAGAAATCTCAAAATAAAACTTGAAGAATTAAGAATGAATGAAGAGGAAAATATTAGTGCTTACCTACTTTGAATTGATGAGGTTGTTAATGATATGCGAGGACTTGGTATGAATATTGATGAATTTGATGTTTGTGATAAAGTCTTAAGATCTCTTCCAAAAAGATTCAGTGAACACGTTTCTACTATAGAAGTATCAATAGATGGTGATACTTTGACAAGAGATAATTTGCTTGGTATGCTCACAACATTTGATATAAGAACAAAAGATCCTATGTACCAGAAGGAAGAATCATTCAAAGTAACCAATAAGACAAAGGGTAAGAAGTCAAAATCAAGAAATGAGTCATCTAGTGATGAAGAAGCTAACTATGGTAGAAGAGATAAGGACTATATAAGATCTAGAGATAAAATATCTGTTAAATATTTCAATTGTGGAAGGCATGGACATTTTGCAATAGATTTTCAAGAACCCAAGAACAACAATGGTGAAGAAAAATAAGATCACAGGAACAAGGAATTAGAAATATATAGGCGGGATAAGCATCAAAAGAAAAGCAAGGATGGACAAAGCAGACAAGGAAAGAAGTTCTTTCAAAGGAAAAAGAGAAGCTACTATGCGGATAAGGCAAGTAAGTACTCAAGTGGTAGTAATTCTAGTTTTTTAGACAATGATAGAGATGAAGTCCTATTTATGATTGAAGAAAAATAACCAGTTAAGAAAAGGACTCCAATCATTCTCAAGTGTTTTAGATGTGGTAAATTTGGACATCTTGAAGATGATTGTACAAGGGATGGTTATAGTTTCAGTGATTATGAATATGAGAATGCACTTGAAGGACCAGATGAAAATCTTATAATGGCTTTAGAAGAAGAAGTAAGTGATCCTAAGCCAAATGAAAACAGAGTTGTGGACAAAGGTAAACAAATAGAGGAATATTCAGAAAAGGATGGTTATGATCTAAAGGGAGAACTTATCTATGCCCTTGACACGGTAAAGAAGGTAAGGAAGCAACACTCTAAACTTGAAATTCAATTTCAAGAATGTGATGAAGAGAGAAGATTGCTCATAAAGGATTTATAAAAATGAAAGGCTAAGGCAAAGAGGTTCAAAGATAAGTTAGAAGCAAAGATCTTGGAATGTGAGAAGTTAGCACAAGAAGTGCCACTACTAAAAGAAGATTTAGACAACTCCAAGTTCAATGTGAAAGGGTTAAAAAATAGCTCAAAGAACTTGGATAAGTTCATCAAGATACAAAAGCCTACATCAAGCAAAATAGGTCTTGGATTTGAACAAGTTCAAAATAAATGGGAAGGAGAGTCAACTTCAAGTTTTGGAGGAGAAGAAAATTTAGATGAAGATACTTTAGAAAAATATAGTGTAAAATATAGTGATACATATGAGGATGAGTTGGACAATAGAGAGTTCAACAAAATTATGAACAATGCACAAAGAAGATACATATGGAACACCAATAAGAATAGGTCAAGAGAGACTAAGAGACCAATGAGGTCAAGTCAAGGAAACTTAAATGGAAGATGTTTTTCATATCACAGGTTTGGGCACATGGATTCATAGTGTAGGACACATGAAAGACAATAATATGGGAACACACAACTTTTACATGGGTATTGCTACTCATGTAATCAATTTGGTCACAAGGCAATAAATTACAGGGTTCATGATAGAAGAAGATATGGCTTCACTAGGAGAAATCCTAAGATATTTGCACCTCCAAGGAATAATAAAATTAAGTGTTATAAGTGCAATAATGATGGTCACACATCAAAGTTGTGTAGAGCAAACATCCCAAAAATATGTATGAACATGAACAGGAATATGAACAGGAACAGGAACAGGAAATGAATAGGAACATGAACAGGAACAGGAACATGAATAGGAACATGGATATAAATAGGAATAGGAACAAGGATATGAACAAGAACATGAATAGGAATAGGAATATAGACATGGACAAAAATAAAGACATGGAAAAAAATAAGGACATGGATAGAAACAGTCAGAGGATTCAAAAAATTTAGAAAAGAAGAGAAGAGGATAAAGGTAAAGAACAATGCTTTTTGGGAGTAGAAATACTCCCACCCCAGAATTAACCACCTCAAAAGGAGGTGGGGGAGGGGCTAAGCTAAGAGGCTCATTCTTAGCCCTAAGCCCCAAAGGTGACCCTTTTCCATTGATGTCAAAGGGGAGAGATTTGAGTAATGGGGAGAGATTTGATATTTGAGAGAGCATTGAGCCAGGGGGAGCAATGTCCCAGGGGGAGTAGAACAAAGGAAAGGTCAAGTTTTTGGTAAAAATAATTTGGGTTTCCATCAATGACAAAGGGGGAGATTATTGGATATTTTGAGTCCCTAAGTCAAATTTTTCATTGATGTCACCAAGATGAAGTCATCATTAATGTCAAGGACTTCGTCAAGAAATAAAGTTGTCAAAGTTGTCATTTGATATCCAGGAAGAAGGCCAAAGGTCAAGAGAATCAGTGCAGAAGTTAAAGAAAAAGGGCTCCATAATATCTTAGTAGTATATGGAAGCATAAGTTAAAAGGGTCTTCATAAAAACCCAAGGAGGTTTTTGAAAAGTTAAAAAGGTTTATACCAAGTTATGCAAAGGTTTATAAAATAATTAATTTATAATATTTAAATTCAAAAGAATTTAAATAAATTATAAATTAATCTAAGTGCCCATGGTCTAAAGTTGGAGTAATTCGAAGCACCGACGTCACATGGGTTAAAAGCAAATCGAAGCACCGACGTTCTAAAAACAAAGGTGGAAAATCATTATATAAACCTATGCCCAAGGGGCATTAATCTCATCCTTGCTCGATAAAAGAAATTGCATACGAATTGATTAAGAGAAGAGCTCGTGAAAAGGGACTACGAATTTTGTGTTTGATTTGCCAATGAAAAGAAATAAAGTGGAAGGCATCAAATGGTCGAGATCCATCTGGGCAGCTTGGCCTAGTGGCAAGAGGGCTATAGCTTAAGTGCTTGTGCGCAAGGAGGCCAACGTTCGAAACACGATGGGTGTGCTTGGCAGTTGTGTTGAAGGTGCCAAAAGTGAGGCGTACATTTTGCATAATGGAAGGTGAAGATACATTTTTGAAGCATGTGGTGCTTCCTTTATCTCAAACGAGCACGTAGCTCATGTGGAGGTTGGATCCATGGCTAAGACGTTGGTCGTGGGCTGCGTTGAGAGTTTGAATATCTCCAAGGGTAAGGTAATTAAATTTTTAATTATTTTTAATGTTGCCTAAAGTGGGGAGTTAAAAGGTTTGCTAGTTGGAAATAATTAAAAGGGATTGCTAGTGGAAAGTTGTGTTAGTTGGAAATTGGTTTTTGGAGTTATAAGGAGTTTGATTTTATTTTTAATAAAGTCTTAATTATTATATTTGCATATTGAGGAGTAAGACTTTAAGAGTGTTGATTTTATTTTTAAAAAAGGACTTTTGCCAAAGAGATTATTATGAGGGTAATGGTTAAGGTGTTGAATATTATTTTAAAGTTGGAGTGATAAGGTGTATTTTGTTTGATATCATTTTGTATTGTGTTTCCTTGAGAAAAAATATTATCTTCTAACCCTTATTGAGATTGGCAAAGAAGTAATTGTGAGTGTAGCAGATTTGTGTGGTCTACTCCTTGTCAAGCAAAAAGGTATGGGCAAATTCTTCCTTGGTTGAGTTGATTGAATGGCTTTCTAGAAAATAAAGTTTGGAGTGAAAAGGATTTGATTAGGGTTTCCTTTTTGAAATTTTTTGAGTTAATGCTTCAAGGTTTTTTGGAATTAAGTGTTGTGATTAAAACCTTGTTTTATAAGCATTGTTGTTGAAGCCATTGGTTGTGTGAAGAACTTGAGTTAGGGTTTTGAAAAGAACATGAGTATCATTGTTATGTGAAGATTTATTTATATGCATTGTTGTTGAAGTGAGTTGTTGTGCAAATAACTTGAACTAGGGTTTGAAAAGAGCATGAGTATCATTGTTATGTGAAGATTGTTTTATAAGCATTGTTGTTGAAGCCATTGGATTGTGTGAAGAACTTGAACTAGGGTTTGAAAAGAACATGAGTATCATTGTTATGTGAGATTTGTTGTTGAGCATTGTTGGAAACATTTTGAGTTGATGTTTACATGCTTGGACTAGGGTTTGTGAGCAAGGGTTGTTTCTTGAGTAATTGGTTGAGTAGAGTTGATTGAGCCTAGTCAAGTGGATGTATGAAGTGATTGTTCAAGTTCCATAAAACAAACTATTCTATATTCTGATTTGAGTTAAGAAATTGATTGAGCATTGAGTGTAGAACATATTGAGTCTCTAACAATTATCTTTATGTTTCTATGAGATTTGGACAAGTTTTGAGTGAGCTTGTTGAGCAGATTTGATTAAGTTCTATGTGGACTTATTGAGCATATTAGAGAAGTTCTGAGTGAGCTTGTTGAGCATATTTGAGCAGGTTCTAAGTGGACTTGTTGAGCATATTTGAATAAGTTCTATGTGGACTTATTGAGCATATTGGACAAGTTTTGAGTGAGATTGTTGAGCATATTTGAGTAGGTTCTGAGTGGACTTATTGAGTATATTGGACAAGTTATGTGTGGACTTGTTGAGCAGATTTAAGAAGTTTTGTGTGGACTTGTTGAGCAGATTTGAGCAAGTTCTGTGTGGACTTGTTGAGTATATTTGAGCAAGTTCTGTGTGGACTTGTTGAGTATATTTGAGCAAGTTCTATGTGGACTTGTTGAGCATATTTGACCAAGTTTTGTGTGGACTTGTTGAGCAGATTTGAGCAAGTTCTATGTGGAATTGTTGAGCAGATTTGTGCTAGACTAAAGGACTATATTTAGTGTAGATTTGAGATAGAGCTTTGGAGGTGACAGAGTAGAGAGGACAGTAGTCTCTAGTGGATAGATATCCATCATCCAGGGCAGTGAGGATAGGTCTTATGAGTGGGGACAAGAGTCTTCAATGGAGAGATATCCACAAGCCAGTGTAGTGGAGGTAGTAGTATTCTAGAGGATCACCAACCAGAGCAGAGGAGAAGGAGTTCTCCTATGGATAGAGATCCACAAACTTGATTTAGGGGATTGGTGTCTCCTTTGGATAGAGGTCCATAAATATTGTAATTGGGAAGGATTCCCAAGAGATTGATTGAGAAAATTTTAGTGAAATATTTTCTCCATGGAGTAGCCCACATTGGGTGAACCACGTAAATTATGGTGTATCTATTGTGTGTGGTGATTTATGCATTGATTTTGATTACTGCTATTGATATTGCTATCTACACATTGCTTAATATTAATTTGGAAAGAAAAGTAAAAAGTGGTCTTATACTATTCACCCCCCTCTCAGTATAAGCTTGTGTTCTTCATTTTTTACTTTTCTTTCCCAAATAATATTATCCAATATAATCAATGGCAATATCAATAGCAATAACCAAATAAATGCACAAATCATCACACACAATAGAGACACCAATTTAACGTGGTTCACCCAATGTGGGCTACTCCACGGAGAAAATATTTCACTAAAATTTTCTCAATAAATATCTTGGGAATCCTTTCCCTATTACAATGTTTATGGACCTCTGTCCAAAGGAGACACCAATCCCCTAAATCAAGTTCATGGATCTCTATCCATAGGAGACACCAATATCCTAATCTCTACTCTGCTTGCTAGTGATCCTCTAGAAGACCTCTGCCTCCACTACCCTTAGCAAATGGAACTCTATCCATAGAAGACACCTGTCTTCCCTACTCTGGTTGGAGATATCTATCCTCAACTCTATCACCTCCAAAGCTCTATCTCAAATCTGTACTAAACACAGTCCTTCGGTCTAGCACAAATCTATCCTCAATCTCTATCTCTAGTCTGGCATAAACCTATCCTCAAATCTACACCAAAATCTATCCTTGAATCTGTACTAAACATAGTCCTTTGGTCTAGCACAAATCTATCCTCAATATCTGTCCTCAAGCCTTAACTCAAAGCTTGACTCAATCTCAAATCAACTCTATTGGATCTACCCCAAACCTTAACTCAAGGTTTGAACAAATCAATCAATCAACTCTGTTCTCAAGTCTTCTCAAAGACTTGTCTCAAATATACCTTGTAAGCTTCCACAAAATCTCACACCAATCTATCCACAAGTCCTCTCTAGAACTTGTCCAAATCTACTCAATAAGTTCCCACAAGAACTTATCCAAATCTGCTCTCAATCTGTATTGTAAGCTTCCACAAAAGCTTACCCAAATCTATCCACAAGTCTTCTCTAAGACTTACTCTCAAATCTGCATCAACAAGTCCACACTAGAACTTATCCAATCTCATAGAAACATAAAGAGAATTGTTAGAGACTCAATATGCTCTATACTCATCACAATGCTCAATCACTTTCAATCACTCTTTTAGAAACATACAGAGAATTGTTAGAGACTCAATATGCTTCAACTCAATACTCAATCACTTTCTCAATTCAATTCAGAATATAGAATAGTTTTGTTTTATGGAACTTGAACAATCACTTCACACACCCACTTGACTAGGCTCAACCAACTCTACTCAACCAATCACTCAATGAAATAATCCTTCCTTACAAACCCTAGTCCAAGCGTATGACATTCACTCAAAATATTCCCAACAATGCTTATCAACCACTCTCACATAACAATGATACTCATGTTCTTTTCAAACCCTAGTTCAAGTTCCTCACTCAACAACTCACTTCAACAACAATGCTTATAACACAATCTTCACATAACAATGATACTCATGTTCTTTTCAAACCCTAGTTCAAGTTCTTCACACAACCAATGGCTTCAACAACAATGCTTATAAAACAAGGTTTTAACAACAATTCTTTATTCCAAAAAACCTTGAAGCATTAACTCAACACACTCAATAAGGAAACCCTAATCAAGTCCTTTTCACTCCAAACTTATTTTCCAAAAATCAACCAATCAACTCAACTATGGAAGAATGTGCCCATACCTTTTTGCTTGATGAGAAGTAGACCACACAAATCTGTCACAACCATAAACATCACTTTGCAAATCTCAAGGAAGTTAGACAAACAATACAAATCATATAATCACTCACAAATACACCTTATTACTCCTTTCTTAAAATAATATCCAACACCACAATAGTTTGAATATTCACTTCTCAAAAACCCTAACTCATCACAAATTTATCTCAATCAATCATATTTGACATAAGCCACTTCAGAATTTTATTCTTCAAAAATCAATCCAATTTCTACTTATGACTCCCTACTTTAACATTGCATTTTTAAAGATAATTCTTTTGAAAAATAATGCAACAACTAATCTTTCCTTTTCTAAGGTAAAAGAATTTTTACCCACCACTTAAATTTTCAGCAAACACTTTATAAAACCCACAAAACTTCCTTTTTAACTTAGGAAAAAATCCAAAATCATTTACCTCCTTATTTCTCCTAAGACTAACCTTAGCCTAAGTCAAAAATCAAAATATTTTAATTTAAAAGAGTGTTACCACTTTGCATTGCACGAAGATTCGAACTGAGCGCTTCTCTCCACAAGCGCTTTCACCATGGATCCCAACATTGTGGAGCCACGTGCTCCCTTTGGAACCTCCACTACCTTACGCCCTTTGACTTCCACTATTTGCATGAGCCACGAATTGGCTCCTTCACTCACGCTGTCCAAAAACTTCGCATGAACTGTTGTCACGAGGGAATTGCACATGAAAACCAACGTTAATTATTTTTGGTGGATGTGAGTGGATGCCTTGCCTTTGAGAAGGCTATGGTATTTATATACCATACGCCTTCATTGCTCCACATCGGCGGTGAGGACGTCATCTAGCAAGCGGTGACATCGATGGAAGGGGGGCAACTTTGCACGTGAACAAACCGATGCCCAAACTTTATGAAATGCGCCCAAACTTTAGCTTTGGCAATTTATTAAATATAATAAATTAAATTCTTTAAGAATTTAATTATTATAATTTAATAATTAACATGGTATTTTGGCCTTAAACCAAACTTAAGGGCCTCTTTAGGTTTTTAGAAAAACCTTACAACTTGCTCACATGGTTTTAATGGAAAAACCTTTTATTTTCTACCACCATCGGTTTTAAGAAAAACCTTTTACTTGTGCCACCATTGGTTTTAAGGAAAAACCTTTTATTTTTGCTCACCCATGGTTTTAATAAAAACCCTTCATATGCTTCCACATAATATTAAAAATATTATGAAGCTTTTTGCCATTAACCTTTGCATTGTTCCTTGACATATTCCTTGACATCAATGATGACT
Organism: Wollemia nobilis; assembly: GCA_028583015.1. Taxonomy (NCBI): domain Eukaryota; kingdom Viridiplantae; phylum Streptophyta; class Pinopsida; order Araucariales; family Araucariaceae; genus Wollemia; species Wollemia nobilis. The sequence continues at coordinate 11,801,716 of JAQPPZ010002969.1, read as the reverse complement.
TCGTTCCTTGACATCAATGACAACTTTGACTCAAAATGTCCAACAATCTCCCCCTTTGTCATTGATGGTAACCCAAATTATTTTTACCAGAAACTTAACCTTTTCTTGGTTTTGCTCCCCTTGGGACATTGCTCCCCCTGGCTCAATGCTCTTTTCAAATCTCTCCTCTTTACTCAAATACCAAATCTCTCCCCCTTTGACATCAATGGCAAAGGGTCACCTTTGGGGCTCGGGGCTAAGAATGAGCCTCTTAGCTTAGCCCCTCCCCCACCTCCTTTTGAGGTGGTTAATTCTGGGGTGGGAGTATTTCTACTCCTAGAAAGCATTATTCTTTACCTTTATCCTCTTTTCTTCTTATCTGATCCTTTTGATTCCTCTGATTGTTCCTTTCCATGTCCATGTTCCTGTCCATGTCCACATTCTTGTTCATATCCATGTTCCTATTCCTGTTCATATCCATGTTTTCTATTCATGTTCCTATTCATACTTGATTTTGGAATGTCTGCTCTACACCACTTTGTTGTGTGACCATCATTATTGCACTTATAACACTTAATGTTATTATTCCTTGGAGGTGCAAATGTCTTAGGATTTCTCCTAGTGAAGCCATATCCTTTTCTGTCATGAACCCTACAATTCATTGCCTTGTGACCAAACTGATTACATGAGTAGCAATACCCATGGAAAAGTTGTATGTTCCCATATTCCTGTCTTTCATGTGTCCTACACTGTGAAGCCATGTGCCCAAACCTGTGACATGAGAAGCATCGTCCATTGAAGACTTCCTTGTCTTGACCCCATTGGTCTCTTAGTCTCTTCTGACCTATTATGATTCTTGTTCCATCTGTTTCTTACTTGTGTATTGTTCCTTTCCTTGTTGAACTTTCTATTGTCCAACTTATCCTTAGAAGTCTCACTCTCTCTTTTACTTACTTCTTTTGATGCTTCTTCTTTTCTTGTGTTTGAGCTTGACTCTCCTTTTTTCTTCTGTTTCCTTTGTTCTTCTTTAGAACTAAGTCATGTTTTGGTGACTGATGACCTTTGTGCATTGATAATCCTATCCAAAGTCTTTGAATTTTCCTCAAACTTGTGTAGCTTGTCCTTAGAACCTTTTACTTCCATCCTTAGTGAAACTATCTCATGCTCTAATACTTTCACACTCTAGATCTTTTATCTTTAATTTTTTGGCCATACCTTCTTCAATTTTCCTTGCCTCTTCAACCTTGATTTTGAAGTTAGTGAGTCTCTTGTAGAAAACTTTGCTTTTGCTTTCTCATCTTCTTGAGCTTGAACCCTTAATCTCGAGTTCTCCCTTTTTAATTCTTCAAGATCAACAATAAGTCTTTCACATTCTAGCTCTTTTACCTTTGATTATTCAACCATACCTTTTTCAACTCTCCTTGTCTTTTCAACCTTATCTTTCAAGTCAGAGAGATCTTGTAGAAGCTTTGTCTTACATTTCTCATCCTCTTGTATTTGAGCCTTTAATTCTAAGTTCTCCTTTTTCAACTTAACAAGTTCCTTAAGAGTAGCTTCCTCCTTCTTTTTCTAAATTTATCTCTTTAATAGGAGTATTTTCTTCTATTACTGAAAGTAGAGTTTCTTCTTCATACCTATTTTGATTGTCCCTGTTATCCTTTCTTGAACCAACCTCTAGGACTTTAATTTTTGAGAATATCATCTTCATCTTCACCGCTACTAAACCCATTGCAATAACCTGCATCATGACCGAGTTGACCACAAACAAAACATTCTTCACCTTCTTGTGGACAATAAGTTGCATGGTGACCTGTATTCCTACATCTGGTACAAAACTTTATCAATCTGATATTTTCTCCACTGCTTGATTCATCTCTTGAATCTATTTCCATTTTTCCTCCCAAAACAACAATATCAAATTCATCTTCTTTTTCTTTCATGACCATGTGTGTTCTTTTCTTCTTGTGTCTCATGGTTCTACCTTTGCCTTTCTTTGCCATTTGTGTTCTTGTAAGATCTTCCTTCAAGTTGTTAAACCTTTTTCGAAGGAACCAGCTCTGATACCAATTGAAGAACACAAGCTTATACTGAGAGGGGGGTGAACAGTATAAGACCACTTTTTACTTTTCTTTCCCAAATAGTATTATCCAATATAATAAATGGCAATATCAATAGAAATAACCAAAGCAATGCACAAATCATCACACACAATAGAGACACCAATTTAACGTGGTTCACCCAATGTGGGCTACTCCACAGAGAAAATATTTCACTAAAATTTTCTCAATAAATCTCTTGGGAATCCTTTCCCTATTACAATGTTTATGGACCTCTATCCAAAGGAGACACCAATCCCCTAAATCAAGTTCGTGGATCTCTATCCATAGGAGACACCAATATCCTAATCTCTGCTCTGGCTGGTGATCCTCTAGAAGACCTCTACCTCCACTACCCTTAGCAAATGGAACTCTATCCACATAAGACACCTGTCTTCCCTACTCTGGCTAGAGATCTCTATCCTCAACTATTTCACCTCCAAAGCTCTATCTCAAATCTATACTAAACATAGTCCATCGATCTAGCACAAATCTATCCTCAATATCTATCTCTGGTCTGGCACAAACCTATCCTCAAATCTACACCAAACTCTATCCTCAAATCTATACTAAACACAATCCTTTAGTCTAGCACAAATCTATCCTCAATCTCTGTCCTCAAGCCTTAACTCAAGGCTTGACTCAATCTCAAATCAACTCTATTGGATCTACCCCAAACCTTAACTCAAGGTTTGAACAAATCAATCAATCAACTCTGCTCTCAAGTCTTCTCAAAGACTTATCTCAAATATGCCTTGCAAGCTTCCACAAAATCTCACACCAATCTATCCACAAGTCCTCTCTAGAACTTGTCCAATCTACAATAATTCCCATAAAAAACAATCTACAAGTCCTCTCTAGAACTTGTCCAATCTACTCAATAAGTTCTCACAAGAACTTATCCAAATCTGCTCTCAATCTATATTATAAGCTTCCACAAAAGCTTACCCAAATCTTTCCACAAGTCTTCTCAAAGACTTATCTCAAATCTGCACAACAAGTCCACACTAGAACTTGTCCAATATCATAGAAACATAAAGAGAATTGTTAGAGACTCAATATGCTCTATACTCATCACAATGCTCAATCACTTTCAATCACTCTTTTAGAAACATATAGAGAATTTTTAGAGACTCAATATGCTTCAACTCAATACTCAATCACTTTCTCAATTCAATTCAGAATATAGAATAGTTTTGTTTTATGGAACTTGAACAATCACTTCACACACCCACTTGACTAGGCTCAACCAACTCTACTCAACCAATCACTCAATGAAACAATCCTTCCTTACAAACCCTAGTCCAAGCGTATGACATTCACTCAAAATATTCCCAACAATGCTTATCAACCACTCTCACATAACAATGATACTCATATTCTTTTCAAACCCTAGTTCAAGTTCCTCACTCAACAACTCACTTCAACAACAATGCTTATAACACAATCTTCACATAACAATGATACTCATGTTCTTTTCAAACCCTAGTTCAAGTTCTTCACACAACCAATGGCTTCAACAACAATTCTTATAAAACAAGGTTTTAACAACAATTCTTTATTCCAGAAAACCTTGAAGCATTAACTCAACACACTCAATAAGGAAACCCTAATCAAGTCCTTTTCACTCCAAACTTATTTTCCAAAAAATCAACCAATCAACTCAACTATGGAAGAATGTGCCCATACCTTTTTGCTTGATGAGAAGTAGACCACACAAATTTGTCACAACCATAAACATCACTTTGCAAATCTCAAGGAAGTTAGACAAACAATACAAATCATATAATCACTCACAAATACACCTTATTACTCCTTTCTTAAAATAATATCCAACACCACAATAGTTTGAATATTCACTTCTCAAAAACCCTAACTCATCACAAATTTATCTCAATCAATCATATTTGACATAAGCCACTTCAGAATTTTATTCTTCAAAAATCAATCCAATTTCTACTTATGACTCCCTACTTTAACATTGCATTTTTAAAGATAATTCTTTTGAAAAATAATGTGAAGAACATGAACTTATACTGAGAGGGGGGGTGAACAGTATAAGACTTATCCATTTAATAATTTTAAAATCGGATAGCAGTGGCATCAACACAATATTAAACAAGACAGAAAGCATCACACATAGAGGACTCATTTTTAACGTGGTTCACCCAGAATGGCTGGGCTACGTCCACAAAACTTTTCTTTAAAAGTTTATTTCAAATTCTTTGGGAAACCTTCCCAATTACAATGTTTATGAGCCTCTGCTCAAAGGAGATACCTTCCCCTAACTCTGCTCTCGTCGGTGATCCTCTAGAAGACCTCTCGCCTCTTCTCGCCCTTAGCAAGTGGAACTCTATCCACAAAAGACACCTGTCTTCCCTGCTCTGGTTGGAGACCTCTGTCCTCAACTCTGTCACCTCAAAGCTGGTCCTCGAATTTGCACCAAAACATAGTCCTTCGGTCTGGTACAAGTTGTCCTCTTCCTCTGTTCGACAAGACACAGTCCTTCGCTCTTATTGCGCAATTACAGCTGCACTCGATCGAACATCGACCTTTGCACCTCTACGCAAACACAGCAGCATACAACACTCTACGATCGAACTTCTCACAGTGCGCATGAACTCGCCACTTCTGCGCTATTTGCGCTGTTATGGCTGCATCTCGCACACTTCGCACGAATCGATTCGACTCGGTCTCTGCGCCCCATGGACTTTGCTTTCGCAAGTTTGATTCACCAAAAATAATCCCTTCAAACTCGAAACAGCCCTCCTTTTATAGAACAAATCTCAAGATTAGATTCTTGATCTTAGTCGGTTGCATATCCCTAAAACAACGTCGACTGCACAACCCTACACTTCGTCGGCTCAAGGTTAACTCTGTCGGCTTCAACCGCCTCTGCTGTTCTGTAGTTTTTCTCGTGAAACTCCAACATGTCATGATATCGTGACACCTTTGCCTATCGTACACCTTCTTTAGCCTACTATCATGAAATCATGACACCTTGGCCTTTGTCGACTTCCTTTGTGCTTTTGTCATGAAATCATGACACTTTTGCCTCTTGCTGACGTCATCTTCACTACTGTCATGAAATCATGACACTTTAGTCTTCATTGCCTTCTTCTCTTCTTTTGTCATGAAATCATGACACATCTACTTCTACTGACGTCATCTTTAACTCTGTCATGAAAATCGTGACCCTTTTGTCTTCATGGCCTTCCTCTCAGCTTTTGTCATGAAATCGTCGACACTTCTCCAGCTTCTTTTTCCGACTAAGAAACATGTCAGAAATCATGACGCTTTTGTCTTCATAGCCTTCCTCTCTGCTTGTCAGAAATCATGACACTTCTCCTATAGAAGACCTGCTTCCAGTTTCTATCATGAAATCGTGACACTTTCTCCAACTCAAAGCTGCCTTCTCAACCTGTCATGAAATCATGACATTTTTTGACGCAAGCTTTCTCTCCATCCTGTCATGAAAACGTGACGCTTTCAGCTTCCGTACACTTTTTCTACTGTCGTGAAATCATGATGCTTCTCATATCAAACTCTTTCCTTCGTTGCATGTCATGAAATCATGACAGTTCTCACTTCGAGCTTTTCAACATGCCATGAAATCGTGACAGTCCTCAACTCGACCTCTAGCATGTCGCGAAATCATGACATTTTACATGTAACTTTCTCTCTCTTCGAACTTGTCATGAAATCATGACAGTTCTCTTTGCGGACTCTCTCTTCAGCATCATGTCACGAAATCGTGACACTTTTTCGTCCGTACAACCTTCCTTGCATTATGTCATGAAATCGTGACACTTTTCCTTTTCTGCCTTCCTGCACTTTTCGAGTCACGAAAATGCGACATGTCACGAAATCGTGACACTTTCCAACTTGCTCTCCTTCTCTGCCAACATGTCGCGAAATCGTGACAGTTTTGCCCAAACTTTCTCTCTCCTCAAACATGTCACGAAATCGTGACAGTTTTGCCAGCACTTTCTCTCTCCTAAAACATGTCGCGAAATCGTGATAGTTTTGCCAACACTTTCTCTCTCCTAAAACATGTCACGAAATCGCGACAGTTTTTCCAACCGCCTGCATACTTTTTCTTACTTGTCTTTTTCTTGATCTTTTGCAACTGGGCTACTCTGATCTTCTTGGAAACTCACTGTCCAAACTGAAACCTTCATCAAAACACATTCTGAGACATCAAACCAAATTGCTTCAAGACCTTCTTGACATCAATGACAACATCTACACTTAGAGCAAAAGCAATGTACCCAAGGTACCCAAAATTGCCAACAATCTCCCCCTTTGTCATTGATGGCAAACCTTAACTGAAAACACTAGTCAAGAGCCAAAACTGAAACCAACTGATCCAACAACTGAGAATCTGCAATTGAAGTTTTTGCTCCCCCTGACTTGAAGCTCTCTTCTTCACATGAAGCTCTCCCCCTTACTCATATCTCTCCCCCTTTGTCATCAATGGCAAAGGGCCACCTTTGGGACTCGGGACTAAGAAAGAGCCTCTTGGCTTGGTCCCTCCCCCACCTCCTGATGAGGTGATTAATTCTGAGGTGAGAGTACAACTCCCAATTTCTCCCTTAGATACTCAAACGTATCTCTTGGAAGAGGTTTGGTGAAGATATCTCGCAATCTGCTCTTTAGTAGGCACATACTCTAGCTTGACCTCGCTTCTCTTGCACTTTCTCCCTTAGAAAATGATATTTGATGGAAATGTGCTTCGTCCTTGAGTGCATTACCGGATTTTTAGAAATACTTATGGCACTTGTATTATCACAGAGAATGGAGATGGGTTGTTCATGCTTGACTTTGAAATCCTCCAAGGTGGTTTTCATCCATAAAACCTGTGTGCACCCAACCATTGCTGCTATGTATTCAGCTTTCTTTGTAGATAAGGAAATTGAAGGTTGTTTCTTACTTAACCAAGAAACCAGACTCTTTCCCAGAAAGAATGCTCCACCACTAGTGCTTTTCCTGTCATCAATACTGCCTGCCCAATCTGCATCTGTATAGGCTGTGAGGGTGAAATCATCACCTTTGGGATACCAAAGCCCAAAGTCCATAGTTCCCTTCAAATATCTGAATATCCTTTTGACTGCTATAACATGAGATTCTTTTGGAGCTGCCTAAAATCTTGCAACTAATCCAACGGCCTGCATGATATCCGGTCTGGTAGTCGTATCGTATAGTAAACCGCCAATCATAGATCTCATATAACTTCTGATCTGTCACTGGAGATTCATCATCTTTACTCAGGTTGCACCCTGTAATCATAGGAGTACACACGGGTTTGCTGTCCATCATCCCAAATTTCTTCAACATTTCTTTGATATACTTTTCTCGAGAGAGAAATATACCATCTTTTGATTGCACAATCTGAAGCCCTAAAAAGAATGACAACTCTCCAATCATAGACATCTCGAATTCCTTCTGCATGGTGTTGGCAAAAACTTTGCACATCTGAGTATTATTTCCCCCAAAAATAATATCATCAACATAGACAACTATGATCAACATATCATCGCCTTCATTCTTAATATACAAGTTGCTATCTGCCACGCCTTTCCTGAAACCTTGTTCATGAAGATACCCGTCAAGTCTTGAGTACCAAGCCCTGGGTGCTTGTTTTAACCCGTACAAGGCCTTTTTCAGTTTACATACATAGTCTGGCTGTTCTGAGAGAGACACTCCTTCTGGCTGTTCTATGTAGACTTCTTCATTCAACACCCCATTTAGAAAGGCTGACTTTACATCCATTTGAAATACCTTGAAAGATTTGAAACTAGAAAGGGCCAAAAACATTCTGATAGCTTCAAGACGAGCAACAGGCGCAAACGTCTCCTCGAAATCAACACCTTCTACTTGAGAATAACCTTTACAAACTAACCTAGCTTTGTTTTTGACAATCTTTCCATCCTCATTGAGTTTATTTCTGAAAATCCATTTTGTGCCAATGACATTCTTGTCCTTAGGTCTAGGAACCAAATCCCAAGTTTCACTTTTCTCTATTTGATTTAGCTCTTCATCCATTGCTTTTATCCAAAATTTATCTGCACATGCTTCACTGAAATCTTTTGGCTCAATCTGAGACAATAAAGCAACATTCGTAGAATCATGCGAAGGAATGACTCTTCTTCTTGTTTGCCTGCTATTTGGATCACCAATGATCAAGTCTTTGGGATGATGTTTCTGAACATACCGTGAAGGAGTTTTGGGAAGCAGTTGTTGTCTTTCCTCTTCTTCATCTGAAGCCTCTCTCGAATTCTTCTTGACAGATTTCATCACCCAGTTCCTTGACTGGTTCTCTTATCCCTGTCTTTTCATCTACTGTTACATTTATGCTCTCTACAATAGTATGAGTTCTTTTGTTGAAACATCTGTAGGCCTTGCTTCTGCTGGAATATCCAAGAAAAATTCCCTCATCACACCTAGGATCAAATTTTCCCAAATTCTGATCTTCCCTTCTGATGAAGCACTTACTCCCGAACACTTTGAAGTGTTTTACTGTAGCTGGTCTTCCTTTCCACAAATCATAGGGAGTTTTATGATGATTGACTCTGAGTTGAGCCCTGGTGATGATGTAAACTGCTGTACTGACTGCTTCTCTCCAAAAGCCATCTAAAAGTTTTGACTCATTTAACATAGCTCTAGCCATATTTTCAATAGTTCTATTTTTCCTTTCAACTACTCCATTTTGTTGAGGAGTTCTTGCTGCTGAATATTCTCTTTTGATTTCGTGTTGCTCACAGTATTCCACAAATTCATTTGAAGTGAACTCTCCTCCTCTATCTGATCTTAAGCATTTGATTCTCTTGTCAGTCTCATTTTCAATCATTTCTTTAAAAGCTTTAAATTTTTCAAAAGCTTCAGATTTTTCTTTGAGAAAAGTAACCCAAGTCATTCTAGAATAATCATCTATAAACAGCATGAAGTAGCTATCTCCCTGAATGCTCTGAGTTCTGGTGGGGCCACACAAATCAGTATGAATAAGATCCAATGGTTTGGAAGAAGTATGCCCTTTTGATTTGAAACTGGTTCTGGTCTGTTTACCATGTTGACAAGGACCGCAAAAGATGTTATGGGGCCTTTTTATTTTAGGCAAGTCTCTCGACTGCTTCCTTGTTACTAATATTGACAAGATTATCAAAACTCAAATGTCCCAATATTTTATGCCATAACCAACTCTCATCTTCTTGAGTTATAAAACACTTTTCCCTTTTTATCTCACTTAGCATGTAAAGATTGTTTGGAGTCCTTGTAGCACTAGCAATGAGTTTTCCATTTTTTTCTTTACTTATCTCACATCTATCTTGAAAAGAAAGATACTATGTGCCCTTGATCACAAAGTTGACTCACACTAAGAAGATTATGTCTTAGGCCTTCTACATAGAGCACATTCTCTGTTTTGGATTTCCCATCCAAACTAAGAGTCCCTTTACCAAAGATTTTTGCGGACCTGTTATCTCCAAAACTGACCGTTCCTCTGTTTGTTTCTTTGAAAACCAAAAACTTTTCTTTTTCACCAGTCATATGTTTTGAACAACCACTATCAAGATACCATTTTTCTACTTTGTCTTGAGCATGAAAAGCAGTTTGAACTATCATTGACTTAGATTTGATCTCATTCCTCTTTTTAGTGAACTCAAAGCTAAATCTATTCAAACTGCACATCCTTGCTATATGCCCAAAATTCTTGCACTTGTAACACATGATATTTTTATTCATAAGAGGTGCAAATGAGTTAACATTTTCCTTACAATGGCTATTCAGAGATTTATTGCAATGCATAGCTATGTGACCAAATTTCTTACAAGAAAAACAATAGCCATGGAAGGTATTATGTAACCTGTTTTGATGCCTTGGATGATTGTTCTTCTTGCGATCAACTGGAATCCACTGCTCTTCAGGATGAAGATTGATCTTGCTCGGAGACCCTATTTCATGAATGGTGATACCATCCTTCTTTTCACATGGAATATTCTGTCTGAGAGTCAACTGTTCCAACTTCACTCTAAGAGACATAATTTCTTCTTCTAGTTTCTCACAATCAGCTTCCTTTCCTTTTAGAGCCTCTGTTAGAACCTGTTCAACCTTCTTCCCTTCTTCAACTAGAATTTTGAAATCTATAACACTTTGAGACAATTCTGATCTTGCTATTTCTTCTTCCTGACATTTATGCTTGAGAACAGAATTCTCTTCCCCGAGTTTCTCAAGCTTTCTCAAGGCCAAGAAGAATTCACTTTTGAGATCGAACTCAACCTCTTCATTTCTTTCTGAAATTATATGTTCCTCTGATAGATCCTTCTCCAAGCTGTTAGGCTCTTTCTGGAGTGACCTGCTCTGATACCAATTGAAGAACATGAACTTATACTGAGAGGGGGGGGTGAACAGTATAAGACTTATCCATTTAATAATTTTAAAATCGGATAGCAGTGGCATCAACACAATATTAAACAAGACAGAAAGCATCACACATAGAGGACTCATTTTTAACGTGGTTCACCCAGAATGGCTGGGCTACATCCACAAAACTTTTCTTTAAAAGTTTATTTCAAATTCTTTGGGAAACCTTCCCAATTACAATGTTTATGAGCCTCTGCTCAAAGGAGATACCTTCCCCTAACTCTGCTCTCGCTGGTGATCCTCTAGAAGACCTCTGCCTCTTCTGCCCTTAGCAAGTGGAACTCTATCCACAGAAGACACCTGTCTTCCCTGCTCTGGCTGGAGACCTCTGTCCTCAACTCTGTCACCTCAAAGTTGGTCCTCGAATTTGCACCAAAACATAGTCCTTCGATCTGGTACAAGTTGTCCTCTTCCTCTGTTCGACAAGACACAGTCCTTCGCTCTTATTGCACAATTACAGCTGCACTCGATCGAACATCGACCTTTGCACCTCTGCGCAAACACAATAGCATACAACACTCTACGATCGAACTTCTCACAGTGCGCATGAACTCGCCACTTCTACGCTATTTGCACTGTTATGGCTGCATCTCGCACACTTCGCACGAATCGATTCGACTCGGTCTCTGTGCCCCATGGACTTTGCTTTCGCAAGTTCGATTCACCAAAAAATCCCTTCAAACTCGAAACAGCCCTCCTTTTATAGAACAAATCTCAAGATTAGATTCTTGATCTTAGTCGGCTGCATATCCCTAAAACAACGTCGACTGCACAACCCTACACTTCGTCGGCTCAAGGTTAACTCTGTCAGCTTCAACCGCCTCTGCTGTTCTGTAGTTTTTCTCGTGAAACTCCAACATGTCATGATATCGTGACACCTTTGCCTGTCGTACACCTTCTTTAGCCTACTGTCATGAAATCGTGACACCTTGGCCTTTGTCGACTTCCTTTGTGCTTTTGTCATGAAATCGTGACACTTTTGCCTCTTGTTGACGTCATCTTCACTACTATCATGAAATCATGACACTTTAGTCTTCATTGCCTTCTTCTCTTCTTTTGTCATGAAATCATGACACATCTACTTCTGTTGACGTCATCTTTAACTCTGTCATGAAATCATGACCCTTTTGTCTTCATGGCCTTCCTCTCAACTTTTGTCATGAAATCGTGACACTTCTGCTACCTCGAGCTTCTTTCTGCCTTACACCTGTGAAACTGGAACATGTCATGAAATCATGACGCTTTTGTCTTCATAGCCTTCCTCTCAGCTTTTCTCGTGAAATCATGACACTTCTCCTATAGAAGACCTGCTTCCAGTTTCTGTCATGAAATCGTGACACTTTCTCCAACTCAAAGCTGCCTTCTCAACCTGTCATGAAATCATGACATTTTTTGCTGATGCAAGCTTTCTCTCCATCCTGTCATGAAAACGTGACGCTTTCAGCTTTCGTACACTTTTTCTACTGCCTGTCATGAAATCACGACGCTTCTCATATCAAACTCTTTCCTTCGTTGCATGTCATGAAATCATGACAGTTCTCACTTCGAGCTTTTCAACATGCCACAAAATCATGACAGTCCTCAACTCGACCTCTGCAGCATGTCACGAAATCATGACATTTTACATGTAACTTTCTCTCTCTTCGAACTTGTCATGAAATCATGACAGTTCTCTTTGCGGACTCTCTCTTCAGCATCATGTCACGAAATCGTGACACTTTTTCGTCCGTACAACCTTCCTTGCATTATGTCATGAAATCGTGACACTTTTCCTTTTCTGCCTTCCTGCACTTTTCGAGTCACGAAAATGCGACATGTCATGAAATCGTGACACTTTCCAACTTGCTCTCCTTCTCTGCCAACATGTCACGAAATCGTGACAGTTTTGCCCAAACTTTCTCTCTCCTCAAACATGTCGCGAAATCGTGACAGTTTTGCCAACACTTTCTCTCTCCTAAAACATGTCGCGAAATCACGACAGTTTTGCCAACACTTTCTCTCTCCTAAAACATGTCGCGAAATCGCGATAGTTTTTCCAGCCGCCTGCATACTTTTTCTTACTTGTCTTTTTCTTGATCTTTTGCAACTGGGCTACTCTGATCTTCTTGGAAACTCACTGTCCAAACTGAAACCTTCATCAAAACACATTCTGAGACATCAAACCAAATTGCTTCAAGACCTTCTTGACATCAATGACAACATCTACACTTAGAGCAAAAGCAATGTACCCAAGGTACCCAAAATTGCCAACATAATGCATCAACTAATATTTCGTTTTCTAAGGTAAAATAATTTTTACCCACCACTTAAAATTTTAGCAAACACTTTATAAAACCCACAAAAATTCCTTTTTAACTTAGGCAAAAATCCAAAATTATTTATCTCCTTATTTCTCCTAAGACTAACCTTAGCCTAAGTCAAAAATAAAAATATTTTAATTTAAAAGAGTGTTACCACTTTGCATTGCACAAAGATTCAAACTAAGCGCTTCTCTCCACAAGCGCGTTCACTGTGGCTCTCAATTATGTGGAGCCATGTACTCCATTTGGAACCTCCACTACCTTATGCCCTTTGACTTCCACTATTCGCACAAGCCACGAATTGGCTCCTTCACTCATGTTGTCCAAAAACTTTGCACGAACTGCTGTCATGAGGGAATTGCACACGAAAACCGATGTTAATTATTTTTGGTGGATGTGAGTGGATGCCTTGCATTTGATAAGGCTATGGTATTTATATACCATACACCTTCATTACTCCATATCGGCGGTGAGGACGTCATCTAGCAAGCAGTGATGTCGATGGAAGGGGGGCAACTTTGCATGCGAACAAACTGACGCCCAAACTTTATGAAATGCACCCAAACTTTAGATTTTGCAATTTATTAAATATAATAAATTAAATTCTTTAATAATTTAATTATTATAATTTAATAATTAACATGGTATTTTGGCCTTAAACCAAACTTAAGGGCATTTTTAGGTTTTTAGAAAAAACCTTACAACTTTCTCACATGGTTTTAATGAAAAAGCATTTTATTTTCTGCCACCATCAATTTTAAGAAAAACCTTTTACTTGTGCCACCATTGGTTTTAAGAAAAAACCTTTTATTTTTGCTCACTCATGGTTTTAATAAAAACCCTTCATATGCTTCCATATAATATAAAAAATATTATGAAGCTTTTTGCTCACCCATGGTTTTAATAAAAACCCTTCATATGCTTCCCCATAATATTAAAAATATTATGAAGCTTTTTGCCATTAACCTTTGCATTGTTCCTTGACATCATGACAACTTTGACTCAAAATGTCCAACAACTTTTAACTCTAATATGGTGCTGAAAAAAATTTAATAATGAACCAAAAATCTAAAGTTTAACTAATGAACCTTTTGCACCAAAGCTGCTTACCTTAACAAACTCTGTAGATGAAGGATTGCAAGGTGATTAGATTCACCTTATTGCTATCTTTTACTGGATGAACTTGTATCTCTTATTTTGCTGTCCAAAATAGTTTCACAACACACCAATTTGTAGCTTTGTACCTCCTTATATCTTGTTTCTTGATAGTATAGTTTGGTGACTCCAAAATTTAGGATGTACCCTAGAAATATGAAACTTAGTAGCTATTGATGTTGCCTAAGTTGTTGCTTTCTTGCCGTTCTCAAATATAAAATTTTTAGATTGCAAAGTATTCAATCTCTCCACTAAAATGTTGTCCTTGAATCTTAAAAATTGGTAAGAAACTCCTACAAATCGTAGCTGAGATTTTCCTTCAAGAACCCCATAGTTTTTTGTTGTAGAAACCAATAGATCTCTTTTCTCTGAGTGATCCTTCTAGAATTCAAAGGTAATCTTTAAAACTTTGAGGTTTGGTAGTAATGTTTGGCTCCTTTCTCCTTCAAACTCCTTGTCGAATTTTGACTTCAATCAAGGCCTTATTCTCAAGAATCTAAAAGTCTTAAGGTATTCACCAATATCCTCCAAAATTTAGCAAACTTCTTACCAAATCCTTCTCCCTTGGGCTTGTTGTTGGATGGTGATAATTATCCCAAGTTCTTCCTTTATTAGGAACTTCTCCTTGGTGGTAGATTTCTCCAATGAGTTATCCTAGGAACTCCTTTAATGGTCTTCTCCGAATCTCATTCAATGAGGCTCTCCAAGCCTTCTCCTTATTTCTCCTTGAGACATTTTCTCTAAGTTCTTCACCCTCGTAGCTTCTCTGGTCTTCTCAATGAGACAATTTATTCCACCTTATAAAGTGGAAGTTTGGCAATGATATCTCCTTCTTAGATATCTAAAATATATTTCTTCAAGAACAAGACTTTTGCTAGTCCTTCTCTATCTCTTCCAAAATTATAAGTTCTTCAATGGGATCTCTTGTAGGTCTCTTCAACTTCTCAGGCTAATTTCTTCTACTCCTTCAGGGTGAAGTCTTAAATCTTCAATGGAGATTACCAATCTCTTATCTTCCAGGACTCTTCTTTGGAGTCTCTTCAATCTACTATAGGCAGTCTTCAATGGAGATCACCCATCTCCTATATTCATAAGGACACTTCTTTGGAGTCTCTTCAATCTGCTATAGGTAGTCTTCAATGGAGATCACCCATCTCCTATCTTCACCGGGATACTTCTTTGGAGTCTCTTCAATCTACTATAGGTAGTCTTCAATGGAGATCACCCATCTCCTATCTTCATCAGGACTCTTCTTTGGAGTCTCTTCAATCTTCTACTTGTAGTATTCAATGGAGATAACCAACCTCTAATATTCTCTTGAACTCTTCTCTGGAGTCTCTTCCTTGAATCTGCAACAAGGATCCTATGGAATTTTATTTTTTGCACTCTACAGGTCTACAATCTCTAGCAATGACATATTTTCTTCAGGCCTTTAAATATTCATTATTCTGTTTGTTGCTTCTGGTTCCAGATTGATTCTGAAGAAGATATTCTTCCTAGCTCTTTTGTAGGAAGCTTCCCAAATTTATTTGAATCTCCTTTTTCTTGCAACAAAGTATTAGTATTGTAATGGAAGAAACTGATAATCAATATTCACTAGTCGATTTATCAATCTAGTGGAATTTATTCAGAGTCCTAGTCTTCACGAGTTTTTCTGCATCCTTGTGGAAAGACTCTAGCCAAATGCAATCTCAAAATTTCTATATAAGAGATTTTTTATTTCTCTCAATCTCACTTGTGGCTCTCCCGATTTTCTATCGATCTACCATGTGCTCTAATACCAATATTAGCTTTTGATGAGTATATAATATAGGAAATGCAACCACAAGATGCAAGATAAGCAAGCTATGATATCTATATGATAATGGCACTATAATATATAGAAAAATAAAGAGAAACTTTTGAAATAACTTTATGCCATTAATGAAAGCTTACAAAAATAGTATAATGCAGTATAATGGAGGACATGAACACTTTATAAACTATTTTAAAAGTACTACATTGTGCCACACTACCAATCTATAGCATGCACTCTCTATATTCTCTCCTCACTATTTCACTCACTATAAGGCCTTTATATATGAATATAAGTTCCTTGGCCCTTACTCTACCTTTGACTCTATCCTATGACTCATGTACATGTGGACTACATGCATATTTACATCATTGCACATTCTAACACTTGTTCATTCATTACATGCTAAAAGAACTACTTAACTTTACTCTGAAGTAAACTCCTACTCTAGTAATGTACCAAATAATGTAATATATTCTCTAATACTTCTAAAATATGTTTTTTTATAAAAGTGGTCTTAATCGATTTTCCATCACTTTAGAGATTATCTTATATACCATATTACATACACTAATGGGCCTAGAAGAATCAAACAATTTTGCATCCTTATTTTTTAGAATTAGGATAAGATATGTTGTATTTATTTTATAAGGTATGTATTGTCATGTCCTAGACTATTGCATTGCCCTCAATAATGAATCCTTCACAATTTCCTAGTTATATTGATAAAATTTTGTTTATCATTAAGAATTTTGATCTCCTCTAATTCTAGAATATTCTAGTAAAAATACTTTGTCTCCTTTCTAATTTTGCTATGGTCATCAATCCAAACTCTTTCTATAATTCTACTAATTTTAGATGTTGATCTTTGTACTATTGTCATCCTATGAAAATCTATGTTTTTATCTCCTTTTAACCCAGTTTGTCTTGATTTTAATCTCCAAAATTTCTCTTCTTTAAAATATTATGATATTCACTAAGAAAATTTCCTTCCTTTGAGCTTGGATTATTGTGCTCATATTTTTGGAATTTTCAAAGTTTCTCTTTTAGCTTTTCATTCTTCTCAAAAATATTTTTGAAAGTGTTCTTGTCTCATTCTTTTAATCTAGATGTCATTGTTTTAATTTGTTTTGGAAGTGTAATTGTATACAACCCACTATTTCCTATAGAATTCCACATCCATACTATTATATAAAAAAAATGAGGATGTTATTCCCACATCTTCTCATATTTAAATCATGATATTTTTTTAATTCACTTACCATTATTTTAAGTCTTATTGGCCATTTATTTGAACCAATTCTTGTCAAGGTATTAATTTTAGCACAAGTCTGTTCATCTAGACAATGATTTGAGAGTATACATCTGTATAATATTTTTGTTATCAAGTTATGGACTATCTTGTTACTAGTCCATGTATAGTTTTTTTCTTCAAACTCAACCTTCCAAAGATTATTGTTTTGAATAAAAGTTGAGAAATGTCTCATACTTTGGGTTATTTTTCTAATTTACCCCAAATTTTTATCTAGCTTGGTTATGGAATTAAAATCTCCTATGATCATGAATTGTGTTTTTTGGTGTAGACACATAAAATTGACCCATAAAATGATTCAATTCTTCCTTAAATCCCTAGTTAGCTACCCAAACTTGCTAAGTGTAAATTTGGGGCCTTTTTGCCTTATCCCTTTGCTATGTTTCCTTAGCTTTACCAAATTCATACCCGATCCATACAAGGTATGAATTTGGCTTGTCATATTCATGCCCTATAATTTTTGGATATACATTTGGTGTTCTAGGGATTTTTCTCACTAAAACCCCTCCTTTCGTTGGCCTATTTTGGGTTCGACCTTTGCTCGAGGTGAAATATTATTTTCTCATTCATTTTGCCCTCCAAACCTCTTATAAATAGAGTTTTGGATTCTATATTTTAAAAAAATAAGCTCCCTAACAAGTTCCTTGGAGATTCTAATTCTTGAATCGCTCATTTGCTCATGCTAACAAGTGCTCTTCTGCTACAAGTTATTGTTTTGTTATTTTTTGTTTTGTATTTGGTGTTGGTTATCCTTGGGGATTGAGTGGAGGAGCCTTGGTGATTGGATAGATTAACCTTATTAGATTACTTCATATATATTTGCATTACTCCTTTCCTTCTCCATTATATCATCAATATTTGCATTTACTTTAGTTACTTTGCAAGTCTATTTTTCATTTTTTTACACTATCGTTTTCGTTGTTTTAGGGCCCAAAAATGGCATCTAAAAAAAATTCATGCCTTGCTCGTACAAGGCATGAATTTGGTAAGCCAAATTCATGATCCCTATTTATAGGGTATGAATTTGGTAAATTGGATCTTAGGAGCAAGTTTCGCACCCCACAACCCTGATTTCACACTTGCATTTTAGTGTTCTACTATGTCCATCATGTTTGCATTTAATTTCATTGTTATCCATCTGTTTTACTTTGTTTGTGTATTTTCCAGAGGTAAAAGATACTTTTAGCTTTCGAATAGTCATATAAAAGGATCAAGGGGCTTGATTGTTGCACCTCCAAGCTTAGTCTTATAGTGGCCTCAACAGGACCCCAAACACTGATCAAATTTTATAGGGTTTGTGATGTTATTTTGTAGGTTTGAAACCATTGGATATTATAGATGCAAGATAAAGCTTGAATCAACCACCAAACTAGATAAGTTCCCTAATATATCTTTAGGTTGTTTGATGTTTTGATTTTATTCATTCATGTCCAAAACATAGATTATAAGCAAAGGAAAAGCATTTGATCAAATTGCTAGGCATTTGAAAGAATAAAAGCATATAGTGTGCATCTAGGGTTTTGATCTTGTTTGTGCATTCCCTTGGACCCTTGCTCAAATATTTTATTTTGCAATATTAGGGTTAGACATCATTGAATTACATAATCATACTAGGGTTAATTCTTGTCTTCTTGCATCTTGTGTATTTTACATTGTTCTTTCATTCTCATAGCTTAGTTTAGAAAGGCCAAAAAATAGGTGTATGATTAATTGAAACATTAAATATTCCCACCCTGAACTTGGAACAAGTCCTAAAATTGTTCTTGGAAAAACCATCCTTTTGTGTCCCTGAGTGTAGAGAATATGACACACCTCTGTGGTTCACCTTGGCTTCCAGCATATCCAACAAAGAATCATATATGATAGGGTAGTTTTCTTCCTCTACATATTTGGTGAACCCAATGTGAAAACACATCTTAGTGGCCAAGATAGGAAGCCTCTTCCTTTGTGTATTTTTAAAAACTTTAAACAAGACCACTAATTATGTTTGTTTACATCAAAAAATATTTAAAAATATCTTAAGAATCTTCTTGTGGATCTTTCCTTAGTTTTATCCTCTATACTTTCACTTCTTCTAATGGTTCCATTCCTTAGGAGTCATCAAAGACATCAAGAATATGATTAAATTCCTCAAGAAGATGATTAGGTTGATAAAGAGAATCCTAACCTTGATATAAAAGAGATAGAACATGTTGAAATTGATACTAACTATTATCCCTTTGAGGGGCCTAATGGTGGCTTCACTTTTATATCAGTTGATCTTTTATGGGGTTTCAAGAAGTAAGAGGCCTAACTCAAAATAGGTGAGGTACCTCCTCCTTCTACTGTATCTCTAAGAAATATTCATAACAACCCCTTGTTTGAATCTTCACATCATGGTAATCTTGTTCAAAACCCAAATTATACTTCTACTATAACCACTAATGTTGGAAGGGTTTTACAAGTCCCTCTAACTAGTAGTGCATCTCAATATTATGTTAAATTTCCTCCTCATTGAGCTAATATCAACATTCATTCTTCTGTTCCACAAAATGTTGGTTATTCTTCATAACAAAATACCACATATTATAACCCATACCATAACAGTATCAATACCTCCAATATGAGCCAAGTTTACTTTCAACAGCCTACCTATACGCCTCCCCTAGGGAACCTAAGAGTATTGCACAACAACAATCCTGAAGTACAAAGTTTAAAAAATATGGTGAAACAATTAGTTTCAAGAGTGGACATGATTCAACCACCTAGTTTCATCTACAACTACAGATAAATGTGCAATCAACCCTTAGACCCTATCATTACCTCTAGGCCCTACCCTAAACATTTTCCAATATTAATTTTATCTATTTATAATGGAACAAAATATTCAATTGAATATTTAAGAATATTTAGAACAACATGTCATGATATCATATATGACATATATTATTATTAAAGACATTCCTTAACAGACTTGGTGGTGTGGCATTAGAATGGTATTATCAACTTCTCAATCATTCTTTGAGGAATTTTAAAGAGATAGTTGAAATGTTTGTTCAACAATTTGGTGCTTATGTTGAAAAAATTATGACTATGAAATATTTCTATATGTTGAAACAAGCTAAATATGAAATTTTTTCAAAATTATTGTCTCATTAGAGGAGTATAGTCAGATTCTTGGGATATACCCTACCTCCTCAAGACAAGATTGAGATATTTATTGGAAACTTACAAGAGCAAATATCTTATGAATTGGAAACAACTATCGCATATTTTGATCAAGCTATAGATATAGCAATAAGGATAGATAAAGCCCTTATTAGAAGAGGTCAACTTAAGTTAAAAAAATATAGGACCACTAAAAATCAATATAATAATAATTATGTAGTTGGTTATGGGGTAACAGATAGTAGGCTTGTTAATAGTGTTTTTAACAACCTACAAAAGATGGTGCTTCACCAACCTTAAAAATCTCCACCAAGAAATTTCACAAGACTCAACACACCTATGAATGTGGTCCTACAACAACTTTTGGAAGCTAATATGATTGATTTTGTAGGCCAAACAAGGTTAATTTTGTTCCTACTTTGTCACTTGCCCATGCATTTAATTTATCAACCCAAGGAGCTTCGTAAACTTACGAAGGGTCTCACACAAGATCACTTACAATACCACTTTGAGATGAGTCTGCTAACTCTACTATTGGGGGGTGTTTCAAAGGTTTTCAATAATTCATTCACTCCTCAATAAATTACATATGAATAATTAAATCTTCAGAAATAAAAACATTCATACGTGCATTCCAATAACAAACCTATTGCAATCATAAAATAACAGTGCAAAAATAAACCTATGAAAGCAGTAAGCTAATCTAGAAAACACAAAGAAAGGGAAGAAATATTGGCTTGGAGTGGGCCTAGGCTCCAGAAGCTTCCTCCCAGCTGAACACGTGCTTAGGAACTCTTAGAAATTTATTATAATCACCAAAGAATTACAATGCTTCTTATCTTCTGTACTCCTCTCTATATTAACTATTAGATATTCTGTATTCTCCCTATATCTATTAGAGAGGTCTACGTGTGTTTATATAGCATCCCCAGTAGATCCTATATTACAAGGAAATTATAACAATCAATTCATTCCAAACTAAACTAAGACAGTCTGGTAAATGTAATCGACGTCTGCTAAAACTGGCATTCATTCCTAACGGTGGTGTGTTCACTGATTGGTTCGTGCTTTGCCTGGCATAGGTAGGACATTCTCATACATTAGTGCAACTCCCAAATTAACTTACATGACATAGAGTTGGAACTACACTAGTCAATGTTGCCCACGTCATGTTATCTGGTCAATGGGCGAAGAACAGAGGCACCTTCTCTATGAGGAAGGTGCCTTCCCCATGTGTTCTGGCAGGCGCCTTCTCCATGCGAAAGGTGCCTAAGTATATCGGGCGCCTTCTTTATACAGAAGATGCCTACCTTCCATTGGTGCCTTCCTGGAAGAGGAAGGCGCTTGCCTTCTATTGGCACCTTCCTAGAAGAGGAAGGTGCTTGCCTTCTATTGGCACCTTCCTGGAAGAGGAAGGCGCCTACCTTCTATTGCTGCCTTCTTGGAAGAGGAAGGTGCTTATCTTCTCTTGGTGCCTTCCTGGATGAGGAAGGCACCTACCTTCTGTTGGTGCCTTCCTTGAAGAGGAAGGCGCCTACTTACCATGCATTAATTTCGAAGGAAACAAAGTGCCAGGTCCATGAAAAGACCTCGACTGATCCGAATCTGACTAAATCAACTACAATTCCACAAAAACACACTAAAACATACAAATTAGATAACACACATAATCTTATCAAATAATTACATAATCATTCATAAAGGTATACAATTCCTATTATATAGCCGCATAATAATCAATGAAACTTATACAAAATATGAGCATTTTCGAGGCTCATCATCCCCCCATGCCTAACATATGCCACGCCCTCGTGGCATCAAAAATGTAGGTAGCCCTATTAACTCCTCATCATTGTCATTTTTTGATGGATCTGGCTATACCTACGACCCATGTTTGCTTCTTCTATGGATCGACATCTGGAGGTGCAGTTCCTCTTTTTCCATGCGGAGCTATGGGTGCTACTGTCGGCTTTCGCTCGAGTTTTTGGCTCCACCTATTTGCTTTTCTTGTCCTGGCCGCTATTGGGGGTGGTATTGCCAATGTAGTTGCTGTTGCTTGAAATATCTCTTCTGCAGCCTACCACAAGTTAGCTTTCGAAGGCCTAACAACTGCAAGAGGGATATCTGAGTTATCCCTCTTGAGATGAACAACCTGGGCCTTGTGTAATCAGGTTGCTTCAGGAGTAAGCCCTACATTTTCCCTTGCAATGGCAACAGCTTCTAGTTTGGGGCCATATACCCCCCATATTTCAAAATACCTCTGGATCTTAGAGGGCCGCCCTCGGGATGACCCATAAATCTCCCAAAATTGGTTGTCCTCTGTCGGATTAACATAGATACCAAGGTCTCCTCGGACCCTCGAGGATTACTCCCTGGCCTCCTTGGCTACTATCATTTCTTTGAGTAGCCATTCAAACTACTTTCTACCTTTCTACGAATGGTTGCATGTCCCATTCGTCTTCTTCTGATTCGATGAAAGTTACCTTCACCTTTTTCTGAGCCGTCTTGGGCCCTTTTCCTTTGGCCTATGTAGAAACTACGGTGGCTCGGATGGAAGGTTTCTCTTCCTTCCCGATGGTTGTTTCCTCGTCGTGAGGGACTTGTTCTATCATCCCTAAAGTTGTCCCCTTTTCCTCTTATCTATTGGGTGTTGACCCTATCGGTGCTTCAATCTCTTCTTCCGCAGGCCCGATGAATTCCTCTTGATTTTCACCCGGTTCTGCATCGCTTAGGTCTATGACAGGGGGCTCTGTGGGGCTTCTTCTCTCTTCATTCCCAAAAATAGAGGAATTTTCCCCTACCTCCGGGCTATTTTGTCGGGCATCCAACCAGAAATTCTCTCGAAGAGAATACTCGTTCTACTGATGTGGGAGAATTCATCGGGACCTCAATCACCTAGTCAGTTTGGGTCGATGTGTCCCTTTTCTCTATTTCCCTGGCCTGGAGTTGTTAGTTCTCCTCCCGCAACTGTTGGACCAACTGCTCGAGCTAAGTGATCCTCTATGCTCACTCTTTCAACTCTTCTCTGTGCTTGTTCTAGAAATCCTCCAAAATTTGTTGGGCCATCCAGTAGTTGGTTTGCCACTCCAAGGCCTCCTCTAGGGCTGCGTCGATTTGATTATTATGCCTGGAAGTCCCTGCATCCTATGGACTCCGGCTTGTCAATTCTCGAAGGGTCTGGGCTACAAGACTGACCTCTGAGTCATATTCTTCCTCCTTCGAGGAGAGGAGGAGTCTCTGTAGGTGTTTCCTCTTAGCGACTGGTTCTAGTGGCCAGATTTTGGCCTCACTGCTAGCGAGCCATACCCCTTATTCAAAATTGGGCATTGGTGAATGCCCTCTTTCTTCTATAAAATTGGGCAGTGCCAATTTCTTGATGTCCTCTAACTCATTTGTAGGGCTTTCCTCTGCTCACCCTACCTCGACAATAGAATTCTCTCGCCTTTCCTAGCCGTTGTATCCCTCTATGTTGGAATTCTACCTCTATGCTTCTGCATGGTGGACCAACGTTGATATCATCCCATGGTGGGCCAAGGTGGAAGGTGCACCCTTCTGGTATCTAGCCGCTTCCTCCTTCAGGGCATTTTCTAGGTAGAAGGGCACATTCATTTTCCTCCCATGCACTAGGTGATTCAAGAATTGCACATGATTAGTGTGCAGATGGGTATATTTCCCAGTGCATGTAAAGAATCGAGCAACCTGCTTGAATATCTTTCATAGATTCATAGGAAGGCTACTTTTTGGTAGCCCTTCCTTGTCTATCTGCACGTTCTCCCCTGGCAGTAGTAATTCGGCGTATGGCTTCAACATTCCACCCTTGTATGTGCACTCGCCTGTGAGAGGCAAGCCAGTCACCTATGAGATATGTTCGGGGGTGACTGGAATCTCCATCCCTCGTACTTGAGCTACGTCTCCCCCCAAGGAGGTAGAAAATTCCCTAGCTACCTCCATATCCTGGCTCTGACTGACTAGGATACAGTACTCGAGCCATCCCTCGACTTCGAACTGCGTCCTGACCGTCCCCCTGATTCCTTCTATGTCACTCGATTCATTTTTCTTCACCGCATGATTCTTCGATCACCCTCCCATGGCACCTTCCCTTAGGCTCTTCTATTTTCCTCCTTGCCTTCTCAGGAAGGTGCCTTCTTATAAGGAAGGCACCGAACCCTAGCTTTCAATTTTGGCAAGGTACGCCTCATGAGCTACATCGTTGGTACGATGTTCTGGCCATGGGGGGTGCATGATTTTTATGGCAGCAATATTTTTTGGTACTGCATAATTTATGAACGATTACATAAAAATTTGAGTAGAGTATGCACGTACCTGATTGGATGTCTCGTGCATCATGGAGAGTGTTGATTCACTGATTTGTGACATGGGGGATGGGTACTTCGTTTGCATGGATTACGCCAAATTTTGCTACTGAGTTGTTTAATGGTTGATGTCGAAACCGTCTATCATTTTTGGAACGTGCATGCTGATCTCACCCCATAATTCTATGGGATTTTTTATTGAAGCGGTTCCCTATCACACGAGCGATGGTGGTAATCTGATACCACCTGCTCATGTGATGATCTTGTTTCGATCGAGGCACATGTGAAACTTTAAGTGTTGGCTGTATACGAAAGGCGCTCTTCGGTACCTTCCCGATGTGGAAGGCACTTATATAGTGCCTTCTCGATGTGGAAGGTGCTTATATGGTGCCTTCTCGATGTGGAAGGCGCTTGATATGGTGCCTTCTCGATGTGGAAGGCGCTTGATATGGTGCCTTCCCGATGTGAAAGGTGCTTGATATGGTGCCTTCCCGATGCTATAGGTGCTCTCGAATGGATGCACCTTCCGGTGGTGGAAGGCACCTTTGATGATGGTGCCTTCCTGCTACAGAAGGCACTTTCGAATGGGTGTGCCTTCCTGGAGTGGAAGGTGCCTTTGAATGGGTGCGCCTTCTTGGAGTGGAAGGCGCCTTTGAATACATGCGCCTTCCTAGAAGAGGAAGGCACCTCGGCTATCTCTTTTTTTTTTAGTTTGGATGGATGCGCCTTCCTGATGTGGAAGGTGCCTCGGTCCTCAATATATATATATATATATATATATATATATATATATATTTAAGAATGGATCTCTTCAACGTGCACCTTCTTTATAAGGAAGGTACCTTATTTTAGTGGGGCGCCTTCTTTATAAGGAAGGCGCTTTATTTTAGTGGGGCGCCTTCTTTATAAGGAAGGTGCCTTATTTATAAGGAAGGCACCTTATTTCAGTGGGGCACCTTATTTATAAGGAAGGCGCCTTATCTCTTGCTCGAAACCTCCTTCGTGACAAAAAGCGTCCACCTTCGTTAGGCATCTTCTTCTAGGAGGAAGGCACCATACCTTAAGTGGATAGTCTTATCTGAAGATGAAGGCTTTCTGCAAGGCTCTTACTTGGCAGCCATGTCATGGTTGACCAGGAAAGGGTGATCAAGCCTCCTCAGACTCGCTTCATGCTACCTCAGCATCTTCCTACAAGGGCTGGCGTCTGAATTTCCTCTTGGGGAAGATTTTGTTGCCAACCCCCCTCTTGAATAGATGTTGCTTCTACCCTATGAGTGCCGACATTGGGATGCTGAGCTGAATCAGGCCTGGTTTCCTAGATACCTATTCTTCGTGTTGTTAGGTCCTCCACCTACAAAAAGCAAACAAAAATAAAGAAAAATACAGGCAGTTAGACGCATTCCATGCTTGTTAGGCCCTGAACCCAGGATGCCTATAGCTTGCATGTGGGTGTCATCCCTGCAAAACACACCATAAGAAATAATCAAACCTAAACTAACTGCTTTTGGTGAGCACCTCCATGCCCACCATTTTTCCTGCTGAGAGTTTGGTCCAGATTTACAAGGATGGGGTCTCCCCCATGCCTACTCTAGATTCCACCAGTAAATTCTCGGACGTGCTGTAGGGCCGCAGTCGGTGGCCATTAATGGTTAATACAACATTGCTGCCATCAATGGTTATGAAATGCACAACACCATTCTTGATGAGCTCTACCACCTCATACGGTCCCATCCATATCTGCATTAATTTGCCCTTCCTTTCCTGGAACCGAGAATCATACAACAACACCCATTCTCCTTCTTGGAACTGCTTTAGTTTAATGTGGTGATCATGCCACCATTTCCTTTGCTTTTGTATGATCTCCGTTATTTGTAAAGCATCCATCTAGATTTCATCCAACTGATTCAGCTATCGAATCCTTTCTTTTTGAGCATCATCCAGGCTCAAATTGAGTTCTAAAGTTGTTCTCAATGTTTTGATCTCAAACTCGATGGGCATCATTGCACTCTTCCCATAGACCAATTGGAAGGGTGTAAAGCTTGTGGTGGATTTCCACGTGGTGTTGTATGCCCATACTACCTTCGATAGCCGTGTAGCCCAATATTTTCTATGTTGCTGCATGGTTTTTTTCAGGATGTTCTCTATTTCCCTGTTTGTCACCTCCACTTGCCCGTTTGCCTGTGGATGGTAGGGTGTAGTTTTGTTGTGCCGAACTCTGTATTGCTTCATCAGTTCCTCGATCAACTTGGAGGTAAAATGAGGCCCTTGGTCCATTGTTATTTCTCTGGGGACCCCAAATCATGTAAAAATGTGAGCAAATAAGAAATCGACAACCGTTCTTTCTTTTGAATCCCTCAATGCCTGAACTTCAACCCATTTGGTGACATAGTCTGTACAAACTAAAATAAACCTCCTCCCTATTGAAGGTGGGTTAATTGGCCCCACAAAATCCATACCCCACTTGTCGAAGGGTTCTAGGTGTACCTAAGGCTGGAGGGGCATTTCGTCATGATGGGTTGGTCTACCCATTCTTTGGCATTCATCGCACTTGTTGGCGTATGCGGCTGCATCTTTAAATAGAGTGGGCCAAAAGTACCCAGCCTATAGGATTTTATAGGTAGTCCATTTTCTTATAAAGTGTCCTCTGCATGGTTCATCATGACAAGCTTTGAGTATTTTTGAGAACTCTTGTTCTGCTACGCATCTCCTTATAATCTGGTCACGTCCTATTTTGAACAGGAGGCCATCAATCCATAGGAAAGATGCACTTTTCTCTATTACCACCTACTTTTCTCGAAAGGAGAGAGCAGGTGAGGTTCTTCCGGTGGCCAAGTAATTGGCTATGTCTGTGTACCATGGTATTTGTTCACTGATGGTGAACAAATGCTCATCCGGAAACTGGTCCTCCACTACTGTATGGTCCACTGGTATCAATCTGGATAGAAAATCCGCTACAACGTTGTCCTTGCCTAGTTTTTCGACTATCGTTATGTCGAATTCCTGCAATAGTAGGAGCCACCTGATAATTCTTCCACCAATATTTGGCTTGCTCATTAAATATCTGATGGCCATGTGGTCCATATGGACAAACACCTTATATCCAGTGATATAATGGCAAAATTTTTTTATGGCATGCACAACTGCAAGGAACTCCTTCTCTGTCATCGTGTAGTTGAGCTCAGCCCCTACCAAGTTTTTGCTGACATAATAGATGGCATAAAATTCCTTGCCATCCTTCTATCTGAGGACTGCTCCAATCGCATTGTTGGATGCATCACAATAGATATGAAAGGGTATGGCCCAATATGGCCCTCTCAAAATTGGTGCAACTATCAGTTTCTCCTTAAGCAACATAAACCCTTCTTCGGAATCTTCCGTCCAATTGAACTCCATGTCTTTAGACAATAGAGTGTGCAGTGGTTTTGCAATCTTACTGAATTCGATGATAAATCATTGGTAGTACCCAATAGATCTGAGGAAACTTCTCACCTCTCTCTATGTTCTAGGGTTGGGTAGGTCCCTGATGACCTCGATATTTCTTTTGTCAACCTTTATTCCTTCTGAGGAGATATGGTGTCCCAATACGATGCCCTCTTGCATCATCATAAAGTATTTCTCATTACTCAAGGACAAATTATTTTCCTCACTTCTTTCAAGCACTCTTTCCAAGTTCGTCATTGCTTCATCAAAGGTTTCTCCATAAGCGGTGAAGTCATCCATGTACACTTCGACCGCATCTCCCATCATGTCTGAGAATATGCTAAGCATCGCTCTTTGAAAGGTGGCTGGTGCGTTGCATAACCCGAAAGGCAATACCCGATAAGCAAACATTCCCCATGGGCAGGTGAACGTTGTTTTATCCTGATATTCTTCTCCTATCTGGATCTGGTTATATCCACTGAATCCATCTAGGAAGGAGAAATACATTTTCCCCAAAAGTGTGTCCAAGACTTGATCAATGAATGGGAGTGGGAAGTGGTCCTTCTTGGTCGCTTTGTTTAACGCTCTGTAGTCCACATAGATTCACCACTTCCCATTCTTCTTGGGGACCACCAGTGGTGACACCCACTCACTGTCAGAAATTGGATAGATGAATCCGACGGACAAGAGTTTTTGTAGCTCTACCTTGACAATGTCTTTCATTGCCGGATTCATTCTTCTTTGTGGTTGCCTGCTCGAAGTTGCTTGTTCATCGAGGTATATTCGATGGGTATAGATTTCTAGGCTGATACCCTTCATATCCGAGTAATCCCATGCAAATTCCCATTGGTGTCTTACCAGGAGCTCTTCTACTTTTTTCAGTTGTGTGGGAGTCAACCCACTGCTGATGTTTAATGTCCTTCCTAGCCCAACATTTATCTACTGAATGTGGTGATCTTGGGTGCCAGCCAATGGCGATCCGGGCACGATGATGGAGGATTCTCCATGGAGGAACTCTACAATAGCACCATCCTCATCTTCTTCTTCCACCAACTCATCCAATGCCATCATCGGTTGGATTATGGATAGCTCATGATCTTCATGCTTGGTCAACGTAGGTTCTCCCAATGAGTCGACGAACTACGTAGGGGGTGAAATGGTCAATATTTTGATATTTTGTCCATCTGAGATGGTCATCAGCCCATCACAGTAGCTGATGTAAGCATCGGTTGTTGCCAGCCATGGCCTTCCCAAGATGAGCGGGTAGCCACCCAACCTGGTTTTAGACTGCAAAACCAAGAAGTCAACTGGGTATTCCCATGCACTGACTATCACTATTACATCCTCAAGCATTCCTTTCGGTGCCATGGTCGATCGATTGACTAGCTACAGCACTGTCATGGTGGGTCTCAGGTTCATGAGTCTAGCCTCTGCATGGTCTCCTGAGGCATTACGTTGATGGCTGCTCTGAGATTGACCAATGTATTGGACAAGGAATGTCCCTCAATTTTTATAGTCAACACTGGGCTGCCCGGGTCTGCATACTTGGGATGACACGTCTTGCCCATCATTAAATCTGCCAACTTACCCATGACATTGATAGTCTGGGTTGCTCTCCATCCTGGATTTCTTAAGCACATCTCCCTTATCACCTTAGTATATATCGGGACATCTCGGATAGCTTGGAATAGTGGAATTGTCACTATGAGGTTCTTCAAGCTGGACAGGATATCAAACTCCGACTGCATTAGTTTTTTTGTTCTTGCAACCGGTTAGGAAATGGAGCCTTTGCTCTCTCAGCTACTTCTTCTACCACCTCTTCTATAAGAGGTGTTTCTCCTACATCTTCCTCCTCTTCTATTAAAGGAGGTGTTTCTACTCCTAGTTGTCTACTAGACCTAAGTTGAATATGGTACATCAGATACATCTCGCCTTCCACGTTGTATGCTGGTTGATTCACTCTGTTATTTGGATTTGTCATCGGTTGTGCGGGTAGCTGCATAGGTCTCACTACTGGAAAGGCCGACAAGTTTTTATGGGGGTGAGCTAGCGCTACATTCTATGGGGCTAGATTCCATGGAGTGTGGCCTCTCCATTATTGCCCCGGATATTGATATGGCATCCAGGGCTGCTGATTTGGGAATGCTGCTCCTAGGGGTGCGTTGGACCAAGGCGATGGCCCCCACCACCCCATGTTAGGTGGTTGAGGCGGGCCTTGTGACATGTATGGTCCTCCCCCGTATGATGGCATTCCAGTTGGCATATTTCCCGTAGGGGGTTGTGGCCAACTCTTTCGATTGCCTATGAAATAGGCCTCCATGGCTTCAGCATCCTCCTGATTGCTAGGCAATTTTGGGCACAATCGAGTCTTGTGGTTCAGCCTGCAAACTATGCATACTCTAACTTTGTTCTCTGGGCATGCATTCTTTGCATGCTTTCCTCTACATTTTGGGCAAAAATAAGCCAATGCTGCTTCATTTTCTTGCTTCTTTTTCTCTAATAGTAGTGTATCCATCTGCAATGCTAGAGATGAAAGCATCTCGCTTTTCAAATCCTCCAACATGTTGCCTATTTCTATTTTCGTGATCGAAGCAGTCACTTTCATGGTTCTAGAAGTGGTCTTGCCTCTCCTTCTTGAGTAATTTTGGCATAGTTGTCGGATGTCTTCCATAGCATGCTGGTAGACATCTCCTCCAGAAATCATGTTAAGAGCCTCCAACGATTCATTGTTAAGCCCTCTCAAAAAGATGCTTTTGAGAGATTTATCAGATAGCTTCGCGTGAGGAGACCGTTGAAGGTTGAAATTGAATCTCTCCCAGTACTCTTCGAGAGACTCATCCTCTTTTCATGTCATGCTCAAGACTTCCTCTCTAGAGTCTCTTGCTCTCCCGAAGTCTTGATATTGCTCTAGAAAGAGCTTCTTCATTTGATCCCATGTGGCAATGTGTTTCTCCCCTAGACCGATGAACCACCGTAGAGCTGCATCGTCTAATATGGAAGGAAAGAGCTTCAGCTTCTGTGTATCATATTTGTAGTCCATAGACCTGCATAAAACATCGAACTTAAATAAAAATAGGTCAGGGTCCTCGGTTGGGTATCCTCTGAAGGTAGGAAGGTGAGCAGGGGATATGTTTTTCATTTTGGTATCTCCTACTCCTTCATCAATCGGGAAACTAAATCCAGATGAAACTTCTTCTACGTCGGCCATTTCTTCAGGAGTTGGGGTCTCTAATGTAGTTTTTATGGCCTCACGGTCATTTAAGACTTTCTGAGTCAAGGCTCTAAGGTTATCTGGTGTTATCGTCCGATCTTCTATGGATTTCCACAATAGGGCTTCCTCTAAGGGTGTCCTGTTAAACAAGGGGTTTATAATGGTCCGTTCTTCCCCGAGTTGATGGGATGAGGAAGCACTTTGCACAAAGTGCGGATCCTCACTCCAGTGGAGTGCTGGCTGTGAGTCGGGTGAATCTAGTTCAAGCTTAGAGTGTTCGACCGACTCAGGTTTTGGAGAGATTTGTTTTACAAACTGACCGTCAGGTCCTCTTCTTCTCGAAGAACTCATACAAGGTCATATGGAAGGTTTCCAGGTATTGCAATTGATCTAGTAGAGGCGCTTCCCTGACAATGATGCCAAAATATTGCGGGCCAAACAAGGTTAATTTTGTTCCTACTTTGTCACTTGCCCGTGCATTTAATTTATCAACCCAGGGAGCTTCGTAAACTTGCGAAGGGTCTCACATAGGATCACTTACAATACCACTTTGAGATGAGTCTGCTAACTCTACTATTGGGGGGTGTTTCAAAGGTTGTCAATCATTCATTCACTCCTCAATAAATTATGTATGAATAATTAAATCTTTAGAAAGAAAAACATTCATACGTGCATTCCAATAACAAACCTATTGCAATCATAAAATAATAGTGCAGAAATAAACCTATGAAAGCAGTAAGCTAATCTAGAAAACACAAAGAAAGGGAAGAAATACTGGCTTGGAGTGGGCCCAGGCTCCAATAGCTTCCTCCCAGCTGAACACGCGCTTAGGAACTCTTAGAACTTTATTATAATCACCAAAGAATTACAATGCTTCTTAACTTATGTACTCCTCTCTATATTCACTATTAGATATTATGTATTCTCCCTATATCTATCAGAGAGGTCTACGTGTGTTTATATAGCACCCCCGCAGATCTTCTATTACAAGGAAGTTATAATAGTCGATTCATTCCAGACTAAACTAAGACAATCTGGTAAATGTAATCGACGTCTGCTAAAACTGGCATTCGTTCCTAATGGTGGCATGTTCACTGATTGGTTCGTGCTTCACTTGGCATAGGTAGGATGTTCTCATACGTTAGTGCAACTCCCAAATTAACTTACATGACGTAGAGTTGGAACTGCACCAGTCAATGTTGCCCACGTCGTGTTATCTGGTCAACGAGCGAAGAACAGAGGTGCCTTCTCTATGAGGAAGGTGCCTTCCCCATGTGTTCTGGTGGGTGCCTTCTCCATGCGGAAGGTGCCTAAGTATATCGGGTGCCTTATTTATATAGAAGGTGCCTACCTTCCATTGGTGCCTTCCTGGAAGAGGAAGGTGCTTGCCTTCTATTGGCACCTTCCTGGAAGAGGAAGGCGCTTGCCTTCTATTGGTGCCTTCCTAGAAGAGGAAGGTGCCTACCTTCTGTTGCTGCCTTCCTGGAAGAGGAAGGCACTTATCTTCTCTTGGCGCCTTCCTGGATGAGGAAGGCGCCTACCTTCTGTTGGTGCCTTCCTTTAAGAGGAAGGCGCCTACTTACCATGCATTAATTCCAAAGGAAACAAAGTGCCAGGTCCATGAAAAGACCTCGACTGATCCGAATCTAACTAAATCAACTACAATTCCACAAAAACACACTAAAACATACAAATTAGATAACACACATAATCTTATCAAATAATTACATAATCATTCATAAAGGTATACAATTCCTATTATATAGCCGCATAATAATCAATGAAACTTATACAAAATATGAGCATTTCTGAGGCTCATCAATTGAGTTGCCTCTCATAAGGCAACTTGATACTAGGACTAAATGGTATAAGTCTAGTCAACATTGTGAATATCATCGAGTGGAGGGACATTGGACAAAATCTTGTAAGAGGTTAAAACATGTGGTTCAAGACCTATGAAGGATGACTTGTCATAGAAGGTTCTTGACCCAAAGCTCCAATAAATAATCAACCTCCTACTCAACAAGCACCCACAACTAATCAAGATATGGGGATTTTCCAGGATCCTCTCCCTAAGCATGGTCAACAAGCATCTAATCAGGTGTCATATCAAAATGTGCCATCTTCCTATGATAATATATTTGGAATGATAAGCATAACTAAAATGAAATAAGCACAGAATCAAAAAACTCAACATTTTTAGTAGGAGACGAGTTCTTAATCTAAACTACCTTAGATTTGAAGAATACCCAAAAAAGGAGCATGAGGGTAGAAACCCCACCTTTAGTATTGAAACCACAACTTAAAGTCTCCTTCGATATTAAAAAATAGTTAGCTAGTACCCCAACCAAGATCTCTCTCTTAGAAATTTTGTAAACTTCTATTCATAGGGAAGCTTTGTTGAAACTTCTAAGACAACAATCCATTCCTCAAGACATTTCCACTAGTGCTATGGCTAATGTTTGAAGCTCTCTTGGAATACATCATATTACATTCTCATATGATGATATGCCTTCCTCATACTTACAGGGGGATTCTTCCCTCTACATTACTACATTTATTAGGGAAAATTTTATCAAATGGATTCTGATTGATAATGGTTCTTCCCTCAATTTATGCACTGGTCAATTATTCTAAAAGTTTGTATTAAAAGAGGAAGACCTAACTAAATCCTATATCATCATCAAATATTTCAACAACGAGTCCCAAGAAGTTTGTGGTGTTATATCCCTCCTCTTTAGGGTTGGACCCAAGATCTTAGATTCATTGTTCTATGTGGTTTCTTACCCTACATCTTTTAACTTTCTTCTCATATGCCCTTGGATTCATGTGATGAGGGTGGTCCCTTCTACTTTTCATCAATGTTTGAGGTTCGAATCTAAGAATCAATTGGTCACCATTTTGGGTGACCCTCATTCATTCAAATATTATTTTGTGGTTGAGCAAGCTCAATCTAATCTCAATCTATGCCCATCAGTTTTCTCATCTCACATAATCAAATAATATTAGAATCTAAATGTGAGTGACAAAACTCTCATCAATATTTCATCATAGGATCAAGTTAATCCGTTTCTTTAAGAGCCTCTTTTAGATATTGCCAAGATACCATTGTCACCAAGGACTACAGGTTTACCTCATAAGAAGGGTAAAGTTATACACATTTGCGTGTGTACCTTTATCTTTGTAGGTACGTCCCTTGAAGAAAAGATCCATGGTAGCAGCCCTTGTCATGTTGAGCATTCTTTTGCCCATGTTTACCTATCCAATGATTACCCAATTTCCAAGAAAATCATATCTAGTATGGGATATATAAGTAAAGGTTTGGTATCACAACATAAGAGTATTTAGGAACCCTTGGATGTGGATATTTGGCCTAGGAGGTGTGGCATAGGCTACATTCTTAATAAAAACCAACATTTACCCTTTGATAATGATGATCATCTTGTTACTTATGCTAAATATTTAAATCATCATACCTTGGAGTGGAGTGATGATGATGAGGGATCCTCTTATCCCTCAGATATATTATTTTACAATATGGTAACCACTGGGTATCCTAAGTCTAGTGTGGCCTTGAAGAAGAATACTAAAAGGAGTACCCCTTGTGATATAGCTCATAAGGATATCTCTCAGAATAGCTTCTCTTTTTATGGATTTATCCCTTGTGTTGTGCATGCTAAGTCTCCTCCTTCTTGAGGGAACCTTGTTCCTCTATCTTATAGAGATCTTTCAAAGTTAGGAATTTCTTCCCTTTCATCAAAAAGGATGGAGTAGTCAGAGTTTGCACTAACTTTCATACAACTTCTCCCATAGAAGAAACTGTAGGAGATTCCCTTTATGATGTGAATCATGAAAATATTATCCATAATAGTCCTTTATTTTATGGGTTAAATCCTTGCACTATCATCATGTTTGTTAAAATAGGTGGCACACTCAGAATTTGTGCCAACTTTAAAAAACAATGAATGTAATTCATCTTCTAAAAAAATAAAAAAACAATAAACAAAAAAAATTGTGCATGGTGTTACATTTTCATATAGCTTGCATTTGGTTTGCTTATTCATACTACATGACTGCTTGTCATATTTTACATGATTTTCCTAACATTTTGTTCCTTGTATTTTTTCTTGTCATGCAATTGTATTGTTTCTTGTTCATATTTGTATGACTGTTTGATAATATATATTTTTGGATATTTCATGATAATGGCAAGTGATGACATCTAGTTAGGTCATAGCTCACATTCATTGCACTCTCACTAGGACTTTTATGCCTATAAAATCCCTAACCTAGGGCTCACCTTCATGCATTTCCATCATTGCATTCACTCATGGAATTCCATATCCCTTAACCTTGAAAATTTTCATTGCTTATATCTCTCCAAGTTAAGGGATATGGTTCTTGTTTTTCTCCATTGGCTTTGTCCACCCACTTTCATGTAAACACCACAACCCTATCGAGTAGTACTCACATTGGTACATCATTCACACACAACACATCCCATATAGGATCTAATTCATGGTAAAAAGTGAGGGTAGCCTCCATTCGACCATTTGTGATCATACATCCTAGAGGGTATATCTCTTTCTCCTTGTCCATCTTAGTGGGTACAACTCCACCTTGTCCATATTTGCAAGCTTACAATCCTCATAGGATAACTTCATGATCATAAGGTTTTGTTATTTTCTTTCTTTGTTTGGTCTTTTGGAGATTTTTTTATTTTACCCATGCATTTCATTTTAGGATTGCATTTTAGATCCATTGCATTTAGTTGGATTCATGTCGTTCCATCCCATTCATTTACGATTCATTCAATGCATCCATTATATTTGTCTTCACCATGCATATAAAATATATAAAAATATAAATAAATAAAGCAATAACACATAAGCACACATATTTTAATTACACCATAACATACAAAAATTGTAGCTCATATGATTAGATAGCACTAAGTGTGTACTTGTTTATTGGTGTGCCACAATAGTGAGCTTGGCACACTCGACCATCCCAAGGGGTACATACCACAATTAAAATTGATATGTCATCCCGATCCTATTCTTAGCCATGTGATCATGTTCCCTCTACTTCACCAGCTGGAGGTAGTGGAGGTATCATGTTCATAGATCATGAACCAATTTATGCTCAATATTATGACTTACTCTATGACTATCGAGAAGATGATTTTGGAACCCTCTAATCAGCTAGGATAGCATGGTAATAGGCCATATGGTAGTGAGACATCCTTTGTACTACCATTTCCTATGACTCCCTCATCCTCTATAGCTCCATTAGTAGTAAGTGACCTTCCTTATTCTGTTGGCTACCTGTCATGATAGCTATCCCATTTATCTAGGTTTGTCAACCCATTTCCCCTCAAAGGCATTCTACCTCAACCTGCATCATATCTCACTCTACTCAGGTCTGGTCTAGCACACTACAGATGGTCTCCATATCTACCTACATCACTTCCACTATGGCTCATAGTCCCTCTACCTACCTTAGACCTATCACCTTAGGTCTCATCTATGCCATAGTGGGGGCAACCCCTATGGCTCCCCCTCCTCCTGAGCTACAGATTGTGATGGTCACCCTTATAGTTATCACTATATCCACTTGAACCTATACCCATGATGGTCTAGATGAGACTTTGACTCTCCACTACCTCTTAGTAGTACATCAAGTGGCCTCTCAAAGTGCCAACTATACTTGTTAGCTCATCACCTAGCATCTCTGCACTGGTATTGGTGGAGATATCTTTGGGGACATAATGCTCCTATACCATATCTTGTACTTAAGGAAAACTCTAACCTCGTCCACCCTAGATACATGTATAGTGGGTCATCTAGGTCCTCCTCTACCCACCTCACCACATTAGGAGTTCCTTCACATCCTAGTGGATCCCTCCTCACCTGTTTGAACTAGTAGTATCCTAGATTTAAAATTTATTGTAGAATTTCAATCTGGTATTATACTTGATCAAACCTAAATATCTCTTGCTTGCCCTTCTCAATGATAATTCATTGGATCATACTCACTTGAGCCAACTCCTCTATGTCCTCCCTCTAGCTTGGGTGTAAATTTCATGATAACCATATGATCTGGTGCTCCCATAACTCATATATCACCTACCTCTCTAGGAGTATGACACCAACATACAATCTATGCCCATGCTCGTAGTGTCAGCTCCACCTATATGTTGTTGGTCACTCCATGTTAGTCAATGATCCTCATAGTGCACTTGATATTCGTACCACTATGTGCTCCCATCACCACACCTAGAGTAAAATTGTATAGATCAGCCCTATCTTCCACTTATACATGATACTATGTAGCATCCTATATAATTGGGCAAGCACATACAATGGCCATACAAATGTCACTCTCTAATCTCGCATGTCTACCACTACTCTCACCAACATCCATGGCATGTGTTGCCTACTAGTATGGCACACCAGCATACCTATCACTGCTCCATATAGTATGGATATTAGTGTTCCAATACCATATCGATATGGTATCTCATTGACATGGAATCGACTTTGGTGGATCACTATGTTAAATCTTTTGACATCATCTTCAATGTCAACATTGGCACCCATACCATGTAAATAGTCCTCTCCTTGATAGGGATCCTCAAGATGCACCATACATCCTCCAGTGTGATCATCATATCCCTAGTTAGTAGCTACAATATGGACAATTTCGAATACCATCACTCTATCAAAGTCATCAGTAGGGCTTGGTCTACCTCAATGTGGGTCATCTCTACTAAGTGTAGTAGCCCCATGTTCTCTAGTGTCTCCCTCTCCTCCACTTAAAGTTGATCCAAAGTAGTCTTCAGTATGACCAACCACCAATCTCTGCTCTTGAGTATATCTAGCTACATCATAAATATAATTTTATCATTAGTCCATTGTTTCACACATCTAAAAAATAATTAAATCATAAAAAATTAAAAATAACAATATTTTTTATGTAAAATTCATCAAATTCATGCACTGGAATAATCGAGTGTGAATTTGGAAAATTTTCCCAACCA
This sequence comes from Wollemia nobilis, assembly GCA_028583015.1. Taxonomy (NCBI): domain Eukaryota; kingdom Viridiplantae; phylum Streptophyta; class Pinopsida; order Araucariales; family Araucariaceae; genus Wollemia; species Wollemia nobilis. Next base: position 11,763,528 of record JAQPPZ010002969.1, on the reverse strand, counting down.
AATTCATATCCCATGCATACAAGGCATGAATTTTTCTTGGATAGACTACTAAATTCATGCTGCATGACCAAATTCTAGCCATGGCAAATTTTACCATAATTGACTAAAAAACCCAAAAAATACTAAAATTTGTGTGTGCAAGTACAAAATCACAAGTGAGCAAGTGGGTATCAATCTGTACCTTTTTTTATCAGCAACAATGCTAGCCTCATCCTTCACCATGACAACATGGTGATTTGGTAGTGACATTCTCCTCTTTCTTCTCTAGAGCTCTTTTCTCCTCCTCGTGCGATGAAAATGAGCCTCTTTTTCCTCCTTTTCCTCTTTTATTCCCTCCCTTTTATTTTCCCTCCATTTATTCTCTCTCTTCCTTCTTATTTTTTCCCTCCCTTAATTCTACCTCCTCTCATTTATTCCTATTCTCTCTCCTTGTCTTGTCTTTTGCTCTTTTTTGTTGTTTCTCGTTTTTTCCCTTTTGTTCACATTTTTCGAGTTTTTATATAGAATTATGTATTCCTTCTAAAAACTTGAGGGGGAACCCTAGCCTTAGAGCTATTAATGGTAGGAATGCCTCATTTTGCATGCAAATTTGTGATGTTCAAGCTAACATCCCTTTTTGCACCATCCCTTTGTCCAAATCTGGCCACCTTTTTTTGTGTTCACTATTTTTGCCCATAGGAGTCTACATATTTCTTTGACACATTTATTTGGCCATAAATACATCAAATATGGGGTAAAATATAGACATAAAATATTGACCCATAAAATATATTTAATTCTTCCTTAGATCCCTATTTAATCACCCAAACTTGCTAAGTGTAAATTTGAGGCCTTTTTGCCTTCTCCCTTTGCCCTATTTCTGTAGCTTTACCAAATTCATGCTTGGTCCATATGGGGCATGAATTTGGCTTGAAAATTTCATGCCCTGTAATGGTTGGGCACAAATTTGGTGTTCTAGGGATTTTTCTCACTAAAACCCCGCCCCTCGTTAGATCATTTTGGGATCAGCCTTTTCCTACAATGAAATTTAATTTTCCTATCCATTTTGCCCTACAAACCTCTTATAAATAGAGTATTGGATTCCCTCTTATCAAAACAAAATAATCTCCCTAAAAATTTCTTTGTAAATTCTAATTATTGACTCGCTCATTTGATCATGCTAACAAATGCCCTTCTATTGCAAGTTGTTGTTTTATTATTTTATGCATTGGTGTTGGCTACCCTTGGGAATTGAGTGGAGGAGCCTTTGTTATTGGATATATCAACCTTATTGGAGTACTTAATTCATATATTCATTATTCCTTGCCTTCTCCATAATTTCATTAAGTTCTACATTTACTTTAGTTACCTCACAAGTCTATTTTTTGTTGTTTTGCACTCTATTTTTTGCTATTTTAGGGCCTAAAAAGGGAATTTGAACCAAATTTATACCCCATCCATACAATGAATTAATTTGGTAAGCCAAATTAATGCTCCCTATTTAAAAAGTATGAATTCTATAAATTTGGGCTTGGGGGAAAGTTTCACACCCCAAAACCTTGATTTCACACTTGCATTTTAGTGTTTATATATGTCCATCCTATATGTACTTTATTTTGTTGTTATCCATATGTTTCACTTTGTTTGTGCATTTTCCAAAGGTAAAATATAATTTTTTCTTTGGAACGATCATCTAAAATGACCAAGGGGGCTTGATTGTTGTACCTCCAAGCTCAATCTTATAGTGGTCTAAGTAGGCTCCCAAAAGTTAAGTAGGATCAAATTTTCTAGGGATTGTGAAGTTATTTTGCAAGTTTGAAACCATTGGATATTCTAGAGGTAAGATAAATATTGGATCAAACATCAAACTAGATAAGTTATCTAATGGATCTTTAGGTTTTTTGGTGTTTTTCTTTTATTCATTCCTTTCCAAAACCTATATTTCTTAGATACTATATTTTGCAATCTTAGGGTTAGACATCATTGAATTATAGAATCATACTAGGATTAGCTCGTCTTCTTACATCTTGTGTATTTTGCATTGTCCTTTAATTCTCATAGCTTAGTTTAGAAAGGCCAAATAATAGGTGTATGATTAATTGACACATTAAACATTCCCACCTGAGACTTAGAGCGAGTCCTAAAACTGTTCCTGGTGAACCCATCCTTTTATGTCCCTGAGTATAGAGAATATAACACACCCCCATGGTTCACCTTGGATCCTAGTGGATATAGACAAGAATCATACATGGTAGGGTAGTTTTCATCCTCTAAATTTCGTCTTTACTTCTCATAAAAGCTTTAACATTAGTCCATTCTTATGATCTTCCTGACTGAGTTATAGGTCCATAGACATTGATAAGGATGAATTGAATATCTATAAAATAACATGTGACTAATGAGGCTATCCAATGCCTAGTTTTATGAATGATTTCACAGGAGGTTCTAACTAGATTTTAAAATGTTATAATTCTCCTTATCACTCCTAAATCCATAGCATCCCATTCACATCTTGCCCATACTACTTTCACAGTTTTAGAAACTTCTTCCTTTGTCATTTTAATTTTCTAGATGCAAAAAATATTAGTCTTATTACTTAAAAAGAGGTTCCTAATACACCTCTGCTTTGAGTGAATAATAGTACCCCTTATATTCCATGAGATGGTAATATGTCTAAATAGGCACTGCTAGCCCCACATAGAAATTACCAATATTATTTTGTTATTTGTTAAAAATAAGTTCAACCAACTTAAATTGTGTTCCTTTCTCTATGTTTGTTCTTGCTTCCCTATCTCTTGCTTGATAATTTGAAGGTTTTTCTCGTCTTGCCTTGCCAATATTAGGAGTAGGTCTTATTATTCTATTATTCAATATTCTTTCACAACTTTCCTTTTCATTATATTAATCCTTTATTGTATCTATTAAGGAAGATTTTGACTTATCTTGCTCATTTTCTAGTATTTCCTTATTAATGGTAGAGGTATTAACATCTAACATTGAATTTTCTCTACCAATTTACTTCTCTTGAATGGTGCATGGTACTTCAAGAGAGTATTCAAAAAACTGACGAGGAACATTCCTTAGATTTTATAGGATTGTTCATTCCTAAATTAGTATCATACTAAGTATATGGTTCCTTGTAAATATTTTGATCTTATTGTAATGTGTCCTTTAAGCTCTAACATGATTTTTCTTTATAGGCTAAAACCTCAAAATAATTAGTATTTATTATGATATCCTTACTTATTGGTATCCACTATTTATTTATGTTCATCTGTATGGACCTATTATTTGGAAGTTGAAAACCATCCTCATCCATATTCATTTGTAAGTTTCTCTTATGGTTTTCTACATATGTTTCTATTGGACTCTTATTAGGGCATGATCTCTTAATATACCCTACCTCATGGCATATTCTACATCTAAAAGATATATTTTCAAGACCCATGATTTGGATCCACAACTTACCCCCATACTTAAGAATGATTGATTTTAGTAAAGGTTAATTGATATCAATCGTGATCACTATTCGAGCATAAATAGCCAAGACTCCATATTTTCTAGTTTATAAAATATCAAGGAATTATTCTAGAGTATTTTATATTGTCTTGAAGGTATCCATTTCTTATAATTCAATGGCAAACTCGTACATCCTAACTCAAACTAGTATTAGGGATAGATTTGCATTTTTAGGTGCAAAGCTATCATGACCCTCCCTAATGGAGCTTGTGACATGGCAAATAATGTATTAATTGATGGTGCTTTTATACTCAATTTTGTGTAATTAAGTAGCTATGTGATGTTAGTAGATATTGAAGAGCATGATATTGCTAATAAATTTCCAATGTGTAGGATCAGGTACACTCATGAGTGGAAGAAGTTGAGTTATCCACCAAATGCAATGGTACTTGAGGTTGGGGAAGTTATGATAATGTAACTCAGAGGTAACATTGATGGATACCTTTGTATAGGCATGTATTTGGTTAGGTATAATCATCAATAACTAGCCACCTTGAGCCCTAGATTGATAGCCTAGTAGCTATCATAATTTCTAGAGGCTGAGGCAAGTGACTAAATTTATGGAAATATTTCCCTCTTTGTCTGTTGCACATGCTTGATTATCTTTTGCTTCAGAACTATTTGCCTCAATGATCTGGGCAGTATGTATGGATAGGTTGTATTCATAAATCCTTGTGTTGCTTAGACAAATAGAATGATAACAAGATTTCATTTTAAATAAATAGTTGATTTATTTTAGAATGATAAAGAGATTTCATTTAAAATAAATAGTTGATTTTTTTTAGAATGATAAATAGATTTCATTTTAAATAAATAGTTGATTTATTTTAGAATGATAAATAGATTTCATTTTAAATAAATAGCTAATTTATTTTAGAATGATAAAGAGATTTCATTTTAAATAAATAAATTGATTTATTTTAGAATGATAAAAAGATCTCATTTTATAAAAATAGTTGATATAATTTTAAATTATAAAGAGATTGCTTTATAATAAAGGAATTTCATTTAAATAGTTGTTTCATATTAAGTGATAAAAGAATCTCCATTATAAACAAATAGCTATTCTATTTGGAATGATAAATGAAATTCATTAAACTTATAGAAAAATATTTTATTATATTAATGATAATGAAGAATTCATTTAATAAAATGGTAAACTACTTTGGTTTTTAAAATATATTATAGAACTGCCCTTCAGAGAATCCGATCAAGTCAGCCATGCGAAGCTTCTGATTTATGTGAGCATATGGCTTCATTTATGACAACATCTTGGGAAGGCAGAAGAGAAAATATCTCCCCTACCACTTGATGGATGTAGATGGGAAGTAATGGAGGGAATGTGGTTGATAAAAAGTAAGAGGATATCACAATGGGATAGAAGGATAGAGGGGGATACGCGTTGTAAGGAAGAGCAGAACATTGTGAGAGAGGAGGAGGAAGCATTTAAAAAAATAAGTGAATATAACTACAAGAAGAAAAGGAATAAGAGTGAGATAGACATCTACTAGCGCAACCAAGGAAAATAGTCAGTGCTACAAGAACCAAGTTGGATATATAGAATCAACTCTTAACTAGATGTGTTTGATTTACCCCCCTTTCATTGGTTATTTCTGCTTACTGGACTATTGGTTCTCGCTTGTGTACATCATTTATTTTAACCAAAGCAAACTTACTCCCTTAATTGTTGGAAATTTTGAGTAGATAAGTTGTCATTGATGTCAAGAGTGAGTTGTCATTGATGTCAAAAGGTCCTAAGGAGAAATGCAATTGATTGGTTCCAAAAGAGCTTCATAATTTTATGTGAGCAAAAATAAAAGGTTTTTATTAAAACCATGGAGGAGCAAATTAAAAGGTTTTTTATTAAAACCATGAAGGAACAAAATAAAAGGTTTTTATTAAAACCATGGATGAGCAATGTAAAATGTTTTTTTATAAAAACCCAAGGAGGCCTTTAATTTCAAATTAGAAAGCCCAAGGAAGTTTTAATATTTAATTTATAAATATTTAAATTCAAATTGAATTTAAATTTTATAAATAAATATTATTTATTTATTTGAAGTGGCAAAACCTAAGTTTATTCCATCGACGTGCAAGTCGAAGACTTCCCCCCATCGACGTGATGGAAGTGATAATAAAGGCATATATATATTGCCTTTGCTAAGGCCAAAAAGAGTGAGTGATATCCTTTGAAAAACACGTGCTATAACTCGTGGAGGAAACATAGTAGTTTTTGTGCACTATGTAAATCCAAAATTCGGTGTGTTTAAGACATCGAGGTGCTTAGTTCCTAGCACCATCCGATGGCTAGCTCAGGTGGCATTTGGCTTGGCGCTTGTGGCAGAGTGGTTACGGGTTCGAAACTCGATGGCAGCAAGTTTGGAAGCCCTTTTTACGTTTCTATTTCGGCGGTGGCAGAGAAGGTAATAGAGTGCGTGGGCACTCTAGCTCCCATGTGAGCACCTAGCTCACACGGTAGCCAAGGCTACGGCTAGAGCGCTTGGGGAGGCAACGTCGTGGGTTCAAAACCCACTAAGGGCAAAGGTACATTTTTTATTTAATTTTCATTGCCCTAAGGTTTGACGTGAGGTAGTTGGGAGGCATAAGGATTAATTAAAGTTAATTTCTTGTGGTGATTTTTCATGGTAAAATAGTGAAGGGAGTTATAAGGAGTTTGATATTAATTTTAAAATAAAGTCCTAATTGTTATATTTGCATATTGGAGGAGTAAGCCTTTTAAGGTGTTGATTTTATTTTAAAGGACTTTTTGCCAAAGGGATTATTGTGAAAGTAATTGTTCTAATATTTTTAAGGTGTTGGATGTTATTTTAAAGATGGAGTGATAAGGTGTATTTGTGTTTGATATTATTTTGTATTGTGATTCCTTGAGAGAGAGATTATTATCTTCTAACCTCCTTGAGTTTGGCAAAGAAGTGTTTATGATTGTGGCAGATTTGTGTGGTCTACTCCTCATCAAGAAAAAGGTATGGGCACATTCTTCCTTGGTTGAGTTGATTGGTTGGTTTTCTGGAAAACAACTTTGGAGTGAAAAGGACTTGATTAGGTTTCCTTATTGAGTTGTTGAGCTATTGTGAAGTGAATGCTATGCACCTTGTTTTATAAGCATTGTTGTTGAAGTGAATGGTTGAGTGAAGAACTTGAACTAGGGTTTGAAAAGAATATGAGTATCATTGTTATGTGATATTGGTTTATAAGCATTGTTGTTGAAGTGAATGGTTGAGTGAAGAACTTGAACTAGGGTTTGGAAAGAACATGAGTATCATTGTTATGTGAGATTGGTTGATAAGCATTGTTGGAAATATTTGAGTGAATGTTCATATGCTTGGACTAGAGTTTGTGAGCAAGGATTATTTCATTGAGTGATTGGTTGAGTAGAGTTGATTGAGCCTAGTCAAGTGAATGCGTTAAAGTGAATTGTTCAAGTTCTATGAAACAAATTGTTCTATATTCTGAATTGAATTGAGAAAGAGGTTGAGTGTTGATGAGTGTGAAACATATTGAGTCTCTAACAATTCTCTATATGTTTCTGTGATAAAAGAGAGAGTTTGTGAGTGTGAAGCATATTGAGTCTCTAACAATTCTCTATATGTTTCTAAAAGAGTGATTGAAAGTGATTGAGCATTGAGGTGAATGTGAAGCATATTGAGTCTCTAACAATTCTCTATATGTTTCTAAAAGAGTGATTGAAAGTGATTGAGCATTGAGGTGAATGTGAAGCATATTGAGTCTCTAACAATTCTCCATATGTTTCTAAAAGAATGATTGAAAGTAATTAAGCATTGTGATGAATGTGAAGCATATTGAGTCTCTAACAATTCTCCTTATGTTTCTATGAGATTGGACAAGTTCTAGTGTGGACTTGTTGAGCAGATTTGAGGTAAGTCTTTGAGAAGACTTGTGGATAGATTTGTGTAAGCTTTTGTGGAAGCTTACAATACATATTGAGAGCAGAATTGGATAAGTTCTAGTGAGGACTTATTGAGCAAATTTGGATAAGTTCTAGTGAGGACTTATTGAGAATATTTGGACAAGTTCTAGTGAGGACTTGTTGAGCATATTTGGACAAGTTCTAGAGAGGACTTGTGGGCATATTAGTGTGAGATTTTGTGGAAGCTTACAAGGCAGAATTGAGATAAGTCTTTGAGAAGACTTGTGAGTAGAGTTGATTGATTGATTTGTTCAAACCTTGAGTTAAGGTTTGGGGCAGATCTAGCAGAGTTGATTTGAGATTGATTCAATATTTGTGTTAAGTCTAGATCAGAGGACAGATATTGAGGATATATTTGTGCTAGACCAAAGGATTGTGTTTAGTACAGATCAGAGGATAGATATTGAGGACAGATTTGTGCTAGACCGAAGGACTATGTTTAGTACATATTTGAGGATAGAGTTTGGTAAAGATTTGAGGACAGGTTTGTGCCAGACCAGAGAAAGAGATTGAGCAGATTTGTGCTAGACCGAAGGACTATGTTTAGTGCAGATTTGAGACAGAGCTTTGAAGGTGATAGAGTATAGAGGATGATAGTCTCTAGTGGATAGAGATCCATTAGCTAGGGTAGTGAGGACAGGTGTCTTCAGTGGATAGAGATCCATTAGCCAAAGTAGTGGGGGCAACAATTCTTCTAGAAGATCACCAGTCAGAGCTAAGGAGAAAGGAGTTCTCCTGTGGATAGAGATCCATGAACTTGATTAGGGGATTGGTGTCTCCTTTGGATAGAGGTCCATAAACATTGTAATAGGGAAAGGATTCCCAAGAGATTGATTGAGAAAATTTTAGTGAAATATTTTCTTCGTGGAGTAGCCCACATTGGGTGAACCACGTAAAATTGGTGTCTCTATTGTGTGTGGTGATTTGTGTATTGCTTTGATTACTGCTATTGATATTGCTATCTATACATTGCATAATATTGATTGGGAAAGAAAAGTAAAAAGTGGTCTTATATTATTCACCTCCCCCTCTCAGTATAAGCTTGTGTTCTTCAATTGGTATCAGAGCGGGTTCCTTTGAAAGAGTTTAATAGTTTGAAGGAAAAGTTTTCAAGAACACAATGGATTCTAAGAATGTGTCCTCAGATAATTCAACACCAATTTTTTATGGAAGTGATTATATATATTGGAGTATGAGAATGAAGGTTCACCTGATGGCACTTGGTAATGAAATTTGGAAAGCAGTTGAAAATGGATACATACCACCAGTTGATCCACCTACAAATAAGGAAGGTAAGCTTCTACAACATTACAATTCAAAAGTAATGAATGCAATTTTGAGAGGTATGCATAGAATAGAATCAATATAAGTTATGCATTGTAAATATGCAAAAGGAATTTGGGATAAGTTGCAAAGCATATATGAAGGAGATAAAAGTGTCAAAAAGGCAAAGATACGAAATCTCAAAGGACAATTTGAAGAATTAAGAATGAAGAATGAGGAAAATATTAGTACTTATCTACTTTGGGTAGATGAGGTTGTTAATTCTATGCAAGGACTTGGAATTAATGTTGAAGAATCGAATGTTTGTGATAAGATCTTAAGGTCTCTCCCAAAAATATTTAGTGAAAATATTTTAGCTATAGAAGAAGCAAAAGATGGTGATTCTTTGACAAGAGATATGTTACTTGGTATTCTCACAGCCTTTGAGTTAAGAACAAAAGAGGAACCTAATATTTGGAAGGAAGCAACCTTCAAAGAAATTAAGGAGACAAAGGGTAAGAAGTCAGAATCGAGCAATGAGTCATCCAGTGATGAAGAAGCTAATTATGGCAGAAGGAATAAGGATTCAAGAAGATTTAAAGATGCAAAATCTGTTAGATGCTTCAATTGTGGAAATTATGGTCACTATGCAACTGATTGTAAAGAAGCTAAACATAACAATGATGAAGAAAAATAGGATCATAGGAACAGAGAATCAGAAAAATATAGGTACCAAAATAAAGGTAAGGATGGACAAGGTAGACAAGGAAATAAGTTCTTTCAAAGACAAAAGAGGAGCTACTATGCATAAAAGGCAAGTAAGTACTCAAGTGATAGTGATAATAGATTTTCAGATAATGATAAATATGAAGTCCTATTTTTTATTGAAGAAAAAGAAGAAGTCAAGAAAAGGTCACTAATAATTCTCAAGTGTTTTAGATGTGGTAATTTTGGACATCTTGAAGATAGTTGTACAAGGAATGGTTTCAATTTCAGTGATGATGAATATGAGGATACACTTGAAGGACCAGAAGAGAATATTCTAATGGCACTAGAAGAAGAAGAATATGATCCTATAGAATACAAGTCAAAAGAAAATGAAGATGTAGACAAAGGCAAACAAATAGAGGAAGAATCAGAAAAAGGAGGAGTTGATCTTGAAGGAGAGCTCATTTATGCTCTTAAAACTTTAAATAAGGTAAGAAAGCAAAACTCCCAACTTGAATTCTAGTTTCAAGAATGTGATGAAGAAAGATGAAAGCTTATAGAGGATCTAAACAAGTCAATGGCTAAGACAAATAAGTTCAAGGATAAGATAGAAGCAAAGGTCTTAGAATGTGAAAAGTTAGAAAAAGAAGTAGCTCTACTAAGGGAATAATTAGAAAAGTCCAAGGACAAGCTACACAAGTTTGGGGAGAGCTCAAATATTTTAGATAATATGATCAAGGTACAAATAAGGTCAACAAATAAAACAGGTCTTGGTTTTGAACAGGCTCAAAAGAAACAAGAAGAGGAGTCAACCTCAAGTTTTAAAGAAGAAGAAACTTCAAAAGAAGACAGTGTGAGGAAAAGTGAGACTTATGAGGATGAGTTGGAAAATAGAAAGTTCAACAAGGAAAGAAATAATTCACAAAGAAGAAACATATGGAACATAAATCAGAATAGGTTAAGTGAGACTTCTGAGGATGAGTTGAATAATAGAAAGTTCAACAAGGAAAGGAATAATGCACAAAGGAGAAACAAATGGAACAACAATAAGAATAGGTTAAGAGAGACTAAGAGACCAATAAGGTCAAGATAAGGAAACTTCAATGGAAGATGTTTCTCATGTCACATATTTGGGCACAAGGCTTCAGAATGCAGGACACATGAAAGATAGGAATATGGGAACTTTAGGAGCAGGCAACTTTTCCATGGATATTGCTACTCATGTAATCAGTTTGGTCACAAGGCAATGAATTGCAAGGTTCATGAAAGGAACATATATGGCTTCACCAGGAGAAATCCCAAGATATTTGCACCTCCAAGGAATAATAACATTAAGTGTTATAAGTACAATAATGATGGACATACAACAAAGTGGTGTAGAGCATACATTCCAGAATCAAGCATGAACAGGAACAACAACAAGAACATAAACAGGAATAGGAATATGGACATGGACATGAACAGGAACAAGAATATGGAAAAAATAGGAACAAGAATATGGACAAGAATAGGAACATGGACATGAACAAGAATAATCAAATGAATTAGAAGGATCAAATGAGAATGAAATATGACAAAGGTAAATACTAGTGCTTGCTGGGTGTAGAAATACTCCCATCATAAAATTAACCACCTCAAGAGGAGGTGGGGGAGGGGCTAATCTAAGAGACTTATTCTTAGCCTCGAGCCCCCAAGGTGACCCTTTTACATTTATATCAAAGGGGGAGAGATTTGGTTTAAGGAGAGAGCATTGAGTCAAGGGGAGTAATGTCCCAAGGGGAGCAGAACAAGAAAAATGTCAAGTGTTTGATAAAAATAATTTGGGTTACCATCAATGATAAAGGGGAAGATTGTTGGACATTTTAAACAGATAAGTTGTCATTGATGTCAAGAGTGAGTTGTCATTGATGTCAAAAGGGCCTAAGGAGAAATGCAATTGATTGGTTCCAAAAGAGCTTCATAATTTTATGTGAGCAAAAATAAAAAGGTTTTATTAAAACCATGGAGGAGCAAATTAAAAGGTTTTTTATTAAAACCATGAAGGAAAAAAATAAAAGGTTTTTATTAAAACCATGGATGAGAAATGTAAAAGGCTTTTTTTATAAAAACCCAAGGAGGCATTTAATTTCAAATTAGAAAGCCCAAGGAAGTTTTAATATTTATTTATTCGAAGTGGCAAAACCTAAGTTTATTCCATCGACGTATAAGTCGAAGACTTTACCCCGTCGACGTGATGGAAGTGATAATAAAGGCATATATATATTGCCTTTTCTAAGGCCAAAAATAGTGAGTGATATCCTTTGAAAAATGTGTTGTAACTCGTGGAGGAAACATAGTAGTTTTTGTGCGCTACATAAATCCAAAATTCGGTGTGTTTTTGACGTTGAGGTGCTTAGTTCCTAGCACCATTAGATGGCTAGCTTAGGTGGCATTTGGCTTGGCGCTTGTGGTAGAGTGGTTATGGGTTTGAAACCCGATGATAGCAAGTTTGGAAGCCCTTTTTGTGTTTTTGTTTCGGCGGCAACAGAGAAGGTAATAGAGTGCGTGGGCACTCTAGCTCCCACGTGAGCACCTAGCTCACGTGATAGCCAAGGCTACGGCTAGGGTGCTTGGGGAGGTAGCATCGTGGGTTCAAAACCCACTAAGGGCAAAGGTACATTTTTTATTTAATTTTCATTTCCCTAAGGTTTGACGTGAGGTAGTTGGGAGGCATAAGGATTAATTAAAGTTAATTTCTTGTGGTGATTTTTCATGGTAAAATAGTGAAGGGAGTTATAAGGAGTTTGATCTTAATTTTAAAATAAAGTCCTAATTGTTATATTTGAATATTGGAGGAGTAAGCCTTTTAAGGTGTTGATTTTATTTTAAAGGACTTTTTTCCAAAGGGATTATTGTGAAAGTAATTGTTCTAATATTTTTAAGGTGTTGGATGTTATTTTAAATATGGAGTGATAAGGTGTATTTGTGTTTGATATTATTTTGTATTGTGATTCCTTGAGAGAGAGATTATTATCTTCTAACCTCCTTGAGTTTGGTAAATAAGTGTTTATGATTGTGGTAGATTTGTGTGGTCTACTCCTCATCAAGCAAAAATGTATGGGCACATTCTTCCTTGGTTGAGTTGATTGGTTGGTTTTCTAGAAAACAACTTTGGAGTGAAAAGGACTTGATTAGGTTTCCTTATTGAGTTGTTGAGCTATTGTGAAGTGAATGCTATGCACCTTGTTTTATAAGCATTGTTGTTTAAGTGAATGGTTGAGTGAAGAACTTGAACTAGGGTTTGAAAAGAACATGAGTATCATTGTTATGTGAGATTGGTTTATAAGCATTGTTGTTGAAGTGAATGGTTGAGTGAAGAACTTGAACTAGGGTTTGAAAAGAACATGAGTATCATTGTTATAAGCATTGTTGGAAATATTTGAGTGAATGTTCATATGCATGGACTAGAGTTTGTGAGCAAGGATTATTTCATTGAGTGATTGGTTGAGTAGAGTTGATTGAGCCTAGTCAAGTGAATGCATTAAAGTGAATTGTTCAAGTTCTATGAAACAAATTGTTCTATATTCTGAATTGAATTGAGAAAGAGGTTGAGTGTTGATGAGTGTGAAACATATTGAGTCTCTAACAATTATCTATATGTTTCTATGATAAAAGAGAGATTTTGTGAGTGTGAAGCATATTGAGTCTCTAACAATTCTCTATATATTTCTAAAAGAGTGATTGAAATTTATTGAGCATTGAGGTGAATGTGAAGCATATTGAGTCTCTAACAATTCTCTATATGTTTCTAAAAGAGTGATTGAGCATTGAGGTGAATGTGAAGCATATTGAGTCTCTAACAATTCTCCATATGTTTCTAAAAGAATGATTGAAATTAATTAAGAATTGTGATGAATGTGAAGCATATTGAGTCTCTAACAATTCTCCTTATGTTTCTATGAGATTGGACAAGTTCTAGTGTGGACTTGTTGAGAAGATTTGAGGTAAGTATTTGAGAAGACTTGTGGACAGATTTGTGTAAGCTTTTATGGAAGCTTACAATACAAATTGATAGAAAAATTGGATAAGTTCTAGTGAGGACTTATTGAGCATATTTGGATAAGTTCTAGTGAGGACTTATTGAGCAGATTTGGATAAGTTCTAGTGAGGACTTGTTGGGTAGATTTGGATAAGTTCTTGAGAGGACTTGTGGATAGATTAGTGTGAGATTTTGTGGAAGCTTAAAAGGTAGAATTGAGATAAGTCTTTGAGAAGACTTTTGAGTAGAGTTGATTGATTGATTTGTTCAAACCTTGAGTTAAGGTTTGGGGCAGATCTAGCAGAGTTCATTTTATTTTTATTCAAGCTCTATGTTTAGTGTAGATCAAAGGATAGATTGAGGATAGATTTGTGCTAGACCAAAGGACTATTTTTAGTGCAGATCAGAGGATAGATATTGAGAATAGATTTGTGCTAGACCGAAGGACTATGTTTAGTACAAATTTAAGGATATATTTTGGTACAAATTTGAGGATAGGTTTGTGCTAGATCGAAGATAGAGATTGAGCATATTTGTGCTAGACTGAAGGATTGTATTTAGTGAAGAATTGAGCCAGAGCTTTGAAGGTGATAGAGTATAGAGGATGACTGTATCTAGTGGATAGAGATCCATTAGCCAGGGCAGTGAGGATAGGTGTCTTCAGTGGATAGATATCCATTAGCCAGAGTAGTGGGGGCAATAATTCTTCTAGAAGATCACCAATCAAAGCTAAGGAGAAAGGAGTTCTCCTATGGATAGATATCCACAAACTTTATTAGGGGATTGGTGTCTCCTTTGGACAAAGGTCTATAAACATTGTAATAGGGAAAGGATTCCCAAGAGATTGATTGAGAAAATTTTAGTGAAATATTTTCTTCGTGGAGTAGCCCACATTGGGTGAACCACGTAAAATTGGTGTCTCTATTGTGTGTGGTGATTTATGCATTGCTTTGATTACTGCTGTTGATATTGCTATCTATACATTACACAATATTGATTGGGAAAGAAAACTAAAAAGTGGTCTTATATTGTTCACCCTCCTCTCAATATAAGCTTATGTTCCTCATTAATGAGTCTTAGTGTTGAACCAGTGGAGTGGTTCTCTGGTTATCACTATCGTTGTCACTTTTATGGAACACTTCATTGATTTTGAGGTTGTGTTAGCACTATGTGGCCAAACCCTTGTGTTACCCAGTAAAGAATTAGCACCTTGGCTCTACAAAATAGATATATTTTTGGTTGTTTGGTCGTTTGTAGCTAGAACTCCATTACTTGGTTAGGTAGTTCATTCCACTCCTCCTTTACTTGCCATTGTCATCACCCTCGGTTCTAGGTTATTTTTTGGGTAGGACGTAGACATCACTTAGTGTTAGGCATGTCTTTGAGGTGAGTCATCTATGTTGGGTCTCTAGGTTTAATCCCTTCCTTTTGGTATATCACATCCTATGTAAGGCCCAAATAGTGGCTTTGTAGTCATGTGAATCCTTTGGCGAGCTGTTAGCCATCCTTGGGAGTAAGCAATGTAGCATCACTAGGTTATGTCGATTCTAGGATGTCTTAGACAGTTCCTTGGTTATTTTCTAATACCAAATGAGATCCCTATGTACTCTACTCTCTCTGTGACTTGTCACACATCAAAAATGTTATCTCAACCCACGCCCTCATCGCCCTCTTGAGGCTTGACTTACCCTATGGTGCTCCATCCTTCATTTATTTAATTAGCAGCTAGTTGATTACTGAATGGGAGGAGCATAGGTTGTTTAGTGGGAAACCTTTTTAATTTAGGTAAAGAGTTATCCTTAGTTAAGATTCGTGGATTTCAAATATTATTATAAGATTTGTTAATTAAAGTTGTGTGCTTTAAATTAACGAGAATAAATATTATAATAGCCTTGCTAATTAGAGTTGTGCATTTTAATTAATATGAAATGAAGAAAATGATTTATTTATGAATTGAAGTAGTTGACTTTAATTTAATAAGTAAATGTGAAAGTAGTAGTTTTGTAAATTATTGATATGGGTCTTTAATTTATGAAATGAAGAAAAATGATTTATTTATGAATTGAAGTAGTTGACTTTAATTTAATAAGTAAATATGAAAGTAGTAGTTTTGTAAGTTATTGATATGGGTCTTTAATTTATGAAATAAAGAAAATAATTTATTTATGAATTGAAGTAGTTGACTTTAATTTAATAAGTAAATATGAAAGTAGTAGTTTTGTAAGTTATTGATATGGGTCTTTAATTTATGAAATGAAGAAAAATGATTTATTTATGAATTGAAGTAGTTGACTTTAATTTAATAAGTAAATATGAAAGTAGTAGTTTTGTAAGTTATTGATATGGGTCTTTAATTTATGAAATGAAAGAAAAAGGTTTATTTATGGGTTAAAGAAGATGTATTTGATTCATTAAATAGATATGAACCTAGATTGTTTGGCAATTAAGGGTATGGGACTTTAATTTTTGAATAAGGGTTGAGTGATTTATTTCAAGTAAAATCTGTAATCTAGATGCATTGTTGGAGACTCTCATAGGATGATGAGAGGGGAAATAGAAAGAGTAGTTTCTATGATATCACCTATGCAAAAGATGGTTAGATTACTTGATTTGATTGTATAGTTGCAATTTGGCAATGAAATGAGTAAATGCATTTAGAGGTATGCCTATCCTGAACCATGAGTGTCCTGATCCCCTACTATCCTCAATTGATCGATGGAGTGAGGTGGATGACCGAGGATAACAGTTGGTTCACTTGTATCGGTTTATCTTAAACTTTACTTATGCTCAAATAGACTAAACTGTGGGGAGATTTCCCTGATGAAATTGATGTAATGTATTATTTAAGGGTATGGAGGTTTTACCATACATGCTTATGTAATAAATGATTAATGATGGAAGATGCACCTTTATATTCCATTTGATTTTATTATGTTTATATTTAGATCTTTCTAGTTCATGTTTATTGTTAAGTATTGCTCTTTGTTTCTAGTTATCTTTGTATGCTTTATGGTTATGTTTTGTTAGATTTAGTATCTAGATCTATCTTGTATTTTCATGCTTGAATAATATTTTATGGAATTTAGTGGAAAGTTCTAGGGTGAACTTAGAGGATAACCTAAGGGCTTGAGACCCCCTTAGGGAGAATGGTAACTAGGTTTATGGAAGACTGTACCTGAGTTAAGATAGCTTGTCGAAAGACGATATTGATAGCTTAACTCGCAGTACACATAGCATACCTATGCATAATGGCTTACGTAGAGTATGGAGATGCATGTACACCTTCTAATGATTGAAGGTGATAAGTCTAGCTCATCGAGGATTGATGAGATGGATAGACTTATGTGCATAACATGAGATATGCCTATGTAGAATGGACTTGCATGAGGGAAATCTTGTGAGGTAAAGTTCTTGAGAAACTTAGGGGATTTGTTAAACATTAAGTTAATCTAAGGTTGGTTAGGGGTTTATGAATCCCTCTCCTTAGTCAAAAAAAATTCTTTCTCTTTCTGTGTGTTTTCTTATTTATTATTTTTTGGGTTGTTACATTTGGTATCAAAGCTCTAGGTATGAGGGTATAGAGCTTCTTATGTGCTAAAATAGATTTGGATGTCTCCAATGAAGGCTTGCTTAAGTTTAAGCTAAAGTTGGGATGACCTAGAATCTCTACTTATTAGAATCTAATGGGAATTGATCCCAAGGGTGGATGAATGTTACGATACCTCAGTATGGGCTTTGGTATTAATGATACATCATAATCTTGGAATGTTATCCTAGTTAGATTACTAATGCTTTGGAAAAGAGAACTTTGTATTGTGGCTTGAATTAGTGGTACAGTTTAAGATGAAATTGTAACCTAATATTTTTCTTGGTTGAAACCAGGTCAAGATGCCACCTAAGGCCAGAAGAGAGAGGCCTACACCTAGGCAAACTTGAAAAAGTAATGTTGAAGAAGGGATCTAGAATGAGGATCTAGAAACTCCCAATAGGGGAATGGAAGATCTCACTACCACAGTTGTTGCCATGCAAGATCAATTGAGACAAGTGTTAGAAACCATTGTGAACCAAAATTCACAAGCTAGAGGTTCAAAAGTTAACCAAGTTGAGGGACTGACTATGGAATAATTACAAGCTAGAGCCCTCCTAGAAAAGGAAATGGTAAGAGACCTAAAGAATATTTGTATCTCCAAGTTTTATGGAGAAGGAGAAGGAGATGCAGTTGAGGCTTGGTTAAGGGAACTGAAAGTTTACTTCATGGTAAAGGGATATTCTCCAGGGACCCAAACTATTTGGGCTATGATTTACCTTGAAGGGGCTGCCCTAGACTAGTGGGAAACTTACTATGAGGAAACTAAGATTGAACCAATAGATATTCCATGGAAGGAATTTATAGTCATATTCAAAAAGAGGTTCCTCACGAAACATTTCTATGCCCTGAAATTCGAGGAGTTTGCCAGTTTAAGGCAAGGAACCAACTTGGTGGAGATATACTACAAAAAGTTGGTAAAATTACTGAAGTATGTACCTTCCTATAATGATAAAATGCGGATTCATAATTTTACTCATGGGTTGCAATCTAGGATAAAGCATGATGTAGAGATGCAGGAGCCTAAGTCATTACAAAAGGTATATGACCTAGCAAAGAAAGTAGAGTCGCACTTCTGTTACAAATATGACACCTTGTCTGAGCAAGATCAATAGGAACTAAAGAAGAGGAATAGCAATGGGCTTGTAAAATGGGAGGTTGAACAAGATCGAAAGGCCAAAAAACCCCTAAAATCTTGAGAAGAAATCTAATGGAAACCAGAAGAATTTCAAGAATAACTTTTATAAGAAAGGCAACAACCCCAATAATGCTAAGCCTCAACCATAGAAATCGTAAGCTTCAGTTCCAAAAATCAAAGGAGAGGAGCAAAAATAAAAAAAGTGGCAAGGGCCCAAGGATGGGTGTTACCATTGTAGAGGCCCACATTTTTCTAATCAGTGCCCATACCGACTAGGGCCAAGCACATCTAGTATTAAAGGAAAAGAACCTGCACACCAGATCTACGCTACAACTAGGAGTCAGAAGCTTGAGGGGCAAACCACCCCATTAATTATAAAAGGTAAGATTTTTGATAAGAAAGTGAATATTTTAATTGATAGTGGGGCCACTGATAGCTTCATTTCTTGTAAGTTAGCAAAAGATATGCCAAAAAGGCCAGGATATTTGGCTCATGGATGGAAGGTCGAGTATGGTTTTGGATAGACCTACTTCAGTAAACCAGTGTTTTCCTATGATAGAAATTGCTTTAGCTAGTGGAACCATGGAAGGTTGCTTATATGTAGCTCCACTTCATGCCTTCGATGTGATCCTAGGGATGGATTGGTTATAGGCCCATAAAGCCATAATCAATTTCTAGGATATATGGATCGAATATTTTGAAGGAGGCAAGGAAAGACTATGAATTCATAGCGAGTAGGGGGTATTCAAACCCCAGATGTTGTTAGCTATGCAATTGAAGAAATACCTCAGGAAAGGAGGGATAGTCTATGTAATTAAGCTAAATGAAGTTGGAGAAGATCAAAAGAAAGAGGTGTTGGAAACACACCCAATTTTACAATATTTCAAGGATGTATTTCCTAAGGATTTACCTGGGCTCCCTCCTGTGTGGGAATTTGATTTCACTATTGATATTATGCCAGGAGTGAAACCAATTCATAGATCTCCGTATAGGATGACACCTATCAAGATGCAGGAATTAAAGGTACAATTACAAGGGTTATTAGAAAAGGGGCTAATAAAACAAAGCGTGTCACCTTGGGGTGCACCGATTTTATTTGTGAAAAAGAAAGATGGCTCTTTAAGATTATGTATTGATTACAAGATGTTGAATAAAGCTACAATCAAGAACCGGTATCCCCTACCTAGAATCAAAGATTTATTTGATCAACTAAGAGATGCCATGGTATTTACTAAGATAGATCTGAGGTCAGGGTATCACCAGTTAAGAATATGTGAGGAGGATACTCACAAGATGATATTTAAGACTAGGTATGGACACTATGAGTTTACAATCCTACCCTTTGGACTGACTAACACCCCAATCACCTTCATGAATTTAATGAATAGTGTGTTCAAAAGGCACTTGGACTAGTTTGTCCTTGTATTTCTAGATGATATCCTAATATACTCTCGGAACAAGGAAGAACACGATAAACATCTCAAGATCATGCTAGAGTTACTAAGGGAAAATCAACTCTACGGAAATCTGGCCAAGAGCGATTTCTATGTTTTAGAGGTGCAATATTTAGGGCATATCATATCAGTAGAAGAAATTGTTGTGGATCCAAAGAAGATCGAAGCCATATTAAATTGGCCACCCCCTACTAATATCACTAAAGTAAGAAGCTTCATGGGGTTAACGGGCTACTATAGACGTTATATAAAGGATTTCTCAAATATTGCCTCAGTAATAACTAACCTTCAAAAGAAAGGGAAGGAATTCAAATGGATGGAAAAGTGTGAAACTGCCTTTGCATTGTTGAAGCAGAAGCTCACTACTGCACCAATACTAAATATTCCAGACCCTCAAGGAGATTTTTTAGTATGCACTGATGCATCGCTGGAAGGGTTAGGAGGAGTACTCATGCAAGAAGAGTTAGTAGTAGCTTATACTTCAAGGAAGCTTAAAAATCATGAAGTCAATTATGCTACTCATGATTTAGAGCTAGCCGTTGTGGTGCACGCCCTAAAGGTCTGGCGCCACTATCTTGTGGGGAGACCTTTCGAGTTAAAATCTGACCATCAAATTCTAAGGTACATATTTACCCAACCAATACTCAATGCGAGACAGAGAAGGTGGATCAAGTTTCTCACTAAGTATGACTTTGAAATTGAGTACATAAAGGAAAAAGAGAATAAGGTTGCTGATGCCTTGAGTAGAAGGAGACACATAGCAACCATAACCAGGAGTCACATAAATCTCATGGATCAAGTGAGGTAGGAGCAATATCAGGATGAATATTGCCAGGAAATTCGAGCTAAAATGGATAGAGACCCTAAGGACAATAAGGATTTTGGAATGATAGATGAAATTTTGTGCTACAAAGGTAGAGTTATCATACCAAAATCGGGTGATTTAAGAAATAAAATAATGCAAGAGGCCCATAGATCTCCTTATTCTGCTCACCGCTAGAGGGGTTAAAATGAGGGAAAACATGAGAAGAACCTTCTTCTAGGTAGGAATGAAGAAGGATATCACAGATTTTATCACTCGATGCCTCAAATGTCAGAAGGTTAAGGCAAAATGCAAGTATCTCATGGGATAGTTGTATCCACATAGTATACCTACACAAAAATGGTAGGTTATATCTATGGATTTTATAGTAGGTTTACCTAAGACTAGGTACCAACATGATGCAATCCTAGTAGTAGTCAAAAAATTGACTAAGGTTACACATTTTATACCTGGGAGTACCAAGGATGATGCTCAGGTAGTGGCTAATAGATTTGCCAAGGAAGTGTTTCGATTGCATGGATTTCCTGAGGTAATCATCTCAGATAGGGATTCCAAGTTCACTTTCAAGTTTTTGAAATCCCTTCATCATGTAATAGGTACGAAGTTGAACATGAGTTTGGCATACCACCCTGAGACATAGATGGTCAAATAGAGTGGGTAAACCAAGTACTAGAAGATATGCTCCACATGTACTACATGGATCACAAGTCTCACTAGGAAGACTATCTACCTCTGGTAGAGTTCGCCTACAATAATGGGTATCACTCATCTCTAGGAATGGCACCTTTTGATGCCTTGTATGGAAAAAGTGTAGAACACCACTATCATGGGATAACCTAGAGGATAGAGTTGTGATTGGACCAAAAATAGTCAGAGAAATGGAAGAGCAATTGAAGGTAATCAAGCAAAGACTCAAGGAAGTTATTGATAGGTAGAAGAGTTATGCTGATTTGAAGAGAACTCCAAGAGAGTACTCGGTGGGAGACAAAGTGTTCCTAAGGGTTAAACCAATGAAAAGTGTGATTAAATCCACAAAGTTGGATCCACGATTTGTAGGACCCTTTGAGATCACTAAAAAGATTAGTCTAGTTGCATACCGACTTGCTTTACCTCCTAATCTATCAAAAATCCATGACACCTTCCACATATATTTTCTTAGAAAATACATGACTTTATAATTTGTAGATGGCAAATCTAGAGGCAATTGAAGTAATGCCAGTAAATATTCTTGAGTTCCATTCTAAGACTATGCAAAATCGGACTCTTGAGCAATGTAAGGTCTAGTGGGACCATTTCTCTAAAAGGAATGCCACTTGGGAGAAGGTGGTGGATATGCAAAAATATTTTCCTTTTTTGTTTGAAGATCTCTAAAATGTAATAATTTACTTTTTGCTTGTTTTTGTGATTGTGTAAAACTAGAAAATACTAGGATGGTGTTTAGTCCTAGTGGGGGAGGATGTCATGACCCTCCCTGATGGACATTGTGACATGGAAAATAATGTATTAATTGATGGTGCTTTAATACTCAATTTTGTGCAATTAAGGAGCTATGCAATGTTAGTAGATATTGAAGAGCATGATACTGCTAACAAATTGCCAATGTGTAGGATCAAGTACACTCGTGAGTGGAAGAAGTTGAGTCATCCACCAAAGGTGAGGGTACTTGAGGTTGGGGAAGTGATGATAAGGCAACTCGAAGGTAACATTGATGGATACCTTCATATAGGTATGCATTAGGTTAGGGATAATCATCAATAGCTAGCCACCTTGAGCCCTAGATTGATAGCCTAGTAGCTATCATAAGTTCTAGAGGCTGAGACAGGTGACTAAATTGATGGAAATATTCCCCTCTTTATCTGTTGCACATGCTTGATTATCTTTTACTTCAGCACTATTTGCCTCAATGATTTGGGAAGTATGGATGGATAGGTTGTCTTCATAACTCCTTGTGTTGCTCGGATAAATAGAATGATAAAAATATTTCATTTTAAATAAATAGTTGATTTATTTTAGAATGATAAAAATATTTCATTTTAAATAAATAGTTGATTTATTTTAGAATGATAAAGAGATTTCATTTTAAATAAATAGTTGATTTATTTTAGAATGATAAAAATATTTCATTTTAAATAAATAGTTGATTTATTTTAGAATGATAAAGAGATTTCATTTTAAATAAATAAGTTGATTTATTTTAGAATGATAAAAAGATTTCATTTTAAATAAATAGTTGATATACTTTAAAATGATAAAGAGATTGCTTTATAATAGAGGAATTTCATTTAAATAGTTGTTTCATATTAAGTGATAAAATAATCTCCATTATAAACAAATAGCTATTCTATTTGGAATGATAAATGAAATTCATTAAACTTATAGAAAATATTTTATTGTCTTAATGATAATGAAGAATTCATTTAATAAAATGGCAAACTACTTTTGGTTTAAAAAAATGATAGAACTACCCTTTAGAGAATCTGATCGAGCCAACCATGCAAAGCTTCCAATTGACATGAGGAGATGGCTTCATTTATGACAACATATTGGGAATGTGGAAGAGAAAATATCTCCCCTACCACCTGATGGATGTAGATGGGAAGTAATGGTGGGCATGTAATTGGCAAAAAGTAAGAGGAGAACACGGTGAGAGAGAAGGGTAGAGGGTAATATGCGTTGCAAGGAAGAGCAGAACATTGTCAGAGAGGAGGAGGAAGCACTATGAAAAATAAGGGAAGAGAACTACAAGAAGAAAAGGAATGAGAGTGAGACAAACGTCTACTAGTGCAACCAAGGAAAAAAAGTCAATGCTACAAGGACAAGGTTGGATATATAGAATCAAATATTAAATAGATGTGTTTGATTTACCTCCCTTTCATTGGTTTTTTTTCTTACTTGACTATTGGTTCTCACTTGTGTACATCATTCCTTTTAACCAAAGCAAACTTGTTCCCTTAATGAGTCTTAATGCTGAACTAGTGGAGTGGTTCTTAGATTATCACTATCATTGTCACTTTTGTGGAATAAATTATTTATTTTGGGGTCATGTTAGTGCTTTGTGGTCAAACCCTTGTGTTACCCAGTAAAGTATTAGCACCTTGTCTCTACAAAATATATATCTTATTGGTCAGTCGGTCCTTTGTAGTTATAACTCCATTACTTGGTCAGTTGTTTTATGCCACTCCTTATTTCTCTGTCGTTGTCATCACACTCAATTTTGGGTTGTTTTCTAGGTAGGGCATAGACAATACTTAGTGTTAGGCATGTATTTGAGGTGATTTATATGTGTTGGATCTCTAGGGTTAATCCCTTCCTTTTTATGTTTTGTAGCCTGTGTAAGGACCACATAGTGGTCTTGTAGTCGTGAGAATCCTTTGGCAAGCTAGTAGCCATCCTTGGGCGTAAGCAACGTAGCACCACTGGGTTACACCAACACTGGGGTATCTTAGACAATGCCTTGGCTATCATCTAATACCAACTGATATCCCTATGTAGTCCACCCTCTCTGTGACTCATTGCACATCAAAAATTTGTCTCAACCTCTGCCCGCATCATCCTCTTGAGGCTTGACTTACCCTATGGTGCTTCATCCTTCATTTATTGAATTAGCATCTGGTTGATTATTGAATGGGAGGAGCGTAGGTTGTTTAGTGGGAAACCTTTTTAATTTAGGTAAAGAGTTGTCCTTAGTTAAAGACTCATGGATTTCAAATATTATTATAAGATTTGTTAATTAATGTTGTGTGCTTTAAATTAATGAGAATAAATATTCTAATAGCCTTGCTAATTAGAGATGTGCATTTTACTTAATATGAAAGGAAGAAAAATGATTTATTTATGAATTGAAGTAGTTGAATTTAATTTAATAAGTAAATATGTGTTGTGGAGATTTCATGCTTAACCTTTATATCATATGTCATGTTGCAGGGATCTCTAAAGTCACAACTAGCATGTAGACTCTGGTGGATCTACCTCTTTGACCCATGAATAGATTATAAAAATGACTCCAGATAGACCAGGTCAGGTAAGGAAACCCCAGATAATGTTTTTAGATGTTTACCATTTTAATCACCCATGTATTACTAGATTTGCTGATATTATATTAGTTTTTTGTTCTTTTTGACCAAACCAAGTAATATTAAAACCAATAAGACTAGACCGGTGCCATGTCCATTGGGTAGTCGTAGCAAATTTATATTTCTCATGAACTAAGAAAGGAACAGGAAAGAAGAACTAGTTTGTCCACATTCATTCAAATTATGTAATCAATGAAAATGATTAAAATAGCGAGGGAAAGGATCATCCACACATTTATATCACTGTAATATGTAAATAAGCCAGACACAGGCCAAGAAAATAGAAAATTCTAGTAAGAGAGTTGGAGTTTGTATTCAAATAAAAGGATTTACATATGAAAAGCTTAGCAGAATGCTTGGGTCTTATATTATAATAGTTACAAAAGCACCCCCGTTCGAATATCATAATAGGGGGATATTTCTCTCCATTCTGAATGCAGTGATGCAAGAGTCTCCAAATCTGATGCATCCATAGGAAATAATCTTAGCAAACAACGCTTCCTTTACATTCCCTGTAAAATGGAAGAAGAAAGGGTGAGGTAAGAAAGACAAGAAAAGCTCTCACAAAGGAAAATACGACTAACTTTTAGACACAGCTATACCTGGATTCAAATTTGCTCTCTCTGGGGTTTGATGAAAAATATCGCTACTACAATGGTCTTCTATATATAGGGCCAGATGCTCGAGCTAGGTCGATACTATTTTTTTCATCGACCCTCCACTTGGCTTGATCTTCTTTATCATACAAAAATGTGGCAGGAGTAAAAATGGACATGTGGCCCACGTCTTTCCCCCTACAGGTGTTGTGGTTGTTGTTGCATGCCATATTTCCCACCATCTTGAGTAGGAGGCTCTGTCATGCTTTGATATAGAGTTTCCTTTGGTGCATTGGGCCCCACTCCATCTTCAAGGTTCTGCAGACTCTGGTCAATATAAACCCACACCTCATCATGAAAGGTCAAGGCAAACATTCGCAAGTTGACATCCTGCATGATTTTATTTACCCATTCTTTGGACCATTCCACGGTGTTCTTAGTGAAGACACATAGGTGATCCACAATTTCCACCAAAGAGATAAATTGCTTTGTCAAATTTGTGTTTTGACCAAATTCAAAGTCTTGTTTTTCCAATGTAAATCCTCATTCATTTAGCTCATTTTCTACCTCCTCTTCGGAGTTGGTGATCTCTTGATCCCAGCGAAGACAATTTGATTTGTTCTGTAGATAAATAAAAATATTGGCATATTCTATGAAGAAACAAATGAAACTGTCTCTCAAATTAACTGCCCCTGTGCTGACTTCCACATAATTTTATTTGAATATTTGGAACACAGGGTATATTAGATTTACTCTCTAGTTAGATTGCTATAATAGGTCTTTTAGGACACCAACAGTATGCCTTGTAACATAGATATTGTAAAATATCATCGAGAGATCATCGAGTTTGCTTATAAAAACAATTGTTCAAGGTATTTAAATTAGTTCGATGTTAGTTAATCTCCCAAAAGTGGGATTGTAGATCTGATTTTCTCTTGTATCTTATTTGTCATCTCCTATTCAATTCTTCAATGGTTCCTGAGTGATCGCTGGATTTCATGGTGACAACATGAGGTAGATTCAGAATTTGCTTCAGCTAATCTATCTCTACTTGCAATTTTTGTACCTTGTGGTATACCTTCTTTGCCTCTATGATTTGGCCTTTAAAACTACAACTTACTTCTCCACTGCTTCCACCACCTACACTTGGGAGACCACGTGTGATTTCATCATATCCACTGGATCAACTTTTGCCATCATAACTCCCTTTTCAAGATCAATCATGGATTCCTTTAGGCTTGGTGATATAGGGATGGGAAATGTGGTAGTGGACATGTCACATGTTTCTTGTCTTGTTGTCCCCCTGGTTCTACTTACTCTTTTACTAGAAGATATTTGCTCTTCCATGTCTTGTATCTGATCTTCATAGGCTATAAACTGGAGTGAGTCCCTCATTCTGGACAACATAAAGTTCTTCGTGTCTAAAGCAGTTGACTCAGTCATGATCCTTTTCTTTGTGGGGGATTATGAGGGACTTCCTTCTTAAACTTCATGTTCCCTGAGTATGCTTGATAGTCCTCCCGCTTCCTGTATTTTCTTTAGAGCTTTCATAGAGATTGGATGTTCCTTTTGGTTAATTATCAGGATAGCGAAGAACAACATGGATTTGTTGACTGCCAAATATTTTAGTCAGATGGAGCCATCAATGCTTGGTCTGATGATGTGAATATTTGCACTTGCTATGGGGATTAAGTGACTAACTCCTTTCCTTTTGATGTTTTAATTGGAGAGCTAGTGTTGGAAATTTTGAGTCCATAAAATTATCATTGATGTCAAAAAGTGAAGTTGTCATTGATGTCAAGAAGTGAAGTTGTCATTTATGTCAAGAAGTGAAGTTGTCATTGATGTCAAGGAATGAACCATCGTTGATGTCAAAAAGTCAAAAGAGCTTCATAATATTTATTTTTAATATTATGTGAAGCATAAGGTTTTTATTAAAACCATGGATTGGCAAAAGAGTTTCATAATACTTATTTTTAAATAGTATATGAAGCATAATTCAAAAAGATTTTTTATTAAAACCAGGATGAGCAATTAAAATAGTTTTTATTTAAAATTAAAGGAAAGCAAAGGTTGAGGTTTAATTTTTAAACCTTAAAGAAAAGGAAAATAATTTTTAATTATTTTTGGTAAACCTTTGTGGGCACACATTAGGGTTGAAGCAAAGTGTCAACGTCTATATTGCAGACATTCTCTATCCATGAAAAGCAAATGATAATGAGGGTGTCGACGTATGATTGACCATAAAATCATGCATATTAAAACATAATGTTTTCCTTGGTTTTGGCATCAATGCAATTGTGATCTGATGAAAATAAATATGAATTTAATGAATATTTTTTGAATATTATTGCAAGCGAGATCAGTGAGCCTCGGTTCAGTTGTGTGGGTAAAAATAGCGATTTGGTTTTGCATGAGGAAGACTTGAGATTTGTTGTATGGTTCGTTGTGCTTAGCATCTCCCTGTTGAGGAATTTTAAGAAAATGATTTGAAATAAGTGCAACAATCAGTGCAACATTTGCGAAGGGGTTGCATTGGAAGGAGTGCAGCAGCTAGAAGTAACTATGTTTGTGAGAAGGGGCTGCATTAGAAGAAGCATAATAGTTAAGTAAAAGTGTAGGAGTGGAAATAAGGTACTACATTTGTGAGAGCACAACAATTATACGAGTACAATAGTCGTGTGAGAGCGCGGTAGTTGTGTGAGAGTGTTGCAGTCATTTGAGGGTGCAGTAGTGTTGAAATATGTAGTAACCAAGGTAGAATGAATCCCAACTGTAACCATCCAAAAGGAATAGGTGCATATGCATTATTAGTCTCAGTGTGAAACATACACAGATTAGAGAGGTGTGTACATCCAATACCAAAAATTAAAGGTATGTTCTAAAGTTTGGCAAGCCTTTGATTTATCAAAAGGTGCTAAGGTTGAGGAGACATTGAAAATATTATTAATGAAAGTTGTGTTTAGGGTTTATCATTTACATTGATAGAAATTATTATTTGGAGTGAAAAGTTGTCATTGGGATAATTTATATTGTTATTCTTGTATAATTAAATACTTGGAATAAGGATTGAGGTGATTTAATTATTGTGAGATATCTTCATTTGAGGTATAGTTTCAAAGTAAAATATTGTTTGAATAAAGAGGGAGTTATAAGGTGTATGTGGATGCTATTACTTTATGTAATGTTTATGAAGAATATTTCTATCATCTAATCACTTTAAGGTTGAAAAAATTTTAATTGTGAATGAGATAGGTTTTATAAGGGCACTTTAACATCAAATAAAGGTATGGGCATATTCTTCCTTGATTGAGTTGATTGGTTGGTTTTTTGGAAAAACAACTTTGGAGTGAAAATGACTTAATTAGGTTTTCTTATTGAGTTGTTGAGCTATATGTGAAGATTTTTTTATAAGCATTTTTTAGTGTAATGCTTCAAGAGTTTTTGGAATAAAAGAGTTATTGATAAAACCTTGTTTGATAAGCATTGTTGTTGAAGCCATTGGTTGAGTGAAGAACTTGAACTAGGTTTTGGAAAGAACATGAGTATCATTGTTATGTGAGATTGGTTTATAAGCATTATTGTTGAAGCTATTGATTGAGTGAAGAAATTGAACTAGGGTTTTCAAAGATCATGAGTATCATTGTTATGTGAGATTGGTTGATAAGCATTGTTGGAAATATTTTGAGTGAGTGTTCATATGCTTGGACTAGAGTTTGCAAGCAATGATTATTTCATTGAGTGATTGGTTGAGTAGAGTTGGTTGAGCCTAGTCAAGAGGATGTGTGAAGTGATAGCTCAAGTTCTATGAAATAAATTATTCTATATTCTGAATTGATTTGAGAAAGAGTTTGAGTATTGATGAGTGTGAAACATATTGAGTCTCCAATAATTCTCTATATGTTTCTGTAATAAAAGAAATATTGAAAGTGATTGATAGTTTGTAAGTGTGAAGCATATTGAGTCTCTAAAAATTCTCTGTATGTTTCTAAAAGAGTGATTGAAATTGATTGAGCATTGAGGTGAATGTGAAGCATATTGAGTCTCTAACAATTCTCTGTATGTTTCTAAAAGAGTAATTGAAAGTGATTGAGCATTGTGATGAATGTGAAGCATATTGAGTCTCTAACAATTCTCTTTATGTTTATATGAGATTGGACAAGTTCTAGTGTGGACTTATTAATCATATTTAAGACAAGTATTAGAGAATACTTGTGGACATATTTTTGTAAGCTTTTACGAAAGCTTACAGATTGAGAGCATATTTGGATAAGTTCTAGTGAGGACTTATTGTGCAGATTTGGACAAGTTCTAGTGAGGACTTGTAGAGCAGATTTGAACAAGTTCTAGAGAGGACTTGAGGATAGATGAGTGTGAGCTTTTGTGGAAGCTTACAAGGCAGATTTGAGATAAGTCTTTGAGAAGACTTGAGAGCATAGTTGATTGATTGATTTGTTCAAACCTTGAGTTACGGTTTGGGGCAAATCTAGAAAATTTGATTTGAGATTGAGTCAAGCCTTTTGTTAAGGCTTGAGGATAGATATTGAGCATAAATTTATGCTAGACTGAAGGACTATGTTTAGTGTAGATCAGAGGATAGATATTGAGGATATATTTGTGCTAGATCGAAGGACTGTGTTTAGTAAAGATTGAAGGATAGAGTTTGGTGTAGATTTTAGGATAGGTTTGTGTCAAATCAGAGATAGATATCGAGTAGATTTGTGCTAGACCGAAGGATTGTGCTTAGTGTAGATTTAAGATAGAGATTTGGAGTGATAGAGTATAGAGGACGATAATATCTAGTGGATAAAGATCCATTAGCCAGAGCAATGGGGGTAACAATTATTCTAGAAGATAACCAATCAGAGCTAAGGATAAAGGAGTTCTCCTATGGATAGATATTAAGGAACTTGATTAGAATGTTGGTGTCTCCTTTGGACAGAGTTCCATAAATTTTGTAATAGGAAAAGGATTCCCAAGAGATTGATTGAAAAAATTTTAGTGAAATATTTTCTTCGTGGAGTAGCCCACATTGGGTGAACTATGTTAAATTGGTGTCTCTATTGTGTGTGGTGATTTGTGCATTGCTTTGATTACTACTATTGATATTGATATCTTTATATTGCATAATATTTATTGGAAAGAAAAGTAAAAAGTGGTCTTATACTATTCACTCCCTCTTAGTATAAGCTTGTGTTCTTCAATTGGTATCAAAGCGAGTTCCTTCAAAAGATTTTAATAGCTTGAAGGAAAAACTTTCAAAGAA
Source organism: Wollemia nobilis (assembly GCA_028583015.1). Taxonomy (NCBI): domain Eukaryota; kingdom Viridiplantae; phylum Streptophyta; class Pinopsida; order Araucariales; family Araucariaceae; genus Wollemia; species Wollemia nobilis. Next base: position 11,733,156 of record JAQPPZ010002969.1, on the reverse strand, counting down.
CACAATGGATTCTAAGAATGTGTCCTTATATAATTTAACACCAATTTTTGATGGAAGTGATTATATATATTGGAGTATGAGAATGAAGGTTCACCTGATGGCACTTCGCAATGAAATTTAGAAAGCAGTTGAAAATGGATACATACCACCAGCCGATCCACCTATAGATAAAGAAGGTAAGCTTCTACAACATTATAATTCAAAAGCAATGAATGCACTTTTGAGAGGTTTTCATAGAATAGAATCAATAAAAGTTATGCATTGTAAATATGCAAAAGGAATTTGGGATAAGTTGCAAAGCATATATGAAGGATATAAAAGTGTAAAAAAGGCAAAGATAAAAAATCTCATAGGACAATTTTAAGAATTAAGAAAGAAGAATGAGGAAGACATTTGTTATTATCTACTTCGGGTAGATGAGGTTGTTAATGCTATGCAAGGACTTGGACTTAATGTGGATGAATTAAATGTTTGTGATAAGATCTTAAGGTCTCTTCCAACAAGGTTTAGTGAAAATATTTCAGCTATAGAAGAAGCAAAGGATGGTGATTCTTTGACAAGAGATATGTTGCTTGGTATTCTTATAGCTTTTGAGTTAAGAACATGTTGGCAATTTTGCACTATGCCACATTAGGAATTTTGTTGGAATATTTTGATAGAATATTTTTTATTGTAATTGGAAATATTTATTGTGAAAGTAATTTCCTATGTTGTTTTATTTGCAAATATAAACTTTATTGCATCGGCATTATAAATGTCTAAAAAATAATGCAAATTTCATTTGGGATTCAAATCTGCTATATTCAAAGTGCACTATAAAATCAAGGCATTTTCAGGCCTGCAAAAGGAAAGGAAGTCAAGATGAAGAACTTAGAAAACTTTCAAAGAGCACCAAAAAGAAGATAAACATGGAGGTGTTTTCGCCCCATGTTGGGATGAACGTAATAGTAAAATGTGATCGAAGAAAAGTTCAACAATTTAAAAGGATCGCAATGACTCAAAGTCGTGTTCACCCCAATTGAGGGGTGAACATCCTGTTCACCCCTCCCATGGGTGAACACATTCTTAAAAGAGAGGTGCGTAATCATGTTGGGCAATAAAATATTGAGTGAAGCTAATTTTTATTTCAATGTCAAATTCAGTTTTTAAGCAAAAGAGTAAAAGGGGGTGAAGCGATTATGACAATAGAGTCATCCAATTGTATAGTTTTGCCACATTCTATGAGTCAAAGATTTCAATAGTGCCCTGGGGAGGTTTTACAAGCATTAAATAATGGTGGTCACGAGTAACTCAAATAGTGAATCCCAAGTGAAGTACGAAGTCATATAGAAGCACAGGGAGTGTTTTTCATGATTTCCAAGGTGGGAGTGTGTTTCCAAGATATTGAATATCTCCTAATTCTCAGTGCACCGACACCCAAGTTATTGATTTCCTAGGAATGTTCCCCTGAAATATGGATCACTGCCCCAAAAGGATGGATTTTTAATGATTCCAAGGAGGAATTTCCTCACTCTTGTTCTTGATCTGTGATTATTTTGTTCTCATGTGTATTTAATGAAAGAGGTGAAATCCTCTATAAATACTAATAACATATCTATTGTAAAGGAGGTTGGACATTCTGTAAGAAAACTTTTTAAGTATTTTGCATCAATAGAAGAGACTTGGCTTCTAAAATTTGTAAGCATTCTTATGTGTGTGATTTCCTTATGTTTTTAAGCATTTTTGTTTATGCTCATGTTCTTGCTGTTGAGTTTAAAATTCTATTTGTGGATTTAAAACATTGTTGGTGAATGAGTTAGTTTTGGAATGTAATCTAGAGGTTGTTACTGTAAAGGTGTAAGTAAAATTCTATTGCTTTATTTCTGTTACAAGTTGTTATAACACTTGATGGAATTCTTACTATTAGTCTACCCCATTTCCTACATTTCGGCCTGTGGCTATATTTTCCTTTCTTTCTGTTATTTTCCCAATTTCTTTCTTGCATACCTAGTCTTAAATTAGTTTAGTATTAGTAAGGGAACCAAACCTCTCTGGATATTGGCATGGAGGACATTCCTTTCCTTTGACATTTCAATTTTGGTTGTATCTAGGGTGCACAAACACTTTTTTTTTTATTAGGCAGATATTTGACCAACAGTTTTTGCCATGCCCAGTGGGACCTCAAAAGTTCCACTTCCAATAGTATTAAGGTTTGATGTTCACCTTTGTGCTGCAAAATTAGAACATTTGACAACTTGACTTCACCCAAAAAATTTCAAATGTGAGTACAACAAAAGTTGTGTCTCATGAATACAATATCGAAGGCCAAAAATCCAGATCATCAAATTGAGTTCTACGAGCTTGATATTCAAAGGCTAGGGGAACATCCTCAATTAGCCACTTTTTGGTATACATCCTCATTACCCCATATATCTCATATACCATCTATCACATCCTCATGATTAGCTAGTGTATTCTCCACTCATGTAAGTCCAGTGAGTACAACCACAATTTTCCTCAACCTTCGCCTCACACGACCATGAGCCTTCCTTACACTACACCTCATATACCAGTTCATATGGCTGAGAATCCTCCACCAAGGTAGTTCCGAGCATGGAATAGCTCAGGGGCTTTAAACCTGCAAGCAAAAAATCTAGTGTCTCAAGAATCTTTGAAGGATTTACTGACCTATGCTGGCACTAGTAAAATAGCCTATGAACATATTCAATATGTGGCTTCTTTGGTGACCATCCATAAAATAATAGATGAATATGTAATGATAAAGTTATTGGTATTTTCATTGAGAGGAAAATTATTATATTGGTACCGATCTCTACAATCGGGTACTATTACCTCATGGGATCATTTGGCAAAGTTGTTGATTAAACATTTTTATGAACAAGCCAAACCATACTCCTTGTTTCATTAGTTTACAATAATTCAAAGGCATCCTCAAGAGGAGGTAGTTGACTTCAACATAAGGCTTGCATGAAGCTAGCAGAGAATTCTTGATGTTTTGTGGTCCACACATGAGTAAGTTGCATTCTACTATCTCAGGGTATTTAGCACTAAAATTGGTATGGTCGTATGGTAGTTCAATGTGACTACATTCCTAGATTTGTACACACAAACCTAGAAGATTGAATATGATTTGATCGCAGTATGTAGGCTTCCCCTAAAAATGACTATGTCCATTCTTCCTAATCTCCCACAATATTTGTATTCAAGTGTGTTTTTGCAACCCATGATTTCCATGTATCCAGTTCCCTCATGGAGTTCTATCCCACCTCACATGGATCTGATACCTGCCCCACAACACCTGACTCCAAGTTTTCCATAGTTGCCCAATCAATCAGTACCCTAGCTACTAGAACCTATTATTTTCCCAACATTGCTAGCGCCTCTGAACTTGCTATCATTACCTGTGCCACAAGCATATTTACCCTTACCATCACCAACCACATCTTCTAATCCTGATCCCCTTACGACCTTATTGCAAGAAGTAAAATATAATAACTCATCCTTAAGAACTATATCGAATGAGCTTACAACGATGAGAAAAAAGTAAGTCGAGGCTGATTTTTGGTCACAAAGATTTCAAACTCCACCGATTAGTCAAGAGAAAGCATATTCCAGTAGAGACCCTGAGAAAAGCATGACAGTGCTAGAAAACAAGGAAACTAGTGCAACAAAAAAGGTGTATTGGTGTTCGACATGCAACGATCCTCATGGAGAAGAAACCTGTATCGTGCATATGAATTATGTATAAATTCTAGTAGAGATTTCAACTGGAGAACAATTCAATATGATTAGGGAAGTTGATCACAATATTATGATGCCTTCTTTGGAGCAAGTTTCAGTTCTTACAAGATCCGAGAAGAATCCAGTAACGATAGATCCAACTAAGCTCGAAAATTTAAAGGTGCCTATAGAGCCAAAGGTGTAGGATGAAAATAATAATCTCCAATGCAAATGATTGGTGTAAGGACTAAGGAGCACGATTCTGTCAAGTTAATATATTTATTGCCTAAGAAAGCTCAAGAAAAGGTGTAAACTAAGGTATCAACTTTGCAACCTGCAGCAGCTGCTCAAGAACCGAATGAAACAAAAGAGTGACTCAAGTACCCATCATTAACAAAGATACAAAGAGACAAAGAGTATAAGCTAATCAGTAGTATTGGGAAAAGTATGAACAAGTTACAGAAGATAAGGTTTCAGCCATCTCAAGTTACAATATTATGGAAGAAATGAAGAAGATACATGCAAAATTTAGCTTTTATGATGCATTACAGTTGTCGAGGCAAATTGACTTGTTGCAAGAGTCCTTTAAGACTACTAAATATCAGAAGAAGGATCCTTATCAAACATTCCTAGTGCAAGTGCTACCAACTTCAGTGACAGGAAATAATAAACCACCCTTATTTTATTTATCACTCAGAATGGAAGGGTGGATTGTACACAACTATATGATCGACTTTGGAGCTGTGAATACTATCATACTAGAGTCAGTATGTGAAATTATGGAGATAGAATATACAAGGAGTATCCTAGGAGTGTTACAGCTGGATGGGAATTTGGTCAAGATAGTGGGAGTGATCAAAGACATTCCCATTGTCCTTCATAGTATACCATAAATCACAATCATCTAGAAAGTGGCAGTAGTTGACCTGGAGCCATATTTTAGCATGTGCCTCTAAAGGGAGTTCAAAGATAAGCTGGGAGTATATCTCTCCTTATACTAATTGCATTTGGAGATACCATTCAAAGGAAAAAACATTCACATTCATAATGAAAAGCCCTCACCTTTTCACATTGAAAAGTTAGAAGAGCAAGAAGAAGCTCCAAGTGCGGTTAACATGATGAATGAGAAGCTAGAAGAGGTTGATTTGATGGAAGAAGCATTGGGTGAGCTTCACCTTGAAGATGAGTTTTTTCTCACAAATTTTAATGCAATGATCAGAACAAATGTTGGTTGTTATTCAATAACTAAGCCTGAGAAAACTGAAGAAGTCCCTAATTTCTAGGATTCTAACATGGATTAGTTATGGAAACTATATTTTTATGGTGCTAGATGTAAGAATGGCACATGATCTGGTGTCGTATTCATCTCCCCTAAGGGGTTGCAAAAGACTTATTCTTATAGGTTGACTTGGAGTTGCACAAATAATGCATCTGAATATGAGGCATTGTGACTTGGATTAAAGAAAGCTAAAAAGTTGGGCATTAAACAACTACAAATTTTTGATGAATCTAAGCTCATTGTCAATCAGACCACTAATATATGTGTGTCGAAGTAGCATTACCTAAAATTCTCACATTAGAGTCTAGGATTTGTTCGAATCCTTCACCGCTTTGAACATTCAGGCAATTTACCGGGAGCAGAATAAACATGCAAATATTTTAACCTATCTTGGTGCAAATTATTCTCCCACGGAGCAAGTGGTCCGAAAGCCCAAGACTATTAGAGTGATCTATAGACCTTCAATTTTGGATAAGAATATTCATTGGAAAGTATTTGACAATGATGAATAAATAGTTAATTTTCTTCTTAGAGAAGCTACTGGCGCAGATGATAGAGTGCTTGTTGAAGAAGAGAAAGAAGGAATGATTCAATTGAAGAATAACCATATTCCTAGAGGTTTAATATCACTAGAGAGTTTATTTTATCAAAATTATAGAGCTAAAAAGCATAGGATTAAGGTAGACACCAGGGAATACAAGGAATTATAGTTGGAACCTAAAAAGGTTATCAAAATCGGAACTGATTGTGTGCTGGATGAACTGGAAGGCATTAAGAGTTTGTGCTATGAGTACACTGACATCATGGCGTGGAGCTATCATTATTTAAAGGGATATAATAAGAACATGATCCAGCATACCATAGAGCTGCAAGAGGGGGTAAATCCTTTTTGATAAAAGCAACATCTTGTTAATCCCAAAATTGAAATGCTCATGAAGGTAGAATTGCTCAAAATGTTGGAGGTGAAGATAATTTATCCAATCAAGCATTCGATATGGGTGGAGAATCTAGTCCTAGTTTAAAATAAGAATGGATATATTCGGTTGTGTGTTGATTTTCACAACCTGAACTAGGCATAATTAAAATATCATGATCCCCTATCACAAATTGATCAAATTCTTCATGTGGTTGCCGGTGCACAGAGGTTCTCACTATTAGATGACTTCTCTGGATATAATCAAATTTGGGTGAAGAATGAGAACCAATATAAAATAAAATTCACCACCAAGTGGGGCATATTTGCCTACCAACGGATGTCCTTTGGGCTCTCAAATGTTGGTGCTACATTCCAGAGAGCCATGGATGTTGCCTTAGGTGAGTTACTGAATAGAATTATTGTGATATATATTTATTATATGACTATGTTTTTGCATCGTAGAGAAGACCATGTTACTCATTTGAGGTAGGTGTTCGAGAAGTATCATGAGTTCGAGATCTCTATTAATATGAAAAATTCAATCTTCACTATTAAATAAGGGAATTTATTGGTTCATGTGATCTCACAATAAGGATTGGCAATCGACCCTGCAATAGTTGAAGCACTCATGAAGTTATCGCTACCTACTAACAAAAAGGACCTTCAATATTTCTTTGGTCAAATAAATTTCATCCGCAAGTTTATTTTTGACTTTGCTTAGGTTGTGAAGCCCATGACTAAGATTTTAAAAAATAATACTAAATTTAAGTGGATGGAGGCCAGGAGTCGAGATTTTCAAGAAATCAAAGAAAGAATCACACAAGCTCCAGTTTTAATTAATCCTGATTATTCAAAAGATTTCATTCTCTATGCAATGGATGAGCAAGAAAGCTATGCTGCAATGTTGACACAGAAGCAAGAAGATGGAGAAGAGAAACCAATTGCCTTATTGAGCCAATTTATTATGCCACATCAAGAGAAGTATAATTTTATCGAGAAAAAAGTGTACGTGGTGATGAAATCATTGAATAAATTCTGACACTTTGTTTCTCAGAGTAAAATTGTTGTTTATGTTATTCATCTTGATGTTCAAAATATTATACTCCAAGGAGAACTAGGTGATAAAATGGCAGGTTGGCTATCAAAAATTGAAAAATATGATGTGGATATTCAACCAAATAATCTAGTTCGTGGGTGAGCTCTATGTTAGGAGTTAGTCAAAAGTGTTGCCTTGGAGATGTTGGATGCAGCGCAAGAGGAGGACAATGGCAAAAGAATTTGTGCAAATCATACTGTGAATGACTCGGACTGGAAAGAAGAATTGGTGGACTATTTTACTTCTTGGAGATGTCCAACTCACCTTGATGCTTCACAAAATCAGAGGTTTAGGCAAAAAGTGATAAAGTACATTCTATTACCAAATGGATTGTATCACAAGAATATTGACGAAGTTCTTATCAGGTGTGTGAAATATTTCAAGAAGGAGAAAATATTAGAGAAATTTCACTATGGATTGTTGGGTGGTCACTATGCAGGTAAGCCTATGGCTTTCAATATTATTCGATCAATAGTTCTAATAAATATACCTCTATTGCTATGATGAGAGATAGTTAGAGCGATGGAAGCAGGCAGGACAAGTGCAGCAGGCGGGCCAGGAGGGCCAGGTGGATCAGGTGGAGCAGGGAGCTTGGAAGGCAGCGCCCCAAGCCAGCAAAGCAAGGACGGTGAGGAATCGGTGGCTACTAAGGATGTTGAGGGCCCTCAGTCGTCGGTCCCGATTGAAAAAATGTGGGATGCGGACCCACCTGATAAAGACCCGAACAAAGGAACCCAGGCTAGGGCTCCTCTTAGGAGGTTGTCCTTTGCTCAAACCCTTAAAGGTAAGGAGAACGTGCTGTCACAAACTCTCCCTCCTCTCTCCCCAGACAAAAATAAGCTCAGGGTTGTTGTCTCCACCATGGAATATTTTCTTTCCCTCGAATCCTCGTCCCTCATCGACAAGTTTTTGGGTGGAAGACCTGACATTGAAACAATAAGGACCTGGGCTTTCTCCAAGTGGTGCCTAGTAGGAAGCATGGAGATTATTGCAATGACAAGAGGGTTTTTCATGATCCAGCTCCATAATAAGGAAGATGCAAACCGAATCCTCACTGGTGGGCCATGGTTCCTGGGTAGGCGAAGCCTCTTCCTTAGGCCTTGGGGAGAGGACTTCGACCCTGAAAGCCAGAGCATTAACTCTGCCCCCATCTGGGTCAGGCTTCCCAACCTGTCGGCCCATTTCTTCCATGAATACTTCCTCAGAGGAATCGCCAAAGTCATCGGGGATCTGGTCGTTATTGACAACCCCACCCTAGCTAGGTCCCGCATGACGCATGCTAGGATGTGTGTAACTACGAATCTGGAGTCCGAGCTCCCATCCTTCATAGATCTGGAATATGGGGATTACTCAAGAAGGCAACCCATTGAATATGAAAACAAGTCGGCTTTCTGCTCAGAATGCAAAACCCAAGGTCACCTGAGGAATCAGTGCCCTGACCTGGTTGTCATCAAGGAAGCACCAAATAGGAATAATCCAAAAGGCCCTAATGCTTTTGGGTAGGGAAGGCCCCTTCGACCCTGGTCTCGGCCCACCAAAGCAGCTCACAAAGGTGTTTACCAGCAGAAATCGCAAGACGACTCCGCTCATCAGAAAGGAAAAGGAAAACAACATGTGGATCATGATCAGGATAACCAGGTTAGTCCTTCCTTTTCTAATCCTAATTCCTTTGAAATCCTTGCTCAGTCTGCCATTGAAATGGTTAAACCTACTATTGAAGGACCAGCACCGGGGCTTCCCAAAACTCTTGTTTCCCCTCCTCCCTCCCCTGTTAGGTCCTCTCCTCACCCAACCCCTAACTGTCTTTACGACATGCCCCTGGAAGGCTTCGGCATGGAAGTAGTGCAGATAGGGGAAGAACCGACAGTGGGTGAAGGTTGTTCCAGCCCGACCCAGATAGGGAAAGAACCCCCAAAGTTTAGTCCGAAGCAAACCCGTAGTTCATCTAATTCTATAGACTTTGGCAGTGAAAGGAGGAGGGGAAGAATCCCAGATGCAGAACATTATAGGATGAAAATAGAAAACAAAGCACTTTAGTGCCTCAAGACATGGCTCTCTTCGAGGCCAACAAGACCAGCAAACCTCCCCCACCCCAAGGTCGGGGAAGAGGGAGGAATTCAAAGTAGTCTAAATGAAGGTCCTCTCCTGGAACGTGAGAGGCCTTAATGGCTTGCCCAGGCAGAGAGCTATCAAGGCATTAAGGAAAGAGACCTCCCCCTCAGTCCTTATTCTCCAAGAAACAAAAATAGATGAGACGTGGTCCAAGATTCTAGCTCACAAAATCTGGAAACAAGGGGAAATGGTGTTCAAGCAAGCTAGAGGCACCTCTGGGGGCCTTATGGTCCTTTGGGACCCCAAAAAAGTGGAAGGTAGCCTCATTCAGGCTGATGACAACATCCTTACCATTCCTTTTTATGATCTTACTAGCAATAAGTCCTGGATATTATCGAATGTCTATGCGCCCAACACGGTGCAAGGAAGAGGTAGGCTATGGGAGCATCTGAGCCACTTGAGCAAGGCTTTCCAGGATGTCCCATGGATAATTGTTGGAGACTTTAACACCCCCCTATTTTTGTATAATAATAGGGGGGAACAGGGCTCCCAAGTAGGAGCATGGAGGACTTCAGTGATTTTGTCCACTCTCACGAGCTGATGGACGTCAAGCTTAAGGATGCTAAGTACACTTGGAGCAACAGGCGGCTGGGTAGCAACCTCATCCAAGAATGGTTGGATAGGGTCCTGCTTTCGTAGGAAGCCATCCAGGTCTTTGGAGAATCCTCTCTGTTCTCCCTTCCCAAGGTTGGGTCTGATCATAACCCCATCCTTTTGGAGGTTCCTCAATCCTTCAATTCCAGTGGCAATCGGCCTTTCCGCTTCGAGGCAATGTGGGTCAAGCACCCGGACCTGGAAAATAGAATAATCAAATGGTGGCAACAGCCCTTCCAGGGAAGTCCCTCCTACAAACTTACCCAAAAGCTAAAAGTGGTCAAGAACAATCTCAAGATTTGGAACAAAGAAGTGTTCGAAAACATTTTTGAAAACAAAAATATTGTGAGCAAAAAACTGAAAGCCATTGACAACAAGATTCAGCATGGAGAGCTAGATGAAGAGACCAGGTCCGAAGAGAGGAAACTTCTGGCAGATTACCATAATATCTTGGCTAGCGAGGAGACTTTTTGGAGGTAGAAGTCCAGGGCTTTATGGCTCAAATATGGAGATTCTAATTCCAAGTTCTTCCATGTCACCACGCTCAGAAACAGGAGCAACAACCGCATCAGAGAGGTTTTTAAACCTGACGGGTCCAGTGCCCGAGGCAACATTGACATTATGCATGAAGCCGTGTCCTATTTCAGTGCTCTCCTTGGGGAGGAACCTAGTTGGCAGGCAGCGGCCCGGGACTCCCTGCTCCAATTCATCCCCCGTAAGATCGAGAATGATGCCAACCAAATGCTCACCGCTCCCTTTTCTGACAAGGAAATCAAGGAGGCCCTTTTTTCCATGAACCCTGACAAGGCCCCTGGCCCGGATGGATTTTCCCCTAGGTTCTTTCAAACGTATTGGGGCATCCTAGGAGATGAGGTTTGTTCTACCATCCGGGAATTCCAAGCTTCTAAGCATATCCCTCGAAGCTACAACTCTACCTTCCTAGCCTTGATTCCGAAAGGACCAGCTCCTAAGTTCATTACTGACTTTAGGCCAATCAGCCTTTGCAATGTGTTATACAAAATCCTCACTAAAGCCATTGCAAATCGCATGAAAGGGATTCTGCCTCAGATTATCGATTCCTGCCAGGGCAGTTCTGTTCAAGGCAGGTCGATCCTGGATGGGGTTATTACTATCCACGAAGCTCTTCACTCTGCTTCCCAGACCAAGAAGGTTGCCTTAGCTCTGAAACTTGACATGAATAAGGCTTTCGACCGTGTCAATTGGGACTTTGTGAATGCCATCCTGTTGAAATTTGGGTTTCATCCCGATTGGGTCAGACTTATCAGCTGCTGCATTCGCTCTCCTTGGTTCTCAGTGTTGGTCAATGGGTCTTCGACTGAGTTCTTCCAAATCCGAGAGGGGCTCAGGCAAGGGGATCCTATTAGCCCTATGTTGTTTATCATAGTGGTTGAAGCCTTAGGAAGATCAATCAAAGCTGCCCGTATCTCAGGGTTAATCTCAGGTATTAAAGCTACATCCCTCATGGATCCGGTTACCCATCAGCAATTCATGGATGATACCTTATTACTGACTGCGGCGTCGGTGGCAGAGGCCAAGATCATCAGGCATATCCTTAAACTCTATGAAGATGCGACAGGGCAAAAATTCAATTTCAACAAGAGCAAGGTGTTTTTTCTTAACACCCCCCTCCCCAGGCAAATTAAAATTTCCAGAATCCTAGAGTGCTCCATTTCCACCCTTCCTACGTCTTACCTAGGTCTTCCCCTGTTCACAGGGGTCCCGACTGTTTCGATGTGGAACATTGTCCTAGAGAGGATCCAAAAGAAGCTCATCGGGTGGAAGGGCCAATTGCTGTCCCAAGCAGGTAAGGCCACGTTAACCTTGGCCTCCCTCCAAAGTATTTTGGTTTACTTCTTATCAGTTTTCAAAGTGCCTTCTAGAGTCTACCAGGCGATTGAGCAGTGCCAAAAGAATTTCCTTTGGTTCGGCTCAGAAGAAAAGTAGCGCATCCACCTGGTTGGCTGGGACAAGGTGTGTAGGCCTAAGGATCTCGGAGGGCTAGGCCTGAGGAAAGTCTCTCTCCTCAATTCTGCTTTAATCGTGAAACAAGCCTGGCGTCTGGTTTCCAATGAAAGGAATGAGTGGACCACCATCCTTAATAGGAAGTACCTCCAAGGCACTGAGTTCTTGAGCAACACCATCCCTACCCACGGTTCCTCCTTCTGGAAAGCAATCTCATCTAGCAGGGATGTGCTAAGAAAAGGCATAATATGGATCCTTGGAAATGGGTAGAAAATTGACTTTTGGGAGGACAGATGGGCAGGGGCAGAAGCCCTTAGTACAGATCCCACGTTGGCCCAACTAAGAAACCTCACCTTGGAGAGGTTTGGGTCTAAGGTGGCTGACTTCTTAAGACAGGACAGGGGCAGACTCATCTGGAAGCCTATAGACATCCGTGGAATGGAGGCAGTGACTCAAAATCTCAATAGTTTTCTGCAACATCAGTTTGTTCCTGCAACCCCGAGTGTTGATCAGATGAGATGGACAACGACTGACAGTGGGATGTTCATAGTCAAATCCACCTACAATCTGCTAATTCATCCTGATACACCTCGGTTCCAGACTCAGTTAGTTTGGATCAAGGGTCTTATCCCCAAAATATCCTTTTTTACTTGGCTGGTCGTCCAAGGGAAAATTCTTACCATTGACAATTTGATGAAACATGGTCTGTCCGTTCCTAATAGGTGTTTTTTGTGCAGGGCAGACTGGGAATCCATCCAACACATATTCATTGAATGCCCCATTGCCTCCTCAATCCTTAGTGGCCTCCTTCAAGCTTTCAACATAGCCTGGGTCAGACCTGGGTCCATCAATGACTTCTTCCAACAATGGCCAAAACCGTTTGTCAGCACCCGATTGAGTTTCATGTGGAAGATCAGTCTCCACCACTTCTTGTGGCAGGTCTGGCTCGAAAGGAACTTTAGAATCTTTAATGAGTCTTCCAGAGATACAGGATCCATTACAAATAAAATCCTTGCCTTTTCCAGAGAAAACTCATTGTCGTCTTCTGCAGAGGCCCAATCTGTCCCCTCTGGCAAAAAACTTCTAGCCCAGTCCCTGTGTCTTCCCTGGCAGGATGGTCATGGCAAGACTAACCCTAGGCATGAGGTCAGGTGGATCCCTCCCCCATCGACTGCCTTAAGCTAAATTTTGATGGCACTGCCAAAGTCAATCCGGGCCGCGCTGGAGCTGGAGGGGCCATCCGGAACCATCAGGGCCACGTTGTCATGGCCTTTGCAGAACCCCTGGGAGTCTCCACTAGCAATATGGCCGAGGCTAGAGCTGTCTAGTGCGGACTTCACCTTGCTCAGAACATCCAAGAGTGGCTAATCGTGGAAGGATATTCCCAAGTGATCATCAATCTCCTCAACAATGATAAGGATCCCCCCTAGAAATTTGAGTCTTGCCTAAGGGAAGCAAGGATCCTATTGAAAAATAGAACTGACAGCGTGGCCCACCATGTCTTTCGTGAAGCCAACAAGGCGGCAGACAAGTTAGAAAATTTAGGCGTTGACGCTGATAGTTTGACCACGTGGACGTATGACCTTCCGTCGGACGTGGAAGGGATTATCCAGGATGAGGTGCGACATGGTGCCTGATGGGGATCACAAGTTGGATTGTCTTGCATGGCAAGATAGGTTGGTTCGAGAATTTGGCTAAGGGGTGGCAGTGTCGGTCTACCCAAGCTGACAGAGTTGCCAAGGCAGATTGCCCAGATTACCATGCATGTAGGCAGGTGGTCCATTGGTACCTCGATTACCCGGAGGTTGGCTTCCCTAGGATCGGCATTCCCATGCGGATTGTGCCTTGGGCCGATAGTTATTTAAGCTTCTCACCTGATGAGGTGGCGTGGGGCCATCTCAGCTTCTCCAGCCTGGTTAGATCTCTGACATCCTTGAATCTTGCTCAGAGTGACCCTTACCGTCTCAAGACTACGTGTATCGCTCCAAATTTTTTGCATCCTTACCCTCAGGCTATAGTATCCGTGCCCAGAAGGGGGATGCGAGAAGGATGGGACAATACCTCGGATTGAGAGGCCCTTTGAAGGTCTCGCCTCTTGGGGGAAGAGTATAAGGGTGAATTTTTGACGGATGGTGGGTTCACCAAGAAACTTTTGAGTGGCAGTTTCCATGCCTAGGTTGATAGTGGGTTTGATGTGTTCATTTTTATACTCAATCATTCAACTCCTAGGTTTGGCCAAGATGAATCTAAACTATTCTATCTACCAACAATGATTTAAATGGATACAAAAAATAGGAATGAGTGCTAATAATAGAGAATATGCTAATTAGAATGTGTCATACCTAATTCCGGATGTTTGATGAAGATTTTGAGTTTTGTAGCAGTCCAGATCGCCTTAGTTCATACGTAATCATTTGAGATCAGACAGGATCATCTGATATCTGATGAATTTGTCAGACGAATTCGTCAAAAAATCTGGACTCAGATTGCCCCCAATCTAGACTACAGTTAGGATCGCCTCCAATCGTACGAGATCATCCGTAATCGTCCGAGATCATTTGCACCGATCCGAGCTATCTTTGACTAAAAAATAGTAGAGTTCCTATAAGAAAATGTAAAATATAGAACACAGACAGTAGTATGAAGGAAGAAGGAATTAAATCTGTTAGCTAAGGGGTTCAGGGAAATCAGAATCAAGGGGGTCAGGTAGGGTCAGGTAGGGTCAGTGGGGTAAACTAGAAAATCCTAGTTTATATAGGCTTAGGAAGAGGTTTAAGAGGTTTGGGATCATCCTAATCTGGGAGATCCCCAATAGGGCAATCTCTAACTACGCAGACACGCTTCTGCCCAAGTTGGAGAGGCTGTTGAAACAAAAGCTAATTATGAAAATTTGGTTTTGGGAAAAAATCGTCTGGACGTTCTATCCATGATGATTTCGTCAGATCTAGGACGATCACGTCTAATCTGCGACGATATCATCCAACGATCAAAACAAATCCTAAAAATGGAACGAAAAATGAGGAAACAGGTAGCAGGCAGTTTTGGAACGGTTTTGGGGTTAAAATTCAAAATTTTTTATCTTTTATCTTTTACTAAGGTTTTAACCGTGCCAATTTTAGGGTGCTACATTTTGCCCCCTCTTTATCGAATTTTTTGAAGAAAATGCGTTAAAGACGAGTTTTTTCCATTTTACGAGAAAGCAAAAATGTACTCAACTTTTTAGACGACGATTCTTGGTCGAATCGTACGAATGCTAACTATGGTGCCCCCTCCGTATTTTTACCCAAATTGAACGTTTGAGGTAAAAACGCGGAAAGGCAAAAATTAAAATGTTGATTTTTTCAAATAAAATTAAGAAAATAGGGTAATAACCTAATTCATTTTTACTGTTCATCTTTATTGTTCCATAGTTCTGCAGAGAGAGAAAAAATGGTGGAGACAGCGCACAGAGCGACAAAGGTCCAGCGTAGGCTACGGGTAAGGATCTAAGCCTAGTAGATTAGTTTTGATTTTGCTTTGTGCAATTGGTAGATTTAAATTTGGATTATTTGGGGCATTGCAGCCGTTTTTAGGCCGTCGACAATGTTCAGATGAAATCGTCCCTATTTTGTCGAAATCGTCCCTAGATCGTCGATTTCGTCGAAGGGTGAAATCAGTGAACTAGGTGCGATCCCGTTCAATAAGGGGTGATCCCCAAGTTTGTGAAATTGGAGATGAATTCATCCTATAAAGGATGATTTTACCAAATTTAGGACGATATCATCCGATGGTGGATGATAACATCTTTAACTTGCTTTTAAAAATATGTTTGATTTGATTTTAATGATTGGTTATTAATAAATTTTGTTGTTATTGTTTGTTTTGCAAAGGGGATTACTAAAGATCCAAGAATAGAAATACAGTGGACTAAGAGACGACATAGCCACGCTTGACCAGGCAAAGTGCGATCGATTAGGACAGGTCGAGCTACGACATGTGGTAGAGATGCCACAAGTATCGACTGACATGGGGCTACTGACAGCCCTAGCAGAGAGATGGTATTCGAGGTCATCCTATTTCCGGCTACCGATAGGGGAGATGGCTCCCACACTAGAGGACGTATGGAGGATCATGAGGATCCCCATACAGGTATGGTTGATGACGCCTACAATCAATCAGGGCCAGGCTATGATGAGATTGACTGGAGACCCGAGCTTCGCCCTGGAGAAGGGCAGGGTGAACATTGAGTCGCTATGGCAAATTCCTGGGGCATCTAGGGTGACTCAGGTTTTGGCAAGGGTGGTAGGTGGTTTATTGTTGTGCCACCAGAGTGGATGTAGACTACCATGGCTCCTCTCAGATATAGTTTGCAACATGAGAGACCACAGGTACAAATTTGCATGGGGCAGCTTTGTACTATGCCACTTGTATAGGATCCTTCATGGGGTCGTATACAAGGGAGGCCGATGTTTGGTTTTGACATCACTGCTGTAGGTTTGGTGCTAGGAGCACATTGCGGTGCGAAGGCCGGTAGGGCTCCCACTGATAGGGGTTGACCAGGAGAGGCCTCGGGTTTTCTATTGGTGGCTATAGAGAGGGTCATAGCGACGGATAGATCTTCCGATGTCACAGAGGTTGCTAGACGACCTCATCCCAGACCAGATCACCTAGAGGTCATGGCGAGAGCACCCCGGGTGGGTAGAGGATGGGTAGGAGATGGCTCACATCAGGCAAGTTTGCTGGCTAAGGATGGAGCGGGGATAGGTAGAGCTCCACCGCTATGATCGGGTACTATGACAGTTTGGTCTACAGTAGGGGATCCCTTATCTCAGGGATTACGAGTACTCTCGGACTATTCAGGATAGTACTATGCTGAGCGGGGCTCCAGACATGTAGTGATTCTGTATTCAAGATACAAACGATGCCCCCATCCAACCAATGGATGGTGACAACACTAGGGTTGCAGCCAGGTATGATGCCTAGTACACAGGAATCCACCCTCCTCGAATGACGAGGGTGCAGGGTCCAATGCATGCCATGGTGCGCCAGATGGGAAGGCAACGATAGGCTACTATTGAGGTAGTGCAGGGTCACAGCAGGAGAGAGCAGTCACAGTCCCCATAGGATAGATGCCAACGGATGGCACAGGCTCCACAGAGGTCATGGGAGACAGGGCAGAGGGAGGAGAGACTCCCTTCGTAGCAGGGGGAGAGACCACCATCACCTGGTAAGGGCAAGGGTGTGAATGCAGGGGAGAGCAACAAGACGGTGACTCTCCGGGCTAAGGTTGCCCACCTTCGGGCTCAGGTGCATACATTGTAGGACAAGGCTACACGGCTCAAGGCACGAAGCGGAGGAGCGAGCACTCAAAATTTGGTGTGGTCTATTGCTCATACCACATTCTACCAAGGTTTGTACTATTAGGCGATCCCATAGGGACAGAGGATATCATTGCCAGCCCCCATTGTAGAGCCGGTTATGATGGTATCATTGAGGACATCCTCATGATCGACGATGAGGACCCGAGATACGACCCGAACGTCTATGGGACCACCTCCTCCATGTCAGGGTTGGGGAGGAGATGAGGCTGAGAGCTCGAGGGCTTCTCGAGGCTAGCTACTGCAGAGTGCAAATTTATATTATTATTACTTTTGAGGGGATTGAGTATGCCAGAGTTTTGATTGTGGCATACCAATCCAGATGATGTACATAGTTGATTGATGATATATATAGATTGTATTTTTGATGATATGACTTGTGTATCTGTTGTATGATGCTTGAATTGTTGATTCATGTAATTATGTTATTTGTAAATAAATTATAATGTTATGTCATGCCATAAAATTGTAAATGAAATAATCTAATGTGCATAAATTGGTTGTTTTGGTGTGATTTGATGAAAAATAAAAGGGACTTCTAACAATAATTTCAAAGGACATTGTCGCTGTTATAGACCGTTTCATGGATTTGCCGCTTGCTAGGTCATCAAGCTAATCCTAGTATAGAAATATTGCTAAAAGTAAAAGAGTGCTTAAGAGACTGTCTTAAGACTTGGTGTTGTGATGATGAAAATGATGATGGTGATGATTTGTTTTCAGATTTTTCACAAAATTATGCATGAAATATGTTTTAAAAGGTGATTTTTTCTAGGCATAAATTCCTAAGTGTGATAAATTTTTGAATAATTCCTTAGAAATTATACCATGGTTGCAAGATGGAATGTTTGAGATAATGACATGAAATAGAATAAGTGTTCGGTCATTTTGAAGCACAATTGTGTAACATAATGATGTAAGCCATATGTGTTTTTAAAATGCATGGGAAAATAAAATTAGAACAATGGTTTGCGCTAGGTATAGAATTTATAGGTATAGACTTATACCATCATCGCAAAATCCAAAGATAAAATAAATATTGTAGTTTTATTGCATGATTGATTTTTTATTTTTGATTTTTGATAAACAAATAATAATAATATGATGAACATGTTGTTTGCAATCGTTTTGCAATTTTGTGACACAATGTATATAATTGTTTTTATACAAAACAAAATTATGAGATAAGAGGATAAAATTGTTCTGAAAAGAATTACAGAAATATTTTAAATTATCTCAAAAACAAATGTAGGTTTATAAGGGATCCTTATGTGCAAATGTGAGTTCATTACCGATCTTGATTTATCATAATGATACAAAATCTCTCAAATACAAATGTGTGTGCAATTGTATTATTCATTCACCAATTTTGAGCAAGATAATTTGATACAAGCAATTTGCCTTTAACCAAATGAATGTTTGTTAACCATGATTTATATGCATATAACCATACCAGACTACTGTGCAAGTTAGGTTATCAAGAGCTAGCTAATCCATAAGCCGACATAGGTCTATACAAAATAAGGTCGCTAATGTGACAGACATATCACCATGCTAGGGATTACCCAAGGCCAAGCGGGTTGGGCACAAACCACTTGTTATGGGGCTTACCTCACAGTTTTCGAATAATTGAGAATTCCAGGGATTCAAGCTCATTCACCCTTCTTTTCTTTTTAAGGGGTAGGGAAAGGATTTTATTGCATTTTGCTTTTGCTTTTCTCTTTTGCTCTTTTTTCTTTTCTTTATTTTTTGTATTTTTGCTTGATTTTTGAGATAATGTTGAAATATTGCTGTGACGATACAAAATAACATTTTTCTTTTTCTCTTTTTTTCTTGCATTTTTCTTTTTCTTCCTATGCTAGGGATACTTGCTCGGATTAGTTGTAGAGCAAGGGATTTTTATTCTGGGTAGGGGTGAGCTTGTCCTTTTGTCAATTCTCAAATATTCTAGACCATGTGCATGATAGGATAGCAGGGGAAACTTTTCGCTCAAGAAACCACGTCTACTATGTAGCATCATATTGAATTTGTAATGAAATCATTTTAATGTGAAAATATATACTTGGTTCAAGTAAATAACAAGATCGGTTCTCTATGCTCAAAACTTTATTTAATGCCAATGTGGACTTTGATATAAGAGAGATTAATAATCATACCAAATAAAATCAAGATATTTATTCATGTGAGTGTGAAAGTGCGGGATTCCAAATAAATGCTCATTTATCCAAAATAATTGAAAATATAACTACAAAATCCAAGAATTGACAGGTATAAAAAATATGTTTTTGAAGATTTTGACAATTTTGATGTTTTTGTATTTGATTTTAATTGATGATTTGCAAGAAGAAATACTATTACTGTTCTTTGAAAAATATTTTGATAGAAATGGCTAAAAATGAAACAATATGCAAAATACAGTTTATACAAATGATGAAATGACCCAATGTTTTATGCATAGTAGCATTTGAGATGCATAATGTTCATAGGTTCTTTAAGTTCTTTACCATCTAAGGTAGATAGTTTGTATACTCCCGATCCAAATTTAGCAGTGATGATATACGGTCCAAGCCAGTTGGGCTCGAATTTACCTTTAAGGTCTTTAGTAGCATTAGTATTTTTTTATTTTCTTTTAAGACAAGGTCGTCGATCTCAAAGGATCGAGGATGAACTTTCTTGAGATATGCTCTCTTAAGCTTTTTTTGGTAGGCACGAAGATGCTCCAAAGCATTGATGCGTTTTTCATCTAAAAGTTCCAGCTGACTAAATCTGCTAGCACGATATTCATCCCCTACTTCAGTATCTTGAAGTAGTAGAGCCAAAGAAGGAACTTCTAATTCAAATGGAAAAATAACTTTAGCGCCATAAACCAAAATGAAAGGTGAAGTTCCAGTGGGGGTGCAAACACTAGTTCGATAGCCCACAAAGTAGGATATAATTGAATATGCCAATCTCGACCAGATTTATTGGCCAGTCTTTTGAGAATTTTGATTAATGTTTTATTAGATGCTTTTGCTTGGCCATTACCCTAAGGATAATAGGGAGTGGACCAACGATGTTGGATTTTATATCTTTGACATATTTTTTTGACATATTTATTTTTGAAACAAGTTCCATTATCTGAGATGAGATTGGCAGGAATTCCAAACCTACAAATAATTTGATTAAAAATAAACTTGGAAACTTGGGTTCCAATACAAGAAGCTAAAGGCATAGCTTCAACCCATTTTGTGAAATACTCCGTAGCGGTTATGATAAATTTATGTCCATCAGATGACACGGGGTTGATTTTCCCAATGATATCTAAGCCCCATTTTGAAAAGGGCCAAGGAGATGAAATAGCCTACAGTTCATGTGCGAGCGCATGGATAAGGTTAGCATGTTTCTGGCACTTGTCGCAATGGTGCACATAATCATGTGCATCATTCTCCATGGTAGGCCAAAAATATCCTATCCGAAGGAGCTTCTTAGCAATGGTGTTACCACTAAAGTGTCCTCCACAAGATCCATCGTGGGCTTCACTCAAAGCTGATCTAGATTCTTCTAGATTCAAACATCTTAATAATATGCCTTCAAAATATCTCCTATACAAGGTACTACCAATAATTACGAAGTGACTTGCTCGTCTACATAATAATCGACACTGGTTGCTAGTATAACCATCAGGGAAGGTTCCATTTTGCAAAAAATTAAATATATCAGTGTACCATGGTTCGGGAGTAGTTTCGTTGATTAGAAACACATCCAAAGGTTCTAAGCATTATTTTCTTGAAGCGGGTTTTTGGAGTCGATGAATAATGATGGTAGCATATTCATCATCTAAATCCAAGGGCAAAAGAGATGCAGCTGTAGCCATAGCGTCAACTACATGATTGCTAGTTCGAGGAATAGCTTCCAAGGTAACTTGATCAAATAAGGATAATAATTGCAAAATATATGTTTTATATGGGCGTAATTTATCATATCTGGTCTGATAAACATCATTGATTTGATTTATGACAAGTTGAGAATCACCAAAAACTAACAAATTTTTAATTTTTAATGCCAAAGTTGCTCGTAATCCAAGGATTAGAGCCTCATATTCAGCAATATTATTAGTGCAAGCAAATGTTAATTTAAAGGACAGAGGTATAATATGTTTTTGTGGAGATATTAAAATAATACCTACACCAGCCCCACTCATACATCGGGCTCCATCAAAGTATAGGGACCATTTTTTAGGATGGTCTGCCTCTAATTTAAGGCATTCATCAGGAAGCTCAATGATGAGGGGATGGGTAGACTCCAAGGGTGCATCAACTAATTGATCTGCTATGATTTGACCTTTAACAGACTTATGTCCTATAAATGTGAGTTCAAACTCGCTTAGCGCAAGAACCCACTTGGCTGTGTGACCAGATAAATATGATCGACTCATAAGATATCGCAAAGGGTCGAATTTGGAAATAACATACATTTTCTGACTGAGCATATAATATCATAGTTTCTGTGTAGAAAATACGACTGCTAGACATAACTTCTCTAATATGGTATAGCGAGTTTCATAACTGATTAAGGTTCTACTAATGTAATAATTAGCACATTCTTTCTTCTCATCGTCAAGTTGAGCTAACATAGCTCCTAAGGTAAAATCGAAAGTAGAAATGTACAAAATAAATGGACGATAAAATTTCGGTGGGGAAAACACTGGTGGTTTAAGGAGATATTGCTTAAGGAGTTCAAATTCTTCTTGGCATTCTTCGTCCCAATGGAAAAAGACATATTTCTTAAGAAGTTTAAGAAAGGGTCTGGTTTTATTTGCCAACTTATCAATAAAGCGGTGAATATCTTGAAGCTTACCTTGTAAACTTCATAATTCTGATATATTGGTGGGTGTGGGCATATCAATGATAGCCGTGATCTTGAGAGGGTCAATTTCAATGCCACGTAAAGAAATGATGACCCCCAATAATTTATCGGACTTAACTCCGAATATACACTTGGCTGGATTCAATCGGATAAGATAATCCCTTAACCGATCAAATACTTTTCTCAAGTCATTTAAATTATCATCTTCTTTGATGGAACGAGCTATAATATCATCTACATAATCATGTAGAATATCATGCATCATATCGTGAAAGATATAAGTCATGGCTCATTGATAGGTTGTGCCTACGTTCTTTAAACCAATGGCATCACTTTCCAACAAAAGGTTCCCCAAGGGGTAATAAAGGATGTTTTAGCCTGATCTTTAGGAGCTATCCTGATCTGATTATAACCGAAAAATCCATCCATTAGGGATGTCATTCCACTTCCAGCAGTAAAGTCAATGATCTGATCCATGTTAGGAAGAGGAAAATCATCCTTAGGGCAAGCATCATTAATATCTCTGAAGTCTGTACAAACCCTAACTTTAGTGGCTTCTTTCTTAGTTACTGGAACTACATTTGAGATCCATTCAGCATAATCAATGGCTTGTATAAAAATGACCTTCAACAGTTTTTCTAGTTCTGCTTTGACTAGTAAGGCCACTTTAGGATGCATTTTTCTAAGTTTCTGTTTAACAGGTTTAGCATCTGGATGGACTACTTGTATCGCTCCAAATTTTTCACACCCTTACCTTCAGGCTATAGGATCCGTGCCCGGAAGGGGGATGTGAAAAGGATGTCGCGGTACCTCGTGACTGAGAGGACTTGCGAAGGTCCCGCCTCTCAAGGGAGGTGTATATTGGTGATTTTTTGACGGATGGTGGGTTCACCAGGAAACATTTAATGGCAGTTTCCATGCCTAGGTTGGGAATGTGTTTTATGTGTTCGTTTTTAGCCTTAAGCATTCAAATCCTAGGTTTGGCCAAAATGCATCTAAACTATTCTATATGAAGATGCAGATTAAATGAATACAAAAAATAGAATTAAGACAAAAAAATAGAGAAATTACAGAATATTAAAAGAAGAATACCTGATCCGGATGTCTGATGAAGATTCTGATGCTTTGAAGCAGTCAGGATCGCCTCTGATTTGACAGGATCGTCTGAGATCAGACAAGATCATCTGAGATCTGACGAATTCGTCAGACGAATTCGTCAGAGACCTGCAAACAGAGAAATAGGTGCAAAATACAGAAAATGCAACTATGATAACAGAGGGAAACAGTATAAAATGACAATAGTAATATCAAACTAAAACTTAAAAATAGAAACAGGAATGAATTATGCTAATTTAATCACAATTATGGATTAATTATGCATTTAATCTAGATGGGTGAACTCCAAAATGCAAAATAGTATAAAATACTAAATAAAATAAGCTAATTGCAGAATAAAACAATAGAGAAAAGATAGAGAAATGCAAACTTCAGGCACTGATTGCCTCAATGTTGACTGCAATCGAAATCATCTCGCATTGGTACGAAATCGTCTCTGATTTGACAGGATCACCTCCGATCTGAACAGGTTCATCGGCGACGATGTAAGCTTGCTCCGGCTGAAAAACAATAATGTACCTGCAACAAAATTGATATAGAACTAATGCAAATGGAAACTTAGGATGTTTTAACGTATGAGAAGTCAAGTTACAGAGAATTTCAGCCGAGGGGTTGGGAAGGGAAGGTCCTAAGGATTAAATAGGCTTAGGGGAGTAGTTAGGAGGTTGGAGATCATCCCTATTTGGGAGATCTCCAACGGGGGAGGGTCTCTAACGGTGCAGACACGCTTCTGCCCGGATTAGAGACCCGTTGGAACAGAAGCTAATTGTGCAAAATCAGTTTTGCGACAAGATCGTCTGGACGTCCTAGCCCAGACGAAATCGTCAGATCTGGGGCGATATCGTCTGATCGGCGACGATATCGTCAAACGGTCAAAACAACCTCTAAAAATGGCGCGAAAAAGGGGGAAACGGATTACCCGATGGTTAACGGGCGGTTTGGGAGGTTAAAATTTGAATTTAAATTATTTACTAGGATGAATGTAATTATTAAAATTTCACTGTGCCAATTTTAGGGTGCTACATTTTGCCCCCTCTTTAGCGAATTTTTCGAAGAAAATGCGTTAAAGATGAGTTCTTCTCGATCTACGAGAAAGCAAAAATTATTCCCATTTTTAGGCGACGATTCTTGGTCGAATCGTACGACAGCTTACTATGGTGCCCCCTCCGTGTTTTTACCCAAATCGAACGTTTGAGGTAAAAACGCGAAAAAGCAAAATTAATTTTGAATTATTTTTGAATAAAATTAAGAAAAATAGGGTAAAACCCTAATTCATTTTTATTGTTCATTTTTACTGGTTTTAGAGCTCTGGAAGCAAAAATGGTGGAGACGACGCACAGATCGACAGAGGTCCGACGCGGGCTACGGGTAAGAGTCTAAACTTAGTTTAGAATGCTTTAATTTGATTTTACATGCTTTTTAGGTAAATTTTAATCAATTTTTGAGCATCGCGGCCATTTTTGGGCCGTCGACGTCGTCGGGACGAAATCGTCCCGATTTCGACGAAATCGTCTCAATTTCGCCAATTTCGTCTAAGGGCGAAATCGACGAAAGGGGGACGATTTCGTCAAATTAGGGACGATTTCGACCTGCGAAATCGGAGACGATTATGCTCAAATTTGGGACGATATCGTCCAATAGTGGACGATATCATCAATTGCATAAAATTGAACTTATTTTAACTTGCATTTTTAATTACTTGAATTGTTATTAATGATTGTTTGTTGTTTTGTTGTTTATGTTGCAGAGAGGTTTGCTAAAAAGCAGGGAATGGAAGTATGGAGGTTTGAGAGATGACTTGGCCGCTCTTACACAGGCAGAGCGGGATCACGCGGCACAAGCCGGCTTACAGCATGTGGCAGAGATGCCACAAGTGTCTACAAACATGGGGCTACTGACAGACCCTAGCAGAGAGATGGTATCCGGGTTCTTCCTATTTTTGGCTACCGATAGGGGAGATGACTCCCACTTTGGAGGATGTATGGAGGATTCTGAGAATCCCCATACAAGGACGGTTGATCACTCCTACGGCCAATCAGGGCCATGCTATGGGACGGTTGTGTGGTGACCCGAGCTTCGCCCTGGAGAAGGGCGGAGTTAACATCGAGGCACTACGCCAGATGCCTGGGGCATCTAGACTCACATAGGTTCTAGCTGGAGTAGTTGGTGGACTTTTGCTGTGCCACCAGAGCGGGTGCAGGGTGCCATGGATGCTAGCAGATGTGATCTACGATATGCGAGACCATGGCTACAGGTTTTCTTGGGGCAGCTATGTGCTATGCCGACTGTACAGGATCCTGCATGGGGTCGTGTACAAGGGCGACCGATGTCTGGTGATGACATCGCTCCTACAGGTTTGGTGCTGGGAGCACATTGCAGTGCGAAGGCCGGTAGGGCTTCCTCTGATAGGGATTGATGGGGAGAGGCCCCGAGTTTTCTACTGGTGGCTCCGGAGAGGGTCACAGCGGCGGATCGACCTTTCGATGTCCCGAAGACTGCTAGATGACCTAGTCCCAGACCAGATCACCTGGAGGCCATGGCGAGAGCACCCAGGGTGGGCCGAGGATGGACAGGAGCTAGCTCGCGTTAGGCGAGTTTGCTGGCTATGGATGGAGAGGGGAGAGGTGGAGCTCCACCGCTATGACCGAGTTTTGCGATAGTTCGGTCTGCAGCAGGGGATCCCATCTCTCAGGGATTATGAGTTTTCTCAGACTGTCCGGGATAACACCACGGTGAGCGGGGCTCCGGACATGCAACGCTTCTGGAGTCGGGACTAGAACGATGCCCCCATTTAGCTAGTGGATGGGGACGACGTAGGGGTAGCCGATGGCTACGATGCCTGGTACGTAGGCATCCGCCCTCCTCGGATGACGAGGGCTCAGGGTCCGATACACGCGGTTGTGCATCGGATAGGGAGGCGGTGCCAGGCGGCTATGGAGGCGGCCCAGGGTCACGACGGGAGAGAGCTGAGGAGGCCACAGGCACAGGAGAGGCCACGGTAGAGGGAGAGGAGGGAGGAGAGACCCCCTTCTCCATAGAGAGAGAGGCCACCATCGCCCGATAAGGGCAAGGGTGTCGACACAGGGGAGAGTAGCGAGACAGCTACTCTCCGAGCGAAGATGATCCATCTCTAGGCATAGGTGCAGACATTACAGGAGGAGGCTGCATGCCACCGAGCTGAGGTTACACAGCTCAGAGACGAGATTGCACGCCTCAGGGCACGGGGCGGAGGAGGCGAGCACACAGGAGCCGACACGGGCTATTGCCCAAATCACTTTCTACCGGGCATTATACTATCATATGGTGCCAGAGGAGGATAGACTACCCCTGCCAGCTAACATCGCAGACCCGATCAGGATTGGGTCGTCGAGGACTTCATCCCGATCGAGGACTAGGACTCACAGTACTACACATACTGCGATGGGGCCACCTCGTCCACCTCAGGGCGGGGGAGGAGATGAGGCTGAGAGCTCGA
This sequence comes from Wollemia nobilis, assembly GCA_028583015.1. NCBI lineage: Eukaryota > Viridiplantae > Streptophyta > Pinopsida > Araucariales > Araucariaceae > Wollemia > Wollemia nobilis. Next base: position 11,706,666 of record JAQPPZ010002969.1, on the reverse strand, counting down.
GGGGCTCTCGAGGCTAGAGGAATGCATTACATTGTATAGATTGATATGTAGGTTTATTATTTTTGATAGAGGATTGAGTATGCCGAGGTACAGATTGTGGCATACCGATCCAGTTTTGATGATGTATATATACTGTTGATATATATATGAGATGAGATAGTTTTGATCATATGACTTGTGTTATGTGTATTTTTATGATGCTTTTATGTTTGATTGATTGATTTGATAATTGGATTGAGGATTCATGAAATTATGTCATTTTGAAAATTTATAATTTTGATGTCATGCGGTAATATTTTAAATGAAATAATCTGATGTAACAAATTGGTTGTTTGTGATGTGATGTGGTAAAAAATAAAAAGAGACTTCTAACAATAATTTCAAAGGACATTGTCGCTATTATAGACCATTTCATGGAGTCGCCGCTCACTCGGTCGTCAAGCTAATCCCGAGTATAGAAATATTGTTAAAAGTAAAAGAGTGCTTAAGAGACTGTCTTAAGACTTTGGTGCAATGGTGCAAATGATGATGATGATGGTTTGTTTTTCAGATTTTCATAAAAATAGTATGCATGAAATAATGTTAAAATGATTTTTGCTAGGCATAAATTCCTAAGTGTGATAAATTTTTTGGATAATTCCTTAGGAATTATACCATCATTGCAAAATTGAAGGTTGACATAATGACATGAAATAATGAAAATGTGCATGCTTTTTGTTTAAAAAGCATAATTTGTGTAACAGAATGATTTAAGTCATATGGTTTTCATGATTTTTAAATAAATGGGGAATAAAAATTGTTACAATGGTTTGCGCTAGGCATAGAATATGTAGGTATAGACTTATACCATCATCGCGAAAATCAAAGAAAAATAGATAGTTTTATTGCATGGTTGATTTTTTAATAAACAAAAAATATGAAGATGAGGACTTGCGCTAGGCATAAAATTCCAATTTTGGTTTTGGAACTATACCATCGTCGCGAAAGTCGACAATATACATATATATATATATGTTTTGATTGTATGGTTTTGAAAGAAATTTTTGATTTTTCTATTATATAGTTGTCTTTATGCTAAACAACTGTACTTGAAAGAAGAAAATGAATTATTCCAAACAAGTTGCAAAAATAATATTTCAAAGTATTTTGAAGACAAAAGTTAGATTTATAAGGAATCCCATGTGCATATGTGAATTCATTTCCAATCTTGATTTATCATAATGATACACAAAATCTCTCAAATACAAATGTGTGTGCAATTGCTTTGTTCATTTACCAGTTTTGAGCAAGATAATATGATACAAGTGATTTGAAGAAACCAAATAAGTGTTCATTAACCATGATGTAGATGCATATAACCATACTAGACTACTATGTAGGTCGGATTATCAAGAGCTAGCTAATCCATAAGCAGACATAGGTCTGTACAAAAGAAGGTCGCTAATGTGACAGACATATCGCCACGCTAGGAGTTACCCAAGGCCAAGCAGGTTGGGCACAAACCACTTGTTATGGGGCTTACCTCACAGTTTTTGAATAATTGAGAATTCCAGGGATTCAAGCTCATCAACCCTTCTTTTCTTTTCAAAGGGTAGGGAAAGGGATTTTATTGCTTTCTTGCTTTCTGCTTTCTTTTGCTTTTCTTTTGAACTTTGCTTCTTTTTCTTTTTGTATTTTTTGCTTGATTTTTGAGATAGTGCTTGAAATATTGCTGTAATGATATAAAATAACATTTTTCTTTTCTCTTTTTTTTTTCTTGAACTTTTCTTTTTCTTTTTCTTTGCTAGGGATACTTGCTCGGATTAGCTGTAGAGCAAGGGATTTTTATTCGGGTAGGGGTGAGCTTGTCCTTTTGCCAATTCTCAAAGATTCTAGACCATGTGCATGATAGGATAGCAGGGGAAACTTTTCGCTCAAGAAATCACGTCTACTATGTAGCAAAACATGGAAATTACAAATATAATCATTTTATTGTGAAAAGATGTGCTTGGTTTAAGTAAATAACAAGATCAATTCTCTATGCTCAAACTTTATTTAATTGAATTTTGTGGACTTTGATATAAGAGAGATTAGTAATCATGCTAGATAAAATCAAGATATTTATTTTTGTGAGTGTGCAAGTGAGGGATTCCAAATAAATGCTAATTTATCCAAAATAATTTGAAACATATAACTGCAATAATTGTAAGAAAATATATATATAAATACTTTTTGAGAAGTTTTGAGAATATTGACTCTCTCTTTCTTCTTTATATTGTTTTGGTTTCGAAAGAGTCAAGAATATTGCTGTTTTTATATTTTTATCATTATTTTGTTTTTTGGTTTTATTTTTGTTTTTGAACAAAAAATTTAACAAGTGCCATAAATAAATGCAACAAATAGTTTTGAAGATTTTGATGATTATGAATGTTTTTGGTGTTTTTGAATTTATAAATTTGAAAGAAATACAAGATAGTGATTTTGAAAAAACAAATATATACAAGGATGAAATGACCAAATTTATACATAGTAACGTTTAAGATGCAAAATATTCATGGGTTCTTTAAGTTCTTTACCATCTAAGGTAGATAATTTGTATGCTCTCGATTCAAATTTAGCAATAATAATGTATGGTCCAAGCCAGTTGGGCTCAAATTTACCTTTAAGGTCCTTAGTTGCATTAGTATTTTTTTGATTTTCTTTTAAAACAAGGTCAATGATCTGAATGGATTGGATGAGGAAAGTCATTTTAGGGCATATGATATCTTTAAAATGTGAACATTTGGTAGGTTCTTTTGGAATGCTGGAATGCATTGAGATGCATTTTCATCATAGGAGTTCAATAGTTCTTGTATAAAAATAACCTTCAGTAGTTTTTCTAGTTCTCCGTTGACTAGTAAGGCCACTTTGGGATGCATTTTTCTAAGTTTTTGTTTAACAGGTTTAGCATTCGGATGGACCACTAGATGATGCATGACTACAGAAGGGTCTAGACCTGGCATATCTTCATATGTCCAAGCGAAGACATCTTCATACTCTTTAAGGAATGCAATGTATTGTTCTTGTTTTTCTTGACTTAATTCTGATCCAATATTGATTATGTGAGGATTATCCTCAGTTCCAATATTAATTTTAATGACGTTTTCTACCTCCATGTGTAGATCTCTTTCAAAGTTAGGTGGGGCGGGTGAAACGCCCAATTCTTGTAATTCTTGTAAGGTTAATTTGGATAATTCATCTTGAGGATTAGTGGTCTCAAGTTGGGCTATAGTTGGTATAGAACCATCAAAATAAAATCCATTGTGTAACATCTCTTCAACAGAGACATCATGGAAGATATCTCCTTCCAACTCTTCATCGGGGTCAGCAATCATTTCAGGGTAAGCTATGGATAGCATGTTACATGTAAATGACTGATTTTTAAGAGGCAAATCAACATGCCTATCCAAATAATCTTGATAGCATATGAGGTGATCATCATCTTCAAAAGGAAAGGGTTGACCCTTACTAGGAAATAGGCCCACACCACAGCGGGCAGGCCACGGTTCTACCTCGAAAGGTTCTTTCATGCCATTTTGGAAAGGTCCCAAGCCTTTCCCTTTATATCCCATTTTAAGCATCATGGGTTTAGCTTTAATATATTCATTGGTAAAATAACACCGAGCGTATCCCTCATGATGAGTTTTGATATTTCGAGGGATTCTTCCCCAGTCATATCCTTTATAAATGAAGGCACAACTCCCGACTTGGTAAGTACTTCCCATAGGTTGTGGGAGGCCCAAAGTACGAGGAGATGGCGGCAAGTTATTTAAAAGAATTGAATCTTGCATGAAAGCATTTGTCTTTTCTGATATTAAGGTTGTGGATAAATCTGGTAAAAGTTCATCGAAAAGGGCATAAGATGTAGAAGGATTATTCCCTATATCTTGAGATGTGGAAGGTATGATAGTTGTGTCTATAGGTTTTGAATTTATAGGGATAGAACATGAAGGATTGGTTGTAGATTTAAGATCTTTTTGAGGTTCTAGAGTGATTTGTTTAGAAGATTGTTGATCTATATAGGAGGATGAAATTAATGGAGGGGAAATAGGTGAAGTTATGGGTGTGTGTTTCACACGTTTAGATGAAAAATAAGAATTAGGATGTGTGGATGACAGAGCAGGGCAAAATTGCACTCCAACAGGTTCTGCCAAAGCACACATATCAAAGGGTCTAGGGTCACCATGGATAGTGACCAACTGATTTTTAAATTCAAATTTAACACATTGGTGTAAAGTTGATGGGACCGCCCGCATCGCATTGATCCAAGGGCGACCCAAAAGTATATTGTACGATGCTGGGCAATGTACAATAAACACGGTTGTTTCTAGGGTTCTAGGACCAACTTGCAAGGGGATGGTAATAACTCCACATGTTTCTTGTGTTTCGTCATTGAAAGCTTTGATAATCATATCGGTTTTCTTCATTTCATCACTTCTAAAGCCAAATCGTTGGTAGAAGTCAAAAGTGCAAATGTTTAGAGATGAGCCATTATCAATCAAGACTCGTTTGATAGCTACATCTCCAATTAGAGCAGTAATATATAAGGGATTGTCCTTATGTAAACTGTGTTGTGGGATATCTTTATCCCGAAAGTCAATACAATCAACCTCTCGAGTGATGATAGTATTGGCCATAGCTTCAGAGTTGAATGTTTTGAGGTACCATCATTTGGCTTAATGTAAGCATCAACTCATCCCTATGGGTGGGAGAAGATCTTAATAAATCCAAAAGGGAAATTCTGGCTGTAGTATTGGATAATTGCTCATTAATATTGTAAGGGGGTTTAGGTTGAACATTAGGAGCATGATTCCCTTTATTGGGATTTTTCAAAACGAATGGAGCCGATCCATCATTCTGATTTGGTTCTTGTTGAGAATTTTGAGCTTGTTGTCGGGTAACGACTCCAATGGTACCTACAATGTTATATTGAGGACGTTGAACTGGCCTCGGTCTAGCATTTATGGCTTGTTCATTTGAGAGGAATTGATTAGAAGAGGGTCGAGTAGTAACTCTTCTAGGAAATGGTTCTTCTGGAACCATAGCATCTGTGATGGGTTGAATAGGATCTGATTCATTTTTAGAACTATTCGATTGGTTTGAAGTAATGTCTAGTTCACTTTCACTATCTGATTCTATATCACTAGAATCAGAAGTTTGAAAATTATGTAAGGGCCTGGTCGTAACCAGGGATAAGGTTGTGTCAAATATTTGAGGATCCTAGATAGGTAATTGTCCGCTAATGGTTCCTACATATCGGGTAGGAGGAGGAACATTATGATGTTCGATTTGATTGGCCACCTCTTTACCATGTCTTGGTAAAGGGTGTTGAAATATGTCTAATGTTTGATTAGCATTTTGATTTTGATTTTGGGGAATGGTCTTTTGAGTATTATTAGGAGCGTTTTGTTTAGGTTGGAAGGCTTGCACTTCCATTTCATTATTATCAATCAAATCTTGTATTTTATGTTTCAACCTTTTACAAGCATTGGTAGAGTGTCCAGGTCCTCTATGGAAATCACAGTGTAAGTCAGCTCTGTATCCGGGTATAGTTGGATCAGGTTCCCGGATAGTTGGTAATTGGATCAAACCTCTTTCGAGTAATTGAGGTAAAATAGTTGATAAGGGTTGATTTAATCTAGTAAATTCTCGAGGAGGCTTATCAAGAGGTTTCAATATAAATTTTTTTGTTGTCTTCGTTGCATTGATATTAGCAACATTTTTGCTATCAGTGACTCCATCACCGACAACTTGTTTGTTTTTATATTGATTTCTGGATGTTTTCTCATCATCCTTCTTCCTAAGTTGGCCTCTCCTAATGAGGGCATCTTCTACTCTTCGAGCTAAATCTATAGCTTGATCGAAGGTAGTTAAAGTAGCGATTGATAGCTCATAAGATATTTGTTCTTGTAAATTATTGATAAAAATGTCCAACATTTCCCTATAAGGTAGCACAAAGTGCAGTTTTCCTGTCAATTGCCTCCATCTAGCTAAGAAATCGGCAAAACATTCATCCTTGTCTTGTTTTAAGTTGTATAAATCTTTAATGGTTACATGCCTCTCGATGTAGGCACTAAATTGATGGACAAATGATTCAGTTGTTTCTTCAAAGTTTCTCAAAGAATGAGTGGGCAATTGATAGTACCACTCTAATGCCATTCCACCTAAACTTTTTGGGAACATTTTTAGTAATAGCAAGTCATCATGTGATATATCATGACATGCTATCCTAAACATGCGAAGATGCTCTATGGGATCTTCGGTTCCTTTATATATAGGCAAGATGGGCATGGGAAAATGCTTAGGGTATGGTTGAGCTACAACTATGGGATCCAAAGGTTGACTACATATCTCTCGATAATTGTACGAGGGACGGTAGGGATCTATCTGGTCCATACGTGAAGCTAATTGTTTCACCATGGCTTCCAGATTACTAGTTTGCCCCCCATATTGGTTTGGTAGGGCATTGACATGGGTTTTATGAGCATATGATGGAGGGACATGAAGATTAGATGCCATGTTACTATTGTGTAAATTGTTGGTAGGAAAAGTGTTATGAAGGAATTTTGAAGTTGTATTATGATGTATTCCAGATTGTTGAAAATTGGTGTTTGGCTTCGTTTTAGGTTTTTGTTTACTTGAAGCATATTGCTCAATAGTTTGGCGAAATAAAGTAGTGAAGGAAGGTTTCTTTTGTGTGGGAATGATTTTAGGTTGAATAACAGGTTCCTTAGGAGGTTGGGTAACCTGTTGTTTTGACATGTTTTGAATCATAGTGACCATGTCTGTATTGGATGGCCCAACCTTATCACTTTCTTGATCAATGAAAGACAAGGGATTAGTGCGCACATCATACATATATTCCATGGCTGCTTGAGTGTCACTAATTTGCCCTTTATCAATACGAACTGCCACATTAAGGGCGTCAATGTTATCATTGAGAAATTTCTTGAAATGATCTATGTTGTCAAAAGCAATAGTTCCATTCGGAGCTACTCTAGGGGATGAGGATCCATCCTCTTTAACACTTCCTTCTTGTTCATTATCTTCACCTAGGTCATGTTCTGGTTGATCTAGAGTTTTTCCTTCCGGAATTGGATCTTCAGGAAGGACATTTGGGTCTCTAGTTGTATCTTGTAACCAATCTTCTTCTTCTCCTAAAGTTTCTTTACCATTCCTAAGTTTAGGCATGGTGCTTTAATTTTGATTTCAGCAAATATATATATATATATATATATATATATATATATATATATATATATATATATATATATATATATATATATATGCAACAAGATTAAGAGGTATATATTAATTATATACCTACTACAATATTTAAAATGAAATGTTTAAGTTTTTGCTATGTTTTTTAGTTTTTTAGTTTTTCTTTGTTTTTGAAATAATATTGTAAAGACAAACAACAATAAATGCAAGAAATAATAAGACTGAAAATAAATGATCTAGTTTTCTATAAACAATTTATAAATATCATTAATGGGCTCGAGTTCTTCAGGAGTCATGAAGTGTTCTTCTTCAAATTGAAAGTTTTCTTTTAAAAATTTAATGAAAAGAGCTATAGTGATATTATCTGTCTCAGATGCTGGTTGATAGAAGTAAAGCTCATGGCAATACTCTCGATATAACACAGCTCGAGGAACTCTATTCCATATTTCCCTATCTGTAAGAACAACCTCTTGGTCTTCTACAAGACCTAGGAACTGGTGTACAATGGCTGCGTTCTCGAGGTATTCCTCGAAGGTGAACAATTTTGAAGATACAAGAGCTCTCCTATAAGCTAACCATCTATGGCAGGCTCTCTGAAGTTCATGATAAAAGACAAGTTGATGAGGATCCAGGATTCTATCTAGGACTAGCCTCTTGATTTGTTTAAGTTTTGTTGACCTAGATGAGATGACACTAAGTCTTCTATCAAGTTCGTCCCACAAGAGTTGATTTCTATCTGTTTCAGGCACACTAAGTACAGAATTGACTTCTATGGCTGCCAATTGGTTTTCTACATTTATAGTAACTGCTAATATTTTCTTAGGAGCTACCATCTAAACATGATATTAAATTTAAATGATCTAAAATGCATCTATGTTTTAGTTGTTTTATTTTTTTTTTTGTTTTTTGTTTTCAAAAGGTTTACAATGCATTCACGTCGGGTTCACCAAAATGTATCGCTCCAAATTTTTCACACCCTTACCTTCAGGCTATAGGATCCGTGCCCAGAAGGGGGATGTGAAAAGGATGTCGCGGTACCTCGGACTGAGAGGACTTGCGAAGGTCCCGCCTCTCAAGGGAGGTGTATATTGGTGATTTTTCGACGGATGGTGGGTTCACCAGGAAACATTTAATGGCAGTTTCCACGCCTAGGTTGGGAATGTGTTTTATGTGTTCGTTTTTAGCCTTAAGCATTCAAATCCTAGGTTTGGCCAAAATGCATCTAAGCTATTCTATATGAAAATGCAGATTAAATGAATACAAAAAAATAGAATAGGACAAAAAAATAGAGAAATTAAGGAATATTAAAAGAAGAATACCTGATCCGGATGTCTGATGAAGATTCTGATTCTTGAAGCAGTCAGGATCGCCTCTGATTTGACAGGATCATCTGAGATCAGACAAGATCGTCTGAGATCTGACGAATTCGTCAGAGACCTGCAAACAAAGAAATAGGTGCAAAATACAGAAAATGCAACTATGATAACAGAGGGAAACAGTATAAAATGACAGTAGCAATATCAAACTGAAACTTAAACATGAAAATCATGAATGAATTATGCTAATTTAATGACAATTATGATCTTAATTATGCATTTAATCTAGATGGGTGAACTCCAAAATGCAAAATAGTATAAAATACTGAATAAAATAAGCTAATTGCAGAATAAAACAACAGAGAAAAGATAGAGAAATGCAAACTTCAGGCACTGATTGCCTCAATGTTGACTGCAGTCGAAATCGTCTCGCATTGGTACGAAATCGTCTCTGATTCGACAGGATCACCTCCGATCTGAACAGGTTCGTCGACGACGATGTAAGCTTGCTCCGACTGAAAAACAATAAGGTACCTGCAACAAAATTGATATAGAACTAATGCAAATGGAAACTTAGGATGTTTTAACGTATGAGAAGTCAAGTTACATAGAATTTCAGCCAGGGGGTGCGAAGGGAAGGTCCTAAGGATTAAATAGGCTTAGGAGGGAGTAGTTAGGAGGTTGGAGATCATCCCTATTTGGGAGATCTCCAACGGGGGAGGGTCTCTAACGGCACAGACACGCTTCTGCCCGGATTAGAGACCCGTTGGAACAGAAGCTAATTGTGCAAAATCAGTTTTGGGACAAGATCGTCTGGACGTCCTAGCCCAGACGAAATCGTCAGATCTGGGGCGATATCGTCTGATCGGCGACGATATCGTCAAACGGTCAAAACAACCTCTAAAAATGGCACGAAAAATGGGGGAAACGGATTACCCGACGGTTAACGGGCGGTTTGGGAGGTTAAAATTTGAATTTAAATTATTTACTAGGATGAATGTAATTATTAAAATTTCACTGCGCCAATTTTAGGGTGCTACACTACTAGATGATGCATGACTACAAAAGGGTCTAGGCCTGGCATGTCTTCATATGTCCAAGCAAAGACATCTTCACAGTATTTAAGAAATGAAATGTATTTATCTTGTTTTTCTTGACTTAATTCTGATCCAATATTGATTATGTGATGGTTATGTTCGGTTCCAATGTTAATTTTTATACCGTTTTCAACTTCCATATGTAAATCTCTCTCAAAATTAGGTGGGGCGGGTGAAACACCCAATTCTTGTAATTCTTCCAAGGTTAGCTTGGATAATTCGTCTTGAGGAGTCGAGGCCTCAAGTTGGGCTATACTAGGTATAGAGCCATCAAAATAAAATTTGTTATGGAACAAGTCCTCAATGGAGACATCATGGAAGATATCCCCTTCCAACTCATCGTCGGATTCGGAAATCATCTCAGGGTAGGTGAGAGATAGCATATGACAGGTAAAGGGATTATTTTTTAAAAGCAAAGAATTTTGTTTATCGAGATAATCTTGATAACATGTAAGATGGTCATCCTCCTCAAATGGTAAGGGCTGACCTTTACTAGGAAATAGGCCCACAACGCATTAGGCAGGCCACGGTTTTACCTCAATAGGTTCCTTCATACCATTTTTGGAAGGTCCCAAACCTTTCCCTTTATAGCCCAATTTAAGCATTATGGGTTTAGCTTTAATATATTCATTAGCAAAATAGCATCGAGCATATCCATCACAATGTGTCTTGGTGTTTCTGGGTATTCTTCCCCAATCATATCCTTTATAAATAAAAGCACAACTCTCGACTTGGTAGATACTTCCCATAGGCTGTGGGAGGCCCAAGGTATGAGGGGAGGGTGGGAGTTTATTTAAAAGGAGGGAAGTTTGCATAGCAGTGTTGGTTTATTCTGATATAAGAATTTTAGATAAATTGGGTAAGAGCTCATCAGTGAGAGCATAAGAGGTAGAAGGAACATTTCCTTGATCTTATGAGGTGGAAAGAATGCTTGTAGTGTATGTAGATGTTATAGGGATATCGATGGATGAGTCTATCGGTGTGGAAGTTATAGGGGTAAAACAGGAAGCATTGGTTGTAGTTTAGGATCTTTTCAAGGTCCTAATGTGGTTTGTTCAAAATATGGTTGAGCTATATGTATAGGTGTAGTTGAAAGATTAGATGAGGTTATGGGTGTGTGTTTCACACATTTTGGCGGATGATGAGAATTAGGATGTGTGGATGACAGAGCAGGGTAAAATTGAACTCCAACCGGTTTTGCCAAAGCACACATATCAAAGGGTCTAGGATCACCATGAATGGTAACCAAATGGTTTTTAAATTTGAATTTAACACACTGATGTAAAGTGGATGGAACCGCTCGCATCGCTTTGATCCAAGGGCGACCCAAAAATATATTGTATGATGCTGGGCAATGTACAATAAACACGGTTGTAACTAGGGTTCTAGGACAAACTTGCAAGGGTATAGTAATGACTCCACATGTTTCTTGTGTCTCGTCATTGAAGGCTTTTATAATCATATCAGTTATTTTCATTTCGTCACTTCTAAAGCCAAATATTTGGTAGAAGTCAAAAGTGCATATGTTTAAAGATGAACCATTATCAATCAAGACGCGTTTAATGGCTACATACCCAATTAGGGTAGTAATATATAAAGGGTTATCCTTATGTAAACTATGTTGTGGTATATCTCTATCTCGAAATTCAATACAATCAACTTCTCGAGTTATGATAGTATTGGTCATGGCTTCAGGTTGAATATTTTGTGGTACCACATTTGGCTTAATGTGAGCATTAATTCATCCCTATGGATAGGAGAAGATCTCAAAAGGTCCAAAAGGGAAATTCTAGCTATAGTATTGGATAATTTTTTGTTAATATTATACGGAGGCTTAGGTTGAACATTAGGCATATGATTCCCTTTATTGGGATTTTTCAAAACAAATGGAGTTGATCCATCATTCTGAGTTTGATCCTGTTGAGAGTTTTGAGCCTGTTGTCGAGTAACAACTCCGATGGTACCTATAATATTATTTTGAGGATGATGAATTGGTCTCGGTCTAGCATTTATGGCTTGTTAATTAGAAAGGAACTGATGAGAAGAGGCTCGAGTAGTAACTCTTCTAGGAAATGGTTCTTCCAAAAACATACAATTTGTGATGGGTTGAATAGGATTTGATTCATTTTCAAAACTATTCGATTGATTGGAGGTGATTTCCATGTCACTTTCAGTATCAAATTCTACATCACTAAAATCAGGTGTTTGAGTGTTATATAGGGGTCTGGACGTAATTATGGATAAAGTTGTGTCAAATATTTGAGGATCAGGAATAGGTAATTGTCCACTAATAGTCCCTACATATCGGGTAGGAGGGGGAACATTATGATGCTCAATTTGATTAGCCACCTCTTTACCATGCTTTGGTAAAGGATGTTGAAATATATCCAATGATTTATTGGCATTCTGATTCTGACTTTGAAGGGTGTTCTTTTGAACATTACTAATAGGATTTTGTTTAGGTTGAAAGGCTTGCACCTCCATCTCATTGTTATCAATTAAATCTTGTATTTTATGTTTTAATATTTTACAAGAGTTGGTAGCATGTGCAGGTCCTCTATGGAAATCACAATGCAAATCAGCTCTGTATCCGGGTATGGTTGGATCAGGTTCCCGGATAGTTGGTAATTGGATCAATCCTCGTGCTAGTAATTACGGGAGAATGGTTGATAAAGGTTGATTTAACGTAGTAAATTCTCGAGGTGGTTTATCAGGAGGTTTCAATATGAACTTCTCTACTATTTTTGCAGTATTAACATTGGCAATGTTTCTGCTATCAGTGACTCCATCACCCATAACTTGTTTATTTTTATATTGATTTCTGGATGTTTTCTCATCATCTTTCTTTTTGAGCTAACCTCTTCTAATGAGAGCGTCTTCCACTCTTCGGGCTAAGTCTATATCTTGATCGAAGGTGGTCAAGGTAGTAGTTGATAATTCATAGGATAGTTGTTCTTGTAAATTATTGATAAAAATATCCAACATTTCTCGATAAGGTAACACAAAGTGTAATTTTCCTATCAACTACCTCCATCGAGCTAAGAAGTCAGCAAAACACTCATCTTTGTCTTGTTTTAGGTTGTACAAATCCTTAATAGTTACATGCCTTTCAATATAGGCACTAAATTGGTGCACAAAAGACTCAGCGGTCTGTTCGAAATTTCTCAAATAATGAGTGGGCAATTGATAATACCACTCTAGTGCCATCCCTCCTAAGATTTTCGAGAACATTTTTAGTAATAGCAAGTCATCATATGATATATCATGACATGCTATCCTAAACATACGAAGATGCTCTATGGGATCTTCGGTTCCTTTGTATATAGGTAGGACAGGCATGGAAAAGTGTTTAGGATATGGTTGTGCTACAACTATAGGATCTAGAGGTTGACTACACATCTCTCGATAATTGTACGAGGGACGGTAGGGATCTATTTGGTCCATACGGGAGGTTAACTGTTTCACCATGGCTTCCAGATTACCAGTTTGTCCACCATATTGGTTTTGTGGTACATGAGCATGGGATTTGTGAGTGTAGGAAGGCGGGACATAAGGATTAGATGCTATATTGATGTTATGCAAATGGTTGGTAGGAAGAGTATTATGTAGAAGATTTGTTGTAGCATTATGTTGTATCCCAGATTGTTGGAAATTAACATTTGGTTTTGTTTTAGGCTTTTGTTGATTTGAGGTATATTGATCAATAGCTTGGCAAAATAGAGTATTGAATGAAGGTTTCTTTTGTGTGGGAATAACCCTTGGCTTAGTAACAGGAACTCTAGGTAGTTGGGTAACCTATTGTTGTCGCGTGTTTTGGATTATAGTAGCCATGTCCAAATTGGACGGTCCAGCTTGATCACTCTCTTGATCAACGAAGGACAAAGGATTAGTGCGTGTGTGATATATGTCTTCTAGGGTTGCTTGAGTGTTACTAATTTGATATTTATCCATATGAACTGCTCTATTAAGGGTGCCCATATTATCATGGAGGAACTTCCAGAAATGTTCCATGTTCTCAAAAGTAACAACTCCTTCTGGAGATATTTTAGGAGATGAGGTTCCCTAACATTTTCTCTTTGTTCATTTGCATCAACATAGTCTTCTTCTTGTTGGTCTAGAGTTTCTTCTTCCTGAATTGGGTCTTCAAGAAGGACATCTAGGTTATTTTCTATTTTCCTTAACCAATCTTCTTCTACTTCAATTTGTTTTCCATTCTTGAGTTTAGTCATTATGTCTAAATTTAGATTTTAGCAAATATATATTGATATATTTGCAACAGATTTGGGAGGTATATATTTTAATTATATACCTACTATGATGCTTAAAAATAAAATGTTTTGATTTTTTGTTATGATTTTGTTTTTTTATGTTTTTGTTTTATTTTTATTTTATGCTTATAAAGACAACAAATAGCACACTAAATACAAGAAATAACAATAATAAAATAATAGCTTAGTTTTCTAAAAAGAGTTTATGAATATCATTGATAGGATCAAGTTCATCAGGAGTCATAAAATGCTCTTCTTCAAATTGGAAATGGTTTTTCAAGAACTTGATAAAGTGTGCTATGGTGATATTATCTATTTCAGATTCTGTTTTATAAAAATAAATCTCATGGCAATAATCTCGATATAACACAACTCTGGGAACTTTATTCCATCTCTTTCTATCCGTAAGATCAGCTTCTTGATCCTCTATACGAGACAAAAATTTATGTACTATAGCTACATTATCGAGGTATTCCTCAAAGGTATACAACTCAGAAGACACAAGGGCTCTTTTATCTGCTAACCACCTATGGCAAGCTCTCTGAAGTTCATGATACAAAATCACTTGATCGGGATCCAGGATTCTATCTAGGACAAACCTCTTAATTCGCCTAAGTTCGGTTGCTCTAGATGAAATGAGATTCAATCTCCTATTAAGCTCGTCCCACAAAGGTTGAACCCTATTTGTTTGAGGTATGCTAAGCACAAAATTAATCTCTATAGCTGCTAATTGGTTTTCAACATTAATGGTGACAACTCGTCTTTTGTTATAATCTACCATCTAAATATGACATGCAATCTTTGATTCTAAATGCATTTATGTTTAGGGTTTTTTTTTTGGATTGTTTTCAAAAGGTTTTTAGTTTTCACGTCGGGTTCAACAAAATGTATCGCTCCAAATTTTTCGCATCCTTACCCTCAGGCTATAGGATCAGCACCTAGAAGGGGGATGCAAGAAGGATGGGACAATACCTCGGACTGAGAGGCCCTTTGAAGGTCCCGCATCTCGGGGGAAGAGTATAAGGGTGAATTTTCGACGGATGGTGGGTTCACCAAGAAATTTTTGAGTGGCAGTTTCCACGCCTAGGTTGATAGTGGGTTTGATGTGTTCATTTTTATACTCAATCATTCAACTCCTAGGTTTGGCCAAGATGAATCTAAACTATTCTATCTACCAACAATGATTTAAATGGATACAGAAAATAGGAATGAGTGCTAATAATAGAGAATATGCTAATTAGAATGTGTCATACCTAATTCTAGATGTTTGATGAAGATTCTGAGTTTTGTAGCAGTCCAGATCGCCTTAGTTCATACGTAATCATCTGAGATCAGACAAGATCGTCTGATATCTGACGAATTCGTTAGACGAATTCGTCAGAAACTCTGGACTCGGATTGTCCCCAATCTGGACTACAGTCAGGATCGCCTCCAATCGTACGAAATTATTCGTAATCATCCGAGATCATTTACACCAATCCGAGCTATCTTCGATTGAAAAACAGTAGAGTTCCTGCAAGAAAATGCAAAATATAGAACACAGACAGTAGTACGAGGGAATAAGGAATTAAATATGTCAGCTAAGGGGTTCATGGAAATCAGAATCAAGGGGGTCAGGTAGGGTCAGGTAGGGTCAGCAGGGTAAACTAGAAAATCCTAGTTTATATAGGATTAGGAAGAGGTTTAAGAGGTTGGGGATCATCCCAATCTGGGAGATCCCCAACAGGGCCAATCTCAAGCTCGCAGTACGCGTCTCGCCCAATTTGGAGAGGTCATTGAAATAGAAGCTAATTATGAAAATTCAATTTTGGGACAAAATCGTCTGGACATTCTATCCATGATGATTTTTTCAGATCTGGGATGATCACATCTAATCTACGATGATATCATCCAACGGTCAAAACAAATCCTAAAAATGGTGGAAAACGAGAAAACAGGTAGCAGGCAGTTTTGGAGCAATTTTGGGGTTAAAATTCAATATTTTTTATCTTTTATCTTGTACTAAGGTTTTAACCGTGACAATTTTAGGGTGCTACACTATGGGTGTCGAGGATAATTTCCCCCATGCCAAGTCATATTTGCAGCATGGCTCCCACATGGCTGGTATGCAGTGGTTTGTCCTCAAACGGTGTGCGCATCATGACAAGGGCCCAAACTACCACTCGGATGATGTGAATGCATGGGAAAATTTAGTCATCAGTGCTCGACACATGAGATGGTGGCACCCCTTGAGTTTCATCATTCTCCAGAGGAAGGTCGATTTGGACCCCTATTCCCAAATCAGAATGGAGGCATGGCGTCCAGGTGGCTGGCATTCTGGGTAGGCACTTTCTATAATGATGTGGGCTTTTTAAAGCAAACAAAGAGTTGTAGATTCTACCACCTTTTCCCTCAGTCTGTGCTTGATAGTACGTCGTCCTACTTGGTCACCCAAGAGGTAGAGGTTTGCAAAGGTAAAGTCACTATGACCTACATCGAGCCCAGCATGGTGGTTATGGAGCCTGCTGTGCAAGCCATCCTCACTGAGAGGAGGCTCACGTAGTTTTTTGACAGGTTCTTTGGTCTTGATGACAACATCACCGCTGAGGTAATGGAGTCCTGGGATGAGGGGTAGATTGTGGTCCACGGGTGAGAAATCATGGTCGACATTAATTTGTTGGCAACCATTACAGGGTAGACGACAAAGGGTCATTCGATCCACAGGTAGAAGCACAACTGGGAGGTCGAGCTACATGAATTCAAGGACAACTAGAAGATTTTCAAGGAGGCAAAGAACGGATTAACTAGGGTTGATATTCCTGCCCCCTGGAATTTCGTGATGAAAAATGTCATGGAGTTCATCACGACAGAGGATCCCGGTAAGGTCCTTCTAAGTTTTCACTATGCTTTCATCAATTTTTTCTACGACATTAACCCTATCAGCATACCCCAATTCCTCCTGAACTCCATGAATTACACTATTAATTCATGTTGTAGTAAGAAAGGGTCTGCTATGCCCTTACACCAGAGCCTTTTTAAGGTCATCTACAAGTTTGTCCTTGCTACTTCTCCCCATCTCGAACCTCCGGCCCTTCCGCCCTCCGAGACCAGAGCCAGTCTGCCCAAGGCCTACTCGGGGTCCCCTGCTAAGAAATGTGACTTTGAGGCTGTCACCAGAGGCAGCCCTGCCAGGAAGAGGCTGAAGATTGATGAACCGAAAGGATCCATGAGATCCTCTGCTAGGTTAAGGAGCAAGCTTGCTCAGGGTAACTCTAAAGCCATCAGTGTTGACTCGGAGGATGAGGGGCCTGACATCAACATCATGGTTCTCAAACGCTTTGTTCTAACATCCTTAGCGACTATGGCCAAGCAGATCGAAGAGATCCTTGACACCCTCACCAAAGCGCTAAGGATATGACCGAAGACGTCGATGACCAGGAGATTGACAAGGAGCAGAATGAGGAGGACACAGAGGAGGAGTGATGTGGATCCTCCTAGACCATTTTTGAGATGGGCTGATCAGAAGACCTATTGTCTGTCGGTTTGGTTCATGATCCCTAGGGTTTCTCCACTATCTTTTAGCAGTTATCTTCTCTATTTTTGGTCTCCCTATTTTGAGGCTTCCTGTTGTTTTTGTTGTAAGCCGTGGATGGTTGGTTTAGTTAGAGGGTTAAGGATCCTTTGCTGGTCTCTGGTTTTGGTGTTCAGCTTTATGCTGCTTTTGTTCAAAGGTTTTGGGTCAACCAAAAAAACTTGTTTGTTTTAATATAAGATCTTTTATTTACCAAAAAAAAAATATTATTTGATAAGGCTACTAGTGGCCCACTATGTTCATCGATGCTCATAGAGTAAGTCAACATTGTGATAACTGTTAGTGGTACATTGGCAAAATAAGAAAAGGAGCTCTGCCCCTATGCCCAATTCAAGTGGAAGCACATTTTCATTAGTGGGGTCTAGATTTCATTGGATTCATTGATCCACACTCTTCCATAGAGCACAAGTATATCTTAATGTGGACTGACTATTTCACTAGATGGGTGAAGGCCATTCCCACCAAGAAGATCGATCAGGCTACTATTATTTATTTCCTAGAAGGGATCATTACTCACTTTGGCATCCCAGATTCAATTGTAACTAACAATGGAATTCCATTAATTGGGGCTAAAATCATAGAGTTCACTAGCAAATATGACATTTATTTGAAGACATCATCCAACTATTATCCACAAGGGAATGGGTTGGCCGAATTTACCAATAAAAATTTGTTGTGGATTCTAAAAAGGACTATGGGTAGTAATAAAAGAAGTTGACATTTGCTGTTGAACCAAGCACTTTGGGAGGATCATATCTCAGTGAATAAATCTATCAAAACTTCTCCATATGCCTTGGTCTATGGGAAAGAAGCTATTCTTCCCACTCATATTGAGTTGTCGGTTCTTCAAACATTGTATTTATTCTAGAATGAATATGAGGAATATGATCCTATGAGTGCAAGGTTGGCATAGTTGTTGTAGTTAGAGGAGGATAGGGAGTAGTCTTACCGATTATTTGCTTAGTACAAAAAATAAATGTAGAAGTGGTTCCATAAGAAAATAACCGAACTCAGTTTCCAAGTGGAAGATTTAGTTTTAAAATAGAATTAAAAAGAAGGCCAAGCCAGGAAAACACCATAAGTTTGATGCTATCTCGAAATATCCTTTTCAAATTGTTGTAGTAAATTTTGCAAATGCTTATCATCTTCGTGATCTGAAGGGTTGTGACCTTCCTATTTCGATAAATGATCTTCATCTGAAGTCCTATATTCAATAATGATGTTCTAAGGAGGTACCCACTTGTACATATGTAAATATCATTTTCAGTGTGTTATTTGATTTTAATTGTTAATGTCATTTTAATATAAAAATATAATATATATAATAATGTTGAATGATTCCTAGAAAGTGCCCCCTTTGAGAATTAAAATTGGGCATTGAAAAGCAAGGTTGCATTCTCTCTCACAGATAATGACACTCCTAAGCATTTTCACCTGAAAGCAAAATCCAATACCTCAGGTGCCTACATAGGAGTAAATAAAAATAAAAAAGGAATTTTCAAAATATCTCAATCTTCCCTGGTGAAGAGTATGATGACACTCACCTTTGGGACAAAGTGAAACTATTAATGATATCACAACATAAGGAATAGACATAAAGCAACATGATATGTGCAAGTCGCGTTAGACTAAATAAGGGGCGATGCGATCGTTCACCCCAAGGATGGGGCGAAGGTGATTTGGATATCCAAAGGCGAAGACAAAATAAGACTTCATAGTGTATTCACCCCAGAATATGGACACAAAAGACCGTTCACCCTTGCTTTGGGCGAACGCATTGGGCAGGGTGATGGAGATTTTTTTTATATGTCTGAAAAAAAATTAAAAAAAAAGAAATAAAAGAGGATGTTGTTTAAGAAAAGCAATTTCGACTTTTTTCTAAATATGGGTGAAAATTTTGAAGAGGAAAATTTATTTAAGGAGGGTATTTGCCATAAGGATTCCAAATAATTCAAAGGTGCCCTGGAATGAAGAAAAGGGAGACATGTTGCTCCGAAAATGCCAAGAAAAGAGGATGAATTTGCTCAGCACCCAAAAGTGTTTTTGCAAAATAAAGGAGTAGTTGCATCAATTTCGAAAGCACATTGTAAAGCAAATCATGCCCCTAGAGACGTGGAAGCAATCGGAGAGCTGGAGTACTAGAAAAAGGGCATTTAATTTAAAACGTGCATTGTGTGGAATGTTTTGCATGCCAAAAAAGGTTAAATTATTTCCTATTTTTGTCACTTTCCCATGCATTAATTATCAACCCAGGGAGCTTCATAAACTTTCAAAGGGTCTCACACAATATCACTTACAATACCACTTTGAGATGAGTCCACTAGCTCTACTATTGGGGGGTGTTTCAAAGGTTGTCAATCATTCATTCACTCCTCAATAAATTACGTATGAATAATTAAATCTTTAGAAAGAAAAAATTCATACGTGCATACTAATAACAAACCTATTGCAATCATAAAATAATAGTGCAAAAATAAACCTATGAAAGCAGTAAGCTAATCTAGAAAACACAAATAAAGAGAATAAATACTGGCTTGGAGTGGGCCCAGGCTCTAGCAGATTCCTCCCATCTAAACATGTGCTTAAGAACTCTTAGAACTTTATTATAATCACCAAGGAATTACAATGCTTCTTAACCTCTGTACTCCTTTCTATATTCTGTATTCTATCTTCGATATTTTTTTATATTATCAAAGAGGTCTGCATGTGTTTATATAGTACACCCACAGATATTTTGTGACAAGGTGGTTACAAAAGTCGATTCATTCCAGACTAAACTAAGATAGTCTGGTAAATGTAATCGAAATCTGCTAAAACTGGCATTCGTTCCTAATGGTGGCATGTTCTCTAATTGGTTCGTGCTTTTCCTGGCATAGGCAGGACATTTTCATATGTTAGTGCAACTCTTGAATTAACTTACATGATGAAGAGTTGGAACTGTACCAGTTAATGTTGCCCATGTCACGTTATCTGGTCAATGGACAAATAACAGAGGCACCTTCTCTATGAGGAAGGTGCCTAAGTATATCGGTTGCCTTATTTATACAGAAGGTGCCTACCTTCTGTTAGCACCTTCCTGGAAGAGGAAGGCACTTGCCTTTTGTTGGCACCTTCCTGGAAGAGGAAGGCGCTTGCCTTCTATTGGTGCCTTCCTGGAAGAGGAAGGCGCTTGCCTTCTGTTGGCACCTTCCTGGAAGAGGAAGGCACCTACCTTCTGTTTGTGCCTTCCTAGAAGAGGAAGATGTTTATCTCTTATTGGCGCTTTCCTAGAAGAGGAAGGTGCCTACCTTTTGTTGGCGCCTTCTTTGAATAAGAAGTAGCCTACTTACCATGCATTAATTCTGAAAGAAACAAAGTGCTATGTCTATGAAAAGACCTCGATTGATCTAAATCTGACTAAATCAACTACAATTCCACAAAAACACACTAAAACATACAAATTAGATAACACACATAATATTATCAAATAATTACATAACCATTCATAAAAATATACAATTCCAATTATATAGTTGCATAATGATTAATGAAACTCATACAAAATATGAGCATTTTTTAGGCTTATCATCCCCCCATGCCTAACATATGTCATGCCCTCATGGCATCAAAAACTACAGGTAGCCCTATTAACTCCTCATCATTGTCATTTTTTGGTGGATCTGGCTGTACATGTGGCATATGTTTTCTTATTTTATGGATTGACATCTGGAGGTGTAGTTCCTCTTTTCTCACGTGGAGCTGCAGTTGCTACTGTCGGCTTACGCTCGAGTTGCTGACTCCATTTATTCACTTTTCTCATCCTGGCCGCTATTAGGGGTGGTATTGCCAACATGGTTGTTGTTGCTTGAAATGCCGCTTCTGCAACCTGCCATAGGTCAGCTTCCAGGGGCCTAATAACTGCAAGAGGGATATATGAGTTATCCCTCTTGAGATGAACCACCTGGGCCTTGTGTAATCGGGTTGCTTCAGGAGTAAGCCCTGTATTTTCCCTCGCAATGGCAGTAGTTTCCAATTTGGGGCCATATACCCCCCATCTTTCAAAATACCTCCGTTTCTTGGAGGGCCACCCCCGGGATGACCCGTAAATCTCCCAAAATTGGTTGTACTCTACCGAAATAATGTAGATACCAGGGTTTCTCCGAACCCTCGATATTGACTCCCTGGCCTCATTGGCAACTATCATTTCTTTGAGTAGTCATTTGAATTGCTTCTACCTTTCTGCGAATAGCTGCATGTCCCATTCATCTTATTCTATTTTGGAAAAATTCACCTTCACCTTTTTTTGAGCCATTCTGGGCCCTTTTATTTTTTCCTGCATAGAAAATACGATGGCTCGAATGGAAGGTTCTCTTCCTTCTCGGTAGTTGTTTCCTCATTGCAAGAGACTTGTTCATTTTGAGGGACTTGCCCTGACGTCCCTGGAGCTGTCTCTCCATCCTCCTATCTATCCGATGTCATCCCTATTGGTCCTTCTATATCTTCCTCTTCAGGTCCGAGGGATTCCTCTTTAACCCCTGATCTTATCTACAGCTATTGGCTTCCACCCGGTTCTGCATCACTTAGGTGTATAACCGGGGGCTCTATGGGTCTTTTTTCTCTCCTCACTCCCAAAAATAGAGGAATTCTCCCATGCCTTCAGGCTGTTCTATTGGGCATGCGACCGGAATTCTCTCGAAGAGAATACTCATTCTACTAATGTGGGAGAATTCATCGGGACCTCAATCGTCCAGTCAGTTTGGGTCGACGTGTCCGTTTTCTCTATACCTTTGGCCTGGAGTTGTCGGTTCTCTTTTCGTAACTTCTGGACCAACTACTCAAGCTAAGTGATCCTTTGTGGTAACTCTTTTAGCTCTTCTATGTTCTTGATTTGGTAATCCTCCAGAATTTGCTGGGCCATCTGGTAGTTGGTTTGTCATTCCAAGGCCTCCTCTAGGGCTACGTTGATTTTATTATTGTCATTGAAAGTCCCTACATCCTATGAACTCTGGATTGTCAACTCTCAGAGGGTCTGGGATACAATACTAACCTTTGAGTCATATTCCTCCTCCTTCGAGGAGAGGATGAGTCACTATAGGTGTTGCCTCCCGGGAGCTGGTTCTAGTGGCTGAAATTTGGCCTCGTCGTTAGCAAGTCATGCCCATTCTTCTTCATACTCGAGCACTAGGGAATGCCCTATTTCTTCTATAAAATTGGACAGTGCAAATTTCCTGATATCCTCTACTTCATTTGTATGGCTATCCTTCACTCACCCTACCTCGGCAACAAAATCCTCCCACCTTTCCTGGCCACCATCTCCTTCTATGTTGGAACTCTACATTTGTGCTTCTGCATGGCGGACCAACGCTGATATCATCCCATGGTGGGCTAAGGAAGAAGGTGCCCCCTTTTGGTATCTAGATGCTTTCTCCTTCAGGGCATTTTCTAGGTAGAAGGGCACATTCATTTTCCTCCCATGCACTAGGTGATTCAAGAATTGCACATGATTAGTGTGCAGATGGGTATATTTCCCAGTGCATGTAAAGAACCAAGCAAACTGCTTGAATATATTTCATAGATTCATAGGAAGGATGCTTTTTGGTAGCCCTTCCTTCTCTATATGCACGTTCTCCCTTGGCAATAGTAATTCGGCATATGGCTTCAGCATTCTAGCCTTTGTATGTGCACTCACCTATGATAAGAAAGGTAGTCACCTATGAGATATGTTCGGGGGTGACTGAAATCTCCATCCCTCATACTTGAGCTACGTCTCCCCCTAAGGAGGTAGAAAATTCCCTATTTGCCTCCATATCCTGGCTCTAACTGACCAGGATATAGTACTCGAGCCATCCCTTGTGTTCGAACTACGTCCTAACCACCCCCCTCATTCCTTCTGTTTCACTCAGTTCATTTTTCTTCATCGTGTGATTCCTCGATTGTCATCCCATGGAACCTTCCCTTAGGCTCTTCTATTTTTATCCTTGCTTTCTCAGGAAGGTGCATTCTTATAAGGAAGGTGATGAACCCTAGCTTTCAATTTTGGCAAGGTACGCCTCACAAGCTACATCGTTGGCACGATCAGCCATGGGGGGTGCATGATTTTTATGGCGGAAATTTTTTTTGATATTGCATAATTTATGAACGATTACATAAAAATATGAGTAGAGTATGCGCATACCTGATTGGATGTCTCGTGCATCATGGAGAGTGTCAATTTGCTGATCTGTGACATGGGGGATGGGTACTTCGTTTGCATGGATTATGTCGGATTTTTGTTAGGATCCTACTATAAAATAAACTCAAATAAACACACTCTCACACAATTGCTTGGAAATAAACTCACATAAACATCATATTAATATTCAGAACAAAATACACATTATAACAAAAATTTGCATAAAGGAACAATCTCACAATAAGATAGAATCGCAGGCCTCTTCGAGGGGGCAACCTCCTTCAACACTTCATTAATTTGCAAAAATATGAATACATTGGTGCCTTCTCGGGTATTTAAAGAGTTCCCTTCCATGGTTGGCTTACATGCAAAATGCCACCTGGATTACATGCATAATGCCACCCGAATTACATGCATAGTGCCACTCGAATTACATGCACAATGCCACTCGAATTACATGCACAAGGCCACCTTACATAACCTATCTACCATGTGTTACATAAAAAGGGTGCCATTTGTCATAGGCACTATATAAGCTAAAACTTAGAACATTACAAAATATTAATCATGGGTACTACCCACGTTATTTAGGAATTATTACATCATGGAAGTTATTACATTAAGGGTTAGGATGGGATCCTAACATGTCCTTCCCCTTGAAGAAGCTTTGTCCTCAAAGCTGAAATGAGGAAACTATTGCTGGAGTTGGTGGAGAGATTCCCATGTAGCATCTTCAGGTTGAAGCCCACGCCACTGAACCAGGATCTCTGTAATTGTACGGTTGCGAAGAGTGCGAGTCCGACGATCCAACAACTGCTCAGGTTCAAGTAATATGGAGCCTTCTTCATCCAATTCAGGAAGTGTGGATTGAACCTGTACCTATGTGCCCACAACTTTCTTGAGAGCGGAAACATGAAAAATAGGATGAAGCTTGGAAGTAGGTGGGAGCGCCAATTTGTAAGTTATGGGGCCAATCCTTTGTAGAACTTGGTAAGGACCATAGAATTTTGTAGCAAGCTTCTGGCACCTGCGAAGTTGTAGGGATGATTGTTTGTACGGCTGCAAGCGAAGGAAGACCATATCACCTACATCAAAACTACGCTCAGAATGATGTTGATCAGCTTGTTGGCGCATCCGATTCTGGGCCATGTTCAAATTCTGCTTAAGTTGGCGAAGGACCTCGGTGTGTTGACTCAGAGTGTTGTCGACGGCCTGGACCTTGGAGCTGCCAGGAATGTAAGAGGAAGGCGTAGGTGGAAGGCGCCCATAGACTGCTTCAAATGGTGTGAGTTTGGTTGCGGTATGATAGGAAGTGTTGTACCACCATTCGGCCAAGGATAGCCATTTGGCCCATTGAGTGGGATGATCTGAGACAAAGCAGCGAAGGTAGGTTTCCAAGCATTTATTAACAACTTCTGTTTGACCATCCGTTTGTGGATGGTAGGCTGAACTCATTTTGAGTTGAGTCCCCTACAACTTAAACAACTCTTGCCAAAAATGACTAGTGAAGGTGGGATCACGATCAGATACAATGGAGGTGGGCATGCCATGAAGGCGAAATATGGAGTCAAGAAAAATTTGTGCAACAATGGATGTTGTATAAGGATGGGCAAGGGCACAAAAGTGAGCATATTTTGAAAGGCGGTCCACTACCACAAAAATAACTGACTTGCCTCCAGATTTAGGGAGCCCTTCTATAAAGTCCATGGAAATGTCGGTCCAAACCTGATCCGGGATAGGCAATGGCTGAAGAGTGCCCGAAGAGCACATTGTTTCACCTTTCATCCTTTGACATGTGTCACAGGCAACAACAAAAGAGCGGATGTCCCATTTCATACCTTTCCAAAAGAAGGTGCGCTTGAGTCGCTCATATGTTTTAAGGAACCCTGAATGGCCTGCAGAGGGAGTGGCATGCAATTCCTTCATGAGGAGCTCTCGAAGTGGGGACTTATGAGGTAGAACCAGGCGTTGATGGTAGCGCAGATCATGGCCATTCCAATTATATCCTGGTGCAGAATCTGGATCATCCATTAGTGAGGCTATCAAAGCTTGCAAATCTGCATCCTGACGTGCTTCTTGATGCAAGGAATCAATCCATTGGGGAAGTGGTGTTGAGATGGCACACAACATACTTACGGTCTCCATTTGGCGAGAAAGAGCATCAGCCACAATATTCTCCTTTCCCTTTTTGTAGGTGATATCATAATCATAGCCCATGAGTTTAGACACCCACTTTTGTTGGTTAGGCATGGCAACTCTTTGTTCCAGAAAATATTTGAGACTTTGATGGTCGGTTTTGATGGAGAAGTGACGCCCAATGAGGTAAGGTCGCCAATGTGTGACTGCATGCAATATGGCTAACATTTCCTTAGCATATGTGGATTTCCCCAGATTACGATCAGAGAGTGCCTTGCTAGTAAAAGCCACAGGTCATCCTTCTTGCATCAATACTGCCCCAATACCATGACCAGAAGCATCACTTTCAATGACAAATGGTTTAGAGAAATCTGGCATGGCTAAGATGGGAGTGGTGGTCATAGCATGCTTGAGTTCAATGAAGGCTTGGTCAGCAGGCCCTGTCCAAGTGAAGGAATATTTTTTCAACATGGAGGTGAGGGGGGCAGCTATCTTCCCATAATTGCAGACAAATTTGTGATAATAGCCTGTAAGCCCTAAAAATCCTCGAAGTCCCTTGAGGGTGCGAGGTTTCGGCCACTCTTGAACTGCTTGGATCTTCTTAGGGTCAACCTTGACGCCATCCTGTGAGACAATGTGTCCTAGATACTCTACTTCAATAAGGCCAAAGGAACACTTGGACCTTTTGGCAAAAAGGTTATGGGTGACCAACAACTGTAAAGTTTGATCCACATGATTGAGGTGCTCTTCCCATGTGCGGCTGTAAATCAAGATGTCATCGAAGAACACAAGGATGAACTTCCACAGAAAGGGCCGAAAGATGTTGTTCATAAGACTTTGGAATGTAGAAGGAGCATTTGTGAGACCAAATGGCATTACCAAGAATTCATAATGACCTTCATGAGTGCGAAAGGCAGTTTTGGGGATGTCCTCATCCTTGAGCCGGATCTGATGGTAGCCAGAGCGGAGATCAAGCTTGGTGAAATACATGGTCCCGTGTAGTTCATCGAGTAATTCATCAACCACTGGAATAGGAAATTTATCCTTGATCGTAGTCTTGTTGAGTTCTCGGTAGTCAATACATAGGCGCCATGAGCCATATTTCTTGGGAACAAGTAGGACAGGCGAGGAGTAGGGGCTAGTACTAGGTCGGATGACACCAACCTTGAGTAATTCTTGTACCAATTTTTCTAGTTCTGATTTCATGGCATGAGGGTACCTGTATGGCCTGATATTTGGTGGTGCACTACCCGAGAGCAATGGGATAGCATGGTCATGAGAGCGACGTGGTGGTAGTGTAGTTGGTTCTGCAAAGACAACATCATGTTTGTGTAGAACTAGTTGTAGGTCCGATGGAATTTCAGCCATTAGTGAAGTGGTTGGTTGGATGGAGAAGAGTTGTGCAATGACCCCACGTTTTGATTTCTTTAGCACTTTCTCCATACGATTGGAACTAATGAGGTGAGGTGTTCCTGGAGGGGAGCCCTTGAGTAAGTGTGTTTGTCCATTTTGGGAGAATTGCATCCAGAGTTCTGCAAAGTTCCAACTGATAGTGCCCAACGTACTCAACCATTGAGATCCCAAAACCATATCACATCCTCCCAACTGGAGGGCAAACATGTCCTGCTTGAGTTCATAGTCCCCTATCCTGATCTTGACATTGCGGCATTTTCCTTTACAAGGTAATGTTCCCCCATTGGCTACCATGACCTCGAATGAATTACAAGTGTGGATATAGCAATTTGCCTGCTTAGCAACTCTAGGATCAATGAAGTTGTGTGTGCTGCCTGAATCAATAAGGATGGTAAGACGTTGGCCCTTGAAAAATCCCACAACTTTCATGGTTTGTGGAGTGGTAATGCCTGCAAGAGCATGGACTGAAATCTCTGCCTCAGACCCCTGTGTATCTTCTTCCTATGGAGAAGGTGTTTCAGGGGGTCCTCATCCTCATCACTCTGGTCAGTGTTAGCAGGTTCCTCAACATCTATCAAGAACAGTCTTTTGTTTGCACACTTATGTCCTTTAAAAAAATTTTCATCACAATTATAACATAAGCCTTGGGCATGACGTGCATCCATCTCCTCTGTAGTCAGTCGCTTGGGTGTAGTAGGTTTACTATCCACTAAATTTTGGGTTCGAAAAGGAAATGAAGGTCGGTTTGGAGAAAACCGTGGGGGCGCCTTTGGTTTGAGAGTTTAGATTCGGCCAGACGGGCCAAACTGATAGCTTCCATCATGGAATGTGGTTTCAACATCTTTACTTCAGCTTGGAGATCCCCTTTTAACCCATTGATAAAACAACTCGTGAAGAACCCTTCCATCAATCCTCTTGTCTTATTGGCCAATTTTTCAAATTGAGTTTGGTAATCACGGACTGAGGATGTTTGTTGTAGTTTGGTCAAGGCCCCTGTGAAGTCCTCATACTCACTAGGCCCAAATCGGGTCAGTAGTTGGGACTCAAATTCCTCCCAAGAGAGATTTGGGTTGGAATTACGTAACCATTGGAACCAGTGTAGAGCCTCAGATTCCAAATTGAAGGAAGCCATCTGAACTCGATGATATATGGGAACATTATGAAGTCTAAAGAATTGATCAACCCTACATAACCACCCATCAACATCCTTCCCATTAAATCGAGGGAAGTCCAATTTTGGCATTTTAAAGGATGGGTCATGGTCATTCCTTGTAGAGTTTTCAGCTTGGTGTTCTATTTTGAGTGGTCCCTTATGTAACTTGCTACCCATATTTATCAGTGTTTCTTCTAAGCGAGCGCTAGTGGCCTCATGATCTAGACGAAGACCTTGGACCTCTTCCCTTATGGAGAAAATTGCCAAGTTCAAATTCTCAATGGCTTTGGTTAAGGAGTCCATCTGTTCTAGCTCTTTTTGATGTCCACGGGTACCCTGGGCCATTTTGGAACCTTTTGTGACCAGTTACTAAAATTAGAATTGGGTTTCAGGACTTACTATTTTTAGTAAGTGTCCAAAAAAGTGCTTGGGTGCTATATATCAAAATGATCAGTTCGAAGAGGTGGTCACAATGAGCTATATCCCACAACACTACTTTTGGGCACCCAAACTTTTTTTATCTCCTGTTTTGCCGAGTCTAACGGTGTTTACAGTTTTTGATTTTGAGCTACAGTGCAAAAGTTGGGTACTGGAGCACTATCTATAATTGGTCTCTGGTCACTCGCTCACTATTTTGCTCAGCCTGGACAGTCTCTCTAACACTGCTTACCTCACTAGTCTGAAGATTCTCTGTATTGTGTAGGTTATTGTTATGACAGTTCTGTTCTGACATTGAAAACTATAGTCTCTGACCTGACTGTGCTGACCTGACTGACCTCACTATTACTGCCACTGTAAATTTGACTGTTATTCTCTAGACTATCAACTTAACTATCACCCTCATATTTTATCTTGAATCCATGCAATGTATGTTATTTTTTTGGTAGAGGATTCCTTTCTTATATGCTCACTTTTGGGAATTTGGAATGCAGGTTTACAAACAGGGAGTTTTGATTTGTGATTTTGTTGCAGGTTGAAGTTTTAACAGAACCAGGGTATGCTAAGTAAAGGAGTATGTAACACCCATAGGCCCTCTGTTATACCGCAGTGACGAACAATAGTGCTCGGACCAATATTTTAGGCCACTACCCAAGGAGGATTCCACACATACCCTTGAGCACACTATCTGCCTCTCTGATAGTATGGGAGGGTAATCGTCCGGGATGTTGTGTCCCATGGACTATGGATGATACAAGGCCGATAAGCTTCCTATTGGATAAAATTTTGTTAACCCTAGAATGGTCTCCCGATACACCCGAAGATGCGTGGGAGCTCAAGTCCATGCGCGAGTTCTGTCTGAGGCCTGGGTATTGGAGCCTGATCGCCCCTCACTTCACTAGACGTTGTATGGGCTATCTAGCTTAGCCAATAACGACAGATCCTTCATGATATTTTAAAACCCTCAGCACAGGGTTTCTACCTACTCAACTAAAAAGGACTATATTTTTTTTACTGGTATTTGTCTTTTTTTTTTATAATAATAAAAAAATTACATGAAAATAATAGAGGATTATACCTAACAGGCAAGAATCGTTACTGTTGCAGCAGAACTTGGCCCTGGAAAGTGCTCTGATACCACTTGTTAGGATCCTACTATAAAATAAACTCAAATAAACACACTCTCACACAATTGCTTGGAAATAAACTCACATAAACATCATATTAATATTCAGAACAAAATACACATTATAACAAAAATTTGCATAAAGGAACAATCTCACAATAAGATAGAATCGCAGGCCTCTTCGAGGGGGCAACCTCCTTCAACACTTCATTAATTTGCAAAAATATGAATACATTGGTGCCTTCTCGGGTATTTAAAGAGTTCCCTTCCATGGTTGGCTTACATGCAAAATGCCACCCGGATTACATGCATAGTGCCACTCGAATTACATGCACAATGCCACTCGAATTACATGCACAAGGCCACCTTACATAACCTATCTACCATGTGTTACATAAAAAGGGTGCCATTTGTCATAGGCACTATATAAGCTAAAACTTAGAACATTACAAAATATTAATCATGGGTACTACCCACGTTATTTAGGAATTATTACATCATGGAAATTATTACATTAAGGGTTAGGATGGGATCCTAACAATTTTGCTGCTGAGTTGTTTTAATGGTTGATGCCAAAGATAGACTCCCGATAGATTTACAAACCGTCTATCTATCATTTTTGGAATGTGTGCAATGGTGGTAATCTGATGCCACCTACTCATGTGATGATCTTGTTCTGATTGAGGTGCACGTGAAACTTTAAGTGTTAGTTGTATACGAAAGGTGCTCTTTAGTACCTTCCCGATGTGGAAGGTGCTTGATATGGTGCCTTCCCAATGTGGAATATGCTTGATATGGTGCCTTCCCGATGTGGAATGCACTTGATATGGTGCCTTCTTGATGCTACAGGTGCTCTTGAATGGATGCACCTTTCGGTGGTGGAAGATGCTCTTTTTGATGATGGTGCCTTCCTACTGTGGAAGGCACTTCTGAATGGGTGTGCCTTCCTGGAGTGGAAGGCACATTTAAATGGGTGTGACTTCCTAGAGTGGAAGGTGTTTTTGAATACTTGCACCTTCCTGGAAGAGGAAGGTGCCTCGGCTATCATTTTTTTTTAGGAAACGTGCGCCTTCTTTATAAGGAAGGAACCTTATTTTAGTGGGACACCTTCTTTATAAGGAAGGCACCTTATTTCAGTGGTGCACCTTCTTTATAAGGATGGTGCCTTATTTCAGTGGGGTGCCTTCTTTATAAGGAAAGGCAACTTATTTTATCAGGGCATCTTCTTTATAAGGAAGGCACCTCGCCTCTTACTCAAAACCTCCATCATGGTGGAAAATGTCCACCTTCGTCAGGCACCTTCTTCTTGAAGGAAGGCATCATACCTCAAGTGGATAGTCTTATTTGATGATGAAGGCTTTTTGTAAGGCTCTTTTTTGGCACCCATGTAGTTATTAACCGAAAAAGGGTGATCCAGCCTCCTCGGACTCGCTTCATGCTACCTCAACATATTCTTGCAAGGGTTGACGTCCGAATTTCCTCTTGGGGAAAAGTTTGTTGCCCACCCCCACGCTTGAATAGATGCTGCTTCTACCCTACGAGTGTCGATGTCAGGATTTTGAGTCGAATCAGGCCTGGTTTCCCAAATACCTATTCTTCATGCTGTCAGGTCCACCTACAAAAATCAAACAAAAAGAAAGAAAAGTATAGGCAATTAGATGTATTTCGTGCCTGTTAGGCCCTGAACCTAGGATGCCTGTAGCTTGCATGCGGACGTCGTCCCTGCAAAACACACCATAAGAAATAATCAAAACCTAAACTAACTACTTTTGGTGAGCCCCCCATTTTACCTACTGAGAGTTTTATCTAGATTCACAAGGATGGGGTCTCCCCTATGCCTGCTCTGGATTCCACCAGTAAATTATCAACCATGTTGTGGGGCCACAGTCGGTGGCCATTAATGGTTAATACAACATTATTGTAGTCAATGGTTATGACACACACAACACCATTATTAATGAGCTCTACCACCTCATACGGTCCCATCCATCTCTGCATTAATTTACCCTTCCTTTATTGGAACTGAGAATCATACAACACCCATTATCCTTCTTGGAACTGCTTTAGTTTAATGTGGCGATCATGCCACCGTTTCCTTTGCTTTTGTATGATATTCGTTCTTTGTAAAGAATACATTAGAATTTCATCTAGCTGATACAGCTACCGAATCCTTTCTTTTTGAGTATCATCCAAGCTCAAATTTAGTTCTAAAGTTGTTCTCAATTTTTTGATCTCAAACTCGATGGGCATCATTGCACTCTTCCCATAGACCAATTGGAAGGGTGTAAAGCTTGTGGTGGATTTCCATGTGGTTTTGTATGCCCATACTACCTTTGGTAGCTATGTAGCCCAATATTTTCTATGTTGTTGCATGGTTTTTGTTAGGATGTTCTCTATTTCCCTATTTTTCACCTCCACTTGCACGTTTGTCTACAGATGGTAGGGTGTAGTTTTTTTGTGCCAAACTCTGTATTACTTCATCATTTCCTTGATCAACTTGGAGGTGAACTAAGGGTCTTGGTCAATTGTTATTTCTATAGGGATTCTAAATCATGTAAAGATATGAGCAAAGAAGAAATCGACAACCATTCTTTCTTTTGGATTCCTCAATGCCTGAAATTCAACCCATTTGGTGATGTAGTCTGTACAGACTAAAATAAACCTCCTACCTATTGAAGGTGGGTTAATTTGCCCCACAAAATCCATACCCAACTTTTTGAAGGATTCCAGGTGTACCTGAGGTTGGAGGGGCATTTCATCACGATGGGTTGGTCTACTCATTCTTTGGCATTTATCACACTTATTGGCGTATGCGACTGCATCTTTGAATAGAGTGGGTCAAAAGTACCCAGCCTGTAGGATTTTATAGGTAGTCCATTTCCTCACAAAGTGTCCTCTACATGGTTCATCGTGACAAGCTTTGAGTATTTCTAAGAAATCCTATTCTGCTACGCATCTCCTTATGATCTGGTCACGTCCTGTTTTGAAAAGGAGGTCATAAATCCATATGAAAGATGCACTTTTCTCTATTATCGCCTGCTTTTATCAAAAGGAGAGAGCAGGTGAGGTTCTTTCGATGGCCAAGTAATTGGCTATATCTACGTACCACAATATTTTTTCACTGATGGTGACCAAATACTCATCTAAAAATTGGTCTTCCACTGTTGTATGGTTTGTTGGTATCAATATGGATAGAAAATCTACTACAATGTTGTCCTTACCCGATTTGTTGACTATTGTTATGTCAAATTTCAACAATAGTAGGAGCCACCTAATAATTCTTCCACCAATATCTGGCTTGCTCATTAAATATTTGATGGCCGTATGGTACATGTGGACAAAAACCTTATATCCGATGATATAATAGTGAAATTTGTTTATGGCATGCACAACTACAAGGAACTCCTTCTCTGTCACCATGTAGTTGAGTTCAGCTCTTGCAAATTTTTTGCTGACATAATAGATGGCATAAAATTCCTTGCCATCCTTCTATCCAAGGACTGCTCTAATCGCATTGTTGGATGCATCACAATAGATATGAAAGGGTATGGCCCAATCTGGTCCTCTTAAAATTAGTGTAGATATCAGTTTCTCCTTGAGCAACTAAAATGCTTCTTTGCAGTATTTCGTCCAATTGAACTCCACGTCTTTAGACAATAGAGTGTGCAGTGGTTTTACAATCTTACTAAATTCAGTGATAAATTATTGGTAGTACCTGAAAGATCCGAGGAAACTTCTCACCTCTCTCTACGTTCTAGGGCTAGGTAGGTCCTTGATGATCTCAATCTTTATTTTTTCAACCTTTATTCCTTTTGTGGAGATATGGTGTCCCAATATGATGCCCTCTTGCATCATCATAAAGCATTTGTCATTACTCAGGGACAAATTATTTCCCTCGCTTCTTTCAAGCACTCTTTCCAAGTTTGTCATTGCTTCATCCAAGGTTTCTCCATAAGCGGTGAAGTCATCCATGTACACCTCGACCGTGTCTCCCATCATGTTTGAGAATATGCTAAGCATCGCTCTTTGAAAGGTGGCTGGTGCGTTGCATAACCCGAAATACAATACCTGATAAGCAAATGTTCCCCATGGGCAAGTGAACTTTGTCTTATCCTGGTCTTCTTATCCTATCTGGATCTAATTATATCCACTAAATCCATCTAGGAAGGAGAAATACTTTCACCTTGAAAGTGTGTCCAAGACCTTATCAATGAATGGGAGTGGGAAGTGGTCCTTCTTGGTTACTTTGTTTAATGCTTTATAGTCTACACAGATTCGCCACTTCCCATTCTTCTTGGGGACCACCACAAGTGGTGACACCCACTCACTGTCAAAAATTAGATAGATGAATCTGGTAGACAAGAGTTTTTGTAGCTCTACTTTGACAATGTATTTCATTGCCAGATTCATTCTTCTTTGTGGTTGCCTACTTGGAGTTGCTTGTTCATCGAGGTATATTCGATGGGTATAGATATCTAGGTTGATTCCCTTCATATCCGAGTAATCCCATGCAAATTCCTACTGGTATCTTACTAGGAGCTCTTCTACTTTTTTTAGTTGTGTGGGAGTCAACCCACTGCTGACGTTTAACGTCCTTCCTGGCCCAATGTTTATCTGCTAAACATGGTGATCTTGGGCGCCAGCCAATGGTGATCTAGGTGTGATGATGGAGGATTCTCCATAAAGG
Source organism: Wollemia nobilis (assembly GCA_028583015.1). Classification (NCBI taxonomy): domain Eukaryota; kingdom Viridiplantae; phylum Streptophyta; class Pinopsida; order Araucariales; family Araucariaceae; genus Wollemia; species Wollemia nobilis. Next base: position 11,672,068 of record JAQPPZ010002969.1, on the reverse strand, counting down.
AACTCTATAATAGCACCATCCTCATATTATTCTTCCACAAACTCATCCAATGCCATCCCCAACTAGATTATGGATAGCTCGGGATCTTCATGCTTGGTCAACATAGGTTCTCCCAACGAGTCGACAGACTATGCAGGGGGTGAAATGGTCAATATTTTGACATTTTGTCCATCGAAGATGGTCATCATCCCATCATGGCAGCTAATGTAAGTGCCAGCTATTGCCAACCATGGCCTTCCTAATATGAGCGGGTAGCCACCCAGCCTAGTTTAAGACTACAAAACTAGGAAGTCAACTATGTATTCCCATGCACTAACTATCACTATTACATCCTAAAGCATTCCTTCTGGTGCCACGGTCGATCGATCGGCCAGCTATAGCACTATCATGGTGGGTCTCAGGTTCATGGATGTAGCCTCTGCATGGTCTCCTAAGGCATTACATTGATGGCTGCTCTAAGATCGACCAACGTATTGGATAAGGAATGTCCAATTTTTACAGTCAACACTAGGCTGTCTGGATCTACGTACTTGGGATGACACATCTTGCCCATCATCAAATCTACTAATTTACCCATGACATTGATAGTAAAGATTTCTTTTCATCCTAACCTTCTTAGGTACATCTCCCTTATCACCTTGGTATATATCAGGACATCTCAAATAGCTTGAAATAGTAAAAATGTCACTGTAAGGTTCTTCAATCTGGACAGGATATCAAACTCTGACTGTGTTAGTTTATTCTATTCTTGCAGTCATAAGGAAATGGAGTCTTTGCTCTCTCAGATACTTCTTCTACCACCTCTTCTATAAGAGGTGTTTCTCCTACATCTTCCTCCTCTTCTATCAATGGAGGTGTTTCTACTCCTAATTGTCTACCAGACCTAAGTTGAATATGATACATCAGATCAATCTTGTCTTTTATGTTGTATGCTGGCTGATTCACTCTGTTATTTGGATTTGTCATCGGTTGTGCAAGTAGCTACACAAGTCTCACTATTGGCAAGGCTGGCAATTTTTGATGTGGTGAGTTGGCACTATGTTCTATGGGGCCAGATTCCATGGAGTGTGGCCACTCCATTGTTGCCCCGGATATTGATATGCCATCCAAGGATGCTGATTCAAGATTGTTATTCCTGGGGATGCGTTAGACCAAGGTGATGGCCCCCACCAACCCATGTTAGGTGGTTGAGGTGGGCATTATGACATGTATGGTCCTCCCCCGTATGATGACATTCCAATTGGCATATTTCCTACAGGGGTTTGTGGCCAACTCTTCTGATTTCCTATGAAATAGACCTCCATGGCTTCAATATCCTCTTGATTGCTAGGCAATTTTAGGCATAATCAGGTCTTATGGTTCAGCCTACAAACTACGCATACTCTAACTTTATTCTCTGAGCATGCATTATTTGCATGCTTTCCTCTGCATTTTGGGAAAAAATAAGTCAATGTTGCATTGTTTTCTCACTTCTTTTTCTCTAAAAGTAGCGTATCCATCTCCAATGCTAGAGACGAAAGAATTTCACTTTTCAGATCCTCAAGCATGTTACCTATTTCTATTTTTGTGACTGAAGCAGTCACTTTCATGGTTCTATAAGTGGTCTTGCCTCTCCTTCTTGAGTAATTCCAGCATAGTTGTAGGATGTCTTCCATAGCGTGTTGGTAGACATCACCTCCAGAAATCATGTTGAGAGCCTCAAGTGATTCATTGCTAAGCCCTCTCAAAAATATGCTTTTGAGATATTTATCAGATAGCTTCACGTGAGGAGACCATTGAAGATTGAAATTAAATCTCTCCTATTACTCTTTGAGAGACTCATCCTCTTTATGCATCATGCTCAAGACTTCCTCTCTGGAGTCTCTTGATCTCTTGAAGTCTTGATATTGCTCTAGAAAGAGCTTCTTCATTTGATCCCATGTGGCAATGTGCTTCTCCCCCAGACCGATGAATCATCGTAGATCTACGTCATCCAATGTGGAAGGAAAAATATTCAGCTTCTGCGTATCATATTTGTAGTCCACAGATCTGCATAAAACATCGAACTTAAATAAGAACAGGTAAGGATCCTCGGTTGGGTGTCCTCTAAAGTTAGGAAGGTGAGCAAGGGATATGTTTTTCATTTTGGTATCTCCTACTCCATCAATCAGGAAGCTAAAGCCAGATGAAACTTCTTCTGCATCGACCATTTTTTTAGGAAATGTGGTATCTAATGCAGTACTTATGGCCTTACGATCGTTCAAAATTTTTTGATTCAAGGCTCTAAGGTTATGTTGAGTGGTGTTTTCACCCGGTTGTGAAAGCACACTCTCCGGTAGGATCTGAGTCCAAGAATCCTCTGCTTGCAAAGAAAATAACTTTCTCCAAGGTTCCTGTTATGCTTAAATAATGTTGTTCAAATGAAATGCCAGGAATATCTTAGGGTTTGCAAGTGGATGTTAACAAGGGGCACTGGTGGTTTATTTAATTTAAATTTACAGTGGACTCAAAGTGAATGAATATACATTGATCTTGGATTTTTGAAGGATTTTCAGTTATTAATTTGGATACAGTAATTAAATTGCAAAAAAATAAAGCAAGGGTTTGAAAAATAAAGAAAAGTAAATGCAGAGAAACTAAACTACAGTCAGAATGCTGCCATCGATTTGATGAAACCGAAGATACTGAGGTTTTATGCATGCAACCTAATCTAATGAACCTGCAAACTCGCACAATCCAAATAAATTAGGTGTTGGTCTCTAGGGTTTCTACTGTAATTCCAGACTTAGGCATTCGCATGAAGCAACCAAGCACACTTGCATTAAACTTCACCTAAAAGCCTCAAAAATCTGGAATGAAAGATAAAGCATTAAATCATGCATGCACAAAATGACTCCTTCTTTCTCATCAATGAGATGCCAATACTCTGTATTTTGTATTAAATGATATGTCAATTACATTCAAAGAATGTTCCAGGCATAAATATTCCAGAACAAAAAGAAGGAAATTGCCCAAGTGCAGGCCCAGAATAGCACGAAGCTCTTGTCTCTGCAACTCTGCAATCGGCAATTTCCAACCCTTCCTTCAATCTGCGCTTCTGGATTTATCCTGTCTAGCGTGGCTCTTCGATTCTCCCTGGTCGCTTCGTTTCACCTTCCTGCATGTGACCCTTCGAATTCCTGCCTTTTCCTTGTCTTTATCCCATGTTTAACGCCAAAACGCCTAAAATCCTTCGCTGCATGTAACGCTTCTGCAGACCTGACACCTGCATGCCACGTGTCACACGCTCTCTACGCCTTCTGTAATGCCACTCTACGAAAAACCCGACAAAAATTGCATGCCGCCTGCTCACCTTCCTGGCCGCGAAAATGCGACATGTCACGATATCGCTACATTCTTCTTGGCCGTACATCCTTGGCAGCATCTTGTCGCGATATCGCGACCGTTTCTATTCTGAGCCTTCCTTCCACAATTTGTAGCGATATCGCTACCATCTCTCCGTCGGGCTTCCTTCTCACCAAGCTGTAGCGATATCGCTACCATCTCTCCGTCGGGCTTCCTTGGCAACTTTACGTCGCGACATCGCGACCATTATCACTCTCTTGCCTTCTTTCGACAAACCATCGCGATATCGCTACCGCTTTTATCTTTCGTACGCCTTGGCAAAACTTGTCGCGATATCGTGACGTTTTCCCCCTTGGACCTTCATGCAGATTTCTGTCGCGATATCGCTACCGCTTTCTCTTTCGTACGCCTCCCCGAAACACGTCGTGAAATCGTGACCATTTTTTTGTTTCGTACGCCTTGGCAAAACCTGTCGCGATATCGTGACCATTTTCTCCGTCCGTACAGTTTGCAAAACACGTCGCGAAATCGTGACCATTTTCTCGTTCGTACACTTTGCAAACAGTCACGAAATCGTGACGATTTTCCTCTTCGTAGTCCTTTGCAATCTGTCGCGATATCGCGACAGTTTTCTTCGTACACTTCCAAAACACGTCGGAAATCGTGACCATTTTCATTCTTTTCCAACGGCATGTCGCGATTTCGTGACACCATTTCTTTTCTTCTCAACGGCATGTCGCGATTTCGCGACACCTTTTCTTTTCTTCTCAGCGACATGTCACGATTTTGTGACAACTTTCAATTTTCTTTTCTCTCCTCTTCGACAGCGATGGAGCTACATGTCGCGATTTCGTGACAACTTTCCTGTTTTCGGTAGCGATGGCGCGACAGTTGCGTTTTGCGACACTTTTCAATACTTAGGCATTTTTTCTCTTTTCTTCAATTTTAGCATCTGGGTCACCGAGATTCTTCTCTGCAAGCTTGCAAAAAGGTGGGTCCCCAATTTTGGGGTGTGTTGTGGATCAACCACAACAAATGGCGACTCTGCTGTCAAATGCTCTTGAGCATTTTAGTAAGAACCCAACCTGAAACATATCACAAACTCGCAAATATATGTTAGCACATAAGCAAAATAACAAATGCCCAAAGATCGGAAGTACATGAATCATCGGAATCATCAAGTATTAGCTCAGTGTGTGCAATGTGTTTTCATTCCCTATCGTTTGAAATTGATCAACATTCCATTATCAGTTTTGCATGAATGCATATGTGGGATGGTGAATGATTTGTGTACCCTAATGAATGTGCAAGGAGATTTGCTTCCATAAAAGGCATGGTACTTCTTCTATTACTATGTACAAGCATTCAAGATTGCCAAACCCTCTTAGGATCCACTAATTCATTACCTTATTGTATCCCAAAGTTGGTTATGAGTCCCTACTATCTAGAACCCATGTGCAAGTGAATGTGAAATCAGAACTTTGGGGAATCAGACTCCCAACCAACCGAGATGAGAGTTTAACCTTATCCTTACTATTCTGATTTAGAGTTCATTACCTCACTTTAAGCAAAATAATTAAACCGGTTATGGAAGAAATGGTCATGCTAGTCTAACCCTCTAGACAATCAGTGGTCTTGTTTTTTAGGCAAGACATGATGCCATGCATGGGCATATCTAACCCCACAATCCAAAACTTATCTCCATTTCTTTGGACCTTGGGGATGACTACCCATCCCTTGCGAGAGGACAAGTAGTACGATCCTTACAATCCAAAATAAAGATGAGATGGGAAAAATTATTTATTTATTTATTTATTTATTTTTTTTTATTCTTGGACCTTGGGGATGACTACCCATCCTGGTTAGGGACATGTAGTACGATCCTTACAATCCAAACTTTAGATGTAAATGGAAAATATTAATTTTGTTACTTAGACCTTGGGGATGACTACCCATCCTTTGCAGAGGACAAATAGTACGATCCTTACAATCCAAGACTGATTATGAAATGAGACATAAGAGCTTTGGGGAATCGGATTCTCAACCAACCGAGATGAGAATTTATACCCTATCCTTACTACTCCATGTGGGTCAAATCAAAGCTTTGGGGAATTGGATCCTCAACCTAAGTTCGATGAGGATTTAACCCTATCCTTACTACTATGATTTTAGGCTTTAAGCTTAATGGAAGTGGTCAAAACCACTGTTTTAAGGATCATGTTGCATAATAGGATAGACATGAATAACTTCTTTCGCCCAACCTTTTCCTCCAAGTTAGGTTTTGATCATTTTGCTCAAGATCCTTTTTAATGTATGAGACGTGCTTGGTTCTAGATATCTCAAGACTCAGTTTCCAACCTTAGGAGCTACTTACATATATGTTATAACACAACCCTAAGAGGATTTGACATACTTTAATGGCTTGTACCTAAGATGCATATGTAACTAAGGTGAGATGTATGTAAGGTGAGATGGAACATGAATGCATTATTTCTTGAATTGCAAATGAAATGATTTGTCATGCAAAACTGACTCTTTCATGTATCACAAAATCAAACAATATAACTTAAAAATGTTTTATGCTATTTGTGGAGCTTTTACAAGACAATTCCAATATTTCATATTCTCCTAATCCTTAAGCATAAGTTGACATCTCAATTTTCTATTTTTTATTATATATATATATATATATATATATTTTTTTTTCAAAATTAACACACATGTCAATTGAAATCAAATCCATAATCAAAATCCTAACTAAACTAACAATCCTAAACAATAAAAACAAAATCTGAAAATCCCTCACCAAAACCAAAAGAATAATATCAAAGTCTCACAACCTAAGGGCTAAAATAATGCTTTAAAATCTGCCCATTAACCGGTAGCATGAAATCTTCCCCTTCTAATGTTTTTAGCTCTGAAGGTATTCTTCCCAAGAATCTCTGAAATCTGATATGGGCCCAACCAAAGACAATCAAACTTTTGATGATTCCCTTTTTCCTCATGTCTTTTGTCCCATAGTAATACCAAATCTGAAATTCTGAATGATTTAACTTTGGCCCTTCTGTCAAACCACCTTTTGACAAGCTGCTCGGTGTTTATTCATGTGATTCATGGCCTCTTCTCTCTTTTCATCAAGGTGCAACAAGCGGCTCAACTTTGGCTTCAACTTGATCATCTGTCCCCAAGTACTCTTGTATGAAATGTAAGGTCTGCAACTTCAAATTTGCTGGAAATATCGGGTCTTGCCCATAGACCAAATGATAGGGAGTATTCCCTATGGATTCTTTCACTCCGGTCCTATCTGCCCAAAGGGCAAACTTTAGTTGGTTGTGCCGATCCCGAGGGTTCTTTTCCGAGCAACTTCTTAATAGTATTCAACAAATTCTTATTTGAAGACTCGGCCAACCCATTTCCTTGAGGATAGTAATTGGATGCAAACTTTAAGCTCACTTTGTTATCATATGCCCAATCTGCAAATTGTGTAGAAATAAAAGCTTTACCATTGTCACTGACAATAGAGTCGGGCATTCCAAATCTTGTTATAATTTGATCCTCAAGAAATTTAATCACAACATCTGTGGTGGCATGTTTAGTAGGAATCGCCTCTGTCCACCTTGTACAATAGTCTGTAGCTATCAAAATGAATTTATGAGAATCAGAAGAATTTGGGTTAATAACCCCGATGAAATCTAGTCCCCACTGTGCAAATGGTCTCATTTCGACTACAGGTTGCAACGGCATGGCTGCATTTCTTTCTCTATTTGCAGCCACTTGACAGATGTGACAAGATCGTACATGGGTATGCGCATCCTTGAAAATATGTGGCCGGTAGTATCCTGCTCTCGGGATTTGATGTGTTGTAGCATTGGCTGCACCATGACCAGTTCCATGTTTCCCGTGAAATTCCTGCAACACCCTGGCAGCTTCTTCTTTGTTCAAGCACCTCAGGTAGATGCCTTCATGATTCTTCCTGTAAAGCACACCAGATTTTATTAGATAGTTAACAGACTTAAGCCTTAAAGCTCTTCTCTGTGTTGAATTCAGATTAGAAGGACACTTACCAGTCAATAAAAATTGCACAATATCAACATACCAGTCGTCCTTAGCCATGTATTATGTATTTGAGCATTGACCTGTTATTTGCGGATTATTTTCTGCGATCGCCTTTGCCAGTCCTTGTCCTCGAACTAGTTTCATTGGTTGGATTTCGAGATCAAATTCTTGGATGGTTGAAATCCATTTTCCTCTCTTCTCACCTAGTTCATTCTGTAAAAACATGGTCTTGACAGCAGAATCGGGCACGATGGCGATAATTCTGCTGTGCACGATGTAGTGCCTAAATTTTTTCACAGTTTTAAAAAGTGCGTACATTTGCTTATCAAGGATTGAATACCTTAATTGAGCGTCTTTCAGAGGGGCACTTAAAAATGCAATGGGTTTTTCGGCACTATCCTCACCTTTTTGGGTTAAGACACTCGCAAAGGAGTGTTACGATGCAAAAGCGTAAATATAAAAAGGCTTGGAGTAATCCGGGCTTATAAGGACAGGGGCTCCGGAAATGGCATCTTTGATATTACGGAAAGCCACTCTACTTTCCTCGTTCCATTTTACATCCACATCTTTCTTGAGCATCCGGTTCAGAGGTTTGGCTATCTCAGCAAAGCTAGAGATAAACTTCCTCACAAAATTGACTTGCCCAAAGAAAGATCTCAGTTCTTTTTTATTGCTCGGGAGAGGTAGGTTTTGGATAGCTTGTATCCTTTCTGGGTCGATGGATATGCCCTCTTTTGAAATGATGTGACCCAACAATTTCCCTTCTGTCACTCCAAAAATGCACTTTTTGGGATTTAAGGAAATTCCATGTTCTCTGCATCTTTGAAGCACTTTCTTCAAATATTTAACATGATCCTCTCTCTTCTTCGAGAAAACTGGGATATCATCCACATACACGATGATGCATTTGCCTATTAGCCCTTTGAATGCGTAATCCATGGCGCGTTGAAAAGTTGCACCAGCGTTTAACAGTCCGAACGACATTCTCTTATATGCAAATGTCCCCCACTTGGTAGTGAAGGCTGTTTTCATCTTGTCATCTGGATGTATAAGAACTTGGTTGTACCCAGAATATCCATCGAGAAAGGACATCATTTCAGATCCATTTACCATTTGCAGAATTTCATCGATTGATGGTAATGGATAATTATCTTTTTGAGAGGCTTTATTAAGATTTCGAAAATCTATGCACAGCCTAATCTCTCCACTCTTTTTTCTTACTGGAACGAGGTTGGCCACCCAGGTTGAGTGCCTAACAGGAAAAATGATTTTCGCTTCCAATAATATTTTAACCTCCTTTTCGATCAAAGGCTCCAATAGCGGGTTAACAACTCGTTGTCTTTGCCTAAAAGGCTTGGAGTCTGGCTTCAAAGGGATGGTATGTGTGATAATGTTATGGTTGTAAGTCTTCAGCTCATTGTAATTCCAGGAAATACAATCTATGTAATGCTTCAAAGCTCGTATTATATTGCTCCTTTCTTCCTCTATACATGCCTTTGCTATGTACACCTCCTTTGGATTGTCCGCACTCCCTAGATTAATTGAATCGCATGCATCTTTGGGGAGTGGGACTCTTTTTCTTTTCTTGTTCTTGCATTCCATGTCGAACATCTTTTCTAATGAAACCACGTCTTTAGGAATTTTGTTGGATTGATACGCAGTTTCACTTTCTTCTGTTTCATCCTGCCACCTTTGTTCCTCATCGATCACTTGATTTTCAAAAATACCCGAGTTTGTGACAAACTTGAAGATGTGCTGTCACATTCAAAAACACTGGAAATTCTTCACATTATCAGGTATTGATGGACAAGGAACCAGCTCAATGGAAAACTTTTTACATCTTTTTATATCCACCGGGTTTAACATGCCCGCGGTGATCGCAAGAGAGTCTGCTATTCGATTTCCTCTCCTAGAAATAAGGGCTATGTTGAATGCATCAAACTCCTCCATGAGGTCCATAACCCTAGTCCTATAAAGGCTCAGTATTTTGTCGTGGCATGTATACTGTCCTTTGATTTGCTTGACAACCAACTCAGAATCTCCCAAAACCTTCAAGCATTTAACATGTTTGCTCAATGCTAGACGTAAACCATAGATCAATGCTTCGTATTCTGCCACATTGTTTGTGCAAGGAAATTGCAGTCTGTAGGCAGCCAATAATGGTTTACCTCCTGGACCAGTGAGCTCGACTCCAGCTCCTGCTCCCTGTCTAGACTTTGATCCATCAAACTTGAGCAACCACGTGTAATCCTTTTCCTCAGAAGAACCACCATGACACACTTCTTCTTTAAGCTCATCAGCGACTTTCTCAACATCAAGAGCATAGACCCCTAGGTCTGGCTCAGAAAACTGAACCTCATTCGGCTTGTTAAAATCCGTTATAATCTCCTTAAGCCTCGGTTCGTTTTCCACTCTGATTTGGTTAGCAATGCCCTTCCATGGCAGCCACATATGCGAGCATTCTGTTGCAAAATAGCCATTCAGCATTTTCATCCAATCTCTCGCAAGTAACATTCCATACCTACTTGGGATGTTAACCACCAAAATGTCTACAACCTGCTTGGACCCTGGGTTCAGAATTTAATTGAATCTTGACATCATATAAGGTCCCTACTACATTTACCTCTGAACGGTCCAATTGCAAGACCGTGCATTTGGATGAAACCGGTTGTAGACCCAGCATTTGACATATCTCCGTAGGCATGAGGTTGCTCGTGGCTCCTGTGTCCACCAAACAGTTATGCAAGTTCTTACCCGCAATTCTCGAGTCAATAAGAATGGCGGGACATCCCTTCTCTCCTTTCGCAAAATCGGATGGGATTCAGCTCTTTTTTCCTTCCACATCGGATCAGGTGAGTTCAAAGCTCTTATCAACGCCTCCTTTTGACCGGGCAATTTAGTTGCGTCCAGGGAATGAAAGGCTAGATTTGGACTTCTTCATATCCTCCACTACGTCATAATTTGTTTTTTGAATTTGACTGTCTTCCGGACGTCATTAGACATTTCTCTTACGAGTGGAGGGGGAGGGTTGTTACTTGCCTTTGTATCTGGAGGAAGAATAGAATTGTTTGGAGGTGTTGATGAGGTTTTAGGGGCTTTAGATTTACTCCTCAAATGGTACCCATGAGTCCCCTTTCTGAAATCTCGAAAAGCTTGCACCTCCTGTTCCAAAACTTCGTCTTCTTCCTCCTCGCTCTCACCCTCTTGGTGATATATTGTTTCCATCACCATAATATTTTCATCTTGCTGATACGATGGATCCTCATTTGATACCAGTTCCAAATCATCAACTTGTGCCTGAAGACAATGAGTGTATCTAGCAATCTCAGGACAATTCCTCTCATTGTGTTCTTTTGTGTTATGTAACCTTGCACCCCCTTTCCCATGCCAAATCTGAAAGATTCAAAAGAGAATTGGATTGGCTAGGGCCTGCGAAGCATCTAATTGATTAGCAATGGGAGAGGGAACTCCCCCATTGTTTGGCTTGGTGTTCCAGTGCCTCCCTCTATTGTTAAAATTCTGACTTGGGTGAGGGGCATGGGACTCATGCTTCTGCTGTTGAACCCTGTCATTACTTAGTTTATGCACTAGTTTCTTGAGCTCTTCGACTTTCGAAAAAACATCCTTCGGTGGAACCACATTGTTGTTAACCCCCATTGGATTCGCATAATTAATGGGGTCTTGATTCCACATTTGGGTCGGGTTCTGAGGAATTTGATTCCCATATGGATTGATACCTTGAATCGGGATTGGATTCGAAACAGGAACTATGGCTTGAGGATTGACTTGACTAGTTTCCTGCGTAGTTGATTGACTGTTCTGCAAAAATGCAAGAACAGGTGGAATGGCTGTGATTGGTTGGATTGGAATGGGTGCATATGTGGGTGCTGGTGGATACGACTGCTGATATGGGAAGGCGTTCATACTTGGCATTTGTGGTGCCATGAGTTGATTTGCTCAGGGAGCTTGACCATATGGAGCACATTGTCCCAACATAGGCATCTGGGTAAACCCGTAGCCTTGCGGTGTCAATTGCTGCTCAATAGTCATGGCTTCATTATAGGCCAAAGCCAGCGTGGTGACTTGAGGATTACGCCTTGCAAACATAGCTGTCATGGGGTCCAATGCCCCAAAATATATCTGCAAAGCCACTGCGGGATCGATGGCAAAATGTCTAATTGCTCTGTTATAGTTCTTTTGGAATCTCTGATTAAACATTCGGATTGGTTCCCCTTGGCCCCGTTTGCATGTAATAAACTGATTGTAAATAGTTGCGGGATCTAAGGGTGACCTAAATTGATTGACAAAGGCATTTTCCATTTGTGTCCAAGAGGTGATTGAACCAGTTGGCAAGCATATATACCATTCATATGCTATTGGATCCAAGCTCATGGGGAAAAGTCTGCAGGCTACATCTTCATGTTGAACTTGCAGCCTAATTAAAACATCCCTATAGGCTTGGATATGTTCTTCTGCTGTTCTTAGGCCATCTGGCTTGTATTTAGGCAAAAATATTTCAATGTTCTTGGGGATTTCATGGATATCCCCAGCAATATTCAAAGGAGTATTGTTAGCTCCATACCAAGGAGCTGCTGGAGCTTGAGCCATTTGACTCAGAATTGATGTAGACAGACCTACAATAGCAGTAGAAATATTACTAACTATAGGCACACTAGGGGCAACGGATATTACTGGCGTAGGTCCACTCGACGTTCCTGGAGAAAACAGGCCTTTTGCTACTGGTGTGCTTACGACTTGCTTGGCTTTACCCTTGGGAGTACCAGTAAGGTCGTGAAAAATGGTTTCTCCGGTTGTTTGAGACCTGGTCGCAATACGACGTGGTGGGTCCAGCCTTGCTCGAGGAAACCCTCGGCTAGTTCGAAGAAAACCTGCAACAAACACAAAAACAAGTGTTGCAGTTTAGCCGTAAATAATTTCAGAATTAAATCAAAAACAAAATATTCAGATATGAAAATTGAAATAGATAAACCGATTCGGGCCCTCCTTCTAGCGCCAATCTGTTGAGTGGTGTTTTCACCCGGTTGTGAAAGCACACTCTCTGGTAGGATCTGAGTCCAAAAATCCTCTGCTTGCAAAGAAAATAACTTTCTCCAAGGTTTCTGTTATGCTTAAATAATGTTGTTCAAATGAAATGCCAGGAATATCTTAGGGTTTGCAAGTGGATGTTAACAAGGGGCACTGATGGTTTATTTAATTTAAATTTACAGTGGACTCAAAGTGAATGAATATACATTGATCTTGGATTTTTGAAGGATTTTCAGTTATTAATTTGGATACAGTAATTAAATTGCAGAAAATAAAGCAAGGGTTTGAAAAATAAAGAAAAGTAAATGCAGAGAAACTAAACTACAGTCAGAATGCTGCCATCGATTTGATGAAATCGAAGATACTGAGGTTTTATGCATGCAACCTAATCTAATGAACCTGCAAACTCGCACAATCCAAATAAATTAGGTGCTTGGTCTCTAGGGTTTCTCATCGTAATTCCAGACTTAGGCATTCGCATGAAGCAACCAAGCACACTTGCATTAAACTTCACCTAAAAGCCTCAAAAATCTGGAATGAAAGATAAAGCATTAAATCATGCATGCACAAAATGACTCCTTCTTTCTCATCAATGAGATGCCAATACTACGTATTTTGTATTAAATGATATGTCAATTACATTCAAAGAATGTTCCAGGCATAAATATTCCAGAACAAAAAGAAGGAAATTGCCCAAGTGCAGGCCCCAGAATAGCACGAAGCTCTTGTCTCTGCAACTCTGCAATCGGCAATTTCCAACCCCTCCTTCAATCTGCGCTTCTGGATTTATCCTGTCTAGCGTGGCTCTTCGATTCTCCCTGGTCGCTTCGTTTCATGTTCCTGCATGTGACCCTTCGAATTCCTACCTTTTCCTTGTCTTTATCCCATGTTTAACGCCAAAATGCCTAAAATCCTTCGCTGCATGTAACGCTCCTACAGACCTGACACCTGCATGCCACGTGTCACACGCTCTCTGCACCTTCTGTAACGCCACTCTATGAAAAACCCGACAAAAACTGCATGCCGCCTGCTCACCTTCTCGGCCGCGAAAACGCGACATGTCACGAAATCGTGACATGTCGCGATATCGCTACATTCTTCCCGGCCGTACATCCTTGGCAGCATCTTGTCACGATATCGCGACCGTTTCTATTCTGAGCCTTCCTTCCACAATTTGTAGCGATATCGCTACCATCTCTCCGTCGGGCTTCCTTCTCACCAAGCTGTAGCGAAATCGCTACCATCTCTCCGTCGGGCTTCCTTGGCAACTTTACGTCGCGACATCGCGACCATTATCACTCTCTTGCCTTCTTTCGACAAACCGTCGCGATATCGCTACCGCTTTCATATTTCGTACGCCTTGGCAAAACCTGTCGCGATATCGCGACGTTTTTCCCCTTCGGACCTTCATGCAGCTTTCTGTCGCGATATCGCTACCGCTTTCTCTTTCCGTACGCCTCCCCGAAACACGTCACGAAATCGTGACCATTTTTCTGTTCCGTACGCCTTGGCAAAACCTGTCGCGATATCGCGACCATTTTCTCTGTCCGTACAGTTTGCCAAAACACGTCGCGAAATCGCGACCATTTTCTCCGTCCGTATTTCCAAACAGTCGCGAAATCGCGACCATTTTCCATCCGTACACCTTTGCAAAACCTGTCGCGATATCGTGACACTTTTTTCCTTCCGTATACTTTGCCAAAACACGTCGCGAAATCGTGACCATTTTCATTCTTTTCCAACGGCATGTCGCGATTTCGCGACACCATTTCTTTTCTTCTCAACGGCATGTCGCGATTTCGCGACACCTTTTCTTTTCTCCTCAGCGACATGTCGCGATTTCGCGACAACTTTCAATTTTCTTTTCTCTCCTCTTCGGCAGCGATGGAGCTACATGTCGCGATTTCGCGACAACTTTCCTGTTTCCAGCAGCGATGGCGCGACATGTCGCGATTTCGCGACATGTCGCGATTTCGCGACACTTTTCAACACTTAGGCATTTTTTCTCTTTTCTTCAATTTTAGCATCTGGGTCACCGAGATTCTTCTCTGCAAGCCTTCAAAAAGGTGGGTCCCCAATTTTGGGGTGTGTTGTGGATCAACCACAATAGGTTATCTGGTGTTATCGTCTGATCTTCTACAGCTTTCCACAATAGGGCTTCCTCTAAAGGTTTCATTTTAAATAGGGGGTTTAAGATGGTTTGTTCTTCCCCAAGTTGACGGGATGAGGAAGCACTTTGTACAAAGTATAGATCCTCTCTCCACTGGAGTGCTGGCTATGATTCAGGTGAATCTAGTTCGAGCTCAGAGTTTTCAACCGACTTAGTCTTTGGAGAACTTTGTTTTACAAACCGACTGCCAGGTCCTCTTCTTCTCGAAGAACTCATACAAGGTTAGATGGAAGGTTTCAGGTATTGCAATTTATCTAGTAGAGCTGCTTCCACGAAAATGGTGCCAAATGTTGTAGGCCAAACAAGGTTAAATTCTTTTCTATTTTTTTCAATTGCCCATGCATTAATTATCAAGCCAGGGAGCTTTGTAAACTTGTGAAGGGTCTCACACAGGATCACTTACAATACCACTTTGAGATGAGTCCGCTAGCTCTACTATTGGGGGTATTTCAAAGGTTGTCAATAATCCATTTACTCCTCAATAAATTACATATGAATAATTAAATATTTAGAAAGAAAACATTCATACGTGCATACTAATAACAAACCTATTGCAATCATAAAATAACAATGCAGAAATAAACCTATGAAAGTAGTAAGCTAATCTAGAAAACACAAAGAAAGGGAAGAAATACTGGCTTGGAGTGGGCCCAGGCTCCAGCAACTTCCTCCCAGATGAACACGCACTTAGGAACTCTTAGAACTTTATTATAAGCACCAAGGAATTACAATTCTTCTTAACCTCTATAATCCTCTCTATATTTTGTATTCTATCTTGGATATTTTTTCATATTATCATAGAGGTATGCGTGTGTTTATATAACACACCCACAAATCTTTTGTTACAAGGTGGTTACAATAGCCGATTCATTCCAAACTAAACTAAGATAGTCTGGTAAATGTAATCAACGTCTGCTAAAATTGGCATTCATTCCTAATGGTGGCGTGTTCTCTAATTGGTTCGTGCTTTTCCTGGCATAGGTAGGACCTTCTCATACGTTAGTGCAACTCCCGAATTAACTTACATGATGTAGATTTGGAATTGCACCAGTTAATGTTTCCTGCATCATGTTATTAGGTCAACGGGCAAAGAACGGAGGCACCTTATCTATGAGGAAGGTGCCTAAGTATATCGGGTGCCTTATTTATACAGAAGGTGCCTATCTTCCATTAGCACCTTCTTGGAAGAGGAAGGTGCTTGCCTTTTGTTGGCGCCTTCCTGGAAGAGGAAGGCTCTTGCCTTCTGTTGGCACCTTCCTGCAAGAGGAAGGTCCTTGCCTTCTATTGGTGCCTTCCTGGAAGAGGAAGACGCCTACCTTCTATTGGTGCCTTCCTGGAAGAGGAAGGCGTTTAGCTCCTGTTGGCACCTTCCTAGAAGAGGAAGGCACCTACCTTTTGTTGGTGCCTTCTTTGAAGAGGAAGGTGCCTACTTACCATGCATTAATTCTGAAAGAAACAAAGTGCCAAGTCCATGAAAATACCTCTACTGATCCAAATTTGACTAAATCAACTACAATTCCACAAAAAAACACTAAAACATACAAATTAGATAACACACATAATCTTATCAAATAATTACATAACCATTCATAAAAATATACAATTCCTATTATATAGTCACATAATGATTAATGAAACTCATACAAAATATGAGCATTTTTGAGGCTCATCAGAATGTTTATTTTCCCAAGGAGCAGCAAATATTTATCATTGGCTAGTAAGTGGCCAATTTATTTTTCCAAGCAAGCTTCAAGCGCCAGGGCACAACTTTTAACAAAGTTACACAACGAAAAGGGTACTCTTTTCCAGGAATGTTTGGCATTTAATCAAAGAAAAAACCATTGGACCATTTGTAATGGTGCTAGGCTAGCGGATCAATACCCTCATTCTCCCAAAAGTGCCAAAAATTAACTCAACATTTATTACAGAAGTTTTGGGAGGGCTCTAGATAAATGATGAGGTAAAAAGCCTACAATTTATTTTCCTTTCAAATTTTTTACTATGTTTCACATTGTAGCTGCATAAGAGTCCAAAGAGTGCTCAAAATATTTATCAGATAAAAAAAGAATGGCAAAGCGAAGCAAGGAGCGCAAGGATGTCATAGAGGCTATAGAGCCCAATAAGTCAAAAAATAAAGAAGGAGGTTCTAGAGCAAAAAGGGCTTGAAAAAATGACTATGTTTATTTGGACTCGTACTAGGACACTATGGAAAAAATTGGTGACTGCCTTGTTACTCATAAATGCATGGAGAGGTTAAGGTAGGATGTAGAAATGACAGTGAGCCAAGGAGTAATGTCGAAAAATTAGCTAATAGTGCCCTATCATTTATAGCTATTCTGGTATTTATGTCCACCTATTCATCCATGATCCGAGCTGGTGCAGCTCATTGCCCAATTCTATGATTCATTCACCCGAGTTGTCAAAAATTCCAGAAGAGAGATTTTGTTCACCATCACTCCATATGAGGTTCGAGAAGCTTTTGTGTGTGGATTGAAGCCCCCTTCATATGTAGTTAATAAAAACTATATATTGATGAACAAGAAGATAGATATGTCTCCACGATGACAATGTGCCAATTTATGGAGACTTAGCTAATTAAAGAGCCACCAATTGGGTAGCTTCTCAATTTGCTAAAGTCATTTTCATATTTTAAGAGCTTGGATATATATTCAATGTTGGCATGGATAACTGGGTTGCCTTCTGATGGGACTATGCATAAATGACAGGAAGTCTTAGCTCAATGTATTTGCAAAGTCAAATTTTATTCTCCTACATCAATGAGGTAATGCAACAACCCCATTTTCTTTGATTGGGCAGACTTTATTTCTTGGAAGTTAAAATTTTAGGTGGAGAAGATGAAGACCGAGGAGTCAAGATCATTTAAGCACGTGTCATTTTTGGTATGGTTTTTCTTCTTTCAACTATAGCGGTGCTTCTCTTTTATTGCATTAACATAGGTGGGTAAGAAAAATGAACCCCTACCATTTTATATGTGGACTCCCATTTTTTCAAGAAAGGAGTCATTTTATATCTTTAATAGATAGTTTTTAAGACCAGAAATAGAGTTTCTTTGTGGTACGTGTAAAAGAGTGTCATGAAATTTAAGACATGTAGTTATTATGTAGGAAAAGGGTGTTATTGTTTTGCTTACCCAGGGCATATTTGTGAGAATTTTTGGTTTGACAGGTAAACCTTTTTTATTATCGTATTTTGCCATAGAGCATGTGTTTGCCATGGAAGTTGTGCATCAGTTAGATTATGTACATGATGTATATGGATATGGACATGGAAAGGAGACAACATGCAATATGCCATTTAAATTTGGTAGTATAGATATGAGCCAAGTTGGACAGAATCAGCTCCTGATAGTGGCACTACAAGATTTGGGCTTGATAGAACTACCATAGCACTGGAGGTATGATCCTCTAGGCAAATTTTTGGCTATTTTGAAGGCTAAATATTTTCATTATTGTCCTCGACTAGATATACAAAGGAATAGAGATAATTTTAATGGGCCAAACATGAATTGGAACATTGATAAGATGACAACACTCCTACCTTGGCATGATCATTATGAGCAGGAGGCTAAATGTAATCCAACCAAATATAGAACCCAAATTCCTCCACCAGGTTTATTCAGTCAAGTTCAAGAAAGTGAGCCCACCTGGAATGAATAGAAGATAATGAATTGGTGGATAATGTGGATTCATCACGGGAAGCCAACTACCCCTTATGGACTAAAATTAGATGAGCAATTTTTATAAATTTATGATTATTATGTCGATTCATATCAACTCGTCACCTTTACCAATATTTTTCCACAAAGATTTCAACACTCTGATAATGGCGAAGGTGAAACCAAACAAGAGCACCAAACGTTTGAAGAGGAGACTCCAGAGGAAGTGTTGAGCAAGGTGCAGCAAAAGTATTGTCATTGTTGTCAACACAGACAGAAATATCAGTTGATGCAGTGGACAGGAGTTCAGACGTCAGTCAGAATAGGTACAGTGAATTTCCAAGAAGACAAAAGTGACCCAGATTCAAAAAATCAAGCAAAAAGACAAGTAAGAAAACTGTCGCGATATCGCGACATGTTTTCTATCGCGATTTCGCGACATGGCCGAGGAGAGAGAAGGCGCAAGCAAAATTGTCATGATTTCGCGACATGGACCAGGAGAGAGAAGGCGCAAGCAAAATTGTCATGATTTCACGACATGGACCAGGAGAGAGAAGGCACAAGCAAAATTGTCACGATTTCGCGACATGGACCAGGAGAGAGAAGGCGCAAGCAAAATTGTCACGATTTCGTGACATGGACCAGGAGAGAGAAGGTGCAAGCAAAATTGTCATGATTTCGTGACATGGACCAGGAGAGAGAAGGCACAAGCTAAATTGTCATGATTTCGTGACATGGACGAGGAGAGAGAAGGCGTAAGGAAAACTGTCATGATTTCGTGACATGTTGTCAGAGAAGAAGGCAAGTAGAAAAATTGTCGTGATTTCGTGACATGATGGAAGCAAAGAAGGCAAGTAAGAAAACTGTCATGATTTCGTGACATGTTTGGAAAGAAGGCATAGGCAAAGAAAACTGTCACGATTTCGTGACATGTTCGGAGAGAAGGAGCTTGCAAAGGAAAGTGTCACGATTTCACGACAATCTGCAAGAAGGACTGTACGGATGAGAAAGTGTCACGATTTCATGACAGGATCGATAGAAAGTGCCAAGGAGAGAAAGTGTCACGATTTCGTGACAGGATCGAAGAGAAAGTGCCAAGGAGAGAAAGTGTCATGATTTCAATGAGGATCGAAAGAGAAAGTGCCAAGGAAGAGAAAGTGTCACGATTTCAGACAGTCAGAGAATGTCAAGGAGAGAAAGATGTCACGATTTCAGAGGTGCAAGGAGAGAAAGATGTCAGATTTCATGACAGGGTCGAAGAGAAGGCAAAGGAAGAGAAAGATGTCACGATTTCGTGACATGTTCCATTTTCGGGCGGAAGGCAGAAAAGGCACAAGGTAGAGAAAGATGTCACGATTTCGTGACATGTTCCGTTTTCACGGGCGAAAGACAGAAAAGGCACAAGGCAGAGAAAGATGTCACGATTTCGTGACATGTTTCGTTTTCGCGAGCGAAAGGTAGAAAAGGCACAAGGCAGAGAAAGATGTCATGATTTCGTGACATGTTCCATTTTCGTGGTTGAAGCCAAGAAGAGTTGCGAGAAGGCGAAAGATGTCACGATTTCGTGACATGTCTGGTTTTCGCTAGAGCAAGCCAAGTAGAGTGTACGAAAGTGAATAGTGTCATGATTTCGTGACATGTCTGGTTTTCATGGTGGCAAGACAGGAGGTGAACAAGGAGGCCAAGAATGTCATGATTTTGTGACATGCTGTATTTTCATGGGTAAAAGGCGAGAAGGGCAGAAAGAGACAGAAGTGTCACGATTTCGTGATAGGTCACAACAGCATGATAACAGACAGTTAACTGGAACAGAACGACAGTTAAAGGGGCAGTTGTAGAGGAAAAGCATGCAGCCAAAATAAGAAGAGTTAACTGGAGTAAATGTGATAGTTACAGGTGCAATTACAGTTAGAAATCATGCAGCTTTTTAAGAATAGTCGAAGCTGGAGAAAATCGAATAGTCGCATTATTAGAATCGTAAAATGCATGCATGCACAGAAATGAATACGAACAATCATGATAGAGATACGTTGCATGTAACGTAATGCACACTCTATAAATTCAAAAGGAGTTACACGTAGAAGGAGTTACAGTTGACAAGTGGCAGAAGAGCATAATAAAAGAACAGTTACGGGTTGCATGCGTAAATATGGAAACTAAAAATAGAGACGTATATGTTATAAAAGTAGGTCTGCGTGAAGAATAATGTTGCTACTGTAAGTGAGAATTTGCTATGCAAAGAGGGTTAGAAGAGGGCCGAGAGAGAAATAAGGAGAGCCGTGAGAGTGTGCAGAGTTGAATCAATTTTATTTAATTACAGACCAGTCAGGGTCGTGTAAACAGTGAAGGCATTTTTATGTCACTGAATTAAATCAGAATTGCAGTCCAAGTTGGTGCTTGGCATTAGGGGTTGGTGCTCCTATCTATTGTAGC
The DNA here is from genome assembly GCA_028583015.1 of Wollemia nobilis. Classification (NCBI taxonomy): domain Eukaryota; kingdom Viridiplantae; phylum Streptophyta; class Pinopsida; order Araucariales; family Araucariaceae; genus Wollemia; species Wollemia nobilis. The sequence goes on along the minus strand of JAQPPZ010002969.1, from coordinate 11,651,363 downwards.
GAGAAAAATAAGGGGTTGGTGCTCCTTCCAGTGGGTGCTGGTAAAGTGTTTGTAAAATTGGTGTTTTGCAAAGGCTGGATTTGGATTGAAGTCCAAGCAGTCATTTTTGAGGAGTAGCCAAATTGGTGAACCTCGTTACATTGTGTGTTGTGGTGTGCTCTCTTGTGATTATTGCTTTATCTATTTTCTAGTTCTCTTTGCTTCAGTTTTAAGGATTGCAGATCAGATTTTTAGCTACACTGATTCACCCCCCTCTCAGTGTCATTGTGAGAATATCAATTGGTATCAGAGCTAGGTTCTTGAACAAGCTTAATCAGCTAAGGTGATCTTGGAAGGAACACAATGGCAGGTAGTGAAGGATTCTCATCAAACAAAGCTCCTTTGTTCAATGGAACTAATTACTCATTCTGGAGACTCAGGATGCAGACATATCTGAGTGCTTTAGGATATGACATTTGGGAGTCAGTAGAAAGTGGATACACAGCACCCACTACTCCTCCAACAGATATCTGTTGAGAAGAAAAAGTTTGAGAATAACTCCAAAGCAAAGAATGCCATAATGTGTGGGCTAGTAGACAATGAACTGATAAGGGTCATGAGCTATAAATCGGCAAAAGACATATGGGACAAACTGAAGAGCATCCATGAAGGAGACAACAAGATCAAGGAAGCCAAACTGCAAACTCATCGAGCTCAGTTCGAGGCATTACAAATGAATGACGAAGAGAACATAGAGACCTATATGCTGAGAGTCAATGGAATCATTAATGCTATCAGAGGACTCGACGAAGAAATCGAAGATGCGGTTGTCGTGAAAAAGGTACTTAGAACTCTTCACAAAAGATTTAATTCTAAAGTTTCTACAATAGAAGAGGCTAAAGATCTAAATAATTTTAGCATGGACGAGATGCATGGCTCTTTGACTGCATATGAAATGAGAATAGGACAAACTAAGCCTATAGACAAAGAAGCTGCTTTTAAAGCACACAAGAATACAAAAGCTGAACAAGAATCTGAGGATGAAGAGACATCGGATGAAACTGAAGCCAACTTTGTTCGAAAACTTACAAAGGGAAAAGGAAAGTATAGAGGAAAGTTACCATTTAAGTGTTTCAATTGTGGAGGGGTCGGTCACTTTGCAGCTAAGTGTCCAATGAATGAGAAAACCAAAAGTGATGAAGGGTCACACCAAGAAAGAAGTGACTGGAAGAAGAAACCAAATTTTAGGAAAAGCAACTTCAAAAAGAAAAGTTTCATATCAAAGAATGTCAGCTCTTCTGAAGATAGCTCAGGTGAAGATTCTGAAGAAGAAACAGGTGAAGCTCTGTTCATGGCATTTGAAGAAGCAAAAATAGAAGAAAAATAGGAAGGTGACACAAAAAGTAAGGATGAGGCTGAAGTATATCTGGAAGGAGAGTTGGTTGCTGCTCTTAAAGAGTTGAGTACAGAAAGGAAGAAGAATAAAAAGGTCTCAAGAAAGCTTGAGGATGCGAATGACATAATAAGCAGTTTGAAAGTACAGACAAAAGAATTTAAGAAAATGTCTCGAAGAACTTGAAGTACAATTAACCATGAGAATAGATGAGTGCAGCAAACTAGAAGAAGAGATTGTTGTTTTAAGAATGCGGCTAGAAGAAAAGAATCAAAAATTGAGTTGCTATCACAAACTTGAAGGAAGTTCTGCAAAGCTTGAAAAGATTATAAATAGTCAGAGGTCTACAGACATCAAGTTTGGCTTGGGGTTTGTCGAAGGAGAATCATCAAGTGGATCAAAGGCCATAACTATAGAACCAATAAAGAAAGAGGATAAGATCAAGGTTGACCAAAGAAAAATGAATCTTGCAAAAGAAAGCAACAATGCCAGGCACGAGAAGACTGTTGACAATGAGGGATTCACAAAAGTCATACATCAAAGGAGAAGAAAATTTGTGGCTCCTACTACAAATTGGCAAAGACCAACTCCCAGGTTCAATCATTCCTTTTCTGGTTATTGTTTTAAATGCAATACTTACGGTCATAAGATTTCAGACTGCATTTATAATATAGGACAAAGAAATTTTACCAGTAGAAATGTCTTTGCACCTTTGATGGATTATGCAGTAGAATGTTATAACTGTCATAACTTTGGTCACATTGCAAGAAACTGTAGAAGCACATATGCAGCAAATAAATATCAGGGAAGAAGAACTCAACCAAACAGTTTAAGGCAAAACAAAAAATTCCCAGATAAACATGCACAGGCCACTGACAAAGAAAAGTCTAAACAAGTGACCAAAACTACAATCAAATCAGAATGGAAAGAAAAAGAGCAACTCAAGGAAGAAAAGGAATCATTGATTGTACAGACAACATTCAAAGCACAGAACAAATCTGCACCATGGATATTGGATAGTGGATGCTCCAGTCACATGACAGGAGATAAACAAAAATTTGAAAAGCTTCAGAAATATGAAGGGGGCTCGGTAAAGTTTGGAAATAATGATGGAGCCAAGATAGTTGGCAAAGGATCAGTCAAGATAAATGATGGAAAGATCAGTTCCAAAGAAGTTCTGTTTGTGATTGGTTTGAAACACAACTTACTGAGTGTAAGTCAAATCTGTGATAGAGGTCATGAAGTCACTTTTAAGAAGCAGGGCTGTGAAGTCAGAAAAGCCCACAGTGGGAAGCTGATAGCTAATGGATCAAGGACTTCTGGAAATCTATATACTCTCTCAAAAACTTCAGAAGGAGCATGCTTGATTGGACAGGAAGATGAAAATTGGTTGTGGCACAAGAGGCTCGGTCATATTAGCTTTGACAATCTGGTAAAAATAAGCTCTAAAAGAGCAGTAAGAGATATACCTACCATTGGCAAACCAATAAATAGCATCTCGTGCTTCATGCCAAAAAGGGAAGCAAACTAGATCCACATTTAAAGCAAAGGAATACTTCACCAAACAAACCTTTAGAGATAATACATACTGATTTGTGTGGACCTATGAGAACACAAAGCATAAATGGTGACAAATACTTTATGTTGTTCATAGATGACTTCTCCAGGATGACATGGGTACTATTTTTAAAGCTTAAATCAGATGCCTTTGAGATGTTCAAGATTTTTAAAAAATAGGTTGAGAATCAAACTGGAAAAAGAATTAAATGCCTAAGATCAGACAGAGGAGGAGAGTTTATTTCAGAAGAGTTTGCAGAGTACTATCAAAAATATGGGATCAAAAGACAGTTTTTAGCAGCAAGGACACCTCAGCAGAATGGTGTTGTTGAAAGGAAGAACAGGACTGTGCAAGAAATGGCAAGGACAATGTTGGCTGAGAACAAAATAGCTGACAGATTTTGGAAAGAGGCAGTACATACTGCAGTTTACATTCAAAACAGGTGCATGCTAAGGACGCATGAAAGCAAAACACCTTATGAGTTGTGGTTCGGCAGGAAAGCAACAGCAAGATACTTCAAAGTGTTCGACAGCAAGTGTTATATCAAACGAACTGAAGATAATCTCGGTAAGTTCGAAGATAGAGCTGACGAAGGTATTTTTCTCGGTTACTCAACTAAAAGCAAAGCCTACACATGTTACAACAAGCGGCTAAAGAAAATTATTGAGAGTGCTGATGTTAAAGTTGATGAAGGTAGAGAAAGAGAAGTTACGTATCAAGAAAACTACCCCATTTATGAAGAAGTCATTGAAGGAGATGAAGAAATAAGAACAGAAGAAAATCAAAAAATTGACCCAGTTGATTTAAGAATTGACTCAGAAGAAGAAGAGAACAAGAAATTCAAAACAGGCAGCTGGCAGAAAAATCATCCCAGAGAACAGATTATTGGGGACCCAACAGTTGGTATTCAGACAAGAAGAGCAGTAATAAGGAACTACTCTTTATTATCCAGCATTGAACCCAAAAATATTGCTGAAGCCAGCACAGATGAAAGTTGGATGAAGGCAATTAATGAAGAACTAGATCAGATTGAGAAAAACAAAACCTGGGAATTAGTACCACGGCCAACAAATAAAAACATAATCGGTACTAAATGGATTTTTCGAAATAAATTAAATGAAGATGGACAGGTTGTCAGAAATAAGGCAAGATTGGTCTATAAAGGCTATGCTCAGGTTGAAGGCATTGATTTTGAGGAAACCTTTGCACCAGAGAGTCTGACTAGAGGCAATCAGAATGTTTCTGGCTTTAGCAGTCCATAAAAATTTCAAAGTATATCAAATGGACGTAAAATCAGCATTTTTGAATGGAAAACTGGAAGAAGAGGTTTACATTGAACAACCAGATGGCTTCCAACTCGGTGACAATCCCGATTTTGTTTGCAGGTTAAAGAAAGCATTGTATGGTCTAAAACAGGCACCCAGAGCATGGTATGCAAGGCTGGATAACTATCTTATTAAACAGGGGTTCAAGAAAGGTATGGTGGACAACAATTTATATATCAAAACAGAGAATGGCCAACTTATTGTACTTGTTGTTTATGTAGATGATATAATATTTGGCAGCAACATGGATGAATATTGTAGAGACATAGCAAATAAAATGAAGACAAAATTTGAGATGTCAATGATTGGTGAACTTTCTTATTTTCTCGGACCGCAAGTCAATCAAAGTGAAAAGGGCATTTTTATCTCTCAAGTAAAATATGTGAAAGAAATGCTGAAAAAGTTCACAATGGAGGATAGTAAACCTATCAGCACTCCCATGACAACAGGTTGCAAGTTGAGCAAGGATGACAAATCTCCAGATGTAGATCAAACCATGTACAGGTCTATGATTGGAAGCCTATTGTATTTGACAGCCACTAGACCAGATATATTACAGGCAAGTATGCATGGTAGCAAGATTTCAGGCTAGTCCCAAAGAGACTCATGTGACAACTGTAAAGAGGATTTTTAGGTACCTCAAGGGTACTATGGAGTATGGGTTGTGGTACCCAAAAGGTAAGGACTTCACTCTTATTGCATATTCTGATGCAGATTGGGCAGGATGTATTGATGACAGAAAGAGTACCAGTGGAGGAGCATTTTATCTTGGAGACAGGGTGGTAGCATGGCACAACAAGAAACAAGAATCAGTCTCTCTATCCACAGCAGAGGTAGAATACATTGCAACAACAACATGCTGTACACAGATATTATGGATGAGACAAACACTAAAAGATCTTGGTATTCACTTCAAAGAGCCAATTTCAGTTAAATGTGATAACACCAGTGCTATAAACATATCAAAGAATCCGGTTATGCATTCTCGAACCAAACATATTGCAATCCGAGTATCACTTCTTGAAGGATAAAGTTGCAGAAGGTGAGGTCAAATTGGATTTTGTTCCAACTACAGAGCAAGTAGCAGATATATTCACAAAACCATTGCCAAAGGAAGTTTTTGAGTACCTTCGGAGTAAGTTGGGAGTAGTCACATTTCACAAGAACTGACTATCAATTGGGATCACATTCTCGTGGGGAGTATTTATGCCTATGTTTATAGTTTTGCTCATATTCATGATTTTTGCTAACTATAACAATGTGTATCTCGAGAATGTTGTGCATAGACTAGGGGGAGTCTGCAGCAGCCCTTTGGTATTATTGTCAAAGGGGGAGAAGAATTACAGGAGAGTGCATGAGTGTTGCCAACAATTCCAAAGGGGGAGATTGTTGAGCAAGGTGCAGCAAAAGTATTGTCATTGTTGTCAACACAGATAGAAAGATCAGTTGATGCAGTGGATAGGAGTTCAGAGGTCAGTCAGAATAGGTACAGTGAATTTCCAAGAAGACAAAAGTGACCCAGATTCAGAAAATCAAGCAAAAAGACAAGTAAGAAAACTATCGCGATATCGCGACATGTTTTTTGTCATGATTTCATGACATATCAGAGGAGAGAGAAGGCGCAAGCAAAATTGTCATGATTTCGTGACATGGACCAGGAGAGAGAAGGTGTAAGAAAAATTGTCATGATTTCATGACATGGACCAGGAGAGAGAAGGCACAAGCAAAATTGTCACGATTTTGCGACATGGACCAGGAGAGAGAAGGCGCAAGCTAAATTGTCATGATTTCATGACATGGACGAGGAGAGAGAAGGCACAAGGAAAACTGTCATGATTTCACGACATGTTGTCAGAGAAGAAGGCAAGTAGAAAAACTGTCATGATTTCGTGACATGATGGAAGCAAAGAAGGCAAGTAAGAAAACTGTCATGATTTCATGACATGTTTGGAAAGAAGGCACAGGCAAAGAAAACTGTCACGATTTCGTGACATGTTCGGAGAGAAGGAGCTTGCAAAGGAAAGTGTCACGATTTCACGACAATCTGCAAGAAGGACTGTACGGATGAGAAAGTGTCACGATTTCACGATAGGATCGAAGAAGAAAGTGCCAAGGAGAGAAAGTGTCACGATTTCATGACAAGATCAAAGAAGAGAAAGTGCCAAGGAGAGAAAGTGTCACGATTTCACGACAGGATCGAAGAAGAAAGTGCCAAGGAGAGAAAGTGTCATGATTTCACGATAGGATCGAAGAGAAAGTGCCAAGGAGAGAAAGTGTCACGATTTTGCGACAAGTGTATTTTAGATGGGTCGAAGAGAAGTGCAAGGAAGAGAAAGATGTCACGATTTCGTGACATGTTCAGTTTCATTGCCAAAGACAGAAAAGGCACAAGGCAGAGAAAGATGTCACGATTTCGTGACATGTTCCATTTTCAGGCGAAAGGCAAAAAAGGCACAAGGCAGAGAAAGATGTCACGATTTTGCGACATGTTCCGTTTTCGCGGGCGAAAGGCAGAAAAGGCACAAGGCAGAGAAAGATGTCATGATTTCGTGACATGTTCCATTTTCATGGGCGAAAGGCAGAAAAGGCACAAGGCAGAGAAAGATGTCACGATTTCATGACATGTTCCATTTTTGTTGGTTGAAGCCAAGAAGAGTTGCGAGAAGGCGAAAGTGTCACGATTTCGTGACATGTCTGGTTTTCGCTAGAGCAAGCCAAGTAGAGTGTACGAAAGCGAATAGTGTCACGATTTCGTGACATGTCTGGTTTTCATGGCGGCAAGACAAGAGGTGAACAAGGAGGCCGAGAATGTCATGATTTCATGACATGCTGTATTTTCATGGGTAAAAGGCGAGAAGGGCAGAAAGAGACAGAAGTGTCACGATTTCATGATAGGTCGCAACAACATGATAACAGACAGTTAACTAGAATAGAATGACAGTTAAAGGGGTAGTTGTAGAGGAAAAGCATGCAGCCAAAATAAGAAGAGTTAACTGGAGTAAATGCGATAGTTATAGGTGCAATTATAGTTAGAAATCATGCAACTTTTTAAGAACAATTGAAGCTGGAGAAAATCGAACAGTCGCATTATTAGAATCATAAAATGCATGCATGCACAGAAATGAATACGAATAGTCATGATAGAGATACGTTGCATGTAACGTAATGCACACTCTATAAATTCAAAAGGAGTTACACGTAGAAGGAGTTACAGTTGACAAGTGGCAGAAGAGCATAATAAAAGAACAGTTACGGGTTGCATGCGTAAATATGGAAACTAAAAATAGAGACGTATATGTTATAAAAGCAGGTCTACGTGAAGAATAATGTTGCTGCTGTAAGTGAGAATTTGCTGCGCAAAGAGGGTTAGAAGAGGGCCGAGAGAGAAATAAGGAGAGCCGTGAGAGTGTGCAGAGTTGAATCAAGTTTATTTAATTGCAGACTAGTCAGGGTCGTGTAAACAGCGAAGGCATTTTTATGTCACCTGAATTAAATCGAATTGCAGTCCAAGTTGGTGCTTGGCATTAGGGGTTGGTGCTCCTATCTCATTGCAGCAGAAAAATAAGGGGTTGGTGCTCCTTCCAGTGGGTGCTTGGTAAAGTGTTTGTAAAATTGGTGTTTTGCAAAGGCTGGATTTGGATTGAAGTCCAAGCAGTCATTTTTGAGGAGTAGCCAAATTGGTGAACCTCGTTACATTGTGTGTTGTGGTGTGCTCTCTTGTGATTATTGCTTTATCTATTTTCTAGTTCTCTTTGCTTCAGTTTTAAGAATTGCAGATCAGATTTTTAGCTACACTGATTCACCCCCCCTCTCAGTGTCATTGTGAAAATATCAGGAAGAAGAATAGTAATATGTGTTTAAATGGAGATCTTAGTGAACAAATCAAAATGTGGATGAGTTTCCTGTGCTAGAAAAGTAAAATATCCTAAAGGCACCTCCATTTTCAAAGGTATCCAAAAGACCAAGGACCAGTGCAGTTGTGACTACTACCGCTAAGGCCTCTATTGTTGTAGTTTCCATATTTTTGGTTGTCATAGTTTCTATAGTGCCAGTTGTAATGGTTCCTATGGTTACTAATGAGTCGATTATAGTTATAAATCCTCTACCAATAGAAGCACTCCTGACTAAGGTTGCACAATGATCTTTGATGGTCCAAGAACAAGAGGAAAAACATCAGTTGAAAAGCTCTTATGTAGAATTCATGGATGGTGAAGGGAATATGAACTTCAAGGAGAGGGTGGAAGCACAGCAAGAGGAAGTAATTTCTCAGCCACCCCCATCCCCACATCACATGATGCCCATGACCAAAGGTACATCTTCTCTTCCCTCTTCTTCTCCAAAGCATGTAGTGATTTTTGTTTCATTTCCAAATGTTTCACTTCGACCATCATCCATCTCCATTTATCTACCATTCGGTATGCCTTCCACATCCATATCACTTCCATATTATTCTGCCCTCGAAGTCACTATTGCTTCTTCTTCTATTTTCATTCTTTCATATTTCATTTCTTTTAGTTTGTATGCATCAAATTCGAATCCATTTTTGTACCCTTCCCATTCTGCTGCCACCACCACCACCATCAAAACTATGAGTACGCAAGCTCCTCCTTGAGTAAGTGTAACTACTACTGAACCTGGTTCCTCCATCCAGTCTACCATTTTTATTCCACCCATTTTGAGTGTATCATCTGCTCCTACTGAGCCCAGTCACTTAGATGTTTTGGTTCCATTCACCCTATTTTTGTATTTGTAGATAGTACCTAATGTGTAGGTGATCCGCAAGCAGCCCGACATGGAAAATATTAATTAGGAACACTTGAGCTCTTCATAGTTGTTGAATATAATGAGGTGGAAAGAGGCCTTGGCTTCAACTCGACCAATTAAGAAAGTCACCTTTGATCCTGTCACTATGGAATCCCACACCACTAAGCTCACTCCCTTGGTCCGAAAGTTGCAAGGAGAAATATTATCGAATGACTACATTAGTGAGACTATCACGAAAGATATCACAGGATAAATCTGACAGATAATATGGGCAATATATAGGTTGATATGATCTTAGTGTATTTGCATGACGAGCATTATAAGAAAAAAGTATTTTGAAAATGGAAATAAAATTATTGAGCTCGAAACTGCCTTGGAAAAATTAGATCACAGGAGGAGAAGACTGCCACTAAAAATGAGTATTTGCACCAATAGGTCAAAGTACACTTGAAGGAATGAGATGCCACCAATATTGAAATGCATAAAATCTAGCAGCAGCTTGATGATATAAGGAAGTAGTTAGTAGAGAAAGTAGCACAAGTTGTTAGTTTTTTCCAGACAACATCAAGGGAACCCGTCTTCGCTCTACATAGAACTGCAAGAAGTTGGTCATACAAGCTCTTTAGGTGTTGCACTATTTGTAGGATATGCAGATACAGATATAACTAGGGTAGCAACTAATTGACACCATGGAAGAGATGCTATCAACACACATGGAAATAGCAGTAAATATCCAGGCCCTAGTTAATGCCAATTTGCACATTAACCCTCTCAACAAAATGGATCATGCCTGGTCCAAGGCCAAGGTCATGTTGTGGAGTTATTTCTAATTAATGGACCTAGTAAGGGAAGGGCAAATAATTCTCAAAACTATCAAGTGTGAGAATATCATTTCCATGTCTCATTTTGAGACTATTGCTGAGTTAGGATTTCTAACTTTTATAGATGAATGGGGTGAACCCTTGCCAATGGAACAATTGGAGGTGCTATAGCATAAGTCTTTGGAAGATACCTCTAAGATTTATGCATGGGAGGAGCCTCTAATATAAGCATAGGTATTATCCCTGATGTAGAAATATACGTGCTTGGAGCTATCCTTATATGAGTTAGCTCAATGAGTGAAACGCCTTAGTTTGATAGATGTTCATAATCTTCACTTTGTTTATGAATATTTTAGTGTCCCATGCTTATTCATGACTCATGCTTGGAAATATTCCATAACATTTTATGAGGTCATGTCTAATAGCCTCAAAAAATAGGAAGAGCAGGCAGCAGTGGAGCACGTAGTGGCAGAGAAATCAACAAAAGAAGCTGAGCGAGCCAAAGTGCTCAAAGTAGCAGCTAAAGTGCAAGAGGAGTGTGCTGAGGAGGAGGTGCATCAGAAGGCATCTACGACATTATAAAAGGTGCCAACCAAGGTGGTTGTAAAGAAGACTCCTTAATATCCCAATGGATAAAGGCTTGGGATCACTTGCATCCATCTGAGCTGTATACCTCGTGAGTCACCAAAAATATTGGCAATTTTGCACTATGTCATGTTGGGAATTTTATTGGAATTTTGTTGGGATATTCTGATAAAATATTTTTTATTGTAATCAAAATTATTTATTGTGAAAGTAATTTTCTATGTTGCTATTTTATTTTCAAATATAAACTTTATTGCATCGGCATTATGGATTTCTAAAAAATAATGCAAATTTCATTTGGGATTCAAAACTGCTATACTCAAAGTGCACTGTAAAATCAATGTATGTTTGAGCCTGCAAAATGGAAGGAAGTCAAGATGAAGAACTAAGAAACTTTCAAAGAGCACTGAAAATCAAAGAAACATGGAGGCACGTTCACCCCATGTTGGGGCGACCGTAATAGTAAAATGCGACAAAATAAAAGTTTAGCAATTTGAAAGGATCACAATGAGTCAAAGTCACATTCACCCCAGTTGAGGGGTGAATGTCCCGTTCGCCCCTCCCATGGGTGAAAACATTCTTAAAAGAGAGGCGCACAAGCATGCTGGAAAATAAAATATCGAGTGAAGCTAATTTTTGTTTCAATGTCAAATTCAATTTTTAAGCAAAAGAGTAAAAGGGGGCAAAGCGATTATGACAAAAGAATCGTCCAATTGTATAGTTTCACCACATTATATGAGTCAAATATTTCAATAGTGCCCTGGGGAGGTTTTACAAGCATTAAATAATGGTGATCACGAGTAACTCAAATAGTGAATTTCAAGTGAAGGACGAAGTCGTATAGAAGCACTGGGTAGGTTTTTCATGATTTCCAAGGTGGGAGTATGTTTCCCAAATATTGAATATCTCCCAATTCTCAGTGCACCGACGCCCAAGTTACTGATTTCCTGGGAATTTTCCCATAAAATATGGATTTCTACCTCAAAAGGATGGATTTTTAATTATTCTAAGGAGGAATTTCCTCACTCTTGTTCCTGATCTGCGGTCATTTTTTTCTCATGTGTATTTAATGAAAGAGGTGAAATCCTCTATAAATACTAATTAAATGTCTATTGTAAATGAGGTTGGATATTCTACAAGAAATTTTTTTGAGTCTTCTGCATCAATAGAAGAGACTTGGATTACGAAATTTTTAAGCATTCTTATGTGTGTTATTTCCTCTATTTTAAAGCATTTTTTTTTATGCTCATGTTCCTCCTATTGAGTTTAAAATTCTATTTCTAGATTTAAAACATTGTTGGTGAATGAGTTAGTTTTGGAATGCAATCTAGATTTTGTTACTCCAAAGGTGTAAGTAAAATTTTGATGCTTTCTTTGTGTTACATGTTGTTATAACACTTGGTGGAATTATTACTATTAGTCTACCCCAAATCCAACAGTTCGGCCTGTGGCCATATTTCCCTTTCTTTCTATTATTTTTCCAATTTCTTTCCTGCATCGCTAGTCTTCATCTAGTTTAAGATTAGTAAGGGAACCAAACCTCTCTAGATATTGGCACAGAGGACATTCATTTCCTTCGGCATTTCAATTTTGGTCGTATCTATGGTGCACAAATGCAGTTTTGTTGATTAGGTAGATATTTGACCAACAAAACAAAATAACCTAATCCTCAGAAGGAAGCAGCCTTCAAAGCAATTAAGAATACAAAGGGTAAGAAGTCAGAATTGAGCAATGAGTCATCTAGTGATGAAGAAGCTAATTATGGCAGAAGGAATAAGGATTCAAGAATTTTCAAAGATGCAAACTGTGTTAGATGTTTCAATTGTGGAAAGTATGGTCACTATGCAACTGATTGTCAATAAGCCAAAAACAATAAAGATGAAGAAAAATAGGATCCCAAGAACAAAGAATAAAAAAGATACAGGTATCAAAAGAAATGCAAGTATGCACAAATCAGACAAGGAAAGAAGTTCTTTCAAAGATAAAAGAGGAGCTACTATGCAGATAAGGCAAGTAAGTACTCAAGTGATTGTGATTCTAGTTCTTCAAGTAATGATAAAGATGAAGTCCTATTTATGATTGAAGAAAAAAAGAAGTTAATAAAAGGTCACCAATAATTCTCAAGTGTTTTAGATGTGGTTATTTTTGACATCTTGAAGATAGTTTTACAAAGAGTGGTTTCAGTTCCAGTGATGATGAATATGAGGATGCACTTGAAGGACTGGAAGAGAATATTCTAATGGCACTATAATAAGAAGAAGATGATCCTATAGTAGACAAGTCAAAAGAAAATGAAGATGTAGACAAAGGAAAATAAATAGTGGAAGAATAGGAAAAATGAAGATTTGATATTAAGGCATAACTTATTTATGCTCTTGACATAGTAAATAAGGTAAGAAAGAAAAACTCTAAACTTGAGTTTCAATTTCAAGAATACGATGAAGAGAGAAGAAAGATTATAGAGGATCTAAACAAGTCAATGGCTAAGACAAAGAAGTTCAAAGATAAGTTAGAAGCAAAAGTCTTAGAACGTGAAATGTTAGAACAAGAAGTAGCCCTACTGAGGGAAGATCTAGAAAAATCCAAGGATAAGCAACACAAATTTGAGAAGAGTTCAAATATTATGGATAATATAAGGTACAAATAAGGTCAATAAATAAAATAGGTATTGGTTTTGAACAAGCTCAAAAGAAACAAGAAGAGTCAACCTAACGTTCTGAAGAAAAAGAAACTTTAGAAGAAGATAGTGTAAGAGAAAGTGAGACTTTTGAGGATGAGTTGGACAACATAAATTTCAACAAGTAAAAAAACAATGCACAAAGGAGAACCAAATGGAAAAACAATAAGAATAGGTTAAGAGAGACTAAGATACCAATGAGGTCAAGACAAGGAAACTTCAATGGAATATATTTCTCATGTCACAGATTTGGGCACATAGATTCACAGTGCAAGACACATGAAATACAGGAATATGGGAACATACAAATTTTCCATGGGTATTGCTACTCATGTAATCATTTTGATCACAAGGCAATGAATTGTAGGGTTCATGACAGAAAGGAATATGGCTTCACCAGGAGAAATCCTAAGATATTTGGACCTCCAAAGAATAATAACATTAAGTTTTATAAGTGCAATAATGATGGACACATAGCAAAGTGGTGTAGAGAAGACATTCTAGAATCAAGCATGAACATGAATAGGAATAGGAACAAGAATATGGACATGGATGAGAACAGGAATAGGAACATGAACAAAAATAGGAACATGGATATGAACAAGAATAAGAATATGGACATGGATAGGGATAGAAATAGTAACAATCAAAGAAATCAGAAGGATCAAATGAAAAGGAAAGAGGATAAATATAAATACCAGTGCTTGTTAGGAGTAGAAATACTCCAACCCCAGAATTAACCAGCTCAAGAGGAGATCAGGAAGGGGCTAAGCTAAGAGACTCATTTTTAGCCCCAAGCCCCAAAGGTGACACTTTGCCATTGATTTCAAAGGGGGGGAGATTTTATTAAGGGGGAGAGATTTGGTATTTAAGTAAGGAGGAGATATTTGGTTTAAGGAGAGAGCAATTTCCCAAGGGAAGCAGAATAAAAGGTCAAGGAAATGGTAAACTATTATTGGGTTACCATAAATGACAAAGGGGGAGATTGTTGCACATTTTGAGTCCATAAAATTGTCATTGATTTCAAGAAGTGAAGTTGTCATTTATGTCAAGAAGTGAAGTTGTCATTAATGTCAAGGAATGAACCACTGTTGATGTTAAAAATACAAAAGAGCTTCATAATATTTATTTTTAATATTATGTGAATCATAAGGTTTTTATTAAAACCATGGATTGGAAAAAGAGATTCATAATACTTATTTTTAATAGTATATGAAGCATAATTCAAAAAGGTTTTTTATTAAAACCAAGATGAGCAATTAAAAAGGTTTTTATTTAAAATAAAAGGAAATAAAAGGTTGAGGTTTAATTTTTAAACCTTTAATAAAAGGAAAATAGTCTTTAATTATTTTTGGTAAATCTTTGTGGGCACATGTTAGGGTTGAAGCAAAGCATCGACGTCTATCTCGAATATGTTCTCCATGCATGAAAATAAAATGATAATGAGGGTGCCAACGTATGATTTACCATCAAATCATGCATATAAACACATAATTTTTTGAGTTTTCCTTGGTTTTGGCACCAATGCAATTGCAATCTGATGAGAATAAATGCAAATTCAGTGAATGTTTTTTGAATATTATTGCAAGCAAGATTAGTGAGCCTCGGTTCTGTCATGTGGGAAAAAATAGTGATTCGGTTTTGCATGAGAAAGACTTGATATTAATTGTATGGTTCGTTGTGCTTGGCATCTCCTTGTTGAGGAATTTTAAGCGAACGCTTTGGAATAAGTGCAACAATTAGTGCAACGTTTGTGAAGGGGCTGCATTAGGAGCATGACAGTTAGAAGGTGCTACATTTGTGAGAAGAGGTTACATTAGAAGAAGCACAATAGTTAATTAAAATCATAGCAATGGAAATAAGATGCTACGTTTGTGAGAGCACAACAATTATGTGAGAGCACAAAAGTCTTATGAGAGCATGGTAGTTGTATGAGAGTGCTACAGTAATTTGAGGGTGCAATAGTGTTGAAAGATGTAGCAACGAAGGTAGAATGAAGCCCAACTACAACCAGCCAAAAGAAATAGGTATAGATGCATTATTAGTCTCAGTGTGAAACGTACGTAGGTCAAAGAGGTGTGTACAGCTAATACCAAAAATTAAAGGTATGTTCTAAATTTGGCAAGCCTTTGATTTATCAAAAGACGCTAATGTTGAGGAGACATTGAAAAGATTATTAATGAAAGTTGTGTTTAGGGTTTATCATTTACATTGATAGAAATTATTAGTTGGAGTGAAAAGGTGTCATTGGGATAGTTTATATTGTTATTCTTGTATAATTAAATACTTGGAATAAGGATTGAGGTGATTTAATTATTGTGAGATATCTTCATTTGAGGTATAATTTCAAAGTAAAATATTGTTTGAATAAAGAGGGAGTTATAAGGTGTATGTGGATGCTATTACTTTATGTAATGTTTATGAAGAATATTTCTATCATCTAATCACTTTAAGGTTGGCAAAATTTTAATTGTGAATGAGAGGTTTTCTAAAGGCACTTTAACATCAAACAAAGGTATGGGCATATTCTTCCTTGATTGAGTTGATTGGTTGGTTTTTTGGAAAAATAACTTTGGAGTGAAAAGGAATTAATTAGGTTTCCTTATTGAGTTGTTGAGCTATATGTGAAGATTATTTTATAAGCATTGTTGTGTGTAATGCTTCAAGGTTTTCTAGAATAAAATAGTTATTGATAAAATCTTGTTTAATAAGCATTGTTGTTGAAGCCATTATTTGAGTGAAGAACTTGAACTAGGGTTTGGAAAGAACATGAGTATCATTTTTATGTGAGATTGGTTTATAAGCATTATTGTTGAAGTTATTGATTGAGTGAAGAAATTGAACTAGGGTTTGCAAATATTATGAGTATCATTGTTATGTGAAATTGGTTGATAAGCATTGTTGGAAACACTTTGAGTGAGTGTTCATATGCTTGGACTAGTGTTTGTAAGCAAGGATTATTTCATTGAGTGATTGGTTGAGTAGATTTGGTTGAGCCTAGTCAAGAGGATGTGTGAAGTGATAGCTCAAGTTCTATGAAACAAATTATTCTATATTATGAAATGATTTGAGAAAGAGGTTGAGTATTGATGAGTGTGAAACATATTGAGTTTATAACAATTCTCTATATGTTTCTATAATAAAAGAAAGATTAAAAGTGACTGAGAGTTTGTAAGTATTAAGCATATTGATTCTCTAAAAGTTCTCTGTATGTTTCTAAAAAGAGTGATTGAAAGTGATTGACCATTGAGGTGAATGTGAAGCATATTGAATATCTAAAAATTCTCTATATGTTTCTAAAAGAGTGATTGAGCATTGTGATGAATGTGAAGCATATTGAGTCTCTAATAATTCTCTTTATGTTTCTATGAGATTGTACAAGTTCTAGTGTGGACTTGTGATGAATGTGAAGCATATTGAGTCTCTAATAATTCTCTTTATGTTTCTATGAGATTTTTGTAAGATTTTGCAGAAGCTTATAGATTGAGAGCAGATTTAGATAAGTTCTAGTAAGGACTTATTGAGCAGATTTGGACAAGTTCTAGTGAGGACTTGTAGAGAATATTTGGACAAGTTCTAGAGAGGACTTGTGGACAGATTAGTGTGAGATTTTGTGGAAGCTTACAAGGCATATTTGAGATAAGTCTTTGAGAGGACTTAAGAGCAGAGTTGATTTATTGATTTGTTCAAGCCTTGGGTTAAGATTTGGAGCAGATCTAGCAGAGTTGATTTGAGATTGAGTCAATCCTTTTGTTAAGGCTTGAGGATAGATATTGAGGATAAATTTTTTCTAGAACGAAGGAATTTGTTTAGTGCAAATCGAAGGATAAATATTGAGGACATAATTGTGCTAGATCGAAGGACTATGTTTAGTACAGATTCGAGGACAATTTTTGGTGTAAATTTAAGTACAGGTTTGTGCGAGACCAGAGATAAATATTGAGCAAATTTATGCTAGACTAAAGGACTATTTTTAGTTCAGATTTGAGACAGAGCTTTGGAGGTGACATAGTATAGAGGATGAAATTATCCAGTGGATAGAGATCCATTAGCCAGGGCACTGAGGACAGGTGTCTTCAGTGGATAGAGATCCATTAGCCAAAGCAATGGGGGTAACAGTTCTTCTAGAAGATCACTAGTAAGAGCTAAGGAGAAAGGGCAAATAGCTTGAGCCTTCCATAACATCAAAAATCCCTTCTTCATACTTCTGTTTAGATGCTATTCTTTGTTTTGTATGTTGTTTTATTCTAGTAGTACTAAAATAGAACCTTCAGGTGCATTTTGTTGATTATCCTCCTTCAATTTATCAAAAAATTGTGAGATATAAACTTGCAGTTCTCCTTCTAAAATTTGCCCTACAAATTGAAATAGAATTGCTGCCATGTCCGTCCCAAAATCAGGTTTTTGCATAGTTTTGGAATTTCCATGCAATTAAGGGCATAAGGGGGTGTTTCTTGACATCTTGAACATATTCCTTTTTCAACTTGTCACTATTGTATGAATAGTTTATGCCAAATACCGACTATCATACACTAAATGCTAAATGTTTACTATGAATTAAATGCAACAAACACATACCTTACTGTCTTGAAAATTGGTCATGCACCTTACAAGCTGCTTTTGATGATTATTAGCAGGCTATCTGAAAACATAAAAAAACATAACACATGTGCAGTGTGATATTTGTACAATGGTGGAACAATGATGGGTAGATCAACAAGGCAATGAATGCCGAAAAATTGGTTTTAATGCAAGCCAACTCTATAGCACCTCCAAGAAGGTTTTCACTACTGAATTATTCATTTTTTTATTTTTGTTTTTTTCATCATTTTTTTTTTATCTCCTTTTTTTTCATTTTTTTTTCATCAGAAGAGGCTGCCATTTCTGGTTTTCAACCAACTTCTGTCCTCTTTTTTTTCAAGTGCTTCAATGAGAGAGAACATCTCTCACTCTTATTTGGATAAGACCAATCCTTATTCTACAAAAACATGTCAATTGTTGTATGAAAACACCATCTCTTTCTGTTAAAACCTGCAACATTGATGCAACCTTCCTTTCTAGATGAGCAGTAAGAATATTCTTACATCATAATTGCCTCCTTATTGCTGGCAATGAAGTATTGGCTCCATTGTTCCTCTTCCTTGCTGAAATTGATGCTTGTCGTCAGGTATCCCAAAAAGGAAGTTCACAAACAAGACTATTCTTCTTTTTGTTTTTCTTGTAATTTTTTTTTTTGTCAAACTTTTTATCATCACTCCAAATCTGATATTGAAGAGAAATTCTCTTCCATTATGTGTACATCTAATGGAATCTCCTTCAAGAACTCCTCCTTAGTTAAAGGTGCATGGTATACCCGAAGGCAATGTCCATTCACCACTAACATCCTCCATGAATTACCAATGGGAGAAAGAAGCACTGCTCTATATCTGAAAAATTCTTCAATCAAGTGTTGTCCATGCCTCCTAGTCTGCAAAATCTTGTCAATCTGTTCTTGAAATAATTAAACACCAATTCCCAAAAGATGTTAAGTGCTTACATCAAGATAAAATCTTGATATACCCTTGTAATTCCATGTAAAGGGATTGAAATATTGTTTCAAAATAACAAAAATTTTGCTTTTTGTTTATAAGTCAGCCAGCTAATAATGTTCAAGAATTTTCTTGGCTACACTTCAATTTGTTTCATTCCTAGGAGGACAAAATTTACCCCTTTCTAAAATGGAAGTAAATTTTCTATGTGCAATTTTTCTAGTTTTTTCTCCTTTATCCAAGGCTAATTTTTGTGTGTTTGGACTAAATGTTTTATGTGTATCTCCATTGATTTTTGTCTCTTCAAGCTCAGGTAAGTTCTTGTTTGAGCACATTTGGATGTTGCTGTAGTCAATAACATTTCCTGCAATTTTTTTTTATACCAGATTCAGCTACATAGACATGGGTTGCCTATCCTGTATTATTCAGACTGGGGCTAAAAAAAAGAAATATTTTTGGTTTGCACAATAATACAAGAAGTGTACAACTTTAGCAGATCAACTACTTGTCAGGTAGGATCACCTGTAATGAGATCAACTATTGTCTATGTAGGCTAAGAATTGCTAGGTTTCGGTTTAGCGTGGTAAAATCCTAACAATATTTAAGTAATAATGGAAAACTCTAGGATCATCATTAAGTTGTAAACTCCTATTTTGATTGTGCAAAAGTTTTTGTGTTTTTTTTGTAGCTTACATAGACATGGGTTGCCTATTCTATATTATTCATATTGGCCACAGGTTGGGCTGAAGGTGGTGGTTGATTTACTTGCCCTGTTTGTTGTTGTTATGATCTCTCTTTGAGAAGAATTCAGACTAGGCAACAAATTTTGCATCTCTGAGTTATGGAAGTAAATGGCATTCATCAATGATATGTCCTTGTGAATAAATGCTACAGGTAGCTGATATGGCTATTTTTTTCAAGGGATAGTCTTGTATATATACCATGATATCTTTTCCAACACCTAGTACAAATTTTGTATACTACCCTGATGATATGGATATAAAAAGGGCAGTACTAGCAGATGACTCTTCTAAATATTTTAAGAGATATTATGTTTCTTGATAATGAGGATGATGAATTCTTTCAATTTTTATCAAGAATTTCAAACATAAGCAATTTAACCCCTAGGTGTGAAGATCACCTCCCTGTGGTTGCTTGTTTTCTAAATTGACTGAAAAACAAATTACCAAAAACTGTTACTAATACCAATCATTTATCCAGATTTTACTCTGAAGTTCACAATTTAGTATAATTAACAATTATTGGGCTACTTTTACCCTCTAACAACACCGTGTTCCCCGGAAACGATGCCAAAATGATGAGTTTCGTTGAGTCTCATCATTTAATCTCAATGATTTATCAATCCGAGGTGGTGTTTAAGGCTATCTATGATAAAAGGCTAGGGCAGAGTACAATTTAGGCATTCATATTTCAAGCATTTATTGTTGAAACAGATTTTGGTTTAGCCTTTTGGTGTCACACTAAACCTAGTCTGAAGAATGGAAACTAAAATAAATTACAAGAATTGAAAACTAATTCTAAGTTGCAAGAATTGAAATCTAACTACAATTGTAGGAATTGGAATTGCTAAATTGAAAGTCTAATCTACTCTTGCAGAATTTAAATTGCTGAAATGAAATCCTAAGTTACATTTGTAGAATTGAAATCTAGTTACTTTTGCATAATTTAAATGATGCTTGTAAATAAAACTTATTCTAAAAACACCTGTCAATCCCCTGCCACAAAAGGTCGTCAAGCTTCTGCTATAGTAATTGACAAAGAAAATGAAATATGCTGAAAATGGAAAGTTGTTAAAATAGAAAGAAGGGAAAACATGGAAAGCAAAGAAAAAATGCTTAATATAATTTGTCAGCTGACATACACACAAATGTTGTACACAAACATAATAGAAAACATAAATCACATAATACAAAATAAAAACAAGAAAATGAAATTTGGCAAGCAATCTATTAATTCTGCTACAGCAAAATTACAGATTAAAACCTGCCATAAAATCCCTCCTTCTAGATCTAAAATTGGGCCCATACTTCCTTATCTAGAAGGAGGTGAAAAGAACTCCTTAACTAATTAACACTTAGAACAGAAAATGATAAAATAGTTGCACTTTTATTGATGACAGAACATGCTAAAAATCGTTACAGAAAATTATTGTACAGTCCTAATTGTTGCTATTGAAAACTCTCCTCTATTCTAATTCCTAACTGGCTCAACCAAAGAGGGAGCTGTGTTATTTATATAAATATTTACAACATATCCCATGCTCAAATCAGCCTATGTGCTGCTTTACAGTGATTTGCCAATAATTCTGGATCTAAAATAAATGCAAATCTAGACAGTTTGTGTTGCAGTAGTAGTCATTGGACCTTAGAAATCATCTTCAATTTTGGGAGTACGTGGGAGGAGTCTAGAAATATCCCACACATATTTCTCCACTTCAGAATATGCCATTTCTATCTTGCAAACAACTTTCTATTATGCTGCAGTTTTTCTGGGTTTATCCTAGAAGAGGATCAAAATTGATTTTTTCCATGAATGGTGGCTTTGGATGGCAAGGATGGCAAAGTCAGATGGGAGATATTTTCTTTTAACCTTTTCAACCTTCTTTCCCATTTTTCTATCGTTAGAAATCAGTAAACAAGTCAAAAAGCACTTTATGTTCTCATTTCGAAGATAAGTGGCTCATTCCGAAGAGACTACATTTCTCATTCCGAAGATGTCTGTTCATTTTGAAGATCTTTATAATGAACAACTATGTGCTCTTCAAGTGATTTTAGCTGCATTTCTCAGGTGGATTAGCCCTCAAGATCATATTGCAATAGCCTTCATTCCTCCCCATGTGTGAATTCCATGTCTTGCCATTCATTGGTAGCTTGCTGGAATTTACATGGTAAATTACTGCATTTTCCAGCTCTGTTGCACAGTTGTAAAATATTGGTATTTCCTACAAATTCAAACAAATTAGAACATGGAAAAATTATTCAAATATCAACATGAAGTATTACATCAATTTGCTACTGAATTTATACACTTCATTCACCAAGTAACCATGCTGAAATAGTGCAACAGTGCTGCACAATTGTCCCTGCTCTGTTATACCCTGTTGCTGCCTATTTAGACCATGTGGGAATGCTTCTAAATAGGTCATATTTCTTTTGTAGTCCTTCTGAAATCATTCCATCCATATCCTCATGATTTTCTTGACAACTTCAAGGTGTTCCTATAAAGTGACAGCTTTCTGATTTTTATATGGCTGTTTTTTTTAATTTTTAGATTTATGACAGTCCTAAACCTTTGGCTTCAATGTGGATTTGAAACAAGTTGAAGGGCAGGAAAACATTCAAAAACCATTGAGAATTTAATGGATATCAGCATACCACATTTGGTTAATTGAAATGCATGTTTTTACTTGCTACTTAATCAAGCAAAATCAGTCACAAAATGATGAAAATAGTCAAAAACATAGATATAGTATTCCTAACATAAAATCATGCAAACACTTAACAAATAATATATTTTAGTCAACTATTTGGCAATTAACGTATCATATGGTAGTCAAACATTGTGCAATAATGAGGCACTTTTGGGCTTCATCATACACAATAATATATCCTCGACCATGGTAGCACAAACTCCTATTTGAGCAATAAAGGATTACTCCAACTGGCTTATAAATAAGAGAATATTTATGAATAGTAGGAAAAATTGGGGGGTTCTTCTTTATTCGTCAGTATGGCTTCCTGTATTTTTATCAGCTCTTTTTCCATGTTATCGCTGATGACCTCTTTCCATCGATACATAGGCATCTTATCCATTTTGTTGCATTGAATTATTAGGAACAAGACTTTATTTGTAATATGTTCTAGTTATTTTATGCCCAGCACTAGGTTGATCAGATCTGCATAATCCTGTACCCAGGGATAGAGAATGAATTTGTGAATGGGGAAACTAGGAGGCATACGCTTATTTCTTTTCAATGCCATGCTCGAGAAGGAGATCTTGAGCATGAAATTGGACTGGAGATCCAATGTTTGGAAGTCCAAAATTTACAAGATTGTGGAGAGCTCGAATACCCTTCTAATTCTATCAGTTGTCAACCTAAACACCACCTAATTCATGTTATACCTGATGGTCCTATTCTTGGAGTCGTATGCTACTTCCAGCCATGCTAGTAGGTTCGAGGAGTGGTAGACCTTAGGGTAAGTTAGTTTTCCAAGGTTGGTAGCCCATTTTTTGCATACATGGATTGGCTCACCACTCTCCCTCTGTGACCTCACGAATAGACCCCTTAGCAGGGTAGGGTATCGCTAGTTATCCTCCTCTGTCATATCAAAACTATATATTGTTACATTCTTCACCTCCTACTGCTGACCTGGTGTGATATCCCTATTCAAATCAAGTGGGTCAATTAATGCCTTGGGGTTTTTGGCCCTTCTTGCTCTTTTACTCATCGACCAAGCCCCTATTAATTTCTTGATTTGACCCTTCATGTCCATTACTCCTATTGTAGTTGTACTCATGGAATCCATTAGTGGATTGGTGATACCTCTATGCTACAGTGCTCAGTATTTCAATAGTTTAATTTTGCCCCCTCGATTGATATTCGAAATGCAATCTACATACGCATATTGAATCCTCTTACATCAACACCATGAGGGAAGTCCACCACCTTTTTAAAGGACCTACATTAATATCATTAGGTGGATCATTGTTTCCTTATTGGTAGGAGGGTCCCTATTAGTTATTCCATGAGGACTAGGTGCACTAATTATTTTTTCGTTGGGTGTTGATTGGATGCCTCCCAGATTTCTTTGATCAGATATTCGCTAGGTGGAATCAGTTCTGCCCATGCATCTATTTTGTATTGGCTCGATCAAGGCATGCTTTTGTGAGGTGCACAACTTTAAGAAGGTGTGCATGAAATCTATGCATCTTTAATTCACCTGTGTGCTTCATAAGTAGTCACGTGACTTGAAGTAGGGTGCTTTGGAGTTTGCATGCCTTTTGAACCTTTGTGCACTCCATAGGAAGTGGAGTGCACTAACAAAAGTAGGGTGCACAAACTAGTGCACCCCTTAAAAACCTCGTGCACTCCACTTAGAGGTGGGGTGCACGACCCAAAAGTGGGATACACAGACTAACGCACCCCTTGAAAATTTGTGTGCACTCCATAGGAAGTGTAGCACACTAACAAAAGTGGGGTGAATGGAGTAGCATACCCCTTGAAAACCTCATGCACTCCATTTAGAGGTGGGGTGCATGACCCAAAAGTGGGGCTCGTGGACTAGTGCACCCCTTGAAAACTTTTTATGTGCTCCACTAATGGTAGGGTGCATGATGCGAAAGTGTGACACATGGACTACAACACCCCTTGAAAACTTCATGTGCTCCACTTAGAGGTGGGATGCATGACCTAAAATATGGGTGCACGAACTAGCACACCCCTTGAAAACTTGTGTGCGCTTTGCTAAGGGCGAGGCACACGACATGAAAGTGGGGTATGTGGACTAGCGTGTCCCTTAAAAACTTTATGCACTCCACTTAGAGGTGGGGCTCACAACCCAAAAGCGGGGCGTGTGGACTAGCATACCCCTTTCAAAATGTTGTGCACTCCACACGGGATGAGGCGGATGGCTCAAAAAAATGGAGCACCCTAAAAAATTAAACAAAAATCCAACAACTAAAGAGAAGAATAATTTGTTTAAAAATACAACACCAACTCTGATTGGGATAGGGGAATGAATGATAGGTTTTCATGAGTTGTCCTGACCAAAAATGAAGAAAATAAAAATAAAGCAACACTAGGACTCGACGACAATTTTGTACAAGATGGGATGCACAATATTTACCATGTCACATACCACTTCCTTTCCCCCTTTTGTTTTTACACCAGAGAAAGAGTTATTCCCCACTTCCCTTGTGGAGAGGTTCGAATGATTTCAGGTGCTTGCCATTGACTGGTATGGGTATTTTCTCTCTGTTTAGGTCCTATAACCTGTAAGTATGCTGGCTAGTGACTTTGGCAATTTGATAAGGACCCAACCACTTCAGCTCAAATTTACCCTTCTTCCCAAGATTATCATTTTTTGCATTCTAGTAGAGTACTACATCACCTATCAAGAAATATTCAACCTGTACCTTCTTATTGAATATTTGAGTTGTTTTTTTTTCTGGGTGATCATTTTGGTGACTGCCTCTTTTCTAACTTCTTCTAGTTGTACAATCTGATCTAATCTCCTTTTCAAGGCATCAAGATTTTTATGATCCTAGAGTAGTAAAGAAAGTGTTGTCCATTCCAACTGAGGTGGAAGGAGTGCTCTTTCACCATAAACTATTTCATAGGGTGATTTACCTGTGGCTCTTTTTTACCGATAGTCTACCTAGTTCCTTTTGTTTTTTCCAGTGACCTTTTGACTCGGGTAATGATGTTTTTGTTTGAGGATTGTGCTAACCCATTTCCATGAGGATAATAATTTTCCAAGTGGAATAATTCTATATTGTACTTGGAAAATAATTCAATCATCTCAAAGGAGATAAAATATTTAGTATTATCTTTAAAAAAAAAAATTGGCACCCAAAATCTAGTAAAAATGTTATCTTCTAAGAAACTCATAATAACCTTTGTTGTTGACCTTCAGAGAGGGGTTACCTCAACCCATTTGGTAAGATAATTCATAGTTGTGACTATCCATTTATGGCCTTTTGAAGAGTTTGGATTTATTTCCCCTATTAGGTATATTCCCCATTGAGATAATGGATTTTTGACGAAGATAGGTTTTAGTGGCATTATGGGTAGACTTTTCTTTCCTGTGAAAACTTGGCAGTTATAACACTTCCTGATGAATTGATAAACATCTTTGAACATTGAATGCCAATAATACCCTGCCCTCATAATAGTGTTAACTATTGCTTTTGGAGTGAAATGGCCACCGCAAAATCCTGTGTGGAATTCCTTTATGATATTGGGGACTTCCTTCTCTAATAAACACAGAAGTAACACTCCACTTGGGTGTCTCCAGTAAAGTTGATTTTCTTGGAGATAATATTTTTGGGCCTATTGTTTGATGCTCCTAATTATGCTAGAATATTTTTCTAGCAAGAAGGATAGGGTCCTTAAATAGAACAGGATATTTTTATACCAATCGCATTCTTCGTCATCTGTATGTATGACTTGTTGTGAGTCTTCTACTAAGATGGTGTTGTCCATATCTTCTCCTCCTTTGTTGGCCATATACTTTGCTAATCCTTGTCCTTTTATCACTTTGATTACCTTAAAATTGACATCGTACTGCAGCAATTTCACCATCCATATTGATGAACTCCTATAGGTTTGGGTTGGGTGAGAACATATTTCACGGCCATATAAGGGATGCAAGTAGTCACTTTATTGGAACCAAAGATGCTTTTAAAATGTTCTAAAACCTAGATCAGGGAAAATACCTATTTCTCTATTGGCTTATACCTCAAATTAACTCCCTTCATTCCAAAACTCATGAATGCTATGGTTTTTTAATTCTCTTATTCATCCTTCTAGGACAACATTGTGGCTATCGTGTGTTCTAGAGCAAAATAATAGAGGTTAAAGTTATTTGAATGGTCTAGAAAAATAAACATAGGTGCAGTTTTAATAGCCTCTTTTATCCATTGGAAAGCCTTGATGTTATCTTTTTTCTGCCTTATATTTGCATCTCTTTTTATCATGTCATTAATAGGTCTGGAAATCTCAATAAAATTGGGGATAAATCTCCTAACAAAGTTAATCTTTCCAAAGAAGGACCTGACTCCTTTGATGTTATTTGGGGGTGCTATTTTTACAATAATCTTTGTCCTCTAAGGATTGATACTTATCCCTTCTTTAGAGACTACATGCCCTAACAACTTTCCATGGGTGGCCTCAAATAGGTAATTTTTTTATTTAGGGATATCCCATACTCCTTGCATATTTCAAAAACTTGGAAAAGATGGGAGAAGTGATCTGCTAGATTTTTTGAAAATATTGTGATGTCGTCCAGATATACCACTATGATCTTATACATAAGTCCTTTAAAAGTGAATTCCATGGCCTTTTGAAAAGTGGCACAACCATTCATTAATCCAAACGACATCCTTTGATACTTGAATGTTCCCCATGGTATGGTAAATAAAGTTTTGTATCGGTCTTCTGGGTTGACCAGAATCTGATTATACCTTGAGAAACCATCCAGTAAGGATATTCTGGTTGACCCCACCACTACCTATAAAATTTGTTCCATATTGCGGAGGGGGTAGAGAATTTTTTTTCAAGTTTCTAAAGTCAACACATAGCCTTATCTCCCCGTTCTATTTTCTCACAGGCACTAAATGTTCTATCCAAGATGATAATCTTACCTTTTTTATTATTTTTACGTTCAAAAGCTTCTATACCTATTTTTGCTTGATAGGATGCAGAGTAGGATTGAATTTTCTATACTTCTAATTAAATGGTTTAGTATCTTCCCATAAGGGGATAATATGGGTCATGACATCAGTATTGAAGGTTCTCAAATCATCTTAGCTCCAAGAAAATCTGACCCTATTCTTTTTTAGGTATTGGATGTATTATTTCTTTTCTTTTCCTAACAATACTGTGTCTATTCTGACTATTTTTTGTTCTTTTGCTATCCCAATATTGACCTCTTTAGTTTCTGACTCATGAAGTACGATCCTATGTTTGATGAGCACCAAAAATGCTCATATTTTGTACATATTTCTTTGATCAATATGCGGCTGTATAATAAGGATTGCGTACTTTTATGAATGATTATATAGATATTTGATATAATTATGCGTGTTATCTAATTTGTGTGTGTTTTGTGGAATTGCAGTTGATTTAGTTAAATTTGGAATGGTCGAGGTCCTTTTGATGGACCTGGCACTTTATTTCATCGGGGGTTAATGAAGAGAATATGAGTGCCTCCCTGCAGTCGGAAGGCGCCAACTGAATACCAGCGCCTCCCTATAGTCGGAAGGCACCAACTAAATATGAGCACCTCCCTACAGTCGGAAGGTGCCAACTGAATACGAGCACCTCCCTGCAGTCGGAAGGTGCCAACTGAATACGAGTGCCTCCCTACAGTCGAATGCGCCAACCGAAGACGAGTGCCTCCCTACAACCGGAAGGTGCCAACCAAAGACAAGCACCTCCCCATAGTCAAAAGGCGCTAGCAAAAGGTAAACGCCTCCCAATAACCAGAAGGCACCACTAATTCTTTTCTCGTTGACCAGATTTGAACGACATGGATGGCAGCGGCTGGTGCAGTTCTAGCTCTATGTCATGCAAAGCTAAATTGGAGATTGCACCAACATATCAAAATGTATTACTGATGCCAGGCAAAGCACAAACCGAACAATGAACACGTCGCCATTAGAATAGAACACCAGATGTCGATTGCATTTACCAGACTGTCTTGATTTAGTCTGGGACAGATCGACTATTGTAACCACTTCTGTAACAGAAGTTCTGCGGGTGTGTTATATAAACACACACAGATCGTTCTGAGAAATATATAGAAATAAAATAAAGATCCATTTAGACGTACAAAGATAAATTGTAGTGTGTTGACGAATATATTAAAGTTCCAAAAGTTCTAAGCGTGTGTTCGATCAGGAAGAAGCTGCTGGACCCTGGGCCCACTCCAAGCCAATATTTCTTCCCCATTTCCTTTTCGTTTATTAATTTTAATTAGTTTATTGCTTTCATAAGAACGTTTGTTAGTTTATTAGTTCCAGCATTTGCAGTAGATTTATTTTCAGGAACGCGTACATGATTTATTTTTTGTAGGTTTCATTCTATTCTTCTTACGTAAATCATTGAGGAGTGTGGGAATGATTGAAAAACCATTTCAAGAACACCCCCCAAAACATATGATTAGTATATTCACCTCCAGTTGTATTGTAGTAACCTAATTATGACTCTTCGTAAGTTTATGAAGCTCCCTGGGTTGATAATTAAATGCACGGGCATGTGACAAAAATAGGAAACCATTCACCTTGTTTGGCCCGCAACATTTTGGCACCGTTGCCGGGGAAGCGTCTTAATTAGATTACTTACAATACCCTGAAACCTTCCATCCGACCTTGTATGAGTTATTCAAGAATAAGAGGACCTGACGGTCGCTTTATAAGAAATAATCCATCAGGACCTGAGTCAACCGAGAATTTTGGATTTGAGTTAGACTCGCCCGACCTACCAGCAGTCCATTGGAGTGAGGAACCACACTTTGTGAAAATTTCTGCCTCATCCCATCAAAAAGGGGACAAATGAATCATCATAAATCCCCTGTTTAATAGGACTCCTCTAGAGGAAGCCCTGTTGTGGAAGGCTGTGGAGGATCAGACGATCTCGCCAGAAAACCTTAGAGCATTGACTCAAAAAATTTTAAACAACCGAAAGGCCATAAACGTTGCATTAGAAACCACATCTCCCAAAAAAAATGGCAGATAATGATGAAGTATCATATGGCTTTAGTTTACCAATAAATGAGGGAGTAGGAGATACCAAATGAAAAACATTTCCTCTGCTCACCTTTCATCCTTCAGAGGACACCTGACTGAGGACCCTAACCTATTTTTATTCAATTTTGATGTTTTGTGTAGGTCTATGGATTACAAATCAAACACGCAAAAGTTGAAATTATTTCTTTCTACATTAGACGATGCAGCTTTGCGATGGTTCATTGATCTGGGAGACAAACACATCACCACCTGGGACCAGATGAAGAAGCTCTTTCTAGAGCAATATCAAGATTTTGGGAGAGCAAGAGACTCTAGGGAGGAGGTCCTGAGCATGAAACAAAGAGAAGATGAGTCTCTCGAGGAGTATTGGGAGAGATTCAGCTTTAATCTTCAATGGTCCCCTCACTCGAAGCTATCTGATAAGTCCCTCAAAAGCATCTTCTTGAGGGGACTTACCAATGAGTCATTGGAGGCTCTCAACATGATCTCTAGAGGTGATGTCTATCAGCATGCTATGGACGACATCTAGCAATTATGCTGGAACTACTCGAGAAGACAAGGCAAAATCATCGCTAGGACCATGAAGGCGACTGCTTCAGTCACAAAAATAGAAATAGGCAACATGCTGGAGGATTTGAAGAGCGAAATGCTCTCATCTCTAGCACTGCAGATGGATACACTGCTGTTAGAAAAGAAGAAACAAGAAAATGATGCAACATTAGCCTATTTCTGCCCAAAATGTAGAGGAAGGCATGCAAAGAATGCATGTCCAAAAAACAAGGTCAGAGTATGTGCAGTTTGTAGGCTAAATCATAAAACTCGATTGTGCCCACAACTACCCAGTAACCAAGAAGCGGCTAAGAGCACGGAGGCCTACTTCATAGGCAATAGGAATATTTGGCCATAGCCCCCCATGGGGAATATACCAACCAGAATGGCATCATATGGGGTAGGGCCATACATGCACCAAGGACCCCCTCAACCACCTAATATGGGGTGGTGGGGACCATCACCCTGGACTAACACACCCCCAGTAGCATTTCTGAACCAGCAGCCATGGATGCCATATCCATATCCTGGGCAGTAGTGGAGAGGCCACAATGCATGGAATCAAACTCCATAGAGTGCAGTGCCTACTCACATCCAACAGAACTTACCAGCATTTCCAACAGCGAGACCTACGTAGCTACTAGCACAACCGACAGCAAACCCGAACAACAGAGTAAATCATCCAACATACAATGTAGAAGGTGAGATGTATCATATGTACAATATTCAACTTAGATTAGGTAGGCATATAGGAGTAGATACACCGTCTCTGGTAGAAGAGGAGGAAGAAATAGTAGAGACACCTCCACTGGTAGAAGAGGAGGAAGAAATAGAGGAGACACCTCTGGTAGAAGAGGGAAAAGCACTTGAGAGAGCGGAGGCTCCATTTCCTAGTTGGCTGTAGGAACAAAGAAAAACAACACAGCCAAAATTTGACATCTTGTCGAGCTTGAAGAATCTCACGATGACAATCCCATTATTTCAAGCAATTCAAGATGTCCCCATTTACACCAAGGCAATTAGAGAAATGTGTCTAAGGAGACCAAGATGAAAATATACCCAGACTATCAACGTCATGGGTAAACTAGAATATCTAATGATGGGTGGAACACGTCATCCGAAGTATGTAGATCCAGGCAGCCCAGTGCTGACCGTAAAAATTGGAGGACATTCCCTGTCCAACACATTGGTTGATCTCGGGGTAGCCATCAACGTGATGCCTCAAGAGACCATGCAGAGGCTATAGCTCATGAACCTGAAGCCAACCACAATAGTGATGTAGTTAGCCGATCGATCAATCGTTTCGTCAGAAGGGATTCTGGAAGATGTGATCGTAACAGTCAGTGCAAGGGAATATCCAGTCGATTTTTTAGTTTTGCAAACCACGACTAGGCTGGGCGGTTACCTGCTCATTTTGGGGAGGCCATGGTTGGCAACATCTTATGCTTACATAAGCTGCTAGGATGGGCTAATGACCATCTCCAATGGGCAAAATATCAAAAGGCTGACCATTTCACCACCAGCTCAGTCTATGGACTCGATAGAAGAACCCAGGATCATCGAGCATGGAACTACAGAGTTATCCATAATCCAGTCGATGATGACCTTGGAGGAGGTGGCAAAAGAGGATGAGGATGGTGCTATCATGGAGTTTCTCCATGGAGAATCGTCCACCCCCACACCTGGATCACCGTTGACTGGCACCCAAGATCAGCACATCCAAAAAATACACGTTGGGCTAGGGAGGATATTAAACATCAACAACAGGTTGACGCCCACACAACTAGAAAAATTGGAAGAGCTTCTGGTAAAACACCAACAAGAATTTGCATGGGACTACACAGATATGCACGGCATAAACCCGGAAATATGTACCCATCGGATTTATTTAGATGACCAGGCAACTCCTAGTCGACAACCATAGAGAAGGATGAACCTAGCAATGAAAGACATCGTCAGAGAAGAACTGCACAAACTTCTGGCTACCGAATTCATATAGCCAATTTTTGACAGTGAATGGGTATCACCATTAGTGGTGGTCCCCAAAAAGAATGAGAAATGGTGGATCTACGTGGACTATCGAGCATTGAACAAGGTGACTAAGAAAGACCACTTCCTGCTCCTGTTCATCGATCAGGTCTTGGACACACTCTCAGGAAGAAAATACTTCTCCTTTCTAGACGGTTTCAGTGGTTACAACCAGATCTAGATAGGGGAAGAAGATCAAGATAAAACAACGTTCACCTATCCATGGGGAACGTTTGCCTATAAGGTATTGCCTTTTGGACTGTGCAATGCATCGGCCACCTTTCAAAGGGTGGTGCTTAGCATATTCTCTGATATGATAGGAGATGGGTGGAAGTATACATGGACGACTTCACCGCCTATGGAGAAACCTTTAAGGAGGCAATGAAAAATCTGGAAAGAGTGCTCGACAGGATCAAGGAAAATCATTTGTCCCTAAGTAATGAAAAATGTTTTATGATGATGCAGGAAGGCATCATGTTGGGACACCACCTCTCTGTGGAAGGAATAAAAGTAGACAAGAGGAAGATCGAGGTCATCAGAGACCTACCTAGCCCCAGAACGCAGAAGGAGGTAAGAAGTTTCCTTGGATCAGTCGGGTACTATCGGTGATTTATCGCCGAATTTAGTAAGATTGCCAAACCACTACACACCCTACTTTCTAAGGACGTAGAGTTCAATTGGATGGGAGATTGCGAAGAAGCGTTCCAATTGTTGAAAGAAAAATTGATATCTACATCGATCTTAAGAGGACCGAATTGGGCCATACCATTTCATATTTACTGCGATGCATCTAACGGTGTTATCGGAGCAGTCCTCAGGTAGAAATATGGTGAAGAATTTTACACCATCTATTATGTCAGTAAAAACTTGGCGGGAGTAGAGCTCAACTATACAGTGATAGAAAAAAAATTCCTCGCAGTTGTCCATGCAATAAACAAATTCCTCCACTATATAATGGGATACAAGGTCTTCATCCATACGGACCATGCGGCTATCAGGTATCTGATGAGCAAGCCAGCCATTGGTGGCAGAATTATCAGATGGCTATTGCTATTGCAGGAATTTGACATTACTATAGTCGATAAACTGGGCAAGGACAACGTCGTGGTAGATTTTTTGTCCAGATTGATACCAACAGATCATCAAGCAGTGGAAGATCAGTTTCTGGATGAACATCTATTGGCTATTAGTGAACAAACTCCGTGGTATGCAGACATAGCCAATTACTTGGCCACCGAAAGGACCTCACCTGCTCTCTCCTATGGAGAAAAGCAGGCGGTCATAGAGAAGAGTGCATCATCCTTTGGATGGATGGTCTCCTATTTAAAATAGGACAGGACAAAATTATAAGAAGATGCGTAGCAAAATAGGAGTTTTTAGAAGTGCTCAAGGCATGTCACGATGAGCCTATAGACACCAAAACAGCACCAATCCGATTATGTGACAACGAGCGCTGATCGCATTGACATAAAAATTCCCTAGGGCAGCCCCCAGAGGTTAAACAATGGTCCTAACCACTTCTAAAAGCAGTTTTAGAGGTTAGAGGTCAATTTGGCACCTTTTAGGAACTTTGCTAATTATTCGCTCCACCCCGAAATGAGTACAGACTGGTACTCGTTCCACCCAGGGACGAATTCCAACGCTCGTTTCGAGGTGGGACGAATACCAGGTTGATAAAAAAAAATTCAAACCTCGGCATAGGACAACTCAGAACTACCACTAAGATCTCCCTTCATGGCATAGGAGTACGAGCGATTTCTTTTGACAACTCGGATCTGCCACTTGACTCTCCATTCACCGCATGGGAATGAGAGTGAGCTTTTCAGGACAACTCGGATCTGCCACTTGACTCTCCCTTCATTGCATGGGAGTGAGAGTGGGCTTTTTCATGACAACTCAAATTAGCTACTTAACTCTCCCTTCATTGCATGGGAGTGTGAGTGAGTTCTTTTGAGCATGCAGAAGCAGTTACAGAAGCAGTTAAGAAGCCCTTGATCAAGAAGAAGTCTTCTCTTCACAGAAAAGCATTCATGCAAAGTATCACTTCTGCATGTTAATTCAAGAGACCCCTTGGGTCTATAAAATGGTGAGTTTCCTCACCCAAAAGGGAGAGAGAAGGAGCATTTTGAGCAATGAAGTGCTACTATTTTGCTGACTTACGATTTGTGCCTTTACATCCATAATCTCTTAATCGAAAGGGAGGTTATTGGGTGACTTTTGGAGGCATGAATCAAGACCCAAAACCTGATTTTTTTGGACACAATATCCTACCAATTTGTCGATAACACATCACAGAAGGTTTTGGACTCATCCCAAGCGGATTGGTGTTGAAAGAAAAATCTTAACCGGCGGGTGGTTTGCCTTCGGGCACTCCCTGCCTTATTGTAGGTTTACTCGTTTCACCCTGGAACGAATACCAATTTGCTGCAGGTTTACTCGTTTCACCCCGGAACGAATACCAGTTTGTTGCAGGTTTATTCGTCCTGCCCAAGAATGAATACCGATCTGTGTCAAATTTGGTGACTGTTTATTTTACAGTATTTTTCTAGTTATATGATTATGCTTCTGTCAAATTTTCAGTCTATTCAGATTCATTTTAATCATCGTTCTATTTATCTTTTATATTCATTAACAATACTCTTTCAGATTTACGAGTTTCATTATCATACACAGGTGCTACTGACGTTTTGTTGTTTCTTTGAACGTAGGAGGAGCAGTAAATATTAAAGATTCATCAATACCAACGACGACAACACTTTGGCTCACCCATTTCACATGTGGGCACGTGGAAGGAGGAACACTAAATCCATGATTGTAATTGAAACTATGTTAATGCTCCTACCCCCTAAAAGGGAGGAGACGTCTTTGTAACCAAATTGGAAGAGTATAAATAAAAAGGGTTGTGCTTTCTATACTTCCTTTTATCTCATTTAAATTCATCTATTTCCTTTCATTTCATGCATTTCACTTTATAGGACCTTAAGCGTTAACTTTGGGTTTTGAATACATAGCATTAGTTTTCCTTTCAATCTTCCGGAATCTCGTGCTTTCAATGGCGATCACGGTGGGACCTCTGTCCTCTATTTTTTTTTTAGGTTAGATTTCTGATCTGAAATTGCTTGTTTTGATTGTAGGTACCTATTTTTCAGTCATTAGACTATTATTCGTTTCGGTCCGTGACGATTACAGAATTGGGATTCGTCTCAGCCAGGGGTGAATAGGCAGTCGTCCTACCCTGGAACGAATACGGTTCTGATATTTGTCTCACCCCGGGATGAATAGTGTTCTGTACATTTTTTAGAGTAGCAAGTCAGAAACATCCTTTTGGGCAGAGAAGAGGTAGGGGTTTTTAACAAGCCTCTGTCAAATTTCTGTTTTCTGTTTTCTGATTTTCAGTTTTTGTATGGCTTAGGGAAAGTTTCCTTTTTGTTTGCCTGTTTCATTTTTTGCAAATTAAAATGAACCTCACACATCACGTGGTTACTTAAACCAAGGATCTGGTCGTAAAACCCCAGCCCTTGAGCAATACCAACAGTGGATTTCATAACCACGTTGGCTTGGATATTTCCATACATTACCCCGATCGCACTGTTGTTAAACGTAAATCCTGACGAAAGCTGACCAAGTGTAGCTAGGGTGATTCCTAGCGCATGAGGATAAGTCTTCTATGGTAGGTGTTATAAACAGAGCGATTCCCCTTTCGTACCGCCTATGTTCCACGTATCATCTTCTCTCACATACCTATAGTCTCCCTCACGTAAGGGTGGGTATATAGAGAGGTTGGTATATCGGTCCGACAATGGTATATTGAAGGGGCAACCATTTTGGGAGTCATATGAGCCTCATTTAAACGGTTTTCATAAAAAGCTTTCAAAAAAAAAAAAAACAAACAAAACACACTAAACCATAATTAGGGCACACTTTTAATATTTAAAAGAGATAATCATTGCTTGTGTGTGTATGCTATTTTCTATTTTGAGTATCAAAAAAAAAAATCATAAAAAGAAAAATCTAAAAAAAAGAATTTCTGCATCTTTAGGTTAGCATCACCATGGTGTACACTCGTAGCCAAGCCCAATCACGGGTAGAAGCTACAGAGAATACACCAAGGGGGACAAGTCGCCTCCGCTATAGCCCTAAAGACTTGGCCATCCCGCCTTGGTGGCAGGATACACAAGTTAGTCCACACCATGCAGTCACAAAACATGACTTTAGAGGCACCTCCTTGAGGGGCACTCCAACTCATGCCATCACTATACAAGACTATAGAGGCACCTCCTTAAGGGGTACTCCCATTCAACAAAGATCCTTTCAAGAAGACAACCCACATGTAGCACTTGACCTAGATATAAGGCCTCCCTTGGAAGCTCGTTATGGGTGGCCTAGTGATGAAGTGCTTGAACAACAAAGGGTCCACAAGGAGGAACCATATGATGTCATTACTCCTAATTTACCCCTGATTAATGTTAGACACACTAGACCATATCCAGAATATCAGGTTCTCCTGACAGGGCAAGATAATTTTGCCCGCACCTTTTATGCATATAACAAAGAATGTGAGGAAGATCACTACGTTCCTCAAGAATAATACATAGCACGGGAACGATGCATGTCTGCACTCACTTTATATCCAAATCGCTCATTGAGACCAGAGCTTCAAGTTAATGCTGCTAACCTCGACAGAGGGAAGCAACAGATAGGGGTCTCAGAGTACCATGACCGAGAAAGGCATGTAGGGGAGGCATATAGGCCTCCTAACCAAGAGACGGTAGAAAAAAGTGACTTGGAATTTGCCAAACTAGCCGCCCGCCAAGCATAAATCATGCGGCTTAGGCAAGACCAACAACAATTAGAACATTTGTGTCACCTTAACCAAGAGCGCATTCAGCATCAGACAGCTGAATTGCTTCACAACAATGTGCCTAAGAAGGTTCCAGTCCGTCGCGCATATAAATCTAAGATGTATGTGAGGCACAACCCCTTAGTGCGAGACAGGTCTCCACGACTTCATCAAGCATTGCCTCTAAGACCTCCTAGACCTGAGCGGGAGGCCACTCCCCGAAATAATGATGGGCATCCTCCGCGGGCACCCATCAATGTTTACAAGCCTAGGCCAGATACTCCTCAAGAAGCTTATGATGATTATGAACAAGAAGAAGAGCGGGCTGAAATGCCCTATCAAGGCAGAAGGGGTGCTACCCAGTTATCCCTCCAAAGGCCTCAAGTTCCCCACAACCCACAGTGGGAGCAAACCAAGGAGGAGGATATTAAGTCCTCCGATGCATACAAAGTGTTGTTAGAATGCTTAGAGACTATGGAGCTCAAGACTTCTGGGCCCCAAAAGCCTACTTTACACCAACTCCGTAGTCATCCTGTGCATCCGTCAGTGTCGGCACCTCCCTACCCTGAATATTTTAAGCTACCCCAATTGGCACTCTTTAGAGGGGAAGAAGATGCTCAAGAGCATGTGACTCGATTCTTGAGCCAATGCTTCGGTATTCAAGACAATGATACGTTGTTATTAAGAACATTTATAACCACATTCGTAGGACCTGCCTCAGATTGGTTTACCCATTTACCGAAGCATAGCATATACAACTTGGATCAGCTAGTGGACGCATTCCTAGAATGTTTCACTTTCAATACAAAGAAAAAGGCGTCACTAAGTGATCTAGCTAGCCTCAAGCAGTATGAGGAGGAATCTATGGTGGCATATGGGAATCGATGGAGGACGTTGCTTTCAAAGCTATCCTACCTCCCTCCTATGTCCGACCTAACTCAAATGTTCACAAAGAGCTATTTGCGATCGATCTTTGTGCTATTGCAACTGCAATAATATGCCACTCTAGAAGAAGCTCTGGCGCAAGCTAGAATTATCGAAGAGATCAAGATATAGGATGGTGAAATTACCAAGCCTAAGAAAAAAGAATGGAATAAGAGCACTAAAACAGGGAATATGCAATAGAAACTCGTCGTGGTCAATCAAGTTGCTATCAACGCCCCTAAGCCTACCCAAGCAACACAGCCTCAGAAGGCTAATTATGAGGCGGTGCCTCCAAACAACTATGAGAGAGAAAATCAAAAATAGGACCACAATCAGCAGCATCGCCCTAGGCGACAATTTACACCATACATCGAGTCCAGGGACTCCTTGTTTGACCGTTTGTCAGCGACCAACTTGATTAATCTGCCAGAGATTCAAGCAATAGATCCTAATGCACCAAAGCCTAAGGGCTATAGAGAGGATATTTACCGTAGGTTCCACATAAGGAAAGGGCATGACCTTAACGCCTATTGGAAGTTCAAAGGTTTAGTGCAAGATCTCATTGACAACAACACATTGGCAGTGGATAATCCCATAGCGCATAACAACCAACAAATGAGCGTGTTCAGATATCCTTTGCCCGCACATGATGCACAAGCAAAACCTCTTCATGTCAATGAGGTGCAGCAGAATTGCCCCATGGAAGGGTATGTGGGGATGATAAGCATCATGACTCGGAACAAGAGATACCCAGGGGCTACCCCTACGACAGCCACAAGATAAGTTCCCTCAACGTCACAAACTCAACCGACCCCTACACAGCTTCCCCTGCCTAGACCAGTGGCCACAATTCAAACTAGACTTACTCAAAGTCTAAGGACCACATCGGCTAGGCTCTCCATATATGAGCTTATTCAGCAATCAGCGCCCCATCGGGAGGCTCTCATGGAGATCTTAAAGGCAATTGAGCTGCATCCCCATGAAGAAAATTCTTTCAACAACTTCATGGGCCATATGAAATAGTGTACGGAACCAGTCATCACCTTTCGAGAAGATGAATTAAAATCGGTGGCTGGTGATGTGGCGGATCCACCCCTGCATGTTATTGTGCGGGTCAATGGGATTCCATATAAGTGGGTGTTGGTAGACACTGGTTCGTCCAGTAACATTATTACAACCGCCACCTTAAAACATTTGAAGTTGCCGACCTCTCACATCGTACCTTCCACTTATACTCTTCGAGCATTCAATGATGCGATATGCTCAACAGTTGGCACAATTGTCCTACCCATACAAGTGGGACAAAAGAACATCCATACATTGTGCCACATTTTAGAAGGTGAGATGGCTTACAATATCTTGCTGGGGTGACCTTGGATCCGGGACATGAAGTGTGTCCCTTCAATTGCTCATCAATGTTTAAAGTATACATTTGAAGGACAAGTGCACGTGGTCCCCGTAGATTTAGAACCTTTCAAATACTGCAATTCAGTGCACCTAATGCCGCAGTTGACCCTTCCTTCAACACATGTGGATTTTTAGTTAAATCCATCTAAAAGTGGTTTGATTACGCAAGAATATCCATTACCAAATCAATCAAATTCCCAGGCGGGTTCATCTTCTTCATCTAGTCCTCCCACAATGATGCCACCTATGGTGGCCACACCAATGGACAAAGGAAAGAAGCCCGTGGAAGAGGAACCACCCTTAGTCTCCAACATCTCGACAAAAGAGATGCCTAATAGAATGGAAGTTGAGACGCCTAGTTCACCCCCTAGGGAGTGGACTCAAGGAGAACTCCCATTCGCTTCCTCTCAATCACCAATAATTACTATTGAGATGTCTAACATAGGCATGGGGGAGTATATAGTGCGCAATGTTGTAGCAATGCCCAAACTTCAGTCTATGCAAGAAATGAGAAGACCTCGACTCCCCATAGGCTCTGTGGTTCCTTTAGGCTACCCACATAATCAGACAAACTTCATTTTTGGGGGCTTGGATAATGGCGTTGAACCTTCCCTACAAGAATAGGAAGGTGAAGAACCCTTTGTGGAGGATGTCAATTATCTGTCTAACCCAGACTTCGCATTACAATATCTTAGCCAATGCAATTGGCATGGATATGGGTTGGGTAGGTATGAACAAGGAGTGCATGTTTTGTGCCAACCAAGATACCAAATGCCTTATGACAAGTCAGGAGTAGGGTTTAATCACCCTTTGCCCCTCGACATCTTGGTTGAAAACATGCAAGGCCTAGGGATAGGCAACAAGGATGGGTTGGCATCAGATCCATATGCCAATCCAAATACAACTTATACATTAGGGGATTATCTCCCATTACACACAACTAACCTTGTTGACCTCAACAACCCTTTCTCTTCGGTCACAACAGGAGACAATTCTAGGACTCACCTCCATAAAGGGTATGACCAAGACCAAGAAAATTCTTCGGATGATGAGTTGGAGTACGAGGTGTCACCTTGGGATCCTCTTGAGTCAGGAAGCAATCATTCACACATGCTTCCCATGGACGATTATCAAGAAAGCTTCTTGACCATGTTCCCATTAGATGATCCCATTGAACATAGATTACCTCAAGAAAATCAGGTCCCCTTGCAGAGATCGACACAACCTTGTTGGGACTATATTAATTTGCTTGAGCACGATGAGATCCCATGTCGTAAGCAGTTATTGGAGCCAATGAAGGCCTATGGATCTCTGACAGTGATTACGAAGATGAAACCGAGATGGCCTATCTCAACCACATGCAACAAATGCAACAACAATATCCCTTGGACATATATGACATGTTTGAACACTTACACATAGGTCCAAGACATAGGTGGCACCTCAACCCGATGTAGTTATAGCAATTACTGCACCCGCCACTCCAGGTACATAGAGAGCATATTTCACCTAGAAACCCTATCAAAACATCAGTGCCTAGGGCAGACCCTATTTGCATGTCCGTGCATAGAGCTGATCCCTTTGTACCAGTGCCTATAGATCTAGATCCAACGCATCAAGAACATCTAGAATGTTAGAGTTATCACACCTGCGGTAATGGAGGTTACAATCATTTCATAAACATGATCTCCATTGACTTGACTACCCCCATCCATTATCCAACCGATCCAACATGGTCATTGCATCTAGAAATAGAGGCTATAGATTGGGATCGCACTGACACACCACCATCCCCATCAGAGTATTGGCCTTGCGATGGGATGTTTCATTTCACTCCAAGACAGACTCAGGATGTCTTCCATGCTAAAGGGGAACCTAACATTCCTAATGATGATCTTAATTCAGCAAACGATATCCATCTGATCCCAACTCCACACCAGTTGGAGGACGGATTCCACATGTCGGTCGAGGCAACGACTGATGTAGACATCGACACAGATCCAATGAATCCATGAATTCTCAAGTTGGGGATAAGTCTTTCCCCTGAAGAGCAAGTCGATTATTTTGCCCTTATTAAGGAGAAGAGGGAGGTTTTTGCATGGTCATACAAGGATATGTCGGGACTAGACCCACAGATAGTCACGCATAATTTAATGCTTGATCCGAAAATCAAGCCAGTAAAACAAAAACTATGCAAGATGCATCCAACAGTGGCCTTAATGGTAAAAGACGAGTTACAAAAGTTGTTGGATGCACAGTTTGTCATCTGTGTGGATTATCCGCCATGGTTGTCTAACATGGTTCCCGTCAAGAATCCCGATGGGAGGATTCACATATGCATCGATTTTTGAGATCTTAACAAAGCGAGTCCTAAGGATGATTTTCCCTTGCCAAGCATTGACACGTTGGTAGATGCTACAGTGGGCCACGAAATGCTTTCCCTCATGGATGGTTTCTCAGGATACAATCAGATTCATATCAATCCCGAGGACCAACTAAAAATGACATTCACAACGCCTTGGGGGACATTTTGTTATAAGGTCATGCCTTTTGGCCTTAAAAACGTTGGCACCACCTACCAACGTGCCATGACATACATCTTCCATGATTACATGCACAAAACTTTGGAAGATTACATGGATGATTTGTTGGCCAAATCTCTTTTGTGCCCAGATCACCTCAGTGACTTGAGCAAGGTCCTTGATCGCCTCATTGAGCATAAAGTCAGATTAAACCCCAAGAAGTGTGTCTTTGGTGTCACCTTTGGCAAGCTCTTGGGTTTCATAGTCTCCAAATGAGGAATCGAGGTAGACCCCAACAAAGTCAAGGCAATCCTTGAAATGCTTCCCCCAACCACCATCAAGTAGCTCAGAAGTCTACAGGGAAAGGTCGCGTCGATCAAACGCTTCATAGCGTAGTTATCTGACAAGTGCCAACCCAT
The DNA here is from genome assembly GCA_028583015.1 of Wollemia nobilis. NCBI lineage: Eukaryota > Viridiplantae > Streptophyta > Pinopsida > Araucariales > Araucariaceae > Wollemia > Wollemia nobilis. The sequence goes on along the minus strand of JAQPPZ010002969.1, from coordinate 11,609,553 downwards.
GAATAAATTATTGCACAAGGGGGTAGCATTCCATTGGGATGACGAGTGCCAGTCGGCCTTTGACGACATTAAATAGTACTTGGCTTTGCCGCCAGTATTGGCACCACCTAGACCAGGAGTGTCGTTCTATTTATACATTTCAGCTACTGAGGTGGCATTGGGTGCCATGTTGTCCTAGAAAAATGAGCTTCACAAAGAACAGGCTACATATTATCTTAGCCACACCCTGGTCAGTCATGAAATTAACTATGCATACGTTGAAAAGCTCTGCTTAGCAATGGTGTTTGCTACCAAAAGGTTACGCCACTACATGCTTAGTAATAAGACGTATGTTGTGTCTAAGGAGAATCCATTGCGATACATGATGAGTCGTACTTATCATAGTAGCCGCATGGCAAAATGGATCATGTTGTTGATGAAGTTTGACATAGAATTAATTGGACAAAAATCCATAAAAGGTCAAGTCATCGTCGATCAACTAGCAAAGGCTCCTCTTAAAGACGATCAGCCTCTGAACTTCGAACTACCTGATGATGGGGTCTTCCATGTTTCAAAATCACCAGATTCTGATGAGCCTGAGTCACAGGCTGGAATAACCTTATTCTTCAATGGTTCTAAGTGTGAGAAAGGAGGTGGCGCAGGAATTGTATTCTTCACTCCACAAGGGGCTCCAATGCCTCTGTCATTTAAATTAGATTTCCCATGCACCAATAACAATGCAGAATACGAAGCCTTGCTCATAGGTCTTCAGACAACAGTCACCATGAACATTAAATGACTGAACATCTTTAGTGACTCATTGTTAATTTTCAATCAAGTTAAGGGGATATTCTAATGTAAATGCCCCGTTATGCAGGCCTATAAAGCCCTTGTAGAAAAATTCCTAGCACAACTTGAATGGTACGACATCAAGGCACTCCCTCGATCATCAAATCATTTTGCGGATACTATGGCTTCCTTGGGGTCACTAATCTCGCAAGACCTTTTCGGTGAAATGACAACCATTCAGGTCAAGACATTATCGCAACCCACGATGGAGCATGCAAGCTCTGACCTCACGCCAAGAATCCATTTGATCCAGATTGAACCATCTCCGGATAGGTTTTCTCGAATCCAATATTGTTTGACTAAAGCCAACTGGGGGTCCTTGTTCTCCCCTTCCCCTCTTAATAGCAACACAATGCTATTTTTACAAGTTCTTTCCCGCTTAGCTTTTGTTCGGGATGAACTTCAAGAGGGATTGGCCGTTCATACCATCAAGGTTTCTGATCAGCAGGATTGGTACACACCCATTAGGGATTACCTCAAGCTAGGTACTCTCCCACTTGGATTGAAACAAGCCACGAAAAGATCATTCAAACAGAAAGCGGCAAAACATGTCTTGTTAGGAGACATTTTGTATCATCGGAGCTATGAAGGAATCCTCCTCCATTGCTTGGACCAGCAAGAGTCCACTTGGGTGATCACCCAAGCACACGATGGTACATGTGGTGGCCACTTTAGCGGTATGGCCATCGCAAAGCGCATTCTTTGCATGGGTTATTATTGGCCATATTTAGAGCGAGATTGTTGCGTGTATGTGAAGAAGTGCATGAAGTGTCAACACCATGCTAATTTGACACACGTACCTTCTCAGGCCTTGCAATCGATCCAATCGGCTTGGCATTTTTTGTAGTGGGGCTTTGATTTGATCGAAAAGATCTCCCCTGCATCGTCGGGTCATCACACATTCATCATCATGGCCACAGAGTACTTCACCAAGTGGGTGGAAGCAATTTCGCTAACCTCTACGATTGGATCCCGCATTAGGGAGTTTATTTTGCATAACATCATATGTTGTTTTGGTATTCCATCCAAGATCTTGTCAGATAATGGGATGCCCTTCAAGAACAAATACGTGCATGCTTTGACCACAAAGTACAAAATTTAGCATAGTTTTTGAACACCCTATTATCTATAGGCAAATGGGCAAGCAGAGGCATCTAATAAAATGCTCATCGCCATCCTCAAAAAGACTATCGTAGGTAATCATAAGGATTGGCACATTCAGATCCCGCTTGCCCTATGGGCTTATCGCACTAGTATTCGGATGCCCACTGGGGCAACTCCATTTTTGTTGGTGTATGGCTTCGAGGCCGTCATGCCTCTTGAGTTGGAAATCCCTTCGCTGTGCATATCAATGCAAGAGTTCATCGATGATGACACTGCACGGCAGGCCCGGTTAGATCAACTTACGTTGCTTGACGAATGACGCGTCAATGCTCTTGAGCATTTGCGTATCTATCAAGAGCGACTTAAGAAAGCATACAACATGAAGGTCCACTTGAGGAAATTTTAGGTTGGTGACTTGTTCTTAAAAGAGAACCAACAGAATTCTAATTTACCGTCCCATCTGAGGGACAATTTTGCAGCAAACTAGTTAGGTCCTTATGTGATTGATAGTCGAATAGGACCTAGAACTTACCGACTAGCCTCTCTTGAAGGAATCAAGGAGCTCGAACCCTTGAACATCATTCATTTGAGGCCATTCCACATTTAGAGATCCATAGTCCAACCAAAAACTCCAAGGATTCTCACAATCGCTTGGTCAACCCCAAAATGCCCCAAAGGTGTCCATACCCCCTTTGGTCAAACCAAAAGCTCCAAGGATTATCACAATCGCTTGGTCAATCCAAAAATGCACCAAAGGTGTCCATAAACCCTTTGGTCAAACTAAAAGCTCCAAGGATTTCCACAATCGCTTGGTCAATCCCAAAATGCCCCAAAGGTGTCCATAAACCCTTTGGTCAACTCAAAAGCTCCAAGGATTTCCACAATTGCTTGGTCACTCCCAAAATGCCCCAAAGGTGTCCATAAACCCTTTGGTCAAACCAAAAGCTCCAAGGGTTACCATAGCCACTTGGTCACAACAAATATTCAAAAATAAACACAAACAATAAAATCATCAAAAATAACAAAAAAAATGCATTTCCATTTCATGCATAAAAAATACAAAAATATAGGTTGCATTAGGCATCCCATTCATACATTGCATATTTTTTGGTTATACAAGTCAAAAGCACCATAGATTGTAATTGCTTGGCAATCCCATCATCTTCCACATCACATCAATTTTATCAATGCTTACATCCCGCATCACACCATCCCATTTTTTTAGAATTAGTCAGTTGTCTCCTAATGTATTTAGGGTTTTTGTTATTCAGCTGTCTTTACCTTTCTATTCAAAAATTGTACACATTCAAATAGATTTTACACAAGAAAATTTTACTTGGGTCACACCTCGTTATGTAATATCCCTACACAAATTTACACACATAAAATAATTCCTAAGTTGTGTGAACGCAAGCGAAACCTACAAAGCAGTCTAGGGTACCATCGACGAAAGATTAGCCTGTTCATCCCCCTGTGCGAATGGTTCCAAAATGCTGAGAATTGACAAAAGGACAAGCTCTTCCCCATCAATTCTCCTTAATAAACAGTGGTTTTCACCACTACCAAAATCCTAATCACCATTGGTCCCTAATATTGTAAGGATTCATACTACACGTCCCTTTCAAGGATGGGTAGTCATCCCCAAGGCCTAAAATGATCGATGCCATTCCAAAACAACATTCCAAAAAACCATCATCACAACCATTTCCATTCACCTTTGGTCTCAAAGTTGTAAGGATTCATACTACACGTCCCTGAATAGGATGGGTAGTCATCCCCAAGGCCCAAAAGATCAATGCCATTACTTCATAATATCCATCATCCCCTTGGGTCCCAAAGTCGTAAGGATTCATACTACACATCCCTGAACAGGATGGGTAGTCATCCCCAAGGCCAACAGGATCAAGGCCATTCACAAGCTCAAACTTACAAATCCCAAAATACAAAATCAAATAACAGTGGTTATCACCACTATTCAAAATCCTTGCTCAAAAAGAAAAACAAAGAGAAAAATATACAGTGATTTTCATCACTTTGTATACGAGCAAATATCCTAAACCGTTGAGCCAATAAAAAGCCCAAACTGGAATCCTTGGAATTTTCAGCATTCGACAAACCATCTAGGTGATCCTTGTATCGCTCCAAATTTTTCGCATCCCTACCTTCAGGCTATTGGATCCGCGCCCGAAGGAGGATGGGAAAAGGATGGTGCGGTACCTCGGACGAGAGGACTTTGCGAAGGTCCCGCCTCTCAAGGGAGGTGCATTTTGGTGATTTTTCGATGGATGGTGGGTTCACCAGGAAACATTTGACGGCAGTTTCCACGCCTAGGTTTTGGGAATGAGTTTTAGATGAGTTCGTTTTATTTTTAAACATTCATCCTAGGTTTGGCCGAATGATTCTAACTTAAACTACATGAAAATGCAATTTAAATGAATACAAAAAATAGAAAAGAAAGCAAAAATAGAGAATTTGCAGGAGGCCAATGAAGATTACCTGATCCGGAAGTCTGATGAAGTTTCTGATTACTTGTAGCAGTCTGGATCGTCTGCAATTCAACAGAATCGCCTTCAATTTGATAAAATCGTCTAAACTGACAGGATCGTCTGTAATCTGACGAATTCGTCAGACGAATTCATCAGAGACCTGCAAAACAACAAACAGATGCGAAATACAAGAAATTCTATTTTGTAAACAGGGGCAAACTATATGAAAAAGTAATATGAGTATTGAACAATATACAAGAACAAAAGTAAATGCAAATCACCGTGTTTAGATAGCAGAATATGATCTTAATATGCAAACTAGACAAAATGGGTGAACTCCAGATGCAATATAGTATAAAAACTGAATAGACAATCTAATTTATAGCATAAAATGACAGAGAAAAGAGAAAGAAGAGCAAACTCCAGGCACTGATTGCCTCGATGTGTGCTGCAGTCAAAATCGTCTCGCATCAGTACGAGATCGTCTCGAATTTGACGAGATCGCCTCCGATCTTGACAGGTTCGTCTACTGCGATAGGTGCTGGCTCCGGTTGAAAACCAGTGGTGTACCTGCAATAAAATTAATATAGGACTAGTGCAAGAGCAAATTTGAAGTGTTTTAGCGCATAGGGAGTTGATTTACATAAAAATTCAGCCAGGGGTTGGGGAGGGAAAAGTCTTAGAGTTAAATAGGCATAGGATAGTTGTTGGGAGGTTGGAGATCATCCCAATTTGGGAGATCTCCAACGGGGAAGGGTCCCAACGGCGCAGACACGCTTCTGCCCAGATTGGAGACCCGTTGGAACGGATTCCAACTATGCAAATTCAGTTTTGCGACAAAATCGTCTGGACGTTCTAGTCCAGACGAAATCGTCAAATCTGGGGCGATATCGTCTGATCGGAGACGATATCGTCAAACGGTCAAAACAACTGCTAAAAATGGCACGAAAAAGGAGGAAACGGGTTTCTCGACGGTTAACGGGCGGTTTGGGAGGTTAAATTTGAATTTAAATTTATTTACTAAGGTGAATGTAATTATTCCAATTTTACTGCGCCAATTTTAGGGTGCTACATTTTGCCCCCTCTTTAGCGAATTTTTCGAAGAAAATGCGTTAAAGATGAGTTCTTCTCGATCTACGAGAAAGCAAAAAAATTATTCCCATTTTTAGGCGACGATTCTTGGTCGAATCGTACGACAGCTTACTATGGTGCCCCCTCCGTGTTTTTACCCAAATCGAACGTTTGAGGTAAAAACACGAAAAAGCAAAAATTATTGTTGAATTATTTTGAATAAAATTAAGAAAAATAGGGTAAAACCCTAATTCATTGTTACTGTTCATTTTACTGTTTTTAGAGCTCTGGAGCAAAAATGGTAGAGACAGCGCACAGATCTGCAGAGGTCCGCCGCGGTCTACGGGTAAGGGTTTAAACTTAGTTTAGATTGATTTAATTTGAATTTACATGCTTTGTAAATGAATTTTAGGATGAATTTTGAGCATCGCGGCCGTTTTTGGCCATCGACGTCGTCCGGACGAAATCGTCCCTAGTTCGACGAAATCGTCTCAAGTTCGTCAATTTCGCCCAAGGGCGAAATCGGCGAAAAAGGGACGATAAAAAAAAAAAAATAATACAAAAAAAGAGAAATTTTCAAATTTTGGACGATATCGGCCAATAGTGGGCGATATCATCAATTGCAAAAATTTGATCTTTAAGTTGCATTATTGATTGCTAAAATTGTTATTAATGATTGTTTGTTGTTTTGATTGTTTATGCTTGCAGAGAGGATTACTAAAGAGCAGAGAGTGGAAATATGGAGGATTGAGAGATGACTTGGCCGCTCTGACACAGGCAGAGCGAGATCAGCTGGCACAAGCCGGCTTACTACATGTGGCAGAGATGCCACAAGTTTCTACTGACATGGGGCTACTGACGGCCCTAGCAGAGAGGTGGTACCCGGGCTCTTCATGCTTCCGATTACCAACAGGGGAGATGACTCCCACACTAGAGGATGTATGGAGGATTCTTAGAATCCCCATACAAGGGAGGATGATCACACCTGCGGCCAATCAGGGCCACGCGATGGGACGACTCTGCGGTGACCCGAGCTTCACCCTGGAGAAGGGCGGAGTGAACATCGAGGCATCGCGCCGTATGCCCGGGGCATCTACACCGACACGAGTTTTGGCCGGGGTGGTTGGTGGACTTCTGTTGTGCCACCGTAGCGGATGCAGGGTACCATGGATGCTGGCAGATGTGATCTGCGACATGCGCGACCATGGCTACAGATTTTCTTGGGGCAGCTTTGTTCTATGCCGACTGTACAGGATCCTTTACGGGGTCGTGTACAAGGGCGGGCGATGTCTGGTCATGACATCGCTCCTACAGGTTTGGTGCTGGGAGCACATTGCGGTGCGGAGGCCGGTAGGGCTTCCACTGATAGGGGTTGATGGGGAGAGGCCCCGAGTCTTCTACTGGTGGCTCCGGAGAGGGGCACAACGACGGATCGACCTGCCGGTGTCCCGAAGACTACTGGATGACTTGGTCCTGGACTGGATCACCTGGAGGCCATGGAGGCAGCATCCAGGGTGGGCAGAGGACGCACAGAGTCCGGCTCGCATCGAGGGAGTCTGCTGGCTACGGATGGAGAGGGGAGAGGTGGAGCTCCACCGCTACGACCGAGTTTTGCGACAGTTCGGTCTACAGCAAGGGATCCCATCTCTCAGGGATTATGAGTTTTCCCGGACTGTCCGGGATAACACCACAGTTAGCGGGGCTCCAGATATGCAACGATTCTGGAGTCAAGACGCGGATGATGCCCCCATTCAGCCAGTGGATGGGGACGACGCTGGGGTAGCCGATGGCTACGATGCCTGGTACGCAGGCATCCGCCCTCCTCGGATGACGAGGGCACAGGGACCGATCCACGCAGTTGTGCATCGGATAGGGAGGCGATGCCAGGCGGTGGTAGAGGCAGCCCGGGGTCACGGCAGAGGAGAGCGGAGGAGGCCACAGGCACAGGAGAGGCCATGGCAGAGGGAGAGGGAGAGGAGGGAGGCGAGACCCCCATCTCCACAGAGGCCACCATCGCCTGATAAGGGCAAGGGTGTGGACATTGGAGAGAGTAGCGAGATGGCTACTCTCCGGGCAGAGAGAGATCGTCTGCGAGCTCAGGTGCAGACGTTACAGGATGCAGCTGCACAGCACCAGGCTGAGGTGTCGCAGCTACGAGACGAGAATGCTCGTCTCAGGGCACGAGGCGGAGGGGTGAGCACTCAGGAGCTGATGCGGTCGGTTTCTCAGACCGCATTCTATCAGGCGCTATACTACCAGGCGGTGCCAAAGGGCCAGAGGGTACAGGTGCCACCTGCCATAGCAGATCCTATCAAGACAGGGTCGACGAGGAGCTCATCCCGATCGACGACGAGGACTCGCAGTACCACACATACTGCGATGGGACCACCTCGTCCTCCGCAGGGCGGGGGAGGAGATGAGGCCGAGAGCTCTAGAGGCTCTCGAGGCTAGAGGGCGGGATACTGCCACTGATATTGTATTATACTTGTATTGATAGAGGATTGAGTATGCCGAGGTACGATTGTGGCATACCAATCCAGGTTTGATGATGTATATATTCTTGTTGATATATATAGATGAGATATTTTTGATCATATGACTTGTCTTATGTGATGCTTATGATGCTTTTTATGTTTGATTGATTGATTGAGTTGATTGATGTAATGATTTTATTGATGATTCATGTAATTATGTCGTTTTGGAAAATATTATAACTTGGATGTCATGCTATAAATATTTTAAATGAAATAATCTGATGTAACAAATTGATTGGTTGTAATGAAATGTGATAAAAATAAAAAGAGATTTCTAACAATAATTTCAAAGGACATTGTCGCTATTATAGACCATTTCATGGAGTCGCCGCTCACTCGGTCGTCAAGCTAGTCCCAGGATAGAAATATTGTTAAAAGAAAAGAGTGCTTAAGAGACTGCCTTAAGACTTTGTTGTGATGATGCAAATGATGATGATGATGGTTTGCTTTCAGATTTCCATGAAAATATTATGCATGAAATATTGTAAAATGATTTTTGCTAGGCATAAATTCCTAAGTGTGATAAAATTTGTTGAATAATTCCTTAAGAATTATACCATCATTGCAAAATGCAAAGGTTGACATAATGACATGAAATGATCAAAATGTGTTTGCTTTTTGAAAAGCATAATTGGTGTAAAATGAAGTCATATGTTTTGTATGATCTTTGATAAATTGGGAAAAAAAAATTGTTACAATGGTTTGCGCTAGGCATAGAATATGTAGGTATAGACTTATACCATCATCGCGAAGATCAAAGAAAGGATAGTTTTATTGCATGATTGATTTTTGATGAACAGAAAATATGAAAATGAGGACTTGCGCTAAGCATAAAATTCCAATTTTGGTTTTGAAACTATACCATCGTTACGTAAAGTCGATAAGATATATATGATATGTTTTGATTGAAATTTTTGATTTCTTCTATTATATAGTTGTCTTTGTGGTAAATAATTGTACTTGATTATTCCAAACAAGTTGCAAAAATAATATTTCAAAGTATTTTTGAAGACAAAAGTTAGATTTATAAGGAATCCCATGTGCATAAGTGAATTCATTGCCAATCTTGATTTATCATAATGATAGACAAAATCTCTCAAATACAAATGTGTGTGCAATTGCATTGTTCATTTACCAGCTTTGAGCAAGATACTATGATACAAGTGATTTGAAGAAACCAAATAAGTGTTCATTAACCATGATGTAGATGCATATAACCATACTAGGCTACTATGTAGATCGGATTATCAAGAGCTAGCTAATCCATAAGCAGACATAGGTCTGTACAAAAGAAGGTCGCTAATGTGACAGTACATATCGCCACGCTAGGAGTTACCCAAGGCCAAGCAAAGTTGGGCACAAACCACCTGCTATGGGGCTTACCTCACGCTTTTCGAATAATTGAGAATTCCAGGGATTCAAGCTCATTCACCCTTCTTTTCTTTTCAAAGGGTAGGGAAAGGGATTTTATTGCTTTTCTTGCTTTCTTTTGAACTTTGCTTATTTTTCTTTTTGTTTTCTTTTGCTTGATAATGCTTGTAACATTGCTGAAATGATAAAAGAACATTTTGCTTTTCTCTTTTTCTTGAATTTTTCTTTTCTTTTTCTTTTTCTAGGGATACTTGCTCGGATTAGCCGTAGAGCAAGGGATTTTTATTCTCGGGTAGGGGTGAGCTTGTCCTTTTGCCAATTCTCAAAGATTCTAGACCATGTGCATGATAGGATAGCAGGGGAAACTTTTCACTCAAGAAATCAGTTCTACTATGTAGCAAAACATGGAAATTACAAATATAATCATTTTATTGTGAAAAGATGTGCTTGGTTTAAGTAAATAACAAGATCAATTCTCTATGCTCAAACTTTATTTAATTGAATTTTGTGAACTTTGATATAAGAGAGATTAGTAATCATGCCATATAAAATCAAGATATTTATTGTGTGAGTGTGCAAGTGAGGGATGCCAAATAAATGCTAGTTTTATCCAAAATAAGTTGAAACATATAATTGCAATAATTGTAAGAAAATAATGATTTTGAGAAAGTTTTGAGAATGTTGACTCTCTCTTTATTCTCTATATTGTTTTGGTTTCGAAAGAGTCAAGCATATAGCTGTTTTTGGATTTTTATGTTGATTTTTGTTTTGGAGCAAAAGGAACTTTACAAGTGCTTTAAATAAATGCAATAAATATTTTTGAAGATTTTTGAAGATTTTATGAATGTTTTTGAGGTTTTTTGAATAAATTGAAAGAAATACAAGATAATGATTTTGAACAAATATATACATGGATGAAATGACCAAATTTATGCATAATAACGTTTGAGATGTAAAATATTCATGGGTTCTTTAAGTTCTTTACCATCTAAGGTAGATAATTTATATGCTCCTGATTCAAATTTTGCAGTAATGATGTACGGTCCGAGCCAGCTTGGGCTCAAATTTACCTTTAAGTTCTTTGGTTGCATTTGTATTTTTTTGATTTTCTTTTAGAACAAGGTCGCCAATCTCAAAGGATCGATGACGAACTTTCTTATTATATGCTCTTTTAAGCTTGTTTTGGTATGCACGGAGATGCTCTAAAGCATTGATGCATTTTTCATCTAGGAGTTCCAACTGACTGAGTCCACCAGCGCGATATTCATCTCCTACTTCGGTGTCTTGAAGTAGCAGAGCCAAAGAAGGAACTTCCAATTCAAATGGAAAAACCGCTTCGGCACCATATACCAAAACAAATGGTGAAGTGCCCGTGGGGGTTCGAACACTAGTTCGATAAGCCCACAAGGCCGGATATAATTGAATATGCCACCCACGGCCGCTTTATTGACTAGTCTTTTGAGAATTTTGATTAGAGTTTTGTTAGAAGCTTCCGCTTGACCATTACCCCGAGGATAATAGGGAGTAGACCAACGATGTTGAATCTTATATTTTTGACATAATTTTTTAACATCTTTATTTTTGAACGGAGTTCCATTGTCAGAGATGAGATTTGGCAGGAATTTCGAACCTGCAGATGATTTGATTAAAAATGAATTTAGAGACCTGTGAACCAGTGCAGGAAGCTAAAGGCATAGCTTCAACCCACTTCGTGAAATACTCAGTGGCGGTTATGATGAACTTATGTCCATCAGAAGACACAGGATTAATTTTACCAATAATATCCAAGCCCCATTTAGAAAAGGGCCAAGGAGAAGAAATAGCCTCGCAGCTCTTGTGCAAGCGCATGGACAAGGTCAGCATGTTTTTGACACTTGTCGCAATGGCGCACATATTCATGTGCATCCGTTTCCATGGTAGGCCAAAAGTATCCTATCCGAAGGAGCTTTTTAGCAATGACGCTACCACTAAAGTGTCCTCCACAAGATCCATCGTGGGCTTCACTCAAGGCTGATTTAGACTCTTCTAAATTTAGACATCTTAATAGGATACCTTCAAAAGATCTCCTATATAAAGTATTGCCAATGATTACAAATCGACTTGCTCGTCGACGTAATAACCGACGCTGGTTGCGATTAGAATTAGCAGGGAAAGTCCCATTTTGGAGGAAATCAAATATGTCTCAGTATACTCGTAGTTCGAGAGTAGTTTCCTTGATTAGAAACACATCCAAAGGCTCTAAGCATGACTTATGTGAAGCGGGTTCCTGGAGTCGACGAATAATGATAGTAGCATATTCATTGTCTAACTCCAAGGGTAGGAGAGATGCAACGACGGCCATAGCATCAGCTGCACGGTTGCTAGTTCGAGGAATGGCTTCCAAGGTAACTTGATCAAACAAGGCCATTAGTTGTAAAACATAGGCCTTATATGGGCGAATTTTATCATCTCTGGTCTGATAAACTTCATTAATTTGGTTTATAACCAATTGGGAATCCCCAAAAACTAAGAGGTTTTTAATTTTAAGCGCTAAAGCAGCTCGTAATCCAAGGATTAGAGCTTCATACTCAGCAGTATTGTTGGTGCAAGCAAAGGTTAGTTTGAAGGACAGAGGAATAAGATGTTTTTGTGGAGATATTAAAATAATACCCGCACCAGCCCCACTCATGCATCGGGCTCCATCAAAGTATAAGGACCATTGTTCAACAAGGTCTGCCTCTAATTGAAGGCATTCATCAAGAAACTCGATAATGAGGGGATGAGTAGACTCTAAGGGTGCAAGCAACTAATTGATCTCGCTATGATTTGACCCTTAACAGACTTCTGTCCTATGAAGGTGAGATCAAACTCGCTTAGAGCAAGAACCCACTTGGCCGTGCGACCCGATAAATAAGGTCGACTCATGAGATATCTTAAAGGATCATATTTGGCAATGACATACGTTTTTTGGCTAAGCATGTAATGTCGTAATTTTTGCGTAGCAAACACGACTGCTAGACATAACTTCTCTAACGCTGTATAGCGGGTTTCATAATCGATGAAGGTGCGGCTAATGTAATAATTAGCACGTTCTCATTTTTCATCATCAAGCCGAGCTAACATAGCTCCTAAGGCATAATCTGAAGCAGAAATATATAGAAGAAATGGGCGATCGGATTTAGGCGGTGAAAGCACCGGAGGGTTAAGGAGATATTGCTTGAGAAGTTCAAAAGCTTCTCTACATTCTGTGTCCCAATTAAAGGGGACGTCCTTCTTAAGGAGTTTAAGAAAGGGACCAGTTTTGTCCGCCAGCTTATCAATGAAGCGATGGATAGCTTGAAGTTTACCTTGTAAACTTCGTAATTCAGATATATTAGTGGGTGCGGGCATATCAGTGATAGCCGCAATTTTGAGAGGGTCAATTTTGATCCCTCGTAAAGAAACTAAAACTCCCAATAACTTGCCGGATTTAACTCCGAATATACATTTTGCTGGATTTAATCGAATGAGATATTCTCGTAATCGATTAAAAACTTTTCTTAAATCGTCTAAATGATGATCTTCAATAAGAGAGCGAGCTATAATATCATCTACATAATCATGTAGGATATCATGCATCATATCATGAAAAATGTAGGTCATAGCCCGTTGATAAGTTGCCCCGACATTCTTTAGGCCAAAGGGCATCACTTTCCAGCAAAAGGTACCCCAGGGGGTAATAAAGGCTATTTTCGCCTGGTCTTCAGGAGCTATCCTGATCTGATTATAGCCGGAGAATCCATCCATTAAGGACATCATCCCACTTCCAGCAGTAAAATCAATAATTTGATCCATATTTGGAAGAGGAAAGTCATCTTTAGGGCATGCAGCATTAATATCTCTGAAATCTGTGCAAACCCTAACTTTGGTGGCTTCTTTCTTGGTGACTGGAACTACATTGGAGATCCATTCAAGGATAATCAATAGCTTGTATGAAGATAACATTCAGGAGTTTTTCTAACTCCCCTTTGACTAGCAAAGCCACTTTGGGATGCATTTTTCTAAGTTTTTGTTTAACAGTGTTTAGCATCCGGATGGACCACTAGATGGTGCATGACTACGTATGGGTCTAGACCTGGCATATCTTCATATGTCCAAGCGAAGACATCTTCATACTCTTTAAGAAATGCAATGTATTGTTCTTGTTTTTCTTGACTTAGTTCCGCTCCAATGTTGATTATGTGAGGGTTGTCCTCAGTTCCAATATTAATTTTAATGACATTTTCTACCTCCATGTGTAGATCTCTTTCAAAATTAGGTGGGGCAGGTGAAACGCCCAACTCTTGTAATTCTTGTAAAGTTAATTTAGATAATTCGTTCTGAGGGTCGATGGCCTCAAGTTGAGCTATGGTTGGTATAGAACCATCAAAATAAAACCCGTTGTACAACATCTCTTCAACAGAGACATCATGGAAGATATCTCCTTCCAACTCTTCATCGGGGTCAAGCAATCATTTCAGGGTATGCTATGGATAGCATGTTGCATGAAAATGACGGATTTTTAAGAGGCAAATCAACATGTCTATCCAAATAGTCTTGATAGCATATGAGATGATCATCATCCTCAAAAGGAAAGGGTTGACCCTTACTAGGTAATAGGCCCACACCACATCGGGCAGGCCATGGTTCTACCTCGAAAGGTTCTTTCATGCCATTTTGGAAAGGTCCTAAGCCTTTCCCTTTATATCCCATTTTAAGCATCATGGGTTTAGCTTTAATATAATCGTTGGTAAAATAGCACCGAGCATATCCATCATGATGGGTTTTGATATTCCGAGGGATTCTTCCCTAGTCATATCCTTTGTAAATGAAGGCGCAACTCCCGACTTGGTAAGTACTTCCCATAGGTTGTGGGAGGCCCAAAGTACGAGGAGATGGCGGCAATTGATTTAAAAGGTTTGAATCTTGCATGAAAGCATTCATTTTTTCTGATATTAAGGTTGTAGATAAATGGTAAAAGATCATCGTAAAGGGCATAAGATGTAGAAGGCTTATTACCTATGTCTTGAGATGTGGAAGGTATGATAGATGTGTCTATAGGTTTTGAATTTATGGGATTAGAACTTGAAGAATTGGTTGTAGTTTTAAGAGCTTTTTGAAGTTCTACAATAATTTGTTTAGAAGGTGGTTGATCTATATGGGAAGATGAAGTTAATGGAGGAGGAATAGATGAAGTGATGGGTTTATATTTCATAGTTTTAGATGAAGAAGAACTAGGATATGTGGATGACAGAGCAGGGCAAAATTGCACTCCAACTGGTTCTGCCAATGCACACATATCAAAGGTCTAGGGTCACCATGAATAGTGACCAACTGATTTTTAAACTCAAACTTAACACATTGGTGTAAAGTTGATGGGACTGCTCGCATGGCGTTAATCCAAGGGCGACCCAAAAGTATATTGTACGATGTTGGGCAATGTACAATAAACACAGTTGTCTCAAGGGTTCTAGGACCAACTTGCAATGGGAGGGTAATGACTCCACACGTTTCTTGTGTTTCGTCATTAAAGGCTTTGATAATCATATCAGTCTTCTTCATTTCATCACTTCTAAAACCAAATCGTTGGTAGAAGTCAAAGGTGCAGATGTTTAGAGATGAGCCATTATCAATCGTGACTCGTTTGACAGCCTACATCCCCAATTAAAGTCTGTAATATACAAGGGATTATCCTTGTGTAAACCGTGTTGTGGGATATCTTTATCCCGAAAGTCAATACAATCAATCTCTCGCGTGATGATAGTATTGGCCATAGCTTCGAGTTGGATGTTTTGAGGTACCATCATCCTGCTCAAAGTAAGCATCAATTCATCCCTATGGGTGGGAGAGGATCTTAATAAATCTAAAAGGGAGATTCTGGCGGTGGTATTAGACAACTGTTCATTAATGTCGTAAGGGGGTTTAGGTTGAACAATAGGAGCATTATTTCCTTTATTAGGATTTTTCAGAACAAATGGAGCTGATCCATCGTTCTGGTTTGGTTCTTGTTGGGGATTTTGAGCTTGTTGTCGGGTGACGACTCCGATGGTACCTACAATGTTATAGTGACGACGTTGAAACGGTCTCGGTTGAGAGTTTATGGCTTGTTCATAAGGAAGGACTTCATTAGAAGAAGGTCGAGTAGTGACTCTTCTGGGAAATGGTTCTTCTGGGAACATTAGCATCTGTGATAGGTTGAATAGGATCTGATTCATTTTCAGAACTATTCGATTGAATGGTGTCTACTTCACTTTCACTATCTGACTCTATATCGCTAGAATCAAAAGTTTGAAAATTATGTAAGGGCCTGGTTGTAACCAGGGATAAGGTTGTGTCGAATGTGTGAGAGTCCTGAATAGGTAATTGCCCGCTAATGGTTCCTACATATCGGGTAGGAGGGGGAACATTATGATGTTCAATTTGATTAGCTACCTCTTTACCATGTCTTGGTAAAGGGTGTTGAAATATGTCTAAAGTTTGATTGGCATTCTGATTTTGATTTTGGGGAACAGTATTTTGAGTATTATTAGGAGGGTTTTGTTTAGGTTGGAAGGCTTGCACTTCCATTTCATTATTGTCAATCAAATCTTGTATTTTATGTTTCAATCTCTTACAAGCGTTGGTAGAATGTCCAGGACCTCTATGAAAATCACAGTGCAAATCAGCTCTATATCCGGGTATGCTTGGGTCAGTTCCTGGATAGTCAGTAGCTTGGATTAAACCTCTTTCAAGAAGTTGAGGTAAAATAGTTGATAAAGGTTGGTTTAATCTAGTGAACTCTCGAGGAGGCTTATCAGGAGGTTTCAAGATGAATTTTTCTGTTGTTTTTGTTGCATTGACATTAGCAACATTTCTGCCGTCGCTGACTCCATCACCGACAACCTCGTTTGTTTTTATATTGATTTCTAGATGTTTTCTCATCATCCTTCTTTCTAAGTTGGCCTCTCCTAATGAGGGCATCTTCTACTCTTCGAGCTAAGTCTATAGCTTGATCGAAGGTAGTCAAAGTAGTCGTTGATAGCTCATAAGAAAGTTGTTCTTGTAAATTGTTAATGAAAATGTCTAACATTTCCCTATAGGGTAGCACAAAGTGCAGTTTTCCCGTCAATTGTCTCCATCTTGCTAAGAAATCAGCAAAACATTCGTCTTTATCTTGTTTTAAATTGTATAGGTCTTTAATAGTTACATGCCTCTCGATGTAGGCACTAAATTGATGAACAAATGACTCACTTGCTTCTTCAAAGTTTCTTAAGGAATGAGTGGGCAATTGATAATACCACTCTAACGCCATTCCACCTAAACTTTTGGGGAACATTTTTAGTAATAGCAAGTCGTCATGCGATATGTCGTGACATGCTATCCTAAACATGCGAAGATGTTCTATGGGATCTTCGGTTCCTTTATAGATAGGCAGGACGGGCATGGGAAAATGTTTAGGGTATGGTTGAGCTACCACTATGGGATCCAATGGTTGGCTACAAATCTCTCGATAATTATACGAGGGACGGTAGGGATCTATCTCGGTCCATACGTGAAGCCAATTGTTTCACCATAGCTTCCAAACTACTAGTTTGCCCCCCATATTGATTCGGTGGGGCATTGCCATAAGTGTTATGGGCGTAGGATGGAGGAACATGCAGATTAGATGCCATGTTACTATTGTGTAAAACATTGGTAGGAAAAATATTATGGAGGAGTTTTGAAGTTGGATTGTGTTGTATTGTAGATTGTTGAAAGTTTGTATTTGGCTTTGTTTTAGATTTTTGTCTATTTAAAGCATTTTGCTCAATAGTTTGGAGGAAGGAAGTAGTGAAGGGAATTTTCTTTTGTGCGGGAGTGATTTTAGGTTGAGTAACAAAGTTGCTTAGGAGGTTGGGTGACCCGTTTTTTGGTCATGGCTTGGGCTATAGTGACCATATTCGCATTAGATGGTCCACCCTTATCACTTTCTTGATCAATGAAAGACAAGGGATTAGTTTGCATATCAAGCGCCCGTTCTAAGGCCGCTTGAGCATCACTAATTTCCCCTTTATCAATACGGACTGCCACATTAAGGACGTCGATATGTTGATTAAGAAATTTTTGAAAATGTTCTGCGTTGTCAAAAGTGATGCCTCCATTTGGAGCTATTCTAGGGGATGAAGATTCTTTAACACTTCCTTCTTGTTCCTTATCTTCACCTAAGTCTTCATCTGATTGACCTAGAGTTTCACCTTCCGGATTTGTATCTCCAAGAAGGACATTTGGGTTTTCAGCTTGTATTTTGTAGCCAATCTTCTCCTTCTCCTAAAATTTCTTTACCATTCCTAAGTTTAGTCATGGTGCTAAGTTTTGATTTCAGCAAAATATATATATATATATATATATTTATATATATATATATATATATATGCAACAAATTAAAAGGTATATATTTATATATACCTAATGCAATATTGTAAATGAAATGTTTAAGTTTTTTTACTATGTTCTTTGATTTTTTTTTTTTTTGATTTTTAGTTTTTTAGTTTTTCTTTGAAACAATATAATAAAGACAAAAAATGAAACAATAAATGCACACAATAATAATAAGGCTGAAAGTAGATGAACTAATCTTCTATGAATAACTTATGAATATCATTAATAGGTTCAAGTTGTTCAGGGGTCATGAAATGTTCTTCTTCAAATTGAAAGTTTTCTTTTAAGAATTTGATGAAAAGGGCTATGGTGATATTGTCTGTTTCAGATGCTGGTTGATAAAAGTAAAGCTCATGGCAATACTCTCGATATAGCACAGCTCGCGGAACTCTATTCCATCTTTCCCTATCTGTGAGAACAACTTCTTGGTCCTCTACAAGGCCTAGGAATCGGTGTACAATGTCTGCATTCTCGAGGTATTCCTCGAATCTGAACAACTCTGAAGATACTAAAGCTCTCCTATAGGCTAACCACCTATGGCAAGCTCTCTGAAGTTCATGATAGAACACTAATTGATGAGGATCCAGGATTCTATCCAAGACTAGCCTCTTAATCTGCTTAAGTTGTGTGGACCTAGATGAAATGATACTAAGTCTCCCGATAAGCTCGTCCCACAAGGATTGATTTCTACTTGTTTCAGTGGATACTAAGGACATAATTAACTTCTATGGCTGCTAATTGGTTTACTACGTTTATAGTAACTGCTAACCTCTTTTTAGGAGCTACCATCTAAACATGATTTTGAACCTTAAATGTTTTAAAATGCATCTAAGTTTTAGTTGTTCTAATTTTTTTTTTTTTTGTTTGCTTTTGCTTTTGTTTTCAAAAGGTTATGATGCATTTCACGTCGGGTTCACCAAAATGTATCGCTCCAAATTTTTCGCATCCCTACCTTCAGGCTATTGGATCCGCGCCCGGAAGGAGGATGGGAAAAGGATGGTGCGGTACCTTGGACGAGAGGACTTTGCGAAGGTCCCGCCTCTCAAGGGAGGTGCATTTTGGTGATTTTTCGACGGATGGTGGGTTCACCAGGAAACATTTGGCGGCAGTTTCCACGCCTAGGTTTTGGGAATGAGTTTTGATGAGTTCGTTTTATTTTTAAACATTCATCCTAGGTTTGGCCGAATGATTCTAACTTAAACTACATGAAAATGCAATTTAAATGAATACAAAAAACAGAAAAGAAAGCAAAAACAGAGAATTTGCAGGAGGCCAATGAAGATTACCTGATCCGAAAGTCTGATGAAGTTTCTGATTACTTGTAGCAGTCTGGATCGTCTGCAATTCAACAGAATCACCTTCAATTTGATAAAATCGTCTAAACTGACAGGATCGTCTTCAATCTGACGAATTCGTCAGACGAATTCATCAGAGACCTGCAAAACAGCAAACAGATGCGAAATACAAGAAATTCTATTTTGTAAACAGGGGCAAACTATATGAAAAAGTAATATGAGTATTGAACAATATACAAGAACAAAAGTAAATGCAAATCATTGTGTTTAGATAGCATAATATGATCTTAATATGCAAACTAGACAAAATGGGTGAACTCCTGATGCAATATAGTATAAAAACTGAATAGACAATCTAATTTATAGCATAAAATGACAGAGAAAAGAGAAAGAAGAGCAAACTCCAGGCACTGATTGCCTCGATGTGTGCTGCAGTCGAAATCGTCTCGCATCAGTACGAGATCGTCTCGAATTTGATGAGATCGCCTCCGATCTTGACAGGTTCGTCGGCTGCGATAGGTGCTGGCTCCGACTGAAAACCAGTGGTGTACCTGCAATAAAATTAATATAGGACTAGTGCAAGAGCAAATTTGAAGTGTTTTAGCGCATAGGGAGTTGATTTACATAAAAATTCAGCCAGGGGTTGGGGAGGGAAAAGTCTTAGAGTTAAATAGGCATAGGATAGTTGTTGGGAGGTTGGAGATCATCCCAATTTGGGAGATCTCCAATGGGGGAAGGGTCCCAATGGCGCAGACACGCTTCTGCCCGGATTGGAGACCCGTTGGAACGGATTCCAACTATGCAAATTCAGTTTTGCGACAAAATCGTCTGGACGTTCTAGTCCAGACGAAATCGTCAAATCTGGGGCGATATCGTCTCGATCGGAGACGATATCGTCAAACGGTCAAAACAACTCGCTAAAAATGGTTCACGAAAAAGGAGGAAACGGGTTTCTCGACGGTTAACTGGCAGTTTGGGAGGTTAAATTTGAATTTAAATTTATTTACTAAGGTGAATGTAATTATTCCAATTTTACTGCACCAATTTTAGGGTGCTACAATCCTCATTACAGGTTTGGTGGACAACCTACTTGGCAATGGTGGTATCCTACCCGCATGACGATATGTCTGTCACATTAGCTTTGCATGTGAGCAGACCAATGTTTGCATGTGGATGAGCTAGCTATGGTACCCTAGATTGTCCTATGGATTAATCTTGCTAAACACAAAAATAGAGTTAGTGGAGCTAATTAGGTGATCCTCAATACAGGTTTGGTTGATAGCCTATCTGGCACTGGCGGTATCTTGACAAATACCACATAAACGAACTCAATTGCACACACAGGGATGTGAAATAACTTGGTTAACCTCCAAGTCGGATTTATACCTTGTTCAAAAGTCTTGCAAGATAAATGTACAGTCTTGGCTAGTTAGTTAAAATATTTGACTCTCAAAAAAGCTTAACTACATTATAACAACTGGTACATTTTATTCCATACATCATCATTAAACAAATATGCAAAATACAAAAAAAAAAAATTCACATGCATAGTCATTCCACAAAGTCATACCATTCATATATCAAGTCAGTCAAATCTTGCACAGTCTATGGTGCCAATGACAAAACATACACAACTCATTTCATTTATTATATTAGCATTCATCATACAAATTAGAACCATCGCATTCATAATCACATATGCATACATTAATGTAAAAACATGTACATAAACATAAATTATGAAAAGTGCATCCACAAAAAAATATGTCATCTATATATATATCAAAAAAGGAGATGCCCGCAGGCTACAAAACTGGTCCTCTGACCCCATAATCATACAACAAAATCCCCAATTCTAGGGCATCGTCCACCATGATCATGCAGGATCGATGCGACGGGAACTACCCCCTGTGGTACGGGTCCTCTAAGACCTCTCAGGGTGGCTACTGCTCGCCCCTGCACCATGCCCGCTGGCCTCTCCCTCATCCCATTGCCTCCATTAAGAGGATGTTGTTTGCTCCGTGTTGCTCCCTCTCGAGCGTCACGATGATCCACCTCCAGAGAATGCAGGCACTTGCCCACCAAGGTGGGTAATCTCATCCTCCAGCTCATACCGCTACTACAACCAGTCCCTCTCCCATTGATGATAGGTTGCAACGCTCATTCGTAGGAGATCCCTCTCCTACACCATATCCCCAAGCTCCCCATCTCACCTTCGTAGCACCTCTTTCAATCATGCTACCTCAACGTGCAACCCCGCCTCTGTATCCCCTGGCATGGCCACTTGCGTCGACCTCTCTGGAGCAACGACCTGCTCCGGAGCATCCTGCATCTCTGGCTGCTCATCCTCACCAAAGTCCTCTCTCGCATCTACCACCTCCACCATCTCCACATCAACAGGAGCTCCCCAACCCTCTCCTAGTGCCTCTGCACCCTCTTCACCTATCGCTGCCTCATCCCCTCCCAATGGCCCCTCACCTCGCCATTTCTAGATCATCCACCACTCTTGCTACTCGACAGTAACTCCAACGTCATCCACATCTAAAGTTTCTAGTACTGTATCTGCCTCCTCACTTAGCGGCTCGAGGATCGACGCAGCTAGAGTCCTCTCATCGCTTTGACACCGATAGACTAAAGGCTCCCCAGGTAACCCCTGGTGTACCCCAAACTATCGTGTCACTCAAATATAATGGAAGTATTCCTACTCTGTCCCGTGTCATCCAATGACCCACCTCCCCC
This sequence comes from Wollemia nobilis, assembly GCA_028583015.1. Taxonomy (NCBI): domain Eukaryota; kingdom Viridiplantae; phylum Streptophyta; class Pinopsida; order Araucariales; family Araucariaceae; genus Wollemia; species Wollemia nobilis. Next base: position 11,587,731 of record JAQPPZ010002969.1, on the reverse strand, counting down.
TACAGACCTGCCGAAGAAACTCATCAGCATCTGACCATGTGATACAATCCCGATATGGCCTCCACACCACATCTCTTGGAGTCAGTCATGCCAATGCATCTACGTAATGGTCCACGTCTCCCACAAACCGCCGACTCTGCCCCCGCTCCTCAGATCGATACCATAAAGCCCCATAACCAATGTCTCTATCCACCACATCAACCCATGTAGTCTAGGGTATCCCTCATGGTCGCTCCATGGCTATATGCTACCAGGCCCAGCTCTGTAGCAAGAAACTACAGCCAATCCCCTTTCGCCCCTGACAGCAGACCTCATACAAATCATATAGTTGAGCCAAGAGCGTCTGGCCCCATCTCATAATCATAAGCTCTATCATCGGATAATCCACTAATTTCCATACCACCTCCAGTAGGTTCCATGGGAACCTCGCCCCTGAGGAGTCTGGCAACAGCATGTTGGAAATGAGGCTCATGAGTAGTGTATGCCTCACTCCCAACACCCTCGTGTACCACCATCTCACTTAGATCCCACTCATCTGACAATCATCCTTCGCTCTCTGCATCGCATCCTCCACACCCAAATCCTCCCCATGTCCAAAACACCAGGTCAGTGTAGCCGTCCTCTGGCCTCGTGGCATCGTCCGAATGGGAACCCCGTCTATCAAAATCTGAAGAATCCGATACACATCCTCCAAGGTAACTGTCATCTCCCCTATCGGGAGATGGAAGGTGTTCATTCGAACATTCCATAGACTGATCAAAGCTGTCAAGTATGCCCAATCCCCAACAATTGGCTCCAATAGAGCCACATGCTTGAGCCCCAAGGCGTCAAGCCACTCCCATTCCTCTGCACTCAATGCCTCTCGGGCACTAGAAAAAATAGTCGGTACCTAATATCGAATCTTCACCACCTGCACATCACAAAACATAAACACATCAAAACATGCATCAAATCACCATCACATATACAAAAATGCATCAATATACAGTAACATCATTCATTCACATGTACATCTGTTACAATTTCAAAACATACAAACAACAAAAAAAACAATTGATATGGTTTATCTACGGTTTCAACCTAAGTTTTACCATTCAAACAAAAAAATTCATCAATTTTTTTCATCTTTAAATTCAAACAAAAAAATGCATCAATTTTTCATCTTTATTTTCATACAAAAAATAACAAAAAAAAAATTGACATGGTTTACCTATGGTTTTCACCTAAGTTTTACCAGTCAAACAAAAAAATGCATCAATTTTTCATCTTTAATTTCATACAAATAAAACAAAAAAACAAAAATTTACATTGGTTTACCTACGGTTTTTAACCTAAGTTCACCATTCAAAACACAAAAAAAAAAAAATCATCACTTTTTAATCTTTAAGTTCATAAAAACAACAAAAAACACAATTGATATGGTTTATCTATGGTTTCAACCTAAGTTTTACCATTCAAACAAAAAAATTCATCAATTTTTTCATCTTTAAATTCAAACAAAAAAATGCATCAATTTTTCATCTTTACTTTCATACAAAAAATAACAAAAAAATTTGACATGGTTTACCTACGGTTTTCACCTAAGTTTTACCAGTCAAACAAAAAATGCATCAATTTTTCATCTTTAATTTCATACAAATAAAACAAAAAAACAAAAATTTACATTGGTTTACCTACGGTTTTTAACCTAAGTTCACCATTCAAAACACAAAAAAAAAAAAATTTCATCACTTTTTAATCTTTAAGTTCATAAAAAAATGACAAAAAAAAACTGACATGGTTTACCTATGGTTTCGACCTAAGTTTCACCATTCACACAAAAAAACATTTTTCTAACCGTGGTTACCCTAAGGTGTTACTCTAAGTTTCATTTAGGTTTATTTTACGGTTTTCCATCTAGGTTCCCATCAGTTTGCATACACGTCTCCTTTCGTTTCATGGTCTTTAAATCAAATTCATTCACCTTTTAATTAATTAATTAGGGTTCCATGTCTTAAACAAAAGAAAAACACAATAAAAATAACTTTGCACTTTTTCAGATTAAAACTCGAGGAGATAGTTCACTTACTGGTCTCGCTTCGGCTCCGTCGCTTGATGACCCGGTATGTGCACTCATGGTAGCTGGAAAATTTGGCAATGCTTCGTGTCAGAAAATCTCCCTCCTCCTCCTCAGAGCTCCAATTCGCTCATGATGAACAGTGCAAATGAGCCAAATCCGTCATTTTTGCATATTTATAATTTTTGCTTGCTAGTATTCGTTCCTGCTTGGAACGAGCGCTTTTCCTCGGGGGAGCGCTTGTCCCACCCCAGGACAAATAACAGCATGGTATTCGTCCCACCCCGGAACGAATTCCAAAATTCAAAAAAAAAAAAAAACAAAAAAACCAAAAGACAAAAAGCACCACAACCAAAACACTAAAAATTGCCAAACCAGAGTGCTATTGCACCTGACATTCTTGGCATAACAAAATAGATGTTGGGGTTTACATTATCACTATCTCTATCCCTAAGAAGGCTACCATGGCCGAACCGCTCCCCGAGAGATCGAATTTTTGACAATGTTTACCCCTTATGGCATCGCAAAACGGGTTTACCCTCACCAAAAATAGGTTCAGAAATAGGGAAACTGCTTGAGCATTCAATGGATAGCAACTGAAGGCACCCTTACCTAAGTCATCTTGGGTCAAGCGACTCATCACTTTTCTCGTGTCGGTCATTCCCTCATCAATTTGTCGCTTGAGGGGGTAGTCACACTTAGTTGCCAATCAACAACAAAATACCCAATCATGGAAATGACACGCATTCAAAGGATCATTGACAAAGACACTCGCACCCCTGCTTGGGGTAGCAAACAAGCAATCATCACAAGCTGATCAAACACTTGGCATTCGTGAATCATGAACTCAAGGTTCCCACAGACAAAAGGTTGCGACCTTTGCCTATTCATGACTGATCAATGTCCAAGTTCAAGTAATACCTCACCGAACCAGGTTAATACTTGATTTAAGTTCCTTAGCTCGTCAGAAGAAAGGATTCAAGAATGCGTGCCCTTTCCATACTTGGGGCATCAAGAGTTGGTTAGATTACTGAGAAACCCTAATCATTAGTGCTTTTGTTATCTATTTTTGCTCGGCGTTGCGCCTTGCATTGCGCTTCCCAAAAAGAGGCATCTGTAGACACCAAAATAGCACCAATCCGATTACGTGACAACGAGCGCTAATCGCATTGACACAAAAAGTCCCTAGGGCAGCCCCCAGAGGTTAAACAGTGGTCCTAACCACTTCTAAAAGTAGTTTTAGAGGTCAGAGGTCAATTTGGCACCTTTTAGGCACTTTGCTAATTATTCACTCCACCCTAGAACGAGTACAGATTGGTACTCGTTCTACCCAGGGATGAATTCCAGCGCTCGTTTCGGGGTGGGACGAATACTAGGTTGACAAAAAAAAAGTCAAACCTCGGCACAGGACAACTCAGAACTGCCACTATGCTCTCCCTTCATGGCATAGGAGTATGAGCGATTTCTTTTGACAACTCGGATCTGCCACTTGACTCTCCATTCACCGCATGGGAATGAGAGTGAGCTTTTCAGGACAACTCGGATCTGCCACTTGACCCTCCCTTCATTGCATGGGAGTGAGAGTGGGCTTTTTCATGACAACTCAAATTAGCTACTTAACTCTCCCTTCATTACATGGGAGTGTGAGTGAGTTCTTTTGAGCATGTAGAAGCAGTTACAGAAGCAGTTAAGTAGCCCTTGATCAAGAAGAAGTCTTCTCTTCACAAAAAAGCATTCATGCAAAGTATCACTTCTGCATGTTAATTCAAGAGACCCCTTGGGTCTATAAAATGGTGAGTTTCCTCACCCAAAAGGGAGAGAGAAGGAGCATTTTGAGCAATGAAGTGCTGTTGTTTTGCTGACTTACGATTTGTGCCTTTACATCCATAATCTCTTAATCGAAAGGGAGGTTATTGGGTGACTTTTGGAGGCACGAATCAAGACCCAAAACCTAATTTTTCTAGACACAATATCCTTCCAATTTGTCGATAACACATCACAGCAGGTTTTGGACTCATCCCAAGCGGATTGGTGTCAAAAAAAAAGTCTTAATCGACGGGTGGTTTGCCTTCAAGCACCCCCTGCCTTATTGTAGGTTTACTCATTTCACCCTGGAACGAATACCATTTTGTTGTAGGTTTACTCGTTTCACCCCGAAACGAATACCAGTTTGTTGCAGGTTTATTCGTCCTGCCTAGGAACGAATACCGATCTGTGTCAAATTTGGTTACTGTTTCTTTTGCAGTATTTTGCTAGTTATATGATTATGCTTTTGTCAAATTTTTAGTCTATTCAGATTCATTTTAATCATCGTTATATTTATCTTTTATATTCATTAATAGTACTCTTTCAGATTTGCGAGTTTCATTATCATACACAGGTGCTACTGACGATTTGTTGTTTCTTTGAATGCAGGAGGAGCAGCAAAGATTAAAGATTCATCAATACCAGCGGCGGCAACACTTTGGCTCACCCATTTCACATGTGGGCACGTGGAAGGAGGAACACTAAATCCATGATTGTAATTGAAACTATGTTAACGCTCCTACCCCTTAAAAGGGAGGAGACGTCTTTGTAACCGAATTGGAAGAGTATAAATAAAAATGGATGTGCTTTCTATACTTTCTTTTATCTCATTTAAATTCGTCTCTTTCCTTTCATTTCATGCATTTCACTTTATAGGACCTTAAGCGTTAACTTTGGGTTTTGAATACATCGCATTAGTTTTCCTTTCAATCCTCCAGAATCTCGTGCTTTCAGAGCCATGCAGAGGACACTTTGCAGGGAAACGAACTGCCTACAAAATCCTACAGGCTGGGTATTTTTGGCCCACTCTGTTCAAGGACGTGGTAGCGTATACCAGCAAGTGTGACGAGTGCCAGAGGATGGGTAGACCAACCCACCGAGATGAAATGTCCCTGCAGTACCAGGTACACTTGGAACCTTTCGATAAATGGGACATGGACTTCGTGCGACCATTTAATCCACCTTCGATGGGAAGGAGGTTTATTCTGGTCTACACGGATTACATCACCAAATGGGTGGAAGTGTAGGCATTAAGGGACTCAAAGGAAAGAACGGTCGTTGATTTCTTATTTTACCATATTTTCACACGATTTGGGGTTCCTCGGGAGATAACAACAGACCAAGGACCCCAATTCACCTCCAAATTGATTGAGGAGCTGATGGAGTAGTATAGAGTTCGGCACAATAAAACCACGCCCTACCATCCGTAGGCAAACGGGCAAGTAGAAGTGACAAACAGGGAGATAGAAAACATCCTAACCAAAACCATGCAGCAACACAAGAAATATTGGGCCACATGGTTGCCGGAGGCAGTTTGGGCATCCAACACCACGTGGAAATCCATCACAGGATGTACACCTTTCCAACTGGTCTATGGAAAAAATGTGATGATGCCCATCGAGTTCAAAATCAAAACTCTGAGGATGGCTTTAGAATTAAATTTGAGCTTGGACGAAGCTCAAAAACATAGGATTCGCCAGCTAGATCAGCTGGACAAAATCCAACTGGATGCTTTGCAGAGGACAGAGATTATACAAAAGCAGAGAAAGAAGTTCCATGTAGGGGAATGGGTACTGTTGTACGATTCTCGGTTCCAGGAAAGGAATGGCAAACTTATGCAGAGGTGGATGGGGTCGTATGAGGTGGTAGAGCTCATTAGGAATGGGGCAGTGCACGTTAAGACAATTGACGACAGCAACACCATGTTCACAGTCAATGGCCATCGACTATGCCCCTATAATACGTCCGAAATGTTACAGGTGGAATCCAGAGTAGGCATGGGGGAGACACCATCTTGCTAGATCTGGACTGAACTCTCACAAGTGAAATGGTGGGCACGAAAGTGCTCACCCAAAATTTTTAGTTAATATAGTTTTTTTTTGTAATGTGTGTTTTGGCAGGGACGACGCCCGCATGCAAGCTGCAGGCATCCTAATCCAGGGCCTAACAAGCACGGAATGCATCTAACTGCCTTTATTTTCCTTTCTTTTTCGGTTGCTTTTTGTAGGTGGAGGACCTGACAGCACGAGGGATAGGTATCTGGGAAACCAGGCCTAATTTGACTCAGCATTCTGACACCAAATCATAGGTAGAATCTGGGCAGCATGAAAAACTGGGAAGGCTTGATCACCCTTTTTCTAGTCAAATCGCCATCCAGAAGAAGGCGTCTTACTGCATCCAAAAGGCACCAAGTCTAGAAGAATGCGCCTTACTGCATCCAGAAGAAGGTGCCAAGTCCAGAAGAAGGCGCCAAGTCCAGAAGAAGGCGCCAAATATAGAAGAAGGCGCCAAATATAGAAGAAGGAGCCAAGTCCAGAAGAAGGTGCCTTACTACACCCGAAAGGCACCCATCTAGAAGAAGGTGCCTTACTGCATCTAGAAGAAGGCACCAAGTCCACAAGAAGGTGCCTTACTACACTTGAAAGGCGCCCATCCAGAAGAAGGCGCCTTACTGCATCCAGAAGAAGGCGCCAAGTCCACAAGAAGGTGCCTTACTACACCTGAAATATGCCCATCCAGAAGAAGGCACCTTACTGCATCCGAAAGGCGCCAAATCAAAATACATCACCTTCCATCCATTCAAAAGTTCTATTAATAAAATATATATATATATACATATGTAGGCGCCTTCCGTGGCAGGAAGGCACCAAGTCTTAAAAAAAAAAAAAAAAGCCAACCGAATACGCCTTCCAACATCAAGAAGGCACATTCATCCAGCCAAGACGCCTTCCAACATCAAGAAGGTGCATTCATCCAGCCGAGACACCTTCCAACATCAAGAAGGCACATTCATCCAGCCAAATACGCCTTCCAACATCAGGAAGGCACATTCATCAAGACGAACGCCTTCCAACATCGGGAAGGCATGAACCAGAAGGAGGCGCCTCCCACATTGGGAAGACGCATGCAAGAAAAAGTGCCTCCCACCAATCAGAGGCACCTCGTATCATCGAAAGGTGCATTCATTTGAAGAAGAGCACCGACAACGTCGGAAAGGTGCTACAAGGACACCATCCACATGGGAAAGGTACCAAAGAATGCCTCACGCGTGCAACATTTACATCTACTGGACGCCTCGAGCAGAACGAAGCATCGCACGAATGAGCATCATCAAAGGACCATACCCTTCCCTCGTGTCACAAGTCAGAAAATCAACGGCTACCACGATGACTGGAATGACAAATCAGGTAAGCGCATACTAAATCAAATCATTTATATAATTATTTATAAATACGCAGTACCAAAAAAGATACTGTCGTCATTGAGATTGTATCCCCCCATAGCCAGAATCGTGTGCCAATGATAGGGCATCTTCCATAACTGCTAGGGTAAGGCATATTTTCTATAAGAAGGTGCCTTCCTAAAGAAGGAAGGACAAAAAAAAATATACAACAGCAGAAGGCACCATGGGAGGAAGGTCCAAGAACCACGCGATCAAGAAGAATGAACCCAGTGATACTGATGGGATCATAGGGGCAGTGAAGACCCAATTCAAAGCCGAGGGATGGCTCGAATACTGCACCCTGGTCAGTCATGGCCAGGATGTGGAGGCAGCTAGAGAATTCACCGCCTCTTTGAGGGGTGATGTGGCCCAAGTACGAGGGGTGGAAATTCTAGTCACCCCTGAGTTCATCTCACAGGTGACTAGATTGCCTCTCACGGGGGAATGTACATACAAGGGTGAAGTGTTAAAACTATACACCGAAATACTATTTCCAGGAGGAAATGTGTAGATAGATAGGGAGGGGTTACTCAAAAATAGTCTCCCCATGAATATGCAAAATATGTTCAAGCAGATTGCTCAATTTTTCACATGCACAGGAAAGTATACCCATCTGCACATTAATCATGTGCACTTCATCAATCACCTAGTGCATGGGAGGAAATTAAACATACCTTTCTACCTGGTGAATGCTCTGAAAGATGAAGCGGCTCGGTACCAGAAGGGGGCATCATCCACCTTAGCCCACCATGGGCTGATATCGGCATTGGTCCACCATGCAGAAGCACAAGGACAAAACTGCAATGTAGAGGGAGATGGCAACCAAATAGAGCAACACAATGCAATTGTCGAATTAGGGCAAGACAAAGCATCCCCTGTAGAGGAGATAACAAACATCGGGTAATTGGCATTGCCCTATTTTCCAAGAGGAGCAGAGCAGTCACCGATGCCCGAAGACATAGAGGATAGAGGGCATTCCCCAATGCCCAAGTATGAGGAGGAAGGAGCACCACTCGCTAGTGGTGAGGACGAACCAATCCCCAGGAGGAAACATCTACGATGATTCTTCTTGATAGAGGAAGGACAGAGTGACCCAGATATAGACGTTGCCACCCAAACCCTTCAAGAATTAATGAACCAGAGCCCACGGAATGAAGGAACTTCTGGAAATAACGACCGGATCGATGCGGCCTTGGAGGAGGCGCTCAAATGGCAAACCGATTGCTAGATGGCACAATATATTTTGGAAGATTTCCAGAACCAGCATAAAAGGGAATTGGAGGAAAGAGATAGGTGAATTGCTCAGCTCGAGCAGCTAGTCTGACAGTTGTAGGAGGAAAATCAAATGCTCTAGGACAGAGGAATAGCAAGACAAGAGGCATCCACTCAGATTGATTGGGCAGAAGAAGTGCTGATGAACTCTCCCACATCCGTCGAACGAGTATTCTCTTCGAGGGAGATTCGATCAGACGCCCGACAGAGCAGCCCAGAGGCAGGGGAGGATTCCTCTGTTTTTAGGGGTGAAAAGAAAATAAGTCCTACCATGCCCCCTGTCATTGTCCTGAGTGACATAGAGCAGGACAAAGGTCTCTAGCAATAGATAAGACCAAAGGATAAGGAGGACCTCCCCAAGCCTGAAGAAGGAGAAGAGCCTGAGGGGTCGACACCAGGTAGACAGGCGAACGAAGGATCACCCCCGGAGATAGCAACACAGCCGATCCTTCAGAGCAAGGAGAAATCCTCGAAGGAGAAAGGAGAGACCCCTATCCAATCCGTCACATTTTTTGTAGAAGCCAAGGCAAAGAGGCCCAGGACGGCTCGACATAAGGCAAAAGTGACCTTCACTGACTCCGAAGAGGACGAATGGGACATGCAACCATTCGCTGAAAGGAAAAAATATTTCGAGTAGCGATGCAACGAAATGAAAGCAGCCAAGGAGGCTAGGAAGGCATCCTCAAGGGTAAAAGGAGATTCTGGCATCTGCATCAATCCGACAGAAGACAGCTAGTTTTGGGACATCTATGGTTCATCCCTAGGGCAGCCTTCCATGATGAGGAAGTACTTGGAATGGTGGGGAGTATATGTCCCACAATTGGAGGCCGCTGTGATTGTAAAGGAGAATTCAGGGCTTACCCCTGAAGCGGCCAGATTATACAAGGCCCAAGTAGTGCCTTCTAGAGGAGATAACTTGGATATCCATCTGGCAGTGGTCAGACCTCCAGACGCTGACCTCTGGCAAGCTGTCAAAGCTGCATTTCAATCGATAGGAACAACGCTAGCTAGACCACCACCAGTAGCGGCCAGAACAATAAGAGGACAATTGACGTACCGTAGTTTCCCATAGGCAAAGGCGAACCACACCTTCAAATCCTGACATGAAAAGATAGAATCAGGCCGTAGGGGCAGAAGAAGGAGAAGAGCCTGAGGGGTCGACACCAGGTAGACAGGCGAACGAAGGATCACCCCCAGAGATAGCAGCACAGCTGATCCTTCAGAGCAAGGAGAAATCCTCGAAGGAGAAAGGAGAGACCCCTATCCAATCCGTCACATTTTTTGCAGAAGCCAAGGCAAAGAGGCCTATGATGGCTCGACAGAAGGCAAAAGTGACCTTCATTGACTCTGAAGAGGACGAATATGGGACATGCAACCATTGGCTAAAAGGCAAAAATATTTTGAGTAGCGACGCAACGAAATGAAAGCAGCCAACGAGGCCAGGAAGGCATCCTCGAGGGTAAAAGGAGATTCTCGCATCTGCATCAATCCGGCAGAAGACAACTAGTTTTGGGACATCTATGGTTCATCCCTAGGGCGGCCTTCCATGATGAGGAAGTACTTGGAATGGTGGGGAGTATATGGCCCAAAATTGGAGGCCGCTACGATTGCAAAGGAGAATGCAGGGCTTACCCCTGAAGTGACCGAATTATACAAGGCCCAAGTAGTGCCTTCCAGAGGGGATAACTTGGATATCCCTCTGGTAGTGGTCAGACCTCCAGACGCTGACCTCTAGCAAGCTGTCGAAGCTGCATTTCAATCAACAGGAACAATGCTGGCTAGACCACCACCAGTAGCGGCCAGAACAAGAAGAGGACAATTGACAGTCGCAGTTTCCCATAGGCAAAGGCGAACCACACCTTCAAATCCTGACATGAAAAGATAGACTCGGCCCGCAGGGGCAGTAGAATCCTCCAAGATATGGTGAAGATGAAAATTCAGAGGGCTACCTGCAGCTTGGATGCCACGAGGGCGTGGCATATGTTAGGCATGGGGGGATTATGAGCACCAAAAATGCTCATATTTTGTACATATTTCTTTGATCAATATGCGGCTGTATAATAAGGATTGTGTACTTTTATGAATGATTATATAGATATTTGATATAATTGTGCGTGTTATCTAATTTGTGTGTTTTTAGTATGTTTTGTGGAATTGCAGTTGATTTAGTTAGATTTGGAACGGTCGAGGTCCTTTTGATGGACCTGGCACTTTATTTCATCGAGGGTTAATGAAGAGAATACGAGCACTTCCCTGTAGTCAGAAGGCGCCAACTGAATACCAGCGCCTCCCTGTAGTCAGAAGGTGCCAACTGAATACGAGCGCCTCCTTGCAGTCAGAAGGCACCAAATGAATACAAGCACCTCCCTGCAGTCGAAAGGTGCCAACCGAATATGAGCGCCTCCCTACAATCGGAAGGCACCAACCAAAGGCAAGCACCTCCCCACAGTTGAAATGCACTAGCAAAAGGCAAGCACCTCCCCACAACCAGAAGGCGCCACTGATTCTTTTCTCATTGACCAAATTTGAATGATGTAGATGGTAGCGGCTGGTGCAGTTCTAGCTCTATGTCATGTAGAGCTAAATTGGAGATTGCACCAATGTATCGAAACATCTTACTGATTCTAGGTAAAGCATGAACCAAACAATGAACATGCTGCCATTAGAACAGAACGCTAGATATCGATTGCATTTCCCAGACTGTCTTGATTTAGTCTGGGACAGATCGACTGTTGTAACTACTTCTGTAATAGAAGTTCGTGGGTGTGTTATATAAACACACGCAGATCGTTCGAGAAATATATAAAAATAAAATAAATATCCATTTAGACGTACAGAGATAAATTGTAGTGTGTTGACGAATATATTAAAGTTCTTGAAGTTCTAAGCATGTGTTCGATCGGGAAGAAGCTGTTGGAGCCTGGGCCCACTCCAAGCCAGTATTTCTTCCCCATTTCCTTTTCGTTTATTAATTTTAATTAGTTTATTGCTTTCATAAGAATGTTTGTTAGTTTATTAGTTCCAACATTTGCAATAGATTTATTTTCAGGAACGCGTACATGATTTATTTTCTGTAGGTTTAATTTTGTTCTTCTTACGTAAATCATTAAGGAGTGTGGGAATGATTGACAATCCATTTCAAGAACACCCTCCAAAACATAGGATTAGCAGATTCACCTCCAGTGGTATTGTAGTAACCTAATTCCGACTCTTCGCAAGTTTATGAAGCTCCTTGGGTTGATAATTAAATGCACGGGCATGTGACAAAAATAGGAAACCATTCACCTTGTTTGGACCGCAACAATGTTCCTTGTCAAAATCATCAAAAAGGAACTCTAGAGATACCAACCCCCAGGGATATTGTTCAGTTTTAGTTGTATTACTTTTGTAGGCTCTCCAATAATATATTGTAATCTATTCTCATCTTCTTCATCACAAATCATGCTAGTGAAATGATTCTACACAGCCATAAAGTCTTTGATATCAATGTCATCCTGGAAGACTTGCAAGTATACCATATTATTTGGGACAGAAGGATGGTATACAGAGATGTTGGGAAACCTATCCATGTATTCAGTGTCTATTTTAGGACTATCTATCCCAAAATCATTTACGACCAATAGGTTAGCGACATGGTTCTTCTCCCTGGGTATATGAGATATGTTGAAGGTCAAAAACTTATCAATCTCATGTTGCACTACTTTTTTATATTATTTCAACCTAGGATGCTTGATTTGGTATTTTCTTTTATTTGTTGGATGATTAGTTCAGCATCCTCATAAATAGTGAGGTAATTTATACATAATTCCTTAGATTTTCTGAGTCCTGGTGTAGTGACTCCGGGACGCACGCATCGCTCTTTTTATGCTACTTGCAATGTATTAAAAATCCAAGATGAAATGGAAGAAAACAAAAAGAAAACAACACAAAAATAACAAATATGGATCTCTTTATTCATATTGAAACCCAGTTACATGTTGGTGAAGAACACAAGCTTATACTGATAGGGGGGGTGAACAGTATAAGACCTCTTTGTACTTTTTCTTTTATATTTCAAAATAGTAAAGCAATATACCCAAAGCAATATCAAAGCAATGCACAAAATCATCCACAAAGTGACATCAATTTTAACGTGGTTCACCCAGAATGGTCAGGCTACGTCCACAAAACTTTTCTCTAAAAGTTATCTCAAAGTTCTTTGGGAATCCTTCCCAATTACAATGTTTATGAGCCTCGGCCCAAAGGAGATACCTTCCCCCAATCTGAATTTATGAGCCTCTGCTCAAAGGAGATACCTTCCCCCAATCTGAATTTATGAGCCTCTGCTCAAAGGAGATACCTTCCCCTCTGCTCTAGAAATGATCCCTCGAAGATCAACTGCCTCTACCTCTTGCCAGCACGTGGAACTCCTTTCCACCGAAGACCTCCTATCCTCAATGCTTAGCCTAAGAGACCTTCGCCTTCTATGATCACGTCCACAGCAGCTCAAAAACCTGTACCAAACACAATCAGTCGGTCTAGTACAAGTCTTCCTCTGTCTGTCAGATCTGTCCAACTTTGAACAAATCAATCCTCTGCACACAAGCCTTCTCAAAGACTTGCCAAATCTATTCTCAGGTTCTTCTCAAAGAACCAATGCACCTCTGTCCTCAAGCAGTAGCACTCCGCATTCGTCTTTGCCCTTTGTGCTCTCTACGCCCTCTGCTCTCTTTGCACAATCACAGCCGCACTTGATCGAACTTCAACCTTTGCACCTCTGCGCAATCACAGCGGCACCGTCTTCGCACACTCTGCTTCCTTTGTGATCTTTCACACTTAGAATGATTCGACGAAATGCACTCTGCACACTACGATCGAATTTCGCACTCTGCTCTCGACGATCGAACTTCTTGCTCTGTGCACTATCTACGAACGTCGCACTTCAACAACACATTCATCAACACTTCAACTCTCCAAACAGCCCTCCTTTTATAACAAAATTTTCATGATGAAAACTTTAATCTTAGTCAGCTGTTATAACAAATGCAAACCCTAATCTTCATCGGCTGCAAGCCCTAATCTTCGTCGGCTAAAATTTGACTTTGTCGGCTTCACTGCCTCTGTAACTCTTCTGTAGCTTCTGCTGCAAAAATACAACATGTCGCGATATCGCGACACTTTTCGCTTTCTTAACCTCTTCTCGGCTTGCACCCGCGAAAGCAGAACATGTCGTGAAATCGTGACACTTTCGCTTCCTTGCACTCTTTTCTGCTTGCACTAGCGAAAATGGAACATGTCGCGAAATCGTGACACTTTCACTGCCTTGTGCTTTTCTCTGCCTTACGCCCGCGAAAATGAAACATGTCATGAAATCGTGACGCTTTCGCCTTTGAGCTCTTCCTCCTTGAATTTGTCATGAAATCGCGACGCTTCTTCTTCCATGCTCTTTCATTTTGCTTCTATCATGAAATCGTGACTCTTCTCCTGTTGAAGACCTGCTTTCTGTTTCTATCGTGAAATCGTGACACTTTCTCCAACCGTATGCTGCCATCTCAATCTGTCACGAAATCGTGACACTTTCTGCATCCGTAAGCTTTCTCTTCAACCTGTCATGAAATCACGACATTTCTTACTTTGAAACCTTTCCTTTGCTGCATGTCATGAAATCGTGACAGTTCTTACTTGGAACATTTTCATCTATAGCATGTCGCGAAATCGTGACACTTTTCGTGTTACTTTCTCTCTCTTTGAACTTGTCATGAAATCATGACAATTCACACTACGGACTCTCTCTTCTGCATTATGTCATGAAATCGTGACACTTTTTCTTTCGGACTCTCTCTCCTGCAACATGTCACGAAATCGTGACACTTTTTCGTCCGTACAACCTTCCTTGCAATATGTCATGAAATCGTGACATTTTTGACTCCGTACATTCTCTCTCCTCTTTGAGTCGCGAAACTGCGACATGTCGCGATATCGCGACACTTTTCTAACTTGCTTTCTCTCTCCTACTTAAGTCGCGAAAATGCGACATGTCGCGATATCGCGACACTTTTCTAAAATGCTTTCTCTCTCCTGCTTAAGTCATGAAAATGCGACATGTCGCGATATCGTGACACTTTTCTAAAATGCTTTCTCTCTCCTGCTTAAGTCACGAAAATGCGACATGTCGCGATATCGCGACATTTTTCCAACTTACTTTCTTTCGAACCTGTCAGCTTGGGGTTTGCAAAAGACCTTTGAAACTGTCATGCCGTAACCTTCATCAAAACAAATTATTTGACATCAAATCAAATTCCTTCAAAAGCTTCTTGACATCAATGACAACTTATATACTTGAGCAAAGGCAATGTACCCAAAATACCCAAAATTGCCAACAATCTCCCCCTTTGTCATTGATGGCAAACCTTTACTGAAAACACTTCTCAAGAGCCAAAACTGAAACCAATTGTGCTAACAATTGACAAACTGTGCCCACAACTGAGAATCTTCCTTTGAAGTTTTGCTCCCCCTGACTTGAAGCTTTCCTCTTCACTTGAAGCTCTCCCCCTTACTCATATCTCTCCCCCTTTGTCATCAATGGCAAAGGGTCACCTTTGGGGCTCGGGACCAAGAATGAGCCTCTTAGCTCGGTCCCTCCCCCACCTCCTGATGAGGTGATTAATTCTGGGGTGGGAGTAAAACTCCCATTAGGTATCGATCATCATCAGCGTCTATAACTTCCTTGTCGGGCCTTCTCTTGAACTCTTTGTCCATATTCTTGTTCTTGTTATTGTTCTTGTTCTTATTCTCATCCCTGTTCTTGTTCATGCCTTGATCCTTGGACCTGATCATGCCACTGTTCCTGTACCTGTATTCTAGAATTTTAGCTCTACACTGTCTGATTATATGACCTTCATTGTTGCACTTGAAACACTTGACGATGTTGTTTCTCTGAGGTAAACCCGATCTTTGAATCCACCGCTTCTGCCCAAACCTATTCTGACCAAACCTGTTCTGCCGAACCTATTTTGATCAAACCTGTTCCTGTTATTTACCTCGCAATAGACTGCCTTGTGCCCAAACTATTGACAAGAGTAGCAATACCCTTGAAAGAAACTAGCACTTCTAAAATTGTCGTTTACCTTCTTCACTTGAGCCATGCAATGTGAAGCCATGTGACCAAACCTGTGACACGTAAAACATCTGCCTTGAAATTTTCCTTTATTTGACCTCTTGGGTCCTGAAAACTTCTTCTTCTCATTCTGAATTCTGTTTTCTATTTCTGCGCATCTATCATTCAAGGACTCATGATCTGAAATACTTTCCTCATCGGAACTCTCTTCCTTTTGGAGTCTCTTACTAGACTCTCCAACTTGTTCCTTGTGTGGCTTAACAAAACCAAGGCCTGTTTTATTCGTTGTTTTTCTTTGACCTTTGATGAGTGACTTAACCTTTTTGGAGTTATCTTGAAACCTGTAAAGCTTATCCTTGTACTCTTTAGTTTCCTCTTTCAAAGAAGCCATTTTCTGTTCCAACTCACTATACTCAAGAACCTTAGACTCTAACTCATCCTTGAGTTCTTGTGTCTTAGCTATAGAGAAATCAAGATTTTCTATAAGATCATCTCTCTCCATACAACATTCATCTAACTTATCCTTGAGTCTAGCATTCTTCTTTCTTTCCTTTTTCAAAGCACTAAGAGCATTAGTAAGTTCACTTTCAAGATCCTTTATTTGTTTGCTTTCTGAATCATCAAAGCCTTTTTCAGATTTCTTATCACTAGAGGTGCTACCTTTTTCAAAAACCATACATGCATCTTCCTTATAGTTTTCTGAAGCATCCTCATACATACTGGAAACCAAATCATTATTTGTACAATCATCCTCAAGGTGACCAAAATTTCCACATCTAAGACATTTCATGATAATGAATCTATGTTTCGGTTCTTCCTCTTTTTCTGATATGAACAACATCTCATTTTCATCATCACTTGAAGAACTTTCACTATCACTACTAGAACACTTACTTGCTTTGTCTAGGTAGAAACTCTTCTTGTGCTTGTGAGAATACCTCTTTCCTTGATTGTTGTGCTCATCTTTGTTCTTTCTGTGATGCTTGTGCTTTTCAGAATCCTTGCTCTTAGAATCCTGTTTATCTTCATCACTTTCATTCTTGGGAACAAGTACGATCAAGTAGCATAATGACCAAACTTTCCACAATTGAAACATCTTATATTTTTCATGCTTTTGTGCTTTCTAGAGAACTTGCCTTTCTTGTTGTAATATGCCTCTTCATCACTAGAAGACTCATCACTCTCTTGAAGCTGTTTCCCCTTGGATTTCTTGGTAGCCTTGAAAGTTGCCTCTTTCTTGACATCAACCTTCACTTGAGTTCTCAACTCAAATGCTGCAAGTATACTATGGAGCTCATCCTTTTTCAACTTATCCAAATCTTTAGCTTCCTCAATAGCAGAAATATTTTCACTAAATCTATTAGGAAGAGATCTTAAAATCTTATCACAAACATCATTTTCAGCAAGCTCAAGACCTAAGTCTTTCATGGAGTTAACAACCTCATCCATACGAAGCATGTAGTCACTAATATTTTCATCATCATTCATCTTGAGTTGTTCAAACATACCTTTGAAGTGTCTCAACTTGGCCTTTCTGACATTTGTATCACCTGTATGAACCACCTGCAACTGTTTCCACATTTCACTAGTTGTCTTGCAGTGAATCACTTTGGTGAGATCTGCTTTCTGTAAGCCTTTCAGGATTGCATTCATTGCTTTTGAATTGCTGTGATGTAGGAGCCTTTCTTCTTTAGTATTTGGACCATGTACAGGAATAGTGTACTCATCTTCAATTACTTCCCATACCTCATTACCAAGTGCCATTAGATGAACCTTCATCCTTGCACTCCAAAGACCAAAATCTGACCCATCAAGAATAGGTGCTGCATTGCCACTTGAATAATCCATTGTGTTCTTTACTAGCTTTTCCTTCAAGTTGTTAAACTTTTCGAAGGCACCGGCTCTGATACCAATTGAAGAACACAAGCTTATACTGAGAGGGGGGGTGAACAGTATAAGACCTCTTTTTACTTTTTCCTTTATATTTCAAAATAGTAAAGCAATATACCCAAAGCAATATCAAAGCAATGCACAAAATCATCCACAAAGTGACATCAATTTTAACGTGGTTCACCCGGAATGGGTGGGCTACGTCCACAAAACTTTTCTCTAAAAGTTATCTCAAAGTTCTTTGGGAATCCTTACCAATTACAATGTTTATGAGCCTTGGCCCAAAGGAGATACCTTCCCCCAATCTGAATTTATGAGCCTCTCGCTCAAAGGAGATACCTTCCCCCAATCAGAATTTATGAGCCTCTGCTCAAAGGAGATACCTTCCCCTCTCGCTCTGGAAATGATCCCTCGAAGATCAACTGCCTCTACCTCTTGCCAACGACGTGGAACTCCTTTCCATCGAAGACCTCCTCGTCCTCAATGCTTAGCCTAAGAGACCTCCGCCTTTTATGATCACGTCCACAGTAGCTCAACAATCTGTACCAAACACAGTCAGTCGGTCTAGTACAAGTCTTCCTCTGTCTGTCAGATCTGTCCAACTTTGAACAAATCAATCCTCTACACACAAGCCTTCTCAAAGACTTGCCAAATCTATTCTCAGGTTCTTCTCAAAGAACCAATGCACCTCTGTCCTCAAGCAGCAGCACTCCGCATTCGTCTTTGCCCTTTGTGCTCTCTACGCCCTCTATTCTCTTTGCGTAATCATAGCCGCACTTGATCGAACTTCAACCTTTGCACCTCTCCGCAATCACAGCGGCACCGTCTTCGCACACTCGCTTCCTTTGCGATATTTCACACTTAGAATGATTCGACGAAATGCACTCTGCACACTATGATTGAATTTTGCACTCTACTCTCGACGATCGAACTTCTTGCTCTACGCACTATCTACGAACATCGCACTTCAACAACACATTCATCGACACTTCAACTCTCCAAACAGCCCTCCTTTTATAACAAAATTTTCATGATGAAAACTTTAATCTTAGTCGGTTGTTATAACAAATGCAAACCCTAATCTTCGTCGGTTGCAAGCCCTAATCTTCGTCGGCTAAAATTTGACTTTGTCGGCTTCACTACCTCTGTAACTCTTCTGTAGCTTCTACCATGAAAATACAACATGTCACGATATCGCGACACTTTTCACTTTCTTAACCTCTTCTCGGCTTGCACCCGCGAAAGCAGAACATGTCACGAAATCGTGACACTTTCGCTTCCTTGCACTCTTTCTCTGCTTGCACTAGCGAAAATGGAACATGTCATGAAATCGCGACACTTTCACTGCCTTGTGCTTTTCTCTGCCTTACGCCTGCAGAAATGGAACATGTCATGAAATCATGACGCTTTCGCCTTTGAGCTCTTCCTTCTTGAATTTTTCATGAAATCATGACGCTTCTTCTTCCATGCTCTTTCATTTTGCTTCTATCACGAAATCGTGACTCTTCTCTTGTTGAAGACCTACTTTCTGTTTTTGTCACGAAATCATGACACTTTCTCCAACCGTATGCTACCATCTCAATCTGTCGTGAAATCATGACACTTTCTGCATCCGTAAGCTTTCTCTTCAACCTGTCGCGAAATCGTGACATTTCTTACTTTGAAACCTTTCCTTTGCTGCATGTCACGAAATCATGACAGTTCTTACTTGGAACATTTTCATCTGTAGCATGTCACAAAATCGTGACACTTTTCGTGTTACTTTCTCTCTCTTCGAACTTGTCATGAAATCACGACAATTCACACTACGGACTCTCTCTTCTGCATTATGTCATGAAATCGTGACACTTTTTCTTTCGGACTCTCTCTCCTACAACATGTCATGAAATCGTGACACTTTTTCATCCGTACAACCTTCCTTGCAATATGTCATGAAATCATGACATTTCTGACTCCGTACATTCTCTCTCCTCTTTGAGTCATGAAACTGTGACATGTCGCGATATCGCGACACTTTTCTAACTTGCTTTCTCTCTCCTACTTAAGTCACGAAAATGCGACATGTCGCGATATCGTGACACTTTTCTAAAATGCTTTCTCTCTTAAGTCATGAAAATGCGACATGTCGCGATATCGTGACACTTTTCTAAAAAGCTTTCTCTCTCCTGCTTAAGTCACGAAAATGCGACATGTCACGATATCGCGACATTTTTCCAACTTACTTTCTTTCGAACCTGTCAGCTTGGGGTTTGCAAAAGACCTTTGAAACTGTCATGTCGTAACCTTCATCAAAACAAATTATTTGACATCAAATCAAATTCCTTCAAAAGCTTCTTGACATCAATGACAACTTATATACTTGAGCAAAGGCAATGTACCCAAAATACCCAAAATTACCAACAGTTGGTCCATCTTAGGGATACCCATTTCGATACAATAAGGTTACAAATAGGTAAAGAGTGCCCCTTTCACGAAGAGGTGGTGCACTTTCAAAAAGCTTCCCGGTTATGCACACGCAAATGTATGAGGGATTATAGATGCCTCCTTCTCCAGGCCTATTTCCTAGAGGGATCCCTTTTTCTCACGTATGTTGCAAACTCCACCCGATGAACCTGTGGCCCTGTAAGCAATGAAACAACAACACACGCTTAGATGTCCGGGAATACCTCCCCGAATGAGGTTGTTAGTAATGGATATAACAAATGAAAGCAAGTGCAAATTAGACTAATGCTATGAATGCAAATGAATGAAATGATGCTATGCTAATGATATGCTAAAAAATAATGAATCTAATGTCTAAACCCTAAGCTAAGCCTGTGGGCCACTGTCCAAGATAGTGGCCGCTAAAGTGACTCTCATCCTCTTTTCTCCAAAGCTATGGATCAAAGCTTGTATCCGATGTTGAAATAATGGGTGCTATGCTCTCCAATATGTCAAGGCTTCGCCGTACACGTGATCTCCAAGGGAACTCTCCAAGTCTCGAAAGCTCTCCTCAATGACCTATCCTGATAAATTGTTTGGATAAAGATCTCTTAGATAAAATATGTCTCTCCTCTCTTCCAAGATTGACAAAATACGTATATGGATTCCCTTGGTGCTCTTAGGCTTGCACCTTTTATAGTGTGAAACCCTAGGTCTATGTCCAAGCCCTAGGAATGAATTTCTCATGCGTAGTGCGAGTTAGCATGAGAAGCTTTTTGTATTTTCTATGTTTGGAGGCCAGTTAACTAAAATATAACTAGCAACTTGAGTCTCCTATGCGAACTGGACATTAGCATGAGAAGATTTTGTCCTTTATTTATGTTTGGAGGTCAGTTAACTAAAGTCTAAATGCAAACTCAAGTCTCCTATGTGAACTAGTCATGAAAGGGAATGCAAAGTTACTCCTACTCACCTTTATTGCATGCATACTACCACTTCCACCCATGATTAGGCCTGTTTGTTGGCAAAACTACTTTTAGGGTTTAGCCATTGTCATCTATAGTGACTAAGATCTGGCCACTGTCATATGCAGTGGCTAAGGTCTGGCCACTCTAGGCTTGAGCGGCTAGGATATAGCCACTCTTGTCTTGAGTGGCTAGGCTTGGATGGCTTGAAAAGGCCCCAAATGAGTGGTGAGAACCATTTTTAATGCTTGGAAAGTCCAAGATTATGTCATATGATCTTATGAATGTGTCTATGTGAGTAGCTCCCCTAAGCATGACATATTTTAGGTGTCTACAGATACCCCTTTTTGTGATGCACTGTGTGGAAAACACAACGCTGAGCAAAAATGTAGACTGATCTATTTGTAGGGTGTATGGTGATCAATGGTCTGATCAACGCTGGATGGCCCAATAATGCAAGATGGCATGCATCCCTTGAATCATTACCTCAATGTTCAGAGGACTTAGATCAGTGGCTTGGGCATGTTAAATTGCACTCATTCCTCAAACTCAATCAGGTAGCTTCAACTACTACAATAGTTCCAATCGGTAGGAGAGCTACAATTGAATATGTCATGTCTACTTACATTCCTAGCAAACAAGGGAAATTTGTGATTGTTGTATGCAATGATTCGTAGGACGAACATGATTTTGTTATGATCGAGTGATATTTTGTTGATTTTTATTATGATTATGTTGAAGTTTTGAACTACTTCCCCACACAATGGATTGGTGAAGAAATGACAATGAATGAAGCGACAAGTCGCTTGACCAATATGACTAATCTGGTTCCTTTCTAACATTTGTTGCTTTTAATGGGCAATCCTACATCCAAGTGTGATTCCAATTGTTTATGATAATCATCTATCCCTATCTCGAGGAGCGGTCCAGCTATCAATAGCTTTCTTAGGGAGTTAGGATGAGTGATTCTATTTATGTTCATATTGTATCACTTTGGCTTAATGTTTTTGGTATCATAGGGGAATTAGGATGATCCTTTCACACCCATGGAGCAGTCCGACCATCTTGGTCTTCTTTAGGATTGAAGGGTGGCACATCATAATTCCAAAATGAAATGTTTTTCCCCAAGTGGCCTTATGGTAACCTGCTCATCTCATCGAAATGCATGGAGTGTGAATCGCTGCAATCGCCGAGTGGATAGAGCAAGTAACTGGGTACGAGGCCTACTTGAGATTATGCTTTTATGTGATTTTTTTGTTATTTTGGTCATTAAGATGACTTCAATTCATCAAAATGTATTTATTTAATGTTTTTTTCATCCCCCCATGGAAGGATTTTTCTTATTTTTATCTATGGAGCAGGTCGTTGTCAGGTCTAGCGGCCTCTGAGTTTTTGCCTGTGGTCGTTGTCACCTTGAGCGGCCACGAAGTTTGGGCCATTGACGTCAACAGTGGCCAAGGCATAATTTAAAAATATAAAAAATGTGTTTTTAGGGTTTTGACCTATCACTTTCATTTGTTGTCAATTCACTTTTCAGAGCTCTGGTGAGACAACGACAGTTGCGATTTTTGAAGCTACCTGCATCGAGGACATGGTTGCACAGGGTGAGGCATCAACTACTGGAGGAGCCGGAGCTTCTCGGGTATTCTCATTTTTTAAACCCTAACCTCTTTTCCTTTTCCGGGTAAAACTGAACCTCACTAAGTAATTGGTAAATGAACCTCACTAAACCTATTGGTAACGAACGAAATCCGTAGTTAGGCTTAGTATAGGTTTTTAAGTGGTGGGTTGGTCCCCATTTTTGTTCTTTTTCATTTTTTTTTTAATTTTATGGCCTAGGGTTCATGGGTTTGTCGTGTTACCTTTAGGCCGCTATCACTTAGAGTAGTGGCAATATGGTCGTTGTCACTTAGAGTGGCTAAGTTTGAACCCCAATGGTCAAAAATTTGATCATTGGGTTTTGGCCGCTGCTGTCTCCAGCGGCCAGATTCTGGACACTGTAGGCGACAATGGCTAATCCCATTAGCCAATTTTGCACAACCTTTTTGCTTTTTATTGGATTTTTTAGATAGTTTAATAATATTTTTTTAAATTTTGAACTACTCTTTAGCTTGTATTGCAATGTAGTTATGTTTTATTTTTCTTTTTCTTTGCTTAGATCCTTATTGCTAGGGCTCGGGACCCGAGGCTCATGAATGACCTCCTACCTCTTCTGGATGACATAGATTGGAGGTGGCTTAAGGCTCGTGGGCTCTAGTATGTTACCATACTACCTCATATTATGTCATACCAAGCTTACCTTATGGCTTTGGCCCATCGCTAGGACCCTCAGACTAATACCTTCCACCTCCCGATCGGTGAGATGACCATTACGCCGGAGGATGTGTACAGGATCTTTCGGATCCCTTTTGATGGGGTGGCTATTATTTCTTCGGCCACTAATGATCAGGTGGCCATCTTCACTCGGGTGTTCGAAAGGTATTCTAAGGATGCTCTCAAGGACACCAGGTCTGGGGGAGTGTCTATCATCCACTGGTATCGGGAGTATGTTTTCACAGTGAGGCATGTGGTGCTACTGATGGTCATCAACAATGTCCTTATCCCAGATTTCTCAGGCTTGAGGTTCTCTTGGAACATCCTTGTGATGGTTCAAGACCTGATGGACAGTGAGGCACCCATCATCTATGCATGGGGCAGGTATCTATTGGCTCAGTGTTATGATGAGCTATACCACATCCATCGAAGGGGTCGTGTCAGCATTGCCTATAGTTGGCTTTTGTAAATCTAGGGATGGGAGCACATTAGGGTAGATCACCCTAAGGGGATTCTTATTGAGATCATAGCTATGGATAGGAGGATGTAGTGCTACGGTGCTATATGGGCCAAGGAGAGCAAGGAGCGCAAGAGCCACACTTTTGCAGGGGAGCTGACTCATTACACTGATAATTTTACTGGACTCCAGGATGGAGATGTCATATGGCACCCATATCATGAGTGTCCTAATTGGGATGACCCTGATAGCTTTACTACTAGGATGCAGTGTGAGCGATGGCTCATTGGCCACAAGGTTAACATCCAGGAGCACTTCTTCTACTCTCGGGTTCTTCATCAGTATGGGTTGCAGCAGGATGTGCCACTAGTACCATTTCTGTATAGGCACATCGAAGCAGAGAGAGACCTCCCTCCTCGATAGGTTACAGAGCTAGCTTATGAGGAGGATGCCCCAACTGTTGATCCTGGAGTAGATGGTGGAGTTACATATACATTTGCATGGTTATGGGGTGACCTGATGTGGTACAATGAGGGCAGTTTGGGCCGAGAGGATGATGGCAAAGATGGGGCAGATCCATCAGGGCGTAGGGTTCATGCTAGGACTACGGTGTGGGGCCAGTAGGTAGAGCAGGTGGTAGTAGAGGATCAGGATGCCAAGGAGGAGATGGAGCCTGAGGAGAGATATTCTCCTCTTAAGGCACAACTACATGATGTGGAGGTCGAGCTCCAATCGGCCAAGATACAGGTACATCAATGCCATGCCATCATAGCTTAGAGGGATACTACTATAGCGTAGTTGTCAAACCAGATACAGTATTTGTAGGCTACTATGGTAGGAGCTACCCGAATGTAGGTTGTTGTTGCTCCTCCTACTCTTGAGTATCTTTAAAGGGTAGATCTTGAGGCTGATATCCATCATCTACAGGGTTTGTTGGATGAGAGTGATGTTCAGATTATTGAGGACGTAGCCCAGATTACTACTCTCTCAAGGTAGATCAGGAGGCTAGGAGCCATCCCTAGGGAGAGAGGGGCCATAGGTGGGTCGGAGGTCAGCAAGATCTCTATAGCAAGGCAGTCTTCCATTCGACCTGGTCATGGGGCCTAGACTCATACTGAGAGACCAGCAGGGTCTAGCTCACACCATTCTCCTAGAGATCCATCCATAGGGGGCAGTGCTACAGGGGGTGCAGGCCCAGTATTTGATTGATGATGCTCTTGGTTTTGATTTATTTTTGAGGTCGACTAACCTATATGACTATCGCCCATGGGTATTTTTGTACATCCATGGACTTGACACACATACTTTTATGATATCTTTTCATTATGACTCATTATGTGTATCGTTTATTGCTTATTTTTTGTTGTTATTTTGTTTTATGATGTGATGTGATGATGGCGTTATGATGATTTGATGTATATGTTAGATGATAGATGATATTGTAGATGCTTATATGGATGTGTAAATGCTTATATGATTTGATGATATGACGTGATGTATTTTGATGATGAATGATGAATTCATGATTGTATGCAAATGGATATTGCCTATATGTTTTATGATGTGCTTTATGATGTGATGATGGACGATTAATGACTTGTGTTTGTGGATGTGATGTTATTGTTAAATGCATGTTTAATTTTGCTTTGATTGTATGCATCTAACTTATGTGATGGGATGGTATAAACGAACCTATATGCTCTAATCACTTAAAACATAAGGAATGCATATGACATTGACAATCTTAATGGGTGATACCACAGAAAGTAAAAAAATAATCATGAATTTAAATAATCACTCTTATCATAAGAATTGATTAAGTATTCATATATGAGATGTAATGGTGTGTAATGTATTTTCTTGATAAGTTTATGTAAATTAAAAGTATATAAAGTAGTCAATGGTCGTCTATATACTATTTCTAATATATATGCGGTATCTGTCCTACTATGTTGATACCCCCTAATTTATAGAATCTTATAAAGAAAGTGATGGTGTGAATGATGTTATGATTTGTTGCTATGTAAGAATTTTTTGGGGCTTTTCGGAGATTCAAACACTCTAGTTACCCTATCAACAACTGTCTACTGACCACTCTAGACTTTTGAAAAGTAAGGCTTTTACCATGGACCTGGTTTTTCATGATCTCTGTGTGTGCAAGTGATTGTATATTTTGAGATAGAACTCAAGCATTTCCTCCGATGTCAAGAGGGATTCTTTCAGCCCATTGCTAAGATCAAGGATTCTCAAGTGTTCATCTCATCCTAAGTTGGACTTAGTTGGACTATACCACTAGGCAATATTGGGTTACCTAAGCTAGCTCATCCACATTCAAACATTGGTCTACAAAAATGCATGAAGCAATTGTGATAGACATATCATCATGCATAAGGATCTCTCCTTCCGGTTTTGTACAATGTTGAGAATTCCAGGGATTCAAGCTTTATTCCTTTTTTTGGCTTCCTTTTGGCTTTGGATATTTGCTCATATGTAGTGATGAAAATCACTTTTTATTTTTGATTGATTTTTTTTTGAGCGAGGATTCTTGTAGTGATGATAATCACTATTTATTTTGCTCATATGTAGTGATGAAAATCATTGTTTATTTTTTATTGATTTTTCTTTGAGCGAGGTTTCTTTGAATTTATGATTTGTGTATCGGATCATTGCTTTGAAATTTGGACTATATGCTTGGCTTTTTGAATATGTACTTTGCTTTAGGATTTTTCTTATTTTGATTTAAGCAAGGGATTTGGATAGGGCAAAGCTTGTCCTTTTGCCAATTCTCAGCATCTTTAAATCAGTTGCACAGGGGGATAAGCAAGGAAAATCCTTTTTGCTTAAGGTAACCTAGACCGCTTTTGCAGCTTTCATCTTTTCCTTGTACCAGCTAGGATTTTAGTGTTTCAATTAGTGACTGGATCTTGAATATCCAAGGCATTATCACAGCTAGACCTTACCTTCTACTAATCAAAGTTGTTTTCCACAAAATTTGATAAGATCACTAGGTGTGGTTGATTAACCAAAAAACCTTAGTATATTATGTATAGCAACAAATAATGGTTGTGTTGAAAAACACAATTACACACATGTGTTAATGGAGGTATGGATTTGAATGATTTGTGCGACAAACTATGGTATCACTTTTAAGGCTCTCATGACATATGCAATTGTAGTGGATATGAAAATGCAATGCAATGATGTGGATGCAAGATATGAGATGCAATTATTTTTGTATTTTTTATTTTTATGTTGTTTTTGTACTTTTGTTTAATTTTGACCAAAGGGCTTATTATGCCTTTGGGGCTTTTTTATTTTTGACCAAGTAGCATGAAGTACCCTTGGAGCTTTTTTATTTTGACCAAGTGGCATGAAGTACCCTTGGAGCGTTTTTATTGAAGTTGACCAAGCGGTTTGAAGTACCCTTGGAGCTTTTTGATTGAAGTTGACCAAGCGGTTTGAATACCCTTGGAGCATTTTGAATTGATTTTGACCAAGTGGCTTGAATGCCCTTGGAGCATTTTGAATTGATTGGAGTTGACCAAGTGGTTTGAATACCCTTGGAGCATTTTTAATTTATTTTGACCAAGCGGGTTGAATTACCCTTGGAGCCTTTGATTGTATTTTGAAATTTTATGTTTTTATGATTTGTTTGTGTTTTTGACCTATTTGAATTTTTTTGTATTTTGGACATATTTGAATGTTTTTGTGTTTTTGAAATATTTGAATGTTTTTGTATTTTATGTGTAGAATGCCTTTAAGTGAATGATATTGAGAGTTTTAGGCTTCTCAACACCATCTAATGATATAAGGTGATATGCTCCAGGCCCAACTCTCTATGAAATCATGTATGGGCCTATCCAATTTATCGTGAACTTATCTCGCAGATGCGGTGACAGATTCGAATTCTGCTGGTTTTCTTTGAGCACTAGATCTCCAACCTTGAATTCCCTTAAGTGGACTTTACTATTGTAAGCTCGCACAAGGTGATCCTGGTAAACGTGAAGATGCTCTAAAGCATTGACTCGATATTCATCAAGAAGCATCAACTAATCAAGGTGGCCTTGTCGCGTGGCATCATCATCTATGAAGTCCTTTAATGCTATGCATAGAGTTGGAATTTCCAACTCTAGTGGCATGATGGCCTCAGTGCCATATACTAGTGAAAATGGTGTTGCCCCAATGGGCATCCGTATACTAGTCCTGTATGCCCATAGTGCAAGAGGTAATTGCATGTGCCAATCCTTGTGATTGTCTTGCACCATCTTCCTCAATATGGAGACTATTGTTTTGTTTGAGGCTTTTACTTGCCCGTTTGCTTACGGATAATAAGGCGTTGAAAAACTATGCTGAATATGGTATTTGTTCATTAAAGCATGCACATTTTTGTTCTTGAAATATGGCCCATTATCCGATATTATCTTAGAAGGGACCCCAAAATGACTTATGATATTGTGGAGTATAAACTCCACAATCCTTGGTCCAGTTGTTGATGTTAAGGGGATCGCTTCCACCCATTTAGTGAAGTATTTTGTGGTTGTTATGATGAATGTGTGTTGACCTGAGGATGGGGGTGAGATCTTCCCAATCAAGTCTAGTCCCCACTATGAGAATGGCCATGCTACCTGGATGGGTTGCAAGGCTTGCGATGGTAAGTGCATTAGATTTGCATGATGCTGGCACTTATTGCATTTCTTGACATACTCATAGCAATTATTTTCCATGGTGGGCTAATAGTAACCCATTCTCAAGATGCACTTAACTATGGCCATGCCACTAAAATGCCCTCCACATGTGTTGTCGTGAGCTTGTGAAATTTCCCAGGATGCTTCCTAGGGCTCAAGACAATGGAGTAATACTCCATCATATCCTCTTCTATAGAGGATTTCTCCTAGCAAGATGTATCTTGTTGATTTATATTTGAACGTTCGCCTTTCATTATGTGACAAACCTTGAGGTACTATTCCAAGTTTTAGGAAGTCTCATAGTTGGGAAAGCCAATCTTGATAAGCCATGACTTCTATAGAAAATATGGCTTGCTTTTCCTGTATTCCTGAGCTGGTGAACATGGATTGAGTCACCAAAGATATTCAGTCTTTTAATGCCCATTGATATGACTGTTTGAAGTCCCAAGATCAATGCTTCATATTTTGTGTTGTTTTTTGTGCATGGGAAGTCTAGTTTGAATGATAAGGGTAATGGAGCACCCTGTAATGTGATAAAGACAATCCCTGCTCTGCCCCCTTGTTCACACTTCAAACCATCGAAGAACAATGACATGTCTCTTTATTTCTTAGGTTCTTCGAGTTCTGGCGGATCTGATAATGCAAATACCACATCATCAGGCAATTCTATAGTGAGAGGCTTGTTATCTTGAAGAGGCACCTCTGCTAATTGATCTATTATGACTTGTCCCTTGATGGACTTTTGGCTTATGAAATCTAGATCAAATTCTATCAATAGCATGATCCACTTTGTGGTACGTGTATTGTGATATGTCTTGCTCATCATGTACTACAAAGGATTTTGTTTTGATATGACGTAGGTCGTATGGCTCAACATGTAGTGTCACAACTTTCGAGTTGCAAAGACCACTGCTAAACACAACTTTTTGACATACACATATCCTAGCTCATAACTCACCAAGGTGCCTAATGTAATATATGGCTTGCTCTTTATCTTGTGCATTCTTTTGGGCTAACATGGTGCCCAATGCAAAATCAGTAGCTGATATATATAGTAAAAATGCTATGTCTGGCCTTGGTGGAGCCAATACTGGTGTTGTGGCCAAATAAGTTTTGATCTCTGCAAATGCTTGATGGCATTCTTCGTCCCAATGAAATGGGACCTCCTTGCGTAGCAATCGATTCATAGGTCGGCATTTTTCTGATAATTACACGATGAATCTTTTGATGGATGCTATCTTGCCTTGTAGGCTCCTCAGCTCCCTAATGTTGGTAGGGGCGGCCATTTCCAATATAGCCTTTACCTTTGTAGGATCTACTTTGATGCCTCTCTTGGATACGATGAATCCCAAAAGCTTGCCAGAAGTTACGCCAAATACACACTTCTTAGGATTCAATCGAACATTGTGTTCTATGAGGTGATCAAAGACTTGTCTAAGGACTTCAGCGTGCTCTTGCCGCAACAAGGACTTGGCCAATAAGTCATCCATGTAATCCTCTAAGATCTTATGCATATAGTCATGGAATATGTATGTCATGGCCCGTTGATATGTGGCACTAGCATTTTTGAGACCGAATGGCATCACTTTGTAACAGAATGTTCCCCATGGAGTAATGAAAGCAGTTTTATGTTGATCTTCGGGCTTAATCTGGATCTGGTTGTATTCAAAAAAACCATCCATTAGGGAGAGCATCTCATGACCTACGGTTGCATCTACAAGAGCATCTATGTTTGGCAATGGGAATGAATCCTTTGGTGTTTCCCTATTTAAATCTCTGAAATATGTGCAGATATGGACTCTTCCGTCGGGTTTCCCCATGGGTACCATGTTTGACACCCACTCATGGTAGTCTATAGGAACTATGAATACTGCATCCAGTAGTTTTTGCAATTTGTTCTTCACCATAAAAGCGATGGTTGGATGCATTTTCCTCAGCTTTTTCTTGATTGGCTTCTTCATGGGATCCAATGAAAGGTTGTGAATGACTAACTTTGGATCTATCCCTGGCATGTCCTTGTAAGTCCAAGAAAAAATATTTGGCCTCTCTTTGAGGAGAGGAATTAGGATGGATTGTTCCTCTAGAGATAGACTTTCTCCGAACTTGACTTTTCTTGGTTGGGTAGGATCATCGCTGATGTCCACCTCGAAAGTCACTTCTATAGCCATATGTGACCCATCCTCTAGTTTATGAGGCATGGGTATCAAATGAATGTCATCGACGGGATTTACAGGACCTACTGACTCAGGTTCCAAACCAACATGGAAGATGTCATACGCACAACTTGATGCAAAATGGAATGGTTGTAACATCTCTTCGTTGGGGAAGAGGTCTTCAGGCTCTATGGGTGAATTAGCGTGATCCCAATCAATAGCCTCTACATCAAGATGCAATGATTTGGTAGGATCTATTGGATTATGAAGTAGAGTGGTCAAATCAATGGAGATCATGTTGATGGATGGGATGAAATCTCCAGGACCACATGGGTGCAATCTTATCTCAGGGGTTTCCCTTCCATACTTACGATGAGGTTCTGGAGGAATGGGAATTTTGGATCTGGCCCATGAGCAGGGTGGATAATAGGATCATTGGGCTCTAATCGCTCTCTGAATGTAGGTGGAGGGGGATTGACCATCTAGTGAATGGAAGCTAGGTCAACAGGTCTCCCCAAAAATCATAGATGAGGGTCTATAGCATGGAGTGCCACCTCTCTCTACTAGCTTGTTGACTTGTCGCAAGTGGTGAGGTCCAAGATAAGCCATCTCGGTCTCATCCTCAAAGTCATCATCACTTATCCAGAAATTGTTAGCATTGGTATGTGGCCCTAAGACAAGGGGCTCATGTCTTGGCCCTAAGTAGGCCATCTCTATTTCATCTTCATATTCTTCGTCACTTATGAAGAATCCATTTGCATTTGTCTCTTGCCCCAAAGTCAGGGGTTGATGGCTCAAGCCTAAGTAGGCTCTTTTTGTTGAGTCTTCTGATTCATAGTCACTTTCATCTGATGTATACCCACTCTCATCGTGGATGGACCATGTGAATATTTGTAAATAGTGAGGCCCCTGGTAGGCTAAGCCAAGTTGTGCCTCATCATCACTTGCTTCATATCCATTCTCCTCATCCCACGAGTTGTACCCTATTGGGGTGGAATCAATTGAGATGTTTGGATGATAAATTTTTGGTGGCGATACGTTTACTATGGCCACTTGTCTATTGCTCAAATTTCCTATTCTTAGGGGGTGATAAGGAATGAAATCAATGTCTTCTCCTAACCCTAAGCTTAATCTATCCAATACCGCTACAAGAGAGTCATATCGACCTCCGATATAATAGCCTAACCCAAACCTATCGGAGGGAAGTTGATATTGTGGCTCGTATGACTGCCTGCACCCCTGCTCATATATACCAAGGCCATAGCCATGCCAATGGCAACACTCAAAGTAGCTTAGAGAAAACTCGGGATTAGAGAGGTAACGAAAATTGATCATGAATAATTCGTCACTATCCTCTTCTATGTCTGTAGACTTATGGGTGCAATCCAGGCCGGCATAGATAAAATTGGTTTGGTTGGGAGGGATTCCAAGTGGAACCACTGTTCCCATTGGAGGCCTCAAGTCCTTAGGTCTTCCCATGTTTTGTGCAGACTCAATGATAGGCGTAAAGGTAATGTTCTACACAAGGTACTCCCCTATGCTTGTGCTTGCCAAGTGTATTGATGCATGCAATGTGGATGACCCTACGGATGATACTGGCGAAGTGGGGTGGTAATCACTATCTTCATCTTGATCTTGAAGATCTTCTTCTTCCATAGGACTTGGCATTTCAGCAATGGCTACGGTTGGCACTTCCTTGGGCCTTTCTTCTTTGACTAAGGGTGCCTTTAGCTTCTGATTGTCTTTTGGTTTTGACGTTGATGGTACTTTAGAAGCATTGACTATTTTGAGTGCACCAGGAGGTGTTGATGTGCATGGGTCTTTTCTTACCCTTTTGTCTTTGTTATCCACTTGTGTGGTTGGAAATGAAGGTGCTACGTACAGGTGGGTAGAAGGGATTACAAATTCTCCTAGAATGTCCACCTTATGGACGTATTTAAAAGGCTCTTCATCGGCCAGAACCACATAGACTTTGTTTTCGTGCACATACTTGATACACTGGTGCAAGATCGAAGGCACACACTTCATGGCCCTTATCCAAGGATGCCCTAAGAGGATGTTGTACTGCATAGCTCCTTCCAAGACATGACACATCATAGGGATGGTCTTGTACCCCACCTTGATGGGTAGGACTATCATTCCCACAGTATTGCATAAAGCATCATTAAAAGCTCTCAATGTGTAAGCTCCTGGAATGATATTGGACTTGGGGATCTTGAGGTGCTCTATTGCTATTGTTGTAATGATGTTTATTGATGAACCTGTATCGACCAAGACCCTCTTGAAAGGTAAGTCATTGATTGCTGCCACAATGTTTAGCGGAGGGTCTAGTAAGGTAGAAGGTACTGTCTTAATCTCATAATCATAGAATTGAATTATAGGTTCCTGGCATTCTTGTACTTGTCCCACAAAGTGAGTGAATGCATTTGCATCTTGTGGTTGGAGCTCAATTGTCCTTAAAATTTCCATTAGAGTCTCCCTATGCTTTGGGGACTATTGTATGAGCTCATAGATGGATAACTTAGCTGAAGTCATCTATAGGTTTTGCTCCAATCTACTCCGGATAGTTACCACAGGTCATGTTGGTGGACCTGGAAGGTTGTCTTGCCTCTACCTAGGTGCGACTGGGACATTCATGGGAGCTACAGGAGGTTGCGGTTGACCATACCGCCTAGTCCTTATTGCTATGTTAAAAATATCAACCATCCCAATGCATCCGTGGGTAGGTATATCAACTCAAACCTGATTGACTTGGGCCCCTTGCTCTCTAGGGGCCTCATGATTGGGCAATGGGTTTCTGTATATGCCCATGTCTCTATTATCGAGAGCCAGTGGGTTTTCAACTTTGAGTTCTCCCACCTCAATCATGTTTTGCACTTGATGCTTAAAACCAATGCAAGCCTCAATGTCATGCCCCGGTATCCTGTGATAAGGGCAAAATTGATCTTCCCTATATCCTTTTGGCTTAGGATGGTTGGGATCTATAAGAGGTATATCAAGAAATCTGATCCTCATGGCCTCGCTCAACTGATTAAATATTGATTGCATTGATTCTATCAGAGGCATGAAATAGCGAGGTGTCTTGTGTTCTCTATTTCACCCTTGATTGTTCCTTTGGTCGTAATTGGTTGGTGGGGGATGTGCTTGATAGTTCTAGGGTTTTTGTGCACCCCCATCCTTGGGTGTAGCTAATACGACTTGATTGAATGGAGCAGGGTTGCCCTACTTTTATTTGTACTTGTCATTCTTACCATTCTTGTTCCACTCCTTTTTGTTTTAGATTTTAATGGTTCCCTCATCTACTTTTATTTCTTCGATGAGCTTGGTCTATGCCAAAGCTTCCTCAAACGAAGGATACTACTGAAGTTGTAGCAAGAGGGAGATGTGTTTAGAGAAACTTTTGGTGAACATGCAAATGATCTCTTCTATGGGAATGGAGAATGATAATTTCACCATGAATTTTCTCCATCTATTCCCATAATCCATTACTGGCTCATCATCATACTGTTTCAAGTTGGCCAGGTCTAAAAGGTTCACCTTATTCTTAGCACCAAAGGAGAAATACTTTAGGAATGCGTTTACTAGTTGTTCAAAGTTTGTTATGCTATTCTTAGGTAGTTGGTTGAACCATTGAGTGGCAGCACCTAAAAATGTCATTATGAATGTTCTTAGCATGAGAGCGTCATTGTCTTCAAGATGAAAACAGGTGTTGATAAAATTGGTGATGTGCTCTTGTGCATCCTCTTCACCCTTAAATTTTTCTAACCTAGGCATCTCAAAGTGCTTAGGATATGGAGGGCTAGGGATTGATGGGCACAATGGTTGGTTGTGTATTTTGCTCAATGTTGGTGAGTTCCCAGCTGCCTCTTGTTTCTCAAAGGCTTTCATCTTTTCAGCAAGCTCTTGAAATACCTTTGATGCACAGATTTCCTCCTCTTGTAGGCCTACCCGTAGTGGCAATGGAGGTAACTCTCTATCCATTTGATTTGTTTTATTTTCCTCCCTCCTATGAGGGGACTCAAGATTGTGATCCTGGTTTGTTATGTTTGCCCTTTCCCCACTAGTTGGATTTCATTCATGGTTTTGTGGGGGATTTCATTGTGGGCTATCTTGTCTAGTGCGCCTCTCCTTAGGTGAGTCAGCACGTCTAGTTCTTTGGTGGTCACCACCATTTATCTATAAATTTTTAAGAGCTAGCCACTTAGCCTGCTCTCTTAAGCATTGCTCATGTTGGTGCAAGAGTCTTTCTCTTTGTTTATCCTATTTGAGAGATTCCACTAGCTCTCACTCCTTACGTAATACATTTTCTAACCACCTCATTTAGTCAGTTTGCATTGTCATAGAAGACTCATGTTTATTTGACTTTGTTCTTGTTTTCTTGACTCGTAGATTCCTCGAGGAGGTTTCTACTGTACCTGTACTCTTGCTAGCTAATGTGACTTGTTCAGTGTATTGTTGAGTATCCCTACGATTAGACTCTAGGATTCTACTATGGGGTCGCTCTGAGGTACCCCTAGACTGAGAGATGTGTTTAGAAGTCATAGTTCGTGAGATTCTAGATGCAGAGTTCTTAGTAGCTATAGTTCTTTGAGTTGGTCGTGTAGGAAACCGATCCAACCCATCTAGCTATCTTGTTTTCCATGGCTGGTCCCGTGGGGTGCCATTCACTCCTATGAGGTCATAGTCTATGAGAATATTTCCTTTTGTGTGAAGGGTTTCTTCTATCTGATTCCCATGACTAGATGTAGCTCTAGTTTCTTACCCTTCAGTGGGTAGACCTATTTCATATGTTTCTTGTGAATCTTGAGGTGTTACAACTCTTGCTTGCCTTCTTGATGAAGAGGGCTTTGTGGTGATATGTTTTCTCCATGTGGATGGAGATGTAGCAGTCTCGTCATCCCTATGTGAAGAATGAGTTTTAGAACCTTCTTTATGTCCATGTGAGGAGGAAGCCCTTGAAGCTTCCTCATGTCTTTGAGATGTTTTTGTGTGTTTAGAGGAGGCCCTTGAGGTCTCCTCATGTCTCCTTGATGAGGATGGCTATGAAGCCTCTTTTTTTTTATGTGACTTTGTTCCATGATGTGGTTCCCTACTTGGGGTTTCTTGAGGAGATCCCCCAAGGGTTGAGTTATCACCCCTTAGGCTCATGGAGCTACGTCTCACGGTCTTACGGGTAGGTCATTCAATGTTACTATGACTCTGCCTATGGGTATGAGTTGCTTCTGTATCTCCCTCGATATCAGACCAAGGGTGTTTACTTATTGTTTTGACCATGTTGTCTATGAATTGATATTTTGAGTTGCAATTTAGGAATAGCCACACAATACCAAACAAATGTTTATCTTGATTATCGATTTAAGTGTGCCCTAAACTGTTTGGTGTGTTTTGATGTGTTCTTCTTCAATTTCTTGCTCTTGTTCTTGGATTAATAATGAGAAGACTCATCCATAGTGATAATCAAGTACACCCATGCCAAACATGGTTTTCTCAAAAGAAGCTAGGGTACACCGCTAAAGACCCAGTGGGGGGTTCGCCTAGCTCTTCCACTCTGAACCAATGATTGTTCCAACAGTGGGAGATAGTTTGAGCACAAGTAACTTAGTGTCACTATAAGTAAGTTTCTCAATCCATTTCTAGGAAGCTCTAGGGGATAAACCAGTGGAAGGAGATGAATTCCAACATCACTGGACTGAATTGAGGGTTGGTGATGAAATCCAACTCCCCAATGTTTAAATGAGACGTGCATGTGTGGTGTTCATTTTAAGCTTGCGTAACATAAAGTGCATCATATAGTAGCAATGAGTCTTTCCTATATGCCTAAGTGCAAAAATACGTTTCAATATTCAAAAAGATGCATGAACTACTATGATTTGTATGAGCGCACTTTATTTCGTGCAGCTATGGCCTCTAGCAGGGCCTCAAAGCAAGCAAACAACATACAATGTCTAGCACGTTGGATTCTAGGGTGAACTTTTTAGGCATAAGTCATTGTTCCTAGCAACGCCTAGTGGAAATTTAAAAAGAAGATCTAAGATATGTGAAATGCTTAATTCTTTCTCCTTTTATTCTTTCAATTTCCAAACATAAATGTGCTTTAAGTTCTCTATTTTAGACACACATAAGCAAACATAAAGCTGTAAAATATTAGAGAAGCTATACCAACCTTTTATCCAGCTCATAGAGTCAATGTTTTATCCTCTATTGCACTTCAATTCTGGCTACTGTTGACCAGAGCAGCTGGTTCTTGGTCGTTGTTAGTGGGAGCGGCTAAGTCTCTATTGGCTGATGTAGCTTAGAGCAGTTGATTGTTGGCCGCTGTAGCTCAGAGTAGCTAGACCTTCACATTAAACTAAGTTAGTATCCTAACAAAAAATGAAAAATTAGTGGAGGTCCCACCGTGATCTCCATCTGTAGTGACCTCGGGATGCATGCACTGCTCTTTTTACGCTACTTGCAATGTATTAAAAACCCAAGATGAAATGGAAGACAATGAAAAGAATATAACATGAAAATAACAAATATGGATCTCTTTATTCGTTTTGAAACCCGGTTACATGTAGGTCCCTCTTAGGGATACCCATTTCGATATAATAAGTTTACAAATAGGTAAAGAGTGCCCCTTTCACGAAGAGGTGGTGCACTTTCAAAAATCTTCCCGATTCTGCACATGGAAATGTATGAGGGCTTACAGATGCCTTCTTCTCCAGGCCTATTTCCTATAGGGATCCCTTTTACTCTCGTATATTGCAGACCCCATATGATGAACCCGTGTCCTTGTAAGCAATGAAACAACAACACACCCTTAGATGTATGGGAATACCTCCTTGAATGAGGTTGTTAGTAATGGATATAACAAATGAAAGCAAGTGCAAATTATACTAATGCTATGAATGCGAATAAATGAAATGATGCTATGCTAATGATATGCTAAAAAAAATAATGAATCTAATGTCTAAACCCTAAGCTAAGCCTACGGGCCACTATCCAAGACAACGGCCACTAAAGTGACTCTCATCCTCTTTGCTCCAAAGCTATGGATCAAATCTTGTATTCGATGTTGAAATAATGGGTGCTATGCTCTCTAATATGTTAGGGCTTCGTCATACACGTAATCTCCAAGGGAACTCTTCAAGTCTCAAAATCTCTCCTCAATGACCTGTCCTGATAAATTGTCTAGATAAAATATGTCTCTCCTCTCTTCCAATATTGACAAAAGATGTATATGGATTCCCTTGGTGCTCTTAGGCTTGCACCTTTTATAGTGTGAAACCTTAGCTCTATGTCCAAGCTCTAGGAATGAATTTCTCATGTGTAGTGTGAGTTAGAATGAGAAGCTTTTTATCTTTTCTATATTTGGAGGCCAGTTAACTAAAATATAACTGCCAACTTGAGTCTCCTATGCGAACTGGTCATTAGCATGAGAAGATTTTGTCCTTTGTTTATGTTTGGAGGCTAGTTAACTAAAGTCTAAATGTAAACTCAAGTATCCTATGTGAACTAGTCATGAAAGGGAATGCAAAGTTACTCTCGCTCACCTTTATTGCATGCAGACTACCACTCCCACCCGTGATTAGGCCTATTTTTTGATAAAAACTACTTTTAGGGTTTAGTCGTTGTCATCTATAGTGACTAAGATCTAGCCACTGTTGTCTGTAGTGGCTAAGTTCTGGCTACTCTAGGCTTGAGAGGCTAGGATTTGGTCACTCTTGGCTTGAGCGGCTAGGCTTGGATGGATTGAAAAGGCCCCAAATGAGTGGTGAGAACCACTGTTAATTCTTGGAAAGTCCAAGATTATGTCATCTAATCTTATGAATGTGTCTATGTCAGTAGCTCCCCTAAGCATGACACATTTTAGGTGTCTACACCTAGTAGTAATACCTCATATTCTACCATGTTATTTGTATAGGGGAATTCCAATTTATAGGGTATGCCCAAATAGTTCCCTTTTATATCAATGAGATTGATCCTAGCACCAGCCCTTATTTGTGAATTTACTCCATCAAAGGTCATTGTCCACATCTCAGTGGTTAAAAATCTGTCTAATTCTACATTCACTGCTACCCTTACTTTGGGATCCATACCCTTCGCATCAAGAACCTCTTTCAAAAAATGTGTGTGCCAAATGGAATAAACACCTAATTATTTATTTTCAATGAAACTGACTAGGTTAATTGTTGTGTTATCAGGCCTTGTTATTTAAATTAAGTGTTTATTAAATGGTTCTCTCCTCAAGGTTGCTTGTTCTTTGGATGAAAGGGGTATGGTGGTGTATGACCAGTCTAATTGGATTGACCTACCCAGTTATTCTGCCCAGTGTCTGGATAGTAGAAGAGATAAAAATGGGTCCACATCCACTATAGACACATCCATTACAATGCCCTTTTTGGGGTACTAATCTAGGAAAACTAGAAGACCTATAATGATCCCAATGCAAGGTACTTGTTTGTTATCTATAACAGAGATAGGAGGGGAATATTTAGTGCATATTACCCCAATTGATCTGCCACTTATTTTGGCATGATGTTGTAGGATGCTTCACTATCAAGCATGCATTTGTGTATCACATAGCATTCTCCATATCCAGATGTATAGTAGAGAGATATATAAAAGGACCTTATTGAAGAGGGGTTCCTGCCAGGTGGATTAGAAGTTGAATCAGCAAGAACATGACCATATCCTTGTTCAGTTAATCCAAAGGTCCTATTGACCTAATCCCTATATTTGGGTATTGTCATCAATTCTCCAAAAGATATATTTATTTTCTGTTTTGACAACTCCAATCCTATATCAAACTCAAATTTCTTATTTTTTGTTTCCTTGCTGACTAGTTCTAGTGTTTTGGGAAGAATGTGTTGATGGCTATCATTCTTCTTCTTCACACTGGTGTGTTCTCTACCTTCAATTGTACCCTTTTTGTCAATATTATATGGTATAGCTCGATTTCAAATATTAGTGGCACGGATCCTTTCCAAGGCTTATATCTCTTCAACTGTGGAGGTCATCTTACCCTGCTTCATTTGTTTAAAATTATTATTTGGCAATCATTTTAAAATTTTGACACCATCAAGGGTGAAGGTTGTAGGTTTGTCTTAAGAGCTAGAAGGTTGATTTGTCCCCTCTTTAGTCGATGGGGTTTTAATGGGTTCATCCCAAGTTCAATAGGCATTTATCTTGATTTCATAATTTGGTTCCTCCTCGAGGTTGATGCCCAAATGGAGACTAAGGTAAACACCACAATCGACTGAGTTTTGGGGGCATCACATGCTGGGTAAAAGAAAGGAAAATCAGAGACCACATTGACTGAAGCTATGGGGTTTGGGACAGTATCTTGATCTTTATGAACCTCCTTTATTTTCCAGTTATTATTTGGGTTTCTACCTCCCTCATTATTCCAATTCCCAATGAAATTTCTTTTGAAAGGGGTTCTGCCTTCATTCTAGTGTTGTGAGGGTTCTCAACTATCTGTATTATCTCTCTCAATATTAGATAGCCTATTTTTCATTGAAT
Source organism: Wollemia nobilis (assembly GCA_028583015.1). Taxonomy (NCBI): domain Eukaryota; kingdom Viridiplantae; phylum Streptophyta; class Pinopsida; order Araucariales; family Araucariaceae; genus Wollemia; species Wollemia nobilis. The sequence goes on along the minus strand of JAQPPZ010002969.1, from coordinate 11,547,668 downwards.
GAAATATTTCTATCAACTAGGTTGATAATTTCTCAATAGGATCGGGTTCTAATTTTTGTAGGATATCGAAACCCATTTTCTTAGGCTTCTTCTTGGTCTTACTTGGATAAGGGTCTGTTGAAGTTGGCTTCATCTTCCCACTATCATTCATGTTTATTTCTATAATTATTGCCCTTTCCATACAAGCATCAATGGTAAGTGTGGGTTGTTATCTTATTTCATAGTTAAAATCCCCATAGAATGCATTATTATAGAAACATATAGATTGGTGATCATTCAGCCTCAGAGCCATAGGGATTATGTTCCTCAGTTTTGTGAACCACCTACTAAAATCATCCATGGTCTCATTGTATTTCTTCTTCATCATGGCCAGTTCTGTCAGCAGATACTGCTCATTCTTTATTTCCCCATATTTCCTTAAGAAGGAGGTTTCTAATTATTGAAAAGTGCCTATAGAGTCTACCACAAGGCTATTGAATCATTCTCGAGCATCCTTTTTTATGGTCTAAATAAATAGTTTGAGGACAACATCCTCATCCTCTACTTCCAAGCTATCCATAGCATACAAGAAGTCTTTGATATGGTCCTCACTGTTTATAGTATTATCCCCCATGAATTTGGGCAAGTATTTGTGGGCTTTAGGGGTTAATATATTTAGTAGAGGATGTAACACAAAATGCCTATATCTATTTGTATACCAATTATTTAAATGCGGATTAGCCATTCATGTAATTGGGCCCCTCAACACATGAGGCACAATAGATAGGACAATAATTAATAGGTGGGGAATTTTTGGAATACAATAATGATAACTTAAAGGAACATAAATTGGAGGTTCCTTTCTATTCTTACATGGATGGAAAAGTACCTGTGGATCTAGAAGTTTGGGGTAGAGTTCCTTTTTGTTGCTTATTGTGGCTGCCATATCAACTCCTTCTTGATGATAGGTTCTTCAGAGTCACCAACACAAAGTACAAGGTAAAGAATACACAAGCACACTCTGGATAAGATTTCTTGGCCTAATAAATATAGATCTCACAAGGAATAACCAAGAAAATTTTAAAAATAGTAAATGGAAGGTTAGTCACAACTAGTTTGTAGACTCTGATGGATCTACCTCTTTGGCCCAGGAATAGATTATCAAAATGATTCTATATAGACCAGTTTAGGTAAGGAAACCCCAGATAATGGGTTTGGATATTTACCATTATAATCACCCATGTATTACCAAATTTGTTGATATTGTATTAGTTTTTTATTCTTTTTGACCAAACCAAGCAGTATTAAAACCAACAAGACTAGACTGATGCCATGTCCATTGGGTAGTTCTAGCAAATTTATATTTCTCATGAACTAAGAAAGGAATAGGAAATAAGAACTAGTTCATCCACATTCATTCAAATGATGTAATCAATAAAAATGATTAAACTAGCGAGGTAAAGCATCATCCACACATTCAGATTACTATAATATGTAAATAAAATAGACATAGAGCAAGAACACAGAAAATACCAGGAAGAGGGTTGGAGTTTGTATTCATATAAAAGGATTTACATATGAAAAGCTTGGAAAAATTCTCGTGTCTTATATGATAATAGTTACAAAAGCACCCTCATTTATATCATAACAGGGGGTTGTATCTCTCCATCCTGAATGTAGTGATGCAAGAGTCTCCAACTCTGATGCATCCGTAGGAAATTATCTCAGCGAACAACGCTTCCTAGACAATCCCTGGAAAATGGCAAAAGAAAGGGTAAGGTAAGAAAGACAAGAAAAACACTCATAAAGGAAAATATGACTAACTTTTAGAAACAACTATACCTGGACTCAAATTTGCTCTCTTTGGGATTTGATGGAAATTCTCACTGTGTTGATGGTCTTCTATATATAGGTCCAGATGCTCGAGCTGGGTCGTAACTATTTTTTTCATCGATCCTCCACCTGGCTTGATCTTTTTTCTCATCCAAAAATTTGGCGGGATAAAAAATGGATATGTGGCCCATGCCTTTCCCCTATGAGTATTGTGATTGTTCCTACGTGCCATATTTCCCAGTATCCTAAGCAAGCAGCTCCATTGTACTTTGATTCAAAGCTTCCTTTGGTGCACTAGGTCCCACTCCATCTCCTTCAATATTTTGTACACTCTGATCAATGTAAACCCATGCCTCATTATGAAAGGTCAAGGTGAACGTTAGAAATTTGACATCCTGCATGATTTTATTTATCCATTCCTTGGACAATTCCATGGTGTTCTCAGTAAAGATACATATGCGACCTACCATTTCCACCAAAGAGGTAAATTGCTTTGTCAACTTTATGTTTTGATTGAAGTCAAAGTCTTGTATTTTATTAAAAACAAAATCCTTAATATCAAGGGTTTGGATAAATTCGTCCAACGTAAGCCCATAGTAATTTAGCTCATTTTCTACCTCCTCTTCAGAGCTGGTGATCTCTTGGTCCCAGTGAAGCTAATTTGGTTTGTTCTGTAGATAAATGAAAATCTTGGCATATTCTTCCATGAAGAAATAAATAGAATAGTCTCTCAAAGTAACTACCCCCGTGCTGACTTCCACATAATTTTATTTGAATATTTAGAACATAGGGTATATTAGGTTTACTCTCTAGTTAGCTTACTACAATAGATATTTTAGGATACCAATAATATGCCTGGAAGCATATATATTGTAAAATATCACTGAGAGATCATCCATTTTATCCTGTAACTTATTCTTCATCTCTTGCTTGAATTCTTCAATGGTTCCATAGTGATCACTGGCTTGCATGGTGACATCCTGAGGAAGAGTTGGTATTTTCTTTAGCTGATCTATCTCTACTTGCAATTGTTATACCTTGTGCTATAATTGCTCTGCCTCTACGACTTTGGCCTTTAAAACTACAACTTCCTTCTCCACTACTTCCACCACCTACACTTGGAAGGCCACATGTGATTTCATCATATCTATTGGGCCAGCTTCTACCATCATAAATCCCTTGTTGAGGTCAATCATGGCTTCCTTTAGGCTTGGTGGTAGACGGATGGTAAATGTGGTAGTGGACATGTTGTATGTTTCTTGTCTTGTTGTCCCCTTGGTCCTGCTAACTCCTTTACTAAGAGATATTTGTTTCCCCATGTCTTGTATCTGATCTTCTTAATTGACTGTGAATTGAAGTGAGTCCCTCATTTTTGACAGTGTGAAGTTCTCCATGTCTAAAGCAACTGACTTAGACCTAATCCTTTTCTTGGTGGGTATTGTGAGGGTCTTCCTTCCTAAACTTCATGTTCCCTAAGTATACTTGATAGTCGTCCTGGTTCCTATATTTTCTTTAGATATTTTGGAGGAATTGGATGTTCCTTTTGGTTGATTACCAAGGTGGTAGAGAACAACGTTTATTGACCAACTGCTAGATCAATCTGGTCAAATGGATACATCAACTCCTAGGCTAATGATGTGAAGCTTTGCACTTGTTATGGGGAGTAAGTTACTAACTCATTTCCTTTTTATGTGGCAATGGGAGAGCTAGATGATGAGGGGAGTCTTACCTGCTCCTATTGCGCTTCATCTACTATCTTCATCATGATTTCAAATAAGTATTTATTCTGGTGGACAACCCTAAAGGTGGAGTCCTACAATTCTTTTTGGGGAGAAACTAGGACCAAAAGGACCACCTTATCAACCAACAACCCTCTATGAAGCCTCAAATCGAATCCATAATATCCTACTGCTTCTAATTTACCGTGTGGTCTATTATCTATTTTCTATACTAAATATAATGACCATTTCTACCTGAGCACCTTTTGCATTTTATCCTCAAAATCATCCTCCCTATGTGTGACCTACAAGAGGGAAAGCTTTGAAGAGACAATGTGTCTATGGTAACCATGAGGGTCATAGGGTCTCCAAGTTATTTCTTGAAAATAGGACGTCTCCATATTATATATAGCTCGAATCAAGGAGAAGTGGCCCAAATATATGTAATAACCCATTATGCAGGGTATTAGTAACCATGGAACCTCTCCTTTCTTTCTTATAGACTGGACTTTCACCTCTTCTTCTATTTTCATGGAAATCTCTAGAGTGGCTATGGATGTTGGGCAATGTTTAGGCAATGTTTTTGGTGGCAACTTAGACCTGTACAATTTAATGTAAAAGTATTCTATTGTATAGAAAGAATCAACTGTTTAGCTTCATGAAGAAACATTCTCACCCCAACCTCAAACCTATCAGGTCTTTCTCTGCATAGGCGAACGTGGATCACTAGGAGGATATTATCGAAGAAGGTTTCATGGCTTGAGCATCCCTCCTGTATACACAATAATTTGCCCTGGACCATGGTAGCATAGACTCCTCCTATTTGAGCAATCAAGGACTGCTTCAATTGGCCTATAACTAAGTGAATCAAAAATGAATAGTAAGAAAAAGGGGGGAGTTCTTTATTTGTTAGTATGGCTTCCTATAATTCTATCAGCTCTTTATCCATGTTATCATTGATGACATCTTCCCATCAATATATAGGTCTCTTATCTATTTTGTTGCATTGAATTATTAGGAACAAGACTTCCTTTGTAATATGTTCCAAATCTTTTATGCCTAGCACGAGGTTGATCATATCTGCATAATCCTATACTCAGGTATGGAGACTAAATTTATGAATGGGGAAACTAGGAGGCATACACTTATTTCTTTTTAGGAGCATGCTTGAGAAGGAGGTCTTGAGCATGAAATTGGACTGGAGAGCCAATGTGGTCCCTGAACACCAACTGATTAATGTGGTCCCTGATTTTTCTGTTCTTGGGGTTGTATGATACCACCAGCCATGCTAAGAGGTCCGAGGAGTGGTATACCTTAGGGTAAGTTATTTTGCCAAGCTTGGTAGCCCATTTGTTGCATACAAGACTTGGCTCACCACTGTCTCTCTATGCCCTCATGAATAGATCCCTCAACAGGGTAGGATGTCGTTGGTTATCCTCCTCTATCGGATCAAAATTGTTATGTTATCCACCTTCTACTACTAACCTAGTGTGATATCCATGTTCAAATTAGGTGGGTCAATTAATGCCTTGGGGTCTTTGTCCCTTCGAGCTATTTTATTCACTAGCTAAGCCCCCATCAATTTCCTAAGTTGAGCATTTACATCCATTACTCCTATTGCAGTTGCACTCATGAAAGCCATTAGTGGACTGGTGATACCTCTATGCTACGGTGCTCAATATTTCAATAGTTTAATTTTGCCCCCATGATTGATATCTAAAATGCACTCTGCATGCATGTATTTAATCCTCTTACGTCGACGTCGTGAGGGAAGTCTATCACCTTCTTTTTAAAGGGTCTGCATTAATATCAATAGGTGGATCATTGTTTCCTAATTGTTAATAGGAGCCTTATTAGTTGTGCCATGAGGATTGGGTGCACTAATTAATTCTCTATTGGGTTCTTATTGGATGCCTCCTAGATCTGTTTGATTGGATCTTCACCAGGTGGAATCAGGGCCACCCATGCATCTATTTTTATTGGCTCGAGCGGGGTATGCTTTTGTGAGGCGTGCAACTTTAAGAAGGGGTTCACGAAATCTGTGTGCCTTTAATTCACTTGTGTGCTTCATAAGTAGTCATGTGACTCAGAGTAGGGTGCTTTGGAGTTCATGTACATTTTTAACCTTCATGCACTCCATAGGAAATGGAGCACACTAACAAAAGCAGGGTGCACGAACTAGTGCACCCCTTGAAAACCTCATGTGCTCCACTTAGAGGTGGGGTGCATGACCCAAAATCGGGGTGTGTGGACTAACGTATCCCTTGAAAACCTTCGTGCAATGCATAGGAAGTGGAGTGCACTAACAAAAGTGGGGTGCACAGACTGGCACACCCCTTGAAAACCTCATGCGCTCCACTTAAAGGTGGGATGCACAACCCAAAAGTAGAGCACGTGGACTATTGCACCCCTTAAAAAATTTCATGTGCTTTGCTAAGGGTGGGGAGCACAACACGAAAGTGAGGCACGTGAACTAGCGTACCCCTTGAAAACTTCATTTGCTCCACTTAGATGTGGGGTGCACGAACCAAAAGTGAGGTGCACAGACTAGAATTTTCCCTTGAAAACTTTCATGCACTCTACTAATGGTGGGGTGAATGATGCGAAAGTAGGGCACACGAACTAGTGCACCCCTTGAAAACTTTTTGCGCTTCACTTAGAGGTGGGACGCATGACCCAAAAGTGGGCCACATGTATAGCGCACCCCTTTCAAATATTTGTGCACTCCACAGGAGGTGAGGTGCATGGCTCAAAAAAATGGAGTGTCCTAAAAATTTAAACAAAACTCTGAAAACTAAAGAGAAGGGGAAGTTGTTTACAAAGTCAACAATATGAGGGAATGTCCTAAAAAATTAAACAAAACTCTAAAAACTAAAGAGAAGGGGAAGTTGTTTACAAAGTCAACAATATGAAAGTAGTAGTTTTGTAAGTTATTGATATGGGTCTTTAATTTAAAAAATGAAGAAAAATGATTTATTTATGAATTGAAGTAGTTGAATTTAATTTAATAAGTAAATATGAAAGTAGTAGTTTTGTAAGTTATTGATATGGGTCTTTAATTTATGAAATGAAGAAAAATGATTTATTTATGAATTGAAGTAGTTGACTTTAATTTAATAAGTAAAAATGAAAGTAGTAGTTATGTAAGTTATTGATATCGGTCTTTACTTAATGAAATGAAGAAAAATAATTTATTTATGAATTGAAGTAGTTGACTTTAATTTAATAAGTAAATATGAAAGTAGTAGTTTTGTAAGTTACATGGATCTTTAATTTATGAAATTAAAGGAAAAGGTTTATTTATGGGTTAAATAAGATGTCTTTGATTCATTAAATAAATATGAACCTAGATTGTTTGGAAATTAAGGATATGGGACTTTAATTGTTGAATAAGGGTTGCATGATTTATTTCAAGTAGAATATGTAATCTAGATGCATTGTTGGAGACTCATAGGATAATGAGAGGGGAAATAAAAAGCAAAATATGGTTAGATTGCTTGATTTGATTGTATAGTTACAATTTGGAAATGAAATGAGCAGGGTTATGCATAAGGGGTAGTACCAAAAAAGTAATTATAAAATTGGGGTGAATCTAGTCGTACGGTGTATAAACTTCGAGGCAAATTTTTCAAAATTTTGCAAAAAATTTATCAAATAATGGTGATTTTTTGAAAATTTTGCACCAAAATTTTAAAATGGTGATTGATAGAAGCGACTATCACAAGGCGACTGATAAGGTGATTGGAAAAAGTGACTATCACAAGGCAACTGATAGAAGTGACTATCACAAGGTGACTGATAGAAGCGACTATCACAAGACGACTACCACAAGGTGACTATCACAAAGCAACTGGTATATGGCGACTGTCACAAGGCGACTATCACAAGGCGACTATCACAAGGTGACTGTCACAAGGTAACTGTCACAAGGTGACTATCACAAGGTGACTATCACAAGGTGACTATCATAAGGTGACTATCACAAGGCAACTATCACAAGGTGACTGTCATAAGGCGACTATCACAAGGCGACTATCACAAGGCAACTAGAAGATGGTGACCACTAAATATCATCACTAAAATATTGTCACATGTCACGCATCCATCGACTTCAACCATGCAGACTTCTATAAATAGAATAGCAGGGTCATTTTTCACCTTTCCCATAGTGATTTCCAAAGCAATTTTAGAGCATTTTCCAACATTTTCATAGCATTTTCCATAATGGTTTTAGAGCTTTTTTAGATGGTTTTTAGAGCATTTTCAAATTTTTTAAAGCTTTTTTAGAGCATTTTTAGAGCATTTTCAGAGTTTTTTAGAGGGTTTTTGAAGCATTTTCCCAGCATTTTTAGAGTGTTTTCAGAGGGTTTTTAGAGCTTTTTCAGAGGGTTTTCAAAAATGGCTAGCTCTTCCTCTCCTCTGCCTTCCAAAGTAACATTCAAGAACTACTATTGCCCCAACATCAAGAACATTTTCAGCACTCCTAGGAGAGATTCTAATTGGCTTTACACCTCCGGAGTTGCTGGAGTCATGAAGATGCCATAGTTGGATGTCAATGTCTCCCTGATGCAACGGATAGTTAGTTGCTACAACCATGATGTGTCCACTGTACAGATCAGAGTTGATAACAAGGATATTGTTTTTACTGTGAACCCCTCGGATGTGCAACGACTAATAGGGCTACCATTTTTGGATGGTCTCCTGGTGAACAACCAGTACGCCTTGTCTTCGGATGACAAATCAATGCTAGCATCCAAATATGTTGTGAATCCAGACCATTTGAAAGGTATGTTTTTAAAATTTCATTTTTATTTATCCTTAATTTTGATGTATTGTAGTTTCCATTCTCTAATAATGTTCTCCCTATTGTAATTTTTATTTTCTAATAATGTTCTCTCTATTTTTTAGTTAATTCTTCTAAGTCGAAAAGGGGTTTAAACATTTCCAACGTTGTAGATAAATTTCTTTATGCTTGCATTGAATTTTTCCTGGGAAGGCTTATTCTGTAGGGGTGACCTACAAAAATATCATTTTGGGCATTGTCATTATTGATTCGATGTATTGATGGAGGTAGATATGATTGGTCCACGCACATTTCCAACCACTTGAAATAGGACCTTCTTAGTGCCCAAAAAATTCAATCTGCATATACAGTAACATCCAACAACTTTATTCTTTATCTTTTTAATGAAGCATACTACAATCTTCAAAATAACAATCCTCCAACTACATTGCACCCATATTTGTTGGCTATTGGCATGAATGAGAATGAAATACAGGTAAAATTATTTATTGGAATAATCTCTCTTTTCTTTCTTTTCAATCAATCTTGTTATTTTCTAATTTTCTTTTGAAAACAGAGAAGAGTAGCTCATTCATCCAGTAAAAGGGATGCCACCTTTAGGATTCAAGAAGCATCTACCGATTCTGACACGCAGTCGCAATCATCACCAGTAACTCCCACCACTAAACGTACAAGGTCTCCTATTCAACAACATACACGTACGACTCCTGTTACTTCTGGACATGCATCTATTGCAATCGATGTTGAAGAAGTAACCTCCAACTCACAAGGTAACCTTATTATTCAAAAGTACTATTTTAAATAATGTATTTTAATGATATAAAATTATATTTAGTTTGAGAAAATATTTTAACTATTTTTAGAGCAAAGGCAAATGCTTGCATCATCAACGACAATGACTGCAGAGTCTGAGTCTGGTATGTTTAGTTAAAATTAATCTCTTTTAATGGCATTATTTTTAACACTAGTTTTAATTTATATTTTCATGTGAAATTTTGTAGAGGACCAGACTAGATTTAAAAGACTGAGAAAATAGATGCCTCCATTAGGTGCACAACAAAAAACATAGTAAGTCCATCCACAACAAGTCCATCCACAAAAATGCAATAGCAAGTCCATCCACAACAAGTCTATCAAACTTCATAATAGGCACCACCGGTGAGGAACCAATCTCGCATGCATGGGAAATAGTTCCTCACACCACCACCTCTGGGAACCAATAGTCAGGTTGAGACACACACTCATACTATGTCTCAGTCTCTTGTTTTAGTGATGACATTCCCATTTTTAACCCTTGATAATTTATCAAATGTAGAGAGCATGTCTCAGATGCCCTCTACCACTGCGAATCTCGATGATAATTTTCTTTATCAGGATATGAATAATTTCCCACTAAAGGCAAGTGATGTGCTTCAGGGTCTAGAGATTGATGATGAAGTAGAGGAGAATGTTGAAGTAGATGCCATCATAGTTTCCTCTTCCCCCACCAGCAAGTCGACACCCATCATCATCCGAATGATGATGATAAAGTTAATTTTTTAGAAACTATTTTATTAGCCAATAGATGTAAGGCTACAGTTATGAATAATCTTCTTGTAGATATTGATACATTAAGAGAATGGGAATATCGGGCCAAGGTTTTGATCAAAGCAATAAATGATCGATACAAGAATTTTGCACATAGAAAGGAGTTATTTTCAAAGGTGGAGAATGAGCCACAAAAGCTCGATGCTCTGTTACGTAAAGCTGAATCTGGCACTATGTAGGCCGAGTCTAAATATAGTGATGAAGTTTTAGCCATTATGTTGGATCGATTAGAAAACCTCAATGTCGAGGCCTAGGCATATTTCAATGAATGGGCACTAGATATGAAAAAAGTAGCAGTTGTAAAAACTGCAAGACTTACCGCTGATGTAAGTTTTACCTAACTAAAAATCATTTTTTCTTAAATTTATTTTGTTTATAAATATTAACCTTTTTCTCTTCTATTTTGTAGTCTAATTATCAACACTTAAAGCAACAAGTCAGTGCCATGAAAATGTTGATTAAGACTGCAAAAATTAGTGTGATGAATGCTATTGAAGTGAAGAAAAGATTGCAACACACTATTAGAGAAAACAATTGGTTGAGGAAGTTTATCAAAGATAAGGGCCTGGATGTGGAGGTTGTATTAAAATAAAATGAGAAAGAACTGAATGCACTATTTAGAGAAGATCCAATGAAGGAAGAAGGTTTATTGCTATCAGGGATAAACACTACAGTTGAAACTTTGGTAAGGGTTGGTGCATTGGAAGCAAAGGATATTGAGGTAGATGCAACTAGAACTTTAGGCACCGTGCAACAAGAAAAGTAGAACTGTTGTTTTTTATTTGAGGAGAAACCAAACAATACATGTTGCATATTTTTTTAAATTGTCAAAGAATGGTATCTTTTTTAAATCAATGAAAGAGACAATTTCCATAAATTTTGTATTAGCTTTTTGATATTTTGTTTTCAATATTGTGATGTTTTGATTAGTTGTGTGGATGCAATAAATAATGAAATTGTTGGTATAATATTGCCATATTTGTTGAAGTTTCATTGTGTGAATTATTGCTATGTTGTTGTGTGAATAGATGGTGAATGAAACCAATAAAATCGTTGGTGTAACACTGCCATGTTATTAGACGTAATTTTGTATTAGCTTTTTGATATTTTGTTTTCAATATTGTGATGTTTTGATTAGTTGTGTGGATGCAATAAATAATGAAATTGTTGGTATAATATTGCCATATTTGTTGAAGTTTCGTTGTGTGAATTATTGCTATGTTGTTGTGTGAATAGATGGTGAATGAAACCAATAAAATCATTGGTATAACATTGCCATGTTAGTAGACGTAATTTTGAATTATGTGGATGCAATAAAATGTTCTTTTATGTTTTATGAAATAATTTGAAATGATTGAAATGTAACACAAATATTTAGTTTACCATAAAATGTGAAATCAAAATACATGTGAAAATCAGTAGTATCTATCATCAATATTCTATTTAAAATTGATAGTAGCATAGATATTTAGTTTGCCATACATGGTTTATAATCAATATTCTATTGAAAATTGATAGCATAATATGTGAAATCAAAATACATGTGAAAATCAATAATATATATTTAAATTGTACATAATATGTGAAATAAAATACATGTGAAAATCAATAATATATGTAATCAATATTCTGTTTAAAACTGATAGCATATCTGTAATCAATATTCTATTGAAAATTGATAGCATAATATGTGAAATCAAAATACATGTGAAAATCAATAATATATGTAATCAATATTCTATTTAAAACTGATAGCAGATCTGTAATCAATATTTTGTTGAAAATTGATAGCATTATATGTGAATTTGAAATCAAAATATCATGTTCCAAAATACATGTCTCAAAATATAATCAAATCTCAATATTCTATTGAAAACTGGTAGCATAATATGTGAAATCAAATCAAATGAAAGCATCAAATCTCAATATTCTATTGAAAACTGATAACATAAGATGTGAAATCAAATCAAATGAAAGCATCTTTGCATCATAATGCTGGAAGCTGGAACAAACTCTTTTCAGATTGTACAAAATCTTCTGCACTCATACCAAAAATTTTGTCATCACAGCCTGATCAGTGTTACCATTATCCTCATCATCTTGAGTATTCGTGACACCTCTTCTATCTGCCAAAGATTTCCAATATGACAAAGCTCTTTCATAAGGAAACTTCTCTACCTCATAGGTCGACACATATACTCTCAAACAATTTTCCAAATTTTTGTCCAACCTATTTCAAACTTTAGATTTTACATAAGATAATGCACTAAATACCCTTTCATCTTCCACAGATCCTAAAATCATCATTTGACATAATTCATATAAACAAAAATATTCACTCATAGTATGTTGTAAGATACTATTGGGATGTAATTGTTTCCACAAACGTGAAATAGAACCTGTTTCATGACGGTTAGTGAGTTGTGAAACTTGAGCAGACATTGTTGTTCCAAAATAGTTTGATTGTTTTGTCAAAAGATCTTTGTTGAGAATGCCATTGATTTCAATACCATTGACTACCACACGTTTAGTGAAATGGCTAGCAAGAGTGCCCATGTATTTGAGAAATAAACCATTTATAATCTGGTATTCATTACAAGGATCCCAAAACATCGGGTTAACCACACCCATAGCCTCAAGCAATTCATCTCTTTGAAAACAGTCTTTGATTTCTTTTGTCAATGATTTTGCTATTTGTTTCAGTTTAATTTTTGTATCTGTTACAACTACATGAAATTTATTGTATGTTATGGGCATTTTTTCAACTTCATTTGTAGCTATATCCATTCATTGACCAAAATAATATAAAGGAATTTCCTTTCCGTGGACATTAATACATAGATGATCATTTATATTGAACTTCAAAAAGTTCTGAGGATCATTCACGTTTGTCAATAATCTCCAACTCTCAAACATGGGATCCATAAAACTTTGACCAGATGCATACATTGTATCAATATGTATGCAAATTTGTTTTCTCACCCTGATGAAATCCATAATATAAATCGATCTTTCTTGTGCAATTTTGATCAAAGTATTCATTTCTTCCAACATTGGAAGAATACCACACAATGTGAGAAGTGTTTCAAAGTCACTCATTCGAAATAGCAAATCTTTAGCCTTATCAACTGCCCTATGATTTGCATACATAAACCCTGCCAAGGATTGATATTCTTTGAAAACTCTATATGTCGGTTGATACATCGAAATCCACCTAGTATCTACATCTTTTAAGAGTTTTTTACCTTCAGTAACTCCTAGTGCAAACTACTGAAACTCTAAAAATATTTTTGGACTGCATGAAAAATAATCATGAATTTCATGGACAAGCTCTTCCACTCTCGCTACATTTGTAAATGTATCCACAATTTTGTATGCAAGATTCATTCTATGAGCCATGCAATGAATAGGGATCAAATATGGGGTAATAGATGTTTGTAGTCTAACACAAAGACCATTCTTGTGTCCTTGCATTGTAGCAGCACCATCAACTCCAACACATATTAACTTAGTGGCTATTTCCATTTCATTCATTCCTACTATTTCCTTTAAACTAGAAACAACAACATTGTAAATATTTTTTGCATTGCAATTTTCCACCATCTTGCGTAATGCAAGTAAATGAGGTTGCCTTAAATGATTTTCCAATGTGTAAACATGCATGCAAATCCAAGATGTGTTGTCAACATTAGTCACCTCATCAATTGAAAGTGAAATGAATTTGGCCTTTTTTACTTTCTCTTTGAGGTCATCCTGCTCAACCAATGATAGACATTTTACCATTTCCCAACCACTTCGATCTGACCAATGGGCATTGGGTAAGTTCTGCACATCATCTAGTCAAAATAGAGATTTATAATCAATGAAATCAGACATAGGTCTACCCTTTTTAATAATAGTGAGTACAACAACAAACTATAAAATTTTTGAAGCTAAAGTGAACTTATTCATTTTTTAAAATTGGGCTTGAATCATTGCACCTTTCTCAACCAAAGTTTACTTTTGTTTCATTGCTTTATCATATTCTTGTGCATATCTGATATGTGCACACTCTGATGCATCCTTCCACCTATAATTTTTTGGTTTTTTTCCATCACCATCACTTTCTTTTGTTTTTATATAAACCTTTCCAATATATTTTTCTATTGTATCTTTCTTAACTTGCAATCTATGATCCTTTCCATGTTTCCAACTATAAATTACGTATCTCAATTCTGTTATTACCTCATTACTATTCTCTAGTAGCACTGGCTCAACAAATGGAAAATATGAAACCCAATCAGGCTAAAATGATCTGTTAATTGTCCACCTAGATGACCTTGCACGTTTATGTTTTTTAGAAGAAGATTCTTCGAAAGTAGGGACTGCATAAGAACTATTATTTTGTTTTCCATTTGGCGTGTTAGTTTTAGGAATCTCTTCATGTTGTTGTTCCATTTCATTAAGAAAATTTTCATCTGTGGACTTTTCATTATCGTGGATATGTGGAAGTGGAGGCATACCAGGGTCAACAGTGTTTTCTGTAGAGATAATACTAGGGTCAATACCAGGGTCATTATCATTATTCTATTTAAAAGCATACCTTCTATTAAAAAATATAGATAAATAATGGACAAAGCCATCAACCAAAAAACACCCTTCTTAATGAATGAAGATATTATATATAAAATTAACAATGTACAAAAATTAATTGGTTAGTAAGTAAAGGTGTTCATACCTTCAATTTGTGTAGATGTTGATGGTTGACTAGATTTTAAAATATTATGAAAGTATTTGAGGATACTCCTTTTATCATAATATTGGCCTCCCTTCTTTCCACTACCAATAGGTGATATTTTACCTATATAAATAGAAGAGTAACATGAACATCATTTTGAAAAATGAAAATAACTAGTAAAAGAGAGAACTACTATTCAAGACAATAGAATATCTGACCCAAGCAGGCTTGAGATTGGTGCCCAAATAATAGGAAAACCTCCTTATTGAGTGTCAATGAACAAAAATGTATAAAAAAGGAACATAAATGGTAAAATAAACTTACCGATAAATGGTTGTCATTGTATGTCACTCACCTTGTGTTAGTCACCTTGTCGTTGTCTTATGTCAGTCACCTTATGTTAGTCACCTTGTGTTAGTCATCTTGTATCAGTCACTTTGTGCCAATTGCCTTGTGCCAGTCACCTTGTGCTAAAAACCTTGTGTTAGTCACCTTATTTTAGTTACCTTATGAAAGTTGCCTTGTGTCAATCACCTTGTGTTAGTCACCTTACATCATTTACCTTATGTTAATCACCTTGCATCAATCACCTTGTGTCAGTCATCTTGTTTCAGTCACCTTGTGTTAGTCACCCTGTTCCAATCACTTTATGCCATTCACCTTGTGTTATTCACCTTGTGTCAGTCACCTTATGCCAGTCACCTTATGTCAATCGCCTTGTGTCAGTCACCTTTTGTCTATCACCTTGTGTCAGTCACCTTATGCCAATCACTTTTGTTGGTTGCCTTGTGTCATTCACCTAGTATAAGTCATATTCTACTGGGCCTCTTGTGTCAGTTACCTTCTGTCTATCATGTTGTGTTAGTCACCTACTTTGTATCATTCACTATCAAAGAAAATTAATGTTTTAATTGTATGAGTGTCATTGTCAGGGTTACCTATATATAGTGGGGTACAAGAGGTGAATTGGGCGGGATAATTTTTTTAATAATTTTAAGGCAAAAATTAGGTGGGAAACCTTATTGTACCAGGGTAAATTTACCCTAAAAAAATTGATCCCGTAATTTTTGGGCGAATGGGCCGACCTCTAGGGTCCCAAAATTAGCAAAATAAAAATTGTGAAAATCCTAAAATTCGCTCTAAATTGCGAAATTTGCCCCTGTGCATAACCCTATAAATGATTAAATGCATTTAGAGGCATGCCTATCCTGAACCATGAGTGTCTTGATCCCCTACTATCCTCAATTTATTTATGGAGTGATGTGGATGACATAGGATAGCAGTTGGTTCACTTGTATTGATTTATCTTATACTTTACTTACTTATGCTAAAATAGACTAAACTATGGGGATATTTCCCTAATGAAATTGATGTAATGTATTATTTAAGGGTATGGAGGTTTTACCATACATGCTTATGTAATAAATTTTTTAATTATGGAAGATGCACCTTTATATTCCATTTGATTTATTATGTCTATATTTAGATGTTTCTAGCTCATATTTATTGTTAAGTATTGCTCCTTGTTTCTAGTTATCTTTGTATACTTTATGGTTATGTTTTGTTAGATTTAGTATCTAGATCTATCTTGTATTTTCATGCTTGAATAATATTTTACATAATTTAGTGGAAGGTTATAGGGTGAACTTAAAGGATAACCTAAGGGCTTGAGACCTCCTTAGGGAGAATGGTATCTAGGTTTATGGAATATTGTACCTGAGTTAAAATAGCTTGTTGAAAGATGAGATTGATATCTTAACTTGTATTACATGGAGCATGCCTATGCATAATGGCTTACATAGAGTATGGAGATGCATGTACACCTTCTAATGATTGAAGGTGATAAGTCTAGATCATCAAGGATTGATGAGATGGATAGAATTATGTGTAATACATGAGATATTCCTATGTAGAATGGACTTGTGCGAGGGGAATCTTGTGAGGTAAAGTTCTTGATAAACTTAGGGGATTTATTAAATATTAAGTTAATATAAGGTTGGTTAGGGGTTTACGAATCCCTCTCCTAGTTCAAAAAAAATTCTTTCTCTTTCTATGTGTTTTCTTGTTTCTTGTTTATTGTTTTTCTGGGTCATTACAAAAGCCTTCATACCAATGGGTAAGTAAGATTCATGCTCTTCCTATAAACCAAGGAACCCCCTTTAGGATTCTATCTATTTCCTCCCTAGAATAAAAAATTGCTAGGAAGAAACCTTTGGGAAGAGAGGATAGAATCACCCCTATAGACTTTCATATCCTATAAATCCATTTACTTAGAGATGAAGCCCTTGGCCAACACCCATTAAATTTACCAAAGACAATCCTATATTTGAGAAACAAGGATTGCTACTCTATGAGGTCCTAACCTTTACTATTAGGTATTATTCTAATGACTTATCTATAAATTGGTCCATGAGAAATAAATTATAACTTAATATCTACTAAAATTTACTAGCATATCCTATATCAATTATAAACTTCTAAAAATAAATCTACAATAATTGGCATGTAGAACTTCAAAGAAGATGAAGAGATAAATGAAACTTAGCTAAAAAACTCTATGCCTAGATATCATGTCCTGCCTTGCTAATGCCCTATCCATCCATTGCTTCTTCCATCATAGGAACCCTGGTTGATAGATATTTACAATTTTATTTTCTATGGCTTGAAAAATTATCACTACTCTTATTCCCTTTGGCTCACTTCATAGGGTTGTATCTCCCTCAATACTACTCATATTTATTCACATAACCATTCATTTTAAAGCTCTTAAAATTCCACATAAATTGGTCTAAGAATCATCTAAATTGGATAATACCTCACAAATATATGGCTCCTAATATTTGATACATTTTTCTAGATAAATTTACCCTAACTCTGCTCTTGTTCTCGATGATTATCTTCACATGGTTGTATCTCCCTCAATACTACTTGGATTCTTTCATATGACCACTCACACTCTTAGGAACCGTAAATAGTCACTATATTATCTATAAATTTGGATCACAACACTCCAATATAATGGATGAAGTGGTGGGGGTATTTATGACAATACCAAAACCCCAATTACATAAACAAGCTAACTAAAGTCAATATAAAAAGAAGGCTTTAGGTTAATTACAAGTTATAAGGTGGGCTTAACCATAATAAGGTTAATTTAATCCCATAGGGCTTACATATTTAAATAATACAATAAATTAAATAAATGTATACAATAATTTTTTGTAGGTCTATCCAATATTACATCATATAATGTCAGCCTTGGCCATAAGTCATATTACATTTTTAACATTCTTGACTACTTTTTTAATTGCATTTCTTTTTATGTCCAAAAAAATATATTTTAATTTTTTTTAATAGGATAGAAGTGATTTATCTTATTTTGAATCATCCTCATTTTCCCTCTCCCCTTGACCTTAAAACTTTCTTCATAGCCTTGGAAATTTTTGAATACAAACTTGCACATTGCAATTGTTAGTCTAGTGGTTCCTCGTAAAATTTGCTTTGAATCAATAATGATGGGCTTTGTCATCTAGTGAGGATAGAAGTATTTATTTTCATATTTCTAAGAGTACAAAATACTTAGTCTATGTCATATTCCATTTCTATCTAATCCACTTGCTTCATCTTGAGCATCTTATAGTGTTTCAACTCTTTCTCAGTCATTTTTATTTTACAAACTATTGTCATGTGTCTAGCTTCATGGCATATGAAAAATGAAATACAAAGTTTTCATAGCTCACTTGTTGAAATCCTTTCCTTTATTCACACTTGATAATGATAAAATGTGTTAGAAATTTTATAGTTTTAATGACAATATTGTTGGATTTTTAACCAGATTATCATAGGTCCTAAAATTAAGGATCTTGAATAGTCTTAAATAAAAAAGCAATCAATATATTAAATGGACAAAATTAATGGACATAACATTCATAAAAATTACAATAATATGAATAAAATAACCAATATCATTCATGAAAATATCATGAAGAAAACTTACAGTAGAATTGCTCAAAATATGCATACAAGCTTCAATGTTATCAATGCTTGAATATGATCTAAGATACATTACATGGGGCTTTGTCTCCATAATATAACCTTAGAAAGGTGACTTTTGGACTCTTTATCTATTTCTCTCCTCACATATTCAAGAGATGCATATTTTCATATTCCACACATAAGACAAGCCTCTCATATATTTTGGCTTCTCATCTTGCCACTTGTATACATGACTCTTGACTCTCTTGATGACTTTTGAAGCCTTACGACAAATACAAAATTCATAGAAATATAATTACGAGATCAAATATAATAAAGTTGCAATGTAATAATCCAATAAGATAATATAACAAAGATATATGAAACAACTAATATGTAATAACATTCAACAAATAAGGAGTAAAATATGCACAATAAGATCACATATAATACCAATTTCTCAAATGTATGCAAACTTGTATTACTCCTCTTTGTGTTACAAGACTCTCATACAATGTAGGTTGTGTAGGCTATGTAGACTCTATAGCCCCTATAGACTCTATAGACCTTGTAGACCATGTAGACCATCTTTATCATCCTCTATGGAGTAATATATAGCCATTCTAGAATGACTCTTGGTTACCATGACTCTTCCTTATACTTGCCACTTGCATACACATGACTCTATCTTGAACACACACTTGTACTTGACTCTTCACATAACTTTTCCTAATCTAAGGACACATGTGCACACTTACATATTGGACACTTGTGCACATTTACATACATAACACTTGCACTCATAATTACATGACACTTGTGCATTTCCTACACATTATTACATTACATAAAATATTAACTCACACTCTAATCTAAGACACACACCTAATCTAATAATATACCAAGGTGGTACATTGGTAAGTACCAAATAATGTAATATTCTCCAACACCCCCTGTATTACATTATTTGGTTACTAAATACTTTAGTCTTCAATATAGTCTTCCTCTTGATCCTGGAACTTGTGTTATCATTTCTCACTTTCTTCAACCTATTGCATTTTTGTATTTTTATGTCTTTGATATGATCCTCATTCTTGATACTGAATAAGATATCTCATTATCTTACAAGTCAAAAGTGGATCAAAATTAATCCAATTTCCTTTCCTTGATTCTTTAGATGACTCTCATTTATGTTCTTCAGAAATTTTAAACTTGAATCCATTGTTAATAGAGGCTTCAAAAATAAGATCTTGAAAAAGACAATCTAATATGAATATTAATATCTTTTCAAATATTTTGTAGTACTTGTCCTTATAGTAGCAGAAAATAGATGAGTGAGATTTTCCCCCACAATAGTTACATGGATGGAGATTCCAACAATTTGCTTTCTCATGACCAATCTTATTGCAATAAGCACATTTTGAAGATATCTTCACTTCCTTATTAATCTCTTTTGAAGTTTCAAGTTCATTTGTTTTCTTGATAAAATAATAACCACTTGTGTACAACTGAAACTATTCTATATTTATTTTCTTTATATATATGTTGTAGATGATAAAGATCTTTAATGTTTTGATACACTCTATTTTTGAGATGGACTTTGTAGTAACAGACTCCAAAGGTATGTCTACTTGATTATCATAAAACCTTATTATTTCCTCAATTGTATTTCTAAACCATATTGGTGCTTTATTCTCTTCATTTAGTCTTTGAGAATAATATTTAAGCTCATGCAAAATATCTTCTCTTTCCTTATTAAATGCATTCTTAACAAATTTATCCATGAATATCCTTTGATGTAAACTACCTTGTATCTCCCTAGTTTTTGAATGATAGTTATTTCAAATTTCTATATTTTTCAAAAACTTTTGTAGTTGAATACCTTATGGCTCCCTAGTCAAATAGAAGCTATAAAATTAAGAATTTTGCAAATATATTTTTTCTATGTTTGATGTAGAATTCCTTATCTCTCCATAATTTAATAATTTGCAAATATTCTTTTAGTTTCAAATTTCAAAAATAAATCTTTCAAATTTAAATCACTTTGAAAAACTTTGAACAAATAATACTATAACTACTTATTTCTCCAATTGCACTTAGAATGACTAAGGTTACTATTAAAGTATTAAACACCTTATTTCTATAATTAACTTAAACCTTAGAATAATAAATAATTAACCTTATTACTCCTTTAGACTTTAGAAATATTTAAAAATTAAATTAAATATTTATACCTTAGCTTTTGTGCATCTAATTCTTCTCTGGTGCCTCTCCTCTCTTATGCATTTGATCTTCCTTCATTGGTTTATTCACTCTTCCTCTAGCACATTCAACTCTACACACTATCCAACGTATTTGACGTTAAAATATATTACATCATTTGGTTATGTTATATTACTTTGGGGGGAAGTTATCTAGTTGCTTTATAGTATATGCACAAGTGAAAATGTGCAAGTTTTAAATATGCAAGGTATCCTTTGTACAACTAGATAGAGTGTTGGCCAAGAAATCCATATTCCTATATAAAGGGCCTCACACCCTTAATCAAATGTATCACTTTGATTCATTCAGTCTCCTAATGTAATGCTGCTAAAGCTATCAGTGATATCATAGCTATGGTCGCTCCTAGAGAGGAATAGGGAAAGTCACTACTACAAGTTTTGCAAAACAGATGCGCCTTTGGACCTACCACTTGCAAATTCCATTATTTTGAGATCGTTTGAAGAGCTCGACGAGAATAAGGAGAAGATTTTGATAAGCAAAATATTTGGGACAATTGTTACCATCTGACAATAAGCCCAAAAAGAAGAAGGTAGAAGACCATAAGGAGATCTACCAAATATGTGAAGAATATTTTGGTAAGGAGTACCAAATCTTGAGAAGAAGATCCTACTTGAAGTTAGAATTCAACAAGAAGACTTAAAGATAAAAGAAGCTCACCAAATCTAAGAGATTTTAATATTACCTCTCACAACAAGAAGGCACCACTTTAGATACAGAGACTTCTCCAAATCTACAGCAAAAGGAGGAGACCATAATTTGGTGAAGGAGTTGTTCAAGATAGTCTACAAAAAGCTACAAGATCCTACTCGAAGCAACAACTTGGTGATCTTAAACACCAAGATCCACATCCTCTCTAAAAGCAGCAAAAGAAGTTAAAAAAGCTTTTAAAAAAGGTATGCAACTATTTTTGCTAACTCACCCATTAATAAGATTACTTATCATATTCATTGGAGCACCTTATTTGGATTAAATTTGCAAGAAGAAAAAAGTAGATTACAATTTTCAAAAGTGCAAAAAGTAAAAGGTTATTTTTAAGATTCATTTGCACATTAATTAAGAGCTGATTATATTTTAGAATTACATCTATGAACTACCTATCATCTACTTTGGAAAAGAAAAGAAGAATAAGCCCTACAATATTAGTTGTAGTGAATTTTTAGAATAACTCTTGAAGATTCATTTCAAATTATTCTTTATCAGTTGTAGTAAATTGATTAAGTGAATTATCTCAAGAGTTGATTAGAGTGATAAGGTGAAATGGTTAGTGCAAAGTCTATTAGATTTATTTGCACTATTATACTACTCTCAAAAGAAATTAGTTTTGTGTTTTTGAAGGGCACAAAATATGATTTATATCAAGTGTCTAAAGACACTACTGAAGCACAAAAATCTACAATACATTGTAGCCAAATGAAGCAACCAAAAATAGATTATAATCCTCTAAAACTTGGAGAATAAGAATACTAACCAAAAATATAAATAGAAACTTCAAATATTGAGACTTGGTGAGTCTCAAATCCAAAGCATTACAATATTGGATGCAATAAAATAAAGTGCAGAAAATTACATAAATTAAAGAGCTTCTATGTACTGTTATCCAAGCTTGGATTTGTTATCAAAGTGTCCAAGAAAAAATGGGAAGGTATATACTCATAAAATACAACCTCCAAACCCTTGTATTGCAAGAGAAAAATCTGCCATAAAACCATAATTTCAGATAAAAAAAAAGGAGTGCATCAAAGGAGGTTTATGTATAATATTTGATACATTTTATTGCACTACTCTAATATGGTTTTTATAGAAAAAGAGAATATTTGAATGTGCCCCAAAAGGCACAATAACTACATGGAAAATCAGCCAAGAAAGGTCGAACATCAGCACTCTTCTTCCCAAGCAAAAGGAGCCACTCAAAGGGCTCATCTTGGATGGATGAACCTGAAAAAAAAAAAAATTCCACAAGAGGCTATCATCAAGATACATTTACATAGATAAAAATAGTGCACATATACCAACAGACAACATCTACATCTACCAACATGGGACAGACATCATTTACACTACAAAGAGAAGGCATCTACTTCTACCAATGTGGAACGAACAACATAACAAGTGGTATCTACACTACAAAGAAGCACAAGAATCATCACGTTGGGGGTATAGAAGATAAATAGAAAAGGAGTTACATTTAAGGTCTTAAACTTGGTGAATATCTTCCACCAAAGGAAGCACTGAAATCACCATTCAAAGCTCCATAGTGCCTCATCAATCCACCTAGAAAAGAAAACTTTGCTTTTTTCTCAAGAAATGTAGCAAAGCAAAGGAATGGCATATGAAAGGACTTAAGGAGTTATAATATTCTCCTTGGAATGTGTTACAGGAAAGGACTTCATGCAAAGAGCTTGAATTCCACTTGGAATCAACCTTCTAAAGCGCATACATTTTAGTGATTTCATATCTTAATGCTCAATAAACCTCACGCATACGTTAAAGGGAATATCAAGGATGTGGTGACACTTGTTATCCTCCACAAGTCACACACAAGTGAGCAAGAGGTATTGAACATGAAAGTGTTACGTTAATAAAATGAGGAACGCTCATACGTAACAAGTGTGACACATGTCACAAAGCTCAATATTATTCCTCCATAAAAGGTGCCTGAAGTCCAAAGTTCACAACACAACAAAATGTAATCAAAGCCAGTCAAGCACAGCATGGAAGGAAGGAATAAGGAGCATTAAAGGCTCCTAGTCTTGAAGGTCAAACCTTCCTATTTTTGCAACATCTACATTCTAGCATTGAATATGAGCATCTCCATTGATTCCAATGCCCAAGGGAACTTTAATTCTATTGTTATATCAAATTGAAGGAAGCCCTGAATAGTGAGGAGATTAGCATCAAAAGGTAAAGTTTAAATCCCACTTTATAATTGCTTTCAATTTTGGAGATATAAGGGTTAAAAGCTAAGGTTGAAATTTATATTTTGAAAGAAAAAGCTATAAGGGATAACTTAAAAAATTAAAATAATATTTGCAACTCAACCTAGGAGAGATAAGGAATTCTACTTGGATTAAATTCTTTAATATTTTGCAAATATTATTAATTTTATAATTTTCCAAATTTGGGAGTGATAAGGGTTACAACATCAAACTAGGTCTTTGGAAATTATAAATTAAAACCTAAGGGTTATAAAAAGAGGTTACTAAATATTTTTTGTTAAGGTTGGAAATTTATAATTTTCTTGTCTCAAAATTTCTTAAAAAGGGATAAAATGAATCCAACATAAAAACCTCTTCAAAATTTGGAAAAGTGCTTAGTTCAATTAGGAGAGATAAGGTGTTAGAAAAGTTGATTTTTGATCTTTACAAAACTATAAAAAATCAACCATAAATTGAACTATATTTTACAAAAGCACTATATCATTTTTCAAAAATATTAGGTATTCCACAAGTCCTGATAAGAACAACATCATGGAGTATTGGTATATAGATTTAGGTGCAAGTAAGCATATGACAGGAAATATACATTGGTTCAATTCTTTGAAGAAGATAAATGAAAATCCAGTTGCAGTAGTAGATAGCAAAACATATGAAGTGAAAGGAATAGGAAACATTCCAGTAAATCTTAAGGATGGAAGAGGTATAATAAAAAATGTATTGTATGTTCCAGGATTAACTACCAATCTCATTTCTATTTCTCAACTCATGGATCAAGACTTAAACTGTTGAATTCAAGGTCTTCACTGATGAGTCCAGGAATTGACTCATATATGGACTATTTTGGATATTTTACAAATTGCTTTATAAACCTTATGCTATGTTTTTATGCTAATTTTGATGGTTGAATGCATTGTGTATTAATGTTTACATGTTTGAATGTTCAGGAGCACAATACTCTGTTTTGTCCATTTTCTGCATTTATTTACTCTGTTTCAGCTGATTTACCTAGCAAATAAAAGTTTACTTGAAATATGTAATAATGAGTGTTGATGTGTATTCCATTCTAGGAGCATTTAATTTGTTTTCCTTGCCTTATAACCAGTTCAAATTGCAAAAAGGCACCAAACTGTTGTGACTGTGCAAAAAATAGAATTTGACCATACAAATTCCAACCAACTATTCATAAATAGCATGGCTTGGAATTTATCAATTTTGGTGTGTAAAACCTATATAATTGGTCTTATGAGGAGTTAGAAAGACTACCTAGCTGGTCAAACTTTCTTTCCTATAAATTTGGTGTAGGGATAAGGGTCAAAATAGTTTAACTGCCAGATATTCCGAAGCAACTCTGTAATGAGTGAAGCAGGATCAGTTTTGGTCAAAATAATAAATAGAATGCCCAGAAAGGTGGAAAATGGTGATATGAGGATGGATACAGGTGTATGAGGAGTTTTCTCACCCCTTACAATGCATTTCCACCAATGGATGATGCACAACAAGAAAAATTAAGATGTTGCAACATAATCATTTCCTAAATTTTAGGAAGACAACTTTAGAATAGTTGTTGAATCCCTAAAAAACAACAATAGAATGGATTACCATATGTAATAGATTAGTATAAATAAAAATATCCCATGTTGGTTGAGCATATAGACATTTCCATAGAAGGATAGGGATAAAATAGTTGTTTTAGATGTAACAGATCAGCAATTCAATAGGATTTTTCTTGCATTGCTGCAATGTTGTTTCATATTCAATAAAAGTGTATTTTCTTCATTCATTTATTGTTCTGGGTGAATGTGTTATCATTAGGTATTTAATAAGTAGTCTCTTTACCTTCTTCTATATCAGGTACCAAGGGCCACTTCCAGACCCAGGAGAAGGACCAACTATTGACAGGTTTTTTTGTTCATTTCTTGCTACAGCAGATTAGCAAAAAACTTGGCAAATTCTATTTCTTGTTACTAACTGTGTTTATTGTAGATGCATGTAATATTTGTGGTGTGTAGTAGATGTGTGTGCATGTCAGTTGATTACCTAGCATAGGTTTTGGAATTTTATAGCATTTATGGTTTTCCCCTATTTTCAGCAGTTATTTCTAGCTTTCTGGCATTTTCCATTGTGTGGGTAATTATTAGCTTATGTGTTTTCATTTCTGCAATTCTTCCATTACTGTCATTTTAATTCTAAAAATTTAGTTAGGTTTTATTTTCTGCAACTCTTTCATTCCTCATTTTGCAAGAGTAAGTAGGTTTCATTTCTGTCATTTCAAATTCTGCAAAAGTAATCAGGTTTCATTTTCTGCAACCTTTATATTTCTATAATTTTTACTTCTGCAAGAATAATTAGAATTCAAATTTAGTTCATAGGAGTAGAAGTGACACCATAACCCCCAAATACTAACTTGTCCCACAAATAAAGCATGTTTCCTGAATGACCTAATCTTCAAGTTGCCTAATTCTGCTATCGTATACAACCATTGGACACCGCCCTGGATTGAAAAACTTAAAGATTAAATGATGTGATTGATGACACTCATCATTTTTGGCATCATTTTTTGGGAACTCTAGGTGTTGTTAGGAGAAGTATGTTGGAATATTACCATTAGTAAAAAGGTTAAAAATTTGATTTTACCTTGGGTAAAGGTAACTCACCTTTTACCTTACCTGGATGGCAGTGGACGACAGCATTTGGACGGCAAGAGAATTCAAGTTTACTTTCTTTTCCCCCAATTTCTCCTTTCCCCCATTTTTCTCTCAAATAGGTTATTTATTGTTTATTTAATCTTTGTAACCTTATGTTTATTGTTAATGCAATTTACCAATTTTATCTCCACACTCACCTTTCACATTTGGTATCAGAGCGGAGAGCCGAGATCGGCCTGAATCTCGAGGCGATGGGTCCCGCAGTTCGAGGCGACGGCATGGATCTCGAGGTAACCAGTAGGAGCCGAGGTGGCACAGATCTCGAGGCGGCTCGTAGGAGCAGACCAACGCGATTCTTGAGGCATTGGTGGAGCTAGACGAGGTAGCCCGTAGGAGCAGTAGATCGGCATGATTCCTGAGGCACTATTGACGTGGTGTGGTGACCTGCACGTAGCCTGAGGCTCATTGACATGGCGTGGTGACGAGTGACCTGCACACGGCTCGAGGCTAGTTGACATGGCATGGCACGTGGCATGGCGACGTGTGATCGGTGTGCAGCCCGAGGCATGGTGATGTGGTGATCCATGCATGGCCCGAGGCAAAAGGAATCTGCATTGTTAGTGATTGCCCATAGGCAATCAAAGCACTACGGGTGCTTTGCTCTTTTTAAAGAGCTAAAACATCGTCGTGTTGGCGATGTGGGACTAAAGTCCCAGGAAATAACAAAGCTTCGCGCCAAAGCACGAAGCCAATAATAGCTTCATGCTCGACATGGAAGCTATAGGGCAGGGAGCTCGCTTAGCTCCCGGATCTGCCCGGTAGCACAGCGGCTACCCTTAGCCTTGACTCCCGCGAGGTCGAATGATCGATCCTCGACGGGGTCAATTTTTTTAGCCTCGCATGATTTAGCGAAAGCTATAGGGCAGGGAGCTCGCTTAGCTCCCGGATCTGCCCGGTAGCACAGTGGCTACCCTTTGCCTTGACACCCGCGAGGTCGCAGGATCGATCCTCGGCGGGGTCAATAGTTTAAAAAAAAAATAAAAATTTAAAAAACTATAAGGAAATAGTTTAAATTTAAAAAAAAAATTATTTATTGTAATTTCCTAAGAGGAAATAACTGTACAATTTAAAAAAAAAAAAAAATTTGTTGCAAAGTTTTATTTAAAGATTTCCTAAGAGGAAATAGTTGTAAAGTTTTTTAAAGAAAAAAGGAAAACTTTGAAAGTTGAATTTTTTTTTTTTTTTTTTTTAAATTTCCTAAGAGGAAATCTTTGTAAAAGAAAATTTCAGGGAAATTTTCTTAAATGATAAGATCGGAAGGATGTTACCAAGCCCTCTGCAAGTTGTTACTAAGAACAAATGCTGAAAACTTTGATAGGCACGTGAAAACACTAGGACTTAATACAGTTTTTTCACAATTGCAAAACACGGTTATTGCACACCAGAGAAATCCTGATCTAGGATACGAAGCAGATTCAGAAGATAACTCCTTTGGCAGCGAGGTTTGAACAATCCGACACAGTGGCAATTGCTTCACAAGGATCCGAATATACTCATTATAGTAATTCAGTTGAAATCCTACAAACTCCTCTTGAAATAATATTGATCAGTGACGATGATGAACAAGTCGCTGACAATTTTGTAATTGCTGAACAACAAGAATGAGTTGTTTATGATTGTAAATCAAGCAGGGCTTGATAGTTTGTAAAGTCTTTTTTGCAATAAGACTATAAAAGAGAGGTTTTTTTGTTTTAGTAGATAATAATGGGATCACATAATAATCTACCAATTCCCGAATTCAGTGGGGATAATTATGAGTACTGGTCCATCAAGATGAGGACATTACTCATCGGAAAATGACTATGGGATATTATTGAAGATGGATACATTGCTCCAACATATTGGACTACTTTAAGTGCAAATGATAAGAAGATCTACAAAGATGCACAGAAAAATAATTCTTTTGCCTTATACCATCTTCAATCAGCATTAGATCCAAGTATCTTTCCTAGAATTGCATCTTACTTAACTGCTACAGATGCATGGAATGCCTTGAAAGAAGGATTCCAAGGAAGTGATAAAGTAAAGCAAGTCAAGCTTCAGACCTTGAAAAGAGATTTTGAAAATCTCATAATGAAGGAAAATGAAAGAGTCGAAGACTACTGTGTACGAGTCAAAGCAGTAGTTGATATGATGCAAACTTTAGGTGATGACACAAAAAATGAAACAATTGTGAAGAAAGTGTTGCGAACACTTCTTCCTAAGTGGAATCACATTGCAATCATAATTGAAGAATCCAAAGACCTTTCTACTCTTACATTTGATAGTTTGATTGGATCATTAACATCACATGAAGAGAGACTTCAAGGAGCACCTTCAACAAGCTATGGAGGTGATGACAAAGCCTTCACTTCGAATGAAACTGCAAGACGAGGACAAGGAAGAGGCCGAGGCCGAGGCAGAGGACAACAACAAAGAGGCAAAGGCCAAAGCAACTCCTATAGAGGTGGAAATCAAAACAGAGGAGCCAATCAGAACCAAAGTGGCAATGCAGGCCATGGAAATCAAGGACGAGGAAGTAACAAGACTAAAACAACTTGTTTCAATTGTGGGAAACAAGGCCACTTCGCTCGTGACTGCTGGTCAAAGACTTCAAAAGATCAAAGCAGTCAATATGGCTCATTCTACGGAGAAGAAGATCCATCAAATATTTTTCTCTCTTATGGACAACCAGATCAAAATCTTAAAGATACATGGATTTTAGATACTGGTTGCTCCAACCACATGAGTGGAAAAGAAAATCTCTTTGCTACATTAGATTCAACTTACAAATCTCATGTTAAGCTAGGGGATAATAAATCTTTGCAAGTTGAAGGCATAGGAGCTATGGAAGTTCCAACAAAAGAAGGCCTTAAAAATGTGAATGACATATACTATACTCCACAGCTACAACACAATTTGTTAAGTGTTGGCCAAATGATGGAGAAGCATTACAAATTAGTTTTTGATGAAAGAAAATGTACAATCTTTGATAAAAACAATTGTAACCGAGTCATCACATAAGTACCTATGACAAAAAATAGGTTGTTCCCTCTAAAATTTGGTGAGCCAAGGGGAGCTCAACTTGCAAACATTGCTATTACAAATCCAAGTGAATTGTGGCACTTGAGATATGGTCACCTCAATTCCGCTAGCTTGAAACTGTTAACATCACAAGCTATGGTGACAGGACTACCAAAAATTCTAGAACATAAAAAGGTATGCAAAGCATGTGCTTTGGGAAAGCACTCCAGAACAAAGTTTCCAAGAGGTCGAGCATGGAGAGCAAGCTATCCTCTTCAGCTAGTACATTCGGACATCTGTGGTCCAATGCAAACAAAAAGCCTTGGAAACAATTCTTATTTTCTAACATTCATAGATGATTATTCTAGAATGTGTTGGCTCTATTTTCTGAAACACAAAGATGAAGCATTTGATTGCTTCATAGACTTCAGAAATAATGTAGAAAAGCAAAGTGACTACTATGTCAAATGTCTTCACACTGATAAAGGAGGAGAGTACTCCTCAAATGAATTTTTACATTATTGTAAGCAAAATGGGATAAAAAGGCAGTTCACCACTACCTATACCCCACAGCAGAATGGTGTGGCCGAGAGAAAGAACCACACCCTTGTTGAAATGGCACGAACAATGCTTCAGACAAAGCATCTCACATACAGCTATTGGGGAGATGCAGTGAGAACTAGTGCATATATTCTAAATAGAAGTCCGACTTCTAGTTTAGATGGTATCACTCCTTATGAAGGATGGTACGGTAAGAAACCAAATGTCAAACATTTCAGAGTATTTGGTTCTTTAGCATATGCACACATTCCTGAGGAGAAGAGAAAGAAGCTTGATCCAAAGAGTCAAGCATGTGTTTTTGTAGGGTATTGTGATTCAACCAAAGGGTATAGATTGTACAATCCCAAGACACATAAAATCATTATCTCCAGGGATGTAATTTTTGATGAAGGGGGAGAATGGGGTCATAAAAAATTTGTTGATTTTGACTCTAATTCGGACAGTTCCACATTAGTACCTCCCACATTGGTACAACCCAAGAAAAGCAGTGGAAAAAGTCCTCCTCCACAAATTCCACATCAGGAAACTTCATCAAGTACATCAAGTGGTACACCAAGTCCAAGAGGGACTTCTTTGTTGGCACCCCAAAATTCTCCAAAATGATTTCATAGATCTATAAGCGCTCCAAGTCCGATGGAGATAGATCCAGTTTCTCAAAGGAAAGAGACAAATAAAGGAAAGCGCATACTACAGAGTCATCCATCTTCTCAAATGTTGGATAGGAATTTCCAACAAAGATACACTAGGAGTCAAGCTAGTGAGATGGATGACATTTTGTCAAGACTTGAAAATCTTCAAATGTCAGGGGATGATGAGTCTCATGAACCAAGGGGTGATGTAGTCAATTATGCTTTGTTGGTCGTCGCACAGCTAGAACCATCTAGCTATGAAAAAGCATGCACTGAAAGTATATGGCAAGTTGCCATGGAAGAGGAAATATCCTCAATTAAAAAAAATGATACTTGGGAGCTTGTGAAGCTTCCCAAGGGAAAAAAATGTGTTGGATGTAAATGGGTCTATAAGACCAAATTCAATGCTGATGGTAGCATTGAAAGGCACAAGGCAAGATTAGTAGCTAAGGGTTTTACTCAAAAATATGGAATAGATTATGAGGAAACCTTTGCTCCAGTTGCTCGACAAGAAACAATCAGAACTGTTCTTTCCTTGGCAGCCCATAAAGGATGGAACATTCAACACATGGATGTGAAAAGTGCATTTTTAAATGGATACCTGAAATAAGAGGTGTATGTTCAACAACCTCAAGGTTTCCAAGAACCAGGAAAAGAGAACCTTGTTTATAAATTGAAAAAAGCACTTTATGGCCTCAAGCAAGCACCACGAGCATGGTACTCACGAATTGACGGCTATTTCAGCAAATATGGTTTCACAAAAATCAAGAGTGAACCAACACTATACTACCTAAAAATGGAGTAGATATCCTCATAGTTTGTTTATATGTGGATGATCTAATATTCATGGGTAGTAATAATAAAATGAATATGGAGTTCAAAAACTCCATGATGAATCAATTTGAGATGAAGGATCTCGGATTAATGAGATACTTTCTAGGAATGGAAGTACATCAATCAAAGAATGGGATCTTCATATGTCAACGGAAATATGCTCATGACATGATCAAGAAATTTGCTATGCAAGCGAGTGCAAATCAGTTGCAACACCAACTGGACATGGAATCCAGCTAAGCAAAGAAGATGGAGCACCAAAAGTTGACTTGACCAATTTCAGAAGCATGGTTGGGAGTTTAATGTTTCTCACCAACACTAGGCCAGATATACAGTATGTTGTTTCTCTTGTATCATGGTTTATGGCATGCCCATCCGAGTTGCATCTTCAAGCAACCAAATGAATTTTACGATATGTAAAAGGTACATTGGATTTTGGAATCCATTACCACAAGTCTAACTCTGTGAAGTTAATTGGTTATAGTGACAGCGATTGGGGCAGTAATATAGATGACAGAAAATCTACATCAAGGAACTATTTTAGTCTAGGTTCGGGACTAATAACTTGGAGTTCCAAGAAGCAATCTGTTGTAGCATTATCATCTACATAAGCTGAGTATATAGCCATTACTCATGCTAGTACTCAAATCCTCTGGTTGAGGAAAATCCTTGAAGAGATTGGCGAAAAACAAATTGGTCCAACCAAACTGAATTGTGATAATATCAGTGCCATATAGTTGGCATATAATCCGATCCACCACAAAAGGTCAAAACATTTTGATATGAAGTATCACTTCATAAGAGATATGGTGGAATAGCAGACAGTTGAGCTTCAATATTGTTGCACTTTGGATAATCTAGTAGACATCTTCACCAAAGGCATGGCTAAAGCTCAATTTATAAAGCTGAGAGACTATATAGTCAGTCCTCTCAACTTTAAGGGGGAGAATGTTGGAATATTACCATTAGTAAAAAGGTTAAAAATTTGATTTTACCTTGGGTAAAGGTAACTCACCTTTTACCTTACCTGGACGGTAGTGGACAGCAGCATTTGGACGGCAAGAGAATTCAAGTTTACTTTCTTTTCCCCCAATTTCTCCTTTCCCCCCTTTTTCTCTCAAATAGGTTATTTACTGTTTATTTAATCTTTGTAACCTTATGTTTATTGTTAATGCAATTTACCAATTTTATCTCCACACTCACCTTTCACAAAGTAAAGCAGCCCAAGAATTATTATTTTGATACAAGTAATAGTTCTTGGAAACTTGTACTTCAGTTCATTTAGCAAATGAGCATGAATGCATAGGCCAAGAGACGAAAGAGGAAGGTTTATCAGAACTGGATCTTTCCCAGAAAGGTGTTCTTCACGATCAGGAGAAGACTTGCCTGTGTATGAAATCCCTGAAAGACTTAAACGAGAATCATCTTCTTCATCAGCCAAAATTTTGGGACCTTTGGAAGAGGAACTCTTAGAAGCACTTACTTCTAGACATACCCCTGGGCCTGGTCCATCTGAACAAATTGTAAAAGTCAAAAGTGAGGAAGAAACTATGGTAGAAGAACATGATAGGGATGTTATAGTTCAAGGTGAAAACCCTACTAGGACTTTTGAATACCCTATTCGATTGAATCCTACTCAGAATGCTCCTATGAAAATAATTTCACCTTCTGTATTGCCAACCTTTAGGGGAATTGTCTCTGAGGATCCTGACCAATTCTTGTTTGAATTTAAGGTTATGTGTCAGACTTATGACTATGTAAATGACAATAAAAAACTAAAATTGTTTCCATCTACACTTAAAGATGCAACTTTACACTGGTTTATGAGTCTTGAACCTGATTCAATCCGCACTTGGGAACAAATGGAAACTGTATTCTTGGATAAATATCAGGAGTATTGTAGAGTGCGAAATAGAAAGGATGAATTGTTTCGGATTAAACAAGAGGAGGATGAGAATTTGGAGGACTATCTTGATAGATTTACCTTTATCCAAAAGAGATGTGGTCTTGTAGAACCCGATTTGTTAAAAACCATATTCTTAAGAGGTTTGCAGGATGATTCCAAGGAAGTATTAGATTTAATGGGAAAAGGAGATGTGAACCAACTTGACATTAATGAAATCGTGGGGTTATGCAGAAATTATTCTCGCACTAGGCAAAGAAGAAAGAAGCGAAATTCTAATAATAATGATATCAAAGAATTAATGGAAGAAATGGCTAACATGAAAACTGATATTCTTGTCCAGTTGAATTCCGCATTAGGGGAGAGAAATGCAAAGTCTGACTCTACACCGCCCTTGGCTATCTATTGCCCAAGATGCAGAAACAAGCATGCTTTACAAGATTGTCCCTTAAATAGAACTTCTATCTCAACTATTTGTGGCATTTGTTCAAGGGGACATATCACTGATAAATGCCATCTGCTGCCTCAACTCAAAAATGTTTTGGAAACCCAGACTGAAGAACTTAATGTTATTGGACAAAGGCAAGGAGGCAATTTTTCACACTATCAAAATGCCCCTCGTTTTCCTACAGGATGGGGACAAAATCCTTGGAATATGCCATGGGGATATGCAGAACCACCCTCACAACCTTGGAATCAATCTTGGACAACTCCTCAAGATTGGTCACACTCTGGATGGATGAATCCACCAGTTAATCCACCTTGGACACAAAATCAACAATATGGGCAAAGATGGGGGCAACAATACCCATCATATCAAGGGCAGCAAAGGTATCAAGGACAAACTCAAAACCTGCTGCCTGCTCCTAATCAAAATTTTTAGGGAAGAATGCAACCACAACAAGCACAACCGGTAAAGCAACCTCCACTTCCAGCTCAACCTATGGCTAATCCAAATAATACAAGACATGCAACTCCTGTCTATGGAGCTGAATCTGAAGAAACCATTGCAGTTCATGTCCTTGACTGTAGTAATATCCAATTACATTCAGGAAAGGTATTACCTGACCCTGTTCCACCTACCATTGAAGAAATTGATAGCAAACAAGAATCTTCCAGTCCAGAACAGTTGCCAACAACTTTGGAAAAGGAGAAAGAAAAATCAAAAAATGTGCAGGTGAGAGATGTACCCCCTGCAGGAGTGGTACCATACCCTGAAAGGTTTGATAATACTGTAACTAACCCTGAATCAGAATTAGTCATAGAACTTAAGAAAATGACTATATCCCTTCCTTTGTTGCAAGCAATAAAGGATGTGCCATTAATCAAGAAAACTATTCAGGAGTTGTGTATCAAGAAACCTGGCAGAAAGAAGAAGGCCTTTCCTAAAACTATGCAAGTAGAAGGGAAATTGGCTGACCTGCTATCTGGGAAACTTATTCCTCCAAAATATAGTGATCCAGGGAGTCCAGTTGTCACAATCACTATTGGGCTAGTGCAAATTCCAAATGTATTGATTGACCTTGGAGCTGCAATTAATGTAATGACTAAAGACACAATGCAAAAATTGTAGCTCAATCATCTCAGTCCTATGACTACAGTCTTAGAAATGGTTGATAGGTCAGTTGCAAAACTAGAAGGGATACTGGAAGATATTTCCATAGAAGTTTCTTCTTGGGAATATCCTGTAGATTTCTTGGTATTGCAGCCTAGAAACTCAGCTAATGGCTATCCCATCATTCTAGGATGACCTTGGCTTGCCACTGCAACTGCTTTTATAGACTACAGATCTAGGGAAATGACCATTTCAAATGGCATTGATCTCAAAAATATTTCCCTTTATCCACCTGCCCAACCTTCAACCAAATTTTTTGGACAGATATGGTTTCCTGAATCTGATGAAGAATAGGAAGAAATTGTTTCCACTCTGGCCACAATAATAGTAAAGGAACACATTGAGGAAATTAACTCACAAGAAAGAGAAATCTTTGAGGATGAAACTATCCTAGTTGAGACATTACAAGAAGAAGGACTTAAAGATGATCAAATCATTGTTCATCACTTGTTGTGGAAGGATGAAGAGCATACCTCAGAACATCTGTCATCCATTCCAATACAAGAAAGCTCTTTCATACTACCACATGGATGGCACCATCATCTTCTTACCTCTTTCACATGTCCTATGCAAGGAATGATTCCATCAGGCATCACTTTTGAAATAGAATCCAGAGTATTTCATACTCTTCAGCCACACCACTATCCATTAAATTCTTTAATCAACAAGTATGGAGCAGTCAATTCTGTTCATCTAGGAATAAAACAAATTGAAGTACAACCAGGTAAAATTTTGAATATTAATAGCTAGTTGACTAATGAACAAGAAGCAAAATTATTTGTTGTCCTACAAAAACATGTTCAGGCCTTTGCTTGGAGTTATAAGGATATGACTAGAATTCACCCTGATGTGTGTACACATAGGATATACACTGAAGATGTTAAACCTATGAGACAACCTCAAAGATGTTTGAATCCTGCTCTGAAAGATATTGTCAAGGAAGAAATTGAAAAACTTTTAGATGTAGGGTTCATTTATCCAATATCAAACAGTCGATGGGTTTCTCCATTGGTTATTGTTCCAAAGAAAAATGGGAAAATGAGAGTGTGTGTAGACTATAGAGAGTTAAACAAGGCCACACATAAGGACCATTTCCCATTACCTTTCATAGACCAAGTGTTAGACACCCTTGCTGGTAAGAAATTCTTCTATTTCCTTGATGGTTTCAGTGGATATAATCAAATACAAGTTGCACCTGAAGACCAGGAGAAAACTACTTTCACATGCCCTTGGGGAACATTTGCTTATAGGGTCTTGCCTTTTGGCTTATGTAATGCTCCAACAACTTTTCAAAGAGCTATTTTGGCAATATTCTCTGATTTGACAAATGAAAGTGTGGAAATCTATATGGATGATTTCACAGTGTGTGGAGAAACTTTTGATTATACCTTAGAACAACTTGAAAAAGTTTTAACACATTGTGAAACATACCATTTGTCTTTAAATCCTGAAAAATATTTTCTAATGATGGAGGAGGGGATTGTCCTTGGTCATCATATTTCCTCTCATGGGATCAAGGTTGACCCCAAGAAGGTGGAAGTCATCAAAAACCTTCCTCCTCCAAAAACTCAAACTGATGTAAGGAGTTTCTTGGGACATATTGGTTTCTACCGTAGATTTATTGTAAATTTCAGTACCATAGCCAATCCAATGTTTGCATTATTGACTAAGGATTCTAAATTTTCCTGGTCTATTGAGTGTCAAAAGTCTTTTGAAGCATTGAAGGAGAAGTTAACAACTCCCCCGATGTTGAGAGGACCTAATTGGGAACTGCCATTCCATATTCAGACTGATGCTTCCAATACTGCTATTGGAGCAGCACTAGGTCAGATTGAAAATGGAGAACATTATGCCATTTACTACATTAGTAAAAACTTGATAGGAGCTGAAAAGAACTACACTACTACTGAGAAGGAATTCTTAGTTGTGGTATATGCTATCAATAAGTTTCGACACTATATCATAGGATATCAAGTGTTCATCCATACAGATCATGTTGCTATTAAATACTTGATGAACAAACCTATGGTTAGTGCAAGAATTATTCGTTGGTTAATATTATTGCAGGAATTTGATATCACCATAGTAAATAAACCAGGGAAAGCCAATGTGGTAGCAGATTTTCTATCAAGATTGCCAAATACAGACATAGGGGAATTGGTGGAAGATGCTTTTCCTGATGAAAAACTATTTGCTATTTTTGTGCAGTCTCCATGGTTTGCAGATATAGCTAATTACTTGGCTACAGGGAAAATTCCTCCTCACTTCACTTCTAAACAAAAGAAATAGTTAATCAAGCAAAGCTCTTCTTTCAAATGGATAGGAGGTCTACTTTTTAAATGCAGTCCTGACCATGTCTTACGCAGGTGCATCCACAAGGATGAAGTATATGACATTCTCCATGCATGCCATGATGAACCATCAGGTGGACATTATTCAGTCAAGAGTACAATTCGGAAAATCTTAGGTACTGGTTACTATTGGCCATCTCTGCATAAGGATGTAAAAAAATATGTCAGACATTGTGATGCATGCCAAAGAATGGGAAAACCTACCTATACTAATGAAATGCCATTACAACCTCAAGTAGGTATAGAACCATTTGAGAGATGGGGGTTGGACTTTGTAGGACCAATTGACCCACATTCTCAGGGAAAGGTGCATATCTTGGTATGTACTGATTATGTGACTAAGTGGGTAGAGGTGCATGCGTTTAAACATGCTCATGAAGAAAAGGTTGTTGATTTCCTGTATACTCAAATTTTTTTATGTTTTGGAGCCCCACATTCTATCACTACAGATTAGGGACCTCAATTTACATCAAAGGTTATTGAAGCCTTTACTAAATTATATGAAATCAAGCACAGGAAGTCCTCACCTTATCACCCTCAAGAAAATGGTTAGGTTGAAGTAACAAATCAAGAATTAGAAAGAATATTAACCAAAATAGTAGCTTCCCATAGGAGGAATTGGATGGATAAACTACCTAAAGTAGTTTGGGCTTATAACACTACATGGAAATCCACCATAGGATTTACACCTTATGAATTAGTTTATGGTAAAAAGCCTCTTTTGCCTATTGAATTTGAATTACTAACACTTCGAACTGCTTTGGAAGTTGGTATTGACTTGTCATAGGCACAAACAGATAGGATTTTGCAGCTCAATGCATTGGATGAACTATGAATGGATGCATTGCATCAAACTGAGGTGATTCAAGCACAATGGAAGTTGTGGCATGATAGTCACATTCAGCAATGAGAATTTCAGCAAGGTGATTGGGCTTTGTTGTTTGATTCTCGCTATGAATATTTTCCTAGGAAATTACAAACTAGGTGGCTTGGACCTTATCTGATTGAAGAAGTATTTGGAAATGGAGTTGTTCATCTGTCACCCATTGATGACTCATGAAGGAAGCTAGTGGTTAATGGACATCGTCTCTAGATATACCATGCACCACTGACTAAGGATGAATTTCTGAAGCAAATAGAGCAAATGGATATCAACATGATGGAGGGAACTACTCCTTCCACAACAGATTCAGCAGAATGATAAAAAAAAACTTAAAAAAAAATGAATAATTCAGAAAGTGAAAACCTCCTAGGAGGCACTTCTGAATTGGCTTGCATGAAAACTAGTTTTTCGGCATGTTTGCCTTGTTGGTCCCACAATCATTGTTCCGTATTTTCCCAAGACTGCACCTATTTTTGTTTTCAGTAGAAGAACCAGCTGGTAGTCAATAGGAACAAACATCTGTACAAATGTAGATGAATGGTTACATCAGGTATGTGCTCTTTGCATTTTAATCATTGTAGATATTTAGTATGTAATGTGTGAAAATAATTAGTTAGTATAAAGCATTCATAAGGTTTGGTAAAATCCAAAAATTTATCCATCTAGTCAAGGGGAGGCAAAAGAAAAGATTCATGTTGTCTTAAAAGGATAGATTGAAAAATTGTAGTTAGTAAAACTTGTTCCTGAAGGGAAGGTGTGTAGAGCTTTGGAATGATGTTAAGCTCTGGAATAAGAATGCTACTTATTAGCTTTGGAATGATGTTAAGCTCCGGAATGAGAATGTTGTTTAAAAACAAAAGTAGCTTCGAAATGAGGAAGAGTTTTGATCTTTGGAATAAAGTGTCGAACTTTGAATGAAGTAATAAACTTTGAAATGAACCGAGGTAAACTTGATTGAAAATATGAAATGCCACGTGGCATAAAATTGTTTTTAATTTCATCGTTTGAAGTTGGAAATAAAAGTCGTGGCATGGATTCCAAGTTGCGGGTCTCAAAGCTGCGATGGGAAAGATGTCTTTGGAACTACCGCATGCTTCGGGGTATGCAAAATATTTGGCACATGCAACAAGGCACTTTGAAAAATGGAAACTCTGCAAATTGTGCATGTTATGGCCAATGCCCAACTACCAACTCAGCAAGCCGTAATTACTTAATAGAAAAAATTAGCAGAATGGGTAAATTAAGTTTTTACACGGAATAAGAATCTGCCACGTGCCTGGTAAGATGGATGTGGTTTTTCAAAATCTTCAACACGTTTCGAAGTTGGTTCCTGCGCTCCACAAATTTAATTGCCATATCCATGAAATCATTGCAAATTATCATAGCCCCCCTCAAATGAAAATTGTTGATTCCAAAACCAGAAGATGATCTATTTCAGGCAAATTCATAGGGCAGTAAGGAAGAAGAGCATAGGGAAATCCGAAGATGGGGAAAAAGAATAAAGTTGAACCCAAAAATGCCGATTATCTGCAGAAGGATCCTGAGTCATTACAAATTTTTACAGAAGGAGGGTTGATGCCATTTTTGAGCAAATTTGATGGGTACTCCGAGGGACTAGCGATAGAGTTTGCACGAACTTTCAGAAACAACCAGGCTAGCATCAGTGGCATGACAATCCAGGTAACACCTAAAATCTTAAGCCAAATCACTGAATTACCTTTGCAAGGGCTACAAATTTTAAAAGCTGGTAAAAATACCCTAACAGAAATAGTTAATCAGTTTAGAGAAGAAAGAGATAGACCAATTGAGTTTCAAATGAATAATAATGTTTGCAAAGGGGTAAAACGAACCAGTTTACAACATCCTTGGGAGGAAGTAGTTGTATGGGTAATCAGATTCTTCACCTGTGAAGGGCAATTTGTTGTGTTATCTAGCCACCATATTAAAATTTTGAATCATTTAAGGCATGGTGGCCAGAAACCTGAGTTTAGGGTAAACTTTCCCCTGTATCTGCACCAAGAATTACAGAGTATGGCTAAATGCTACCAAGAAGGAAAAGGAACCCCTAAGCATCATGGATTAATTAAATTGATCTGCAAATATCATTTTAGAGGAAACCATAGGAGTTTTGATAGATTTTTCTCTTCTTGGAATGAAATGGTTTATGAAGAGGAGATAGGGGATGAAAGCCCTAAAAGCCCTGAAACTAATGAAGAAGAGGCAGAAGATGAATCCTCTGAAAATGATATTCCCTCTTCACCACAAGGACCTCCATCTTCTAGGACTAGGAAACAAAGGGAAAGAAAATCCAAAACTGGTCCTATAGAAAAGAGGAGGAAGGTAACATTCTCCGAAGATGTGACTATTTTTCTAGTACAACCCATTGAGCAGCCAGGGAGTTCAAGCAGGGAAACACATGCTGATAAGGAGATATCCCAATCAGGAGTAGAGTCTACTCCAGAACCTACCAAAAAATGTAAAAAGAAGCAGTTTACCCTTGGGGTGCGAAGGTCCTCTAGACTTCAGAAGGACAAAACAATTAAGGGGATAGTAGATGTGGAAACATTACTGCCTCAGACAATGGTTGAAGATCAAGGGGGACACATTAATACATCCATGGAAGATACACAATAGGAGGAAACATCTATGGAAGAAATTGTAGATATAGGTACAAAAGATACAAGTATAGATACAACAATACCTGCAATGTATATCCCACTTGCTTATTCTTCTGATTCTGAAGCAGAATTTATAACAGAGGAAGAGGAGGAGGATATACAAGAATAGTTACGTGCTGCAAAAAGTGTCATCAGGACACATATGGGATGGATTGAATAGAATGAGGCCTCTATACAAGAAAAATATAAACTCATTACTGATTTACAACAGAAGGTGGAAGAATTAAAGGCTAGGTTATCCAATCTGGAGCCACAACCTACAGAAGCTGATTTCGAAGATGAGTTGGTCAGAATTCTGTTAGAATTAGCAGAACATAATAGAGCAACAACTATACCTGAGGAAGGTTCACCCATCATAAGGACTGAAATAGATGTGGTAGACCAGCAGGATGTAATTATGCTAGAACATGAAGTTTTAGAGGACTCTGCAGAACATGCTATAGATGTACATTCTGATAACTTGCAACAATAGGAGGCACAAACACCACAGAGAATAATAGATGTCAGTGATAAAGGAGAAATGAAGGATCAGGTAACTCGTTGGAACAAAATCTGCCTTTGGTTAATAGTGTTGCACCTTAGACTTTGCCAACATTGAATAGACATATCTTGCTTGAGATCATCTATCTAGTCTCCAAAGAAGGCTGGTTCCTTTGAGTTTTTTAGAGAAAAGGGGAACAAGAGATAAGGGAAATATAGCCTAAGCTAGAAACTTTTCTCACGGTATAGATTGGACAACAACAAACATTGACTATGCAGATTACAACTTTCAAATTTTTCTTTACATCCTTTTATAGAAAACATGAATTCCTAAGTGCGCCTTCTAGATATTCGTCTAAAAGCATGTAACTATCTTTTAATGTTCAACTCTAGAAACAAGATTTATACGTGCACAGTCTAGATTTTAGAACAGATACATTATAAAACTT
The DNA here is from genome assembly GCA_028583015.1 of Wollemia nobilis. Taxonomy (NCBI): domain Eukaryota; kingdom Viridiplantae; phylum Streptophyta; class Pinopsida; order Araucariales; family Araucariaceae; genus Wollemia; species Wollemia nobilis. Next base: position 11,505,745 of record JAQPPZ010002969.1, on the reverse strand, counting down.
AGAGTGAATAAAAGTTAAAACACCAGGATACATACACTTGCACACAGAAGTTTCAGACCAGAGGAAGAAATCTTTTATTGCTTGTAATCCAGTACATGTACATCAAGCTTGTAAACATCCAAGAGGTAACCATTTTCATGGTCGACTCACTCCTATTTATACCCTAAAAATAGTATCTTCTACCACGTACTTTTAATTTCTTCAATCAATTACAAGTAATTGTTTGTAGTTTCTAATAATATACAACAGATTTCCCACAGATTGGATAGATTTCCTTTTGGCTAACTTAGATGAGCCTGTTATTCTGCAATCATCTATCGGACCTGCCAGGTTATAATCAATAGACCATTCTTTAGAAAATAGCACCTGATGTCAGTGCATGTCTCCAGTTGCCAAAAATATACTCTATTCCTTTACAGCTGGCGTGTCATGAAATCACGACATTCTTTCCTTGCTTTTCTCTTTTGTCGCCTCCAACCGCAAAAATGAGACATGTCACGAAATCGTGACATTCGTCTCTTATTTTGCTCTTCTACCACTTCCATCCGTGAAAATGAGACATGTTGCGAAATCACGACATTCGTCTCTGACTTTGCTCTTTTGCTACCTCCCGCTGCAAAAATGAGACATGTCACGAAATCGCGACATTCGTCTCTTGCTTTACTCTTCTGTCGCTTCCAACCGTGAAAATGAGACATGTCACGAAAGCGCGACATTCGTCTCTTGCTTTGCTCTTCTACCGCTTCCAACCACAAAAATGAGACATGTCGTGAAATCGCGACATTCTTTCCTTGCTTTGCTTTTCTGCCGCTTCCAGCCATGAAAATGAGACATGTCACGAAATCATGACATTCATCTCTTGCCTTGCTCTTCTGTCGCTTCCAGTCGCGAAAATGAGACATGTCGCGAAATCGCGACATTCTTTCCTTGCTTTGGTTTTTTGCCGCTTCCAGCCGCGAAAATGCGACATGTCGCGATATCGCGACACTTTTGCCTCCTTGTGCTTTCCCTTCTCTTTTGTCGTGAAAATACAACATGTCGCGATATCGCGACACTTTTTCCTTCTTGCTATTTCTCTTCTCTTTTTCCACGAAAATACATCATGTCGCGATATCGCAACACTTTTTCATTCTTGCTCTTTCTCTTCTCTTTAGCCGCAAAAATACATGTCGCGATATTGCGACACTTTTGCCTCTTGCTCCCTTTTGCTGCTCTTAGCTATGAAAATACAACATGTCGCGATATCACGACACTTTTGCCTCTTGCTCCCTTTTGCTGCTCTTAGCCATGAAAATACAACATGTCGCGATATCGTGACACTTTTTCCTCCTTGTGCTTTCTCTTCTCTTTTGCCGTGAAAATGAAACATGTTGCGATATCACGACACTTTTGCCTCTTGCTCCTTTTTGTTGCTCTTAGCCGCAAAAATGAAACATGTCATGATATCGTGACACTTTTGCCTCTTGCTCCCTTTTGTTGCTCTTAGCCACGAAAATACAACATGTCGCGATATCGCAACACTTTTGCCTCTTGCTCCCTTTTGCTGCTCTTAGCCGCAAAAATGAAACATGTCGTGATATCGCGACACTTTTGCCTCTTGCTCCCTTTTGCTGCTTTTAGCCACGAAAATACATGTCACGATATCGCGACACTTTTGCCTCTTGCTCCCTTTTGCTGCTCTTAGCCGTGAAAAAACAACATGTCGCGATATCGCAACACTTTTTCCTCCTTGTAGTGTTTTGCTTTTTCTTTGATCTTTAGCATATGGGCCACTTTGGTCTTCTTGGAAAATATGCAAAAAGGTGCATCAGCTTTTTTTTGTAGTTAGTCACTTTTTGACTAACATTCTTGGCACCTTTCGGGGAATTTTTGCTCACAAAAATAGAGACCAGGCCTTTATCCATTGGGAAACGGAGTCACCAGCACAGTTGCGAAAAGTAAATTTTCGAGTAGAAAAACAAAAGAAAACTAATGCACTTTGGAGAACAAGTGATCTTCACCTTATCAGAACCTTTCTTTTACTGCTTAGGTATTTAACCTTTGTCTAAAGAACACAAAAATTCAATTCTAGGAGCTGGTCTTAGCTCTGGCTGCTGGGATTTCTCAGGTGGCTGGAACACTTCGAGAGAAGAAGAATGACCATTTCCTTCGCTTGGAAGGTGAAAACACGAGATTCCGAAAACAAAAAGGATAAACTAAAATTGCAATGTAAATGAAACTAAAATAACGCTTAAACCCTATGTTATTGAAAATTGCATAAAAAGAAAGAACATGAACACAAGATATTAAAGCAATATAAAAATCGGCCCTTTTATTGATATGCTTTGCAAATTCGTGTTACAATGCGTCTCCTTCCTTTTTATGGGATAGGAGCGTTAAATATTGCTCTTTTACAACTTGTTTCAGAATTCCTTCTTCCGCGTGCCCACATATAAGATGGGCGAACCAAAACGTCGTCGTCGCTTGCGTTGGTAAAGGTAGATTCCTCGCTGCTCCTCTAATGCTGCAAATCTGCGTTCAAAGAAACAAACAAAGAATCAGTAGCACCTGTGTATGAAAAATAAAAGATAAATCTAACTATGGTTAAAATGAATCTAAATGAAATGAAAACTTGACAAAAGCATAAACATGAAACTAGCTAAATACTATAAAAGAAATAAAGCGGGGGTGCCCGAAGGCAAACCACCCACGGGTGAAACTTTGCTTCGACACCAATCCGCTTAGGATGGGTCCGAAACCTGATGTGATGTGTTGTCGGCAAATTGGTAGAATATTGTGGTCAGAAAAATCGGTGTTGGTTCTTGATTCGTGCCTTCAAAAGTCACCCAATAACCTCTCTTTCGATTAAGAGATTATGGATGTTGAAAACACAAATCGCAAGTAAATGAATTAGCAGCACTTCGTCGCTCAAAATGCTCCTTCTCTGTATATCTTTTGGGTGAGGAAACTCACCATTTTATAGACCCAAGGGGTCTCTTTGAATTAACATGCAAAAGTGTTTCTTTGCATGAATGCTTTTTGTGTGAAGAGAAGACTTCTTCTTGATCAAGGGCTTCTTAACTGCCTCTGTGCATGTCTTTGTGTGTTTTAGAAAAGCTCACTTGCACTCCCATGCAATGAAGGGATAGCTAAGTGGCAAATCTGAGTTGTCTTAAAAAGCTTACTCTTATTCCCATGCAGTGAAGGGAGAGTCAATTGGCGGATATGAGTTGTCAAAAGAACTCACTCGCACTCCTATGTCATGCAGGAAAAGCTAAGTGGCAGTTCTGAGTTGTTACATGCCGAGATTTGACTTTTTGCCGGTCAAACTTGACATTCGTCCCACCCCGAAGCGAGCGCCGGTAATCGTCTCTGGGTGAGACGAGTATCAATCTGCACTCGTCCCTGGGTAGGACGAGTACAAATCCGCACTCGTCCCTGGGTGGGACGAATAAGAAGCTGAGTGTCTAAAAGGTGCCAAATTGATTTCTGACTTGCAAAATTGTTGTGTGAGTGGTTAGAACCACTGTTTAACCTCTAGGGGCTGCCCTAGGGGTTGTGTGTGTTAGTGCGATCAGTGCTTGTTGTCACATAATCGGATTGGTGCTGTTTTGGTGTCTACAGATGCCCCTTTTTGGGAAGCGCTGCACATGGTGCAGTGCTGAGCAAAAATATATAACCAAAGCACTAATGATTAGGGTTTCTCAGTAACCTAACCAACTCTTGATGCCCCAAGTATGGAAAGGGCACGCATTCTTGAATCCTTGCTTCTGACGAGCTAAGGAACTTAAATCAAGCATTAACCTGGTTCGGTGAGGTATTACTTGAACTTAGACATTGATCAGTCATGAATAGGCAAAGGGCGCAACCTTTTGTTGTGGGAACCTTGAGTTCATGATTCACGAATGCCAAGTATATGATCAGTTTGTGATGATTGCTTGTTTGCTGCCCCAAGCAGGGGCGCGATTGTCTTTTGCAATGATCCTTTGAATGCGTGTCATTTCCAAGACTGGGTATATTGGTGTTGATTGGCAACTAAGTGTGACTACCCCCTCAAGCGACGAATCGATGAGGGAATGACCGACATGAGAAAAGCGACGAGTCGCTTGACCCAAGATGACTTGTGCAAGGGTGCCTTTAGATGGTTTACCGCTAAGCATGCTCGAGCAGTTTCCCGACTGTTTTGACCTATTTTTGGTGGGTGTGAACCCATTTTGAGATGCCATTTGGGGTTAACATTGGCGAAAATCCGTCTTCCCGTGGAGCGGTCCGGCTATGGTAGCCTTCTTAGGGAGTAGGATAACGACAAGGTAGACCCCGACATCAGTTTTCTTATGCCAAGAGGTTAAGTGCAAGAGCACTTTTGTCCGGCAATTTTTAGTGGTTTTGTTGGCATTTGTCATTTTTATTTTGTTATTTTTTTTTTTTTTTACTCGTCCCGTGGGGGGACGATTGCCGTGATGGTACTCGTCCTGGGGTGAGACGAGTGCGCCACGGTGGTACTCGTCCTGGGGTGGGACGAGCACGCCGAAGAGCGCTCGTCCCGGTCAGGGACGATTACCGAACGACAAAAAGTATAAATATGCGAAAATGACGGTTTTGGCTCATTTGCACTGTTCATCGATTGCGATTTGGAGCTCTGGGGAGGAGGAGGTAGATTTTCTGACGCGAAGCGCTGCCGGATTTTCCAGCCACCATGAGTGCACAGACCGGGTCGTCGAGCGGCGGAGCCGAGGCGAGACCAGTAAGTGCACTATCTCCTCGATTGTGAATTTGAAAAATGCAAATGTGTTTTTATGTTGTTTTTCTTTTGTTTAAACATGAAACCTTAATTAATTAAAAGGTAAATGAATGAAACCAAATGAAACATGGATGCAAACCGATGGAAACTTAGATGGACAACCATAGGATAAACCCAAAATGAAACTTAGAGTAACACTTTAGGGTAACCATGGTTAAAAATGTTTTGTTTTTTATGTGAATGGTAAAACTTAGGTCGAAACCATAAGTAAACCATGCCCAATTTTTGTGTTATTTTTATGGAATTAAAAATGGAAAATGGATGAATTTTTTTTTGAAATGGTAAACTTAGGTAAAACCGTAGGTAAACCATGTTGATTTTTTTTTATGAATTAAAATGAAATTTTTGTTTGAAATGGTAAACTTAGGTAAAACGTAGGTAAACCATGTCAAATTTTTATGTTTTTTGAAATGAAAGAAGATGAATTTTTTTTTTTGAAATGGTAAACTTAGGTAAAACCGTAGGTAAACCATGTCAAATTTTTGTTTTTTGATGAAATTAAAAATGAAAAATGGATGAATTTTTTGTTTGAAATGGTAAACTTAGGTAAAACCGTAGGTAAACCATGTCAAATTTTTGTTGTTTTTGATGAAATTAGAACATGAAAAATGGATGAATTTTTTGTTTGAAATGGTAAACTTAGGTAAAACCGTAGGTAAACCATGTCAAATTTTTATTGTTTTTGATGAAATTAAAGATGAAAATTTGATGAATTTTTTTGTTGAAATGGTAAACTTAGGTAAAACCGTAGGTAAACCATGTCAAATTTTTGTTGTTTTTGATGAAATGAAAGATGAATTTTTGTTTGAAATGGTAAACTTAGGTAAAACCGTAGGTAAACCATGTCAAATTTTTGTTGTTTTTGATGAAATTAAAGATGAAAAATTGATGAATTTTTTTTGAAATGGTAAACTTAGGTAAAACCGTAGGTAAACCATGTCAAATTTTTGTCGTTTTTGATGAAATGAAAGATGAATTTTTTGTTTGAAATGGTAAACTTAGGTAAAACCGTAGGTAAACCATGTCAAATTTTTTTTGTTTTTGATGAAATTAAAGATGAAAAATTGATGAATTTTTTGTTTGAAATGGTAAACTTAGGTAAAACCGTAGGTAAACCATGTCAAATTTTTGTCGTTTTTTGATGAAATGAAAGATGAATTTTTTTGGTTGAAATGGTAAACTTAGGTAAACCATGTCAAATTTTTGTTGTTTTTGATGAAATGTAAGATGAAAACTGAATGAATTTTTTTTTTTTTTGGATGTACATGTGAATGAAAGATGTTACTGTACAGTTATGCATTTTTGTACATGTGATGGTAATTTGATGCATGTTTTTGATGTTTGTTGTTTTCTGTGATGTGCAGGTGGTGAAGAGTCGACATCGGGTGCCGACGATTTTTTCTAATGCCCGCGAGGCGTTGACAACTGAGGATCGGGATTGGCTTGATGCCCTAGGGCTCAAGCATGTGGCTCGGTTGGATGCAGTTGTGGCAGATCGGGCGTACCTCACAACATTGATCGGCCTATGGGATGTTCGGACGAACACCTTCCATCTTTCGACAGGGGAGATGACTGTCACCTTAGAGGACGTGTATCGGATTCTTCGGATTTCGATAGACGGGGTCCCCATTCGGACGACTCCACGGGGCCAGAGGACGGTGGTACTGACATGGTATTTTGGATATGGAGAGGATGATGATGGGATGACCTCGTTGGAGAGGGCGGAGTTGGATTGCCATATTGGGGGGATTCTGGTACGATATTGGTATGCGAGGGGAATGTTGGGAGTGAGGCATGCACTACTCATGAGCCTCATTTCCAACATGCTCCTGCCAGACTCGTCAGGAGCGAGGTTCCCATGGAACCTATTGGAGGTAGTATGGCAGCTAGTGGATTGTCCGATGATAGAGCCGATGATTATGAGATGGGGTCAGACACTTTTGGCTCAGTTGTATGATGAGTTGTATGAGGTCCGCTGTCGGAGGCGAAAGGGGATTGGCTGCAGTTTCTTGTTGCAGTGCTGGGCCTGGCAGCATATAGCCGTAGAGCGACCACGAGGGCTACCCTGGACTACCCGAGCTGACATGGTGGACAGGGATATTGGGTATGGTGCTCTATGGTATCGATCGGAGGAGCGAGGGCAGAGTCGACGGTTCGCGGGAGACGTCGACCATTACAGAGATGCCTTTGCACGACTGACTCCCGAGGATGTGGTATGGAGGCCATATCGGGATTGTCCCGCATGGCCAGAGGCGGATGATTGGCTTCGACGGGTTCGGAGGGGGAGATGGGTGATTGGGCGGCATGGGACAGAGCAGGAGTACTTCCACTACCTCCGAGTGACACGATAGTTTGGGGTACGCCAGGGGTTGCCTAGGGAACCCATAGTCTATCGACGTCGGAGTGATGAGAGGACCTTAGCTGCGCCGATCCTCGAGCCATTGGGGGAGGAGTCTGATACAGTTTTGGACATTCCGGACGTAGATGACGTCGGAGTGACGGTCGAGTATCAGGAGTGGTGGACGCTACGACAGTGGCGAGGTGAGGGACCATTGGGAGGAGATGAGGCAGCGGGAGGCGGAGAGGGTGCAGAGGCACCAGGAGAGGGTTGGGGAGCTCCTGCGGATGTGGAGATGGTGGAGGTGGCAGATGTAGGAGATGATTTTGAGGAGGAGGAGCAGCCGGAGATGCAGGATGCTCCAGAGTAGGCTGGGTCGGGGGAGACAGAGGCGGGGTTGCGCGCTGAGGTAGCGCGTCTGACGGGGTTATTGCAGAGGCGGGATGGAGAGCTTGCGGAGATGACGTAGGAGAGGGATCTCCTGCGGACACAGTTGGTAGGGCAGGGGAGCGTAGGGGCTACGTCTCACCAGCAGGCGGGGGATACGGATGCTGCATGAGAGAGGGATCTCCTACGGGTGCAGCTAGCACAGCGTGATGATGCCATCGCGTACTACCGTAGGTGAGAGGCCGAGTGGAGGCGACGAGAGGTAGATTGGGGGTGGCATCGATCGGAGATGGAGGGTGAGATTATCCGCCTGGGTGGGCGAATACCAGAGCCTCCGGCTAGTGGCTCGTCGTACAGGATGAGAGATAGCGGGACGGAGCAGTCGGCATCATCTCGGCATAGGCGACGAGAGGAGGGAGGTGCGAGTGGTCGGGATGCAGGGGCGAGCAGTCGCCCTGAGAGGTCTCAGAGGACGGATACCGCAGGGGGTAGCTCTCGTCGCACCGATCCTGCGTGATCATGGTGGCCGACGCCCTAGGCTAGGGGGTTTTGGGATTTTGGATGATGGGAGGGAGGTCCGAGGACCAGTGCATTGTAGCCTGCACGGGCAATTTTTGTTATGATATATATATACAGATGATTCTTTTTGGTGTTTATCATTTTTCATGATTTATTTTTATGTACATGTTTTTACATTGATGTATGCATATGCGATTATGAATGCGATGATTCTAATTTGTATGATGTATGCATATGGAATGAATGAAATGAATTGTTGATGATTTGTCGATGCACCATAGACTCGTACAAGATTGGATTGACTTGCTATAGTAATGGGATAACTTTGTGGAATGCTTGTGCATGTGAAAACTTTGTTTTTGTATTTTGTCTATTTTTTGATGGTGATGTATGGAATGAAATGTATCGGTTGTTTGAAAATGTAGTTAAGCTTTTCTGAGATGCAGATATTTTTAACTAACTAGCCAAGACTGTACATTTATGTCGCAAGACTTTTTGAACAAGGTATAAATCCGACTTGAATTTAACCAAGTTATTTCACATCCCTGTGTGTGCAATTGAGTTCGTTTATGTGTTATTCATCAGGATACCGCCAGTGCCAGATGGGCTTTCAACCGAACCTGTACTGAGGATCACCTAATTAGCTCCACTAACTCCTTTATTGTATTTAGTCATATTAATCTGCGATGTTATCTAGGATACCATAAGCTAGCTCATCCACATGCAAAAATTGATCTCGCACACAAGTTAATGTGACAGATATATCATCATGCGGGAGGTTTACCGCCAGTGACCAATAGGCTATCAACCAAACCAGTACTGAAGCTTGCCTCATGACCTGTCGAAATACTGAGAGTTCCAGGGATTCAAGTTCGACTCCCTTCTTTTCTTCAAGGGTATTGGGATACTTGCTCTTTATAGTGATAAAATCACTGTTTATTTTTATGATAGTACTCGTCTTGTTTTTTTTTTTTTTTTTGAGCAAGGGATTTGAATATGGAGTGACGAGAATCACTATTGTTTGTGCCTTTTGATGTGTGCACTGTAGGATGTCAAATTTTAGTGTTTTGACGTTTTGCAAATTTTTGATGTTTTTGCAACTTTTGAGAACTTGGGATTCATGGGGAATTGGGTAGGGAGGATGCTTGTCCTTTTGCCAACTCTCAGCATTCCTAGGGTCATTTGCACAGGGGGATAAGCAAGATAGCCGTTTCGCTTATGGTAACCGGGATTACGGTGCAGGTTTCATCTTTCGTCCACACAACTTAGGAATTATTTTATGTGTGTTAATTTGTGTTGGGATGCTACGTACCAAGGTGGGATCCAAGTAAAACTTTCCCGTGTAAAATCTGCTTAACTGTGTACAGTTATTGGCTAGAAATTTAAAGACATCTGAATGACGAAAACCCTATATACATTAGGCGACAACTGACGATGCTAAAATAAAAGGGTGATATGCTGGATGTATGCGTTTATGAAAATGGATCTGAGGTGGAAATGATGGAATTGCCAAATAATGACAGCCTATGGTGCTTTTGACTTGTATGACCTAGCGAAGTATGCAATGTATGGATGCAATGCTTAATGTAACCTATATTTTTGTATTTTGATTTTTATGAGAATGCATGCAATTGTTTTTGTGATTTTGATTTTTATGAGAATGCATGGAATTGAAATGCAAATGTTTTTGTAATTTTGATTGTTTTTTTTTTTTTTGAGTATGCATGGAATTGAAATGCAATTGTTTTTGTGATTTTGATTTTTGTGTTGTTTTTGTTGATTTTTGAATATTTATGTTGACCAAGCAGTTATGGTAATGCTTGGAGCTTTTGGTGTTGACCAAAGGGTTTATAGATACCTTTGGGGCTTTTAGGGTTGACCAAGCGATTGTGGTAATCCTTGGAGCTTTTGGGTTGACCAAGCGATTGTGGTAATCCTTGGAGCTTTTGGGTTGACCAAGCGATTGTGGTAATCCTTGGAGCTTTTGGGTTGACCAAGCGATTGTGGTAATCCTTGGAGCTTTTTGTTGGACTATGGCTCTCTAGCTGTGGAATGGCCTCAAATGAATGATGTTCAAGGGTTCTGTTTCCTTGATTCCTTCAAGAGAGGCAAGCCGGTATGTTCCGGGTCCTATTTTACTGTCAATGATGTAAGGACCTAACCAGTTTGCCGCGAACTTGTCCCGTAGATGGGACGGCAAATTAGAATTCTGTTGGTTCTCTTTTAAGACCAAGTCACCAACCTGAAATTCCCTAAAGTGGACTTTCATGTTGTATGCTTTCTTAAGTCGCTCTTGATAGATACGCAAATGCTCGAGAGCATGAACGCGTCGTTCGTCGAGCAACGTCAGTTGATCTAACCGGGCCTGCCACGCAGTGTCATCATCGATGAACTCTTGCATTGAAATGCGTAGGGAAGGAATTTCCAACTCAAAAGGCATGACTGCCTCGGAGCCATACACCAACGAAAATGGAGTTGCCCCAGTGGGCGTCCGGATGTCGGTGCGATAAGCCCATAGGGCAAGCGGGATCTGAATGTGCCAGTCTTTATGATTGTCTGCAACTATCTTTTTGAGAATGGCGACTAGCGTTTTGTTTGATGCCTCTGCTTGCCCATTTGCCTACGGATAATAGGGTGTTGAAAAGCTATGCTGAATCTTGTACTTTGTGGTCAAAGCACGCACATCTTTATTCTTGAATGGTGTCCCATTATCCGAGACTATTTTGGATGGAATACCAAAATGACATATGATGTTATGCAAAATAAACTCCGCAATGCGGGCTCCAGTCGTAGTGGTCAACGAAATTGCTTCCACCCATTTGGTAAAGTACTCTGTGGCCGTTAAAATAAACGTGTGACGACCAGACGATGCAGGGGAGATCTTTCCAATTAGATCAAAGCCCCACTACGAAAAAGGCCAAACCGATTGAATCGGCTGCAAGGCCTGAGAAGGTACGTGTGTCAAATTAGCATGGTGCTGACACTTCACGCACTTCTTCACATATGCGCAACAATCTCGCTCTAAAGATGGCCAATAATAACCCATGCGAAGAATGCGCTTTGCGATGGCCATACCGCTGAAGTGGCCACCACATGTACCATCGTGAGCTTGGGTGATCGCCCAAGCGGACTCTTGTTGGTCCAAACAACGAAGAAGAATTCCTTCATAATTTTGACGATACAAAATGTCTCCTAACAAGACATGCTTTGCCGCTTTCTATTTGAATGATCTTTTCGCGGCTTGTGTCAATCCAAGTGGGAGATTACCTAGCTTGAGGTAATCCCGAATGGGTGTGTACCAATCTTGCTGATCAGAAACCTCGATAGTATGAACGGCCAATCCCTCTTGAAGTCTATCCCGAACAAAAGCTGAGCAGGAAAGAACTTGTAAAAACAACGTGGTGTTGCTAGTAAGAGGGGTCGGGGAGAACAAGGACCCCCAGTTGGCTTGAATCAAACAATCTCGAATTCGAGAGAACTTATCCGGAGATGGTTCAATCTGGATCATGTGGATTCCTGGCGTCAGATCAGAGCTTGCACGCTCCATCGCAGATTGCGATAATGTTTTAACCTGAATGGTTGTCATTTCACCAGAAGGGTCTTGCGGGATGAGTGACCCCAAGGAGGCCATAGTATCCGCAAAATGATTTGATGATCGAGGGAGTGCCTCGATGTCATACCATTCAAGTTGTGCCAGGAATTTGTCCACAAGGGCTTTATAAGACTGCAAAACTGGACATTTACATTGGTATATCCCCTTTACTTGATTGACAATTAACAGCGAATCACCAAAGATGTTCAATCGTTTAATGTTCATGGTGATTGTTGTCTGAAGACCTATGAGCAAGGCTTCGTATTCTGCATTGTTGTTGGTGCACGGGAAGTCTAATTTAAATGACAAGGGCATTGGAGCACCTTGCGGAGTGAAGAATACAATTCCCGCACCACCCCCTTGCTCACATTTAGAACCATCGAAGAATAGGGTTATGTCAGCCTGTGACTCAGGCTCATCAGAATCTGGCGACTCTGAAACATGGAAGACCCCATCATCAGGTAGTTCAAAAGTCGAGGCTGATCGTCTTCAAGAGGAGCCTCGACTAGTTGATCGGCGATGACTTGACCTTTTATAGATTTTTGTCCAATGAACTCTATGTCAAACTCCGTCAACAACATGATCCATTTCGCCGTGCGGCTACTATGATAAGTACGACTCATCATGTATCGCAATGGATTCTCCTTAGACACAACATACGTCTTATTACTAAGCATGTAGTGGCGTAGCTTTTTGGTAGCAAACACCACTGCCAAGCAGAGTTTTTCAACATATGCATAGTTAAGTTCATAACTGACCAGGGTGCGGCTAAGATAGTATGTAGCCTGTTCTCTGTGAAGTTCATTTTTCTGGGACAACATGGCGCCCAGTGCCACCTCAGTGGCTGAGATGTATAAATAGAATGGCACTCCTGGTCTGGGTGGTGCCAATACTGGCGGCGAAGCCAAGTACTGTTTAATGTCGTCAAAGGTTGACTGGCACTCGCCATCCCAATAAAATGTGACCCCCTTATGCAATAATTTATTCATGGGTCAGCATTTGTCAGATAACCGCGCTATGAAGCGCTTGATCGACGCAACCTTTCCCTGTAGACTCTTGAGCTGCTTGATGGTGGTTGGGGGACGCATTTCAAGGATTGCCTTGACTTTGTTTGGATCAACCTCAATTCCTCGTTTGGAGACTATGAAACCCAAGAGCTTTCCAGAGGTGACGCCAAAGACGCACTTCTTGGGGTTTAGTCCGACTTTATGCTCAATGAGGCGATCAAGGACCTTGCTCAAGTCACCGATATGATCTCGGGCGCAAAAGAGATTTGGCCAACAAATCATCCATGTAATCTTCCAAAGTTTTGTGCATGTAATCATGAAAGATGTACGTCATGGCACGTTGGTAGGTGGCTCCAGCATTTTTAAGGCCAAAAGGCATGACCTTATAGCAAAATGTCCCCCAAGGCGTTGTGAATGCCGTTTTTAGTTGGTCCTCAGGATTGATACGAATCTGATTGTATCCTGAGAAACCATCCATAAGGGAAAGCATTTCGTGGCCCGCTGTAGCGTCTACCAACGCGTCGATGCTCGGCAAGGGAAAATCATCCTTAGGACTCGCTTTGTTAAGATCTCAAAAATCAGTGCATATGCGAATCCTCCCATCGGGCTTCTTGACAGGAACCATGTTAGACAACCATGGCGGATAATCCACACAGATGACAAACTGGGCATCCAACAACTTTTGTAACTCATATTTTACCATTAAGGCCACTGTTGGATGCATCTTGCATAGTTTTTGCTTGACTGGCTTGATTGTCGGATCAAGCGTTAAATTGTGCGTGACTAGCTGTGGGTCTAGTCCCGACATATCCTTGTATGACCATGCAAAAACCTCCTTCTTTTCCTTAAGAAGGGCAACATAATCGGCTCGCTCTTCGGGGAAAGACTTACCCCCAGCTTGAGAATCCATGGATTCATTGGATCTCGTGCCGATGTCTACATCAGTCGTTGCTTCAACTGACATATGGGATCCGTCTTCCAATTGGTGTGGAATTGGGATTAGATGGATATCGTTTGCTGAATTAAGATCATCATTAGGAACGTCAAGTTCCTCTAGATGGAAGACATCCTGAGTCTGTCCTGGAGTGAAATGAAACATCCCACCGCAAGGCCAATACTCTGATGGAGATGGTGGTGTGTCAGCACGATCCCAATCAATAGCTTCTATGTCTAGATGCAATAATCGTGTTGGATTGGCTGGATCATGGATGGGGGCGGTCAAGTCAATGGAGACCATGTTGATGAAATGATTGTAATCTCCATTACCGCAAATGTGACAACTCTGACATTCGAGATGTTCTTGGTGCTTTGGATCTGGCTCTGTAGGCACTGGCACAAAGGGATCAGCCCTATGCGCGGACCTACAAACAGGGTCTGCCCTAGGTACTGATGGTTTGATAGGGTCTCCAGGTGAAAGATGCTCGCTGTATGCCTGGAGTGGCGGGTGCAGTAATTGCTATAACTGCGCCAGGTTGAAATGCCTCCTAGGTCTTGGATCTATGTGTAAGTGTTCAAACATGTCATCTATGTCCAAAGGATTTTGTTGTTGTTGAGGTAGCCTATGCTCACTGGGATCATTCAATGGGAACATCATCAGGAAGTCCTCCTGATCGTCATTCATTGGATATTCATGCGAATGATCGTACTCCGACTCATCTTCAGAAGACCCTTCGTGGTCTTGTCCATCTTCCCCTTGTGGGTGAGTCCATGAGGTTTCTCCTTGTTCGGCCATAGGGAAAGGGTTGTTGAGGTCAACAAGGTTATTTGTTTGTAATGGGAAATAATCCCCCAATGTATAAGTTGTATTTGGATTGGCATATGGATCCGATGCCAACCCATCCTTGTTGCCTATCCCTAGGCCTTGCATGTTTTCGACCAAGATGTCGAGGGGCAAAGGGTGATTAAACCCTACTCCTGACTTGTCATAAGGCATTTGGTATCTTGGTTGACACAAAACACGCATTCCTTGTTCATATCGGCCTAACCCGTATCCATGCCAATTGCATTGGCTAAGATATCGTAATGCGAAGTCGGGGTTAGCCAGATAGTTGACATCTTCCACAAAGGGATCTTCATCTTCCTCTTCTTTTCAGGAAGGTTCAACGCCATGATCCAGGCCCCCAAAAATAAAGTTTGTCTGATTAGGTGGGTAGCCTAAAGGAACCACGGAGCCTATGGGGAGTCGAGGTCTTCCCATGTCTTGCATAGACTGAAGTGTGGGCGTTGCAACAACATTGCGCACTATATACTCCCCCATGCCCGTGTTAGACATCTCAACAGTAATCGTTGGCGATTGAGGGGAAGCGAATGGGAGTTCTCCTTGAGTCCACTCCATGTGGGGTGAACTAGGCGTCTCAACTTCCATTCTATTAGGCGTCTCTTCTGTAGAGATGTTGGAGACTAAAGGTGGTTCCGTTTCTAGGGGCTTCTTTCCTTTGTCCGTTGGAGTGGCCACCGTAGGTGGCATCATTGTGGGAGGACTGGATGAAGAAGATGATCCCGCCTGAGAATTTGATTGACTTGGTGATGGAGATTCTTGCTTAGTCGGACCCCGTTTAGATGGATTTAACTGGAAATCCACGTGCGTTGAAGGAAGGGTCGACTGCGGCATGATTTGCACTGAGTTGCAATACTTAAAAGGTTCCAAATCTATGGGGACCACGTGCACTTGTCCTTCAAATGTATACTTCAAACATTGATGAGCAATTGAAGGGACACACTTCATATCCCGGATCCAAGGCCGCCCAAGCAAGATATTGTAAGCCATCTCACCTTCTAAAATGTGGCACAACGTATGAATGGTCTTTTGTCCCACTTGTATGGGCAGGACAATTGTGCCAACTATCGAGCATATCGCATCATTAAATGCTCGAAGGGTATAAGTGGAAGGTGCAATGTGAGAGGCTGGTAGTTTCAAATGTTTCAGTGCAACGGTTGTAATAAGGTTACTGGACGAACCAGTGTCTATCAACACCCGTTTGTATGGAGTCCCGTTGACCCGCGCAATAACGTGCAGGGGTGGATCCGCTACATCTCCAGTCACCGTTTTTAGCTCATCTTCCCTGAAGGTAATGACTGGTTCAGTACACTGTTTGACATGCCCCACAAAATTGTTGAACGAATCCGCTTCGTGGGGTTGCAATTCAATTGCCTTTAATATCTCCATAAGAGCTTCCCGATGGGGCGCCGATTGTTGAATAAGCTCATAAATGGAGAGCCTAGCCGATGTGGTCCATAGACTTTGAGTAAGTCTAGTTTGAATCGTGGCCCGGTCTAGGCGGGAAGGTAGGATTGTTTCTCCCGCCTGTTCCTTTTTCTGTCCCACCGTGATCGCCATTGAAAACACGAGATTCCGAAAACAAAAAGGATAAACTAAAATTGCAATGTAAATGAAACTAAAATAACGCTTAAACCCTATGTTATTGAAAATTGCATAAAAAGAAAGAACATGAACACAAGATATTAAAGCAATATAAAAATCGGCCTTTTTATTGATATGCTTTGCAAATTCGTGTTACAATGCGTCTCCTTCCTTTTTATGGGATAGGAGCATTAAATATTGCTCTTTTACAACTTGTTTCAGAATTCCTTCTTTCGCGTGCCCACATATAAGATGGGCGAACCAAAATGTTGTCGCCGCTTGCGTTGGTAAAGGTAGATTCCTCGCTGCTCCTCTAATGCTGCAAATCTGCGTTCAAAGAAACAAACAAAGAATCAGTAGCACCTGTGTATGAAAAATAAAAGATAAATCTAACTATGGTTAAAATGAATCTAAATGAAATGAAAACTTGACAAAAGCATAAACATGAAACTAGCTAAATACTATAAAAGAAATAAAGTGGGGGGTGCCCGAAGGCAAACCACCCATGGGTGAAACTTTGCTTCGACACCAATCCGCTTAGGATGGGTCCGAAACCTGATGTGATGTGTTGTCGGCAAATTGGTAGAATATTGTGGTCAGAAAAATCGGTGTTGGTTCTTGATTCGTGCCTTCAAAAGTCACCCAATAACCTCTCTTTCGATTAAGAGATTATGGATGTTGAAAACACAAATCGCAAGTAAATGAATTAGCAACACTTCGTCGCTCAAAATGCTCCTTCTCTGGTATATCTTTTGGGTGAGGAAACTCACCATTTTATAGACCCAAGGGGTCTCTTTGAATTAACATGCAAAAGTGTTTCTTTGCATGAATGCTTTTTGTGTGAAGAGAAGACTTCTTCTTGATCAAGGGCTTCTTAACTGCCTCTGTGCATGTCTTTGTGTGTTTTAGAAAAGCTCACTTGCACTCCCATGCAATGAAGGGATAGCTAAGTGGCAAATCTGAGTTGTCTTAAAAAGCTCACTCTTATTCCCATGCAGTGAAGGGAGAGTCAATTGGCAGATATGAGTTGTCAAAAGAACTCACTCGCACTCCTATGTCATGCAGGAAAAGCTAAGTGGCAGTTCTGAGTTGTTACATGCCGAGATTTGACTTTTTTTGGTCAAACCTGACATTCGTCCCACCCCGAAGCGAGCGCTGGTAATCGTCTCTGGGTGAGACGAGTATCAATCTGCACTCGTCCCTGGGTAGGACGAGTAAAAATCCGCACTCGTCCCTGGGTGGGACGAATAAGAAATAAAGTGTCTAAAAGGTGCCAAATTGATTTTTGACTTGCAAAACTGCTGTGTGAGTGGTTAGAACCACTTTTTAACCTCTGAGGGCTGCCCTGGGGGCTGTGTGTGTTAGTGCGATCAGTGCTTGTTGTCACATAATCGGATTGGTGCTATTTTGGTGTCTACAAAAGGATTCTAATAGGGAAACTTCCTCCCAAGAGTGAGCATTAATCCTTCTTATTGTCTTCTGGAAATATTAGGCCATAAAAAAGGGAAATATTTACAAAACTTCAAACTTATAATATACTGTACATATAATGGTGATCTATAGTTTTACTGGAAATACAATTTTAGGTGAAAAGCATTCACCGTGATGGGTAGAACCCATCCATATTGATCTTTTAACTCGGAAGGCGTTGAATTGCTTTTTCAAAACAATTTCGAATGGCCCCTCCCAGAATGCATCAAACTTGTCATGATGTCCTGGCTTTGCTTTCTTGACATTCCATTTTAATACCAGGTCACCTGTTTTAAATTTCTTGAAAGTGGTTTTCTTATCGAACCACCCGGTTGTTTTTACCATATGCTTTTGATGATGATCGTAGGCCTATTCCCTAGATTCTTCAAGCTATAGAAGTTGCATCAATCGAGCGTCCATTGGATGGCCTTCATCTTTTTTGACTTGTTTTAGCATTCTCAACGCGAGTATTTCCATATGAATCGGCAGAATAGCTTCTTTGCCATAAACCAAAGCATATGGCGAAGTATTGATTGATTTTTTTATTGAGATTCTGTCGGCCCACAAGGCTTGATTCAGGAGTGAGTGCCAGTTCTTCTTATTGTCCTCTAATGTTCTTTTTAGAATTCTTAGAATATTCTTATAGTAGACTCAGCTAATCCATTACCTTGTGAGTAATAATTAGAGGAAGTCTTCAGGTAAATTCCATATCTACTGACGAATTCGATCATCTTTGCACTAGTGAAAGGGGATCCATTATCTATAATCAAAGAATCCGGTATGCCAAACCTTGTGATTAGACTTTCGATGAATTCTATCACCACTTTTGAATCAGCTTTCTTCGTAGGCACTACTTATGCCCACTTGGTGAAATAGTCCATGGCAGTGAGAATGTATTTGTGGCCTGATGATGAGTTTGGCTCTATTATCCCTATCAAATCTAGCCCCCACTGCTGGAATGGTTCCTCAACTTGAATAGGCTTTAAAGGCATGGGTGCATTCCTATTTCTTCCCACATACCTCTGACACTGTTCACACCTCAGGGTCACTCTGTACGCATCTAGGAAGATGGAAGGCCAATAACATCCAGCTCTAAGGATCTTCAAAGCTATAGTTCGACCTGCATAATGTCCCCCTGAAAAACCCCCATGAAATTCATCTAACACTTTTTGCTTTTCATTATCGGGAACGTATTTTAACAATACACCCTCAATGTTAATCCTATACAACCCCTCTGTTCGAAGGGTATATTTCAATGCTTGGGTTCTGAATCTCCTTCTCTGGGAAGCGTTCATATCTTTAGGGCATGACCTAGTCTGAAAATACCTCACAAATTTGTTGATCCAACCCGAACTCACTCTGTCTTGGTGTTGCTCTGTGTTTGCCATGACGGGGTGGCTCTCCCCATATCCACTTGCAGCTTGCTTGGCCAATTCCTCGGCACAAAGCTCTCCCCCTCGACTATTTTAGTAGGATGTATTTCTACATCATACTCTTGGATGCGAGTCACCCATCTAGCTCTTTTTTCACCCAATTCTCCTTGAATTATGAAGTTCCTTACATCGGGATGAATAACATACACCATCGTCCAACTTTGGGATAAGAAGTGTTTTAGCTTATTCAAGGATTTCATAATTGCATCATCTACTCCTTTCTGAGTGAGAACTGCAACATAACTATTTTGCTCTCCGACGGCATATAGTATGAAACCTCGGGAATAGTCAGGGTTGACTAGCACAGGAGCTTGAGCGATGGCTTATAGAATTTTTTGGAAAGCTTCTTTCCTTGGCTCTGTCCATTTGAAAAGAGCATCCTTTTGCAATAATTCAGTCATTGGCTTAACTATTTTGGAAAAATTCGCAATGAATTTTTTGACAAAGTTTATTTGCCCGAAGAAATATTGCAAAGCTTTCTTGTTAACTAGGAGTGACAACTCAAGAAGCGCCTTTACTCTATCAGGATCAATTGACAGCCCAAATTTAGAAATAAGATGCCCAAGGAGTATTCCTTATTCCACAGCAAAAATAGATTTATTAGGATTTAGTGATATCCCAAATTCTCTACATTTCTCAAATACTTGCTGCAGATGAGTTGCATGGTCCTTTTTGTCGTGAGAAAAAATAGTCATGTCATCTAAATAGATGACAATAATTTTGTTTGCAAGCTCCCCAAAAGCTACGTCCATGGCTCTCTGGAAAGTTGCTCCTGCGTTAGATAATCCAAAGGGCATCCTTTGGTATGCAAATGTTCCCCACTTAGTGGTGAATGTAGTCTTGTATTGATCTTCATTTCTCACCCAAACTTGATTATAACCAGAAAAGCCATCTAACAGAGAAAACTTTTTTTCTCCCGCCACAGTATAAAGGATTGGGTCAATCTTGGGTAAAGGATAGTGATCCTTTAAAGATGCTCTGTTCAAATTTCTAAAATCGACGCATAGTCATATTTCTCCATTTTTCTTGTGAACTGGAACTAAATTTGCCACCTAGGTAGAGTGCTTGATTTGGTATATTATCTTAGCCTACAGGAGTTTTAACAACTATTGTTTCATTAAGGCTTCAATCTTGGGATTCACGGGCCTCTGCCTCTACCTAAAAGGTTTAGCTCCTTCCTCTAGTTCGATGGTATGCTAAATGACCTCTTTCTTGTATACTTTCAGATCACTATAAGTCCAGGCTATTATATATGGATATTCTCTACATAACTGTTTAATTTGTTCTAGTTCTACCACTATAAAATCGGTCCTCACTTTGATCATTTTGCTCGGTTCTAGTTATATTTCCTTATATCGGCGTTCATCTACCTTGATCCTTCGACCTACAGCTTTGTCGCTATTGTCGAAAAGGCTCTCCAGGGTGATCATTCCCCTGGGGATATGATTATTTCTCAGTTGAATAAGGCTCTCTTCGTCCTCTTCTTGTAATGCTATTTCTATAGAGCAATTCATCTCATGAATCAAAAAATCCAGGATCTGCTCGTCGTTTTCAAATACCTGCCAAAAAATGTCCTTGTCGGGCACAGAAGGTCTGTATATAAGTCTAACTGTTTTAGACTTCTGAATAACATTGCTTGATTGGGCAAAAATTTGATCCTACTGATACTAACAGGTCTGCATGTGTGTTCTTCTCTCCGGAAATGGATTTCATGTTTAGTGCTTCAAAACTTTCCAATAGATCTAACACTTTGTTTTTGTAAGCCCTTAGGTAATGCTGCTTACAAATGTATTTACCAGTAACCTGTTTAACAATCAGTTTTGAATCTCCATAGATCAGCAGCTATTTTGCACCCAGTTTTTTAGCTTTCTTGAGTCCATAACACAAGGCTTCGTATTCAACTGCGTTATTAGTGCAACTCCATGTCAACCTATATGAAAAGAATTTTTCTTTTCTAGTGGGTGAAATCAGGACGATTCCAGCTCCTGCTCCATTTTTGCACCTTGAGCCACCAAAGTACAATTTCCATAACTGGTTGGCTGAATCATCTGTTTTAGGGACAACAATAGGGAGCTTTTTTGGTTTCTCAATGGAATAGCTTCCCATTTCTGTCTCTATCATAGCATTGAAGTCTTTAATTGAAAACGGGTCTTCATAGTGGAGTTCCTCTAGGTTTTATTCCATTAAATCAATATTCTCCAATTCCTCAGACATCATGTTGACGGTAGCTATTTCTTCTAGTCTTTCTACATGAAAATTATATGGTTTTTCATTGTATATCTTGACTCTTTTACCTTTGAAAGGTACCTCCAGATGCGAATAATATAGTGACAGATAACCTCCCAGTTTGGCTGTGAACTCTCTGGATAAACACATACCGAAATATGGTTCTAAGTCTACAACAACTACTTCTTGTATGACGACTGCTTCTGGCAATCTATGGAGTTGAATAGGGATATCTTTGATCACCCCGACCGTCTTTACTGGAGTACCATCTAATTGCAACACACCAGGATGACTTCGAGTATATTCCATCCCCATTATGTCACATACGACTTTCGGCATCACCATAGTTGTGGCCCCTAAATCAATCATGCAATTGTGAACTATCCACCCCTCCATTTGCAAGGATAGATAGAATGGGGGTGGTCTATTTTTTCCAGAGGTTGACACAACATTTGCTTGTATAACATTTGAGGAAGAGGTATTATTCTTTAAATTTAAATATTCTTGGAGGAGGTCGACCTGACCAGGAATTTGCAGTGCATCATACATGCTTATCTTGGAAGGAGTCCTCTTCATTTCTTCTGCAATGTTGAACGAAAGGGTTGCAACTAGGGATACCTCAGTACTCTTTTCCCTTCCACTAGTAGATGCATCGTATCTGTCTCTATAGACCTGCGTAGCTTCTATTCTTTGCATTTTTTCAATGAAGGAAATCTGAGTCTTTCCTTCGCTTGCTCTTGAGCCTCGCTCCCTTTTCTAGGAATAAATTCTTTTCTTGGTGTAGCTGCAGAAGTCTGAGGAGGGTCAGAATGTCCTTTCTCATTCGACTAGTTTTTCTATGGAGTTGCCCTAGGGGCAGGAGGAAAACCTTGTGGTTGGAATTCCTTAGGATCAGTTTGTAATGACTTTTTTCCTGACCTTGTCAGGACTGAGACTTTTTCCATGGATGGCATTGCCAAATTATGGTGGACTTCTCTGATTATATTCACTTGTCCCTTGCCGGTTTCTTTGGCTCTTTCATTAATAACTGCTTGCACATGGTTTTGATGAATCATGCATGAATCTTCTCCATGAGGATCGTTGCAAGTGGTACACCAGTAATCAGAATTAGCAGGTTCTCCATTATCTCCGGTCTCATTTGCATACACCACATTTTTTCTCTCTTGTACCCTTCCACTTGTCAAAACACCTTTCTTTTGTATCTATGGAAATCTTCTTGCTTGAATATTCCTTTTTGCATCTCTCTTTTGACAACGTCTTCATTGTATCAATTATGGTTATGTATTGATCATTGGGGAGAGCTGATGCAAGGGGTGTGGCTGGTAATGCATGGAATGCAAAAGGTGCAGCTATAGCTGGGAGGGCTTGCATTGATGGGAGTACAGGAAGTTTAGAGATTGACACTTGGGAAAGCTCTGGTAAAATTGGCAATAGACTCTTTGATGGATATATTTTTGTAGCAATGAGATCAGCTTCACCCTTTGCTGCCTCTACATAGATTCCAGGAAAAGTGGTTACACGATATTGCATTATTATCATACTGAGATCTGAATCAAAAGCCCTTAAGTAATAGCATATAGCTTGTTCTTCCATCGGCTTTAGGCCTTGAGGTACTCTATCTCGAGTTCTGGTAAATCTGATGTTGAAATCTTGGATTTCTTCTTGTGGATGCCTCTCAATGACAGTGAATTGATTCAACAATGTGAAAGGATCTACATGTATATTAAATTCATCGACCAGACGGCCAGCCAGTACTGCCCAAGAAGTAATGGATCCAGTGGGAAGCACTCTGTACCAATAAAGCATCTTTCTTTTCAAAGATATAATCAACAATATAACCATTACATCTTCCTGAGTGATGTTATAAACAGATGCTAGCGCTAATACATCTAAATAGTGCTCATCTGCTATTTTTCTTGTTCTATCAAAGGTCGGTAAGGCTTTTAATGTAGCTTGTGGAATTTGGTGATGCATTCCCAAGTTCAAAGGGCCAGTTTGATTCCATACAAGATGCGTTGGGGCAGGGACGGCTGCCATGATTGCTAAAGGAGTTACAACCACTATGGTATTGCTTGCAGATGCTCCTACAAAGAGGTGTTAAAGAGGTGCTAATGGTGTCAGGAATATTTGATCGTGCGGCTAGCATAGGGTGTGCTTTTAGGCTTTTGAGATGTAATTCAAAAAACTCGATAGGTTCTTCAAAGTTTCTAGCTTGGGATCTGGTTATCATATGGCTATATAACCAGAAGGTTTCTAGACAAGGTCTTTCTTTTATGGTCTAAATTGCAACGGAGTCGCTAGGTGGTTTTTCTTGAGTTTTTCAACAAAAATGCTCTTAAGGTAAAACACCAAAACTTATACAATACTATGGGATTGCTGGTCCCACCGGGCATGCCAAAAACTATTGGAACAAAATTTGCCTTTGGTTAATAGTGTTGTGCCTTAGACTTTGCCAACATTGAATAGACAGATCTTGCTTGAGATCATCTGTCTAGTCTGCAGATAAGGCTGGTTCCTTTGAGTTTTTTAGAGAAAAGGGGAACAAGAGATAAGGAAAATATATCCTAAGCTAGAAACTTTTCTCACGGTATAGATTGGACAACAACAAACATTGACTATGCAGATTACAACTTTCAGAGTTTTCTTTATATCCTTTTATAGAAAACACGAATTCCTGAGTGCACCTTCTAGATATTCGTCTAAAAGCATGTAACTATATTTTAATATTCAACTCTAGAAACAAGATTTATACGTGCATAGTCTAGATTTCAGAACAGATACATTATAAAACTTAGAGTGAATAAAAGTTAAAACACCAGGATACATACACTTGCACACAGAAGTTTCGAAAGCTAGAGGAAGAAATCTTTTATTGCTTGTAATCCAGTACATGTACATCAAGCTTGTAAACGTCCAAGAGCCAACTATTTTCATGGTCGACTCACTCCTATTTATACCCTAAAAAGAGTATCTTCTACCACGTACTTTTAATTTCTTCAATCAATTACAAATAATTGTCTGTAGTTTCTAATAATATACAACGGATTTCCTATAGATTGGATAGATTTCCTTCTGGCTAACTTAGATGAGCCTATTATTCTAGAATCATCTATCGAACCTGCCAGGTTATAATCAACAAACCATTCTTTAGAAAATAGCACCTAATTTCAATGCATGTTTCCAGTTGCCAAAAATATACGGTATTCCTTTATAGCTGGCGTGTTGCGAAATCACGACATTCTTTCCTTGCTTTGCTCTTTTGTCGCCTCCAGCCACAAAAATGAGACATGTCAAGAAATCGTGACATTCATCTCTTGTTTTGCTCTTCTAACTTCCAGCCGCAAAAATGAGACATGTCGTGAAATCGCGACATTCATCTCTGACTTTGCTCTTTTGCTGCCTCCCACCGTGAAAATGAGACATATCACGAAATCATGACATTCATCTCTTGCTTTGCTCTTCTGTTGCTTCCAGTCGTGAAAATGAGACATGTCACGAAATCACGACATTCGTCTCTTGCTTTGCTCTTCTGTCGCTTCTAGCCGTGAAAATGAGACATGTCACAAAATCGTGACATTCTTTCCTTGCTTTGCTTTTTTGTCGCTTCCAGCCACAAAAATGAGACATGTCGTGAAATCACAACATTCATCTCTTGCTTTGCTCTTCTACCGCTTCCAGCCACGAAAATGAGACATGTCGTGAAATCGCAACATTCTTTCCTTGCTTTGGTTTTTTGTCGCTTCTAGCCGCAAAAATGCGACATGTCACGATATCGCAACACTTTTGCCTCCTTGTGCTTTCTCTTCTCTTTTGCCGCAAAAATACAACATGTCACGATATCGCGACACTTTTTCCTTCTTGCTCTTTCTCTTCTCTTTTGCCACGAAAATACAACATGTCATGATATCGCGACACTTTTTCTTTCTTGCTCTTTCTCTTCTCTTTAGCCGCAAAAATACATGTCACGATATCCTAACACTTTTGCCTCTTTCTCCCTTTTGTTGCTCTTAGCCGTGAAAATACATGTCACGATATCGCGACACTTTTGCCTCTTGCTCCCTTTTGCTGCTCTTAGCCATGAAAATACAACATATCGCGATATCGCGACACTTTTACCTCCTTGTGCTTTCTCTTCTCTTTTGCCACAAAAATGAAACATGTCACGATATTGCAATACTTTTGCCTCTTGATTCTTTTTGTTGCTCTTAGCCGTGAAAATGAAACATGTCGCGATATCGTGAAACTTTTGCCTCTTGCTCCCTTTTGTTGCTCTTAGCCACAAAAATACATGTGATATCATGAAACTTTTGCCTCTTGCTCCCTTTTGTTGTTCTTAGCCACAAAAAATAAACATGTCGCGATATCGTGACACTTTTTCCTCTTGCTCCCTTTTGCTGCTCTTAGCCGTGAAAATACATGTCGTGATATCGTGACACTTTTGCCTCTTGCTCCCTTTTGCTGCTCTTAGCCATGAAAAAACATGTCGTGATATCGCGACACTTTTTCCTCCTTGCGGTGTTTTGCTTTTTCTTTGATCTTTAGCATATGGGCCACTTTGGTCTTCTTGGAAAATATGCAAAACGGTGCATCATTTGTTTTTTTGTAGTTAGTCACTTTTTGACTAACAGTAACCATACCTTCTCATCAATATTATGTTGAACTAATGCCATCAAATTCACCTCCAGTTGAAACAACAAAAATTGGAGTACAAGTGGATTTACCTCCAAAGGTGCAGTAGATAATCAGACCCCCACAGACAGTTACATTGACAAAATATAATGAGGACATAGCACACTGGGTGCTTAAATGTCAAGGAATGGAGGCACAAATTGCATATTTGAAATATTTGGAGAAGAAGCTTGATGCTCAAAGTGCAGAAACAAATAAGTTGCAGGGACAGGTTTAGTATTTTTGTCAGGTTGTAGAGTACCTAGTTCAATTTCAAAGGCCAGCTAGATGTTACAGTCTAATATTTAAAGAGAAGTACCTCCGTTGGCAAGTGATGAGAATTTTTCTAATCTCCCCTATGAAATAAACACTACAGAGGAGTTTCTTGAAGCTTATTTGCATAGTCTAGAAGAACAGAAGAATTTTATGTGTGAACTGTTCCTACACCAGTTTCTCATGCCAAAAAATGTGATATTTTTGCCACATATCTTCATAGGGGATATTCAGTTGAGAGCTTTTATGTCCACCCTACAAAATCAATTGTATTGGGATCAAGATAAAATGGCAAGTAAAGAAGTTGAACTAACAGTTGAGCTGCTACTCAAACTAGTCCATCCCAATAACAAAACTACCACCAATCAAAATTTTACCATGATGAGAGAACAAAAGATCAGGTTGGTTTATCTAAACAATCTTAATGATTGTATGTCCAATTTTCAAACTTCTTGTGTCAAATATTTTGGAAATGCTTTATCAACTTGCCAGGTTAGATGGGGAGAGTTATCAATATCACTACAGAAAAGAGAACCCATCTCACCCAATAATCTATTGTGGTCCATACGAAGAGTAGAAGGCATAATGTAGACCATCCTAGAAATAAAGGATCATTGGATAGGTCTGAGGTACAAACTACCCACTGTTATAACTCCTATCCCTTATTTCTTTGATAGTGATCCTCAACCAGATGAGTAGTTTCAAGAATGGCTCAAACAATTATAGGAAACTAGAGGATACTATAAAGGGAGGTTGTGGAAGTATCAAGAAATAAATTTGAGCATAGATCTCTGTGCTTCTATAGCATTGCAAAATGCATGAGGACATGCATCAGAATAGGTTGGGGGGAAAATGATGAGGCCAGGAATTGCCTCATTCATGGACTATTTTGGATATTTTACAAATTGCTTTATAAACCTTATGCTATGTTTTTTATGCTAATTTTGATGGTTGAATGCATTGTGTATTAATGTTTACATGTTTGAATGTTCAGGAGCATAATACTTTTTTTCCATTTTATGCATTTATTTACTCTGTTTCAGCTAATTTACCTAGCAAATAAACGTTTACTTGAAATTTGTAATAATGAGTATTGATGTGTATTCCATTCTAGGAGCATTTCATTTGTTTTCCTTGCCTTATAACTAGTTCAAATTGTAAAAATATGCCAAATTGTTATGATTGTGCAGAAAATAGAATTTGACCATACAAATTCTAGCCAATTGTTCATAAATAGCATGGCTTGGAATTTGTCAATTCCGGCATGTAAAACCTATAGAACTGGTCTTTTGAGGACTTAGGAAAACTACCTAGCTAGTCAAACTCACTTTCTTGTGCATCTAGTGTATAGGTAAGGGTCAAAATAGTTTAACTTCTAGATATTCCGGAGCAACTCTAGAATGAGTGGAGCAGGACTAGTTTTGGTCAAAATGATAAACAGAACACCCAGAAAGGTGTAAAATTATGATATGAGGATTGATACAAGTGTATGATGAGTTTTCTCACCCCTTCCAATGCATTTCCACCAATGGATGATGCACATCAAGGAAAATTAAGATGCTATAGCAAAACAGTTTCCTACATCTCAGGAAGACAACTTCAGAACAGTTGTTGAATCCCTGAAAAACAACAACAAAATGGATTACCATATGTAATAGATTAGTATAAATAACAAGCTCCCATTTTGGTTGATCATGTAGATGTTTCCATAGAAGGATAGGGATAAAATCATTTTTTCAGCTGTAACAGATCAGCAATTCTATAAGATTTTTCCTGCATTGCTACAATGTTGTTTCATATTCAATAAAAGTGCAGTTTCTTCATCCATTTATTGTTCTGAGTGAATGTGTGATCATTAGGTAGTTAAGAATCAGTATCTTTACCTTCTTCTATATTAGGGAGCAAGGGCCACTTCCAGGCCCAAGAGAAGGACCAACTATTGACAGGTTTTTTTGTTCATTTTTTGCTGCAACAGATTAGCAGAAAACTTGGCAAATTCCATTTCTTGTTACTAAATGTGTTCATTATAGATGCATAAAATATTTTTGGTGTGTAGTAGATATGTGTGCATGTCATTTGATTACCTAGAATAGGTTTTGTAATTTTATAGCATTTATGGTTTTCCCCTATTTTGAGCAGTTATTTCCAGCTTTCTGGCATTTTCCATTGTGTGGGTAATTATTAGCTTATGTGTTTTCATTTATGCAATTCTTCCATTATTGTCATTTTAATTCTACAACTATAGTTAGGTTTTATTTTCTGTAACTCTTTCATTCCTATCATTTTCATTTTGTAAGAGTAAGTAGGTTTCATTTCTGTCATTTCAAATTTTGCAAAAGTAATCAGGTTTCATTTTCTACAACCTTTATATTTCTATAATTTTTACTTCTGCAAGAATAATTAGAATTCAAATTCAGTTCATAGGAGTAGAAGTGACACCATAACCCCCAAAGGCTAACTTGTCCCACCAATAAAGCCTTTTTCCTAAATGACCTGATCTTCAAGCTACCTAATTCTGCTAGCTTGTACAGCCATTGGACACCACCCTGGATTAACAAACTTAAAGATTAAATGATGTTATTGATGACACTCATCATTCACTGGCAAAAAACAATGTCACATTTCTAGACAAGGAAGAATGATAGCATTAGGTTCATATAAAAAAGGTCTATTTGTCCTAGACACTACTATTCACTCAGCTCTTTTAGTCAATGATTTATAACTATGGCACAAACAACTAGGACATACCAGTGAAACATCAATGAAGGAATTATTTAGATATAAAATGGTAGAAGGACTACCCAACTTATCTCCATAAACTACTATATATCCAAAATTTCTAGTAGAAAAACAACATAGAATTACTTTCAAACTTCGTCAACACAGAGCTCAACATCCTCTAGAAATTATATATATAGATTTATGTGGACCAATGATAGTTGATAGTGTTGGAGGACATAAATACTTTAAGTTATTTTTTGATGATCACACTAGAAAAATGTGGGTATATTTCATGAAGTATAAATTAGAAACATTTAGTTACTTCAAACAATTCAAACTTCAAGTTGAAAAAGAATCAGGAAAGTGTTGGACATTTTGAGCAGTTGTCATTGATGTCCAAAGTTAGTTGTCATTGATGTCAAGGTGCCAGGTGATAGCTCAGCTCAAGTGCAAGTGGGAGTTTAATGAAATTCATGATGGGTTAAAATATCTATATTTTACACCCAAGAGAATGGGTCAAAATATGGTTTAATTCTCCCAAGGAAGCAATTTATCCAAGACATCAAAAGGATATAATATTATAATAATTGTTATTATAATATTAAAGTGATATGGTGAAAACCCCAAATAAAATATTTATAATTTTCATTATAATATTTTATAAATCAAAGTGGGTTTTATAAAGTTTAATTATATTTCATAAACCCAAAGTTGGGTTTGGAGGCAAAGGCATTCGAAGCACCTTATAAAATTATTAAACCTTCATCGACGTCGTGGAAGGAGAGTCTTTGGAAGCATCGACGTTCTCCAAGGAGTGGAGAAAGCAAATATAAATACCTTGCCCAAAGGGCATAAACATTATCCTTGCTCGAATTATTAATTGGCATGCGAAAAGGAAGAAGAGCTCGTGAGATTTGGATTTTCGTGTACAATGGACAATTTTAAAAAGGAAAGCATGAATTGTTCGAAGGCCAACCGGGCAGCGTGGCCTAGTGGTGAGTGGGCAAGTGCAAAAATATTTATTTGCAAGAGAGCCTACGTTCGAAATATGATGGCTGCATTGGAGGTCATGTTGGTTGAAAGGCGCCCAAGGCGCACGTTGTTTTTGCCAAGGGCAAAGGGAGCACTACTTGAAGCACGTGGTGCTTCGTTGGTTTCAAATGAGCACGTAGCTCATGCGACATTTGAGGCCGCGGCTAAGGCGCACGTCGTGGGCATAGTTGAGGGTTCGATTCCCCTCGAATGCAAGGTAAATATTTTTGATTAAAACTTTTATTATCTGCCTAAAGTTGGAGGTATAAGGGTGTTTAAGGTTTTATGATTATTTGCCTATGTTGGAGTTATAAGGGTTGTTAAGTGAAAATTTAGAAGGATTAATTATTGGATAAGTGGTGGTATTTGAGTATTGTTATTAGGAGTAATAAGGAGGTTTTTATTTTAATTGTTTATTAAAGTCTTAATTAATATATTGATATATTGGAGAATTAAGACTATTGAGCATTGATTTTATTTTAATAAGGGTTTTTCTATTAAAGAAGATTATGGTGAATATTATTTTTAAGTTGGAGTGATAAGGTGTATTTTAGTCATCTTTTTGTATTGTGTTTTATTGAAGTCTTCTAACCCTTATTGAGATTGGCAAAGAGGAATTTGTGAGTGTGGCAGATTTGTTAGAACAACTCCTTGACAAGCAAAAGGTATGGGCAATCTCTTTCTTAATTGAGTTGAGTGGTTGGTTTTCTGAAAATAAGTTTGGAGTGAAAAGGACTTGATTAGGGTTTCCTTTTTGAGAGTGTTAGAGTTAATGCTTCAAGGTTTTCTGGAATTAAGTGTTGTGATTAAAACCTTGTTTTATAAGCATTGTTGTTGAAGCCATTGGTTGTGTGAAGAACTTGAGTTAGGGTTTGAAAAGAACATGAGTATCATTGTTATGTGAAGATAGTTTTATAAGCATTGTTGTTGAAGTGAGTTGTTGTGAACTTGAAAAGAACATGAGTATCATTGTTATGTGAGATTTGTTGTTGAGCATTGTTGGAAATATTTTGAGTTGGTTGATACATGCTTGGACTAGGGTTAGTGAGCAAAAGTTGTTCCTTGAGTAATTGGTTGAATAGAGTTGGTTGAGCCTAGTCAAGTGGGTTTGTGAAGTGATTGTTCAAGTTCCATAAAATAAACTATTCTATATTCTGATTTGAGTTGTGAAAGTAATTGAGCATTGAGTATAGAACATATTGAGTCTCTAACAATTCTCTTTATGCTTCTTTGAGATTGGACAAGTTTTGTGTGGACTTGTTAAGTATATTTGAGGTAAGTCTTTGAGAAGACTTGTGGACTGATTTTGTGTGAGCTTTTGTGGAAGCTTACAATATATATTGAGCAAGTTCTATGTGAGCTTGTTGAGCAGATTTGGATAGGTTCTGAGTGGACCTATTGAGCAGATTTGACCAGGTTCTGAGTGGACCTATTGAGAAGATTCAAGCAAGTTTTGTGTGGACTTGTTGAGCAGATTTAAGCAAGTTCTAAGTGGACTTGTTGAGCATATTTGTGCTAGACTAACTGGACTATGTTTAGTATAGATTTGAGATAGAGCTTTGGAGGTGACAGAGTAGAGAGGATAGTAGTCTCCAGTGGATAGAGATCCATCAGCCAGGGTAGTGAGGATAGGTCTTCTGAGTGGGGACAAGAGTCTTCAGTGGAGAGAGATCCACAAGCCAGTGTAGTGGAGGCAGTAGTCTTCTAGAAGATCACCATCTAGAGCATAGGAGAAGGAGTTCTCCTGTGGATAGAGATCCACGAACTTGATTTAGGGGATTGGTGTCTCCTTTGGATAGAGGTCCATAAACATTGTAATTGGGAAGGATTCCCAAGAGATTGATTGAGAAAATTTTAGTGAAATATTTTCTCCGTGGAGTAGCCCACATTGGGTGAACCACGTAAATTGTGGTGTCTCTATTGTGTGATGATTTGTGCATTGCTTTGATTATTGCTATTGATATTGCTATCTACACATTGCATAATATTGGTTTGGAAAGAAAAGTAAAAAGTGGTCTTATATTGTTCACCCCCCTCTCAGTATAAGCTTGTGTTCTTCAATTGGTATCAGAGCGGGTTCCTTCAGAAGAGTTTAACAGCTTGAAGGAAAAGCTAACAAGAACACAATGGATCCTAAGGAGGTGTCCTCAAATAACTCAACACTAGTATTTTATGGAAGTGACTATTTATATTGGAGTATGATGATGAGGTTCTACTTAATGGCACTTGGCAATGAAGTTTGGGAAGTAGTGGAATTTGGATATGATCCCGCAGTCAATCCTCCTACAGATAAGGAAGGTAAGCTTCTACAACACTATAATTCAAAAGCAATGAATGCACTTGTGAGAGGTTTGCATAGAATAGAGTCTATGAAAGTTATGCATTGTAGAACTGCAAAAGAAATGTGGGATAAATTACAAGGTATATATGAAGGAGATAAAAGTGTCAAGAGAGCAAAGAGTCAAAATCTCAAAAGACAACTTGAAGTATTAAGAATGGATGAAGATGAAAATATTAGTACTTACCTACTTCGAGTTGATGAGGTTGTTAATGATATGCGAGGACTTGGTATGAAGGTTGATGAATCTGATGTTTGTGATAAAGTCTTAAGATCTCTTCCAAAAAGATTCAGTGAATAGGTTTCTGCTATAGAAGTATCAATAGATGGTGATACTTTGACAAGAGATAAGTTGCTTGGTATGCTCACAATATTTGAGATAAGAACAAAAGATCCTATGCCCCAGAAGGAAGCAACATTCAAAGCAATCAATAAGACAAAGGGTAAGAAGTCAGAATCAAGCAATGAGTCATCTAGTGATGAGGAAGCTAACTATGGTAAAAGAGATAAGGACTATAGAAGATCCAGAGATAAAATATCTGTCAAATGTTTCAATTGTGGAAGGTATGGATATTTTGCAATAGATTGTCAAGAACCCAAGAACAACAATGTTGAGGAAAAATAGGATCACAGGTACAAGGAACCAGAAAGATACAAGCACCAAAAGAAAAGCAAGGATGGACAAAGCAGACAAGGAAAGAAGTTCTTTCAAAGGCAAAAGAGAAGCTACTATGCGGATAAGGCAAGTAAGTACTCAAGTGATAGTGATGCTAGTTTTTCAGACAATGATAGAGATGAAGTCCTATTTATGATTGAAGAAAAAGAACCAGTTAAGAAAAGGACTCCAATCATTCTCAAGTGTTTTAGATGTGGTAACTTTGGACATCTTGAAGATGATTGTACAAAGGATGGTTATAGTTTCAGTGATGATGAATATGAAGATACACTTGAAGGACCAGATGAAAATATTCTAATGGCATTAGAGGATGAAAAAGGTGATCTCATAGAAGACAAGACAAAATAAAATGAAGAAGCGGACAAAGGTAAACAAATAGAGGAATATTCAGAAGAAAATGGTTATGATCTTAAGGGAGAACTTATCTATGCCCTTGACATGGTAAATAAGGTAAGGAAGCAACACTCTAAACTTGAAATTCAGTTTCAAGAATGTGATGAAGAGAGAAGATTGCTCATAGAGGATTTAGAAAAATCAAAGGCTAAGACAAAAAGGTTCAAGGATAAGTTAGAAGCAAAGATCTTAGAATGTGAGAAGTTAGCACAAGAAGTGGCACTACTAAAAGGAGATTTAGAAGACTCCAAGATCAAGATGAAAGGGTTCAAAAATAGCTCAAAGAACTTGGATAAGTTCATCAAGACACAAAAGACTACATCAAGCAAAATAGGTCTTGGTTTTGAACAAACTCAAAAGAAACAGGAAGGAGAATCAACTTCAAGTTTTGGAGGAGAAGAAACTTCAGATGAAGATACTTCAGAAGAAGACAGTGTAAAAGAAAGTCAGACATCAGAGGAAGAGTTGGACAATAGAAAGTTCAACAAAAATAGGAACAATGCACAAAGAAGATACAGATGGAACAACAATCAGAATAGAAGACCAATGAGGTCAAGACAAGGAAGCTTCAATGGAAGATGCTTTTCATGTCACAAGTTTGGGCACATGGCTTCACAATGCAGGACACATGAAAGACAGGAATATGGGAACATACAATCTTTTCATGGGTATTGCTACTCATGTAATCAGTTTGGTCACAAGGCAATGAATTGTAGGGTTCATGATAGAAGAGGATATGGCTTCACTAGGAGAAATCCTAAGACATTTGCACCTACAAGGAATAATAACATTAAGTGTTATAAGTGCAATAATGATGGTCACACAACAAAGTGGTGTAGAGCAGACATTCCAGAAATAGGTATGAGCTGGAACAGGAATAGGAACAGGTACATGGATATGAACAAGAACAGAAATAGGAGCAGGAATATGAATATGAATAGGAACAGGAACATGGATATGAATAGGAACAAGAACAGGAATAGGAATAGAATGTTGACATAAATAGGAACATGGACATGGATAGAAACAGTCAGAGGAATCAGAAAACTCAGAAAAGAAGAGAAGAGGATAAAGGTAAAGAACAATGCTTTCTGGGAGTAGAAATACTCCCACCCCAAAATTAACCACCTCAATAGAAGGTGGGGGAGGGGCTAAGCTAAGAGGCTCATTCTTAGCCCCGAGCCCCAAAGGTGACCCTTTGCCATTGATGTCAAAGGGGGAGAGATTTGAGTAAGGGGGAGCAATTTGATAAGTTAAGAAAAAGGGGAGAGATTTGGTATTTAAGAAGAGCATTGAGCCAGGGGGAGCAATGTCCCAGGGGAGCAGAGCAAAAGTGAGTTAAGCTTTCAGTAAAAATAATTTGGGTTGCCATCAATGACAAAGGGGGAGATTGTTGGACATTTTGAGCAGTTGTCATTGATGTCCAAAGTTAGTTGTCATTGATGTCAAGGTGCCAGGTGATAGCTCAGCTCAAGTGCAAGTGGGAGTTTAATGAAATTCATGATGGGTTAAAATATCTATATTTTACACCCAAGAGAATGGGTCAAAAGATGGTTTAATTCTCCCAAGGAAGCAATTTATCCAAGACATCAAAAGGATATAATATTATAATAATTGTTATTATAATATTAAAGTGATATGGTGAAAACCCCAAATAAAATATTTATAATTTTCATTATAATATTTTATAAATCAAAGTGGGTTTTATAAAGTTTAATTATATTTCATAAACCCAAAGTTGGGTTTGGAGGCAAAGGCATTCGAAGCACCTTATAAAATTATTAAACCTTCACCGACGTCGTGGAAGGAGAATCTTTGGAAGCGCCGACGTTCTCCAAGGAGTGGAGAAAGCAAATATAAATACCTTGCCCAAAGGGCATAAACATTATCCTTGCTCGAATTATTAATTGGCATGCGAAAAGGAAGAAGAGCTCGTGAGATTTGGATTTTCGTGTACAACGAATAGTTTAAAAAGGGAAGCATGAATTGTTCGAAGGCCAACCGGGCAGCATGGCCTAGTGGCGAGTGGGCAAGTGCAAAAATGTTTGTTTGCAAGAGAGCCTACGTTCGAAACGCGGTGGTTGCATTGGAGATCATGTTGGTTGAAAGGCGCCCAAGGCGCACATTGTTTTTGCCAAGGGCAAAGGGAGCACTACTTGAAGCACGTGGTGCTTCGTTGGTTTCAAATGAGCACGTAGCTCGTGCGGCATTTGAGGCCACGGCTAAGGCGCACGTCGTGGGCATAGTTGAGGGTTCGATTCCCCCTGAATGCAAGGTAAATATTTTTGATTAAAACTTTTATTATCTGCCTAAAGTTGGAGGTATAAGGGTGTTTAAGGTTTTATGATTATTTGCCTATGTTGGAGTTATAAGGGTTGTTAAGTGAAAATTTAGAAGGATTAATTATTGGATAAGTGGTGGTATTTGAGTATTGTTATTAGGAGTAATAAGGAGGTTTTTATTTTAATTGTTTATTAAAGTCTTAATTAATATATTGATATATTGGAGAATTAAGACTATTGAGCATTGATTTTATTTTAATAAGGGTTTTTCTATTAAAGAAGATTATGGTGAATATTATTTTTAAGTTGGAGTGATAAGGTGTATTTTAGTCATCTTTTTGTATTGTGTTTTATTGAAGTCTTCTAACCCTTATTGAGATTGGCAAAGAGGAATTTGTGAGTGTGGCAGATTTGTTAGAACAACTCCTTGACAAGCAAAAGGTATGGGCAATCTCTTTCTTAATTGAGTTGAGTGGTTGGTTTTCTGAAAATAAGTTTGGAGTGAAAAGGACTTGATTAGGGTTTCCTTTTTGAGAGTGTTAGAGTTAATGCTTCAAGGTTTTCTGGAATTAAGTGTTGTGATTAAAACCTTGTTTTATAAGCATTGTTGTTGAAGCCATTGGTTGTGTGAAGAACTTGAGTTAGGGTTTGAAAAGAACATGAGTATCATTGTTATGTGAAGATAGTTTTATAAGCATTGTTGTTGAAGTGAGTTGTTGTGAACTTGAAAAGAACATGAGTATCATTGTTATGTGAGATTTGTTGTTGAGCATTGTTGGAAATATTTTGAGTTGGTTGATACATGCTTGGACTAGGGTTAGTGAGCAAAATTTGTTCCTGAGTAATTGGTTGAATAGAGTTGGTTGAGCCTAGTCAAGTGGGTTTGTGAAGTGATTGTTCAAGTTCCATAAAACAAACTATTCTATATTCTGAATTGAGTTGTGAAAGTAATTGAGCATTGAGTATAGAACATATTGAGTCTCTAACAATTCTCTTTATGCTTATTTGAGATTGGACAAGTTCTGTGTGGACTTGTTAAGCAGATTTGAGGTAAGTCTTTGAGAAGACTTGTGGACTAATTTTGTGTGAGCTTTTGTGGAAGCTTACAATACATATTTGAGCAAGTTCTGTGTGAGCTTGTTGAGCAGATTTGGACAGGTTCTGAGTGGACTTGTTGAGCAGATTTGAGTAGGTTCTAAGTGGACCTATTGAGCAGATTTAAGCAAGTTCTATGTGGACTTGTTGAGTAGATTTAAGCAAGTTCTGAGTGGACTTGTTGAGCATATTTGTGCTAGACCGACTAGACTATGTTTAGTATAGATTTGAGATAGATATTTGGAGGTGATAGAGTAGAGAGGATAGTAGTCTCTAGTGGATAGAGATCCATCAGCCAGGGTAGTGAGGACAGGTCTTCTGAGTGGGGACAAGAGTCTTCAGTGGAGAGAGATCCACAAGCCAGTGCAGTGGAGGCAGTAGTCTTCTAGAAGATCACCAGCCAGAGCATAGGAGAAGGAGTTCTCCTGTGGATAGAGATCCACGAACTTGATTTAGGGGATTGGTGTCTCCTTTGGATAGAGGTCCATAAACATTGTAATTGGGAAGGATTCCCAAGAGATTGATTGAGAAAATTTTAGTGAAATATTTTCTCCGTGGAGTAGCCCACATTGGGTGAACCACGTAAATTGTGGTGTCTCTATTGTGTGATGATTTGTGCATTGCTTTGATTATTGCTATTGATATTGCTATCTACACATTGCATAATATTGGTTTGGAAAGAAAAGTAAAAAGTGGTCTTATACTGTTCACCCCCTCTCAGTATAAGCTTGTGTTCTTTAGAAATACCATAAACGCACTTCATTCAAATAGAGGAGGATAATTTATTTCCAAATAATTTAACTCATTTCTTGAAGAAAATGGAATTAAAGGTAGCTTACTACAACATATTTGCCTCAACAAAATGGAATTGCAGAAAGAAGAAATAGATCAAATATTAGAAATGGTAAGATGTATGCTAAAAGAATCTCAACTTGATCACAAATACTAGGTTGAAGCAATACAAACAACAATATACATACAAAATAGACTACCAACAAGAATAATCAAGCATATTACACTAGAAGAAGCATGGTCAGGATAAAATCCCAACATAGAAAGACTACAGATCTTCGGATGTAAGACATACATGCATGTTCCAAAACAAAAGAGGACTAAACTTGATGACAGAACTATGACAGGGATATTTGTTGGCTATGACAATGAATCTAGAGGATACAGAATACTAGATCCATCTACAAAGAAAGTATTCATTAGCATAGATGTAATATTTGATGAAAATGTCAAAATCAACATAGATAAATCTAGTGGTAACACAGAAGTCCTCCTAAATCTATCAAGATAATATATAATGAGTATAGATTTAGATTCAGTAGAACAAGACCAAGCATAAATAGAATTGCCTAGAAAAGAACCAATATGTCTCAGAGATACTCTTAGAGAATCAAATCCAGAAAGAATACCAGATATTACTTCTACAAGACCTCAAACTCGTAGCATGACCAAAATGAATAGAGGAATGCTAAGTAACACAATGGAACCAACATCAACACCTCAAGCACTGAAATACTCACACTGGAAAGCAGTCATGGAATTTGAATACACATCACTCAAGAAGAATAAGATATGGAATCTAGTAAATCTACCTCTAGGAAAGAAAATAGTGGGATGCAAGTGGGTTTACAAAATAAAATACAAAGAATATGGAACACTTGATAAATACAAATCTCGACTAGTAGCCAAAGAATATACTCAAACAAAGGGAATTGACTATGAAGAAACATTCACACCAACAACTTGAATGACTACTATTCGAATAGTTTGTGCACTAGCAGCACATCAAGGGTGAAAATTTCATCATATGGATGTAAAAAATATATTTCTTAATTGTGATTTAGAATAATAATTCTATATGACACAATCTAAAGGCTTTGTCATTCAAGGGCAGGAAAGTAAGGTATGTAAATTAAATAAATCTCTATATGGCCTAAAACAGGCTCCTAGAGCATGGAACATCAAAATCAACAATCACCTATTACATCATAATTTCAAAAGGAGTACAACAGATCCCAGTCTATATACCATGAATATTGGAAATGATATTCTGATCCTCATAGTATATTTTGATGACATAGTAATTACTAGTTGTTCAAAAAAGTTAATAAGTGATAAAAAAAATGATCTAGAAAAGGTATTTGAAATGACAGATCTAGGACTAATGAACTACTGTCTTGGTTTAGATATCGGTCAAGGAAAAGATAAAATAGTTATCACTCAATCAAAATATGCAAAATATCTTCTTAAAAAATACATAATGACAGAGTGTAAGCCCAAAGATACACCAAAGGCATTCAACTATCCAAAAATGATAAAACACCATTGGTATCAACAACAATGTACCATCAGTTGATTGAGATCCTTCTATACTTAACAAATAGTCGACCAGATATAGAATTTACAGTAAATTATCTTTCACAATTTATGCAAGAACCAATAGAAAGTCATTAGAAATCTACAAAGAGATTATTACAATATATTAAGAAGACTACAAACTATGGATTAACTTATATGAATAATGTTAAATATTTTTGTCTACAAGGATACTCAAATTCAGATTATGTTGGATCTATTGATGATAGGAAATCTACCTCAGGTTATGTCTTCTATCTCATATCAGGACCCATATCTTGGCATAGCAAAAAACAACATACAGTAGAACAATCATCGACTGAAGCCGATTATCGAGCAACAAGGGATACAACATGTGAAGTTCTATGGTTATAAAACATACTATTTGACATGGAAATCAAACAAACCCCCACTATGATATTTTGTGATAATAAAGGAGTAGTGAATCTAATCAAGAATACAATAATACATGAAATAACAAAATATATTGAAACTTAGTGTTATTTCATCAGAGAAAATTTTTAGAACAAGCACATCATCCTCAAGTATATTCCTATAAAATATCAACTAGCAGACATCTTTATAAAAGCACTTGAAAAAATCAAGTTTCAAACATTCAGAGATCATCTGTGTGATTCCATATTTCACACCAAATAATGTAATACAAGGTGGTGTTATAATATTACATCATTTGGTTATGTTAGATTATTTTGGGGGGAAGTTATCTAGTTGCTTCATACTATATGCACAAGTGTCAATGTGCAAGTTATAAATGTGCAAGGTGTCCCTTGTACAGCTAGATAGAGTGTTGGTCAAGGAATCCATCTTCCTATATAAAGGGCCTCACACCCTTACTCAAATGTATCAATTATATTCATTCAATAATATGTTCTATTGCTTTGATCTTAGTCTCCTGATGCAATGCTACTAAATCTATCAAATGTTTCATTATCTTGGAGTGTGTGTCACTTTATGCAATAACTCTTCCTTTTAAAAATGTTTCTTTGCTAAATTAATCAATTGAAATTCTTCAATGTGGTACTCTTTTGTTGTGCTTAAACAGGTAACATTCTAATTTCCTTAAGATTCTAACTACCCTCAAAAAGATGTTAGCTAGCTTTCTCAATGTTCTAGTTTGGTGCTTGGCTCTTTTCACTCCTTTAACACTTGATTCTCTGATTTCCACTCAAGTGAATGGTATTTCAAGTCCTATGAATGGAATTTCAAGTCCTCCAAAAATGTTAAGTCTTCTCCCAAGGATGGTGCTTGGATATCCTCCTCTCGGATGGTACTTTGACTTCTTTTGGATGATGCTTCATCTAGTACATTGTTCTTTGGCATTTGGGTTTCTTCCTCTCAAGTGGCATCACTTCATTGCTCTCTTGGCTCTCAGGTTTCATCCTCTTAGATGGCATTGCTTCGTTGCTTTCTTGGCACTCAGGTTTCTTTCTCTTGGGTGGCGCTCTTTCAAGTGATGCTTTTTTGGCTTCATTGCTCCCTTGTCTACCTTGTAACATTGTCCTTCAACCTTTTCCTTATGGTTGGTTGCATGGCCTTATTTCTATGTTGCTTTTTGGCTCTAGTACACATTTCACTTTCATTCTATGCTTATATTTCCAAAAATATGCCTAACTTTTACGTTCATTTGCTCTACATGTGGCTTTATATCTTAATATTTATTTTCTATGATTGGTGCAGGTTCAGGTGACTTCAATATTGGCTTCCACACTCCAACTTTTGACATTTGAAACAACTTATAAACTTGAACTTGCTGCAAAAAATAATACTTTAAAAATTAATGCTTTTAGACCTTTAAGTTGTTCTCTTCAAGAGTTTTTCCTTGTCTAAATTTATAGAGATATTCTATCTCTATTTCTTTTGCATCTTCCTTGCTTTGAATATAACTCTTATGGAACTCCTTTTAGACTATGGTGTTGTTATGGTCCTTCAAATTTTCTTGTTGTTTGATTTCTTTGCATACCTTTTCTAGCGCTTCCTTAGGCACA
Organism: Wollemia nobilis; assembly: GCA_028583015.1. Taxonomy (NCBI): domain Eukaryota; kingdom Viridiplantae; phylum Streptophyta; class Pinopsida; order Araucariales; family Araucariaceae; genus Wollemia; species Wollemia nobilis. The sequence goes on along the minus strand of JAQPPZ010002969.1, from coordinate 11,464,781 downwards.
TCTACACTTGTTGTTCGAGCACTTCTCTAAGCACTATCTTTGTTGTTTTAGCTTCTAATCAAACATACTTTATATCTTTCAGATTTATCCTTGCTGCATACATTCCATGGCAACTCAATATCAGCAATAGCTTCTCAAATGATGCTCATGTTGATACTTAGATCTTAACTATTCATTGGCCGAATAGATAGTTCTCTACATGTTTTTCAATCACTTTTATTTTATAGTAATTGTGGCAAATCTTCTATACCTAATTCACTAAAACTTTTAAAACCTTTTATAAAAGAAACTTCTTTTCTCTTTTAATAAGAAGCTTGAATATTGGCTTTGTCTCTTTACTAATAAGCCATTATGATGTATCTCTTCTCTAGAGTCTCCTACCTTAAAATTCTCTTAAAGAAGCTTTATCTTTCTTCAATGAAACTTCTTCTATACCTTATGGGCTTTTTCTTCAGCTCTTCTTTCTTTGTTTTCTTTCTACTTAAGAAACTTGATTAATAACCACTCTTCAATATTCAATTATCAATAGAACCTCTATGCTAAGGTCTCTTCTAACTTCTATGGCTTATATGGGACCTCTTTCTTGGGTCTCCTATCTTTGCCAATTCTAGGACCTCTTCTCTTGGGTCTCCTCTTTATCTCTGACTTATATGGGACCACTTTTCCTTGGGTCTCCTATCTCTGCTATCTATGGGACCTCTTTTTCTCGGGTCTCCTATCTCTTTCGCTTATGGGACCTCTTTTTCTCGGGTCTCCTATCCTTTTTAGCTATGGAACCTCTTTTTTTTTTGTCTCCTCTTTATTTCTTCAATCTTCTATGGTACCTCTTTTCATGGGTCTCCTTCTACCATCAATGTCTCTTTTTAAACTGCAACTTAAAATCAATTCCTACATGAGGAAAGCTCTCAGTCTTCATGCAATCGAATATGAAAGTCTTATCTATCCATTGTAGGAAGCTTCTCAACTTCTGAAGATTAATTTTCATTGCAATAAAATTTTAGATAACTTTTTAGCATTACTTAAGAATCCAATATTGATATCAAGGGATTTCTATCCTTGAAACTTTCTATTAATGTTAGGGTTGGCTATGCCCTAAATAATCAACTATATTCAAGTTGATTCACCCAAATAGGGATCATAGTACCTTACAACAAATACAAAACTCATAGGAATATAACCATAGGATCAAATATAATAAAGTTGTAATGTAATAATACAATAAGATAATATAAAAAAGATATATGAAATAACTAATATGTAATAACATTCAACAAATAAGGAGTAAAATATGCATAATAAAATCACATATTATACCAATTTCTCAAATGTATGTAAAATTGTATTACTCCTCTTTGTGTTACAATACTCTCATACAACCTAGGTTGTGTAGGCTATGTAGATTTTATAGCTCCTGTAGACCTTGTAGACTATGTAGACCATGTAGACCATCTCACACCTCATCCTCTATGGAGTAATATATAGCCATTCTAGAATGACTCTTGGTTACCATGACTCTTCCTTATACTTACCACTTGCATACACATGACTCTATCTTGAACATACACATAACTTTTCCTAATCCAAGGAGATATGTGCACACTTACATATTGGACACTTGTGCACATTTACATACATAACACTTGCACTCATAATTACATGATACTTGTGCATTTCCTGTACATTATTACATTACATAAAATATTAACTCACACTCTAATCTAAGACACACACCTAATCTAATAATGTACCAAGGTGGTACATTGGTAAGTACCAAATAATGTAATATTCTCCAACATCTCTATTTACTTGCACACTTTCTCACTCTATACATTTTCACACATAATTACATGGCACTTGTGCATATCCTGAACATGGACACATACATAAAGAGAAAATATAAATCACACTCTTAAACTATAGACTCAAACCTTATTCTAATATTTACATATTATAGTTGTACCATAAGGTACATTTACAATTCTACCAAATAATGTAATATTCTCTAATACCCCTTGTATTACATTATTTGGTATAAAAAACTCTTGATGTGCATAGATAATTTTGAAATATTTGATACTTGTTTCAACCAAAATATTTTGTAAAAATATTTGCAAACTATTATTTAGTAGAAACATGTTTTATATGAATATAATGATCCTAAATATGATCTCTAAAAAAGTGGTATTGTGATTCAATGTGTTTTGTTCTTTTATGAATTACAAGAATTTTTATTAATTTAAGAACTCTTTGATTATCATAATTTAGTATTATTGGAGTTCTTTGGATTCCTATATCTGACAATATTTAATAAACCAAAGTACTTCACATACTATATCTCTAGCTAAATGATATTCTTCTTCTATTTATGAAAGTTCCACTCCATGTTGTTTCTTACCATACCAAGAAATGGGTCCTAACCTGATATAGAACACATACTTTAATATTGATTTTTTATCATCTATAGATCTAGTATAAATATGAATATCCCTATTATAAAAATTATCATCATTTTTTTGTATCTTAGTCCATACTCCATAATCTTGTTGATATATTTTAGTATTCTTTTTTTGGTTTTACAATGGCTTCGTTTGGGCTCTTGCATGAATCTAGAGAGATAATTTACAATAAAAATAATATTACGCCTAGTATTTGTTAGATATAGAAGGCTTCCAATTAATTATTGATACATAGTGGAAGAAACTAAAGACATCTTATCATATCTATATAGTTGTAATCCTTGCTCTATAGGTGTATCTTTAGGTTTGTAATTTGTCATTTTGTATTTTGCAAGTAATGACTTTGCATATTTTATCTATATTAATGTGATGTTATTTCCATCTTCACAAATTTCTAAACCAAAATAGTAATGTAGTAATCCTAGATCTATCATTTTAAAATCCTTTTCCATAGTATTTTTAACTTCATCTATCATAATATTTGAGCTTCTTATGATTACTATATGAAGTAGGGAAAAATGGTGCACCAAATTATGATAAAAAATATGTGTATCTATGTCCTATTGTGTATGAGCATCAAACGAAAGCATGCAAGTAAGATGGAAAAGATAGCAAATAACAAGAAATGGAGCAAAGTAAATCGACTTCTTATTAATTAGGTAGATCAAATATAGGTTACAAAATTTCCCCTTGAGGGCTCAAATGATTGATACAACTATTTACAAATCGGGTGCCCAAGGATCAAAATCCTTCAAGTAACTCGGGTGCACATCCAGTGTCTTTCCTCGTACCCACAATCGAAGTGGGCGGGCCAATGTTGCCGCCGCTTGTATCTTTGATCTTGATGTCCTATGCTCCTTCCTAATGCACTATAGAGACCTGCACCTACACACAAGGAAACCAGAAATGTCAAATAGCAAGTGCGTATGATGTAAAACATGCAATCCCCACAGGCACTAAAAGACTAGTAATGGGCATATGCATGGATATTATATCAAATCAACTCCAAATGGCATGAAATTGTAGAGGGATGTAAAGTAAGTGGTTTTGGGAAGATATCACCAGAAATTACACCAAAATTGAGTCCGATGGTGCCTCGTAATTGCAATGACCATTCGCAACCTACAAAACCCAAAGCAAACAATTTACGCCCCTACACATATCCAAAACACACAAAAATTGGAAAGAATGCATAAAATAACATTTTAAGAAAACCCATATGATCAGATTTGCAAAATCAGTGACATTTTAGGTGTTTCTCCAGATGACCACCGTAGACCTGCGTGAGACCCTACAAAACACTAAAATTGTGATATCTCGGCCAATATAACTCAGAATGACATGAAATTTGAACTGCAGCATAATATGAACATGTAGAAAATAAATAATTAAAAATAGTCAAAAAATTATTGACAAATTTCTATTCATTCCAGGGTGGGACGAATAGGACTATCACAAATTAGGGGGCACCCAGGGGTGGGACGCCCACCGATTCTGCCTAAATTTTACCACCAATTCCACTGGGAAATGGTCAAAAATACTATGGGGTGTATTGTAATCAAATTTGGGGTGGAAATTCACTCGGTTGATAGGTCTTTGCAAATAAATTGCGCCTCTTTGAATCACCCGATAACCTCCTTCACTAAGAAGAGATCTCGAGGGAAAGAGAGCACAATTAGGTGAGGGGAAATCTTGGCAGCACTCCGTTGCTTATCCTTAAACTCCTCTCTTCTATTTTGTGTGGAAAATGCATCCACTTTATAGCCTAAGGAGGCTCATGGGTCAAAAGGCATGCAAGGGCATGCAGGGCAAGAGGCGCCACTTGGCCACCGGGGTGGCATGCATTGGAGGGGGAAGAGAATCTCCCAAATTGGCCTCCTTTATGGAGCAAGGCATAAATATGTTGCATGCTCTGACTTGTAGGTATGGGTAGGAAAAATATGACCGTTACTAGGTGCCATTTGTCCAGATTTGACTTTTTGTTGGTCAAACCTGCTATTCGTCCCACCCTGGGATGAATGTTGCTATTCGCTCCAGGGTGGGACGAATAGGATCTGTATTCATCCCAGGGTGGGATGAATAGAAATAGGGTGCCAAAAAGGTCTCAAAAGTGGCTTGAAACCTTCCAAAACCTTGCACAAAGTGGCTAGAACCACTGTATACCTCCTGAGGGCTGCCCTAGGGGCCTTGGTATGTCAATTTAGTCATTGCTTTCGGTAGCATAATCGGATTGACCAGATTTTAGTGTCTATAGATGCCCCTTTTTGGGATGCATTGTGTGCAGCACAATGTTGAGCAAAAATAGATGACTAAAATGTTCAATGATTAGGGTTACTCAATAACCTAACCAACTTTAGATGCCCCAATCTTGGAAAGAGCATGCGTTCTTGAATCCTTGCTTCTAGCGAGCTAAGGAACTTGCTTGAGCTTGGATATTGTTCTGACATGAAGAGGTGAGGCCTATGAATCCTTCATGCTTCTAAAATGCCAAGTGATTTAATTTTGAAATTTGTGCTTGTTTGCTGCCCCAAGCAGGGGCATGATTATCTTTGTCAATGATTCGTTGAACGAATGCAATTTGCCTGATTGAGTGTGTGCTTGTTGATTTTGAATGAAGTATGACTACCCCCTCAAGTGATGAGTCGATGAGGGAATGACTCATGAGAAAAGTGATGAGTCACTTGACCCAGATGACTTTTGTTAAGGTTACCTTCAGTTGTACCCATTGGAAAATGGCACAGTTTTGAAAGGATTTTGATGATGCTATGGAGGTTTCTTGGAAGCAAAGAGTTGAAAACTTCATTCCCATGGGGTGGTCCAGCCACAATGGCCTTCTTGGGGAGTGAAGTAGTAACTTTTCCATGCATCCATGAGAATTTTGCATTCCATATTGACCCTACATGAATTCCATCATATTTGACTTGTTTTTGGTGGGTTTTTGGACCCTTTTTGGTGCTTTTTAAGTTGTTTTAATTTAAAAATTTTGTATTCATCCTAGGGTGGGATGAATGCAAATTTGGTATTCATCCTAGGGTGGGATGAATGGCCAAAAGTGCATTCATCCCACCCTAGGATGAATAGCACCCACGATAAGCTTATATAAACCTAAAATGCAAGTTTTGGGCTCATTATTGCATGTTTTCTTTGGCGATTTGAGAGGTGAGGAGGAGGAGAGCAATTTTTCATAGTGAAGCACTACTGAAATCATCCTACGATCACCATGAGTCAGCAAGTGAAGGCATCCAATGGAGGAGCCGATGCTAGGCGGGTATGTGCTGACTCGACAACCTTGATATTCTCGCTTTTAAAATTGCAATTTTATTTTGCTTTTGACTTGATTTGTTCATAATAGATAATTAACCCTAATTTAATTGGAATACATCGTATTTTTGACTTGTTTTGTTTTGAGGCATATCACATTACAGGATAGGTAATTAAACCTAATGTAGATGGAATATACCAGAATTTTTATTTTTGTATTTTGTTTTAGGCATATCACATTACGGGTTAGGTAATTAAACCTAATGTAATGATTTATGAAATTTTTATATTTTTTATGTTTTTGTGCAATTAGATTGCTTTAATAGATTAGTTGTGCATTTATTTTTTGGGCCTTTTGGAGGCCATCTTGGAGCATGGTGAATGCCTACTTATTACTTTTTTTATTTTATTAGGTGGTGAAGAGTCAGTACTAAAAACTGAAGCTCTTCGAGACCACTCGATATGCCTTGATCGAGGTTGATTGGGAGTGGCTTGATGCCATGGGGCTCAAGCAGGTTACCCGGTTGGAGCCTGTGATAGGTGATCGAGCCTATTTGACCACTCTTATTAGCTTGTGGGACTCATGCACCAACACCTTCCACCTACCAATGAGGGAGATGATGGTGATGCTAGAGGACATCTACCGGATTTTACGGATTTCGATAGAGGGGTGACCTATTCACTCTACGCACTATGACCTGAGAGGTGTGGTGTTGACGAGGTACTTTGGTGAGGATGTGGATGCGATGGAGTTAGACTACTAGAATGGAGGGATATTGGTGGGGTTCTGGCATGAGGAGGGGGTGTTGGGGGTGAGGCATGCACTATTGATGACCCTCATCTCCAATATGCTCCTCCCTGATTCCTCAGGAGCTAGGTTCCCTTGGAACCTGTTGGAGCTGGTGTACGCCCTGGCGGGGTGCACCAAGGAGGAGCCTCTGGTGATGGCTTGGGGGACTACCCTACTGGCACAGCTCTATGATGAGTTGTACGAGATCCACTACCATCAGTGGAAGGGCTTGGGGTGCAACTTCTTGTTGTAGTGTTGGGGATGGTAGCACATAGTTGTGGGGCGACCACATGGACTACCATGGATGACCTAGGTGTAGCTAGCAGATATGGAGATAGGATATGGTATCCTATGGTAGAGGGCTCAAGAGATAGGGTAGAGTCATCATCATGTAGGTGATGTGGATCACTACGCTAATGCGTTCTCATGACTAGCACTAGGGTAGGTGATATGGTGATCGTACAGGGACTATCTGGATTGGGTGGATGTTGGAGAGTAGCTTCGATGGGTGAGGTGGGGTAGATGGTTGATTATGAGGTATGGGACCGAGTGGGAGTACTTCCATTTTCTTGGGTTATGTGATAGTTTGGGCTATGGTAGGGGTTTCCCAGGGAGCCAGTAGTATATCGGTACCATGGGGATGAGAGGACACTAGACTGGCCAGTAGTGGAGGATGTGGGAGAGGAGGTAGATCCTATAGTAGATGTTCTTAATATGGATGATGTCGGGACTATAGAGGAGTATGACTCATGGTGGGTGATGCACTAGTGGTGAGGTGTGGGGCCCTAGGGGGTGAGGTGGCTAGGGTAGTAGATGAGGTGATGGAGGATGCCCCGGAGGATGACCAGGCAGAGGTGGGTGAGCCACATGGGCATCACTAGTAGATAGATGAGTAGGTAGACCTCCTAGACTTGGGAGATCAGGGTGATGATGGGGAGGCCGAGGATCAGGGGGTGTAGGTGCAGTAGGGTACATAGGGTGACCGATATCTGGAGCTGTAGGCTAGATGGGTAGGGTCAGATAGGAGAGGGATCTCCTTCGGGTGCAGGCATAGGAGGACCAGGTCGAGATATCCTCCCTGTAGGCATAGCTGAGAGCATAGGGTCCTAGGTAGGAGGGATCTAGTAGTGGGGAGGTAGAGAGGCTATGGGTGGAGGTGCTATGACTGTAGTCAGTGGTGGAGACGTACCAGGCATGGGGGCAGCAGAGGTAGGCTTATGTGGATCGGTTGGAGATGGAGGTAGTGCACCTTGGAGGGCATCTTCCTGATGATGGGGAGACTAGTGGATCACACCATACTCGATAGAGTGAGATAGTGCAGTCTTCTTCTAGGTGAAGGACTGATAGGGCTGGTGGCAGTAGGCATGGGGGATCATAGCGGACCCAGACTATGGGTGGTAGTGCGAGTCGTAGCACCGGTCTTGCATGACCATGGTGATGGAGACTCTTGGGATTCTTTTTGGGTTTGGATTTTTGGTATTGGTGAGGTCTGAGGACCCACTTTATTGTAGCCTACGGGCATTTTTGGAAACTATGATGTATATTTTTACCCCATATATATATATGAGATTTTGTTATGGTCATCATATGTCTCCATTATTGTTTATGAGATGGATGCAATGTATGTATTTGATTTATGATGGTATGTTAAATGCTAATGATGGATGTAGATGGATACTATTATGTGATTTGTTGTAGTGTTGATGGATGCTTTACCATGTATGCATATGTATGCTTTTATGATTTGATGTGATGCAATTTTGATTGATGCTTACCATGTATGCAGATATGGATGTAGTTTGATTTTGCTTGCTATCTATATGCATGGATGCACAATGAGATGGATGGATTGATTGATTTGATATGATGAATTGTGACTAATGATTTGACACACTATGTTAGCACCATAGACTGTATAAAATGCATTAGTTCCTTTTGTTTATTTTTTGTACTATTTTTTTTTTGTAATGGATATATGGAAATGTATTATTGCAATGTGATAAAATGGAATAAATGAAATGAGATGTTAGAGAATGTAGATGAGGTTTTCCTGAGACTCAAACACTCTAGCTAACTTGATCAAAGGTTGTATACTGACTATGCAAGACTTTTTGACAAGGTATGAATCTGCTAGGATGACCAAGATACTTCATATCCCTATGTGTGCAAGTGAGTTCATTCCTGTGAGATGCATAAAGATACCGCCATTTCCAGATAGGCTATCCACCAAACCTGTAATGAGGATCACCCTATGAATGTCACGATCCTAGGTTTTGTACTTAGTAGGATTAGACCACTAGGTAGTATAGGCTACCAAAAGCTAGCTCATCCACATGCAAACATTGGTCTGCACACACGCCAAAAGCTAATGTGACAGACATATCATCATGCATAAGGATACCACCATTGCCAGATAGGCTATCCACCAAACCCGTAATGAGGATCACCTTATGGCTTTCCAAATGCTGAGAATTCTAGGGATTCAAGTTCAACTCCCTTATTTTCTTCAATTTTATTGGGATACTTGCTCATGTGTAGTGATTATAATCACTATTTATTTTGTATTTTGTTTTCTTTGAGCAAGGGATTTGGGGAGTGGTGATAACCACTATTTATTTTGCTTTTGATTTTTGCTTTGTGGGATTTTTATTTTGACTTTGATTTTGAGGATTTTGATTTTGACTTTTGGGATTTTGATTTTTGAACTTTTGGGATTTTGGGAATTGGGATTTTTGATAGTGGTGAAAACCACTATTTATTTTGGGGAATTGGGTAGGGAAGAGCTTGTCCTTTTGCCAATTCTCAGCATTCTTGAACCATTCACATAGGGGGATGAGCAGGATAACCTTTTCACTTAAAGCAACCTAGACCACTTCGTGGGTTTCATCTTTCCTTGTGCAAAACTTGGATTTATTAATGTGTAAATGTGTTGGGATTTGTTGTATACAAGGTATAATCTAAGCAAGACTCTACCTCCTAAAAATCATGATAGCTTTCTACAAAATCTGAAAAGAAAACTAGAGATGGTTGAGTGACTAAAAACTGTAAAGACATTCTAGAACAAATGACTATGTGATGGGAGATAGACACTGTTATGACCAATGTAAAATGTAGGTGAACATGATAAGTGGAAAACTGAAATGATGCGGATAATGATTTTGACATAATTGTTTTTGTTTTTTTTTTTTTTGGATTGATGAAGGATGTACAGTCTTAGTGCTAGACATGTATGAGCAACTCTATAGTGCAAAGTGCAATAATGAGTGTACCTAATGCAGATGATTTTGAGAATGCAATGAGATGCGATGTAATGAAATGCAATATGATATTTTTGTGTTTTTGTTGTTTTGATGATGTTTGAAGATGCAATGCGATGCAATATTTTTGTATTTTTGATTGATATATATGATTTTTTTTATTTGGATGAATATTTTTGTATTTTTGATTGATATATATGTACATGTGACCAACGGGCTTATTGGGGGCCATTGGGGCATTTGGGGTGACCAAAGGGCTTATGGGTGCCTTTGGGGATTTTGAGGTGACCTAGATGGTCATAGACCACCTAGGAGTGTTTTGGGTTGACCAAGCGGGTTAAAGGCACCCTTGGAGCATTTTGGGGTGACCTAGATGGTCATAGACCACCTAGGAGAATTTTAGGTTGACCAAGCGGGTTGTAGACACCCTTGGAGCATTTTGGGGTGACCTAGATGGTTATAGACCACCTAGGAGCATTTTAGGTTGACCAAGCGGGTTATAGGCACCCTTGGAGCATTTTGGGGTGACCTAGATGGTCATAGACCACCTAGGAGCATTTTAGGTTGACCAAGTGGGTTGTAGGCACCCTTGGAGCATTTTGGGGTGACCTAGATGGTCGTAGACCGCGGGGGGGGGGTTTGGGGTACACCTAGGAGCATTTTAGGTTGACCAAGTGGGTTATAGGCACCCTTGGAGCATTTTGGGGTGACCTAGATGGTTATAGACCGCCTAGGAGAATTTTAGGTTGAGCCACAACACTCTAGGCATGGAAAGGCCATAAATGAAGGATGTTCAAGGGTTTAGGATCCTCGATTCCTTCAAGGGAGGCTAGGTGGTAAGTTTTGGGTCCGATCTGACTAGTAATGACAAAAGGACCTAACCAGTTTACCACAAACTTATCCCTCATATGGGGTGACAAATTAGAATTCTGTTGGTTTTCTTTCAGAATGAGGTCACCAACCTAAAAATCTCTAAGATGGACTTTCATATTGTAGGCTCTCTTAAGTCACTCTTGATAGATGCGTAAGTGCTCAAGAGCATTAATGCGACGTTCATCAAGCAATGTAAGCTGATCTAGGTGAGCCTACCGTGCGGTGTCATCATCGATGAACTCCTGCATGGATATGCACAACGATGGGATTTCTAGCTCTAGAGGTATGACTGCCTCGGTGCCATACACTAGTGAAAATGGAGTAGCCCTAGTGGGCATCCGAATGCTAGTGCGATAGGCCCATAGAGCAAGGGGTATTTGCGTGTGCCAATCGGTGTGATTCTCTTTAACAATCTTCTTAAGAATGGCAATCAATATTTTGTTGGAAGCCTCTACTTGCCCATTTGCTTGTGGATAGTAGGGCATCAAAAAGTTGTGCTGGATATTATACTTAGTTGTTAAAGCATACACATCCTTATTCTTGAATGATGTCCCATTATCCAAAATGATCTTGGATGGAATACCAAAATGACAAATGATATTGTGCAATATGAACTCCACGATGCAGGGTCCGGTCGTAGTGGTAAGGGGGATCGCTTCCACCCACTTTGTAAAATACTCAGTAGCCATAATGATAAATGTGTGATGGCCCGAGGATGCGGGGGAGATTTTCTCGATTAAATCCAACCCCCATTGCAAAAATGGCCAAGCCGATTGGATCAGTTGTAAGGCTTGAGAAGGTACGTGTGTCAAGTTAGCATGGTGTTGACACTTTACGCACTTCTTCACATATGCGCAACAATATCACTCTAAAGTTGGCCAATAATAGCCCATGCGAAGAATGCACTTTGCGATGGCCATGCCACTGAAATGGCCACCACATGTACCATCGTGTGCTTGGGCAATTGCCCAAGCCGACTCTTGATGTTCTAAGCAACGAAGGAGGATTCCTTCATAGCTTCGACGATACATAATATCTCCTAGCAAGACATATTTTGTTGCCTTTCATTTGAATGTTCTTTTAGCGGCGTGCGACAATCTAGGAGGGAGATTACCCAACTTTAGATACTCCCTGACTTGTGTGGACCAGTCCTATTGTGAGGAAGCCTCGAGCGCATGAATTGCCTATCCCTCTTGAAATTCATCTTGAGAAAATGTTGAGTGGGAAAGAACTTGTAAGAATAGTGTCATACTACTATCAAAAGGGGCTTGAGGGAATAAAGTCCCCCAATCGGCATGATTCAAGCATTTGTGAATGTGCGAGAATCTCTCTTGATGAGGTTCAATTTGAATCAAGTGGACTTTCTGGCGTGGCTTGAGTGTTCTCACGCTCAACCATAGACTATGAGAGCATTTTGACCTGAATGGTTGTCATCTCATCAGCAGGGTTCTATGGGATCAAGGACCCTAGGGAGGCCATCGTATCCACAAAATGATTAGATGATCGAGGGAGTGCCTCGATGTCATACCATTCAAACTTTACCAGGAATTTATCCACAAGGGCTTTGTAGGCTTGCATAACTGGGCACTTGCATTGGTAGATCCCTTTGACCTGGTTAACAATGAGCAAGGAGTCACCAAAAATATTAAGCTTGGTGATTTTCATGGTGATAGCCATTTGAAGACCTATGAGCAGGGCTTCATACTCGGCATTGTTGTTGGTGCATGGGAAATCAAGTTTAAATGATAGGGGTATGGGAGCCCCATGTGGTGTGAAAAACATGATCCCTGCGCCACCCCTTGCTCGCATTTGGAGCCATCAAAAAATAGAGTCATCTCTTCCTGTGGCTCAGGCTCATCAGAATCATGCGATTCTGATATTTGGAAGACTCCATCATCGGGAAGCTCCATGCTAAGAGGTTGATCATCCTGGAGAGGAGCCTCTACGAGTTGATCGATGATGACCTGACCCTTAATTGATTTTTTTCCAATAAATTCTAGGTCGAACTCCATCAACAACATGATCCATTTCATCATGTGACTATTATGATAAGTGTGGCTCATCATGTATCACAATGGATTCTCTTTAGATACAACATACATGGTATGGCTAAGCATGTAATGTCATAGCTTCTTAGTGGTAAAAACCACCGCTAGGCATAACTTCTCAATGTATGCGTACTTGATCTCATAGCTGACCAAGGTGTGGCTGAGATAGTAAGTAGCCTGTTCCTTATGCAGTTCATTATTTTGGGCTAACATGGCACCCAATGCAATCTCAGTGGTTGAGATGTATAAGCGGAATGGCACTCCTGGTCTAGGTAGGGCCAATACTGGTGGTGAAGCTAGGTACTGCTTTATTGCATCAAAGGCCTCCTGACACTCATCATCCCAATGGAATGCGACCCCCTTGTGCAATAACTTGTTCATGGGTCGACACTTGTCCGACAATTGTGCTATGAAGCATTTGATGGACGTGATCTTGCCTTGTAGACTTTAGAGTTGCTTGATGGTAGTCGAGGGAGGCATCTCGAGGATGGCCTTGACCTTGTTGGGGTCCACTTCGATGCCTCATTTAGAAACTATAAATCCCAAGAGTTTTCTAGATGTGATGCCAAAGATGCACTTCTTGGGGTTCAGTCTCACATTATGCTCAATAAGGCGATCGAGGACTTTGCGCAGGACATCGAGATGCTCATGGCATAACAAAGATTTAGCTAGTAAGTCATCCATGTAATCTTCCAAAATCTTATGCATGTAGTCATGGAAGATGTATGTCATGGCACGCTGGTAGGTGGCACCAATATTTTTAAGGCCAAAAGGCATGACCTTATAGCAAAATGTTCCCCAAGGCATTGTGAATGTCATTTTGAGCTGGTCCTCTAGGTTGATATGAATCTGATTGTACCTAGAGAAACCATCCATAAGGGATAACATTTTATGGCCTACTATGGCATCTACCAGGGCATCGATGCTCGACAAAGGAAAATCATCCTTAGGACTCGCTTTGTTTAGGTCTCAAAAATTGGTGCAAATGTGAATCCTCCCATCAGGCTTCTTGACGGGAACCATGTTGGACAACCATGGTGGATAGTCTATAGAAATGATAAACCTAGCATCCAACAACTTCTGTAGCTCATATTTGACCATTAAGGCCATTGTTGGATGCATATTTCTCAGCTTTTTCTTGATAGGCTTGGCCTTGGGGTCAAGCGTCAGATTATGGGTGACTAGATTTGGATCCAGTCCCAACATGTCTTTGTAAGACCATGCAAAAGTTGCCTTCTTCTCTATGAGAAGGGCTATGTAATCAGCTTGCTCTTTAAGGGAGATAGATTTTCCCCTAGCTTGATACATTATGGAATCTTAGGATCTGAGTTAATATCTTTATCAATCGTAGGCTCGATTGACATATGCGACCCCTCCTCCAACTGGTGGGGGTAGGGATCAAATGGATGTCATCAGCTAGATTTAGATCATCAATGGGAACCTCGGGTTCCTCCTCAGCATGGAAGACATCATGAGTTGGCCCTGGAGAGAAATGAAATGGTTGTAGCATCTCATCACAAGGCTAGTACTCGAAGGATGAGGGGTTTGAATCTCCTCGATCAAATTCAATTACCCCCAAGTCAAGGTGCAATGGCTTTGATGGGTTATTCAGATCTTGCAAGGGCTCAAACAGATCTATGGAAATCATATTTATGGATGGATGATTTCCCCTATGTGGTTGGTGGTGTTCATGGACATCAGGATGTCGCAAGATCTGAGGAGGTGGCTGTGGAGGTGGTGGAATGATCGGAGGTGGTCGGTGTGGCTATGGGTGAGCTTGCTCCTCTAAAGGTAGAAGTTTTCACTAGATGGGATGGTGTAATGGGAACATGTGCAAATAGAACTCATCCTCATCATCCATAGGGATGACTCATGGGTACTCTCCATTAGAACTATCAGAGTCAATCAGTGTGACTCCATAATCCGACTCATCATCGATGTCCACTCATAAGGGGTCCCCTTTCTTTCCCTATCTATCTTGTGGGGGTGAACCTTCTACCTCTCTCATAAGATCGAATATCATCATGAGGTGGTTCATCATCTCCCAAGGGCATAGGGAAGTAGTCTCCTAGTGAGTAGATATGATTGGGGTTGGTAAAGGGATCTCGTGCCAGCTCATCTCTATAGTTGAGGTATCATGCACTCTAAGCCATCTATGAGGACATCTAGAGGCAAGGGGTGGTGATGCCCCAATCCTAAATTATCATATGGCATTTGATACTAAGGTTTAAATGGAACATGGTGCCTTACTCATACAAGCCTAACCCATAACCATGCCAATTGCAAAGGTCGAGGTACTTCAGGGTAAAGTCAGGGTTAGATAGGTAGTTGATGTCTTCCAAGAAGGGCTCTTCATCCTCCTCCTACTACTGATAAGGTTTGATGCCATAGTCAAGGCCCCCATAGATGAAATTCATTTGATTAGGGGGGAGGCCAAGAGGTACGATAGTGCCTATGGGAAGATGGGGTCGACCCATGTCTTGCACTGACTCTATAGTAGGGGTGGTTGTAACATTCCTAACCATGTACTCTCCCAATCCGGTGGAAGCTAGGTGCACTATGACCTAAGGCTATGGATAGAAGAGGGATGAGAGCGAGACCTAATTTGATTCATTGTTTGTCTCATGTGGTAGCTCCTCATCATCTGGGCTAGGTATCTCCTCTATGGAGATGGTGGATATGGTCGGCTGGACCTCATCAATAGGTCACTTCCCTAGGTTCCTAGGCAAAGGATCCATAGGTGCATTGGGCATCTGGGGGGTGTCGATGATGAGGATGGTATGACATGCGATGGCGATGGAGTCAAACCTTGGCTAGATTTATTTGGTTGGAAATCCAGATGGGTTGATGGTAAGGTTGACTCGGGGAGCTGCTGCACCATATTGCAATACTTGAAGGGCTCTAGGTCCATAGGGATGACATGAACTTACCCTTCATGAGTGTACTTGAGGCACTGGTGAGCGATGGAAGGGACACACTTCATGTCCCTGATCCATGGTCTGCCTAACAGGATATTGTACACCATCTCACCCTCCAAGATGTGGCACAATATCGGGATGATATTTTCCCCTACCTGAATAGGTAGGATGATCGTACCAACCATTGAGCATATGGCATCATTGAATGCTTGGAGGGTGTAGGTAGATGCGACAATGTGGGATGCTAGGAGCTTCAAGTGCTTGAGAGTTGTTGTAGTGATGATGTTTCTAGAAGACCCAGTGTCTATCAACACTCTCTTGTATGGTGTTTTCATTCACACATGCGATGATGTGCAAAGGGGGATCTACCATATCATTTGGAACCAGTTTAAGCTCATCTTCTCGAAAGGTAATCACCAGTTCTGTGCATTTCCACACATGCCCCACAAAGTTGTTGAAGGAGTTGGACTCTTGGGGTTGAAGCTCGATTGCCTTAAGGATATCCATCAAGGCTTCTCTATGAGGAGGTGATTGTTGGATGAGCTCATAGATGGAGAGTTAGGCAGATGTCATTCTTAAGCTCTGAGCAAGCTTACTCTTAATTGTGACCATAGGCCTAGGTGGGAGGCTCGACCCAGGAGGCGGTAAAGGTTGCAATGTCGAAGGAACATCGCTTTGAGCCATAGGTGGCGTGGTTGGACTTGGGTACCACCTATTTCTTGTGATAATGTTGATCATGCCGACATACCCTTGCTTAGGGGGGGCATGGTGTACCTCATTCACCTGGGGCACAGGTGTGGCCTGCTCCGCATGGGTGGGCAAAGGGTCTTTAAAGACCTCCATCTATTGGTTGTTTGGCATGATAGGGTTGTCCACCTGAAGGGAATTCCTATCGATCATGTCTTGCACCAAGTGCTTGAACTTGTAGCACATTTGCACATCATGCCCATTTTTCCTATGAAACTTGCAATATAGGTCTTCTCTATATCCTTTGGGCTTCGGTGCATTTGGGTCATGTGGACTCTCAGGTAGGTGGATTGCATTGGCCTCTAAGAGGTGCTCAAACAATGAGTCCATAGACTCTAAAATGGGCATGAACTATCGCTTGGGGTGATGTTGTTGATTTTGCCCTTGATTATTCTGGTTGTCCTTGGCATAGTTCCCAGGAGTGGCCTGATAATTAGGCTTTTGAGGTGGCATGGCTTGCACTGGCCCTAGGACACTAATGGCAACCTGATTCACTGTTGCTAGCTTAGGCTATGTTGGGGTGCTTTTAGCATTCTTGTTCCACTCCTTGTGAGGCTTCGCAATCTCACCCTCTTGAATATTGATGTCTTCGATGGTCCTAGCCTGTGCTAGGGCATCTTCAAGAGTCGCATACTATTGCAGCTGCAACAACAAGGAGATCGGCTTCAGGCAACTCTTGGCAAACATTTGAGTCAACTCCGACATGGGGAGTAGATAAGGTAGCTTGGCGAGTAAGGCTCACCACCTATTGCCATAATTTGTTATTGACTCATCGTCATACTATTTCAACCCAACAAGATCAGCCAACGTCACCTTCCTCTTGGTATTGAAGGTGAAGCATTCTAGGAACGCGTCTACAAGTTGGTCCAAGTTGTGGATGCTATGCTTAGGAAGTTGGTAAAACCATTTCGAGGTTGGGCCAGAGAGGGTAGTCATGAATGTCCACAATAGCAAAGCATCATCATCGTGAATGCCAAAGCATTGACCCAAGAATTTGGTGACATGTTCCTGTGCATCTTCCTCTCCCTTAAAGGTAGCCAACTGAGGCAACTTAAATTGTTCTGGATAAGGAAGTGTAGGCATTGAAGGATGGAGGGGTTGACTACACAACTAGCATAGAGTGGGCTTTTGAGATCCAGACCCAGAGGTATTATTCTCTACTGAATCTAGGTGCTCTAGCAACGCTCTATACAGGCTTGAGGATTTGATCTCCTCGTCCTTGCTCACATCCTGCGATGGAGGTCTAGGATCCTCCAACCTATTATGGGATGGTGGCATGTCACCCCCCTACCTTGGTAATGTGTCTCCAAATACTCTACCTCTATATCATGCTCATTTTAGGTCCCATAGGGTGTTTCTCGAGCTGGCCTATAAATAGAGGTATCTGCCCGTTGTGGGCACCCTATGTTTGGCCTAGGAGGCCCATCTCAATCTGATATAGGAGGTCGTGGAGGTAACATTGGATAAGGCCTAGGGAACCTGTCTTGAATGAGTGTGGGTTGCCTTAGGTGGAATTATTTCCTATGTGTCTTAGGGGTAGGAACCCTCTCTCATAAAGTCTTCTGGAACAACTCGTTGGTTTACAATTTGATTCTCTCTTTCTCAAGTTGATGCAAGTGGTCTAGTTGTTCCTTGTCTTTTTGAAGCTATTTAAACTGAGCTTGGTATTCCGTATATCTTGCAACTGCATGTTTGACTTGTTTAACAATGTGAGGCCTAGGAGGCCTATGAGTCTCACCTTAAGGCTGACCTCGTTCAATATAATCTATGATATCTATCATGTGCTTCCCTCGATCGAGGGCCACCACATTGACTTGAGGTTTTGGCCAGAGCATATGCTCATTATACTCAGTGGATGCAGAGGCACATCGTGCATGCATGGAATACTACTCTTGAGGAAAATCTAGGATTTCCTCATGCCTTCCTTCATGGATGAGGAAGGGTAGGGCAAATTTGGCTCACCCCGAGTGATGAGTATCATACCCGTCAGGTTGCCTATGCTACTGTACCCTATCAAGGCGATGTATAGGTAAGGTCATGTCAAACTGCTCTACCCAGTGTGTGAAGTCATGCTATGGCCTATGAACAGGTGTGTAAGCCCTAATAGGTACACGGATACATGACACTACTCTGTCTACTAGCGCCTTAGCATGCTATTGCCTTTCATCAAAGAAGGCATGTGATGTATCTAAATATCAGGAACACTCTTCCAAGTAAATTCCATCACCTATATGGGATTTTCGTATAGGGATCCCTTTCAAGTGTGGGTCATGCCCTATTATCTTGGGGCTAACATGAGTAGAGGCTCACTAGATAGGTATGAACAGGTCCCTGGTACTGTTGGAAATTTGAGTTATTTTATGTTGTCATTGATGTCACATGAATCATTTATGGCATATGGATCAGTTTGAGTTTTTGTGGGCAAATGATATTTTGGAAAGCATGGATAAAATCAAGATTTTTGTGAAAACCAAGGTAGGCAAAATAAAAGGTTTTATTTAAAACCATGGATGCCAGATTTGTAATGGGTTTTTCTTAAAATCCACGTTGGCCTTTCGTTTCGTCGAAAAATGTACCCCGGTGATGGAGATATTTAATTTTAAATATTTAGTTTAAATTTTAATTATTTAAAATTTAAATTTTAATTTAAAAATTAAAATTAAAGTTAGCGTCGATGTCTAAAGAAAGAGGTAAAATCATTAATGCACTGACATCATCAAAAATGAGGAGAATACTATGTAAATGGGGATCCTAAGTTCATTTGAAATTAATCCTTGCTCGTGTTAATCGTTGGCTAAGCATTCGAAGAGAGCTCCTGCAAAAATAATTTTGAAAAGGGAGACAACAAATAAATCCAAGGTTGGTCGAAATCCCAAGACATTATGGGCAGAGTGGCGCATTGGCAATTGGCTTTTTGTTAAGGTGTGTGGTAGCACTTTACGTCAAGGTTCGAATCTCCTTGACTGCATTTGAAGGCATTGGAAGGAAAGCGCTCAAAGCACTTTTGGTTTGTGTGGAAGGGAGGAATGACTTAAGGCACATCATGCCTTTTTCCTTTCAAACGAGCGACTAGCTCATGTGGAAACCTTAGTCGTGGCTAAGGCGCTCACGGTGTGTGTTGGGGGTTCGAATCCCCTTGAGGAGGTAATTACGTTTTGATCTAATTCAATTTGGTTGATGCCCTAGATAGGAGTTATAAGGTGGTTAAGGAATAATTAAAGTTTTTAATTAAACTTTATTTTTATAAGGGCTATGATTATTATTTTAGAGGTGGATGAGTTGTTGATTTATTTTGATATTCATGAAATTGAAAATTAAGATTTAGGAGAAATAAGGAGTTGTTATAAAATATTTTTGAGAGCCTTATTGATTATTATTTTTGATAAATTTTTTATTAAAAAGGACTTTGGTGGATGTGTTTATTAATTTGGAGTAAAAAGGTGTAAATTGAGTTATGTTTATCTTGTGATTATTATTTGAATTCCACTAACCCTTATTGAGATTGGAAAGAAAATTTGTATTTAGTGTGGCAGATTTTGTGGACAACTTCTTGGCATCAAAAGGTATGGGCACATTCTCCTATTGATTTTTTATGGTGATTGATTTCTGAAATATCATTGGAGTGAAAGGATTTATTATGGTTTCCTTTTCGAAAGTGGTTGGTTGAATGCTTCAAGGTTTTATGGTTTGAGAGTTGTGTTTAAACCTTATTTTATAAGCATAGTTGTTGAAGCCCATTGGTTGTGAAAGAACATGAAAATAACATGAGTATCATTGTTATGTGAGATTTTTGGTTGAGCATTGTTGGAAACATTTGAGTTGGTTGATACATGCTTGGACTAGGGTTTTTGTAATAAATAATAGTCCCTTGTGATGATTGGTTGAGTTGAGTTGATTGAGCCTAGTCAAGTGATTGTGTGAGGTGATTGGTCAATTTCCATGAAATAAACTATTCCATAATTCTTATTTGAGTTGAGATTAATCCTAGAACATATTGAGTCTCTAACAATTCTCTTTATGCTTCTATGAGTTGATATGAGTTGACTTGATTTGAGTTGATATTGATTTGAGTTGAGTTGAGTTGAGATTGAGCTTAGAACATATTGAGTCTCTAACAATTCTCTTTATGCTTCTATGAGTTGATATGAGTTGACTTGAGTTGAGTTGATATTGATTTGAGTTGAGTTGAGTTGAGATCATTGTGGATATTATTTTCATCCATTAAAGAGTTTTGGTCCGGCTTTCATGCACACCCCGGGAAGGATGAAGCAAGGAAGCTCCGGAGACACCCACGGGACGAATCCCACTCACTTTAGGATCTAGCTGGTTATCCAAGGTGCGAGTTACAGAGTTGGGTCGAATGGCTATTCACTCTTTTCCACTTCTGGAATAGATTTCAATATGGACTGCTCTGTTACCTTACAGGGGGTTCTTGAACTTGTTCAGTAGTTGCAAAAGTTGTTTATCAGATTTAACTTGAATTCTTGATCTAGCTCTCATGGGTCAGCAGATTTAAATAAAAGACAAACAAAGAAAATAAAAATGGATCATTCACCGAAAACAAAGAGAGGGTAGGGTAGGGCAGAAAAGAGAAGTTTATCAAACATCAACTGTAAAACCCCAAACTATCAATCTTATCTATGCTACTAGCTTCACAACAGAACAAATCAAAGAAGAAAGTGTCCAATCAGTCTAAGATCACTTTCAACTAAGAGCACAAGGCAGAGTGAAACAGATCTAGCAAAAAATTATAAATCCAAGGGCAACTGGTTAAAACTGGTATCTTTCACCGGCAGCCTAGCTCACACGGTGAAGACAGAGCATTTAGAACAAACTTACACCTAAAATCTATAATTTCCCCTAGCAGTACAAGAGAACAACCGAAGCCTAACAACGATATTTAAACTTGATAATGTCGATTTACAGACATATATCTAACAAACTTTAAATGGAACGGATAACAAAAGAAGATACACTTATCACACTCTCAAAATATTAGGCTCCCGGCCATGCTATCACGTAAAAGCTAAAGCACATCAACTCCAAGTCCATAAACAAAGGATTTCACAAGATTTGCAAGAAATTGCTTATAAGCCTTTTATTTCTAAGTCTCCGCCTCCCGCAATTACATTGAGAAGAAGTATTTATAGACTCAGGACAGACCCTGATCTTTTCAGAAATATCTTCTTCTCATAACTGCAAATCTTATCACATCTAAACCCTAGGACCCGGGTTTTACAATAAAAATCCATTTAAAACCAAAGTCCGGATAGAACTTAACCCTTCGGCAAATCAGGGCAGTCAACTGCCATAAATGGAGAAGATAAAATCTAAAGCCACTTGCATTCATCCGCAGCCGCAAATAAATGCCTCCATTAATTCTGCTGGTGAGCCGGATGAGTCACCACTTCTCCATCAATTTGATCTCCGCAAAGCCATCCCCGAGTTGAAATTATCTTCATGCTATCAATTCTGTCATAAATTTGCTATTGAATGCTTTTACCGGCTTCTTTTCCTCTAGCATGGCGGTCCTTGACTAAATCTGCACTTTAACTTTGTCTTTATGGCCTTTCCCGGTTGTCCCGCAAGTGCCAGATGGAATCCTGCATGAAAGACAAAAAGATTATATTAGCACTTTAAAATCATTAAATCAAAGCTTAAAGCATTAAAATCAGATTAAAATCAGCTAAAAAGCTTGCATGTCGGCTTCTGCTCCGTCTCATACACGCTTTGACACGTGTCGCTACCCCAGGATGCCTTCTGTTTCCCGCTGGAATGCACTTCTGGTCAACTTTGAGGACTTTCTCTCTCCTATCGCGATTCTGCGACATGTCACGATTTCGCGACATGTCGCGAAATCGCGACGTCCCCAGCGCTATGGCAACTTGTCTCTCTGTCGGCCGCGAAAATGCGACATGTCACGATTTCGTGACATGTCACGAAATCGCGCCTCCCGCTAGCGGCCGTACAACTTTGCTCCAACATGTCGCGATTTCGCGACATGCTTGTCTTGCAAGACTTCCTCAAAACGTGCAGCGCGTCGCTACCATTTTCACCCTTGACTTCGAAACATGCAGCGCATCGCTGCCACTTTTCACCCCTGACTTTGAAACATGCAGCGCATCGCTGCACCCTTCCCCCGATTTTGAAACATGCAAGCATCGCCGCACCTTTACCTCTCGATTTGAAACATGCATCGCCCCTTTAGCCACGATTTTGAGACATGCAGCGCATCGCTGCAACTTTTGGACTTGGTCAATTTATCATTTATCCTCAGCAAAAATGGGACATGTCGCGATTTCGCGACATGTCACGAAATCGCGCTGGTCCGTACTGATTTCTTCTCTCTCCTCCGGCTGCAGCGATTTTGTGACACTTTCCAAAAATGGAAATGTCGCGATATCGCGACACTTCCAAAAATGGAAAGTGTCGCGATTTCGCTACACTGTATTTTTTCCTTTCTCTCTCCTGGAATGTCGCGATTTCGCGACATTTCGTCCGCTTTTCTTACTTGGGATTTTCATGCATTTTCTCTCCCTATCGCGAAAATGCGACATGTCACGATTTCGCGACATGTTTCTCCCCAGATTTCTCTTTCCTCATCCTACAGCGATTTCGCGACACTTTCCAAAAATGGAAATGTCGCGATATCGCGACACTTCCAAAAATGGAAAGTGTCGCGATTTCGCTACACAATTGCGACTTAGCTGCTTTTGTATTTTCCTGTCGCGATATCGCGACATTTTCGAAAATGGAAGTGTCGCGATATCGCGACACTACCAAAAATGGAAAGTTTGATTTTTCATGAATTTATGCAACTGTTTTCAGGATTTTCTCGGTACCGGTGCAAGATTTGGTTTAAGCATGAATGATTCTAGCATGTAGAAAGTTAAGCTTGAAATAACAATGCTAGAAAGACTTGGAAAAAGGCACAACTTAAAAAGGAAACAAGCAAAACTGGATTTAAAACTGGAAATGATCAAGAGGGTCCCTGCTGCAAAAATGGAATTTCAGAGTTTTCAAGAGGATGGAATCTCATTTTTCAGTGGGGGTGTGTTGCTTCTCAACAAATGGCGATATCTGCGGGTAAAATAGTAGCACTATTTTAGAACCCAAGACTCCGGTTTCAAAACAAAAAGACCATGCATCATGCCTTGCCACAGACATTCTTCACAATAAATTGACTGTTAACTGCAAGCTGTTAAAATTTCCCAAGGACATACTAGGCTGGATTACTTCAAGGAAGATTTCTGATGTGCAATTTCAAAGGGTATAAACTTTCTTCAAGGATGACTGGATTGAATGATAAACTTGGATTAATCAACTTTTCTAGATTGTAAAAGGGGAAACCGAGTAGAGCTCTGTTTACTAGTTTAGCCTTTTACAGCCTAGACAGAGTTACCCTTTAGATTTACACGACCCAAATTTACAACTGTAGGGCAGAATCTATAACTTAGAAGAAAATATTTTTGGAAGTATTGGCTGCCTCTTTTAATTGTTCAACTCTTTTTTCTTTTTTTCTTCTCTTTTTTTTTTTATCTCTCCCTCTGAAATATATCAATATCTGAAATGCTTTTAGGGAAATCACAATCTTCTTTTATCATTTGATCAATCTGGAACTGTTTCAGTCTAGGCATTGATAGCCTCTGTGGATACCCAAATAATTGCATGAACCATAGTCCCCTCTTATAACCAGCTTTTCTTGGATTCCCCGGAGTTCCTCCAACTAAACAAAGATAGCAGCTTTTTCTATCATTAAAACAACTGTGGCAAGTAAGACACAAGATCCAATCATCTCTCTACCTTTGTCTTGAATAACAAAATAGTTCTACTGTTCAGAGCAAGCAGACTATCTCAATTGGAATAATGATGACCATGAACATTGGATTGAGGATTTATCAGCTAGGAATAAAACAATTTTCAGCAGGCTGACTTTTCATTGATTGCTCAGGCAAAGGTTAAAAGATAGATTATTTCAGAATCCAAAGGACTTTGTACAGACTTCCAAGGACAAGCACAGGCTTTAAAGCAAAACAGAATAAAAACTGCACAGACAGTAAAATAAAACTAAAAAACAAATAAATAAAAAAAAAAAAAAAAAAAAAAAGAAAAAAACAAAAAAAAAAAAGGATGAAACAAACAGAAAAAATTAAGCTAAAACAAATAAACTAAGAATAAGCAAATAAATTAAAAAGAAAACAAAAGAATCAAAGAACATGACAAAGAGCAAGGATTAATCTAACAAACAAAACAGACAACCCAATTAAAACTAAAAAGAAGCAACTAAAGCAAAAACTACAGAATAAAAGAAAAAGAACTGCAATAAAGAACTAAAGCAAATAAAACCGGGAGAGCTATTCACAATATGTACACATGTTACAACTTCTTCATAGCTTACTCAAATGATACATTGGATGGAACAGCTGAAAAATAATGTTTCAAGTATCGGCCATTAACAGGGAGGTCCAAAAAATTACCATCCAGGTCTTGCAAGCGGAAAGCATTGTTACCCAATATTTCAGCAATTTGGTAGGGGCCTATCCACAAGTGGCTGCAACTTTGTGTGCTTACCCTTCTTCTCATGGGCCTTGTCCCACAGAAGCACTAAGTCAGCCAGTCTGAAAGCCTTCACTTTGGCCCTCTTGTCAAACCACCGCTTGACAGTTTCTTGGTGTCTGCTGAAGTGCTCCAGGGCTTGGAGTCTTTCATCCTGCAAGTTAGTGAGGTCTAAAACACGGGCTTCAGCATCATCATGATCTTCAAAATAATCTAAGGCAAACTGATAGGTGGGCAACTTCAAGGAGATGGGAACAATTGGCCGGGTACCATACAACAAAACAAAGGGAGAGGTCTTAAGAGCCACTTTGTGTGTTATCCGGTCAGCCCACAGTGCATATTTCAACAATGTATGCCACTGCTTGGGTTTATCTGTTGCAGACTTTTTGATGGCATTCATTAAGTTCTTGTTTGTTGACTCAGCCAATCCATTGCCTTGGGGGTAGTAGTTGGATGAGAATCTGATAACTATCCCCATCTGGTATGCCCAATCTGCAAATTCCAATGATTGGAAGGCTGGTCCATTATCACAGACCAAATTCAGGGGAACCCCAAATCTAGTTATGACATTTGATTCAAGAAAATCAATCACTTCCTGGGCTGTACTTCTTGTAGTGGCTGCTGCTTCAACCCACCTTGTGCAATAGTCAGTGGCTGTCAGAACATATTTATGCCCTGCTGAGGAATTTGGGTTAATGACTCCCACAAAATCAAGTCCCCACTGCATGAAAGGTTTGTTTATCACAACTGGTTGCAATGGCAGAGCTCGGTTTGCCTCTTTGGCTGCAAATGTCTGGCACTGATGGCAGGTTCTGACATGTTGATGTGCATCCTTAAAAAGTGTAGGCCAGTAATAGCCTGCTCTCAGTATCTTATGTGCAGTGGCAGATCCTGATGAATGTCCTGCCCCTAGTTTTTCATGAAAGCTAGCCATGACTTCACTGACTTCACTGGGAGAGATGCACCTTAGGAAGATGCCAGCATAATTCTCCCTGTACAGAGTACCTGCCTTGAGGAGATAGTGAGCAGCTTTTAACTTTAATGCTCTCCTTTGAGTTCTGTTCAAATGGGATGGGCAAACTCCAAACCGTAGCGAGATGAATGATATCCCCATACCAATCATCGATTCGGAGTTTAATTGATTAACTTCCTCGTCGTAGAGGTATTTCAGCAATGTGCCCGGACAAGCCAAGTCCTCCCGATCGCTTTAGCGTGCCTAATCTCCAAGTCATATTCTTGCAACCTTGTGACCCAATTACCCCTCAGTTCACCCAACTCATTTTGACTTAGAAGGTACTTCACAACTGGGTCTGGCACTATGGCATGAGTTTTGCTTCTCAGTATATAATGTCCGAACTGTTTCACTGCCCTTACCAAAGCATAAGCCTGTTTATCTAAATGGGAATATTTCAGTTCAGCTCCCTTCAAATTAGTGCTCTTAAAAGCAATTGGATGTTCTCCCGTATCTCTCCGTTGAGTCAAGACCGCAGCAAGTGTATGTTCGGGAAGAGAATGTGTACGAGATAGAAATCTGCACCGAAATCCGGGCTTACTAAGACCGGTGCTTGTTTAATGGTCGTCTTGATTTCTTGAAAAGCAGCCTTAGCTTCAGTGGTCCAGGCAATCTTGGCAGTTTGCTTTAACATATCATTCATTGGTTTAACTATCTCTGCAAAGCCCGAGATAAACTTTCCGACAAAGTTAATCTTTCCAAAGAATGATCTCAACTCTTTCTTGGAGTTGGGAAATGGTATGCCAGATATGGCCTCAACTCCGCCTGGATCCATAGAAATGCCATCCTTTGTGACCAAATGCCCAAGCAGGTTCTTACCTTCTGTTACACCAAATATGCATTTCTTTGGATTCAAAGAGATGCCAAACTCTCTCGCACTTGTTAAACACAGACTCTAAATGCTTTACATGGTCAAACTTAGATTTGGAAAAGACTCGTTAGATCATCCATGTAAACTACAATACATTTGCCCATAAGCCCCTTGAAGGCATGGTCCATTGCTCTCCGAAATGTTGCTCCAGCATTTATTAAACCAAATGGCATCCTCTTGTAAGCAAAAGTCCCCCACTTAGTTGTAAAAGCAGTCTTCATTCTATCCTCCTTCTCAACTAGAATCTGGTTATAGCCTGAGAAGCCATCCAAGAAAGACATCATCTCTGAGCCATTAACAATCTGCAGTACTTCATCCATAGAAGGCAGGGGATAGTTGTCCTTTTCAGATGCTTTGTTCAGATTCCTAAAATCCACACAAAGGCGGATCTCCCCATTTTTCTTCCTGACTGGCACCAGATTGGCCACCCAAGTAGAATGCCTGATAGGAAAAATAATTGCTGCACTCAAGAGCTTCTCCACTTCTTTCTGAATAAGGGGTTCTAACAGAGCATTAACATGCCTCTGTTTTTGTCTGAAAGGCTTGCAAGATTCTTTCAAAGGTATGATGTGAGTGTAAACCTTTGGATCAAATACCTTTAAATCCTTGTATGACCAGGCCATTACATCCTTAGACCTGTGCAGGAAATCAATCATATTTCTCTTTATCTCTGGATCACAGTCCTTTGCCAACTTGATGTTCCTTGGATCCTCTTCAGTTCCTACATTCAAATTTTCAGTCTCATTGTCTGTGGTGCCCACATAATCCTCAAGATTCACCCTCTGCCTCGATCTTGTCAACATCAAATAGCCTCTCCAGCTCTACCATTCCTTTTGGGATTCTCGTTGTCCTTCAATCTCATGATTCCCCTGTCATCATCTAACTGTTCCATCAGGGTGTCCCTTTGGCCCTCATCAATTATAGCATTCTCAAAGGTATTGGTACTCTGCAGAAAGCTCACAATCTGCTGATCATCTGAGAAAACTTGAAAGCTATCTATATTGTTAGGAACTGAAGGGCAGGGGATTAATTCAATTGAAAACTTATCCCACTTAAAATCTTCCAATGGCTTTAAACTTGCAGTTGAAGATGCCAAGACATCCGCATGTGAATTTTGTTCCCTGGGTATATGTGTTAAGTTAAAGGCATCAAAGCCTTCCACAAGATCCCAAGCTCTTGCTTGTATCCCTTCGGATAAGAGGCTTTACACTGAAACTTACCCCTGACTTGACTTGCCACTAATTCTGAATCAGTGAAAACTTGAATGTTCTTCACATTTTTATCCAATGCAAATTTTAAACCTAAAATCAGAGCTTCATACTCTGCTAAATTATTAGTACATGGGAATCTGCAGCGGTAAGACATAAAAAATGTCCGACTTTGAGGCCCTTTGAGGACCGCCCTCGTTCCTAACCCTCGCTTACATCTTGCTCCATCCACATGAAGTGTCCAAACTTCATTAGTATGTACAGGATGAGCTTTGTTAAATTTATTATTCTGCCCAGTTGTTAAATTGTAGACTCCAATGTCTACTTCTGCAATATTGACAGTTTCATTAGCTGCATTGTACTCTGTAATCGTGTGCTTGTACCTGGGTTCTCTGTCAACCCGCAATTGATTGGCCACACCCTTCCATGGCAACCACATGTGTGAAAAGTCTGTTGCCAGATATCCATTTAGAGACTTAGACCAATCCCTACTCAACAACATTCCATACCCCACTGGGATATCCACAACTTGGATTTCGATCTTATGTTGAGCCCTTGGCTCGGATGCCAATTGAATGTGAATGTTTTGCAACTCTCCCACAACCTTAACTTCCGACTTGTCCAATTGGACAACTCTCCTCTCGTACTTCATTGGGGTCAGCCCCAATCGCCGACAAATTGCCGATGGCATGACATTAGCAGATGCACTCGAATCTACCAAACAATTATGTAAATTCTTCCCAAAAATTTTGACAATCAAAAAAATGGGGGAACTTCAGTCTTTTCCTTGTACATGGCCAGATTGGCATTGGCTATTTTCTTCCCTTTATCCACAGGTTTAGCAGCAGGGCTAGAGTATGTCTTTATCAGATTATCTCTCTGCTCTGAAATCTGTGCCAACTCATGCAAAGTAATGTTAGCCTTAATCTTTTTCATATCCTCCACTATGTTATATCCTTTGTTAAGTGGAGGAATAGCAACATCTGGTACTCTTTGAGCTCCTCCCTTTGGTGGAGGTGGATTATTGCTTGGAGAGGGGTCAGGAGGAATATTATGAGAATTGTCAGGAGGAGTTGATGTGGTATTAGGCTCAGGATTCCTGTTTCTCAGGTTGTAATTATCTCTTCTGTACTGCTGGAAAGCCTGTACTTCATCCATGGGCATTTCAACTACATTCTCAGATTCATCCGGGAAAGAAAAAGAATCCAAGACCATAGCCGCACCGTGTCCGGATGAACTTGGGCCCTCAGCAGTTCTTTGATTTTCCTAGGGAGATCAAATCTCCTGACAAGGCTTCAAATGCATTGCAAAATTCCACACAATCTAACTCCCCATGCTGAGAAGTGGCATGAATTCTACACCAGTTGGGCAGGGCTAAGTCACAAATGTTCACATCATGAGCTTTACCCTTGTAATCTTTATTAGGTTCATATGGGGGCCTGTTAAATCTGTTTGGTTGGTATGAATATCTTTTGGGATTGTCTCCAGTAGAAGTTTGCCTTTTAAAACTCAAAAAATCATTGGCCACCTTCTGAACAATCTTTGAAACTTCTTCAATCCTAGCATTGTCAGCCTCTTTTACCGGGTTCTGTACATTCTCAACAGGTGCAGCAGCCACTGGTGTTGCTGATGGTAAAGTCTGACAAACTGGCAACATCATCTGATGTGGAATGGGATTGAACACAGGAGCAGCTTGAGTGATCAGAGGAGTTTGTTGAATATTTAAAGGTTGGGGTCCCAACTGTCTTTCCAGGATTAAAGCTTCTTTATAAGCTTCTGTCAAGTTGGTAATAGTGGCATCCCTCTTCAAGAAGACAGAGGTCATGGGATCTAAAGAATTCCTGAAAATCTCTAGTGCCAGGTCTGCATTAGGCACATAATAGCCAGTGAGTCTACCATAAGCTTTCTGGAATCTAACATTATAGGATCTAATAGACTCATTCAGTTCTCTTTTGATGCTAGAAAACTGCTGATATAAAATGCTGGGATCTATCACTTCACCGAACTGTGACACAAAGACTTTTTCTAAGTCATTCCAACTGGTGATGGAATCATTGGTAAGATTTAGAAACCAATCATAAGCTCCCTCCTGGAGAGTAAACGGGAAGAGTCTGCAGGCAACATCCTCATGTTGTACATTTAATAACTTCAATGCATTCTTGAATGCAATTAAGTGTTCCTCTGTAGTTCTTGTCCCATCATGTTTATACCTAGGGAGGTATCTTTCTGGATTTCTGGGCAAGTCATGGGCTATACCCGAAATGTTCAAAGCTGTGGAGCCCAACCAATTTGCCATAGCTAATGGATTAACAGGAATATTCTGAGCTCTGGTTGGAGTGACTATCAATGGTGATAAAACTGTCTGTGATAGAGATGTGGCTCTTCTGTGGCTACTTCTTCTCGGAGTTTCTAATTCAGGGACAAGGAGCTCTCCAGCTCTGGGGTGGGACCTTGTTACCCTGTATGTAGAATCCAGCTTTCACAAGCACTTATAACTTTGCAGTTCTCAACAGGTTCTGAATTTGGAAATTTAAAACACTGCACTGACAATTTACAAAACTGTACTGACAATTTACAAAACTGTCCGGAGTTCACTGTGGGTCCTTCAAATGTTGTTGTTATGCCCTTACAATACTTGAACTGAGTTCATGGCCCTCCTTCTAGCGCCAATTAGGTGTTGGTCCGGCTTTCATGCACACCCCGGGAAGGATGAAGCAAGGAAGCTCCGGAGACACCCACGGGACGGATCCCACTCACTTTAGGATCTAGCTGGTTATCCAAGGTGCGAGTTACAGAGTTGGGTCGAATGGCTATTCACTCTTTTCCACTTCTGGAATAGATTTCAATATGGACTGCTCCGTTACCTTACAGGGGGTTCTTGAACTTGTTCAGTAGTTGCAAAAGTTGTTTATCATATTTAACTTGAATTCTTGATCTAGCTCTCATGGGTCAGCAGATTTAAATAAAAGACAAACAAAGAAAATAAAAATGGATCATTCACCGAAAACAAAGAGAGGGTAGGGTAGGGCAAAAAGAGAAGTTTATCAAACATCAACTGTAAAACCCCAAACTATCAATCTTATCTATGCTACTAGCTTCACAACAGAACAAATCAAAGAAGAAAGTGTCCAGTCAGTCTAAGATCACTTTCAACTAAGAGCACAAGGCAGAGTGAAACAGATCTAGCAAAAAATTATAAATCCAAGGGCAACTGGTTAAAACTGGTATCTTTCACCTGACAACCTAGCTCACACAAAGGAAGACAGAGCAATTAGAACAAACTTACACCTCAAATATGCAATTTCCCCTAGCAGACAATAGAAAAACCGAAGCCTAACAAAGATATTTAAACTTGATAATGTCGATTTACAAGATATATCTAACAAACTTTAAATGGAACGGATAACAAAAGAAGATACACTTATCACACTCTGCAAAAGATTAGGCTCCTGGCCATGCTATCACAGAAAAGCTAAAGCACATCAACTCCAAGTCCATAAACAAAGGATTTCACAAGATTTGCAAGAAATTGCTTATAAGCCTTTTATTTCTAAGTCTCCGCCTCCCGCAATTACATTGAGAAGAAGTATTTATAGACTCAGGATAGACCCTGATCTTTTCAAAAATATCTTCTTCTCATAACTACAAATATTATCACATCTAAACCCTAGGACCCGGGTTTTACAATAAAAATCCATCTTAAAATCAAAGTCCGGATAGAACTTAACCCTTCTGCAAATCTGTGCAGTCAACTGCCATAAATGGAGAAGATAAAATCTAAAGCCACTTGCATTCATCCGTAGCTGCAAATAAATGCCTCCATTAATTCTGTCGGTGAGCCGGATGAGTCACCACTTCTCCATCAATTTGATCTCCGCAAAGCCATCCCGAGTTGAAATTATCTTCATGCTATCAATTCTGTCATAAATTTGCTATTGAATGCTTTTACCGGCATCTTCTCCTCTAGCATGGCGGTCCTTGACTAAATCTGCACTTTAACTTTGTCTTTATGGCCTTTCCCGGTTGTCCCGTAAGTGCCAGATGGAATCCTGCATGAAAGACAAAAAGATTATATTAGTACTTTAAAATCATTAAAATCAAAGCTTTTAAACATTAAAAACAGATTAAAATCAGCTAAAAAGCTTGCATGTCGGCTTCTGCTCTGTCTCATACACGCTTTGACACGTGTCGCTACCCCAGGATGCCTTCTGTTTCCCGTTGGAATGCACTTTCGGCTCATTTGAGGACTTTCTCTCTCCTACCACGATACTGCGACATGTCACGATTTCGCGACATGTCACGAAATCGCGACGTCCCCAGCTATGCAACGTCTTCTCTCCGTCGGCCGTGAAACGCGACATGTCACGATTTCGCGACATGTCACGAAATCGCGCCTCCTGCTAGCGGCCGTACAACTTTGCTCCAGCATGTCACGATTTCGCGACATGCTTGTCTTGCAAGACTTCCTCAAAACGTGCAGCGCGTCGCTACCATTTTCACCCTTCGACTTCGAAACATGCAGCGCATCGCTGCCACTTTTCACCCCTGACTTTGAAACATGCAGCGCATCGCTGCAATCTTCACCCCGATTTTGAAACATGCGCATCGCTGCAACTTTACCTCTCGACTTGGAAACATGCAGCGCATCGTTGCACCCTTTAGCCCACGATTTTGAGACATGCAGCGCATCGCTGCAACTTTTGGACTTGGTCAATTTATCATTTATCCTCAGCAAAAAAGGGACATGTCACGATTTCGTGACATGTCGCGAAATCGCGCTGGTCCGTACTGATTTCTTCTCTCTCCTCCAAGCAGCGATTTTGCGACACTTTCCAAAAATGGAAATGTCGCGATATCGCGACACTTCAAAATGGAAAGTGTCACGATTTCGCTACACAAAAATGACTTGGATTTTTTCTTCCTTTCTCTCCCTTTCTCTCCCTCGAAAAATGCGACATGTCACGATTTCGCGACATTTTTCTCCCCGGCTTTCTCTCTCCTCATCCTGCAGCGATTTCGCGACACTTTCCAAAAATGGAAATGTCGCGATATCGCGACACTTCCAAAAATGGAAAGTGTCACGATTTCGCTACACTTAATCGACTTAGCTGCATTTGTATTTTCCTGTCGCGATATCGCGACATTTTCGAAAATGGAAGTGTCGCGATATCGCGACACTACCAAAAATGGAAAGTTTGATTTTTCATGAATTTATGCAACTGTTTTCAGCATTTTTCTCGGTACCGGTGCAAGATTTGGCTTAAGCATGAATGATTTCTAGCATGTAGAAAGTTAAGCTTGAAATAACAATGCTAGAAAGACTTGAAAAAGGCACAACTTAAAAAGGAAGCAAGCAAAACTGGATTTAAAACTGGAAAGGATCAAGAGGGTCCCTGCTGCAAAAATGGAATTTCAGAGTTTTCAAGAGGATGGAATCTCATTTTTCAGTGGGGGTGTGTTGCTTCTCAACAAAGTGTACATTGTCATTCATTGTTGAGTTCATCTTTGAGCTTTGCCTTGATAGATTTGTGGATAATATTTGAGTGCTACTTGAGCATGATTGATTGAGCCTTTGAGAAGGCCTTTGTGGACAGTTTTGGGATAGCCTTTGTGGACAATTTTGGGACAGCCTTTGTGGACATTTTTGGGACAGCCTTTGTGGACAATTTTGGGACAGCTTTGTGGACAGCTTTGTGGACAGTTTTGGGATAGACTTGTGGACAGATTTGAGCAAGTTCTTGGTGAGCTTGCTAGAACATATTTGGAAAAGTTCTTGGTGAGCTTGCTAGAGTATATTTGGGAAAGTTCTTGGTGAGCTTGCTAGAGCATATTTGGGCAAGTTCTTGGTGAGCTTGCTAGAGCAGTTTTGGACAAGTTCTATGTGAGTTTGTTATTCAGTTTTGGACAAGTTCCGTGTGAGCTTGTTATTCAGTTTTGGACAAGTTCTATGTGGGCTTGTTATTTAGATTTGGACAAGTTCTATGTGAACTTTTTATTAAGTTTTGGACAAGTTCTATGTGAGCTTGTTATTCAGATTTGGACAAGTTCTGTGTGAACTTGTTGTTGCCTAGCTTTGAGCAGATCAAAGAAATCATTGTATTAGATAAGGATCCTTATTTCTATTTGAAATATTATAAGGATATTATTTGGTGGAGTACCCCACGTTGGGGGAACCACATTAAATCTTGTGTCTCAATTTTTTATGGTGACTTGTGCTCTTGCTTACTACTGATATCTGATTTATTAATGCACATTGCTATATTTGGTTATTGCAATTAAGGACATTAATTGATATTGATTTGGAAAGAGAAAGTAAAAAGCGGTCTTATACTATTTACACCCCCTCTCAGTATAATCTTGTATTCTTTAGGGGCTATAGCAGAGATGACTCATGTCTCCTAGTCCACTCTCCATAGCTTTCGCCCATGATTGGGCTTGGCTGCAGGTGCACACCATTGTAACTCTCTACCAAATCCTAAGTGATTATCTTCTTTAAAAATTCTTAATGAAATAGTAAACATAAAAATGAAACACTCAATAAGATAGATGATTATCTCTTTTAAGTTTTAGATGTGAATCCTTTTACTATTTTGTGTGTTTTAGATGTGTTTTTTTGTAAAGAATGACCTTGTGTCACGTGTTTGAAATCTTGTTGGATGATAATTTTGTGTTTAATTGGATTTCATCTATATACTCGTATCTTAACAACTTGGCTATGAAATCTAGGTCGCATTATTCCACCTATAATGTGTGGTAATGAAGTCCACACATGGCCAGGGATCATAGGTCCTACCAGTTCCTCACCCAATTCACCCGTAGTCTACGATATACCTCTCCAAAGAGAGATACATGCTATAACCCACGGGCTATGATGGATATTGGAACTAGCCTTGGTAAATAATAAGGTTCATGGGATTTGAGACAATAGGTGGAGATGAAAGCCACCTCATTGAACTCTACTAGTGGATGGTGATGAAATCCACCTCACTAACGTTTAAGTGAATCGTGGTGTGTGTGGTTCTTTTTAATTTCAAAGAAAGTAAGTAAAGAAGCATTTGATTATCATTCGCTAAATGCATGCAAAATGTGCATTTTACTTTTAGAAAGTTAGTATAAAAAGAACTCACAAATGTATCTAGAAATGCAAAACCCTAAATGTTAGCCTACCCATTGGGTAGGCTACAAGCAAGCAATCCAAAGAGATGCATTCCTACTTCTAATTTATTTTGATTTTTCTCCTTTTATATTTTTTTGTTATTTTGTGTTTAATAAAAAGGGCAACTAAATTTTAACCTTTCTAAACAAGCAAAATATGTAGGAAAAACCAACTAAAATAGTTTCTAAAAGTGCAAAACAGAGATGGAAGATTCAAATGCCTACCTCCTCACTGCCAAAACTTACTATTTTTGGAATTCTACTCAGGAAATGCTCTAGTTTCTATTCACTCCAGGGTGGGAAGAATAGTAGGTCTACATTCATTCTAGGATGGGGTGAATTTTCATTCATCCTAGGGTGGCACGAATAGTAGGTCAGAGTTCATTTCAATCCAGAACGACTAGCACCTGCAACATAGAAAGCTGAAGAATGAGCTCCAAAAATTCACCTAAAGCAAAATGGATAGGCTGCCACCATGATCACCATTGAAGTAGGGAAAAATATTGCACCAAATTATGATAAACAATATATGTATCTATGTCCTATTGCGTATGAGCACCGAACGGAAGCATGCAAGTAAGATGGAAAAGATAGCAAATAACAAGAAATGGAGCAAAGTAAATTGACTTCTTATTAATTAGGTAGATCAAATATAGCTTACAAAATGTCCCCTTGAGGGCTCAAATTATTGATACAATTGTTTACAAATTAGATGCCCAAGGATCAAAATCCTTCAAGTAACTTGGGTACAAGTCCAGTGTCTTTCCTCGTACCCACAATCGAGGCGGGCAGGCGAATATTGTTGTCGCTTGTATCTTTGCTATTGAGGTCTTGTGCTCCTTCTTGATGTTCTATAAAAACCTACACTTGCACATGAGGAAACCAGAAATTTCAAATAGCAAGTGCGTATGATGGAAAACATACAATCCCCATGGGCATCAAAAGACTAGTAGCGAGGATATGCATAGATATTATATCAAATCAACTCCAAAAGGCTTAAAGCTACATAAGGATGTAAATTAAGTAGTTTTGGGAATATATCACCATAAATTGCACAAAATTTGAGTCTGATGGTGCCTCGTAATTGCAATGACCATTCACAACCTATAAAACCCAAAGCAAACAATTTCCACCCCAACATATATTCAAAACACATAAAAATTGGATAGAATGCATAAAATAACATTTTAAGAAAACCCATATGATCATATTTTCAAAATCAATGACATTTCATGTGTTTCTCCAGATGACCACCGTAGACCTACGTGAGACCCTACAAAACACTAAAATTGTGATATATTGGCCAATATAACTCATAATGATATAAAATTTGAACTACATCATAATAGGAACATTCAAAAAATAACTAATTAGAAATATTTAGAAAATTGCTGACAAAATTCTATTCCTTCCAGGGTGGGACGAATAGGACTGTCACAAATTAGGGGACACCCAAGGGTGGGATGCCTATTGATTCTGCCTACATTTTACCACCAATTCCACTAGGGAATGTTCCAAATATTGAAATCAAATTTGGTGTGGAAATTCCATCATTTTATAGGTCTTTGCAAATAAATTGCACCTCTTTGAATCACCCGATAACCTCCTTCACTACGAAGATATCTTGAGGGAAAGAGAGCACAATTAGGTGAGGGTAAATCTCAGCAGCACTCTATTTCTTATCCTTAAACTCCTTTGCTTGTCTTTTGTATGGAAAATGCATCCACTTTATAGCCTAAGGAGGCTCATGGGTCAAAAGGCACGCAAGGGCATGCAGGGCAAGAGGCACCACTTGGCCACCAGCGTGACATGCATTGGAGGGGGAAGAGAATCTCCCAAATTGGCCTCCTTTATGGAGCAAGACATAAATATATTGTATGCTATGACTTGCAGGCATGGGTAGGTAGAAAATATAACCATTACCAGGCACCATTTGTCCAGATTTAACTTTTTGCCAGTCAAACTTGCTATTCGCTCCACCCTGGTATGAATGCTACTATTCACTCCAGGGTGGGATGAATAGGTTCTATATTCGTCCTAGGGTGGGAAAATTAGGAACATGATGCCAAAAGTTCCTTAAAATGGCCTGAAACCTTCCAAAAACTTGCACAAAGTGGCTAGAACCACAGTATACCTCCTGAGGGCTGCCCTAGGGGCCTTGGTATGTCAATTTAGTCGTTGCTTTTGGTAGCATAATCGGATTGACCAGATTTTAGTGTCTACACTATATCACCAACATATACTATAACAATTATTTGTTGTAATCCAACCCTTTTTGTAGAGATATTTGAATCTGATGTACTTCTTTTCAAGTTGTGTCATAGAAAATGATTATTAATATTTATGTATCATGCTCTTGGTGCTTACTTTAATCCATATAAATATTTGTTTAATTTAAATATCTTCTATTCCTATCCTTTGATAACAAAACCTTTTGGTTGAGATATGTATACCTATTCTTCAATATCAGCATTGAGAAATGCACACTTGATGTCCATTTGATGAAGTTTCAATCCAAGTTGTGCTACTAATACACAAATTGTTCAAATAGTAGTCATTCTTATTGTAGGTGCAAAATTTTCTTCATAGTCAATTCCTTCTATTTGAGTATATCCTTTTACAATTAATTATACCTTGTATTTGTCAAGAGATCCATCTACTTTATATTTTATCTTATATATCCATTTAAATCCTACCACTTTCTTTCCTTGTTGTAAATCAACTAAATCCCATGTTTTATTCTTCATTAATATTGCATTTTTTTTTACATAGTGGAATTAGTAGCTGCCACGAATTCAGGTAGGTTGTTCGGTTTTTATAACCACCATAGTATTCTATGTTGTCAGCCCCAAAAGCTGCCACACATATCTCCATGCAGTCTGCCCCTATATTAATGTTACATATTATAAATCTATGGTTGTCTTCCATTATGGTAGTCTTATGGTAGCTTGAATAGTTGTAAGTTCTACTATTGAACTTATTAATCCCATAGTGTTTCTTGTCATGTTGCAAGTTTGAGGTCTTGTGGTAGTAATATCTAGCATTTGTTCTAGTCTTGAGTCTTTAAGTGTATTTTATACCATCTTGGTGCCATAGTGACTTTTAAGTTTTCAATTGGCTCATTATATATTTTTTATTCTGACTCTTCATTTGATGAGATCTCTTTATATAAAATGTTTAGAATGTGTCTTACACCGACCTTTTGTTCTTCAATAGAATTTTTGTTTCTTTCATCAAAAATCACATCTCTACTTACAATAATTTTCTTTAAATTAGATTAATTATTCCATATCCTATTGAATCATCATCATAACCAAGTATCCCACAAATGGTTGTATCATCTAATTTTGTCCTTCTTTATTTTGGGATATGAACATATGCTTTACAAAAAAGGTTCTTAGATGTTCTATTGAAGGTTTTCATCTTGACCATACTTCTTTAAGAGTAAAATTTTTAAAAAAAATTGTGGGTGATTTATTTTGTATATATATTGTAGTTTTAACAGCTTCTACCCAATATTGTAGATCAAGATGAGCTTCTTTTAGCAATGCAATGAACCATTTTTATAATAGAATAATTTCTTCTTTCTGCAATATCTCTCTATTAAGGTGAATATGTTGTAGTGAGTTGTATTTTTATACCTTCTTATTTTAAAAATAATTCAAATTATTCTGATAGAAATTCACCACGCCTATCTGAGCAAAGGTTTTTTATTGATTTTTTTATTTTTTTTTCCACTAATTGCTTGAATTATTTGAAGCAACTAAAAACTTCAAATTTAAATTTCATAAAATACACCCACATTTTTTAGAGTAATCATCAAAAAATAGTTAAAATTATCTATGTCCTCCAAGACTAGTAGTGTTCATTAGTCCATATAAATTTGTATATATTAACTCTAATGGTCGTTGTGCTTTATAGTATCTGAGTTCAAAAGGTATTCTATGTTGTTTTTCTACAAGGCATTCTAGACATACTATAGATTCCCATAGAAGTTTAGGTAAACCATCAACCATTTGATATTTACTCATCTCACTTAAAGAAGATGCACCTATATTCCCTACCTTTTATTCCAAAGTTCTTTGGTTTCTAATTTTTTTGCTGATAGGGATGTATTTGATAATGTATAAAGGGAAAATAGATCATTTTTATATAACCAAAAAGCTATAATTTTTCTTTGTTTAGTAAGAAGACATTTATTTTTAATATTAATAATTCTGAATTCAACCGCTAAATTTTGATCCATTAATTGAGATACTAAAATAAGATTAGCAGTTAATCCAAGTACTTACAATACATTCTTAATTATACCTTTTTCCTTTGATAAATTGAATAAAATATCTCCTACTTCTTTGACCGCATAATTCATATTGTCAGCTATAACAATTGGTTTTTCACATGTCTCTTGTAAAATATTGAACCATTGTTTATTTCTAGTCATATGCTTGCTTGTGCCTGAATCAATATACCAATAATTCATGAATTATCAGATTAATTTTCTTTGGAGTAGAAATCTTTAACTCTCCAAATTTAATCCTTCAATCAATTCAAAAATCAAATTTTTGAAATCAAATTGCAAAATCAAGTTTTGCAAATATAAAATATATTTTTTTTTTAATTCAAAAATATTTTGGAGCCGAATTCCTTTTGACTCCCTAATTTATTTTTGTTGGTAAATAATAGGGTCTTGAAAGGGACCTTCCCTCTTACAACTCCTAGAAATCTAATAAAAAAAATGAATCGATCCAAGCACAAAAATAACTTATCTTCTTACAAATCAAATTTTGTATTTTCTTAACAATACAACCTTTTCTCACCAAAAGTACAATGACCAAAATAGTAATAGTCTTAACAGACTGCTAGATTGCTAGTTATAATTTCCCATCGATAGCAGGAAATTGTTAAATTTAGTGTGCAAATCATGTGAACAAAATGGAAATAAAATTTTCATTAATCTACAAACATTATCCCTCCAGTCGCTTTGGATTCCATAAAGTCCATAAACCTCCAGATGCTACAATAAAAGATCACATAAAATTGTGGAAATTACAAATGTAAGAGTTGATGAAGAAATAGATCTAAGAGAACCAGGTCAAGAAATTATGTATCAAGAAGGATAAAGTTGCAAAGAAGAAGAAGGTGAATAAACTGAATAATATGGGACACAAAGGGCACCACCAAAGACACCATCCAGGTATGTGCGAAATAATCATCCGAGAGAACTTATTGTTGGGAATCCAGTTGAGAGAAAAACAAGGAGGAAGATAATAGGAATATGTGAACATGTAAATTTTTCTTTGCTATCCAAAGTTGAGCCCAAGGATTTCAATAAAGTAAGAGAAGACAAATACTAGATTAAAGCAATGGAAGAAGAATTAGACCAAATAGAAAAGAGTGAAACTTGGAAACTTGTCCCACGCCCAAAAGACAAGAATGTAATTGGTACCAAATGGGTCTACAAAAATAAGTTGAATAAATATGGTCAGGTGGTCACAATTAAAGCAATACTTGTGTGCAAAGGCTATGCACAAGTTGAGGGGATTGACTTTGAAGAAACATTTGCTCTCGTTGCATGTCTTGAAGCCATAAGAATGTTTCTGGCTTTCTCAAGCTTCAAAAAATTCAAGGTGTATCAAATGGATTTAAAATCAACTTTTCTCAATGGTTACCTAGAGGAAGAGGTCTACATATAATAACCAAAGGGTTTCATCCTGACATATTAGCCAAACTATGTATGTAAATTAAATAAGGTTCTCTATGGACTAAAGCAAGCCCCTAGGGCTTGGTACTCAAGACTGGATAAGTATCTCCAAGAACAGGGTTTTAGGAAAGGTATAGCTAATAGTAATCTATACATAAAAAATGAAGGAAATGACTTGTTGATTATAGTAGTCTATGTGGATGATATCATTTTTTGAGGCAGTAATGACAAGATGTGTCAAAAATTTGCAAAGTGTATGCAAAATGAATTTGAGATGTCTATGCTTGGTGAGTTATCCTTATTTCTTGGTTTGCAAATTTCACAATCAGATAAAGGTATATTTCCCTCTCAAACCAACTATGTGAAAGAAATGTTAAAAAATTTCAAGATGGAGGATTGCAATCTTGTAAGTACTCCCATGGTTACATGATGTAAGTTAAGTAAATATGATGAATCTCATGAAGCAAATCAAACATTGTATAGATCCATGATTGGAATTTTATTATGTCACATCTACTAGACTAGATATAATCCAGGCAGTCGGATTCGTGGTAAGATTTCAAGCTACACCACAAGAAACACATGTACAGGAAGTAAAGAGAATCTTTAAGTATTTGAAATGAACTATGAGTTTTGGACTGTGGTACCCCAGACGAAATAGTTTCACACTCACTACATATACAGATGTGGATTGGGCAGGCAGTGTTGATGACAGAAAAAGCACAAGTGGAGGAGCATTATTTCTAGGAGATTGTTTAGTCTCTTGGCTAAGCAAGAAATAAGCATCAGTATCCTTATCCACTGTAGATGTAGAGTATATTGCAGTAGCTACTTGTTGTACACAGGTTTTATGGATAAAGCAGACTTTAAGTGATTTCAAAATAATCATCCTATCTACATACTATGTGATAATACAAGTGCCATTAATATTTCAAAGAATCCAGTGATGCATTCAAGGACCAAGCACATTTCAATCAAATATCATTTTTTGAGAGAGCAAGTGACTGATCAGCAAGTCAAATTGGAATACATTGCTACAAAGGAATAGATTTTTGACATCTTTACCAAGCCACTTTCAAAGAAAACTTTTGAGTATCTCAAAGGAAATTTCAGAGTAGTTTTACTCCCATCCCATAATTAATCACCTCAAGGAAAGGAGGTGGTGAGGGAACTATGCTAAAGAGTTATTTTTAGCCCCAAGGAGCCCTTTGCCATTGATTTCAAAGGGGGAGAAATTCTAGTTGCATTAAAAGAAGATTTTTTTTGTAAGGGTTGTCATCAATGACAAAGGGGAAGATTGTTGGAAATATTGAGCATATTGAGTTGTCATTGATGTCAAAGGCTTGATGTCAAAAATAGCATGGTATAAATGGCAGAATATTCTTCAAAAGGGATGAGTTTACAAGGTTGGTAAATGGAAAGCAAGGCAAATATGTTTAAGGATTATAATATTTAAATATTATATTTAAATATTATAAAGAGAGTTTATAAAGGCCTAAGGACAAAGTTTTATAAAAGGAAGGCCAAAGGTTTTCAAAGGAAGGACAAAGGTTTATTCATATTAAATCAAGGTTGGGCCACTAAAGGTTTTAATCATTGCAAGGTTTTAAAAAGGAGTTAACCTTATAATATTTAAATTAAAAATTTAAATATTATAACCATGCATTTTGGTGCCAACGTTCAAATGAAAGTGTTAAAGTTTCAAAATGTCGTTGTCATCTAAAACCAAATATTTCTTATATATACATAATATTTTATCCACCTTTAAATTATGGAATGAATCACATGCACCATCGGGAATGATATTTGCATGAGTAAGCGAATAGCAGAAGTGAAGGCAACGAATTGTTTTATAAGTAAAAATCAT
Organism: Wollemia nobilis; assembly: GCA_028583015.1. Taxonomy (NCBI): domain Eukaryota; kingdom Viridiplantae; phylum Streptophyta; class Pinopsida; order Araucariales; family Araucariaceae; genus Wollemia; species Wollemia nobilis. The sequence continues at coordinate 11,422,061 of JAQPPZ010002969.1, read as the reverse complement.
GATAAATCCTTCAAAGTTCCTTTTTGAGTCATTCCTGCTAGTGTAGCCCAACTGGTCATTATTTTTGCGTGAGGACATTGCATGAGAGAACGTTCACGGTTTGATTTTCATCAGTGCTAGTTTTGATATGTTTTATTTTTGGAAGCACAATGAAGAAGACAAAGATGTTAATGTGCATTTGAAGTTTCATCCACCTGGTTATCCCAAGTGGTCACAATCCACGTTTGGGCGCTAGAGGTCAGAGGGTCAATTCTCATTCGTGCCAACAAAAATTTTATGTGAGGTATTTATAAAGGTTTTTTGATTATTTGTGAAAAGGAGTCATAAGGGTGTGTGTTATAAAGTCTTTTATTTTGCAAATAGGAGTCATAAGGGGTGTGTGTTATAAAGTCTTTTATTTTGCAAATAGGAGTTATAAGGGTGTATGTTATGAAGACTTTTATTTTACAAATATTATAAAGAGGAAATATAAGGGATATTTTTGCATGTGAGAAAAGGGGATATAAGGTGTATTGTGGATTGTTTTGAAATTGTAATTATTGCATTTTAGAAAGGAGACATAAGGTGTATTGTGTTTTATTGTTTAATTGTATTTTGTATGATAAAGAGGGAAGATTGTAAGAGTTTAAAAGCTTTATTTTATGAGATTAAAAAGGAGTTATAGAGCATTACTTTCAGGTATTATTGTGCACATATTTTGAGAAGGATTTTCAATGTATGAAGAAGAGATTTTCTAACCAAGTTTTCAAGTGGTAAAAGAAAGAAAATTATTTTTGAGACAGGTTTTTGAGGGCACATCTTCATCAAGGCAGTTTTGAGAGATTTGTGCATTGTGATTAGTTTTGAAGTGAAGATGGAAATCAGTAATTACCAGGTCATTTATCTAGTGCTAGACTAGAGTATCCTTTTGAATGAAATGAATGTGAGACATGTGAAAGCGACAGACTTAATGAATATGAGAAGAACATATTGAGTATTTGTAATGCATATCATTCTCTACATGTTCATGAAGAAATAAAATTCTAGGTAGAATATGTTTGAATTACTTTAGTCAAAGAAAGCACTTTTGGGAAAGATATATGTAATTGTTTGTATGTAATATTTGAGCAGGTTTTGATGAGCAGATTTGAACAAGCCTTGTGTATAGGCTTGGAGCAGATTTGAATAGATTTAAGAGTAGGTTTTGGAGAATATTTGAGCAAGCCTTGTGTATAGGATTGGAGCAAATTTTAGAATAGTTGAGAGCAGGTTTTGAAGAAGATTTGAGCAAGCCTTGTGTGAAGTTTTGGAATAGATTAGAGCAGAAGGGATTGAGATCTCCTATGCATAGAGTTCCATGAACCAGAGCATAAGGGATTGGTGTTTCCTATGGATAGAGGTCCTCAAACTTGAGCATAGGGGATTGGTGTCTCCTTTGGGTTGGTGCCCATAAACATTGTAATAGGGATTTGATTCCCAAGAGATTTGTTGAGAAAATTTATAAGAAATATTTTCTCCATGGATGTAGCCCACATTGGGTGAACCACGTTAAATTTGTTTCTCTTATGTTTGTGATGAGATGTGCATTGATTCATTATTGCAATTGATAATATTGGATAATACTTCTTTGGAAAGAAAAGTAAAAAGTTTTATATTATACTGTTCACCCCCCTCTTAGTATAAGCTTGTGTTCTTCAAATGTACACAAAAATAGGCCAATCATCCTGGTCCAATATTTAGTAGCTAAATCAAAAGTAATTGTTTTTCCAATCACTTTAGCTATCCCAAGAATAATATTTTTACCCCAAAATTCCTTTGGAAGCCTTAGTAGACTCACCCATAAGGGCATTGATTAAGGAGTGGTTATGGCTAGATTAAAGCATTGGCTCTATATTTGTAAAAATAACCCTCTCCTCCCAAAAAACCATGGGATCCTCAAAAAAAAAAATTGTCACATCCTCTAGATTTGCAAAGTTAAACAACAAAAAATTATTAATAAAAGCCACCATTGCTTCCTACCCCAGAAGTTTCCATTTATCTCCACTTCCTTATTGTATCTAAATCTAGTATATTACCCAAAAATTTCCCAAAAAAAGAATTTTTTCCTTTTTGAATCACTGTGTGAGCCAAAAATTTTGGGGCATTAAGAGTAAAACCTTGTTCATCCTGATCTAGAGATAGAATAAATCCCTCTTCTTGTGAATTTTGACCTCTCTTCAAAATTTGCACCCAAGAAGCACTTCCCTTTGACATTTCTACTATTTTTGAATTTGAATCTACTACTCCTAGATCCAAAGGGTTAAAATCTCTCTTATCGACATACTTATGGGATTCTGTTGCAATAAAACCCTCACCTATCACCTTTTCTACTCCTTCAAAATACCTATATACCCCATCCTTTCTCCTCCAGGGCTTCCTCTAGTGGACAATCACCACCGACATTACCTTTTATGTAGATAGAGTTTCCCCTACTTAACAATGGTCATTACCATATGTACCATAGGCTACATTAGCATGTCCCTTAAGAAATAATTATTATCCTATCTCTTTTGACTCCTTAATTATCTAATAAATAATTTTCTACTTTTCAATTTTTCAAAAAACTACTTTTGAAGTCAAATTTATTTTCACTCCAATTAATTTTTTAGAATTCAATAAATTCAATTTCCTTTTAAAAAACTTTATCAAATTTCAATGTCTTTTTTAAATCATGCGCTTAATCAAAGGTTTATTAACCTTATAAATCCAATTTTAAAAAGCGCAAAAATATAATTTTTCCCATATTCAAAAATTAGAATCCTTACCTTGGCTCACATGCAAACTTCAATGCATGATATTTTGATTTTGTCAGGCCATATATCAGGATTAATGCCAAGGAAAATTATAAGGTAATGAAACATCTCAAATAAACATTACATTTGCAATTCTAGGGAATGTTTCTTCACATTAATCAATGGCTTCCTCACGTAATGTTAGGTGACCTTAGCCTTATTTTCTCCTTGGCATTGAGGCTCTGGTTAGACTCTTCTTCTACCTTTAAATTGCATGCTTCTCTTTTCCACCTTAGATTTCTATAGGTGTTGCTCTACAAAAATGCTACTTTGATGTCTCGTTCTGTATTCTACTACTATCCTAATCATAGTCTACATAGGTATTGTTGCTCCATTCATATAAATGGTCCTTTTTCTCTTGAAAATGAAGCAAATATCCAATAATATCTTGGACTTCTATATATGTTACTTCTGCTCATGGCAATGAAGTAATCTTCTTGGACTTCTTATCTCTAGTGCCTTTTTTTCTTTTTGTGCTTTCAAAAAACACATTATATTCTAGTACATTTTTTTTCTTTTTGTGCTTTCAAAAAATACTTTATATCAATACTTTCTCTTGGAATATCTCTTCTAATATTGTAGTATTTCTGCTCTAGGGAGGATATGGTTGGAAATTATCCAACTTAGGAAGCTCTTTTTATTCTCTTTGGTTGTTATATTTGACTGCTACTATCAAATAATATTAGGGTAATATAATACCTAAAATTTGGCCTATGTTTCCTTCATGTGGCTCTAAATTTAAATTTTAAAATTCAAATTGAAGACTTCCTTCAATGCTAGCTTTAGAGACTACTCAAAGTAGCTTTAAATATGAATCTTCCAAAAATGATACACTATAGTGTCTTTGATACCACTATTGGCTTTTTAGACAGATTATCATAGGTCCTGATATTTAGGATCTTGACTAGTATCAAATATAAGAGCAATCATTATATTAAATGGACAAAATTAATTAATATAATATTCATGCAAATAGCAATCATATTAAAAAATAGCCAATATCATGAAGAAAACTTACAGTAGAATTGCTTAAAATATGCATCCAAGCTTCAACATTATCAATGCTTGAATGAGATCTGAGATACATTACATGGAGATTTGTCTCCATAATATAACCTTAAAAAGGTGACTCTTGGACTCTTTGTCTATTCCTCTCCTCACGTATGTAGGAGATGCATATTTTCATATTCCACACATAAGAAAAATCTCTCATGTATTTTGGCTTCTCATATTACCACTTGTATACATGACTCTTGACTCTCTATTTACTTGCACACTCTCTCACTATACACTTGCACACATAATTACATGACACTTGTGCATATCTTACACATAGACACATACATAAAGGGGAAATATAAATCACAATCCTAAACTATAGACTCAAACCCTATTCTGATATTTACATATTGTATTTGTACCATAAGGTGCATGTATAATTCTACCAAATAATATAATATTCTTTAACAAACATATTTCAACACCTATTTTTATAAATGAATAGAAGCAATCCATCCACTAAAATATTATATAGAAAGTATAAAAAAGTGTGAAAGATAGAAGTATATAGTGGGCACTTGTAGGTACCATAAATAATAACTATATTATCCATAGATAAGAATCACAACACTTTAATACAATGGATGGAGTGACGGGGATATTTATATCAATACCAAAACCCCAAATACATAAAAAAGTTTAACCTAAGTCAGCATAACAAGAGGTATTTAGGTCAATTACACGTTATAAGGTGGGATTAGTCATAACAAGGTTAACCATAGCCCATAAGGTGTACATAATAAAATAATACAATAAATTTACTACATTTGTATGATGTTGTTTGTAGAACTATAATAAATTGAATCATACAATGTCATCCTTGGCCATAAGATAGATTACACTTTCAACGTCCCCTCATAATCTAAAGTGAGAGTACAAGAAAAGAAGATACTAGTGATAATAATGTATTTCCTCCCATAATGGATGCTCTAGTGGGTATTTGTACTTGAGAAAGACTTTTTTGGATATCCCTCATTGTTTAGACATCCATTGATGTGAAAAGTCCTCAAGTATCTCTTTATAATGGACTGTAGTCTTCACCACCAATATTCGATACTTCTACACACATAGAAATAACACCTTTGCTATAACTCCATATGAGGAACATAATCAAAGAATATTCCCTTAAAAAGTTGCTCCAATATTCTACAATCACATAAAGAAACACTTGGAGATATAGCTTTCCCTTTTACAACATACGTCACCTTATTTGGAAACTTTCACTTGCCCTTGGATCACTTGATTTCTATAACAAAAAAAGATGTGCGTAGACCTCTTCATAAAATTATTAATTAGAAAATTCTAAAAAAAATTGAAAAAAATATAATAAAAGTAGATCATGAAAGATTAGATCTTCATGAATAACATGAATCAATAGCCCAAAAGAGAAGAGAAATCAAATGAAGCATATCTAATTTATTTTTTGTATGTCTCTAAAAGACTCAAAAACTATTACAACTATCACAAATACAACTATGTCCCTTATAAATGTAGGCCAAATATTATGATTGCATAACACCCTTTCACTAGTCGTTACTTCTATTGCTATGCATTTTCCAAGGCTGAGTAGGAGTCGGTATGAGCATGCAAGTAAGGAGAATTTTTATTGTGGATTTTTTATTCTAGATCAGGAGCTAAAACAAGAGGCCTAGAAAAGAACAGAAAAGAGTTATAGATTTCTAGTCATTACTATTTTTCTTTAAATATTCAACAAGAGAAAGGTAGAGAGCTATAGATTTTTGGCCATTGTCCCTAGTGTTGTAGATTTTTCAAAGTTGAGCAAGAGTGGGCATGAGAAAGCAAGCAAGGAGAATCTTTGGTGTGGAATTTTTTTTCCATACTAGAAACTAATATGAGAGGCCTAGTGATAGTTTCTTTGTGAGAATATATAGACTACAGTGGAGAGAAATTTGAAAATCCTTTGGAATATTTGAGAGTTTGGAAGCTCATATAACATCAAATTTAATTATAGTTTTATAAAATTATTGATTTTTGGCACCCCATCTGACCTATTATGAAGAGATCTTCTTTTGGGTGATGATTTTCAATAGGAGAATTGGAGGACCTAACTGTGTGGAATGGTTAAGGAGCAACATCTGACTATGTGCAATAGCCAAGGAGTAGGACCCAATCATATGGAATGGCTAGGGAGTAGGACCCAAATGCTAGATCGAGCATATTTAAATAAGTTAGGTCATGGCTAATTAAGAATAATGGTTGGAGAGATATAATGGAGGACAATGAAGGGGAAGAAATGGTTAAGGATAATTTGTAATAAGGATTGAAAGGAGCAATGGAATATTCTATGGATCCTCATAATGGGTTCTCCTTATTTGGTAGTGGAAGTAATTCTAGAAGAGGGGAGTCACCTTTCAAAGAGTTCAAGAATGTTTTTGAGTCGATTTTGATTTCATAGGACTAACAAGTCTTGATAGGAGTGGATATTGGGATATGAATGTTTTAGATAAATATTATTTAAATAGGTCTCAACTCTCTGAATAGTGTTGTGAGGGATGACAACAAGGTAAGGAACCCTGGTTGGCACAACAAAATAAAAAAATAGGAGAAAACCTAATTCCATAAATAGTATTGTGAGGGATGATAAACAGTAAGGAACCCTAGTTGGCATCATAGAAGAAGAATTTTTAAGGAGAAAACCTAAAATAAAATTCCTTTGAAGCACACAAAAAGGCAACTAGGTGAATTCAAAGGATGAGTAACCAATCAAACTTAATCCTAAGAGAAGATGTGAAAATGGGAGATATCAAACTCTTGATAAAATGCTTATTAGAAAATTTTATGGGCATTATATTTCTAGAAAACCCTTGGCAAACTGGATGGCCAGGGTTGAAGTTCCTAGAATATGTGTTTGGTTTATTATTATTGGTAAGAAGGTGGCTATAATTTTAGTTCAAGACTAAGGAAGATGTGGAGAATGTTTTTTCAATGAAATGGTTTTGGGGATTAACTTTGTTAATCCTAAAGTTGTAGAACCTTTTTTTTTACCCTAGGACCATTGGTATATCTACTCATCCTGTATGGGTAAAGTTACCAGGTTAACCATTGGTCTTTTTGTCTAGAGATGTTTTCCAAGCCATAGGCATTGCATTGGTTTTTTCTTGGAGGTGCATGAGACATATTCGTTCTCATGCATGAGGATAGTGGTCAAGATACTTGTTAATGTGGATTGAAGAGGTTGATTGGTGTATGAAATTATATTGAATTATAACAAAGAGACACATGTTCAAACTCTGGACCACTATATTGGAGTGTCTTTTAGGTCTATGCATTGTCATAACTATGGGCATATTATGAGGGACTATTATCTTATTTTTTCAAGGTAGTTTTGGTGTCGTAAGGTAGAGGGAGGGATATTTAAGGTGATAAAGGGATGCAAAATTATCTTATGGAACATGACTCATATATTGGTAATAAAATCAAATCAGTGCATAAGGAACACAAGCTATAGGAATCAAGGGAAAGAATAGGAGATGCAAATAAAATGGAGATAAATTTTTGTGCCAAACCAAGTGATGGATTTCAAACCATTTTAAATTGAAGCAAGGCTAGGAATCTCAGACTGAAAGTTGGATATCATGCTCCTAGACCCAAATATAAGCTTACAAAGTATTGCCAAATATTATTTCTCATATGGGATCATATGTAATTCTCCTCTTGTTCTATCAATTGAACAATGGCTAGATGTAGAGGTTCTTTAATTAGCTTTTATTACATCATAGGGTGCTTACTGTTGAGCAACTTATGAAGCGTGGTTTTCATGGCCCTTTTAGATGTGAAATGTGTGAAGAGAATGTAGAAAATATCAACCATATTTTTATGAGTGTACTTTAGCCTTTGAGCTATGGAGGACAATGGCCACTTTACTTGGCTTACAGTGGTCCAATTTTTTTACTTTTGAACAGCTTTGGAGGGATTGGCCTAATCAAGAGGGTGTTGATCATTTTATTAGGCAGTTATTTTGGATGGGTTCTACCATTATTCTTTGGAATATTTGGAATGAAAGGAATAGCTAAATTTTTAATCAATATAGGAAGGATATTCACTATATTTTGTAAAAGACCATAGCCAACTTAGTTGAATCAGTCCATCAAATTCTTAATCACCCCCAAAACTCCCACCAAATATGGGATCAAGTGATGCAAATATTGAAGATTAAACCTTCTGAGGGCAACCATCTTAAAGGGAATGTGAGTATTATTAAGATGGATAGGACTAGAAATTGGCAACCTCCTCCTAAGGATTTTGGAAAAGTCAATACTGATGGAGCCTCTAAAGGGAACCCTGGAAAATCCAGTGTGGGAGGAATTGGTAGACTTTCATATGGCTCCTTGGTTTTTACTTTTGCTGAGAATTTGGGTATTCTTTCCAATAACCTTGCTAAGGGGTATGGTATCCTCAAAGGTCTTCAGGAGGCTACTAAGGTTGGATGGGAAAAGGTGTTAGTTGAGTCTGACTCTCAACTTATGATTAATCTCTTGAAAACTCCTTCTAAGAATCATAAGGTGGATTGGAGAATAAAAAGAATTATTGAGAAGATTCAGTTAATCCAGATGGGATTTTTGAAAGTTGATTACAATCATGTGGTTAGAGATCAAAACAAGAGTGTTGATGCTTTAGCTAATTGGTCTTTGGACAAAGGTGATCTTACTTGTTATGGCCACCCTTCTATATGGTGGGCTTCTCAAATTAGGGAAGCTCTTCTTTCTATCATTTCTTTGGATGGCTCCAGGTCTGAAGGTACCTAGTTTCTTCTCTTTTTTTTTTTTTTTTGCTTCTCTTTGGTTCATTCAGTTTTTTTTTAGTTCCCTAGCTCATTCTATTCTTTATTTAGTTTCCTTTGTTGATTCTTGCCTTAATAGTCTTCTGGTCTAGATAGGTCATTGTTTTGTTCATTTTTTTTTCTTTTTTTCTTTTTTGTTTAGTTTTTTAAGGTGGGTGGGTTCTTTTGTTTTGTTTTGTTTTTGTGTTCTTTGTGTTGTTTTTTGTTGTTTTGTTTTTTTTTTTATGTTTTTTGTTATTGTTCTTGTGTTTTTTTCGTTCTTGTTCTTGGGTTTCTCTTTGTTTGTGTTATTTCGTGTTTTTATGTGTGAGTTTTTTCTATGTATTTTTTTTTTTTTTTATTGTCTGTTGTTGGTTGTTTTTTATTTTTATTTTTTTATTTTTGAGGTTTTGGTTGTGTTTATTTTTCATGTTTTTTGGGTTAAGTCTTTGTAGTGTTCTGTTGTTTATGTATTATTATGTGGTTCTTGTATTTTTATATGTGGTTTGTGTTGTGGTTTCTTTTATCTTATTGTGTGTGTTTTGTTGTGCTTTTGTTTTTGACACACTCAAGGAGCATGTTTTTTATTTTATTTTATTATTTTTGTTGTTATTTACTTATTTTTAAATTGGTTTTGTGTGTTTGTTTGCTCCTTGAGTATGTCAAAAGTGGTAGGCCAGGTCCGAGTCCTGGGCATTTTTGGCGGAATGGCTACCCCTGCCTCCTTGGGTCTTACTCGAAAGTGGCATCCCTTTTGGGATGTTTTCCACAAATAAAAAAAAAACAATGGCTAGATGTATCAATCTATAAAATTAAATCTCTCTAGAATGGGATAAGGGTGGAATTAAGGTGAAAGGAGGACCCTTAAATTCTTCTTCCTTTGTGGCAGTAGATCTAGACCTTGGTTTATGTCCATTAATTTTATCGGTATTGCTCCATAGGTAAACCACTTTGAGTTTACTTCCCCATATCATTATGCTTATGGTCATGAAAGTTTTGTGTTCTTAGAAGCCCATAGGTACCCTATATGATCCATAAAAGTAATAACAAGACACAGGGAAGGAGGGGTTGGGGGAGGCCTCAGTTTATATGTGGGGGCAAGAAGTCTCTCTAGTGGAAAGGGTAAAAGATATATTTTTTCACTGGCTAAGAATAAATCCCTCCATGAAGTTCAACAAGGCAATCAATCTACTTTAAAGGGGATCCTTAGAGTAGGGATGATCTCAAACATAGTTAACCATTAAAATTTATTTTCTTTAATATCTAGGGGATGAGAAGCTTGGAAAAAAAGGTTGCTTTGGGTAGGCTAGTAGAAATTCATAATCCAGAGATCCTACTAATTCAAGAGATAAAAGGGTTAGCTAAGAAAGTGATGGAATATCTTAGTAAATTGCTTAAAGGATGGGATTTTTTGGCCCTTGATGTTGTAGGGGCTTCAAGAGGAGTGGTCATAGGGTGGAAGGCTAATAAATTTAGACTAACCAACTTTGCAATGCTTGACTCAAGAGTAGGGACTAAATTATTTTCAATGGAGCTCAAGGAAATAGTGATAGTGGTGAACATTTATGGTCCCTATAAAAAAGGAAGTAGTATTGGAATAAGCTAATGGATCAAAAGTTCCTAGAAGTTGATAATTTAATTTTAGGAGGTGATTTAAACTTAACTCTTTCTAGGAGTGAAGTGTGGGGTACTATTGCTAGAATTGATCCATTAAATGATTACTTCATCCAAAATTTTGAAGTTAAGGGGTTGGTAGACCTAGCACCTATAAATTTGGTCCCAACTTGGAGAAACATGAGGATAGGGGTTGATAGAATTTCTAAGAGGCTAGATAGATTCTTAGTTGTTGAGAGTTTGATAAATGGAAATTATAGACTAAAGTCATGGGTTGAGACTAGAGGAGACTCTAATCACTCCCCCATCATGCTCCTTATAGCCAAAGAGGAGAAAAAACCATCTTGTCCTTTTAAGTTCAATTTTGAGTGGCTGAAAGAGGACAACTTTGTAACTCTAGTCAAATCAAAATGGGTAAAGTTTGATCCCATGAGAGAATCTAGTAGTATTCAATTTGTAGCAAATCAAAAAAGAATTAAGGTAGCAGTGGTTTAGTGGGCCTATAAAAAGAGATAGATGAGCAAAAAATTAGGGAGATTGAGGAGGAGCTTGTAGTGTATCTAGCAGATGACTTTGAAAAAAATTTAGATGAGGAATTAAGGCTTAAGTATAAAATTTTGGAATAAGAGAAGAGAATATTGTTGGAAGAGAGAGAAGCATAGTGGAGGCTCAAAAGTAGAGCTCTCTAGATTGCAAATGGGGACAAGAACACTAAATTTTTCCATAGCTTTACAAATCATAGAAAACAATAAATACAATTTGGGAGTTACAAGGTCAAGATGGAAGTAAAGTCTCCTCCTTTAAAGGAATAGAAGACATGGGAGTAAGGCATTTTGGTCAACTATACAAGGATCCTAGTCAAGTCAATATAGCTAAAATAGTCAAAATAGCTTCTCTCCTTCCCAGATTTGTAGATGAGGAAGCCAATGATGAGTTGGTATAGGAAGTCTCAAAGGAGGAGCTTAAAGTTATTTTAACCTCCTTCTAGAAAGATAAGAGTCCAAGGCTTGATGGTTGGACTATGGAATTCTTCCTTGGGCTCTATGACCTTCTAGAGTCTGACCTGCTCAAGGTTGTGGAGGATTCTAGGCAATCAAGAAGGGTAAATGCAGTCTTCAACTCTACCTTCATTGCCCTAATTCCAAAAAAGGATAATCCTTCTTCCTTTGATGATTTTAGGCCCATATATTTGTGTAATTGTGTGTACAAAATCATAGTAAAATTAATTGCATCAAGAATTAAAATTATCCTCTCTACTTCTATTTCTATTGAGCAGTTTGGGTTCCTACATGGTAGATAGATTCATGAGGCAATTGGTGCTGCTCAAGAAAGTCTTCATTCCATTAAATCAAAGAAAATGTTAACAATGGTGATGAAGTTGGATCTCTCCAAGGTATTTGATAGAGTAAACTGGCTATATATAAGACTGATATTTACTCAAATTAGATTTTATGTGTAGATGGTGAATTGGATTATGGGATGTCTATTTTTTATTTCTTTTGCAATATTGGTTAATGGGTTAGCTTCTTAGTTCTTCAAAGCTTCTTAGGGGATAAGACAAGGTTATCCCTTGTCACTATTATTATATCTTCTAGTAGCTGAGGGATTAAGTAGATGCATTTTAGAAGCCAAGAGGGTAGGAGTAGTAAAGGGAATTAGAATAGGTAGAACAATGGAAGTCACCCATCTACTTTTTGTAGATGATGTTCTCCTTTTCATGGATGGAACAATAAGAGCAACAAAGAAGTTAAAACAATATTTGGATCTTTTTTACCTTAGCAATAAGTATGTAAATTAATGTATAGAAGTCAAGCATCTCCTTTAACCATGTGGATTAGGATTAAGTTGTATTAATAGGTCAGCTCTTCCCCTTTAATAGAATTGATCTTCAAGAGGGGTTTAAATATTTGGGGTTCTTTTTGAAACCCAATGACTACTCTAAACAAGACTAGAGTTGGTTGATAAAGAAGGTGGAAAGAAGAATTAATATATGGTGTAATAGATGGCTCTCTTTGGGGGGAGATTGACTTTGGTCAAGTCTGTGCTGGAGGCGATACCAATATATTGATAATATTTGGCTCACATACCAAAAGGAGTATTGGAAAAAATTAGATAGTTAAGCTACAAGTTTTTATGGACAAGGAAAAGGGAAAGGGAAGGCATTCCCTTGGTTAAATGGCAATCCTTAGCCAAGCCTAAGGAAAATGGAGGATGGGGACTTAAGAACATCCACCTATTTGGAAAGGCTCTAGCAGCCAAGTGTGTTTGGAAGATAATATCAAAGGTAGGCTTATGGAATAAGATTGTTCAAGAAAAATATTTAGAGCCACTCATAGTCGAGGAGTGGATAAGGGCCCCAATGAAGCAAACCCATAATGTTTCAATCTATTGGAAGGTAATGATCTAGGCCTTTTATCTTGTAGGAGATTGGCTCACCTAGAAAATAGGGGATGGATCAAGGATAAGACTAGGCTTAGACCCTTGGATTGGTTATGGAGGTATGCATAGATTACCAAATAATGTAATTCAGATCTTAAGAGCTCAGGGGATTGGAACTCTTGCCCAAGTAACTGACCTAGAATCATCTACAAAGTGGAGATAAGGATGGAAGGAAGTAGTAGATTTAGGGCTTCAAGGCCATGAGGCACACCAATGGGAAGAATATATGGAGAGGCTTAAAGTTGAACATATCAAGTTGTGAGAGGAAGTTGATCAATTGGTCTAGACAAAGAATGGAGCTATAGGGAGTACACTCCAAAGTTGGGGTATAAGACTCTATTGGAAGATAGGAATGATAATTCAGCATGGTGGTGGAAGTCACTCTAGAAGCAAAAATCCCTGTTGAAGACAAGACTGTTCCTATGGCTTGCCATAAAAAATAAGGTTCTAACATGGAAGGTATTATAGAAGAGGAGTTAGAATGGTCTAGGAAGGTGTCATTTATGTAATTCAAACAATGAAATAATTGATCATTTATTGGTAGCTTGCTCTTTTACTAGACAAGTTTGGAGGGAGGTTATTATGTAGTTAAAGCTTCCTATAGGATGGTAGGAAGACTCCCTAGGAGAGTGTTTGAAATATTGGATTGAAAATAGGTCATACAAAGGTTTTATAGCTCTCTCACTATTTGTGTCATGGGGAGTATGGATATCAAGGAACGCAATATTTTTTTAGTATTAGGATAAGCCTACTTGGCAAGTATCCTCCCAAATCATTGAAAGTTTTAGTAACTATAAGGTTTTAACAACAGCAAAGGTAATCAAGCAAATCATCCCTTAAAATTTTGATAAATCAAGGGCTTGGGGATTTTTTTTAAGGGATTGACAAGGTGTCCCTAGATTTTGTGGGGTGGGAGAATTACTATAAATTAATGACTCAATATTTTAAATACAATGCTGGACTAGGAGAGGGTTCCAATAATTATGTTGAAATAATGGCACTTAAATTGTTGGTTCAGTTGGAAGAATCAAAAGGAATACAAAAAATTCAAATTTATGAAGACTCATAGGTGGTGATAAACTAGATGCTTGGTACTTTTAATATGAAAAACATGGTTCTACAACCCATATTCTCTCAAATAAAATAATTTGTGGATCAAAGTGAAGATTTTACATTCAAGCATATTTATCGAGAATTAAATAGGGAAGTAGATGAACTCTCAAAGGAGGGGCTACTAATTGAACCAGGTATGTGCTTAGTATAGGAATTTAGAAGGGATATTCATAACAATTGGTTCACATTTCTATCTGGGTTGATTAATCCACTTCAATTGAAACATGTAGATCCAAATTTCATTCTTCAAATTAGATAACTATGATGCTAATAATGAAAGAATTATCCAATTTTGAGATCTTTAGGTTCCTAAGGATAGAACATAGTCTGTTGAAGATAGCGAGCTATAATGTATAAGCAACTTGATTTTTTAGTTCACGATTGAAGCTTTGAAGGAATTTTGGAGAGGCATCTAAAGAATGTAATTTCAAATTTTCTTAATCTAAAATTATGACTTTTTGAGGGGGAAAATAAAATTACCCTTTAAACATAGGGCAATAGCCTTTGAGTATTATCACACACAATTTGACCCCCAACACCACAATAAGTCCTTGAACTGATTTTTTCAGTGTGAAGAGCTCAAAAATATGTATGATTAAAAAATAGCTCATAATGCTTTCATATATGAAAGTTATGGCCTCTAGAATATTTGTTGTAATAGCCCTCAAAAAATAAAAAACTAACCTCACAAACCTTAGAAATGTTATGTCCAATACAAAGTTACAACTTTTCGTTCACTCATTCTCTGGTATATGCCACTCAATTTGTTCCACCTAGTCATCACTAAACTATTGGAATTATAATACTTGCTCAAATTCTATTGGTTGATGGAATTTACAATATTTTCTAGAAATATCCCAAAACATTTGTTCACCATAATTATATGTAGTTAAAAGTAATAAACAACATGATATGAGATAAGGAATAAGAGGTAAGTGCCTCTGGGCACCCCCATAATATTTTCATATATAACAATAAGTTATAAATTATTGCTCATTTAGGGGTATTTATAGTGATATAAAATAAATCAATAAAATAAGCACCCTAAGAATCAGGTGCGACATGCAGCAGCTAGTTCTTCAGTTGTGGCTCAAGGTCCTCAAGAACCCATGGTCATTCCACAACCTCAACCTAATCCCACAACATGGATTGGACCTTCCTTTGCGGATGTATTTTTGATTACATATGCCCCTCGGCTCCCCAAATTCTTCCTCTCTAGAAGGCACAGGTCCAATAGGATCTAAAACTCACAAGGCATACCACTCACGCAACCTTCCTCGTGAAATGGGGGAGTATAATATTGATAAGAGGTACCAGACAGATGATGTGCGTCAATAGTTCACCGAGGCTCAGGGCCACCCAAAATGCTTCACCACAAATACATTTGGGGCTCTTGGGAAGCTCAAGGACTCCGAGGTTGTTGAGGATAGTATGCACCTCGACCGGGCTTAATGCTTTTTCTCTCATGGAATGTAAGAGGACTGACGGACCCAGTCTAAAAATACCTGGTCCACGATGAGCTGACTAAGGTCTCTCACACATTTGGTAATCTTGACTTTTTTTATCTGCAAGAAGTTAAATTTTTTTATTTTAATCTAGATTGTACCTATAATTTTTTGTGGCCGCGTGGTTGCTTTCATGCAACCCATCATACTCCTGGTAAGGGAGGAGCTATTACTTTTGTCTCTTCCAAGTGGATGATGAATGTGGTTTCTTGGGGGGTGGACCCCTCAAATCAAGTTGTCTAGACTCTATTTGAGTTTCAAGGTCAACCTTTTGGAATAATTAATTTGTATGCATCTAATGATGCTTCTGATCGATGTAGTTTGTGGTAGTTGCTGGATTTTTCTCTACTGCATGCTATCTGGGTGCTTTGTGGTGACTTTAACATGATTGAGAAACCCTAGGACAAGGTTGGGCACATGCCAATGCGATGGAATATCAAGGAAATAGAAGCATGGTTTTTCATGAAGAATAAATTGGGGTTGTCAGATCCTAATTACTATTTCTCTCAGTTTGACTTCCCTAAGAATGTTTGGTTCACCTGGTCTAATTTCCAAACAAGATTTTTGAGGGTTTTGAAATGCCTAGACCAAGAAATGCTTATAGATTCCCACCACTTCTTCTTTAATAGGCTTTCTCCATCCTGCCCTTTTTTTCATGCCATTCCAGACACTACCCTCTCTGATCACTCCCCGATTATTTTTGACATTGCCACCCGGGCCTCTCCTCCTCGAAGATTTCAATCGTAATTTTACCTAAATGTTTTCTTTCTTCAAAATGATGCTATGAGGGCTCATATTACCCGATGTTGGAATCTTCTCCCAAGATCCTCTAGCTCGGTTGGTTAGATTGTTTGATGGAATAAGGCCATTCGATGTACGACTTCTATGCTTCGATCTCTTGGGGTTGAAGTTGCAAAGTGTAGGAGGGTTGCAAATTCTACCCTCAAAAAATAATTATCAGTGGCCTCTGTGAGACTTGAGTCTTCCCCATTCAACCAATATTTGCAAGCTCATGTTGCTATCATTCATCATGAGCTGAAGAAAGCAAAGCTTTATGAGGCCAGAGGAGCCCAACTTCGTGCCAGAATGCATTGGCTCAATATTGGGGACAAGGTGTCTAAATAATTCTTCAAATGGTTACGCCCCTCTTCGTCAACTATGCAATTTCAAGCTCTTCAAATTGATGGGGGTAGACTCACTGAGCTTCCTGATATCATATCTACCTTTATCCTCCATTATCAAAAAATTATTTCTTCTCAACCACTCACCCTCACCCTATAGTAGGCCTTGGCTGAGTGTTGTGCAATGGTGCCAGAAAAGCTCTCTTTCGAGCAAAAATCCAGTTGTGAAGCCCCTCTGTCTCTTGAAAACCTTACTCAGGATCTCTCTCAAATGAAGAATGATAAGACCCCTGGGTTGGATGGATTCCCCTGTGAATTTTTCAAATAATTTTGGGATTTCATTGGCCTAGACTTGCTTAAGGTCTATCAAGAAGCAATGATCACAGGTTCCTTGGGTTCTATAATCAATAAAGGCAATATTTGATTCATACCCAAGGTTGGGGACCCTGAAATTATTACCAATTGGAGGTCGATCACTCTTTTGAATTTCAGCTATAAGATCATTTCCAAAGCTCTAGATTTAAAGTTATACCCCATTCTACCTTTAATTATCAGGCCTGAACAAACTGGGTTTGTTCAAGGTCGATATATCCTGGATAATGTCCTGGCAGTATGGGAAAGTATGGAATGGGCTAGATAGTCTCAGTAGGATGCTATATTCATCAAAATTGATTTTAAAAAATCTTATGATAAAATTGAGTGGAATTTTATTCTTACCATGTTACAAGCACTTGGCTTTGGTTCGAACTTTGTTAAGTCTGTCAGTATGCTCTTCCAGGATGCTTCAGTTGTGCTCACTCTAAATAACACTCAGTCTAAGTCCTAGGCCTATTTCGTTCGGTGAGGCAAGGCTGCCCACTTGCTCCTTCTCTATTTATCCTGGCTGCAGAAGCCTTTGGATACCTCCTGGCTGCCCAAGTGTCTCAAGGAAACATTCAAGGAATTGCTCTTCCCAATTCGCCAGCTCAGTTGGTTAATGGGCACTTTGTTGATGATTCTTTCCTAACCATTAGGGAAGATCAACAATCTATGTCCAATGCTTTGCATTGCCTTGATATCTTTTGTGCAGCTTTAGGCTCTAGCATTCAGTGGCATAAGACTACCTACTTTCGATAGTCTACTAATCCTTGCCCAAATTGGCTTTCTCAATATCCCTGGCAATGGATTCAACCTAGCAAAGTTTTTAAGTTTTTGGGCATTCCTTTTGCTTTTCAGAGTACCTCTGCTCAACTCTGGAATCATGTGCTCCAGAGAGTTGAGAAGAAGCTTTCTTATTGGATTACCAAGAAACTCTCCCTTGCAGGAAAATTCCAAGTTTGCTCCAAGATTTTGGCTACCACTCATGTGTATTTTTCTTCCTGCTAGACTCCATCTTGGGCCTGTTACCAAAATCTAGAGAAGTTGTTGCGAGATTTTCTTTGGGCTAGCTCTTCCCAGAAGAAGGGATTTCATAGAGTAGCCTAGGAAATTTGTTGTCTTCCCAAGTCCTCTAGCAGGATGGGTCTGTTTGACTGTCAACGCCAGGGATTTGCTCTATGTGCAAAGTGGGTTGTTAGAGCTATTGATGACCCAAAAGCCTGGAAGGTCCTAATTTGGCATTGTATTTCTATAGGCCTTCCTTTGGGTAAGAAATTTTGGTGGGGGATGTCTCTCCCCTCTATTGTTACAGCCCCTGTGTTTATTAAAATTCAAGGCTCCTTTGTGATGCAGAGCATTTGGTGAGCTTGGGAGGCTCTTAAACCCTGGCTCTATTGGTCTAGTGATGGAAAAAAAAGGGGCTTCCATAGCCTCTCTTAATGTGTGGTGGTCATCTATCATTACTTACCAAGGCTCCCCTTTGGCCTCGTTTCAATGGATTCATGCTCAACGATTTTTCAAGAAGGGAATTGCTACCATTTCTGATTTCTTCTCTTCTCATACCAAAGATTGGATTCCTTGGGAGGTTTTTAGATGGCTTCATAATTTAAATCCAAAATATAAGACCACGTATGATACTATGTTAGATAGCATTCCCTTCTCTTTTTGGCCAAAAATTACTAGGCATTTCCAGAAACCTTGGTGGTCGAACTGGACCTAGCCGAAGAACATCCCGTTAATTCAGTACAAGACCCGTTTGGGATATTCCTGATTTTCTCCACACTTGCCCATGGTGGGTAATTTGAACAAGCATTGGGACTTAATATCTAGGCCTTCACGGTGGAAATTGCATTTTAACATGGTCTGGACCTCTTATCTTGAGCCAAAGCTGACTTTTTTGCTTGGAGTCTGCTTCTTCAAGGTTTGCCTGTGGGGCAACGGCTGAAATACTTGGGCGTGGCTAATCCCAAATGCTATTTTTGCAATGAACCTGAAGATTGCACTCATGTTTTTTGGTCATGTCGTAAATCTCAAATGGCTTGGAAGTGGTTGGAATCTTTCTTTCGACCTTATATGGCCACTTCTTTTTCTTGGCACCATTCCCTGCTAGGTGATGCTCCTGATTTTTCTATTCCTCTTGTGCCTATCTAGAATATTTTTAGAGTCAATATTATTTTTCACTTATGGAAGACCAGAAACAATATAGCTTTTTCCAGAGATACAGCTTCTGATTCCTTTTCTTTAGCTGATAAGTATGTTGTATTTTTTGACTCTTGGCTACAGATACAGGTTCAAGTGGAAAAAAATCATATTGACATTCAGTACCTGAGGACTCTCTTGGACCATTGGGCCAATGCACCGTGCACTGTCAGTTGGGTCCCCTTGGATTTGATGTCACAACGTCGTGTTGGCTCTCATTCTCGATCTCATCGAGGATGCAGGGCATTGTCGTAGGCTGGGAGACACTGGTCTCAACCTCCGTCGATGACCAAATGCCATTACTCTGATGGTGCTGGTAATTCACGGTTGGTGAGTGGATGGGATGTCCATCCAGAACCTTCACACCAAGTTGTGGGTTGGGGAGATGCGGTCATAGTGGCGCTAGTTAATGCTCTAGGTTGGCATGGTGATGGCCAAACCCCCCGCCCCAGGATATAAATGCACAAGAGGTTAATGATGTTGTTGATATGGGCAGTACTAGCACTGATGATAATGGTTGGGATGCTCCTGTTACCACCTCTCCCTGGTGCCATGATGACAATGTGGACAATTTTGTCCCCCTCGATGTTTGGAAATGATTTTTGTTCTATGGATGCATGCTTTTCTTTGATTTTTGGCTAAGAGGATGATTTTAATTCCCTCCTTTTTGTGTTAGCCAGCTAAAGACTTTATATTTGCTATTTGGTTTCTCCTAACCGTATGCGGTTAGTGTGATTTTTGGGACCCTACTAGGGTGTGCGTATCCACCCACTTTTTGTATGATTAAGTTGTATTTTTAATATAATATAACTTATTTCATTAAAAAAAAATCAAAGGTCAAACCTTAGAAAAAAATTTGTCGAATCTGTCACCACTAGATTGGGTGTTGTGCCTATGAATATGAATTTGAAACTTTTTAGGATATGATTTGTTGAATTTTTCTTCATATATATATTTGTGTGTGTGTGTGTGTATATATATACTCTATATGTATATGTGTGTGTGTGTGTGTATATCTACTCTATATATAAATACATACATACATATATATATATATACATATATATATATATATATATATATATAATTTTGAGGGTTTGGAGTCAACGGGGCTCATATCGAAGACCTCCTATGAGTAATAAAGAGCACTAACCAGTGCACCACCCATGCATGTTGAAATTGTAGAAGGATAAACACTATTTGGAGGTAATACTTGGAGCAAGAAAGAAAAAAACTATGCCAAGCTTTGAGTTTGAGATATCTTACTTTTAAAATAGGCATCCTACCACTACGCTTTCACCATAAATATTTTTCATAGGATAGAACATCCTATTTGAATATGACACCTTTGATTTGTAAAAAAGTTACCTTTGGCGAATAACATGAGAGTTGAAACTTTGACCTGGTTAGAAGGCATATTTGCATTAGACTTGCTAGTCATTCTCCCCTACATGTGAATGCAATCAATGCCCCCTGCCTACCCCTTGAGGCAGATAAGGCCATACCCTATTCTCTTAAAAAAATGAGCAAAAAGAGGAAGAATTACAAGTCAAAATCATGACTTATGATGAAGAACACAAGCTTATACCGAGAGGGGGGTGAATAGTATAAGACCACTTTAAACTTTTTCCTTCAACTTTCAAATTAATATTATGCAGTGAATAGATAGCAGTATCAAAAACAGTAATCAAAGCAATGCACAAAATACTATCCACAATAGAGACACAGCAATTTACGTGGTTCACCCAATGCGGGCTACTCCACGAATAAAATCTTTCACTAAATTTTATCACCTCAAATTCTGGGAAACCTTTCTCGATTACAAAGTTTATGGGCACCAACCCAAAGGAGAAACCAATCCCCTAGCTCTGCTCTGGTTGGTGATCCTCTAGAAAACCTCTCGCCTCCTCTCGCCCTTAGCAAGTGGAACTCTATCCACGTAAGACACCTGTCTTCCCTACTCCGGCTAGAGACCTCTCGTCCTCAACTCTATCACCTCAAAGCTGGTCCTCGAAAATGCACTAAACACAGTCCTTCGGTCTAGCACAAATGTCTTCTATATTTTTCTCTGATCTACACCAAACACAGTCCTTCGGTCTAGCACAAGTCTGTCCTCAAATCTCTTTCTCGTTCACATTACAGCCGCACTTGGTCGAGACAACTTTTGCACCGATCGTGCAACCACAACAACACTCGATCGAACATCAACTTATGCACCTCTGCGCAATCACAGCAGCACAGTCTTCGCACACTCTACTACTCGAAAATTGAACTTCTCCCTCGCACTCTATCTGCGAATATCACACTTCGAATGCATACTTCGATCGATACAAATTCTCTTCAAACAGCCCTCCTATTATACTAAAACTTTCAAGATCTAAACCTTGGTCTTAGTCGGCTATTATGCAAATGAAAACCCTAACTCCGTCGGCTGCATGCCCTAATCTTCGTCGACCCAATTTTAACTCTGTCGGCTTCAACCGCCTCTGTGGTTCAGTAGCTTCTGCCGTGAAACCACAACATGTCACGATATCGTGACATTTTTGCAGCCGTACACTTTCGTTTGGCTATTGTTGCGATATCGCAACACTTTTGCTTTTGTCTGCCTTGACTATGTTCTTGTCGCGATATCGTGACACTTCTGTCTTTGCTGACGTCATCTTCACTCCTATCATGAAATCGTGACACTTTAGTCTTCTTGGTCTTCTTCTAGGCTTGCACTAGCAAAAACGAAACATGTCGCAAAATCATGACACTTTTGTTGCCTTGAGCTTCTCTCTGCCTTATACCCGCAAAACTGGAACATGTCACAAAATCACGACGCTTTCGCCTTCGAGCTCTTCCTTCTTGAATTCGTCATAAAATCGTGAGGCTTCTTCTGTTGAAGACTTGCTAACTGTTTCTGTCATGAAATCATGACACTTTCACCAACTAAATGCTGCCATCTCAACCTGTCACAAAATCGTGACACTTTCTGCATTCGCAAGCTTTCTCTTCAACTTGTCGCGAAATCGTGACACTTTCTACATTCTCAAGCTTTCTCTTCAACTTATCACGAAATCGTGACACTTTCTGCATCCGTACAACTTCTTTGTAGCCTGTCACAAAATCACGATGCTTCTCATTTCAGACTCTTCCCTTTGCTGCATGTCGTGAAATCGCGATAGTTCTCACTTCGAGCTTTTCAGCATGTCACGAAATCACGACAGTCCTCACTTAGTCTTTTGCAGCATGTCGCGAAATCATGACAGTTCACACTGTGGACTCTCCCTTCTGCATCATGTCGTGAAATCGTGACACTTTTTCGTCCGTACAACCTTCCTTGCATTATTTCACGAAATCGTGACACTTTTCCTTCTTTACCTTCCTGCACTTTTCGAGTCGCAAAAATGCGACATGTCGCGAAATCGCGACACTTTCCACCTTGCACTCTTTCTCTGCTAACATGTCACGAAATCGTGACAGTTTTTCTAGCTTCTTCTCTCTCTTCCAACATGTCATGAAATCGTGATAGTTTTGCCAGCTTCTTCTTTCTCTTCCAACATGTCGCGAAATCGTGACAGTTTTGCCAGCTTCTTCTTTCTCTTCCAACATGTCGCGAAATCGCGACACTTTTTCAAAAATATTTCTCTCTCCTACCTAAGTCGCGAAAATGTGACATGTCGCGATATCGCGACATTTTTTCAAAAATCTTTCTCTCTCCTGTTTAAGTCGTGAAAATGCGACATGTCGCAATATCGTGACATTTTTCCAACTTACTTTCTTTCGAACCTGTCAAGCCGAAACTTCATCAAAACACATTATTTTACATCAAATAAAATTCTTTCAAAAGCTTCTTGACATCAATGACAACTTATTTACTTGAGCAACTGCAAAGAACTCAAGGTACCCAAAATTGCCAACAATCTCCCCCTTTGTCATTGATGGCAACCCTTTACTAAAAACATGTCTCAGGAGCTAAAATTGAAACCAACTGTGCTAACAACTGAGAATCTCCTTTTGAAGTTTTGCTCCCCCTGACTTGAAGCTTTCCTCTTCACATTGAAGCTCTCCCCCTTACTCATATCTCTCCCCCTTACTCATATCTCTCCCCCTTTGTCATCAATGGCAAAGGGTCACCTTTGGGGCTCGGGACTAAGAATGAGCCACTTAGCTTAGTCCCTCCCCCACCTCCTGATGAGGTGATTAAAATAGGGTTGGGAGCAAAACTCCCATTAGGCACTGATCATCATCAGTGTCTACAATTTCCTTGCCGGGCCTTTTCTTGAACTTTTTGCCCGCATTCCTATTTTTGTCACTGTTCTTGTTATTGTTCTCATCCCTGTCCTTTTTCATGCCTTGATCCTTGGACCTGATCATGCCACTATTTCTATTTTTGTACCTTGGAAGATCAGCTCTACACTGTCTAGCTGTGTGATCTTCATTGTTGCACTTATAACAAGTAACAATGTTATTTCTTTTAGGCATACTTTTTCTTTGAATCCTCCTATTTTGACTAACCCTGTTCCAGTTATTAGCCTTGCAGAAAATTGCCTTATGCCCAAACTATTTACACGAGTAGAAATACCCTTGAAAGAAATTACCACCTCTAAAACTGTCATTTATCTTCCTTACTTGAGCCATGCAATGTGCAGCCATGTGACCAAACCTGTAACACACAAAACATCTGCCATGAAATTTTTCTTTATACGACCTCTTGGGTCCTGAAAACTTCTTCGCATTCTGAATTTTGTTTTCTATTTCTGCGCATCGATCACTCACGGACTCATGTTCTGAAGTAATTTCTTCATCAGAACTCTCTTCCTTTTGGAATCTCTTGCTAGATTCCCCAACCTGTTCTTTGTGCGGCTTAACAAAACCAAGACCTGTTTTATCTCGTTGGATTTCTTTGACCTTTGATGAGAGACTTAACCCTTTTGGAGCTATCTTGAAACTCGTATAGCCTTATCCTTGTACTTTTTAGTTTCCACTTCCAGAGAAGCCATTTTATGTTCCAACTCATTATACTCAAGAATCTTAGACTCTAACTCATCCTTGAGTTCCTGTGTTTTAGCTATAGAGAAGTCAAGACTTTCTATAAGATCGTCTCTCTCCATACAACATTCATCTAACTTATTCTTGAGTCTATCATTCTTCTTTCTTTCCTTTTTCAAAACACTAAGAGCATTATTAAGTTCACTTTCAAGATCTTTTATTTGTTTGCTTTCTGAATCCTCAAGGCCTTTTCCGGATTTCTTATCACTAGAGGTGCTACCTTTTTCAAAAACCATACAAGCATCTTCTTGATAGTTTTCTCAAGCATCCTTATACATACTGGAAACCAAATCATTATTTGTACAATCATCCTCAAGGTGACCAAAATTTCCACATCTAAGACATTTCATAATAATGAATCTATGTTTCGGTTCTTCCTCCTTTTCTGATATGAATAGCATCTCATTTTCCTCATCACTTGAAGAGCTTTCACTATCACTGCTAGAACACTTACTTGCTTTGTCTAAGTAGAAACTCTTCTTGTTCTTGTGTGAATACCTCTTTCCTTGATTGTTGTGCTCATCTTTGTTCTTTCCGTAATACCTGTGCTTTTCGTAATCCTTGCTCTTAACATCCTGTTTCTCTTCATCGCTTTCATTCTTGGAAACAAGACAAGTCAAGTAGCATAATGACCGAACTTTCCACAATTGAAGCATCTTATATTTTTCATGCTTTTGTGCTTTCTAGATTACTTGCCTTTCTTGCTTGTAATATGCCTCTTCATCACTAGAAGACTCATCACTCTCTTGAAGTTGTTTACCCTTAGATTTCTTGGTAGCCCTGAAAGCTGCCTCTTTCTTGACGTCAACATTCACCTGAGTTCTCAACTCAAATGTTGCAAGAATGCTATGAAGCTCATCATTTTTTAGCTTATCCAAATCTTTAGCTTCCTCAATAGCAGAAATATTTTCACTGAATCTATTAGGAAGAGATCTTAAGATTTTATCACAAACATCATTTTCAGCAAGTTCAAGACCTAAGTCTTTCATGGAGTTAACAACCTCATCCATGCGAAGCATGTAGTCACTAATCTTTTCATCATCATTCATCTTGATTTGTTCAAACATACCTTTGAAATGTCTCAACTTGGCCTTTCTGACATTTGCATCACCCGTATGAACCACTCCGCAATCGTTTCCACATTTCACTAGCTATCTTGCAGTGAATTACTTTGGTGAGATTTGCTTTCTGTAAGCCTTTCAGGATTGCATTCATTGCTTTTGAATTGTTGTGATGTAGAAGCCTATCTTCTTTAGTATATGGACCATTTACAGGAATAGTGTACCCATCTTCAATCACTTCCCAAACCTCATTCCCAAGTGCCATTAGATGAACCTTCATCCTTGCACTCCAAAGACCAAAATCTGATCCATCAAGAATAGGTGCTACATTTCCGCTTGAATAATCCATTGTGTTCTTATCAAGCTTTTCCTTCAAGTTGTTTAAACTTTTCAAAGGAACCCGCTCTGATACCAATTGAAGAACACAAGCTTATACTGAGAGGGGGGTGAACAAGGATAAGACCACTTTAAACTTTTTCCTTCAACTTTCAAATTAATATTATGCAGTGAATAGATAGCAAGATCAAAAATAGTAATCAAAGCAATGCACAAAATACTATCCACAATAGAGACACAACAATTTACGTGGTTCACCCAATGCGGGCTACTCCACGGATAAAATATTTTACTAAATTTTATCACCTCAAATTCTGGGAAACCTTTCCCGATTACAAAGTTTATGGGCACCAACCCAAAGGAGACACCAATCCCCTAGCTCTGCTATGGCTGGTGATCCTCTAGAAAACCTCTACCTCCTCCTCGCCCTTAGCAAGTGGAACTCTATCCACGGAAGACACCTATCTTCCCCGCTTTGGTCGGAGACCTCTGTCCTCAACTCTATCACCTCAAAGCCGGTCCTCGAAAATGCACTAAACACAGTCCTTCGATCTAGCACAAATGTCCTCTATATTTTTCTCTGATCTGCACCAAACACAGTCCTTCGGTCTGGCACAAGTCTGTCCTCAAATCTCTTTTTGTTCTCACAGTTGCACTTGGTCGAAACCAACTTTTGCACTGACTACGCAAACACAAGAAGACTCGATCAAACATCAACTTATGCACCTCTACGCAATCACAGCAGCACAGTATTCGCACACTCTGCTTCTCGACGATCGAACTTCTCCCCCGCACTTTATCTGTGAATATCGCACTTCGAACATGTTGGCAATTTTGGGTACCTTGGCTACATTGCTTTTGCTCTAAGTGTAGATGTTGTCATTGATGTCAAAAAGGTCTTGAAGCAATTTGGTTTGATGTCTCAGAATGTGTTTTGATGAAGGTTTCAGTTTGGATAGTAAGTTTCCAAGAAGATCAGAGTAGCCCAGTTGCAAAATATCAAGAAAAAGACAAGTAATAAAAAGTATGCAGGCGACTGGAAAAACTGTCGCGATTTCGCGACATGTTTTAGGAGAGAGAAAGTGCTGGCAAAACTGTCACGATTTCGTGACATGTTTGAGGAGAGAGAAAGTTCGAGCAAAACTATCATGATTTTGTGACATGTTGGCAGAGAAGGAGAGCAAGTTGGAAAGTGTCACGATTTCGCGACATGTCGCATTTTCGTGACTCGAAAAGTGCAGGAAGGCAGAAAAGGAAAAGTGTCGCGATTTCATGACATAATGCAAGGAAGGTTGTACGGATGAAAAAGTGTCACGATTTCGTGACATGATGCTGAAGAGAGAGTCCGCAAAGAGAACTGTCACGATTTCACGACAAGTTCAAAGAGAGAGAAAGTTACATGTAAAATGTCACGATTTCACGACATGCTGCAGAGGTCGAGTTGAGGACTGTCACGATTTCGTGACATGTTGAAAAGCTCGAAGTGAGAACTGTCGTGATTTTGTGACATGCAGCGAAGGAAAGAGTTTGATATGAGAAGCGTCGTGATTTCACGATAGGCAGTAGAAAAAGTGTACGAAAGCTGAAAGCGTTGCGTTTTCATGACAGGATGGAGAGAAAGCTTGTGTCAGCAAAAAATGTCACGATTTCGTGATAGGTTGATAAGGCAGCTTTGAGTTAGAGAAAGTGTCATGATTTTGTGATAGAAACTAGAAGCAGGTCTTCTATAGGAGAAGTGTCATGATTTCGTGACAAAAGCAGAGAGGAAGGCTATGAAGACAAAAGCATCGTGATTTTGTGACATGTTCCAGTTTCGCGGGTGTAAGGTAGAAAGAAGCTCGAGGCAACAGAAGTGTCACGATTTTGTGACAAAAGCTGAGAGGAAGGCCATGAAGACAAAAGGGTCATGATTTCGCAATAGATTTAAAGATGACGTCATCAGAAGCAGATGTGTCACGATTTCACGACAAAAGAAGAGAAGAAGGCAATGAAGACTAAAGTGTCGTGATTTCATGATAGTAGTGAAGATGACATCAGCAAAATGCAAAAGTGTCGCGATTTCATGACAAAAGCACAACAGAAGTCGACAAAGGCCAAGGTGTCATGATTTCACGACAGTAGGCTAAAGAAGGTGTACGACAGGCAAAGGTGTCATGATATCATGACATGTTGGAGTTTCACGAGAAAAACTACAAAACAATAGAGGCGGTTGAAGCCGACAGAGTTAACCTTGAGCCGACGAAGTGTAGGGTTGTGCAACCGACATTGTTTTAGGGATATGCAGCCGACTAAGATCAAGAATCTAATCTTGAGATTTGTTCTATAAAAGGAGGGTTGTTTCGAGTTTGAAGGGATTTTTTTTTTGTGAATCGAACTTGCGAAAGCAAAGTCTGCGGGGCGCAGAGACCGAGTCGAATCGATTCATGTGAAGTGTGCGAGATGCAGCCATAACAGCGCAAATAGCATAGAAGTGGCGAGTTCATGCACACTGTGAGAAGTTCGATCGTAGAGTGTTGTATGCTACTGTGTTTGCACAGAGGTGCAAAGGTCGATGTTCGATCGAGTGTAGCTGTAATTACGTAATAAGAGCGAAGGACTATGTCTTTCCAAACAGAGGAAGAGGACAACTTGTACCAGACAGAAGGACTGTGTTTTGGTGCAAATTCGAGGACCAGCTTTGAGGTGACAGAGTTGAGGACAGAGGTCTCCAGCCAGAGCAGGGAAGATATGTGTCTTCTATGGATAGAGTTCCACTTGCTAAGGGCAAAAGAGGCAGAGGTCTTCTAGAGGATCACCAGCCAGAGTAGAGTTAGGGGAAGGTATCTCCTTTGAGCAGAGGCTCATAAACATTGTAATTGAGAAGGTTTCCCAAAGAATTTGAAATAAACTTTTAAATAAAAGTTTTGTGGACGTAGCCCAGCCATTCTGGGTGAACCACGTTAAAATGAGTCCTCTATGTGTGATGCCTTCTGTCTTGTTTAATATTGTGTTGATGCCACTGCTATCCGATTTTAAAATTATTAAATGGATAAGTCTTATACTGTTCACCCCCCTCTTAGTATAAGCTCATGTTCTTCAATTGGTATAAGAGCAGGTCACTCCAGAAAGAGCCTAACAGCTTGGAGAAGGATCTATCAGAGGAACATATAATTTTAGAAATAAATGAAGAGGTTGAGTTCGATCTCAAAAGTGAATTCTTCTTGGCCTTGAGAAAGCTTGAGAAACTCAGGGAAGAGAGTTTTGTTCTCAAGCATAAATGTCAGGAAGAAGAAATAGCAAGATCAGAATTGTCTCAAAGTTTTATAGATTTCAAAATTCTAGCTAAAGAAGGGAAGAAGGTTGAACAGGTTCTAACAGAGGCTCTAAAAGGAAAGGAAGCTGATTGTGAGAAACTAGAAGAAGAAATTATGTCTCTTAGAGTGAAGTTGGAACAGTTGACTCTCAGATAGAATATTTCATGTGAAAATAAGGATGGTATCACCATTCATGAAACAGGGTCTCCGAGCAAGATCAATCTTCATCCTGAAGAGTAGTGGATTCCAGTTGATCACAAGAAGAACAATCATCCAAGGCATCAAAACAGGTTACATAATACCTTCCATGGCTATTGTTTTTCCTGTAAGAAATTTGGTCACATAGCTATGCATTGCAATAAATCTCTGAATAGCCATTGTAAGGGAAATGTTAACTCATTTGCACCTCTTATGAATAAAAATATCATCTGTTACAAGTGCAAGAATTTTGGGCATATAGCAAGGATGTGCAATTTGAATAGATTTAGCTTTGAGTTCACTAAAAAGAGGAATGAGATCAAATCTAAGTCAATGATAGTTCAAACTGCTTTTCATGCTCAAGACAAAGTAGAAAAATGGTATCTTGATAGTGGTTGTTCAAAACATATGACTGGTGAAAAAGAAAAGTTTTTGGTTTTCAAAGAAACAAACAGAGGAACAGTCAGTTTTGGAGATAACAGGTCCGCAAAAATCTATGGTAAAGGGACTCTTAGTTTGGATGGGAAATCCAAAACAGAGAATGTGCTCTATGTAGAAGGCCTAAGACATAATCTTCTTAGTGTGAGTCAACTTTGTGATCAAGGGCACATAGTATCTTTCTTTTCAGATAGATGTGAGATAAGTAAAGAAAAAAATGGAAAACTCATTGCTAGTGCTACAAGGACTCCAAACAATCTTTACATGCTAAGTGAGATAAAAAGGGAAAAGTGTTTTATAACTCAAGAAGATGAGAGTTGGTTATGGCATAAAAGATTGGGACATTTGAGTTTTGATAATCTTGTCAGTATTAGTAACAAGGAAGCAATCAGAGACTTGCCTAAAATAAAAAGGCCCCATAACATCATTTGCGGTCCTTGTCAACATGGTAAACAGCACCGCGAACCAGCTTCAAATCAAAAGGGCATACTTATTCCAAACCATTGGATCTTATTCATACTGATTTGTGTGGCCCCACCGAACTCGTAGCATTCAGGGAGATAGCTACTTCATGTTGTTTATAGATGATTATTCTAGAATGACTTGGGTTACTTTTCTCAAAGAAAAATCTGAAGCTTTTGAAAAATTTAAAGCTTTTAAAGAAATGATTGAAAATGAGACTGACAAGAGAATCAAATGCTTAAGATCAAATAGAGGAGAGTTCACTTCAAATGAATTTGTGGAATACTGTGAGCAACACGAAATCAAAAGATAATATTCAGCAGCAAGAACTCCTCAACAAAATAGAGTAGTTGAAAGAAAAAATAGAACTGTTGAAAATATGGCTAGAGCTATGTTAAATGAGTCAAAACTTTCAGATGGCTTTTGGAGAGAAGCAGTCAGTACAGCAGTTTACATCATCACCAGGGCTCAGCTAAGAGTCAATCATCATAAAACTCCCTATGATTTGTGGAAAGGAAGACCAGCTATAGTAAAACACTTCAAAGTGTTCGGGAGTAAGTGCTTCATCAGACGGGAAGATCAGAATTTGGGAAAATTTGATCCTAGGTGTGATGAGGGAATTTTTCTTGGATATTCCAGAGAGAAGCAAGGCCTACGGATGTTTCAACAAAAGAACTCATACTATTGTAGAGAGCATAAATGTAACAGTAGATGAAAATATAGGGATAAGAGAACCAGTCAAGGAATTGGGTGATGAAATCTGTCAAGAAGAATTCAGAGAGGCTTCAGATGAAGAAGAGGAAAGACAAAAACTGCTTCCCAAAACTCCTTCATGGTATGTTCAGAAACATCATCCCAAAGACTTGATCATTGGTGATCCAAATAGCAGGCAAACAAGAAGAAGAGTCATTCATTTGCATGATTCTATGAATGTTGCTTTATTGTCTCAAATTGAGCCAAAAGATTTCAGTGAAGCATGTGCAGATAAATTTTGGATAAAAGCAATGGATGAAGAGCTAAATCAAATAGAGAAAAGTGAAACTTGGGATTTGGTTCCTAGACCTAAGGACAAGAATGTCATTGGCACAAAATGGATTTTCAAAAATAAACTCAATGAGGATGGAAAGATTGTCAGAAACAAAGCTAGGTTAGTTTGTAAAGGTTATTCTCAAGTAGAAGGTGTTGATTTCGATGAGATGTTTGCGCCTGTTGCTCGTCTTGTATCTATCAGAATGTTTTTGGCCCTTTCTAGTTTCAAATATTTCAAGGTATTTCAAATGGATGTAAAGTCAGCCTTTCTAAATGGGGTGTCGAATGAAGAAGTCTACATAGAACAACCAGAAGGAGTGTCTCTCTCAAAATAGCCGGACTATGTATGTAAACTGAAAAAGGCCTTGTACGGGTTAAAACAAGCACCCAGGGCTTGGTACTCAAGACTTGACGGGTATCTTCATGAATAAGGTTTCAGGAAAGGCGTGGCAGATAGCAACTTGTATATTAAGAATGAAGGCGATGATATGTTGATCATAGTTGTCTATGTTGATGATATTATTTTTGGGGGAAATAATACTCAGATGTGCAAAGTTTTTGCCAACACCATGCGTAAGGAATTTGAGATGTCTATGATTGGAGAGCCGTCATTATTTTTAGGGCTTCAGATTGCGCAATCAAAAGATGGTATATTTCTCTCTCAGGAAAATTATATCAAAGAAATGTTGAAGAAATTTGGGATGATGGACAGCAAACCCGTGTGTACTCCTATGATTACAGGGTGCAATCTAAGTAAAGATGATGAATCTCCAGCGACAGATCAGAAGTTATACAGATCTATGATTGGCAGTTTACTATACAGTACAGCTACCAGACCGGATATCATGCAGGTCGTTGGATTAGTTGCAATATTTCAGGCAGCTCCAAAATAATCTCATGTTATAGCAGTCAAAAGGATATTCAGATATTTGAAGGGAACTATGGACTTTGGGCTTTGGTATCCCAAAGGTGATGATTTCACCCTCACAGCCTATACAAATGCAGATTGGGCAAGCAGTATTGATGACAGGAAAAGCACTAGTGGTGGAGCATTCTTTCTGGGAAAAGAGTCTGGTTTCTTGGTTAAGTAAGAAACAACCTTCAGTTTCCTTATCTACAGCAGAAGTTGAATACATAGCAGCAGTGGTCGGGTGCACACAAGTTTTATGGATGAAAACCACCTTGGAGGATTTCAAAGTCAAGCATGAACAACCCATATCCATTCTCTGTGATAATACAAGTGCCATAAGTATTTCTAAAAATTTGGTAATTCACTCAAGGACAAAGCACATTTCCATCAAATATCATTTTCTAAGGGATAAAGTGCAAGAGAAGCAAGTCAAGCTAGAGTATGTGCCTACTAAAGAGCAGATTGCAGATATCTTCACCAAACCTCTTCCAAGAGATACGTTTGAGTATCTAAGGGAGAAATTGGGAGTTGTACTCTCACCTCATAATTAATCACCTCATCAGGAGGTGGGGGAGGGACCAAGCCAAGAGGCTCTTTCTTAGTCCCGAGTCCCAAAGGTGGCCCTTTGCCATTGATGACAAAGGGGGAGAGATATGAGTAAGGGGGAGAGCTTCATGTGAAGAAGAGAGCTTCAAGTCAGGGGGAGCAAAAAATTCAATTGCATATTCTCAGTTGTTGGATCAGTTGGTTTTAGTTTTGGCTCTTGACTAGTGTTTTCAGTTAAGGTTTGCCATCAATGACAAAGAGG
Source organism: Wollemia nobilis (assembly GCA_028583015.1). Classification (NCBI taxonomy): domain Eukaryota; kingdom Viridiplantae; phylum Streptophyta; class Pinopsida; order Araucariales; family Araucariaceae; genus Wollemia; species Wollemia nobilis. The sequence continues at coordinate 11,389,495 of JAQPPZ010002969.1, read as the reverse complement.
GAGATTGTTGGCAATTTTGGGTACCTTGGGTACATTGCTTTTGCTCTAAGTGTAGATGTTGTCATTGATGTCAAGAAGGTCTTGAAGCAATTTGGTTTGATGTCTCGTAATGTGTTTTGATGAAGGTTTCATTTTGGACAATGAGTTTCCAAGAAGATCAGAGTAGCCCAGTTGCAAAAGATCAAGAAAAAGACAAGTAAGAAAAAGTATGCAGGCGGCTGGAAAAACTGTCGCGATTTCGTGACATGTTTTAGGAGAGAGAAAGTGCTGGCAAAATTGTCGTGATTTCGCGACATGTTTCAAGAGAGAGAAAGTGCTGGCAAAATTGTCGTGATTTTGCGACATGTTTGAGGAGAGAGAAAGTTTAGGCAAAACTGTCACGATTTCGCGACATGTTGGCAGAGAAGGAGAGCAAGTTGGAAAGTGTCACGATTTCACGACATGTTGCATTTTCGTGACTTGAAAAGTGCAGGAAGGCAGAAAATGAAAAGTGTCACGATTTCGCGACATAATGCAAGGAAGGTTGTACGGACGAAAAAGTGTCACGATTTCGCGACATGATGCTGAAGAGAGAGTCCGCAAAGATAACTGTCACGATTTCATGACAAGTTCGAAGAGAGAGAAAGTTACATGTAAAATGTCACGATTTCGTGACATGTTGCAAAGGTCGAGTTGAGGACTGTCGTGATTTCGTGGCATGTTGAAAAGCTCGAAGTGAGAACTGTCACGATTTCACGACATGCAGTGAAGGAAAGAGTTTGATATGAGAAGCATCATGATTTCACGACAGGTAGTAGAAAAAGTGTACGAAAGCTGAAAGCGTCACGTTTTCACGACAGGATGGAGAGAAAGCTTGCGTCAGCAGAAAATGTCACGATTTCACGACAGGTTGAGAAGGCAGCTTTGAGTTGGAGAAAGTGTCGTGATTTCACGACAGAAACTGGAAGCAGGTCTTCTATAGGAGAAGTGTCATGATTTCACGAAAAAATCAGAGAGGAATGCTATGAAGACAAAAGCATCGTGATTTCGTGACATGTTCCAGTTTTGCAGGTGTAAGGCAGAAAGAAGCTCGAGGCAGCAGAAGTGTTGCGATTTCACAACAAAAGCTGAGAGGAAGGCCATGAAGACAAAAGGGTCACGATTTTGCGATAGAGTTAAAGATGACGTCAACAGAAGCAGATGTGTCACAATTTCATGACAAAAGAAGAGAAGAAGGCAATGAAGACTAAAGTGTCACGATTTCGTGACAGTAGTGAAGATGACGTCAGCAAGAGGCAAAAGTGTAGCGATTTCATGACAAAAGCACAAAGGAAGTCGACAAAGGCCAAGGTGTCACGATTTCGCGATAGCAGGCTAAAGAAGGTGTACGACAGGAAAAGGTGTCGCGATATCATGACATGTTGGAGTTTTGTGAGAAAAACTATAGAACAGCAGAGGCGGTTGAAGCTGACAGAGTTAACCTTGAGCCGACGAAGTGTAGGGTTGTGCAACCGATGTTGTTTTAGGGATATGCAACTGACTAAGATCAAGAATCTAATCTTGAGATTTGTTCTATAAAAGGAGGGCTATTTTGAGTTTGAAGGGATTTTTTTTGGTGAATCGAACTTGCGAAAGCAAAGTCCGTGGGGCACAAAGATCGAGTCGAATCGATTCGTGCGAAGTGTGCAAGATGTAGCCATAACAACGCAAATAGCGTAGAAGTGGCGAGTTCATGTGCACTATGAGAAGTTCAATCACAGAGTGTTGTATGCTGGTGTGTTTGTGTAGAGGTGCAAAGGTCGATGTTTGATCGAGTGCAGCTGTAATTACGCAATAAGAGCGAAGGACTGTGTCTTGCCAAACAGAGGAAGAGGACAACTTGTACCAGATCGAAGGACTATGTTTTGGTGCAAATTCAAGGACCAGCTTTGAGGTGACAGAGTTGAGGATAGAGGTCTCCAGCTAGAGCAGGGAAGACAGGTGTCTTCTGTGGATAGAGTTCCACTTGCTAAGGGCATAAGAGGTAGAGGTCTTCTAGAGGATCACCAGCCAGAGCAGAGTTAGGGGAAGGTATCTCCTTTGAGCAGAGGCTCATAAACATTGTAATTGGGAAGGTTTCCCAAAGAATTTGAAATAAACTTTTAAAGAAAAGTTTTGTGGACGTAGCCCAGCCATTCTGGGTGAACCACGTTAAAATGAGTCCTCTATGTGTGATGCCTTTTGTCTTGTTTAATATTGTGTTGATGCCACTGCTATCTAATTTTAAAATTATTAAATGGATAAGTCTTATACTGTTCACCCCCCCTCTTAGTATAAGTTCATGTTCTTCAGAACGCATACTTCGATCGATACAAATTCTCTTCAAACAACCCTCCTCTTATACTAAAACTTTCAAGATCTAAACCTTGGTCTTAGTCGACTGTTATGCAAATGCAAACCCTAACTCCGTCGGCTGCATGCCCTAATCTTCGTCGACCCAATTTTAACTCTGTCGACTTCAACCGCCTCTATGGTTTAGTAGCTTCTACCATGAAACCACAACATGTCACGATATCGTGACATTTTTGCAGCCGTACACTTTTGTTTGGCTATTATCGCGATATCACGACACTTTTGCTTTTGTCTGCCTTGACTACGTTCTTGTCGTGATATCGCGACACTTCTGTCTTTACTGACGTCATCTTCACTCCTGTCACAAAATCGTGACACTTTAGTCTTCTTGGTCTTCTTCTAGGCTTGCACTAGCGAAAATGGAACATGTCGTGAAATCGTGACACTTTCACTGCCTTGAGCTTCTCTCTGCCTTATACCCGTGAAACTGGAACATGTCACGAAATCGCGACGCTTTCGCCTTCGAGCTCTTCCTTCTTGAATTCGTCTTGAAATCGCGATGCTTCTTCTATTGAAGACTTTCTAACTGTTTCTGTCATGAAATCGCAACACTTTCGCCAACTGAATGCTGCCAACTCAACCTGTCGCGAAATCACGACACTTTCTACATTCGCAAGCTTTCTCTTCAACTCGTCGTGAAATCGTGACACTTTCTGCATCCGTACAACTTCTTTGTAGCCTGTCGCGAAATTGCGACGCTTCTCATTTCAGACTCTTCCCTTTGCTGCATGTCACAAAATCGTGATAGTTCTCACTTCGAGCTTTTCAGCATGTCACAAAATCGCGATAGTCCTCACTTAGTCTTTTGCAAGCATGTCACGAAATCGTGACGATTCACACTGCGGACTCTCCTTTCGCATCATGTCACGAAATCGTGACACTTTTTCATCCATACAACCTTCCTTGCATTATGTCGTGAAATTGTGACACTTTTCCTTCTTTGCCTTCCTGCACTTTTCGAGTCGCGAAAATGCGACATGTCGCAAAATCGTGACACTTTCCACCTTGCACTCTTTCTCTGCCAACATGTCACGAAATCATGACAGTTTTGCTAGCTTCTTCTCTCTCTTCCAACATGTCATGAAATCGTGACAGTTTTGCCAGCTTCTTCTTTCTCTTCCAACATGTCACAAAATCACGACAGTTTTTCCAGCTTCTTTCTCTTCCAACATGTCGTGAAATCGTGACACTTTTTCAAAAAGCTTTCTCTCTCCTACCTAAGTCGCGAAAATGCGACATGTCGCGATATCACTACATTTTTTCAAAAAGCTTTCTCTCTCCTGTTTAAGTTGTGAAAATGCGACATGTCGCGATATCGCGACATTTTTCCAACTTACTTTCTTTCGAACCTGTCAAGCCGAAACTTCATCAAAACACATTATTTTGCATCAAATCAAATTCTTTCAAAATCTTCTTGACATCAATGACAACTTATTTACTTGAGCAACTGCAAAGAACTCAAGGTACCCAAAATTTCCAACATATGAGCCACCAGAGTGCATACAAGCCGTTATGTCATCATGTGTCATGTGACTTGCTTACAAAGCTTGTTGATAAAATGATGCCATTAAGGCATAGGAGAAAAAAGGAAAGGTATGCATTTTTTTAGAGCACATGGATCATTATTTGGAGGTTCAAACTAGGGACCTCCTAGATTTCATCTGAGCATGTGACCATAGTGCCACCCAATACTAGCGAATATAAGTTTAAAATTTTTCTACCAAACAAAAACCATCCCTTCGCATTATTTTCCCACCATAAAACAAAAAATTACATGGAATACTCTAGTTTTGAAATTCAAATTTTGTAGGGAAGTGCTAAACTAGGACCCCCTAAAATTTTTTAAGGAAACCACCAAAATCGATGGTTCATCTATATATACCATGGTTTACCTTGTACATCCTTTTTGTATAATTGAACAAAGTTGCTTTGGTTTGGCTTTTATACCATGATGAAAGAAGAGTGTATAGACAAGAAAGAGAGAAAGAGATAAATGACACAATATGAGAGAAGAAACAAGGTGTGGGTTCCCATGGGCACCCCACAATATTTTCATATATTACAATATGTTACAAATTATTGCTCATTGAGAGATTATTTATAATGATACTAAAACCCTAATAAGAGATTAACCTCAGGTTGATATTAACTTAACAATGAGGTTAACCTTACATTAAAATAGTAATAAATTACCCTTTAAGCAAGGTTGTCCATAAAGGTAGATTAACCAATACCACTAAGGGTGAATATATGAAAGTCCCCTTAGGCTTATAAAAAATATGCTCATAGGATTACATAGAAATATGCTCATAGGCTTACATGAAGATGCCTGTAGGTTTACATGAAAATGCATATAGGCTTACATAAAGATGGTCATAGGCCTACATCAAGATACTTGAATATTTACATGAATATTCCCTTAGGCTTACATAGCACATGCCCATGGGCTTACATCAAGAGCACTTATAGGTACTTCACCACTATTAAGGTCAAATGACAAATATTTTAACAAATACAAGGCTACCACTTGTTCACTCATTCATTGGTATCTTCCACTCAATCTATACCACCTAGTCACCACTAAACTATAGGAAATCTAATGTTTGATTAAATTCTATCGGTTTAGGAGACATATATGCTAACAAAGGTACTATATGGGACTCTCCTTTATGACTATATATGATCAATCAGTCCATATATTTTTTTTTATCTTTCACTACAACCATATAGCCATATGGAATGGAAAAACTAAGTAGTAGTGTAAGAGGATTTTCGTGGAAAAAATTTGAGCAGCAATGTAAGAGGATTTTTGTGGAAAAAATTTGAGCAGCAGTGTCAAAGAGTTTCAATGAAAATAATCTGAGCAACGGTGTAATAGATTTTTGTGGAAAAAAATAAGCAGTGGCATAAGAGGATTTTGTGGAAAAAACTAAGCAGCGGTGTAAGAGGATTTTCATGAAAAAAATTTGAGTAGTAGCGTCAGAGGGTTTCTATGAAAAATATTTGAGCAACGACGTAAGAGGATTTTCATAGAAAAAATTTGAGCAGTAGCATCAAAGGGTTTCTATGGAAAATAACTGAGCAGTGGTATAATAAGGATTTGTGGAAAATACTGAGTAGCAGGGTAAGAGGATTTTGTGAAAAAAATTGAGCAACGACATAAGAGGATTTTTGTGGAAAAAATTTGAGCAATAATGTCAAAGGGTTTCTGTGGAAAACATCTGAGTAGCACCATCCAAGGGTTTTGTGGAAAAAACTGAATAGCAACATAAGAGGGTTTCTATGGAAAAATTTGAGTAGCAGACATCAAAGGGTTTTGTGGGAAAAACTAAGCAGCGGTGTAAGAGGATTTTTGTGGAAAATTTTGAAATAATCAATAGTTGATCTAAATAAAAATCTAAGCAATGGCATCAAAGGGTTTTGTGGAAAAAATTGAGTAGAAATAAGAGGATTTTCATGGAAAAAAATTGAGCAACAACATCAGAGGGTTTTTATGGAAAATTTGAGCAACAACATTCGAGGGTTTTGTGGAAAAAATTGAATAGTAGCATAAGAGGGTTTCTGTGGAAAAATTTGAGTAGCGACATCAAAGGGTTTTTTGGAAGGGTTTTACAAAAAAAATATGAGCAACGATGTTAAAGGGTTTCTGTGAAAAATTTGAGCAATGGTGTGAGAGGGTTTTGTGGAAAAAAATATTAAAAAAAATTATATATTTTTTATATTGTAGGACAAGAATCATAGTGTGATGGTGAGTGCGAGCAATGGTGATGGTGATGACACATAGAGAGTGATGGTGAACCCTAGTGGGTTTAGTGATAGCATATCTATGGCCCTCATTGGTGGGAGGATGTCGTTAGTTCTTATTGGAGGTAGATCTATGACTTTGGATAGTATCGAGGTAATCATGGGTTTGATGTGTGTGTCGAGAGTAAACCTATGATCCTTGATGGAGGTGGGGGTCCCTCAGAGCAAATGTGGAGGGAGAAATCTGACTTTAGTTGTTGACACATCACAAGGTCAAAATGGATCCAAGCATATTTCCTCTTCCCACTCCTTTGTAGCCCTTTTCAAAAATATAGTTTCTTCTGGGCCTCCCCCTCACCCCAAGGTCGATCTGCACCCTTCTCAAGGTGCCCTTCGAATTCCATCAGAGCTTGTATCCTCCCTCGTGGACCAGGATTCTCATTCTCTTGTGGGAAAATTTTTAGGGCCTCACCCTAACATGGAGTCGATCCATAAATGGGCCATTACCCATTGGTACCCTCAAGGATCCATGGACCTAGTTGCCTTTCCCAAGGGGTTTTTTCTCATCCATCTGAATAACCCCATTGATTCAAGTAGAATCCTATCAGGTGGACCATGGTTCTACGATTGAAGAGGGATTTTTCTTAGGAAATGGAGCATGGATTTTGATCTAGAGACTCAAAATATCAACCTAGCTTCGATCTGGGTTCACCTTTCGGGTCTTCCTCTCCATTTTTGGGATGAGGATATTTTATGAGGGATTGCCTAAGATATTGGTGAGTTCATCGGTCTTGATCCACCTACCAAAGCCAAGACCCACATGGTCCATGCTCGCATGTGCATCAATGCTAACCTTGATTCCTCTCTTCCTTCTTCCATCGAGTTGATTTTAGATGAGATCTCTAGGACTCAAATCATAGAATATGAGAACAAGCCAACCTTCTGTTCTAGGTGCTCCAAGCAAGGTCACCTCAGCTCTCAGTGTCATATGTCTAAGGTTTCTAAGGTGCCTTCCACCAAAAAACCTTTAAGAGAAAGGTTTTGGTAGCAACAACATTCCCACAATCAATCTAAATATTCTTCTTTGGTGGGCTCTAGGCCCCCTCCTTCTGGTACTAAAGTTATTTCAAATTAGGAGATTCCTTCTCAAGGTCCATCAAGGGAGGCTTTGAATGATCTGGTCCAAGATTTACCATTTGTTGCTCAAATTTTGTTGGGGATCCTCTGAATGCACCATCCTCTACAGATCAAGCTCTCCAAGATGTTCCCCTAGCTCAAGTCGATATCTCATCCTCCTTTAAGGTATGCCCTCTAGATTCTATTTCTAATCCTTCTTCTTCTCTGTCTATTCTTGAGGTTCTTCCTTCTATTGAGAATGTTGCTCCTCAAATCCCTCCTCCATAGAGCCCTCCTTCCCCTAAAGGCCTTCTCGGCCCTTCCCCATGTAAAAATATTCCTAGCAATATTTTTTCCCTGAGCCTCCCCTTAACCAGAAATTAAAAAAGGCTCCATGTTGATGTCGGTTCAGAGAAGAAATGAGGTCATCCTTCCTCTCAACTCATCAAAAATAGAGAATGTTCTGAGGACATTGCCAATGGAACTCAACTCACTTTGAGTCTCTCCTCCAAGCTAAACCTTCTTTCAGATCCACTTGAAAATGATACCCGATCCAAATTCCCCTCTTCACAAGGAAGAGGGAAAAGGTCTTCTTCCAGAATTTCCAAATGAAGATCCTCTCATGGAATGTGAGAGGCCTCAATGGACACAACAAACAATGTTTGGTTAATTCCATGAGGAAAGACCTAAAACCAACCATTTTCCTCTTGCAAGAATCCAAATTGGATACCCAAAATGCTTCATGCATTTCCAAATACATATGGAAAAACTATGAATTCCTCATAAGCCCTACCAATGGAGCCTCTGGAGGGCTATTATGTTTGTGGGATCCAAATGTTGTTGAAGGTAGACTCCTGTCTATGGCAGAAAACTACATGAACATCTTGTTCTTCAATAAGGACTACCATTGCAGATGGGTTTTATCAAATATTTATGCTCCAAACTCCCCATCTAGGAGATTTCATCTCTGGAACAATCTTAGTCAGATGAGAGAGGTTTTTTCCAATGAGGTTTGGATGTTGGCTGGAGATTTTAATTCTCCCTTATTCCCCATTGATAAGAAAGGAGGCTCTAAAATAACAGTTAATTCCTATGAAGATTTTGCTTCTTTTGTGGATGAGAATGAACTCATGGATATCCAACTCAAAGGTCCAAAATTCACCTAGAGCAATCATAGAAAGGGTGACCAGCTTATTCAAATAAGGCTTGATAGATTCCTAATATCCATTAATGACATCTATCCCTTTGGAGATGTTGTCCTTCATTCTCTACCCCGAATAGGATTTGATCACAACCCCCTTCTCCTTGATTGTTCATTCTAGGTCTCCCCATTCAGATCCCCTTTCATATTTGAGGCTATGTGGCTTCAGGATCCGGATCTCAAGGCACTCATTGCAAATTGGTGGTCTTGCAGTTTTTCTAGGTCCCTAGCCTCTCGGGTCAACAATAAGCTTCGGTTTGTGAAAGCATAACTCAAGAAGTGGAATAGAGATATTTTTGGCAATATTTTTTCTAGAAAATAGAATATCCAATCCCAACTCACAAACATTGAGCTTCTTGCCCAATAAGGAGAATTGGACACAAATATTATTGAGGTTGAAAGGAAGCTTCTGTCTGAATACCACAATATTCTTAAAAGTGAAGAAGTTTTTTGGAAGCAGAAGTCCAGAGTTACCTGGTTGAAAGAGGGAGACTCTAATACTAAATTTTTCCATGCCACCACGATGAGGCACAGGGGCTCTAACAAGATCAAGGAACTCACCAGAGTTGATGGGACCATTATTTCAAAAATTATAGATATCAGAGATGAGGCAGTGGCTTTCTTCAAAGATCTACTTGGACCCAATTCAGAGTGCAATATGCAAACATCAGAGACCCTCCTAAACAATATCCCTAGGTTGGTATCCCAGGAGCATAACAATTGTTTGCTTAAACCATTTTTCGCTAAGGAAATCTGTAACATAGTTTTTCAATGCAAGGTGGGAAGGCTCCAGGTTCGAATGGTTTTCCCCCAATTTTCTTTCAAAAATATTGGGACATTGTGGGGCCTAACATCATTTCAGCCATCCAACAAATGCAATAGACTAAGAACATTCCTAAAGATGTAAACTCCACCTTTCTGGCCCTCATCCCTAAGTCCAATAATGCCAAATCTTTATCTGATTTTCACCCAATCAGTCTATGCAATATTTTTTATAAAATCCTCACCAAAGTGATTGCCATGAGGTTGAAACCTATTCTCCCTTTCATCATCAATTCCTATCAAGGTAGTTCTATTCTAGGGAGGCTAATTACTAATAACATAATTACAATCCATGAGCTTATACATTATGTTTCTAAAAGTGGTAAATCTAGCCTTTTCCTCAAATTGGACATGAACAAGGCTTTTGATAGAGTGTCTTGGAGTTTCCTCTTCTCTGTCTTGTCCAGATTTGGTTTCCATCCTGATTGGATCAACCTAGTCAAGGCATGCATCTCAGGAGCTAGCTTCTCTATCTTAGTTAATGGCTCCATTATTGGTTATTTCTAGAGCACCAAAGGTCTGAGATAGGGTGACCCTTTGTCCCCTTTTCTATTTATCATTATGGTGGAAGCCCTAGGGAGAACTCTACGGTCTTCCTATTCCAAAGGAGAAATATCTGGCATTAAACCTACCTCATCTCTCATGCCCATATCCCACCAGCAGTTTGTGGATGACACTATTCTGGCCACTCATGCCTCTGTTCCCCAAGCCAAAATCATCAAGTCCATTCTTCTCTCCTTTGAGTCTACTTGTTGGCCAAAAAGTCAACTTCTCCAAAAGTAAATTATATTTTCTCAATACACCCCTAGATGATAAACCAACATAGCTAATATCCTTGGTTGTACCATTGCTGACCTTCCTGCTACCTACCTTGGTTTTCCACTTTTTGTTGGTTCTACCAAAAAATCTCTTTGGTTTCCACTCATTGAGAGAATTCACAAAAAAATGGTAGGATGGAAAGGAGGGCTCCTTAGTCAGGCAAGAAAGGCCACCTTAGTCAAAGCCACTCTCTAGAGCATCCCTATTTTCTTTTTGTCCATATTCCACATTCCGGTTGAAGTTTGTAATAATATTGAATAACTCTAGAGGAATTTTCTTTGGTCAAGCTCAAAACACAAATAGAGATTCCATTTAGTTGCGTGGGACCAGGTCTTCTCCAAGAAATAATATGGTGGTATCAGGCTCAGGAAGGTCAGACAGATGAACCTAGCCCTCATTGCCAAGCAAGGATGGTGGATCCTTCAAAATGAAAAGTCACTATGGGTTGATATCATCAAGGCTAAATACCTCTAGCATCAACCAAATTTTTTGGATGATCCTTCACCTATTCAAGGTTCTACCACCTAGAATTCCATCTTGTGTATGAGGGAGATCATCAACAAAGGAATCCATTGGAAACTTGGTGATGGCTAGAAGATACACTTTTGGGAGGACAAGTGGTTGGGTAACAACCCTCTTCAGAACCATCTTGATCTGATCTACCTCAAACCTATGATTGACATGTTGTTTGGTACATAGGTGTGCAATTTCATTGATGTTGATAGGAAGCACTGGAAAACCATTCCTCATGGTAATTTGAATGAAGACCAAAAAATAGCTAATCTTATTTTGTCTAACATGTTGCATCTTTATGTTATTCCCAATTATTCAGTTGAAGATAAGCTCTTGTGGGCTCCTAGTGAAAATGAGATTTTCTCTATCAAATCCACCTATTTCCTTAATGAAAACCTTGATCAGCCATGGTTCCCTTCTAAGATCATTTGGAACAAGCACCTCATTCCCAAAGTCTATTTCTTCTTTTGGCTTGTTGTTCAGGATAAAATCCTCTCCATTCCAAATCTCCAGATTTGAGGGCTCCCCATTCCTAATTATTGTTACCTTTGCAAGCAGGAGTGTGAATCCACCCAACATATTTTCCTCTCCTATCCTTTCTCCCTCAAAGTTATTTTCTCATTATTTTCCTTTATGGGTATTTCCTGGGTTCCTCCCTTTTCTCTGAATGACCTCTGTTTATAATGGCCTAATCCCTTTAAAATTTTCCATGTCAAAACCTTTTGGACCTTCTGTCTCCCCCATTTCCTATGGGAAGTTTGGCATGAATGAAATTCTAGAGCCTTCAATAACTCCATCCATGATTCCAACTATGTTCTTTCCAGAGTTATCCATGTAATAGCTAAAAATATCTCTATTATTCAAGGCACTAGGTGGTCGGAGTCCCCGAGTGAAGCTCGGTTAGCCAAGTCCCTCCAGCTCCCTTCCTGTAATATTTCCTCTCCCTCTTTAGTGGTTGATCACTCGCTTATCAAGTGGTCTCCTCCACCTTTGGGATGGATCAAGTATAATTTTGATGGTGCTGCCAAGGGCAACCCGGGGTCAACTAGAGTAGGAGGTATCTTTCGAGATCATACAAGGAAGATATTGTTGGCCTTTGCAAAAAATCTCGATGTCCAAACCAACCATTTTGTTGAAGCTCGAGCCCTCTTCCAAGGTCTGTCTCTCCTATCCATAATAAACTGCCCTAACCTTATTGTCGAAGGTGACTCTATGAACATTATTAGAAGCATTGTAGGCACCCAGTCAGCTTCCTGGAACATCTCCAGTTTAATCTTCAAGGCAAAGTTTTTTTGAGCTCTTCCCCTAATGTCACCATCCAACATGTCTTTAGGGAAGGAAACCAAGTCACTGACTTTCTAGCTAACCTGGGGGTTTCTTTGCCTAACCTCACCATTTGGAATGAAAGTTCTCCTCCCCTCTGGTCGATGGCAATCCCACGCCTGTATCTCTTTTGTGAGTTTTCTCAAGATTCAGGTTTCTTGGGTAGCCACATCTTCTCCATGTTATGGGAATCCACCTCAGATTGGATAGCATTTTCAGGACACATCATTGGAGGTTTCATCGATCCATGGAATTTTTCTAAGTTCACAGGATTTATTTTCAACATACACTCTCATGCGTGGCTTCAATGTTTGGGGCACGTGGAGCTTGTGGCTCAACATGGAGAATATCTTTGTGAGCCATACGTGGAGACATTGTAACCGCACCATCTTCAATGAACACCTCTTGCAGGTTTTTTGTTGCATGATGGATGACAAAATGGAGCCATCTGTTGTCTTACCCAGACACGTGAGCAGGCTTTACTCCAGACCAAATTCAAGAATCATTGTTACTGGTCTCTTTTGGTGGATGAGGGATGACTGTGAGTTCCTAGGGCAACTTTCTATTTCAACTTTATGTTTGCATGTGAGCTTGCAAGAAGTCGATGGTGAAACAGTTACTATCCATCATGAGAGGTCCAAAAAAGGGGAAATTTTTTTTTTCCCCCATTTTTCCCTGGGGGGGCCCCCAATATTTTTCTCCCCCCCTGATACAATTTTTCTCATTGGTCGATGGTTGGACTTACGGTGTCTTGCGTGGAACTTCTATTTCGCTCATGCCTCTCTTATTGCCCATTGAGGCTTCCTCTTTTGCCCCTATGAGGGTTTCTCTATCTTTTTTTGTCTTTCTTCTTGGCTGTTTTGAAGAAGGTGCTTCCTTTTTGTTTCAGATGGTTGGGAGCATTTTTCCTAACTAGAATTTTTTTGTAAAAGGTTATGGGAACCTTTCAAAACCCCTCTTACCAATAAAAATAAAAAGGTACTATATGGTGCTAAATGCCACCATGTCAGTCATAGACTAAATATTTTGTTCTAAAATCACCAAAAGTCTATTGCATGGGATTTAATCCTAAGTTTTTAATATCCTAAGTTCCTTGCTCTAGCCAAGGCAACAAATAATTTATTGAAACAATTGCTACATATTATTATAGTCATCATAGCATTTTCCAGAAGGACAAAGACAAAATTCCTTGTAAAAAAAATATCAATGGAGAGACTTAAATCTAGGTTACATGATTTGTCAATGTCTCTACAGTTTTTACATAACCAATTAGCTAAAATTCATTATGGTGGTGGATCTATTATTGCTTTCTATATGGTGTCATCCAAAATTTTCATCATGATCATGCAAAAGAAATAATACTATGGTTTGATCTATAAACCTTCTTTCTACTATCTCCAAATGATAGTTTTGCTAACCAACACACCATGCCCTCAGGTCGCAACAAAACAAGTAGTTCTAAGTTTTTTCTTGTACTTTATCTTGCAAAAAGGAAACTAAATGTTCAGTGTGGTTCATACCCATGATCTATAATAGAAAATATTTTGCATAATGCATACATAACTATTTGGATACCTCTTTCAAATGGGATCAAATATGCATCTTTTCCTTAGAAGAAAGTATTGTATCCAGTCTATAAAAAGAGCACCAAAAAATGGCATGTGCAATGAAATTGAACTTAAAATTTAAATGGCACCAAACCTTTATCTTCCATCCATTCATAGTGTCATAAATTCCCTAGATTCAAATTCAAGGGATAAAGAATATTTCAATGACAATGAAGCAAACCATGGAGCATGCACAAATTATTCAAACTTTCCAAAAAAACAAATGAAGAATAGTAAAATATGATTTTCTCTTTGCCTCTTCTATCAAAGATGCTTTTGAATCTTTAAGAAGTAATTCATCCTAAAAATTAGAAGAAGAACCGTAGGTTAAAAAAAAATTATGCATGACCAAGAAAAGTTGCTCCATATCTACTCCAATACCATATTGGAATTCTAACCCATTTCTAGAAATGAAAAGGAGTAATCCATCCACTCAAATCTCATATAAAAAGCATAAGAAAGGATAATTGAGAGAAGCATATAATGGGAACCTGCAAGACCATAAATAATCACTATATTATCCTTAAATACAAATCACAACACTCTAATATAATGGATGGAGTGGTGAGGGTATTTATATCAATTCCAAAAACCCTAATTACATATATAAGTTTAACCTAAGTTGACATAATAAGAGGGATTTAGGTTAATTACAAGTTATAAGGTGGGTTTAACCATAATAATATTAATCATAGCCTATAGGGATTACATAATAAAGCAATACAATAAATCAAACACGTGTATAGTAATTACCCTTAGGCATACAAGATTGCATCATACAATATCGACCTTAGACATAAATTAGATTATACAATACAAGCTAGATTTGACTCCATAAAATTTGGTTCTATTTGGATGAGCTTCCCCAAGGTATTACCAGTATTTTTAAATCTTTTATTTTGAGAAAATCATATGGAGGTTCAAATAGCCTAACCCACACTCAAAGCTTATCAATACTCTTTATATTTATAGAAAAAAATTTCTTTCCCACTCTTAAATACAAGCTAGGCCTTCCCATAAACCATTGTCCTAGAATTCCAAACTCGATAATATTATGAGAAAAAAAATAGAAATGAAAGTCATACAATAAAATGAATTTAGTCTTTGTTTCGTTTCAATCCATTTTTGAATATTCAAAAATCTTGACCAATTACCATTGAATTTATAGACCACCCATATGCTTTTAAAAACCATTATTTCATATTCAATCATCTTACATTTAATAATCATTTTTAGTGATCCATATACTTCCTTAATTAGGTTTGCCATAGATTCCATCTACCCTTTATCCTTATCCAATAAAATATTAGTTTCCCAAGGATATTTTTAGTTCCAACTATGGCTTCATTAAATGTTTGTCATCTATTAGAACCTAGATTGTCCTCATGACAATCCATCATTCTTCAAATTTCTCATAATTTCTAAAATAGAGCTCCAAATGCCAAACACAAGATTCATGCCTTACTCGTACACTCTCCTTTAAAAAAATATTTTTTATAAAATTATTTTTAAAATATACTTATGTAAATTTAGTTGAAAACATCTTTGACTCAAAATTCTAACCATTGACTCAACTATATCTAGCTTGTATAGGTCCAAAGGTCAAATATGAGATTAATATGAGTAACAACTCCAAATCATAGGTTTCTATTAGTAACTTGGTTGAAGGAGAGAAACTCAATCAAATTGTAGATAAACTTCAAGAGTTTTATTTTTCGATTTTTACATGAAAGGATGAGTTAGTTTGGAATCTATCATAAGATGGTGGATACTTGATCAAGTTGGAATACGAGGATTTAGAGCAATCAAAATTGCTTACTTTCAAAGATTTTTCTAGGAAGTTTGATCACTAGAGTCTCTCCCTAAGTTCTCAACATTCCTTTATTTAGGAGTTCAAAGTAAGATTCTTGCAGGAGAGAGTTTACAAAGAACAGGATATCATGGACCTTTCAAATGTTCCTTGTGTTGGAAGGATTTAAAAACATCAAACCATTTACTTCTTCATTATCCCTTTGTTCACACCATTTTAGATTATATTTTATAGCTTTTGAAGCCTTAATATTAATGTAAAGTCATAGGATAAAATTCACAGGATCAAATATATGATAACCGTAATATAGTAAGATCAATATAATGATGTAAATAAGAATAATATGAGCCAACTAATATGTAAATCAAGGCTTATAATATATCAACTAACATTAATTAATATGTAGAAATATATATGTAATAGCCTAAATCATACATGTACAAAGTATGTAGCACAACTTACAATATTAGTTGCTCAAATGTATGCAATATTTATTACTCCTCTTCCACTCACAAATGTATCATAAAATTCTCTTACAATGATGATAACAATGCTCTCTATACTTGCTATGAATGCTATAAATGTT
Organism: Wollemia nobilis; assembly: GCA_028583015.1. Classification (NCBI taxonomy): domain Eukaryota; kingdom Viridiplantae; phylum Streptophyta; class Pinopsida; order Araucariales; family Araucariaceae; genus Wollemia; species Wollemia nobilis. The sequence continues at coordinate 11,373,584 of JAQPPZ010002969.1, read as the reverse complement.
ATATCCAATATGCTCCTCCATGGAGTAATATATAGCCAATGTAGTATGACTCTTTGTATACTTGACTCTTCCTTTCCTTATGCCAAGTCTCATGACTCTTGGCTTCTCCACTTGACCATTGCATATATGTGACTCTATCCTAGATATACACCTAGACATGACTCTTCACTTAGCACTCCCTAATCTAAGAACAAATGTGCACACTTACATATGGGACACTTGCGCACATCTACACACATTACATTTTCACACTCATTTACATGACACTTGTGCATTTTTGCAGATTATTACATTATATAAAATATTTACTCACACTCTAATCTAAGACTTGACCCTAGTCTAATATTTATAAGGTGTACTTGACTTGACCCTAGTCTAATATTTATAAGGTGTACTCATGGGGTACATTAGCATGTACCAAATAATGTAATATTCGCCAACAACATTTTAAAAATATGAAAATATGTTGGGTAGCAACATCAACATTGAAAGAGTTGATGAAATGTTAGGATAATTACTTCAAATTTAAAGCATTATTTTTTTTATGAAGGATTGGCCTATCATTATTTATTGGAATTTATGTCTTGAAAGGAATAACATAATTTTTAAAAATAAATCTCATAATCATGCCCAAGTTTGGAATTGTATTATTGCCTCTATACCAAATGTAATATTTTAGTAATTTGATGGGAGTGACCTCCAATAGAAGTCACATGCAACTTATTTCAAAAAAATTATCACATCAGCATCAAAATGATATAAATAATAGAAGACTATAATTATGATTTTTTATACAACAAACTTATATGATCTTGATATAAAATTTTCTCTATTTAAAATCCATAAAATATAATTATATATTTGATTCCATGATTTGATGCTACAACTGGAGGCAATGTGATTTGACCCTATGACCAGTTGTTCAAAAAGAAAAGGCAGTTGCCAATTCCCCTATGTATAAAAAAATAATTATATATTTTAACGAAGCTTTAATAAAATGCCTAAAATAATTAGGCATACTACTATGGTTATTGAGCACCAAACTAAGAATAATATCAACAAGTAAACTTTAATGTGACTAAAATCAATTCCTCTATATCTTTTAGATTATTTAAGTACTTGACAATTTCTATGAATTTTCTATACTTTCTTTAAATGGTTTTCATACCATTTAACAAACACTTTTGCATCTTTCATTCTAATAGGGTTACCTCTTACATTCAAGTGCTTTGACAAAGCAACTCATGTACCATTATTGAGTTTTGAATCCCTGTCATACTACTTAATTATTGTCTAGTGGACTATTTGGTTTTTCTAGTATAAACCTTATTACAATCTTCACATGAAGAAGAAGTGAAATGAAGTAGACATCATCTCTAATCATGGACCATCATCTTAAAAAAACTTTAATTTTAATTTTCATGTTTAAAAATAACATAATATATATGTTATAATTCTTTAAAAATCAATATTATTTCTTAGACTTTTTACAAATATATTTATAAAAATTATAATAACACCTTTTTTTAATTTAAAAAATAAATACTAAATCTTTTAAAATTATAATATCAAATTCAGTTTTAGATATATATATATATATACAATTTTTTTAAAGTGCAATATTGTTTATATTTGCATATTAAAATTTTACACTTAACTCAAATTAAATTAAAAAATTAGAGATTTACATAATCAATGACTTTCTCAACCATTTATCAAATTTATAAATTAAAAATTTAAATGACCAATGACTTTCCCAACCATTTAAATTTCAACCCAACCTTAAATCAAACATGCATCCTTTAAACTAATTAAATAAACGATAAATATTGAATATTTGAGAGCCATTAAACTTTGAAAATCACTAAATTCATAGTTTCACTTACTGAAGCTCTTCTAGGAAAAAGTGCCACTACTCATGTAAAGGAGTTGGAGAGCAAGTGGATAGTTAAAACTCTTCAGTTGAAATAGAGAGGCCCAGGTTCAAATCTCTCCTCTCACATGTTGCAACTCCACTCCAAATATATATAAAAATTATTGATAAAAATTACAATTTTATTATACACTATTACCTTACATCTATTTTGTTCAAAATAAAATAATTACAAAAAAAATTATCACACTTATACACTCATATACATCTTGTCCTGATTAAATTTGAGTTTCTTAACGATTACAAAGTAAAAAATAATATTTAAATGAAACCATAGACTCTTGAAAGTTTCAAATTTATTTTAATAAATAATAATTAAAAAAATTGTGTTTTAATTAATTATTAATAATTGTATTAGAAGTCATCAAATTCATTCCTTGTGGGAATGAATGAAAACTTCAAAGACAAATGATTACAAAGTCAAATGATAATATTCTCGTGAAAACGTTAACTCTTAAAAGTTTCAATTTACCTTCACAAATAATCATTAAAAAGCAAGTTGTGTTTTAATTAATAATTAAAACATTGGAGTAGAAGTCATCAAATTCATTCTTTGTGGGGGACAAATGAAAATTGCAAATCACCTACCCTTTACATTTTGTTGACAAGCTACTTTCTCTTCATTGATGGTGATGTATCAATTTTGAAGACAATTCAGCCAACCAACCAAAGACTAACTCCACAAGCTTTATAGTTGAAAGGCATTGATATTATTTTTAATTGCTTGTTATTCCCTCCAACCTTCTATTTTCAAAGACTTCATTATCATTCTCATTTCCATTCTTGTGGCGATATGGTCAATAGTCTAAACGTTGATTGTGTGTGCCCCAATACATCAAAAAGGTGTACCAACCTTTTCCTTAACTTGTGCGTGTCCCTTCAAAGTAAAATTTAACCAACTTCAAGTTGAACTAATTCACAGAAATTTATATTTTTTTTAATATTTTAAAAGTGTATTTTTGGTGTTTTATTTAGTTTAATTTATAGGGAGGGAGCCTTCATGTTACTGTGCCTTCAAAAAAATATAATTCTCAATATAGGGAGGGAGGTCCCTGTTACTATGTCCTCAAAATATATGACTCTTAATTATGTCACCTGTTTTATATTTTGCATGGAAAGGGAGGTCCCTTGTTACTATGCCCTCAAAAGATGTGGCTCCCAACTGTGTCATCTGTTATACTTGGCATTATTTCAACACAAGAAAAAATTACATTATTTTTTAAAAACAATGCTTTATCTTACCATTATACTTAACATTTTTTTCAATAAATTTACATAGGTTTTATTGAGTAGGATTTGAACCTTGGATCTCTTAAAAAGAAGCCAAAACTCTTACCAATGCAATAAGCTTGCAGCTATACCGTTATACTTAACATTACTTAAAATAAAAAATAATACCCTACCCACATTACTTTGTGCTTAATATTTTTATAAGTTTCTTCAATGAAATTGACAAGAAGAGATAATGGCATTATTATGTTAAATATCAAATAGATTCTAAATTTTTGACATTGGAGTGTAAAGAAATTAAAATGAATTTAAAAATTAAATTAAATTAGATAAAGTAATTTAAAAGAATTTGTTTTATAAGATTGAAATATATATTGTTTATATTATATCACGATTCTATTATAATAGTTTAACAATCATATATGTTCTTTGACGAGATTTAAAGTGAAGACTTTTCTAATAAATATAACTCATTCAAATAAAATTAAAAAAAAAAAACTCATTAAATCAACTTCATTTAATCTTACATATTAAAACCGAATTTTAATCAATTTAATACTTAGTAAAAAAATCCAAATAATTTTTTTACTAAAAGATAAAAAATGTAAACCAGAATCAAATGGCATTACCTCGAAGAGTTTAGATTCTTCAATATTCAAGAAGAGACCTAGGTTTGAATCTTATCACACGACACACATGAATCATATTTATTCTTTGTTGTAATATCACTATGTGGTGATGATATAATACAGATGAGACCCATAAAATATATAAAAACTAGAATGAATTTATATTTATATTATGTTTATATTATCATTACTTACAAAATAAGTTTATGGTATTGATAGATTATTAAGATTTCGACAAATCACATAATAATAATGAATCAAATTATATTATTACAATATTTATATAGAAATTGAACTCTAACAAGGTCTACAATGCAATATAATTCAACCTCATCAAGAAAAATTTAAAGATGTTATATGAAAAAAAAATTAGAAGAAAAAAAACATTTTTGTTGAATTTATTTTTATTTTTTTGGGGTTACATAGGTGAATTGGTTACGATCACAATATACACAATCACCACATAAAAAATAAAGGGCTTATTAAAGGGATCTCCCTGTCTCACTCTTCTCAGCAGTTGATTAATGGTCATTTTGCTGATGACTTTTTTTGACTTTATCAAAAGATGAGATTTATGTTTCTCATGCTTTAGCTTGCCTTGAGCTTTTTTGTTTAGCTTCAGGATCTAATGTTCAATGGAGAAAAACATCTTGTTTCAGACAATCTTTGAAACCTCTTCCTCCCTGGTTATCTGATAAACAATGGAAGTGGATACAACCGGGTGAGATGTTTAAATTTTTAGGCATTCCATTTGCATTTCAGGGATCTCCTGCTCAGCTTTGGGGATATATAGTGCAAAAGGTAGAGAAAAAGATAGTTTATTGGACTTCTAAAAAGTTGTCTCTTGCAGGTAAATTCCAAATTTGCTCTAAAGTTTTAGCTTCTACACATGTTTATTATTCTTCTTGTTGGGTTCCTTCCAAGAATTGTTACAAGAAACTTGAAAAGCTTCTTCGGGATTTTTTATGGTCTAATGTTGTTGGTAAAAGAGGATTTCACGAGTTGCTTGGGATATTTGTTGTCTTCCTAAGCACTCGGGTGGTATGGGTTTGTTTGATTGTCAAAAGCAAGGTTTTGCTTTATGTGCCAAATGGATAACTCGTTCTTTGCAAGGAGATGAGGCTTGGAAAATTTTACTTAGAAATTGTATTTCTTCCGGGCTTCCCTTGGGCGAGAAAAGTTTGGAAAGGCCTCAATCTTCATACGCTTATTCACGCCCCTGTTCTCGTCAAGATTTCAGGGTCCTTCGTGGCTAAAAGCATTTGGAAAGCCTGGGAAGCTCTCAAACCTTGGTTATCCTGGAAGGGCTTTGGCGGGAAAGTTGGCCCTTCTATCTCCTTTATGAATGTATGGTGGTCTCAGGCTATTTCTTATGAAGGTTTGCCACTAGCACAAGTGCAATGGGTTAGAGCCCAACGCTTTTATAAAAAAGGAATTGCATTACTTTATGGTTTTGTTTCCTTTCATACTAAGAATTGGATCCCTTGGGAAGATTTTAAACACTATTATGGTTTGAAACAAGATGATAAATCCACTTATGAAGCTGTTATTGATCACACTCCCTTTTGCGTATGGTCCAAGTTGTCTAGACATTTTCAAAAGCCATGGTGGTGTGACTGGGAATGACCTAAACATGTTTCATTGCTTAAGTATTCTGCCCGTTTTGGTTATTCCTGGTTTTCCCCTGTAGTTCCTATGGCAACCATGCTCAATGGAAGATGGAATTTAAATTCTTCTCAGTATGTTTGGAAATCTCGGTTTCATACTGTATGGGCTAAATATATTGAACCAAAGCAGTCTTTTTTTGCTTGGAGTGTGTTTTTTCAAAGTTTGCCTATTGGTCAGCGCCTGAAATACTTGGGAGTTGATGATGTCTCTTGTAAGTTCTGTGGTCAGGAGGAAAACTATGTTCATTTATTTTGGGAATGTTCTCAGGCTAGACGGAGCTTGGTCTTGGATTCTTTCATTTTTCGGACCTTTTATTGCTTGGTTCATGCTCCCGGAGGCATATCTTATTGGGAGACCCTCTTCGGGTTCTCCACAAATCTTTCAGTGGTTTGGCATATATTCAGAATTGCTATTCTCTTCCACATATGGAAAACCCGCAACAAAGTTATTTTTTCCCGGCCAAGAACCCTCTTTGCATTTTTCATGCTCTGATAAATATGAGGTTTTCTATGTTTGTTGGTTGCAGATTTTTGCACAAATTGAGAAAGTCAATGTGGAGTTTCACTACCTTTGGCAACTTATGAACCATTGGTAGAACGCACCGGGATCATGGATCCGCAACTCCTCGTCACTCGGTCTCGATTCTTTCTACATGATTGCTTGCTCTTATGTTTTCCGATAGGCGATTCCCGATATTATGTACAGAGATACGTTAGGTGATATGTTTGTTGCAGTTAGTGTGACTTTTCTTCCTAATTGTAATAGTTTCTCTTGGTTGATTGGGGTGTGTTAATTCCACCCACACTGTTTTGTATGATTAAGCTTTATTAATACAATTTTGACTTTTTCATTCAAAAAAAAAATTATATAAGGGCAAACATCAATTAGAGAGCAAAAATGTCCATGGTCCTACTAACTTAGATGTGAAATAGTTAAAAAAAAAGATTAATGAAAGATGGTAAAAACAAAAAAAAAAATTATTTTGAAATGCTTAACTTATAATGATATTCTAGCTCTCTACCTATATATACCTTAAATTTATTGCAAGAATTATTTTTAAAAAAAAATAGAGAAAGTAAAAGAATTATTTAAAGAAAAGAAAATAGAGAAAATAAAAGAATTTATCATCAAGATTAATGGTAAAGTATTAACATTAAATAAAAATGATAAATCATTTTTTTAACCCATACAAAACACATCATTAGAAGAGACATAGGTTCAAACCTTGGGGCATGCGTGTTTGTTTGCAAAGGTAGTAGTCTAATTTGAATCTTCTAAGTACGCACCAAACCTAAGAATCTCTTCGAGCTGTGGTTTGAACCCAACACTTGTTAGTTACTAAAAATAATGTGGATGTAACCAACTCCCCGCTCTCTATCCAAAAAATAATAATAATTTAAACTTTTTTTATCGGGTAGTGTGATAAACCTCTATTACTCATGCATAAGGTAGAGCAATCATCTCTCAACCATGACCCTTCATAAGAGGGGCAATGGATCAGACTTTGGTTTTTTTTCGGGAGGTCCAAGGTTCAAACCGTGGTGTGAGTGAGTGTGTGAGGGGGTGGGTGTGTGATGGCTTTGTGTTAAATTCCCTATCGATAAGTGTAGTTCTCGGCTTTACGAAGGACTATAGTTGGAAGAAGACTATATAAACTTAAAATCATAAAAAATATATATATTAAAATGGAAAAAATTCGAACCTACGAAATTAAACCCTGTCTCTGTATGGAGACGCACACATTAAAAAAAACATTTTCATTGATCACCTTAAAAAAATTAATATATAATTGACTTTCTTGAAATGAGGAGGCCATATGTTCTTCTTTGATAGATTTCATGATAGCTGAAAGACAGGAAAACTATTGTTACAATCTTGAGTATTTTGATTATCAGTTAGCTATGATTCAGCATTTTATAGCTTTTTCTATAATAGCTATAGAATGGTTTATGACATTATTTGATTATGTATTAACTCAAAATAAATAATTGTATCTGTATTTTTATATACTAGTTTATTTTAAACTGTAATTTTTGTTTTCTCAAAAAAAAAATGAAGAGACCACGTCCAATATTAAAATTTGACGATATCAAAGTAACACGTAATAAGAACCGAACTCCTTTCAAGATGTTCATCAATTAAAGCTAAAAAGCATATACATGAAGGAAAAGTTACTCCACATTAAAGGATGGTTATGGTTATTATGGAACAGATGGTTAGGATTTTAGTTTTTTTTGTTAAATTATAATAAAGTATATATATAATTATGTAAATAAATGTGTTAAAAAAATATATTTTTGTTTTAATTTAATATTTTCAATTTGATATTTGGGGATAGTGTAACAATTTGTACTTTGGATTTTGTTCTAGAGGTTTATTTTGTTCGAGAGGTTCAAGGTTTAAATCGTGGTGTAGGTGAGTGTGTAAGGGGGTGGGTGTGTATGTGTATGCGTATGCTTAAGCTCAACTCTCTTCCTTATGAGAAATCATGGTGGGATGGGAATGCTTAGCCATGAGCGTCAGTGTAATGGGTTTCTCACACTAACCAAATTAAAAAAACAAAAACATGGGAGTTGGTTACACTATTGTTAGTAACTAACAAGCCCAAGGTTCAAACTACATGGGCTGCTACCAACAAATCTATTTTAACTCGTTGTTATTGACTCGACCTAAGGTGAAGACTATCGTTCGCTCAAGATTCGTAACTTCATTGTCATTCAAAGTAGACCACTACCTTTGCAAATTGGCATCCCCAAGCTTTGAACTTAGTTCTCTTCTCGGTAAGTACCTGGCCAAACAAGCAACTACCAATCCACTTAACCCTTGAGGATTTAAAAAAAAAACTCAACTATATAATATATATTAAAAATAATGATATGAAAATTTTAAAATTCGAAAAAAAACCAAACACGACGTGGAATATTAAAAATAATAATTGAATATTAAAACATTTAAAATTTTATAATTATATTATTTATAATTATTAGAATGGAAATATATTTCAATTGAAGGGACTTACAAATTATCATCAATGTTATTCAAAAGTGGAAAATTATCATCAATGCTATTAATAAAAATGGATGTGGAGACTAGATAAAAAATAATATTATGTGTGAGCATATTTATAGAAAAGGAAATCGAGTAGCAAATAAATTAGCGTATTATGGTATTGATCTACATCCCATGAAATTTAAATTTTAGAAGATAATTGGCCAAGTGAGATTTTATGTCTTAATCAAAATGGTGTCAAGGAGTTGATTGTGGAAACATAGCACTTTGAGGAAGTTGAAGAATATATTTAAGAGAAAAAAGAAACGAAAAAAAAACGTGATAAAAATGTTTGCTACAACAAATATAATATTTTGGTATTTTTATGGGAGTGGCCCCAATAGAAGCCACATATAACCTATTCAGAAAAAATGTTAATATGTTAATTTTTTTTTTTACTTAAGTGGTTCAATTTTGCGACGATAGTAAATTAAAAGAGTGAGTGTCAGTTGAATTCAACTAAGGGTTAGGTATGAGCAAGAATCAGGAAGCAAAGTGCAAACAAGGAACAAACACCACTTCTTATTCTAGATCTTAGGAGAAACTCAAAAAACTAAAGCATTCATATGAAAAAAAAATTAGGCAACATGGCAAGAAAGTTATTTTTGAAAGTCCTTACTAGAAGTAAGGATGGCCTGGTTGGAAGCAATGATGCCTTAGTTGGAAGTATGAATGCCCTAGTTAGGGATAAGAAGAAGAATGAATCTATGACAAACCTATCTAGGTTATAATAAAAGTGATTATCAAGGATGAGATGATCCAACATGATATAATGGTTTTTAAAAGCAAAGGGTTGTTCCAAGGGGGACAACGCAACAGTTCGAGCCTTGGCTCTTCTTCAAGAGGTCCAAGGTTCAAACTGTGGTGTGTGTGCTTGTGTTAAATTCCCTATTGATAATCTCATCTCTCCCTCTTATGAGAGGTCATGGTGGGATGGGGATGCCTAGTCTTGAGAGTCGATCGTAAAGTTTTCTCACACTAACCAAATCTTAAAAAAAAAAACATAGGGCTAGTATGTAACTTGAATAGATAATAGACAGGTTTTTCTAAGATTCAAAATTGGATCAAGTAGAAGTTGGGATTGAATTCAAATCACTCCATGACTTTTCTTTGGAAAGGATTTTTCCTCACTATCTTCTCTAATTTAGAAATAATGGATAGAGGTCCTTGGTATAGGGGCAAACATGCATTATATTTTATACCATGGAATGAGAATTTTTCTATGGAGGCAAAGACAATTAAAAGGCTTCCTATATGGATTAGGCTTTTTAAACTTCTTTATCAACTCATCAATAAGGAGATTTTAAAGAATATTGGTAGCACTCTAGGCAAGTTCATCCAAGAGGGACCAACTACTAAGGATAGAAAGCATGTTTTATACACTTGAATATGTGTTGCCATGGATATTTCAAAACTTCTATCGCAATCCATTAGGATTATATATATCAAGATAATGAGATCAACAAGTGGATCATAAAAACATGGCATTCAATATCGCAAATGACATGAAACGAGATACATGGGAAGAGATTGCAAAGTGAAAATGATGGAGAAAGAGATGGTAAAATTTTGGCATGAGGCAAGATTCAATATGAAACAATGAGATCATATCGTAAGAGAAGCTAAATCAAATCGAGGATTTTCCACTCCTAAGAAAGTGGCAAGAAAAGTCCTTTTTCGTCATCAAGTGACAAAGTCCATTAAAGTTCACTCTAAGCAACCAATAGAAGAAAACGTGACACAAGGATGAGGAAGTACAATGTGCAAGTTCAAATACAAAAGGAGCTAAAGGTACAAAGGAAGATGAGGAGGCAAAATTCAAAGTAAAAAATTATGGGAGGCAAATATTAAAGTGAATGAGGTGAAGGAGGTCAAGGTTAATCCAAGTAAATCATATTCATTTTTCTCAAGTAGCATAAAAACTTATTGAAATAAAAATGAAAGTAGTACAAAGTATATTTGTTGCGCTTTAGGGATTTAAGAGCAACACAATAAAGAAATGTATATAAAGGATATCCAAAGAAAGTTTGGGTGTTCTAGGCAACATAAGAAAGTAATGACTATGGAGGACCATTTGCACACTTTAGAGATATTGAGGCAACATTAAGAAGAAAGTGTTAATGAGGTTATTCTTTAAATTTCAGAATCTTTAGGGCAACAAAAATATTTAGAAGATAAGTCTCATTATGAACAATATCAAAAAATGGAAGAGATTGATGAAGATAAAAGTGTTGTTGGAAATGGAAAAAGGAGAGGAAGACCATCAAAGCATTAACAAAGAGAAAACGAAACTCAAAGCAATATCAATTTGGAAAGCCAAATAAAAATATCACAAGTGTTAACAAGAAGTGGGACTAAGCCCACTAATAAAAATAAAAAAATGTTGATGAAATGATATCATGGAAAAAATAGTTATTAAAAAATTAATAGGTTGTTATGGTCTTGAGTTTATTTTAATACAAAAAATAAAATTAAATAGTGAGGAATGTGAGGATGCTTGTAAAAATGTTTAGAAGATAGGTGATTGTCTAATAATTCCTTCTATAGGAGCTTCAGGTTATATTGCAACAATATGGGACAAACACAAATGAGATGGATAATTGTTAGATGAAAAAAATTATAGGGTTGTTGGACTATTTTGCAAGATAGAGAAAAACATCAAATTTGAAGTTATAATTGTATATACTCCAACTATAGTCACCCCTTGTGAAATATGTTGGAATAACCTTAGCATATTCTTAAAAAATATAAGGATGATTCATAATTGTGATCTATGTATATTTGGAGTGATTTTAACACAATTCTATCTCATTTGAAAAATAAGAGTGGTACTCTATGATGGTCTAAATCAATGCAATATTTTACTTCATTTATCAATTCAAATGGCCTTTGGGATGTTAGTCCTTAAAATTTTCAATATACATGTGATAATAGATGCATTAGGTAAACTCATATAGAAGAAAGATTAGATATATTTTTTTTATCCAACACATGATTTCAAAGAGAGTATACAATATTTTTAAATATTTTATTTCAAGCAAAGATTTAATCACAAACCCATTATTTTGACTTGTGATTTACCTAATAATGGTCATCCAAAACCATTTTGCTTATGATTAGTGGCTCCAAGACCCTGATTTCCTCCATATGGTTATGTTAAGGAGGGATGAAGCAAATTTTAAAGGATCATACATGTATGGGCTTGTTTAAAATATGAAATATTTAAAGGGACAAATGAAGATTTGGAATTCTAAATATTTTAAAGAAAATCAAGAAATTGAATTCAAGCTCAAAAATTTACAAGAGTGAGTAAAAAATCAATGGAATGGATTGGGATTTTATGTGAAAGAAAAGTAATTACTTTCTAATTATCATAATGCATTGAAAAGTAGGATTCATATTGGTTCCAAAAATCTAGGGGAAAATGGTGCAAGGAAGGAGATAGAAATACAAAAAAAAAATCATGTTATAGCAAAAACAATGTTTTTTGTCACATCAAAAATATTCTAAAATACATATGGAATAAATATTGAGGAAGAAGAAGATATAAGGAAGCAATTAATTATTTCAAAAGTATTTTGTTAAATTCTAAGCAAGATAAGAAGGCACAAGATAAGCTTTTGCAAAATATTCCATCAGTTATCACATAGGAAAAAAATAAAATCTTGATGAAGAATATATCTATGGAGAAGCTACATGAAGCAATTTTCTCTTTTCATCCTAACAATGTACATGTGCCCCAATTGTTTTTCTATAACTTTCTTTTAAAAAATTTGGATTTTTTGAAGAGTGATATGTTTGTTGTGGTTGAAGAGGCCCAAAAAAGGAAGTCTACAATAAGTGATATCAATGTCACTTTTATTATATTGATTCCCAAGAAAAACAAGACAAAATATTTTGATAATTTTCATCCAATAAGCATTTGTAATATGATTTATATGATCATTTCAAAAATTATGGCAAACATGTTACATTCTAGATTATGTTATTACTTAGGAACAAGGTGGTTTTGTTCATGGTAAATGAATTCTTGATGGTGTAATCATTGCATAGGAAACCATACATTCTCTTCATTCCATGAAAAAACTAAGTATGCTTATGAAATTGGATATGAACAAAGCATATGATAATATTCTTGGAGTTTTCTACGTGATATTCTCAAAAAGTTTGGTTTTGATTATAGTTGGTGGGAATGGATTAAATGTTGTTATAACATTGTGAAATATTCTATTTTGATTAATGGCTTTCTTACTAACTACTTTAAGTCATCTTGTAAACTCCACCAAGGTGATCCACTATATCCTTATCTGTTCATTATTCTTATGGAGACATTAGGAAGAGTTTTTTCAAAGGCAAAAAATAGAACGAAAAATAAAAGGTATTTAGGTTGCAAAACATGGTCCCTTCAAATCTCATATCCAATTTGTTGATGATACCTTTTTTTCCTTCCCTTAGACACTGAGGTCATGGATTTTAAATCAATATTATCATGCTATGAGAAGGCTATTGGAGTTAATACTATAAAATTAAATATTTTTCATTAACACTGCCCTAGATTTATAATGAATTATTGTGGATATTTTAGGGTTTAAAATTGAAAATTTTCCATCAACCTACTTGGGTATTCTTTTGTCTCATAAAGGAAATAAAAAAAGTTTTGGATCTCTTGTTTGGATACAACAAAATCTTGTTTAGAAGGCTAGAAAGGTAAGTTATTAACCATAGCAAGAAGGCTACAACTCATAAATACTATATTGTAATCCATCCCTACTTATATGTTGTCACTGTCAAGATTGCTAGCAGGTATAGCATTAGAAATTGATAGAATTGAAAGAGAATTTCTTTGGAAAGGATGCAAGGAAAAATGTAGATTTTCTCTTTGTAAGTGAAATAGGGTTTGCAAAGGAAATAATGTTGGAGAAGTAGGCTTGTGGAATTGCAAACTTATGATTTTAGCCTTAAGGGCAAAGGCTGAGTGGAGATTAATCAAAGATCAAGGAAAAAATGGGCAAAAATGTTACTTCAAAAACATATAGGTTCTCTTGAAGAAATGAAATTATTTAGGAAAATAACCCCACAAAAAGGATCACCAACATTGAACATATCAAATAGTTCACAATTGTTCAAGAAACGTATTATATGGTTATGCAATGAGGGGAATTATGCATATTTTTTGTTTGATGCTTGGTTGAAGCCTTATCCTCTTATCTTTGACTCAAAATAGCAACCATTGACTCAAACATGCCTAGTTTGTAAATGTCCAAAGATCAGAGACTATATTAATCTGATCAACAACTCTAGTGGATTTTTAGTAACCTAGTTGGTAGAGAGAAACTTAAATGAATTATAGATAAATGAAGTATTCTCTATGATTTTTGCATCAAATCTTATTTAAAAGTGAGCTATCAAGGTTAACTTAACTTTTAAGGGTGTGAAACTTTCAAAAATTCTTCTTGTTGAAGAGAAAAAAGAATAATGGTTTGTAGCAAGAGTTCATTGCAAAATGTGTGCAAATTTGTCAAACATCTCCATTTTTTATCTTCTCAATGCTTCATCCAACATCATTTGAACATAAACTGGTGACTTGGTTTCACTTGCCATCTAAGATATTCTAGTGAGGCAAGGAAGATATATGTATGGATCACTTGGTGTGATTATGCTCTTCTAGTGGTATACTATCATTCTAGCTTGCATGTAACATAATCACCAACTATGCTATAATACCAATCATCCAATTTTCTAAGGTGACCCAATCTATTACTATGCTAATGATTTAAAAAACAAGTATAAATTAACATGTATACAAATAAAGTGTATACAAGAATAAATTGTATGTAATTTAGTAATTGTATAAAGATATCTATAAGAGAGATATGCATTTGTGATGACTTCTCACTACTATGGAAAGACATGAATACATGCTTAAAAAAACTATTAAGAGACATTGAAGAAGACCAAGTAGTTTGTCTTCCAATGATAATAAAAATAGAAATAACAATTCGTAAATAACTGACTATTGATACTCTATTGTGGTACTATAATTGTGATGACACCACATGTCTTGGCATCAAGGTTGGTGCTAACACCACAATGAATGACATCATGGTATTATGGTGTCAACTCCATCAAAATATTTGGAATTAACACCAAGTCTAGGAAGTGGCAAAAGGCTCTAATAATTGATAATGAGATTTGTCATAATTTGTTTTGGATTATCATAATTTCCATTACATTTTAGTATAGAAAAGATATTTGAAAATAAGATATTTTTCAATTTACATATATTTTTTAAAAAGTACAAATTTGATAAATTGTATCTATACAATTTGTTCTAATAATTAAATTAAATTTATATATATTTTTTTTTTTCTATGCATGGCTTCTATTGGGGGCCACTCCCGTTACAAAAACAAAACATTACATTGCTCTAATTACATTTCTAACAAGTTAATTATAGCATATCCAACTTTATCTTTCTATCAGAGATATTCTTCATTCACCCTTTTATCAAAAATATTCTTCAAACTTCTAAGTTTCCACAATCAACTCCTTTTATTTCAAATACCTTCAAAATTTTAAATTCTATCAAGATGAAATTCAACACTACAAATGGCTAAAATATTTGTTGCCCAGTTTCTATATCCAAAAATATCTTGTCTATAACAACCTCACAATTTCTTAATACTTTTTTTAGGGTTCTTATTCATTCCCCTAATATTCCAAGATATTGTTTTCATTGTTATTTTTTATTTTATTTGTGGGTTTAGCCCCACTTCTTGTTAACACTTGTGATATTTGTTTTTGTTTTCCCATATAAATATCCCTTTGTGTTAGTTTATGTCAATAACAGTATGAATAAGACCTGTCACCCACAAAAAGAAGAATGATCTACCAACTTAATGTCTAAGCTTTCCAGTGATTATTTTTCAAGTAGCAAAAAGCGAAATTGCAAAGTGCGAAGGATTAGGATTTTTTCCTAAAAAACATCTCATATTTTAGGATCCATATATTTGCAAAGAGCTATCTAATTCAACTGATTCTTGGACCAACTTATGCAATATTTTAATAGATTTAATATGAGTGGTCATATACAAAAATATTAGCAATATTGAGGGAGATACGATCGTGTGAAGTCAACCATTCGGAACAAGGGCATTGCCAATTTTTCAAGTCACAAAAAATGAAATTGCAAATATTTTTCAACTAGGCTTCGAACGATGGGAAGAGCAATGAAGGGATATGACTTCAACAAGGTAAGACATTCTCAGCTAAGTTTTTTTTTTCCCTTTATTTATCTTAGAAATTGTGCATGAAAATTTATAAATTTTTTATCAAATATTATATTTGCTATAGTATTTTCAGATAAATTTCAATAGATTTTGAGTTTTAGTTTCCTTTCTATGGATCAATTTATAGTTAAATCCTTAGAATCATATCTAGTGGTAGTAGTTAGTGAGTGCACCTCAGAGAGATCCTCATTGCTCCAAGGTAGGGAATTTTTGGTAAATTTAATGGGTATTGGCCAGGGGCTTCAGCCTTGAGAAAATAGATTGATAGGAGTTGGAAGTCTCCAGGAGTGATTCTATCATTTCTTCCCAAAGGTTTCTTCCTAGACATTTTTTGTTCTAGGGAAGAAAGAGAAAGAATTCTAAAAGGGGGTCCTTGGTTTATGGGAAGAGCAAAACTCTTCCTCACCCATTGGTATTAAGGCTTTTCAATGTAAATCTATCCCTAGTACGAGTCTGGGTTAGGATGTTTGGTTTATCCATTGAATTTTGGGAAATAGATACCTTAAAGGCAATAAGCAACACTCTAGGAGAATTTCTCAAGATTTTAAATACAACAAAAGATGGACTTTTGGCTATTTATGCTCGAATATTGGTCATGATTGATATAAGTAAAGCTTTACCAGAATCAATCATTCTTAAGTATGGGGATAATATATGGACCCAAACTATAGATTATGAAAATGTATCTTTTATATGTAGAAGATGTCATAAGGTGGGGCATATTGAGAGATCATGCCCTAAGAAGAGCCCAACAAAATAATTTGTAGAAAATCGCAAGAGAAATTTACGAATGGTTATGGATGAAGATGGTTTTCAACTTCCAAAAAATAGATCTAGAAAAATAGAAGAAAACAAATAGTGGATATCAATAAGGAAGGATATTAAAATAAATACCAACTCTTTTGAGGCTTTTGTTGAGCAAGGTGCAGCAAAAGTATTGCAAAAGTATTGTCATTGTTGTCAACACAGACATATTGATGCAGTTGATGCAGTTCAGAGGTCAGTCAGAACAAATACAATGAATTTCCAAGAAGAAAGAAGTGGCCCAGATTCAGAAATTTGCAGAAAAAGACAAGTAAGAAAACTGTCGCGATATCGCGACATGTTTTCTATCGCGATTTCGCGACAAAAATGAGGAGAGAGAAGGTGCAGCCGAAAATGTCGCGATTTCGCGACAAAAATGAGGAGAGAGAAGGTGCAGCCGAAAATGTCATGATTTCGTGACAAAAATGAGGAGAGAGAAGGCACAGCCAAAAATGTCGCGATTTCGCGACATATCGGAGGAGAGAGAAAAAGCTAGAGAAACTGTCGCGATTTCGCGACATGCTGGAAGGAAAGAAGCAAAGTTGAAAAACTGTCACGATTTCACGACATGTTTGGAGTAAAGGCGCCAAGGATGAAAAGTGTCACGATTTCGTGACAAGTTCGGTGAAGAAGCGCTAAGGATGAAAAGTATCACGATTTCGTGACAAATTCTGAGAAGCAACGCCAAGGACGAAAAGTGTCACGATTTCACGACAGATTCGAAAGAAAAGCACTAAGGGCGAAAAGTGTCGCGATTTCGTGACACGTCGGGTTTTCGCGACCCGAAGAGGAGAGAGAACGTACAGCAACAAAAGTGTAGCGATTTCGCTACATGTCAAAGTTTCGTGGGTCGAAGCAAAGTTGGAAGCGCAAGGCACAAAGTTGTAGCGATTTTGCTACATGTAGGATTTTCGAGGCCGAAGGAAAGAGAAAGTACAAAGGGAAAAAGTTGTAGCGATTTCGCTACATGTATTGATTTCGCTAGTGCATGAAGTGAGAAATGTACGGATGCGAAAGATGTCACGATTTCGCGACATGTTGCATTTTCACGGGCGAAAAGCAAAGAACAGCGCTAAGGCAGAAAAGCGTCGCGATTTCGCGACATGTTCCGATTTCGCTGAGGCTTGCGGAGAAAAGTGTACGGCAGCAAAAAGTGTCACGATTTCGCGACGTGTTCCATTTTCGTGGGTGCAAGCGAAGTAGAGTGCAGGAAAGCAAAAAGCGTCACGATTTCGTGACATGTCCCGTTTTGTGAGAAAGAGCTGGCGTGATTTCGTGACATGTCCCATTTTCACGGGTAGGAGACAAAGAGCTCGATGCAGCGAAAGGGTCACGATTTCGTGACATGTCTCGTTTTCGCGGGTAGGAGACAGAAAAGAGCTAGAGGCAGCAAAATGCGTCACGATTTCGTGACATGTTCTGTTTTCGCGGGTGCATGCCGAGATAAGGTCTAGGAGGCAAAAAACGTCGCGATATCGTGACAGGTCAGGTTTTCACGGTCAACAGTCCAAAAAAAGTCAAATGGGCAGAAATGTCACGATATCATGACAGGTAATAGTTTGGCGGGTAAAAGCCGAAGAAGCATGCACAGTGACAGGTGTCGAAAAAGTGCAAAGGAAAATCATGCAGCCAGTTACGTAAGAGTTAACTAGGAGTCGCTCTTTTCCCCAAGGGCAGGTGTTGGGGAAAGCATAGAGGAAATTCATGCAGCCAACCATGTAAAAGTTAACTGGAGTTACAAGGGGAAGTTACGAAACAACGTATTAAAGAAAAGAATGGCTGTTGCAGGGCCGTGATGCTGCATGGCTGGCAAAAGTGCAGAATTACAGATAATCTCGATAAACAAGAAATCCTCTCGGTGGTTGCGTGTGTCAGACATGGAAGTTGCGGGCAGAAAAGAAAGTTCGACGCAGAATTGAAAAGAGTGCCATCGAAAAGTGTAAAGGTGCCGAGAGGGCAATTACGTAGAGGTTAAAAGAAAAGAATGACAGAGCATCGAAACGCGCAAAAAGGCTGTCAGGTTGCACAGAAAAAGCTGTCAGTATGAGCAGAGTAGACTGTCAGAATAAGTCAAAAAGAAGCGGCTAAAAGACAGAGCGCGTCAGAGAGGGTTTGACAGATTGAACGGAGCTTAGAATGCATGGAAAAATGGAGGGAAAAATAGAGCCATTTTTTGAAATAGCCGTTCGATTGAACCGAGTATAAAGAATCGAACAGGCACAGTAAGTGAGGTTCATCGCAACCGTGTTTTATCTTGAAAAACCAAAAAGGCGTGGTTGGGTAAGAGTGTTGTATGTATAACAGCTACAGAACTGAAACCTGGATATTATTCTTGAAAATCAAAAGAGAGGTTTTAGATTGTAATAGAAGATATTGAGTTTCTAACAATCCTCTTTATGCTTCTATGAGATTGATTTGAATGAGCAATAGACCAGTGAGGGTCTTGTAGAAGAGAAGGCATTTTTATGTCTAACTATTATTCAAAATAAAAATCCAAGTTGGTGCTTGGTAAAAGGGGTTGGTGCTCCTATCTGTTGTAGCAGATAAATCAGGGGTTGGTGCTCCTTCCGGTGGGTGTTTGGTAAACTATTTGTAAAGATTGAATCCTTGCAAAGGCTGGATTTGGATTGTAGTCCAAACAGTCATTATTTGAGGAGTAGCCACATCGGTGAACCTCGTTAAATCTTGTGTTGTGTGATGCTCTTGTGTTATACTTGCTATATCTATTTTTAAGCTTGCATTTTAAGTTTAAGAGTTGCTGATTCAAATTTTAAATAGTTACACTGATTCACCCCCCCTCTCAGTGTCATTGTGAGAATATCAATTGGTATCAGAGCAAGGTACTCGAACAAGCTTAATTAGCTAAGGTGATCTTGGAAGATACACAATGGCCGGTGGTGAAGGATTTTCTTCCAACAAAGCTCCTTTGTTCGATGGAACAAATTACTCTTTCCGGAGACTCGGGATGCGAGACATATCTGTGTGCATTGGGATATGACATTTGGGAATCTGTTGAAAATGGATACACAATACCCTCTGCTCCTCCATCAGATGCGGCTGAGAAGAAAAAGTTTGAGAACAACTCTAAAGCTAAGAATGCTATTATGTGTGGGTTAGTAGACGGTGAATTGATAAGGATCATGAGCTGTAAATCGACAAAAGACATATGGGACAAACTACAGAGCATTCATGAAGGAGATGGCAAGATCAAGGAAGCCAAGCTGCAAACACATCGAGCCCAGTTCGAAGCATTAAAGATGAATGATGATGAGAACATAGAGGCCTATATGCTGAGAGTAAATGGAATCATAAATGCTATCAGAGGACTCGGTGAGGAAATAGAAGATGCAGTTGTTGTGAAGAAGGTATTAAGAACTCTCCATAAAAGATTTGATGCTAAAGTTTCTGCCATAGAAGAAGCTAAAGATTTAAATTTTTTTAGTATGGATGAAATGCATGGTTCTTTAACAGCATATGAAATGAGAATAGGACAAACTAAACCCTCAGACAGAGAAGCGGCTTTTCAAGCTCAAAAAAATATAAGAGCTAAACAAGAATCTGAGGAAGAAGAATCTGCAGATGAAACTGAAGCAAACTTTGTTAGGAAACTAATAAAGGGAAAAGGAAAGTACAGAGGTAAGCTACCGTTCAAGTGCTTCAACTATGGAGGCATCGGGCACTTTGCGACAAAATGCCCAATGAATGAGAAAAACAAAAGTGATGAAGGGACACACCAAGAAAGAAGTGTCTGGAAGAAGAAACCACATTTTAGAAAGAGGAACTTCAAGAAGAAAAGTTTCATTTCCAAGAATGTTGACTCTTCTGAAGACAACTCAGATGAGGACTCGAAGAAGAAAGCTGGTGAAGCCTTGTTCATGGCTTTTGAAGAAGAAAGAACAGAGGAAACCCGGGAGTGTGATGAAAAATTAGAGGATGAGGCTGAGGTAGATCTGGAAGGTGAGTTGGTTGTTGCACTTGAAGAATTAAGTACAGAAAGGAAAAAGAATAAAAATATTTCAAGAAAATTTGAAGATGCCAATGAATTAATAATCAGTTTGAAAGTACAGACTGAAGAATTTAAGAAAAAGTCTAAAGATTTTGAAGCACAGCTAACCGTGAAAATAAATGAGTGCAATAAGCTAGAAGAAGACATAGTTGGATTAAGGATGCAGCTAGAAGAGATGAATCGAAAATTGAGTTGTCATCATAAATTTGAAGACAGTTCTACGAAGCTGAATAAAATGTTAAATAATCAAAGGCCTACAGGCATCAAATTTGGTTTGGGCTTTGATGAAGGAGAATCCTCAAAGGATTCAAAGGCTATAACTATAGAACCAATAAAGAATAAAGATAAGATCCGGGTCGATCAAGAAAAATCGTATCTTGCAAAAGAAAACCATAAGGCCAAGCATGAAAGAAGTACTGCCAATGATGGATTTACCAAAGTCACATATCAAAGAAGAAGAAGACCCACGGCTCCTACTACAACATGGCAACAACCATTACCCAGGTACACTCGTTCCTTTTCTGGTTATTGTTTTAAATGCAATGCATATGGTCATAAAATTTCAAATTGTAGATATAATGTAGAACAAAGGAATTTCACTAGTAGAAATATTTTTTCACCTTTGATAGATTATGCTTTGTAGAATGTTATAACTGTCATAACTTTGGACATATTGCAAGAAATTGTCGTAGCTCTTTTGCAGGAAATAAATACCAGGGAAGAAAGTTTCAACCAACTGGATTGAAACAAAACAAAAAATTTCTCGAAAAACAGGCTCAAGCCAATGAAAGGGAGAAGGCAAAACAAGTGACCAGATCTGCTGTCAAATCATAGTGGAAAGAAAAGGAACAACCTAAGAAAGATAAGGAATCCTTGATCGTTCAAACAGCCCTCAAAGCCCAGAACAAATCTGCACCATGGATTCTGGATAGTGGATGCTCCAGTCATATGACAAGAGATAAACAGAAGTTTGATAAGTTACAGACTTACGAAGGTGGTTCTGTAAAATTTGGAAACAATGATGGAGCCAAGATAGTGGGTAAAGGATCGGTTAAGTTAAGTGACGGAAAAATCAACTCTAAAGAAGTCCTTTTTGTGGTGGGTCTGAAGCATAACTTACTGAGTGTAAGTCAGATTTGTGACAGAGGTCATGAAGTAATTTTCAAGAAGCAGTGCTGTGAAGTAAGAAAGACAAAAAATAGAAAGTTAATAGCCACTGGACTAAGAACTTATGGAAATCTGTATACTCTCTCAGAGACTTCAGAAGGAGCTTGCTTGGTTGGACAGGAAGAAGAAAATTGGCTGTGGCACAAGAGACTCGGTCATATAAGCTTTGACAATCTGGTAAAAATCAGCACAAAAAGGGCAGTAAGAGATATACCCACTATTGGTAAACCTTCGAATAGTATTTGTGAGTCATGCCAAAAGGGGAAGCAAACCAGAGCCACTTTCAAAGCAAAAGAGTACTTCACAAGCAAGCCGTTAGAACTAATTCACACTGATTTATGTGGACCCATGAGAACAGAAAGCATAAATGGATACAAATATTTTATGTTGTGTATAGATGACTATTCTAGAATGACATGGGTACTATTTTTGAAACTTAAATCAGAAGCCTTTGAGATGTTCAAAACTTTCAAAAATCTTGTTGAGAATCAATCAGGAAAAAGAATTAAATGTTTAAGATCGGATAGAGGAGGAGAGTTCATTTCGGATGAGTTTGCAGAATATCTGTGAAAAACATGGGATTAGAAGACGAGTTTTCGGCAGCAAGAACACCTCAGTGAGAATGGAGTAGTAGAAAGAAAGAACAGAATCGTGCAGGAAATGGCACGGACCATGTTGACGAGAGCGAGAATTGCTGACAGGTTTTGGAAAGAGGCAGTTCATACTACAGTTTACATCTAGAATAGGTGCATGTTGAGGCCGCATGAAAGCAAAACACCTTATGAACTATGGTTTGGCAAAAAGGCTACAACAAAATACTTCAAAGTGTTTGGCAGCAAGTGTTACATTAAAAGAACTGAAGACAATCTTGGCAAGTTTGAAGATAGAGCTGATGAAGGTATTTTTCTTGGTTACTCAACAAAAAGCAAAGCTTACACATGCTACAACAAAAGACTAAAGAAAATTGTGGAGAGTGCGGATGTTAAGGTTGATGAAGGTAGGAAACAAGAAATCAGCAATAATGAAAACTACCCGACTTATGAAGAATTTATTGAAGAAGATGAAGATCAAGAAAAAGAAGAAAGACAGAAATCAGATTCAGATGATTTAGAAATAGAAGAAAACAGGAAATTCAAAACAGGAAGCTGGCAAAAAAATCATCCCAGAGAGCAGATTATTGGGGACCCCACAGTTGGTATTCAAACAAGAAGAAGAGTAGTAAACAACTACTCTCTGTTATCCAGCATTGAGCCCAAAAATATTATTGAAGCAAGCACAGATGAAAGCTGGATGGAGGCAGTTAATGAAGAACTAGATCAAATTGAGAAAAACAAAACCTGGGAATTAGTACCAAGCCCTGAAAATAAAAACATAATCGGTACTAAATGGATATTTCGAAACAAACCGAATGAAGACGGACAAGTTGTAAGGAATAAAGCAAGATTGGTCTGTAAAGGATATGCTCAAGTTGAGGGGATTGATTTTGAAGAAACTTTTGCACCAGTGGCCAGACTTGAAGCAATCAGACTGTTTCTGGCCTTAGCAGTTCATAGGAATTTCAAAGTTTATCAGATGGATGTGAAATCAGCATTTCTAAATGGAAATCTTGAAGAAGAAGTGTATATTGAACAGCCTGATGGTTTTCAACTCTGTGATAATCCTAACTTTGTTTGCAAGCTGAAGAAAGCCTTGTATGGCTTGAAACAAGCACCTAGAGCTTGGTATGCAAGATTAGACAGCTATCTCACTAAGCAAGGATTCAAGAAAGGTATGGTGGATAGCAATTTATATATCAAAACTGAAAATGGCAATTTCATTGTCCTTGTTGTTTATGTAGATGATATAATATTTGGGAGCAACAATGATGAATCATGCAAAGACATAGCAAATAAAATGCAGAAAGAATTTGAAATGTCTATGATTGGTGAACTTTCATATTTCCTCGGACTACAAGTTAATCAAACTGAAAAAGGGATTTTTATTTCTCAAATTAAATATGTGAAAGAAATGCTGAAAAAGTTCACAATGGAGGATAGTAAGCCTGTTAGCACTCCCATGACAACAGGCTGCAAGTTGAGCAAGGATGACAAATCTCCGGATGTTGATCAAACAATGTACAGATCTATGATTGGGAGCTGCTTGTATTTGACGACCACCGGACCGGATATCTTACGAGTTGTTTGCATGGTTGCAAGATTTCAGGCTAGTCCCAAAGAGACTCATGTGGCAATTTGTGAAAAGGATTTTTAGGTACCTCAAGGGTACTATGGAGTATGGGCTATGGTATCCAAAAGGAAAAGACTTCACTCTTTTTGCATATTCGATGCGAGATTGGGCAGGATGTATTGATGACAGAAAGAGTACCGGTGGAGGAGCATTTTATCTTGGAGAAAAGCTGGTAGCATGGCACAACAAGAAACAAGAATCGGTCTCTCTATCCACAAGCAGAGGCGAGAATACATTGCAGCAACAACATGCTGTACACAGATATTATGGATGAGACAAACACTGAAAGATCTTGGTATTCACTTCAATGAGCCAATTTTAGTTAAATGTGATAACACTAGTGCAATCAACATCTCAAAGAATCCGGTTATGCATTCCCGCACCAAACATATTGCAATCCGGTATCACTTTTTGAAAGATAAAGTTGCAGAAGGAGAGGTCAAATTGGAGTTTGTTCCAACCACAGAGCAAGTAGCAGATATATTCACTAAACCATTGCCCAAGGAAGTTTTTGAGTACCTTCGGAGTAAACTGGGAGTGGTCACACTACCCAAGCACTGACTAGCTATAGGAAACACATTCTCAGGGGGAGCATTAAATCATTTATGCCTGAGAATGTTGTGCATAGACTCAGGGGGAGTCTGCAGCAGCCCTTTGGTATTATTGGCAAAGGGGGAGAAGAATTACTACAGGAAATTGAAATTACAGGAAATTGCACATGTGTTGCCAACAATTCCAAAGGGGGAGATTGTTGAGCAAGGTGCAGCAAAAGTATTGCAAAAGTATTGTCATTGTTGTCAACACAGACAGATTGATGCAGTTGATGCAGTTCAGAGGTCAGTCAGAACAAATACAGTGAATTTCCAAGAAGAAAGAAGTGGCCCAGATTCAAAAATTTGCAGAAAAAGACAAGTAAGAAAACTGTCGCGATATCGCGACATGTTTTCTGTCGCGATTTCGCGACAAAAATGAGGAGAGAGAAGGTGCAGCAAAAATGAGGAGAGAGAAGGTGCAGCCAAAAATGTCATGATTTCGTGACAAAAATGAGGAGAGAGAAGGCACAGCCAAAAATGTCACGATTTCGTGACATATCGAAGGAGAGAGAAAAAGCTAGAGAAATTGTCACGATTTCGCGACATGCTGGAAGGAAAGAAGCAAAGTTGAAAAACTGTCACGATTTCGTGACATGTTTGGAGTAAAGGCGCCAAGGATGAAAAGTGTCACGATTTCGCGACAAGTTCGGTGAAGAAGCGCTAAGGATGAAAACTGTCACGATTTCGTGATAGATTCTGAGAAGCAACGCCAAGGACGAAAAGTGTCACGATTTCGTGACAGATTCGAAAGAAAAGCACTAAGGGCAAAAAGTGTCGCGATTTCGCGACACGTCGGGTTTTCGTGACCCGAAGAGGAGAGAGAACGTACGACAACAAAAGTGTAGCGATTTCGCTACATGTCAAAGTTTCACGGGTCGAAGCAAAGTTGGAAGTGCAAGGCACAAAGTTGTAGCGATTTCGCTACATGTAGGATTTTCGGAGGCTGAAGGAAAGAGAAAGTACAAAGGGAAAAAGTTGTAGCGATTTCGCTACATGTTGGGATTTCGCTAGTGCATGAAGTGAGAAATGTACGGATGCGAAAGATGTCATGATTTCGTGACATGTTGCATTTTCGCGGGCGAAAAGCAAAGAACAACGCTAAGGCAGAAAAGCGTCGCGATTTCGTGACATGTTTCGATTTCGCTGAGGCTTGCGGAGAAAAGTGTACGACAGAGAAAAGTGTCACGATTTCGCGACGTGTTCCATTTTCGCGGGTGCAAGCGAAGTAGAGTGCAGGAAAGCAAAAAGTGTCACGATTTCGTGACATGTCCCGTTTTCGCGGGCAAGTGACGACAAAGAGCTCGATGCAGCAAAAAGTGTCACGATTTTGTGACATGTCTCGTTTTCGTGGGTAGGAGACAGAAAAGAGCTCGATGCAGCGAAAGGGTCACGATTTCGTGACATGTCTCGTTTTCGCGGGTAGGAGACAGAAAAGAGCTAGAGGCAGCAAAATGCGTCGCGATTTTGTGACATGTTCTATTTTTGCGGGTGCATGCCGAGATAAGGTCTAGGAGGCGGAAAACGTCGTGATATCGTGACAGGTCAGGTTTTCACGGTCAACAGTCCAAAAAAAGTCAAATGGGCAGAAATGTCGCGATATCGCGACAGGTAATAGTTTGGCGGGTAAAAGCCGAAGAAGCATGCACAGTGACAGGTGTCAAAAAAGTGCAAAGGAAAATCATGCAGCCAGTTACGTAAGAGTTAACTGGAGTCAGATCTGCAGTTACACAGTGACAGGTGTTGGGGAAAGCATAGAGGAAATTCATGCAGCCAACCATGTAAAAGTTAACTGGAGTTACAAGGGAAGTTACGGAACAACGTATTAAAGAAAAGAATGGTTGTTGCAGGGCCGTGATGCTGCATGGCTGGCAAAAGTGCAGAATTATAGATAATCTCGATAAACAAGAAATCCTCTCGGTGGTTGCGTGTGTCAGACATGGAAGTTGCGGGCAGAAAAGAAAGTTCGACGTAGAATTGAAAAGAGTGCCATCAGAAAGTGTAAAGGTGCCGAGAGGGCAATTACGTAGAGGTTAAAAGAAAAGAATGACAGAGCATCGAAATGCGCAAAAAGGCTGTCAGGTTGCACAGAAAAAGTTGTCAGTATGAGCAGAGTAGACTATCAGAATAAGTCAGAAAGAAGCGGCTAAAAGATAGAGCGCGTCAGAGAGGGTTTGACAGATTGAACGGAGCTTAGAATGCATGGAAAAATGGAGGGAAAAATAGAGCCATTTTTTGAAATAGCCGTTCGATTGAACCGAGTATAAAGAATCGAACAGGCACAGTAAGTGAGGTTACTGCAACCGTGTTTTATCTTGAAAAACCAAAAAGGCGTGGTTGGGTAAGAGTGTTGTATGTATAACAGCTACAGAACTGAAACCTGGATATTATTCTTGAAAATCAAAAGAGAGGTTTTAGATTGTAATAGAAGATATTGAGTTTCTAACAATCCTCTTTATGCTTCTATGAGATTGATTTGAATGAGCAATAGACCAGTGAGGGTCTTGTAGAAGAGAAGGCATTTTTATGTCTAACTATTATTCAAAATAAAAATCCAAGTTGGTGCTTGGTAAAAGGGGTTGGTGCTCCTATCTATTGTAGCAGATAAATCAGGGGTTGGTGCTCCTTCCAGTGGGTGCTGGTAAACTATTTGTAAATATTGAATCCTTGCAAAGGCTGGATTTGGATTGTAGTCCAAACAGTCATTATTTGAGGAGTAGCCACATCGGTGAACCTCGTTAAATCTTGTGTTGTGTGATGCTCTTGTGTTATACTTGCTATATCTATTTTTAAGCTTGCATTTTAAGTTTAAGAGTTGCTGATTCAAATTTTAAATAGTTACACTGATTCACCCCCCCTCTCAGTGTCATTGTGAGAATATCGGCTTTAGCCTATGAAGAAAAAGTAGATCAAAACTTAGAGGACATAGTACAACAATTTCAACATATTAGCAAGGAACTGTCTATTTAGTATGATCCTAATTTAAGGAAGAACATTCTCTATGAAGCTAAGGAATGTGTCTCATTAGATTTTTAAGACTCTTGAAGTACCATGCACCATTTAAAAAATAATAATTGGTAAATAAAATGCAGTTTTAGAAGCTAAAACCTCTGCCATTACTAAGGAAATACCAAAAAATGAGCAAGACAAGTTAGAAGCTTCTATAATAGATTCAGGAGAGGATAAATATGTTGAAAAACAAAATTGTGAAAGAATATTGAAGAATAGAATAATAAGACCTACTCTTGATATAGGTAAGGCAAAAAGAGGAAAACCCTCAAATTATCAAGCAAGATCTAGGGAAGCAAGAGCTAACATAGAGAAAGGAACACAAACTAAGTTGGTTGAACTTCTCTTTACCAAACAACAAAATGATATTGGTAATACGCAGGAGGGGCCAAAAGCCCCTAATGAGACATGATTATCATCTCATGGAATATAAGGAGTCTTAATGCCCCCTCAAGGCATAGGTGTATTAGGGACCTATGTTTAAGTAATAAACCTGATATTCTCTGTATTCAAGAAACTAAAATGATAAAAGAAGAAGTTTTAAAAACTATGAAAGTAATTTGGGCAAGATGTGAATGGGATGCTATGGATTTTGAAGGAGTGGCAGGCAAATTCTAACTTGTTGAAATCCTTCTAGAACCTCTTGTGTAACCATTCATAAAACTAGGTATTGGATAGCCTCTTTAATCACTTACTACTTTGCAGATATTTGTTTCATCCTTATTAATGTCTATGGACCTACAACTCAGTCAGGTAGATTAGAATTTTTGAGTGGGATTGAAGCCTTTATGAGAAGTAAAGACCAAGAAACCCGATTCATGATCACTGGAGATTCTAATGCTATAACTAAGAAAATTTTGGTAGAATTAGGAAATTGACCCAAAGTATGAAAGATTTATTTGCTTTTATTCAAAACAATAATCTATGGAAAGTTGAGTTCAAAGAAGATAACTATACTTGGACCAACAATAGGAAAGGCCAAAACCTAATAGCAAAAAAAATAGATAGATGCATTCTCTCAAATCGTTGGCTAGATGAATGAACTTGTGCTAAAATTAATACCTTAACAAGGATTGGTTCATATCACTGGCCAATAAGAGTTACAATGGTGATAAGTGAATTAAAAAAAATCATATTTTATATATGAGCATATGTGGGAATACCATCCTCAATTTGTTGAAATGATAGATCAAACATGTAATTCTTTAGGTAATGGTGGGTTGTATGCTCTTCCAAAGCAAATTAAATCTATGACATGTAGATTAAAAGAATGGAACAAGAACACCTTTGGAAATATTTTTTAGAAGAAAGAAGATCTAAAAGATAAACTTTCAAAATTCCAAAAAGGTAATGATAATAATCCAAACTTTGAGGAAAGGGAGTTGCTTAGTGAATATCATAATATTTTAACTAAGGAAGAGAAATTTTGGAGATTAAAATCAAGATAGACTTTGTTAAAAGAAGGAGATAAAAATACAAAGTTTTTTCATAGGATGGCTATAGTACAGAGACCATCTTCTAGAATTAGTAGAATTAAATCAATAGAAGGGGTTTGGATTGAAGATCATAGTGAAATTAGAAAAGATACAAAGTCATTTTATCAAAATATTCTAGGTTCAGAGGATACTGAAGTTCTTAATGATAAACTTCTTCAGGATGTTCCTTCAGTTATAACAAATGAAGACAATAGG
Source organism: Wollemia nobilis (assembly GCA_028583015.1). Lineage (NCBI taxonomy): Eukaryota > Viridiplantae > Streptophyta > Pinopsida > Araucariales > Araucariaceae > Wollemia > Wollemia nobilis. The sequence continues at coordinate 11,344,294 of JAQPPZ010002969.1, read as the reverse complement.
AAACTGATGGATCCTATTACTCTAGAAGAAGTTCATTTAGCTCTTTTCTCTTTTAATAGGGATAAATCCCTAGGTCCAGATGGGCTCTTTGCAGCTTTTTACCAACATAATTGGGATATATTGAAGGATTATTTATTGGTAGTAGTGGAGCAGTATAGGGTAAAACAATATATTCCTTATAAAATAAATGCAACTTATCTTACCCTAATTCCAAAAAAGGATGTTGAATTGTTTGATTCTTTTAGACCCATAAGCCTATGTAATATGGATTATAATATTATTTTCAAAGTGATGGTAAATAGATTAAGGCCATTATTAGACAAAATTATTTCAGAAGAGCAAGGAGGATTTGTGAAAGGGAGACAAATTTTGGATGGTATCATAGTAGCTCATGAAGTTATACATTCAACAACTTCAAGAAAAGAGAAAGCTAGGATCTTAAAACTTGATATGAGTAAAGCCTATAATAGGGTTAAATGGGTTTTTCTTTTTGCAGTTTTAGATAAATTTTGTTTTGGGAAGAAATGAGTTAGATGGATTAAAACTTGTGTCTCTATAGTTTCTTATTTAGTGTTGGTCAATGGGTTAGTAACAGAATATTTTAAAGCCAAGAGAGGCCTTAAACAAGGATATCCTCTATCTCCTTATTTGTTCATTATTATGGCATAAGTTTTTAGTAGGAACTTAAAGAAGGCTTACAAATATGGGCTTATAAGTGGACTTAAGGTTAGTAATAACATCGATAACATCACCCATCAATAGTTTGTAGATGATACAACCCTTTTTGGAAAGGCAAGGATAAATGAGGCTAAAGCTTTGAATAATTTTTTAAAAGAATACGAAAGAGTTTTAGGGCAAAACGTTAATAAGACTAATTCCAAAATTTTCTTCCTTCACACTCCTAATATCAAAGCAAAAATTTTCAGGTTGCTTCAAATGAAGGAGGTAAATTTACCAACAACTTATCTAGGGATGCATTTATTTGAGGGGAGAATGAGGATAGATTTATGGAATCCAATTATTAGTAAACTTCAAAATAAACTTCCAGCTTGGAAAAGTATATGGTTATCGTTAGCAAGAAGAGTGTAGTTAATTAAGTCAGTATTACAAGCCATTCCAACATATTATATGTTATTGTATTATATGCCAAAATCAGTTGAAAAAAATTTAATCTATATTATGCGATCATTTTTATGGTCAGGTTTACATGATAAAAGAAAATTTCCTTTGGTGAAATGGAGCAAGTTGTGTGATGACAAAACTAGGGGAGGTCTTGGTTTAAGAGTTCTTACAGATGCAAACTTAGCTCTTAGGGGAAAATTTATCTAGAGATTGTACAAAGAGAGTCAAAGACAATGGGCAAGAATTATTCTAAGTAAGTATATTGATCCCAATGACCCAAGTTTAATATTTACAACATTATCTCTTCCAAATGGTTCTACTCTTTGGAATGGTTTAAAAAACTATTGATCTTATGATTAAAGGTTTAATATGGGTGGTGGGAACTGGAAAAAAATATCTATTTGGATGGATACTTGGTGTGATAAAAAACCACTTAACTTAGATCCAGTTTTGAAACCTTGGATGAGATTGCTTCAAGACAAATACGGTGATAGGGTTTCAAACATTTTGTACAAGGATTGAGAAGGAAGATACAAATGGAAAGAAGATTTTTTACAAGTATACAAGACATTGATGCTAGGAGGAAATTGAGTATAAAGATAACAACTATGATTATTACGAGGGTTACTAAGGATAAATTGATTTGGGAGTTGAATAGCTCAGGAGAATACACAACTAGAAGTAGATATAATGTTCAACACCAATATAATAATAATATCACTAGAATATGGAGAGATATTTGGGATAGCCCAAGCATTCCTAAGGTTAAAATGTTTGTATGGTTAGTAGGTCATAGAAGAATTTTATCCTAGGATAACCTTTCCATGGTTAGAGGAAGTAGAAAGTTTAGTTGAAGCTAACAAAAAATGTTGATTACCAAAATCAATTATTGATTAAGATTTATTTTAAAGTTTTCCATTGGTAATATCTAGTTTATTCTATGACAATAATGTGTTTTCATTTATACTATTTATTATAATTGTTGTGGTTGCACTTGTGTTTCAGGAAGGAAACTAGCAATCCATATTTGGTAAAGCGGACTATGATAGTGCAATGTTTTGAAAATATTACTCTACTAAGATGTAAGGCATAGACAGTAGAGGTGAATTTTCGACATTGTGAAGGCTTCTATAAAAAATTGTCAAGAAAGATACTAAATTCTAGAGTAATTGTATTCATACAAAAATTTGAAAAGATCCAGAAAATAAAAATCAAGAATTCAAACATTTTATGTAAAATAATGTAGGTTTCTAGCTATAACATCTCAATTGAGATGAGAAGTGTATATATTTGTAAAATATCAAGCTTTAAAGAAGAGCTATGTAATTTTTCAAGGGTGGGGGAGTCGAGTACAATCCCTTATTATCCAATAAAAAAATATATCCCTTTGTGTTTCTTTTTCTCCTTGTTTTTGTTTCTTGGGTCATCCTCTCTTTTTTTCATTCTTAGCAATACTTTCCTCTTCATCAATTTCTTCAATCTTCTCACACTGCTCATAGTAAGACTTATCATCTTTAGGTTTACCTTGTTTTGAAGGATCTAAAGTGCAAGGAATAACCTCAAAAGCACAATCTTTTTTATGTTGCCTTGGAAACCCTAAAGTGCAAGGATGCTCTTTTGTAGCAATTACCTTCTTATTTTACTCTAAAAACCCTAAATTGTTATAGGTTTCCTCCAACCTCATTTCTATATTATTCTGCTCTTGAAACATTAAAGTGCAAGGGATAACATCTTCATCACTTTCATTTTTATTGCCTGAAGAGGATTATATACTACTTGAGGAAAATGAAGATGATTTACCTGGAATAAACTTGACATCTTTTGTTGTCTTTATTTTGGGTTTTATCTCCACATCCTTTTGTGCATCTTTAATTCCTTTTGAACTTGCCAAATGATATTGTAGATAGGTTGTATTTACCTCTTCTTTTGGAGTGGAGTATCCTTGATCTAGTATAGCTTCTATTATTGTATAATTTACTTACTTCATCTTGAAGTTTATCTCATGGCTAGAATTTTTTGTCTCTTTCTTCGTAGTTTTTACTTTGAAAACTCTTGCCATATGTCCAATCTTAAATTAATTGTGACAAGTTCATAATCTCCTTGTTGATCCCATTTCTTGATTTAGATTTAATCTTGATGGATTATGGTAAAGGTTTTGAAATATCCATAGCAACACATATTCGAGTATATATAGCATTCTTTCACTCCTTAGTTACTGGTATTTCCTTGATGAATTCCCCTAAAGTATTTTCAATATTCTTCAAAACATCCTTATTTATAATATGAAATGGATGTCCAAAAAGCCTAACCCACACTGGAAGCCTCTTAAAAAATTTTGTCTCAATAGAAAAAATTTCATTCCATGGTCTCAAATAAAGTGCATCTCTTCCCTAAACCATGGGTTACCAACCATTATTTTATCCCCAATTTTTGAACTAGAAAGGATGATGAGGAAAAAACCTTTAGGAAGAAAAGTCACAAAATAATTTGAATTCAATCCCCACTTTCACTTGATCTAATTTTGAATCCCCAAATACCCTAGCCATGATCTATGGAACTTACATATTAACCCTCTACTTTTAAGAACCATTATATCATGGTCAATCATCTCATCCTTGATACTTACTTCTAGTGTAAAATCTGCTACCTGGATCAAACTTACCATGTATTCTCTCTTCTACTTATCTCCAACTTAGGCCTCCATACTTCTAACTAGGGCATTTTGATTTCTAGCTAGGGCATCCTGACTTACCATTAGAGCTTTCAAATATGACTTTCCTTCCATAATAGCTAATGGGGCTTGCTCTTGGTTTGCACTCCCTCTTTGCTCACACTTGTTACTCCTGGATTGCACTCTCTCTTGCCTCACACTTACTCCCAGCTTGCACTCCCTCCTGGATCACAATTGCCCATGTCTCTTATTTTTCTTGATGTTCTTTCGCTTCAATAATTTTTTGAAACAATGTTTCATGCATTCATGGTAAGGGTTTTAAGCATTGATTCACTTTGGATGAACTCGTCGTTATTTTACCATGATTGAATGCCACCTTGCACTCCCTCTTAGTTTACACTTCATCTTGGCTCGCACTCGCTCTTGGCTTGCACTCTTTCCTACCTCACACTCACTTCCAGCTTGCACTCCCTCTTTGCTTACAATTGCCCTTTTCTCTTCTTTTTGGTGGCGTTTCTTAGCTTCAATAATATTTTAAGAATAATATTCCACACTCACGGTAAGGGGTTGAAGCATTGATGTACTTTGGATGAACCCATCGCTCTTCTTCCATGACTAAATATCGGCTTGCACTGCCTCTTAGTTCACACTCATTCTTTGATCTCATTCACTCTCAGCTTGCACACTTACTCTTAGCTCGCATTCACACTTGTTGATGCACTTACTCTGGCTCATGCTCACACTCACTTTTGGTTGCACTCACTTGCACTTGCTTTCGAATGCACTTATTCACACTTGCTTCCAGTTGCACTCACTCCCAACTCATGCTTGTACTCATTGTTGCACTTACTCCTTTGTGGCTAGTTTGAGCCTTAGTGACCATCATTTCTACTATTGATGGCCCTGTACCATGCTGCTTGGTGGCCTTTTTTGGAGGTTGCGTGGCTAAAATACCAGCCTCCTTTATGGCTAGTTTGAAGTGCTAGAATCTAGTTGTAGAAGCATGCGTGCTTTTGCATCCTCCCATTGTGGTCCAACCCTCCTCCTTGGCTTGAGGGGAAGACACAATGGGTGGCACAAGGGCTAACTTTGGTTTATTGTGAGAAAGAAACAACCAATTCTTAACCTTGTGGTCCAAAGTTTGACATCTAAAACAAGTATTCTCTAGGTTAATATACACCACCCATTGCAAAATAGTGGTGTCCTCCACCTATATCTCAATGACTTTGTTGAGGTACTTGGATAGGTCAACCTCAACACAAACCCTATTCTATGAGTGGGCATTGAAAAACTTGTTGGCTTCTATCAATAAAACATGCCCTAAGATTGTTGTCATGTGGTTTAAAAAAGCTAATGTGAGAGGAGAAGACTAGGGAACTCGACCCAGACTGGGACCTCAAAGGTTTTTTCATCTAAAACTAAAAAATCTTGGGTCCATAGAAAGAAGACCACCAAGAAGCTTCACATGCTCCATGGCCCATGTTCATAATTCTACCTTTGCTTGAGCAACATCTGCAAACCAAAAGAGAAAAACCCTTGGACAGATTCTGAATCAACTCGAGCTTGACTCCATGAAGAGCCCATGTCGACCTAACCCAAGACCGCAATGATGCTTAGTTGGGAATGCGCCCCATAAAATACTCAACCAAGGTAAAATATTCTAACCATTGACAAACGTTATCAAACTCAGGCATAAGTACACAAAACTTATCTCATGATTTACCATCGGTAGCAATTTTCTTGGACACTCCATGGGTGTCGCTTTCATTTGCCTTCTCCCTTATAGCACCAATGTCATTCATTTGTTGTTGGGATTGGGGTCATAGAAAACCCCAAAAAATCAAGGAAACCTTAACCAAAGATCGAAACCCTAACAAAGCAAAAATTGTATTGCCTCAAAGCTACAAGCTAGTCTTCGTAAATTTATTTTTGGACTTACTAACCTTAAAATTTTAAATTAATAGGTTATATAATACATAACATTAAATGTAATAAAATTAGATGATGATACCATCCTTTTGTGGGTGAGAAATAAAAATAAGATACTGTGAACAACAGGTAATCTCTTTAAAAATAAAAAACATAATCCCATATAACATATGATCTCTTCTAAATTTTATTTATTTATATTTAATATATACAAATATTTAAATTTAAAAAATATAAGAATTTAATATTCCACATATTTTATATTTCATTCAAACACTGAATAATAAATAATATCTTAGTCTTCAATTTAAAAACATTATTATAGGTTCAACCCCACCCTGGATATAGGGAATTGCCATAAATTCAACTGAGTGCAAGCCTTTCTCACCTTCTACTACTTGAGGTTTAAATATATCTAGGTGTTTTCCACATAATTGTAAGTTGGACCTGGTCCAAACCATAGTTGGACAACAAACACTCACTCACATTGGGTGGGTGGATTTTTGTCCTGATTTATATCACATGTATGCATTTGACCCTTCTATATGATCCAAAACCCTATCAAATGATTACCTCAACCATTTGAAATTCCCCTCCCTCTCCATGCTTGCCTATTTGACTGCGCAACCCTTTAACAAAATATCTCCCTAGACCCTTCAAACTCATCCATCAATTATTCAAAATTATTCCCTAGGCCCCCATAGAGAACAAAACATGTTTTGACACTGTCCATTTCAAAGGCTTGTTAAAGTTTGTTCCTCCTTTTCCACCTATTCAATGCACCCTTCCATTTTGTTGCCATGGAAGCTCTAGCACGAAACCACAAAAGGCCAAAAGAAACCTTACGGCCCAATTTGACTTCTTATCCTAAAAATGAGAAACAAGATTTTAATGGTATTTCGACGCTTTGTTGCTATGATCTACGAAGTGTTAGGATTAATTTAAGTTGTTACCATTTATCAAGATATTTCAAAAGTATATCGTTGACGTTTTGATTACCTTAATTCAAATCAGAAAAAAATTCGAATTGTAAAAAGGAAAACCTTGTTGCAGTATTAAAACTAATTTAAATTGTCACCATTTGTCACCATAAAACGAGAAATAAGTCCTATTGAAATACCCCACAAATATGTTGTTAGCGTTTCATTTCAAATACCTTAATTCAAATCAAAGGAAAAAAGATCCATATCACTATACCTTTAAAAAATGTGACCATAATTATACTACCAATAGTACTTGACATTATTTTGTAGAAAAGCAAACAAAAAAAATGTTATCTACCTTTGACTATACCTAACACAAACATACATGTCCCCTTTCATCGTGACGGGGAGACACCCCCTTAGTATGTACACCCCGCTCGATATTTCCGCCCCCAAACGTAGAAACGGCCACCTCTCGGGGACCACGCAACTTTGTCAGCGATCGAATCGTTGAGATCGCGGCGGGTGGAGGGGCCCTGGCCATTGGATCGCCACTTGGACTTTTAACAACATTCTTTTTCCTTTTCTAGGGTAGGAGTAGGACTTTCTAGAACATGTAGTCCATTAATTTAAGTTAACTTAATCTTTAATATCACTTATTATTGATAATAACATCAGTAGTAAGTGACACGCACATCATCATATTTTTAATAAAAAAAAATTAAAAATATTATTATTTTTTATAATAATTATAATATTTTATTATGATTAAAAAATATTAAAATATTTATAATTTTTTTTATTTGATTAATGTGAGTAGTTTCCTCTCAATCACAATTTCTCTTAAAGTCAATAGCTATACTTATCAATAAGAAATTTAACACATCTAACCTTCATCATGGTTTGAACCTTAGACCTTTCTAAAAACCAAAGCCCCTTGCACTATCCCCTCAAACAAAAGATTTATAATCACACCTTACAATTACAACTAAAAACTAAAGTTATAATAAATATTATTTAACTATAAACAAATTGAAAATAATATAAATCATTTTAATTATAGAAAAGACATTTTAACTACAACTAAATTTATAAAAGATAAATTTTATGAAAAATTGTAACAAAATTGTAATCAATAAGTATAACTAAAATAAACTTTAAAATAAGATTATAATAAATAGTTATAACTAAATTTAGAATAATAAAACTTCATTATATCTACATATATAAGACTTTACTAACCACCTTTGACTACAACTAAATTTTTCAAAGGATAATCTTTAACTAAATTTACATCCCATCATGATTATAACTTTCAACTAAAACTACAACCAAATTTAGTATAAAAATTGGTACCAAATCTTTAACGGTAGATAATCACCTTTGACCACAACAACCTACCTCTATAAAAAAAACAAAATCTATTTGCAAAACACCGGTGGACTGCCTCGAAATTCGATTCCTTACAGGATCGAAGTTTTAGGATTATAAAGATTCCTTATCCAACAAGAGAATAATAATAGATTAAGTTACGAGGAGGCAATGTAATTTTGATTAAGTGAGTCAAATGCTTGCTTTTAGGCTACCCCAGTTTTATTTCGTGCATAGTGATAGGTGGAGTGCCCCAGTCTTATTTGTTGAAGAGTGAGAGGCTTGTATTGATAGAATGTTTTATGAGTAAACTGCTTCGATCCTATTGCATGAATTGTCCCAATTTTATTTTTAAATATTAAAGGTCTCGTTAACTTCGTCCTACTAATTCTATTCCATAACAGTAAAGTTTTCCTTTAACTTGGTCTTAACCTACTGATGAGAGCAAAATTTGAAGCAATTCCTTACCTGCCAAAACTTATATTATATTATATTTATAATACTTTTCTTTCTTTACACGGGCGGTCTTCTTTTACCTAAACCTTTGCGCTCGGCGTGCAATTTTCTCTTTCCTGTACGGCGCTTGTTTTTATATATTTTTTACTTTTCTTTCCGGCCTCTAGCATTTATTGTCGTGAAGTGATGAAAGCTTCCAGAAGCTCTCATAGAACATTCGGGGCGTACTGGGAATAAAACAATATAGTGCCGAGAAAGGCCTCCACGGGTGCCATTTTTGGCCCGTTTTGCCAGAAGTTGAGATTCCAGGTGTACGGTGCGCAACTCTGGGAGCTTGGATTTCAGTTTTCAGGCGTGGAAATCGGAAATTTTGAGTTTTCTGCCGGCTTTCCTCGCAATTTTAGCAAATTTCACGGTTAGTCAAAATTTATTTGCGGTTTTGTCGTGTTTTTAAACTTTATATTTGGAAAATTTGCGATTTAAGGCCTTTAAGAGGATTCTAGAGTTGGAGCGGAAGTTTTTGCTTAGTCGTAGTTCCGGATTTTGAAGTGTTTGAATGGTCGGATTCAGGGGTCAAAGATCGGAAATCTTGAGGTGTTTCGTTGTGAAAACAAGGAGTCTGAGATTTTCGGCACGGTTTCTCTGGTTAATTAATTTTGTTCACGTTCTTTGGAGGTTTTGAAGATATTTTCTCGGGAATTTACGACGTAAGAGGGTTCGGAGAGGGGAATGGAACTTTGTTGGGCGTTGTTTGTTCTGGAATTTGATGGCGTTGGACTTTTTCTCGGAAATTTAAAATTTTCCTCGGAAATTTAAGTCGTTTCGATTTGTCTGTGCTTTCTACGTGTGTTTTTTGAAGAAGGATTTGTGCAGAAGCTTCTGCTGATCTCTTGTTGTTTGAGCGCCTTTACGTTTAACCAAAAAAATTGAGGGCTTTTGACGCTCCTGGTATGACCTGTGCCTTCTTCCGGTGCTTTGGCGGAGGATTACGTCTGTCCAGCTTGAGAAGACGAATTTGACGGAGTTTGGGCGACTTTTAAGGAAAATTAAGACTGCCTGCTTTCAAGGCCATGGCGATTTTGAATCTTGAAGCGGCTCGATGCTAGTGAGAAGTATTTTCTACATTTTAATGCAATTGTAGGCTTCAGATTAATGTGATGTTCGAGTCCTGAGCCGGCGATTTCCGAGGCTTGAACTTCGGCTTTCAGGCGGGTGCGATGGGTCGTTCCGGGGAACAGCAGCAGCAGCAGCCGCATAACGATGGAGCGGCGGTCACCCTGGAGTCTCACAGATCGGTACCTGCTCCCTTCCTTATCAAGACGTATCAATTAGTCGACGACTCGAACACGGACGAGTTGATTTCTTGGAATGAAGCCGGCACAACTTTCATAGTATGGCGGCCTGCAGAATTCGCGAGGGATCTGTTGCCGAATTACTTCAAGCACAACAATTTCTCCAGCTTTGTTCGCCAGCTAAATACTTATGTGAGTATATCCTTCCACCTGCGTAATTTTTTTCCATTTTTTTTTTGGGAGAGCTCCGAGTCTCGAACTGATACAAGCAATTGTAAATTCCCCGTATCATGCCCACGTTAGGGTTTTTGGTTTTTGTCATTTACATCTTGATTTCTTTTAACACCTTAATTGACAGGTACTTACGCTTTCATGTGTTTTTTTTTGGTTTTTTGGATTAAAGCTTGTGTGTCACATATCATTTTGTTACAGATTTGTCAAATTCTAGTCCTGCATGAGGGTGCTTTTATAGCACTCTCAAAAAGTGCTTCTTTATTGCTTTTTTTTTTTTTTTCCCCAAAAGCTTATTCCAAAGGGCTCCCTTGTGATGGTATTCGAGTCCTTTATTGGGACTGAATTATGTGCTCTTATCTGATAAAGTTGTTTGGCTGGTCTTCATAATCAAGCTTTTCGGAATCTCTCTTTTTCCTTTGCTTTTTTATTGCAGAGGTTTGGAAGGGGATGTGTCACTGTTATCATCATGTATGGTATTACACCGGCTGTGAAGCCTTCGAGTATTGTCAAGACTTAATTTACCAGGAAGTTGGTCAATCCAACTAGGAGTACATGATGAAATGCTGAAGCAAATTAAAGGCCCAATTTAAGGGCCCATTGCACTGCCAGACTGCCTAATTTGAGTAAATATATTTTTTTTTGTGGAGAATATTAAACATTTAAAACTAAAGTAATGTTTTGCATTAAATACTGCAAGCTAGTATAATCCGTAGTAGAAGTTCTGAGGTATGCCCAACAGACTTGCAATACGACCATGTAAGGAAACAACATAGATCAGTTATACATTTATGTTGTTTTATATTCTTAAGTGACCCCAATGATAGATAAACGGGCATCTTGTGAAAAGGGTAAAAGCATTTTTCTCTTTTCAGAGAGGCTGTGAGAGATTAGGTGCATGGCATAGTGTCAGATTTGGGTGGAAACCATAGCCAGTACATGTGAATTGTGATTGCACTGAATATTTTGTATTTGCCAGCAGAGGAAGTGACCCTTCATATATATACCGTGGAAAACACACATGAAATTAAAGTACTGAGGACAAGAATTACAGACACAATTTAATGATCAAGGGAAAATGCAATTTAAAAAAAAAAATCTTAGATTCATTTGATTTGAATCCAAAACACGTATCAGAATCCTAGAACTTACAACCTCAGGCCCCACTAAGATACAAGTTGTTATGGATATTTCATTTAATTGCTATGACCTGTCTCCCAGCTAAAAAATGTTGTTAAATTTGTTTCTGTTCTGAATAAATACAGAACCCTCAAATTTGTTCTTTTCATCTTACTTCGCAGTTTTTTATTCCTTGCAGAAGCGTCTATAAAGTTAATTAATTTATTCAAACGGTCTTGTAATAGAGTGGCTTTACTATTTGTTGGTGTGTTATTACCATAGAAGCACATAGGTGGTGTGTAGTTGCATGTGATTAGATGACAAGGAGAGTGGGTGGCCTGTCAATGCCCCCCTTATTTGGTCTTGTGTAGTTAGTTGCATGTGATTAGATGACAAGGAGAGTGGGTGGCCTGTCAATGCCCCCCCTATTTGGTCTTTTGGTTAAGGGCCCATGTCCACAGGTTCAAACAGAAGAGTTCGGTTTAGTTGAATGCCTCCCAAATGTTGCAATTGTGTATCAATGTAGCGATGACAGACACCCATGATAGTGACTAGTCACTTCCTAATTTGTATTATACATATGTTAAGATATGGTTCAATCCCTGGTGCTGCTAAGTCAGGGTTTCATTAAGTTCTAAATCTACATTTTCAAGATTTTGAAGCAGCACTTAAAATTTTCATTTCAGAAAGTTGTGTGGTTGTTTATTTAATTAGCTTGATGATTAGGAACAATTTGAAGCTCTTTTTTAATTCATACAAGGAAGCATGTAAAGAGGCAGGGTAGTGCAGAAATAGCAGGGCATATAATAACTATATGTTTGCTGATACAGGGCTTTAGGAAGATTGTACCAGACAGGTGGGAGTTTTCAAATGATTGTTTCCGCAAAGGAGAAAGACATTTGCTTTCGGAAATCCACAGAAGAAAGGGTCTCATACAACCTCCTCCACCAACTACTGAGAACAGGCCCATTTCCCCCTCGAACTCTGCTGATGAACAAACATGGTCTTCCACCTCCTCTCCCTCCTCCTCCCCCACATTGGAAACTCTTAACCAAAAAAATACAGTGGAAGAAAATGAAAAACTGAAAAGGGACAATGTTCAATTGAAGACTGAGCTGGTACAAATGAAGAAGCTGTGCAACAATCTTCTCCTCTTCTTGTCGCGGCATGTGAACATTACTCCTGATCTTGTGACAAGTTTCCTTTCCAACAATGTTGCTTCAGCCGAAAGGCTATTGATGCTTGCAAGGCTAAAAGAATATCTGGAACAACACGGAGGTGAGGAGATTTCAAGGGATCATTATCCTCGCAGCTCCTTGAGCACGGGACTTCCTACGGTAAATGACAGCAGGCTAGCTCCAGGTTCGGCAAAAGAAGGCATTGCCTCAAAGAGGGTGCCTATTGTAGATGGTGTGTGTAGAGAAGAAGTAGGTAGGAAAGCTTTCCGTTCTGTAAAAATAGAAGATGATGATGACGAAAAAGGAAGCCCCAAGCTCTTTGGGGTGCCATTGGTCAGCAAGAAAAGGCCCCTTCCAGTGTCTAGCAACAATGGGCAAGCAGAACCATTGGTTTGCAAAATTGGAAGGTGTACCAACTGACCCGAGTCTTTTGTGGGTTGTTCAGCTGCTATTCCTTTCTTCCTGTGTCCACAAAGGTTACAGGCAAACAAAAGTTACATCTCAGGTTCAATGCCTGCCAGATCGAACCTTGTGTTCGTAAACCTTCTTAATATATATACATATACATATCTAAAGTATTTGTAGTCAGTTTTAACCCTAAAATTATTTTATGTACTGCGCTGTTGCCTGTAGAGTAAATTAAATTCAAGTAAAAGATGACGTTTAGAGTGTATTTTTATTGTTCTGATGACTGCATTCTTGAAAAACATTTGGATTCTTGAATGGTGGTATTCTTTGAATTTAGGAACATCACAAGAATTCATTTTGATGCTTCTCTTGTAATGTCTTAGCAGTAACTTTTTTTCTTTGTTTTTTAAGATTGGCTTCTGAATGCCAACAACTAAAATGACTGATGTGCATTGGCCACAATTATTAGGATTCATTCAAATAAGAACATTGTATGCCATTTTTATATTATTAATAAATAATTCACTACTATAGCTGTAATGGTTTAAGAAAGCATTTAAATATTCCTAAGAGAGGGATGATTTTTATTTTTTATTTTTTTATAATAATAACCAAGACTGAACATTAGAAAAGAAGAAGGACGTTTCTTATAAAAGGAAACGGTCATGCAGAGCTACGTCTCCATCATGGGTTTTGTCGGTGGGTGCGCATCAAGTAATGTGCGATCTCATCTCCAGTGTTTATTGTCTTTGTTGGTGGACCTCCATCTTGAAATGTTTGCCCATTTTTTATTAATTTCTTTGAACAATAAAATAAAATAAAATAAAGGCTAGAAAGAGGGAAAAAAAAATACACAGCAGTAAAAGGCTTGAAGTCATGAGCCGTCATTCTTTTTATGGTACCGAATTCTACTTTATCTTTTCCCGTTATTTTTCGTATCGAAGATCCTTTGAAAGTGCCATGTTTTGACTAGTTGTATGGGTGGGGTCTCTTAACTCTTAAATACGTGCTTCTTGAAGCTTTTTCCGTGTTGAAAAATCTTTGGTAGTTTGAAAACGTGATATGCACTTATGGGTGTCTTGGTTGTAACTTCTTGCCAGGAGTTTACAGTAACAGACATATTTAAAAAATTGTAGAAATGGGACATCTGGGGATATAGGTTGTATTTCATCATGACATACATATTTAAAATTGTAGAAATGGTACATCTGGGTATATAGTTTGTATCCCTAGTAATTATGGTAAAATTATAGGAAGAGTTTGTTTTGTTATGTTGGACAAGTATGGTCTTAGTTATACCATCAGTAGTACTTTGTATGAAAAGTACAGGTTTTATTGGTTTTTTTTAGTAATATTTTTTATACACATTCACCATGAGATTGAACTTGGGTTACATCAGAATAATGCAAATGACATCATTGACTTCTTTTAAAATAAAATTGGAATATTTTTAGATAATCTTTAAAATATGTATAAAAAAAGATTTAACCGGTTAATTTGTTATAAGTAAATAAAACGGGTCTTATCATGATTACATCAATATTAATTATGGGGAAGGAAGTTTTTGTTGTTATGTTGGAAGGATGTGGTTCTAATTATACTTGTATAAAAAGTACGGGTTGCATTACCTTCTTTTTTGGAAAAGTCAATCAAATTTAATGAATAGAGCTTATAATTATGGTCTTCATTGTTTGATAATAAGTTATATTTTTAATGTTATTTTTAGTTAAAAGTTTGTAGCTTATAAGATACTTATCTTAAAAGAAATAAGAGGTGTAATAGTTATGATTGTTAATTTAACATGTTATATATTATAATAAATTTATATTTAATCAATGAAGTATATAATATATTTTTAATATTTATGAAAAAAATAAATTTATATTAAATTAAGATAAAGGTTTTATAAAAAAATTGGGTGGATTAACACACCTTATGTAAAATCAAACTGATCTTCATTGATAAAGGTTAGGAAACAAAGTCTTAAACAAACATAAGTTTACCAATCATAATCATTGATGATCATTACATCAAAGAAAACATATCATATGGAGTAATGTGTCCTGGCGTGTTGTCTTGCATAAATTGCTAGTGATTATGGGATGGAAATCTACCCCTCTACATTGCGATTAAGGTTTTCAGTACCTGCGTCGCTCCAACCAACAACTGGCCCAGGTGAAACTGGTGGAACATCATCACACCCCCTAACTTGGCGGGACGAACAAACAATGTCAACATTAGGCCACTTCTTGACTGGTGAGGGTTGGGACTAGTGCCTATCTGCAAGAACACTTCTTGCATATGACGGAGGCCGACGGTGAGAGCAGGATCAAAAATGCTCCTGAGAAGAGCGCTTTAGGGGGATCCTGTTGATTGTACACGGAGCATTGGCCCAGTGTGCCAGAAGAACTTGCAGGTGATCTAACTCCATAGTAACTTTATTGGTTTGAGTACATATTTGTAGCCACGTCATTAAAAATTCTAATTTATCAGCATGAGTAAATGTGATAAGAGTAAATGTGACAGAAGGTGTATATTGTTTAAAAACAATTATGTTACGGGCCTTCTAAATATGAAAGAGCGGGCTAATCCTGAAAAACCTGCCACACTTCAAAAAGCATGAGAAACAAAGTAAAAGAGTCCCCAAGAAGAACTTGGGGCCAAGAAACTCTTGTAGCTGTAAATGGGAAAAAAAAAGGAAAGAACCCATTCCCAAGCTTGTCTAAATATTTTGCAATTCCAAAAGAGGTGAGTACAATACTCAAGTACACCACAAAAGGGACATTTAGAATTAGGAATTCCAAGGTGTTTCAAACGTTCCACCAAGGGAAGGCTTTGACACAACAAGCTCCACACAAAAAAGATTGCTTGGGCTCAACATAGGTAGCCCAAACATTCTGACTTCTAATCCTTGTAGAAAATAAGTCCCAAAGGCTTTGACATAACAAACTCCGCACAAAAAAGATTGCTTGGGCTCAACATAGGTGGCCCGAACATTTTGACATCTAGTCGTTGTAGAAAATAAGTCCCAATACTGATTGAGCTCAGACACCAGAGGAAGATGAGAAGATAACCATTTAAAATATTATAATAATAAATATTTAATTGAATATATATATATTAGATTTGGTTAGTATGAGAAACTCGTACGACCAACGCACAGGGCTGAGCAGTCTCCTTCCAACCATGACCCTTCGTAAAGTCGAGAGCTATGTTTATCAATAGAGAATTTAACATACAACCACCACATACCCACCCCCTCACACACTCGCCCACGTCGCAGTTTGAACCTTAAACATCTTCTGGAAGAGCCAAAGTCTGAATTGTTGTGTTGTTCCCCTAGGACTAAATTTTTGTGGTTAGTGTGACAAATCCTTATGACTGACTAAATTTTTGTGGTTAGTGTGATAAACCCCTATGACTGACGCATAAGGCTGAGCAATCCCATCCCAACCATGACCCCTCGTAAGGTCGAGAGCTATACTTGTCAATAAGACACTTGTCAATAGGGAAATAACATAACCATTTGGATATCAACAAGATGGACATAGAAGAAATGGAGTCTTGTCGGTTTCTACCAATACATAGGACATTTCCAACAACACCTTGTATCTGCACAATGGACACAAAGGAGAATAGAACCTAAATTGGCCTCTGCCAGCATCCAAGACTTTCACCAACTACGTTGCACAAGTAAATATTATTGTTTAGAAGTATTTTAAGAAATCCTTTTCATATTATTTATAGCATAATAGAATATAAAGTTTAAAATATAAAAGCAAAAGGTTTTTCATAAATTGAATGTTTTTTTTTTCTCTTCTCAAGTAATATGCAAAGTACAATTAGGAGAAAAATGAGAGTCAGCCTCACCCTGATTTAAATTAGGATCTACTTCATGAGAGGCTAAAGACGTACCAACTCAGGTGTATCGACGTACCAAATAATCTACTTGATGAGAGGCTAAAGACGTACCAACTCAGGTGTATCGACGTACCAAATCAGGTGTATCGATAGAGACAATTCAAAGCATACTTAAACTTTATTTCATTTATATATTAAAAAATAAAGATAATTCAGGTGTTTCAAATGGAACAACTCAAAACTTTATTCAACTTTATTTCATTTATATATTAAAAAATTAAGAGAATCCAATTAAATTTGGAAGACAACAATAGTTTTCAATTGGACATATAGGTGGTGAAGTTTCTTTTGTACCAACTGATCTCCTTTTGATTAAAAGGATGACTTAAAGGTTGAAATAACATTTTAGGGTATGATACCTAATGATAGGTGTCTAGTTTGAAAATGACATTGGATTATATATGGATCCCATGGGTGGTTGGTATGGGCCACATATAGTGTATATATATTATATTAAGCTATTATATTATAACAATGAGCAGGTTAAGATTTAAAGAGTTGGTTAGGGTTATACTTTTCTTAGTATTATTAGGTGAATATATAAAGGTAATTATAAAATTGTAACTATCATTAATTATATTTATTATTGTTTTGTTATTGTATTTGTCTATAGAGTGATCTTTTTCTCCTAGGAGATCTTGTAGAGTTATTATTTCCTTAAGGAGTATTGTTTGACGTTATCATGCCTTAAGGGTATTATTTATATTTGTGTGTTGTATGGATAATTTTTTTGATATTTTGACATTTGTTGAATATTTATGAGCATTCAAGTTATATAATAATTAAAAGGTCATGTGATTTTGTAAGAGAATATATACAATAAATATTAGTAAAACCAACATCTTCGTCTTCTCAATTAAAAGATGAAAAGATTATTATTTTATTTTGATGTGTTTCTTAAAAGAAATAACAAAATACCAATATCTTGGGATAGACTTCAATAATAAGGTTAGGTAAAATTCTTTGAAATAAAGAGAATTTTTAGAGAATGTAGAGAACTTCTTGCATTGCAACATGTAGAGAGAAACTCGATTATTAATTGTTTTTTTTTTTTGAAAAAATTATATTAGACCAAAGACTATTTACATGTTGGGACAAGACTTCTCCTAGCCTTAGTCAACAAGAGTACCTGTTCCCTCTTTTTGTATTTCTAAAAACCTTTCATGGCTCTAAAGCCCAAGAAACTGAGAGCTAACCACTCTTTACAAAACCAAAAGGAGATCCGCAAATGAGTCAAACCTCCTAAACCATGTGTTTGCTTTGGTTGTCCAAATCAACCAAGTTTTGGATTTGCTCATCAACTTGCCCAATCCTCTTGCTCTTAGTAGCCATAGCACTATGCCATTGAACCCCTACCTCCTTCTTGAAATCCATCTTAGCCAGGAAGTTCACCACTATATTTAGAGCTCTACCCACATGAGTTGGGATCACATCATCCAATTCACTTCACAACTGCTTAATTTAGATGACAAGAATCCTCAACCTCCATGTCTCCAAAGCAAAGTTCCTCATGCAATCTAGAGTTCCTATCAAGATTTGAGATTCAAATTCTATGATTACCCTCCTATGATGTTGTATTACCACCTAGAGAGAGGAATATTTGATAGCGGAGGTTTTTGCTTCATTGTTCATACCCTTACCCATGCCCTGCATTTTCCAATAGAGCACAACACTATCCCAACATGATTTCTATAGACCACTCCAATTCCAATGTTGTTTATATTACCTTTTGCAACTCCATCAGTATTAATTTTAATCCAACTTTTTGGGGGTTCCTTCCAATTAGTTTTGTCCTAAATCTCTTGCACTTTAGCTTCCTCTTCTATCATCCCTATATTAGCTTGAGTTTCCTCTTTAGCATACACTACCACAATTTTTGTGATTTTGCTCCAAATGACCTACGAGATGCCATTAAAGGAAGAGAAGGTTTCTTTGAAAAAATCCATTTCTCTCTAGCCATAATTGCCACCAAATAAAATGTAACTCAAGATTCCACTCGATATGAAGAGCTTCAGATTTAAATATGCCCCTCTTTCATATTTCCTATATGCTAATCCAACTTAGATTGACGTTGGTTGGATTTTATATGCCAAGAACCATCTCTCCCAAATTTGGTGCATGAATGAGCACTCAAACATGAGGTGGTTAGATGTTTCCTTTCTTTTGTAGCATAACACACATAGGAGGAGCCAATGATTCCCCTATATTAGATTGTCAAAGATAAGAATTTTGTTGTGCATGAACTACCAGACAAAGAAGTTTGCTTTTGACTAGCCCTTAGATTGCCAAATCTTTCTCCAATCCTCAACTTGATATGTACGAGGAACTAGAAGGATCTCTTCATATCCATCCTTTATCATGCATACTCCAAGGCTCTTGTAGCCCTACGCTAATTTGTCCTCCTCATCCCTACCTACGAGAAATATTTCTACCAAGATTTTAGTCATGACGGGTCCCAATTTCAAAGGGACTAGAATTGGCCACTCAACCAACTTCTTGAGATGAGAGTAATCACACCATAGCTCAATTGAGGACTAGTTCACATCAACTCAAATGTGAGATGAGAAGATGAAAATATCAAAAGAGAAATAGGAGAAGAGGTGTTGGTCATGAATCTGCCTAAGTACAAAATATATGTGCGCCCTAGACCCGACCAACATTGAAAGGTCGAAGGAAAGAGATGTCCTTCGGGCCAATCTCTAGAGAGGGTTGGTTCCCGTACTAATCTAACAATCGGTATAAGCTTAGGGTAATAGAAAGAGATGGGAAATGATAGAAAGGAATGGGAAATATGGCTATGAGCCAGAAACGTAAGATGGGGATAAACTAGTAGCTAAGCAACCACATCAAGTTCTACCAACATTTAACCAAAAGAATAACATAGAAACCGATCACAACTTGCAAAGATAACCTCCAGTTAGCATTTCAACATTCACTCTTCATCAGAAATCAAATTCAGATGCAGAATTTAATTTATCTAACCAAGATATGAATTTAACAAAAATAACAAGCAGAAAGCATACACACAAAGACTACTCCAGGAACCAGAGTCAAGCATCTTTCGATTAAGGCAAAAATTTAAACTCAAAGAGTTTTTTTAGTAGAATGTCTATCCTCCTCTTTTTACATCAAAATGCTTAGTATTTATAGAGGATTCCACCTCTGAAATTAAATGCACATAAAAACAAAATGTTGGCTAGTCAAAGACCAACAAGAGCAATTCTCTCCTCGATAGCAACAATGCTCGAATCAAAACATTCTTCAGGAAGCAATGATCCCTCTTTCATGGAGAGCGCCTGGGAAATCAATAGAGATGGATGATAGGAAAATCGTTCTAGATGTCGGTGCATTGAAACACAACAATGTTACATGAAAATCAGGAGTTCAAGCATTAAATCTCGGTTGCCACTTTGTCATCTTGCACCTTAGAATTTTATCTTCGCTAGGAAGACCCACCGAAAATTAACTTTGTTTTGAAAAGGAGTGAAATCAATGGATGGCACCTTGGGAATGAACTAGGATCATACAAATATCAGGAGCATAATATTTAATGTTGGCAACTCTTCAGTAGGAATTCTAGAAATATTAATTTCATTGCCTCAAGAATTAAATTCCATCAATTTTCAGCCCTTCTCAAAAATGATCTGCAACAATGGCACCTTCGAAAAGAAACTTTGCTGAGAAGAAGAGGAAAAATTTGATTTTGCCTAGGTAATGGGGTGAAAAGCCTTTTCATTGCAATTGTGGGTGAAATTGGAAGTTCATTTGGTATTTTTACCCATCAATGTACTTTCACCTTCAATCTGGTTAATTTCACCCCGAAATCATATTCTCTTAGGAATTTCACCCCAAAATGTTGTCTTGCTTGAATTAGGGGCAAAAAATGGAATTTCACCCCCAAAGGAGGGCAAAAATAAATTTCGCTCCAAGTTGGGGTGACTTTGACTTTGACTGATGCATGAAGATGCTTTTTCTAGACTTTCACTCCAAACTTGGGTGCTTTCATTGCTTTCGCCCCATCTTGGGTGAAATCCTTAAATTTGCTAAAAATAAGGTGAAATTACCTGGAAACGCCTTCATCATCTTGCATGCTTATTTTGAAGTGAATTTGACTTTGACCGACACATGCTTTCACCCAAATGATGTCTGCTCAATACTTTCGCTCCGAAATTATCTTAAAATAGCAATTCACCCAAAAGAGGGGCGAAAATGAATTGTACCCCTTTTCTGGGGTGACATTGACTTTGACTGATGCCCACTTATTATTTTCACCCCAAACTTAATTAAAAATAGTAATTCACTCGAAAAAGGGTGAAATCACCTTGAATGCATAATTTTGGGTGAAATTACTTAACTTGTCTTCTTCTTCACTTGTAAAAATCTTGCATTTACTTCAAATTGAGCGCTTATCATTACTTTCACTCCAACAAAGGCGAAATCATCTTAACATTGCCATTTGCTCAAAAATAGGGTGAAAATGATTTTCGCCCCTTCCTTGGGGTAAAAATGTCTTTGTTTGCTTTGCTGGCGCTTTCCTTTAATAATTTATGTGTTGACACCTTTGATGATTTTTGCTGCTCCTTTGATCCTTAGACGTTATTTTGCTATACATTTCCCCTTTATATTTTGCCCATGATTTTTCTTGTCCACGATTTACATCATTTCCTTTTTTGCCCATGAAATCTTTATTTACATTAGTAAAATCAATAAAAGGAGGGGAGCAAAAATATTACATTAAAATAGTAAAGACAAAAGACCAACAAAACAACTGCATCAATTATCTTTTATACTTGGAATTTTTACAATCAAAATTTAGTGTGGCAAAATTGCCAACACTTTTGGTGGCTCTCGGGGTATTCAGTTCATCTGGATGCAATCGACCCTAGACCTTCATCCATTGGGCTCATATATCACCTTTACTGGCTACATCATATGGTTCTTTTGATTCAGCAACCTATTTTTGCTCTACCTTAGCTTATTTTTCTTGCTCTTTAGTAGCCTCCTTCTATCTCTCTTCGCCCGTGCTCGTTCTTCTTGCTCCATGAGACTCACACTGGTAGTCTCATATACTGCAACCACCTCGGCCCAAGAATATTCATCGAGCATCGAAGGATACTGGAGTGAATTAACAACGAAGCGCAATGTCTGGATCTGTTCCAAGCTGATGTGGTTGGCCCTCTAGCATAGTTCATACAAGGAAGACTCGATGCGGGTAAGCCTTTTCATGAATGGCAATACCTGCTCCTCTGTAATGGGCTCTATCCAGCTATCGATCTTTGAGGTATCCTCTATAAACTCCTTCCATGTTGCCTCCAACTCTTTCTTTGGCAAGATATCTCCTTGATCATCGATGAAGCTCGGGAAGCCGACATCAGCTATAGTCTCAAAGTAAATGAGCAAAATAGATCGCTCCTCCTCATACATATCGAGCAACTTATGACCCTCTCTGGCTAGATCCAATCTAGAAAAATAATTGTGCAACATCACCTTGGCATTAGACCAAGCTCGATCCATCCCACTCATGGATTTACATTGGAGGGCGGTGGTAGCTAATGTTTGAATCTTTAGTGCCATCTCTAATTTTGGTTCTAACTGCTCCTCAGCATACTGCAATGCTTTCTCACCAAATATTATTACTGTTCATGCCTCCTGAAGATATAGTAGAACCAAGAGCACCTTTGCTGCCCACTTTGCATAGTCTTCAATTAAACAATGGTGAGCCTCCTTGATCTTCTCCTTGGAGAACCCCACTGATTGGGTGGCCTTTTCAGCCAACTAATTCTGTAAATATTCTAGTTGGGTAGTTAATGTCTACACTTATTGTTCAACTTCTACCTATACTTTCTGCTGCTCTTTGGCTACCTCCTCCAAGCCTTCCACCTTCTATCACCAATACTCTACCTCTGATCTCATTGTCTCCTATTGTGCCCTACTTTCGGCTAGAGCTTCTTCTAATTCAACAATATTCACCTTAACCTCAAAAAAGCTCTTCTTATAATGCTCACCATGCAGGTAAAGTGAGCTCATATCCACCTGAATATTCCCCATTTTCTTTGTAGTATCAATCTTCGTCAAGTCCTCTGTAATGACTTCATAAGCATAATCACTTGGAGCCATTTCTCCTTGGGGCTTCTAGACCTAGGGGATCATTTTTATAGTGTGGGACTCCATAGCTTCGGGGTCAAAAGTGACCTTCTTCAATGTCTTTGCTGGAGCTTGAGCTTCTTTTCGCTTATGACTTTTCAGCCACTATGATGAACTCTGGTGGGCTCAACTTATTTTTGCTACAATAGGATGCTCTGGCACAATCTCCATATCTGGCTCTGGTAGCACCTACAACTCAAGAAATGGAGTAAAGGGAAAATGAGCCTACTGAGGGCTTGGCTTGGGAAGGGAAGTAGAAATGGGAATGGTTGGTGGAATGAAAGTGGTTGAGGGAATGGAAGTGAGGGGTTCAGCTACAGTTATACTCACTCGAGGAGGAGCTTGTGTACTTATAGCCATGGTAGAAATTACTGGAATGGAGGATGAAGGGAGTAAAAATGGATTGGGCTTGGATGCAAAAGAACTAAAAGAAAGGAAAAGAAGAGGGAATAGAAGAAGAGGGAGCATCGGTGACTGGGGACTAGGAAATAGGAATTGAAATGGAAGTGGAAGGTATACCAAATGGGGGTGAAATGGAAGAGACAACTATAGAAAGGGGTGTAACAATCACCGAATGCTCAAGAGTAAGGGAAGAGGGTAGAGAAAATGTACCTTCAAGCTCCGACACCATTTGAGTCGATGATGAGGGTGGCTGTGATACTGGCTCTCCCTTGTCTTGTTCCTCCTCTATCTCCTCCAGATCTATAATTTCCATACGTTGGCCAAGCTGTTCTACCTGAACCAAAGGAGGATTCTCTGAAGTATCAGCCTATGCGACTTCAACTACAGGAGGAGGGTTTGTACTAGATGAAGAAACTGCACCAGTCCTTGGCTTCTTGGAGACTTTTGGAAAAGGAAGTGCTTCACGCTTACTCCTCTTCTTCTACTAGGGCTGCTCTTTCGGTGATGGTTGTTTCTCTTCCTCCATAAGTGGTGCTTCCTCAACCATATGTTGCTCCCCTTCGGCCATGATCTCTTCATTGTCAGATCTTTGAAAGCTTTGAGGTACAATTTTGGTGAAAGAGATTGGTTGGTAACTATCATAATATTCATCATACACGTCCAAAAATGCATCATCCATCGCCAAGCCATAGGCTGACCTAGTTTTTCCTCGGTGGGCCCTCATAACCCACCAGTTGGTGATTTTCTCCTCAGACCAAGCGGGCAACTGATCCTTCATTTTTCTAAATAGGCCTGGAGGAGGAATCTGGTGCTTGTGGACTACAGGGTTATATTCGACCTCCATCTCATAAAAATCATGCCATGGTGGGAGCGACATCATATTTTTGACATGCCATTCAAGATCATGCCCCTCCAGATTGTTTCTGTGTCACTCAATATCTAGTCTAGGGCAGCAATGAAAACTTTTTGCTTTGATCAATGTTGCAGAAATGACCCAAAGGGTCGTATTTCCACCATTGGGGTAACTCCACCATACCGAGGTCGTAGAGAGCTTCGTTAATCAACTTATTCTGGCCAACCTGGTCTACTTCAATATCATCGAAGTGAAATGGCATGGTGCATGTAGTTTTCTTTCCTCGACCTACCCCATAAACGTCATTGATGAAGTCGTTCTGGCAGACAACTTCCAATGCAAAAAGGTGCTCTGTAGTAAAATACGAAAGGAGAAATGACTTGCTAGTGAAGCTAAAAATTTGTACCATGATGCCTTGCATCAACAAGAAAATATCACCTTTCTCCTTCATAATGACCTCCTCCCTCATCGCCCTTGGCACTCTCTCACATGTGCCAAAAATAAGTTCGAGGGTGGGGCCCAAAAACATGCGATTAAAATTGTAAAATGACTCCTTCCTGGACAAGCTTGGAGTCCACAAATAAACTGGTAGCTTCCTTTCTACCTCATCAACCTACTTGATAACTATGAAAGAAAAATGTTGGTGCATGTGGAAGAAGAAATACCAGGCCAAAAATGAAGTGTGTCTGAATGATACTGCTTCTTCACTTTACATCTTCTCTAACTATGTGTGCATCCTTCGAGCTATGTAATCCACCCAATCAAAGAAAATTGGATTCATGCTTGTTGTCATTGTTGTTGGAGCATAAAATTCTACCTATGAAACATATTGTACCAGCATCACTTACCATTTGTGCACCATAGAGTTAGTAGGAAGACCAACAATCCAAGCTAACATAGAAAACAAGTCGAGACTTTTAAAATCTATCAATGGCTTTGGTAAAGTTGATAGTTCTCCAAATTATGGAGTTTTTATCAGTTGATTCTCCATGAACTGGTGCAACATCATAGTTGACTAGTATCTCTCCTCCTGCTCCCCGAGATGTAACTTTTTGAACACAACATCAGAAGGAGGTCTGACCCCACAAGCGAATGCTTCTCAAACTGCACTGGATGAAATATTGAATAATTTATCTCCATTTGCCTTCTGAATAACTCTTGTGATAGGATTATAAAATTTTAAAATTGCTAGCACCAACTCTAGGTAAGCGTGGATAGGTGTACACAGGTACCAAAAAATTTGCACATAATATGCAATGGTGAGCGGGATTTCTAGCATCAAGCCTTGTTTGACTACAATCTCCACATCCTAGCATAATTTTTCCATGCCCTTGTTCGAAATAACATAGTCACCAATCTGGGCCAATGCATCATAATATGGATCAAGCTCTATATTTTCATTTTGCCTAGATTTTTTAGCTTTCTTGCCTCCTTGCGCTTTCTTTGGCTCAACAACTTTCTTTCCCATATTCGTACTTCAATAACTTTACTATGATAGTCTGACAATTCTG
This sequence comes from Wollemia nobilis, assembly GCA_028583015.1. Taxonomy (NCBI): domain Eukaryota; kingdom Viridiplantae; phylum Streptophyta; class Pinopsida; order Araucariales; family Araucariaceae; genus Wollemia; species Wollemia nobilis. The sequence goes on along the minus strand of JAQPPZ010002969.1, from coordinate 11,318,763 downwards.
CAATAAAGCAGAAACTCGAGAAAATTGAATGATAATCTGACAATGCTCCAGAAAAATAATCTCAATCTTTCTTTATCTGCAAGCTTCTGGTTCATCGTATTTATAATTTGTGCCCCCAACTACCCAATTTAATGCAGGTGGCATGCTTGAAAAATTTGGGTGAACGTGCTCCTTGGTTCTCTCATCCAGCATGCTCTTCCATGATATCTTTAACTACCAATAACACCCTTGCATTATAAATCTTCCTTGAACTTCGTGCTCAACTACTTTTAATCTTGGAGGGTACAATTTGGGTATTTAATGACTAATTTTGAGAATGATAAATGCCACGTGTGAGTGATGGGCACTTTTTTGGGGGTAAAAACTATTAATTTTGTTGCATTAAAATACTAAAAATATCTTTGGAGGATTTCACTAATGAAATTAGCTCGATCTCATGCTTTTAACTGAAGTTTATTCTAAAATTAGCCCATGCCATTAAAAAACGTCAATTGGGCGTGCCTGTTTTGCCAAAAACGTCAACTAGGAAAAATTACTCATGCAACTGGTGCTCCGAAAATACTCTTCCTTGCTTTCTTGGTGAAATTACATGCTTGGGAGCCCTTTTAAAATAATTTATCTTTTTTTATTTCACCCCAAAAAAACTTATTGCTAAAAAGCAAGCTTTAACTGAGAGTGCTTTGCTTGAAAAAGCAAGGCGAAATTAATTTTGCCCCCTTCTTTGCCAAAAATAATCTTGCCAACTAGAGTTCTTGAAAAAGCATGTGATTTTTTCCTTCTTTTCTTGGAGTTTTATCCCAAAATCATCTTTTGAGGGAGTTAAGGAGAATTTTACCCAAATAAAAATATACATGGTGAAAGTCTTTTTTGGGTGAAAATAACCTCCCCTTTGCTTTTTTTTTTTTTCTTTTTTATTTTTATTTTTGGCAATTAATAATAGGGGCGCTTATGAAAAAGCAAACCATGCCTTTTTAATAAAAAATCAACTTAATTTTACCTCTAAAATTAATTGTTGAAGAGTTGCTTTCTTTTAATGATTTTCACCTAGAATTTAACCATAAGGCTTTTTAAAATGTTTTTGGGGTGAAATTAATTTTTGCATAGTAAAGTCATGTTTTTGGGGTGAAAACACTCACTTGGGGTAGAATCAAATTCTCTTGACGAAAATAAATTTTTTCACTAACAAAATAAAATGACATAAAATATTATGTACATATTTACATACTTGGTTTGAAATTTTTCACTGATGATAGGCCTTCAAATGAAGACCATTTACTAGAATCGGCAGCCCATGACCATCCATATCCTGCAAATAAAATGAGTTGACTTGATTGACATCGAAAACCTGAAATGGACCCTCCCATATCACTTCAAACTTGTGATGCTTGTCAGGCTTAGCCTTATTCTCATTCCACTTCAGCACAAGATCACCTACCTCGAAAGTCTTCTTAGAAGTCTTCTTACCGAACCATTTCTTTGTCATCTGGGCATGTTCCATGAAGGCATTGTATGATTTCTCCCTCTCTTCCTCCAACTGTAAAATCTGAGCCAACCTTATGCTCATGGGGTCGAATTCATCATCTTCACCATCAAGTAAGTGCAATGATTGAAGGGTCGACAATTCAATATGAATGGGCAAGACTGCTTCTTTACCGTATACCAAGGAATAGGGGGACGTCTTGATAGATTTTTTCACTGAGATACGATCGACCCATAATTCTTGGTTCAAGAGCAAATGCCAACTTCGCTTATTATCTCCCAGAGTCCTCTTCAGAATCTTGAGCAAATTCTTGTTTGTGGATTCGGCCAAGCCATTTCCCTACGGATAGTAGTTTGATGATATCTTTAAATAAATCTCGTACTTACCCATGAATTCATTGATCTTGGCACCGATGAATGGGGTTCCATTATCTGTAATGATTGCATCTGGTATGCCAAAATGAGTGATTAATCCTTCAAGGAAAGAGATAACTATTGCCTGGTCCACCTTCTTGGTCAAAATTGCTTCGGCCCATCGAGTGAAATAGTCAATCGTAGTTAGAATGTACTTATGCTCGATGGATGAATTAGGATCAATGACCCCAATAAATTCTAAGCCCCATTGCTGAAATGGTGCTTCTACTTGAATCGGATGAAGGGGTAATGATGCATTCCTACTTCTATCGATATATCTTTGGCATTTATCACAACTCTGATTGACTTTGAAAGCATCTACAAAGAGAGTGGGCCAGAAATAACCTGCTTTGATGATCTTCAATGCCATGGGTCTCCCTACATAATGACCTCCTGACAATCTAGAATGGAATTCTTCTAGGATTTTTGCTTCTATGATTCTTTGATGCACTTAAGAAGTACTCCATCAATATTTTTATGGAACAACCCATTTGGCAACATCACATACCTGAGAGCTTGTAATATGAATCTCCTTCTCTATGAAGCATTGAGATGTGAAGGACACCTTCTTGAATGGAAATATTCGACAAGGTCCTCTATCCAATCATGATCAACTGTAGAGTGATTAGCAAAATTACTTCCACTTACTGAATCTTCAAGTTGGCAAACCATGGATTCAAAAGTAGCGCTTCTTGCAAGCTCTTGACATAGTGCTCAACCTCGAACCAGCTTGGTTGGTTAGATTTCAACATCATACTCCTAGATTTTGGAAACCCAACCAGCTCTCTTGTCTCCAAGATCTCCTTGAATGATGAAACTTCTGACATCTGGATGAACAACATAAACTATTATTTTGCTCTAGGAAACAAAATGCTGAAACTTCTTCAAGGATTTCATCACCGCATATACTTGCTTCTCAATGAAATTGTATTTCTCTTCATGCGGTTGGATGACTTGGCTTAAGAAAGCAATTGGCCGCTCATCTCCATCATCTCCCTTTTGCATGAGCACCACTACGTAACTCTCTTGTTCACCAATGACATACAGGATAAAATATTTTGAATAATCAGGGTTTACTAGAATCGAGGCTTGAGCAATTCTTTCTTTAATTTCTCTGAATGCTCACTTCCTCTGCTCAATCCATTTGAACTCAACATTTTTCTTTAAAATCTTAGTCATCGGTTTTACCACTTGGGAAAAATCTACAATAAAATTTCAAATAAATTTTATCTACCCAAAGAATGACTACAAATCCTTCTTGTTAGCTAGTAGTGGAAGCTTTAGAAGAGCCTCAACTCTAGCTAGATCAATAGCTAAACCTTTCTCCGAAATGATATGGCCCAGGAGCTTTCCTTCTTTTATAACAAATATGGACTTCTTCGGATTGATGGATATTCTGAACTCTTAATATTTCTTGAACACTTGTCTTAAATGTAGACTATGCTCCTCCCTATTGTGAGAGAAGATAGTCATGTCATCTAGATAAATCACAATGATATGATTTAACAACTCACCAAAAGCTACATCCATCACTCTTTGAAAAGTTGCTCCAACGTTTGAGAGACCAAATGACATTCATTGATAAGCAAATGTTCCCCATTTCATGGTGAACATCATTTTATATTGGTCTTCATCCTTGATCCAAATTTGATTATAGCCAAAGAATCCATCCAACAGAGAAAATATCTGAGCTCCTACAACTACATGAAGAATCTGATCAATCTGAGGTAAAGGATAATGATCCTTTAGGGATGCCTGATTCAAATTCTGAAAGTCAACACATAGGTGAATATCTCCATTCTTCTTCCTCACAGGGACCAGATTTGCTACCCAGGTAGAATGCTTAATCGGGTAAATGATCTTGGCTTCCAACATCTTTAGTAGTTCCGCTTTCATCAAGGTTTCAATCTTGGGATTGACTAGCCTCTACTTTTTCCTGAAGGGTTTCACTCCTTCCTACAACTCAATGGTATGTTGGATCACATCCTTGTTGTAGCCTTTCAAATCCTGGTAGCTCCAAGCGATAATGTCTGGGTACTCATGGTATAACTCCTTGATCTGCTCCAGCTCTTCCGAAGTGCAATCGGTGCCAACTTTGATTGACTTCTTGGGTCCCAACTATAGTTCAGTGTACTCCTTCTCATCCACTTTGATCTTATGCTTTTCTGCTCTATCATTCTGATCAAAGAGACTCTCAAGCATAATCAATCCTTTTGGAATATGATTATTCCTCAACTGGATCAATCCCTCAACTTCTTCCTCATCAAGTGTTCTTTCTTCCATATTACTAGCTTCTCTTATCAAGGAAATTTACAATCTGTTCATCACTTTCAAACACTTGCTAGTAGATATTTTTGTCAAGGACTGAAGGTCTGTAAACTAACCTCACAGTCTTGGGTTTTCTCACCACATGCTCAACTAGAGAAAATTTAGCGCCAAGGGATGCCAAGAGATCGACATGCTTGTTCTGCTCCTATGAGATCACTTGGATGTTCAATGTTGTGTAAGCCTCAAATAGGTCCCAAAATTTGTTGTGGTACACCTTCAGGTAGTGTTGCTTGGAGATACATTTGTTCGTTACTTGATGTACAATCAGTTCAAAATATCTAAAAATCTATAGTTGTTTAATCCCAAGCTTCTCTACTTTCTTCAAGCCTAGGCATAATGCTTCATACTCGATAGCATTGTTGGTAAAACTCTAGGTCAACCAATATGAATAAGTCTTTTGTATGCTAGAAGGAGAAATGAGAATGATCCCTACTCTTGCACCATTCTTGCATCTCGCACCATCGAAGTACAACTTCCATAATTGATCTAGAATAGGATCTTGATCATCAGACACCTTCACTTCAGCTTTTTTAGGCTTGGTAATGGTGTAACAACCAATTTCAGTCTCCATCATGGCATTAAAATTGAGCATTGAAAACTCATCTTCTGTTTGAAGCTCATCTAGAACTTCTTCCATCAAATCCAATTCTTCAATCATCATGTTGATAGAATTCATGGATTTTTCTTCTTCTTCAATATTCTCTATATGATAAGTAGAAGGCTTCTCATTATAGATATAAATTCTCTTCCCTTTGATAGGAATCTCCAGATGAGAATAGTCTAGAGAAAGGTAGCCTCCCAACTTGGTAGTGAACTCCCTTGAAAGGCACATGCTTGAAATACGACTCCAGATCAACCACAACCACCTCTTGGATCATAATGATCTGAGGTATTTTATGCAACACAATGGGGATATCTTTGATGACCCCTACTATCCTCATAGGGGTTCCATATAATTACAAAATTCTAGGGCTACTTCTTGTATATTCCATACCCATAACATCATAAACTACCTTTGGCATGATAGTCATCGTAATGCCAGAATCGATCATGCAATTATGCACAATCCAACCTTCCATCTTGAGAGACAAGTAGAAAGGGGGTGGTCTATTCTTTCCAGTAGCTGAAGTGGTTAGTGTTTGAGAAAAAACTATCTGAGTAGGATTCTTCCCCTTATCTTTCATAAACTTCAATGATTCTTGCAACAAGTCGACTTGTCCAAGCAATTGTAATGCATCATAGAGACTAACCTTGGCTGGAATCCTCTTCAGCTCCTCAACAATGTTGTATGTAGATGCATTGGACTCCTTTCCTTCATTGGCAGCCTCATATTTTCTCTGATACTATTGTGTAGCCTCTACCCTCTAATGCTTGGTCAAGGATGGGTATTTGAGCTTTTCTCTAGGCATGTTCCTCCATTTCAGCTTTCACTTGCGAATTTGAAGCCTTTTCTTGCAATATTTCTTTCTCTCGTGGAGGTAAAATATATTTTAATAGGATAGGTGCATCTAGCTTGGGTGCTAGAATAGGCACTTTCACTTGCATTTATTTTTTCTCATTTTGCACCTTCGGGTCAGTAGGTACCTTCAAGGGCTCCATTTCAGCTGGATCTATGGTGATGGGTTTTCTTCCAGCTCTCGTGAGAACTGAAACTTGTTCTTCAGAAGGGACCATGAAATTATGATCAACTTCTATAATCATGTTGATCTGACCATCGAAAGAACTTTCTGCCAATGTCTGCACATAGTTCAGATGAACCATGCAAGTTTCCTCACCATGTGGATCATTGCAGGTAGAGCACCAATATGCTTTGTCTGATGGGCCAACTTCTTCATTTGTCAATACAATCGAATTTCTCTCAAGCACCTTGCTGGTTGAAGTTGCTTGCTCCCTGGTGATCGATGGAGGTTGAAATCTCCTAGGCTAGAAATCTCTTTCAACCTACTTCTTCTTAATCATCGTGATCTCATTGCTCATCACTCTTATGGCTGAGTTCATTGATTGCATCTCTTTCAGCAACTTCTCTTGGGGATCAGGATTTGAGGGTGCTGGAGGAGTTGGTAATGGAAGTGGTACATGTAGAGATGGTAGTGTTGAGAATGGAACTAGAGTGGGTAGTTATGGAATGGATGGAGTATGCAATTGTAGGATAGAAATTATCATCATATTGAGATGAACTCAGATTCCATGAAGGAACTAGATACATGGGAGACATTGGCAAGGGTTGAGAAGATGTGTTGGAGTACAGATACTATGGAAGATCAGGAAATATAGGCATCATCATCTTTGGTGAAAGCTTATCGATAGCAATCAGATCAGCCTCGAACTTTTGTGCAGTAGAATACAAAGCCAAAAATGTATCAATATTGGACTGATGGATGGCCATGCTAATGTCAGAATTGAAGGCTTGAAGGTAATAGAATGTAGCTTGTTCAGGAGTCGATCGGAGACCATCAGGGACTCTCTACCAAGTTTGGGTGAACCTGACATTGAAGTCAATAATTTCCTCTTGTGGATACCTCTGAATGGTGGTAAATTGATGCAATAGAGAGAATGGATCCACTTGTTCATTGAAACCTTTGATCAATAATTCAGCCAACTGGTCCTAGGTGGTAATAGTGGTAGGCTGTAAATATCGATACTAGTAAAGCAACTTACCTCTGAGAGAGAGCATAAGCAATATTACCATGACATCTTCATCCATGATGCTATGAATGGTCACTAGAGAAGCCACATCTTGGACATGCTCGTAAGTCATCTTACCCGTACCATCGTAAGTAGGCAAAGCCTTCAATGTTGCTTGTGGAATCGGGTTCTGAGCTTGCAGATTCAAAGCTCTAGAGTGATTCCAGGTTGGGAACTATCTAGGTGGTTGAGGTGGTAGATTTTGGGCCATTTGGATTGGAGTGTTTGCTTGAGGAGGAGGAAAGCTAGTGGCTGTGCTAGCGGGACTTGAAGGAACAAAAAATACACCAACTACCTGTGAAGATGTTGCAATGGATGGGATAGTTGGGGTGACCAACCTAGGATGCTCTCCTAACACTTGGGTGTCAAGCTCAAAGAACTCAATGGGGTTTTCAGAATTTTTGGCCTTCGATCTTGTGATCATGAAGTAAATCTTTCACTCACTTCACGTTCGGAGGCTTCGGGGTAAAACTGAGTCACCAGATGTTCTAGTCAGACAGTAAAAATATGAACATCAAACCTTAATACTGCTCAAAGTGGAACTTTTAATGTCCCATCGGGTGTGCCAAAAATTGTTGGTCATGAATCTGCCTAAGTACAAAATATATGTGCACCCTAGACCCGACCAACATTGAAAGGTCAAAGGAAAGAGATGTCCTTCGGGCCAATCTCCAGAGAGGGTTGGTTCTCGTACTAATCTAACAATTGGTATAAGCTTAGGGTAATAGAAAGAGATGGGAAATGATAGAAAGGAATGGGAAATATGGCTATGAGCCAAAAATGTAAGATGGGGATAAACTAGCAGCTAAGCAACCACATCAAGTTCTACCAGCATTTAACCAAAAGAATAACATAGAAATCGATCACAACTTGCAAAGATAACCTCCAGTTAGCATTTCAACATTCACTCTTCATCAACAATCAAATTCAGATGCAGAATTTAATTTATCTAACCAAGATATGAATTTAATAGAAATAACAGGCAGAAAGCATACACACAAAGACTACTCCAGGAACCAAAGTTAAGCATATTTCGATTAAGGCAAAAATTTAAACTCAAAGAGTTTTTTTAGCAAAATGTCTATCCTCCTCTTTACATCAAAATGCTTAGTATTTATAGAGGATTCCACCTCTGAAATTAAATGCACATAAAAATAAAATGTTGGCTAGTCAAAGACCAGCAAGAGCAATTCTCTCCTCGATAGCAACAATGCTCGAATCAAAACATTCTTCAGGAAGCAGCGATCCCTCTTTCATGGAGAGCGCCTAGGAAATCAATAGAGATGGATGATAGGAAAATCGTTCCAGACGTCGGTGCATTGAAACACAACAATGTTACATGAAAATCAGGAGTTCAAGCATTAAATCTCGGTTGCCACTTTGTCATCTTGCACCTTAGAATTTTATCTTCGCCAGGAAGACCCACCAAAAATTAACTTTGTTTTGAAAAGGAGCAAAATCAATGGACGATGCCTTGGGAATGAACAGGATCATACAACTATCAGGAGCATAATATTTAATGTTGGCAACTCTTTAGTAGGAATTCTGGAAATATTAATTTCATTGCCCCAAGAATTAAATTCCATCAATTTCCAGCCCTTCCCAAAAAATATCTGCAACAATGGCACCTTCGAAAGGAACTTCATTGAGAAAAAGAGGTAAAATTTGATTTCACCAGAGCAATGGGACGAAAAGCCATTTCATTGCAATCATGGGCGAAAATGGAAGTTCATTTGGTATTTTCACCCATCAATGTACTTTCACCTTCAATCTGGTTAATTGCACCCCGAAATCATATTCTCTCAAGAATTTCATCCCAAAATATTGTCTTGCTTGAATTAGGGAAAAAAATGGAATTTCACCCCCAAAGGAGGGCAAAAATAAGTTTCGCCCCAAGTCGGGGCGACTTTGACTTTGACCGACGCATGAGGATGCTTTTTCTGGACTTTCGCTCCGAACTTGGGCGCTTTCATTGCTTTCACCCCATCTTGGGTGAAATCCTTAAATTTGCTAAAAATAAGGTGAAATTACTTTGGGAAATGCCTTCATCATCTTGCATGCTTATTTCGGAGTGAATTTGACTTTGATCGACACATGCTTTCGCCCAAATGATGCCTGCTCAATACTTTCGCTCCAAAATTATCTTAAAATAGCAATTCACCTGTAGACACCAAATTGCAGCCATTAATCCTCCATCCTAACCATCCCACCACCCACTTGTCCACCATACACCTTTCCCGCTATCCATTTAGCCCATACACATTTCCTGCCATTTCCTAACCCAATTGAGATTATTTTAATATTATTTTGTATTTAATATAATATTTTATATTATATTATAAAATATATATTTATAAACTCAATTAACCACAGTCGTCCGATTCAATTTAATCTCCACCGTCCATCTTCATTAATCCATGCCACATCTAAAAAGTAATCTCAACCTTAGGATCTAATTTAATCTTAGCCACATGATCAAAAGTGTAAGGCTAAAACCCTAAGAAAACCCTAGGTTGGATTATAAATAAGGGCATTTATAAATGCCCAAACCCTGGAACCTTGAGATTAGAAATTACACCCTGGAGGAGTCACTGTTGAAGCCCTAGCGAAGCAGAGAGAGATAGAGGTTGAAGATCTAAATCCCTAGCTAAGCCAACAAGACTTTTGCTATTCCAACCGTCCTCCATTCATCCTCCATCACCGTCATAGCCCCCATCCATCCGTCGCATTCGTCGCCACCCCCTCGATCTGCTTATGTAGATTCTACCCTAACCCGTAGGCGCCCTCCAGTTTTTGTGAGGCTCACTGTAGAGCCTACGAATCACTCACTAGAGCTTGTTGTATTTCATAGGTGCTCTCCAGAGTCTGCTATATCCCGCAGGTGCACATCAGAGCCTACGAAGCTCATGTTAGAGCCTACCAAGTGCACGTTCGAGCCTACTGCAACTATAGAATGCAAATCAGAGCCTACTGCATCACGTCATCTGTTGTTAAACTACAACAATGAAGTGAAGAAACATCACAAGTAAGGTATATCTTTTATTGGTTTTATTCTGTTACATGATTTGTAGATTTCGTATGCCATTTGATCTATTTTTAGTTAGGGTTTACTGATTTCTGAGGGTCTCACCCTGTGGAGCCCTCACAGGTGTTATTAATCCCATTATTTTCATCCCAAACTTAATTAAAAATAATAATTCACCCAAAAAAGGGCGAAATCACCTTGAATGCATAATTTTGAGCAAAAGTACTTAACTTGTCTTCTTATTCACTTGTAAAAATCTTGCCTTTACTTCAAACTGAGCGCTTATCATTACTTTCGCTCCAACAGGGATGAAATCATATTAACGCTACCATTCACCCAAAAAAGGGTAAAAATGATTTTTACTCCTTCCCTGGAGTAAAAACGTCTTTGTTTGCTTTGATGGTGCTTTCCTTTTAATAATTTGTGTTGATGCCTTTGATGATTTTCACTGCTCCTTTGATCCTTAGATGTTATTTTGCTATACATTTCCCCTTTATATTTTGCCCACAATTCTTCTTGCCCATGATTTACATCATTTCCTTTATTGCCCATGAATTATTTACACTAGCAAATTCAATAAAAGGAGGGAAGCAAAAATACTACATTAAAACAATAAAGATAAAAGACCAACAAAACAACTACATCAATTATCTTTTACACTTGGAATTTTACAATCAAAATTCAGTGGGGCAAAACTGCCAACAAGAGGATATGCACTTTTTGACATCAAGGATGGTGGAAACAAAAATATTTTATCTTGAAATGCAAATCTTATAATTTTTTTTTTATTTGTGGAAAACATCCCAAAAGGGATGCCACTTTCGGGTAAGACCCAAGGAGGCAGGGGTATCCATTCCGCAAAAAATGCCCAGGACTCGGACCTGGCCTACCACCTTTGACATACTCAAGGAGCAAACAAACACACAAAACCAATTTAAAAATAAGTAAATAACAACAAAAATAATAAAATTAAATAAAAAACATGCTCCTTGAGTGTGTCAAAAACAAAAGCACAACCAAACACGCACAATAAGATAAAAGAAACCACAATACAAACCACAGAAAAACACAAGAACCACATAACAAAACACAAACAAGACAAAAACAAAACACTACAAAGACATAACCCAAAAAAAACATGAAAAATAAACACAACCAAAACCTAAAAAATAAAATAAAAATAAAAATAAAAAACAACCAACAACAGACAATAAATAAAAACAAAAAACATAGAAAACACTCACACATAAAAACACGAAATAACACAAACTAAGAGAAACTCAAGAACAAGAACGAAAAAAACACAAGAACAATAACAAAAAACATAAAAAAAAACAAAACAACAAAAACAACAAAAAACAACACAAAGAACACAAAAACAATACAAAACAAAAGAACCCACCCACCTTAAAAAACTAAAAAAAAACAAAACAAAGAAGAAAAAAGAAAAAAAAAATGAACAAAACAATGACCTATCTAGACCAGAAGACTATTAAGGCAAGAATCAACAGAGGAAACAAAATAAAGAATAGAATGAGCTAGGGAAGGTACCTAGTTTAAAGATAGAAAGAAGAGCTTCCCTAATTTGAGAAGCCCACCATATAGGAGGGTGGCCATAACAAGTAAGATCACCTTTGTCGAAAGCCCAATTAGCTAAAGCATCAACACTCTTGTTTTGATCTCCGACCACATGATTGTAATCAACTTTCAAAATCCCATCTGGATTAACTGAATCTTCTCAATAATTTTTTTTATTCTCCAATCCACCTTATGATTCTTAGAGAGTCTTCAAGAGATTAATCATAAGTTGAGAGTCAGACTCAACTAACACCTTTTCCCATCCAACCTTAGTAGCCTCCTGAAGGCCTCTAAGGATACCATACCCCTCAGCAAGGTTATTGGAAAGAATACCCAAATTCTCAAGCAAAAGTAAAAACCAGGGAGCCATCTGAAAGTCTACCAATTCCTCCCACACTGGCTTTTCTAGGGTTCCCTCTAGAGGCTCCATCAGTATTGACTTTTCCAAAATCCTGAGGAGGAGGTTACCAATTTCTAGGCCTATCCATCTTACTAATACTCACATTCCCTTTAAGTTGGTTTCCCTTAGAAGGTTTAATCTTCAATCTTTGCATCACTTGATCCCATATTTGGTGGGAGTTTTGGGGATGATTAAGGAGTTGATGGACTGATTCAACTAAGTTGGCTATGGTCTTTTGCCAAATATAGTGAATATCCTTCCTATCTTGATTAAAAATTTGGATGTTCCTTTCATTCCAAATATTCCAAAGAAGAATGGTAGAACCCATCCAAACTAATCGCCTAATAAAATGATCAACACCCTCTTGATTAGGCCAATCCCTCCAAAGTTGTTCAAAAGTAAAAAAATTGGACCACTGTAAGCCAAGTAAAGTGGCCATTCTCCTCCATAGCTGAGAGGCTAAAGTACACTCAATAAAAATATGGTTGATATTTTCTACATTCTCTTCACACATTTCACATCTAAAAGGGCCATGAAAACCATGCTTCATAAGTTGCTCACCAGTAAGCACCCTACGATGCAATAAAAGCCAATTAAAGAACCTCACCTTAGGCCAAAGTTTTTGAGCCCACAATTGAGAAAATATGTCACAAGAATGGTTGGGATTATTATGGCATAAGGTCAAATAACCTTGATCAACTGAATACTCACCCTTAGTAGTGTTGTTCCATCCAAAACAATATTTTTTATGGGACCAAGAGAGGGATCTCATATGAAGGATGCCTTGGATATCTTGTCTTTGCCTTTCTAGGATTTGAATAGGCCAGTCCTCAATAGGGATCCAATATCTACCAACCTTTGAATTACCGAGTATGGTACCGACAGTAATTAGCCACCTTTATCCAATTAGCTCGGTGAAGCTCCTCCATCCAAGGCCTCCAATCGAGGAAGCCGAGTTATCAAAGGCTTGTGACCATCCCAAGAATCTGTCCAAAAATTTGCATGTTGACCATTATGAATGATCCAAAATAATTTTTTCTTTATCAAATCCTCACCAGTATTAAGAACTTCTAAAATGGGAGAACCTTTGGTAGGAAGTTGATAGCGAACAAGGTCTTCAGGACTTTTGTTCTCAACATATTTAGCATGGAGATTATTGGCCCAAAGAGCATTGGAGTTATGCAACATCCTCAAATATAATTTAGCAGCTAAAGCTTTGTTGTTATTAATTGAAGACCGAAATCCTAACCCCCCTTCACTCTTAGGAAGACATAAAGTATCCCATTTCACCAAAGCCCATTTTCTTTTCTCCTTAGTACCACTCCAAAGGAAACGATGACTGATTTGATCCAATTCTTGAAGAACAGCCTTTGGGATATTCAAAATGGAAGAAACATAAACAGGAATAGCTTGAAGGATTGATTTTACCAAGGTGATTCTACCCCCAGAAGAAAGCCACTTGTTGGTCCACTTTCCAATTTTCTTCTTGACTTTGTCCAACAACCAATTCCAATCTTTATTTTTCTGCATTTGAATATTTATGGGAATACCTAAATAAGTGATTGGAAGAGAGGTCTTATTATATCTTAATTTATCCAAGACCATGGATTCCTATCTAGCAAAGCAGTGAAAGAAAATAACTTTAGATTTGTATTCATTGATTAACTGCCTAGTAGCCTTAGAAAAATAGCTAATGATTTGCTTAATATTAGAAGCTTCCTTAAGTGTAGCTTTACCTAAAAGAGTAGAGTCATCCACAAATTGAAGATGAGAGATAGGTCTAGCTCCATGAGCAATGGTAACTCCCTCAAGGGTTTTTTTTCCCTCTTTTTGGTTATAGTCCTACCCAAGCATTCAACAAGAATGATGAATAAATAAGGGGATAGCGGGTCACCTTGCCTAATACCTCTGGAAGCTAGGAAATACTGAGAAGGCCTGCCATTGATAAGAACTAAGTAGGAAACTAAAGAGATACATCCCATAATCCAATCCATCCAATCCTTAGAGAAACCAAATTGCCTCAAAACTTTGATAAGGAAGTGCCAATCCACTCTGTCATAAGCTTTGGATAAGTCTAACCGAATGAACATAGAAGGATAATTTTGCATATCCATGGAATGGATGGCTTCTTGAGCAAGAACTATCTCATCTACTATTTGACGTCCTTCCACATATCCCCCTTGCTCTGGGGAAATAATCTTATGCAAAAGAGGCTTCAACCTTTCTGCCATGATTTTGGTAATGATTTTGAGAAGAACATTACATAAAGCAACAGGTCTAAAAGCTAAGATATGATCAACCTCTTGAGCTTTTGGAACAAGAGTAATATAAGTTTTATTGATAACCTTCAAAATTTCTTTGGCTTTCCTGGCTTCTTCCACCACCTCTAATAAATCAACATGAAGGATATCCCAGAAGTCTTGGTAGAACTCAATAGGAAAACCATCGGGACCTCGGGGTTTTTCCTTTTTGCATTTTAAAAACTACTTGTTGAAGCTCATTGATAGTAACAGGAGCGAGTCAAAATAGAGTTCTCCTCAGAAGTGATAAGAGAAGGGATTGCTTGAAGAACATTTTGTTGTGAAGCTGAATCAAGAGGAGTAGCAGCAAAACAATTGGAAAAGTAATCAACAACAATAGAGTTCATGCCATCCCAAGTATAAACATCATCTCCAAAATCTGATTTTAAGGAAGAAATAAAGTTGTGAGATCTTAGAGCTAGAAGATATTTGTGGAAGAAATTTGTGTTTCGATCTCCTTCTTTGAGCCATTGAATTCTAGATTTTTACTTCCATAAGATATCTTATCTTTTTACCATTCCTCTAACTGAGTTGTGAGTTTAATTTCATCTGCACTTCTCTTTTCAGTAAGACCATCTAAACGGATTTTCTTATTCAAATTTTCAAGATGAGCAATAACTTCATGTTTTTTTTATGAACATCCCCAAACTCTTTCCGGTTCCAAGTCTTGATTTTGGATTTATTGTATTGCAGTATTTTGGCAAAACAGAACATCTTAGTCCCATGCCTAGGTTTATCTTCCTTCCACCATTGTTGCACACGAGGTCTGAAGGAAATGTCTCTAAGCCACATTAATTGAAAACGAAAAGGAGAGAAACTCACATTGGTTTTCCACATTTCCACCATGATTGGCCAATGATTCGAACCAACATTATTAAGAGTCTTCACTTTAGGAATGTGACCATGGATTAAGAAATTTTCAGAGAGCAAAAACCTATCCAATCTCTCCATTATACAAGCTAAGCCTTGCCTTCTATTAGACCAAGTCATAAGGCCATTATCTGGTTGGATATCCACAAGATGGAGGTTTACAATATATTCACTCATGAGGTTGTTGCAAGTGTGAACAGGGGTTCACCTAAAGAGGCTTAGAAAAATCCCTTTCCTAAGCCTAAGTGTGAACACTCCACTTCCTATGGTTGTCGGCAATTTCTTTGTCGGCAATTTCTACCCTAACTCCCTCCTATATTCCCTCTCCTTTTTCCTCCACGTTTCATAACTCCCTTATCCCTCCATCTCATCTCCGTTTCCTTATCCCTCCATTTCCTCTTCTCCCCTTATCCCTCCTTCGCCGTCTTCTCCCTTCTATCTCTCCAACCACCCACCTTATCCCTCCGACTTCTTTCCCACCGACTTCTTTCCCACCTTCTCTATATAATATTTGATATTCATTATGTTGTAAGTTAGATGGTGCTTTAAATAAATAATATTTTATTTTCTTCTTCGCATTTTTTGTATGTTTGATTGACTGCGTGACCGGTTGTTTGTTTGACTGAATTTGACATCTGGTATCAGAGCCAGAGTGTGCCAATTCGGGCATGGATCCCGAGGCACGCGGCAGTCGAGGTTTGACCTACAGGGCATGGTTCCCGAGGCGGGCTCGATTTTTGAGGCAGACGTAGCAGTCGAGGAGGATCGGATCGGCTCGGATCCCAAGGCGGATCGCTGATCGAGTTGACACGTGGCAGCGACGCGACAGTCGAGGCAGAGGTGACTGGACGACACGTGGCATTTTGGTTGGTAGAGAGAGGGCAAAATATCGCCACGTGGCGGACGACAATTGGCACGCGTTGGCGGACGACAATTGGGCGAACAGAGCGGGTAAAATTCGGCCAGGTCCGAGTGCCCGAAGGCATTCGAAGTCGATTGTGCGACTTCAGGGTTAAAAACCCTTTCGCGTCCATCGTCGGACGCATGTGGGATAATCCCACGACAATTTTTTAAATTCGCCCGCCGTCGATATAAAACCATCCGCCCTCCCTTCCATTTTCGTCCGAGGCGATTGGCGTGACGGTCAAGCTGCTTGTTGGCTTAGTGGTGATCCGAGGGTCGAATCTTGCCGGAGGCAATAAATTTTTTTTTTTTTGTTTGAAATCGCGCCGTCAGAGGAAATAAAAGGGAGGAGCTCCCTTTGGTTGCCAGCGCCACCGCGTGGTGTAGCGGTTGGAGAGCTCGCTTGTATCCGCGAGGTCGCGGGATCAAGTCGCAGCAAGGTAAAAAGTTTTAAATTTTTTTTTATAAGGTTTTAGTTTTTTAAAGTTTTAAAAATTATTTAATAAATTTCAATTTTATATTTATTTAATATTATCTTTTTAATAATAAATTTAAAAGATAATTTAAATAAAATATAAAAATTTATTAATTTTTTTTTAAAAAACTTTAGAAAAATTTTAAAACCTTGTTGGAAGAGATTTTTTTTGAAAAAAGAGAATTAATCTGCCCGTGAAATGTTAGATGTTCCGGTCGGAGGGGTGCTATAATGCACTGCTTTCGATTTTGAAGAGAGAAACGCCAGAATCCTTTGATGCAAGGGTTCATCGATCAGGGCTTCATACTGTGTTTTGTCAGTTGGAGAATCAGGTGATTGCTCACCTGAGAAAGCCGGATTCAGGGTACGAGGCAGATTCAGAAGACAATATCTTCGAAAAGAGGATTGAAGAATCTGAGACCGTGCAATTTGTTTCGGACGTACAATCTGGTGCCAGTTACACACCAGGTGTACTGGTAACCGCATCGAGTGAGAGCTATACTCCACGCTCTCCAGAACCTGAACCAGAAGAAGAAGAGGAAGAAGAGGAAGAGGAAGAAGAAGAAGAAGAAGAAAAGAAGAGGAAGAGGAAGAAGAAGACGAAGAAGAAGCAGCAGAAGCAGATCCAGAGGAAGTGAAACCTGAGATCATCATCATTAGCAGCAGTTCTGAAGCAGAACATGAATGTACTAAAAAGGCGAGATTTGATTTAAATCATTAAATCATTCTATACTGCTTTCTACTTTGTATTTCCAGTTTGCCTCAATAAAAGTACTTGTTTGCTTCGAATAAAGGTTGTTTTTTATTCTGCAATGGCTGCAAACACTAGTCTACCAATCCCTGAATTTAATGGTAGTGACTATGAATACTGGTCTATAAAAATGAAGACTTTGTTGATAGGAAAAGGTCTTTGGGATGTAGTTGAAGAAGGTTATACAGAACCAAGCTGCTGCTTGAATGGGCAACATTTTCTAATGCTTGATAAAAAGACAAGAAAAGAAGCACAAAAGAATAATGCTTTTGCCTTATATCACATTCATGCTGCCTTAGATAAAACTATCTTCCCTAGGGTTGCATCTTATGTAATTGCACAAGATGCATGGAATGCCTTAAAAGAAAGCTATAGAGGCAGTGACCAAGTGAAGCAGGTAAAACTGCAAACCTTGAAACGAGATTTTGAGAATCTCAAAATGCAAGAGAATGAAAGAGTCGGTGATTACTGCATGCGAGTGAAAGCAGTAGTCGACAAAATGGTCACACTAGGGGAGGATATTAAGCCAGAGATGATGGTGAAGAAAGTGTTGAGAACACTTCTTCCAAAATGGAATTCTATTGCAATAATTATTGAAGAATCAAAAGACTTAACCACATTGTCTTTTGATGCATTAGCTGGTTCACTTCTCTCACATGAAGAGAGGTTGCAGGAAACTCCTACCACCGGCTATGGAGGAGATGACAAAGCTTTTGCCACACATGAAGGAAGAGGTAGAGGCCGTGGCAAAGGTCAACAAAGAGGCAGAGGTAGGAATAATCAAAGAGGGGGAACTCCTAACAGAGGAGGATCATCCAACAGAGGTGGAAACCAGAATAGAGGAGGACAACAACAATATAGAGGGAAACAGTCTGGCAAAGGAAAAGGAGGAGACAAATCAAAACAAGTTTGCTACAATTGTGGCAAACCTGGCCATTATGCTCGAGATTGTTGGTCAAAGACTTCGCAAGGAAGCGACAACAACCAGAGCGACAGTCAGTTTGGGAATTTTGGAGAAGAGGAAGAGTCCTCAAATCTCTTTCTCTCTTATGGCCAGACAGAGCAAAATATGAATGATACATGGATTTTGGACACAGGGTGTTCAAATCACATGAGTGGCAAAGAAGAACTCTTTGCTAAGTTAGACTCCTCATACAAATCCAACATCCGGTTGGGAGATGACAAGTCATTGGCAGTTGAAGGCATTGGAGCCATGGAGGTTCCAACAAAAGAAGGCATCAAGCACGTAAGTGATATCTATTACACTCCTCATCTTCAACACAATCTCTTAAGTGTTGGTCAAATGCTTGAAAAGAATTATAAGTTGATTTTTGATGAGGGTAAATGCACCATTTTTGACAAAAACAATAGTAATAGAATCATTACACAAGTGCCAATGTCAAAGAATAGATTATTCCCTTTGAAGTTTGGCCATCCGGGAGGAAATAAGTTAGCAAATGTTGCAATTACCAATCCAAGTGTCCTGTGGCACTTGAGATATGGTCACTTGAATTCAGCAAGTTTGAAGATGCTAACTTCACAAGCAATGGTGGTTGGACTTCCCAAAGTTCAAGACGAGTAAGGAAGTCTGTGAAGGGTGTGCCTTGGGCAAGCATGCCAGATCGAAATTTCCTCATGGACAAGCATGGAGGGCCAACTATCCTCTTCGGTTGGTACATTCAGACATCTGTGGTCCGATGCAGACCAAGAGTCTAGGTAATCACTCTTACTTCCTACTTTTCATTGATGATTGCACAAGAATGTGTTGGATATACTTTTTGAAGCATAAGGATGAAGCATTTGCATGCTTTGTTGATTTTAAAGCAAAATTTGAAAGTGAGAGTGGATATTCTGTAAAATGTCTTAGATCAGATAGAGGAGGAGAATACTCCTCTAATCAATTTTGAATTTTTGTAAACATCATGGCATCAAGAGGCGATTCACAGCTGCCTACACTCCACAACAAAATGGTGTAGCAGAAAGGAAGAATCGCACCATTGTGGAGATGGCAAGATCAATGCTTCAGACAAAGCATTTGAGTAATGCATATTGGGGAGATGCAACAAGGACTAGTGTTCACATCTTGAACAGAAGTCCTACTTCAAGTTTGAAAGGGAAGACACCTTACCAAGCCTGGTATGGTAAGAAACCAAATGTGAAGTATTTCAGAGTATTTGGTTCATTGGCATATGCTCACATTCCTGATGAGCTGAGAAAGAAGTTGGATCCAAAGAGTCAAGCTTGCATTTTTGTAGGATACTGTGAAAACACAAAGGGTTATAGACTCTACAATCCTACGACTCGAAAGATAGTAATTTCAAGGGATGTGATTTTTGATGAAGGGGGAGAGTGGGGTAAGCCCCAAATATTCAGTGATGTTGAAGCCACTGATGTAGTTGCTCAGCAAGTGCAACCGCAGCTCCCACAAAAAGGAAAGCAGTCTCCGCCCACACATCCACCAAGTCCATCTTCTGATTCAACTGCTTCACCAAGTCCTTCTCCACAACGATCAGTAAGTTCCTCACCAATGGATATTGATGTTCCATCCAAAGGTAAGAGAACTTTACAGTATCATCCATCATCTCAGATGTTGGATAAGAATTTTTCAAGAAGATATACTAGGAGTCAAGCTAGTGAAATGGAATATGTTTTACACAGATTAGAAAGTATGCACTTGTATGGTGATGATGAATCCCGAGCAAGAACCCGAGAGGAGATCAAGTTAACTATGCTTTGTTAACTAGTGCACAACTTGAACCTTCTAGTTATGAGAAGGCATGTACTCAGAAGATTTGGCAAGATGCCATGAAAGAGGAGATAACCTCTATAAAAAACAACGACACTTGGGAGCTCGTGAAGCTTTCGAAAGGAAAGAAATGTGTTGGTTGTAAATGGATCTTCAAGACCAAGTTTAATGCTGATGGAAGCATTGAGAAGCATAAGGCAAGGTTAGTGGCAAAGGGTTTTACTCAGAAGTATGGCATAGATTATGAAGAAACTTTTGCTCCTGTAGCCAGACAGGAGACAATCAGAATAGTTCTTGCCTTAGCTGCACATAAAGGATGGAAAGTCCAACACATGGATGTGAAGAGTGCATTTCTCAATGGTTACTTGACAGAAGAAGTGTATGTTGAGCAGCCACAGGGATTTGAAGTGCAAGGTAAGGAACACCTTGTTTACAGATTGAAGAAGGCACTCTATGGTCTCAAACAGGCACCAAGAGCTTGGTACTCACGCATTGATGGGTACTTCAAAGATTATGGGTTCACCAGGAGCAAAAATGAACCCACACTCTACTACCTAAAGCAAGGTAATGACATCCTCATAGTTTGTTTGTATGTGGATGATCTCATTTTTATGGGTAGTAATGAAAAAATGAATAGGGAGTTCAAACACTCCATGATGACGCAGTTTGAGATGAAGGATCTTGGTTTAATGCACTACTACCTTGGAATGGAGGTTCATCGATCAGATACAAGGATCTTCATCTATCAACATAAGTATGCTCGGGACATGATCAAGAAGTTTGCTATGGAGCATTGCAAACCGAGTTGCAACTCCGAGTTGGACATGGGATCCAATTAAGCAAAGATGATGGAGCACCAAAAGTTGATGTGACCACTTTCAGAAGTATGGTTGGGAGTTTGATGTTTCTCGCCAACACCAGACCAGATATTCAGTATCTTGTATCTCTTGTTTCTAGATTTATGTCTAACCCCTCTGAGCTGCATTTGCAGGCAGCTAAAAGAATTTTGAGATATGTGAAGGGTACATTGGATTTTGGAATCCAGTACCATAAATGTAACACTATCAAGCTTGTAGGCTTCAGTGATAGTGATTGGGGTAGTAATATTGATGACAGGAAGTCAACATCAGAAAACTATTTTAGTCTTGGATCAGGACTAATAACTTGGAGTTCAAAAAAATAGACAGTAGTAGCGCTATCTTCAACAGAAGCTGAGTATATAGCGGTTACTTATGCAAGTACTCAAGCCTTGTGGCTAAGGAAAGTACTAGAAGAGATTGGAGAACAACAAAGTGGTCCAACCAGAATCTACTGCGACAACATCAGTGCCATTCAGTTGGCATATAATCCTGTCCACCATAGCATAACGAAACATTTTGATATGAAGTATCACTTCATCAGAGATATGGTGGAACATGAAATTGTTGAGCTTCAATACTGTCACACTTTGGAGAGAGGTCAATGCTTTTGTCCAAATTTCTATTTCCCCCCTTTTATCATCTAGAGAGAGGATGGTATTGAAATCTCCTCCGATCAAGATCCAAGCTTTAGGAAAATGAGAGATAATATGAGTAATATCCTTCCACTGTCTTCTTTTTCCTCCAAAGAAGTCGGGGCATAAACAGTAATGCAGAGCATAATCTGGTTGGAATGTCTACCTTTGAATAGCTATAGCCAACAAACCCCAACCGCCAACGATATGGTGAATAACTATCTCTTTTGGGTCCCAAAGACAAGCAATGCCACCCGAAGTCCCTTGGGAACTGAGGGAAACCACTTTTCCAGCTGGCCAAATTTTATTGGCAATTAAGTCCATATCCTCCATTGACATCTTTGTTTCTTGAAGGAAAACAAGATGTGGATGATTTATCTGAAACATTCTTCTAATTTCATTTTGTTTTGAAAGACTCCCTTTGAGTCCTCTAATATTCCAAGTGATGATCTTCATTAATACCAGGGCTAAAAAAGTTGGGAAGGGCATTAATATTACCTTCCTCTACAAGCTTTTCACCTTCTTTTACCATATGATATTGATTGGACTTGCGACCTAATTTTTTATTAGAATCCATATTCAATTTTTTTTCCTTGTTTCTTGACTTATTCCAATTGAATCTGAGATGGCTTCTAACCTTGAAGAACGCTCATACACAGCCAAAATTTTACTAGATGGTTCAATGGAGTCTATATTGGGACCTACATTATTTGAAGTTTTGACATTTGAAATATTGTTTTTCTTGTGTAAGTTTTCTCATTTTTTTTTTCTGTTGAAAACCTTTGATTTGTTGGTTTGTCTCTAAGTTCTTCCCTTCATATTTAAATTGAGGTTCTAAGATTTCAGTTTCCATTATTTCCTCTTCCTCACTTGGGACATCATTTGTGGAAAGTATTTCAAACATATTAGCAAATGACTTTGATTGATCCTTCATAACTGGTTTTTTTTTAGTGTTCTTCTTCTTAGGTATTTGGAAACCTATCGAGTTTATATCTTCTTTATTTTGATCAAGAATTTTATTTGGGCAAGCATTGGCCAAATGACCATATTCATGGCAAATTCTACAACGAAAAGGAATGTTCTCATAGTCCACTACTTGCTCCCAAGTGTCTTCCCCAAATTGTAATGTGATCTTTTTAGGTAGGGGTTTGTCAAAATACATTAAAACACAAATTCGAGCATAAATAATATGTTCAAAATTTTGAGTACAATCAGCAATCATCATAAAAGTTCCTAAAGAGTTTCCAATTGAAGAAAAAATAGTAGGATTCCAAAATTCAATAGGGAGGCCAAAGAGTCTAACCCACATGGGAGCTATAGAAGGCATCTCTTCTTCGACTTTAAATTTAGTATGCCAGGGCTTCATGAAAAGCCCTGCCCTTCCAAAAAACCAAGGACCCCCTTGAAAAGTTTTCTCTCTATCTTAATTATTAGCAAATAAAATAAGAAAATAACCATTTGGATAAATAGAGATTTGTAACTCACCTTTAGTTTTCCAGCTTTTTGCAGCCCAAACCTTGAAAGCAGATAGACTCGGACGAAAACCCACGAACCGACAAATTAGTCCTCTTTTTTCCAAATCTTCAATGCCAGTCTGAATGTTACCCATATCAAGCTTAACAATACGAGTTCCATCAGCTGCTTTAAGACATCCTGACTTCGTTTTCTTGGGATAAATATTAGGCATTCTTAGAGGTTTATAGGAAGCCCTAATATTGATATAAGCATTGGGCTGAGGCTGTCCACCACGAAGGGCATTCCTAAAATTCATTTTTGGGACTGAGTCTTTGAAATTCTTACCCTTGACAGGGGTTTTCATAGTAGAATTATTTTGTGGATGCACCTTAGCACCAGATTCACTTGAGATATGAGCCATTTTTTGATCAACTGCTTGAAACTTGTTTCATGATCTCTTTAATCCTTGCCCTAGACGTCATGGAAAGGTATGATTTTCACTTTTCTTTTGTGTAGCAAATTGGAAGTCGTTGTCACTCAAGTTCACAGTATGATTTGTTGAAAGACAAATTTCTAACCCATCTTGTATCCCCTGCAACATTTATTGCTAAAATATTGAGCATAAACCACAAAAATATTGGCCTCTAGGGCCCGAAGGCCCTAAAAACCAACCTCTGGAGCTGCTTGCACTCAACCCAGATGAAACCCTCACATAGTCGCTTGCCAAATATATCGTTCACACATAGGGATGTGTTAGGATCTATGTTGCTCCAAATGATATGAAAATTGGTGGAGACGTTCTAGGGTTTTTCAGGCATCTACCCTCAAAATTTCATCTCAATCCGAGTTCGGATGAGTGAGATATGGCCGAAACGAGTTTGACAGTTTGGGCAGTCCTATGAAAAACCGCAAAGCTTATAATACTATACGAGATAATTATGTTGATATTTTGACAATGAACTTTATGAATGAATTGTTTAAGAAACCAAAAATTTAAAAAGAAGAAATTCATTATCAAAATTAACAACATATTCACACTTTAAAAAGAATGATGGATTAAACTTCATAAGTTTATGCAACATTAACTAAGTAAACAGTATTTGACTTTTATAATCCCAAAAATTATTTGACTTATCATTAAAAGCTCTATTTTATTGAGGTAATATAATCATAGTGGATGGAAATTTTAGAACTTTGAAGTCTAATACCCACCGGGTGATGTTTGGTTGATTGAGAAAATAAATATTGGATAAGCGATGAGGATTTCGAAGGTGATTGTGTGAGGGTTTTGTCTATGGATTGAGTGTAGGCAGTGACAAAGGCTATTTTTCGGGGCCTATGGGTCCTAGTGGCCAGTCTATTTTTTTTTTTTTTTGTTCGATATAAATGTAGGATATGTTGTAGGAGACCTGTGGTAGGTTAGGAATTCTTCATTCAAAAAATATTTATGATATTGACTTGATTGAAAACTACTTCTAGTTTGCTCCCCAAGGAAAAAGCGAAAATCACACCTTTCCTTGATGTCTGAGACATGGATTAAAGAGACCTAGAAACAAGTTTCAAGTTGTAGATCAAATAAGAGAAGCATCCTTAGGAAAAGCAAAAATGGTTCAAAACTCAAGCAGTCCCGTTGCTAAGGAACACCCCCAAAACAAATCCACTATGGAAACCCCTTTCAAGGGTAAGGATTTTGGGGATTTGGCCCCAAAAATAAATTTTAGGGATGCCCTCCATGGTGGATAGTCGTAGACTAATGCTAAATTAATCTTAAGGCACCTTGTAGACCTCTAAGAATGCCTAAGATTGATCCTAGAAAAATTGAGTCAGGATGTCCAACAGCAACTGATAGAACCCCAATTGTTAAGCTAAAAATGGGTGACATTCAAGATGACATAGAAGATCTGGAAAGAAGAGAATGATTTAACATTTCTTGGGTTTTCATTTGAGCCTATTTGCTTTTGAAGTGTGGGCTGAAAAATACTAGAGAACACAAGGTAAGTTACAAATATCTATTTATCCCAATGGTTAGTTTCTTGTTATTTTTGCTAATGATGAAGATAGAGAAAAAATATTTCAAGGGAGAACTTGGTTCTTTGAAAGGGCAAGGCTTTTCATGAAGCCTTGACACACTAAATTTAAAGCCGAAGAAGAGATGCCTTTTATAGGACTTGTGTGGATTAGACTCTTTGGTCTTGGTGAGCATAAATTGGTGTTTTATAAAAGGTACTAAGTCTGTGCACCTATGTCAATCCAAGGGTCTATAAACTTGTGAGTTCCTACAGAAAGTATATGTATGCAGTATGGGAGATGAGTTCCTATGCATCTGTTGATTTTGTGGGGAATTGTTTGTTTTTGTAGTTTCAATTTTAACCAAACCTAGTGAAGCAAATTAAAGATTTAACTAAAGCAGAAAAAATAAATGCATAAAGAAATAATTTAATTAACACACACTTGCAGAATTAAAATTATTGAAATGAAAGACTGAATTAAAATTGCAGAAGAAAAATGCAAGAAATAAAATGTAGAAAATAAACACACGATTGAAAATAAATTGCACACGTTTGAAAATAAATTGTAAAAAAATAAACACACAATTGAATGAAATAATAAAGTAGGAAATAATAAAAACTACAAAAAATAAATATGGGAGGATTACTGCCTAGAGTGGGCCCAAGCTCCCATAGTTGGTTTTCCCGATTGATTACTTAGAAATTACTCCTTTAATGCACACGAAATGGGAACACTTGGATCTGTAAAGAGCCAAATCTTGACTCTTTCCTTAAACAAATTAGAGATTGTGCTTAATACCTCAACTTAGATTAATTAAATGTATCCGTAGCACCCTAAAATTGGCGCAGTAAAATTGGAATAATTACATTCACCTTAGTAAATAAATTTAAATTCAAATTTAACCTCCCAAATCGCCCGTTAACCGTCGAGAAACCCGTTTCCTCCTTTTTCGCGCCATTTTTAGCAGTTGTTTTGACCGTTTGACGATATCGTCTCCGATCAGACGATATCGCCCCAGATTTGATGATTTCGTCTGGACTAGAACGTCCAGACGATTTCGTCGCAAAACTGAATTTGCATAGTTGGAATCCGTTCCAACGGGTCTCCAATCCGGGCAGAAGCGTGTCTACGTCGTTGGGACCCTTCCCCCGTTGGAGATCTCCCAAATTGGGATGATCTCCAACCTCCCAACAACTATCCTATGCCTATTTAACTCTAAGACTTTTCCCTCCCCAACCCCTGGCTGAATTTTTATGCAAATTGAACCCTTATGCTCTAAAACATTGTAATTCATATTTTGCATTAGTCCTATAGTCATTTCATTGCAGGTACACCACTAGTTTTCAGCCGGAGCCAACACCTATCGCAGCCGACGAACCTGTCAAGATCGGAGGCGATCTCGTCAAATTCGGGACGATCTCGTACTGATGCGAGATGATTTTGACTGCAGCACACATCGAGGCAATCAGTGCCTGGAGTTTGCTCTTCTGTCTCTTTTTTCTGTCATCTTATGCTATAAATTAGATTGTTTATTCAGTTTTTATACTATATTGCATTTGGAGTTCACCCATTTTGTCTAGTTTGCATATTAAGATCATATTCTGCTATCTAAACACAGTGATTTGCATTTACTTCTGTTCTTGTATATTGTTCAACACTCATATTACTGTTTCATATTACTGTTTCATATAGTTTTCCCCTGTTTGCAAAATATAATTTCTTGTATTTCGCATCTGTTTGCTGTTTTGCAGGTCTCTGATGAATTCGTCTGACGAATTCGTCAGATTGCAGATGATCCTGTCAGTTTAGACGATTTTATCAAATTGAAGGCGATTCTGTTGAATTGTAGACGATCCAGACTGCTTCAAGATTCAAAAACTCCATCAGACTTCCGAATCAGGTAATCCTCATTGGCCTCCTGCAAATTCTCTATTTCTGTTTTCCTTTCTGTTTGCTGTATGCATTTAAATTGCATTTTCATGTAGTTTAAGTTAGAATCATTCGGCCAAACCTAGGATGAATTTTTAAAAATAAAACGAACTCATCAAAACTCATTCCCAAAACCTAGGCGTGGAAACTGCCGTCAAATGTTTCCTGGTGAACCCACCATCCGTCGAAAAATCACCAAAATGCACCTCCCTTGAGAGGCGGGACCTTCGCAAAGTCCTCTCGTTCGAGGTACCGCACCATCCTTTTCCCATCCTCCTTTCGGGCGTGGATCCAATAGCCTGAAGGTAGGGGTGCAAAAAATTTGGAGCGATACAGTATCCATGCTTAGATTTTATGCTTTAGATTGTATGTTTTTAGATATCTAATCTACTTAGTAAATTGGAATTAAAACTTAGATATTGCAGAAATGAAATCACACACAATCACAAATTGCAAGAGGACACAAGCTTTTTACGTGGAAACCCCAAAATGGGTAAAACCATAGCCCAAATAAATTGGACATATTGTTATTAGGATTCAAAACTGATACAAATCCTTATTGATATTCAACTAGCTATATTCTTTAGCTTGTTCTCCCCAATATCTGCTCTTACTTCTTCCTCCTTTGCCTCTCGATTCTCTAAATGCAAACATGTAGCAATCACACCGTGATAATGTGTTGTTCGAAAAGCCTTCACAATGTGTTGTGCCAAATAGCCCTCACAATGTGTTGTGCAAAAAAACCCTCACAATGTGTTGTGCAAAAAGCCCTCACAATGTGTTGTCCGAAAAAAGCCCATTTTCTTAAATGAGTGTTGGTATTTAATACCAACCCATTTTATTAAATGAGTGTTGGTATTTATAACCAACCCTTTTTATTAAATTAATGTTGGTATTTATAACCCACTCATTGAATTCTGAAAATTACAACCAATTTTATGTCCTTCTAAACAACCCTTTTCTGACTTCCATAACTTTATGTGCTAACCTCTTTTCTGAGAAACCACTCTAGAAATACGCTCCTCAAAACTAGATTTTAACGGTATTAGTTTCGTCTAATTTGGCATAGTAACAAAGAAGTTACAACCTTTTCAATATGCCCTTGTAAGCAGTTTTGAACACGTTGACCCATACATTCTAGGACTTCGAAGTTCAATGATTTGACCATAACTTTGGTCTCGGTTGTTCATTTTGAGCGATTCAAAAATTGTCAGAAAGCTCTTTCTGAGATGTACGTCATGGGGCCATCCACATTCACCCATATTCCATGAATTTTACCCAAAATTTTAAAACACAGACCTTACTGCATTTGTCCTCCATACTCTATTCTAACAAGTGTTGATTGCTTCGAAGCGAGGATTTTATCCAGAGCTCCTTCCACACTTCCTATAGATGATCTTTCAGTTGGTCTCCTAATCAAGACCTTCTCCATTGGAGGATTTTGGTCCTTAAAAATTATCTTTATTCAAATGGGGATATTGTTTCTCTGCTTACTTCTTAAAGATCCACTTTGCCTTGCTTAGCATTTTCTCCTTAGGACATACCATCCATAATTCTTCCTATCCTTGGCATGTTGTTTGCATTTTCCTATCCAAAATTAAATATTTTGTTACCTCCTCAAACTCAGCTCAAACTAAATCATTTAACTTAGGTAATATTGGAGCATCTTATATCTGATACAAGAAAGAGGGCTCAAACAACTTTAGGTTTTCCACATTGACAACAAAGTACATTTGCATATAACTTGGCAGTTCGAGTTGGAAGGCATTTGACCTAACCTAGCCTAAAATTTTAAATGGCCCATATCTGATAGGTTTCAATTTCTTACCTTCTCCCTTTAGTCGTTCCTTGCTTAAATACAACCATATAATATCTCCTGATTGGAAATCATGATCTACCCTATGTTTGTCATGACATTCCTTATAGTGTTGTTGAGTTTACTTCAATTTCTCCTCTATTTTTTGTTGTATCAACTAAATACATTGAATGAATTTTAATGTTTTCTCTCCTTTCGGTTCAAAGCTACTTGGATCTATCTACTTTTTGTGGTGCAATGGTAAATGCCCTGGGTGCTGGTAGAGGCCGACCCAGGTTCCATTCCCCTTGTCTCCATCCTGTAGATATATGGTATAGTTAGGAATGTCCTATGTGTTGGTAGAGGCCGACAAGGCTCCATTCCTCCTATGCCCAACCTGTTGAAAGTGGCACCCCGAAAGGGGTGTTTTCCACTATAAATTAGTTTTTTTAGGCCCTTAGGTCTGAATTGAGTATTTTATTAGAAGATAAGAGACGTTTTTCATAGGACTGCCCAAATTTTTGAACTCGTTTCGGCCATATCTCACTCATCGAAACTCGGATTGAGCTGAAATTTTGAGGGTAGATGCCTGAAAAACCCTAGAACGTCTCCAAAAATTTTCATATCATTTGGAGCAACACAGATCCTAGCACATCCCTATGTGTGAACGATAGTTTCATCTGGGTTGAGTGCAAGCAGTTCCAGAGGTTGGTTTTTAGGGCCTTCGGGCCCTAGCGGCCAATATTTTTGTGGTTTATGCTCAATATTTTAGCAAGAAATATTGCAGGGGATACAAGATGGGTTAGAAATTTGTCTTTCAACAGATCATACTGTGAACTTGAGTGACAACGACTTCCAATTTGATGCACAAAAGAAAAGTGAAAACCATACCTTTCCACGGCGTCTAGGGCAAGGATTAAAGAGACCACAAAATAAGTTTCAAGCGGTTGATCAAAAAATGGCTCCTATCTCAAGTGAATCTAGTGCTAAGGTGCACCCAAAAAATAATTCTACTATGAAAACCCCTGTCAAGGGTAAGAATTTTGAAGACTCAGTCCCAAAAATGAATTTTAGGGATGCCCTTTGTGGTGGACAACCTCAGCCCAATGCTAATATCAATCTTAGGGCTTCTCATAAACCTCTAAGAATGCCTAAGATTGATCCTAGGAAAACTGAGTTAGGATGTCTTAAAGCAGCTGATGGAACTCCTATTGTTAAGCTTGATATGGGTAACATTCAGACTGGCATTGAAGATTTGGAAAAAAGAGGACTAATTTGTCGGTTCGTGGGTTTTCATTCGAGTCTATCTTCTTTCAAAGTCTGGGTTGCAAAAAGCTGGAAAACTAAAGGTGAGTTACAAATATCTATTTATCCAAATGGTTATTTTCTTGTTTTATTTGCTAATAATTAAGATAGAGAGAAAACTTTTCAAGGGGGTCCTTGGTTTTTTGGAAGGGCAGGGTTTTTCATGAAGCCCTGGCATACTAAATTTAAAGCCGAAGAAGAGATGCATTCTATAGCTCCCGTGTGGGTTAGACTCTTTGGCCTCCCTATTGAATTTTGGAATCCTACTATTTTTTTTTCAATTGGAAACTCTTTAGGAACTTTTATGATGACTGCTGATTGTACTCAAAATTTTGAACATATTAGTTATGCTCGAATTTGTGTTTTAATGTATTTTGACAAACCCCTACCTAAAAAGATCACATTACAATTTGGGGAAGACACTTGGGAGCAAGTAGTGGACTAAGAGAACATTCCTTTTCGTTGTAGAATTTGCCATGAATATGGTCATTTGGCCAGTGCTTGCCCAAATAAAATTCTCGATCAAAAGAAAGAAGATATAAACTCAACAAGTTTCCAAATACCTAAGAAGAAGAACACTAAAAAAAAACCAGGTAATGAAGGATCAATCAAAGTCATTTGCTAATATGTTTGAAATCCTTTCCACAAATGATGTCCCAAGTGAGGAAGAGGAAATAATGGAAATTGAAATCTTAGAAACACAATTTAAATATGAAGGAAAGAACTCGGAGACAAACCAACAAATCAAAGGTTTTCAACGAGAAAAAAAAGAGAAAATTTACACAAGAAAAACAATATTTCAAATGTCAAAACTTCAAATAATGCGAGTCCCAATATAGACTCCATTGAACCATCTAGTAAAATTTTGGTTGTGTATGAGAATTCTTCAAGGTTAAAAGCCATCTCAGATTCAATTGGAATAAGTCAAGAAATAGAGAAAAAAAATTGAAGATGGATTCTAATAAAAAAGTAGGTTGCAAGACCAATCAATATCATATGGTAAAAGAAGGTGAAAAGCTTGTAGAGTAAGGTAAGATGAATGCCCTTCCCAACATTTTTAGCCCTGGTATTAATGAAGATCATCACTTGGAATATTAGAGGACTCAAAGGGAGTCTTTCAAAACAAAATGAAATTAGAAGAATGATTCAAATAAATCATCCACATCTTGTTTTCCTTCAAGAAACAAAGATGTCAATGGAGGATATGGACTTAATTGCCGATAAAATTTGGCCAGTGGAAAAGTGGTTTCCCTCGGTTCCCAAGGGACTTCGGGTGGCATTGCTTGTCTTTGGGACCCAAAAGAGGTAGTTATTCACCATATGGTTGGCAATTGGGGTTTGTTGGATATAGCTATTCAAAATAGACATTCCAGCCAGATTATGCTCTGCATTACTTGTTTATGCCTCGACTTCTTTGGAGGAAAAAAGAAGACAGTGGAAGGATATTACTCATATTATCTCTCATTTTCCTAAAGCTTGGATCTTGATCGGAGGAGATTTCAATACCATCCTCTCTTTGGATGAGAAAAGGGGGGGAAATAGAAATTTGGACAAAAGTCATCGACCTCATGAGCTAATATATTGCAAACCTCCATCTTGTGGATATCCAACCAGATAATGGCCTTATGACTTGGTCTAACAGAAGGCAAGGCTTAGCTTGTATAATGGAGAGATTGGATAGGTTTTTGCTCTCTGAAAATTTCTTAATCCATGGTCACATTCCTAAAGTGAAGACTCTTAATAATGTTGGTTCGAGATCATTGGCCAATCATGGTGGAAATGTGGAAAAACAATGTGAGTTTCTCTCCTTTTCGTTTTCAATTAATGTGGCTTAGAGACATTTCCTTCAGACCTCGTGTGCAACAATGGTGGAAGGAAGGTAAACCTAGGCATGGGACTAAGATGTTCTGTTTTTCCAAAATACTGCAATACATTAAATCCAAAATCAAGACTTGGAACTGGAAAGAGTTTGGGGATGTTCATAAAAAAAAACATGAAGTTATTGCTCATCTTGAAAATTTGAATAAGAAAATCCATTTAGATGGCCTCACGGAGAAGAGAAGTGTAGATGAAATTAAACTCACAACTCAGTTAGAGGAATGGGAAAAAAGAGAAGAAATCTTATGGAAGCAAAAATCTAGAATTCAATGGCTCAAAGAAGGAGATCAAAACACAAATTTCTTCCACAAATCTCTTCTAGCTCGAAGATCTCACAACTTTATTTCTTCCTTAAAATCAAATTCTGGAGATGTTGTTTATACTTGGGATGGCATGAACTCTATTGTTGTTGATTACTTTTCCAATCTTTTCGCTGCTACTCCTCTTGACTCAACTTCACAACAACATGTTCTTCAAGCAATCCCTTCTCTTATCACTTCTGAGGAGAACTCTATTTTGACTGCTCCTATTACTATCAATGAGCTTCAACAAGTAGTTTTTAAAATGCAAAAAGGGAAAATCCTAGGTCCTAATGGTTTTCCTATTGAGTTCTACCAAGAGTTTTGGGATATCCTTCATGTTGATTTAATAGAGGTGGTGGAAGAAGCCAAGAAATCCAATGAAATTTTGAAGGTTATCAATAAAACTTATATTACTCTTGTCCCAAAAGCTCAAGAGGTTGATCATATCTCAGCTTTTAGACCTATTGCTTTATGTAATGTTCTTCTCAAAATTATTACTAAAATCATGGCAGAAAGGTTGAAGCCTATTTTGCATAAGATTATTTCCCCAGAGCAAGGGGTATATGTGGAAGGACGTCAAATAGTAGATGAGATAGTTCTTGCTCAGGAAGCCATCCATTCCATGGATATGCAAAATTCTCCTTCTATGTTCATCCGGTTAGACTTATCCAAAGCTTATGACAAAGTGGATTGGCACTTCCTTATCAAAGTTTTGAGGCAATTTGGTTTCTCTAAGGATTGTATGGATTGGATTATGGGATGTATCTCTTTAGTTTCCTACTTAGTTCTTATCAATGGCAAGCCTTCTCAGTATTTCCTAGCTTCCAGAGGTATTAGGCAAGGTGACCCGCTATCCCCTTATTTATTCATCATTCTTGCTGAATTCTTGGGTAGGACTATAACCAAAAAGAGGGAAAACAAAACCCTTGAGGGAGTTACCATTGCTCATGGAGCTAGACCTATCTCTCATATTAAATTTGTGGATGACTCTACCCTTTTAGGTAAAGCTACAGTTAAGGAAGCTTCTAATATTAAGCAAATCATTAGCTATTTTTCTAAGGCTATTGGGTAGTTGATCAATGAAGTCAAATCTAAAGTTATTTTCTTTCACCGCTCTGCTAGACAGGAATCCATGGTCTTGGATAAATTAAGATATAAGAAGACCTCTCTTCCAATCACTTATTTAGGTATTCCCATAAATATTCAAAGGCAGAAAAATAAAGATTGGAATTGGTTGTTGGACAAAGTCAAGAAGAAAATTGGAAAGTGGACCAACAAGTGGCTTTCTTACGGGGGTAGAATCACCTTGGTAAAATCAGTACTTCAAGCTATTCCTATTTATGTTTCTTCCGTTTTGAATATCCCAAAGGCTGTTCTTCGAGAATTGGATAAAATCAGTCATCATTTCCTTTGGAGTGGTACTAAGGAGAAAAGAAAATGGGCCTTGGTGAAATGGGATACTTTATGTCTTCCTAAGAGTGAAGGGGGGTTAGAATTCCGGTCTTCAATTAATAACAACAAAGCTTTAGCTGCTAAATTATATTTGAGGATGTTGCATAACCCCAATGCTCTTTGGTCTAATAATCTTCGTGCTAAATATGTTGAGAACAAAAGTCCTGAAGACCTTGTTCGCTATCAACTTCCTACCAAAGGTTCTCCCATTTTAGCAGTTCTTAAGACTGGTGAGGATTTGATAAAGAAAAAATTATTTTGGATTATTCATGATGGTCAAAATGCAAATTTTTGGACAAATTCTTGGGATGGTCACAAGCCTTTGATAACTCAGTTTCTCGATTGGAGGCCTTGGATGGAGGAGCTTCACTGAGCTAATTGGATAGAGGTGGCTAATTACTGTCGGTACCATACTTGGTAATTCAAAGGTTGGTAGATATTGGATCCCTATTGAGGACTGGCCTATTCAAATCCCAAAAAGGCAAAGACAAGATATCCAAGGCATCCTTCATATGAGATCCCTCTCTTGGTCCCATGAAAAAGATTGTTTTGGATGGAACAACACTACTAAGGGTGAGTATTCAGTTGCTCAAGGTTATTTGACCTTATGCCATAATAATCCCAACCATTATTCTGACATTTTTTCTCAATTGTGGGCTCAAAAGCTCTGGCCTAAGGTGAGGTTCTTTAATTGGCTTTTATTGCATCGTAGGGTGCTTACTGGTGAGCAACTTATGAAGCGTGGTTTTCATGGCCCTTTTAGATGTGAAATGTGTGAAGAGAATGTAGAAAATATCAACCATCTTTTTATTGAGTGTACTTTAGCCTCTGAGCTATGGAGGAGAATGGCAACTTTACTTGGCTTACAGTGGTCCAATTTTTTCACTTTTGAACAGCTTTGGAGGGATTGGCCTAATCAAGAGGGTGTTGATAATTTTATTAGGTAGTTAGTTTGGATGGGTTCTACCATTCTTCTTTGGAATATTTGGAATGAAAGGAACAACTGTATTTTTAATAAAGATAGGAAGGATATTCACTATATTTGGTAAAATACCATAGCCAACTTAGTTGAATCGGTCCATCAACTCCTTAATCACCCCCAAAACTCCCACCAAATATGGGATCAAGTGATGCAAAGATTGAAGATTAAACCTTCTAAGGGCAACCAACTTAAAGGGAATGTGAGTATTAGTAAGATGGATAGGACTAGAAATTGGCAACCTCCTCCTAAGGATTTTGGAAAAGTCAATACTGATGGAGCCTCTAGAGGGAACCTTGGAAAAGCCAGTGTGGGAGGAATTGGTAGACTTTCGGATGGCTCCCTGGTTTTTACTTTTCTTTGAGAATTTGGGTATTCTTTCCAATAACCTTGCTTGAGGGGTGTGGTATCCTTAGAGGCCTTCAGGAGGCTACTAAGGTTGGATGGGAAAAGGTGTTAGTTGAGTCTGACTCTCAACTTATGATTAATCTCTCGAAGACTCCTTCTAAGAATCATAAGGTGGATTGGAGAATAAAAAGAATTATTGAGAAGATTCAATTAATCCAGATGAGATTTTTGAAAGTTGATTACAATCATGTGGTCAGAGATCAAAACAAGAGTGCTTATGCTTTAGCTAATTGGGCTTTGGACAAAGGTGATCTTACTTGTTATGGCCACCCTCCTATATGGTGGGCTTCTCAAGTTAGGGAAGCTCTTCTTTCTATCATTTCTTTGGATGGCTCCAGTTCTGAAGGTATCTAGTTTCTTCTTGTTTTTTTTTTTGTTTCTCTTTGGTTCATTCAGTTTTTTTAGTTCCCTAGCTCATTCTATTCTTTATTTTGTTTCCTTTGTTGATTCTTACATTAATAGTCTTCTGGTCTTGATAGGTCTTTTTTTTGTTCATTTTTTTTTCTTTTGTCTTCTTTGTTTTTTTGTTTATTTTTTTAAGGTGGGTGGGTTCTTTTGTTTTGTTTTGTTTTTGTGTTCTTTGTGTTGTTTTTTGTTGTTCTTGTGTTTTTGTTGTTTTGTTTTTTTTTTAATGTTTTTTGTTATTGTTCTTGTGTTTTTTTCGTTCTTGTTCTTGGGTTTCTCTTTGTTTGTGTTATTTCATTTTTTATGTGTGAGTGTTTTCTATGTTTTTTGTTTTTGTTTATTGTCTGTTGTTGGTTTTTTTTATTTTTATTTTATTTATTTTATTTTTTAGGTTTTGGTTGTGTTTATTTTTCATGTTTTTTTGGGTTATGTCTTTGTAGTGTTCTGTTGTTTTTGTCTTGTTTGTGTTTTGTTATGTGGTTCTTGTGTTTTTCTATGTGGTTTGTGTTGTGGTTTCTTTTATCTTATTGTGCGTGTTTGGTTGTGCTTTTGGTTTTGACACACTCAAGGAGCATGTTTTTTATTTTATTTTATTATTTTTGTTGTTATTTACTTTTTTTAATTTGGTTTTGTGTGTTTGTTTGCTCCTTGAGTATGTCAAAGGTGGTAGGCCAGGTCCGAGTCCTAGGCATTTTTGGTGGAATGGATACCCCTGCCTCCTTGGGTCTTACCCGAAAGTGGCATCCCTTTTGGGATGTTTTCCACAAATAATAAAAAAAAAGCTACTTGGATCTTGCCCACTCTCAAAGGCCCCATCAAAAGGTGAATAATGTAGAAACCCATAACACGCATCAAATAGTGATAATCCCGTAGATAAATGTATTATTCGGTTGTAGCAGTATTATACATAATCTAGACTATCATCCCATGTATTTGGATTTCAATTATTATAGTCCCTCAGCAAGTGCACAATTGTCCTGTTGATCACCTTTATTTGTCCATCCATTTGTGGATGAAATGTTGATCTATTTAGCTTAGTTTCTAGCATTCTCCACAATGCAAACAACAATTTACTAAGAAATTGAGTATCTCTATCTGAAATGATACTTTTAGGAAATCCAAAATGAACAATTTATTTTTGAAAAAATAGTTTGGATGTACCTTTTTTTGTAACAATTTTCTTACAAGGCACAACAATTGCCATTTTACTAAATCTGTCCACTATAACAAATAGATAATTATTACCTCTTCGAGTGGTTGGAAATCCACCCAAGAAGTCCATTAAAATGCTCTCCCATGGCTGATTAGGAACTGGTAAAGGTGTGTACAATCCCAATTTGTGATTGCTGGGTTTTCTTGTGCTACAATTTGCACATCCATGGATAAAATTAGACACATCATTCTGCATATTGGGCCAATAGACATATCATTGCAAGTTAGCTACTATTTTATGCATGCCAAAATGACCAACAACTAGTGATGTGTGAGTTTACCTTATTAGAAGTAAACGTTTGTCTCCCTTGGGCACACAAAATATTCCCCCTTTGAATAGCAAGTCATTTTACAAATGAAAATCTGCATTAGATTTGTCCTGCACTCTATTTTTCACCTCATTTGAATCAATTACATATTGTCTATACAGTACAATATTAGACAGAGGTGAATTAGGTAAGAGTTGAATTTCATGCTCCACTTCTCTCTTTGGTGGTAATCATTTTGGTTCTTGCATCAATTGGCTAAATGTTTGCAACAATCCCTCCAATTCCTTTTGTTGGGAGTACAGTTGGGTGCTTCCACCTCCTTACTAAATTGCATGTTACTATCCATATCCCTTATCATCAATAGCACAAATCTCTTGCTTACATTCACCAAATGCTTGGCTTGCTACGTTGTGACAAGCTGGAATTTCTTTTCCAACCCGTTGGGATTAATCAGATATGTGATTCCAGCTTTCTTCAACTCCCAAAAATTGCGCCTTCACTTAAACAAAACATCTCTTTCCCATAAATATGGGCTACCAAAATTTACTTGGGAAATATCAAGAGGTACTACATCACAATTAATTGCATCATGGAATTTATTTTTGACAAAAAATTGTAAAGTACATTACTTGGTTACCTGTAGCTCCACGTCCTTATAAACCCATCCTAATGGGTATGGTTGTGGATGATCCACAGTATTCAATCCCAATTGCTTCACTAGATCCCCAAAAACTAAATTTCTTTGGGATCCATTGTCAAACACTGTTGTAACTTTCATCCTCTGCACTTGTATGTAGACCCAAAATAACTCCTCTTTCTTGGCCTCTAAAGTTTGTTCCTCCTTAGAGGTTTGCTTCTACCTTAAAGGTTTAATTATGGCAGCACACACTACCTTTCCTTCATCCTCTTCCTCAAAACACCCTTCTTCCTCTTACTCAATATTTTTGGTAGAATTAGAATATTTCTTATTTTCCTTGTTCCACCATTTTAGCCTATTTTTAGGGTGTAGCTTCCAAAAATCCTTACTTGAATGAGTGTCAACATTACATTCCTTGCAATGCTTTTCATCCTTTTGTAATTTCGTGGTTGTAGCCCTTTATTTCTACTTACCTTTATTGTTGGAACCCTTGGTCTTCTCTGTAAGCTTTGAGGGTTTAGATGAAGTTGATGCCTTATTATCCTTTATTGGCTTTCTGGCCCTCATTTCCATATATGTGGCTTTAATGCATACCTCATCAATATTCTTGGCATCAAATAATGCTAGTTCTATCTTGACCTCATAAGACAAGCCACATTTATATTTCTTAAAAAATTGAGGATCTCAAATATTAACACCCATTAACACTTGTTTTCTGAATTTTGTGGTGTATTCTTGGATTTTTTGGCCTTGCCTCTATCTAAAAAAAAACATCTCTCCTCCATATTCTCTTGATAGCCAATAGGACAAAACTGGGCTCTTATAGCCTTCACAAATTTTGCCTATGTTTATACAGCTGTCTATTGATTTCTTACCAATCCAAAAGAGTATGTCTCCCACCATGTGAGAGCATGGCCACCCAAATTTTAGTCTAGAAAAGCTAATATATTGTACCTTTGTATAAGACTTAGTATTGAAGTAAACCTCCAATTTTTTTAGCCATCCATCTATTTTTTTAGGATCTATATCCCCTTCATAGGCTAGAATATCAATTCTGACCTCCGTTTTAAATGAATCTACTATCAAGGGTTGCGATGAGAGATTTTTAGGTTGTTTGGAGTGGGATCCTTCAACATATTTTTATTTCTTACCATTGGAAGCACTAGAATCAATCTCAAATTTTGAATATGATTTCTTTCTTCCCTTCCTTGATTTCCTTTCCTCTTTAGAAAGCATTATCTCCATAAATATTTGGAGAGTCTTCCATTTCGATAAATTTTCTCTTGAATTCCTTGTTGGACAATCTTGGAGATTTAGGTTCTTATTGATCTACCATTTTATCAGATTTGGTTCTTCTTCTCCCAATACTTGGGTTGTATGGGACTATGTCATTTCCTTGAGATATTTTGCCTTACATACACAATTCTTTAGGAAAATTTGCTCTAATACCAAACTTGATCT
Organism: Wollemia nobilis; assembly: GCA_028583015.1. Classification (NCBI taxonomy): domain Eukaryota; kingdom Viridiplantae; phylum Streptophyta; class Pinopsida; order Araucariales; family Araucariaceae; genus Wollemia; species Wollemia nobilis. The sequence continues at coordinate 11,279,820 of JAQPPZ010002969.1, read as the reverse complement.
GTAAAGAGCCAAATCTTGACTCTTTCCTCAAACAAATCAAAGATTGTGCTTAATCCCTCAACTTAGATTAATTAAATGTATCCATGCTTAGATTTTATGCTTTAGATTGTATGTTTCCAGATATCTTATCTACTTATTAAATTAGAATTAAAACTCAGATATTACAGAAATGAAATCACACACACAATCACAAATTGTAAGAGGACACAATATTTTTACTTGGAAACCCCAAAATGGGTAAAACCACATCCCAAATAAATTGGGCAGATTGTTATTAGGATTTATTGGTGCAAAATTGGCCCATGGTTATGATTGCACCCACGACTTTGTCAATATTGAGTAGACGAACTTAGTATTGAAGGGTTCCATTTAATCTCCATAGAAGGTTGGTTCCTTAGTGGTTTTTGTGAAAAAAGGGGGAGAAGGGTTTACTAAATAAAATGGAAATATAGTCGTAGTTAGAGGTTTTCTCGTGGTGCAGATTAAACAAAAACAAATATAAATGCATATAACTTCAAAGTCCAAGCATTTATTATATATTCATGCATAAATCATAGTTCTTTAATGTGACTTAGATATTAATCTAACACATACATGTATTAAATATTTAACTCCAGTAATATTGTTTATATCATGCATGAGTCCATATAATAGAACAAATACAACGTATAGGTTAGTAATGTAAATAGAAGCATTGAATGTTAATACATACACTTGCACTTAGTGACCAGAAGCCAATAAAATCCTATCTTATTGCTTGAATTCAGAGTACATACATCCAGTCCTATAAACATCTAAGAGCCGACCCTTATTTGGGGTGCACTTCCTATTATATATACTCTATGGTAAGTATATTTTAACAGCTAACAAATATTGACACAAAATCAATTACTACAAATGTGCTACAAAATGCACGAGTATATTTTGCATGGCTTCTTATTGGTTCAATCAAATAATCGAATCACCAATGGCAAGAGTTTAGGATATGATACTTCAATAACTATATGTTGTTGGTTTCCAACACGTTCTGTTGATTGTCGATACATTTTTATAAAGACATATTTTTCTATTTCTATTTACGTCTCTATTTCACAAAACTCTAACATATCGTGAAATCACGATATTTCTCATGTCTTATTCATTTTCTGCTTCTGGGCTTGTGAAACTTTGACATGTCACGAAATCATGATATTTCTCCTACCTTCTTCATTTATGCTTCTAGGCTCGTGAAAATCTGACATGTCGTGAAATCATGATATTTCTCTTGCCTTCTTCACATTCTACTTTTGGGCTTGCGAAACTCTGACATGTCACAAAATTACGATATTTCTCCTGCCTTCTTTACTTTTTGCTTATGGGTTCATGAAACTTTGACATGTCACGAAATTGCGACATTTCTCCTACCTTCTTAATTTTTTGCTTTTGGGCTCGCAGAACTCTGATATGTCACGAAATCATGATATTTATCTTGCCTTAGTATTTTTCACTCTTTATTTCAAAAAAATAGAAAATAGATTCAACTCTCAAAAACTCTGCTATCTTTAGGGTAGTCTTTTTAGACTAACATTCTTGGCGCTTTCCAGGGAATTTTACTAGCAAAAATATTAGAATCCAGGACCTTCATCCATTGGGAAACGAAGTCAAAATAATATGGAAGAGGAAGTTCTAGAAAATAAAACAAAATAATTACTTGAATAAGTAAAACATTACCTTTCAAAATACCTCTTATGAACTTATGTATACTTTTACTATTGTTACATTAAAAACTCAGTAATTCAAATTTTTGTGAAACTACTCATGGTTGGCAGCTGGTTCCACCCTCTGTTAGCTGTCTCTGATAATTTTTCTTGGAATTTTTCTGTGTTTCTATTATCTTGATAACTTCGTTGTAAGAGAGGTAGACTTTCTTCCAAGATTTATCATTAGGGTCCAATGATTCCATGAACAATTGATATATACTATAATTCTTCCACTTTATCATGAGACACTATCTTGTACCTCAAAATTAACTTCTATAAACAAGACTTAATCTGTGTGAGATTTTGAACCATAGCAAACACCTGTGTTTCTTCTACAGGTTCTTCCCATTCCTCTATTTTGGACTCATCATCAATAACAGATCTTAGGGATGGTGTGAGTGCATATTCGCTTAGAACATTTGAATTTTCATCCCAAAGATATGGAAGTCCACATTGGTTTACCAGGTTTAAATGCTTTGCTAATCCCTTAGCTTAAACTTCTAACTCCTGGAGGAGTTTTGCCCCTTGGTTTACAAGTTTAAACCTTCTGAAGAAACTTTGAGCTACAATCTTAGCCCGAGATCAAGCTTCACTTCAGATCTTAGCAACCACATTTTTAGGCATATTATCAGATAGGACTTGGATTTTCGTTGCAGCATCTGATCTCACCTGCAAAAAGATTACTAAAGCCTTTAGCTCATCTTTGACTATTTCAAGCATTTCTTTTACTTTGGACAAATATATTAGCATAGGCCTTGTTATTATACTGAGCAACAAGATATCTTCAAGCATTTCTTTCCTTATTTCTTTGGCCTTTTATTTTTATAGGCCACGTGTTTTGTTCTGCTTCTCCTGGACCTGTTGTTGAAGTTCCTGTACTTGTAGATTCAGGGATTGAATTTGTGTAGTTGCCTTTTCAAGTTATTTTTATTTGGCTGCCTCACTTGCAACTTCATTGAATCTGTATTCCCATATTTTAGCCTCCAGTTTTAAGGCTTTCTCTACCAGTTTTTTTCCTGTAAGGTAGATTCACACTCCCTTCTGGCTTCCTGCTCTTTGATGAATTTTTATTTAAAATGCACTCCATGTAAATAAATAGTGCCTAGGTGAGCCTGAGTTATTCCCCATTCATCTTGCATATGGAGCTGGGTAATGTCCTTAGTTACACTCTTTGCTTGATAATATTCTATCATTATGTCACCTTCTGACCTTTTTACTTTTGGGGTCAACTTTAGCTTCTTCCTATGCATAGTGGTAGGATCTAGTGCTATTATTTCCTATGTGCGGGCTGAAGCCTTAGAGGATTCAATAGAGCGGCATGCCCACCAATCTAAGGCATTTTTGTTTGCCTTCTTAAGATATTTCAACTTAGAGAAGGTAGGATGACTTTCGGTAGTTGTAGAAGAGGTGAATCTCTTAGTTGGGATACATGCGCTGGGAAGAAACAAATTTGAGAACAATGCGATACTCTCATCCACAGGGGAAACTATAGAGTGAATAAGTGAATCTGGAGATTGACTAGCTTCAGATTGAATCTGTGTAGATGGTGTTGGTTCTAGAGACATAAACCGTTGTTTCAAAGGAAAAATTATATCTTTCTTTGAAATAGAAATGGAAGGAGATTTAACTTAGGAATGAGAAGAAATAGAAGAATAAGAGAATAGAGAAGTCATACCTAATATCGTTGGGATTACGCACTGGTTTTCATCTTCTACTATGTGATCTTCATTAATCTCGTTTGCAGTAGAATTTTCAATCTCGTCTTGTTGGGGGGATTTCACTACTTCTCCTTTTTCACCTTCATTCTCTTCAACATATGTGTCTTCTTCTAGGTCTATTATTTCAACATTTAGGGGAATTTCCCCACGCTGGCTCTTGTTGTGTTCAACAATCTCTTTTTTAACAATGATATTTTTAAAAATGACCGTGTTTAGTCTTTCTTGGGAAAAATCGGTGTTATTTTCAACTAATTTATTATGAGCTTCTTATTGTACATCATTATTTCCAACTATTTCAACATTCTTAGAAACACCTCCAGTATCTTGAGCAATATTCTCATTGTCTTTAACAATTTCAGAGCGTTCAATGGTTTTTTGCTATTGATCTTTGCTACTTTAGATGGCCTCTGCAACTTTCTGAGCCGTTTCAACTTGTCTATTTCTTTTTTGTTGATCTCCTGTTAGGGATTTCAATTTTATGTTCTTAGTTCCAAGAGGCACTTCATCTAATTCAGTATTAGAGGTGGAAGGGGGAACAAATTTTAGAGATTTTGAAGATATGGTTTTGCCTTTTGATGGATTTGTATCGAGTGCTATATGCTTTCCTCTTCTCTTCGTGTGCAAGGGTTCAGTGATTCCTTACCCATATTTTCCTAGTCCCTTACCATCATAACCCATTTTTACCATGATATGGGTTGCTTTTACATATATTTTTCTATGTTCCTCTATGAAGATGGTTTCAATGGACTTATTTTTAGAGGACCTAAGCCTTGTTTGTGTTTGGGATTTATTTTGCTCAACTACAATTTCCTTGCCTTTACTCTAGTCTGCTTTTTGTTTTTTAGCAGCTTCAGGGCTTACCTATTTGCTGCCACCAACACTCGGGGTACTTTTTTGGTGAAAGTACCCGACCAGGTAGCTTGATAATGGTCATAGCGGACCAAAAATTCAAGATCATTGTTAACGGGCCACCTCGAATCAATCATATTAGTTTGGACCCTCATCATCCACCATTCATGAATTTTTCCTACTATCCATTTTTCCCCCTTCTTCTGCATCCTATTGATAGTATTTTCATCCAAGACGTGCTTAGGATTATCCTTGGGGTTATAATCAACCACATGCTCATAGAAATCATGCCATGGGGGTAGTGGTTGCATTCTTTCTACATGCCATTCTAATGCCTCATCTTCAACATTATTTCTGCAATTTTCAATGTCCTGCCTAGGGAACATGTGGTAGTTTTTTATGGGGGTTTTGTTCAGAATAGCTTATCTTTATGCAAATCTGTTAATGGGATCATACCTCCATCATTGTGGTATTTCTATCAACCCTAATTCCCTTAGAGCTTGAGCAATTTGTTCATGTTGCCCTTTCTTTGAAACAATAATACCTTCAAACTGGAATGGCATTGTACAGGTGACAGTTTTACCTATACCTGTACCATATTTAAAATTTATTTGTTCAGTTTGCCTCACATATTTCAAATCAAATATTCTATTAGTGAGATAATGTGAGAGCAAAAAATATTTTCTAGTATACCCATATAGTCTAATAACAACTCCTTGAGTAAGGATGAACCAATCACCTTCCTCTACATGTTTGTTTTGTAAAAATTTTATAGCTTTTGGGTTTAACATACTTATTTCTCCATACATAATCTTCAGGATTGGCCCCAGGAATTCTATTTTAAAATCATAATATGATTCTGTCATACAAATTATTAGTCCATTCATATAAGGGCAAGGTTCTTCCTTTCTCATCTTTATCATTAATAGAAATGAAATCTAGCTTTTGAACCATAAAATAAAAGAAAACCCCATGCTAAATATAATGAAAACTTGAAATAAGACTGAAAACCTCTTCTTATCAAAGACAAACCCTCATAAAATTGATGGAAAATGTATCCTGGCCAGTCGAAAAACATGGGCCTGACACTTTTATCCATAACTGAATAATCATAATTTTTAGGGTTTGATAGGTAATTGACCAGTGCAATTTTCCATCCATAAAATTTTTCATCTATATTCAGGCCCACCACCATAGCTAAAATAGAAAATGGTTTTGGATTTTTGAAATTCGTCAGAGGAATGGGGGTTTAGGGTATGGTCCCTCTAGTAGGTGGTTTCTTTAATTGCATTGCTAGGAATTTTTTTATCTTCTCAAAGGGTATAAAATATTTTGCTTGGTCTGCAAGGCCAAAAGCTTTTGGCTCAATAGCGGGCACATGAATGGTGGCAAAAGCATCAATGAAAGCATCGAGGCTCAGGGTGAAAAGGACTGCATTGGAAATTTGTAACAGTCTTTTCTTTGGTGTCATAAAAACTAGCAATAGCTCTAATCAATTTAGGATAAGGATGAATGAGAATATACACATACCAATAGAGTAGATCGTTGAATGCAAAAGTAGCAGGGGAAGATGCAGTGATGCCTATAGCCATTCTTTCTTTAATATCTCTTCGAATTTTCTCTAGAGGTTTCCATGTTACAACAACATCGCCAATTCTGGCATCCTTATCGACAAATTTATTGCCTACTTCATATTTGTGTCTCGCTACTGGGAAAACAAAAGACAATGCTGCCATTGCTACCTTCTGACTATTTTTATTAGGATCCATAGAAATATTCTTACAGAGTTTGTTTGTACTGGGTTCGAGCTCGAGAATAAAAATAGCAAGTAAGTTGTAGAGAAATTCATTAAAAAATGATTAGGGTTTCTTATGTCGATTTGAAATATCATGCATGGATTGTATTAACTATGGTTGGTGAACTCATATTTCCTGAATCTTCTTGGTCGTTGTCTCTGACACTTTCTCGCATGCTAAATTATCTGACCAATCACTAACCTGCTGCATTAAATTAGAAATTATGCTTTTCAAGGTCTCGATCATTCGCAAAAGGAGTCCCTTCCCGCCAATCATTGGAAGGGTACATGGTATATTTTAAATTTGAATTATTACATCTCGATAAAAGGGCACTTTTATCCCCTTTCCCTTTTTTTATTTTTTCCTTTTGCTGGTTGACCTTGGATAGTCATGAAAATGCGACAAAAAACTATTATAAGCCAAAAAACTTTGAAATATTTACAAAATACTATATAATATACAGGAAAATCTTTTTGTTCATTCAAAGTAGAGTTTTAAGTGAAAAGCATTCAGTGTTATGGGTTGAATTATATCCCATTTATCCTTTAATCGAAATGAATTAAATTGCTTCTCCGCAATTATCTCAAAGGGACCCTCCCAAAAGGCATCGAATTTTTGGTAATTTTCTGGCTTGGATTTTCTCTCGTTCCACTTCAAGACCGAGTCGTCAACTTTACATTTTCTAAAAGTAGTATTTTTATCAAACCACCCTTTGGTGTCTACCATATGCCTCTGATGGTGATTATAAGCCTGCTCCCTCTGCTCTTCCATATATAGGAGTTGCATCAATCTGGCTTCCATTGGTTGGCCTTCCTCAAAATCTATCTAGTTGAGTAACTTCAAAGCTGGTATTTCCATATGTATGGGTAGGACAACCTCTTTACCATAGACCAAGGAATATGGTGATGTACCAATGGATTTTTTAATCAAAATCCTGTCAGCCCACAATGCTTGGTTTATCAGGGAGTGCCAACTTCTCTTGTTATCCTTCAGAGTCCTCTTCAGGATTCTGAGAAGATTTTTGTTTGTGGATTCTACCAGGTCATTTCCCTATGGGTAGTAGTTGGAGGAGGTATTTAAGTATATACCATATTTTCCAGTAAATTTGATCACCTTTACTCCGATGAAAGCTGATTCATTATCTATGACCAAGGCATCTGGTATGCCAAACCTCATGATCAAGCTTTCTAAAAACTCAATCACTACTTCCTGATCGTCTTTCTTAGTGGGAAATGCTTCAGCCCACCTAGTAAAATAATTTGTAGCAGTGAGTATATATTTATGACCATATGATGAATTTGGATCTATTGTACCAATAAAATCTAACCCCCACAGTTGGAAAGGCTCTTCAAATTGGATAGACTTTAGAGGCATGGGGGAATTTCTGGTCCTCCCTACATATCTATGGAATTCTTCATAGCTCCTGGTTATCTTGAAAGTATATGAAAAAGTGGAAGGTCACTAGCATCTTGTTCTGAGTATTTTCAATGCAGTAGTTCTTCCTGAATAGTTCCCCCCAGATAGACCTCCATGAAACTCTTTCAACACCTTTTGTTTTTTATCTTCTCTTAAGCATTTCAGTAGTACACCATCTATGTTTTTTCTATACAACCCTTCTGATAAAAGGGTGTATCTCAATGTTTGGGTTCTGTATCTTCTTCTCTTTGAAGCATTCAAATTTTCATGATATTTTCCAGTCTGAAAATACTCCACGAGGTCATCAATCCAGTCGGTATTTTCTAGATTTCGATCTGGCTCTTCAGTCAACATTATATTTGAGTGGGCCATATGATTATTCGAAGCCCACTTAGCTAACTCTTTGCACAAGGCTCTGCCTCTTACTATTTTGGTTGGGTGTATCTCTACATCATATTCTTGTATTTTTGTCACCCATCCAACTCTTTTCTCACCAAGTTCTCCTTGTATTATAAAATTTTTGACATTAGGATGAATCACATAGACAATGATTTTGCTTTGTGATAGGAAATACTTGAACTTATTTAAGGACTTCATGAGGGCATATACTTATTTCTCAATAAAATTATATTTTTCCTCATGATCATGCATGGTAGTACTTATAAAAGCTATAGGCCTTTCTTCATTGTCAGCTCCCCTCTGGGTGAGAACTGCAACATAGCTTTATGGTCTATCTACGAAAGTGGTAATGATCCTTGAGTTAAGCCTTGTTCAAGTTCCTAAAGTCGATGCACAACCCAATGTCCCTATTTTTGTTCCTAACTGGGACTAAATTGGCTACTCGGGTAGAATTTTTAATAGGGTATACTATCTTAGCTTGAATAAGTTTTAACAATTCTTGCTTCATCAATGCTTCTATCTTTGGGTTCACAGGCCTTTGCTTTTGCCTGAAAGGTTTAGCTCCTTCCTCTAACTCAATGGTATGTTGTATAACCTCTTTCCTGTACACTTTAAGATCACTGTACACCCAAGCAATAATATCTGGAAATTTCTTGCATAATTTCCTGATCTAGTTTAACTCTTCTACTGTACAATTAACTCCAACCTTGATCATTTTTCTTGGTTCTAGTTGAACTTCTTTATATCAGCGTTTATCAACTTTTATTTTATGACCTACTGCTCTTTCATTGTTGTTAAAAATACTCTCAAGGGTGATAAGTCCCTTGGGAATATGGTTATTCTTTAATTGAATCAGTCCTTCTTCTGTTGAGCAAGGTGTTGCAAGAGGTTTGTCATTGTTGTCAACACAGGCAGTTAGATCTAATGATGCAGTGGACAGACAGTTCAGAAGTCATTCAGATGCAGAGGACAGAAGTTCAAAGGTTAGTCAGATCATGTATAGTGCAATTCCAAGAAAATAGAAGTAACCCAGATTCAAAAAATCAAAGAAAAAGACAAGTAAGAAAACTGTCGCGATATCGCGACATGTTTTCTGTCGCGATTTCACGACATGTCGGAGGAGAGAGAAGGCGCAAAGAAAATTGTCACGATTTCGCGACATGGCCGAGGAGAGAGAAGGCGCAAAGAAAATTGTCACGATTTCGCGACATGTTGGCATAAAAGAAGGCAAGGAGGAAAACTGTCATGATTTCGCGACATGTTTGAAGAAAAAGCGCTAAGGCAGAAAACTGTCGTGATTTCGTGACATGTTTGGAGAAAAAGCGCTAAGGCAGAAAACTGTCACGATTTCGTGACATGTTTGGAGAAAAAGCGCTAAGGAAGAAAACTGTCACGATTTCGTGACATGTTATGTTTTCGTGGGCGAAAGGCAGAAAAGAGCTTAAGGCAGAGAAAAGTGTCACGATTTCGTGACATGTCATGTTTTCGCAGGTGCAAGCCGAGAAAAGGACAAAGAGGCAAAAAGTGTCACGATTTCACGACAGGTTGCAAGAAAAGCCTCCGAAAGCTGAAAGCATCGTGATGTCGCATTTTTGTGACATGTCACGGTTTCGTGACTCTAGGAGGAGAGAGACTGTATGGCACCGTAAATGTCATGATTTCATGACAAAAGTGGAGAAGAAGGCCTAGAAGCAAAAAGGGTCACGATTTCGTGACAAGAGTGAGGATGACGTCAGCGAAAGTTAGAAGTGTCACGATTTCATGACAAGAACGGTGGCAAAGCAGACAAAGGCCAAAAGTGTCGCATTTTCACGATAGCAGGGTAAAGAAAGCGTATGGCCGCAAAAGGTGTAGCGATATCGCGACATGTTGTAATTTCGTGGGAGAAGCTACAGGAAAAATGACAGAGGCGGCAGAGGCGGTTGAAGCCGACAAAGTTGAATCTGGGCCGACAGAGATTAGGGTTTTGCAGTCGACAATTTTTAGGGTTTGCAGCCGACTAAAATTAGGGTTTTTTAGCCGACTAAGTTTAGATCTTTGCTCATAATTTTATGCTATAAAAGGAGGATAGTTTCGAGATTTGAGAGTATCGAATGCGTATCGAATTTGTGCAAGTAAAGTCTACGTTGAGCAACGAGCGAGATGTGTCGATCTAAGTGCGAAGTGAGAGTGAACGTCCAAAGGAGCAGAGGCGATCAATTGTTGGTGCACGGGACTGTTGCGCAGAGGCAAACTGTTGGTGCGAAGAAATTGCGTAGAAGCAACAGAGTGTGCAGAAACAGCAGACAGTTTGCAAAAGGTTGAAGGTATCTTTCTGTTATTTTCTTTGAAGTCCAAGTTGCAGCTTGGCATAAGGGGTTGGTGCTCCTTCCAGTAGGTGTTGGTGAATTAGGGGTTGGTGCTCCTTTCTGTTGGTGCAAAAAAATTGAGGGGTTGGTGCTCCTTCCAGTTGGTGTTGGTAAATGAGTTGTAAAGTAGTTGCTTTGCAAAGGCTGGATTTGGATGGTAGTCCAAGCAGTCATTTTTGAGGAGTAGCCACATTGGTGAACCTCGTTAAATCTGTGTTGTGTGTGATGCTCTCTTGTTATATCTGATTTAAATTTGCTTCATTTCTGCATTAAGTATTGCTAGTTTAAAATTTTAAAAGATCACACTGATTCACCCCCCCTCAGTGTCACTATAAGTGCAACAATTGGTATCGAGCCAAGTTCCTGAATAGGCTCAATCAGCTAGGGTGATCTTGGAAGTGACGCAATGGCAAGTGGTGAAGGTTTCTCCTCAAACAAAGCACCATTGTTTGATGGAACTAACTATGCTTTCTGGAAAATAAGGATGCAGACATATCTTCGTGCTTTGGGTTTTGACATCTGGGGTGCAGTAGTTAATGGTTACAAAGCTCCCGCCACTGCTCCAACAGACACTACCGATAAAAAGGCATTTGAAAATGATTCGAAAGCAAAAAATGCCATCATGTGTGGATTAGTGGACAGTGAGCTAGTCAAAATCATAAACTGTGAATCCGCAAAAGATGTATGGGACAAACTAGAGAACATTCATGAAGGAGACGATAGGATCAAGGAGGCCAAGCTTCAAACACATCGAGCTCAATTCGAATCCTTAAAGATGGACAATGATGAGAACATAGAGGCTTTCATGCTAAGAGTCAACGAAATCACTAATTCTATCAGAGGTCTCGACGAAGATATGGATGATGCTACGATCGTGAAAAAGGTATTAAGATCTCTCCCTCCAAGGTTTGATTCGAAAGTCTCAGCCATAGAAGAAGCTAAAGATCTAAATCGCTTTAGTATGGATGAGATGCATGGTTCTTTGACTGCTTTTGAAATGAGAATAGGAAGGTCTAATCCCACAGATAGAGAAGCAGCTTTCAAAGCCCTAAAAGGCAAAGACACAAAACAAGGATCTGAAGAAGAGGATGTATCAGATGAAATGGAAGCAAATTTTGTCAAAAAACTGAGAAAGGGAAAAGGAAAATACAGAGGAAAGCTACCATTTAAATGCTTTAACTGTGGAGGCATTGGGCACTTTGCGACAAAATGTCCACTCAATGAAAAGAACCAGGGTGAGGAAACTTCGCACCAAGAAAGAAGTGACTGGAAGAAGAAATCAAACTTCAGGAAAGGCAACTTCAAAAAGAAAAGCTTCATCTCCAGGAATACAAACTCTTCAGAGGACAGCTCTAGTGAGGATTCTGAAGAAGGAACGGGTGAAGCTCTATTCATGGCATTTGAAGTAGAAAAATCAGAAGAGCTAGAAAAATCGGAGAAAAGAGAAGGATTGAACTCTAAAACATGTGTTGAAAAACCTGAGGCAAAAGTTGATCTAGAAGGTGAACTGGTCTCTGCTCTTGTAGAATGGAAATCGAGAAAAGAAAAAATTATAAACTTTCAAGGAAGCTTGAGGATGCAAATGACATCATAACCAGTTTGAAAATACAGATAGAGGAATACAAGAAAATATCTAAGGATCTCGAAGTTCAGATAACCATGAAGATAGATTACTGCTATAAACTAGAAGAAGAGAATGTCAATCTACGAATGCAGATGCAAGAACTGGATCAAAAAATCAGTTGTCATCAAAAGCGTGAAGAAAGTTCAATGAAGCTGGATAAAATTCTAAGTGACCAAAGACCTGCTGGCATCAAATTTGGTCTAGGCTTCATGGAAGGAGAATCGTCAAATGGACCAAAAGCCAAAAATGTAGAAACTGTGAGGAATGAAGAGAAGAAACAGACTGATGAAAGAAAAACAACTCAGGCAAATAAAAGCAGTAATGCCAGGCCCGAAAGGAGAACTGACAATGATGGTTTTACCAAGGTCACAAATCAAAGAAAAAGAAGATCTATGGTTCCTACTACAACCTGGCAAAGACCATCTTTCAGGTTCAATCATCACTTTTCTGGTTTCTGTTTCAAATGTAACGGTTATGGGCATAAAATTGCAGATCGCAAGTATATTGTAGGACCAAGAAGCTTTACTAGTAGAAATGCTTTTGCTCCTCTAACAAATTATGCAGTAGAATGTTTTAACTATCACAACTATGGGCATATTGCAAGAAATTGTCGCAGTACCTCTGTTTCAAATCAATTTCAGAAAAGAAAATTTCAACCACAGATGCCAAGACAAAATGGAAATTTTTTTGAAAGATATACAAAAGATATTGAAAAAGGGAAGTCCAAACTAGAACCCGATATCGCAGTCAAATCAGAATGGAAGCAGAAAGAACAACTTAGGGAAGAAAAGGAATCCTTAATAGTTCAAACAGCTTTCAAGGCACAGAGCAAAAGGGTACCATGGATACTTGACAGTGGATGCTCAAGTCATATGACAGGTGATAAACAGAAGTTTGAAAAATTGCAAAAATATGAGGGTGGTTCTGTAAAATTTGGAAATAATGATGGAGCTAAGATAATCGAAAAAGGATCAGTTAAAATTAGCGATGGGAAGATCAAGTCAGAAGAAGTTTTGTTTGTCGATGGTTTGAAGCACAACCTTGTTGAGTGTCAGTCAGATCTGTGATAAAGGACATGAAGTTGTTTTCAAGAAGCAGGGTTGTGAAGTCAGGAAATCAAACAGCAAAAAATTGATAGCTACTGGATCAAGGACATCTGGCAACCTGTACACTCTCTCAGAAACCTTAGAAGGTAATTGTTTCATTGGACAGGAAGAAGAAAACTGGCTATGGCACAAGAGATTTGGTCACATTAGTTTTGATAATCTAGTGAAAATCAGCTCGAATCAGGCGGTAAGAGACATTCCAACCATTAGAAAACCTTCAAATAGCATTTGTGCTTCGTGTCAAAAAGGAAAGCAAACCAGAACCTCATTCAAAACAAAAGAGTACTACACCAGCAAACCTCTGGATCTTATACATACAGACTTATGTGGACCGATGAGAACTCAAAGCATAAATGGCGATAAATACTTCATGCTGTGTATTGATGATTATTCCAGAATGACATGGATATTTTTCTTAAAGAATAAAACAGAAGCTTTTGAAATGTTCAGATCTTTCAAACATCTAGTTGAGAATGAAACAGGAAAAAGGATCAAATGCTTACGATCAGATAGAGGAGGAGAATTCATTTCAGACGAATTTAAAGAATACTGTGAAAAACATGGGATCAGGAGACAATATTCAGCAGCTAGAACTCCCCAGCAGAATGGTGTAGTAGAAAGAAAGAACAGAATAGTACAGGAAATGGCACGTACTATGCTGGCTGAGAACAAAATCGTAGATAGATTTTGGAAAGAAGCAGTCCACACTGCAGTATACATTCAAAACAGGTACATGCTGAGAACTCATGAAAGTAAAACTCCTTATGAGCTGTGGTTTGGAAGAAAGGCAACAACAAAACATCTCAAAGTTTTTGGCTAGTAAGTGTTACATCGAAACACCGATGACAATCTTGGGAAGTTTGAAAATAGAGCAGACGAAGGTGTCTTTGTTGGGTATTCGATAAAAAGCAAAGCTTATAAATGCTACAACAAGAGACTCAAGAAAATTGTGGACAGTGTTGATGTTAAATTTGATGAAGGAAGGGAAAGAACAGTTAACTATGAAGAAAATTACCCAATTTATGAAGAAGCCATTGAAGGTGATGAGGAAAATGAAACAGAAAAGAAATCAACACTTGACTCAAATGACTTATCTGATGACTCGAAGGTGGAAGAAAACAAGAAATTCAAAATAGGCAGCTGGCAGAAGAATCATCCCAGAGATCAAATAATTGGAGATCCCACAGCTGGTGTTCAGACAAGAAAGAAAGTAGTAAGCAATTATTCTCTTTTATCCTGCATTGAGCCCAAAAGTATAGCTGAGGCAAGCAAAGATGATAGTTGGATGAAGGCAATAAATGAAGAGTTAGATCAGATTGAAAAGAACAGAACTTGGGAATTAGTTCCTAGACCAGCAGATAAGAATGTAATCGGCACCAAATGGATATTTCAAAATAAATTGAATGAAGACGGACAGGTAGTTAGAAATAAAGCGAGATTGGTCTGTAAAGGGTATGCACAAGTTGAAGGCATTGATTTTGAAGAGACTTTTGCACCTGTGGCCAGATTAGAAGCAATCAGAATGTTTCTGGCCTTAGCAGTTCATAAGAATTTCAGAGTTTACCAGATGGATGTAAAATCAGCTTTCTTAAATGGGAAACTTGAAGAAGAAGTGTACATTGAACAACCAGATGGTTTCCAAATTGGTGAAGATCCCAATCTTGTCTGCAAATTAAAGAAAGCTTTATATGGCTTAAAATAGGCACCCCGAGCGTGGTATGCACGGCTAGATAACTATCTCTCTCAACAGGGGTTTAAGAAAGGTATGGTGGACAGTAATCTATATGTCAAAATAGAAAATGGGCATCTCATTGTTCTAGTTGTTTATGTAGATGATATCATATTTGGCAGCAGCAAGGATGAATCATGTAAAGACTTAGCAAATAAAATGCAGAAAGAATTTGAAATGTCTATGATTGGTGAACTGTCTTACTTTCTTGGGTTACAAGTTAATCAAAATGAGAAAGGCATATTTATTTCTCAAGTCAAATATGTGAAAGAGATGCTAAAAATATTTACAATGGAGGACTGTAAGCCAGTTAGCACTCCTATGGTGACAGGCTGCAAGTTGAGTAAAGATGACAAATCTCCACCTGTAGATCAAACCATGTACAGATCAATGATTGGAAGCTTACTTTATTTAAATAACTACCAGACCAGATATTCTGTAGGCAGTTTGCATGGTAGCAAGATTTCAAGCCAGTCCCAAAGAGACTCATGTGACAACGAGTAAAAGGATTCTCGGATATCTCAAGGGTACTATGGAGTATGGGTTATGGTATCCGAAAGGTAAAGACTTCACCCTTATATCTTATTCAGATGCAGATTGGGCAGGATGTGTTGATGATAGGAAAAGTACAAGTGGAGGTGCCTTTTATCTCGGTGACAGGTTGGTTGCTTGGCACAACAAGAAACAAGAGTCAGTTTCTTTATCAACAGCTGAGGCAGAATATATTGCAGCAACAACTTGTTGTACACAAGTTTTGTGGATGAAACAAACTTTGAAAGATCTTGGTATTAATTTCAGTGAACCAATATCAGTTAAGTGTGATAACACCAAGTGCAATTAACATCTCCAAGAATCTAGTAATGCACTCGCGGACAAAACACATTGCCATCGGGTATCATTTCTTGAAGGAGAAAGTTGCAGAAGGAGAAGTTAAATTGGATTTTGTCCCAACTACGGAACAAGTAGCAGATATTTTTACAAAACCATTGCCCAAGGAAGTGTTTGAGTACCTTCGAAACAAATTGGGAGTAGTCACACTTCCCAAGAAGTGACTAGCTACAGGGATCACTTTCTCAGGGGGAGCATTTGAGTATTTGCCTATTCTTTTGCTCATGATCATAATTTGTGCTAAGTGCAACAAATTGTGCCTGAGAATTGTGTGTATAGACTCAAGGGGAGTCTGCAGCAGCCCTTTGGTATTATTGACAAAGGGGGAGAAGAGTTACAGGAATGTACACAGGTGTTGCCAACAATTCCAAAGGGGGAGATTGTTGAGCAAGGTGTTGCAAGAGGTTTGTCATTGTTGTCAACACAGGCAGTTAGATCTAATGATGCAATGGATAGACAGTTCAGAAGTCACTCAGATGCAGAGGACAGAAGTTCAAAGGTTAGTCAGATCATGTACAGTGCAATTCCAGGAAAATAGAAGAAACCCAGATTCAAAAAATCAAAGAAAAAGACAAGTAAGAAAACTGTCACGATATCGCGACATGTTTTCTGTCACGATTTCACGACATGTCGAGGAGAGAGAAGGTGCAAAGAAAATTGTCATGATTTCACGACATGTCCGAGGAGAGAGAAGGCGCAAAGAAAAACTGTCACGATTTCACGACATGTTGGCAGAAAAGAAGGCAAGGAGGAAAACTGTCGCGATTTCGCGACATGTTTGGAGAAAAAGTGCTAAGGCAGAAAACTGTCATGATTTCACGACATGTTTGGAGAAAAAGCGCTAAGGCAGAAAACTGTCACGATTTCATGACATGTTTGGAGAAAAAGCGCTAAGGCAGAAAACTATCACGATTTCGCGACATGTTTGGAGAAAAAGCGCTAAGGAAGAAAACTGTCACGATTTCACGACATGTTATGTTTTCGCGGGCGAAAGGCAGAAAAGAGCTTAAGGCAGCAAAAGTGTCACGATTTCGTGACATGTCATGTTTTCGCGGGTGCAAGCCGAGAAAAGGACAAAGAGGCGAAAAGTGTCACGATTTCGCGACAGGTTGCAAGAAAAGCCTCCAGAAGCCGAAAGCATCACGATTTCACGACAGGATGAAAGAAAGATGTACGGATGGAAAAAGTGTCACGATTTCATGACAGGCAGCAGTGAAGAAGCTAGCAGGATGAAGATGTCGCATTTTCGTGACATGTCACGGTTTCACGACTCTAGGAGGAGAGAGACTGTACGGTGCCAGAAATGTCACGATTTCATGACAAAAGTGGAGAAGAAGGCCTAGAAGCAAAAAGGGTCACGATTTCGCGACAAGAGTGAGGATGACGTCAGTGAAAGTTAGAAGTGTCACGATTTCGCGACAAGAATGGTGGCAAAGCAGACAAAGGCCAAAAGTGTCGCATTTTCGCGATAGCAGGGTAAAGAAAGCGTACGGCCGCAAAAGGTGTAGCGATATCGCGACATGTTGTAATTTCATGGGAGAAGCTACAGGAAAAATGACAGAGGCGGCAGAGGCGGTTGAAGCCGACAAAGTTGAATCTGGGCCGACAGAGATTAGGGTTTTGCAGTCGACAATTTTTAGGGTTTGCAACCGACTAAAATTAGGGTTTTTCAGCCGACTAAGTTTAGATCTTTGCTCATAATTTTATGCTATAAAAGGAGGACAGTTTCGAGATTTGAGAGTATCGAATGCGTATCGAATTTGCGCAAGTAAAGTCCACGTTGAGCAGCGAGCGAGATGTGTCGATCTAAGTGCGAAGTGAGAGTGAACTAAGTGCAAAAACGTCCAAAGGAGCAGAGGCGATCAGTTGTTGGTGCACGGGACTATTGCGCAGAGGCAAACTATTGGTGCGAAGAAATTGCGTAGAAGCAGCAGAGTGTGCAAAAATAGCAGACAGTTTGCAAAAGGTTGAAGGTATCTTTCTATTATTTTCTTTGAAGTCCAAGTTGCAGCTTGGCATAAGGGGTTGGTGCTCCTTCCAGTAGGTGCTGGTGAATTAGGGGTTGGTGCTCCTTTCTATTGGTGCAGAAAAATTGAGGGGTTGGTGCTCCTTCCAGTTGGTGCTGGTAAATGAGTTGTAAAGTAGTTGCTTTGCAAAGGCTGGATTTGGATGGTAGTCCAAGCAGTCATTTTTGAGGAGTAGCCACATTGGTGAACCTCGTTAAATCTGTGTTGTGTGTGATGCTCTCTTGTTATATCTGATTTAAATTTGCTTCATTTCTGCATTAAGTATTGCTAGTTTAAAATTTTAAAAGATCACACTGATTCACCCCCCCTCTCAGTGTCACTGTAAGTGCAACATCTTCATATTCCAGTGTTCTACCACTTGAGCAATTCATTTCATAGATTAAAAAATCTAATATTTTCTCATCATTTTCGAAAACTTGCCAATTAACATTTTTGTCTGGCATAGAGGAACTATATATGAGTCTCACTATCTTAGAATTATGAATGACGTTGCTTATAGGGCAAAAATTTGCTCCTACAGATGCCAACAACTCAGCGTGGGTGTTTTTCTCTCTAGGGATAGACTTAATGTTCAGAGCCTCGAAGGATTCTAGAAGGTCCCACACCTTATTTATGTATACCTTTAGATAATGTTGTTTACTTATTTATTTTTCCGTGACTTGATTCACGACAAGTTCTGAATCTCCATAAATTTATAACTACTTAAACTCCTAGTTTTTCAGCCTTTCTTAGACCCAAAAAAAGTGCTTTGTACTCTGCTACATTATTAGTGCAAATCCATGTCAGCCTATAAGAAAATATTCTCTCTTTTCCTGTGGGGCAGATTAAGACTATTTCGGCACCAGCTCCATTCTTGCATCTAGCTCCATCGAAGAAAATTTTCCAGAGATGAATGGTAGATCTTCTTTGGAAGGAGGATTCGCTGGTTTTTCCTTTGTTTTTATAATGGAATAACTTCCCATCTCAATTTCTATCATGGCGTTGAAATTATTCAGAGAGAACTGGTCTTTTGTTTGAAGCTCTTCCAAGGTCTCTTCCATTAGATCAAGGTCCTCCATTTCTTCTGTCATCATGTTAACAACACCAGCTTCTTCTATCTTCTCTATGTGAAATGTGAATGGTTTTTCATTAAATATCTTGATTCTTATAAATTTAAAAGGTATTTCAAGATGTGAGTAGTCTAAATATAGATATCCTCTTATCTTGGTCGTGAAATCCCTAGACAAACACATTCCGAAGTATGGTGCTAAATCTACTACTACCACTTCTTGTATGACTATAATTTGAGGCATTCTATGGAGCTTTATAGGGATATCTTTGATTATCCCTACAGTCTTGACTGGAGTGCCATCCAACTGCAGAACTCTTGGGCTACTTCTAGTGTACTCCATTACCATAATGTCATACATTGCTTTTGGTATTATTGTAGTAGCAACACCTGAGTCTATCATGCAATTATGTATGACCCACCCTTCTATTTGACTAGAGATAAAAGGGGGGTGGTCTATTTTTTCAAGTAGTAGATGTGATGTTGGTCTGAACTGTATTAGAGTAGGATGGATTCCTACCTTTATTTTTTATTGACCTCAAAGATTCTTGCAAGAGATCAATCTGACTAGGAAACTTTAAGGCATCATACATGCTTGCTTTTGAGGGGGTCTTCTTCATTTCTTCTACTATGTTAAAATAATATGAGTCAACATTTCTTTCTCTTTCCTTAGCAAATGCATTATATCTGCTTATGTATCCCTAAGTTTTTTCCATTCTCTATATCTTAGTCAAAGAAGGAAATCTTAACTTTTCTTTTTCCTATTCTTGAGTCTCGACCTCCTTTTGTGTGACAAACTCTTTATGTACTTCCGACCGATGCTAGAGGTCTTGAGGATCTACTTGTAGGGGTTTTTTACCCAATCTTGTTAGGACTGCAACTTGTTCAACTGAAGGCATCATGAAATTATGGTTCATTTCTCTGATCATGTTCACATGTCCTTTCGAAGTCTTCTCTACTTTTTCAATAGCTATATTTTGTACATAGTGTTGGTGGATCATACATGAATTTTCTCCATGTGAGTCATTGCATGTAGAGCGCTAGTAATATGAATTTGTAGGAGTTGCAGACTCTTCATCATCATTTGCATAAACTACACTCAACCTCTCGTGGCATTTATTGCTTGACGAAGCTGTATCTCTCATTACTTAATGAAATCGTCTCGGGTGAAAACTCCTTTTAGTTCCCTTCTCTTCATTGATGTAACCTCATTAGTCAAGTTCTTCATTGCTGATTGCATGTCAAGTAATACGAAAAACTGAGATTCTTGAGCTGACTGAACAGGTGGTATAGGTAATGCAAGAATTGTAGGAATAAGAGATAATGCTAGGAAATTATGAGGCATTTGAATTGCTGGGATATACGGTTGCCCATTCCATTTTGGAAGGTCTATGCTTGGATAATGAGAAGAACTCAAAGAGCTAACATCAGAATCTTGGGGGATATCTGGGAAAATTGGCATTACCGCTTTTGGTGGAAATATTCTAGTGGCAATGAGGTCTTTCTCTACTTTGTATGCTTCTTGAAAAATATCAGGAAAGGTGAACACCCGAGATTGTCATATGATCATACTGATATTAGAGTCGAAAGCTCTCAAATAATAATATACAACTTGTTCACTAGTTGGTCTCAAACCATCAAGCACTCTTTCCCAAGTGCAACTAAATCGGATATTGAAATCAATGATTTCTTCTTGAGGATGCTTTCGAATGAATGTAAGATGACTGAGCAGGGAGAAAGGATCTGCATGTTGATTAAATTCATCTACCAACTTACACGTAAGTTCAGACCAACTTGTAATAAACTGAATAGGAAGCGCTCTATACCAATAGAGCATTTTTTCTTTCAAGGAAATGACCAACAATCTGATCATTACATCTTCTTGAGTGATGTTGTATATGACTGCCAAAGAGGCAACATCTAAACAATGCTCATAAGATGTTTTGCCTATGCCATCGTATGAAGGCAACGCTTTCAAAGCCGTAGCAGGAATCATATTATGAGCCATCAGGTTTAAAGGACCCGTGTGATTCCATGTGAGATAAGTTGTAGGAGGAGCGACCATTGTAGCTATTGCGTCTATTTGCATCGTAGAACTGCTAATAGTTGCACTTGAAGATATGCCAATAATAGAGCTGGGCAAAATAGTAGGTACTAGGGTGGTAATACTGGTAGCAAGTGGGTTTGATCTAGCAAACAAATCTGTATGAAGCCTAAGGCTACCAAGATGCAACTCAAAGAACTCAATGGGCTCTTCAAAATTTCTTGCTTTAGATCTGGTTATCATATATGTAAACTTTTGGGATTTTTAACCAGACGAATAGATAAGGTATTTCTTGGGTCTATGCCTTCGGACGGAGTCGTCAGGTGATTGATTTGGATCTGAAGTAGAACAAAGATAAACACTAAATCTTATAAAATGTTGTGGGACTCTGGTCCCATCGGGCATGCCAAAAATAGTTGGTGCAAAATAGACCTATAGTTATGATTGCACCCACGACCTTACCAACATTGAGTAGACGGACTTAGTATTGAAGGGTTCCGTCTAATCTCCAAATAAGGCTGGTTCCTTGGTGGTTTTTTGTGAGAAAACGAAGAGAAGGATTTACTGAAAGAAATGGAAATATAGTCGTAGCTAGAGCTTTTCTTGTGGTGTAGATTAAACAACAACAAATATAAATGCTTATAACTTCAAATTCTAAGCATTTATTATATCTTCATGAAGAAATCATAGTTCTTTAATGTTATTTAGATATTAATCTAACACATACATGTATTAAATCTTTAGCTCTAATAATACTGTTTATATCATGCATGAGTCTAGATAATAGAACAAATACAACGTATAGCTTAGTAATGTAAATAGAAGCATCAAATGTTAATAGATACACTTGCACATAGTGAACTAGAAGCCAATTGAAGCCTATCTTATTGCTTGAATGTATAGTACATACATCCAATCCTGTAAACGTTTAAGAGTCGACCCTTATTCAGGGTGCACTCCCAATTATATATACTCTATGGTAAGTATATTTTAACAACTAACAAATATTGACACAAAATCAATTACTACAAATGCGCTACAAAATGCACCAATATATTTTGCATGACTTCTTATTGGTTCAATTAGAGAATCGAATCGCCAATGACATGAGTTTAAGATATGATGCTTCAATCACTATTTGATGTTGGTTGCCGACACGTTCTGTTGGTTGCCGACTCATTTTTATAAAGATATATATTTTTTGTTTCTATGAAACTCTAACATGTTGCGAAATCGTGATATTTCTTATGCCTTCTTCATTTCTGCTTCTGGGCTCGTGAAACTCTGACATTTCGTGAAATTGCGACATTTCTCATGCCTTCTTCATTTTTTGCTTCTGGGCTCGCGAAACTCTGACATGTCACGAAATCATGTCATTTCTCCCGCCTTCTTCACTTTCTGCTTCTGGGCTCACAAAAATCTGACATCACGAAATCGCGATATTTCTCCTACCTTCTTTACTTTCTGCTTCTAGGCTCGTGAAACTTTGATATGTCGCGAAATCGCAACACTTCTCCTACCTTCTTCATTTTTTGCTTTTGGGCTCGCAAAACTCTGATATGTCGTAAAATCACGATATTTCTCCTGCTTTAGTCTTTTTCGCTCTTTATTTCACAAAAATAGAAAATAGGTTCAACTATCAAAAACTCTGTTATCTTCAGGGTAGTCTTTTTAGACTAACAAGATTCAAAACTGATACAAATCCTTACTAATATTTAGTAGGCTATATTTTTCAGCTTGTTCTTTCCAATCTTTGCTCTTGCTTCTTCCTCCTTTACCTCTCGATTCTTTCAATGTAGATGTGTAGCAATCAAACCCTGAGAATGTGTTGTGCAAAAAGCCCTCACAATGTGTTGTGCAAAAAAGCCCTCACAATGTGTTATCCAAAAAAAGCCCCTTTTCTTAAATGAGTGTTGGTATTTAAAACCAACCCCTTTTCTTAAATGAGTGTTGGTATTTATAACCAGTCCCTTTTCTTAAATGAGTGTTGGTATTTAAAACCAACCATTTTCTTAAATGAGTGTTGGTATTTATAACCCACTCACTAAATTCTAGAAGTTACAACCAATTTTTTGTTCTTTTGAACAACCCTTTTTTTGACTGTCATAACTTTCTGTGTTGACCTCCATTTTCTAAGAAACCACTCTAGAAATACACTCCTCGAAACCAACTTTCTAATGGTACCAGTTTCATATAATTTGGCCTAGTAACAAAGAAGTTACGACCTTTTAAAGATACCATTGTAAGCAATTTTGAACACGTTGACCCAAACATTTTGGGACTTTGAAGTTCAGTAATTTGGCCATAACTTTAGCCTCAGTTTTTCGTTTTAGGCGATTCAAAAGTGTCAAAATATATTTCTAAGATGCATTTCGTGGAGCCATCCACATTCACCCAATTTCCATGAATTTTACTAAAAATTTGAAAATACAGACCTTACTGCATTTGTCCTCCATACTCTATTTTAGCAAGTGTTGATTGCTCTAAAGCGAGGATTTTATTCGGAGATCCTTCCACAGTTCCTATAGATAACCTTTTAGTTGAACTCCTCATCACACTCAAAATTTTTGATTAATAAAAATGTAGTACAAAATACAGTTTAGGCGGTGTAGAATGAACTTGATAATTTTGTCTTGGAGAACATAGACATGAGTTGCAAGAATAATGTCATTCACAAACTACTGGTGGAATATGAGCATAAACTACTGTGGAATATGAGCATGAGAAACAAGGCAGGTTTAATGCCAAAGATTTCAATTTATTCCTTGTTCTTTTCATCTTACTTCACAGTTTTTTAATTCCTTGGAGAAGCGTCTATATAGTTTATTAATTTATTCAAACGGTCTTGTAATAGAGTGGCTTTACTATGTGTTGGTGTTTTATTACCATAGAAGCACATAGGTGGTGTGTAGTTGCATGTGATTAGATGACAAGGAGAGTGGGTGGCCTGTCAATGCCCCCCATTATTTGGTCTTGTGTAGTTAGTTGCATGTGATTAGATGACAAGAAGAGTGGGTGGCCTGTCAATGCCCCCTATTTGGTCTTTTGGTTAAGGGTCCATGTCCACAGGTTCAAACAGAAGAGTTCGGTTTAGTTGAATGCCTCCCTAAATGTTGCAATTGTGTATCAATGTAGCGATGACAGACACCCATGATAGTGACTAGTCACTTCCTAATTTGTATTATACATATGTTAAGATATGGCTCAATCCCTGGTGCTGCTAAGTCAGGGTTTCATTAAGTTCTAAATCTACATTTTCAAGATTTCGAAGCAGCACTTAAAATTTTCATTTCAGAAAGTTGTGTGGTTGTTTATTTAATTAGCTTGATGATTAGGAACAATTTGAAGCTCTTTTTTAATTCATACAAGGAAGCATGTAAAGAGGCAGGGTAGTGCAGGAATAGCAGGGCATTTCCAAGCATATAATAACTATATGTTTGCTGATACAGGGCTTTAGGAAGATTGTACCAGACAGGTGGGAGTTTTCAAATGATTGTTTCCGCAAAGGAGAAAGACATTTGCTTTCAGAAATCCACAGAAGAAAGGGTCTCATACAGCCTCCTCCACCAACAACTGAGAACAGGCCCATTTCCCCCTCGAACTCTGCTGATGAACAAACATGGTCTTCCACCTCCTCTCCCTCCTCCTCCCCCACATTGGTGTACCAACTGACCTGAGTCTTTTGTGGGTTGTTCAGCTGCTATTCCTTTCTTCCTGTGTCCACAAAGGTTACAGGCAAACAAAAGTTACATCTCAGGTTCAATGCCTGCAGATAGAAACCTTCTGTTCCTAAACTTCCCTTCCTAATATATATACATATCTAAAGTATTTGTAGTCACTTTTAACCGGAAATTATTTTATGTACTGCTGCTGTTGCCTGTAGAGTAAATTAAATTTAAGTAGAAGATGATGTTTAGAGTGTATTTTTATTGTTCTGATGACTGCATTCTTGAAAAACATTTGGATTGGTATCCTTCGAATTTAGGAACATCACAAGATTTCATTTTGATGCTTCTCTTTTAATGTCTTAGCAGTAACTTTTTTCTTTGTTTTCTAAGATTGCCTTCTGAATGCCAATAACTAAAATGACTGATGTGCATAAGCCACAAATATTAGGATTCATTCAAATAAGAACATTGTATGCCATATTTATATTATTAATAAATAATTCTCTACTATAGCTGTAATGGTTTTAAGAAAGCATTTAAATATTCCTAAGAGAGGGATGTGCTTTTTTTTATATATAATAATAAACAAGACTGAACATTAGTAAAGAAGAAGGACGTTTCTTATAAAAGGAAACGGTCATGCAGAGCCACGTCTCCATCATGGGTTTTGTCGGTGGGTGCGCATCAAGTAATGTGCGATCTCATCTCCAGTGTTTGTTGTCTTTGTTGGTGGACCTCCATCTTGAAATGTTTGCCCATTTTTTATTAATTTCTTTGAACAATAAAATAAAGGCTAGAAAGAGGGGAAAAAAAGAAACACAGCAGTAAAATGGTTGAAGTCATGAGCCGTCATTCTTTTTATGGTATCGAATTTAACTTTATCTTTTCCCGTTATTCTTCGTATCGAAGATCCTTTGAAAGGGCCATGTTTTGACTAGTTGTATGGGTGGGGTCTACTTAACTCTTAAGTACGTGCTTCTAGAAGCTTTTTCCGTGTTGAAAAATCTTTAGTAGTTTGAAAACGTGATATGCACATGTGGGTGTCTTGGTCGTAACTTCTTGCCAGGAGTTTACGGTAACATACATATTTAAAATTGTAAAATTGTAGAAATGGTACATCTCAACAATTTTTTTTGTTGGGATATAGTTTGTATTTATTAGGAGGAAGGAGGTCTTTGTTATTATGTTGGAAGAGTGTGGTTTTAGTTATATTATTGTATCCGTAGTATTTTATATAAAAAAATACGGGTTTCATTGACTTCTTTTAAAATAAGATTGGGATATTTTTAGATAAGGTTTAAAGGACTTATACGTGTCAACTATATGAAAATTTATTAAAAGAAGATTTAACCAAAGTTTGGTTAATTTGTTATAAGTAAATGAAAAGGGTTTTATCATGATTAAATTTGGTTAATTTGTTATAAGTAAATGAAAGGGGTTTTATCATGATGACATCGGTATTAATTATGGGCAAGGAGATCTTTGTTGTTATGTTGGAAGAGTGTGGTTTCAGTTTTAACATCCGCAATACTTTGTATAAAAAAATACAGCTTTCATTTCATTGTCTTCCTTTAAGATAAAATTGGAATATTTTTAAATAAGAATTAAAAGAGGTATAGGTGTCAACTATATGAAAATTTATACGGGTCCCATCTGAGTTGGAAAAGTCAATCAAATGCAATGAATCGTGCTTATAATTATCTTCATTGTTTGATAATCAGTTGTATTTTTAGTCAATCAAATTTAATGAATCGAGCTTAAAATTATCATCTTCCTTCTTTGATAATCAGTTATATTTTTAATGTTATTTTTAGATAAAATTTTGTAGCTTATAAGATAGTTATCTCAAAAGAAATAAGAGGTGTAATAGTTATGATTGTTAATTTAACAGATATAAAATAAATACATAATCAATCAACGTATATAATATTTCTTACATATTTTTAATATATATATTATAAAAATAAATAAATTTACATTAAATTAAGATAAAAGTTTTTACAAAGTGGGTGGGTTAACACATTCCATGGGGAATCAAATTAATCTTCATTGACAAGGGTTAGGAAACAAAACCACTAACAAAACATAAGTTTACCAATCATGATTATTGATGATCATTACATCAAAGAAAACATATCATATAGTGTTATATTACATCAAAGAAAACATATCATATGGAGTAATGTGTCCTGTCGTGTTATCCTGCATAAACTGCTAGTGATTATGGGATGATAATCTACCCATATGCATTGTGATTAAGGCCTTCAATACCTGCATCACTCCAACCAACAACTGGTAGAGGTGAAATTGGTTGAACATCATCCCACCCTCCAACTTGGTGGGATGAACAAGCAATGTCAATATTAGGCCGCTTTATGACTAGCGAGGACTAGGACCAGTGTCTGTCTGCGAAAGCACTTATTGCATATGACAAAGGCCGACGGTGAGAGCGAGATCGAAAATGCTCCTGAGAAGAGTACTCTAGGGGGATTCAATTGATTGTACACAGAGCATTGGCCCAGTGCACCAAAAGAACTTGCAGGTGATCCAACTCCACAACAACTTTGTTGGCTTGAGTACATAAATGTAGCCACATGTCATTAAAAACTTCTAATTTGTTAGCATGAGTAAATGTGACAGAAGGTGTATACTGTTTAAAAACAATTATGTTACGGGCCTTCCAAATATGAAAGAGCAGGCTAATCTTAAAAACCTGCCACACTTCAAAAAGTGGGAGAGACAAAGTAAAAGATTCCCCAAGAAGAGCTTGGGACCAAGAAACTCTTGCAGTTGTAAATGGGAAAAAAGGGAAAGAACCCATTCCTAAGTTTACCTATATCTTTTGCAATTTTAAAAGAGGTGAGTACAAGACTTGGGTACACCACAAAAAGGATATTTAGGATAAGGAATTCCAAGTGCTTCAAACGTTTCCCCAAGGGAAGACCTTGACACAACAAGCTCTACACAAAAAAGATTGCTTGGGATCAACATTGAGCTTAGGCACTAGAGGAAGATGAGGAGATAACCATTTATACCTCAATCGAGCCTTATAATTAAGCAAAGGAGTGTCACTTAATATTTCATTTTAATGGTTAGTTATGAATAAATAATTCATATGTATATTTCATTTTAATAGTTAAGTATGAATAAATAATTCTTGTGGACTTTAAGAAAGTCAGGTAGTTAGTTACATTTAAAATATAATAATAATAATAATAATAATAAATATTTAATTAAAAAATAAAAATAAATATTAGATTTGGTTAGTATGAGAAACTCTTACGACCAATGCACAAGATTGAACAGTATCCTCCCAACCATGACCCTTCGTAAAGTCGAGAGCTATGCTTATCAATAGAGAATTTACACTCGTCCACGTCGTGATTTAAACCTTGGACATCTCGTAGAAGAGCCAAAGTCCGTATTGTTGCGTTGTTTCCTTGGGACTAAATTTTTGTGGTTAGTATGATAAACCCGACGCATAGGGCTGAACAATCCCCTCCCAACCATGACCCCTTGTAAGGTCGAGAGCTACACTTGTCAATAGGGAAATAACACACAACCATTTAGATATCAACAAGGTGGGTACAAGAGGAATGGAGCCTTGTCGGCCTCTACCAACACATAGGACATTCCCAACAACACCTTGTATTTGCAAGGTAGACACAAGAGGGAATGGAACCTAGATCGACTTCTACTAACACCCAAGACTTTCACCAACTACGCTACATAAGTAGATAATTGAAAAAATAATATTATTGTTTAGAAGTGTTTTAAGAAATATTTTTTCATATTATTTATGGCACAATAGAATATAGAGTTTAAAAATATAAAAGCATAAGTTTTTTCATAAATTGAAAGTTTTTTTTTTCCCTTCTAAAGTAAGATGCAAAGTACAATTAGGGAAATAACGAGGGCCACCCTCATCCTGATTTAAACTAGGATCTCCTTGATGAGAGGTTAAAGATGTACCAACTTAGATGTTTGGACAGAGACAATTCAAAGCTTTCTTGAACTTTATTTCATTCATGTATTAAAAAGTAAAGAGAATTCAGGTGTTTTAAAAGGGACAATTCAAAGCTTTCCTAAACTTTATTTCATTTATATATTTAAAAATTAAGAGAATCCAATTAAATTTGAAAGACAATAATAGTTTTCATATAGGTGGTGAAGTTTCTTTTGTACCAAATGATCTCCTTTTGATTAAAAGGATGACTCATAGATTGAAATAACATTTTATGGTATGATACCTAGTGATAGGTGTCTAGTTTGGATATGACATTGTATTATATATGGATACTATGGGTGGTTGGCATGGGCCACACATAGTACAAAGGTATTATATTGGGATACTATATTATAACAATGAATAGGTTAAGATTTAAAGAGCTTGTTAGGGTTATTAAGATTTAAAGGTATCATTTACTTCAAGCATTATTTGATTCAAGGGTGCTAGATTTGATGGTTGGTATTGGTTGGAATCCACACCTCCTAAAAAATGGTTCATCATGGGAGGAGGTTGTTCCTCAACCTGACTCATGGATGGTATTTGATTATGAACCTTAGGGTTAAGCAATGATGATTGATCCATCTCATCCCTTTTCAAAATACACCATTGTTCTACCATTATTTCAGCCTCATAGACTATAGCTACGAATGGATCTTCAAGATTTTTACCTAGAAATGTAGCAAGTACAGGGCTTATGGCTCCCATGTATACCTCAATGGCTTCTTCTTTTGATATGATGTAATGGGTGTACATTTTGATATACAAACTATGGAACCTATCATTAAATTGGCTCATGGACTCATTAGGCTTCTTATAGATAGTAACAAATTAATTCTTTATCACAACTGGGTCAACCAAATTTCCAAAATGGTTGATAAATACTTCTTGTAGTTGAGCCCAATAAGTGATAGTACTTTGAGGTAAGTGGATGTACCAATCAAACGCAACCTCATCCAATGTATATGAAAACAACCTACAAGGAAAATATGCATACATAATTTACAAATGAATCAACATGTCCTTGTATCTCTGAATATGTTCCTTAGCTTGATCCACATCATGCCTAAACCGAGGTAAATAATATTCTAAACCTTCAAGTATTTTATGGATAGGTATGTTTAAATGACTATAATAATCACCTATCCAATATGCTATCCCTATTGGAGTAAGCCTTGCCATTAGTGAATCTTAAAGAACACAACTTTAGTACCAAATTTGTTAGTCAAAGAAATATCTTGCAAAGAAGCATGCAATGATTAACAATTTTTAAATGTTTACCATATAGATCATCAATTTAGCATCAACCAAGAGATATGCATCAATTAAACCATGACATTAAGTAATATTTTCAAATTCAAAAAAGGTTATCATCAATGCATCATCAATTAGAGAATGTTTGAATCAACGAAAGTGATCATATGTCAATAAAATATCGTTAGTCAAGGCCAATGCTTTCAAATAAATATTTCAAGTAAACATGAACAATATAGCATCTAAATAGAAATAAAGTAAACCAATTCAGGACCTCCTTCTAGCACCAAAATGTTGAGTGGTAATTTTACCCAATTGTAAAACCACACTCACATTTAGGATTTTGATTACAAAACCCTCTCTTGCAAAGAAATATGAAATTTCTCCAAGGTTCCTTTTACTTATGTGTGCTTGTAATCTTGTGAATATATATCAAGTGAATGCTAGGAATACCTTAGTGATTTGCAAGTAACTGTTAACAAGGGGTTTGTGTTGGTGTTATTTTATTGTGTTGTGCTATTAATTGTTCATGAGACTTAAAAGAAATGCAAATGTGAACTGGCCCTCATATGACCACAATGTGAACCTTAGTTCATTTTATCTTGGAGGATTTTAGGTAGATTTTATCTTCTTTTGTTAAGCAGATTTTAGATAAGCTTTATCTTCCTTAAACCTTGCTTTGAACATGAAAATAAAGATTAAAATCTAACTCTAAATGTGGAGGTAAGATGATGATTAAATTCCTTTTAGTTTGCTTTGATGAATAAAATAAAAAGAAATGAATATGCATGAATAATCATGAAATGTAGAGGTCTTAAAATATCATCATAAATTATCCCTCTTTACTGCAATCATAATTTTCATAAAGAAGAAATAATTTAATGCCTTGAAAATAATAGCTTTTGATATAATAATAGATTACCTCTCTTTAATGAAATCAAAATTTTCATAAAGAAAAGACAACTTATTGCTCTAAAAACGATGGCCTATGGAATGCCATAAAAACTACCCCTTTAATGAAATTGAAATTTTCATGCTTGTGAACATAATTGCAAAGCTGAAGGATTGATTTGCCTTCAAAAATGCAAAAACATGAAAATTCCAAAATTATAAAACCCTCATAAACAATAATTTCAATGATTTTTATAAATTCAAAATGGCTTCGGAATGAGTTCAGAATTGCTTCGGATGAAATATTGAAGCTCATTCTTCATACCCATGTATTTATTTTTGGAGTTTGATTTTTTTTTTTTTTTTAATCGTTGAAAATTAAAAAAAATTTGTAAAATGAAAAGGGTTAGAAAAATAAAATAAAATAAAAGAAATCAAACAAAGTGCTACAATCTAGAATTTCTCCACAGACCCTGCAAGCATCAGTACTCTTCACAAAACCAACATTAGTGTGACCCGAATTCTCGCAATATACAGCTAATGCGGTGCAATCTTCTAAGGAAATGGTGCAATATATCAAACAAAATAACAACAAGCCAACCACAAATGTGCATAAAACTTGATGTATTTCCAATATATTGCAACAACAAAATTTTCAACAACATACATGAATGCAGAATATAGTGCCCAAAATTGGCATCATATGGTGAATTCAGTCCAACGGGGTGGCTTTCCTCCCAAAAGATCCAACCCTTGTTTCAAAATTTACCTCTATTTTTCAACCTCTGTCATGGTCGATCGCTTCATTTCCAAATGATGAAAACTTTTTTGTTGTATTTTCCATTCTATTTCATTTTTCCTCACCTCTGTGCATGCATTCGTTTTTGCTTCATTTCATTTGGCCTTCTTTTGTCTTTATTTTGTTTGGTCTATTTTGTACCATTTTACCATATGGCCTCCTGAGCTATGGCCAATCCCCTTTGTATTTTGTGAGAACTAAAGCATAATGCCATTCGATGCCTTGAATATTTTTATGTGAAAACCTATGCATGGTGCTTTCATTTTATAGAACGTTCTCAAAACATCTCTACTAATGATGTTCCTTTTAGTAAATTATTTATCCAAGTGGTAAATTATTCATGAATAGACAACTACAACATGCCTTTTACTATATTTTCCACATATCACTATTATATGCCCACGTATGCACATTATAATGACCATTACTCCCTTTATAGAATGATGATGTAATCGCCACGAGCTCTCAGCCATAATGGAGACCGACACCATTTTTCCAAGAACTGCAATCCACCCTGGCGATTCGACAATGTTGGCAATGTTGGAAGTCTACTGGAAACTTGACACTAGGTCAATCATCATTAGCATCCTCTCAAACCTATCGTAAACATAATTGTCATCTTTGAGTTAGGTTGACATCATCACGGAGCTTGTTCGAATAGTCTGCCAACTAATGTCACCTCACCATTCTATGCTATCGTCATGTCGGGTAACTACGCTATCCACTGCCATCGATACCAACGATATAAGACACTCTATGCTCGATCGAGCCAAGTTGGCCATGTCTTCCTGTGTGATTTTCTATCTTGAATGATACCTTGTAGTGTCTTTTTCTCCCCCAACGATATCATGTCAAATTGCCAGCTCACCCTAGTACTCGCTCATCGTGAAGTTTAACCCCGTCACCAATATCATCGTCGGAATGCTATGTTAAATCGCTGCCACATAGGTACCCCATCACTGCTAAGTGGTCGACTTTCCATGTGGATTCGTCCAACGATATCTCTCGTGCCAAGCCTCCGTCGAGTCCAATGTCGTATCCACATTGGATTCCATCCTTTGCTACATCGAGAATGCATCACTACTCCCACATTATTGTGTAGATACTACCACCCAAGCATCCACGTAATTACTGCATTCGACGGATATCCATGCAATTAGATTTGACACTGTGCAATTATCAATTTGTTGTTGTTTCCAGCTCATCAGGGTCGTCTACTGCCTGACGCTTTAAAAACTACATCCGCCCATTATCTGCCAGACCTACGTGTAAGCGTGACAATAACCACTAAGTAGGGGTTGTCCATATCATCAGATGTGTGGCCTTGTCCATCACATGATAGTCATCACCCCGAATCTGGCCACGACTCTCCAGTCCTGCTCCGCTACCGCTATGTTAGTGTGCTCATAGTACCATTCACACTATCGAAACCCCTCACTATACAAGAGTGATACCACGTCCCTCGAAATCGTCATGCTAGGTAGCTAGCATCAGTGTCTCATCACCATCAGCTTCGCATGGGTCCACTTGTCGTTCGTAGTCCCATTTTGAACCCTGCAAGATAAACCAAATGAAATAATCACTATGAAAAATGATTAAATTACTTTTACCATAAACTACATAACAGTGCTTGGCTGCCTTATTCAAAGGTAACAAAACCTTTGGCCTCATTTAATAATTTAATTATATATATAATATTAAATTATCATTATTATATTCTTTTTATTTTTATTTTGTTTTATATATTTATTTTTATTTTATATATATATATATATATATATATATATATAATTTTAATTTATTTTTATTTTTATTTTTATTAAATCTATATAGATTTTATTTTTGTTTCATTATTTTATTATTTTTATTATTCTTATCTAAAAAGAAATTCATTTTAATTAGTTTCAAAATTTAATTTAATTGAAAACATTGAAATTAACTAAATTAAAACAAAACCTACCAAACTTACTAAACAACTCACAAAAACTGAAAAAGGAGATACTAAACCCCCAAACGACAACCATGATGAAGACAAACAAGGAGACACCTCCCAAAAGTGAACCTTGGAGTGCAAGCTCCTGGGAGGAGATCTGTGGAAACTATCACTCAAATGAAAGCAAAAATCCAAACAATATAAAATTTTAAGATGGGTCCCCAATTTTGGGGTTAGTTGTGTGATAGTCACAACAGGGAGCTTGGAGCATAAATATTTGATAAAACCCATTTGTAATGGTAGTACTTATTGAAGAACAAGATGTTCATATAGTTTTTTGCCACTAACAAGAGTCTAATTTCAATATATGGATCCCAAAAACATAACAGTCGTCTAGATGCTCCATTGGTAGGGCTTATGAGATATTCACAGCTTTTCCAAATATATTTGGAAATACGTGAAACATTCTAGGTATCCAATTTAGATTCTTGCAAGAGGAAAATGGTTGGTTTTAGATCTTTCCTCATAGAATTAACAAAATATTGTTTGTTGTATCCATTGAGGCCTCTCACATTCCATGAGAGGATCTTCAATTGGAGATTTTGGAAGAAGATCTTTTCCATATTTCTTGTGAAGAGGGGAATTTGGATCGGGTATCATTTTCAAGTGGATTTGAAAGAAGATTTTTCTTGGAGGAGAGACTCAAAGTTATTTGAGTTCTGTTGGTAATATCCTTGATACATTCTTTGTTTTTGATGAGCTAAGAGGAAGGATGACCTCACTTCTTCACTGAATCAACATTAGCATGGACCCTTTTTTTATTTCTAGTGAAGGGCGGCTTGGGAAAGAAAGATTACTGGGAAGATTTTAGCACGGGGAAGGGTCGAGAAGGCCTTTAGGAGAAGGAGGGCTCTGTGGAGGAGGGTTTTGGGTAGCAACAATCTCAACATAAGGAAGAACCATAGGAACAAATAGAGAAGAAAAAATATTAGAAACAAAAGCCAAAGGGCATACCTTAAAGAAGGATGAAAAATTGACTTGAGCCATGGGAATATCTTGGAGAGTTTGATCGACATAGGACAAAACATTTAGAGGATCCCCCAACAAACTTTGAGCAACGAACAAAAATAATTAAACCATATCACTCAAAGCTTCCCCTAACGAACCTTTAGAAGGAATCCCCTAATTAGAAATAAATTTAGTACTAGAGGGAAGGGGCCTATAGCCCACCAAAGAAGAAGAATTAGATTGATTGTGGGAACGTTGTTGCTACTAGAACCTTTCTCCTAAAGGTTTTTTGGTGGGAGGCACCTTAGAAACCTTAAACATCTAACACGTAGAGTTAAGGTGACCTTGCTTGGAGCACATGGAATAGAAGGTTGACTTGTTATTATATTCTATGATCTGAGTCCTAGATATCTCATTTGAAATCAACTTGGTGTAAGAAGGAAGAGAGGAATCGAGGTTAGCATTGATGCACATACAGACGTGGACCATGTGGATATTGGCTTTGGTAGGTGGATCAAGACTAATAAACTCACCAATATCCCAAACAATCCCTCATAAAATTTCTTCATCCCAAAAATGGAGAGGAAGACTCATAAGACAGATCCAAATTGGAGCTAGGTTGATATTTTGAGTCTTTGGGTCAAAATCCACACTCTATTTCTTGAGAAAATGCCCTGTTAGATTGTAAAACCATGATTCACCTGATAGGAATCTACTTGAATCAGTGGGGTTATTCATACATATGAGAAGAAACCCTCTAGGAAAGGCAACCAGGTCCATGGATCCTTGAGGGAACCAATGGGTAAATGCCCATTTACGAATTGACTCCATGTTAGAGCCAGGTCCTAAAACTTTCCCTACAAGAGAATGATAATCTTGGTCCACAAGGGAGGAGATAAGCTCCGATGGATTTCAGAGGGCACCTTGAGAATGGTGTAGATTGACCTTGGGGTGAGGGAGAAGTCCAAAAGTATTTTGAAAAGAGCTGCAAAGGAACGAGAGGAGGAAACATGCTCAAATTTTTTTTGACCTTGTGATGTGTCAACAACTGAATTCTGATGGACCACCACCTCCATCAGGGATCATAGGTTCACTACCGACACACACATTGGAGCCCATGATTACTTTGATACTATCTAAATTCATAGATCTAACTCCAATAGAAATCATTGATGTCCTTCCACCAATGAGGTCCATAGATTGACTATCACTGAGCCTGCTAGGGTTCGCTATGACATCAAAACCATTATGAACCTTTGATTCATCTCCAATAGGAGATGATAAAGCCTTCCCACCAATGAAGGTCATAGATATACTATCAAGATGTAGTTCTCACATTTAATTTTTCAATCCAGGTTAGATTTAAAGAATAAAAAACCTATATAGATTATTCCACAATTCTTAATCTTTGACTTGATTATGTTTTCTTAGTTTTGTTTGCAGGAAATAAATATTTGCAATAAAAAAATTGAGATGAAATTGATGCTTAATTTAAAGATGCAATTTATTACTAAGTCTATGTATGTGTGTGGATCCACGTATTTTCTAATAATGCAACAATTATTAATCTATTTTATAATTTTATCTTATGCAATTTAATTAATTCTATGCTCTAAGACTTATTCTAAATTCTAACTAATCCTACTGTAATTTAGGAGGAAGAGAGCAAGGGATTGACTGTTTGGAGTGGACCCTATCTCGTATAGGTTAGTATAATTCTCTTCTCCTTTATACTCTACTTTATTTCAACAATTAATGTTTCATTAAACTAAGTTAATACTAATTAATTCATATATGAAAGAAAATAGCTAAACTTAATAATCAGTCGTGCTGACTGTGTAACCTTTGTGGCACTAGCTGAAATTATTAACATATGTGGAACTCTAGCATGTCAAACAGGTTTGCATGGTCAAACATTTTTTGTAACACCTTTTCATAATGCCTTTCTGTAATACCTTTTTGTAATGTCTTTTCGTAATATCTTTCTGTAACATCTTTTTGTAACGCCTTTCCATAGGTGGTATCCATAGGCTTGTCTTCAACGTGCTTTCTCACCATATAATTTGTCTATACCTGATTGTATCCAATTGTAGCATTTCCTTGAATACTCCTACAACATACACTCCCTAAAAATACAACAATCTTGCATAGTTTTACATAAAATAATAGGCATATGTCACTTAGTATCTTATGAACTAGATTCATCATAAATCACATAAATAAGACATAAAAATCATCAAAACACATCCATATTTGTCAAATTTGCATATAAAAACTAAATAAAAGCTTCATAATATGGTAATAGTTCTATACTCATAATTTTCCCCCAAATTGAAGGAAATGCTTGTCCCTATGCATACAAAATTAGAGTTTCGAACATCTGAAAGAAACAAGTCATACAAAAAAATATAAATATGCAGTGTTTTTATACCCAGTAATAATAATAAAAATTCAGAGGCAACTGGTTCTAATCTGGGAGGAAACCTGGGTAGGAATAGGGATATTTTCTATAGCCCACAATTTTTCTACTTGATATTCAGAATATGCACTTTGGTTTTGCCTTGGCTTGGTGGCTTCTCAATAGCCATGATATTCAAATATGAGACTTCTTCTAGTCCACCTACTATGTCTTTGATGCTAGGTGGTGGTCCTTGCTTGGCTAGTGGGTACAATTGCCCTACAGATTTAGTGATTTGGTTGATCACCTTGTCTACATCTAGTGGAATCTCTAGCTCAACTGATGATTTTGGCCTTTGCATGCTACGTATTTGCCATATTTTAAATCTAAATCAGATAAGGTGGGTGATCTATCCTCATCAAATGTATGTGCTAAGATAAAGTGTTGAGAAAAATTCAATGATTTGTTTTTCCTCCCACCCGTTGAACTCTTATCGGACGATGCACTAGAGATCGATGGTGGGGAACTCGCTCATCTAGTATGACCACTTTATCCATTGCTATCTATCTTAGTAATTTATTTTGGGTAGAAAGATATTTTTCCACCAATATTGTGTGCTTCACAAATGCTCTTTTGAAGTTGTCCAACTGCTTCTATAGTAAACATTGTTGCTCTCAGATATAGACTAAGATTTCAATAGAAGGATTGGAGGTAGGTGAAGTATTTTGAGGATTGGGCATTTCTCTTTTTATTTGGTTTTTAGGGTTATATTATTCTAATTGGGTCTTCCTTGTAGGTGAAGAGGTCTTGGTTTAGGTGGACCTCTTACGCATAGGATACTCCTTTACTTCTTGGATATCAAACTTGATGCTTTCTTCTCACGCAGTGGCCTCACTAGATTTAAAATCACTCGGTTCAGAAGAATGCATTGATAGGTTATCTTCCTCTATGATCTTATCCCACATAATTTTAGTTTCTGAGGATTTATGCAACAATTTTATAAGACCATGGTGTGTGATTAAATACATTTTGGATCCCATCCGAGTCTTCTTGGTTGCACCCTTCCTACTATATTTTAGATATTTATAAAGGAAGTAAGGAGGTTAATGACACAGTATTCACACTCTGGGTATTTGAGATTTAGCAACATATTTAAATGATACCCACCACACATTGACAATCTACCTTCTTGTTGGAACCGATTCTTGCATCCGTAGGAAATCAATTGTCACGCTACAAGAATCCATTTGAAACCAACGAGCTATTACATGCTGTCGTCAACCTGCCTCATGTTTTGCTAAACCCGAATATTGCTAAAGAAGATGGCAGAACGGGTAAGGAAACCCCAGTGACAATTCTTTAATTAAGCTTCTAATTTGCACGCTCCAGATTTATATTAAACTATAAGTATTTTTATTAAAATGACCAAGCATGAAAATAACCAACTATTATGCCTTATGTAGACCGGTGCCTAGATTCATTGGGCTGTTATAGCAATTTAACAACAATTTTAATATGAAACAGAGAGAAGGGGAGAAGAAAATTGGCGTTCTTAATCTCATTCGAATATCGTAATAAAATCAAGAGTTAACCAATGAAAGAAACATATATAATGCATTCAAATAATGTAACCCATCATACAGATACACACAATACTAAGACAAAGAAATGACAGGAATAAAACCCAAAATTGTATTGATTTCATAAAATATTACATGCAGAGTGGGCGGGATGCCTTTTAACTCTATTTTTCTTAAAGAAATACATCAATACAATGAAGAGGACTCTGTTCAAATAATGTAACAGGTCTCTCCAACTCTCCTTGTTCCAATCTGGTAACAGAAGAATCTTTGAATCCTAGGCTCAATAAGATTGGAAATATTCTCATCTTCTTGAACGCTTTCCTATCATACAATCCTGCACAACAAGGGGAGGAAGAAAGAATGAATAAAAGAAAATAGACACAAAGAAATACAACAACACAACTAATAGGGCACTCAAGTATACCTCTTAGAAAAAATGCTATTCTCTAATTGCTTGATGCAGAATCCAGACTTGCCTGCTTCCTTTTATAGATGTTGGTTCTTGATTCTGTTATTCTTGGTTTAATTTTGACTGTACACTTGGCATCATCTAATTGAACCTATTATGCATGCTGTCCAACTGGCTTTGAGTTTTTGACTGTGCTTCTTTCTTTGACTTGTTCAAACAAATTTCTACTAAACTCGGTGATTTAAGTATGATGAGAATAAATTTTGCTTGTTTCTACTATTTCTTAGTGCGTTTAGCTACTGCTTTCTAAACTGGTTTCTTTTGAGTTGTCTTTCCTTGATCCTTTGACTGCCCCAGATATGTCTCCTATTTTTGAAGCTGTCTGTGGTGCAGAATCTACTTTTTTCTGAGTGCAGGTATTGACCCTTTTTCCCTTTAAACTCCTTTGCAACCCTTTAATATGCTCATCAATCAACCTCCATATTTCTATGTCAAAAGTGGCTGCAATCCTGAGCATATTCATTTCTTGCAGAATTTTGTTTTTTTGTATAACAATAACAAGCATGTTTCTATCATACTGAAGTAGTAAGGCTTCTGTAGCATTCACCATGAGTGTAGTTTGTTTAATCATCTCCTCCTCATCACCTTGTTCATAGTCAAATCTCTCAAGGGTTTCTTTGAATATTCCTTCTATATCTGATGCTTCCAGGCATTGATCTAAGGATAGGCCAATATCTATTAGTTTATCTATAGCATCCTTTATCAAATCATTCATCTCAGTCATAGAATTTGTCCATTTTTCTCGGTTTGATCCAAATAGGGCTGCTTTGAAAAATTCAAAATTGATTTGAATTTTATTGCCTTCAGGTGTTGTTATTTCTTGTCCTTGCAGTTCTTCAAAATGATCCCCTATGTAGTCCAGGGTTGGGTGAATGAATTTAAAATATTTTTCTCTTTCCTACATCAAGGTCATGATTTCTTGAGTAGTTATTTGAATCACCCTTATTTGCTTGAACATTTCAGTAAAACCTTTGGCCTGAGTTTTTATTCTTTTGTACATGTCCTTTTTCATTACATTCAAATAATATACATGATATTGAACCTTGGTTACTATATGGGGCTGTGCAATTGAAGCATATTTCTTATTTAATTCTTCTTGTTTCTTACTTATCACAACTTTCAATTATGCTTTTTCTTCTTCCTCTTGACTCAATTGCTTTTTGAGTGTTTCAATTTTTTCAACAAATTGGTCTATGGCTTGAGTACTCATAGTTTTGGCAAGTTTTGCCATATCTGCTTCTTTACCCAGTAGTGATGATCCTCCTATTTCCTCATTGGTACTAAAGACTAGTGGGTTTTGTAGAGGAGGGAGATCAACCTTAGCAATATCTGACACAACTATCCCCATTTTTGCCTTTTCTGAAGATTGTTCTTCTATATTTCCCATTCCTGCTACTAACTGTAACTCTTGTTCATCTGTAGCAGTAAAGGCCACATGTTCATCTGTTCTTTCCAAAACAACCTTGGCAATAGGTAGAGATAATTTGGGTTTCTTAGCTTCTACTGGAGCTATTTCTATTTGACTTTTTACTGAGTAGCTTCAGAAGAGGCCACCTAGTCCACCTTTTACTTGTATTACTATTGGAATTTTTATCTCTTGTCCCTTTATGTTTATAGAAGTCGGGATGGCCATGGGTGCCAATTTCTTCACACTGGTCATAGCTAAAACATTATCAGATATAGGAACTACAACCTGCTTTGTTGATGGTGCTTTTTGAGAGGATGAAGTTACTATTTCTTTGCCCTTATCTGTATAGGTTTGTTGAGGAACTTCTTTTGGTGTTGCTTCTATTATGAGTTGGTCATTCACTGGGAGTTTAACCTGTTGTTCTACTACATCAACAGTTCTAACAGTGACCTCCATTAAGTCTATGTCCTGCTCCTCTATCAATTCCAGAAAAGGGTCTTCTTTAATTGTTGGGTCTGTCCTTGGCATAACAGGTGTTGTAGTATCCACTGAAATCTCCCGAAGCCTTCTTAGTTCTGTTGGGTAGTCATAGGCTTCACAAACCTATGTGCTACCTCTCTTTTCTGGAGGGAAATTATCCCATACTGTCTGTAAATATGATTTTTTCTCTATAGCTTCTAATAAGCTCTCTTCAAAAGCATCTTCTCGGTGCTTGATTTGAGCATACTCTCTCTTCTCCATCATCTTGCTATAAGTTCCTTTTGGGTCATAAAACCTCCATGACACTTCATCGAATCCCATATTTTCCAATTCAAACATTCCCTTGAGTAGGGAAGGATATCCAACAAATACATAATATCCAAAATGGCAAGGAACATCAAGCCAAGGGACTTTTCCATGCTTCTTAACCAGTCTCATTTTAGCCTCTTCTACCACTTGTCTGCATAATTCTAGGGTTGCTATGGACAATGGGCAGTACTGGGGTAACACCTTAGGAGGGATTTTAGCTCCATATAATTTGATGTAAGTAAAACCCTTTGTGAAGAAGAAATCTCCTATCTATTTTTATTTAATGAATGCTCTTACCCCTGACCCTAACCTTTCTAGAATTAGCCTAGTTAAGGCCCAATGGATTTCTACCCCGAAGTGATCACAAAACCAACCCATATGAGTTCGTCCTTCATGAAGTTTCCAGAAGCTATTCTATACATAGGGGCTATCTATGGA
This sequence comes from Wollemia nobilis, assembly GCA_028583015.1. Lineage (NCBI taxonomy): Eukaryota > Viridiplantae > Streptophyta > Pinopsida > Araucariales > Araucariaceae > Wollemia > Wollemia nobilis. The sequence goes on along the minus strand of JAQPPZ010002969.1, from coordinate 11,238,445 downwards.
TTTTAATCTCTTATGGGATTCTTCCCCCAATTGGCCCGCTATTAAGTGAGTGAGAAAAGAATATTGTGAAAAGCGAGGCATCTCCTGCCTCTGTTCAAAAATTGCTCTCTTTAGTTCTACCATTTCTCTGTGTATTTGTGAGCTCAATTCCAGTTCCTAGGCGTAGATAGGGGTGTTATGTCCTCTATTACATTGTGCAGCTAAATACAAAACCCTTTTCATTATTCTACTCATATCTTGTACTCCCAATACTATGTTTATCATGTCACAAAAGTCTTGTACCCAGGGTTTAAAAGCATTTTTATTAATTGGGAAATTTTTCTCTATTTTTGCATGTGTATCAAACAATTTTTTAAAAATTTCCATATCAGTGAACATGCGAGATTGGTGTTCGATTACCTGGTCCACCAAAAATGTGGTATACTTCATCATATTGAACACTTCCTGGATATATTCGACTTTGGCATTGAACACCTTTCGATTCTTGTGGTCTCGAAAGGTCCTCGTTCTTTCGTCATATGCCACTACTAACCAAGCCATCAAATCTGAGGAGAAATGCACTTTTGGGCATATCAGCTTCCCAATGTTATTGTTCCATCTGTTGTCTCTGGGGAAACCCTTGTATTGCCACCTCTTAGCTTTATGGAACAAATCTACCATTATCCATGGGGTTCTATTATCACCTTCCATCACTCGGGCGAAAATCTTAATGCAGGCATTTTCGATCTCGTACAGTTGAGCTGAGTTGGGTTTTTTATCTGCCCCACATTTTTGGGCAAAATCATACATAGTGGTACCAGGAATAGGTGGTCCAAAAATCATAGAATAGGGTGATTTATCTGTGATAAACTTTATGGCTTCTTGTGTATTTGCAGGTACGAACACATCTCCCCATGATGCCATTGCTCTCGTGATTGCTGGTCAAGTTCTTTGAGTTCTCATAAAATACAATACTCTCTTCCCTCTGTGCTTCTGATGTATCAATTCTAATTCTTGGTATACCAGTGGAGTGGCCTTGACTGGTTTTGTAAGTTCATATACAGGGTGGTGGAGCGAACTTGATAAATTTACACGTTTCGTTATCGACCCGATGCCACCAATCGTTGTTCAAAATTGGCCAATGGAATCATGCCAACTCAGTATTTTCTAGAGTTTTGTGCTTTATGATGGGCGATATCTGTTAACTTGCGAGCCTGGGTCCCTTTGATACGTGTGCCTACAATCATTCATGCTTTCTATTCATTCATCAATGGGGATATTTTAATCTGACGTGGAACGGTATGTTTTGGGCCTCGTGCCATCTCAGATCCGAGTGATAACTACATCTTTGGGATCCATTATGTCTCCCTTGGGGTCTTCGCGATATCCGACTCTTGGTGTGAGTGTAGGTTTTTACCTATGATGTCCCTTTTTCCCTAAGTCAACCGTGATTAATCGCAACCGTCGGATTGATCTAAGATGAAGCGCATCCGTTGATCTCCCAAAACTTGTATGATAGTTAGTGTACCTGTTCTCATGTAAACACTTGAAATAATATGTTTTATTGGTCTTCAATTAATCATATTTATCCGATGTTAATCCTTATATTGTTAAACCTTAATAACTTGTTTTAATCGATGGTAATCATAAAATACACTTACTTTTCTTTTGCGATCGTCGTTGGATCTTATGGTGGTGAGGCGTGACCGTTGGATCATACATATGCACGTATTATTTAATAAATGGGAAAAATTCATATGTACCTTGACTAAATTAATCAACCCAATGCTTAGATTAACCTTTGATTATCTTCCCATATGCGCATCGTTGGATCTGGGTGGTCAATGAATGCCGTCGTTCGATTCGTGTGTTATAAAAAGGTCTTTATTTAGCCTTTGGATCTTTGTCGCCAGTTACATGAGGCCTTCGCATCCGTTGATTCTTGATTTAGTTTGTGCATTGCCATTTGATCACTGACAAGATGCATGCTAGATAATGATGTTATAGACCTTTGCTTTTCTATTAATCATGATTAAGGCGAAAAGGGGGAAGATTAGTCAATGTATTAAACCCTTACTAAACATGATTAATGTCAATTAATTTTGTCCTTACCCATGCCTTTTACCTTCCATCCTACGATTTTGGCGCGGCCATCGGATCTGAGTGGAGACAAGCGCAGCCATTGGATCTAATCAACCTGCAAGTTAGTTTAATCAAGCATTTATAATATTAATCATGATTAGGGCAAAAGGGGGAAAATTAGCCAACGTATTAAACCCTTGCTAATCATGATTAACTTTAATTAATTTCTCCCGATCCTTAACCCTTTTTAATGCATCTTCAATTAGTGCACCACCGTTAGATTAAAAATCATTTGAGCGCGGCCGTCCGATCTTGGTAACAAGCCCGATGATTAATCGAATGGGGCACATCCTTTTTAATATGGACTTTAAAGTTCATTTAGATTGAAGCAATCACAATCGTCGATCTATACGTTGTTTGGCGTGATCGTTCGATCTGTCAGACCTGCTCTGATTTTAATTTGACCTTGACCCATGATGACTTTTCTTAAGACTTTGACTTCTTAGAGGGCATGCAACCATTGATTTTAGAGGTGTTTAAGCATTGCCGTTAGATTGAAGGCAACCTGCTCGATTTTTAAACTTTGGGTTAAATCTTATTGACTCTTTGATTTTATCTTTTGGATCTTATCATGAGTGCACATCCGTCAGATTTCCTCTGGCGATGCGCTACCGTCCGATCGAGTTTTAAGATGCAACCTTTTTACCCCTTGACTATGCTTGACTTTTGACTTATCTTCGGTTTGATTTTATTAAAGCGCTATCGTCCGATTTCTCTAGATCATGCATGACCCTTGGATTAAATCTGAGGTGCTCACCAGTTAGCTTAGCGGGGTGCATACCCTTAGGCTTTTAATCAATTAATATTTATTTTAACCTTAGGTTTTTTGGACTTTGAGACCATGGTGAATGTTTTAACCGACTTATGATTTAAGGACTTTATTAATCGATTTTTAGGCCCAAGGAAAGATTTATGAAGGTCAAACTTTGGCTTGGGGATTTAATTTGAAATTTTCGTCCCTAACCATTCGAGGTACTTTGATCAATACCATGAAGCCCACATTATTAAAAAGGCTAAGGTTAGACTTAATCAAACCAACTAATGAAAAATTGAATTACCCACAACAACTATAAGCAATGACCAACAATATAAGCAGTTTGATTGAAACCAAAAATTTAAATTTGGGGGTTTCAAAGTTGAGTCAAATTTGGCTCCAACATAGGCTCTGACTGGGACAATGTGTTGAAAACATGAAGCACTTGAGAACCACATAATATCCTGGTTTTATTTTGCAAAAATTTAACAAAAAACAACAAAATTTTGATTGCTAAGCAAAACTTGAAATGTATAACAAAAAAAACTTCCTTCCTCTTTTTCTTTCTTTTCTTCATCATTCATTTTTTAATTTTTATTTTATATATATTGAAAACATGATATCAAAGCAAGTAGAGTATGGAAAACTGTAGATCCCTTTTCATTCAATTTGGAAACAAAGGTTTAGAAAATTTTAGAAATCAATGAGTTTTATTTTGAAATATTGTAATGCTTGTTTTAGCTAAGTCATAAGATATGATTACACATATTTTGTCACAACCATTTGTCTCATCATATTTTTTCCCATGTGTGTGTTTGTGCATTCTTTTTTGGATTTCTAAATCTTTCAGAACTTTATCATATCTGAGCAAAATAGCCAAGCCTAATATGTGATTTCACTCTTTAAAATTTTCACCATTCTGTAGGGCTCCACTGCCAGTCAGGCATCTATAGCCTCGATGGAGTTGCTTCTAATCCCATATTAGTTTTACCCTACTGCCAGTCAAGCGTCTATAGCCTCGATAGAGGTTTTCCAAGATATCTTAGGCAGTGACTCAATTTTACTTTATTTTTTATTTTTCTTTCTCGTGAGAGAAGTGTTTGGATATATAAGCAAATTGTGCAATAAGTATGCCCGAGTTGAGGATTAGTTTCCGGCTATAAAATATGAGTGTAATAATTTTTGGCTCAACTACCCTCTCAAAGATAACTCGGTTCTTTGGACCTTTGAAGTCACTTTAAGTATCATTTGTAATGTGAGGCTTGACATGATGTTTCAATCAGCTTTGTTTTCTATCTGTTTTATCTCATATCAAACAACTATTGCATAAACACTCATTTTTGACAGAATTGTAAAGTTCATCAATATCTAAAATAAATTCCCTTTTTCTTTTTATTGTTTTTGGTGGAATCAACAATTAGATATACTCATCAAACTAAGATATCATGTATATAGTAAACTCAAAATTATTCAAGAACAAAAGGGAAGCTTTAACTAATAAACAAAATAGACCACTCTATTTTTGGATTTTTGTTTTTCTATTTTTATTTATTTTGTAAAGTACACCTTCAACAAGGATTGTACATTTTGAGGTGTTGGCCATTAATAGGGATAGCCATTATTTCTCCCTGCAAAGTCTGTAGCTTGTAAGTATTCTAACTGATAACATGGGCAATTTGGTATGGGCCAATCCATTTAGGTTCAAACTTACCCTTTTCACCATGCTTATCATTTTTAGGATCCCAATAGATGACTATATCTCCTTGAGAAAAAGGAGTACCCTTGGCTTTCTTATTAAACAAATTTACAATTTTCTAGGTTTGTTCCATCATTCTATTGAGGGTCTCTCTTCTTTGTTCTTATAACAAGACAATTTGGTCAAGCCTTCTCTGAACGGGATCAGGGTTTTCATGATCTTGCAATAAAAGGGAAAGTGCCATTTTTTCCATTTTTGGGGGAAGTAGGGCTTTTTCTCCATAAACCATCTCATAGGGGGTTCTTCCTGTATTTATTTTAATAGAAAACCTATCAGCCCATAAAGCAAATTTAAGCTCACTGTCCCATCCCCTTTTGTTTTTACCTAATGACTTTTTTATTCTTGTTATTACATTTTTATTTGATGACTCAGCTAGACCATTTCCTTGGGGATAATAATTAGCAGAATGAGATAATTCAATTCCATATTCAACACAAAATTCTACCATTTCATATGACACAAAATATTGAGCATTATCAGTTACAAGCTTTTTAGGAACTCCATACCTGGTCAAGATATTTTCTTCTATGAATATGATGACTACAACCAATGTAGATGTTCTCAAAGGTGCAGCTTCCACCCACTTGGTGAAGTAATTTGTTGCAGTTATGATCCACTTATGTTGGCCAGATGAATTAGGCTTGATCTCTCCAATCAGGTCAATACCCCATTGAGAAAAAGGTGCTTCAATGATTACTGGCTTGAGGGGCATGGCTGGTAGATGCTTTTTCCCTGTAAAAACTTGGCAGTTATGACAATTCCTTACATATTTATATACATCCTTAAAAAGGGATGGCCAATAATATCCTGCTCTCATGATTTTATTGGTTGTAGCTCTTGGAGCAAAATGTCCCCCACAGAAACCATTATGAAATTCATTAATTATTTTTGGGACTTCTCTTTCATATAAGTAGACTAATAATACTCCATCGGGATGTTTCCAATATAATACTCCATTTTGTATATAATACTTTTGAGCTTGAAGTTTGACTGACCTCATTCTATTTATTGACATGTTTTTGGGGAATGACAGAGTTTGTAGATAGGACAAAATTTCTTCATACCATTTACATTCTTCATTTTTTATTCTTCTATCATCATATGTCTGATCTATGGTAAGAATATTTTCAGATCCTGTTTCTTCTTTGTTAGCCAACAATTTAGCTAAACCTTACCCTTTGATTGTTTTAACTATTTTGAATTCAACATCATATTGCAAAAGTTTTACCATCCATATTGTTGGTCTTCCCAATGGCTCTAATTGAGAAAAGATATCTTTTATTGCTATAAAGGGAATACAATAGTAAAATTTGTTTGAGCCAAATATACCTTTAAAGTGTTCCAAAGATTGGATGACTACATAGGCATGTTTTTCCAGCAGGGTGTATTTAAGATTTGCTCCTTTTAGACTTGAGCTCATAAAGGCTATTGGCCTTTCATTATTTTCTTCATATTTTTGTGAAAGAACTGCTGCAATAGAATGTTCAGATGCATAGGAGTAGATATTAAAATCCTTTGCATAATCAGGGCAACTTAGAGCTGGAGTGGTTGATATGGCTTCTTTGATTTTGTTAAATGCTTCCATATTTTCCAATGTCCATTTTATTTCTCCAGTTTTCTTCACCATATCATTTATGGGTTTGGTCATTTCTACAAAATTTGGGACAAATATTATGATAAAATTTATTTTTCCAAAGAATGACCTTACCCCTTTTAGATTCTTGGGTGGGGGAATTTTAGAAATGGCTTCTATCCTTTCTGGATCAATGCTTATTCCATTTTTTGAAACTATATGACCTAGCAATTTTCCTTGTGTAGTTCCAAATATGCATTTTTTTGGATTTAGAGAAATTCCAAATTCCTTGCACCAGGAAAAAAGTGCAGTCAAATGTTCTAGATGATCTATTCGATTTTAAAAAAAAACTGTGATATCATCTAAGTACACTACTACAATTTTAAACATTAGTCCTTTGAAAGCAAAGTCCATCGCTCTTTGGAAAGTAGCACCTACATTCATCAATCCAAAAGGTATTCTTAAATATTCAAATGTGCCCCAGGGTGTGGTGAATGTTGCCTTGTGTCTATCTTCTAGATTTATCAGAATTTTATTGTACCTTGGAAATCCATCTAACAGGGATAATCTAGTTGAAACTACTACTGCTTGCAGCAGTTGTTCCATGTTAGGCAATGGGTAATTGTCTTTCAGTGAGCTCTTGTTTAAATTTATAAAATCCACGCATAGTCTAATGTCCCCATTATTTTTCCTAACTGGTACTAAGTTGGATATCCAAGAGGAAAATCTAACTTTTCTTATTATCTTGGAGTCCAAAATTTTTTGAACTTCTTTTTGCATTACTGGGTGTAAAGTTGGATTGTAATTTATTTGTTTTTGTCTAAAAGGCTTGGCCTCTTCTTTCAAGGGTATTATATGTGTCATCACATCTATTTTGAAAGTTTTGAGATCTTCATAGGTCTAAGCAAAATGTTCTTTGTTATTTTTTAGGAAACTGATATATCCAGCTTTTTCTTTAGTAGGTAGTGCCATGTCTACTTTCACTATTATGGGTTCTTTCATAGAGCCAATATTAATATCCTCAAATATCACTTCTCTGTGTATAGGTTTATAGGCTTTGTCAAAATCATCAAATAGGCTTTCAAGAGACACCAATCCTTTGGGTATTCTATTAGTTTTCAACTGGATTACTTCTACTAGTTCTCCTATTTGATCTTTTAGCTTTTCTTCATCTTTTTCATCATAGATGACATCTGCATACTGATTTTGCAAAGTCATAAAATCCATAATATCTCTATCATATTGAAAGACCTGAAGATAGACTATGTTATCTGGCATAGAAGGTTTATAGACTGAGATCGTTGGAAATCTATCCATATATTCTATAGTTATCTCCAGGTGATCTAGACCCGAGGCATTCACAGCTAAGAGATCCACAACATGATTTTGTTCTCTAGGAATATATGAAATATTGAAATCCAAAAATTTATCAATTTATTCCAATACTGCATTTCTATATTGCTTAAGTCTAGGATGTTTGGTCTGATATTTACCTTTAATTTGTAGTATAATAAGTTATGCATCCCATGTTACAGTTATAACTCTTTTGCTTTCCTTAGCCCTAATAGTAAAGCTTTGTACTCAGCTAAATTTTTTGTGCAAGGAAATTGTAATATGTAAGGGATACTAAGGTAGTTTCCTTTAATATCAATCAAATTTACACCTACACCTGCTCCATATTGGGATTTAGCCCCATCAAATGATATGGTCCACATTTCTTGGGTTAATACTCGATTTTATTCAATATCAGTTATTCTCATATCTTCTGGATCCATGTTCTTTGCATCTAGTAATTCCATTAGGAATGGGTTGTGCCATTGTAGCACCCTAAAATTGGTGCAGTTAAACCCTCAGTAAAAAGTAAAAATTTGAATTTTAACATCAAAACTTCCCGTTAACTGCTAACCTCATTTTTCATGCCATTTTTAGAAGTTTTACCATTGGACGATATCGTCGCCAATCTGACGATATCATCCCAAATCAGATGAATTCGTCTGGAACAGAATGTCTAGATGATTTCATCCCAAAACCAAATATTCATAATTAGCTTCTATTTAAACAACCTCTCCAACTCGGGCAGAAGCGTGTCTGCGTGGTTGGAGATTCCTATGTTGATCTCCCAGATTGGGATGATCCCCAACCTCCTAACCTCCCCCAAATCCTATAAAAACTTGGGATTTTCCTAGTTTATCCCCCTGGCTGATCATTTCCCTACAACTTTAGTTTTTGTTGTGTTAGAACATCTTATCCCTCATCATTTGCACTTATGTTTTCAAGTTTTATTGTAGGATCTCATTGTTTTTCAACTGGAGGAAGCTCGGATCGTCGTAGGTGATTCAACCATAATTTTGGACGATCCTGTCGATATCGATGATGATCTCGTACGTTTACAAACGATTTTGACTACAGTTCATATTGGGGGCAATCAGAGCCCTGAGTTTGCATTCTCTATCTCTTTTCCTTATTTTATTGTGCATTAGATTAATTCACTTCTGTTTTGCATCTTGGATTTCACCTCATTTAGCATATTTGCATATAAAATTCAAAATAAATTATTAAAACATTGCATCCCATTTGATTTGATATCTAGATTTACCATTTAAGCATTTATATTCTTATTTCTATCATTTTGTATCATTCTTGCAATTGTATTTTTGGTTTTTGGTGTCTATTTTCATGATTGCAGGTTTCTGACTTGTTGACGATCTTGGCTGATATCAAATGATCTACTATGATCTGGATAATTCTATACAATTACAAATGATCATATCATATCCAAGATGATATGGACTCCTACAAGCTTTAGAATCTTCATCAGATATCAAAAATCAGGTGCACTCTTCTCCATTTAGATATTTTTTGTATTTAGGATTCATTTATGCTTGTTGTCTTCATATAAACCAGAAATTGCATATAGAATAGCTTAGATTCAATTTGGCCAACCTAGGAATCTAAATGATTGAACATAAAATGAACACATCAAACCCATTATCAACCTAGGCATGGAAACTGCCACTCAAAGTTTCCTGGTGAACCCCACAATTCGTCGAAAATTCACCCTTATACCCCTCCCTTGAGAGGTGCGACCTTCAAAGGGCCTCTCCGTCCGAGGTATTGTACCATCCTTATCGCATCCCCCTTTCGAGCACGGATCCTTTAGCCTGAAGGTAAGGGTGTGAAAAATTTGGGCGATACATTTTGGTGAACCCGACGTGAAACTAAAACACCTTTTGAAAACAATAAAAAAAAAAACACACATTATTAAGAACATCTAGAATCATTAGACAACCGTTAAATTTGCATAACATACTTAGATGGTAGATTATAATAGAAGACGACCTGTCACCATAAATGTTGAAAATCAGTTAACAGCCATAGAGATTACTTCTATGCTTAGAGTACCTCAAAAAAATAGTGCCCAATCCTTGTGGGATGAAATTGATAGGAGATTGAGTATTATTGAATCTAGATCTATAGAACTTAGGCAAATTAAGAGGTTTGTCCTAGATAGAATCCTGGATCCTGATCAGGTGACTTTGTATCATGAACTTTAGAGAGCTTGCCATAGGTGGTTAGCAGATAAAAGAGCACTTGTGTCTTTTGAATTATACACCTTTGAGGAATACCTTGAGAACGTAGTTGTAGTGCATAAATTTCTATCTCGTATAGAGGATCAAGAAGTTGTTCTTATGGATAGAAAGAGATGGAATAGAGTTCCTAGAGTTGTGTTGTATTGAGAGTATTGCCATGAACTTTATTTTTACATGTCAGGGTCTGAAATAGATCATATTACCATAGCACACTTTGTCAAGTTCTTGAAAAACAACTTCCAATTTGAAGAGGAGCATTTCATGACTCCTGATGAACTTGACCCTATCAATGATATCCATAAACTATTCATAGAAAACTAAGTCATTATTTTTACTATTGTTATTTCTTGCAACTAGCATGTTGTTTGTTATTTATATTCTCGCAAAATAATAATATAAAAAAAAAAACAAAAAAAAAATATTTCCTTTTAAAATATTATAGTAGGTATATAGTTAAAATATATACCTCTCAACCCTATCACATATATATAAGTATATATATTTGCTAAAACCTAAGTTTAGAACAATGCCTAGACTTAGGAATGGAAAACAAACCGAAAAGATGAAGATTGGTTAGGAAGACCATTAACTGACCAAAATGTCCCTCCTAAGGACCAAGTTTCGGAAGAAGAAACCCTAGACCAACAAGAATAAGAGCTTGCCATAACAAATGAGCAAGAAGAAACTATTAGAGAGGAAGGATCCTCATCCCCTAAAATGTCTTCGGGAGGAGCTATCACTTTTGAGAACTTGGAACAATTTTGGAAGTTCATTAACACTAATATTAGTGTTTTTAATAGAGCAACCCATATGGACAAGGATCGAATTAGTGATACTCAAGCAACTCTAGAAGAAGTATTTCAAAAACACACTAATATCTTGTCCTTTATTGACCAAGAGAGTGATCAAGTTGGACCATCCAATTTAGATATGACAACTGTGATCCAGAACATGCAACAAAAACAGGTTACATAATGATCTAAAGTACCTATTAACAAGCCTAGGATCATTCCTGCACAAAATAAACCATCATTTACTGCTCTATTTCGCCAAGATCTTGATCAATATACCTAAAATAAACAAAAATCCAAAACAAAACCGAACACCAATTACCAACAACCTAAGGTACAACATAATACTATTACAAATCCCCTTCATACTACTATTCCTACCAACATTTTGCATAATAGCAATATAACATCTAATCCTTGTGTCATACCATCATACGCTCATAGATCCCATACTTGTGTGCCACCGAACCAATATGGTGGAAAAACTAGCAATCTGGAAGCCGTGGTGAAAAAACTAGTTTCCCGCATGGACCATATAGATCCCTACCATCCCTCATACAACTATCGAGATATGTGTAGGCAGCCTTTAGATCCTATAGTCGTAGCACAACCGTATCCTAAACATTTTCCTATGCCTATTCTTCCCATATATAAAGGAACAGAAGATCCCATAGAGCATATTCGTATGTTTATGATAACATGTCATGATATATCACATGATGAATTGTTATTACTAAAAATGTTCTCGAAAATATTAGGAGGAATGGAATTAGAGTGGTATTATCAATTACCTACTAATTCTTTAAGGAATTTCGAAGAAACTGTCGAGTATTTTGTTCATCAATTTAGTGCCTACATCGAAAGAGATGTGACCATTAAATATTTGTATAACTTAAAACAGGGCAAAGATGAATGCTTTGCTGATTTCCTAGCTAGGTGGAGATAGTTGATAGGAAAATTGCACTTTGTGTTACATTATAGGGAGATGTTGGACATCTTTATTAATAATTTGCAATAGCAACTATCTTATGAATTATCAACTGCTACCTTGACCACCTTCGATCAGGCTATAGACTTAGCCCGAAGAGTGGAAGATTCTCTCATTAGGAGAGGCCAGCTTAAAAAGAGAGATGATGAGACAACATCTAAAAATCAATATAAGAATAAACAAGTTGTGGGTGATGGAGTCGTCGATATTAGAAATATTGCTAATGTTAATGCTACAAAGACAACAGAGAAGTTTGTACTGAAACCTCCTGATAGACCTCCTCAAGAATTTACTAGGTTAAATCAACCTTTATCAACTATTCTACTGCAATTATTAGAATGAGGTTTGATTCAATTACAAAATATCTGAGAACCTAATCCAAATATACCTGAATACAAAGCAGATTTACACTGTGACTTCCATAGAGGACCTGGACATACTACCAACTCTTGTAAAAGATTAAAACATAAAATATAGGACTTGATTGATAAAAATGAGATGGACGTGAAACCCTTTCAACCTAAAAAAAATCCTCCTAATAATGTTCAAAAGAACACCCCACAAAACCAGAATCAGAATGTCAATCAGTCATTAGACATCTTTCAACATCCCTTACCAAAACATGGTAAGGAGGTGGCTAATCAAATTGAACATCATAATGTCCCTCCTCCTGCTCGATATGTAGGAACTATTAGTGGGAATTTACCTGCTCATGATCTAGAAATATTTGACACAACTTTATCCATGGTTACAACCAAGCCTCTATATAATATTCAGATACTTGATCTTAGTGATACAGAATACGAGACTGAGAGTGATATGGAAATTACATCAAATCAATCAAATAGTTTTGAATATGAATCAGATACTATTCACCCTATCACAAGTTATATAGTTCTAGAAGAACCATTTCCAAGAAGAGTCACTACTAGACCATCGTCTCATCGATTAATTTCTAATGAGCTAGTTATAAACGCTAGACCAAGACCCATTCATCATATGCAGAATAATATTGTGGGTACCATCGGAGCTGTTACTATACAACAGGGTCAAAATCATCAACAAGATCAAATTTAGAATGGCGGATCAAATTCATTTGTTTTGAAGGTTCCTAATAAAGGGAATCATGCACCTAATGTTCAACCTAAACCTCCTTATAATATTAATGAATAGTTATCAAATATTACAGCTAGAATTTCCCTCTTGGACCTTTTAAGATCTTCTCCTACACATAGAGATGAATTAATGCTCACATTAAGCCAGATGATGGTACCACAAGACATTCAACCTAAAGCCATGGCCAATACTATAATAACTCGTGAAGTTTATTGTATTGACTTCCGGGATAGAGACATACCTCAACATAGTTTACATAAAGATAACCCCTTGTATATTACTACTTTAATTGGAGATGTAGAAGTCAAACGAGTTTTGATTGATAATGGTTCATATTTAAATATCTGCACTTTTAAATTCTACCAACGATTTGGGTTTAGAAGTGATGAAATGAAAAAACTGATATGATCATAAAATATTTCAATGACGAAACACAAGAAACATGTGGAGTTATTACCATTCTATTGCAAGTTGGTCCAAGAACCTTGGATACGACTGTGTTCATTGTACATTGCCCTGCATCGTACAATATACTCTTGGGTCGTCCTTGGATCAACACAATGCGAGCTGTTCCCTCAACATTACATCAATGTGTTAAGTTTGAATTTAAGAATTAGTTGGTTACCATTCATGGTGATCCAAGACCCTTTGATATGTGTGCTTTGGCAGAACCTATTGGAGTTCAATTTTTCCCTGCTATGTCATCCACACATCCTAATTCTCATTATCCATCTAAACATGTGAAACTCACACCCACAACGTCATCTACTTCTTCTCCATAAGTTGCACCTCCACATATAGCTCAACCATATTCTGAACAAACCACATTAGGACCTAAGAAAGATCCTAATAACACAACCAATATCTTTTGTTATACTCTTATAACTTTCATACCTTTAATAGACCAATCTATCGACTCCTCTACACCGTCTACATCCACCAAATTTATATTTTCTGCATCAGAAGACGTAGGGAATGTTACTTCTACCTCTTACGCTCTCACTAACGAGCTCTTACCTGATCTATCTAAAATCCTTATATCAGAAGAAATGAATTCTTCTATGCAATATTCCCTTATTTTAAATAATTTGTTGCCATCTCCTCATACCTTGGGCCTCCCACAACCTATGGGAAGTATTTACCAAGTCGGGAGTTGTGCCTTTATTTATAAGGGATATGACTGGGGTAGAATACCCAGAAACATTAAAACTCATTATGATGGATATGCTCGATGTTATTTTACTAATGAATATATTAAAGCCAAACCTATAATGCTTAAATTGGGATATAAAGGGAAAGGCTTGGGACCTTTCCAGAATGGTATGAAAGAACCTTTTGAGGTCGAAGCGTGGCCCGCCTGATGTGGTGTGGGCCTATTTTCTAGTAAGGGTCAACAATTCCCATATGGGGATGATGACCATCTTATATGTTAACAAGATTATTTAGATGAACACGATGCCTTGCATTTAATAAATAAGGCATTCACATGTAATATGCTATCTATAGCTTATCTTGAGATGATCGCTGAATTCGACGATGATTTGGAGGGAGATATCTTTCATGATGTCTCCGTTGAGGAATTATTACATAATGGATTTTATTTTGATGGCTCTATACCTAATATAGCCCAGCTTGAGGCCATGACTCCTCAAGACGAATTATCCAAGCTAACCTTGGAAGAATTACAATAATTGGGCGTTTCACCCACCCCACCTAATTTTGAGAGAGATCTACACATGGAATTAGAGAATGTAATAAAAATTAACATTGGAACTGACGATAACCCCCCACATAATCAACATTGGATCAAAATTGAGTCAAGAAAAATAGGATAAATACATTGCATTTCTTAAAGAATATGAAGATGTCTTTGCTTGGACATATGAAGATATGCCAGGTTTAGACCCTTTTGTAGTTATGCATCACCTAGTAGTGCATCCGGATGCTAAACCTGTTAAAAACAAACTTAGAAAAATACATCCTAAAGTGGCCTTACTAGTCAAAGGGGAGTTAGAAAAACTCTTGAATGATATTTTTATACAAGCCATTGATTATGCTGAATGGATCTCAAATGTAGTTCCAATAACTAAGAAAGAAGCTACTAAGGTTAGGGTTTTTATATACTTTAGAGATATTAATGCTGCATGCCCTAAAGATGATTTTCACCTTACCAATATGGATTAGATCATTTATTTTACTGCTGGGAGTGGAATGATATCCTTAATGGATGGATTTTTTGGTTATAATCAGATCAGGATAGCTCCTAAAGATCAGGCTAAAACAACCTTTATTACCCCTTGGGGGACTTTCTGTTGGAAAGTGATGCCATTCAGGTTGAAGAATGCAGGTGCAACCTATCAACGAGCCATGACTTATATCTTTCATGATATGATGCATGATATACTACATGATTATGTAGACAACATTATCGCTTGTTCTACTAAAGAAGATGACCATTTAAATGACTTGAGAAAAGTATTTGATCGGTTAAGGGAATATCTTATCCGATTGAATCCAGCCAAATGTATATTCGGAGTTAAGTCAGGCAAATTATTGGGGGTTATAGTTTCTTTACATGGCATAGAAATTGACCCTCTCAAGATTATGACTATCACTGATATGCCCGCACCTACAAATATATCTGAATTACAGAGTCTACAAGGTAAGCTTCAAGCTATCCGTCACTTCATTGATAAACTGATGGATATAACTGGACCCTTTCTTAAGCTTCTTAAGAAGTATGTCTATTTCCATTGGGACAACGAATGTCAGGAAGCATTTGAACTCCTTAAACAATATCTTCTTAACCCACCTATACTTTTGCCACCTAAACCTAATCGTCCATTTATCTTGTATATTTTTGCTTCAGATTTTGCTTTAGGAGCTATGTTAGCTCAACTTGATGATGAGAAAAGAGAGCATTCTAATTATTACATTAGCAGAACATTAATTAGTTATGAAACCCACTACACAGCATTAGAGAAGTTATGTCTAGCAGTAATATTTTCTACATAGAAACTATGCCATTATATGCTTAGTCAGAAAACATACGTTATTGCTAAATCTGATCCCTTGCGGTATCTCATGAGTCGACCTTATTTATCTGGTCGTACAACAAAGTGGGTTCTTGCGCTAAGTGAGTTTGAGCTCATGTTTATAGGATAGAAGTATATTAAGGGCCAAATAATAGTAGATCAATTAGCTGCTGCACCCTTAGAATCCACCCATCCCCTCGTCATTGAGTTTCCTGACAAATGCCTTAAACTAGAGGTAGATCATTCAGAGCAATGGTCCTTATACTTTGACAGAGCCCGATGCATGAGTGGGGCTGGTGTAGGTATTATTTTGATATCTCCACAAAAACATCTCATACCTCTATCCTTTAAATTAACGTTTTCCTATACTAATAACACTGCTAAATATGAGGCTCTCATCCTTGGATTACGAGAAGCCCTGACACTGAAAATTAAAAATCTATTAGTTTTCGATGATTCTCAACTTGTTATAAATCAAATTAATAATTTTTATCAGACCAGAGATGATAAATTGCACCCATATAAAGCATATGTATTACAATTAATATCTTTTTTTGATCAAATTACCTTGGAAGCTATTCCTAGAACTAGCAATTGTGTGACTGATGCCATGGCCGCAACTGCATCTCTTTTACCCTTGGAGTTAGATGACGAATATGCTACCATCATTATTCGTTGACTCTAGGAACCCACTTCAATTAAATCATGCTTGGAACCTTTGGACATGTTTCTAATCAACAAAACTACTCTTGAACTTTGGTACATTGATATCCTCAATTTTATTCAAAATGGGACCTTCCCTGAAGGTTTTAATAGAAACCAGCATCGGTTATTACGTAGACGAGCAAGTCGCTTCATCATAATTGGAAATACCTTATATAGCAGATCTTTTGAAGGTATCCTACTGAGATGTTTGAATCTACAAGAGTCTATATCAGCTTTGAGTGAAGCCCACGATGGATCTTGTGGGGGACACTTTAGTGGTAGTGCCATTGCTAATAAGCTCCTTAGGATAGGATATTTTTGACCTACCATGGAGAATGATGCACATGATTACGTGTGCCATTGCAAAAATTTCCAGAAACATGCTGACCTTGTCTATGCGTCTGCACAAGAACTGCAGGCTATTTCATCTCCTTGGCCCTTTTCAAAATGGGGCTTAGACATCATCAAAAAAATAAATCCTATGTCATATGATGGACACAAATTCATCATAATCGCTATTGAGTATTTTACGAAGTGGGTTGAAGCTATGCCCTTAGCTTCTTGCATTGGAACTCAAGTTTCCAAATTTATTTTTAATCAAATTATTTGTAGGTTTAGAATTTCCGCAAATCTCATCTCGGATAATGGAACTTGTTTCAAAAATAAATATGTAAAGAAACTATGTCAAAAATATAAAATTCAACATCGTTGGTCCACTCCCTATTATACTCAGGGTAATGGCCAAGCAGAAGCATCTAATAAAACATTAATTAAAATCCTCAAAAGACTGGTCAATAAATCTGGCCATGATTGGCACATTCAATTATATCCTACTTTATGGGTTTATCGAACTAGCATTCGTACTCCCATGAGAACTTCACCTTTTGTTTTGGTTTATGGCACTAAAGATATTTTTCTCTTTGAATTAGAAGTTCCTTCTTTGGCTCTGCTACTTCAAGATACTGAAGTAGGAGATGAATATCATGTTGGTAGATTTAGTCAGCTAGAACTCCTAGATGAGAAGTGCATTAATGCTCTGGAGCATCTTCGTGCCTACCAGAACAAGCTCAAACGAGCATATCTCAAGAAAGTTCATCATCAATCCTTTGAGATCGGTGACCTCGTCTTAAAAGAAAATAAAAAAATACTAATGCAACTAAAGACCTTAAAGGTAAATTCGAGCCTAATTGGCTTGGGCCATATATTATCATTGCTAAATTTGGATCGAAAGCATACATATTGGCTGCCTTAGATGGTAAAGATCTTAAAGAACCTATGAAAATTATGCATCTTAAGCGCTATTATGCATAAATCTAGTAATTTTGTCACTGTATATATTATACATATTGTCTTATTTTAGTAATTCATATAAAAATTTCAAAAACAGTAATATTATGTATTATCTTAATTCATAAATTAAAATCAAAATATAAAAAAATCAAAATCATCAAAATCCTCAAAAACATCTTCTATTTTTGCACCTGTCAATTCTTGAAGTATTGTAGTTATATTTTCAGTTATTTTGGATAAATTAGCATTTATTTGGAATCTGTCACTTTCACACTCACAAGAATAAATATCTTGATATTATTTGGTATGCTTATTAATCTCTCTTATATCGAAGTCCACATTTGAATTAAATAAATTTTTGAGCATAGAGAACTGATCTTATTATTTACTTGAACCAAGTACACCTTTTCACATTAAAATGATTTCATTTGCAAATTCAAAACAATGCTACATAGTAGAAGTGTTCTCTTGAGTGAAAATTTTCCCCTGCTATCCTATCATGCACATGGTCTAGAACCTTTGAGAATTGACAAAAGGACAAGCTCACCCCTGCCCATAATAAAAATCCCTTGCTCTACAACCAATCCGAGCAAGTATCCCTAGTATAGGAAGAAAAAGAAAAAGAAAAAGAAAAAGGAAAGTCAAGAAAAATCATGAGAAAAAGAAGCATTGTTTCAGTATCATTTTGTACCACCTCAACAATATTTCAGCATTATCTCAGTGTCAAGCAGAAATACAAAAAAAAAGAAAAAGCAAAAAGCAATAAATTATCCCCCCCTACCCTTTGAAATAAAAGAAGGGTGAATGAGCTTGAATCCCTGGAATTCTCAATTATTTGAAAATTGTGAGGTAAGCCCCATAACAGGTGGTTTGTGCCCAACCCGCTTGGCCTTGGGTAACTCCTAGCATGGTGATATGTCTGTCACATTAGCGACCTTATTATATAGACCTATGTCCGCTCATGGATCAGCTAGCTCTTGATGACCCAACTTACATAGTAGTCTGGTATGGTTACATGCATATAAATCATGGTCAACGAACACTCATTTGGTTAATTCAAATTACTTGTATCAAATTATCTTGCTCAAAATTGGTAAATGAACAATAAAATTGCACACACATTTGTGTTTGAGAGATTTTGTATCATTATGATAGATCCAAATCGGTAATGAGCTCACATATGCACATGGGGTTCCTTATAAATCTAAATTTTGTCTTTGAGATAATTTAAAATATTTTTGCAAATCTTCTGGAATAATTTAATTTTCTTACTTGAGAATATTGGCTTAGCGTAAAAACAATTAAATACATTTTTTCAAAAATCCAAAATTTCTTTCAAAGCATGTTCAAAAATCTAGCAATAAAGTCACATTTATATATTTTCGACTTTCACGACGATGGTATAGTTCCTACACCTAAATTGGAATTTTATGCCTAGTGCAAGTCCTCATTTTTTTTTTTCTGTTTATCTCAAAATCAAAAATCAACTATGCAATAAAGCTATTAAATCAAATTTTTCTTTGGATTTCGCGATGATGGTATAAGTCTATACCTAAAATTCTATGCCTAGCGCACACCATCGTTATAATTTTATTTCCCATTTATTTAATCCATAAAAGCATATGGCTTAAATAATTATGTTACACAATTGTGCTTTAAAAAGAACGAAAACTTTTCTATTTCATTTTATTATGTCAACATTCAGTTTTGCGACGATGGTATAATTCCTAGGCAATTGTTTAAATTTCTATCACACTTAGGAATTTTATGCCTAGCAAAAATCATATTTTTAATATTTCATGCATAATATTTTCATGGAAATCTAAAAACAAATCATCACCATCATCATTTTTCATCATCACAACACAAATTCTTAATAAAGTCTCTTAAGCACCCTTTTAATTTTAGCAATATTTCTCTCATATCGGGATTAGCTTGATGACCTAGTGAGGGGCGACTCCATGAAATGGTCATGTAACAGCGATAATGTCCTTTGAACTTATTGTTAGAAGTTACTTTATTTTTCATCAAATCATACCACAATAACCAATTTGTTTACATCAGATTATTTTATTTAATTTTATAGCATGACATAAAATTATAATATTTTCAAACGACATAATTACATGAATAGTCAAACAACAAATATTAAAGCATCATAAAACATATGCACAAGTCATATCATAAAAATAACATATATATATATATATATATATATATATATATATCAAGAAGTCTATACATCATATCAAAATGGATTGGTATACCACAAACTATGCCCTGGCATATTCAATCCTCTCAAAAATATATGGTCTATGTACAATGAGCAGCTAGTCTCGAGAAGCCCTCGAGCTCTCAGCCTTATCTCCTCTCCTGCCATGAGGTGGAGGAGGTGGTCCCATCGGAGTCCATGCTGTATCGTGGGTCCTTGACATCGATCATGATGATGTCCTCAATGACCCCATCCTGATTGGCTCTGTAATGTTGGCTGGCAGCGGTATCATTTGCTCCTCTGGAACCACATGATAGTATAACCCCTAGTACAATACGGTCTGCACAACAACCTGTGCTAGCTCCAGAATGCTTGCCACTCTGCTCCAAGCCCTGATCTGTGTCGCCTCATCCTGAAGAGTTTGCACCTAAGCTCGTAGGCGGGCATTCTCTGCCTAGAGAGCCACCATCTCGTTGCTCTCCCCCACCTCGACACCCTTGCCCTTATCGGGTGATGGTGGCCTATCTCTCTATTGAGAAGGGAGTCTCTCCCTCCTCTCTGGCTACTATTGTCTCTCCAAAGCCTATGGTGCTCTTCGACATCTCTCCTAAGGAGGCCATCGTTGATCCCTCCCTCCATGACCCCTCGTTGCATTGATGGCAGCCTGGCATCGCCTCTCCATCCATTGCACTACAACGTGCATCGGACCCTGTGCCCTCATCATCCTAGGAGGGCGGATGCCTACATACAAGAAATCATACCCATATGCTACCCCTGCGTCATCCCCATCCATTGGCTAAATGAGGGCATCATTAGCGTCTTGACTCTAGAACTGTTGCATGTCTAGAGCCCCACTCAATTTAGTATTATCCCACACATTCTGAGAGTACTCATAATCCCTAAGAGAAGGGATCTCCTACTGTAGACTGAACTACCTCAAAATTCGGTCATAGCGATGGAGCTCTACCTATCCTCGCTCTGTCCTCAACCAGATGACTCACCTGATGTGAGCCAACTCTTGTCCATCCTCTACCCATCCTGGATGCTCTCTCCATGGTCTCTAGGTGATATGATCTAGGGTGAGTTCATCTAGCAACCTCTTGGACATCGGCAGATCTATTCGTTGTTGTGACCCTCTCTAGAGCCACCAATAGAAAACCTGGGGTCTCTCTCGATCAAATCCTATCAATGGAAGCCCTACTAGCCTTCGCATCGCAATGTGCTCCCAGCACAAAATTTGTAGTAGCGATGCCAACACCAGACATCGACCTACCTTGTATACAACCCCATAAAGGATCCTATACAAGCGACATAATACATAGCTGCCCCAAGAAAACCTGTATCCATGGTCTCTCATGTCACAGACCACATATGAGAGGAGCCACAGTAACCTACATCCACTTTGATGGCATAGAGAAGGCCACCCACCACCCTTGCGTAACCTTGGGTCAACCGAGATGCCCTAGGCATCTACCTCAAAGCCTTGATGTTCACTCCACCCTTCTCCAAGGCAAAGCTTGGGTCACTGCACAGTCTCATCATGGCATGGCCCTAATTGGCCGAAGGAGTCATGAATCGCTCATGTATGGGGATCCTCAATATCCTCCATACATCCTCTAGAGTAGGAGTCATCTCCCCTGTCGGTAGCTAGAAGTAGGATGACTCCGGATACCATCTCTCTGGTAGGGCTGTTAGTAGCCCCATGTCTATAGGAATTTGTGGCATCTCTACCACATGTTGCAGTCCGACCTCTGCTAGTCTGTCTCACTCGGCCTGATCGAGCATGGCTAAGTCATCCTTGAGACCCCCATATTTCCACTCTCGACTCTTTAGCAATCCCCTCTACAAAATCAACAATAAAACAACAAAAATCATTAATACATAATCATTAAAATCAATTAAAACCAATTTCATCTCATAAAAAAAATGATATTGCCCATTATTGGATGATATCATACCAAATTTAGTTAAACCGTCCCTAGTAGGACAAAATCGTCTCTGATTCTTCAATTTGGGGATTGCCCCTATATCGTCGATTTTGTTTGAGGATGAAATCGGCTATATAGGGATGATTTCGATGAAATTGGGATGATTTCATCCCGATGTCATCAACGACCTAAAAACGGTCGTGATGCCCAAAAACAATTAAAATTCAAGTAAAAAATTAAACAAATCAAGCTAAAAACATAAGTACACTAGGTTTAGATCCTTACCCATAACTCGCGTCGGACCTCTATCGATCTGTCTGTCGTTTCCACCATTTTGCCTACAGAGCTCTGAAACAGCAAAAGTGAACAGTAAAAATGAATTAGGGTTTTACCCTATTTTTCTTATTTTTATTTAAAAACAAACATTTTTTTTAATTTAATTTTTGCTTTTTTGCGCTTTTACCTCAAACATTCGATTTGGGTAAAAACTCGGAGGGGGCACCATAGCAAACAGTTGTATGATTCGACCTAGAATCGTCGTCTAAAAAATGGAATAAATTTTTGCTTTCTCGTAAAGCATGAAGAACTCGTCTTTAACGCATTTTCTTTAGAAAATACGCTAAAGAGGGGGTAAAATGTAGCACCCTAAAATTGGTGCAGTTAAACCCTCAGTAAAAAGTAAAAATTTGAATTTTAACCTCGAAATCGCCCGTTAACCGCTCACCTCATTTTTCATGCCATTTTTAGAAGTTTTTTGATCGTTGGACGATATCGTCGTCGATATGATGATATCGTCCCAAATCAGACGAATTCGTTTGGAACAAAATGTCCAGACGATTCATCCCAAAACCGAATTTTCATAATTAGCTTCTGTTTCAACAACCTCTCCAACTCGAGCAGAAGCATGTCTGTGTAGTTGGAGATTCCTACATTGGATATCTCCCATATTGGGATGATCCCCAACCTCCTAACCTCCCCCTAATCCTATATAAACTTGGGTTTTTCCTAGTTTATCCTCCTGGCTGATCGTTTCCCTGCAACTTTAGTTTTTGCTGTGTTAGAACATATTATCCCCCATCATTTGCACTTGTGTTTTCAAGTTTTATTATAGGATCTCACTGTGTTTTAGCTGGAGGAAGCTCAGATCGTCGCAGGCGATTCAACCACAATTTTGGACGATCCTGTCGAGATTGGCGACGATCTCGTATGATTGCAAACAATTTTGATTGTATTTTAGATTGGGGGCAATTAGAGCCCTGAGTTTGCATTCTCTATCTCTTTTCCTTATTTTATTGTGCATTAGATTAATTCACTTATGTTCTGCATCTTGGAGTTCACGTCATTTAGCATATTTGCATAATAAAATTCAAAATAAATTATTAAAACATTGCATCCCATTTTATTTGATATCTGGATTTACCATTTAAGCATTTATATTCTTATTTCTATCATTTTGTATCATTATTGCAATTGTATTTTTGGTTTTTGGTGTCTATTTTCATGATTGCAGGTTTTATACGAATTCGTCAGGTCGTTGATGATATTGGCTGATCTCAGATGATCTCCTATGATCTGGATGATTCTATAAAATTACAGATGATCCTGTCATATCCAAGATGATCTGGACTCCTACAAGCTTCAGAATCTTCATAAGATATCAAAAATTAGGTGCACTCTTCTCCATTTAGATATTTTCTGTATTTAGGATTCATTTATGCTTGTTGTATTCATATAAACCAAAAATTTCATATAGAATAGCTTAGATTCATTTTGGCCAACCTAGGAATCTGAATGATTGAACATAAAATGAACACATCAAACCCATTCTAAACCTAGGCATGGAAATACCACTTAAAGTTTCTTGGTGAACCCCACCATCCGTCAAAAATTCACCCTTATACCCCTCCCCTAAGAGGCACGACCTTCAAAGGGCCTCTCCGTTCAAGGTATTGTCCTATACTTCTCGCATACCCCTTCTGGGCATGGATTCTTTAGCCTAAAGGTAAGGGTGCAAAAAATTTGGGCGATACAACCATATTGAATAAACTCCCATCATTTTTTCTTCCATAGAGTTAATTAAGTTAATCATGGTTTCATCTATTTGAATTAACTCTACGAAGTGTATGTTGAATGGTTCCCTTCTCAAAATTATATTCTCCTTATCTGATATGGGGATGGTAGCATAAGACCAGTCTAGTTGTATTGATCCCCCTAGTTGTTCTACCCAATGCCTATTGAGTAATAGTGAGAAGAATGGGTCAACATCAACTACTACTACATCCATGATAATGCCCTTTTTGGGGTGTTGGTCTAGGAAAACTAATAATCCAGTTATCACCCCTACACAAGGAATTTGTTTGCTATCCATTACAGAAATAGGGACAAAATATCTAGTACAGATTAATCCCATTTGGTTAGCTATTAGCTTAGGCATGATATTATGTGAAGCTCCACTGTCAAGCATGTAATTATGAATCACATATCTTTACTCTTCATCTAAATTATATCTTAATGACACATAAAAGGGTCTGACAGAAGATGGTGATATTATATCATGTTCATTTTGTCTAACAACATGAAAAGTAGGGTCTTCTTCCTACTCTACTAATCCAAAAGCTCTGCATACTTATTCTCTGTATGTTTGAACTTTCATAAGTTCACCAAATGTGATATTAACTTTTTTCTTATTGAGTTATGACCCAGCATCAAATTCTATCTTCTTTATATCCAATGGTTTATTACTTTATTCTTTGGGAGCTTTTTCTGTTGATTCTATTACCTCAGGAGTAATTTTGTTAGGGTTCCTATCAGTTTTATCTTTACTGATATTTTTATTGGTGAAAGTTTATCTTCTTGTTTCATTTGTAGATAATTTCTTTATTTTTTTAGGGACTGTTCTATTCCTCAAATTTAAAACATGGGTTGCCTCTAATTCTTCAACCCCTTGAGCAATGGGAATCAATTTTCCTTGCTTCATCTTATCATATCTTGACTCATGTGACTTCTGCAAGATTTTAGTTCCTTCAGTCACTAAGATCTGAGGATGATGATTTGAAGCATTTTTATCCATGTCTTCTTCAAATAGCCTTTCTCTAGATTCATCTTCTATGGACCAACACACATTGATTCTTATATCCTCTTTTGATTCTGCATGCATATCTACATTATGTTGAACACTCAGGTGTATTCCACATGCATCAGGGTTATGGGGTGCATCACAAGTAAAGCAAAAATAAGGAAAAACTTTAGCTACATTTGCATATGGCATTAGGTTAGGGACATTGTTCTGATCCCTGTCAGAATCTCTATTTTTCTAGTTGTTATTCCCATTACCCCTATTCCTATTCCCTTCTTCAAAACCATTGTTGTTTCCCCAATTCTTGTTATAATTTTTCTTAAAAGGGTGACGGTTGTCAACATGTGGTTGCTCTATCTGTAAATATTTAGTGTTATTTATGTTTCTTTCAATTCTTAATAACTTGTTACTCATGTTGTTGAACATTTCTGTCATTTGACTAGTTAACTTCTCCACATGATCAATTTCAATTTTTCTTTGTATATAAAAAACTACTCTCTTAGGTTTTCTCTCAGGCATGTTAACCTCTAAATAATAAGGCTTCATATTACCACTGTCAAGCATATTTCTTTCGATATCCATTTTTTTTCCATACAACCATCAATGGTAGTGGCTTGTTCTTGCCTTAATTCATAGTTAAACTCTCCTTGAAAAGCATTCTTATAAAACAAATATACTGAATATCACTAGGCCTAAGGTTGGCAGGGATTTTGTTTCTCATTTTTGAAAATCTTATGTTAAAATCACTAACAACCTCATTTTATTTCTTCTTCATAGTAGCTAGATCAGTTAACAATGATTGTTCATTTTTCCTTTCACCATATTTCTTTAGGAACACCTCTTTCATTTTGGTGAAGTCTGGGATATCATTGTTAGGAAGGGAATTAAACCATTCTCTAGCATCTTTTTCTAAAGTCTGCAGAAAATAGTCTTAATACTACATCTTCATGTTCAACTTCCAGATTGTCCATTGCATATAAGAAAATTTTGATATGATCCTCTCCAATTATTGCACTATTTCCTAAAAACTTAGGGAGGTATTTGTGAGCTTTACTGGATAATGCATTTAAATTTACTGGTAATACAAAAGGTCTATATCTGTTAGTTCTCCACAAATGAACATTACCCTGAGCCATAGCTACTTTTGTATTTAATTTCACAGATGTAATACCTACAGTGGTATGGATCTAGGCAGTTTGAACGTAGATTGATGAATTATCTACATTTAAATGAGGATAATCACATATATCTTCTACTACTGATTTTAAACATTCATCTATAGTAATATCAACAGTAATAGTATTCTGGATTTTCTTCATGTACCTTTTACCACTAGAATTTAATCTACTATTATAAACGGTATTCTTAAAAAGTGGAGTTTTTTGGGTATGTATAAATACTTATGGATTCTCGAGTTCTGGAAACAGCTCCTTACCACTTCTTCTGGTGTTCGCCAGTACATTATGTTCTCTCCTTTTTCTATATTTTTCTTCTGTGTTTGCCCATCAGAGTCACTAGCACTGGGGTGTAGAAAGAATAGCATATAATCTTATTAAGAATGCTTGATATTATCTCTCATCCTCATAGGAGTGGGTTCTTGGGGAAAATAAAGAAAATCAAGAAACCAAAATTTCAAGAAAATCAAGAAAGAAATTTTCAAGAAAATCAAGAACGTAAAGAACTTACTTCAAGGTGTAAACTACGGACATAATGAAAAATAAAGAACTTCTAATTAAGTGAAAATTAAAATGTTGGTTCTTTACTTTAACTGGTCGTCCATTGATTAAAAATAATCATTGAAGAAAACTTTAAAGAAGATAATCAAATCTTTCTAAGAAGTATTCCCTGGCAAAGGTGCCAAAAAACTGTTGGAATCGATTCTTACATCCGTAGGAAATCAATTGTCATGCTATAAGAATCCATTTTAAACCAACGAGCTATTATAGGCTTTGGTCGACCTACCTTATGTTCTGCTAAACCTGAATATTGCTAAAGAAGATGATAGAACGGGTAAGGAAACCCTAGTGGCAATTCTTTAATTAAGCTTCTAATTTGCACGCTCCAAATTTATATTAAACTATAAGTATTTTTATTAAAATGACCAAACATGAAAATAACCAACTATTATGCCTTATGTAGACCGGTGCCTAGATTCATTGGGATGTTATAGGAATTTAACAACAATTTTAATATGAAATAGAGAGAAGGGGAGAAGAAAATTAGCGTTCTTAATCTCATTAGAATATCATAATAAAATCAAGAGTTAACCAATGAAATAAATGTATATAATGCGTTCAAATAATGTAACCCATTATACAGATACACACAATACTGAGACAAAGAAATGACAGGAATAAAACCCAAAATTGTATTGATTTCATAAAATATTACATGCAGAGTGGGCGGGATGCCTTTTAACTCTGTTTTTCTTAAAGAAATACATCAATACAATGAATATGACTCTATTCAAATACTAATAGGTCTCTCCAACTCTCCTTGTTCCAATCTAGTAACATAAGAATCTTTGAATCCTAGGCTCAATAAGATTAGAAATATTCTCAGCTTCTTGAACACTTTCCTATCACACAATCCTACACAACAAGGGGAGGAAGAAAGAATGAATAAAATAAAATAGACACAAAGAAATACAACATCACAACTAACAGGGCACTCAAGTATACCACTTAGCAAAAATGTTATTCTCTAATTGCATGATGAAGAATCCAGACTTGCCTGCTTCCTTTTATAGCTGCTGGTTCTTGATTCTATTATTCTTGGTTTACTTCTAACTGTACACTTGGCAGCTTCTGATTGAATCTCCAAAATTGATGCTATCCAACTGACTATTCTGAATTGACTGTGCTTTCTTATTTGACTTGTTCAAACATATTCCCACTCAACTGGTGATTTAAGTATGAGGAGAAATTTTGTTTGTTTCTGCTATTTCTTGGTGTGTTTAGCTCCTACTTTCCAAAATGGTTTCTTTTGAGTTGTATTTCCTTTATCCTTTGACCCTTTGACTGCCCCAGATATGTCTCCTGTTATTGCAGCTGTCTGTGGAGTAGAATCTACTTTTTTTTTAAGTGCAGTTATTGACCTTTTTTTCCCTTTAAACTCCTTTGCAACCCTTTAATATTCTCATCAATAAACCTCCATATTTTTGTGTCAAAAGTGGCTGCAATCCTGAGAATATTCATTTCTTGCAGAATTTTGTTTTTTTGTATAACAATAACAGACATGTTTTTGTCATACTGAAGTAGTAAGGCTTCTGTAGCATTCACCATGAGTGTAGTTTGTTTAATCATCTCCTCTTCATCACCTTGTTCATATTCAAATATCTCAAGGGTTTCTTTGAATATTCCTTCTATGTCTGATGCTTCCAGGAATTGATCTAAGGATAGGCCAATATCTGTCAGTTTATCTGTAGCATCCTTTATCAGATCATTCATCTTAGTCACAAAATTTGTCCATTTTTCTCGGTTTGATCCAAACAGGGTTGCTTTGAAAAATTCAAAATTGATTTGAATATTATTGCCTTCAGGTGTTGTTATTTCTTGTCCTTGCAGTTCTTCAAAATGATCCCCTATGTAGTCCAGGGTTGGGTGAATGAATTTAAAATATTTTTCTCTTTCCTGCATCAAGGTCATGATTTCTTGAGTAGTTATTTGAATCACCCTTATTTGCCTAAAATTTTTAGTAAAACCTTTGGCCTGAGCTTTTATTCTTTTGTACATGTCCTTTTTCATTACATTCAAATAATACACATGATCTTGAACCTTGGTTACTATAGGGGGCTGTGCAATTGAAGCATATTTATTATTTAAATCTTCTTGCTGCTTACTTAATAAAACTTTTAATTCTGCTTTTTCTTTTTCTTCTTGGTCCAATTATTTTTTTAGTGCTTCAATATTTTCAATAAATTGATCAATGGCTTGAGCATTCACTATTTTGACAAGTTTTGCTATATCTGCGTCTTTACCCAGTACTGATGATCCACCTGTTTCTTCATTGGTACTAAAAACTAGTGGGTTTTGCAGAGGAGGGAGATCAACCTTAGCAATGTCTGACACGGCTATCCCCATTTCTGCATTTTCTGAAGATTGTTCTTCTGTATTTCCCATTCTTGCTACTAACTGTAACTCTTGTTCATCTTTAGCAGTAAAGGCTACCTGTTCATCTTTTTTTTCCAAAACAACCTTGGCAACATGTAGAGATAATATGGGTTTCTTAGCTTCTATTGGAGCTATTTTTGTTTGACTTTTTACTGAGTAGCTTTGGAAGAGGCCACCCAGTCCACATTTTACTTGTATTATTATTGGAATTTTTATCTCCTATCCCTTTATATTTATAGAAGTCGGGATGACCATGGGTGCCAATTTCTTCACACTGGTCACAACTAAAACATTATCAGATATAGGAACTACAACTTGCTTTGTTTATGGTGCTTTTTGAGAGGATTAAGTTACTATTTATTTTCCCTTATCTGTACAGGTTTATTGAGGAACTTCTTTTGGTGCTGGTTCTATTCTAAGTTGGTCATTCACTGGGAGTTTAACCTGTATTTTTACAACATCAACAATTCTAACAGTGACCTCCATTAAGTCTATGTCCTGCTCCTCTATCAATTCCAGTAAAGGGTCTTCTTTAATTACTGGGTCTGTCCTTGGCATAACAGGTGTTGTAGTATCCAATGAAATCTTTTGAAGCCTTCTTAGTTCTATCGGGTAGTCATAAGCTTCATAAACCTATGTGCTACCTCTTTTTTCTAGAGGGAAATTATCCCATACTATCTGTAAATCTGATTTTTTCTCTATAGATTCTAATAAGCTCTCTTCAAAAGCATCTTCTCGATGCTTGATTCAAGCATACTCTCTCTTCTCCATAAGATTGCTATAAGTTCCTTTTGGTTCATAAAACCTCTATGACACTTCATCGAATCCCATATTGTCCAATTCAAACATTCCCTTGAGTAGGGAAGGATATCCAACAAATACATAATCTCAAAAATGGCAAGGAACATCAAGCCAGGGGACTTTTCCATGCTTCTTAACTAGTCTCATTTTAGCCTCTTCTACCACTTGTATGCATAATTCTAGGGCTGCTATGGACAGTGGGCAGTACTGGGATAAAACCTTAGGAGGGATTTTAGCTCCATATAATCTGATGTAAGTAAAACCCTCTATGAAGAAGAAATCTCCTATCTCTTTTTCTTTAATGAATGCTCTTATCCCTGGCCCTAATATTTTTGGAATTAGCCCAGTTAAGGCCCAATGGATTTCTACCAGGAAGCGATCACAAAACCAGCCCATGTGAGTTTGTCCTTCATGAAGTCTCCAGAAGCTATTCTGTACATAGGGGCTATCTATGGCTTTTAATATCTTATGGGATTATTCCCCCAATTGGCCCGCTATTAAGTGAGTGAGAAAAGAATATTGTGAAAAGCGAGGCATCTCCTGCCTCTGTTCAAAAATTGCTCTCTTTAGTTCTACCATTTCTCTGTGTATTTGTGAGCTCAATTCTAGTTCCTAAGCGTAGATAGGGGTGTTATGTCCTCTATTACATTGTGCAGCTAAATACAAAATCCTCTTCATTATTCTACTCATATCTTGTACTCATAATACTATGTTTATCATGTCAAAAGTCTTGTACCTAGGGTTTAAAAGCATTTTTATTAATTGGGAAATTTTTCTCTATTTTTGCATGTGTATCAAACATTTTTTTAAAAATTTCCATATTAGTGAACATGCGAGATTGGTGTTTGATTACTTGGTCCACCAAAAATGTGGTATACTTCATCAAATTGAACACTTCCTGGATATCTTCAACTTTGGCATTGAATACATTTTGATTCTTGTGGTCTCGAAAGGTCCTCGTTGTTTTGTTATATGCCACTACTAACCAAGCCATTCAATTTGAGGAAAAATGCATTTTCAGGCATATCAGCTTCCTAATATTACTGTTCCACCTATTGTCTCTAGGAAAATCCTTGTATTATCACCTCTTAGCTTTATGGAACAAATATGCCATTATCCACGAGGTTCTGTTGTCGCCTTCCATCACTCGAGTGAAACTCTTAATGCAGGCATTATCGATCTCGTATAGTTGAGCTGAGTTGGGTTTTTTATTTGCCCCACATTTCTAGATAAAATCATACATAGTGGTACCACAAATTGATGGTCCAAAAATCACAAAATGGGATGATTTATCTGTGATAAAATTTATGGCTTCTCGTGTATCTATAGGTACGAACACATCTCCCCATGATGCCATTGCTCTCACGATTTTTGGTCAAGTTCTTCTTCGAGTTCTTAGAAAATGAATACTCTCTTCCCTCTATGCTTCTAATGTATCAATTCTAATTCTTGGTATACTAGTGGAGTGGCCTTGACGGGTTTCGTAAGTTCATATACAGGGTGGTGGAGTGAACTTGACAAATTCGCACATTTTGTTATTGACCCGATGCTACCAATCGTTGTTCAAAATTGGCCAATGGAATTGTGCCAACTCAATATTTTTTGGAGTTTTATGCTTTATGATGGGCGATATTTGTTAACTTGTGAGCCTAGGTCCCTTTGATACGTATGCCTATAATAATTCATGTTTTCTATTCATTCGTCAATGGGGATATTTTAATTTGACGTGGAATAGTATTTTTTGGACCTTGTGCCATCTCAGATCTGAGTGATCACTACATCTTCGAGATCCATTATGTCTCCCTTGGGGTATTCGTGATATCTGACTCTTGGTGTGAGTGTAGGTTTTTACATATGATGTCCCTTTTCCCTAAGTCAATCGTGATTAATCGTAACCATCAAATTGATCTAAGATGAATCGCATCTGTTGATCTCCTGAAACCTATATGATAGTTAGTGTACCTGTTCTCATGTAAACACTTGATATAATGTGTTTGATTGGTATTCAATTAATCATATTTGTCCAATGTTAATCCTTATATTTTTAAACCTTAATAACTTGTTTTAATCGATGATAATCATAAAATACACTTACTTTTCTTTTGCGATCGTTGTTGGATCTTATGGTGGTGAGGTGCGATCGTTGGATCATACATATGCACATATTCTTTAATAAATGGGAAAAATTCACACGTACCTCGAATAAATCAATCAACCCAATGCTTAGATTAACCTTTTATTATCTTCCCATATGCGCACCGTTGGATCTGGATGGTCAATGAGCGCCGTCGTTTGATTCATGTGTTATAAAAAGGTATTTATTTAGCCTTTGGATCTTTGTCGCCAGTTACAAACCTTCACGTCCGTTGATTCTCGATTTAGTTTGTGCGCTGCCATTTGATCACTGACAAGATGCATGCTAGATAATGATGTTATAGACCTTTGCTTTTCTATTAATCATGATTAAGGTGAGAAGGGGGAATATTAGTCAATGTATTAAAATCTTACTAAACACGATTAATGTCAATTAATTTTTTCCTTACCCATGCCTTTTACCTTCCATCCTACAATTTTGGCGCGACTGTCGGATCTGAGTGGAGACAAGTGTAGTCATTGGATCTAATCAACCTGTAAGTTAGTTTAATCAAGCATTTATAATATTAATCATGATTAGGGCAAAAAGGAGGAAAATTAGCTGATGTATTAAACCCTTGCTAATCATGATTAACTTTAATTAATTTCTCCCGATCCTTAACCCTCTTTAATGCATCTTCAATTAGTGCACCACCATTAGATTAAAAATTGTTTGAGCGTGGCCGTATGATCTTGGTAACAAGCCCGATGATTAATCAAATGGGGCACATCCTTTTTAATATGGACTTTAAAGTTTGTTTAGATTGAAGCAATCACAATCATCGATCTATACGTTGTTTGGCACGATCATCCGATCTGTCAGACCTGCTCTGATTTTAATTTGACCTTGACCCATGACAACTTTTCTTAAGACTTTGACTTCTTAGAGGGTGCGCAACCATTGATTTTAGAGGTGTTTAAGCGCTACCATTATATTGAAGGCAACCTGCTCAATTTTTAAACTTTGGGTTAAATCTTATTGACTCTTTGATTTTATCTTTCGGATCTTATCATGAGTGCGCATCCGTCAGATTTCCTTTGGTGATGTGCTACCGTCCGATCGAGTTTTAAGATGCAACCTTTTTACCCCTTGACTATGCTTGAATTTTGACTTATCTTTGATTTGATTTTATTAAAGCGCTATCATCCGATTTCTCTGGATTGTGCATGGCCCTTGGATTAAATCTGAGGTGCTCACCAGTTAGCTTAGCGGGGTGCATACCCTTAGGATTTTAATCAATTAATATTTATTTTAACCTTAGGTTTTTTGGACTTTGAGACCATGGTGAATGTTTTAACCGACTTATGATTTAGGGACTTTATTTGTCGGTTTAGGCCCAAGGAAAATATTTAGGAAGGTCAAACTTTGACCTGGGGATTTAATTTAAAATTTTTGTCCCTAACCATTTGAGGAAATTTGATTTATACCATGAAGCCCACATTATTAAAAAGGCTAAGGTTAGACTTAATCAAACCAACTAATGAAAAATTGAATTACCCACAACAACTATAAGCAATGACCAATAGTATAAGCAGTTTGATTGAAACCAAATTTTTAAATTTGGGGGTTTCAAAGTTGAGTCAAATTTGGCTCCAACACTTCCACTGTAAATTTTGTTATAATTATAGTTGCAACCTCTTACCACTTCAAAGGGAGATATATGGTTGTAACTCCCTTAATCCAACCCTCATGATCTCTTACAATGAAGCATTTTTCCCCTATTTTATCAACCCATTGGGTGACTCCCTTATTTATGGTCTTACAGTATTTTTGACCGACTTCTGGAAGGCTCAAGACCTTAGAAATTAGTCTTTTGATGACTTTGATTTCTACCCCACCCATATTAGTGACCATGGTTGTGGGGTCGTAGTTCAAAATGAACTGTTGGGCCACCCCTTGGTCATGCCCTTGAAATGGTTCCAAGGCTTCCCATAAGCTGGCATTTTGAAACAACTTCTTGACAAAGTCACTCGGGTTTTGGGTGTTAATGGAAACTGGTTTGTTGCGTTTGTGGAAACTAGGTTTCCAGTATGGTGATACGAGTTTTTATCTGGTAGAGGGTAAGTAATTAAGGATAATTTTTTTCGCTTGGCTTCACACATTTATACTTAAATGGTGTCAAATATAGAATCCTGTAGCAAATTCAAATGCATATATATATATATATATATATCCATTATTAAAAATGTAATTTTCTAGGTTCAAGGTGTAGACCAATTGGTTCGACCAAACACCATAAGGGGGATAAATTTCCAAGGTTCAAATCTTAGGCCTTGCTAGACTGAATTCTTATCCCTTTCCTAGTGCTTTTAGAAGCGTAAAAGGTTTTAAATGATTGTGGCATGGTGGTTATAGGGATGGACTAGACAAATATCTGTGTGGTGGCTTCTGGGGCTAGCAACACAAAATACTATGACTACCGTAAAAACTGGACAACCTATCTGGATTCGTGGTGGGTACCAATTCCACCATGTAATTTAAAAAATATATATAATTTGTATGAATGTTTTAACAAATAAAAAAAAAAATTCATCATATAAACCTACAAAATTTTCTTTTAAAAATTGACATTTATAATCAAATTTCATTTCTTTTCAATCATAGGATTTCGTTAAAACTTTTTCTGCAATTTCTAAAAAATTATTTAAAGCACTTACAATATTTACCCTCAATTTTTAGTGTGCCCTCTTTCAAACTATCGTGTTTGTACGTAGCATCTTTGTCTATGAAAATCATTTTCAATTTTCATCATACCCCTTTGCCAAAGCTATCGCCACTCAATCCTAGCTTTCGTACAACGTCCTTGGTGCAATTGCAGTTTGATATTGAAGGGTTTACCATGTTTCAATTGTAGTTACAGATCTAAAATACTAAGTTTTACCTTAAACATGTTACAGAGAAGATAAATTCCAAAATTTGAGATTTTTATGTTTTTGCATGCGTTAAGATTAGACAAATCATAGCCTTCGATCATCCTTTAATCAATGGTCCCGTATGCTTGATATGCATTATTTATCCCTATTGCATTGTATGACCAAATATTGATGATCGACGTTAGTCTTATTGGTGGTCGTTCCCTTCAAAAAGAGTGAGCTAACAGGGCACACTACTATTTTGCCACCCTACGTTGGCTATCAACATTCAATGCTTAATAAGCTGACGTCCATCTAAAGAAATTTAATTAACTTTGGTGTATGATAAAAACTTTTTATTTTAATATCCTATTTTGATTTTATGTTTAATGAAATTTAGGTAAGTTTATTTCGTGGTTTGCATCTATGGGTGATAAAAATTTAATTATTTTAACCTTTGTGTTCCTTTCAATCCATATTTGATCGTTATGCCATCCATATGTACCTTCCTTGTTTGATGTCAGCTTCTTTTTCATGCACATTTCGAGTGTATTTCATTTTATGCTTCCTTTCCTCAACATAAAAACTAGATCTTTGACTTACACCATATAACACCTTTATGTCTTACCTGATTTTCATACTCATGCAAGAAAAATGCACTTTTAGATCTGTGTATTGTCATCGATAGGTGTTTGTTCCTTACCATTTTACCTTCCCTCTTGAATTCGAGTACTCATACCATGCACAAGTGGTGATTCATATGGTGCTTTAGAGAAATTCACACACCCATCTACCCATTACAAGCACCCACATCATCGTTCACATTCCAGATTGTGCTCTCGATGCTTCATGTGTGGTTTAAATTTCCCATCGATTTGTCGATCATGCTCTTCGATTGTCTAAGTATCCTACGGATGGTTCTTGAGGTTGAAAATATGGTTTTAGTTTTGCACCATGGCTCACAAGGTTCTAATGTTCATGTGTTCATGCACATTTTCTTCTATGCCAAAGCTTCATTGATAAGGCTCAATGATAATCACCTCACAGTTGCCTTGACACGTGTCCTCAACCATGCACTAGTAAGATATTAGCTATACACTTATAATATTTTTATGAAGTCATGTCTATAGAAACTATCTACAAAAAATAACTATATACTATTGAAAACAACTACAAAAAATAACTACAGAAAACAACTATGGAAAACAACTACGAAAAACAACTACAGAAAATAAATATGAAAAACAATTATGGAAAACAACTTCTACGGAAAACTAGTTATAGGAACATATGGATACTTACTTGACTTCCTTCTATTTCTTTTTCTCCCCCAAACTATATTATAGAAATTATTGAATTAATCCTTTGCTTCTCCTCCCAAACTAATTTTTTGGCTATATAGCCAAAACAAGATAAGGAGAGAAATTCTTATTTGTAAAAGTTTATATTATGAAAAATATTTAATATGTATATGTATATAATTTTTTCAATATTATTTTATTTACTTATTTAAGAATATGGGGGTGTTAACTTATATACCAATTATTTATTCAAGCCAAGCCATCAAATAAGTTTGTAGGAAAATAAATCTTCTTAGAATGGAATTGTTTGTTCCTAATAACAAAGATGTTATGCAAATATATTTAATCTCTTCCTTGACATTTTAATAAAATATTCCATGGTCCAATAACAAATATTTCTAATGCCCTAGGGAGGTCAATTAATTTTTCTACTTCCTTTATCCTCATTGAGGAGTTCTATGTGGGAGAAATATAATAATGAATTTAAATAAATATCAATCATCAATACTTTGATTTGCAAAAATAGGTCTCATCAATGGTTGGACACTCAAAACCCATTTTGGAAGAGGAGAAATAAGATAGTCATTCTTGTATCAACTTTGTTTTATCATTTAATATCCCATTTTTTACATAGAGATGTGCATTTATTTATTAAACTTGTAGGGGTGCAAAGCTTTAGGAAATCAGATTCCCAACCACTCTATCAAAGTCCTGATGGGATAGTCAAATTAGACAGAGTTTTCCTCTCCCAAGAAACCGTTCAAGTATTTTGTGATGTAGTTCTCCATCCTCTCCCTAAAATTGTTTTAGATCACAATCCTCTTGTCCTTGATATTGACAAGTCTAAACCTCACAAAAGGGACTTAAGATTCGAGGCGATGTGGCTACACCACCCAGATATAAGGTAGAGAGTATCACATTGTTGGCAACAAGATTTCTAAGGACATCCTTCCTTCAGACTGGCTCAAAAGCTTAAGAATCTCAAGGAAAACCTAAAAATTTGGACTAGAAAAGTTTTGGCAACCTCTTCGCCAACAAACTATCTCTCAAAGAAAGACTTGAATAGATTGAAACAAAAATTCAAAATGTGGCTCTGAATGATTAGATTAGAAAATAAGAGAAACAGATTCTGGATGGATACCATAATTTCATAAGTTGTGAAGATACCTTTTGGTGACAAAAATCCAGAGCTCTCTGGCTCAAAGAAGGAGACTCTAACACCAAAATTTTTCATGTGTCCACTCTTAGAAACAAAAGTAACAACCACATCAAATAACTGACTAAAAGTGATGGCACATCTACATCAGACCCTGAGGAAATAAAAAATAAAGCAAGATATTATTTTAAAAATATGCTTGAGGATGATAATTCTTGCTTAGCCTTTGCCCAAGCTTCTTTGCTTCATCACATCCCTAATTCCATTACAGACAATGTCAATTCCTGTCTCATTGCCCCTTTTTAGGATGAAGAAATCAAGTCTACCCTCTTCTCCATGAACCTTGATAAAGCCCCAGGTCCTGATGGTTACCCCCCCACTTTTTTTCAAAATTTGTGGGATATTTTTGGTTTTGATGTTTGCCTTACCATTAGAGAATTCTAGTATTTCAAAATAATTTTGCATGGGTTCAATTCCACTTTTATTGCCCTCATTCCTAAAAACTAGCGGCCTGATCTTTAGCTAACTTCAGACCCATTAGCTTGTGTAATGTTGTTTACAAAATCCTTACTAAAATCATGGCTATCAGAATGAAAAGCATTTTACCTAAAATCATTGATCCTTGTTCAGGCATCCCAGTTCAAGGAAGATCTATCCTTGATGGGGTTATATCCATCCATGAAGCTCTGCACTTAGCCTCTTAGACTCAAAAGCCCACCTGTTTCCTCAAGCTTGAGATAAAAAAAGCTTATGATAGAGTCAATTGGAACTTTATTTTAGCCATCCTCCACAATTTTGGATTCCATACTAAATAGGTAGACCTCATCAGAGCTTGCATTTATTCTTCATGGTTCTCTGTTTTCATCAATGACTCTACCACTAGATATTTCCAAAGCAGTAGAGGCCTTAGGTAGAGGGACCCCATCTTACCTTTTTTATTTATTATCATCATCGAAGCCTTAGGCAGAACCATTCAAGTTGCTTTTAGAGTTGGCCTCTTGTTAGGGATCAAATTCTCTTCTCAAACTACTTTGATCTCACACCAATAATTTGTGGATGACATCATATTGTCGACCAGTGCTTCTGTATTTGAAGCACAGGTGATCAAATACATCCTCAAGCTGTATGAAGCAGTGGTTGGGTAAAAAGTCATTTTCAACAAAAGCAAATTGTATTTCTTAAATACACCTATTCAAAGACAGATCAAGATTACCATAATTATGGAGTTTTTCGAAGTTGTTCTCCCTGCTACTTACCTTGGGCTTCCTCTCTTTTGTTGCCAACCTACAATATCAATGTGGAACAATGTTATCGAGAGGATTAAAAAAAATCTTGCAGGATGGAAAGGTAATATCCTTTCTAAATAAACCAAGAGTACTTTAACTACAACTACCCTTCAAAGCATCTCGGTCTACTTTCTCTCCATTTTTTGGGCACCAACTACAGTTTCCTTTAGGATAGAGCAAATTCAAAAAAATGTCCTATGGACGGGAGCTAAGAATAAACAAAGGATTCACCTAGTGACCTGGGATAAGGTATGCAAACCCAAAGACAAAGGAGGATTTGGGCTCAGAAGGGTGAAATCCGTCAACACAACTTTAATTACCAAGAAAGCTTGGAGATTGGTGTCAGGGGATAGTAATCAGTGGATTTCCATTGTTAAAAGAAAGTATCTTCAAAATGGTGATTTCCTAAATGATGACATCCTCAAATGAGGGTCAAATTTCTACAATTCCAGCATGATTACAAGGCCTCTTCTCAAGAAATTATTAAGATGGGAACTAGGAAATGGAAGCAATATTAATTTTTGGGAAGACAAATGGACTAACCAAGACCCCCTCATCAATGATCCTATTCTAACCAGACTCAAAAATTTTATTGACTCTAGAATAGGAAGAAAGGTCTTTGATTTCATTAGCACTTAGAATGGCACCACCATTTGGATTCCTATTAAGAGCTTCACTCTTCTGAATGAATCTATTATCTTGAATTCCATCTTGCTCATTATTATCATCCCCTCAAACAATGTTAGTGATCAGCTCATTTGGGAGCCTTTTGAAAGTGGGGATTTTTCTATCAAATGGGCCTATCTCCTCCTCCTTGATAATGAGGTGAATATGTTGCCTTTCAATTTAGTCTGGGTTAAGTCTCTCATTCCTAAGATTTCTTTCTTCTCCTGGCTTGCCATCCAAGAGAAAATCCTTACCATATACAACCTCATCAAAAAAGGTATTTCCATCCTTAATAGATGCTATCTTTGCCATAATGCCTGGGAATCATCCTCTCACCTCTTCCTCTATTGTCCCTTCACCTCATCCATACTTGAATCCATATTCCATTCCTTCCATATCCAGTGGGCTAAACCCTGCTCCATAGGTGACATTTTTAACCATTGGCCTTCCCCCTTATGTGAACCCCGCCTCAAATTCTTCTAGAAGACTTACCTCCACCACTTCCTTTGGTAAATCTAGCTTGAAAGAAACAATAGAGCTTTCTCCTTAAGGTCCCCGGTTCCCAAGCTCATCTTGTCTAAAATATTGGCCAATTTCATGGAGAATTCCTCTCTTATTCTCCCTTCCCCTAATTCGGCCTCTAAGCCTTAATTCGATCTTGGCAAGAATCTTGGTATTTCCTTAGAAGAATTATGCCCATCGGTCAACCTCAGAATTATTTCTTCTTGGGTTCCTCCGCCTATGGGATGGTTCAAACTTAATTTTGATGGAGCTACTAAAGGTAATCTAGGGAAAGCTGGGGCAGGAGGTGTTCTTAGAAATCACCAAAGAGAAATAATCATTGCCTTTGTGGAAGGATTAGGAACTCAGACTAATCATGTTGCTAAATCCATAAGCATGTGGAGGGGTATTAGCCTTGCTAAGAATTTTACCAATAATTTGATTATCGAAGGAGACTCCCTCAACATCATCAATTACCTCAGGTAGAGCAACTGCAGGTCTTCCTAGAGAGTCAGAGTTTATATTAAGGAAGTCATGTCCCTAGTCCTTAACATGCATTAGGTCATCTTTCAGCATGCTGACAAAGAAGCGAACATGGTGGCCAACATATTAGCCAATTTTGTTGTTAATACTATTGACCTTAAGACATGGCATGATGAATTCCCTTAGGAAATCCATGCGATTGCAGACCAAGAGAAACCTCAATGGAATCTTCCTCAATAGTAAGCTATTCTCCAAGATATCCAACCTCTGCCTCATGCATAACAAATTTAGATTCCCAAGGTCTTTCTCAATCCATGTGAGCATGCCCAATTAGCACGATGAGTGGATGATCCCTAACGCCCTTTTTATTGACAAGGATTACATGTTTGTCCACATGATATCCTTTCACCACCAGCAAATAGTCCAGCTAGTCTTATTTTTTATCAACCGCTGTCACCAAAATATCCAAATATCTATCCATGTCTTCTTACACTGCAATCTTATCCTTCCATATTCCATCCATGTCACCCTCCACCATAAGGTCATCTCTATCTAGGCCACTAATTTGGAAATGTACACTAGCATTTGTTTTATTTTTAGGCATAATTTGTCAAGTGTGTGCAGGTATTGTCACATGGTGGTTAACTTCAAATTCAGATATTTCCTAAAGATTATCACCTAAATCAATACATGTGTCTGACTTGGCATCAGAAACATACTTTCTTAGGGCCTCATATTTTCATCTCTTGTCTTAGTGCAGATGCTCGAGGTATGTTCACCACTATAATTCATAGCTTGAAGATGTGACACAACGCAAGGAAAACCATCAAGGCCAATGGTCATCATGATCTGGCACTTTGGTTGTTGGATTTTGTTGCCCCAATAAATCTTGGGGGAGAGATTTTTCCTTTTAGTATTCCAAGGCTGATCTTCAACGCAAATAGTGTTAGGGACATGGTTCCAAACTATTACTTTTCCCATGTATCGTGTCTTCTTTTGAGCTAGCAGACCATTATTCATTGTGAGCCTTCCAATCCTAGTGAACCACCTTTCCTTTGCTCCCATGCCTACTTTTTCATCTCCCCGCCTT
The DNA here is from genome assembly GCA_028583015.1 of Wollemia nobilis. Classification (NCBI taxonomy): domain Eukaryota; kingdom Viridiplantae; phylum Streptophyta; class Pinopsida; order Araucariales; family Araucariaceae; genus Wollemia; species Wollemia nobilis. The sequence goes on along the minus strand of JAQPPZ010002969.1, from coordinate 11,197,128 downwards.
GCTCGGTTATGATTTCCTCTAGTGCCCACCACCTTTTTTGGCATTTTTCCCAAGCCATTGTCCTTTTTAACATCGTCGGCCCTACCCACCCTGTTTTCACTTGTCATCTTGTTCCTTTCCAAAAGCTCTATCTGCTATTCCTAGTGTCCACCCTCCTCTCGCCTAACCACTCCCTCATCATCCACCTTACCCTATACACCATGGCCAACAACTTCATTGAGCCCAGTTCCTTTTCCTATGAATCTATGGTAGAAAATATCCTCAATGATAGACACTTCCTCCCCTTCCTCCACATGTTCTCTAGAGAAAAAATAGAAATTACATAGGCCTTCCTTGAGACCTGGGAAAATGACATAGTTACTATGTGCGGTAGAAGTTTCAGGATGGATGTTCACCTTCTATCATCCATAACTGGTCAAAATACTGAATGTCGCTCCATCCACTTCCATAAACATAATTTAGAAATAGAACTCACTGAGTTTAAAGGAAACAAAAAAATCCTCAAAAATTCCAAAAGCCCTGGGATCCTTAGGAGCGACTTGAATTCCCCCTAGGACGTAGTGATGAAGCCTATCATGGAATTCATAATGGTCGATGACCCTGACAAACTCCTCAAAACCTATAATTTATCTTTTGTAAACCATTTTAAGGACATTAATCCTCTGAGTATTCCCATTTTCTTCCTTAATTCCATGAACAAATCCATCACCTCTTGCAGGAATAAGAAGAGCCATGACCTTCCTCGTCACCAAGGTATGTACAAGGTCATCTACACCTACATTTTGGCCAACATCCCCAATACCGCCATTCCTAAACCTACTAAGCCTGCAAGGTCTTCATCTTGAATCAACCTTGATAAGAAGAAGAGGAAAGCCATGGAGGATGTTACTGTCTTAAGGGCCAAGAAGAGTATCAACTTTGATAGTGTGAAGGAACCTGTGAGGAAGTCAGCCCGACTTTAGAACCTGGTAGCCAAATGCAATATTATTGAGATCAAGAATGAGGAAGAGGATAATGGAGACGACACCAAACGCCTGAAAGAGTTCATTATTGCATCCACCATTGCGATGATGAATGCAATGGTTAATTCTATGATAGACATCCAAGAAGGTCTGTTGAAGCTATTTTTTGGTGGGCAGATTATCTAGGAGGTGGAAGGAGGATCTGAAATGGAGAGATTTGTTGTCAAACAGGAGCCTAAGGATGATGAAACCAAGAACGTAGATAAGAAGGAGGCTAAAGACAAGGATAAGATCTCAGCTTAGGACTAATTTAATTTTCTCTATGTTTTGTGCTTTTATGACTATCCTACGCGGTACCCGATTTCTTTCTGATAATAGGTCATTTTTTGATTTTTGCCCTCCCTACGTGGAGCATGGTCTCTATCAGTTTTTAGGTATTTTTTTGGGTGTTTTGCCTTCCCTACGTGGTGGCCTTCACTTCCTCAGGTATAGTCTTCACATTTTAGGTTATGTTTTGTGTTTCATTGTCCTCAAGTTTGAGGCTGCGACCTCAATTTTTAGTCTATTATGCTATATCTGGGTCCTTAAGTCTGAGGCTGCATCATCAGTTGTGGCACTTAACAGTATAAGATTTTTAGGAGTTCAAAGGTGTGTCCTTCATCATGACTCAGCTCTGTTACTAGTTTTGTATCAAGGTTGAGGGATCCTTAAAACCCTTTAAGTAATGCAATCTGTTAATTTACCAAAAAAAAAAGTCCTAATGGGAATTATCACCCTATACTTACTACTTTATCCCTTTAATTAAAAAGAGTTAAGAATTTTGGGATTCATATCACATATAAATCTAGTTGGAAGTGTAATCCTATCCTTGCTACCTTTTATTTTTATTTAGGAGAAATTAGAACTTTGGGGATTTGGGCCACATAATCATTTTCATGGAAATGTAGTCCTATCCTTACTATTTGTTTTCTTCCTTTTTTTATTATTTATGGGATACAAAGTCTTTTATTACCTTGATTTTATTAATTGGTGATACCATAATAACTAGATATCCTCCCTTCTATAAGGCAAGATAATATCTTCATACACTAAATCTGACTTCTTCCTTAAAATCTAAAACTGTGACTAAAAAGTGACGAATAATAAGATCAAAATATTGTATATTAGAACTCAATCATGGAATAAAATAAGCAAATTTAAAAAACATAAAGTGATATTCTAGTTTATTTTTCAAGAAATATTATAATTCCCTGATAATCTCCTTTCATTGGCCAAGTAGTGTAAAGATTTTTGTCATCCAACTTATCTACTGGTACCTACTCATCCATATAAGAGGATTGATTAGTTTATACTTTTTTAGTGATTGCACTTATTTATTTAATATATATTAGATTATAGAGCAATAAATTATTTAGTAGATTGTATTTTGTTGCTTAAAGGATAAAAGAGAAGTTCGTATTTAATAGAAGTTGATTGCATTTTATAAATGCATTGCCAAACAATTTGTTGCTTAAGATGGTTTTTAAACTCTTATTTAGATAATTAATTCCTATAGATCTTAAGCCTACGTCCATTTACTAATAATATTCTTGTTGAATTATCAATAGGATTAAGTTTAATTGTACCATTCCAAAATATTTTTTCAATCTCATAGGGTCCAAGCCATCGCGTTCTTAGCTTTCCTTGTAAATATTGGTAGTAGAAGTCAAATAGCAAGGCCTAATATCTTGGTTGAAATGTTCATGTATAATATGTTTATTATGCTATTTTTTCTTTGTACTTGTATTAGTTCAGTACTGTGTAATACCTCTAGTCTTATTTCATCTAGAATGTTTAATTGTTCCAATCTACCTTTTTGTGCTTCATCCAAATTCATATTAAGTTGTACTGTTGTGCGAAGAGTTTCTATATTAAACTCAATGGGCATAGTAGCTTGCTTCTCATAGACCATATCATAAGGTGATAGTCCTATGGTAGTTTTCCAAGTTGTGTTATATGACCATGTAGCTTTGTCCAGTCTTTCTACCCAATCAACCCTATTAATAGCTACAATTTTTGTTATAATATTTTCAAGTTCTCTATTTGTAACTTCTACTTGTCCATTAGCTTGAGGGTGATAAGGTGATATTTTCCTATATTTTATTTGATATATTTTAATAAAATGCTCAATCACTTTGGAGAGAAATTGAGATCCATGATCTGAAACCAATTCTCTACGTGCCTCAAAGTGTTGCATGATTTGTATGTAAATAAAATCAGCTATAGGCTCAAATTGTGCTCATGGCAAGGTTTTCACTTTAGCCCACTTGGTGGCATAATTTGTGCACACAAGTATGTGTTTATTACCTTTACTTGGAGGGCCTATTGGTAAAAAAAAATCAATTCTCCATTTCTCAAATGCCTCCAACATTATTTGTGGTACCAAAGGCATCTCCATGGTAGGTGTAGGTTTACTAACCCTTTGACAAGCATCACATTTATCAGCAAAAATATGGGCATATTTACGTATGGTAGGACAAAAATAACCTATTTGAAATATTTTACTAGTTGTTCTTTGGGTGGCATAATGATCTCCATAGGTTTCTTCATGTGCTACCTAAATGATGTCATATACATCGTCTTATTGCACACATCTCCTAATTATATGGTCAAGGAAAGACTTAAACAAAACTCCCTTAATTCATGTATAAGGGGAACTTTGATGAACTAACTTTCTATACTCATACAATGTGAAATTTTGAGTCATTTTTCTTGTTACCAAATAGTTTACAATATCTACATACCAAGGAGTAAAAATAGAAAGAGCAAACAAATGTTCATTTCGAAAATTATCAAAAATTAACTCATCATCGTCAAATATTTGCATACGAGATAAATGATCCATAATTACATTGTATTTACTTGCTTTATCTATAATTATTCCAATTAGAGAAGCCATCTAACCACTGTACCTCCTATTGTAGCTTTATTCATTAAACATTTAATGGCACATTTATAAGTGTGAAAAATACTTCATATCCTGTTATATAATGTTTGAACTTATTAATGGTATGAACTACAAATAAGAATTCTTTTTTAATAACTATGTAGTTAAGTTCTACCCCATGTAATTTTTTTCTCATATAATAGATAGCATAAGGCATTTTGTATTCAATTTGCTTAAGTATTGCTCCTATTGCATAACATGAAGCATCACAATGTATATGAAAGGGCAATTCCCAATTTTGCCCCTTAAAATGGGAGCAGTAGTCAATTTATATTTTATGATTTCAAAGGCTTTTTGACATCCTTCTATCTAGTTAAATTAACTTTCCTTTGTTAAGAGATCAAGCATAGGAGATGCAAATTTACTGAAATCCTTAATGAATCTATGGTAATACCTTGCATGTCTCAAAAAACTTCTTACCTTAGTTTATATTTTTAAAGGTTGAAGGGATTGAATAACTTGGATCTTTGCAGGACATCCTTTAGCACCTTCCTCAGATATGTAATGCCCTAGGAAAATTCCTGCTTTCATCATCATAAAATACTTTTATGGCTTAAAGAAATATTTTGTTCTTGGCTTCTAACAAGATTTTTTTGTAAGATCAACAAGGCTTCTTCAAAGGTGTTACCATAGACTGTGAAGTTCTCCATATAGACTTCTACACATTCAATAATTAAATAAAAAAAAAAGCTAAAACAAACCTTTTGAAAGTATCATGTGCATTGCATAATCCAAAAGGCAAAACTTTGTATGCATAGGTACCTATAAGACATGTGAAAGTTATTTTTTTATTTTCTTCTACTATTGAGACCTGATTATACCTGCTAAAACCATCCAAAAAATAAAAATGTTTCTTTCCAGCTAAGGTATTAAGAACTTGATCAATAAAAGGTAAAGGAAAATAGTCTTTCTTTGTTACTTTATTCAATTCTCTATAATCTACACAAATTATCCACTTACCATTATTTTTAGGAATTATCACAAGTGGTGACACTCATTGGCTATCAAAAATTGGATATATAAATCCTACATTCAATAGATTAATAATTTCATCTTGAACTATGTCTTTCATAGTCCAAGTGGCACCTCGCCATGGCCTCCAAATCACCTGAGCTCGTGTCAGTCCTACCCATAGAAATTTGTACCACTGGCTAGTCTGAACAAGATGACTAGGTTGTACCTCCTCTACCACCAACCATCTCCTAGCATAGGGTTGCTCCCTATCCCATGCCTTAGTAGGTAGACCCACTGGTCATGCCATATTAAAATACTCCCAATCCCAACACTAAAATAGTACACTTCACCCTAGAACCTTCCACCCCTATCACCTCACCTTATACAACTCTTGGTATAGTTTTGCCAATAATGCAGGATACCATGCATATACCTGAGGTGTATTGATCATGTCATACACCAACCTAATCATGTTCCATGGAAACCAATAATCTTTTCTATTTGGGGCCACTACGTTGACCAACACAAACATGACTAAGGTAGGTAGAGCATCTAAATTATCATCACATACATCATCAAATACCTTATTCCTCCACCCTTCACACTCTCTACCTCCCATCGATCTCCAAAGATCCAACTCATCTCATACTCCTTATCATGTCCAACCTCGACTCATAACCCCTCCATTGATAACTTGAGGATGCGATATACATCCTCAAGTATCATTGTCATATCTCTAGTAGGAAGTTAAAAGGTCCGCCTATCTAGATCCCATATCTCTGCCAAGTCAGAGAGATACCCCTCATCAGCCCTTATAACATCAATCCTAGCTACCCCAACCAGCCCCACATCATCCAACCACTTCCACTGGTCATCTTGTAATGCCTTTCTCACACTTCGGATGAGAGGTGAGAACTTATTTTGAGCATCTAGAATCCTTAGCTATAGAACAAAAGATACATATTGTAAGCACATTAATTTCATATACATTACATAATTTCATAATTCAAAAATTAAGAAAAAAATCAAAAAAGAAAAGAAAAAAGTTTGCATAACTTCAAAATAATAAATGCCAAGGGAACTTACCCTAGAAAAATTAACATCTAATCCTACTACCACATCCACACCCTCCATCACCATATATTTCACTCCAAAAATCCTCCACACTCCATCCCACTTCACTCACTCACTCCCTTAGACGTAGCTTTTGGAATTCACGAATGTAAGAATGAATCTAATTTCACCTCTGCAAGCCCTTTATAGTTGTTTCTAGTGCACTAGGATGTCCATGGGTATTCATAGGTGCATTAATATGCACACCAATATTTACATATTAATATATGCCCATGGGTGTCTGAGTTTTGCGATGCCTATCGGCGTTGAGTGTCAAAATTTGCAGAAAAAAAATGATTCAAAGGGGTAGATTACATCCACAATTGCATCCACACATCCATTCCATCAAAATATCATATTTTTTGAAAACAAAAATTTATTTGGACGAATAATATTTGTTTGTGCCCAAAAGGTGCAAAATCATTCAACAAGCTTCAAAACACACTAAAACGGTCCAAATTTTCACAAAATGACCATAATCATCATTCTCATCATAAAATATTTATTTGAACATAATTTTCATTCATAAATCATTATATTTACACATTTTTCCAAGTTCATATACAATTTCAAGTGAACCTCACCTCATATCTAGTGGTTTGTTCTATCTCCTTGGTGATTACAATGATTGGTATCCATGCCATTCGGTAAGATGATTAAATAACTATAAGGACACTTGGACATTTCATCATCCAATATTTTATCGTTTAAAAACAAAAATCACTTTTGGGTACTTCACCTTTAGTGTGAGACTATGTCGAGACCAATTTGCTCAACAACTATCATTGATGGCATTTTTCGTGGGGCTTGAAACATGGTCAAAAATCATAACACATTATTTCTTTTACATTGATAGTCATCACTGAGATAGGCCCTCACTAGGTTTATTGGTTCCAATTGCGGGAATTATCCTACAATCACTAGCAAGCCCTCTAAAGTTGAATCTTTTACTTTTTATTGCATTTTCATCAATTTGCATTTCAATGACACCAAAAGGCATTTTCTTCAACAAAATAAAATCACCCTAAACTTGGGGCAACCAAATTTGACTTTGATTTTCCCATAATGGGATACATATTACATGATCATGGCATTTACACTTGGCAAAAATACCTTCTCTATTGGGGTAAAAATAAACTCAATCACTTACATTTTACAACAACCCCCTTTCTCTGTTGGGGCAAAAATTGAATACATTTACATAATTCATATCATCCTTTTACATCATTTATACCATCTATATTTACATCATACATCTACATTTACTTCACTTACATTTTTATTTACACAAACATATCAATTGGCTTGTGAGATTCATTCTTCACTCATTTGCCAATTGAGGGGTAAGCTACACATATAAAATTATTTTGTATTTAATATCATCTTTGCATTCCTATGAAATAAAGTTGCTTCTGCATAAGGCTAAACCAGGTATCTCATATTTTTACATTGCATTGTGTTTCACGTAATACGATACAAAAAGGAGCATCTATAGACACCAAAATCTAACCACTTGTCATTCATCCATGTTTCCCAATCTCCACCATCCATTATTTATTTATTTATATATATATATATTTAAGTATTAATATTTTATATATTATATTTATATATTATATATATATATATATATATATATATATATATATATATATATATATATATATATATATATATATATGAATTAATCCTAGCCCTCTGCCATATTTTAATCTTAGCCATTCATCTACCTTAATCCATGCCACTTGCCCAGATTTAATCTCCACCCTTCCTCATGTTTTAATTTCGGCCACTCAAATTGTGTCATTGAAACCCTAACATGTCTAAGGGAATATTATAAAAGAGTAGTCATTTTGACAACTCAAAACCCTGAATACTATTGGAATCTTAATATTTCTCCTAAGTATTCTTTTGAATCCTTAAGAGATTTTTGAAGTCCAAGCCCTACCCCCTCTTGTTTCCATACTCACCTCCATCACAATTTTTTGTAGCCCTCCACTTCTATTTTCACCCTTTCTGCATGAATTAGATCTAGTTTTGTGACATTTCCATAAATCCCTAAACATCCACTAGAGCCAGCTGAACACCCACCAGAGCCAATCAAACATCTGCCAGAGCTAGTCGAGTGCCCACCAAATCTAGTTGAGCACCCACCAGAGCCAAACGAGCACCCACCAAAGCTATTTGAGTGCCTCTAGGTATTTTTGGTTGTCCCCAAGCACTCATGGGTGTCTCCCATACTAGATATGCAACCCTATGACCCTCGGGTATCATTAGGGCATCTTTGTAATTATCACTGGCATCATTTACATAAGCAAAAATAGAAATATAATATTTATTAACAAGGTAATAGTTTTATGCATTTATTTTCATATTCTTATGCTTTGTTTATCATTTTATTATAGTATCTAGGGTTAATGATTTTATTATGATGATCTCATGCAATGGAGCCCTCATAGGTATTATTGATCTTTGTTACTATTTGTTGTGTGCAGGTATAGGAATCATACACTTGGTAGCTATTGAAGCTAGGGTGGCCCTATCTAGGATATACAAGCCCACCCACAACCTCATTGGGATAATACAAGTGTGAAGACACCAACCATTCTTCTCAACTAGGGTTTCAGAGAACCCTAGTAATATATAATTTTGTATCAACATAAGCATTGTAAAACCCCACATTTGGGACATATTGATTGTAACATTTGAGATCCACCTGCAACAACAAAGAGTTTATCTATTTTTATGCAATATTTGTAAACTAATTTGCTTACTGTTATTTTATATCATTATTGTATTGGTGTTGCTTAATTTCTGATTCACATAGTTCCTACTTTTACTAGTCATTTTTAGTAGGAAATGTTTAAGTTGTAGGGCACTAAGCTCAAAATAGGTTTGGTGTATCATCCTCAAAGTGATGGCCAAACAAAATTTGTTAAAAAATGCATGGAAAACTATCTTTGTTGCTTTGCATCTAAACATCTTACATAATGGGTGGAATGAATCCCTTTTGTTGAATGGTGGTATTGTTGAGGTGTGATTTTGTCAGGCTACAAAAACCACATGATAACTAGGATTCAAAATCCTCTCTTGCAAAGAAACTAAAACTTCTCCAAGGTTCTCACTCAATATTTTTATGTGTCACACATATGTGCGTAAATAGGTGCTTGAATAGTCTCAATGACTTGCAAGTACTGTTAACAAGGGGCCTGGAAATCAGACAATTGATTTTAAATTTATCATACTTTAAATGCTTTTACCCATTCTTCCTCTAAAAAAAAATGAATTTGTCTTATAATTTCAATACATTGTGCAAATCCATTCTATCATATCATAACAACTTTTATTTAAAATGCTTCAAATGATTTAAATCAAATGTTCAATTTGTCACTTTAATTAATATGATATTTCAATTACTTTAATAAAAATCAAAGTATGTGAAATTCAAATAAAATATAAACCCTGATTATAAATATTCACCCTTTTAAAATCTAAGGTTTAATTAATGAAAATATTTTATCCATCCCAAATATAAAATCAACATTAAAATATTTGAAAAATGAATAAAAGTAATAATGTTTAACCCCAAAATTGTAAGGTTTTCAAACCTTATAATTATAATCCATAGGGTTTTAATATAAAACTGATCTATGAACTGTGAATCTTATGCTTTGAAAATTAAGTTCATAAATATGTTTTCTCATATTATTTTCTTATTAAATATTTATGGAATAAAATATTTAATAACAAATATAATCCTCCAATGTAAGGTTTGGATCGGTAAATAAATAAAACTATATTTAAAACATGAAATCCAAACAAATTTTAATAAAAGATATCAACTCTAATTCTCAACTTTATTAAATCAAATTTGGAACCAGAATACTCATTTATATTTTATAAATTTATTTATTTAAATATTAAAACAATTTAAATAATAAATTATTGATAACCTAGTGTAAGATTTAATTATTATAAAAATTGAACTAGGCTATGTAAAAATAATTTAATATAAAATAAATAATCAAAAATTTTATGATGAGAAACTAATCTTCTATCTCGGACAAATGCTACAGACTAATACCAATCACAAAGACTTAAACCAAATCACTGCCCACCAGTATTCACACAACAAGACAATGATATGATGCAATCTTTAGTGGAATCTTAATTATTGAAAATTATATCAAAATTTTTAATTACAATTCAAATACCATATTGATGCTTATTTGAATCCCTAAAATATTTTGATATAATAAAAATCTTACAATAAAGTTTGGTTTCTCTGTAATTTCCAACTCTTTGTAGCTTCTTCCTTTCCTTTGCTTTGCTCCTTCAACTTTCTTTCTCTTCCTTATCTGCAAAAATATTCGGGCTTCTTCCTTTAATCTTCAAGCCTTTATAATATTTTCACATTTGGTTTATTCGATTTATGTTTCCTTCAAAGCTGCAACTGATTAGCACCAAATTCAAGCAACCGTATTATACATTATAGATATTTTATTTGCAACTTTAAACTTCTCCTTTCGTTGAATGTCAAATATTATATCCGTCATCCTTACATTGGTCTCCTAATTTCATTTCATCAAACCCGTTAAACTTGTTATGTTAATATTCAACCATATCTCTTACATAAATTCCATATCATTAATATTGGACGATGTCACTCATTTGTTTTTTGCTTCGGGCTCTATACAAATAAAATTAATTATGAACCAATCTCTTTAGCTTTCATCCTTGTGTGATTCTTGATACCAACATCCCGCCGATTTAAAAAACAATCATATGCCATGGTGTATACCCTACACTTTATATGTGTTATCTCTATGAAAACTTCCATCTATCACTGCCTTCTCAAACCATCACTGCTATATCATGTATTAATCATGTGTCTAAAAATGTAGTCACTCCTTCATAACAAAACATGAATTCCTTTGATATGAGATGTTATCTCTGATAATAAACTTTGACCTGTTCTTTGGATGAATGACTAAACATGTATCCGATATGATTATATTCAAAATTCATCGACACACAACTGAATTTTCTTTTTGATCATGCCAAGACCTTCCCATCATAAAAAAAAAACACATATGTGACCTAGAAATTTCATTATAACCAAACATGACAAGATATCATTGATGAATACCTTCACTTTATAAATACCATATTGATACTATTGCCATCACCAATGTGCACAATGTATTCACCCATTTTATATTTCACTCTGTATTTTTTTTAAATGTGTCCTCGTGATTTTGTAATTGTGAGTATCAATGAAATGTATGCCATGCCTCGATGTAGAAAACCATCAAACCTCATGTCGTGATTCACTGTAATCACTAACTTTGATATTCTAACGACTGCATCCATGGCAACTGTAATCTTCCAAAATATTGATGATGGCATTCTCCAATGGTTATGACCTCTTGGCATCCTGGAAACGACATTATCTGGAAACTATGATCATTTTGCATATTAATGATTGTGTTTCCAACTACATCCTAGCGACTATGATCTCTGGTGGTTTAACAACTCTATCAACATTAACAATTAGGCAGCGATGACTACATTTTCAAACATTCGACAACTATATTTATCGATAGGCGATGAATACATTTTTCAACATAAGGCAACTATGTTTTCGGGGGACGACAACCATGATTTCATACATCCTATATTTTTGGCAAGCGATAACTATTATTTACAATATCCTAGTGATGTCATTCTATGGCATATCTCGAATGCATTTTTTAGCGATTATGACTTATCTACCTCCTGAAGACAATGTTTAACCTAGGTTTGGGTATCCATATTCTAGCTACAGCTATGCCCACCTTCTTATCAATGCTCATAATTTAATACATGCCTCTTGTACTCAGAATTACCTTGGAGACCACGATAGTCTTGAAACCTGCAAAAAGTAGATAAAATACTTTATTAGTCTTAATTTAAAACATCATAAACCTTTCAAATAAATTTTAATAAACTTCAAAACCATAACATAACCTAAACCACCATTGGATACGAATAATAACAACAATGAACAACACTTAAGACAATAAATCTAAAAATAAAAATAAAACATACCACAACTATGTAATAAACAAACCAAACATTATAATAACACCTAAACATATAAAATATATACTTAAAACTTTACAAAAATAAATAACATAAAACAACCCCAAACAAATATAATCTATATAACATTTACACAAAATATAAAAAACCAACTAACATATACTAAAACAAATAACATATAAACTTGCTCCACATTAAACAAAATAACCCATACATAAAATAAAACCAAACACTAACATACTAACACATAACTAATCATGAAATACTAAGTATACATGAGACTTAACAAATTTAACACAACATAAAACATCTTTACACAATGAGCCCTATTCTAAGACCATTCAAAGGAAGATGAGAATTCTTGATATTTCAATGATGATAACGATGAACAATAAGCGTAAGCAACAATTTGAAACAAATTTTCAAATTTCAAGTGGGTCCCCAAATTTTTGGATCGTTATGAAGGAGTCACAACAAATGGTGACTCTGCTGGTAAATGTCCTTGGATATTTCAGACTTTAAAACCAAACTCTGAAAATAACAAAAATGAAATATTAGAATTATAAACATCAATGATATCCAGAGAATGAGAATATAACAATTTGATATGAACCATCAAAATCATCAGCATCAACTTAGTGTGTGTAAAGTGATTCATTCCATATATTTTGAAACCATTCAATTTTCCATTGTCAATTTTATATTTTAGATTATAAACCATTTCTCCTTGAAGAAATACCTTCTCCTGATTCTCTTCAAAAAATTCTCTACTACTAGCCGAGCGTCTATAGCTCCAGTACATATTATCTAAGACTCCCAATTATTAAATGAATTTTGAAAATTGCATTTCCTTAAATCTTGAATATTGTATTTCATTTATTTTTAGACATAAGCTTCATTGTCAGTTGAACGTTTATAGATCCAGTGAAGATTATCTGAAATTTCCAAATGTTAAGCAAATATTGAATATTGCATTATTATTTTAGTTTAGACCTAGATCCACTTCCAGTCAGGAATCTATAGCCCCGATGAATATTAACTAGACAATGGTGATAGATTTGACTTTATTTTCAGCTGTATTCATTATTTCATTTTAAATATTTCATTTTTATTTTTATTTTATTTTATTTTTTTTACCTTTTCTCTCTTTTTATATATAGTAATATAGTACTTTGCAACAAATCCACCTACCACTTGGGTTAGATATCAGGTAAGGCTGAAGGAGTATATAAAAATTTCATCTTAATTTGTGAAACTAACAACTTCATACTTCCAGACTTTCAAAAGATATTTCTTAACGTGCTTGTGGAACTTGTGAAGCTTTTACAATATGATTCTAATATTTCAAATTTCTTTATCTTAGAACACATTCATAAAGATATAGACTAACATCTCACTTTTCCTTTTTTCCAAGTTTCACAGGTTTTCAAAACAGGTAATTTCATCCTATACGGCCTAGGACCAAATACCAAAAAAACCATCAAATGACTAGTGTCTCAGTAACAACTAATTTAATCCTTGAAAACCCCCTTGAAACTTCAACAACTTGAAAAATAAATTTAAAACACTGAAACTTCCAAAATCTGGAAAAGCCAACTTATTGTTGTACTAAACAACTCACAACAAAAATCTGATAAACCATCAACAACAACAAAAATAATAACATCAACAACACAATGTGACAAAACAAATATATACAATAATATACATATAAGACTAATTTTCCTATATTTAAGGCTAAAAATAATGCTTGAGATACCACCCATTTACAGGAAGTGACAAACTTTCACCGCTTAACATTTTCAATCTAAAAGTATTTTCCCCTAAGATTTTTGAAATCTGGTAAGACCCTAACCATAAATTATCAAAAATTTTATGATCCTCTTTTTTCTGATGCATCTTATCCCATAATAAAATAAGATCAATAATTCTAAAATATTTTACTGTTGCCCATTTATCAAACCATTGTTTAACCACTTCTTGATGTTTGCTAAATTGGAGCAATGCATCTTCCCATTTTTCATCAAGTTTAATAAGGTTTACTACATGAGCTTCAACTTTGTCATCTGTCTCTAAATAATATTTCATGAATTGCAATATTTACAACTTAAGATTTGTAGGAAAAAGAGGATCCTACCCTTACACTAAATGGTAAGGTGATGTTCCAATAGATTTCTTAGCCCTAACTCTATATGCCCTGTTGGAGCCAAATTTGACTCAACTTTGAAACCCCCAAATTTAAATTTTTGGTTTTAATCAAATTGATAATGATGTTGGTCACTGCTTGAGTTGTTGTGAGTAATTTAATTTTTCATTGGTTAAATGATGTCTAAACCTTGGTTGTTTATAAGGTATACCTCTTTCAATTAATCGAATATCCCAAAAGAGAAAGGGCACAAAGTTTCATTAATTAAAATCCTTAAGCCGAAGTTCGACCTTCATAAATAATAAGTTCCCTTGGGCCTAAACCAACTTATAAAATCATAAAGTCCTAAGGTATGCTAAATATAAGAATAATTAATCATCATGGTCTAAAAACCCAAAAAGCCAAAATTCTGAAACAAAAATATTAATTTAAACTTAAGGGTGTGTACCCCACTAAGCTAACAAGCGAGCACCTCAGATTTAATCCAAGGGCCGCGCTCGATCCAGAAGAAATCGGACGACAACGCATTAATAAAATCGACCAAGAGATAAACCAAACAAGTCAAAGTAGGTCAAAAGTAAAAAGATCGCACCTTAGGCTTAATCGGATGGTAGCGCATCATCTAAAAAATCTAACGGATGCGCTCTCATGAATAAATCTGAAAGATAAGTCAAAGGGTCAATAAGGTTTAACCTAAGGTTTAAAAATCGAGCATCTCCGATTGATCTAACAGACGCGCTTGATCCAAAATAGATCCGATGGCCGCACAATTTCCAAAAAGTCAAAGGTTTAAATAAAGTCGTCATGGGTCAAATAGTCGAGTTAAAATCTGAGCAAGTCCGACAGATCGGACGATCGCGCCAAGCAAATCCTAGATCAACGGTTGCGATTGCTTCGATTAAAACAAACTTTAAAATCAATATTAAGAGAATGTGCCCTCTTTGGACTAATCATCGGGCTAATTAAGAGGATCAAACGACTGCACTCAAACAATAATTGATCTAACGGTGGCATGCTCGCAGAAGATATATTAAAGTGTTTAAGATTTCGAAATATTAATTAAAAGTTAATCATATCATTAGCGAGGGTCTAACACATTGGATAATCATTCCCCTTTTGGCTTAATCAGGATTAATATTATGCACCCTTGGGTAAACTAACTCGCAGGTTGACTAAATTTGACGGTGGCACTTATCTCCACTCAGATTCGATGGTCGCATCGAAACCACGAACGGTAAGAGAAAGGTAAAGGTAAAGACAAAATTAATTGTGCTTTAGCAAGGGTTTAATACGTTGGTTGATTTCCCCCTTTTTGGCTTAATCATGATTAATATAAAATCAAAAGTTTTAACATTGGCTATATAGTGTGCATCTTATGAACAATCTAATGGCAGAGCCCAAACTAATCCTAGAATCAATGGATGCAAAGGCCTATGGTGGCGACAAAATATCCAAAGCTAAATGAAGACGTTTAAATCAGATGGCGGCGTTCATTCCTCCTCAGATCCAATGATGCGCATACGAAAAAATAATCGAAGGTTAGTCTAAACATGATTATTTCAAATGATTGATTAATTAATCCAAGGTACGCATGGTTTTTCCCATTTTTTAAGAACTACGTGCATATGTATGATCCAACAACCATGTCCCACCATAGTAAGATCTAACGGTGATCGCAAAAGGAAAGTAAACATATTATATGTTACCATCGCTTAATACAAGTTGTTAAGGTTTAAAAATATGAGGATTAACATTGGATAATCATGATTAAACAAGGACCAATAAACCACATTGTTTCGAGTGTTTATATGCAACCATGTACATTAACTATCGTGCAGGTCTCGAGATATCAACGGTCGTGCTAAAAACCTTATCAAGATCGGATGACAATGCATCAATTGACGTTCTGAGGGTAAAACCAATCACTTAGATCCAATGGTTGTGATTAATCATGGTTGACTTAGGGAAAAAGGGACTTCAAAGTTTTAGAAACCAACACTCTTGCAGGTTTAAGAATACCAGAAACAGCCATGATGAAACCTGTGAAGATCACGAACCAACAAGAAAGATTCAATAGGACCAAGCTTCTAGAGAAGGATGATCACTTCATAGAAAAAACCTTCAACATATATCAAGGAAGAAATCAAAGAAGTGACTCGATCACAACAAGGTACGCTGAAAGACATTATGAAAATCAATAGCCAAGATGGAGTCAAAATAGTACGCATAGAAGCTATGAATCTAGAAGAATACTCATGGAAGGAAAGATTCGAAGAAATCAGAGAAAATCCCATGTACAGTACCTTGGTAAGGACAAAGCAAACCAAATAAAAGATAAATCCTGACGCTCAAGCATGCCACCAGATCATGTATTATCTCACTAGAATAATGGCGTACCACAAGATAAGACTACAAAGCATAGTCACAGGCTTATAAATAAGAGACAGTAAGGAAGAGTTAAAGCATCAGCAAAAGAAAACAATGGAGCATAAAGGATTCAAATACTATCATTTTCTATTCTGCAAATACTTAAGGTGAAGGAAGCGCATGAAGAAAAAAGCATGGTTTCAATTTTTAGAAAGTCATTCAATCCACGCTTCGATGGAATATAGTTACCAGGGGAGCACTTCGATGGAGTATAGTTATGGAAGTAAATTATAGGTGCTTCCAGATCTTGTTGTCCATTCCCACCTTCTTCCTACTTACCACTGCCCTCCTCCTCCTGGCATTCCTCCTTGACCATCCTGACATTTTTCCTAGTATGCCACCCTCGCTCACTACCGCCTCTTACCATTTACCCCCCGTCATTCCATCCATCAGACCCTCACCATCCTTACTTCTTCACTCTATCTCGTGATCAGTGCAACTCCATCTGTTTGCCACTAGCACGCCACCCCTTGTCTTCACCATCACGTCGGGTCCCCCTCCGTTCCTCGTCTAGAATTCATGATGACAGCCTAGCCGGTCCCTAACAGCCAAGCATAGTGGCCAGGACAAGCAGAACAAAAAGGAAAAATATAATGTTGAATCCTTAGTTTCTAGGGCCAACCAGAGAGAGCAAAAAGGCCAAATTAAAATAACAAAGAGCTCCCTTCAATCCAGAGAAGAACCTTAACAGTCAGTTCAGAGCCGCACCAGCTGGACAACATATAGAATAGGTTCAATCAGATGCTGACAAGTGTACAATCGAAGTAAACCAAAAATAATAGAATCAAGAACCAGAGGCTATAAGAAGAGGTAACTGAGGATAGATTCTGCATCAAGCAATTAGAGAGAATAACATTTTTTCTAAGAGGTATACTTGAGTGCTTGGTTAGTTGTGCTATTGTATTCCCTTTTGTGTCTATTTTCTTTTATTCATTCTTTCTTCTTCCCTTTGCTTTGTAGGATTGTATGATAGGAAAGCGTTCAAGAAGCTGAGAATATTTCCTACCTTATTGAGCCTAGGATTCAGAGACTCTTCTGTTATCATATTGAAATAAGGAGAGTAGGAGAGACCTGTTACATTATTTGAATAGAGTCTTCTTCATTGTATTGATGTATTCTATTGAGAAAAATAGAGTTAAAAGGCATCCCGCCCACTCTACATGTAATATTTTATGAAATCAATACAATTCTGAGTTTTATTCCTATCATTTCTTTGTCTTTGTATTGTGTGTCACTGTATAATGGGTTACATTATTTGAATGCATTATATACATTTCTCTCGTTGGTTAACTCTTGATTTTATTATGATATTCGAATAAGATTAAGAACACCAATTTTCTTCTCCCCTTCTCTCTGTTCATAATAGTATTGTTGTTAAATTGCTATAACAACCCAATGAATCTAGGCATCGGTCTACATAAGGCATAACAAATGGTTGTTTTCATGCTTGGTCATTTTAATACATATAGTATAATATAAATCTGGAGCATGTAATTAGAGTTTTAATCATAGAATTACCATTGGGGTTTCCTTACCCATTCTGTAGTTTCTCCTTAGCAATATTTGTGTTTAACAGAACATGAGGCAGGTCAACTAGAGCCTGTAATAGCTCGTTGGTTTCAAACGGATTCTTGTAGCATGACAATCGAAATCCTACGGATGCAAGAATCGGTTCCAATAATTTTTTGGTATCATTGTTGGGGATGAACTTATATGTTAAGATCATATCATCTTAAGTTTGTTTACCGAATGATATTATTTTTAAACAATGGGTGGCCATTTCGAATAAAGAACGTTTGTTTTAATTTTCACTATTTTTACGTTCTTTATTTTGCCCAATTCCTGTTTCTTGATTTTCTTGAATTCTCTTTCTTGATTTTCTTGAATTTTCCCAAGAACCCACTCCTGTGAGGATGAGAGATAATATCAAGCATTCTTGATAAGAGTATACTCTGTTCTTTTTGCACCTTAGTGCTGGCGACTCTGCTGGATGAACCTAAAAGAAAAATATAAAAAAGGAGAGAACAGAACGTGTTGGTGAACACTAGGAGAAGTGGTAAGGAGCTATTTCCAGAACTCGAGAATCTAGAGGTATTTATACATACCTAGAAAACTCCATTTTTTAAGAATATTATTTATAATAGTAGATTAAATTCTAGTGGTAAAAGGTACGTGAAGAAAATTTAGAATACTATTACTGTTGATATTACTGTAGATGAACGTTTAAAATCAGTAGTAGAAGATATATGTGATTATTCTCATTCAAAGGTAGATAATTCATCAGTTTACATTCAAACTGCCTAGACCCATACCATCGTAGGTACTACATCTGTGAAATTAAATTCTACAGTAGCAATGGCTCAGGGTAATGTTCATTTGTGGAGAACTAACAGATATAGGCCTTTTGTATTACTAGTAAATTTAAATGCCTTACCCAGTAAAGCTCACAAATACCTCCCTAAGTTTTTAGGAAATAGTGCAGTAACTGGAGAGGATCATATCAAAAGTTTCTTATATGCAATGGACAGTCTGGAAGTTGAACATGAAGATGTAGTATTAAGACTGTTTCTACAGACTTTAGAAAAATATGCTAGAGAATGGTTTAATTCCCTTCCTAACAATGATATCCCAGACTTCACCAAAATGGAAGAGGTGTTCCTAAAGAAGTATGGTGAAAGGAAAAATGAACAATCATTGTTAACTGAGCTAGCCACTATGAAGAAGAAAGAAAATGAGGTTGTTAGTGATTTTAATAGAAGATTTTCAAAAACAAGAAACAAAATCCCTGCCAACCTCAGGCCTAGTGATATTCAGTCTATTTGTTTTTATAAGAATGCTTTTCAAGGAGAGTTTAACTATGAATTAAGGCAAGAACAAGCCACTACCATTGATGGTTGTATGGAAAAAGTAATGGATATAGAAAGAAATATGCTTGACAGTGGTAAGATGAAGCCTTATTCTTTAGAGGTTAACATGCCTGAGAGAAAACCTAAGAGAGTGGCTTTTGATATACAAAGAAGAACTGAAATTGATCTTGTGGAGAAGTTGACTAGTCAAATGATAGAAATGTTCAACAACATGAGTAACAGGTTAGCAAGAATTGAAAGAAATGGAAATAATGGTGAATCTTCATAGATAGAGCGACCACATGTTGACAATCGTCCCCCTTTAAGAAAAATTACAATAAGAATTGGGGAAACAACAATGGTTTTGAAGAAGGGAATAGGAATAGGGGTAATGGGAATAACAACTAGAAAAATAGAGATTCTGATAGGGATCAGAACAATGTCCCTAACCCAATGCCATCTGCCAATGTAGCTGAAGGTTTTCCTTATTTTTGCTCTACTTGTGATGCACCCCATAACCCCGATGCATGTGGAATACACCTAAGTGATCAACGTAATGTAGATATGCATGCAGAATCAGAAGAGGATATAAGAATCAATGCATGTTGGTCCATTGAAGATGAATCCAGAGAAAGGTTGTTTGAAGAAGACATGGATAAATATGCTTCAAATCATCATCCTCGGATCTTAGTAACTGAAGGAACTAAAATCTTGCAGAAATCACATGAGTCAAGATATGATAAGATGAAGCAAGGGAAATTGATCCCCACTGCTCAAGAGGTTGAAGAATTAGAGGCAACCCATGTTTTAAATTTGAGGAATAGAACAGTCCCTGAAAGAATAGAGAAATTATCTACAAATGAAACAAGAAGATAAACTTTCACCAATAAAAATATCAGTAAAGAGAAAACTGATAGGAACCCTAACAAAATTACTCCCGAGGTAATAGAATCAATGGAAGAAGTTCCCAAAGAAGAAAGTAATAAACCATTGGATATAAAGAAGATAGAATTTGATGTTGGGTCAGAACTCAGTAAGCAAAAAGTTAATATCACATTTGGTGAACTTATGAAAGTTCAAACATACAGAGAACAAGTATGCAGAGCTTTTGGATTAGTAGAGCAGAAAGAAGACCCTACTTGTCATGTTGCTAGACAAAATCAACATGATACAAGATCACCATCTTCTGTCAGACCCTTCTACGTGTCATTAAGATATAATTCAGATGAAGGGGAAAGATATGTGATTCATAATTGCATGCTCGATAGTGGAGCTTCACATAATATCATGCCTAAGCTAATAGTTGACCAAATGGGATTAATCTGTACTAGATATTCTGCTCCTATTTTTGTAATGGACAATAGACAAATTCCCTGTGTAGGGGTGATAACTGGATTATTAGTTTTCCTAGACCAACACCCCAAAAAGGGCATTGTCATGGATGTAGCAGTAGTTTATGTTGACCCATTCTTCTCACTTTTACTCAGTAGACATTGGGCAGAACAACTAGGGGGATCAATACAACTAGACTGGTCTTATGCTACCATCCCCATATCAGATAAGGAGAATATAATTTTGAGAAGGGAACCATTCAACAAACACTCCATAGAGTTAATTCAAACAGATGAAACCATGATTAACTTAGTTAACTCTATGGAAGAAAAAGGGATGGGAGTCTATTCAATATGGCACAACCCATTCCTGATGGAAGTACCAGATGCAAAGAACATGGATCCAGAAGATATGAGAATAATTGATGCTGAATCAAATCGAGTATTAACCCAAGAAATGTGGACCATGTCATTTGATGGGGCTAAATCCCAATCTGGAGCAGGTGCAGGTGTAAATTTGACTGATATTAAAGGAAACTACCTTAGTATCCCTTACATATTATAATTTCCTTGCACAAACAATGTAGTTGAGTACGAAGCTTTACTATTAGGGCTAAGGAAAGCAAAAGAGTTAGGTATTAACTACTTAACTGTAATAGGGGATGCATAACTTATTATACTACAAATTAAAGGTAAATATCAGACCAAGCATCCTAGACTTAAGCAATATAGAAATGCAGTACTAGAAGAAATTGATAAATTTTTGGCTTTCAATATTTCATATATTCCTAGAGAACAAAATCATGTTGCAGATCTCTTAGCTGTGAATGCCTCAGGTCTAGATCACCCAGAGATAACTACAGAATATATGGATAGATTTCCAACTATCTCAGTCTATAAACCTTCTGTGCTAGATAACATAGTCTATCTTCAGGTCTTTCAAGATGATATAGATATTAAGGATTTTATGACTTTGCAAAATCAGTATGCAGATGTAATCTGTGATGAAAAAGATGAAGAAAAGCTAAAAGATCAAATAGGAGAGCCAGTAGAAGTAATCCAGTTGAAAACTAATAGAATACCCAAAGGATTGGTGTCTCTTGAAAGCCTATTTGATGATTTTGACAAAGCCTATAAACCTATACGTAGAGAAGTGATATCTGAGGATATTAATATTGGCTCAATGAAAGAACCCAGAATAGTGAAAGTAGACATGGCATTACCTGCTAAAGAAAAAGTTGGATATATCAGTTTCCTAAAAAAGAACAAAGAACATTTTGCTTGGACTTATGAAGATCTCAAAACTTTCAAAACGGATGTGATGACACATATAATACCCTTGAAAGAAGAGGCCAAGCCATTTAGACAAAAATAGAGAAAGTACAATCCAACTCCGCACCCAATAATGCAAAAAGAGGTACAAAAATTGTTGGACTCCAAGATAATAAGAAAAGTCAGATTTTCCTCTTGGATATCCAACTTAGTACCAGTTAGGAAAAAGAATGGGGACATTAGACTATGCATGGATTTTAGAAATTTAAACAAGAGCTCACTAAAAGACAATTACCCATTGCCTAACATGGAACAACTACTGCAAGCAGTAGTAGGTTCAACTAGATTGTCCCTGTTAGATGGATTTTTAGGGTACAATCAAATTCTGATAAATCCAGAAGATAGACACAAGGCAACATTCACCACACCCTGGGGCACATTTGAATATTTAAGAATACCTTTTGGATTGATGAATGCAAGTGCTACTTTCCAGAGAGCGATGGACTTTGCTTTCAAAGGACTAATGTTCAAAATTGTAGTAGTGTACTTAGATGATATCACAGTTTTTTCTAAAAATCTAGAAGATCATCTAGAACATTTGACTACAGTTTTTCCCGGTGCAAGGAATTTGGAATCTCTCTAAATCCAAAAAAATGCATATTCGGAACTACACAAGGAAAATTGCTAGGTCATATAGTTTCATAAAAGGGGATAAGCATTGATCCAGAAAGGATAGAAGCCATTTCTAAAATTCCCCCACCCAAGAATCTAAAAGGGGTAAGGTCATTCTTTGGCAAAATAAATTTTATCAGAATATTTGTCCCAAATTTTGCAGAAATGACCAAACCCATAAATGATATGGTGAAGAAAACTAGAGAAATAAAATGGACATTAGAAAATATGGAAACATTTAACAAGATTAAAGAAGCCATATCAACCACTCCAGCTTTAAGTTGCCCTGATTATGCAAAGGATTTTAATATCTATTCATATGCTTCTGAACACTCTATTGTTGCAGTCCTTTCACAGAAAGATAATGAAAATAATGAAAGGCCAATAGCCTTTATGAGCTCAGGACTAAAAGGAGCAAATATTAAATACACCTTGTTGGAAAAACATGCCTATGCAACCATCCAATATTTAGAACACTTCAAAGGTATATTTGGCTCAAACAAAGTTTATTGTTGTATTCCCTTTATAGCAATAAAAGATATCTTTTCTCAATCAGAGCCATTAGGAAGACCAACAAGATGGATGGTAAAAATTTTGCAATACGATGTTGAATTCAAAATAGTTAAAATAGTCAAAGGGCAGGGTTTAGCTAAACTGTTGGCTAACAAAGAAGAAGCAGGATCTGAAAATATTCTCACCATAGATCAGACATATGATGATAGAAGAATAAAAAATGAAGAATGTAAATGGTATGAAGAAATATTGTCATACTTACAAACGTTGTCTTTTCTCGGAGATATGACAATAAATAGAATGAGGTCAGTCAAACTTCAAGCTCAGAAGTATTATATACAAAATGGAGTATTATATTGGAAACATCCTGATGGAGTATTATTAGTCTGCTTATATGAAAGAGAAGTCCCAGAAATAATTAATGAATTTCATAATGGTTTCTGTGGAGGACACTTTGCTCCAAGAGCTACAACTAATAAAATCATGAGAGCAGGATATTATTGGCCATCCCTTTTTAAGGATGTATATAAATATGTTAGGAATTGTCATAACTGCCAAGTTTTTATAGGGAAAAAGCATCTACCAGCCATGCCCCTCAAGCCAGTAATCATTGAAGCACCTTTTGCTCAATGGGGTATTGACCTGATTGGAGAGATCAAGCCTAATTCATCTGGCTAGCATAAGTGGATCATAACTGCAATAGATTACTTCACAAAGTGGGTGGAAGTTGCACCTTTGAGAACATCTACAACTATTGTAGTCATCATATTCATAGAAGAAAACATCTTGACCAGGTATGGAGTTCCTAAAAATCTTGTAACTGATAATGCTCAATATTTTGTGTCATATGAAATGGTAGAATTTTGTGTTGAATATGGAATTGAATTATCTCATTCTGCTAATTATTACCCCCAAGGAAATGGTTTAGCTGAGTCATCAAATAAAAATGTAATAACAAGAATAAAAAGGTCATTAGGCAAAAACAAAAGGGGATGGGACAGTGAACTTAAATTTGCTTTATGGGCTGATAGGTTATCTGTTAAAAGAAATATATGAAGAACCCCTTATGAGATGGTTTATGGAGAAAAAGCCCTACTACCCCCAAAAATGGAAAAAATGGCACTTTCCCTTTTATTGCAAGATCATGAAAACCCTGATCCCATTCAGAGAAGGCTTGACCAAATTGTCTTGTTAGAAGAACAAAGAAGAGAGACCCTCAATAGAATGATGGAACAAACCTAAAAAACTATAAAATTGTTTAATAAGAAAGCCAAGGGTACTCCTTTTTCTCAAGGAGATATAGTCATCTATTGGGATCCTAAAAATGATAAGCATGGTGAAAAGGGTAAGTTTGAACCTAAATGGATTGGCCCATACCAAATTGCCCATGTTATCAATCAGAATACTTACAAGCTACAGAATTTGTAAGGAGAAATAATGGCTATCCCTATTAATGGCCAACACCTCAAAATGTACAATCCCTGTTGAAGGTGTACTTTACAAAAAAAAAATCCAAAAATAGAGTGGTGAATTTTGTTTAGTAGTTAAGCTTCCCTTTTGTTCTTGAATAATTTTGAGTTTACTGTACACATGATATCTTAGTTTGATGAGTATATCTAATTGTTTATTCCACCAAAGACAATAAGAAAAAAGGGGATTTATTTTAGATGTTGATGAGGTTTACAATTCTGTCAAATATGAGTGTTTATGCAATAGTTGTTTGATATGAGATAAAACAGATAGAAAACAAAGTTGATTGAAACATCATGTCAAGCCTCACATTACAAATGATACTTAAGGTGACTTCAAAGGTCCAAAGAACTGAGTTATCTTTGAGAGGGTAGTTGAGCCAAAAATCATTACACTCATATTTTATAGCTAGAAACTAATCCTCAACTCAGGCATACTTATTGCACAATTTGCTTATATATCCAAACACTTCTCTCACGAGAAAGAAAAATAAAAAATAAAGTAAAACTGAGTCACTGCCTGAGATATCTTGGAAAACCTCTACCGGAGCTATAGACGCTTGACTGGCAGTAGGGTAAAACTAAGATGGGATTAGAAGCAACTCCACCGAGGCTATAGATGCCTAACTGGCAGTGGAGCCCTGTAGAATGGTGAAAATTTTTAAAGAGTGAAATCACATATTAGGCTTGGCTATTTTGCTCAGATATGGTAAAGTTCTGAAAGATTTAGAAATCCAAAAAAGAATGCACAAACACACACATGGGCAAAAATATGATGAAACAAATGGTTGTGACAAAATCTGTGTAATCATATCTTATGACTTAGCTAAAACAAGCATTACAATATTTCAAAATAAAACTCATTGATTTCTAAAATTTCTAACCTTTGTTTCCAAATTGAATGAAAAGGGATCTACAGTTTTTCATACTCTACTTGCTTTGATATCATGTTATTCATACAATTTTTCAGTATATAAAAAAAAATGATGAAGAAAAGAAAGAAAAGAGGAAGAAATTTTTTTCTTTTATACAATTCAAGATTTACTTAGCAGTTCAAAGTTTTATTCTTGTTTAATTTATTTTGCAAATAAAACCGAGAGATTCTGGAATTCTCAAGAGCCTCAAGTTTTCAACACCTTGTCCCAGTCAAAGCCTATGTTGGAGCCAAATTTGACTCAACTTTGAAACCCCCAAATTTAAATTTTTGGTTTTAATCAAATTGATAATGATGTTGGTCACTGTTTGAGTTGTGGTGAGTAATTTAATTTTTCATTGGTTAAATGATGTCTAAACCTTGGTTGTTTATAAGGTATACCTCTTTCTATTAATCGAATATCCTCAAGGTGAAAGGACAAAATTTCATTAATTAAAATTCTAAAGTCGAAGTTCGACCTTCATAAAAAAAAGTTCCCTTGGGCCTAAATTAATGTATAAAATCATAAAGTCCTAAGGTATGCTAAATATAAGGGAATAATTAATCATCATGGTCTAAAAATCCTAAAACTTAAGTCTAAAACAAAATATTAATTAAAACTTAAGGGTAGTACGCCCATAAGCCGAGCACCTCAGATTTAATCCAAGGGCACGCTCGATCAAGAAGAAATCGGATGACAACGCATTAATAAAATCGACCAAGAGATAAACCAAACAAGTCAAAGTAGGTCAAAAGTAAAAAGATCGCACCTTAGGCTTAATCGGATGGTAGCGCATCATCTAAAAAAATCTACGGATGCGCTCTCATGAATAAATCCAAAAGATAAGTCAAAGGGTCAATAAGGTTTAACCTAAGGTTTAAAAATCGAGCATCTTCGATTGATCTAACAGATGTGCTTGATCCAAAATAGATCCGATGGCTATACAATTTCCAAAAATTCAAAGGTTTAAATAAAGTCATCATGGGTCAAATAGTCGAGTTAAAATCTGAGCAAGTCTGACAGATCGGATGATCGCACCAAGCAAAGCCTAGATCAACGGTTGCGATTGCTTCAATTAAAATGAACTTTAAAATCAATATTAAGAGAATGTGCCCTCTTTGGACTAATCATCGGGCTAATTAAGAGGATCGAATGGCTGCGCTCAAACAATAATCGATCTAACGGTGGTGCGCTCATAGAAGATATATTAAAGTGTTTAAGATTTTGAAATATTAATTAAAAGTTAATCATATCATTAGCGAGGGTCTAACACATTGGATAATCATTCCCCTTTCGGCTTAATCAAGATTAATATTATGCACCCTTGGGTAAACTAACTCGTAGGTTGACTAAATCTGATGGTGGCGCTTATCTCCACTCAGATCCAATGGTCGCTGAAATCATGAATGGTAAGAGAAAGGTAAAGGTAAAGATAAAATTAATTGTGTTTAGCAAGGGTTTAATACGTTGGTTAATTACCCCCTTTTTGGCTTAATCATGATTAATATAAAATCAAAAGTTTTAACATTGACTATATAGTATGCATCTTATGAACAATCTAATGACAGCCCAAACTAATCCAAGAATCAACGGATGCGAAGGCCTGTGGTGGTGGCAAAATATCCAAAGCTAAATGAAGACGTTTAAATTGGATGATGACATTCATTCCTCCTCAGATCCAATGATGCGCATACAAAAAAACAATCGAAGGTTAGCCTAAGCATTATATTACAAATGATTGATAAAATTAGTCCAAGGTACGTATGTTTTTTCCCATTTGTTAAGAATTACATGCATATGTATGATCCAACGATCGCATCCCACCATAGTAAGATCTAATGGTGATCACAAAAGGAAAGTAAACATATTATATGTTACCATCGCTTAATACGAGTTGTTAAGGTTTAAAAATATGAGTATTAACATTGGATAATCATGATTAAACAAGGACCAATAAATCATGTTGTTTCAAGTGTTTATATGCAGCCAGGTATATTAACTATCGTGTAGGTCTTGGGATATCAACGGTCACACTAAAAACCTTATCAAGATCGGATGACAATGCATCAATCGACGTTTCGAGAGAAAAACCAATCACTTAGATCCAATGGTTGCGATTAATCACGATTGACTTAGGGAAAAAGGGACTTCAAAATTTTTAGAAACCAACACTCTTGCAGGTTTAAGAATACTAGAAATAACCATGATGAAACCTGTGAAGATCATGAACCAACAAGAAAGATTCAATAGGACCAAGCTTCTAGAGAAGGATGATCACTTCGTAGAAAAAGCCTTCAACATATATCAAGGAAGAAATCAAAGAAGTGACTCGATCACAACAAGGTACGCTGAAAGACATTATGAAAATCAATAGCCAAGATGGAGTCAAAATAGTATGCATAGAAGCTATGAATCCAGAAGAATACTCATGGAAGGAAAGATTCGAAGAAATCAGAGAAAATCCCATGTACAATACCTTGGTAAGGACAAAGCAAACCAAATAAAAGACAAATCCTGACGCTCAAGCATGCCACCAGATCATGTATTATCTCACTAGAATAATGGCGTACCACAAGATAAGACTACAAAGCATAGTCACAAGCTTATAAATAAGAGACAGTAAGGAAGAGTTAAAGCATCAGCAAAAGAAAACAATGGAGCATAAAGGATTCAAATACTATCATTTTCTGTTCTACAAATACTTAAGGCGAAGGAAGCGCGTGAAGAAAAAAATATGGTTTCAATTTTTAGAAAGTCATTCAATCCACGCTTCGATGGAATATAGTTACCAAGGGAGCACTTCGATGGAGTATAGTTATGGAAGTAAATTATAGGTGCTTCCAGATCTTGTTGTCCATTCCCACCTTCTTCCTACTTACCACTGCCCTCCTCCTCCTGGGCATTCCTCCTTGACCATCCTAACATTTTTCCTAGTATGCCACCCTCGCTCACTACCGCCTCTTACCATTTACCCCCCATCATTCCATCCATCAGACCCTCACCATCCTTACTTCTTCACTCTATCTCGTGATCAGTGCAACTCCATCTATTTGCCACTGGCACGCCACCCCTTGTCTTCACCATCACGTCGGGTCCCCCTCCGTTCCTCGTCTAGAATTCACGATGATAGCTTGGCCGGTCCCTAACAACCAAGCATAGTGGCCAGGACAAGCAGAACAAAAAGGAAAAATATAATGTTGAATCCTTAGTTTCTAGGGCCAACCAGAGAGAGCAAAAAGGCCAAATTAAAATAACAAAGAGCTCCCTTCAGTCCAGAGAAGAACCTTAACAGTCAGTTCAGAGCCGCACCAGTTGGACAACATATAGAATAGGTTCAATCAGATGCTGACAAGTGTACAGTCAGAAGTAAACCAAAAATAACAGAATCAAGAACCAGAGGCTATAAGAAGAGGCAGCTGAGGACAGATTCTGCATCAAGCAATTAGAGAGAATAGCATTTTTGCTAAGAGGTATACTTGAGTGCCTAGTTAGTTGTGCTGTTGTATTCCCTTTTGTGTCTATTTTCCTTTCTCATTTCTTTTTCCTCCCTTTGCTTTGCAGGATTGTGATAGGAAAGCGTTCAAGAAGCCGAGATCATTTCCTATCTTCTTGAGCCTAGGATTCAGAGACTCTACTATTATCATATTGGAATAAGGAGAGTAGGAGAGACTTGTTACATTATTTGAACAGAGTCCTCTTCATTGTATTGATGTATTCTATTAAGAAAAATAGAGTTAAAAGGCATCCCGCCCACTCTGCATGTAATATTTCATAAATCAATACAATTCCGAGTTTTATTCCTATCATTTCTTTGTCTTGGTATTGTGTGTCACTGTATAATGGGTTACATTATTTGAATGCATTATATACGTTTCTCTCGTTGGTTAACTCTTGGTTTTATTACGATATTCGAATGAGATTAAGAACGCCAATTTTCTTCTCCCCTTCTCTTTGTTTCATGATAGTATTGTTGTTAAATTGCTATAACAACCCAATGAATCTAGGCACCGGTCTACATAAGGCATAACAAATGGTTGTTTTCATGCTTGGTCATTTTAATACATATAGTATAATATAAATCTGGAGCGTGTAATTAGAGTTTTAATCAAAGAATTACCGTTGGGGTTTCCTTACCCATTCTGTAGTCTTCTTTAGCAATATTTGTGTTTAGCAGAACATGAGGCAGGTCAACCAGAGCTTGTAATAGCTCGTTGGTTTCAAACGGGTTCTTGTAGCGTGACAATCGAAATCCTACGGATGCAAGAATCGGTTCTAACATGCCCACAATGCAAATTTTAATTTGGAATGCCATTCATGAGGATTTAATTTAAGTGGCTTTTTAACAACTGACAACAAATTTTTATTTGTATATTTGGCTAGACCATTACCTTACGAATAGTAGTTAGATGAAAAATTTAGGCTCACCTTGTTCTCATAGGCTCATTATGCAAATTGAAGATATGAGAAAGCAGAACCGTTATCACTAACTATGGAATTAGGTATACCAAACCTTGTGACAATGTTTTCTTCCAAAATTTTGATAACTACTTTTGTAGTGCAATTCTTTGTGGGTATTGCTTTAGACCACCTCGTGCAATAATTTGTAGTTGTCAATACATATTTGTGCCCTGTAGAAGAATTCAGTCTAATATCTCCTACAAAATATAGTCCCCATTGTGTGAATGGCCTTGATTCGATTACTGGTTGCAAGGGCATCAAAGCATGCTTCTCCCTGTTAGCAACAACCTGAAAAACATGAAATTTTTTAACATGAGCGTGCACATTCTTGAAAATGTGAGGCTGATAATAGCTTGCTCTTAAAATATGATAAGCAATAGCATTAACATAACCATGCCCTATTCCGTATTTCCCATGAAAATCATCTAGAACTTGAGATACCTCATTTTGATGAAGACATATAAGATAAATACCTTTGTGATTTCTTCTATAAAGAATATTTGTCTTTATCATAAAATTACCACATTTCAATATTAAAGTTCTTCTTTGCATAGCATTAAGTTTAGAAGGGATTTTACCATTGAGAAGAAAATACACTATGTATTTATACCATTCATCCTTGGTAATTTCCTCCATTGAGTATTGTTGACAACTAATATGTGGATCAATTTGAGCAAGAGATTTAGATAAACCTTGACCTTGAACAAGCTTCATGGGTTGAATCTCAATATCAGACTCTTGCAAGTTAGAAATCCATTTTCCTTACCTCTCTCCTAGTTCATTATGCAAATACATAGTTTTAACTACAGGATTAGGTACAATTGCAAACACTTGGCTATGTAACAGATAATGCCTAAACTTCTTGACTATTTTAATTAAAGTATACATTTGTTTATCAAGAATAGAAAATCTCACTTGTGCATATTTAAAAGGTGAACTTAAAAATGCAATAGGATTTTCAACATTACCTTCACTTCTTTGAGTCAATAAACTCGCAAATGAATGTTCAAAAGCAAATGAATAAATGTGAAAAGGCTTCATGTAATCAGGGCTTAAAAAAATAGGCACCTTCGATATAGCATCTTTAACATTTTGAAATGCAATTTTGGATTCTTTATTCCAAGACATGTTAGCATATTTTTTCATCATATCATTCAAAGGTTTAACAATTTCAGCAAAACCAAAAATTAATCTTCCCAAAGAAAGATCTTAATTATTTTTTACTTCAATTTTCTGTATGGCACTTATCCTTTCAGAATAAATGGAAATACCATATTTTGAAATAACATGACATAACAATTTGCCTTTAGTTAATCCAAAAAAGCATTTTTTAGGATTCAAGGAAATTCCATGTTCTCTACATTTTTGTAAAACTTTCCTTAAATCTCTAACATGATCATTTCTATTCTTTGAAAACACAGGTATATCATCAACATATACAAAAATGCATTTACCAATCAAATATCTAAACACAAAATCCATAGCTCGTTGAAATGTGGCTCTTGCATGTAACAACCTAAATGGCATTCTTCTGTAAGAGAATATTCCCCATTTGGTTGTAAATGTTGTCTTCATGCAATATTTAGGATCTATAAGTATCTTATTGTAACCTGAGTATCCATCCAAAAATGACATCATTTCTGATCCATTAACCATTTGTAAAATGTGATCTATGGAGGGAAATAGATAATTATATTTCTGTGATGCTTTATTTAAATTCCTAAAATCAATGCATAGTCTAATCTCACCAGTTTTATTTCAGACTGGCACTATGTTTGCTACCCATGTGGAATGCCTAATGGGAAAAATGATTTGGGTATCTAACAATTTCTTAATTTCATTTTTAATTAATGGCTCTAAAATCAGATTTATTGGTCTTTACTTTTGCCTAAATGGTTTGACATCAGGATATAAGGAAATTGTGTGAGTTATAATACTTTGATTGTACATTTTAAGGTCTTTATAACTCCATGCTACTACATCCTTAAAATCTTTAAGTGTACAAATGATTTTTTCCTTTTCCTTGGATGTACTAGATTTGCTTATAAGAATATTTTGTAAATCATATGAATCACTAATGTTATATGCATCATAGGCATCCTTAGGTAATGAAATATTATCACATTGCTTTATTTTTTAACCAATATCAAAAAGTTTTTCAATAGAAAGCATACCTTGAGGAATGTTATTTACTTTGGCTATCTCTGCATTTTCATTGAAATATTCTTGTAATATTTCATCCTTGTCAATTACCTGATTTTCAAATATACCTGAATTAGTTACAAAATTATAAATATGTCTGTCATTCTCAAAAAATTGTAAATTATTAACATTGTCATACACTGAGGGACAAGGAATCAACTCAATCGAAAACTTCTTTAACTTTTTATTATCAATCAGATTGACTGTACCTGTGACAACTGCTAATGAATCTGCAATACAATTGCCTTTTCTAGAGATTAATAAAATATTAAAGGCCATGAATTCATAAATTAAACTTTTGACTCTATTCCTATAGTGTATTAATCTTCTATCATTACAGGCATATTGACCTTTAACCTATTTAACAACTAGCTGCGAGTCTCATAGAAGTCTCAAATATTTAATTCCTTTGCTTAAATCTAGTTGTAAACCACAAACAAGTACCTCATATTCTATTAAATTACAAGTGCAAGGAAATTGCAATTGATAAGCAAAAAATGAGGGTTTAACTTTGGGATTTATGAGCTCTGCCCCTGCACCACTATCTTGTCTAGATTTTGATCCATCAAACTTTAATGTCCAGACAATATTATATTTCGCAAGTGATTCACAAGATGTATCTTTTATTTCCAATTCACTTGAACTTACCATTGTGTTTAAAGCATAGACACCTAATTATGTATCATTATATAGAACTTCATTCATTCCTTTATTGTAATTCGTGATTAGTTCCTTGAGCCAAGGTTCTCTTTCCACTCTTATTTTATTAGCAATACCTTTCTAGGGTAGCCACATATGTGAAAAGTCTGTTGAAAAATAACCATTTAGATTTTTGGGCTAGTCTCTGCTCAACAAAAATACATATCTAGCATAAATATCCACAACATGAATATCTATATATTGTTGAATTCTAGGCTCTAATGATATTTAAATTTTTTTAACATGCCTACCACATTTACTTCTATTTTGTCTAACTAAACAACAATTTTATTTGTCTTTGAAGGTGTAAGTCCTAACCCTTTACAAACAAAATATGGCATAACATTACCTGATGCTCCAGAATCAACCATACAATTGTGCAAATTCTTGCCTGCAATTCTCATATTTAAGAGGAAAAATTATCACAGTTAAGAAGAAAGTAAGAGCTTCCTCCTTTTCTTTATTTGCAACAAATTTAACCTCAGTGACATCTTTAATTTCTTTTCCTTCATGAAAACCAAAAGTTTCCATTAACAATTTTCTTTGTTTAGGCAAATGACAAACATCATATAAATTAATATTTACTTTAGTTTTCTTCAAATATTCAATATTATTGTAACTCACATTCTTATCATTTTGAACTTTTGTTATAACTTTTAATGTATCAGGAATAGATGGAGGAATTATATTATTACTTGAACTAATCAGGTGGAACATCAATATTTTTAGGAGGAGTAGAAGTAGTGTTATAAGACTTACTCTTACTTCTTAAGTGATAACCATGACTCCCCTTTTTATATTGCTTTAATGTATGAACTTCTTCAACAATTTTATCTTTTTTTTCTTCTTCATCATCATCATCTTCACTTGATCCATTTATATCAACCACAAAAGCAAAACTTTTACCTTTGCTTGTACTTGCTTCATTAACATCATCATTAGAAACCAATTCAAACTTATCCAAACCTTGTGGAATGCAATTTGTGACACAACTAAATTCATTACAATCCAATTCATTATGCTCATTTGTACCATGCAACCTACACCAATTATCTAACACAACTTCAGTAAGATTAACAATAGTGGCCTTTTGATTTGAACTTGTAGAAGCCCCATTATTGTTAGCAACAAGAGTTGGTACACCCCCATTATTTTGTTTTGTGTTAAAATGTTTTTGTCTTTGCATAGTAAAATTTCAATTTGATTGTGAATTTTGAGTGTTTTGTTTTTGCATTTGAACAACATCATTACTTAACCTTTGGTACATCCTCTTTAGATCTACTAATTCATTAGACTCATTAATAGTATTAGGAGGATTACCCTGATTTTGATTTGGAAAAACATTTGGAGCACTTTGAATTGGTAAAATATTTTGAACACTTGAATTCATCCAATTTGGAACATTTTGATTAGGCATAACATTTGGAACATTTTTATTAGGTAAAGCATTTTGATTTAACCACAAATTTGCATACATTGGATTACCTTGATTTTGATTTTGTGCAAGCATTGGATTATTTTGTGGTGTTTGAAAATTCTGAAAAGGATTCACATTTTGCATTGTTGCTACATTCCCAAAACTATTCAAATTAGGTACATTGTTATTCCTTGTTTTGTGTGCAGCATAATGACTTTCTAAAAACAAAGGATTACTCGACTGAGCATATGTCATTTGATTTGGAATTTGTGGAATTGAATTCAACATTGGTATTTGATTAGTTAAAGCATGATTTATCATAGGAATACAATTTTGCATACCAAGATAACCAATAGATGGTAGTTGCTCTAATACACAACTTTATTGCATCATTTTCTATTCAACCATGAGTGCTTCAGTGTAAGCTCTTGTAAGTGTAGTTATTTATCTTGCTCTCATGAAAAACATCGCAGTGAATGGATCCAAAGAACCATAATAGATCTGGATAGTTGCATCTTCTGCAATATTATAAGGTATAATTAGTCTCGAACACATCTTATGAAACCTAGTATTAAACATATGCAAAGGTTCACTAGGTTCTCGATGAGTTGATGCAAATTGCAAACAAACACTTGCTAGATCAATGGTGAATTTTTATTGAGTAATGAAAGCATTTTGCAACATATCCCATGAAGTAATGAATCCAAAAGGTAAGCATACATACCAATCGTAGGTTATTTCATACAAAGTCAAAGGAAACAATCTACATGCCACGTCTTCATGTTCAGTCTGCAATCTAGATATTGCATCAGTATATGCTTGTATGTGATCTTCTACCAAACGGGAACCATCATGCTTATATTTTGGCTAATAATTTTCTATATTTTTTAGTATATCATGTACAACACCAACTATATTTAATGGACTTCGTTTGTTTCCCATCAATGCCAGATTTGGTGCAGCCATTGTGACAAGTGGTGGATTTTAAATCAAATTTGGGATTATGTTAGAATTACTTGGAATAGTTACCGCTTGAGTTTTACTTCTTCCGTGTTTCTTAGCTGGTGATAAACTTTGAAATATTGTAGACCCAATATATTTTGACCTTTGTTATAGTTTATTTAGAATCTAGCTTAATGAAATCTAACCACTTCTATAAAAATACAGTACTCAAAATATAATATCAATTGAAATCATGAAATTGCAATATTCAAGTAATGTATCAAAAATGAAGCTCTAAGAATACATGAAATATTTATAAAGTGTAAATGATAAACTAAAAATAAACTACCAATTTTTCATTTTCTAGCCCTCCTTCTAGTGCCAATTTATTGAGGTGTGATTTTGTCAGGCTACAAAAACCACTCGACAACTAGGATTCAAAATCCTCTCTTGCAAAGAAACTAAACTTCTTGAAGGTTCTCACTCAATGTTTTTATATGCCATACATATGTACATAAATAGGTGCTTGAATAGTCTCAATAGATTGCAAGTACTTTTAACAAGGGGTCTAGGATCAGATAATTGATTTTAAATTTATCATACTTTAAATGCTTTTACCCATTCTTCCTCTAAACAAAATGGATGAATTTGCCTTATAATTTCAATATATTGTGCAAATCCATTCTATCATTTCATAACAAATTTTATTTAAAATACTTCGAATGATTTAAATAAAATGTTCAATTTAGCACTTTAATTAATATGATATTTCAATTACTTTAATAAAAATCAAAATATGTGAAATTCAAATGAAATCTAAACCCTGATTATAAATATTCACCCTTTTAAAATCTAAGGTTTAATTAATGAAAATATTTTATTCATACCAAATGTAAAATCAACATTAAAATATTTGGAAAATATATAAAAGTAATAATGTTTAACCCCAAAATTGTAAGGTTTTCAAACCTTATAATTATAATCCATAGGGTTTTAATATAAAACTGATCTATGAACTGTGAATCTTATGCTTTGAAAATCAAGTTCATAAATATGTTTTCTCATATTATTTGCTTATTAAGTTTTTATGGAATAAAATATTTAATAACAAATATAATCCTCCAATGTAAGGTTTGGATCGGTAAATAAATAAAACTATATTTAAAACATGAAATCCAAACAAATTTTAATAAAAGATATCAACTCTAATTCTCAACTTTATTAAATCAAAGTTGGAACCAGAATACTCATTTATCTTTTATAAATTTATTTATTTAAATATTAAAATAATTTAATATTTAAATAATAAATTATTGATAACCTAGTGTAAGGTTTAATTCTTATAAAAATTGAACTAGGCTATGTAAAAATAATTTAATATAAAATAAATAATAAAAAAATTTATGATGAAAAATTGATCTTTATCTTGGATAAATGCTACAGACAAATACCAATCACAGAG
Organism: Wollemia nobilis; assembly: GCA_028583015.1. Classification (NCBI taxonomy): domain Eukaryota; kingdom Viridiplantae; phylum Streptophyta; class Pinopsida; order Araucariales; family Araucariaceae; genus Wollemia; species Wollemia nobilis. The sequence continues at coordinate 11,160,259 of JAQPPZ010002969.1, read as the reverse complement.
ACTTAAAACAAATCAATGCCCACCAGTATTCACACAGCAAGACAATGATATGATGCAATCTTAAGTGGAATATTAATTATTAAAAATTATATCAAATACAATTCAAATACCATATTGATGCTTATTTGAATCCCTAAAATATTTTGATTTAATAAAAATCTTACAATAAAGTTTGGTTTCTCTGTAATTTCCAAATCTCTATAGCTTATTCCTTTCCTTTGCTTTGCTCCTTCAACTTTCTTTCTCTTCCTTCCCTGCAAAAATATTCGGGCTTCTTCCTTCAATCTTCAAGCCTTTATAATGAGACATGAATTCCTTTGATATGAGATGTTATCTCTTATAATAAACTTTGACCCGTTATTTGGATGGATGACTAAACATGTATCTAATATGATTGTATTCGAAATTCATTGACACACAACTGAATTTTCTTTTTGATCATGCAAATACCTTCTTATCATCAAACAACCTCACACTTTTATTATAACCAAACATGTTAGGATATCATTGACGAATGTCTTCACTTTATAAATACCAACATGTTGATACTATTGCCATCACCAATGTGTACAATGTATTCACCCATTTGATCTTTCACTCTATATATTTTCTAAATGTATCCTCATCATTTTGTAATTGTGAGTATCATTGAAACCTACGCCATGCCTCGCTATGGAAAACCATCGAACCTCATGTCGTGCTTCACTATAATCATGAAATTTGATATTCTAACGACTACGTCCATGGCAACTATAATCTTCCGAAATATTAATGATGGCATTCTCCAATGGTTATGACCTCTTGGCATCCCGATAATGATGTTATTTGGCAACTGTGATTATTTTTCAAAATAACGATTGTGTTTCCCACTACATCCTGGCGACTATGATCTTTGGTGGTTTAAAAACTCTATCAACATTAACAATCAAGCAGCGATGACTGTGTTTTCAAACATTTGACGTCTATATTTCTCAGCGGGTGATGAATACATTTTTAACATAAGACAACTATGTTTTTGAGGGACGATGACCATGATTTCATACATCCTACATTTTCGACAAGCGACGACTATGATTTACAACATCCTGGTGACGTCATTATCTGGCCTATCTTGAATGCATTTTTCAGTGATTATGACTTATCTGCCTCCTGACGATGATGTTTAATCCAAGTTTGGGTATCCATATTCCAGCTACAACTATGTCCACCTTCTTATCAATGCTCATCATTTAATACATGCCTCTTGTCCTCAGAATTGTCTTGGAGACCACGCTCGTCTTGAAACTTGTGAAAAGTAGATAAAATACTTTATTAGTATTAATTTAAAACCTCATAAACCTTTCAAATAACTTTTAATAAACATCAAAACCATAACATAACCTAAACCACCATTGAATACAAATAATAACAACAACGAACAACACTTAAGACGATAAATCCAAAAATGAAAACAAAACATACTACAACTATGTAATAAACAAACCAAACATTATAATAACACCTAAACTTACAAAATATATACTTAAAACTATACAAAAATAAATAATGTAAAACAACCCCAAACAAAATATAATCTATGTAACATTTACACAAAATATAAAAAACCAACTAACATATACTAAAACAAATAACATATAAACTTGCTACACATTAAAAAAAATAACCCATACATAAAATAAAACCAAACACTAACATACTAACTCATAACTAATCATGAAATACTAAGTATACATGAGACTTAATAAATTTAACATAACATAAAACATATTTACAAAATAACCTAACAATGTTAATAACAAACAAACAAAATACCCTTACATAAACATAATACAACTCAAAGACTATAATCAAAATGACCACACAAACATTAATTCTAAGATCTTCAGATTATGAGATGAATTTTGACAATGAGCCGTGTTATAATACCATTCAAAGGAAGATGAACATTCTTGATATTTCAATGATGACAATGGTGGACAATAAGCATAAGCGACAATTTGAAACAAGTTTTCAAATTTCAAGTGGGTCTCCAAATTTAGGGATCGTTGTGAAGGAGTCACAACAGGTATAACACTTCATATGACATCATACACACTTTGAAGTAGTTTATGGTCTTCCTCCACTAATACCCTCCTCATACATTCCAAGAAGCTCCAAGGTTCACGTTGTTGACACCACTCTCAACCAACATGTCATCATCCTCTGACAACTTAAGATGAATCTTGAATTGGCCTAGAATCATATGCATCAATAAGTTGATTGACATTGTTCTGAGCATAGCTTTTAAGTTGGGGATATGGTTTTTCTCCATTTGTAACCCTACAAACAATCATCACTCTAGCTCCATAGATGTCAAAAACTAGGCACCAATACTATGGACCCTACCAGGTATTACAGTGAATTGGTTCAACCATCTATAAATTGGCCCTTTTGACCATATCCAAGATCCATCGAGTTTGTCATGTATCTTCTCTCAACAAGGTTGTTGGAAATAATGTATAGGTTCAATCCACTTTACTAGAGCTAGATGAAGAAGGTTCCATCATGCTTGATCCTCAACAAATTTTGAATCGAATATCACGCATGAGGTGCTTGTTCAATGATGAGGAGTAAAACCAAAACATACCACATGGGAGTCTCTCCATAAACTATTTAATCATCTCCAAATTTAATAACAAAGCTTTTTGAAGAGGAGGGGCATGTTAGGACCCCATCCTAACATTAATATGTGATTCTAACAATGTTGTATAAAAGCCCATTTCCAAAGTGAGGATCCCATTCTAATAATATTTTATGATATTTTGTAATAGTATTTGGAACTTGAGGTGCCTAGACAAGTGGGCCAATTCATGTAACTGCTATAAATATTGTAACTATTGTTTTGTAGAATATTCTAGCTCTAGTGTCACTTTGCATGTAAGTCAACCATTGAGCGTTAGGTTAGGGCTACATAAAATGTATCTTTAAAATATAAGGGGCCTAAATAAATGTATCTTTTTGTATATTGAATCAAAGTATTGAAGGAGGTTTCCCCCTCAAAGATACCAACGATTCTGTACTAGTGATTTTGTGAGATCAATATAGATTTTTGCATTTCTATTTCATATTGCAATATTTTGTTCTTCATGAATTATTATTTTATTGCAATATTTATGTGGATGTGCTTATTTTAATTATAATATTTTTAATATTTTATTGTTGGTCCTTCCTCCTCACCTACATGGTAATATATGTTTCTTTACCAAGCTCAGTCTTCTCTTTTGATTATAATTATAAGATTATTTCCACATGTCCTATCTAAGTCAATTGAGGTATTTAATGATTGGATATATCCAAACATTTTTATGCCCTTCTTGCTATCTAAGGAAAAATATGAAGTAAAATAAATATGATTTTGGGATATTTTCAAATTTATTCCTATTCAAGATTTCCTTAAGAAACCTTAGCCCCAACTTCATCGTTGTTATTCACTAACAATTTGGAGAATTGGAGTGTTATCCTCCCACTTCACCAAACTATCCCAATAAAAAATCATGACATCTCCCAAAATGAAGTGGTCTTCACTAGGATATTTTTTTTTTTTTTGTGAAAGAGGGTAAAAATTTATTAACTCGGCAAAACATTCATGATACAAAGAAAAAGCAGAAGCTATTCAGACATATCAGCTCTCAATAAAGAAGAGAGAGATTGAGAGCAATCAAAAGAAATTTGAGACCAATTTTGAACATCCCAACCATCCTAAAACTTAGAAGCCCATTTAGCTAACAAATCCGCTACCCTATTCCACTCTCGAGGAATATGCACAAAATAAATGAAGTCCAAGTGAGCAGAGATATTAAGAATTTTCCGAGCAACCCAACTCAACCGCAAACAACCATGAAGACTATCTCCAGAATTTAACAAATTTATAACAATCTGAGAATCAGATTCACAAAAAATCCAACGCCAACCCAAAGAATACCCTTGCTCCAAAGCATATAAAATTGCGAGTGCTTCCATGAAGTTATTAGAATGATGTCCCTTAAAGCAAGAGAAAAAAAATTGGATAGTACCACTACTATCCCACCCCACACCACCAATACCAGCATTACCCGGATTACCCCGGGAAGATCCATCCATATTAATTTTCAGCACTCCCGGAGGAGGCGGATTCCATTTTCCAGCCCTCCGCACCCGATTATTCTGACCCATCCATCTGCAAGAGACATTAGGACCAGGACCATTAACCATCAAGCCTAATATTTCCATGATCTGATGTTCTGCATGGTCCACGGGAGAAATAATCTGACATTTTGCAGACACAGTTTCCTGGATCATTCATAAAATCCTCTGCCAGACCTGGGAAGCAGTTAACTCCTTACCTTGGAAAATTCGACGGTTCCGTTCAAGCCAAATCTGCCAAAAAATGCATGAAGGACCAATACTCCATCCAACTTGTAAAAATAAAGCCGCTGCAGGAGGCCGCCCCATACTCCTCCAAAAATCAACTATTGATGAAGCATGCGAACAAGGGTGATTCCATACGCCCCACCAATAATGCCAGACTTGTCTAGCAAAGTCACATTGGAGAAGTAAATGCCCAACAGATTATTTAGCCTTCCCACAGTTATAACATAAAGAGGGGCCAGCAAACCCACGCTTTTGAAAATTATCCCAAGTGAGACAACGATTATGAGTAGCCTGCCACCCATAAAAACTACACTTCGGCCAAATAAACTTATTCCAAACTTGCTTCCACCACGGAACCTCCTCCTCACCAAACCACTGTCGATCCAAAACACAATAACCAACAACAACCGAAAATATCCCTCTATTATCTCTTCCCCATGCTAGCACATCATCCCCAGGTAGAGAAGAGTAGGGATGGCTAGCGAGAATACGGGCCAGCTCTGCCCTCGCATCCATAGTGCCACTAGCAGGCCATTCTCGAGGATCCTTCCACTGGAGACTAACCATCTGACCAAAGGACTTAACAGTTTTGAAATCTGCCACCTTCAACCATCCAGCATCCCAAAAGCATTGAGCAAGATCTTGAAGATGTGGAAACTCGCTAAGAAGAGGAGCAAAGCCATCCCAAGAATCCTGCCAAAAAAGAGCCCGAGACCTAGTATAAAAAATCTAGAATAACCCATGCTTAACCAACTCTGCTCCCTTTTTCAAAGTATTCCAAACAAATGATCCTTGACCAGTCAAGCTGTATCGAGGAATCTCTGAACCTTCCACTCCCCTAAGATACTTGTGGGAGATAATCTTGGCCCAAGTTTGCTCCTGATTACTACACCAACGCCAATACAGCTTAGCAGCCAAAGCAGTCCCAGAAAGAGAGCTTAGACGAAGACCCAACCCCCCAGCTTGCCTTGGTCGACAAATAGTCTCCCATTTAACAAGACTCCATTTTGAGGAACCAAGATTGCCAGCCCATAGGAATTGCCTAGAAAGAGAATCCAGATCATGAAGAAAACTTGCTAGAGCAATCTGAATAAGGCATCTATACACTGGTAAAGCCTGAACAACTGAATTCAAAAGTAAAACCCGACCAACAAAAGTTAACCATCTATGAGTCCAATGATTAACTCGACTATGAAATTTGTCAAGTATGTTAGTCCAAACCGCCCTAGGTAGAGGACCAACAAAAATGGGAATCCCCAAGTATGTAAGAGGAAGAGTTCCAACCTGAAACCTGAGAATCTGAACAATTCTAGCTTGAACCCTGGGATCTGTATTGAAAAATAAAATAATAGACTTGTGCTCATTAATCTCCTGACCAGAGACAGCCAAATACAAGTCCAAAGCATGTCTAAAGTTTGTTGCTTCACAAATAGAGGCTACACCCAAGAGAGCAGTATCATCAACAAACTAAAGATGGGAAATGGCTGGCCTACTATTCTCCCATTTCCATCCATGAATAAGACCCTGGTGAACCTGATCTTTAAGCCATCGATCTAGACCTTCAGCCATAATTATAAACAAGTACGGAGATAAAGGATCCCCCTGCCGAAGACCCCGGGAAGCATGAAACAAAGGAGAGGGATTTCCATTAATTAGGACAGAATATGAGGGAGTTGTAATACAACTCATAATCCACTCAATCCAAGAAGGATCAAATCCAAAGGCCAAGAGGATTTTGTGAAGAAAAGACCATTTCACCCTGTCATAAGCCTTCGCCATATCCAAATTCATAAACATAAACTTATTCTTAGAAGTGCTCATAGAATGGATCGCCTCGGCAGCAATAGCCACTCCATCCAGAATCTGTCGACCAGCCACATAGCCACCCTGCTCATCAGAAACAACTCTATCTAGCCAAGGCTTGAGATGCTCCGCAATCAGCTTAGTAATAATTTTATACACCACATTGCAGAGAGCAATACACCCTCCTTTTTAGGAATTAGCATCAAAAAATTGGAATTCAAAGCTTTCAACAACTGATGGTTATGAAAGGACTCAAGAACAACCCTCAAAAGATCAGATTTAATAATTTCCCAAAAGTGTTGAAAGAACTCAACCGGGAAGCCGTCAGGCCCCGGAGCTTTCCCAGTCTTCATAAGGAAAACTACCCTTTCTAGTTCATCAATGGAAATAGGTTGAAGAAGGCATGCATTGATCTCTTCTGAAATAACAGAAGGAATACAACACAAAATAGTATGATCATCAACATGACCCCCACAAAAATCCTTAGAATATAACGAAGAAAAAAATCGAACAGCTTCCCGAGAGATATCCTGAGAAGCAGACAACTGAATACCTTGAGAAGAAATAATCGAAGAAATACCATTACCGTGTCTTCGAGCCTTAACAGTGTTAAAGAAAAAAGTTGTATTTCGATCTCCTTCTTGTAACCATTCCACCCTGGCCTTTTGCTTCCAAAAAATCTCTTACTGAAGCTCCCACTCTTGAAGTTCATGCAAAGCTTCAGACTCCTACAAATTATGCTCTGTTAACCCATGATCTCTGATATGTTTGGTGATAACATCAAACCTTCTTTGGGCCAAATTTTTAGCCTAAAATAGATTCCCGAAAAACTACCTGTTCTTGTGATTTAGCCTGATTCAATTGGAGATGATGTTGAATATATGCAAAATCATGCTTTAATATGCAAATTCTTGGGTATTCGCATCCCTTTCTTGGCATTTGAAAAGTGGGCCAGGAGTACTTGGAACCCGGTCGGTGATATGGAGATCATGATGGGAGCTAATAATTTCTTTCTGGTGGTGTTTTCCTGCTTGGCAGACCGAAATAGGGCTTTTGAGGGGGGCCCATACTTTTACAACCAGATTGGCCTGTTTATTAAACCCTGGCATATGGGTTTTAATCCGACTGAGGAGATTCCTTCTAGGGTTCCAGTGTGGGTTCGACTTCCATGGCTACCTTTGGAGTTTTTGCGGATGGATATTCTGCACATGATTGCATTGGTGTTAGGAAAACAGGTGGGACCGTCTCAGCAAACTTTAGACAAAAAGCTAGTCTCATGTGCCTGTATTTGTGTGGAATTGGATTTATCTAAGCCTCTACCTGATTCTATGCAAATATGTGTTGGCTCTTTTTCTTGGGTTCAAAAATTAGACTATGAAACTATTCCTTTTCGTTGTCGATTGTGTCATGAGTACGGGCATCTTCAGCGTAAATGCCCTAAAATGCCTGAAAATAAATCATTTGGTTCTAAAAATCCAAATCTACAATCTCAAGGTGGGAAGTCAGTTACACAAGAGGCTGGACCTGGACAGGGGAGGGCTCCCATGGATGTTAGTGGGGTAGACAAAGAAGGCTTTGTTCCAGTTAAGAATCGTAATAAAGGAAAAGGGTTGAAGCGGACCTTTACTGCTAGACAAATGGATGGCCTGTATAATAAGTTTGATGCCTTAGATGAGTTGGTATCTCCTAATGAAGAAATGAATGGTAATTTGAATATGGATACTCAAAATGTAATTGAGGTGTTGAATCCTAATGGGCAACAGGAAGTGACAGATTCTTCTTTGAACACAACCCTGGCAATTGTTCCTGTTTCGGAGGGGCAACAGGACGGTGTGAAAGGGGATGACCCTATTTTGGCTGATTTGCTAACTTCTAGTAGAGGAAAGGATTCTTGGCCTAGTACTTCTCTAGGGTTACTCCAACAGAACTTTAAAAAAGAGGCCCCTGCGAAGCTGATTAAGGTGGGTAGAAAGAAAGATGCACATAAACTGCATATGGAGGGAGAAACATTGGTTGAGAGTGGGGTGGTTAAACCCCTGGAGTCTCACTTTTCTTCTCTCTCTAAATGATTGTTCTTTCTTGGAATGTGAGAGGTTTGAATAGCTTACCTCGTCAAAAAGCTATTCGAGATTTGGTTCAGGCACATAAGCCGGATGTTGTTTTTCTTCAAGAATCTAAATTATCGGTGGAGGGTCTATTTAGTATTGCTTCTAAACTCTGGCCTCGTGGTCTTTTTTAGTGTGTTGGGGCTGTGGGTAGTGATGGGGGGCTTGTTAGCCTTTGGAATTCGTAGAAGCTTACTCCTCTTTGGTGGGTATCGAATAAGTCATCTCTTTCTATGATAGCTTCTTGCCATGAGTCTGGAGAAGTGGTTTTGTTCACTACATTTACGCCCCCTCGGATCATCCAAGTTTTAAATTCCAGTTAATGTGGCTTAGGGATCCCTATTTGTACGAGTTGATGAAAGTCTAGTGGATTCAGGTCTGTCCTTCCCACGGTACTGCTATGTACTCTTTTGTTAAAAGACTCCAGTTTGTGAAATATCAACTCAAAAAACTAGGATATTTTTAACTTTATTTCCTCCATGCTTTTTATGCTTCCAGTTTGAGATAATAGCTTAAGTCTTATGAACTCTCTAAGAAATATTTAGCAAATTGGTTTCAAATAAGTTTTTCTCTCTGTCAACATCATATTTAGGGATTATTTTAAATATGGTTAATAATTAATATCTAACTTAAGAGTGAAAAAAAATTAAATTTATGGATATATATAGCCTTGCCATATATGTGATTGTTTATATTTTATTCTTTATGAATATTAAATATGGGATATACATTACCCTCTTTTGAATTTGAATTTAAACCTTATATTTGGAGTGTCCAAGTTTTCACTATGAAACTCACTTAAATTAAGTGAATAAATACAATATTCCATACCTTAAACATTTCTTATTATAGCTTAAAAAAATGTTTATTACAACCTCATAATAGGTAGGAAATAAATCCTTATAAACCAAGAAAAAATTGCAAAACATATAATTAAATACAATAGAATATAAAATTTATTAAAAATATATATTATGTACACCTTGCAATGATGCTATAAATATTTTCAAGTACAATATTATATATTAAATTGAAATATAATTGTCTTAAAAGAACAAATATATCAAAACAGATGTATAAACCAATTTTACTTACAAAATTATCATTATCATATTTAATTTTATAATAATGTTTATACTACATCTATAAAGATAAAATTTAGATTTAAATTTTTATATAAATTAATCATATTTAATTATATATTTATTAGGTCCCTTGAGGGATACCATAGTGGTATGTATTTGAGTTTTCATCCAAGATATCCAAGTTCAAACCCTGGTAAAGGGGACAATGACCCTTTCAAAACTCATGCTTTACCCTTAAATTTCAATTTAATGGCATTAGCTCAACCGATTCGATTCCTCAACATTCAAGGAGGATATTATGGATCAAATATTTCCAAGTGATACATGGATAATAACAAAGCTTTGTTGTAATACAACTATGGTGATGATGTAATATGGGTGGGCCTCATTTCAATCATATATAACCAATTAAAAAAAAATTATATATTCATTAGGATAAAGTCTTAGTCAAAGTATTGAGCCCAAAAACAAGGAATGAGATTTGATATCTAAATTAAGAGAGCTATGGAAAAAACCTACTAAGTGTTTGCATGGTCGGCGTCACCTTATCACACTGCTTTTTAGCAGGACAAAACTAGTCCCTCATTTTTATGAGCCCTCTTCTAGATCCTTCCCTTGTATTCAGGTTATTTTCTTATTATATCCTCCAGCCCTAATGAGCCAAAAATTGATATCAATATTATTGGCATGGATGCATGTGCAAATGGTACCTCTCAAGTGGTCAAGAAAGTTCATACCAAAAGTAGTTCACAAGTAAAACCTCTATTCTTGATGTTGTTATCCCCATTCATGAGTTTGATATTGCATGCAAGTGGCTTGAGAATTATATAAGTAGACACCAAAATCTAGCCACTTTTCATCCATCTGTATCCTCCAATCATAGTCGTCCATTATATATATATATATATATATATATATATATATATATATATATATATATATATATATGTGTGTGTGTGTGTGTGTGTGTGTGTGTGTGTAGCACCCTAAAATTGGCACAGTAAAACCTTAAATAATTACAATTACTTTAGTAATAATTCAAATTCAAATTTTAACCCCAAAACCGCTCCCAAACCGTCGTTTAACCCGTTTCCTCCTTTCCTGCGCCATTTTTAGAGTTTGTTTTGACCGTTTGACGATATCGTCGCCGATCAGACGATATCGCCTCAGATCGAACGATTTCGTCTGGGCTAGGACGTCCAGACGATCTTGTCCCAAAACTAATTTTTCACAATTAGCCTCTATTCCAACGACGTCTCTAATCCAGGCAAAAGCGTGTCTGCGCCGTTAGAGACCCTCCCCCATTGGAGATCTCCCAAATTGGGATGATCTCCAACCTCCTAACCTCCCTCCTAAGCCTATTTAAACTTAGGACTCCCCCTTGGCATCCCCCTGGCTGAAATTTCCTGTAACACAAGTTCTACGTGCATTAGACCGTCTTAAATTATTATTTGCCTCCATATTTGTCCAAATTTATTTGCAGGAACCTTAGTATTTTTCAGCCGGAGCAAGCTCAGTTCGTCATGGACGATCTTATTCAATTCGAGATGATTTCGCACCAATTCGAGATGATCTCGACTACAGTCTGCATTGGGGGCAATCAGTGCCTAGAGTTTGCATTTCCTCATTATTTTCTGCTGCATTATTCTGTATTTAGTTAATCTTATGATTATTCTTTATTATTTTGCATCTTGGAGTTCACCCATGTAGTTTAATTGCATAATAAGGTCATGATTAGCTATTAAAGTGTTGCAACTTACTTGCATTTCTATTCGGGATTATCTGTTAACATCCTTATTGTCATTTTACATCATTATCCTCTATTAGCATTGCTACATTTTTTGTATTTTGTGTCTATTTCTCTGTTTGTAGTCTCTGACGAATTCATCAGATCTCAGACGATCCTGCAGGTCGGAGACGATCCCATCAAATTCTAGATGATCCTGTCTGCTTCAAGAATCAAACCTCCATCAGACATCCGGATCAGGTATGGCTCTTTAATTTAGCTTTTTCTCTCTGTTTCTGCTCAAATCTGTTTGTTGTATTTCATTTAGTCTGCATTTTCATAATAGAACAACTTAGATTCATTTGGCCAAACCTAGGACTCGAATGTTTAAAGATAAAACTGAACACATTAAACACATTCCCAACCTAGGCATGGAAACTGCCATTCAAACGTTTCCTGGTGAACCCACCATCCATCGAAAAATCACCATAATACACCTCCCCCGAGAGGCGGGACCTTCGCAAGGCCTCTCAGTCCGAGGTACCGTGCCATCCTTTTCCCATCCTCCTTCCGGGCACGGATCCTATAGCCTGAAGGTAAGGATGCAAAAAATTTGGAGCGATACATTTTGGTGAACCCGACGTGAATGCATTTAAAACCTTTTGAAAAAAAAACAAAATATATATATATATAGATGCATTTCAAATCATTTAAAACTAATAAGTTGCATATCATGTTTAGATGGTAGCTCCTAAGAAAAGACTAGCAGTTACTATAAATGTTGAAAACCAATTAGCAGCCATAGAAATCAATTATGTGCTTAGTGTGCCCGAAACAGATAGAAATCAACTTTTGTGGGACGAACTTGATAGAAGACTAGGTGTCATTTCATCTAGGTCAACAAAACTTAAACAAATCAAAAGGCTTGTCCTAGATAGAATCCTGGATCCTCATCAACTCATTTTTTATCATGAACTTCAGAGAGCCTGCCATAGATGGTTAGCTTATAGGAGAGCTCTTGTGTCTTCTAGATTGTTCACCTCCGAGGAATACCTCAAGAATGCAGCCATGGTACACCAATTTCTAGTTCATATAGAAGTCCAAGAGGCTGATCTTATGATAAGAAAAATATGGAATAGAGTTCCTCGAGCTATGTTATATCGTGAATATTGTCATGAGAATTATTATTATCAACCAGAATCTGAAATACATGGTATTTCTATAGCCCTTTTCATTAAATTCTTGAAAGAAAATTTTCAATTTGAAGAAGAACACTTCATGACTCCTGAAGAACTTGAGCCCATTAATGATATTTATAAATTGTTTATAGAAAACTAGATCATTGCTTTCATTATTATTATTTCTTGTGTTTTGTGTGTTGTTTGTTATCTTTATAATATTGTTATTAAAACCAAAAAAAAAAAACAAGAAAAACTAAAAAACATAACAAAAACCAAAACATTTCATTTTAAATATTGTAGTAGGTATATAATTAATATATACCTCTTAAGCTTGTTGCATATATATATATATATATATATATATATATATATTTTTTTATATTTTCTGAAATCTAAGTTAAGCACAATGCCTAAACTTAGGAATGGTAAACAAACCGAAGGAGAAGAAGAAGATTGGTTAGGAGACAAAACAAGAAACCCAAATGTCCTTCCTGAGGATCCAATCCCGGAAGAAGAAACTCTAGACCAGCAAGACGATGAGCTTGTCTGTAGATGAACAAGAAGAAAATGTTAAAGAGGATGGATCCTCATCCCCTAGAATAACTCCAGATGGAACTATTGCTTTTGATAACTTAGATCATTTCTGGAAATTTTTCAATAATAACATTGGCGCTCTTAATATGGCAGTTCGTATTGATAAAGGACAAATTAGTGACACTCAAGCAGCCATGGAAGATGTGTTTAATATACACACTAATCCCTTGTCCTTTGTTGATCAAGAAAGTGATAAGGCTGGACCATCCAATAGAGATATGGTCACTATGATTCAGAACATGCAAAAACAACAGGTTACCCAACCTCCTAAAGAACCCGTTATTGAGCCTAAAATCATTCCCACACAAAAGAAACTTTCCTTCACTGCTTTACTTCGCCAAACTATTGATCAATATGCTTCAAATCAACAAAAACCTAAAATGAAGCCAAACACCAATTTCCAACAATCTGGAATACAACATAATATAACTTCAAAACTTCTTCATAACACCCTTCCTACCAACAGATTACACAATAGCAATATAGCATCTAATATTCATGTCCCTCCATCATATGCTCACAAATCCCATATTAATGCCCTACCGAACCAATATGGTGGGCAAACCAGTAATCTGGAAGCCATGGTGAAGCAGTTAGCTTCCCGCATGGACCAGATAGATCCCTACCGTCCCTCGTACAATTATCGAGAGATGTGTAGTCAACCTTTGGATCCCATAGTTGTAGCACAACCGTACCCTAAGCATTTTCCCATGCCCGTCCTGCCTATATATAAAGGAACCGAAGATCCCATAGAGCATCTTCGCATGTTTAGGATAGCATGTCATGATATATCACATGATGACTTGCTATTACTAAAAATGTTCCCAAAAAGTTTAGGTGGAATGGCATTAGAGTGGTACTATCAACTACCCACTCATTCTTTGAGAAACTTTGAAGAAACAACTGAATCTTTTGTCCATCAATTTAGTGCCTACATCGAGAGGCATGTCACCATTAAAGATTTATACAACTTAAAACAAGACAAAGATGAATGTTTTGCTGATTTCTTAGCTAGATGGAGGCAGTTGATAGGAAAACCGCACTTTGTGCTACCTTATAGGGAAATGTTGGACATTTTTATTAATAATTTGCAAGAACAAATATCTTATGAGTTATCAATCGCTACTTTAACTACCTTCGATCAGAGCTATAGATTTAGCTCGAAGAGTAGAAGATGCCCTCATTAGGAGAGGCCAACTTAAGAAGAAAGATGATGAGAAAACATCCAGAAATCAATATAAAAACAAACAAGTCGTAGGTGACGGAGTCATCTGATGATAGAAATGTTGCTAATATCAATGCAACGAAGACAACAGAAAAATTTATATTGAAACCTCCTGATAAACCTCCTCGAGAATTTACTAGATTGAATCAACCATTATCAACTATTTTACCTCAATTACTCGAAAGAGGTTTGATTCAATTACCAGCTATCCGGGAACCTGATCCAACCATACCCGGATACAGAGCTGACTTACACTGTGATTTCCATAGAGGACCTGGACACTCTACCAACGCTTGTAAAAGGTTAAAACATAAAATACAAGATCTGATTGATAATAATGAAATGGAGGTGCAAGCCTTCCAACCTAAACAAAATGCTCCTAATAATGCTCAAAAGAACATTCCCCAAAATCAAAATCAAAATGCTAATCAATCATTAGACATATTTCAACATCCTTTACCAAGACATGGTAAAGAGGTGGCCAATCAAATTGAGCATCATAATGTTCCTCCTCCTACCCGATATGTAGGAACTATTAGCGGACATTTACCTAATCATGATTTACAAAAATTTGACACAACTTTATCCATGGTCACAACCAGGCCCCTACATAATACTCAAACTCCAGATCCTAGTGATATAGAATCAGATCATTGAAAGTGACATGGAAATCACTTCAAACCAATCGAATAGTTCTGAAAATGAATCAGATCCTATTCAACCTATTACAGATGCTATGATTCCAGAAGAACCATTTCCTAGAAGAGTTACTACTCGACCCTCTTCTGATCAATTCCTTTCTAATGAACAAGCTATAAATGCTAGACCAAGACTTATTCAACGTCCTCAATACAACATTGTAGGTACCATCGGAGTCGTTACCAGACAACAAGCTCAAAATTCTCAACAAGAACCAAACCAGAATGATGGATCAGCTCCATTTGTTTTGAAAAATCCCAATAAAGGGAATCATGCTTCCAATGTTCAACCTAAACCCCCTTACAATATTAATGAGCAATTATCCAATACTACAGCCAGAATTTCTCTCTTGGATTTATTAAGATCTTCTCCTACCCATAGAGATGAATTAATGCTTACATTAAGCCAAATGATGGTACCACAAAACATTCAACCTCGAAGCCATGGCCAATACTATCATCACTAGAGAAGTCGATTGTATTGACTTTCGGGATAAAGATATACCACAACATAGTTTACATAAGGATAACCCCTTATACATTACTGCCCTAATTGGAGATGTAGCCGTTAAAAGAGTTTTGATTGATAATGGTTCATCTCTAAATATTTGCACTTTTGATTTCTACCAACGATTTGGGTTTAGAAGTGATGAAATGAAGAAAACTGACATGATTATCAAAGCTTTCAATGACGAAACACAAGAAACATGTGGAGTTATTACCATCCCATTGCAAGTTGGTCCTAGAACCTTAGATACGACCGTGTTTATTGTACATTGCCCCGCATCGTACAATATACTCTTGGGTCATCCTTGGATCAATGCAATGCGGGCTGTCCCATCAACTTTACACCAATGTGTTAAATTCGAATTTAAAAATCAGTTGGTCACTATCCATGGTGATCCTAGACCCTTTGATATGTGTGCTTTGGCAGAACTCGTTGGAGTTCAATTTTGCCCTGCTCTGTCATCCACACATCCTAATTCTTATTTTTCATCTAAAACTGTGAAACACACACCCATAACTTCATCTATTTCTCCTCCATTAATTTCACCCTCATATATAGATCAACAATCTTCTAAACAAACCACTCTAGAACCTCAAAAGGATCTTCAATCCATAACCAATCCTTCATGTTCCATCCCTATAATTTCAAAACCTATAGACCCATCTATTAACACCTCCACATTATCTACATCTATCATACCTTCCACATCTAAAGATATAGGGAATGATCCTTCTACATCTTATGCTCTTTCTGATGAACTCTTACCTGATTTATCTCACATTCTTAATATCAGAAAAAACAAATGCTTCTATGCAAAATTCTATTATCTTAAATAACTTGCCGCCATCTCCTCGCACTTTGGGCCTCCCACAACCTATGGGAAGTACTTACCAAGTCGGGAGTTGTGCCTTCATTTATAAAGGATATGACTGGGGAAGAATACCTCGGAATATCAAAACTCATCATGATGGATATGCTCGATGTTATTTTACTAATGAGTATATTAAAGCTAAACCTATAATGCTTAAAATGGGATATAAAGGGAAAGGCTTGGGACCTTTCCAAAATGGTATGAAAGAACCTTTCGAGGTAGAACCGTGGCCTGCCCGCTGTGGTGTGGGCCTATTTCCTAGTAAGGGTCAACCCTTTCCTTTTGAAGATGATGATCAACTCATATGTTATCAAGATTATTTGGATAGGCGTGATGATTTGCCTCTAAAAAATCAGCCATTTACATGTAACATGCTATCCATAGCTTACCCTGAAATGATCGCTGAATCCGATGATGAGTTGGAAGGAGATATTTTCCATGATGTCTCCGTTGAAGAGATGTTACACAATGGGTTTTATTTTGATGGTTCTATACCTACTATAGCCCAGCTTGAGGACACTAATCCTCAAGATGAATTATCCAAGTTAACCTTAAAAGAATTACAAGAATTGGGCGTTTCACCCGCCCCACCTAATTTTGAAAGAGATCTACACATGGAAGTAGAAAACGTCATTAAAGTTAACATTGGAACTGAGGATAATCCCCACATAATCAATATTGGATCAGAATTAAGTCAAGAAAAACAAGAGCAATACATTGCATTCCTTAAAGAATATGAAGATGTCTTCGCTTGGACATATGAAGATATGCCAGGTCTGGACCCTTCCGTAGTCATGCATCATCTAGTAGTCCATCCGGATGCTAAACCTGTTAAACAGAAACTTAGAAAAATGCATCCCAAAGTGGCCTTACTAGTCAAAGGGGAGTTAGAAAAACTCCTGAATGTTGTTTTTATACAAGCTATTGATTATGCTGAATGGATCTCAAATGTAGTTCCAGTCACCAAGAAAGAAGCTACCAAAGTTAGGGTTTGCACAGATTTTAGAGATATTAATGTTGCATGCCCTAAAGATGATTTTCCTCTTCCAAACATGGACCAAATCATTGATTTTACTGCTGGGAGTGGGATGATGTCCTTAATGGATGGATTCTTCGGTTATAATCAGATCAGGATAGCTCCTGAAGATCAGGCTAAAATAACCTTTATTACCCCCTGGGGTACCTTTTGTTGGAAAGTGATGCCATTCGGCTTAAAGAACGCAGGTGCAACCTATCAACGAGCTATGACTTATATTTTTCATGATATGATGCATGATATCCTACATGATTATGTAGATGATATTATAGCTCACTCTATTAATGAAGATAACCATTTAGATGATTTGAGAAAAGTTTTTAATCGGTTAAGAGAATATCTTATTCGATTAAATCCAGCCAAATGCATATTCGGAGTTAAGTCCGGTAAACTATTAGGGGTTATAGTTTCTTTACGTGGCATCAAAATTGAC
This sequence comes from Wollemia nobilis, assembly GCA_028583015.1. Taxonomy (NCBI): domain Eukaryota; kingdom Viridiplantae; phylum Streptophyta; class Pinopsida; order Araucariales; family Araucariaceae; genus Wollemia; species Wollemia nobilis. Next base: position 11,142,605 of record JAQPPZ010002969.1, on the reverse strand, counting down.
CCTCTCAAGATTGCGGCTATCACTGATATGCCCGCACCTACCAATATATCTGAATTACGAAGTTTACAAGGTAAACTTCAAGCTATCCGTCGCTTCATCGATAAGTTGGCGGACAAAACCGGTCCCTTTCTTAAGCTCCTTAAGAAGGATGTCCCTTTTAATTGGGACGACGAATGTAAAGAAGCTTTTGAACTTCTCAAACAATACCTCCTTAACCCACCTGTGCTTTCTCCACCTAGACCTGATCGCCCATTTCTCCTGTATATTTTAGCTTCAGATTCTGCCTTAGGAGCTATGTTAGCTCAGCTTGATGATGAGAAGAGAGAACGTGCTAATTATTATATTAGCCGAACCTTCATCAGTTATGAAACCCGCTACACAGCATTAGAAAAACTATGTCTAGCAGTCATGTTTGCTACGCAAAAATTATGCCATTATATGCTTAGTCAGAAAACCTATGTCATTGCTAAATATGATCCCTTGAGGTATCTCATGAGTCGACCTTATTTATCGGGTCGTACAGCCAAGTGGGTTCTTGCTCTAAGCGAGTTTGACCTCACGTTCATAGGACAGAAGTCTGTTAAGGGTCAAATCATAGCAGATCAATTAGTTGCTGCACCCTTAGAGTCTACCCATCCCCTCATCATTGAGTTTCCTGATGAATGCCTTCAATTAGAGGCAGACCATATTGAACAATGGTCCTTATACTTTGATGGAGCCCGATGCATGAGTGGGGCTAGTGCGGGTATTATTTTAATATCCCCACAAAAACATCTTATTCCTCTGTCCTTCAAATTAACATTTGCTTGCACCAATAATATTGCTGAATATGAAGCTCTAATCCTTGGATTACGAGCTGCCTTGGCGCTAAAAATTAAACATCTGTTAGTTTTTGGTGATTCTCAACTTGTCATAAATCAAATTAATGAAGTTTATCAGACCAGAGATGATAAATTGCGCCCATATAAAGCATATGTTTTGCAATTGTTATCCCTATTTGATCAAGTTACCTTGGAAGCTATTCCTCGAACTAGCAACCGTGCGACTGACGCTATGGCCGCAGCTGCATCTCTTCTGCCCTTGGAGTTAGATGACGAATATGCCACCATCATTATTCGTCGACTCCAGGAACCTGCTTCAAATAAGTCATGCTTAGAACCTTTGGATGTGTTTCTAATCAATGAAACTACTCCTGAACCTTGGTATACGGATATATTTGATTTTCTCCAAAATGGGACTTTCCCTGCCAATTCTAATAGAAACCAACGTCGGTTATTACGTAGACGAGCAAGTCGATTTGTAATAATTGGCAATACTTTATATAGGAGATCTTTTGAAGGTATCCTATTAAGATGTTTGAATCTAGAAGAATCCAAATCAGCCTTGAGTGAAGCCCACGATGGATCTTGTGGAGGACACTTCAGTGGTAGTGTCATTGCTAAAAAGCTCCTTAGGATAGGATACTTTTGGCCTACCATGGAGAATGATGCACATGATTATGTGCGCCATTGCGACAAGTGCCAGAAACATGCTGACCTTGTCCATGCCCCCGCACAAGAACTGCAGGCTATTTCATCTCCTTGGCCCTTTTCAAAATGGGGCTTAGACATTATTGGCAAAATTAATCCTGTGTCATCTGATGGACACAAATTCATCATAACCGCCATCGAGTATTTCACGAAGTGGGTTGAAGCTATGCCTTTAGCTTCTCGCACTGGCACACAAGTCTCTAAATTTATTTTTAATCAAATCATTTGTAGGTTCGGAATTCTTGCAAATCTCATCTCAGACAATGGAACTTGTTTCAAAAATAAAGATGTTAAGAAATTATGCCAAAAATATAAGATTCAACATCGCTGGTCCACTCCCTATTATCCTCAGGGTAATGGTCAAGCAAAAGCATCTAACAAAACCTTAATCAAAATTCTCAAAATATTGGTCAATAAATCTGGCCGTGATCGGCACATTCAATTATATCCAGCCTTGTGGGCCTATCGAACTAGTGTTCGAACCCCCACTGGAACTTCACCTTTTGTTTTGGTTTATGGTGCTGAAGCCATTTTTCCCTTTGAATTAGAAGTTCCTTCTTTGGCTCTACTACTTCAAGATACCGAAGTAGGAGATGAATATCGAGCTGGCAGACTCAGTTAACTGGAACTCCTAGATGAAAAATGCATCAATGCTTTGGAGCATCTCCGTGCCTACCAAAACAAGCTTAAAAGATCATATGCTAAAAAATTTCGTCATCGATCCTTTGAGATCGACGACCTTGTTTTAAAAGAAAATAAAAAAAATACTAATGCAACTAAAGACCTTAAAGGTAAATTTGAGCCCAACTGGCTTGGACCATACATTATCACTGCTAAATTTGAATCGGGAGCATACAAATTAGCTACCTTAGATGGTAAATATTTAAAAGAACCTATGAATATTATGCATCTTAGGCGATATTACGCATAAAATTTGGTCATTTCATCATTTGTACATATTTTGCATGTTGTCTTATTTTAAAAATATATCAAACTAGTTTACACAAAAACAAAAACAAACAAAAATAATAAAAATAAAAACAACAATATTCTTGACTCTTTCGAAACCAAAACAAAATAAAGAAGAAAGAGAGAGTCAACATTCTCAAACTTCCCAAAAAGTATTTGTATATATTTCTTCTTACAAATGTTGCAGTTATATATTTCAAATTATTTTGGATAAATTAGCATTTATTTGGAATCCCTCACTTTCACAAACACAAAATAAATATCTTGATTTTTATCTGGCATGATTACTAATCTCTCTTATATCAAAGTCCACAAAATTCAATTAAATAAAGTTTGAGCACGGAGAATTGATCTTGTTATTTACTTAAACCAAGCACATCCTTTCACAATAAAATGATTATATTTGTAATGTCCATGCTATGCTACATAGTAGAAGTGGTTTCTTGAGCGAAAAGTTTCCCCTGCTATCCTATCATGCACATGGTCTAGAATCTTTGAGAATTGGCAAAAGGACAAGCTCACCCCTACCCAGAATAAAAATCCCTTGCTCTACAGACTAATCCGAGCAAGTATCCCTAGCATAGGAAGAAAAGCAAAGTTCAAGAAAAAGAGAAAAAGAAAAATGTTATTTTATATCATTACAACAATGTTTCAAGCATTATCTCAAAAATCAAGCAAAAATACAAAAGAAAAGCAAAAGAAAGCAAAAGCAATAAAATCCCTCTCCCTACCCATTGAAAAGAAAAGAAGGGTTGATGAGCTTGAATCCCTGGAATTCTCAATTATTCGAAAACTGTGAGGTAAGCCCCATAACAGGTGGTTTGTGCCCAACCCGCTTGGCCTTGGGTAACTCCTAGCGTGGCGATATGTCTGTCACATTAGCGACCTTCTTTTGTACAGACCTATGTCTGCTTATGGATTAGCTAGCTCTTGATAATCCGACTTACATAGTAGTCTGGTATGGTTATATGCATCTAAATCATGGTTAATGAACACTTATTTGGTTCATTCAAATCACTTGTATCAAATTATCTTGCTCAAAACTGGTAAACGAACATAGCAATTGCACACACATTTGTATTTGAGAGATTTTGTGTATCATTATGATAAATCAAGATTGGAAATGAACTCACATATGCACATGGGATTCCTTATAAATCTAACTTTTGTCTTCGAGATACTTTGAAATATCTTTGCAAATTGTCTGGAATAATTTCATTTTTCCTTTCTCGCATAAAGACAACTACATGCATAATCAAAAATCAAAATTTCTTTCAAACCATACAATAAAAACACACACACACACAAAAAAAAAAAAATATATATATATATATATATATATATATATATATATATATATATTGTCGACTTTCGCGACGATGGTATAGTTCCATAACTTAAATGGGAGTCTTATGCCTAGCGCAAGTCCTCCTCTTCATATTTTCTGTTTATTTTCAACAATTAAAAATCAACCATACAATAAAACTATTATATCAACTTTTTCTTTGGATTTCACGATGATGGTATAAGTCTATACCTACATATTCTATGCCTAGCGCAAACCATTGTACCAATTTTTATTCCCCATTTATTTAAAATCATAAAAACATATGACTTAAATCATTCTGTTATACAATTATGTTTTTAAAAAGCATTCACATTATCACTATTTCATGTCATTATGTCAATATGCAAATTTGTAATGATGGTATAATTCCTAGGGAATTATCCAAAAAATTTATCACACTTAGGAATTTATGCCTAGCAAAAATCATTTTAAAATATTTCATGCATAATATTTTCATGAAAAGTCTGAAAACAAATCATCATCATCATCATCATTTGCATCATCACACCAAAGTCTTAAGACAGTCTCTTAAGCACTCTTTTACTTTTAACAATATTTCTATACTGGGATTAGCTTGACGACCGAGTGAGCGGTGACTCCATGAAATGGTCTATAATAGCGACAATGTCCTTTGAAATTATTGTTAGAGGTCCCTTTTATTTTTTATCAAATCATCACATCACAAACAACCAATTTGTTACATCAGATTATTTCATTTAAATTTTAAAGCATCCATTAAAAACCATACATATTTCCAAATGACATAATTACATGAATCATCAAATCAATCACACCAAAACATTAAAAGCATCATACAAACGCATAAGACAAGTCATATGATCAAAAAATATCTCATCTATATATATATATATATCAAATATATGTACATCATATCAAAACTAGATTGGTATGCCACAATCTACATCTTGGCATACTCAATCCTCTCAATCAAATATACAATCTCTGTAGTGCAGTAGCCTCACCTCGAGAACCCCTCGAGCTCTCAGCCTCATCTCCTCCCCCACCCTGAGGTGGAGGAGGTGGCCCCATCGTAGTCCGTGTGGTGCCATGAGTCCTAGATGCCGATCGTGATGATGTCCTAGATGACCCCATCATGACAGGCTCTACAATATGAGCTGGTAATGGCACCCTCTGCTCCTGGCATCGCCTAGTAATATAGAGCTTGATAGAATGTAACCTAGGCAATAGCGCATGCTAAATCTTGAGTGCTCGCTCCTCCACCCCGAGCTCTAAGTCATGTAGCCTCATCTTGCAATGTCTACACCTGAGCCCGTAGGTGGGCAACCTCAGCTCGAAGAGTCGTTGTCTCGCTGCTCTCCCTAGTGTCAACACCCTTGCCCTTATCGAGCGATGGTGGCCTCTCTCTCTATGGAGAAGGGGGTCTTTCCTCCCTCCTCTCTTGCTTTCGTGGCCTCTGCTGAGCCTGTGGTCTCCTCTGCTCTCTCCCGTCGTGACCCTGTGCTGCCTCAATGGCTGCCTGGCACTGCCTCCCCATCCGACGCACAACTACATGAATCGGACCCTGAGCCCTCGTCATCCGAGGAGGGCGGATGCCTGTGTACCAGGCATCATAGCCGTCGGCTACCCCAACGTCGTCCCCATCCACTGGCTGAATGGGGGCATCATCTACGTCCTGACTCCAGAATCGCTGCATATCTGGAGCCCCGCTAACTGTAGTGTTATCCCGGATAGTCCAAGAAAACTCGTAGTCTCTGAGAGATGGGATCCCCTATTGTAGACCGAACTGCCTCAAAACTCGGTCGTACCGGTGGAGCTCCACCTCTCCCCTCTCCATCCTCAGCCAACAGACTCCCTTGATGCGAGCCAGCTCCTGTCCATCCTCGGCCCACCCTGGATGATCTCTCCAAGGCCTCTAGGTGATCTGGTCGAAGACAAGGTCGTCTAGTAGTCTCCGGGATGCTGGCAGATCTATCCATCATTGTGCCCCTCTTCGGAGCCACCAGTAGAAAACTCGGGGCCTCTCCCCATCAATCCCTATTAGTGGGAGCCCTACCGGCCTTCGCACCATGATGTGCTCCCAGCACCAAACCTGTAGTAGCGATGTCATAACCAGACATCGGCCGCCCTTGTATATGACCCCATGAAGGATCCTATACAATCGATAGAGTACAAAGCTCCCCCAAGCAAACCTGTACCCGTGGTCTCTCATGTCATAGACCACATCTGTCAGTAGCCATGGTACCCTGCATCCACTCTGGTGGCACAGCAGAAGTCCACCTACCACCCCAACCAAAACCCGTGTGAGTCTAGATGCCCCAGGCATCTGGCGCAGCGACTCGATATTCACTCCGCCCTTCTCCAGGGCGAAGCTCGGATCGCCACATAGTCGCATCATCGCGTGGCCCTGATTGGCCATGGGAGTGATCAGCCGTCCTTGTATGGGGATCCTCAAAATCCTCCATACATCCTCCAATGTGGGAGTCATCTCCCCTGTCGATAACCAAAAATAGGAAGAACCCGGATACCACCTCTCTGCTAGGGGTGTCAATAGCCCCATATCTGTAGAAACCTATGGCATCTCCGCCACATGCCGCAAGCCGACCTGAGCCAGCTGATCTCGCTCTGCTTGAGATAGAGCGGCCAAGTCATCCTTCAACCCGCCATATTTCCATTCTCTGCTCTTTAGTAATCCTCTCTGCAACATAAACAAAATCAACAATAAAAATCATTAATAAATCATTAATTAAAAATGCAAGTCAAAATAAGTTCAATTTTATAAATGATGATATCGTCCACAATTGGACGATATCATCCCCAATTTGAGCAAATTCATCTCCGATTTTGCATGAGGAAATCGTCCCTTATTGGACGAAATCGTCCCCCTATCGTCGATTTCGCCCTTAGACGAAATCGACGATATCGAGACGATTTCGGCGAAATCGAGACGATTTCGTCTCGACGACGTCGACGGCCCAAAAATGGCCGCGATGCTCAAAAATCAATCAAATCTAATCTAAAAAGCATGAAATTCTAAAGTAAAGCATTCTAAATTAAGTTTAGACCCTTACCCGTAGCCCGCGCCGGACCTCTGTCGATCTGTGCGCTGTCTCGACCATCTTGTCTCCAGAGCTCTAAAAACTAGGAAAATGAACAATAATAATGAATTAGGGTTTTACCCTATTTTTCTTAATTTTATTCAAAAACAATTAAAAACATTTTAAAATTTTGCTTTTTCGCGTTTTTACCTCAAACGTTCGATTTGGGTAAAAACACGGAGGGGGCACCATAGTAAGTTGTCGTACGATTCGACCTAGAATCGTCGCCTAAAAATGGGAATAATTTTTGCTTTCTCGTAGATCGAGAAGAACTCATCTTTAACGCATTTTCTTCAAAAATTCGCTAAAGAGGGGGCAAAATGTAGCACCCTAAAATTGGCACAGTAAAACCTTAAATAATTACAATTACTCTAGTAATAATTCAAATTCAAATTTTAACCCCAAAACCGCTCCTAAACCGCCGTTTAACCCGTTTCCTCCTTTCCCGCGCCATTTTTAGAGTTTGTTTTGACCGTTTGACGATATCGTCGCCGATCAGACGATATCGCCTCAGATCGGACGATTTCGTCTGGGCTAGGACGTCCAGACGATCTTGTCCCAAAACTAATTTTTCACAATTAGCCTCTGTTCCAACGGCGTCTCTAATCCGGGCAGAAGCATGTCTGCACCGTTAGAGACCCTCCCCCATTGGAGATCTCCCAAATTGGGATGATCTCCAACCTCCTAACCTCCCTCCTAAGCCTATTTAAACTTAGGACTCCCCCTTGGCATCCCCCTGGCTGAAATTTCCTGTAACACAAGTTCTACGTGCATTAGACCGTCTTAAATTATTATTTGCCTCCATATTTGTCCAAATTTATTTGCAGGAACCTTAGTATTTTTCAGCCGGAGCAAGCTCAGTTCGTCGTGGACGATCCTGTTCAATTCGAGATGATTTCGCACCAATTCGAGACGATCTCGATTGCAATCTGCATTGGGGGCAATCGGTGCCCAGAGTTTGCATTTCCTCATTATTTTTTGCTGCATTATTCTGTATTTAGTTAATCTTATGATTATTCTTTATTATTTTGCATCTTGGAGTTCACCCATGTAGTTTAATTGCATAATAAGGTCATGATTAGCTATTAAAGTGTTGCAACTTACTTGCATTTCTATTCGGGATTATCTGTTAACATCCTTATTGTCATTTTACATCATTATCCTCTATTAGCATTGCTTGCATTTTTTGTATTTTGTGTCTATTTCTCTCGTTTGTAGGTCTCCGACGAATTCGTCAGAATTCGTCAGATCTCAGACGATCCTGCAGGTCGGAGACGATCCCGTCAAATTCCAGACGATCCTGTCTGCTTCAAGAATCAGAACCTCCATCAGACATCCGGATCAGGTATGGCTCTTTAATTTAGCTTTTTCTCTCTATTTTTGCTCAAATCTGTTTGTTGTATTTCATTTAGTCTGCATTTTCATAATAGAACAACTTAGATTCATTTGGCCAAACCTAGGACTCGAATGTTTAAAGATAAAACTGAACACATTAAACACATTCCCAACCTAGGCATGGAAACTGCCATTCAAACGTTTCCTGGTGAACCCACCATCCATCAAAAAATCACCATAATACACCTCCCCGAGAGGCGGGACCTTCGCAAGGCCTCTGGGTCTGAGGTACCGTGCCATCCTTTTCCCATCCTCCTTTCGGGCACGGATCCTATAGCCTGAAGGTAAGGATGCGAAAAATTTGGAGCGATACAGTATGTATGTATTTATTTTATATATACATAAATATTAATATTTTATATTTATATTTATATATATTTAATAAATATATATATTTATATAAATAAATCCTAGCCATCCACCATATTTTAATCTCAACCATCCATCCATATCAATCCATGTCACTTGCCCAAGCTTAATCTCCACCCTTCCTCATGTTTTAATCTTGACCGCCCATTTTGTGTCATCGAAACCCTAACATGTTCAAGGGTAGATTATAAAAAGTGATTCATTTTTATGAATCAAGGTCCACAAAAATTCTTAGAAGGTCCTAAATTTGAACATTTGCCCTATCCATTTCGCTATAATCCTCATTCGTCATCGCTACCATAGCATCGCCCGCTTTCACCATCATCAAACCCTCACAAACCATATCTGGTTCTTCCCCATCCACCCCCAAATGCATCCTAGAGTTCATAGAATGCTGTTGAGAATTTCTATAATACTGTTGGGCATTCACAACAATAAGCAAATGCTTCTGGGCATTTCTTGTAGCAAATTTGTAGTTTGTAAACCCTCAAATGTTTTTGGGCATTTGTGCAACCATTGACAACAAACACGAGAGTAGATAATAGCATTAAAAAGGTAAAATATTTGTTGCATCGTTTATTTACATTCTTATATTTATGCTTACAATTACATTTTGCAACATCTAGGGTTTATTAGTTTTATATTTTAGAGGGCCTCACACAGTGGATCCCTCATAGGTGCTTTTAATCTCCTTTATGTTGTTTGTTGTTTGTAGGTGTAGGAATCATCTTTTTGGAAGCTATTGAAGCTAGGGTGGTCTCGTAGGGATACACAAGCCCACCCGCACTCTTGTTTGGATCAAGGACGAGCTAGAAGACACCAGTTGTTCATTGAACTAGGGTTTTGAAACCCTATTATTTGTAATATTTGTATCAAAAAGCATTTGTAACCCCCATATTGGGGCACATTCATTGTACAACTCAGAGATCTACCCATATTAATAAAATATTATTCATTTTGTGCATTTCGTGGTGTTATTGTGCTTTTTGTGCTTTTTATCTTTGTATTGGTGTTGTTTTTTTTTGGTTTACAAAATGGTAATCATAGTGGGACCCCCAAAGGGTTCTTCATTTTGATTTATCTTATCACTAATTTTTATTTCTATTTCTATCTTGTAGGTTTCTAGAAGTTTGATCATGCAAAAATCATAAAAATGAGGGTTTCTGGAAGTTGTAGAGTTTGATCAGAGGTCGTGTAGAACCCCTTCAATGTTCAAGGGACATCCTGCAACATTCAAAAAATTCTCTATAGCATTTTAGAGACTCTGAGTAGTGTTCAACAGAGTGGGGAAGAAATACGTAGGCTTCCTGGTAAGCCTGGTTCAAACCCTAACTCATTTTTGTTTTTATTTTCCTGCTTTTAATAGTGAAACTAACAAAATAAAATCATTCATTTTCTATTTAAAGCAGTTGCATTTTTATTTTCATTTTAGACATTTACATTCTTCATATATATTGCATATAGAGTAGAATTGCATTCATGCATTCACTATAGATCACATTTAATTTAGATTTCTATTGCTTTATGGTGTATTCATTCATTATTCTGTATGTTGTTTGCATTTGAAATTACAAAAGCATAAATAGTTGCATAGTAGGGTTGAAAGCTTCTATTTTTACTTTTCTAAGTTGGAACAAGATCGTAATACCTAAGTATACTCCCACTATTGGAATCACTTGATGATTCAGGGTGAAAGAATTGGGTGAACCCTCCACTATTGGAATCACTTGATGATTCAAGGTGGGTCTTAAGTGGTGTACCCCTAAGTTCTTTTGAGGAGCTTAGTGTTAATGTTCTTGGCTTCTAGCTTAGACAAGTGAAATAGGGTGTTTTTAACATTGGATGAACACTATAGAAAACATAAATCTTAAAATGAATCACACACTTTGCACATCACATTCTAAACAACAATGAGTTGGATTTCATCACCAACCATTGTTTGAGATTGGTGATGGTGGGCTTCATCTCCATCTATCATCTTGCCCTTAGAAACCATAGTCACCCATGAGAAAAATTTCTGGATTTCATCACCAGGAAGAATCTCATTTGCCATCTAGCCTTAGATTCCACCTTGCATAATAGTTTAGTTTAGCACATCAACAACACACAAACCCCACATAAAAAAAATATGTTGCAAAACATAGGATTGAATTGCTTGTTTGATTTTGTGTGATTTCCATTTGCATTTTCTTTCTGCACATTCCACACTCACCATTCCCAGTCGACTCATTAGCTTATGGTTTCAACTCGAATCCAAGCAAATATTTTGAGTCAAACCTCCATCATCCAAACCACTTCATCCATGGAGTGTTCCACATATTCCCCTACCACTTCTATGGTTAACCTTGTCAGTGTGATATAGACAAGCTATTCTAGTTTGTCTATGGGACCATCACATGATGTGTATACCTCAAACATTGATGTGTTACACAAAGCCACCAACATCCTCATTCCAAAAACTGAGCCATCATCTCCCACAAATCATAACATCACCCACATAGATATGGGTAAAGTGGAAGCTTTTCAAAGATCCATTAACCCTATTCTAGAACAAATCAATAGTCCACCTAGGCATGATCCTTCTTCTCAGTAGGAACTTGCCCACTCACAACCTTCTAGTTTCACCCAGGTGTATAACAACCCTCTTTTTGAGGTGTCATCTACACCTTCCCATCATTGGTCTCTTCCACAATAGTCATGTGTCCAAAGCACTTCCATTCCATCTTCCTACACCACCACTTATGGCAATCCATTGTATGAAGCACATGTCAATGCTGCTTCACAAATGCTAGATACCACTACATCCAATATCTCTCATTCAGTTGCAATCCCTATTGCAACTTATCCTCCACCTACTTCATCCATTCCCACCACATCCACACCATATGCCTCAGATATTGCCATACAAGAAGCATGGAAACACCTCAATAAATTGCTCAAGGATCGATAAAATACTCATTCTTATCCCCAACAACAAATATAGGTGGTAGATCTCAAGCCCCAACCCACTTCCACTCAACCTACCTTCTTTACCACAAATCCATCATGGGTATCATAATCTTCTATGGTTTCCATCCCCACACCTCCATCAACCCACACCCATTCCATTCCCATGAGTCAGCACATTCATAGTCCTCAAACCTCATCTCCATTTCATCATCCACAATCATTCCCTCATCAAGCCCAACATCATCAAATTCAATCCAATCCATCAAATCATCAACATCTCATCACACCTCAATATTTCACCACTTCATCTCCACACAATCATCAAGTGATTCAGGGCTTCCACATACCTAGGGAAGACCCTAGAATTCAGGCTTTGCAACATCATATTGATAGCTTGATACAACACACTCCTAGTATGATGAACCAAAATCCAACTTTAAGATAACTTATCAATCAACCAATTCACTTTTTGGTACCATCACCACCATATCCGATAGATTTTACAGTGCTAAAATTTGATAAGTTTAAAGGGACTGAGGACCCTAGAGAGCACGTGAGCACATTCATTCACTCATGTTTTAGAATCCAAAATCAAGATGCCTTAATGCTCAAAAACTTTCCTTAGACATTAGGGGGAGATGCCATAGAGTGGTATAACCATCTACCTCATCATAGTATTTATACTTTTGAGCAGTTGGTAGACCAATTTCTTGAAATATTTTCCCTCAATGTTCAAAAGAAAATTTCACTAACTTATATAATCTTAAGCAATTTGATGATGAGTTAGTCTATGATTTTGGCAATTGTTGGAGGGTTGTTATCACAAAACTGCCATTCTCCCTACCAATGGAAGAGCTAACTCGATTTTTCACCAAGAGTTGCTTAAAACCCATATCTTGGTTATTGCAATTACAATAATATAGATCATTTGAAGCTCTTGCCCAAGATAGAATAATTGAGGAAATCAAAATCCAAGAAGGTGTGCTAAAGCCTAAAAAAAATAATGGTAGAACAAGGGCAAAAAAAAGGAACTTATTCTAGCCAATCCAAGCCAAATCAGGCTAATCAAGCAAATCAAGTGAATCAAGTGGTCATGAGCCAACTGGTAGTGGCTCAACAACAACAACCAATGCAAAAACAAACCATAACAAATTGCATATCAAGTGGTTCCCCCACCACCACAAGTTCAAAACACAGTACCAACTATGGAAAATTGCCAACATTGATAATCCATTTGACAAAACAATTTCCAATACACCCCCTTATTCAAGTCATATACCTCCATATTTCATAGGTTGTATGACACAAACCAACTTGCCTTGCCTGAGGTCAAACCTGATGATCCTACTAAGCATGGTAAAAACTATCGGGAGCATTTGTTTTTCCCTTATCATCGATATAATGGGTATGATATTAATGGTTGCTACACATTTAAAGATATAGTGCAAGACTTAATTGACTTAGGGGCCATCAAGGTTGATAGTCCCTTAGCTCAATAAAATCAAAACCTTGGTATCTATCAAACACCACTTCCTCATCATGAGGAAGTGCAACCAACAATAGGAGGTTCAAATACCAAGACTTCTCCTAATCAAGTTAACCATGTTCAATAATATCAAGGTTTTATGGGTGCTATTCATGTAGTCACTTGAGGTCAACAATGCATTACAAATCAAAAAAATGCACAATAGTAGACTGTTCAACCTCCCATAGCTCCTCAGGCAAGTGTGTCTCCTCAACCTGCCACTTCATCATCACCCATCCAGTTCTCTACCAATTCTTCCCAACCAATTCATATTCCAAGCCATCCATATCCACCCACTCATCCTCCCAATCATCCATCAAGGCCAATTATCTCTCTAAGTAGTTGGTTAACCACTAGCCTTAAAATGGCTTCAACTAAACTATCTATTTATGAGCTAATTCAACAATCTCCCCCACATCATGAGGCATTAATGGATATTTTAAAATCCATTGAACTCCAATCTCAAGATGCTAATACCTTTAGAAATTTTGTGGGAAGTATCCAAACATGTGTGGAGCCTACCATTACATTCTACGATTTTGAAATCAAACCAATATCATTAGGATCAATGGACCCTCCATTGCATATCATGGCTCAAATTGATAGGAAGCCATTCAAACAAGTTTTGATTGATACTAGCTCCTCCATAAATATCATCACCACATCCACTCTTCAACATCTTAATCTTCCACCATCTCATATCACCAAATCCACCTTCACCTTGAAAGCATTTAATGATGCTCTCTATTCCACAGTTGACACTATAGTTTTACCCATCAAAGTGGGGGTAAAAAAGTTGCACATAATATTTCATATCTTGGAAGGGTCCATGGCATACAATGTACTTCTTGGATGTCCTTAGATTAGGGAAATTATATGTGTCCCTTCTATACTCTATCAATGCTTAAAATATGTACATGAGGGATAAATTCATTGCATACCAGTGGATGTTGAATCATTTAAGTATTGCAATTTCATTTCAAATCCCTATGAGTCCACCCTTTCATCCACTCATATTTTCTTGACATCATCATCCACCACACCATCCACTTCTTCATCCAAAGTTCCTATTCCTAAGGAGCTCCCCATCACTACCACACATCAAGTTTCTACTTCTATGCCCCCATATTCATCATCATTGACTACATGTACATGTAGTCAAGCCCAATCTCCATCAACCACATCATCAATATCAGGATCCACCATCATCACTCCCTCCACATTATCATTCATTCATAAAACACCTCAACCAAATCCACCTCCATCCACATCAACTAATGTATCACAAGTTAAATTAACGGATTGTGAGATATCATTTCAGTCCATATCTCTCCCATTATTGGAGCCCCAAGCCAATCCTAAGCCTTCCACATCCACTTCCACATCCACCTCCACATCATCCCAAGTTGTGGTCCACCTCACTAATCTTGGTATTGGTGAATACGTGGTCCAAGATATCACTATCACATTGCTTAACATCCAAACTACTAGGGATTATGGTCACCCACATGACCCACCCTTATCCATAGGAGTGGTGTACAACATGGGTTCAATGCCCAACAACATTAATTTTATGTATGGAAGGATTGATTCATCGTCCAATCCATATTTCCTTGATGAACCCAAGCAACCAACACTTGTCAACATACAACACATGTTGGATTTTCCATCCTAATATTTTCATCGAGTCAATTGGTAAGGATATGGTCTAGGACGACATGAACAGAGAATGCATGAGCTCATTGATACTCCATATCGAGCAGTGCATGACCATTTAGGTTTAGGCTATCACCCTCATTCTTCCATTTCTTCTTTTGAGCAATCTTTTCAAAATCTTAATTTGAATTCATAAGAAGAAACCCATCACCTTGATAACTTTCAAGATAAAATCTATGAAGAATATGTTATGTCGATAGTTTCTAATGAATCTGATGAGGAATCAACACCCATTATTCTATTCACCAAATAGGATGAGTATTAAATCAAAATATTTTCCATCTATCAGCCCATATTTCACTTGCTTTTTCCACAAGAGCAAGTTGAACCAACCCATGAACCACCTCCATTTCATTAATCCACCTCTATTAGGATCCTCAATCCTAACATTATTAGTTAGTATTAGTTAGTATTATTAATCATTTAATTATTAATCCTCTCGTACTATTTCTGTCATCTACACATCCTTGCTCAACTTGCAACCTCTCGTCATGGGAGTGCTAACTGGCTTACAATCCTCCATTGTGAACTTTTTTAGCATCTCTTTCACTAAACCAAATTATCAAAACTGTTATTTTCCATAACTTTGAACAATGGCAGTAAGAACCATCAAAAGTACAACACTGACATATAGCAATACTACCAATGGTGACAACTCTCAATTTAATCACCACCCTTCATGGTATCGCCACAAACAACTACATGAACTGAAACACACTTTGACAACTATACGACAACTCCCCCTGACTACTTTCCTTTCATCCTCAGATAACCAAACAAATACATAGGAGCATTAAAATAAAACTTTAAGATTGCTCCCCCTGAGGATGTGCTACCTGGAGTTGCTTAGTGCAATAGAGGAGTAATCTCCTTCAGTCCAAGGAGACACGATTTCCTCTCTTCTTTCTTTCTCCAATCTTTCTTGAACTTGGGCTTGAAGGTTTTCAACTGCATCCCTATTTTGAACCTTTTCGTGAACTTGAACATTTCTCTTGGGTGGTTGTCTCTTGTGCATCCTTGATGGATGATTATTTTCCTTTCTTTGATGCACATGATTTCTTCCCTGTCTGTGTTGCATTCTTTGTGTCCGATGAAATCTACTGTCTTGCCTTAGATTAGATACAAAAGTTCTTGGACAAGACCTTGCTATGTGCCCATGACCATTACATTTAAAACATTGCACATGGTGTTCAACCGGAATAACAGATGTATTTCTACCAGCATAACTCTTTGATCTATTATTCAATCCATAATAAATTGCCTTGTGACCATAATGGTTGCATCTAAAACAATAGCCATTAAAAGCATTATTATGAATAAAGTGAGAGTGATAGAACCTCTTTTGTTGTGGTTGCTTTGTTGTAGATCTCCTTTGAGATTTTCTTCCTTTTGAGGATTCAACTTCAAGATTTTCTTGCTTTGATCCTTCAGTAGTGGACTTCTTCTTCTCTGCAGATTTAGAAGATGAAGGTTGTTCGACTTCACATCCAAGACCAAGCTTACACATGGGGCTTCTTTGTTGCCTTATCATTTTATCTAGCAACTCTGTGCTCTTCTCAAATTTGAGATTTGTATTGGCCTCTTCTAGTTGTTTCCTCAATAAAACAATCTCCTCTTCTTGTTTGCAGCAAACAATCTCTTTCTCATTGATCTGTGACTTCAAGGCTTCTTCTATTTTCTTGGCTTTATGAATTTGTAAGAAGAGATCTTCAATATTATCCCCATATTCTTCCAACTTCTTGGACAGTCTTTTGTTCTTTTTCCTTTCTAAACCCAACTCTTCAAGTGCAGCGATCAACTCACCTTCTAGATCTACTTCAACCTCTAGGTTTTCATCACATACTTGTTCTTTTTCTATTTTTTCTTCTTTGAGTGCCATAAAAAGAGCTTCACCTATTTCCTCTTCAGAATCCTCACTGTAGTTGTCTTCTGATGAACTGACATTCTTGGAGATGAAACTTTTCTTCTTGAAGTTGCCTTTTCTAAAATTTGGTTTTTTCTTCCAGTCACTTCTTTCTTGGTGCGATCCTTCATCACTTTTGTTCTTCTCATTAAGTGGACATTTAGTTGCAAGATGCCCAATGCCTCCACAATTGAAACATTTAAATGGTAACTTTCCTCTGTATTTTCCTTTTCCCATTTTTAGTTTTCGAACAAAGTTTGCTTCCATTTCATCTGATGTCTCTTCTTCCTCGGATTCTTGTTTTGCTTTCATATTTTTATGGGCTTTAAAAGCAGCTTCTCTGTCTGTGGGTTTAGATTTTCCTATTCTCATCTCATATGCAATCAAAGAACCATGCATCTCATCCATACTAAAAGAATTTAGATCTTTAGCTTCTTCTATAGCTGAAACTTTAGAATCAAATCTTTGGGGAAGAGATCTTAATACCTTTTTCACGATGATAGAATCTTTGATTTCCTCACCGAGTCCTCTAATCGCATTAATGACTTCATTAACTCTCAGCATATATGCCTCTATGTTCTCATCGTCATTCATCTTTAATACTTCGAACTGAGCTCGATGTGTTTGTAACTTGGCCTCCTTGATCTTATCGTCTCCTTCATGAATGCTCCTCAGTTTGTCCCATATTTCTTTTGCCATTTTACAACTCATAATTTTTACTAGTTCCTTGTCCACTAATCCGCACATGATAGCATTCTTTGCTTTTGAGTTATTCTCAAACAATTTCTTACCGACAGCATCGGTTGGAGAAGTGGTGGGTATTGTGTATCCACTATCTACTGAATCCCAAATGTCGTATCCCAAAGCACAAAGATATGTCTGCATCCTGAGTCTCCAAAATGTGTAATTAGTTCCATCCAACAATGGTGCTTTGTTTGATGAGAAGCCTTCACCACCTGCCATTGTGTTACTTCCAAGATCACCCTAGCCGATTAAGCTTGTTCAGGAACTTGGCTCTGATACCAATTGTTAGTCTCACAATGACACTGAGAGGGGGGTGAATCAGTGTAGCTCTTTAAAACTTAAATCTTCAACTCTTAAAGCCAAAACAATGAAAACTTAAAACCAAATAAAGCAAATATAACAAGAGAGCATCACACAACACAAGATGTACCGAGGTTCACCAGTTTTGGCTACTCCTCAAAAATTGACTGTTTGGACTCCCATCCAAATCCAGCCTTTGCAAAGCAACAACTTTACAATCAATTTACCAGCACCCACTGGAAGGAGCACCAACCCTATTTATCGCACAGGGCACCAACCCCTAATTTATCTCACCAACTAAAGGAGCACCAACCCGATTTATCTACACCAATAGAAAGGAGCACCAACCCCTGATTTACCAGCACCAACTAGAAGGAGCACCAACCCCTGATTTATCTACACCAACAGAAAGGAGCACCAACCCCTGATTTACTAGCACCAACTAGAAGGAGCACCAACCCCTGATTTATCTACACCAATAGAAAGGAGCACCAACCCCTGATTTACCAGCACCAACTAGAAGGAGCACCAACCCCTGATTTATCTACAAGAAAGGAGCACCAACCCCTATTTACGACACAAGGAAGGAGCACCAACCCCTGATGCCAAGCACCAACTTGGACTTCAATTCTGAAACTAGAAGATTGACATATAAATGCCTTCACTTTTACAAGACCTTGACTGGTCTATTGCTTACTCAACATCTCTCACACAACACACACCCTTCTCGCTCACCTCTCGCTCGCCTCTTGCTCACCTCTCGCACTCATCTGCTCCTCTCATGCACTTCACAAAATAAATTCCCAATAAAATTCTCCAAGCAACACTCCTTTTATAACCATCCTTTCTCTTTGTAACTCCAGTTGTAACTCCTTTCATATTCTCATACGCCACTTGTCAATTGTAACGCCTTCTTTATGTAACTCCTTTTGTATATATAGAGTAGGCATTTCGTCAAACACGTTACATGCAAAGAATTGACACCATATTCTCCTACCATGACTCGTTTTCTTCTCGGTCATGACTGTTCGTCTTCTCCTTGCATGACTTTTTTTTTCTCTTTGCATGTCTATTCTTTTTCTCTTTGCATGTCTGTTCGTTTTCTATTTTAATGACTGTTCATTTTCTCCTTCCATGACTGTTCATTTTCTCCACATGGGCATGCGTCCATTTCTTTCCATGTAATGACCATCTTAAATGATTTAAAATATCATTAAGATATCCTTATGGGTCCATGCACTATCTTTTACCATCCTGTTTATTTCAACTTTTTCTTCCTTTTGAGTCAAAAAGTGACATGTCAGGATATCGTGACACTTTTGTTTCTCTCTTCTCCTTTTGAGTCACTAAAATGCGACATGTCGCGATATCGCGACACTTTTGTTTCTCTTCTTGCCTGGTCTTTTTTAGTCAAAAATGCGACATGTCACGATATCGCGACACTTTTGTTTCTTTCTCCCTTTTGAGTCAAAATGCGACATGTCGCGATATCACGCACACTTTTCTTTTCGACACTTTTCTTTCTCTCTCTTCTCCCTTTTTGAGTCACGAAAATGCGACATGTCGCGATATCGCGACACTTTTTCCTTTCTCTTTCTTTGCCTTTTGAGTCGCGAAAATGCAACATGTCGCGATATCGCGACACTTTTTCTCCTTGCTCTTTCTCTTCGCTTTGGACCGCGAAAATACAACATGTCACGATATCGTGACACTTTTTCTCCTTGCTCTTTCTCTTTGCTTTGGCCCATAAAAATACAACATGTCACGATATCGCGACACTTTTTCTCCTTGCTCTTTCTCTTAGCTTTGGCCCGTGAAAATACAACATGTCACGATATCGCGACACTTTTTCTCCTTGCTCTTTCTCTTTGCTTTGGCCTACGAAAATACAACATGTCGCGATATCGTGACACTTTTTCTCCTTGCATTTTCTCTTTCTTTTGCCCGCGAAAATGCAACATGTCGCGATATCGCGACACTTTTTCTCCTTGCATTTTCTCTTCTCTTTGGCCACGAAAATGCAACATGTCGCGATATCGCGACACTTTTTCCTCCTTGCATTTTCTCTTCTCTTTTGGCCATGAAAATGCAACATGTCGCGATATCGCGACACTTTTTCCTCTTTGCTTTTTCGCTTCTCTTTTGCATATGGGCCACTTCGGTCTTCTTGGACAACCTGTAACAACTTCACCCAAACATCAAAAACATCCTCATAAGCATTTAACTTCACTGTACATACTCTGAGTAACCTCTGAACTCCTGTCCACTGCATCAACCGATCTATCTGATTGTGTTGACAACAATGACAATACTGTCGCTGCACCTTGCTCAACAATCTCCCCCTTTGGAATTGTTGGCAACACACGTGCAATTTCCTGTAACTCTTCTCCCCCTTTGACAACAATACCAAAAGGGCTGCTGTAAACTCCCCCTGAGTCCATGCACAACATTCTCAGACAAAAATTATTACACTTAGCAAAAATCACAAACATGAGCAAAAAGATAAACAAATACACAAATGCTCCCCCTGAGAATGTGGTCCCGATAGCTAGTCAATTCTTGGGAAACATGACCACTCCCAATTTATTGCGAAGGTACTCAAAGACTTCCTTGGGCAATGGTTTTGTGAAGATATCCGCTACTTGCTCTATTGTTGGAACAAAATCCAACTTAACCTCACCTTCCGCAACTTTCTCCTATGTACAACACGTTGTCGCTGCAATATATTCTGCCTCTACTGTGGATAAGGAGACTGACTCTTGTTTCTTACTGTTCCATGCGACCAACCTGTCTCCAAGATAGAATGCACCTCCACTGGTACTCTTTTTGTCATCTACACATCCTTGCTCAACTTGCAACCTGTCGTCATGGGAGTGCTAACTGGCTTACAATCCTCCATTGTGAACTTTTTAGCATCTCTTTCACTAAACAAATTATCAACTATAATTATAACTTTGAATAATGGCAGTAAGAACCATCAAAAGTACAACATTGACATATAGCAATACTACCAATGGTGACAACTCTCAATTTAATCACCACCCTTCATGGTACCACCACAAACAACGACATGAACTGAACCACACTTTGGCAACTATACGACAACTCCCCCCGACTACTTTCCTTTCATCCTCAGATAACCACACAAATACATAGGAGCATTAAAATAAAACTTTAAGATTGCTCCCCTTGAGGATGTGCTACCTGGAGTTGCTTAGTGCAATAGAGGAGTAATCTCCTTCAGTCCAAGGAGACACGATTTCCTCTCTTCTTTCTTTCTCCAATATTTCTTGAACTTAGGCTGAAGGTTTTCAACTGCATCCCTATTTTGAACCTTTTCGTGAACTTGAACATTTCTCTTGGGTGGTTGTCTCTTGTGCATCCTTGATGGATGATTATTTTCCTTTCTTTGATGCACATGATTTCTTCCCTGTCTGTGTTGCATTCTTTGTGTCCGATGAAATCTACTGTCTTGCCTTAGATTAGATACAAAAGTTCTTGGACAAGACCTTGCTATGTGCCCATGACCATTACATTTAAAACATTGCACATGGTGTTCAACCGGAATAACAGATGTATTTCTACCAAGCATAACTCTTTGATCTATTATTCAATCCACAATAAATTGCCTTGTGACCATAATGGTTGCATCTAAAACAATAGCCATTAAAAGCATTATTATGAATAAAGTGAGAGTGATAGAACCTCTTTTGTTGTGGTTGCTTTGTTGTAGATCTCCTTTGAGATTTTCTTCCTTTTGAGGATTCAGCTTCAAGCTTTTCTTGCTTTGATCCTTCAATAGTGGACTTCTTCTTCTCTGTAGATTTAGAAGATGAAGGTTGTTCAGCTTCACATCCAAGACCAAGCTTACACATGGGGCTTCTTTGTTGCCTTATCATTTTATCTAGCAACTCTGTGCTCTTCTCAAATTTGAGATTTGTATTGGCCTCTTCTAGTTGTTTCCTCAATAAAACAATCTCCTCTTCTTGTTTGCAGCAAACAATCTCTTTCTCATTGATCTGTGACTTCAAGGCTTCTTCTATTTTCTTGGCTTTATGAATTTGTAAGAAGAGATCTTCAATATTATCCCCATATTCTTCCAACTTCTTGGACAGTCTTTTGTTCTTTTTCCTTTCTAAACCCAACTCTTCAAGTGCAGCGATCAACTCACCTTCTAGATCTACTTCAACCTCTAGGTTTTCATCACATACTTGTTCTTTTTCTATTTTTTCTTCTTTGAGTGCCATAAAAAGAGCTTCACCTGTTTCCTCTTCAGAATCCTCACTGCATATCTGTCTTCCGATGAACCGACATTCTTGGAGATGAAACTTTTCTTCTTGAAGTTGCCTTTTCTAAAATTTGGTTTTTTCTTCCAGTCACTTCTTTCTTGGTGCGATCCTTCATCACTTTTGTTCTTCTCATTAAGTGGACATTTAGCTGCAAGATGCCCAATGCCTCCACAATTGAAACATTTAAATGGTAACTTTCCTCTGTATTTTCCTTTTCCCATTTTTAGTTTTCGAACAAAGTTTGCTTCCATTTCATCTGATGTCTCTTCTTCCTCGGATTCTTGTTTTGCTTTCATATTTTTATGGGCTTTAAAAGCAGCTTCTCTGTCTGTGGGTTTAGATTTTCCTATTCTCATCTCATATGCGAGTCAAAGAACCATGCATCTCATCCATACTAAAAGAATTTAGATCTTTAGCTTCTTCTATAGCTGAAACTTTAGAATCAAATCTTTGGGGAAGAGATCTTAATACCTTTTTCACGATGACAGAATCTTCGATTTCCTCGTCGAGTCCTCTAATCGCATTAATGACTTCATTAACTCTCAGCATATATGCCTCTATGTTCTCATCGTCATTCATCTTTAATACTTCGAACTGAGCTCGATGTGTTTGTAACTTGGCCTCCTTGATCTTATCGTCTCCTTCATGAATGCTCCTCAGTTTGTCCCATATTTCTTTTGCCATTTTACAACTCATAATTTTTACTAGTTCACTGTCCACTAATCCGCACATGATAGCATTCTTTGCTTTTGAGTTATTCTCAAACAATTTCTTACCGGCAGCATCGGTTGGAGAAGTGGTGGGTATTGTGTATCCACTATCTACTGAATCCCAAATGTCGTATCCCAAAGCACAAAGATATGTCTGCATCCTGAGTCTCCAAAATGTGTAATTAGTTTCATCCAACAATGGTGCTTTGTTTGATGAGAAGCCTTCACCACCTGCCATTGTGTTACTTCCAAGATCACCCTAGTCGGTTAAGCTTGTTCAGGAACTTGGCTCTGATACCAATTGTTAGTCTCACAATGACACTGAGAGGGGGGTGAATCAGTGTAGCTCTTTAAAACTTAAATCTTCAACTCTTAAAGCCAAAACAATGAAAACTTAAAACCAAATAAAGCAAATATAACAAGAGAGCATCACACAACACAAGATGTACCGAGGTTCACCGATTTTGGCTACTCCTCAAAAATTGACTATTTGGACTCCCATCCAAATCCAGCCTTTGCAAAGCAACAACTTTACAATCAATTTACCGACACCCACTGGAAGGAGCACCAACCCCTGATTTATCTGCACCAACAGAAAGGAGCACCAACCCCTGATTTATCTGCACCAACAAAAAGGAGCACCAACCCTGATTTACCAACACCAACTGGAAGGAGCACCAACCCCTGATTTATCTGCACCAACAGAAAGGAGCACCAACCCCTGATTTACCAACACCAACTGGAAGGAGCACCAACCCCTGATTTATCTGCACCAATAGAAAGGAGCACCAACCCCTGATTTACCAGCACCAACTAGAAGGAGCACCAACCCCTGATTTATCTGCACCAACAGAAAGGAGCACCAACCCCTGATTTACCAACACCAACTGGAAGGAGCACCAACCCCTGATGCCAAGCACCAACTTGGACTTCAATTCTGAAACTAGAAGATTGACATATAAATGCCTTCACTTTTACAAGACCTTGACTGGTCTATTGCTTACTCAACATCTCTCACACAACACACACCCTTCTCGCTCGCCTCTCGCTCGCCTCTCGCTCCTCTCGTGCTCCTCTTCGCACTTCAACGATAAATTCCACCATAAAATTCTCCAAGCAACACTCCTTTTATAACCATCCTTTCTCTTTGTAACTCCAGCTTGTAACTCCTTTCATTTCTCATCGCCACTTGTCAATTGTAACGCCTTCTTTATGTAACTCCTTTTGTATATATAGAGTAGGCATTTCGTCAAACACGTTACATGCAAAGAATTGACACCATATTCTCCTACCATGACTGTTCGTCTTCTCGGTCATGACTGTTCGTCTTCTCCTTGCATGACTGTTCGTTTTCTCTTTGCATGTCTATTCTTTTTCTCTTTGCATGTCTGTTTGTTTTCTATTTTAATGACTGTTCATTTTCTCCTTCCATGACTGTTCATTTTCTCCACATGGGCATGCGTTCGTTTCTTTCCATGTGTAACGACCATCTTAAATGATTTAAAATCATTAAATATTCCTTATGGGTCCACGTCACTATGCAGTCTTTAGTTTTACCATCCTGGTCTTCAAAATGACATGTCGCGATATCGTGACACTTTTGTTTCTTGCTCTAGCTTTTTGAGTCAGAAAACGCGACATGTGACGATATCGTGACACTTTTGTTTCTTCTCTTTTGGTCGCAACAATGTGACATGTCGCGATATCGTGACACTTTTTTTTTTGACCGCGACAAAGTGACATGTCGTGATATCGTGACACTTTTTTCTCTCTCTGCCCTTTTGAGTCATGAAAATGTGACATGTCATGATATCGTGACACTTTTTTTCTCTCTCTCCCTTTTTGAGTCATGAAAATGCGACATGTCACGATATCGCGACACTTTTTCTTTCTCTTCCTTCTCCCTTTTTGAGTCACGAAAATGCGACATGTCACGATATCGCGACACTTTTTCTTTCTCTGCTTCTCCCTTTTTGAGTCACGAAAATGCGACATGTCGCGATATCGTGACACTTTTTCTCCTTGCTCTTTCTCTTTGCTTTGGCCCGTGAAAATACATGTCGCGATATCGCGACACTTTTTCTCCTTGCTCTTTCTCTTTGCTTTGGCCCGCGAAAATACAACATGTCGTGATATCGTGACACTTTTTCTCCTTGCTCTTTCTCTTAGCTTTGGCCCATGAAAATACAACATGTCGCGATATCGCGACACTTTTTCTCCTTGCATTTTCTCTTCGCTTTGGCCCGCGAAAATACAACATGTCACGATATCGCGACACTTTTTCTCCTTGCATTTTCTCTTCTCTTTGGCCCTGAAAATGCAACATGTCGCGATATCGCGACACTTTTTCTCCTTGCATTTTCTCTTCTCTTTGGCCGCGAAAATGCAACATGTCACGATATCGCGACACTTTTTCCTCCTTGCATTTTCTCTTCTCTTTTGGCCACGAAAATGCAACATGTCGCGATATCGCGACACTTTTTCCTCTTTGCTTTTTCGCTTCTCTTTTGCATATGGGCCACTTCGGTCTTCTTGGACAACCTGTAACAACTTCACCCAAACATCAAAAACATCCTCATAAGCATTTAACTTCATTGTACATACTCTGAGTAACCTCTGAACTCCTGTCCACTACATCAACCGATCTTTCTGACTGTGTTGACAACAATGACAATACTGTCGCTGCACCTTGCTCAATAGCATTGAGGTGGACCCCAACAAATTCAAGGCCATCATGGAGATGCCTCCCCTAAAAAACTTGAAGGAATTGCATAGTTTATAAGTAACGATCCAATCAATTCGTTGTTTCATTATGCAACTTTATGAAAAATGTAGGTCATTCAATCACCTGCTACAAAAGGGGGTGATATTTTCATGGAAGATGAATGCCAAAAATATTTTTATGACATCAATAAATACCTAGCTTCTCCACCAGTCTTAACTCCTCCTTATCTGGGGGTCCCCTTTCATATTTTTGTTTCAGCAACAAACTTTGCATTAGGGATAATGCTTGCATAAAATAATAAAAACAATCAAGAGCAAGTTGTCTACTACATTAGTCAAATATTGGTAAGCTATGAAATCAGATATGCTTACATGGAAAAAGTGTGCTTAGAAGTGGTTTTTTCCACTAAGAAACTCAAATATTACATGCTTCGTTACACCACATATGTCATAGCTCATGAATATCCTCTACATTATATGATGTCTCACACTTACAATAATACCCACATCACAAAATGGATAATGCTTCTCACTAAATTTGATATTGAATTCATCAGCCAAATATCCATTAAATATCATGTCATAGTCAATCATCTTGTGGAAGATCCACTTCCTAGTGATTAATCCTTGATTATTGAGCTCCCAAATGATTCGGTATTCACCATCACTAAACAAGAAGAAGACATCATTTCGAAGGAAGATGTCGATATCACACTGTACTTTGATGGTTCTAAGTGAAAAAAATGTCAAGATGTTGGAGTCGTGTTTCATACACCATAGGGGGTACATATTCCCTTATCTTTCAAACTTGACTTCCAATGCACAAATAACAATTGAAAGTATGAAGTCTTAATCTTAGGTCCTCAAGTAGCCATAGCTATGGGCATAAAGCATATAAGGATATTTGGTGATTCTCAACTTATTGTGTTGGAAATTTTGAGTAATTATGTTCTCATTAATGTCAAGTATTTGGTGTAAGGCAAAGTTCATTTTGGTACAAGAAAACTGGTAAAAGGAATGGTTATAATATTTTATATTATAAGCCAAAAACATTGGTTAAAATGTTGAAGGAAAAATTTTACGCCCATGGTTTTAAAGATAAAAGAGAATATATTATAATATTTTAATATTATAATAAGGATGCCACTTGCATTATTGGTGATGTGACCCGGGTTCAATCCCCATGACGGATGTGTATAAGAATTATTTACTCAATAAAAATAATTAAGCCAAAAGGGCTTATTAAAAGGGAAATAAAAATTTGATAAAATATCCCATGCAAAAGTATTATTTAATACTAAAGTTAAATAATATTTAACCCAAAGTTAAATATTATATTAAATATAAAATTAAATTTAAAATTGGCAAAGGGTGCCAAAATTCAAATGGAGGCAAACAAAGGTTCTTCGTCGATGTCATGACAAGGTTTTGAATGCATATAAAATTGGGGAGCTAATTTAATTCTAAAAGGAACTAAGGCATATGCGCATGAATTAATCAATCGAAGGAGTAGATCAAAGTGTTTGAAATATCATTTGTCGTACAAGTGGCATCGAGTAAATACAAGGAGGTGCACATTGAGATTCATCGAGGTTTGGTAGCCCAAGTGGCAGGTGGATCTTGCATAAGGCACAAGTAGAGGAAATGTATGTGGTTTGATTCCCCCTAGCGTCGATTTGAGTGTTTTGTTTTTATTTTCATTGAAGGCAGCAAAAATAAAAGGCAAAAGCCAAGGTTTAGGTCTGAACCACTTGGCTAGTGCAAGTGATTGAGCACTGCACTTGGAAGCAAGAGGTTAGAGGATCGATTCTCATCTGCGACAAGAAAGGATTATTTTTTTTGTTATAAGGTATGCTCCATGTTGTTTAATGTTGACTATAGTTGATATTCAACGAATGTGATTTGGTATATAGTTTGGAACATAGGAGGTATAAGGATAAATAAATTTTTACATAGTATTTAAAGGGTATTGATGATATTTATTATTTATGCAAAGGTTGGAGTGATAAGTTTGTAAATGGTTTATTTAGAATTTTAATTCTTGGTTCTTGGACATTAAGGTAGATTAGAAATTATTTTATGATAGAGGGAGATAAAAGGTGTAAAAGATGATGTTATTGTTTGTAATTATTATTTCATGAAAAGGAAATTTTTGAGAGAGTTTTGTGAACTTTAATGCATTGTCCTTGAGAACTAAAGAAGATTCCTAGAACACTATTTTCATAATTCATTAATCACCTTATAGAAGAAAAATTCATGTGGATATTTTGAAATAAAATATTGCTATTTAACCTTTGAAGTTGCACATAGAAAATTGGTTGATTGTGAGACAAGTTTTGAAGGCATATCTCCATAAGAGCAAGCAAAGACGTATGGGCACATCATTATTTATTTAAAGTATTTTTTTGAAGTGAATATTTTGGAAAATAAGGTGGAGAGAAAAGGATTGTTTGATAAGCATTGTTGGAAATATTTGAGTCAGTTTTGAAATCTACATTGTGCATCCTTGTTGAAATAAAGTGGAAATATCTATGTTAGGGTTTGTGAGCAAGTTGTGCTTTATTATTTGAATGATTGTGTGGAATTTTTGAGTATTGGTTTGAGTAATTTTGAATGTGAATGAGCAAGTCTTTGAGAAGGCTTGAGGACAGATTTGTGAGCAGAGTTAGAGCATATTTGAGACAGATTTTGGTACAGATTTGTGAGAAGAGTTAGAACATATTTGAGATAGAGTTTGGTATAGATTTGTGAGCAAAGTTAGAGCATATTTGAGATAGATTTTGGTATAGATTTGTGAGCAAAGTTAGAGCATATTTATGCTAGACTTGGGATAGAGTTCGGTACAAATTTGAGATAGAATTGAGAGTATGTTTTGGAGGTGATAGAGCAGAGAGGAAAATATCCTCCAATGGATAGATATCCATCAACTAGAGTAGTGGGGATAGAGGTCTCCTATGGAGAGATCCACAAACCAAAGTAGTGGGAGTGAAAGTATTCTATAAGATCACCAGCTATAGTAGTGGGGAAAAAGATCTCCTATGGAGAGAGATTCACAAACTAGGGCATAGGGGATTGGTATCTCCTTTGGATAGAGGTCCATAAACATTGTAATAGGGATTTTATTCCCAAAGATTCATTGAAAAAAAATTATAAAGAATATTTTCTCCATGGAGTAGCCCACATTGGGTGAACCATGTTAAATCATGTCTCTCATGTGTGTGATGGTGTGTGCACTATTTACTACTTTGACATTCTTGTTGTTATCATTTAGATTAAGAAGTAAAAATAATTATCTTATATTATTCACCCCCTCTCAGTATAAGCTTATGTTCTTCATGTTGTCTGATAAATAAACGGATAATACCAATGCAAGAAATCAATCATAAAGCTTTACCATGAAGTAGCAATGACATTGCTCATTAAGTTTGATTGGTATGAAATCGATAGTTTACCACGTTCGAATAATAGATTTGCAGATGTGATGGCCTCTCTAGGATCCTTTATTCCAAATAACTCTATAGGGGAGGTACAACCACTCGTTGTCACAACGATCTTTAAATCTACAATTAACCATGCTAAATCTAAGGATGAAAAGGATTTTTACTTTATTCATTCAAATTCATATGAGCCTTGATCCAACAAAATAATAGTCTTCCTCAACTTTGTAACACTCCCATCAAACATGTCACAGACTTCTAAACACATTTTCAAGCAAAAGGTAACTTGTTATACTCTCTTGGGAGACATGTTGTATAGATGTGCTTATGATGGAATCCTCCTTCATTGTCTTGATCCTACAAAGACACAAAGATCCATATTTTAAGCTCATGATGGTACTTATGGTGGTCATTTTATTGGAATGGTCATTGCAAAATGTATTCTACGCATGGGTTACTATTGACCCACCATAGAACGTGAATGTTGCACTTATGTCAAGCATTGTAAACAATATGAACAACATGCTAATTTAACTCGTGCCATCATAAGCATTACAACCTATTCAAATACTTTGGACATTTTCATAATGGGGTTTAGATTTTATTGGAAAAATCTTACCTCCTTCCTCAGGACAACATACATTCATCATCGCAACCACTGAATACTTCACAAAGTGGGTTGAGGCAATTCCTCTAACCAGTACAATAGGACCTCAAAATATGGAGTTTGTACTTCATAATATCATCTATCATTTTGGTATTCCCTCAAAAATCATCTCTAACAATGAAAAGTCTTTCAAAAACAAATATGTTCAAGCACTTTGTAAGAAATATAATATCCAACATAGTTTCTCGACTCCTTATTACCCACAGGAAAATGGATAAGTTGAGGCTATGGATAAGACCTTGATTGCTATTCTCAAGAACTAGTCAAAGAAAATCATAGAGATTGGCATACTCAAATCCCCTTGGCATTATGGGTTTATCGAACAAGCATCTGCATGCCTACTAGGGAAACACCATTTTCACTAGTCTATGGAGCCGAAGCAATTATACCTCTTGAGCTTGAGATCCCCTTATTGATAATTTCATTGCAAGAATTCATAGATGATGATATTGCTAGATAAGCATGTTTTGACCAACTCACACTTCTTTATGAAAGGTGGGTCAATGCTTTAGAGCATTTACGAGTTTATAAGCATGCTTACAATGCTAAAGTTCATCTACATGAATTCCAAGTAGGATTTCTTATTCTTAAAGAGAATCAACAAAACACCAATGCATTATCACATCTTCATGATAAATTTACGGCTAATTGGTTTGGTCCATACATTGTCACTCAAAAAGTGGGTAAAGGTACTTATAGGCTTGCTAGTCTAGAGGGAGTTGAAGAGCCCAATCCACTTAACATCATCAACTTGAGAGCATTCTATGCTTAATGTAATTTATATATATATATATATATATATATATATATATATATATATATATATATATGTATATATATATATATATATATATATATATATATATATATATATATATATATATATATATATATATATATATATATATATATATATGCATAAAATACACAAAATAATATTGTATTTCACACATCGCATTTTACACATTACATTGCATACATTGCATTGCACACATTATATTTCATAAATTACATTTCATACATTGCATTCACAACCATCTTCACACATTTTAGGGGTCATTTATTCATTCTAGATAATAATTGGTCCAATAAAGTTTTATTGCCTTAATCAAGGGCACCTTCAAACCATTATCCATTTCATTACACCATTCCATAAATTCAAATTGCCATTTACAAACCACATTTCCATCATATCCCTAGGTTTTTTCAATCACTCAACCACTCCCAGTGTGTCTAGAAACCTCTAATAAATGTCAAATTTTATTTAGGACCAAGACACATTTTCACTAAGAAAATCTTGAGTTCTGGGAATTGACTCTAAAATTCTTGAACCAAACTTAATCACACTTCTTAGAAAAATATTGTTTCAAATAGGGATAACACCATAATTGAGTTGAACCTCGAAGTGAAAAGGGTATTCCTTGCTTGCACCATTATGTGCATAGTCCAAAAATAAAAAATAGTGTTTTTCACCACTATCACAATTACTTCCAAACAAAAAAAAAGAGTAATAAGGATAGGGTTACATTCTCATCACACTCTGGTTGAGAATTTGATTCCCCAAAGCTCTAAATATTTCATACATCACATACCATAGATACTCAAGTTGCAAGGATAGAACTACATTTCTAATCTGATGGTTAGGTAGTCCAAATACCCAAAGCTTAGAGATAAGATTCTTGGACTATGGAGCTAATAGCCACTAAGGATATAGATGTTTGATTGGCAATGGAGTATGCTCATGCATGGCGATACATCTCTCTTGAAGAGATATCTGACCGCACATACGAACAAACTAGCTTCTTGACCTTCTCCATGATAGGTTTCACCTCAATTTACTCAATATGGGTTAATGAAATCACTTGCACATGCATTGGTTCTTGATTACCTTGAGTCATTACCATACTCATGATTCGGTAAATGAATTCACTGCACACACATTTGGTCCTAGAGAAATTAGACAAAATTTAGTGAGTTTGTTTGATATCACTAGTATGTTTGAGTCTCTGCAAAACAATCATTTTTCCATATCAACATCCATATCTTCTTCCATATCAATATCCATATATTCCATATCAACATACATATCATTACATGAGTCTTCCATTTCATATGCCACCATTTTGGTACCCTTGATTAAACAATAATGCTATACATGGTCAAGTAAAATCTAAACTACGAATGATCATTAGAGCATTAATTCATTTGCATTCATACACATTATCATTGCATCACACATATACACATGCATTCACATAAAAACATCCACACAAAAGTAAAAGCTATGTATATATATATATATATATATATATATATATATATATATATATATATTTTTATATATATTGCATGTACAATAAATGCTCGAAGGCTATATACAATGGAGTACCAAGGCTCATACACAAAAAGTGCATCTAAGAATTATCTACTGCCTATAATAGGACCCCTATGAGCCTGAAGGATCTCTAGACCTAGAGCCACTATACCTAGACTCACTCTGTCTAACAATGAGGGTTGATCCGATAGCCCAATGTTGTGCTATATCAATAGATCCTCCAACTCCTAGATGTATCTATCTCATGACTAAAGGTATAATACATCATACCTCTGTGATAGCTCTATCTGGAGCCTTATGATCCTATCCTCACCTCCACCTATAGTCACTCATACCTCTAGCTCCACCCATAGTCAAGCTATCTTTGCATCTTGAGCCACTATCTCTACATATCACTCCACCACCATCTTCTCGAGCCTCGTTCACTCCTCCTCACTCTGACCTGGAGGTCTCTTAGAAACCTTCTCCATATCATCATCACCATCCATGCCTTAGCACAAGGTAAACCCGTCTCATCCTGATGGTGCCTATACAATACCGATGTCTTAGGAACCCCTTCTTGTAGCCCAAACTACCATAACATCCATGATAACTGGATTAGCTACACCTCACTTTTGTGTCTCCCAACCACCCATATCACCTATCAAACTCTCTATAGTTGCTCCCCATCACTAGTCCATTGGGCTCCTTGCCACAATATCTAAAGAGCCTAATTTGGTGTTAGCCCTACCCACAAATCCTTGTACTCCTAGATAGTGTAGCTAGGATGACTTAGCTACACCTCCTCAACCACCTACTAGATCAATGCATAGGTTTGCTCTCCATCCCATGTCTCACTAGGTAAGGCAATAAGCTGAGCCACACTGAAGTGCTCCCAACCACAACACTATAGTAGTAAACTGCACCCCAACCCCTTTCACTTCTGCCTCCTCACCTCATACAGCTCCTAATACATCTTTTCCAATAGATATGGTGCCCATGCATATACCTGAGGCTCATTGATCATATTGTATATCAACCTGATTATATTCCATGGAAACTGAAAACCAGTGCTATTCGATGCCAATATGTTGGCCAATAGAAACATGACCAATATGGGCAAAGCCTCCAACTTCTTCTTGGCATACATCACCAAGTACCTAAACCCTCCACCCCTCACACTCACATCTTACCATCGATCTCCAAAGATCTGTATCATCTCATGCCCCTTATCGTTTCCAAATTTGACATGTAACTCCTTCATCGACACTCAAAGGATGTGGTATGCATCCTCGAGTGTCACTATTGCCTCTCCAATAAGGAGCTAAAAGGTCCCCCTATTTGGATCCCATATATCTACTAAGGCAAAGAGATAGCCCTCATCTACCCTCACCACATCAATCCAGGCTTCCCCAACCAGTCTTGTAGTCTCCAACCACTTCTATTGTTCATCCCACAACACCTTTCTCACCCTAGGTATGAGGGGTGAGAACTAGTGTTGAGCCTTCAAGATCATCAACTGCAACACAAAACATATACAATGCAAACACATTAATACCACATTCATTGCATACTTAAAAAAAATTACACAAGTTCCAAACAAGAGTGCCAAGGGCACTTACCTCAGCCAACTGCATCTCTACTCCAGATATATCTGCACCCTCCATCACCATAGTTTTCACTCCACCTCACTCCTTCACTCACTCACTCTCTTTCAAACACAATTTCTGAAACTTTCAAACCCAATAATGAATCTGATTTTACCTCTATAGACTATTTATAGCTATTTTTGGTGCACTAAAATGCCCATGGGCATTCACAGGAACATTGAAACACTAACCAACACCTGCAAAGTGGTAAATGCTTGTCAACATCTATGCATGATGTGAATGCTAGCCAATGTTTGGCTTCAAAATTTACAAAAATACTAAATTACCTAAAAAATATAGCTTATCTCCACAAAATCACTCCATATTGCATCCATACATTCATTTCATCATCATATCATGTTTTGTGAAACCAAAAACTGATTTGGGCACTTTATTTTTGCTTACAACCAAAAGTCGTAAAATTGTCCAAAATTGCTCCCTCCAAAAATGCTTCAAAACCAATGCAAAATTTCACAAACTCATGCAATTCATTCATCAATGTATTTTTCATCATCACATCTTCATTGCAACATCATAAAATCCACCAAAAATTGCATTTGCATCAAACATTTTCCAAGTTCACATACAATTTCAAGTGAACCTTGTATCTAGTGGTCTATTCTATCTCCTTGGAGATTGTAGTGATTGGTTGTCCATGCAATTTGGTAATATGGATAAATCACCATAAGGATGCTTGGTCATTTTCCAATATCTTCTTGTTAAAAAAATCACTTTTGGTCCCTCATATTTTGAGTGCGACTATGCTCAGATTAATTTGCTCAAAAAATCATTGATGGCATTGTCTGTGTGGCTTGAAACATGGACAATTCATACTACATCATTCCCTTTAGGAATTGTGTATAGTCACTAGGAGGGGCCTCCTAGCAATCACCCAATCCTAGGATGATTGGTTTCTGATGTTCTGTATTTTCATCACTTTGCATTTCAATGATTCCAAAAGGCACTTTCTTCAACAACATAGAATCACTTCAAATTTGGGGCAAACAAATTTGATTTTGGTTTCCTAAAATGTGATACATTTACATGATCTTAGCATCTACACTTGGAAAAAAACCCTTTAATCCATTGGGGGAAAATGGCATCAATTTACATAATGCATACCATCAACATTTACATCATTCATATCATCCACATTTACATCATTCATATCATCCACATTTACATCATAGACACAGTTACACCATTCAACTATATTTTCACCCACAATTCTATCAATTGTCTTGTGAGATTCATTTTTCACTCATTCTCTAATTGAGGGAGTAAGCTACACTAAAAAATTCTTTTGTCTTCAAAATCATCTTTACATTCCAAGGAAAGAAGTTGCCTCATCATGCCAAACCAGGTATCTCATATTTTTGCACTGCATTGTGTTTCACACAACACGATACAAAAAGGGCATTTGTAGACACTAAAATCTAGCCACTTTTCATCCATTTGTATCCTCCAAACATAATCATCCATTATATATGTATATATATGTATGTATTTATTTTATATACATAAATATTAATATTTTATATTTATATTTATATATACTTAATAAATGTATGTATTTATATAAATAAATCCTAGCCATCCATCCATCTCAATCCATGTCACTTGCCCAAGCTTAATCTCCATCCTTCCTCATGTTTTAATCTTGATCGCCCATTTTGTGTCATCAAAACCCTAACATGTTCAAGGGTAGATTATAAAAAGTGATTCATTTTTATGAATCAAGGTCCACAAAATTTCTTATAAGGTCCCAAATTTGAATATTTTCCCTAGCCATTTCGCTATTATCCTCATCCTTCACGTCTACCATCACATCATCTGCTTTCGCCGCTACCAAACCCTCTTGAACCAGATATAGTTCTACTTCATCCCCATCCACCCTTGAATACCTCAGAGTTTGTAGAACACTGGTGAGCATTTCTAGAATGCTACTAGGCATTCACAACCATCATTGAACTCTTTTGGATGTTTCCCATAGTATATTTGTAGTTCATAAGCCCTCAGATGCTTTCAAGCATTCATACAACCATCGAAAATAGACATAGGAGCAGATATTAGCATTGACAAGATAAAATATTTGTTGCATCATTTATTTACATTATTGCATTTCTATTTACAATTTCATTCTATGGCATCTAGGGTTTATTAGTTTTATCTTTCAGAGGACCTCACACAGTGGAGCCCTCGCAGGTGATTTTAACACCTTTTATGTTGTTTTTTGTTTGAAATTTCATGAATCATATTTCTAGAAGTTGTTGAAGCTAGGTTGGTCTCATAGGGATACATAAGCCCACCTACACTCTTGTTTGGATCAAGGATAATCCAAAAGATATCAGTTGTTCATTGAACTAGGGTTTCAAAACCCTATGACTTGTAATATATGTATCAAAAAGTATTTATAACCCCCATATTGGGGCATATTCATTGTACAACTTAGATATATGCCCATATTAATAAAATATTATTCATTTTATGCATTTCATGGTGTTATTGTGCTTTTTGTGATTTTTATCTTTATATTGGTGTTGTTCGTTTTTTTTTTACAATATCCTAGTTGAGTATTTTGTGGGTAGAATCCCACCAAAAAGTGTTTCAAAGGGTTGGGTCAATTTTTCTTGGGTATCCTATGGGGTCTAGCTGGAAGTCATTCAAAACCTTATCAAAGGTTTCTTCCTATTTCACTTTGCTCTAGGCCATTTATCAACATGGTCCATGGTATATCCATAAATCTCTCCTTGTATTTTTTCCTTTAACTCTAGATTTTGTTGTTTTTAAGAAACATGCAAATGGGTCCCAATTTGGGTCAAGTTCCCTAGACTTATGTTACCTTTATGGCCTTATCTCAGCCACATTGTGACATCCCTTGGTAATGTTGTTTGTTTTGAGCCAAAAAAAGTATTTGCAACTCACCCTCAAAAAAACGTTTATGTTAAGCTAGATATATCCAAGGATCTCAAGGATACCATTGATATCTAAAATGGTGCACAATGCATATCTCAAAGGGATTTATGCATGAATATTCCTAATATGTGCTTTAGATGTCAATACTTTGAGCATAAGATAAATGATTGTCCTCTAGCCATCTAGAGAGCTAAATTGGTTGTAAATATTGATAAAAAAAACCAATCCTTAGTCCACCAAGGAGGGATGGACAACTGTGAGCAATAAGAGGAAAAATTGCAATAATTATCCCATGAAAATTGCATCTGTAGGGGGTCAAATCAAAGTTCCTATCCAATATCCTAATAAATATAGCAAGGGGAAAGAAGTTTCTCCACCATACCCTTTTGAAAATAATCTCAAAGAGGCAACTAAGCCTCATTACATTAGAACTCCCTAGGCTATTAGTGTAATCTTTTCCTAGGTGGTGGCCACATTTAATTAACCATAAATGTGATCCCACTTACTAAGTCTTATGGCTACTTTTCAACATTAATAATCATTCATTTAGGATTATTAATAATTATACCTCCAATGATGCTGTCGAACGATCTCACCTCTAGCATTGGATTGTAGATGCACTACCTATAGCATATTGGGTATTATACAAATATTTTAATATGATTGAATGTGTGTCAAACAAATGTGGTAGCCTCCTAATGAGCTAGATAGTTGGCAAAAGGGCTACATGGTACTATATACGTAATAAGTTAGGTTTTTGACCCCAATACTAGTAATCATAATTCTAATTCCATTTGGTACATGTAAAATAATATGTAGTATGGCACAAAAATAATTCTCAAACAACTTGACAAAGCCATGTTGGTAAGTCAATCCATTTTCTTCTTCTCCAATTATTTCTCTCTAATAGTGGATCCCATGTCAGATATTGCCCTCACTGACCACTTTCCCATTCATTTTTGCATTGAATGGTTAAGTGGCATTGTCAAGAAGGAAAAACCTCTATTTTTTTCTAAACACATCATTGGTACATGCACCCATGTTGGCCCACATCCAATACATCTAAAATATTGAGCCTCGTCCCTATAATGAGATTAATTGGATCTAGTGGTGGATTAGTGCAATAAAATATACATATTTTCTTTGCATCTATGGTCATCAACTTGTGCTTCTTCATCATTGCTCTTATGAGGATACCACCTCAGAGTTGAACCAAGCTATAGTTGAGCTAGAAACCTTGTCATTCTCACCCACTCTACAACTATGAGTAGTTAAGCTTTACCAACAAAAATAAATCATTGACTATCACATAACTCAAGGAGCTCAAATCAAGGCCTGCCTTCACTAGCTTAAGGTTGAAGATCAAGTTTCCAAAGAATTATTTTAGGCCTTGAAAATATCTTAGGTCTTAAAAAATATCAAACACATCAAGGAAGGTTAATATGTCTTATCAAAACACACCGATATCCTGCAAGCCTTTGTTTGGTATTATCAATAGGTTTTCAAGACCCAACCTCATTTGCCTAGGTAGGATTTTGCTCTACAACAATGTATAAATGTGGTTCCTTATAGGCTCTCCACTTCACATTGGTCCTTATATGAAAAAATTCTCACTAAATATGAACTACAGGAGATCATATTCTCCATGGCCAATGATAAAGCCTCTAGTTGTGATGGCTTTCCCTGTGAATTTTACAAATCCTTATGGGATATTGTTGGTAAGGATTTATTTTAAGTCTATTTGGAATCATTCCATACCAATATGTTAGGTGATATTATTAATAAGGGTAATATTAAATTCATACCTAAAACTACAGATCCAAAGAAAATCTACAATTGGATGCCTATTACCTTATTGAATATTTTTACAAAATCATCGCTAAGGCTTTGGCAATTTGTTTTCAAAACGTGCTTTCACTAACCATTAATTCTAAATAGAAAAGATTCTTCAAAAGTGGGTATATTCTAGATAATATAATTCATGTGTGGGAAAGTATGGAATGGACTTGAACCTCTCAAAAAAAATCTCTATTTATTAAAATTTATTTTTCTAATACTTATGATCGTATTGAGTGGTTTTTCATCATTGCAATGTTACAATATTTGGACCAACCTTCATTCACTCTATCAAGATGCTTTTTGTAGATGCCTCTACTTGTTTGACCATAAATGGTAAACAATCCTCCTCCTTTGGCCTCTTTTAGTCTATTCAACAGGGTTGTCCACTTGCTCCAACACTTTATGTGTTGGTTGTTAAAAATTTGGGTATTTACTTGCCCACATAGTTTCTCAAGGTCTAATTAAGGGTATCTCCCTTCCTCACACTACTTAGTAGCTAGTTAATGTCTACTTCATGGATGACTCCTTCCTCACTCTATTAGAGGAAGAAACTAGCGTTAAATAGGTATTACAATGCTTGGATACATTTTACTTGAAAGCTAGATCCAACATTCAATGTCAAAATGCACAATGTCGTCATCAATCCTTCCTCCTCAAGCCTTCATGGCTTAATATATTTGGTTGGAAATGGATTAACCATGGTGAAATCTACTAACACCATGAGAAATTTGTGATAATCATCATGCCACCATGTAGGATATAAAAATAATTGTGATAAGCCCTAAAAATGCTCATTTTTTTTACCACTTTTCTTATAAAATAGCAACACTTATTCTATATATGTATATGTTTATGAGAATTTTATACATGTTTAATTTTGAGCAAGGTGCAACAATAGTATTGTCATTGTTGTCAACACAGTCAGTTAGATCTATTGATGCAGTGGATAGGAAGTTCAAAAGCCTTTCAGATGCAAAAGACAGGAGTTCAAAGGTTACTCAGAGTATGTACAGTGATTGTCCAAGAAAACCGAAGTGGCCCATATGCAAAAGATCAAAGAAAAAGACAAGTAAGAAAAGTGTCACGATATCGCGACATATACAACAAGCAAGAAAAACTGTCACGATTTCGCGACATGTTGGAAGAGAGAGAAAAAGCAGGAAAAACTATCACGATTTCACGACATGTTGGAAGAGAGAGAAAGAGCAGGATAAACTATCACGATTTCGTGACATGCTGGAAAAGAAAAAGGCAAGTGGAAAAACTATCACGATTTCACGACATGTTGGAAGAGAAAAAGGCAAGTGGAAAAACTATCACGATTTCGCGACATGTTGAAAGAAAAAAGACAAGTGGAAAAACTGTCACGATTTTGTGACATGTTGGAAAGAAAAAGGCAAGTGGAAAAACTGTCGCGATTTCGTGACATGTTGGAAGAGAAAAAGGCAAGTAGAAAAAGTGTCACGATTTCGTGACATGTTGGAAGAGAGAAAGGCAAGTAGAAAAAGTGTCACGATTTCGTGACATATTGCAAGAGAGATAGTATGGAAGAAAAAGTGTCACGATTTCGTGACATGTTGGAAGAGAGAAAGGCAAGTAGAAAAAGTGTCACGATTTCATGACATATTGCAAGACAAGAGAAAGAAAAAGTGTCATGATTTCGTGACATATTGCAAGAGAAAGAGAAAGGAAAAAAGTGTCGACAGATATTATGACATGTATTGAAAGAAGAGAAAGAGCAAAGTAGAGAAAGTGTCACGATTTGCGACATGATAAGAAAGAAAAGAAAGTGTCACGATTTGCGACATGTATTGACAAAGGAAGAGAAAGAGCAAAGAGAGAAAGTGTCACGATATTGCAGACATGTCGCATTTTCGTGACCGAAGGCAAGAGAAAGAGCAAAGGAGAGAAAGTGTCACGATATCGTGACATGTCGCATTTTCGTGACTAAATGAGGAGAGAGAAAGTAGGAGGAGAAAGTGTCATGATATCGTGACATGTGTTTTGGTACAAGCCAAGAAAAGAAGAAGGAGAGAAAGTGTCACGATATCGTGACATGTATTTTTGTGGTCCAAAGCAAGGAGAAAGAGAGAGAAAAAAAGTGTCATGATATCGTGACATGTATTTTTGGGGACCAAAGCAAGGAGAAAGAGAGAGTAAGCAAAAGTGTCACGATATCGCGACATGTTGCTTTTTTGTGGTTGAGTTGAAGCCGATGAAGACCTATGATAGTCGACTAAGATTAGGGTTTGCGACTAAGATTAGGGTTTGCAGCGACTAAGATTAGGGTTTATAGCCGACTAAGATTAGGGTTTTGATCATGAAAATGTTGTTATAAAAGGAAGGTTGTTTGAAGAATTAAGGTTGTCAAAGTGTGCGAAGTTTGGTCGTAGAGCGTAGAGTGCAAGTCGTATCGAATCATGCTAAGTGCAAAATTTGCAAAGGAAGCAGAGTGCAAAAAGGGAGAAGATGATCATTCGACTGTGATGCAGTAGATTGTGCGAAGTGATTTCGTAGAGAGAGCAGAGTGCATAGAGATCGCAAAGGTGAAGCAGACTAGTCGGGGTCTTGTAAAAGTGAAGGTATCTTTCTGTTAATCTTCTAGATTCATAATTCAAGTCTAGGTTGTAGCTTGGCATCAGGGGTTGGTGCTCCTTTCAGTTGGTGCTAGATAAATCAGGGGTTGGTGCTCCTTCCAGTGGGTGCTGGTAAATTGATTGTAAAGTTGTTGCTTTGCAAAGGCTAGATTTGGATGGTAGTCCAAGCAGTCATTTTTGAGGAGTAGCCACATTGGTGAACCTCATTAAATCTTGTGTTGTGTGATGCTCTTTTGTTATTCTTGTTGTATCTTGTAATAAGTTTTAATTATTGCTATTTTAAGAGCTATAAATTCAAGATTAAAGAGCTACACTGATTCACCCCCCTCTCAGTGTCATTGTAAGACTAACAATTGGTATCAGAGCTAAGTTCCTGTACAAGCCTAATCGGCTAGGGTGATCTTGGAACTAACACAATGGCAGGTGGTGAAGGTTTCTCATCAAACAAAGCACCATTGTTTGATGGATCTAATTACGCGTTCTAGAGAATCAGGATGCAGACATATCTCTGTGCTTTGGGATATGACATCTGGGATTCAGTAGTTAGTGGATACACAATACCCATCACTCCTCCAAAAGAGGTTGATGAAAAGAAACTATTTGAGAGTAACTCAAAAGCAAAGAATGCTATCATGTGTGGATTAGCAGATAGTGAACTAGTAAAGATCATGAGCTGTGATACTGCAAAAGAGATATGGGACAAACTGAGGAGTATTCATGAAGGAGACGATAAGATCAAGGAGGCCAAATTACAGACACATCGAGCTCAGTTCGAAGCATTGAAAATGAACGACGATGAAAACATTGAGGCATATATGCTGAGAGTCAATGGAATCATTAATGCGATCAGAGGGCTCGACGAGGATATTGGAGACTCTACCATCGTGAAAAAGGTACTAAGATCTCTTCCTCAAAGGTTTGATTCCAAAGTCTCAACGATAGAAGAAGCTAAAAATCTAAATTATTTTAGTATAGATGAGATGTATGGTTCTTTGACTGCATATGAGATGAGGATAGGAAGATCTAAACCCACAGACAGAGAAGCGGCTTTTAAAGCCCTTAAAAATAAAAACACAAAACAAGAGTCCGAGGAAGAAGAGACATCAGATGAAATGGAAGCAAACTTTGTTAGAAAACTAAAAAAGGGAAAAGGAAAATACAGAGGGAAGCTACCATTTAAATGTTTCAACTATGGAGGCATTGGGCATTTTGTGACTAAATGTCCACTTAAAGAGAAGAACAAAAATGATGAAGGATCGCACCAAGAAAGAAGTGACTGGAAGATGAAAACAAATTTCAGAAAAGGCAACTTCAAGAAGAAAAGTTTCATCTCCAAGAATGTCAGTTCATCAAAAAATAGCTCCGATGAAGAGTCTGAAGAAGAAAAATATGAAGCTCTTTTCATGGCATTTGAAGAAGTTAAATCAGAAAAGGAAGAAGGAGTGACCTCTGAAGTTTGTGGTGAAAACCTTGAGGCTGAAGTAGATCTAGAAGGTGAGTTGATCTCTGCACTTGAAGAGTGGAAGATAGAAAAGAAAAAGAATAAGAAACTTTCAAGAAAGCTTGAGGATGCAAATGGAATCATAACCAGCTTGAAAGTACAGATAGAAGAATCTAAGAAAATCTTCGAAGATCTCGAAGTGCAAATAACAATGAAAATAGATTATTGCAAGCAAGCTAGAAGAAGAGATTGTTGGTTTAAGAATGCAGCTAGAAGAGATGAATAAGAAAATTAGTTGTTATCACAAACGTGAAGAAAGTTCTATGAAGTTGGATAAGATCATAAATGACCAAAGACCTGCAGGCATCAAATTTGGTCTGGGTTTCATCGAAGGAGAATCATCAAGTGGATCAAAGGCCAGAAATGCAGAATCCATAAAGAATGAAGATAAGAGACAAGTTGATCAAGGAAAAATGTCTCATGCAAGAGAAAGCATTAATGCCAGGCACGAAAGGAGAATTGACAATGATGGATTCACCAATGTCACATATCAAAGAAGAAGAAGACCTATGGCTCCTACGACAACATGGCAAAGACCATCACCCAGGTTCAATTATCCTTTCTCTGGTTTCTATTTTAAATGCAATGGCTATGGACATAAAATCTCAGACTGCAAATATAATGTAAGACCAAGGAATTTCACCAGTAGAAATGTTTTTTCTCCTCTGATGAATTATACAGTAGAATGTTATAACTGTCATAATTTTGGGCACATTGCAAGAAACTGTAGAAATACATTTACATCAAATCAGTTTCAGGGAAGAAAATTTCAACCATACAGGATGAGACAAAATAGAAAGCTTCCCGAAAAACATGCTCAAACTATTGATAAGGGAAAGGCAAAACAAGAGCCCAAAACTACTATCAAAATAGTGTGGAAAGGAAAAGAGCGACTGAAGGAAGAAAAGGAATCCTTAATCGTACAAACTGCATTCAAAGCACAGAATAAATATGTACCATGGATACTTGATAGTGGATGCTCCAGTCATATGACAGGTGACAAACAAAAATTTGAGAAGTTACAGAAATAT
Organism: Wollemia nobilis; assembly: GCA_028583015.1. Taxonomy (NCBI): domain Eukaryota; kingdom Viridiplantae; phylum Streptophyta; class Pinopsida; order Araucariales; family Araucariaceae; genus Wollemia; species Wollemia nobilis. The sequence goes on along the minus strand of JAQPPZ010002969.1, from coordinate 11,099,107 downwards.
GAAGGAGGTTCAGTAAAATTTGGAAATAATGATGGAGCTAAGATAGTTGGCAAAGGTTCAGTTAAAATTATTGATGGAAAGATTAAGTTAGAAGAAGTCTTGTTTGTGGATGGTTTGAAACATAACTTGTTGAGTGTAAGTCAGATTTGTGATAAAGGTCATGAAGTAGTTTTTATGAAGCAGGGTTGTGAAGTCAGAAAAATAAATAGTGGAAAATTGATAGCAACTGGATCAAGGACATCTGGCAACCTGTACACGCTCTCAGAGAATTCAAAAGGAGCTTGTTTTATTGGACAGGAAGAAGAAAACTGGTTGTGGCACAAGAGACTAGGGCATATCAGTTTTGATAATCTAGTAAAAATCATCTCAAAAAGGGCAGTGAGAGATATTCCCACCATCAGCAAACCTGCAAACAACATTTGTGCTTCATGCCAAAAGGGGAAACAAACTAGAGTCACATTCAAAACAAAAGAATACTACACAAGCAAACCTTTGGAACTCATACACACTGATTTATGTGGTCCCATGAGAACTCAAAGCATAAATGGTGACAAATATTTTATGTTGTGTATTGATGACTATTCCAGAATGACATGGATATTTTTCTTGAAGCATAAATCAGAAGCTTTTGATATGTTCAAGATTTTCAAAAACCAGGTTGAGAATGAAACAGGGAAAAGGATCAAATGTTTAAGATCGGATAGAGGAGGAGAATTCATTTCAGAGGAGTTTGCAGAGTACTATGAAAATTACGGTATTAGGAGACAGTTCTCAGCAGCCAGGACACCTCAACAAAATGGAGTGGTAGAAAGAAAGAACAGGACAATGCAAGAAATGGCACGGACTATGTTGGCTAAAAGCAGAGTAGCAGACAGATTTTGGAAAGAAGCAGTCCATACTACGGTGTATATCCAAAATAGGTACATGCTGAGAACACATGAAAGCAAAACTCCTTATGAATTATGGTTCGGTAAAAGGGCAACAACAAAATACCTCAAAGTTTTTGGCAACAAGTGCTATATCAAAAGAACTGAAGATAATCTTGGTAAGTTTGAAGATAGAGCAGATGAAGGTATTTTTGTTGGTTATTCATCTAAAAGCAAAGCTTACAAATGCTACAACAAAAGGCTAAAGAAAATTGTGGACAGTGCTGATGTTAAATTTGATGAAGGTAAAGAACGAGTAATTAGCTATGAAACGAACTACCCAATTTATGAAGAGGTTATTGAAGGAGATGAGGAAAACGAAATGGAAAAGATACAAAAAATTGACTCAGATGATGTAAGTTGTGATTCAGAAGTGGAAGAGAATAAGAAATTCAAAACAGGCAGCTGGCAGAAAAATCATCCTAGAGATCAAATAATTGGAGACCCCAAAGTTGGTGTTCAAACAAGAAGAAGAGTAGTAAGTAACTACTCTCTATTATCCAGCATTGAGCCCAAAAATGTTGTTGAAGCAAGCAAAGATGAAAGTTGGATGAAGGCAATAAATGAAGAATTAGACCAGATCGAGAAAAACAAAACTTGGGAGTTAGTACCTAGACCTGCGAACAAAAATATAATCGGGACTAAATGGATCTTTCAAAACAAATTGAATGAAGACGGACAGGTAGTCAAAAATAAAGCAAGATTGGTATGCAAGGGGTATGCACAAGTTGAAGGCATTGACTTTGAGGAAACGTTTGCACCAAGTAGCTAGACTAGAGGCAATCAGAATGTTTCTGGCTTTAGCAGTCTACAAGAATTTCAAAGTTTATCAAATGGATGTGAAATCAGCGTTTTTGAATGGGAAACTTGAAGAAGAGGTTTATATTGAGCAACCAGATGGGTTCCAACTTGGTGATAATCCCAACTTTGTTTGTAAGTTGAAGAAAGCATTATATGGCTTAAAACAGGCACCCCGAGCATGGTATGCAAGGCTAGACAACTATCTCACCCAACAAAGGTTTAAGAAAGGTATGGTGGATAGTAATTTGTATGTCAAAATAGAAAATGGGCATCTTATTGTTCTTGTTGTATACGTAGATGATATCATATTTGGCAGCAACAAAGATGAGTCATGTAAAGATTTAGCAAATAAGATGCAGAAAGAATTTGAAATGTCAATGATTGGTGAACTTTCGTATTTCCTCGGGTTGCAAGTTAATCAAAATAAGAAGGGCATATTTATTTCTCAAGTTAAATATGTGAAAGAGATGTTAAAAAAGTTCACAATGGAGGATTGTAAGCCAGTTAGCACACCCATGACGACAGGTTGCAAGTTGAGCAAGGATGACAAATCTCCAACTGTTGATCAAACCATGTACAGATCTATGATTGGAAGCTTACTATACCTGACAGCTACCAGACCAGATATTTTGCAGGCAGTATGCATGGTAGCACGATTTCAGGCCAATCCCAAGGAGACTCATGTGACAACAGTGAAAAGGATCCTTCGGTACCTCAAGGGTACTATGGAATATGGTTTATGGTATCCAAAAGGTAAAGACTTCACCCTTATTTCGTATTCAGATGCAGATTGGGCAGGCTGTGTAGATGACAGAAAGAGTACCAGTGGAGGTGCATTCTATCTTGGAGACAGATTGGTCGCATGGCACAGTAAGAAACAAGAATCAGTTTCATTATCGATAGCAGAGGCAGAATATATTGCAGCGACAACATGTTGTACGCAGGTATTGTGGATGAAACAAACTCTGAAAGATCTTGGTATTAGTTTCAGTGAGCCAATATCGCTTAAGTGTGATAACACCAGTGCCATTAACATCTCCAAGAATCCAGTTATGCATTCACGCACAAAACACATTGCTATCGGTATCACTTTTTGAAGGAGAAAGTTGCGGAAGGTGAGGTTAAGTTGGATTTTGTTCCAACTACAGAGCAAGTAGCAGATATCTTCACAAAACCATTGCCCAAGGAAGTTTTTGAGTACCTTCGCAATAAATTGGGAGTGGTCACACTTCCCAAAAATTGACTAGCTACAGGGATCACATTCTCGGGGGGAGCATTTAAGTATTTGATTATCTTTTTGCTCATGTTCATGATCTTTGCTAAATGCAATAAAGTGTGCCTCGAGAATGTTGTGCATGGACTCAGGGGAGTCTACAGTAGCCCTTTGGTATTATTGTCAAAGGGGGAGAAGAGTTACAGGAAATTGCACATGTGTTGCCAACAATTCCAAAGGGGGAGATTGTTGAGCAAGGTGCAGACAATGAGTATTGTCATTGTTGTCAACACAATCAGTTAGATCTATTGATGCAGTGGACAGGAAGTTCAAAAGCCTTTAGATGCAGAAGATAGGAGTTCAAAGGTTACTCAGAGTATGTACAGTGATTGTCCAAGAAAACCGAAGTGGCCCATATGCAAAAGATCAAAGAAAAAGACAAGTAAGAAAAGTGTCACGATATCACGACATATACAAGGCAAGAAAAACTGTCATGATTTCGTGACATGTTGGAAGAGAGAGAAAAAGTAGGAAAAACTGTCATGATTTCGTGACATGTTGGAAGAGAGAGAAAGAAGGATAAACTATCATGATTTCGTGACATGTTGAAAGAGAAAAAGACAAGTGGAAAAACTGTCACGATTTCGTGACATGTTGAAAGAAAAAAGCAAGTGGAAAAACTATCGTGATTTCGCGACATGTTGGAAGAGAGAAAGGCAAGTAGAAAAAGTGTCACGATTTTGCGACATGTTGGAAGAGAGAAAGGCAAGTAGAAAAAGTGTCATGATTTTGTGACATATTGCAAGAGAGATAGTATGAAAGAAAAAGTGTCACGATTTCGTGACATGTTGGAAGAGAGAAATGCAAGTAGAAAAAGTGTCACGATTTCGTGACATATTGTAAGAGATATTGTACGAAAGAAAAAGTGTCATGATTTCATGACATATTGCAAGAGAAAGAGCAAAGGAAAGAAAGTGTCATGATTTCGTGACATGTCGATTTTGTGACTCGAATGCAAGAGAAAGAGCAAAGGAGAGAAAGTGTCACGATATCGTGACATGTCACATTTTCGTGACTCGAAGGCAAGAGAAAGAGCAAAGGAGAGAAAGTGTCACGATATCGCGACATGTCGCATTTTCGTGACCCGAAGGCAAGAGAAAGAGCAAAGGAGAGAAAGTGTCACGATATCGTGACATGTCACATTTTCATGACTAAATGAGGAGAGAGAAAGTACGGAGGTGAAAGTGTCGCGATATCGTGACATGCTGTGTTTTGGTACAAGCCAAGAAAAGAAGCAAGGAGGAAAAGTGTCATGATATCGTGACATGTATTTTTGTGGTCCAAAGCAAGGAGAAAGAGAGAGAAAACAAAAGTGTCGTGATATCGTGACATGTATTTTTGGGGACCAAAGCAAGGAGAAAGAGAGAGTAAGCAAAAGTGTCATGATATCATGACATGTTGTTTTTATGGTTGAGTTGAAGCCGACGAAGACCTATGACAGCCGACTAAGATTAGGGTTTAGACTAAGATTAGGGTTTGCATCGACTAAGATTAGGGTTTACAACCGACTAAGATTAGGGTTTTGATCATGAAAATGTTGTTATAAAAGGAAGGTTGTTTGAAGAATTAAGTGTTGTCGATGTGTGCGAAGTTCGGTCGTAGAGCGCAGAGTGCAAGTCGTGTCGAATCGTGCTAAGTGCAAAATTTGCAAAGGAAGCAGAGTGCACAAAAGGGAGAAGACGATCGTTCGACTGTGACGCAACAGATTGTGCGAAGTGATTTCGTAGAGAGAGCAGAGTGCGCAGAGATCGCAAAGGTGAAGCAGACTAGTCGGGGTCTTGTAAAAGTGAAGGTATCTTTCTGTTAATCTTCTAGATTCATAATTCAAGTCCAGGTTGCAGCTTGGCATCAGGGGTTGGTGCTCCTTCCAGTAGGTGCTGGTAAATCATGGGTTGGTGCTCCTTTCTGTTGGTGCAGATAAATAAGGGGTTGGTGCTCCTTCCAGTGGGTGTTGGTAAAGTGATTGTAAAGTTGTTGCTTTGCAAAGGCTGGATTTGGATGGTAGTCCAAGCAGTCATTTTTGAGGAGTAGCCACATTGGTGAACCTCGTTAAATCTTGTGTTGTGTGATGCTCTTTTGTTATTCTTGTTGTATCTTGTAATAAGTTTTAATTGCTACTGTATTAAGAGCTATAAATTCAAGATTAAAGAGCTACACTGATTCACCCCCCTCTCAGTGTCATTGTAAGACTAACATTTAATAGTTTATTTTACATGTTATTTAATATTTTTTTCTAAGTGTTTTTTGTGTATATTTCATAGAAATTGCTATATTTTAGCATGTTTTATCAAGGTCCCATTTAGACCTTGTACCTTTGATTTCATGAAGGCAAAACATTCATAGTACATCGATGTGAAGTGCTAATTTAGGTGCTTGATTCCCTTTAAAGCATCTGGATTCCATTCAACACTTAACTGATGGGTACTTGCTTCCTGTTAAGCGCTTGCTTCCCGTTAGGTTCCTACTTTCTATTAGGCACATGAATCCCATATTGGTGTTTGTTTCTGAAGAACACAAGCTTATACTAAGAGGGGGGTGAACAATATAAGACCACTTTTTAGTTTTCTTTCCCAATAAATATTATACAATTTATAGATAGTAATATCAACAATAGTAATCAAAGCAATGCACAAATCACCACACACAATAGAGACACCAATTTAATGTGGTTCACCCAATATGGGCTAGTCAACAAAGAAAATATTTCACTAAAATTTTCTCAATAAATCTCTTGGGAATCCTTTCCTTATTACAATGTTTATGGACCTCTAGCCAAAGGATACACCAATCCCCTAATCAAGTTTGTATATCTCTATCAATAGGAGAACTCCTTTCTCCTCTGCTCTGGTTGGTGATATTTTAGAAGAACTACTATCCCCACTACTTTGGATAATGGATCTCTATCCACTGAAGACACTTGTCCTCACTACCCTAGCTAATGGATCTCTATCCACTGGAGACTATCATCCTCTATACTCTATCACCTCCAAATATTGCTCTTAGCTTTGTCTCAAATCTATACTAAACATAGTCCTTCAGTCTAGCACAAATCTACTCAATATCTATCTCTGGTCTGGCATAAACTTGTCCTCAAATTTGCATAAAAATCTATCCTCAAATCTGTACTAAACACAATCCTTTGATCTAGCACAAATCTATCCTCAATATCTATCCTTTGATCTACACTAAAAATAGTCCTTCGATCTAGCACAAATTTATCTTCAAGACTTAACACAAGACTTGAATTAACTCAAGGTTTGAAAAAATCAATCAATCAACTCTGCTGTCAAGTCTTCTCAAAGACTTGCCTAAAATCTGCCTTGTAATCTTCCACAAAATCTCACACTAATTTATCCACAAGTTATCTCTAGAACTTGTCCAAATCTTCTCAAAAAGTCCTCACTAGAACTTGTACAAATATACTCAACAAGTCCTCACTAGAACTTGTCCAAATATTCTCAACAAGTCCTCACTAGAACTTGTCCAAATCTACTCAACAAGTCCTCACTAGAACTTGTCCAAATATGCTCAACAAGTCCTCACTAGAACTTCTCTAAATTTTCTCTCAATCTCTATCCTCAAATTTTATTGTAATCTTTCACAAAATCTCACACAAATATGTCCACAAGTCTTCTCTAAGACTTACCTCAAATCTGCTCAACAATTCCTCACTAGAACTTATCAAATATCATAGAAACATAAAGAGAATTGTTAGAGACCCAATATGCTTCACACTCACCACAATGCTCAATCACTTTCAATCACTCTTTTTACCACAAAAACATATAGAGAATTGTTAGAGAATCAATATGTTTCACACTCACAAATACTCAACCTCTTTCTCAAATAAATTTATAATATAGAACAATTTGTTTCACAAAACTTGAACTATCACTTCAACACATCCACTTGACTAGGCTCAACCAAATATACTTAACCAATCACTCAATGAAATAATCCTTCCTTACAAACCCTAGTCCAAGCATATGAACACTCACTCAAATATTTTCAACAATGCTTATCAATCAATCTCACATAACAATGATACTCATGATCATTTCAAACCCTAGTTCAAGTTCTTCACTCAACCATTCACTTCAACAATGATGCTTATCAAACAATATTCACATAACAATGATACTCATGATCTTTGTAAACCCTAGTTTAAGTTCTTCACTCAACCATTCACTTCAACAACAATGCTTATCAAACAAAGTTACTCTCTTTAACCTCTATTCCATAAAAACTTGAAGAATTAATTAAAAATACACTCAACAATACTTACCAAACAAGGTTTTAATAAATAACTCTTTATTCCATAAAATCCCTTTTTCACTCCAACTTAGCATTCACAACATTCAACAATCACACACTAGGAAGATGTGCCCATACCTTTTTGTTTGATGTAGAAGTGACTTTAGAAAACCTGTCTCAATCACAATTTTCTTCTTTCCAATCTCAATGGTTAGATGACAAATATCACTCTAATACTTTCTCAAAATATTCCTTAGTCACAACAATATTCAAATCTCAACTACACCTTATTGTTCCTCCATGAAATTAGCATCCATCAAATCATACATAAAAATAATTATTTAGATACACCTTATAATCTCAAACTTAAAATAACATCCAACACCACAAAACCTCAAATAAATTTCCTTAAACACCTTATTACCCTTCTCAAACTCTAGGGCAAATATCACAAAAAATTATTTTGCATCAACCTTATAACTCCCTTTAAAACCTTACAAACCAAATAAATTATGCAAAATTAATTTAATGGCTCAAATAAATTCCTCCAAAATTTTAGTGCCAACAATCAAATAACATACCTTGGCTTTTACCCCAAAAATATTTTGACAAGTTTCAAACCACTATCTCCCCAAGCACTAAGCATCTTAGCGCTTTGATACCCACCGCGTAGGCTATAGCCACCCACTTGAAGGAAGGGAAGCCTCCTTCCTTCTATAGCCACCCACTTGATGGTAGGGTACCTAGGAATAGAGATTTATAATATAATATTAGTAGTAGGCTCTCCAAAGTAGAATAAGAATATAGATATATAAAGAAGAGATATTTGTCATTGTAATGATTGATATCATTGAAGAAGAATCTTATGTAATCACCGTGCCTACGAAGTGGCCTCTTATCTTGGGAAACCTTGTGGAGTTATTCCTTCCTTAAGGATTATTATTGGTGTTGCCCTACCTTAAGGGTATTATCTATCTCTCTCTCATTTGTGGATTGTTATTGTGGATAATGTATTGTGGATGAATGATTTTATATTTTTGCATATTGGTGAATGGTTCATGTTTAATAATAATAATAGTTTTGCAACAAGTGGTATCAGAGCAACGATTTTGGCAAAGTGGGGATTTTTGTGTGAAACCCTAGAATTAGGGCAATTTTTTTTTTGGGAAAAACATCTCATCTTTCAGGAGCCATATCTCTGCGCAAGTTTATCCGATTCAGGCGATTCTTGGATCAAATTGTGCAAAATTTGAAGAGCTTTAAAATGAGTGGTCATATGAAGGAATCCAAGTAGTATTGAGGGAGATACGACATTTTGAAGTTAGTCATCCGAAACAAGGATAGTGACGAATTTCACATATTTTTTTTGGAAAAACGTCTCATTTTTCAGAAGCCATATCTTTGCGACAGCTAATCCGATTGAGGCGATTCTTGGATCAGATTGTGCAAAATTTGAAGAGATTTAAAATTATTGGTCATATGAAGGAATTCGAGTAGTATTTATGGAGATACGACCTTTTGAAGTTAGTCATCCGAAACAAGAATAGTGACAAATTTCACAAAAAATTTTTTGGAAAAACGTCTCATCTTTCAGCAGCCATATCTTTGTGACAGTTAATCCGAGCAGAATTGAAGAGCTTTAAAATGATTGGTCATATGAAGGAATCCGAGCAGTATTGAGGGAGATATGACCTTTTGAAGTCAGCCATCTGGAACAAGGAAAGTGACGAATTTTCAAGTCGCAAATTTTTCAAAAGACAATTTGTTTAGTTCGGGTAAGCAAATCAGTTGCACTTTATTTTGTTTGGAAGAAAAAATTGCAGATCTAGTTGTCTATGTGGAATTTTAGCTTCAAATCAGTGGAAAGATATTTATTTTCATAAAACCCTAGTTTGCATTAGGGCATGATATATATTTTCATGAAACCCTAGATTTGCATTATCTAGAGGTGAACTTATGGAGCTAGAAATATTTTTTGGAGAAGATGATATTGATGTTAGGGAATGGTGGAATACGTTTAGGTCTCCATATCATGATATTTCTTTTGAGAAATCCTTCCTGGATATATGTTTTAAAGGGAAAGCTTTGTTTTGGTGGATAAAATTTTGTAAAGAAAGGAATATTGAAAATACTTGGGATGAAATAGAGCATGAATTCTTGCGTATATGGGATCCATATTATATAGATTACCTAATGGATATCATCGAATATGATGAAAAGAAACTACAGGAAACTCAAAATGAGCGAAATGCAATAAAAGGAGAATGTGAAGTTTTAAATAAATAGAATGAAGACTATGAAAAAGAAATAAAATTACTCAAGAAGAAAGAGGAAAAGGTCAAGGAAGATAAAAAAGATGTCAGTATACAGACAGAGGAAACCATACCTTTGGTAGAAGATAAATTAGAAAATGGACAAAGAAATTTGTTTGAATCTAAAAAGTCTATTATGCAGGTTCATGGAAGCATTCAAAAGGAACAGGTTATTATTTCCATTGACCCTGGTAGTAGATATAATTTTATTAATATTGCTTTGGCTAAGAAGTTGCAAGTTCAAGCAACAAAAATCAAGGACATACAACTAGAGGGTGAGAATGTTCAGATTTTTGAAGATTTAAATATCACCATGGATAAATATGTTTTACATTCAGATTTCTATGCTATTGAGATGGATGATAAGGATATTGTTCTTGGTTATCCTTGGTTAGATTCTTTGGGTACTGTTAACATTAATGTGCAAAAGAAGTTTATGAAGTTATGGTAAAGGAAAAAGAAGATAACATTACAAGATATTTCTCAGCTTAAGGAGCAGGGATCCAAGGAAAATCAAGAAGTGGTTGTAGAGAAACAAATTGAAGAATAGGACACAGAATCCATGAAGGCGTTAGCAGCAACAGAGTCCAAGGAATATTTGATAGAAGAGCACAAGGACACACCAAACAAAGATAACATGAAAGAACAAGGTGTAGAAGAATTTATAACAATGAAGCCAAAGGTTGAAAGGTCAAAGAAGGTAGAACATCAAGTAAAGGTTGCACCATATCGCCATCCACACCACCATGAGCGAAAACAATATTGGAGGCATGGTTCAAGGCAACAACATTATGGTTCTACATGTAATCAACAGGGCACCAAATATGACAGTGTTTGGCAAAGAAAGCATAGTGATCATGGTTTTCAGCATGGTTCATCAGCATCAAGGAACAAGTGGACCTTTCATTCAAGTTATCAAAATACAACAGCAGAAGCATGGAGCCAACGAAGTAGATTTGGATACTCAAGTAACAAAATGGCATACCAGCATCATCGAGTTTCACTTGGATGGATGGATGATCGAGATTGGTACTAATTGCTAACATTGCTTAGCAAATCATACTATCAGGTTTCTTCATATGTTTTGAGGATGAAACATTTGTAAGGAGGGTGGCATGGTAGGGTACCTAGGAATAGAGATTTGGGGATATATTATTATATTGTATAAGGGTTGGCATGGGCCACACATAACCCAAGGTTGATTGTATTATAATATTATATTATATTATATTATATTATAATATAATATAATATTAGTAGTAGGCTCTCCAAAGTAGAATAAGAATATAGATATATAAAGAAGAGATATTTGTCATTGTAATGATTGATATCATTGAAGAAGAATCTTATGTAATCACCGTGCCTACGAAGTGGCCTCTCATCTTGGGAGATCTTGTGGAGTTATTCCTTCCTTAAGGATTATTATTGGTGTTGCCCTACCTTAAGGGTATTATCTATCTCTCTCTCATTTGTGGATTGTTATTGTGGATAATGTATTGTGGATGAATGATTTGATATTTTTGCATATTGGTGAATGGTTCATGTTTAATAATAAAATTTATGCAACAATCGTCGACTTCACAAAAATAAAACACTCTATCACGGATTCAAACCTCCGCCACTTGTTTCCCTCATGCTTTGATTCTGCTGCGGTTGCCAACTGTGCTACCAGTGCTTGGTGACCAAGGTACCTTCCTTAGTGAATCAAAAACTCTTGCCTCCTCTTTGAAACTTTAAAAAAAAAATGAAATCCTTTTAATTTTCTCAGAATGATTCATACAAGCTCACATAACACAAGGATTAATTTAAATGCATATGGTAATTGGACTAAGGTGGAGGAGTTTCCCTTTTATACACACTTGATTATTTGCTCCCATGTCGACGCTTGAATTCAAATTCAAAATTCGAATTAATAACCCACCTTAGGGTTATTTAAAATTAACATAAATTAATATATAATTAATATTAAATTTAATAAACAATTAATTTAAATAACATAAAGTTAAGTAGATTAATTAATAAATTAATTTAATAAAATTATATTAATTAATTTAATCTTCCTTGTATAATATTATAAATAATTATTATAATATTATTTACTTGGGCTTCTTCTTTTCACCTTGGACCTTATATTGACCTTGTGTAACCGGGTCTTGATCAACTAAAAATGGATTATCCTTTTGCACTGATTAGAGAACCTAAAATTGATGTTGTCCACTAAAATTGCCACTCACTGGTGTTGAAAGCTTAACATCAATGACCACTCACTCTTGAAATCAAGGACAACTCATCTACTCAAAATTTCCAACAATATCCCCCTTTTTCATTAATGGCAACCCAAATTATTTTTACCAAAACTTGACCTTTTTCCTGTTCTAGTCCCCCTGGGAAATTGCTCCCCCTGACTCAATGCTCTCTCCTTAAACCAAATCTCTCCCCCTTACTCAAATATCTTCCCCTTTTACATCAATGGCAAAGGGTCACCTTTGGGTCTTAGGGCTAAGAATGAGTCTCTTAGCTTAGTCCCTCCTCCACCTCCTCTTGAGGTGGTTAATTCTGGAGTGGGAGTATTTCTACTCCCAGCAAGCATTGGTCTTTATCGTTGTCCTCTTTCCTTCTTATCCAATCCTTATGATTCCTTTTAATGTTCTTGTTCATGTCCATGTTCATTTTCCTATCCATATTTTTGTTCCTATTCATGTCCATATTCCTATTCATGTCCATATTCTTGTTCCTATCCATATTCTTATTCTTGTTCATGTCCATATTCTTGTTCCTATTTTTGTTCATGCTTGATTTTGGAATGTCTACTCTATACAACTTTGTTGTATGTTCGTCATTATTGCACTTATAACACTTAATGTTATTATTCCTTGGAGGTGTAAATATCTTGGTATTTCTCTTGGTGAAGCCATATCTGTTCCTGTCATGAACCTTGCAATTTATTGCCTTGTGACCAAACTGATTACATGAGTAGAAATATCCATGGAAAATTTACCTATTTTTGAAGTTCCCATTTTTCTATCTTTCATGCATCTTGCACTGTGAAGCCTTGTACCCAAATTTATGACATGAGAAACATCGTCCATTGAAATTTCCTTGCCTTGACCTCATTGGTCTCTTAGTTTATTTTTCTTTGTGCTAGTTCTTGTTCTATCTATTTATTTTGTGTGCATTGTTACTTTCCTTGTTGAAATTTTTATTATCCAACTCTTCCTCAAAAGTCTCACTTTATCTCATACTATCTTCTTCTAAAATTTCTTCTTCTTCAGAACTTGAGGTTGACTCCTCTTCTTTTTTATTTTGAGTTTGTTCAAAACCAAGACCTGTCTTGCTTGATGTAGACTTTTGTGCCTTGATGATCTTATCCAAATTCTTTGAGCTTCTTCCAAACTTATGTATCTTATCCTTAGACTTCTCTACTTCTTCCCTTAGTAGAGCTACTTTGACTTCTAATCTTTCACATTCTAATACCTTTGCTTCTAACCTATCCTTGAACTTCTTTGTCTTAGCAATTGACTTATTTAAATCCTCTATAAGCTTTCCTCTCTCTTCATCACATTCTTGAAATTGAAACTCAAGTTGGGATTTTTGCTTTCTTACCTTATTTAAAGTTTTAAGAGCATAAATAAGCTCTCCCTCAAGATAAAATTCCCCTTTTTATGATTCTTCTTCTATTTGTTTACCTTTGAAAACATCTTTATTCTTTTCTGACTTGTCTTCTATAGGATCACCTCCTTCTTCTTCTAGTGCCATTAGAATATTCTCTTCTAGTCCTTCAAGTGTATCTTCATATTCATCATCACTGAAATTGAAACCATTCCTTGTACAACTATCTTCAAGATGTCCAAAATTACCACATCTAAAACACTTGAGAATTATTGGTGACCTTTTCTTAACTTCTTTTTCTTCTATCAGAAATAGAACTTCATATTTATCATTATATAAGAAACTATTATCACTATCACTTGAGTACTTACTTTGTCTGCATAGTAGATCCTCTTTTATCTTTGAAAGAACTTCTTTCTTTGTATTCTTTGTCCATCCTTGACTTTCTTTTGGTACCTGTATTGTTTTTATTCCTTGTTCTTATGATCCTATTTTTCTTCATCATTGCCATCTATAGCTTCTTGACAATCAGTTGCATAGTGATCGTACTTTCCATAATTGAAACATCTAATAGATTTTGCATATTTAAATATTCTTGAATCCTTATTATTTTTGCCATAATTTGCTTCTTCATCACTGTATGACTCATTGCTTGAATCTGACTTCTTACCCTTTGATTTCTTAGTAGCTTTGAAGGTTGCTTCCTTTTGAATATTAGGTTCCTCTTTTGTTCTTATCTTAAAAACTGTAAGAGTACCAAGTAACATATATCTTGTCAAAGAATCACCATCTTTTGATTCTTCTATATCAAAAATATTTTCACTAAATTATTTCGAGAGAGATCTTAAGATCTTATCACAAACATTCGATTCTTCAATATTAAGTCCAATTAATTGCATAGCATTAACAACCTCGTCTACATGAAGTAGATAAGCACTAATGTTTTCCTTATACTTCATTCTTAATTCTTCAAATTATCCTTTGAGATTTTGTATCTTTATCTTTTTTACACTTTTATCTCCTTCATATATGCTTTGCAACTTATCCTAAATTCATTTTGCATATTTACAATGCATAAATTTTATGAATTATGTTCTATGCAAACCTCTCAAAATTATATTCATTAATTTTGAATTGTAATGATGTAGAATCTTACCTTCTTTATCTTTAGGTGGATCAACTGGTGGTATGTATCCATTTTCAACTACTTCTCAAATTTCATTACCAAGTGTGATCAGGTGAATCTTTATTCTCATACTCCAAAATATATAATCTCTTCCATCAAATACTGGGGTTGAATTATCTGAGGACACATTATTAGATTCCATTGTGTTCTTGTACTCTTTTCCTTCAAGTTGTTAAACTCTTCCGAAGAAACCCACTCTGATACCAATTGAAGAACACAAGCTTATACTGAGAGGGAGGGGTGAACAGTATAAGACCACTTTTTACTTTTCTTTCCCAATCAATATTATGCAATGTATAGATAGAAATATCAATAGCAGTAATAAAATAAATGCACAAATCACCACACACAATAGAGATACCAATTTAATGTGGTTCACCCAATGTGGGCTACTCCAAGAAAAAAATATTTTACTAAAATTTTCTCAATCAATCTCTTGGGAATCATTTCCCTATTATAATTTTTATGGATCTCTATCCAAATGAGACACCAATACCCAAATCAAGTTTGTATATCTCTATCCACAAGATAACTCCTTTCTCCTCTACTCTAGCTGGTGATATTTTAGAAGAACTATTATCGCCACTACTCTGGCTAATGGATCTCTCTCCACTAAAGACACCTATCCTCACTACCCTAGCTAATGGATATCTATCCACTGGATACTATTGTCCTCTATAATCTGTCACCTCCAAAACTTGCTCTTAGCTTTATCTCAAATTTGCACTAAACATAGTCCTTCAGTCTAGCACAAACCTGATCAATCTATTTCTCTGGTCTGGCACAAACTTTTCCTCAAATATGTACCAAACTATTTTCTCAAATATATACTAAACATAATCCTTCAGTCTAGCACAAATATGTCCTCATATCTATCCTCTAATCTATACTAAACATAGTCTTTCGATCTAGCACAAATATATCCTTAATATTTGTCCTCAAGCCTTAACATAAAGCTTGACTTAATATCAAATCAACTCTACTAGATATACCCCAAAACTTAACCCAAGGTTTGAAAAAATCAATCAATCAACTCTGCTCTCAAGTCTTATCAAAGACTTGTCTAAAATCTACCTTGTAAGTTTCCATAAAATCTCACACTTATTTAGTCTACAAGTTCTCTCTAGAACTTATCCAAATATTCTCAACAAGTCCTCACTAGAACTTGTCCAAATTTGCTCAACAAGTCCTCACTATAACTTGTCCAAATATTCTCAACAACTCCTCACTACTCAACAAGTCCTCACTAGAACTTGTCAAAAATTTCTCAACAGGTCCTCACTAGAACTTGTCCAAATCTTCTCTCAATCTCTATCCTCAAACTATATTGTAAGCTTCCACAAAAGCTCACACAAATATATCCACAAGTATTCTCTAAGACTTACCTCAAATCTGCTCAACAATTCCTCACTAGAACTTGTTCAATCTTATAGAAACATAAAGAGAATTGTTAGAGACTCAATATGCTTCACATTCACCACAATGCTCAATCACTTTCAATCACTTTTTTTACCATAGAAACATATAGAGAATTGTTAGAGACTCAATATGTTTCATACTCACAAATACCCAACCTCTTTTTCAAATCAATTTAGAATATAGAACAATTTATTTTACAAAAATTGAACTATCACTTCAACACATTCACTTTACTGGATTCAACCAACTCTACTTAATCAATCACTCAATGAAATAATCATTGCTTACAAACCCTAGTCCAAGCATATGAATACTCACTCAAATGTTTCCAACAATGCTTATCAATAAATCTCACATAACAATGATACTCATGATATTTGCAAATCCTAGTTCAAGTTCTTCACTCAACCATTCACTTCAACAATAATGCTTATCAAACAATATTCACATAACAATGATACTCATGATCTTTGCAAACCCTAGTTCAAGTTCTTTACTCAACCATTCACTTCAACAACAATGCTTATCAAACAAGGTTACTCTCTTTAACCTCTATTCCAGAAAACCTTGAAGCATTAATTCAAAATACACTCAACAATGCTTACCAAAAAAGGTTTTAATCAACAACTCGTTATTCCAAAAAACCCCTTTTCACTCCAACTTAGCATTCATAACATTCAACAATCACACACTAGGAATATGTGCCCATACCTTTTTGTGTGATGTAGAAGTGACTTAAGAAAACCTATCTCAATCACAATTTCCTTCTTTCCAATCTCAATGGTTAGATGACAAAATATCACTCTAACACTTTCTCAAAATATTCCTTAGTCACAACAATAATCAAATCTCAACTACACCTTATTGTTCCTCCTTGAAATTAGCATCAATAAAATCATGCATAAAAAATAATTATTTAGATACACCTTATAATCTCCAACTTAAAATAACATCCAACATCACAAAACCTCAAATAACTTTCCTTAAACACCTTATTACCCTTCTCAAACTCTAATGCAAATATCACCAAAAATATTTTGCATCAACCTTATAACTCCCTTTAAAACCTTACAAACCAAATAAATTATGCAAAATTAATTTTAATGGCTTAAATTAATTCCTCTAAAATTTTAGTACCAACAATCAAATATCATACCTTGGCTTTTACCCCAAAAGGGTTTATATGAGTTTCAAACTATCGTCTTCCCAAGCGCTAAGCACCTTAGCGCTTTGGTACCAACCACGTGGGCTATAGGCACCCACATGAAGGAAGGGAAGCCTTGTTCCTTCTATATCTTTTTACGTCGTCAACTTCACAAAAAATAAAACACTCTATTGTAGATTCGAACCTCTGCCACTCGCTACCCTCACGCTTTGCTTCTGTTACGGTTTCCAATTGCGCTACCAGTGCTTGGTGACCAAGACACCTTCCTTGGTGAATCAAAAACTCTTGCCTCCTCTTTAACACTTCAAAAAAAAAATTCTTTTAATTTTCTCAAAACTATTTGCATAGCTCGCATAACACAAGGATTTATTCGAATGCATATGGTAATTGGACTAATATGGAGAAGTCCCCCTTTTATACACATTTGATTATTTTGATCCCACATTGGTGCTCAAATTCGAATTCAAAATTTGAATTAATAACCCAATGCAATTTCAACAAGGAGTACATATGGAATTTTAGCATTGAATCCGAATGAGGGACAATGTCAAAGATGACTAACCATCTATTTTTTGGCTGCTACATAAATATCTATGTAAATCAAGCAAAACCAATATCAAACGTATTTTGATAAAACAAAATACGCCTTGATATTTTGCTCGATACCCTGTATTCATGCATGTGGTTGTAAAGTAAAATAAAACTTTGATTTATTTCTATTTTGTAACAGGATGTGGCCTCATATATTATAAATATGCAAGCCACCCCTAAAAACGTGATCTTGGATTTCCCTTGTATATTTTTTTGTTGCAAGTTTCAATAAACATTTTCTAATTAATTTTTTATTAAATCAACTAAGCGTTCGATCAATGATTTAACGTGGGTAGAACCTGCTAGAAGCGTGGGCCCAATATCAACAGCGTTCTTCCCTTTTCTTTCCCCTACTTTATGTTTTCTTTAATTTTATTTTGTTTTTGTAGATTAATTTCATTTCCTCTCTTTTTTGTAATTTCTAGTAATGTGTATTTTTAATTTTGGAATGTAATTTAGGCATGTTTTCATAAACGTAGGATATATTAATGGTTTGGAAAGCAAAAATGAGAACTTCAACGAACACCAACACCCTCCAAACTATAAATCTGAGGGACTCATCTATGTATAGTAAATTATAAGCATATATTGTGCAAGGCTGTTCACAAGTCTACGAGCTATCCCAGGTTGAAAAATTAAATGAGGTAGTGAACTTAAACATAGAAAACTAACCAATTTTTTTGCCCAAAATTTTGGCATCATTGTCGAGGAGTAGCCTATTATAATTTCTTGTTCTAAAGGAAGCATGTTAGTTGTAGTTTAGGTTGCTACCTACAGAACCTCCATTCCTAAAACTTTGTATGAGTCTACCTAAGAATAGAGGACCGTATGGTCATTTTATTAAAAATAAGAACATTTCTCAAAAGTCTTCTGCTTTAGATGTACCTGATCTTGAGACTGAACCCTCTTATCCACCATATCTGCCTGTGCATTGGATTTGACATCCATTATTTGCATAGGATCCTTTAGAAATAATCTAGCAACATCATAGTGAAGGATCAAAGATAAGTAGAGTTCAATTTGAGGAAGACTTATTAAAATTTCAATGTTGGCAAGCAGTTAGAGAAGAAACTATATCAAACATAAATTTAGTAATCCTTCTGCAGGATAAAATAAATGAACTAGAAGCCTTGAAATTTGATTTGAACATAGCAGATGTAGAAACCCTGTTCACAGACAAGATGGCTGATGTAGAAGAAGCATCCATTAGTTTCAATTTTCCCATAGGAGGGGCAGTGGGAGATCACAAGATGAAGCATATCTCCCTTGCCCACCTTCCAACATTTAGAGGGCTACCAATATAAGATCCATATTTGTTTCTATTTAAATTTGATATTTTATGCATATCTATGGATTATAACGCTAATGCTCAAAAACTAAAATTATCCCCCTCCACTCTTGATGATTCAGCTTTGCACTGGTTCATTAGTTTGGGGGACAAATGGATAACTACCTAGGAATAATTAAAAAGACTTTTCCTCAAATAGTATCAAGATTTTGGCAGAGCACGTGATGCAAGGGAAGAAGTCCTAGACATAACACAAAAGGAAGGAAAATCTATGGAGGAATATTAGGATAGGTTCATCTTTAATTTACAAAAATCGCCCCATTCGAAACTAGGAGACAAGTCCTTAAGAAGCATCTTCTTAAAATGACTTACAAATGAATCTTTGGAAGCCTTAAACATTATTTTTGAAGGGGATTTTATCAACATAATATGGATGATATTCAGTGTTTATGTTGAAACTTTTCAAGAAGAAAAGGTAAGTTGATCCCTAGAAATATCAAATAATCATCCACTATCACTAAAATAGAAATAGGCAACATGCTTGAATACCTTAAGAGTGAGATGTTATCATCTCTGGATCTTCAAATGGACACCCTTCTACTTCAGAAAAATAATAAGGAGAATAAGGTATCATTGGCCTACTTTTGTCCCAAATATAGGGGAAAACACCCTAGAAATGAATGTCAAGAAAACAAATTTTGAGTGTGTGTTGTATATTCAAAGGATCACAAAACAAAGTTGTGTCTGTAGTTATCAAAATATAGAGAGGAACTTGAGGTAGCAAAAGCATACTTCATGGGTAATAGGAGAAACTGGTAGTAGTATCCTATGGGAAATGACATGCCAACAGGAATGCCATCCTATAGGGGCAGCAATTTTCAAAATCAAGGTCAAGCTCAGCCATCCAATATGGGATGGTGGGGGTAACAACCTTGGAATCAGTATCCCCAAGGAGCAAATCCTTATAATCCCTATCCATGGATGCAATACTAGTAGCCTGGGTAGTAGTGGAGGAACTAGAATACTTGGAATCAAAACCCATAATAGGCTGCTCTAGTTCCATTACAGCCAAACCTACCTACTTCTCCTGCTTTTAGGCCTACTCAACTGCTAGCATAGCCTATAGCCAATCCAAATAACAAATAATAGCCATATTATCAATTGGAGAATAATATGTACCCCATGTACAATATTAAAGTAGACTATAGTCCAATAGAATTAAGGTCAAGAAAACAAACGTCACTCCTCTAGTAGAAGAGGATGAAAACATAGAATTAGGAAAAGAGGAATCACCTCTTATAGTAGAAGTAGAATATGAATCAACACTTGTAAATAATAGAGAGGAGGTTCCACCTTTTCCACAAATATTGCAGGAGCCTAAAAAGCTAGTACAATCAAGATTTTATATTCTCTCTATTCTAAAGAACCTGACAATAAAGAACCTGACAATCACAATCCCTCTCTTTCAGGCCATCAAATATATTCCTATCTATGGCAATTCCATAAGAGATTTGTGCTTGAAATAGGGTTATGCATAGCGGAAAAACTTCACCATTGTGACAAAAAAACCCATTTTCAAAAATTCAAATTTGCAAAATTTTCAGGACCCGGACGTTGGCCATGTAGCCAAAATTTTTGGGAAAAAATAAATTTTTGGTGTCGGTTAGCCGTCCTTTGATGAGAGTATCATGAATATTTTAAAAAATTCATAAGTAATCCCGCCTAAATAAAGTACCCTTTTCGCCCTAAAATTTTGGAATTTCTAAATTATCCCTCCAAACTTGCCAAGTATACCTCTATATATAATTAACACCCCAGGGAAAATATCAACATAATTCTTCACAACATCGGAACCTTTTTTGCGACTGACCATAACAAATTCAGAAACCAAATGGAACCGTGTCCTATTCTACAATCGAATGGAACCAATCCTGAAATCGAAACCTAGTATGCAACCGATCGAAATCATCCCCACATCTGAAACCTATTGTGCAACTGGACGAAACATTCTTGTGCCCGATGTTAGCATATTTTAATATTTTCATCTATTTTATTATGATCCTAACAATATTTTATTGTTGGACATATTTTAGGCTCGTTGTTATTTGTTATAACAATGCTTATTTTGGTCCTGGGTGGTTCCGTAACCCCCGGACTATTATTGGCATCAAATGTACTATTTATATTTGGCAATGTTAATGAAATTCAGTTCCGAATTTCACATGGTATCAGAGCCACTCTCCGCTCTCATTTTTGGATGATTAGTAGCGAGGCTTTGATGTTATTAGGAGCAAATATTTGGAGTTTTTTTTCTCCACTAGAGGCTAGGCGAACTTCGGAGGAAAGGCTACCTAACAGGCTCATTGGTTGGCCTACCTGACGCAACCGCGGGCCGGGACAAGGCCTGACACGACCGCGGGTGGGGTGGAATCCCAAATTTTTTTGGGATCGACAAACTGCGATCGACTACCAAGGCAAGTCGAAGGTCGAACACATAGCAAGGCAAGGCACGAGTGCGCAGGTGGTAGCCAACAAGGCGGCCGCCCCCACGCGGGAGGAGAGCCCGCGTCCTCTTGGGTAGCATCTCCTCGAGAGGAGATACTCCAAAGGGGAGTATAAGGTGTTTTAAACACCTCGGAGCCATGCAATCCCATTGATGTGGGATATATGCATTAAAACCAAATCACTGTTGCACCCGTCACTCTGCAAAAACCCGTCAACCCTGTTTGCCAATCCGTATTTTTCGTTATCTCTGGGCGCGATGGATTTTTTTTTCTGAAGCTATGGCGCGATGGATTACATTTTTGATTTGGTCCTCGGATCTCATCCAGTGAACATGTTTTTCTCTCAAAGGGCATCACTGTCATGTTGTGTTGCAGTGATTTTGAACGGATTCAAGTTTTTTTTAAGTGCAGGGTTGTTTGAATGATCTCCAATCGAGTTGTAGGGAACACTATGAGGCAAAGGCTTTATTTTTTGCATGATTTTTTGTGTGAGGCAACAGAGTGTTTTTTTTTCATCGTCTTCCACTGAGCACCACTTGAGCCACCGCTCGAGCACCACCCGAGCCGCCACCGAGGTGGAGGCGCGACATCGTGACGATATTGGGCTCGAGGAGCCTCCTTAATTAGGAGGGCTCCCGTGATCCATATCGGATCAGCCTGCTAGCTCACGTGGTAGTGAGTTGAGCGGTTGGGCTCTGGGAGCCCTGAGGTCGCGGGGTCAAAACCCGCCGACCCCCATGCAAGTAATAAAAATTTTTATTAAAAGTTTCTTTTAATTTTTTTTCTACTAAGGTTAATAAATTAAATTTTTAAATTACTTTTTTATCATAGTTAAAAGTTATTTTTTTTAAATGATTTTACTATGATAAGTAATTTATTTTTTTATTAACCTTAGATAAGAAATTAAATATTTAAAAGTTGCTTTAGTGAATTTTTTTTTGAGGGGGAACCATTTTTTCAAAAATTAAAGGGGGGAATAGTGAGCAATTTTTCAAGCATTTCTACAAAAACTTGGCAAAAATTGTAATAGGTGCATTCTCGGTGGTAACCGACACCTAGGGTTATTTTTGATGCTTTAATGTTGTATGGATGCTTTCATTTTTAGCATTTACTTCTAAAGCATAAAGCATAAAAATCTAAAAATAAACCCATTTTTTTCTGCAATTCACATTCAGCAGCGAGATATAGAAACTACCAGTTTTTTGCTATAATTTCACTCCATTTCCACTACCCTAATCGCTTTCGTGTTTAGGCATAAATCCTGATGAACATTTTGAAATCCAAAGTTTTTAGGGGAAGTTACTCCCCACGCATGCGGATTGACGACTTTCTAAGGTAGGTGCCATCAACGAGGCGATTCCCTTTCAGTACCGCCTAAGTACCACATATCATATAATCATTAAAATTACCTATAGTCTCCCTCACGTAAGGGTGGGTAATTTTTCTGGTTTTTCAAAATACCTATAGTCTCCCTCACATAAGGGCGGGTATTTTGTATGGTATAATGACCTAGCATTAAGGTATATCGAAGGGGCAACCATTTGGTGTTATAAGGAACCTTCACAATATTTGCAAAATTAATTACTAATTTTCATCAGTTGTTGAAATGTCCAAACTATACACCATGGAAAAACAAGATGAAGAAAATCCTTGAGATGGATGATCTTTGGGAAGTTGTATCTGGAACAGCAACAAGACCTTCATTTGCAGCTAGTCAAAAAGACTTTGACAAGAAATACAGCAAGGCAAAAGTGCTCATTTTGCTTGTCATTTTTGATGAAGTTCAACCCCATATTGCTGACTATGAACATAGTAAAGAGGCATGGGATGCCCTTAAAACTATATATGAGGGAAAGAATGATTCCACCATTCTATTTCTTTAATCTCAACTACACAGTCTAAGCATGAAACAGGGAGAGACAGTTGAACTCTTTCTTTGCAGAGTGTCTGAATTGAAAGGAAAGTTGAATTCTTTGGGCGCACTTGTTGATGACAAGCTCCTTACCTTAGTGGTATTGAGAGCATTACCTGATTCTTTTAGGGTGTTGATCACCTCACTTTAGGTGTCACAAAGGAAATTTACCTTTGTTGAGTTGGTAAATTTTCTTCAAGAAGAGGAGGCACGCCAACTACAGTGAGATGATTCTTCTAACACCACCCTTTATTCCAACCAGAAGGGCCCTAAGAAGAAGGGTAATTTTTAGAAAGGAGGGAACTCTCAAAAGGATTCAAAAGGGAAACAAACTCAACAGACTAAGAGATATTGCAAAATCTGTGACAAGGAAGGTCATGATACAAACAAATGTTGGCATAAAAATAAGCAACCAAAATAGAAAGGCCAAAACAAACCACAAAAGAACAAGCAACCCAAAGTGAATGTTGTTGTT
The DNA here is from genome assembly GCA_028583015.1 of Wollemia nobilis. Lineage (NCBI taxonomy): Eukaryota > Viridiplantae > Streptophyta > Pinopsida > Araucariales > Araucariaceae > Wollemia > Wollemia nobilis. Next base: position 11,075,392 of record JAQPPZ010002969.1, on the reverse strand, counting down.
GAGGAATCTGACTCGGATTCTGAGTGGGCACACAAAGTGCTCATGACTACCACCGCCTCCAAGCAGACGGATCCTATATGGTATGTCGATTCTGGAGCTAGTAAGCACATGACTGGTGATAAATCATGGTTTTAGTCTTTTGAGGCCAAAGAGGGCAAACCTATCACTATTATCGATGATAAAACCTACAAGGTTCAGGGAGAAGGTACAGTTTTAGTTACTCTTCCTGATGGCAAGTGTCAGATTGAGAAGGTTCTCTATGTTCTAGGATTGGTGAACAACTTGTTGTCAGTCACACAAATTTTGGATAAAGACATGGTTGTGAACTTTAGTGTTGAGGGTGGCAAGAAGTGTTGTTCTATTACCCGGAGGGGTAAGAACATTGCAACCGCTTCATATAAGCATGGCTTATTTGCCCTAGATGCTATCTCTACTCCAAATGTAGCCATGACTGTCTCTACAAAGGAGGCAACTTCCCTATGGCACAAGAGATATGGGCATTTGAGTTCTGGTTACTTACTTGAGCTAAGTATGAGATGGTAAAGGGTCTTCCTTCCCTTTCTACCACATTACCAGTTTTCTCTGACTCCTTGGTAGGAAAGGAGCATAGAGTACCTTTCGAGAGAAGCTCTACAAGAGAAAAGAAACCTTTGGAGTTGATTCACACCGATCTGTGCGGTCCTTTTACACCCATCAGTTGTGGGGAGAAGAGGTATTTTTAGTTATTTGTGGATGATTACTCACGAAAGATGTGGATTTTCTTTCTTCAACTGATATCTGAAGCATTTGGGTTCTTCCAGCAATTCAAGAAATCTATTGAGAAGGAGTCAGGGACTTCTATAAAGACCCTCCGCTTAGATCGAGGGGGGAGTTCACCTCTAAATAATTTTCTGCATTTTTAACTGCACATGGGATCACGAGACAGTTAACTACTGCTTATACTCCTCAACAAAATGGAGTTGATGAAAGGAGGAACCGTTCCATCATGGAAATGGTTCATTGCATGCTCACAAGAGCTACACTTGGGCAACAATATTGGGCAAAAGCTATCACCACAATAGTATATCTTTTGAATAGGGCACCCACAAAGGCCCTACAAGGAATGACTCCACAGGAAGCATGGAGTGGTAGGAAACCCTCCATTTCTCATCGATGCATTTTTGGTTGTAAATCTTTCATGGACATATCGAAAGAGAAAAGGAAGAAGCTAGATGAGAAGACATTGAAGTGTATTCTTCTTGGCTATGATGAGCACTCTAAGGGTTATCTATTGATTGATCCCTTGACCAAGAAGATTCATGTCAGTAGAGATGTTTTTGATGAGGCTTTCACATCACAAAATACATCATATGTATACAAGTACAATCAGAGACTCCAAGCTATCCACTCCACCATATTTGAATTTGGATAGGCCTCATACTCGCAGCATTGGCTCGACAAGAGAGAGCAACAGCAAAGACTACTGAGGTTGATGATCTTTGTCAATATTTTGAGGAACTTTTTGTAGATCCAGAGAGAGATATAGAAGATATGGATATTGATGATGACAGGGTGTTTATGTCTTCAATGAATAAACATGAACCTACTTCAGTGCAAGATGCCCTTAGTGAGCCACAATGGAAGGCCACTATGGATGCAGAGTATAAGTCTTTGATGAAAAATAAAACTTGGAAGCTTGTCAATCTGCCATACGAAAAGAAGCCCATAGGCTACAAATGGGTGTACAAAGTCAAGTACAAGGCATATGGGACAATAGATAAGCATAAGGCCCGTCTTGTTGCAAAGGGCTATGCTCAAAGAGAAGGCATTGACTACGAGGAAACTTTTGCACCTACTACTCGGATGACAACCATTCGAGTTCTTTGTGCTATGGCAGCATAGTATGGGTGGAAATTTCACCAAATGGATGTCAAGAGTGCTTTTCTAAATGGTGATCTCCAAGAGGAAGTCTACATGACTCAACCTGAAGGATTTGAAGTGGAAGGCCAAGAGAAAAAAGTTTGCAAATTGGTCAAATCCTTATATGGTTTAAAACAAGCTCCTCGAGCTTGGTATATAAAAATGGATAATCACCTCCTGCAGCATGGATTTAAGAGATGTCCATTAGATGCAAACCTCTATTTCAAGAAATAAGGTTATGAGATAGTGTTGCTTGTACTCTATGTTGATGATCTGCTCATTACAGGGAGTTCAAAAACTATGATCTCTACTGTCAAATATGACTTGAGCAAATATTTTGAGATGACAGATCTTGGACTTCTCCATTACTGTCTTGGTTTGGAAGTGAACCAGAAGGAGCACTACATCAAAGTATCTCAGAAAAAATATGCCAAGATACTATTAGAAAAATATCGCATGACTGATTGCAAGCCGATGGCAACACCAATGGAATCAGGACTTTAGTTATCACGATATGACAAATCACCTCAGGTAGATGCTACTCTCTATCGTCAGTTGATTGGGAGTCTCATATATCTGACCAATACTAGGCTAGATATCATATTTGTTGTCAACTATCTTTCGAGGTTCATGCAGGAACCTAAGACTACTCACTAGAAAGCAACAAAATGAGTTCTTCACTATGTCCATGGCACAATGGAATATGGCCTAGAATATAAGAGGAACAACAAATTCTTCTTGTAGGGATACACAGACTCTGACTATGTTGGGTCATACGATGATCGTAAATCAACTTTAGGATATTTGTTTCATCTTGGATCCGATCTTATATCTTAGCATAGCAAGAAGCAACAAGTGGTTGCTATCTCATCTAAAAAGGCAGAATATCGCACCGCACGTGAAGCTGTGTGCGAAGTGATATGGTTGCATCGCATTCTGACAAGTATGGGTCTTCCATCAAAATCTCCAATACACTTGTTCTGCGACAACCAGGGTGTTTTGAACTTTGCTAAGAATCCAGTGCATCATGAGAAAACCAAGCACATTGATACATAATGCCACTTCATTCGAGATGAAGTACCAAGGCACCGAATTCAGCTTCAGTTCATCTCCACCAATGCTCAAGTTGTAGATATTTTCACTAAGGCACTTGCACGTGTCAAATTTGAATTGTTTCGCAGCTCTCTATGTATTTCAAAATGATGTAAGCAGGGGGGATGCTAGTATAGCTAGTAGTTATATGTTTACTCAAATATTGTAATAAGGGGGGATGTTAGCATATTTCAATATTTTCATTTATTTTATTATGATCCTAACAATATTTTATTGTTGGACATATTTTAGGCTCGTTGTTATTTGTTATAACAACGCCTATTTTGGTCCTGGGTGGTTCCGTAACCCCCGGACTATTATTGGCATCAAATGTATTATTTATATTTGGCAATGTTAATGAAACTCAGTTTTGAATTTCACACCCGGAACCTATCGTGCAACCAGACGGATCCATTCTTGCATCCGAAGACTACCGTGTAACCGAATGGGACTACGTTTACCAGGATATTTTCTTGCATATGACTAGGACTAGTTTCTCTACATACGGCCAAAACTTCTTTTCGCACCAGGTTCTTTGTCACTTCTCTACTTGTCATGTTTTTCTTTATTTTTCCATGTTCTACATGTTATTTTTTTTGGTTCTACATTTTCTTCTTTATTTAATGATTTTTCACACCACACCAATATTGGAACCTTTTTTGCGATCGGTTATAACAAATTCAGCAACCAAACGAAACCATGTCCTGTTCTACAACCGAATGGAACCAATCCTAAAACTGGAACCTATCATGCAATCAGTCATAATCATCCCCGCATATAGAACCTATCGTGCATCAAAACAAAATCATTCATGCATCCAAAACCTATTGTGCAATCAGTTAGAATATTTTTTACATTCAAAACCTGTCATGCAATTGGACAGAATATTCCTATACCCGAAACCTACCGTGCAACCGAGTGGTTCCATACTGCATCTAAAGACTATTATGTAACTAGATAGGACTACGTTTACCAGGATATTTTCTAGCATACGGTTGAGACCAGTTTCTCTACATACGATCGGAATGTCTTTTCACACCAGGTTCTCTATCACTTCTCTACTTGTCATGTTTTTCTTTATTTTGCCATGTTTTGCATGTCATTTTGCCTAGTTCTGTATTTTCTTCTTTATTTAATGATTTTTCACACCACACCAATATCAGATCCCTCTTCAACATATGGAATGTCATTGCTCTATTTCCTTGTCTTTCTCTGTTTCGTCATGTTCTGAATGTTTTAAAACTTTTTTATTCTTAGTTTTAATGCAGATCTTTTTCCTTGCTAAGATTATACATAATTAAATACTTTGGTTCTCTATTTACATATTGATGCTCTTTTTCTCTATTAGAGTGCTTTCACTAGAAAATAACTAGTGCCATAAACTGATAAAATCACAATAAATAATGGCTAGAAAAAAGTATGTATAATTTACCACTCAAACAATTGTTTATTCTATTTACAATATTATCTCAAGGCCTCCAAAAAATACACCCTATTTAACTTTTTTTGTCACAAGTAAAATGTCACCCAGTGATGGAAAGAAGGGCACCAAATCTTCTATTGAAAAGAGTATTCTCAAATATTTTAGCCAAACTTTGAAATGTGATGAACCAACGACATCTGTGCAAATTCAAGGTACAAATGATTTTTGACTTCCCATTATGTTCTTGATTGACGATTTGAATATTTTTTTTGTAAATTTTTTCATCCAATAGTGATAAAAATATTATGGTATGCTACTATGTAGAATACCCTATTGATCCTGATAGGCCTCTACTTGAAGATATTCCCCAAGAAGAGATGCCTTTCATTGAAAATCCCCTTAGAAATGACATCCAACAAACACCTGAAGACAACACACAAAATGAAATCACAATTGAAAATGAAAGTGATAAATAAAAATCATTACAAGCTTCAATTAAATCTTCAACCAAAAATTCCAAAAAAAGAAAAGCATCTCTCTAAAAACTTTGAAGCGGATTTAGGAAAGAATGGGTAGAAATATTTCCCTGTCTTGAGCCTTTCATGACTGAGGATAACCAAATTGATGAAAAATAATGTAGATGCAAAATTTGTAGTTGGATACTTGGTAAGGATCATAGGCTTCAAAACAATATTGATACAATTGAAAAACATGCTGGCAAATCTTATGTAAAAGTTATAAAAAGTAATGGTGAAGTTAGTAAAGAAGTTAAGTGGAAGGATGCATCAGAATGTATGCATTTAAGATATGCTATATAATATGACAATCACTTAAATCAACCACAATATTTTGTTGAGAAAGGTGGAACAATTGGAGCCCAATTTCACAAATTACAGAAGATTGTTTTTGCTTAAAAAAGTAAGCAGTTTTCCATTGTTTATAATATTCTCAAAAAATGTAGACCAATATCTGATTTTATTTGTTATAAGCAGCTATTATACCTTTTTAATGTGCAAAACATTCCTAGTTCTCATTGGTCGGGCTGAAGTGGTTGGGAAATGGAAAAATGTTTATCTTTGGTTGAGAAAGAAGACCTAAGGGAGCAAGTAAAACTTGCCAAATTCATTTCACTTTCTATTGATGAGGTAACAGTTGTGGATAAAACTTCTTGTATTTGCATGCATGTGTACACATTTCAAAATCATATTAGAAGGCCTATTTTTTTGGAAATACATAAGATGTTGGAAAGTTCAAATGCAAAAAATATTTATAATGTTGTTAAAAGTTTAAATAATATTACGGGAATGAATGACATAGACATAGCAACAAAGTTAATTTGCGTTGAAGCTGATGGAGCTACTATTGTGCAAGGTCACAGGTCTAGTCTGTGTGTTTGACTCCAAACCATAGTTGCCCCATATATGATCCTCATTCATTGTATGGCTCATAGAGTAAATCTTGCATATAAAATTATGAGCACATTTTCAAATGTTGCTAAAGTAGAAAACCTTATTTGTGATATTCATTCTTATTTCTCATTAAGTCCGAAAATATTTGCAGAGTTTTAGAAATTTGCACTAGGAGTTACAAAAGGGAAAAAATTGTTAAAATATGTGGATACAAGATGGATTTCACTATATCAACATGCTCAAGGAGTTTTGGCAGAATATCAATCACTGACAGGGTTTATGAATGCAAATCACAGAATAGTTGATAAGGCAAAATATATATTGTTCCATTTGACTGACTTGGAAACACTTTTGACATTATGTGGTATTCTTCCAATGTTAAAAGAAATGAATAGATTAATTAATCTTGCACAAGAGAGATCCATCTATATCATTGATTTTATGAGGATGAGAAAACAAATATGCATGCTTCTTGATACATTATATGTGTCTAACGCATATTTTACAGAACTTGTATCTGATAGTTGGAATACATTGATAAACGTGAACAATCCAAAAAGCTTCTTGAAGTTTGACATCAATGATCATCTTTGTATTAATGTTCATGAAAATATGATACCTGTTTATTGTTTTGAAAGGCAATCAAGTATTTTTGTGGAAGATTTTGAAGAAGTTCTCGTAACACAATAAATTTCATGTTGTAATATAGAAAACAAAGAGTAATTTTTTAAATATAGAAAAAAAATTGACAGGTGAGATAAGAGAACGGTTTTAGAGAGATGAGTTGCTTGAGTCCATGGGTGTGGTTAACCCCATGTTTTGGGAACATTGTACTGGATACAGTTTTGTAAATGAGTTTTTTATTAAATATATGGGTAATCTCATTGACCATTTTAGTAAGAGAGTGTGGAAGTCAATGGTGTTGAAATTAATGTTATACTCAATAGTGATATTTTGAAAGAACATTCATCGCATTTTGGAAGAACAATGGTTTTGCAAAAATCACATATGACAAGTGTCCATGAGATTGGTTCCACTGCATGTTTGTGGAAAAAATTATATCCAAGCATAGTATTAAAAGATACTATAATTGAATACTTTTGTTTATATGAATTATGTGAAACAATGATTTTGAGGTCAGTCGAATATGAAAGAGTTTTTAGTGCACTTGCTTTTGTTAAATCTAAAATCCGTAACAAACTCAACAAGAATTTAGAAAAAAAAATTAAGAATTTATGTGTTTTCATATCAGTTGGATACATTTCCATATGACAAAGCGTTGGAATATTGGATTTCCTTGGTAGATAGAAGAGGAACGTTGAATACGATCAATAACGACGATGATGATGCTTTCAGTGATCAGATGGTGGAGACAGATTTTTGCTATGCTTCATAATGATTCTGCACAAGTTGATAAGTTTCAGCTTCCATAGTGATAATTTTCCATGATTGCATTGACAATAATAAACATGGCATATTGTTCCAGATTTCATTATCAATATTATTCCAGATTTATATGATTTCAATGAATTGTTGTTTTATCACATTATTTTTTTAAAATTACATGGCATATATCATTTTTGTATATTGTAAAATTGTATGTTTGTGTCTTAGTGTCTCAACTCTCATTTCATTGACAATGATAAACACGAATTGATTTGATAGAAGATTTCTCAATATGGTTCCAGATTTATATGATTTCAATGAATTGTTGTTTTAAATGACATTATTGTTTTAAAATTACATGGCTTATATCATTTTTGTAGATTGTAAAATTGTATGTTTGTGTCTTGGTGTCTCAACCCTCATTTCATTGACAATGATAAACCCAAATATTACATAACATTTTCAAACTCAAATTTTACATAACATTTTCAAACCCAAATTATGTGCATCATAACTACAAATTAACTAGTTCAAAAAGAAATATATTACATCGTTCAAACATTTTTGAACCCAAATACTCAACCTCTTTCTCAAATCAATTTAGAATATGGAACAATTTGTTTCACAGAACTTGAACTATCACTTCAACACATCCACTCAACTAAGCTCAATTACTTCCACTCAATCAATCACTTCAACAACAATTTTTATCAAGTAATCCTCACATAACAATGATACTCATGATCTTTTCAAACCCTAGTTCAAGTTCTTCACTCAACCAATCACTTCAACAACAATGTCAATCAAACAATCCTCACATAACAATGATACTCTTGATCTTTTCAAATCCTAGTTTAAGATAGCTCACCACTTCACATAACAATGGTACTCATGTTCTTTCACAACTTCACATAACAATGACATTCATGTTCTTTGCACAAACTCTAGTTCAAACATATGAAAGCTTACTCAATATTTCAAACAGAAATTACATGACATTTTCAAACAGAAAATTTCATATTAACTAGTTCAAAAAGAAACATAATACATCGTTCAAACATTTGTAAACCCAAATATAACATAACATTTTCAAACAAAAATATATATTGCAATTTTTTTTAAATATTTTCCAACTCAAGTCTCAAATATAACATATCAATTTCAAATAGAAATTACATATTGCGGTCTTTTAAAAATATTTTCAATCATTTGATTAGTGCATGGATGATTCACTAGTGGTTGGAGCTATTGTTTTTTTTTCCTTTATTAGCTTCTATGACACTCTCTTCTGGCAGTGTTCCAACTCTAACAAGGTTGTCACGTACTTTAACAATACTTGACACACATGTTGCTTCTTCTTTGTTTTCTTGGAAGTGATTCTTTCATTTTGTCAAGCACCTTATCTGGATCTTCTTACAGCTTCTCTCTGATGTATTTTTTTAAGCAATTATTTTTTGAAACCTTTGCCTGCATTTTTTTTTCATTTCCATTGATTTCATCAAACATGACTTTGCTATAAGAATATTGACATCCATGCTCTTAACCTGTATTTTTAGATTTTCAAAGTTTGATTGCAAAACCAAATTGAAAACTTAATTTAAAAGGGATTTATTGAAATTATTACAAATTTTCAATAAAAATAAAAAATTAAGTGCAATAGAAAATTGAAATACATATAACTTTTTTACCTTAGCCAATTCTCTTGCAGTCTTAGCAACTACAACCTTGTCCTTATCATAATCCTATTGGTTGTAAAATGCTTGGGCTTCAGCATTAACATTCTCCAATATACTAACAACAACATTTAACACATCATCATCATATATAAAATTAGATTTAACAATTCTTGATGTGGCCTGTTCTAGCAGGCCATCTAGCTTTTCAGGTTCAAATTTGACCAAAGAATAAATAGATGCCCTTTTTTCAAAAAATTTATATCGAGCATTAATTTCCCTAATAATGACCTTTGCCTGATATTCCCATTATTTCAACTCATGCAAATATTTCAACATAAACTCCTTTATTGTTGACTCAGTATTTTCAGCCAATGAAATATTTTCATTAAAATGAACATCATCCTCAGTTTGAGGATCCCGAGTTGGTGGTACTGATGTCTGCTCAACTGTAGGGGCTTCTTCTTGTGCTATATCTTTAAGCACTTATGTTGCCCTGAAGCCTACAATGTTGCCCTAAAGCATGAAATCATCATCAAGTGGAATATTATCCAATCCATACCCAGAGCATTATGGTGCCTGTGAATTTGTAGAAAATGTAAATTGATACCATCCATACCCAGAACTTGTTGTTGGTATTTGTGATCTCTGTGGGTGTGAAAACCCAAGCCCAGAACCTTGTGTAGTTCCTTATGATCTCTGTGAAAACAATCATTTTCCAACACTGACTTGCCCTCGCATAGGCATTGTCGAAGGCTATGTCGATGCTTGTCATTTATGTGGTGGAACTGGTTGTTATCATGAAACCAGTGACTATGATGAATGTGGAGGTGGTGGTGGCATATACCCTCTAACTTGTGATGTTACTTGTTAAACATGTGAATCAACTGAAAATAGTCAAAAACATTTTGTTGGAATTCTTCATAAAATAAAAAATATTTTAATTTAAATTAACTACACATAGATTTACCTAAAGACAAAGAAATGTGTTGACATTATCCTACAATGGGGCTAGGGGAGGGATTGGCCACACTAGATTCAGCTTGCACATTTTTTGCATACCTAGGTGTACGAGAAACCCCAGGAGTAGCTTCTTGCCTATAACGTTTGTGTGACCTTTACATAGCAACAGGTGTTGCTTCAGAGCCCATGTCTTCAGAATCACATGTTTGTTTCGGCCTGTGACCCTTATTGGTATCCATATATTTACTCCTTAAAATTTTTTCCTTCACCTACATATAGATGAAAAGAAAAATTAAAAAATGAAATGTGGTAAACTATAAAATAGTATGTCAAGGACAATGATGTAGTTATTACCTATAATTCCTCTAGTTTCATGGCAATAGACTATAGTGTTGCATGCACTACAGTTGGTATAGGAGTAGTCAAAAAATTATGAAAACACTCAAAATATAAAGCTAAAAGATAATTTACAGTGCCCACAATGGGCTGAGTCTTGGCAGTTTTTACTTGGACTATGTGCAACTCGGACCTGATTCGATCTGAAATATAAGTACACCAATCAAACTTGTGACTATTCTTAGACTAAAAAATATAAGCAAGTGCCCAAAAGGGAATTTCTGATCTTCCCATAAGAATAAGTTTGGCCTAGAAAAACTTGATGATGGCCTTCAAATTTTGATGGTTAACATTGCTTATCAATAAACCTCTTTTTGATTTGGTGGAAGAAGCTGCATAAAAAAATTAGATGTCAATTTACAAATTTGAAACATTGAAAATTAATAAAATATAACTCACAAGATTTATACCTACAAAATCTTTCGTTGAAATGCCATAGTTGTTTTCGAGGTGTGCTTTTTCATCTGGAGAAAGCTACAACCTCGTCGACACTTGATTAAAACCAATGAATGGAAGACCTATCAATCCGTGAATATTTCTAAGCGTGATGCTGAAAACCACATTTCTAGTTCATATTTTAATGTTCATTGTACCCTTGTCATGGTCATAACCAAAGATAATATGTTGTAGGAGAACTTTATCTATTTTGAAGTGTAGCATGGAAACGAGGGTTGATAAACCTGTGTTATTGAGCCACTAAAAATCCATCCTTGTAGTTGTTATCAAATATGATATCAAAGTGCATGACAAATTCTTGGATTTTGGTGTGGTTGTGGAAGGGGTATCCATTGCAAGTAGTTGGAAGTGGAAGAAAAAGGATTGGAATCGAAAGGTCGATCAGAAAGGTTAGGTCTGGTTGTAGTAGTCGTAGAACGAAATGGGAAAATTATAGTTGATGCCCTTTTTATAGATGGAGAAAGATAATGGACACGTGGCAACATTGTACTAACATGCAGTATTGGACACGTGGCAGCATCGTACTAGATATGCTGAATTCCAGTATGTTTTCAGGTGACGATCGGACCAAACTGTGCATTCGTTCTGTGACCAGATCATAATATGCATCCGAGTTGCCATCGGATCATAAAATGCATCTGGGTCACCATCGTATCATATTATGCATCTGGGTCACCATCGGACCATATTATGCATCCGAACCACCCCCGAATCATATTATGCATCCGACCTGCTACCAGATCATATTATGCATTCGGATCACCGTCGAACCATATTATGCATTCAATCATCGTCCAGATCATTTTATGCATTCGATCGTTCTCCAAATCATAATATGCATTTGGGCCACCTCTGGATCATATTATGCATCTGGTTGTCGTTCAAATCATTTTATGCATATGGTTGTCGTCTAAATCATAATATGCATCCGGGCCGCCCCCGAATCGTATTATGCATCCGGGTTGCTGCCAGATTTTATTATGCATCTGGGTCACCATCGAAACCATAATATGCATCTAATAATTTTTTGGATCATAATATGCATTTAGTTCATGATCGGGCCATAATATATATCTGGTATGTGATAGACCAAAAAAAATTTTGCAACCGAAGCACTTTTAACCGGGTTCTCGTTTGCATCGGACCTCATTTAATTGAGAAATCTAGCAAGAAATGAGGATGAGATGTCATTGTAGTTTTCTTGGGGTTTATGTCCAAATATTTCATAACATTTTAGTTAGATTGTTAGGTAAAAAGGTGAAGATCCAGGATAATATGAGTAGGTATTTTCCCTGACGAGTATAGTTGAATTCTTGCCTACTACAACATTCAGAAAGAGGCCACCATTCTTATCCTAAATCTTGGCCCAATTTACTAAATAAGAAATGTTCTTATTAAAGCCTTTGAAAGAAGTGTGGACTTAATCATGTGGGATAAATAGTTATGTGGGATCGATAGTAATGTGGGATCAATTGTGCCAATATTGCATGGGTTTTTCCCAAACAACGCCAATAGCGATAACGTGCTACAATCCTTATATTTACTAGATGCCATATCATATCTCTTACCCGAATACCCAAATTTTGAATGTTGTCGATCATAATTATGCATTCTATTCGAGACCAATACTTATTATGCACCTGGTCCAAGACTGTTACATATTATGCACTCGATCCGAGATCAAACCATATTATGCATCCAGTTCGAGGTCAGACAATATTATGCATTCTGTTCGATTCTGAACCATATTATGCATCTGGTTTGAGGCTAGACCATATAATGCATCTGGCCCGATGTCGAACCATATTATGCATCCGGTCCATGACTGGGCCAAATTTCGCGTTCGAGCCGATTTTAAATGTCATCGACCTATTTTTGACCTGGTCCGGCAAAACTTTGAAATTCACCCTTTTTTACCAATTTTTTGGGAAAAATAAAGTTCATTCGCCATGCCATCATACATGCAGTTCGATAGGTTTTGTTGTTGTTTTGAAACAGTTTCGCCATTTTTTTATAAGTACCTTTCGGGTCCTACCTCTTATGCATAACCTTGGCTTGAAGAAACCTGGAAGAAAACCTGCAAAGTCAATCATTTTTGTGGGTTTGTAGCATAGGGGTGCAGTATTCCTGATGGGGAGGTGATTTTCTAGTGCTTAGAATGATCAATGTATTATCTCTAACTTGTCTACCAAATCGTACGATCGTACAGTCCCTAAAACTACCCTTTTACGCCCAATGAACAACTTGTACGAAAGTCAGTTCGACACACTATACGATCCAAAATCATACAGTGGCATGGCTTGTATGATTCTACACTCAACCAATCCTTCAGATTCTGTTTTGGAGGCTTCCGTACACAGTTTTGTAATTAATAAGTCGATTCCACAAAACTGCCAAATCGGGTAAGTTTCCTTCTATCGCCTGAATTGCCAAATCGGGTAAATTGTATTTGTACGATTTGTACGAACTCTGGTGTACGATATGTACAAAAATAAAGTGCAACCAAATGCTAAATTGGATATTCTAATGGACCAATCTCTCTCAGATAGGTTTTGTAAGGTTTTAATATGCCAATTAATCCTTTTCCTACAACATGCAAAACATATCAATGGGGCTTGAGAGAGATGCAAATCCTAGGGCTACATCCAAAAATCATACAACAAGGTTCACAACATCTTTAGTAACATGACCATCAGCATAGATCATTCCACAAAGCTTCACCAGTGCTGGATTAATCCATTCTATCACAACAAGGCATAAACTAACCAAAGCAATCACTAGAAAGTACATGCAACATCAGTAAGCCATCAATTGTCATTCATCCATGCCAAAAATCATACACAACCTAGAAAATGTAACTGTGCTCATGTGTATATTATTTTATCAAGATTTCACTTACAACATGGCTGATCTACAACAATTATAGCTAGAACTCAGAACATAATAGCATAACTTAGTCAGATTACAACCGGTAAATACCCAGCAACATCCAGACCTACAAAATTGAAAATGGGGCCTTATATAACATTGCCCAGGCCGTTCCAAAGTGGTTCCTAAGGCAATTAGTTATTTTACAACTACCCATGCATAACAGAATGCATTAATTAAGGCTTTTACTAAGTCTAACACTTTAATTATCAAACCTATGCACCATTTCAACCTAAAATTACATTTCCCATGCATTTCATTGCATTTCAATGCACCTTGTATGGTTTGCCTTCACCTTGTATGGTTTTCCCTCCTGGTTGTACGGTTTACTCCTACTTGTATGATTTGCAAAACTTGTACTAACTATCAAAATTGTCAAAATTGAGCAAATCCATTTTATCACTTTCTCTTCTTCTAGGAGGTGGATTTGCTGCCTACATCTACCCTCCCCTTTACTTTGGTTGGTGTCCTCATCGACTGACCTTTCTACTTTAGTTGTGCCTCATAGTCCACAACTAACTCTTGCAAGTCAGTCACTTTGGTTTGAATAATTGCACGTTCATTCTTCAACTTGGTTGCATAGCTTCCCATTTCCACTGCTTTCACCCCATGGAAATTAGCCTTCTCTTCAGCAGTCTTCAGGAATTCCATCATTTTCTTTTCTCGATCAGTGGCACTCCTCTTCAACCTCTCCTACAAGTGAGCTTCTATTCGAGTCACCACCTGAAGTTCTTCATTCTTCTCAGCAATGGTCTCTAGGTGGTGATTAATATCAGCCTCCAAGGCATGAATAGTATCTTCTCTAGCCTTCAACTATGCTTGCTTCTCCAGGACCAATTCATTATATCTTTTGTTGTCCTTTTGAAGTTCTTCTATCTTCTTGGCCTGTGTCACCACTTGCTCATTTTTCTCAGCCAACTATGTTGTCATATATTCATCCTTTGCCTTGAGTTGTACCTCCAACTCCTTAATCATATCTTCTATTATCTGTGAGATCTATCACTTCTCTTCTTCAAGAAAATTAAGTCTAGTTTCAGACTCAACCTTTATGCTTGTCAGATCTTCCTCTAGTTTCTTTATTTTCTCCTCTATTGTAGCCTTACACTTTTGCAATTCTTCCTCCATTGCAATAATTTCTATCTGAGTGGCTTCTGTCTCCTCCTTCTGAGCTTCCTTGAGTTGATAAATCTACTCCAATACGATGCTCAACCACTCTATCCAATGTGTGAGAAAGTTCAACTTCCTTAGAGTGATAGCCAAATCTGTAGTGACCCTCTTGTACTCCAATTCTCCTATGTTCATTGGACAAGTCGGGTGATTGGTTCTATCCAAGTACAACCTCGGATGTTGCCTGTAGTTGGTTATCACTCCTTCTGGCAAGTCATCTCTTCCCAACATTGTGGTTACCTCTTCCCTAGGTAACTTCCATGGGTGTTGTACATGAATATCTATGATTCTCCTTGTACGCTCCTTGTTACTCACCCATTCTATTATTTTCTCCAATTCGAGAGACACTTGTTCCTCCCATAATTTTAATTCTCCCATGCATCCAATACAAAACTATAATTTGGTACTAGCTATGGCATCACCTATCTGTGAGAAGAAATGTTCCACATCATCTTCTACTCCTTTCGCCTCCTCTTCCATTTTGATCTTGTCGAACTATGATACCTTCAAAAGGTAACTTGTTCTCATTCTCTGTCATTCCTCTTCTGTAGGAGTTTGTTCTTCCTCTTCCTCCATGTGGTGGCTAGAGCTTCCCCCAAGCTCTCGAAGTGCTCTCTCTGTGTCTATATTTTCCCAAGGTGGAGTCCATTCTACAATCTTCTCCTCCTCCTCATTATCTTCTATATTCATAATATCCTATTGAGATTGTTGTTGCTCCATCTATTCTTGGGCTTCTTCCTATTCAGTGGAGCCCACCTGTTGCTCTTCAGTCACCTGCTCTTCCTCTAGATTCTGTTGTGTTCCTATTGTTATGACTTTCTCAACAATAAGTTCTTCCTATTCTTGTGATGCTTTTGCCTCTTCTTGCGCATCACTTGGGTTATTTTTCTTTGAACTTCCTCCCATCACAAATTTGAAATGGGGCTTCTTCTTTTTCCTAGACTCTTCCTCTAAGGCTTCCACTCTCACTTCAGTTTCCTCTTTTTCCTCCTGAGTGGTGGCTACCACTTCCTATGCTATCTACCCCATCTCTATATCCTTCAAAAATTTTGAAGCATCCAAGATTTCAAATTCATCACATTGGAAAATTTGTGGAGATACCACCATCTTCTCTACTTCTACCCAACTCCAGTCATCTAGATCTATCTTCTCTGAATCTGACTATTCTTCCTCCTATTGATCCTTTTGTGTAGGCTCATCTTGCTTTTTTGGAATGGGATTCTTTGCCATTCTTTCCCGTTGTCATCTCATTCTTATTCGAATTGGGCTTACTTGTCTCTCCACATTTTCCTCCCTTTCCTGAACTGATGGCTGCTCCTACTATCATTGCTGCATTTCTTGTTGTTCCAGTTCAGGTTCTAATCTCCTTGTCCTTTTCCTTCGAGGATGTACATCCTCATCATCCGAAGGAGTATCTTCTGGTACCTCCATGGCCTGTTGCTCCCTCTTTGTTTGAGGCTTCTCTAGAGTCTCCTTCTTAATGGGTACTAACTTTGCCCACCTCAAAATGGTTGGTTATCCTTCCCCAATTTCTCGAGGTTCTATCAAACCTAGAAAGCGGATTCCCAATTCTGTGATAACATTTAATAATAGTCCAATGGCATGGAAAGTCATTCCAAAATTCTTCGATCTTTTTGTTAGTACTTCATGCATTTTCCTTTCCAGATAGGTACCCCAATCATACTTGATTCCTTGGGTGATACCTTCTACATACTGAGCCATCCAGATTGGCATATCCGTAGCTCATGTATCCCCTAACATTTGAGCCATTACTATATTCATAGCACATGGCCAATCATCTCCTTTCAGCTGGCTCTATTTAATCCCTCGAGTTCCTGCACCTGAGATCTTTGCAGTAGTTGGTGACTTCACATCAGTTAATGAAGTGATGATACGATATGACTCAATCGGATCAACCAACTTCTTAACTATCTTTGTGTCGTATGCTGGCAATCTGAATGTCTTCCTGAATGCATCTATCGTAACTTCTATTCTCACCGACCTCTTGTCCACATTGACAAAGGTAGTTTTGGTCGTAGGATTATATGCTTGAACCATCTGCAATAGATAATTGTAGAAGAAGGTTTTCTGGTGTGGTGGCACTTGTGCTATTATAGCTACACCAACCTCCTCAAATTATTTCCTCCATGGATGGTTCTTGTTTCATTTATCATTCCACCATCGCCTGCATGTTTCTCCTCCATGTTGTATGAATGAAATATTTATTATCTCCACCTAACCTTCCTCAGGTCCACTACTCAGATCCTCATCCTGATCTAGAATATGTACCTCACTCCTCAATTCCCTTCTTGGGACCCTTTCTTGTGCCATTCTCTCCTCTCGGTATCTTGGTGGTGTTCTTCTTATGTCAGCCCTCTAGTACCTCTGACCTCTCCATGACCTGTATCCTCCTCTTCTCCAAGGATGAGTACCATACCAATCATGGGACTGAGACTATCACCCTTGGTACTACCATGGCTATGACTCTCTCTCGTGTAGAGGTCCTAGTGATCGTTCCACCCTATTGGCTACAATCCTTCTCAACCGGTATCCAAACTCTTCTACTGAGATCATTTTCTCGCCATACCTCCGGTTGTCTTGCTAATTGAACATCATCGATTCCACAATTGGAAGTGTGTTGGAAATCATACAACTACTACAAATCATACAATCTATTAAAAATCGTACAATCTACTCTTCTTCCTACTCTTGTACGATTTCCTTAGGAGCACCTTTCTAGATTGTACAATCCTTCAAACTATCATTATTCGATCTTAAAACTGCTCTATCTCCCTCAAATCATACAACTACTACATGAAATCATACAAGCCCATACTACTCTATACGGTCTTCCTCCCTGACTACTCCCCTTCATCGATTTCATATGATTTGCTCAAAAATGGCTAAAAATAGCCAAAAAGCTGCCCGAAATTGCACAAGTTTTTTCCTGAGATCATACACTCCATCACCAAAATCATACAGTATAGCTTTTCAAACCCTAGGTTGTCAAAAATTCATGATTTTCACTTCCTTTGTCGAATTCTTCACCAACCTAGTTGTCGGATTGCCCCGATCTCTCTTTTTAATGCTTTTCAGAAGCAATTTTCCACTTTTTCACCCTTGGTGCAATTTATCCTCAAAAATGAAAATTTTTGGCTATCAATTATGGTTGTATGGATTGCTCCTTTCTTTCCTCCATCTTCTCCCTTGTGCTTTTGGTCATTTTTGTTCAATTTAGGGTTTGTACTTCCTTTTCTTTGCAATTTCTCCACTTTGGCTCCAAGTTGTCACTTCTTCGAACCCTAAGATGTGTTTCTCCACCACCTAGTTCTTGCTTGGATGACTTCTACTACTAATCCTCCCTTCTTTCTGGTCAAAATTTAAATTTTCCCTTCAATGGAGTCAAACCCTAGCTTTTTCTCCCTTTTCTTCTCCGGTTCAATTTTTTTGAATGCAAAAAGTTCTCCCTGGTGCTAATTCAAAAATGGGTCATGAATTTATCTATAGGTTACTGATGAGTTTTAATGCCCATGTGGTCCTCTTCATTCGGTTGCATGCTTTTCACCTTCATCCTCCTAAAAATTTTGAATTCTCCTTTGTACGGTTTAAAGAAATTGCCAATTTACCCTCTATTTAAATTGTTCATCAAACCCTAATCTGAACCCTAACTACTTTATTTTCAAAATCGTGCCACTTTGCATATTTTCCATCCTCCTAGCATGGATGATCGACAACTCAACATTTTATTTGAAAATTTTGTCTTTTCCCACTTTTTCTCCAACCACCTCTTAATTCACACATGCGACATTAAATGGGGTAGTTGAAAATCATACATTGCACCTGAAATCATACATTGTATGACCTAAATCATACAACATGTTCTCTTGTATGATTTCCCATGTGCTTTTGCCAATTTCCCTTTGTACGATCTTTCTTTTGTACTTTTTGACTTCAAAATTGGCTTTGTACGATCTAGTACTTGTGCTTTTCCATCTTTGATTTGTACGATCTTATACTTAGAGAATTTTTCATTTTTCTCTCTCTAAAGAGGTCATCATTTTTGGTTTTCAACCCACTTCCTTCTTAATTGCATCCCGAGGGATTTTCACAATTAAGGCATTTTCTTTTTTTTTTCTTTTTTTTTCAATCCTAGCCTATTTACACTTACCATCGTGGCAATCGTACAATGACATTCACTTGTACGATCCCATCGAATTCTTCTCTTGGAGGTTCAACTATGACATTTTGAGTGGTTGTGTCACCTGTCGATACTTGCTCCCTAGGCCGATTCATCTCCACTTGTGATGTTACTGAATTTCTTGGCCTTCCCCTACCATGTGTACAATTTGGAATTGTACAATTGCAAGCTAGAGTATCTTCACTTGGTGTCCTTTCTCCTTGTCACACAGGTGATTGGTCCCTTGGTAGCGGTGTCCTTACTACTCTACTATCATTCGAGCAACTTCTCCACCTATCCCCTCGAATCAATTCTGGCTCCAGACTTGGTGATCGGATCCTTAGTTGTCCCTAGTTTCTTTCATCTACAAAATGCACTCTTCCTCTACCAGCAAGGCCTCTCCCACATGAGTGTCTTCCCCATCCTATTCCTCTTGACATCGGGTTTCTCTATGCCAATGGTGATTCCTCCCTTTCTTGGAGTAATCCTCTACCACCTACCACTCTTTGGGGTCCTCATCAGATTAGTGGTGGTCATCCTAATGGATATTGCCTTGCGGGGCTAGGTAAGATTCCTCTCATCCATGGTAACCCTCGTAGATTCCTTGTCCAGTTCATACAAGCTAAAGGTGTATCTCCTAGCCATCTAGGAGTAGGGGGTCAAAACCTTCCTCATCCTCTTCCTCCTCTGATTGTAACATCACCTTGTCCTTGCTCACTTCATAGTCGAATACCTCCTCCCCTTCCTGGTTGAAGCCTTAGGGGTCTTTCTCTGTTCCTTCCTCCCATTGCTCGGTTATCAGGAGTTATCTCTACCAACTCAATGTTGGCTAGTGGACTTCTACTTCTTCTTGTGCTTGGTGATAATTGTCGTAGTGCTCTGATTCTATGATCCACACGTGCTAGGTGATGTCTCCATATTCTCTCCTCAAAGCTTCTTTGTGGAGATGAGGTTGCCAAGACCTCTCTATATGCATCAGAAAATTCCATCTCAGAACTTGAGTTATTCTGATTCTCTTCTCTCTATTCCACCCAATATGTTGGTAAATTCATCAATCTCTCCAATATCCGTACTTCTCTCCTTTGTCTTCTCAACTATCGATAGGCTATTATGTATGCTTGTGGGTCAAGGTTGGTTTGATGGCCTTGTGATCTCCCTAGTTGTCGTTGTGTTGTTGTACATGTTGGGGGATCACGATTACCTCGAGGATTCTGGGGGTTCTCTGGACAATCATCCTCATCACTACTTTTTGTACTAGGTTCCATTACTAGCCAAGGCATTCCTTCATTATTGGAGTCACTCAAATCTAGTCGTACATTACCTTGTGATTCAGGTGATGTGGTTGCTTCCTCAATGTCTCACCACAACATTTTTGCATCTTCATTCATCATTGGTGGATCACTTGGTGGTACTTGCAAACTTGTGCTTGCTCCATCATTTCTTATACTACTCCTTGGAGTTATCCCCTCATCATCCTCAGGTTCTCCTTCTAGCTCTTGTAGCCTAGTTATTCTTTTCTCATCTAGCCTTCGTATTGTACTATCCAATTCTTGGATGATTTGTTCTCTCAACCTTGCATTATGACCTCACAACATCTGGTATTCTTCTTGCAGTTGTTGAGTCTATAACCACATTCTCTATTGTAATAGCCCTATCTGAGCCAATGGAGTAATTCCAACCAATTCTTGATCGATGGTCTCATTCCTATCTTCCTCTAGAACTTCCATTTCAAAGGTGTCCACTCTATCCTCGTATCGTATTGTTAACCATATCCTTCTTCGTCCTTCCACTTGCTAGGGTAGTTCCCTCTGTTCTACCTAAGGATACATCCATATTTCTACTTATTGGATTGCTTCTTCTTGCCTTTCCCCTATTCTTAGGTAATAGTACTATCTCTTGATGTCCTCTTTCATTTGGAGGAATCCAATCTTCATCTTCTTCCTCTACTCACTCGGTCCCATCCACAAATCTGACATGTACTCACAATATTCTTCTTTCTTCGGGTCGAGGTGCCAACTCTTGCTATTCTATGGTTGGTCATGTCTCCTCCCCTTCTACAAATAAGTGTGTGAGTCCTATGTTAGGCTCCTCCTGTGATGGACCTGGCTCACTCTAAGCTCTCCTTTGAGATTTTGCTCATCTTCATCATTCAATCTCTTCTAAAGAAATGAATAAGCACTGTACCTTGTAAGGCTTCAAATTTGAGCCATTTACAGTGTTGGGCACCTCTATCCCATTCAATTTCTATAACTTGACTGCTCCATTATTCATTACTTCAACTACTTTATAGGGACCAAGCCATAACATCTTCAACTTATCGGGCTTGATTTCTCGCTTCCCGTTAAACTTTAGAACCAAGTCACCCGGACTAAGTTCTAACTTCCTCAAATGTTTGTCATGCCACGCCTTCCATATTTTTTGAGCTACCTCAATCACCCATTGTGCCATGACTCTTCTTTCATCTAATTTGATCAGTGTTGTCAGTCGCTCTTCCAAACTTTCTTGATCACCCAAGCGATGCTCTATCGTGACTCTCAAACTTGGTATCAAGAATTCAACTGGCACCACTACTTCCTATCCATACATTAATTGGAAAGGTGTATGTTCTGTTGTAGGTTTAAAATTTGTTCTATATACCCACAAAATAGATGGTAGCCTTTCCTCCCAATCTACTCCCTCTATTCCACAGGTTTTATATAGAGTAGATACCAGGACTTTATTTGTTGCTTCCACCTTCCCATTAGCTCTGGGATAATACGGACTAGACAATGAGTGTAAAATCCTGAACTCCGTTGTCAGCGTTTTGATAATTTCATTGACAAAGTGTCCTCCTCGGTCACTTGTTATCTATAGCGGAATACCAAATCTTGTGATTACCTGCTCATACAAAAATATTGTTGTACTTTTTGTCGAGTTGTCAGGTAATGCTCTTGCTTCGACCCATTTTGTTAAGTATTCCATTGCGACTATGATGTATCTGCACTTCCTTCATCGAGATGTTTTCAATGGTCCAACGAAGTCTAACCCCCATCGCTCAAATAGTTCTTGGGGTTGCGATGGATGCAAAGGCATAAAGTCCCTCTTTATCGGCTTTCCTACCCTTTGGCATGTATCGCATGCTTTCACATACTCTTTCGCATCATTATACAATGTGGGCCACCATAGTCTAGCTAGTAATATTTTTCTAGATGTTGCATCTGGTCCCATGTGCCCTCCTGCTAAGCCTTCATGAGCTTCTTTCAATGTTGCTTTGACTTCTTCTTCCATCACACATCTTCATAGGATACCATCGCTTCCCATATTATACAACAATCCTACTATCAACTGGAAGGGTGCTAACTTCATGATCACTTTATTTTTCTTGGTTGTCATCATTTCTTGTGGCAACTCACCTATGGATAGGTATTGGCCAATCAACTTGTACCATGATGGAACAACATTGATGGTGAATAATTATGCATCTAGAAATTCATCCAGAACTCCTATTCCTGTAGGCTCTCTTGATCGTATCCGAGACAACTGGTCCGCAATGACATGCTTCTTACTAGGTCTTACTACTACTCAGAATACGAACTCCTGTAGGGTGACAAGCCACCTACTGACCCATCCTTGTATCATCGACTTATTTATCAAGTACAACAGAGCTTGGTGATCGATATAGAAGGCAAAGGGATTTGCCAATAGGTAATGCCTAAAATTTTGAACTGCATATACCATTCCCAAAGCTTCTCTTTCTATTGTACTATAATTTCTCTCTGGCCTTGACAAAAGGTGACTAGCAAAGAAAATAGGTTGATCTAGCCTAAACTGCCCTTCTTGTGCCAAAGCACATCCAATTGCAAAATTTGAAGCATCAATATGGACATGGAACTCCTTATCCCAGTTTGGGAACACCAAAATTGGACTACTCACAAGCTTAGCCTTCAGCTCCTCAAAGGCTCCTTGGTGCTCCTCCATCCATCTAAAAGGAACATTCTTCTTCGTCAATGAATCCAATGGGTAGGATACATGTGCATAATTCCTGATAAACCTTCGATAATATCCCATCGATCCCAAGAAGGTTTTAAGTGAACTCACATCATATGGTTCTTCCATGTGCAATATCACATGGATCTTATCAGGATCTATTTTTAATCCTTCACTGCACACTATGTGTCCTAACAATTTCCCATATGGTACCATCAGGTAGCATTTCCCAAGATTTAATGATATCTGTGCATTTTTGCACCTACTCATACATTCATTGAGGGTAGGAAGATGCTCCTTGATCTTCCCGTAAATGGACCAATCATCCAAAAATGCTTTAAAGTTCCCTGTTGCCAACTGATCAAATATATATAGTATGATACATTGAAATGTAGTTGGGGCATTACAGAGACCGAATAGCATTTGATTGTATGCATAGATGCCATTCTCCACAATAAATGTGGTCTTCATCTTATCCTCCTCGGCTATGTTGATTTGATTGTACCTCGAAAACCCATCCAAAAATGAATAGATCTTGTGTTTGGTGAACTTCTTCCAAGATGGAATCTGTGAAGGGAATGAGGAAGGGGTCCTTAATAGTTACTACATTTAGACTCCTAAAGTCCATGCATATTCTGATCTTGTCTACTTCCTTCTTCAAGGTGATCACTATAGGTGATACCCATTCACTGGTTGTCACCCTGAAGATGATTCCTTCCTCCAACATCTTTTCTATCTCTGCATTCACTAATGCAGCATACTTTGGATTCATTCTATATGGCCTCCTCCTTATGGGTTGAGCTCTAGGCATTAGCGTAATCTTGTGGACACATAACTCTAGTGGTACTCCCTTCAGATCCTTATATGTCCATGCAAAGACATCCTTATATTCCAAGAATATCTTAAAAGCTTCCACTTTCAGTACAGGGTTCCAATCATCACCATAGTGAATCATCCTAGGTTCCTCCTTCATTCCTAGATTGATGTCCACTATTCGAGGTCCTTCATATTTGATATTCTTTGGCTCACTCACTACTTTCTCTACATTCTTTGGGTGTGTCAGCCTTGTATCAATCTCTGCATCTCCTACTGTATACTCTGCAAAATTTTTTGGGAATATCCATTTCTCTTCTACCTCCTTCTTAGGTTCTCGACTAACTTTTGGTTTGTCTTGGTTTTCATTGATCTCCTCTAAATCGATACAGAGGTAGTTGGGCTGAAAAATTTTGTACTCCTCCATTTTCCAATGAAGAAGTCTACTATTAGATCTAGCTTTGTCTTCACTATATTATTGTAGGTACAACATTCCTTCTCCATCAGGTTCATACCCTTCATATCCTAAGGAATTTTTTGATTCATCCATCGTAGCTACATCCTCACTGAATTTTTGATTAGCTAGATTAATCATATATTTATGTTGTCCCTTATTGAATGTGATCTGATTCTTTCTCCAATTGTGATTAAAGTTGGCTACTCGTATCCATCCTCTCCCTAAGAGAGCAATGTATGTAGGCTTTCACATTATAATCACAATGAAATCCAATACAAACTCTTGGTCAGCTATCACCACTTGTTGTGTTGTCAAGACTCCCTTTGTCTCGATACCATACTAGTCAACACCATATAATCAAAAGCTCGGTGCCCATAGAGATGGAGTGCCTAGTTCTAGACAAGTTCTTTTAGGTAGTACATTAACGTTGGATCCTCTATCCACAATTACTTGTGTTAATTTATACCCTAGGATCTCCATATGAACTAATACGGGTTTCTTTCCCACATCAATCATCAATATAGTCAAATCCATAAATTGATCTTTCCTTTCCTTTTCTTGAATTGGTTGGCTTTGTACTTCCATCACCTTATGTGGTTGTATTTATTCCACCATTACTTTTTATAATGTTGTAATAACTTCCAAGAGGTTCGGTACTTTAATCTCTCATGTGGTGTCTAGAACTTGTGCTGGCAAAATTTACACAATCGCCTTCTCTTTTGATGTTTTTTTAGTTCCTTTACTTGTTTAGCATAGGGGTGCAGTATTCCCAGTGGGAAGTTGGTTTCTAGTGCTTAGAATGATCAATATGTTATATCTAACTTGTCTACCAAATCATACAACTGTACAATCCCTAAAACTACCCTTTTACGTCCGATGAACAACTTCTATGAAAGTCAGTTCAACCCACTATATGATCTAAAATCATACAGTGACATGGCTTGTACAATTTTGTACTCATCCAAACTGTCATATTCAATTTTAGAGGTTGTCATACACAGTTTTGTAATTAATAAATCGATTTCACAAAACTGCCAAATCGGATAAGTTTCCTTCTATCGCCTAAATTTCTAAATTGGGTAAATCGTAATTGTATGACTTGTACAAAAAAAAGTGCAGCCAAATACTAAATTAGATATTCTAATGGACTATCTCTCTAATATAGGTTTTGTGAGGTTTTAATCTGCCAATTAATCCTTTTTCTGCAACATGCAAAATATATCAATGGGGTGTGAGAGAGATGCAAATCCCAAGGCTACATACAAAAATCATACAATAGGGTTCACAACATCTTTATTAACATGGCCATCAACATAGATAATTCCAAAAGACCTCACCAGTGCTTGGATTAATCCGTTCTATCACAACAAGGCATAAACTAACCAAAGCAATCACTAGAAAGTACATGCAATATCAGTAAGCCATCAATTATCATTCATTCATGTCAAAAATCGTACACAACTTGGAAAACATAACTGTGCTCATTTATATATTATTTTGTAAATATTTCACTTACAACATAGCTGATCTACAACAATCATAGCTTAGAACTCATAACATAATAACATAACTTAGATTACAACCAATAAATACCTAGCAACATCAAGACCTACGAAATTGAAAATGGGGTCTTATATAACGTTGCCCAGGTTGTTCCAAAGTGGTTCCTGAGGCAATTAGTTATTTTAAAACTACTCATGCATAATAAAATGTATTAATTAAGGATTTTACTAGGTCTAACACTTTAATTATCAAACCTATGCATCATTTCATCCTCTAGTATTTTCTTTGCTACCTATCAATATTGTGTTTTCTTTGTTAGCTTTGGATACTTATCCTTTTTAGCCTAATTCCTTGTCATGGATAATACTTATTGGGTTTCCTCCTTAACTTGAGGAACCTCAATGTATAAATAATTGATATTTTATGGGTTACTTGAACTTATCTACTTTGGGAAATTCACTTCTTTGTGGTTCTCCAAACCACACCATCTACCCATATGTGTAGAACTTGCTTGTGGTGTTTCCTACCTTTTAGGTGAAGGATAATTTTTTGCAAAATGCCCCCATTCCTAGAAATTGTGACACTGTATGATCGGCCTTCCTTTTGATTCATACTAAAAATGGCCCTAGCCTCCTTGTCGATTGCCCTATTTTGGCCTTTCCACCTCATCTACTAGTCCTATAACGACCACTTGTTGCTTTTTGCCCACTCCCTTGGGCTTTTGGTTTCTCTTCCTACTCTTGGATTGATAGGACTTGTGGATGTACTCTTGCATTATACGGACATAGCATTACCTCATGTATCATTACATTACATATGTGGCAATAATCATTGCATGGACACTTTATATTTGTATGACCTTACGTCTTTCATTTTGTGCACCAAATATCATTCATATTAGGTTTTCTCCTTTATTCCTTCATTATCTTGTAAAAATCCTGATAAAATAATGCTACTATATTTTGTATAGTGTCATCTTCTCCACTGTCTGAATCATTAGACTTGGGGTGAGACAAAATTCCTGTATACATATGTTTTGATTCACTTTCAAAATTTTGTGCATGCTTTAAAGCTTCTTCATATGTTTTTGATGATATACCTTCATATTTTTCTTATATTTTGGTAGTAATTCATCAATAAACCATAACTTTATCAGGACATCTACCAGAGTCATTTGCATCTTATCGACTAATTGATTTAGTCTGTGGTTGTATGATTTCACATCTTCATCAAATTTTTTCTTTGTTATGTAAATTTTAGTAACAATATCTCTATCATCCTTCAAAGGTTAAAATTCTTTAATGAACTTCTTCTTTATCTAATTCCAAGTCTAAAAATCTATAGTATTTTCTTTCTTCAAATACTAATCAATTGCCAATCCTCTCAAAGTAGTAGAAAATAAAATTACCCAGTCATTTGGTCTGTCTACACCATTTTCACTCAAAACAGTTATACAAATTCTAATGTGTCCTATGGGATGTTACTTACCCTCATCTAAAAACTATGGACATCTCTGTTTGACTACCTTATTAGCCATATTTGGAGAATCATCACTATCACTTGAGGTCTCCTGTGGGATTTTTGTCTGATTACTCCTTGGGGGTGTCTTTCTATCATTGTCATCAAAAGTTTTTATTCTAGGTATCTTGTTCTATCCCACCACTCGTTGACCAAATTCTTATACATCTTCACTCTACAACCTCCTTCGCTGATGTGAGGGAGATGGTCTTGGTCTTTCCTCCTGAGACCTCGTTCCTTGTTGCTCTGGTGCCTAACTCCCATCCTTTGCACTCCTTCACTTTCTTAGGTGTCACCATCTGCTCTATGTTCTCTTACACTATCTCTCTATCAACTCTCATCTCTACACTAGGTGGTTCTATTTTCTCATCTTCTCTCTCTATCAACAATACCTCAAAGTCTCCTTTAGATGTCCAAACTTGCTCTATTTATGGTTCATGTGTACTATGGTTTGAGTTACTTGCATTCTCTCTTCGAGTAATCCTCATGCTCCTTCTTACTGTAATTTTATCTTGTACTTCCTATCTCCTATGCATTTGTACATTGGTGTCTATCATTCACCTCCAATTTTGTAGTATTCTTTCTGTCAATTTGACCCGTTTTAACAAAAATGCTATGTTAGATAAGGCAATGGTACCAAATGTAGCATAGGGTTGTAATATTCCTATTGGTAAGGTGGTTTTCTCGTGCTTATAATGATTAATGTGTTATCTCTAACTTGTCTACCAAATTATACGTTCGTACAGTCCCTAAAACTACCCTTTTATGCCCAATGAACAACTTGTATGAAAGTCAGTTCGACCCACTGTACGATAAAAAATCATACAATGATATGGCTTGTATGATTATACACTCATACAAACTGTCATATTCAGTTTTAGAGGTTGTCGTACACAGTTTTGTAATTAATAAGTCGATTCCACAAAATTGCCAAATCGGGTAAGTTCCCTTCTATCACCTAAATTGCCAAATCGGGTAAATCATAATTGTATGATTTGTAGGTCCGAGGTGTAGACCAATTGATTCATCCAAACCCCATAAAGGGGGTAGAGGTCCAAGGTTAAAATCTCGGGCCTCTTCGGACTGAACGCTTGTCCCTTTCCTGGTGCTTTCAATGGCGTAAAAGGTTTAAAATGATTGTGGCATGGTGGTTATAGGGGCGGACTGCATGAAGATCTGTGTGGCGGCTTCTAGGGCAGATAGCACAGAATACTGTGGTGGCCATAAAAATTTGGACAGCCTACCCGAATTCGTGGTGGCTACCGATTCCACCATGTAAATTCAAAAAAATAAAATAATAATAATTGTATGATTTGTACAAACTTTGGTGTACGTTCTATATGAAATAAAAGTGCAAACAAATGCTAAATTAGATATTCTAATGGACCAATATCTCTCAGATAGTTTTTGTGAGGTTTTAATCTGCCAATTAATCCTTTTCTTGCAATATGCAAAACATATCAACGGGGTGTGAGAGAGATGTAAATCCCAAGGCTACATCCAAAAATTATATAGAAGGATTCACAACATCTTTAGTAACATAACCATAAGGATAGATCATTCCACAAGGCCTCACTAGTTCTGGATTAATCTATTCTATCACAACAAGGCATAAACTAACCAAAGCAATCACTAGAAAGTACATGCAACATCAGTAAGCCATAAATTGTCATTCATCCATGCCAAAAATCATACACAACCTAGAAAAATGTAACTATGCTCATTTATATATTATTCTATCAAGATTTCACTTAAAACATGGCTGATCTACAACAATCATAGCTTAGAAATCAAAACATAATAGCATAACTTATTCAGATTACAACCAGTAAATACCTAGCAACATCCAGACCTACAAAATTGAAAATGGGGTCTTATATAACATTGCCCAGGCTGTTCCAAAGTGGTTCCTAAGGAAATTAGTTATTTTACAATTGTTCATGCATAACATAATGCATTAATTAAGGCTTTTACTAATTCTAATACTTTAATTATCAAACATATGCACCATTTCATCCTGAAATTGCACTTCCCATGCATTTCATTGTGCTTTGTATGGTTTACCTTCACCTTGTATAGTTTTCCCTCCTGGTTGTACGGTTTACTCCTACCTATATGATTTGTAAAACTTGTACTAACTATAAAAATTATCAAAATTGGGCAAATTCATTTTATCACTTTCTCTTCTTTAGGGAGGTCGATTTGATGCCTACAGGATCATTTAGCTAATCTCATGTTAGGAAACACCTAAAACCAAAAGTCCTCAGATCCATGAAGCCCTATCTTAACTTTTCAAATAGATGGTTGTGTTTTACCCAATACACTAGTAGATTTTGGGGCTTCCATTAATGGCATACCCAAAGAAACCATGCAAAAACTTAAACTACCAAATTGAAGCCAATAAAGACTATTTTGTAGTTGGTAGACAGGTCTACAGTGCTTCTAGAGGGAATCCTAGAGGATATCATAGTTATATTGGATGCATGGGAGTATCCAGTAGACTTCTTAGTGTTACAATCCAAATATGGGTTGGATGGTTATCCATTAATCTTAGGTAGACCTTGGCTAGTAACAACTGATGCTTACATAAGTTGTAGATATGGCTAGATGACCATTTCTGATGGACAATATATAAAAATTTGATTATCCATCCACCTAAACAATCTACACAAGTATTAGGAGAACTTGAAGATGAAAATTAGAACATTTGTGGTCTATCAATGATCCAATCTATCATGACACTTGATGAATTAGAAGATGAGAGTGATGAGGATAGGGTAATATCAAAAAATTTCCAAGGGGAACCTTCATGTCCTCCTCCTGAGTTGCCATTAGTAGGAGGAAAAGACCATCATATTCAAAAAATAGAATTTTCACCTAATAGAGTGTTGAACATAGATGACAAATTGATAGCTAAACAACAAATCAAATTGAAAGAAACATTAGTAAAACATCAAGATGTATTTATTTGGGACAATTTGGACATAAGAGGGATAGCTCCTGAAACTTGCACTTATATGATATATTTGGAAGACCAGGTTAAACTAGTAAGACAATCACAGAGAAGAATGAATACAGTAATGAAGAAAATTATCAAAATTAAATTGTAGAAACTCCCCACAGTTGGGTTTATTTACCCAATTTCAGACAGTGAATGGATCACCTATGGTGGTGGTGCCCAATAAAAATGTCAAGTTGTGAATTTGTGTGGATTACAAGTTGCTAAATAAGGCAACTAAGAAATACCACTTCCCTTTATCCTTCATAGATCGGGTCCTTGACACCTTAGCAGGCAAGAAGTATTTTTTTTCTTTAATGGATTCAATGGATACAATCATATCCAAATAGGGGAATAAAATCAAGACAAAACCACATTTACTTGCCCTTGGGGGACTTTTGCTTACATATTTTTACCTTTTGATCTATGCAATGCACTTACCACATTTTAGAGAGCAGTTTTGAGAATATTCTCTAACATGATTGGAGAAACTATGGAGGTATACATGGATGATTTCACTGTATGTGGTGAAACTTTTGAAATGGCCATAGAAAATTTGGAGAAAACACTTGATACGTGTGAGGAAACAAACCTATCCCTCGACAATGAGAAATTTTACATGCTAATGTAGGAAGGGATAATTTTAGGACATCATATTTCTACAAATTGGATCAAAGTGGATAGGAAGAAGATAGAAGTTATCCAAAGCTTTCCTACTCCCAAAACACAGAAGGATATTTGTAATTTCCTAGGAACAGTTGGTTACTATAGGAGGTTTATAGCAGACTTTAGTAAAACTTATAAAACCCTGAGTACATTGTTATCAAAGGACATAGAGTTTGTATGGATAGAGAAACATGAACAAGCATTTAACACTTTAAAGAAAAAACTGATAACTTCCAAAGTATTGAGAGGTCCAAATTGGATCATACCTTTTCACATATATGCTGATGCATCTAACAATGCAATATGATCAATGTTGGGATAGAAGAATGGTGATGATTTTTATGCCATCTATTATGTCAGTAAACACCTCACACATGCTGAATTTAATTATATAGTCACAAAAAAAAGAATTTCTTGCAGTTATACATGTGCTTAAAAAAATTATAATTAAATTATAGGAGTTTTTGTATATACTGATCACTCAGCCATCAAATATTTGACAAATAAACCTGGAATTAGTGGCATAATTATTAGATGGTTGTTTTTATTGTAGGAGTTTGATGTGACAATAGTAGACAATCCAAGTAAGGATAATGTGGTATCTGATTTCTTATCCAGGTTGACACCTCCGAATGATGCAACTATAGATGACAAATTTCTAGATGAGAATTTGTTTACTCTAAATGAATAGATACCATGGTATGTAGATATGGCTAATTATTTAGATATCGATAAAGCATCCCCTACACTTTTACCTCTTGAAAATTGCATACTTCTCATGGATTGATGGGTGCCTATTTAAAATAGGGTCTAATCAGATCATGAGAAGATGTGTTGTTGAGAATAAAATAATAGAAATATTGAAGGCTTGCCATGATGAACCTTGTGGTGGCCATTTTGCAGGAAAAAGGACTGAATATAAAGTGTTGTAGGATGATTACTACTAGCCTACACTATTCAAATATGTAGGCAAGCATGTGAGCCACTGTGATCAATGTCAAAGGATGGGAAGACCTACTCTCAAATATTATATGCCACTCCAACCACATGTTCACATAGATCAATTTGATAAATTGGGAATGGACTTCATAGGACCCATTAATCCATAGTCAACAGGTAAGAGATTTATCTTTGTGTATATTGACTATGTGACTAAGTGGGTTGAAGCGTAGGCTTTGTGTGATTTAAAAGAGAATATTATAGCAGAATTATTGTATTCATCTATTTTTATAAGGTTTGGGATTCCAAGAGAGATCACAACTAATCAATAACCCCAATTTACTTCAAATATGATTAAATAACTCATGCAACAATATAAAATCAGGTATAATGAAACCACTCCCTACCATCCATAGGCAAATGGATAAGTTGAAGTAACCAATTGAGAGTTTGAAAATATATTGATAAAGATAGTGTAGCAACATAGAAAGGACTGGGCCACTATATTACCAGAAGCAATGTGAGCCTACAGGACCACTTGGAAGACTACTATTGGTTTTACACCATTCCAGTTAGTCTCTATGGGAAGAGTGCCATGATACCTATAGAGTTTGAAGTCAAAACACTTAGGACTATAGTAGATTTGAATATAAATTTGGATGATGCATAGAAATAACAAACTCATAAACTTAATCAACTGGATGAATATCACCTTGAAGCTCTATAGAAAATAAATATTATTCAAAAATAAAGGGCCAAGTGGTATGACCACCACACCAGGCCAAAGCAGCTAAAAGTGGGAGAATGGGTATTACTATATGACTCTTGGTTTTAGGAAATGAAAGGTAAGCTCATGCAATGTTGTATGGGACTATATGAAGTGATTGAAGTCATCAACAATGGAGTTATGAGGATTAGAACAATTGATAGAAGCAACATTACAATAATAGTCAATGGTCATGCCTGCGTCCATACCATGTGTCTGAATCATACATGATTGAGTCCAGATTAGGCATGGGGGAGACCCTAGTTGATTCTAATTTTAGATTGAGTCATTAATATGTGGACCTAGTCCACATAGTCCCAAAGACAATTATTCTTTTAAAGTTTTTCTTTTTTAGTTGTATTTTTATTTTACAAGAACGATGCCCTGAGTGCAGCAGTTAGGCAGCCTCGAAAACCTAGGCCTAACAAGTACAAGATCCATGAACCTGCACCTTTCTAGATTTCTAGAAGAATTATTTACAGTAGGAGTAGCTTGTCCCCATTTAGAAATGGGAATACTATACCTAAATCTGCACAAGAGTGTTTATATTGGTCTTTATGGATAATAAAACACTCAACTGTTGGTTCAGGGGTGGATGTTGATTTTGTCCCTGTTCTTCAACTAGAGTGCTAAGAGGCCTGATCAACCTTGAGTGTATATAAGTGGCTATTAACTTATGGAAAGGCACCTAATTCCCATTTTATGGTAGAAGGTTCTTGATTCCCATATTTCAAAAATATGGTGCCTTATTCCTGTTTATACGATAAAAGGTGCTTGATTCCTATTTTACAAAAGAAGGTGTCTGATTCCTAGTATGTTAAGAATATGGTGATTGTATTTTTTCTTCTAGCAGACTGACACCTGATTCTTGGGTTTTCCAAGAAAAAGAGCTTTTGACTTCCATTTTTCAAGAAAGCAACACCGAATATTTTGAGCATTTAAATAAAAAAGAGTTTGTATAAAGTTTGCTTTAAAAGTACGACACTCGACAGTTAGCAAAAATGCACCTGCTTCCCATGTTAAGTAGAGCACACAATTGCTAAGGCACTTTCTTCCCATGTTAAGTAGAGCACCTGATTGCTAAGGCATCTGCTTCTCATATTAAGTAGAGCACCCGATTGCTAAGGCGCCTGCTTTCTATGTTAAGCATAGCACCCGATTGCTAAGGTGTATGCTTTCTATTTCCTAGGCACCTACGTGCCATAATTTAAAAAGAAGGTACCTAATTTCCACATAGAAAATGTGCTTACTTTCCATTGTCATAGCCATTTTTCCTTGGAAGAATAAAACTTCAACACTGGGAAAGTGGCCCGAGCCACGTTAGCACCCCATGCACGTGCAAAGTCAAATCTATCACAAATGAAATTAAAATTTGACATCAACCAACTTCCAAGGAGGGGATGTTTTTCATCCCATAAAGATACATTTTTTTCTAACCTTTGCTTTGAAATCTTGCAAGATGTCTCGAACAAATCATGTTGTAGCTACCAAGAACCAATCACGTGGAGAGAAATTCATTGTATGGGAAATATGGACATCATTGTCCATTGAGGCTTGTCTAATCATCATACATCGATCAATAACAATGCACCACAGATATCCACACATGATGCACCCAAGGAACAAATTTAGGTACATGATTAAATTTTCTATTTTATGTCTATATTATTTTCATATGCATGTGTGTCTATGGAAAAGTGTTAGCACAACCCCCATTATAGTCCTAGCCACCCAAATAATTCCACTTGGCACTTAGATACATGTCATGGATATGATTGGTAAAATCCTTATGGTTATTGCCTCTACACAATATAGCACATGCTCTAAGGAAAATATTGCACGGATAACCATAATCACTTCTAATTATGGTAAGTTAACCGCCTACGTCCAAGGAAGTAGCTGGTTATAAAAATTGCTTACTAAAATCACTATCGTGCAAGGAGGGAAACTATAGAGTGTGACAATTCATAAAAGTAGAGTGAGAAGTAGCTATCAAGTGAATAGTAAACTAAAAAAAATTGCATTCTAAGCATGGGGAGAAATCTAAGAACCATGATTTGAAGAAGAGTGAACCTATTGACTGCTCAAGGATTTCTACAGACGTCCAAACCCAATTTGATGTTGCAGAATGGATGGAGTACTATCAACTAGTCATCCAAGGCCAGGACATAGTGATAGCCAATGAGTTTGTAGCATCCATGAGGGATGGGGTTGTGTGTATGCGGGAATGGAAATTCTAGTCATCGAAGAGTATATTGCCATGGTGACGGGACTTTATCTGATAGGGGATCACATGTACAAGGAGGACAACCCAGATCTCTATGCATAGAGATCCTTTGGTAGATCAACAAAGCACCTAATGTGCACTAGTTTTTCCAAGCAGCACAATCCTAAGCTTGAGAGGGTAGTTTTTGAACAAATCGCATGATTTTTCACCTGTTCTGGTAGGTAATCAAAAATGAATATAAATTACTTTTGATTTCTAAACCACATACTACATGGAGATAATATCAACA
Source organism: Wollemia nobilis (assembly GCA_028583015.1). NCBI lineage: Eukaryota > Viridiplantae > Streptophyta > Pinopsida > Araucariales > Araucariaceae > Wollemia > Wollemia nobilis. Next base: position 11,040,281 of record JAQPPZ010002969.1, on the reverse strand, counting down.
TCCCACATTACTTTACATGCACCCTCAAATATGAGGCCAAACGATACCAAGCAAGCACAACATATGCCTTGGCTCACCATGGCCTAATTTTAGCCTTGGTAAAACATGCAGTTCTAAGGGCACAAGGAGTAGTGGTGCCATTACAGAATGAGTAGTCTACTGAGAGGGTAGTAGAACAAGAAGAGATGGTGTCTACATCTGAGATTGATAAATATACATGGGATGCAAGACAAGCCTCATCCCTTATTTTTTTCAATTTGATGAGGAAGCAGGACAAGATTTGTCCCCAACTGGCCCTCAATTTGATGATGAGGCATGGTAGGATCCACCAAGCCCTCCTTTCATGTCAATTTACACAAGGACTCGAAGTAGAAGGACGAAGGCATCTAGGGTGGTTTTGAGCTCATCATAAAATGAAACATCAATCGATGAGTTGAACAAGGAAGAGTGCTTGGCCCAAATTTTACAAGATATTTTCAAAGGGAAAAATCCTCAACAGGAGGTTGCAATGAAATATTTAGCACAGGAGGGTCAGGCAAAGTATTTGTAGCAACAGTTACAATTATTGAGAGAGTAGGCTTCCACTTGGGAAGCTAAATACAGAGAATAATGGACTCTATTTCAAGAGTCCAGGAAAGAAGCTACATTGAAGATGCACAAATTGTATCAGACAATTTGGCAACTATAGGGAAAAATAGGAATAATGCAACTACAGAGTAGAGCTTTGGTAGCCGAGTATCTGGCCAAAGTAGATGCAGTATTGTAGACTGATGGTGCAATAGAGGTACCCATTACCAATGCAAAAACTAAGCAAAGATTGGATGTTGTAATAGATGTAAAGTAGCCCTATTCAACATCACATTCTATAGAATAGGTAATTCAAGAAGATGAGATTGAGGTTGAGGAACCTCATACCTCAAAACAATCTATAGAAAAAATAGATATATATGAGAATGAGGTAGAGATTGAAGAGCCTCAAGTTTTAGGTGAGGAGGAAGAGCTAGAACATTATCTAGTTGAGGTAGGGGCCAAATAGCCTCAGGAGGAAAAAGCAGTTCTAGTTGAGCAGCAATTCACTGCACAGGAAGAAGAGGATCAATAGCCTACATCTGCTGAAAACCAGGAAGCATCAGTAGCACTAGCATACCTTGAGATGCATCTCAAAAAGCTATGATCAAAACAAAAAACTATAAGGGCATCTTAGTGAAGACCTAGAACCAAAGCAAAAGTTATCGAATTAAAGGAATTGGGCATAAAATTCGATGAGGAATCAGAATTGGATTCTGATGACAAATGGGAGGTAGCAAAGAAATTCTTGGCTACCCAAAAAGAAAATTTTGAAAATCTTAATGAGGATATAGAAGCAAACAATAAGAATTGGAAAAAGGCTTTAAAAAGAGCATGCAAGGAATAAAAAAAAGAGTCTAAAAAGGAGGTCAAGAAGCCTCCCAAGAAAATTCCAATTGCCCAACCTCATCAGTTATAGGGCATATATGGATCGATAGGTGATCAACCTTCAAGGATGAAGATATTTCATGAGGATGGTATTTTTAGGTCTTTTGCCACCTACAGATCAGGCATCAAGAAGCAAAACCCCTCCGATGACAAAATTAGAGGTTAAATCTAAACCTGAACTTGACCCAAGAGGGACCGATTTACAAACAGCCAAGTTTGCTAAAAATTCTAGCATCCCATTTGGCGATGAAGATGTAGTACTTGTAGGCGAAGAGTTACCCCTTCACCATGAATACTAGAAAATGGTTTAGCCCACATTCCAGAAGGACACCACTAGTTTCTCTAGCTACTATTTAAATGTTAAAAAAGGTAAGGTGGCCTAGACAAAGGAACCACAAAATAAAAGAGCAGGGTCAATTCAACCAATTCGATGTAGCAAGTGCCAGAAATAGAAGGGATAGGAGGCAGCCACTCTAAAAGCACCAAAGGGGTGAAAGCCTTGAGACATGAAAAAATTAAATTTTATTGAAAAGAAAAGGAAAAATACAGTCAGTGCCTATTGAAAAGTTGTAAACAAAACTGGTAATTACCATTATAAAATGGCATAGGGATGTGCCACCCTTTAAGCATGGGGGGATGATGAGCCCTGAAAATGCTTATTTTTTGTACCATTTTCCTTATAAAAAGACACTTATTTCTATAGATGTATATGTTTATGAGAATTTTATACATGTTTAACAGTTTATTTTACATGTTATTTAATATTTGTTTCTAAGTGTGTTTTGTGTAGATTTCATAGAAATTGTTGTATTTTAGCATGTTTTTTTTGAGGTCCCACTCAAACCTGGAACCTTCAATTTCATGAAGGAAAAATATTTAGAGTACATTGGTGTGAAGTGCTAAGTCAGGCGCCTGATTCCCTTTGAAGCACCGACTTTCGTTCGGCGCTTAACTGATGGGTGAATGCTTCCTATTAGGTGTCTGAATCCCGTATTGGCACTTGCATCTCGAATTCTATAGATAAGTCATATGTATCTTGACTTCTATAGACAAGGTGCCTACATCCCAACTTCTACCAACAAGGTGCCTGCTTCCCGTTGAAGTTGAATTCCAGCATGGCTCTGTGGTCAAAAAAACAAAACGCAATTTCAGCAAGGAGCGCAGATGGAATTTCAGTGTTTAATCCAAATGAGGGATAATTTCAAATATGACTAACCATCTATTTTTTTGCTTCTACATAAATATCTATGTAAATCGAGCAAAACCAATATCATATGTATTCTGATAAAACAAAATATGCCTTGATATTTTGCTCGATCCTCTGTATTCATGCATGAGATTGTAAAGTAAAATCAAACTTTGATTTGTTTCTATTTTGTAACAGGGTGTGGCTGCATATATTATAAATATGCAGGCCACCCCTAAAAATGTGATCTCAGATTTCCCCTATATATTTTTCTACTACAAGTTTCAATAAAAAAAAATTGAGTAATTTTTGGTTAAATCGACTAAGTGTCCGATGAATTATTTAACGTGGGAAAAACATATTGGAAGTGTGGGCCCGCTCTCAACATCATTCTTCCCTTTCCTTTCCCTTGTTTTTTTTTTTCTTTAATTTTATTTAATTTTTGTAGATTAATTTTATTTCTTGTATTTCCTCTATTTTTTGTAATTTCTAGCAATGTGTAGTTTTAATTTCTAAATGTAATTTAGGCATGTTTTCATAAACAAAGGATACATTAATGGTTTGGAAAGCAAAAATCAAAACTTCAAAAAACACCAACATCCCCCCAAACCATAGATATGAGGGACTCATCTCTATGGAGGAAATTGTAAGCATATATTATGCAAGGCTACTCACAAGTCTACGAGCTACCCCAAGTTGACAAATTAAATGAGGTAGTGAACTTAAACATAGAAAACTAACCAATATTTTTGCCCAACAAATTGCACGATTTTTGGAGAATCATCTACACCCTATTGCCTACTAGCCATGATTGAATACCAAACTATCTGCTCATATCTAGATGTCACTAAGCTCAATATCCAAAGGTGAGGGTAGCAACTATATCTAAAATTAACCATCCTTGTAATGCATTTGCCATAAAAAGTTGAGAACACTCAAAGTCTCCTAATGTCCAAACATTTCAATTCAGCAGTAAGCCAAAGGGTATAATTACATGATATTTCATTCATGAGCAAAAATTATTTGTAATAAAACACTCTGAAAACCCAAATTCTCATCTAAAACTAAATTGGGTTAGCAACAAAAATAATTAAAAGACAAATTCCAACCTTACCATGCATCATAGAGCTCCAATAATGAATAGAACTATAGCTTTCCAAATCTGAAAATGTCACCTCATGATCTGATTTTTTGAAAATCAGTGTACCACAAGTAACACCACTGCTACAAATCTGAAATATATCACCTAAAGTGCAAAATCCAAACACATCCAAAACTAAAATGACTTCAAAAATAGTCACCAACTCCATCAATCTCTAGTTCTTGTTCAAAATGTCACAAATCCACAAATCTCTCCAATCCACTTGCATGTTCACAAAAGGATTCATGAGGTGGTTGCTCACAAAGGGGACAACAACATACTTCTTGTTCATTTATTCAACAACCTTCCATGATTTACCTCTCCTATCATATTTGATGCCAAGAAACTCATACAAGTGATTCTGGGTGTAAGAACTTTCCTACCAAGAAGCTTTGTAACATTGAAACTGCTCCATACCAATAAACATATGTATGTCATAATTAGTGGATTTAGCAAAGTGTGTAGATCCCACAAAAGGCCTCTCCACCTTAATAGCCCCTGGATCATGATAGAATTCCTCTTCTTGTGGTGAGTCCACAAGGTCTACCATCATATCATAGTGCTCTGAATCATCATGATCATCATAAGTAAACCAACATCATGCATCTCAAAGAGTGGAGTGTCCAAGAATGACTCAGTATCCATCTCAAACAATGGATTGTCAAACAACTAAAAAATACCAGTATCCTCTTGCTCAACCCAATCTACCTGCTAATCCAAAATTGCATTTATGGAGTTCTTGGGATATTGAACTAAATCAAAGTCCTCTTGTATGCTATCAATTCAATGATGAGGTAATGCAGGATCTGCCAAGCCCTCCTTTCATGTCAATTTCCACTAGGACTTGAAGTAGAAGTACTAAGGTGTTTAGGGTGGTTTTGAGCTCATAAGATGATGAAACAACGATCAATGCGCTGAATAGGGAAGAGTAGCTAGCCCAAATTTTACAAGATATTTCCAAAGGGAAAACTCCTCAATAAGAGGTTGCAGTGAAATATTTAGCATAGGAGGACCAGGCGAAGGATTTGTAGCAACAACTACAACTATTGAGAGAGTAGGATTCCACTTGGGAAGCTAAATATAGAGAAGAACAAACTTTTTTTCAAGATTCCAAGAAATAAGTTGCATTGAATATGCATGAATTGTATCAGATAATTTGGCAATTGCAGGGGCAAATAGGAATATTACAACTACAGAGCAGAGTTGTGCGAGCCGAGTATCCTACAAAAGTAGATGTAGCGATGTATACTGATGGTGCAACAGAGGTACCCATTACCAACATAAAAACTAAGCAAAAAGTGGATAACGTAATAGACGTAGAGAAACCCTATTCAACATCACATTGTGTAGAATAGGTAATTCAAGAAGATGAAATTGAGGTTGAGGAACCTCAAACCTCACAACAATCTAAAAAGAAAGCAGATGAAGATGAGAATGAGGTGGAGGTTGAAGAGCCTCAATTTTTAGGCAAGGAGGAAGAGCTAGACCATTCTCCAGTTAAGGTAGGGGCTGAACAGCCTCAAGAGGAAAAAGTTGTTCTAGTTGAGCAGTAATTCGCTACATAGGAAGAAGAGGATTAGTAGCTTGTATTCGCTAAAAACCAAGAAGCATCAACAACACCAACATACCCTAAGATGCACCCCAAAAAGCTATGATCAAAATAAAAAGTTGTAACGGCATCTCAGGAAAGACCCAGAACCAGAGCAAGAATTGTCGAATTGAAGGAATTGGGCATCAAATCCAATGAGGAATCAAAATTGGATTCTAATGAGGAATGAGAGGTAGGAAAGAAATTGTTTGTTACCCAAAACAAAAAATTCAAAAAACTTAAGGAGGATATAGAAGTAGACAAGAAGAATTTGAAAAATCCTATAAAAATGGCATGCAAGAAATCAGAAAAGGAGGCCAAGAAGCCTCCCAAGAAAATTCCAATTGCCCAACCTCATCAGTTATGGGGTATATATGGATCAATAGGTGATCAACCTTTGAGGATGAAGGCATATTTTATGAGGATGGGATTTTTAGGTCCTATGCCACCTACAGATCAAGCATCTAGCAGTAGAACCCCTCCGATGGCAAAAACGAAGGTTAAAGTTGAACCTAATCTTGATCCAACTGTTAGACTTACAATGGCACTAAGAGGGGGGGATGAATCAGTGTAGCTATTTAAACTTAAATCTACAACTCTTAAATCTAAAATAATGAAAGCTTAAAACCAGATAAAGCAAATATAACAAGAGAGCTAACCACAACACAAGATTTAACGAGGTTCACCAGTTTTGGCTACTCCTCAAATATAGACTGCTTGGACTCCCATCCAAATCCAGCATTTGCAAAGCACCAACTTTACAATCAATTTACTAGAACCCATTGGAAGGAGCACCAACCCCTAATTTATATGCACCTATAGAAAGGAGCACCAACCCCTAATTTACCAGCATCGACTGGAAGGAGCACCAACCCCTGATTTATCTGCACCAACAGAAAGGAGCACCAACCCCTGATTCCAAGCACCAACTCATAATTCTATTTTGAATCTTTTTGATATAAAAATGCCTTCTCTTTTACAAGACCCTCACTAGTCTATTGCTCATCCAATCTCTGTTTCAATTCATGAAACACACCCACTCCAACGGTTCTGCTTACCGCACTCTTACAGCCCTGTCTCACGGCTCACTCTTACTGCTCTACTTACTGCACTCTTATAGCCCTCTTTTTGTAGCACTTTCCCTCTATACGGTGGCACTTTTTCACTATGAGCAGCAACCTTATTCTTCACACAGACCTGCTTTTATAACATATTGGTCTCTATTTTTTAACTTTCATTTTTATGCATGCAACCAGTAACTGTTTCTTAAATATTCTCTTCTGCCACTTGTCAATTGTAACTGCATCTTTATGTAACTCCTTTTGTGTATATAGAGTGGGCATTTCGTTAAACACGTTACATGCAACATATACCTCTACCATGACTGTTCCTATTCTTTTTTGTGCATGCATGCATTTTTTTATTCTATTTATGTGACTGTTCGATTTCTCCTTCTTCGACTGTTCTTAAAATAGCTGCATGATTTCTATCTGTAATTGCACCTGTAACTGTCACATTTACTCTAGTTAACTCTTCTTATTTTGGCTGCATGCTTTTCCTCTACAACTGCCCCTTTAACTATTGTTCTGTTCTAATTAATTGTCTGTTGTCGTGCTGTTATGACCTGTCGTGAAATCATGACAATTTTGTATCTTTCTACCCTTCTCGCCTTTTACCTATGAAAATACACCATGTCATGAAATCGCAACAATTTTTGGCTCCTTGTCCACTTCTTCACTTGCACCCGCGAAAACCAGACATGTCACGAAATCGTGACACTTTTCACTTTCGTACACTCTACTTGGCTTGCACTAGCGAAAACTAGACATGTCACAAAATCGTGACACTTTCGCCTTCTCGCTACTCTTCTTGGCTTCAACCAGCGAAAATGGAACATGTCACGAAATCGCGACATCTTTCTCTTTCATACACTATTCTCCGCAAACCCCAACAAAAACCTGACATGTCATGAAATCGTGACACATTTGCTGCCTTGTGCATTCTTCTGCCTTTTGCCCATAAAAATGGAACATGTCATAAAATCGTGACACTTTCGTTGCCTTGTGCCTTTTCTGTCTTTGGCCCATGAAAATGAAACATGTCACAAAATCGTGACATCTTTCTCTGCCTTGTGCCTTTTCTGCCTTTCGCCCGCGAAAATGGAACATGTCGTGAAATCGTGACACTTTTCCTCCTTGACGCTTTCTCTTTGAACCTGTCACAAAATCATGACACTTTCTCTCCTTGGCACTTTTCTTCTCATCGGATCGCGAAAACCCAACATGTCGTGAAATAGTGACAGTTTTCTTTGCCTGTGCCTTCTCTCCAACCATGTCGCGAAATCGTGACAGTTTTCTTTGCTTGCGCCTATTTTCCAAACATGTCATGAAATCGCGACAGTTTTCTTACTTGCCTTCTTTGCTTCCAACATGTCACGAAATCACGACAGTTTTTCCACTTGGCTTCTTTGCCTCCAACATGTCACGAAATTGTGACAGTTTTCCTTGTGTCTTCTCTCTCCTCGGTCATGTCGCAAAATCATGACAATTTTGCTTGTGCCTTCTCTCTCCTCGTCCATGTCGTGAAATCGAAACAATTTTTCTTGCGCCTTCTCTCTCCTCATCCATGTCACGAAATCATGACAATTTTGCTTGTTCCTTCTCTCTCCTCGGCCATGTCGCGAAATCGTGACAATTTTGCTTGTGCCTTCTCTCTCCTAGACCATGTCATGAAATCATGAAAATTTTGCTTATGCCTTCTCTCTCCTCGGCCATGTCATGAAATCACAACAATTTTGCTTGTGCCTTCTCTCTCCTCGGCCATGTCACAAAATCGTGACAAAAAACATGTCGCAATATCATGATAGTTTTCTTACTTGTCTTTTTCTTTGATTTTTTGAATCTGGGCCACTTCTGTCTTTTTGGAAATTTACTATACATGATCTCACTGACCTATGAAGATCTCACCGACCTCTGAACTCTTGTCCACTGCATCAACTGATATGTTTGTCTGTGTTGACAACAATCACAATACTTTTGCTGCACCTTGCTCAACAATCTCCCCCTTTGGAATTGTTGGCAACACTCATGCAATCTCTTGTAATTCTTCTCCCCCTTTGACAATAATACCAAAGGGCTACTATAGACTCCCCCTGAGTCCATGCACAACATTCTTAGGCACACATTATGACAGTTAGAAAAAATTACAAATATGAGCACAAAGATAATTAAATATATAAATTCTCCCCCTGAGAATGTGATCCCTCACTTAGATCTATCTTCAACTGTGTTGGCTGCTGGATATCTATCCATTGAGACTCTTTCCTCTGTACCCTGTCAGTAGGCTCACACAGAATCTATCCAATATTATAGAATCATAGAGAGAATTGTTAGAGACTCAATATGTTCTATACTTAATGCTCAATGAATATATCAATTAAATCTCATAGAAGCATAAAGAGAATTTTTAGAGACTCAATATGTTCTATACTCAACTCCCAATCTCAACACAACTCAACCAATCACTATTTACATTTTCAACTTGGTCTATGTTTTCTACAGTCATGGCTGGTCACACCTTACTTTCAACTGTTTGACTCAGGAGACAACATTTTGTCACACACTGCACGGCCAACTTTTTGTTCTACAATGCCAGCAGCATCTACATACATCTCCACCATGCATTTTGGATATTCTCAACTAGATTGAACCTAATGACAACTGTTTGTCTCTCTCTATAGTGAGAATCCAGTAGGCTACCTCAATCCATCCAACCAAAAGTATGTCTGCGGTATGTTTTGTGTCGTTCCATCCGAACTTAGCGATTGTCTTCACCTTTTGCATTCACTGTGCACTCCACTCTCTCTTTGCACTCACTTCGCACACATACACAACACTTCCTCAAACCACTACTAAAACTAAAAACACACTTTAACAACTGAAACAACAATATCCTGACTACTTGCCTTTCATCCTCAGATACCCAGACAAATACAAAGGAGCATTAAAATAAAACTTTAATATTGCTCCCCCTGAGGATGTGCCACCTGGAGTGGCTTAGTGTAATAGAGGAGTAATCTCCTTCTGTCCAAGGAGACACGATTTCCTCTCTTTTTTCTTTCTCTAGTTTTTCTTGAACTTAGGCTGAGGATTTTCACCTACATCCACATTTTGAACCTTTTCGTGAACCTGAACATTTCTCTTGGGTGGTTGTCTCTTGTGCATTCTTGATGGATAATTATTTTCCTGTCTGTGTTGCACTCTTTGTGTCTAATGGAATCTGCGGTCTTGTCTTAGATTAGTTGTAGAGGTGCTTGGAAAAAACCTTGCTATGTGCCCATGAACCTTACAGTTAAAAAATTACACATGATGTTCACTCAGAAGAGCAGATGTATTTCTACCAGCATAACTTCTTGAATTATTATTCAATCCACAATAAATTGCTTGGTGACCATAATGGCTACATCTAAAACAATAGCCATTAAAAGAATTATTATGAAAAGAGTGAGAGAGAGAACCTCTTTTTCTATAGATTTCCTTTGATATTTTCTTCCTTTTGAAGATTCAGCTTTAGGCTTTTCTTTCTTCTTTCCTTCATCAGTGAACTTATTCTTCTCTGCATTTTTGGAAGATGATGGTTGTTCAGCTTCATATCCAAGACCAAGCTTATTTGTGGAGCTTCTTTGTTGCTTTATCATTTTATCTAGCAACTCTGTGCTCTTCTCATATTTGAGATTTACATTGGCCTCTACTAGTTGTTTCTTCAATGAAACAATCTCTTCTTCTTGTTGGCAGCAAATAGTCTCTTTCTCATTGATTTGAGACCTGAGAATATCTTCAATCCTTTTGTACTATTCTACTTGTAGCTTTAGATCAACAATAACTTTGTTAGATTCCTCTTCACTTGTACTGCATACATAATTCTCATCATCCAGGTGTGTCTTCAAGGCTTCTTCTGATTTCTTGGCCTTTTGAACCTGTAAGAAGAGATCTTCAATCTCATCCCCATATTCTTCCAATTTCTTGGACAGTCTTTTGTTCTTTTTCTTTTCTATCCTCAATTCTTCAAGAGCAGCTATCAACTCACCTCTTAGATTTACTTCAGCCTCAGCCTCAAGGTTTCCATCACTTTCTTGTTCTTCTTCTGTATTTTCTTCTTCGAATGCCATGAACAGAGTTTCACCTATTTCTTCTTCAGAATCCTCATCGGATCTGTCTTCAGAGGAGCTGACATTCTTGGATATGAAACTTTTCTTCTTGAAGTGGTTATTTTTGAAATTCATCTTTTTCTTCCAGTCACTTCTTTCTCGGTGCGATTCTTCATCACTTTCATTCTCCATATTTCGTGGACATTTAGCTACAACATGCCCAACGCCTCCATAGCTTAAACATTTAAATGGTAGCTTTCCTCTGTATTTACCTTGTCCCCTTTTTAGTTTTCGAACAAAGTTTGCTTCCATCTCATTTGATGTCTCTTCATCTTCAGATTCTTATTTTGCTTTCGTATGTTTGTGGGATTTATACATAGCTTCTCTGTCTGTGGGATCAGAATTTCTTATTCTCATCTCATACGCAGTCAATGAACCATGCATCTCATCCATACTAAACATATTTAGATCTTTGGCTTCTTCTATAGCTGATACTTTAGAATTAAATCTTTTGGGAAGAGATCTTAATACCTTTTTTACGATTGTAGGGTCTTCAATTTTCTTGTCGAGTCCTCTAATGGCATTAATGACTTCATTTACTCTCAGCATATATGTCGCTATGTTCTTATCGTCATTCATATTTAACGCTTCGTACTGAGTTCGATGAGTTTGTAGCTTGGCCTCCTTGATCTTATCGTCTCCTTCATGAATGCTCTTCAATTTGTCCCAAATTTCTTTTGCAGTTTTATAGCTCATGATATTTACCAGTTCACTATTTGCTACACTACACATTATAGCATTCTTTGCCTTTGAGTCATTCTCAAATATTTTCTTATCGACAGCATTGGTTGGAGGAGTGGTGGGTATTGTGTATCCACTTTCTACTGAGTCCCATATGTCGAATCCCAACGCACATAGATATGTATGTATCCTAATTTTTTAGAACACGTAATTAGTGGAGCTTTTTTTGATGAGAATCCTTCACCAACTGCCATTGTGTCACTTCCCATATCACCTTAGCCGATTGAGCTTGTTCAAGAACTTGGCTCTGATACCAATTGTTAGACTTACAATGGCACTAAGAGGGGGGGTGAATTAGTGTAGCTATTTAAACTTAAATCTGCAACTCTTAAATCTGAAATAATGAAAGCTTAAAACCAGATAAAGCAAATATAACAAGAGAGCTAACCACAACACAAGATTTAATGAGGTTCACCAGTTTTGGCTACTCCTCAAAAATAGACTGCTTGGACTCCCATCCAAATCCAGCCTTTGCAAAGCACCAACTTTACAATCAATTTACCAGCACCCACTGGAAGGAGCACCAACCCCTAATTTATCTACACCTATAGAAAGGAGCACCAACCCCTAATTTACTAGCACCAACTCGAAGAAGCACCAACCCCTGATTTATCTGCACCAACAGAAAGGAGCACCAACCCCTGATTCCAAGCACCAACTCAGAATTATATTTTGAATCTTTTTGACATAAAAATGCCTTCTCTTTTACAAGACCCTCATTAGTCTATTGCTCATCCAATCTCTGTTTCAATTCATGAAACACACCCACTCCAATGGTTCTGCTTACCGCACTCTTACAGCCCTATCTCACGGCTCACTCTTATGGCTCACTCTTACTGCTCTGCTTACTACGCTCTTATAGCCCTCTTTTCATAGCACTTTCCCTCTATACGGTGGCACTTTTTCACTATTAGCAGCAACCTTATTCTTCACACATACCTGCTTTTATAACATATTAGTCTCTATTTTTTAACTTCCATTTTTACGCATGCAACCCGTAACTGTTTCTTAAATATTCTCTTTTGCCACTTATCAGCTGTAATTGCATCTTTATGTAACTCCTTTTGTGTATATAGAGTGGGCATTTCGTTAAACATGTTACATGCAACATATACCTCTACCATGACTGTTCCTATTCTTTTCTGTGCATGCATGCATTTTTTTATTCTATTTATGTGACTGTTCGATTTCTCCTTCTTCGATTGTTCTTAAAATAGTTGCATGATTTCTATCTGTAATTGCACCTATAACTGTCGCATTTACTCCAGTTAACTCTTCTTATTTTGGCTGCATGCTTTTCCTCTACAACTACCCCTTTAACTGTTGTTCTGTTCCAGTTAACTGTCTGTTGTCGTGCTGTTGCGACCTGTCGTGAAATCATGACACTTCTGTATCTTTCTGCCCTTCTCGCCTTTTACCTGTGAAAATACACCATGTCATGAAATCGCAACAATTTTTGGTTCCTTGTCCACTTCTTCACTTGCACCCACGAAAACCAGACATGTCACAAAATCGTGACACTTTTTGCTTTCGTACACTCTACTTGGCTTGCACTAGCGAAAACCAGACATGTCACAAAATCGTGACACTTTCACCTTCTCGCTACTCTTCTTGGCTTCAACCAGCAAAAATAGAACATGTCACGAAATCGCAACATCTTTCTCTTTCGTACACTATTCTCTGCAAACCCCAGCGAAAACCTGACATGTCGCAAAATCGTGACACATTCGCTGCCTTGTGCATTCTTCTGCATTTTGCCTACAAAAATGGAACATGTCACGAAATTGTGACACTTTCGTTGCCTTGTGCCTTTTCTATCTTTGGCCCATGAAAATGGAACATGTCACGAAATCGCGACATCTTTCTCTGCCTTGTGCCTTTTGTGCCTTTCGCCCGTGAAAATGGAACATGTCGCAAAATCGCGACACTTTTCCTCCTTGACGCTTTCTCTTTGAACCTGTCGCACAATCACGACACTTTCTCTCCTTGGCACTTTTCTTCTCATCGGATCACGAAAACCCGACACGTCACGAAATCGTGATAGTTTTCTTTGCCTGTGCCTTCTCTCCAACCATGTCGTGAAATCGTGACAGTTTTATTTGCTTGCGCCTATTTTCCAAACATGTCATGAAATCACGATAGTTTTCTTACTTGCCTTCTTTGCTTCCAACATGTCACAAAATTACGACAGTTTTTCACTTGGCTTCTTTGCCTCCAACATGTCACGAAATCGTGACAGTTTTCATTGCATCTTCTCTCTCCTCGGTCATGTCACAAAATCATGATAATTTTCTTTTGCCTTCTCTCTCCTCTTTCATGTCACGAAATCACAACAATTTTGCTTGTGCCTTCTCTCTCCTCGTCCATGTCACGAAATCACGACAATTTTGCTTGTGCCTTCTCTCTCCTCGGCCATGTCGTGAAATCACAATAATTTTGCTTGCACCTTCTCTCTCCTCGACCATGTCACGAAATCATGACAATTTTGCTTGTGCCTTCTCTCTCCTCGACCATGTCACAAAATTGCAACAATTTTGCTTGCGCCTTCTCTCTCCTCGGCCATGTCGTGAAATCGCGACAGAAAACATGTCGCGATATCATGACAGTTTTCTTACTTGTCTTTTTCTTTGATTTTTTAAATTTGGGCCACTTCTGTCTTCTTGGAAATTTACTGTACATGATCTCATTGACCTCTAAACTCTTGTCCACTGCATCAACTGATCTTTCTGTCTGTGTTGACAACAATGACAATACTTTTGTTGCACCTTGCTCAACACCAACAAGGGCCAATTTTCCCATAGTCAAGGTTATTAAAAATTCTAGTATCCCATTTTATGATGAAGATGTAGTATTTGTAGGCGAAGAGTTATCCCTTCACCATGAATACTAGAAAATGGTTGAGCCCGCATTCTAGAAGGATGCCACTAGTTTCTCTAGATACTATTTAAATGTTGAAAAAGGCAAGGTGGCCTAGACAAGGGAACCACCAAATAAAAGAGCAAGGCCAAGTCAGCCGGTTCAATGCAACAAGTGCCATAAATAGCATGGACAGGAGGCAACCACTCCAAAAGCATCAAAGGGTGAAAGCCCTAAGAAAAGAAAAAAGCAAAGGTCACTGAAAAGAAAAGGAAAAAGACAATCAAGGCCTATTGGAAAGTTGTAAACGAAACTGGTAATTACCAGTATAAAGTGGCACAAGGACGTGCCACCCCTTAAGCATAGGGGGATGATGAGCCCTAAAAATACTCATTTTTTGTACCACTTTCCTTATAAACAACAATACTTATTTCTATAGATGTATATGTTTATGAGAATTTTATACATGTTTAACAATTTATTTTACATGTTATTTAATATTTGTTTCTAAGTGTGTTTTGTGTAGATTTAATAGAAATTATTGTATTTTAACATGTTTTCATCGAGGTCCCACTCGAACCTAGCACCTTCAATTTCATCAAGGCAAAACATTCGAAGTACACCAGTGTGAAGTGCTAATTCAGACACTTGATTCCCTTTGAAGTGCTCGACTTTCATTCGATGCTTAACTTATGGGTGCCTACTTCTCGTTAGGTGCCTACTTCCCATTAGGTACATGCTTCCCACTAGGTGCATGACTCCCGTATTGGTACCTGCATCATGACTTCTACAGATAAGGCACCTACATCATGACTTCTACAGATAAGGCACCTACATCCTGACTTCTATAGACAAGGTGCCTACATCTGAGCATAGATGGAATTTCATCGTTGAATCCGAATGAGGGACAATGTCAAGATGACTAACCATCTATTTTTTGGCTGCTACGTAAATATCTATGTAAATCAAGCAAAACCAATATCAGACATTTTCTGAAAAAATACAATACACCTTGATATTTTGCTTGATCTCCTATATTCATGAATATGATTATAAAGTAAAATTCAACTTTGATTTGTTTCTATTTTGTAACAAGGTGTGGCCGTATATATTATAAATATGTAGGCCACCCCTAAAAATGTGATCTCGGATTTCCCTTGTATATTTTTCTATTGCAAGTTTCAATAAACATTTTCTAAATAATTTCTGGTTAAATTGACTAAGTTTTCGATGAATTATTTAATGCGGACAGAACCTGTTGGAAGCATGGGCCCACTCTCAACATCATTCTTCCCTTTCCTTTCCCTTGTTTTCTATTTTTTTAATTTTAATTTATTTTTGTAGATTAATTTCATTTCTTGTATTTCTCCTAGTTTTTGTAATTTCCAGCAATGTGTAGTTTTAATTTTTGAGTAATTTAGACATGTTTTCATAAACATAGGATAGATTAATGGTTTGGAAAGAAAAAATCATAACTTCAACAAACACCAACACCCCCTCGCCAAACCATAAATCTGAGGGACTCATCTCTATGGAGGAAATTATAAGCATATATTGTGCAAGGCTGCTCACAAGTCTACGAGCTACCCCAGGTTGACAAATTAAATAAGGCAATGAACTTAAACATAGAAAACTAACCAATGTTTTTGCCCAACAAATTGCACGATTCCTAGAGAATCATCCACACCCTGTTGCCTACTAGCCATGAATGAATACCAATTTATCTGCTCATATCTGGATGTCACTCAGCTCAATACCCAAAGGTGAGGGTAGTAGCTAGATCTAAAATTTACCATCCTTGTAATGCATCTACCATCAAAATTTGAGAACACACAAAGTCTCCCAATGTCCAAACATTTCGATTCAATGGCAAGCAAAAGGGTATCATTACATGATATTCCATTCGAGCAAAAAGTAACCGTAATAAAACACTTTGAAAACCCAAATTCTCATCCAAAACTGAATTGGTTTAGCAGTAACAATCATTAAAAGATAAATTTCAACCTTACCATGCATCATAGAGCTCCAAGAATGAATAGAAATATAGTTATCCAAATTTAAAAATGTCACCTCATGGTCTGATTTTTTTTAAATCAGCATACCACAAGTAACACCATTGCTGCAAATCTAAAATATATCACCTAAAGTGAAAAATCCAAACACATCCAAAACTGAAATTACTTCAGAAATAGTCACCAACTCTACCAGTCTCCAGTTCTTGTTCAAAATCTCTCTCAAATTAACTTGCATGTTCACAAATGGATTCGTGAGGTGGTTTCTCACAAAGGGGACAACAACGTACTTCTTGTTCATTTGTTCAACAACCTCCCATGGTTTACCTCTCCTATCATATTTGATACCAAAAAATCATACAAGTTATTATGGGTGCAAGAACTTTCCTCCCAAGAAGCTCTGTTGCACTGAAATTGCTCCATACCAATCAACATATGTATATCATCATTAGTGGATTTAGGAAAGTGTGTAGATCCTGCACAAGGTCTCTCCACCTCAATAGCCCCTGCATAAAGATAGAACTCCTCTTCTTATGGTGATTCCACAAGATCCACCATCATGTCATAATGCTCTGAATCATCATGATAATCATAAGGAAGTAAACCAACATCGTGCATCTCAAAGAGTGGTGTCCAAGGATGACTCAATATCCATATCAAATAATGGATTGTCCAACAACTGAAAAATCCAGTATCCTCTTGTTCAACCCAATCTACCTTCTGATCCAAAATTATATTTTCGGAGTTCTTGGGACATTGAACTAAATAAAATTCCTCCCGTATGCTATCAAGTTCTTCTATCACTCATCCAATCTTCTTAGCTCTTTCTTCATTTTCTTGTTCTCTAATTTTTATGACAGCAGCAAGTTTCTTTTCTATTTCATACAATATTATATGTGCATCTGACAGTGAGTCTCTAGTAGACTTAAGCTCAATATTGAGCTTATCAACTTCATCCTCTCTACCCTTATACGCATCAAGGATCTCTTCAACAAGCTTGATGAAATGATCCATGTCTAAAATAATATTCATGAAATCTAATTTCATAGTTTCCAGGGCTACTTTAACTATCTATAGATTAGCAATAAGGATAATTCCTTCAACACCATTTTTCCTCCTCTCAACCTGAACCTTCCAACAAAGTTTAATAATAAATTTATGGGTGTTATAAATATGGATTAAAGCTGCAATAATTGAGTCTTCACTAACCCTTAAATAAAAATCAGATTTATGCATAAAATTTTCTGATTTATTTACCTGATTATTCCCTTCAAAATCATCATCTGCTAAAGATCTCTATTCGCATATTATTTATTCCAAAGATAGATCATAACTTTGGGTAAGAGAAATTTCATTCCAAAGTGATCCTTTGCCATAATTTGGGGCTACAACACCTGGATCCCAAGGGATTAAATGTTGATAACTTAATTCTGACTCAACATGAAAATTATGCTCATCATGCAATTTTGTCACTGTACATAAATCACCCTACAATGAAATGAAACCATCCTGAATACATACCTCCAAAGGCTCGATTTGAAGGCCAAACCTAAATCCACCTATGCTAACCTTACTGCATAGTGATAAATAAATTATACTATATGTAATTTTTAAAACTTCATCATCACTACCACCAACATGCATTAAATCTGAAATTGCATTTGTGTTCTCATCATTATGAACTGAATTTTTATTTACGTCATACTCAATATGCTTAACATTTGAATAAGCATTGGCAAAATCATCGAGATATAAGGCAACAACACTCTCATCATGCTCTTTTCCAGCAAGATTTTTAGTGATCTCAACCATATTAACATCACTAACATCAATTCCACTAGTCTCATCAAAGAAACTATCAATCTTAGGGTCTTCAATAACTTGTTTCATAGTCACATCTAATGTTGCTATTTTAATGTCTTCATCATGTGCAACTTCATAATTTTTAGGTGCATGCATGCCAATAGAATTAATTTGATATTCAACCATACATACCTCATGTGATGAAATCTTGTCTTCATGACAAACTTCTTAAAGAACATGTGCTTATACTGATAGGGGGGTGAACAGTATAAGGTAAAATTTATTGCTTTTTAATATAAATGATAACATCAGCAATATTAAAGAAGTAAACATCACACACAAGAGATACATGATTTAACGTGGTTCACCCAATGTGGGCTACTCCACGGAGAAAATATTCCTTATAAATTCTCTCAAATAAATTCTCTTGGGAATCCTTTCCCTACAATTTTTATGGATCTTTATCCAAAGGAGAAACCAATCCCCTAATCAAGTTCATGGATCTCTATTCATAGGAGAACTTCTTTCTCCTTTGCTCTGGTTGATGACCTTCTAGAAGAATTGTTACCCCCACTACTCTGGCTAATGGATATCTACCCATTGAAACATGTGTCTTCACTAACACTGGCTAATGGATCTCTATCCATTGGAGACTATCATCCTCTATACTCTATCACCTCCAAAGCTCTATCTCAAATCTACATTAAACACAATCCTTCGATCTAGCACAAATCTATCCTCAATATTTATCTTTGGTATGGCACAAACCTGTCTTCAAATCTGTACCAAATTCTATCCTCAAATTTATCCTCAATATCTATTCTCAAATCTATCCTCAATATTTATTCTCAAATCTATACTAACATAAACCCTATTGCAAAAATGCTTCCTCTTCCTCAACCAAAATTATGCATTCACCCAAAAATTCAACAATAACTTTAATGCATAAACAATCTTCAATATCCAGAAAATAAGATTCACACCAAAGAATACCTAGTAGACAACCTTTTCACTCCAAACTCAATTTCAAAAAATATACCATAACAACATACATGGAAGATGTTGCCCATACCTTTACTTTGATGAAGAAGGAGAACTCAAAATCTGTCACGACACTAACTCTCAATTTGCCACTAATTAGAGTTAGCAACTATACAATAATACACAATAATAAAGATCCAAAATAACACCTTATTTCTCCAACTTGGTAAAAACCACCAAAGTACAATATATATACAAAGTAAAACCTCTTTACACCTTATTACTCCACATAAACATTAAACATAAAAAAAAAACAATATCAAAACAAATATGATACCTTAACCTTATACCTCCCGCGCATTCACAGCCACTATCCTTTGCACATCGTGACCAAAAGAAAAATCCAACAAAGAGAATCGAACTTAGCTCCTCTGCCTTCTAGCGCTTTTGCTTAAACGCCACCGTCGTTGGGTCACAAGTGCCCAATGAAATACTATAGTGCTGCCCTCTCTTTTATCTTCCTTTGACACCAAGAATCTGGAAAATGTAAACGTCTTCCACAAACCACATGCAAACTAGTGAGCGTTGTCCAAGACGTAAGTCACTGAATTCTTGCATTAGTCATCTCACAACACAGTGTAAAAAATGTAGTTCAGGAGTAATTGCCAATCCACTGTCGTCACACAAAAAGTAAGGATGCAGCCCAAGCTCAAATCCGAGTATGCCAAGCACGGTTTCAAAGACGTCAATCGGAGATTCGAAGACACAGAGCAAGCTCAACTCGAAGACACCAAGCATTGTTCGAAAGGTAAGGAGCAAATGCAAATCGTAGACGCCAAGCGCAAATCGAATGAAATAGAGCAAGTGCAAATTGCAGATGCCAAGCACAAATCGAACGAAATAGAGCAAGTGCAAATCATAGACGCCAAGTGCAAATCAAACGAAACAGAGCAAGTGCAAATCGTAGATGCCAAGCGCAAATCAAAAAATATAGAGTAACCACAAATCACAGATATCAATAATAAATTGGAGGTACTCACTTTAGAAAATCATCCCCACTTATATAGCCATTCTTCCTTAACTGTTTGACGTCGGCGCTCCTCCAACGATGGCAACATATCGGCGAAAGAATTCTTTTTTCTTCCGTCGCTTAAGGGTTGAAAGACCCTTTAATAATAATTAAAATAATTATTATTATTTTATTAATAATAAATTAAACTTGGACCTTTGACAAAGGTTTGAGTTAATTTAATTATTAATAATAAACATGGACCTTTGCATTAAGTTAAGCTTGGTTTTAATAAAAACCCTTAATGAGTCCAAATGGTTTTAAGAAAAACCTTTAGCCTTGTCACCATGGTTTTAATAAAAACCCTTTAACATAAAGAAGCTTCTCAAGATATTCTTGACATCACACTCTTTTGATATCAACAAAAATGCCTTTTGACATCAATGACAACTTATACATTTGAGCAAAGGCAATGTACCCAAAGTTCCCAAAATTGCCAACAATCTCCCCCTTTGTCATTGATGGCAAACCTTTACTGAAAACACTTCTCAAGAGCCAAAACTGAAACCAATTGAAACCAACTGTGCTAACAATTGAGAATCTTCCTTTGAAGTTTCGCTCCCCCTAACTTGAAGCTTTCCTCTTCACTTTGAAGCTCTCCCCCTTACTCGTATCTCTCCCCCTTTGTCATCAATGGCAAAGGGCCACCTTTTGGGGCTTGGGACTAAGAATTAGCCTCTTAGCTTAGTCCCTCCCCCACCTCCTGATGAGGTGATTAATTCTAGGGTGGGAGTACAACTCCCAATTTCTCCCTTAGATACTCAAACGTATCTCTTGGAAGAGGTTTGGTGAAGATATCTTCAATCTTCTCTTTAGTAGACACATACTCTACCTTGACCTGTTTCTCTTGCACTTTTTCCCTTAAAAAATGATACTTGATGGAAATATGCTTTGTCCTTGAGTGCATTATCGGATTTTTGGAAATACTTATGGCACTTGTATTATCACAAAGTATGGAGATGGGTTGTTCATGCTTGACTTTGAAATCCTCCAAGGTGGTTTTCATCCATAAAACCTGTGTACACCCAGCCACTGCTTCTATGTATTCAACCTCTGCTATAGATAAGGAAACTGAAGGTTGTTTCTTACTTAGCCAAGAAACCAAACTCTTTCCCAAAAAGAATGCTCCACCACTAGTGCTTTTCCTATCATCAATACCGCCTACCCAATCTGCATCTGTATAAGCTATGAGGGTGAAATCATCACCTTTGGGATACCAAAGCCCAAAGTCCATAGTGCCCTTCAGATATCTGAAAATCCTCTTAACTGCCATAACATGAGAATCTTTAGGAGCTGCCTAAAATCTTGCTACTAACCCAACTTCCTACATGATATCTGGTCTGGTAGTTGTAACATATAATAAACTACCAATCATTGATCTGTACAACCTCTGATCTACTGTTGGAGATTCATCATCTTTACTCATCTTGCATCCTGTAATCATTGGAGTACATATTGGTTTGTTGTCTATCATCCCAAATTTCTTCAACATTTCTTTGATATACTTTCCTTGAGAGAGAAATACACCATCTTTTGATTGAGAAATCTGAAGACCTAAAAAGAATGACAGCTCTCCAATCATAGACATCTCAAATTCCTTCTGCATGGTGTTAGCAAAATATTTACACATCTGAGTATTATTTCCCCCAAAAATAATATCATCAACATAGACAACCATAATCAGCGTATTATCACCTTCATCCTTAATATACAAATTTCTATCTACCACACCTTTCCTGAAGCCTTGCTCATGAAGATACCTATCAAGTCTTGAGTACCAAGCCCTAGGTGCTTGCTTTAACCCATACAAGGCCTTTTTCAGTTTACACACATAGTCTGATTGTTTTGAGAGAGACACTCCTTCAGTTGTTCTATGTAGACTTCTTCTTCCAACACCCCATTTAGAAAAGATGACTTTACATCCATTTGATACACTTTGAAATATTTGAATCTTGAAAGGGCCAAAAACATTTCGATAGCTTCAAGACGAGCAACAAGAGCAAACGTCTCTTCGAAATCAACACCTTCTACTTGAGCATAACCTTTGCAAACTAGCCTAGCTTTGTTTCTGACAATCTTTCCATCCTCATTGAGTTTATTTTTGAATATCCATTTAGTGCCAATGACATTCTTGTCCTTAGGTCTTGGAACCAATTCCCAAGTTTCACTTTTCTCTATTTAATTTAGCTCTTCATCCATTGCTTTTACCCAAAACTTATCTGCACATGCTTCATTGAAATCTTTTGGCTCAATTTGAGATAATAATGAAACATTTGTAGAATCATGTGAGGGAATGACTCTTCTTCTTGTTTGCCTCCTATTTGGATCACCAATGATCAAATCTTTGGGATGATGTTTATGAACATATCGTGAAGGAGTTTTGGGAAGCAGTTGTTGTCTTTCCTCTTCTTCATCTGAAACCTCTCTGAATTCTTCTTGACAAATTTCATCACTGAGTTCCTGGATTGGTTCTCTTATCCCTGTCTTTTCATCAACAGTTACATTTATGCTCTCTACAACTATATGAGTTCTTTTGTTGAAGCATCTATAGGCCTTGCTTCTGTTGGAATACCCAAGAAAGATTCCCTCATCACATCTAGGATCAAACTTACCCAAATTCTGATCTTCCCTTCTGATGAAGCACTTACTCCCAAACACTTTGAAGTATTTTACTGTAGTTGGTCTTCCTTTCCACAACTCATAAGGAGTTTTATGATGATTGACTCTAAGTTGGGCCCTGGTGATAATGTAGACCGTTGTACTGACTGCCTCTTTCCAAAAACCATCTGAAATTTTTGACTCATTCAACATAGCTCTAGCCATATTTTCAATAGTTCTATTTTTCCTTTCAACTACTCCATTTTGTTGAGGAGTTCTTGCTGCTAAATATTCTCTTTTGATTCCTTGCTACTCACAGTATTCCACAAATTCATTTGAAGTGAACTCTCCTCCTCTATCTGATCTTAAACATTTGATTCTCTTATCAGTCTCATTTTCAACCATTTCTTTGAAAGCTTTAAATTTTTCAAAAGCTTCAGATTTTTCTTTGAGAAAAGTAACCCAAGTCATTCTAGAATAATCATCTATAAAAAGCATGAAGTAGCTTTCTCCCTGAATGCTCTGAGTTATGGTAGGGCCACATAAATCAGTATGAATAAGATCCAAAGGTTTTGAAGAAGTATACCCTTTTGATTTGAAACTGGTTCTAGTATGTTTTCCATGTTGACAAGGACCGCAAATGATGTTATGGGGCCTTTTTATTTTGGGCAAGTCTCTAACCGCTTCCTTGTTACTAATATTGACAAGATTATCAAAGCTCAAATGCCCCAATATTTTATGCCATAACCAACTCTCATCTTCTTGAGTTAGAAAACATTTTTCCTTTTTTATCTCACTTAGCATGTAAAGATTTTTTGGAGTCCTTGTAGCACTAGCAATGAGTTTTCCATTTTTTTCTTTACTTATCTCACATCTATCTGAAAAGAAAGATACTATGTGCCCTTGATCACAAATTTGACTCACACTTAGAAGATTATGTCTTAGGCCTTCTACATAAAGCACATTTTCTGTTTTGGATTTCCCATCCAAACTAAGAGTCCCTTTACCACAGATTTTAGTTGAACTGTTATCTCCAAAACTGATTGTTCCTCTGTTTGTTTCTTTTAAGACCAAAAACTTTTCTTTTTCACCAGTCATATGTTTTGAACAACCACTATCAAGATACCATTTTTCTACTTTGTCTAGAGCATGAAAAGCAATTTGAGCTATCATTGACTTAGATTTGATCTCATTTTTCTTTTTAGTGAACTCAAGGCTAGATCTATCCAAACTGCACATCCTAGCAATATGCCCAAAATTATTGCACTTGTAACACATGACATCTTTATTCATAAGAGGTGCAAAAGAGTTACCATTTTCTTTACTATGTCTATTCATGGACTTATTGCAATGCATAGCTTTGTGACCAAATTTCTTGTAGGAAAAACAATAGCCATGGAAAGTATTATGTAACCTGTTTTGATGCCTTGGATGATTGTTCTTCTTGTGACCAACTGGAATCCATCGCTCTTCAGGAGGAAGATTGATCTTGCTCGAAGACCCTATTTCTTGAATGGTGATACCATCCTTCTTTTGCTTTTCACACGGAGTATTCTATCTAAGAGCCAACTGATCCAACTTCACTCTAAGAGACATAACTTCTTCTTCTAGTTTCTTGCAATCATCTTCCTTTCCTTTGAGAACCTCTGTTAGAACCTGTTCAACCTTCTTCCCTTCTTCAGCTAGAATTTTGAAGTCTATAACACTTTGAACCAATTCTGATCTTGCTATCTTTTCTTCTTGATATTGATGCTTGAGAACAAAATTCTCTTCCTTGAATTTCTCAAGCTTTCTCAAAGCCAAGAAGAATTCACATTTGAGATCGAACTCAACCTCTTCATCTCTTTCTGAATCTGTATGATCCTCTGATAGATCCTTCTCCAAGCTGTTAGGCTCTTTCTGGAGAGACCCGCTCTGATACCAATTGAAGAACATGGACTTATACTGAGAGGGGGGGTGAACAGTATAAGACTTAACCATTTAATATTTTTAACTTTAGATAGCAGTAGCATCAACACAACATTAATCAAGACAAAAAGCATCACACATTGGAAGCCCATTTTTAACATGGTTCACCCAGAAGGCCTGGGCTACATCCACAAAACTTTTCTCTAAAATTTATCTCAAAGTTCTTTGGGAAACCTTCCCAATTACAATGTTTATGAGCCTCGGCCCAAAGGAGACACCTTCCCCCAATCTAAATTTATGAGCCTCTGCTCAAAGGAGATACCTTCCCCTCTGATCTGAAAATGATCCCTCAGAAGATCAACTACCTCTACCTCTTGCCAACACATGGAACTCCTTTCCACCGAAGACCTCCTATCCTCAATGCTTAGCCTAAGAGACCTCTGCCTTTTATGATCACGTCCACAGCAGCTCAACTACCTGTACCAAACACAGTCAGTTGATCTAGTACAAGTCTTCCTCTGTCTGTCAGATTTGTCCAACTCTTTGAACAAATCAATCCTCTGCACACAAGCCTTCTCAAAGACTTGCCAAATCTATCCTCAGGTTCTTCTCAAAGAACCAATGCACCTCTGTCCTCAAGTTCTCTGATAGAACTCTCAAAAACTCAGCTCACAAGTCCTCTACTAGGACCTGTCCAAATTTGCTCACAAGTCCCCACTGGAACCTGTCCAAAACCTCAGCAAGCTCACCAAGAAAAACTTTCTTAGCATGAACCCACAAAGAGAATTGTTAGAGACCCAATGTGATTCATAAACCTCATAGAAGCATAAAGAGAATTTTTAGAGACTCAATATGTTCTATACTTAACTCCCAATCTCAATCTCAAACTCAAAATAATAAGATAGATGTAGTATGCTTTTCTCAAGATTATGAAACACAACCCAACAATTGCCAACCATGCAATAACAATGATACTTATATTCTTTTCACCAACAACTAGGGTTTCATCATCTCAAAGCAAGTAGCAAGACTTACTAACATAAACCCTATTGCAAAAATGCTTCCTCTTCCTCAACCAGAATTATGCATTCACCCAAAAATTCAACAATAACTTTAATGCATAAAAAATCTTCAATATCCAGAAAATAAGATTCACACCAAAGAATACCTAGTAGACAACCTTTTCACTCCAAACTCAATTTCAGAAAATATACCATAAACAACATACATGGAAGATGTTTCCCATACCTTTACTTTGATGAAGAAGGAGAACTCAAAATCTATCACAACACTAACTCTCAATTTACCACTAATTAGAGTTAGCAACTATACAATAATACACAATAATAAATATCCAAAATAACACCTTATTTCTCCAACTTAATAAAAACCACCAAAGTACAATATATATACAAAGTAAAACCTCTTTACACCTTATTACTCCACATAAACATTAAACATAAAAAAAAACAATATCAAAACAAATATGATACCTTAACCTTATACCTCCCGTGCATTCACAGCCACTATCCTTTGCACACCGCGACCAAAAGTAAAATCCAACGAAGAGAATCGAACTCGGATCCTCTGCCTTCTAGTGCTTTTGCTTAAACACCATCGTTGTTGGGTCATAAGTGCCCAACAAAATACTACAATGCTGCCTTCTCTTTTATCTTCCTTTGACGCTAAGAATCTGGAAAACGTAAACGTCTTCCACAAACCACATGCAAACTGGTGAGCGTTGTCCAAGACGTAAGTCACTGAATGCTTGCATTAGTCATCTCATAGCACAGTCTAAAAAACGTAGTTCAGGAGTAATTGCCAATCCACTGTCATCACACAAAAAGTAAGGATGCAGCCCAAGCTCAAATCCGAGTATACCAACCACGGTAAATACATCAATCAGAGAATCGAAGACACAAAGCAAGCTCAACTCAAAGACACCAAGTGTTGTTCGAAAGGTAAGGAGCAAATGCAAATCGCAGATGCCAAGTGCAAATCAAACGAAACATAGCAAGTGCAAATTGTAGACGCCAAGCGCAAATCAAATGAAACAGAGCAAGTGCAAATCGCAAATGCCAAGCACAAATCAAACGAAACAAAGCAAGTGCAAATCGTAGATGCTAAGCGCAAATCGAAAAATACAGAGTAACCACAAATCACAGATATCAATAATAAATCGAAGGTGCTCACTTTAGAAAATCATCCCCACTTATATAGCCATTCTTCCTTAACTGTTTGACGTCGGTGCTCCTCCAAAGATGGCAACATATCGACGAAAGAATTCTTTTTTCTTTTGTCGCTTAAGGGTTGAAAGACCCTTTAATAATAATTAAAATAATTATTATTATTTTATTAATAATAAATTAAACTTGGACCTTTGACAAATATTTGAGTTAATTTAATTATTAATAATAAACATGGACCTTTGCATTAAGTTAAGCTTGGTTTTAATAAAAATCCTTAATGAGTCCAAATGGTTTTAAGAAAAACCTTTAGCCTTGTCACCATGGTTTTAATAAAAACCCTTTAACATAAAGAAGCTTCTCAAGATATTCTTGACATCACACTCTTTTGATATCAACAAAAATGCCTTTTGACATCAATGACAACTTATACATTTGAGCAAAGGCAATGTACCCAAAGTGCCCAAAATTGCCAACACAAATTTATCCACAAGTCTTCTCTAAGACTTGCCTCAAATCTACTCAACAAGTCCACACTAGAACTTGTCCAATCTCATAGAAACATAAAGAGAATTTTTAGAGACTCAATATGCTTTACATTCATCACAATTCTCAATCACTCTTTTACCACATAAACATATAGAGAATTGTTAGAGACTCAATATGCTTCACACTCATCAACTCTCAATCACTTTCTCAACTCAATTTAGAATATAGAATAATTTGTTTCATAGAACTTGAACAATCACTTTAACACATTCACTTGACTAGGCTCAACCAACTCTACTCAACCAATCACTCAATGAAATAATCCTTGCTCACAAACCCTAGTCCAAGCATATGAACACTCACTCAAATATTTCCAACAATGCTTATCAACCAATCTCACATAACAATGATACTCATGTTCTTTTCAAACCCTAGTTCAAGTTCTTCACTCAACTTAATCACTTCAACAACAATGCTTATAAAACAAGGTTTTATCAACAACTCTTTATTCCAAAAAACTTGAAGCATTAATTCAACACACTCAACAAGGAAAACCTTAACCAAATCCTTTTCACTCCAACTTAGCATTCACAACATTCAACAATCACTCACTAGGAAGAATATGCCCATACCTTTTGTTTGATGTAGAAGTGCCCTTGGAAAACCTATCTAAATCATAATTTCCTTCTTTCCAATTTCAATGGTTAGATGATAAAATATCACTCCAACACTTTCTCAAAATATTCCTTAGACACAAAAATACTCAAAGCTCAAATACACCTTATTGCTCCTACTTGTAATTAACATTCATCAAATCATGCACAAAAATAATTACTTGGATACACCTTATAATATCCAACTTAAAATAATATCCAACACCACAAAAACCACAACCAATATTTCTAAAACACCTTTATTTCCTTTTCAAACCCTAAAGCAAATAATACCAAAAATTTATTTTGCAATAACCTTATAACTCCCCAAAAACCTCATATACCAAATAAAATATGCAAAAATTAATTTTTAATACCTCAACAACCTTCTCCAAAAATTTTGGCGCTCAAACTTTAATGCATACCTTGTTATCCCCCAAAAAGGGTTTCGACATGATTCGATCCATCGTCTCCCCAAGTGCCAAGTGCCTTAGCACTTTGGAGCCCACCACATGGGCTAGAGGTGCCCACATGAAGGAAGCAAAGCTTCCTCCCCTTTCAACCAACATTCGTCACGTTTCCAACACAAAACAAAATGATCCTCCGTAGGGGATTTAGACCTGTGCCTGTCGTTGCCCTCACGTCTTACTGTCGCCATCGGTTGCCAACTGTGCTACCAGCGGTTGGTGACCAAGGCTCCCTCCTTGGTGGATGAAATGATCTCGCCTCCTCTTAGCACTTTTTAAAAATTAAAAACTCTTTGTTGCACACCATGATTCGCATGAAATTCGCATAGCATAGGATTTTATTCGAAAGCATTGGGGATTTTGGTAAGGTGGGTAATCCCCCTTTTATACACATGATAAATGTTCTTCCCACGTCGGCGCTAGAAATTCAAATTTGAATTTTGAATTAATTTTAATAACCCTCCTTAGGGTTAGTTAAAAATTAATATAAATTAATCTTATAACTAATATCAAAATTAATTAATAATTAATTTAAATAACTTAAGTAAATTAAATTATAAATTAATTTATAATAAAAATTATATTAATTAATTTATAATTAATTTAAAACTTCCCTTTATAATATTATAAAAATATTATAATATTATTCACTTGGGCTTTTTGCACTTTAGACCACATCTGACTTCTCAAAACCGGGTCTTGATCAACTGAAACTGGAGAACCTGAAACCGATGTTGCCCACTGAAACTACCACTTGGTCTGAAAGCTTGACATCAATGACCACTCACTCTTGACATCAATGACAACTTATCTACTCAAAATGTCCAACAATATCTCCCTTTGTCATTGATGGTAACCCAAATTATTTTTACCAAACACTTGACCTTTTTCTTGTTCTGCTCCCCCTGGGAAATTGCTCCCCCTGACTCAATGCTCTCTCCTTAAACCAAATCTCTCCCCCTTACTCAAATATCTCCCCCTTTGACATCAATGGCAAAGGGTCACCTTTGGGGCTCGGGGCTAAGAATGAGTCTCTTAGCTTAGCCCCTCCCCCACCTCCTCTTGAGGTGGTTAATTCTGGGGTGGGAGTCTTACTCCCAGTTTTCCTCGAAGATACTCAAAGGTCTCCTTTGAAAGTGGCTTAGTGAAAATATCTACTATTTGTTCCTTTGTAGTAACATATTCCAACTTGACCTATTTATCTGTCATCTGTTCTCTCAGAAAATGATACTTAATCGGAATGTGCTTTGTCCTGGAGTGCATCACTGGATTTTTTGAGATACTTATAGCACTTGTATTATCACATAATATGGGAATAGGATGATCATGTTTTATCTTGAAGTCTTCTAGAGTTCACTTCATCCATAATACCTGTGTACAACTAGCTACCGCTACAATATATTCTGCTTCTGCTGTAGATAAGGATACTGAAACCTGCTTCTTACTTAGCCAAGAGACTAAACAGTCTCCAAGAAAGAATGCTCCTCCACTTGTGCTTTTTCTGTCATCAATATTGCCAGCCCAATCTACATTTGTATATGTTGTGAGTGTGAAACTATCACTTTTGGGATACCAAAGCCCAAAATCCATAGTCCCTTTTAGATACCTGAGAATTCTCTTTACTGCTACCACATGTGTTTCCTTAGGTGCTGCCTTCATTTTTGATGTATAGGTTATTGTTCTTTATTCCCTTCATTTTTGATGTATAAGTTGTTGTTCTTCTATTCCTTTTCTGAATCCCTATTCCTGAAGATACTTATCCAATCTTGAGTACCATGCTCTAGGAGCCTACTTTAGACCATACAGTGCCTTTTTCAATCTGCATACATGATCTGGTTTATCTGTTAATATGAATCCCTCTGGTTGTTCAATGTAGACTTCTTCTTCTAGAACACCATTTAGAAATGCTGACTTAACATCCATCTGATATACCTTGAAGTTTTTAAAACTTGAGAAGGCTAAAAATATTCTTATGGCTTCAATTCATGCAACTGGAGCAAATGTCTCATCAAATTCAATTCCCTCTACTTGTGCATAACCTTTGCACACTAACCTTGCTTTATTCCTTACTACCTGTCCATCTTCATTTAGCTTGTTTTTGAATACCCATTTTGTGCCGATCACATTTTTGTCCTTTGGTCATGGAACAAGTTCCCAAGTCTTGCTTTTCTCTATCTGATCTAATTCCTCATCCATTGCCTTGATCTAGAACTCATCTTCACTTGCCTGATTGAAGTCTTTTGGCTCAATCTTAGATAGCAAAGAAAAATTTACTTATTGAGATGGTGTTATTATCCTTCTCCTTGTCTGTATTTCATCTGGATTCCCAATGATTAGCTCTTTTGGATGATGCTTTTGTACATACCTGGATGGAGTTTTAGGAAGAATTCTTTGTGTTTCTTCTTCTTCATATGATTCCTCATGAAACTCTTCTTGACAACTTCCATCTTCCTGATACACAATTTGTTGAACTGGTTCTCTTGAATCTATCTTCTCATCAATTGTTACATTTATACTTTCTACAATAGTGTGTGTTCTCTTGTTGAAGCATCTATAGGCTTTACTCTTAGAGGAATAACCAAGGAAAATTCCCTCATCACATCTTGGGTCAAACTTGCCTAAGTTTTGATCTTCTCATCTTATGTAGCACTTGCTTCCAAAAACCTTGAAGTGTTTTACAATGGTCGGTCTTCCTTTCCAAAGCTCATATGGAGTCTTGTGATGGTTTACCCTCATTTGAGCCCTAGTGATTATGTATACTATTGTGTTGACTACTTCTCTCCAAAATCCATCTGAGAGCTTAGACTCATTTAACATAGCTCTAGCCATATTCTCAACAGTCCTATTTTTCCTTTCAACTACTCCATTTTGTTGAGGAGTTCTTGCTGCTGAGTATTCTCTCTTGATCCCATGTTGTTCACAAAACTCTACAAATTTATTTGAGGTAAATTCTCCTCCTCTTTCAGATCTCAAACACTTAATTCTCTTGTCGATTTCATTTTCAACCAGTTCCTTAAATGCTTTGAATTTTTCAAAAGCATCTAACTTCTCTTTCAGGAAAGCTACCCAAACCATTATGGAGTAATCATCTATAAACAATATAAAGTAACTCTCACCCTGAATACTCTATGTTCTGGTAGGACCACATAGATCAGTATGTATTAGAATTAATGGCTCAGATGACATATATCCTTTTGACTTAAAGCTTGTTCTAGTTTGCTTTCCATGTTGACAAGGTGCACAGATTGTGTTTTGTGGCCTTTTTATTTTGGGTAAATCTCTGACAACTTGCTTATTGCTTATGTTGACTATGTTGTCAAAATTCAAGTGACCCAATATTCTATGCCACAACCAACTCTCATCTTCTTGTGATAGAAAGCACTTTTCCCCTTTGATCTCACTAAGCATGTATAGATTGTTTGGAGTTCTTCTTGCATTGGCAATGACTTTTCCAGTTTCTGATTTTCTTATCTCACATCTATCTGGGTGGAATGTAACCATATGCCCTTGATCACAAAGTTGACTTACACTTAGCAGATTATGTTTTAACCCCTTAACATACAACACATTTTATGTTCTTGTTTTCCCATTGTCTAAACTCAGAGTTCCTCTTCCACCAATCCTTGTTGATCCATTATCACCAAAACTTACTGATCCTCTATTGGTTTCTTTTAGTACAATGAATTTGTCTTTGTCTCCTATCATGTGACTAGAGCAACCACTATCAAGATACCATTGTTCTTCTTTATCCTGAGCATGAAGGGTTGTTTGAACTAACATTGATCTAGCCTTTACATTTTCCCTTTCATATTTCCTAGTTGTTGAAATTGTTTTTTCTAGACTTATGAAGTATCATTTTACACCATCTAGCCTTGTGCCCAAAATTATTGCATTTGTAACATATAATATCATTATCCATAAGAGGTGCAAAAGAATTGAAATTTCTATTGACATTGTTTCTTGCATGACCAATACAATGTACAGCTCTATGACCATATTTATTACAAGAAAAGCAATGACCATGGAAGAAATTATGTAACCTGTTTGGATGCCTTTGAGATTGTGGTGGAGTGCTTCTCCTCTTGTGATTAACTCTCATCCAAGGTTCTTCTTTGCTTTCTTCCTTTCTGATATCCTTTGCTTGCCTATCTTTGTTTGAAGTTTTTGCTTCTTGAAGACTTGATTCCTTTTTCTGTTTCTCATACTCTACATCTTGTAGTGCCTTGGTCCTTTCAACTTCATTCCTTAGATAAACAATTTTTTCTTCCAATATTTCACATTCTATTTCTCTTGTTCTTAACAAGTATGTCATATCCTGCTCAATTTTCTTTCCTTCTTCTACCTTTATCTTGAGTTCTATGAGATTTTGTAGAAGTTCCATCCTTGCTTCTTCATCCTCTTGAATTTGTTCCTTCAAGCTTGAATTCTTCTCTCTAATTCTTTCCAATTTTTTGAGAGCAGCAAAGAATTCCTCTTTTATATCAAACATGGTCTCTTCTTCATTTTCTGAAGTCATGTGTGTTTCTGATGGATCCTCCTCCAAGTTGTTAGTCTTTTCATGGAGAGACCCGCTCTGATACCAATTGAAGAACATGTGCTTATACTGAGAGGGGGTGAACAGTATAAGATAAAACTTTTTTCTTTTTAATCCAAATGATAGCATCAATAATATTAAAGTAGTAAACATCACACAAAGCATCACACACATGAGAGACATGATTTAACGTGGTTCACCCAATGTGGGCTACTCCACGGAGAAAATATTCCTTATAAATTTTTCTCAAATAAATTCTCTTGGGAATCCTTTCCCTACAATGTTTATGGACCTTTGTCCAAAGGAGACACCAATCCCCTAATCAAGTTTGTGGATCTCTATCCATAGGAGAACTCCTTTCTCCTCTACTCTGGTTGATGATCTTCTAGAAGAACTATTACCCCCACTACTCTGGCTAATGGATCTCTATCCACTGAAGACACATGTCCTCACTGCCCTGGCTAATGGATCTCTATCCACTGGATACTATCATCCTCTATACTCTATCACCTCCAAAGCTCTATCTCAAATCTATACTAAACACAGTCCTTCGATCTAGCACAAATATATCCTCAATATCTATCTCTGATCTGGCACAAACCTGTCCTCAAATCTATACCAAATTCTATCCTCAAATTTGTCCTCAATATCTATCCTCAATCTCTATCCTCAAATATGTCCTCAATCTTTGTCCTCAAATTTGTATTGTAAGCTTCCACAAAAGCTCACACAAATCTATCCACAAGTCTTCTCAAAGACTTACCTCAAATCTACTCAACAAGTCCACACTAGAACTTGTCCAATCTCATAGAAACATAAAGAGAATTGTTAGAGACTCAATATGCTTCACATTCATCACAATGCTCAATCACTTTCAATCACTCTTTTAGAAACATATAGAGAATTTTTAGAGACTCAATATGCTTCACACTCACAAACTCTCAATCACTTTCTCAACTCAATTTAGAATATAGAATAATTTGTTTCATAGAACTTGAACAATCACTTTAACACATTCACTTGACTAGGCTCAACCAACTCTACTCAACCAATCACTCAATGAAATAATCCTTGCTCACAAACCCTAGTCCAAGCATATGAACACTCACTCAAATATTTCCAACAATGCTTATCAACCAATCTCACATAACAATGATACTCATGTTCTTTTCAAACCCTAGTTCAAGTTCTTCACTCAACTTAATCACTTCAACAACAATGCTTATAAAACAAGGTTTTATCAACAACTCTTTATTCCAGAAAACCTTGAAGCATTAATTCAACACACTCAACAAGGAAAACCTTAACCAAATCCTTTTCACTCCAACTTAGCATTCACAACATTCAACAATCACTCACTAGGAAGAATATGCCCATACCTTTTGTTTGATGTAGAAGTGCCCTTGGAAAACCTATCTAAATCACAATTTTCTTCTTTCCAATTTCAATGGTTAGATGACAAAATATCACTCCAACACTTTCTCAAAATATTCCTTAGACACAAAAATACTCAAATCTCAAATACACCTTATTGCTCCTACTTGTAATTAACATTCATCAAATCATGCACAAAAATAATTACTTGGATACACCTTATAATCTCCAACTTAAAATAATATCCAACACCACAAAAATCACAACCAATCTTTCTAAAACACCTTTATTTCCTTTTCAAACCCTAAAACAAATAATACCAAAAATTTATTTTGCAATAACCTTATAACTCCCCAAAAACCTCATATACCAAATAAAATATGCAAAAATTAATTTTTAATACCTCAACAACCTTCTCCGAAAATTTTGGTGCTCAAACTTTAATGCATACCTTGTTATCCCCCAAAAAGGTTTCAACGTGATTCGATCCACCATCTCCCCAAGCACCAAGCGCCTTAGCGCTTTGGAGCCCACCGCATGGGCTAGAGGCGCCCACGTGAAGGAAGCAAAGATTCCTCCCCTTTCAACCAATGTTTGTCGTATTTCCAACACAAAACAAAATGATCCTCCATGAGGGATTCGAACCTACGCCTGTCGTTGCCCTCACGTCTTATTGCCACCACGGTTGCCAACTGTGCTACCGATAGTTGGTGACCAAGGCTCCCTCCTTGGTGGATGAAATGATCTCGCCTCCTCTTAGCACTTTTTAAAAATTAAAAACTCTTTGTTGCACACCACGATTCGCATGAAATTCGCATAGCATAGGATTTAATTCGAAAGCATTGGGGATTTTGGTAAGGTGGGTAATCCCCCTTTTATACACATGATAAATGTTCTTCCCACGTCGATGCTAGAAATTCGAATTCGAATTTCAAATTAATTTTAATAACCCTCCTTAGGGTTAGTTAAAAATTAATATAAATTAATCTTATAACTAATATCAAAATTAATTAATAATTAATTTAAATAACTTAAGTAAATTAAATTATAAATTAATTTATAATAAAAATTATATTAATTAATTTTCTTGAATTCAAGAAGGAAATGTAATATGTAAAGCATAACCTCTCATTGAATTGATATTGCATTAAATACATATGCTCGGTTTGGTGAACCAACCACCCAACCAACCAACGGTTGGTGAACTACCCGCCCAGGTGCTTGAAATAAATAACGTAAAATTATATACTTATAATATGCTAACATCCCCCTTATTACACTATTGATAAATACAAAGAGCATTGCAAAACAATTCAAACTTGACACAAGCAAGTGCCTTTGTGAAAATATCTACAACTTGTGCCTCAGTGGGAATGTATTGGAGTTGTATATGATGCTTTGGAACTTCATCATCAATGAAATGACATCGAGTGTCATGTGCTTGGTTCGATCATGAAAATTTGGATTCTTGACAAGAATCAAAACACCTTGATTATCGCAAAACAAATGAAGTAGAAGGTTCTTTGGAAGATCCATGTTTGTAAGGATATGACTTAACCATATTATCTCACAGACTGCTCCACTAGATGCACGCTATTCTCTGTAGAAGATATAGCAACCACATGTTGCTTCTTACTATGCTAAGAGACAGGACTAGATCCAAGATGAAAAATGTATCCATAAGTCAACTTTTGATCATCGATGGATCTGGCATAGTCTGAGTCCATGTATCCCTATAGATAGAATTTGCTATTCTTTTTGTACTCCAAGCCAAAATCTATAGCTCTTTACTACTTTCCAATGACTCACCTTTGGTTCCTGCATGAATCATGAAAGATAACCTACAGCAAAACTGAGATCTAACCTAGTGTTTGTCAGATATATGATACTCCCAATTAGTTGGCGATAGAGAGTGCCATCTACCTGAGGTGATTGATCATATCACAATAGGTTGAGTCTAGGCTCCATTGGAGTTGCCTTAGACTTACAATCAATCATGCAATATTTATCAACCAATGTCTTGGCATACTTATTTTGTGTTACTCTGATATGATGTTTTTTCTTAGTCACTTCCAAATTAAGACAATAGTGAAGAAGTCCTAGATCTATCATAACAAATGAATGTTTCAAATCATCTTTGACTGCATCAATCATACTCTCTGAGCTCCCTGTTATGATTAGATCATCTACATATAGCACCAAAATTACTATTTCAGAATCATTGTTCTTAATATAGATATTTGCATCTGAAGGACTTCTTTGGAAACCTTGTTGCACTAGGTGACTATCTATTTTTATGTACCAAGATCGAGGATCTTGTTTTAGCCCATACAATAATTTGATCAACTTACAAACTTTATATTCTTACACTTCAACAACAAATCCTTCTGGTTGGATCTACACTTCTTCTTGTAGATCACTATTCAAGAAAGCACTTTTTACATCCATATGATGTAACTTCAACCCAAACTGAGTTGTCATGGCACAAAGTACTCGAATGGTAGTAATTTTGGCAATAGGGGCAAAAGTCTCTTCATAGTATATGCCTTCTTTCTAAGTGTAGCCATTTGCAACAAGATAGACTTTATACTTATCAATAGTACCATATACCTTATACTTTACTTTGAACACCCATTTGCATCCTATGGGCTTCTTTCCTAAAGGCAGATTTACTAGCTTCCATGTATGATTTTTCATGAGAGATGTATGTTCTGCTTCCATAGTAGCCTTCCACTGAGGCTCACTAAGTGCATCCTAAAATGTTGTGGGTTCATTTTCATCCAATGATGTCATATAAACCCTCTCATCCTCCATATCCTATCTCCCTATCTTCCTCTGCATCTACAGATAGTTCATCAAATTGTTGGTAAAGGTCATCAACATATGAAGTTGATGCTTCTGCTCTCATCTGCTAAGTCATGCTATGAGTACAAGGTCGATCTAGAGTTAGATATGGAAGTGATGTCAACTTGGAATCTCTCAATGTACTTGTATACCATTTTAGAATTTTGTTTTGTGGGGGAGGAACCTCTTTATTAGGCTCATCGTCCTCAAGGTATACAACTATAGAAGTGTTATTTGATGTGAAAGCTTCATCAAATACCACATCTCAACTTATATGTGTTTTCTTGGTCATAGGATCTATCAATCGATATCCTTTTGAGTGCTCATCATAACCAAGAAAGATACATTTTAGGGTCTTCTCATCTAACTTCTTCCTTTACTTTTTTGGTATGTGCATGAATGCCTTACATCCAAAAACCCTTAGATGAGAAATGGAGGGTTTCTTACCACTCCATGTTTCTTATGGAGTTTTACCCTTTAGAGCTCGTGTGGATGCTCTATTCAGAAGGTATGATGTTGTGTTTACTGCTTCTGCCCAATATTCATGCTCAATATGTGCTCCCTTTAGCATACATCGAACCATTTCTACAATGGAACGATTTATCCTCTTTGCAACTCCATTTTGCTATGGAGTATAGGTTGTAGTTAGTTGTCTCTTAATCCCATGTTCTTGTAGAAATGATGAGAATTACTTGGAATTATATCCCCCCTCGATCCGAGCGAAGGGTTTTTATGGAACATCCTGACTCCTTCTCAACAAGCTTCTTAAACTATTGAAAGTACAAAAATACTTTTGACTTCAATTGAAGGAAGAAAACCCACATCTTTTGTGAGTAATCATCAATGAACAATTGAAAATACTTCTTTCCACCATAGCTGGTTGGCATAGAAACATATCGATGTGTACCAACTCCAAAGGTTTCTTAGCTCTGGAAGAGCTAACTTCAAATGATACCCGGTATTGCTTCCCTACTAAACAATCTGAGAAAACTAGAAATATGGATGAAAGGTTGGCAAGTCCTCTCACCATCTCATATTTGCTCACCTCAAGAAAATATCCTGAACTTAGATGCCCATATCTCTTGTGCCACATAGAAGTAGCCTTATTTTTAGTTACTGCCAGTGCAACATGAGGTATTGAAACAACATCTCAAATGAACAATCCATGCTGGTATGATCCGGTTGCTACATGTTTTCCTTTTCTAGTTATAAAACATCTCTTTTTTCCTTTCACAACACGAAACACAACATCCATATCTTGATCCAACATCTAAGGGACTAACAATAAATTATTAGCCAATCCAAGAACATAGAGTACCTTTTCAATCTAACATTTTCCATCTGGAAGAGTGACAGAAACATCACCTTCACCCTTCACTTGGTAGACTTGATTGTCAACAATTATTACTGGCTTACCTTATTTCTCCTCAAATATATCAAACCATGATTTATCTCTAGTCATGTGCTTACTAGCACCTAAATAAATACATTATACAACATCTATCTATAGAGATGAAGTATGAGTCGTGAGTACCTTTTGTGCTCTCTCAGATTCTGAGTTCGACTTTGATTCTGTAGAATCTGAGTCTGAATTTGATTCAACATAAGAAACATGCCCCTTGGGTTACTTATTCTTTTTATGTGGTTTGTATTTCCATTTTCCCTTCTTCTTATGATATTGGTCATTCTGTTGCTTGTTCTTAAACAACATCTATTGGTGTCATGGTTATTCATATCACAAATCTTGCAATATTGTTTGTCATTCTTTTGATTTTGTTTTCCTTTTCCCTTTGTTGAAGATCCTTCTTTTTGAAACAGATTTTGTTTCTTACCCCCTTTTTTTGTGTAGAGTGCATTATCTGACACTTCATACTTCTAAAAATGATTTGCCTCCTCAGTTTGAATAAAATTCACCAATTCCACAAAAGATACTTGTCTACCAGATACATTAAGAGAGGTTATCAACATCTTATAGGACTCTGGAAATGCTCTCGAGATGAAAAATATCAAGAGAGTATCATCCACTGGTTGTCCCATAGCATTCAATTTGGCTTTTAATTTTGCCACTCTACATAGGAATAGGTCAACTGTCTCACCAGATTTCATAATGAGTGTATGTAGTTGAGTTTGAAGGTGTAGAATAGTGGATTGATTCTTACCTTCATAAATAGTAATCAAAGCATCCCAAGCTTCCTTACTAGTTTTGGCATCATAAATATGAGGCTGGACCTCATATATAGTAGCAAGCAGAATGAACATGAGATATTTCTTGTCCTTATTATCAAAAGCTTCTTGATATGCTCCTGTTGTTGTAGGACGTTTTGTAGTGCCAGTCACTACATCCCACAAATCTTCCACTTGAAGAATAGCACGCATCTTTGTCTTCCATGGTGTGAAGTTTAAACCTTTCAACAATTGAGAATCTGAAATATATTTGTGAACATAGAGCATTGTGAAATTTTCTTATAACAATTTGTCTTCCCCCTTGTGTTTTAGAATTTTGCAAAAAAAAAAACAAGAAAAAAATTGTATTGGGTCTCTTTCAAACTCCAAAACAAAACTTATCCCTCCAAAATGGCTGGAAAGGAAGAAAGTTGTCAATATTTTGTTTGGACAAAAAGTCATCAATTTATTGCTGTGAAAAAAATCGTCAATATCTTGCTCCAAAATCATCAACTTCTTGCTCCAAAATCATCACTTTCTTGCTTTGGCAAAATGTGCTAATTCTTGCTGCAAAAAAAACTTGTTCTGGGAGCACTTTTGTATTTTTTTTTGTTTTTTTTTTAAATTGTTTTTAGAGGCTCTGTCGTCGGTGGGGTTGGAACCCCTGACCTTAGCCGTCGTAGAACACAATAAAACCACCTAGGCTAGACAAGTCGGTGGATAGAAGGAGGGACGACTGGCACTTTATGTCTTACAAAGGAACCCTGTAACACCAAACAAGAAAAAAAACTTTCTTGGCGAGATTTGAGACCGCGACCTTGTGGGGGCAACGACTGTGCTCTAGCCAGTCAAGCTAGCATGCTTCATGTGAATAGAAAGATATATTATACCTTTTATCTTCAGGGGTGCCAAGATTTTTTTTTTTTAAAGAACAGGGATATATCCCACATGCAGCGTCTTGCTGCATTTTGGTTCTTTAAAAGAACCAATGATTATTATAACCATTGATTACCTTTGGATAATCAGTCAGACTCCCTTTTGCTGCCATCCACATGGCACGGCTGGAGGGGGTCCACATCGTCTAGTTGGAACCCTGGCTTGCTTACCACATGTTTACCATGTGTCTAGTCCGTAGGTCTAGGTGTCTCGTATGTCAGTCAACATCCTATCCAGTTAGTGTTAGTTATGTCTAGTCAGGTCCAACAGTGCTGCCACGTGTACTCCTATCCAATCAATGTCAGTTTTGTTCAGTCAGGTCCAACAGTGTTGCCATGTGTACTGCTAGTCAGTGCCACATCAATACCAAATATGCTCCTGCCACATGTCTGGCTGACCTGTCACCTGTAAATAAAAACCACCTCGAGAAGTGAGCCTGACTTGGGCTTTGTTGTTTTCTCGTCTGCATCCTCTATATCGCATGTCATATCAAGATCTGAGCTCGCCTATGTCCTCCTCTTCTACCTTGAGAAACGAGCTCATAGCATGCATCTTGTGTCTGTGTTCTGCAACATCATTAATTGTCATGCATTCACTCGAAAAACATGCCCAACATCGACTGCTTTGGTACCATATTGAATTTATGAAGGAAATGTAATATGTAAAGTAGCACCTCTCATTGAATTGATATTGCATTAAATACATATGCTCGGTTCGATGAACCAATCGTCCAACCAACCAACGGTTGGTGAACTACCCGCCCAGGCGCTTGAAATCAATAATGTAAAATTATATGCTTATAATATGCTAACAAATTTATAATTAATTTAAAAATTCCCTTTATAATATTATAAAAATATTATAATATAATATTACTCACTTGGGATTTTTACAGTTTAGACCACATATGACTTCCTAAAACCAAGTCTTGATCAATTAAAACCGGAGAACCTGAAACTGATGTTGCCCACTGAAACTGCCACTGATTGGTGTTAAAATATTGACATCAATGACCACTCACTCTTAACATCAATGATAATTTATCTACTCAAAATGTCCAACACTTATGTTTTTGGTTCTTCTTATGTGTGCTCATTATTGATCAAGAAAGATTGCAACTACTCCTCATATTGTTTGACCCATCCATGAGCAGTAGTAGAAGCAACCCATTCTTGCCTCCTTTTCTCAAATCTATGTCCTCCATCCTTAATATCAATCCATATCTGTCTCAAGAACTCATCGAAAGACCATACTGCTTTTAGGTCCTCTAGAAAAACTACATATTCTTGCCAATATTTTGTCATATTACGTTGGTCTTCCCAATACTCAAGTCGACTTTACCAATACTCACGACGAAAACTAGTCCCATCACTGGGTGGCTCCATGAATGTGAAAAATAATTTGTCCACAGGTTTGTAGTGTTGAACCTACCTCTTATATTTGTAACTTTAAAAATTTACTGCCTATGAATTTGCTTTGTTTTTTAGATTGATATTTTTTTTTGCTTTTTGATATTCTATGCTTTCATTTGGTTTTTGCTTGCAATTGAGAAATAAAAAAAATGGTAGATAGGAAATGAAAAGACACAAAATAAGGAAATTCTAAAATTTATTCTCATAAAATACCAAGAGGGTTTCAAAAGTACATAGATATGGTCATGAGACCCAACAAGCTGCAATATACACTACCCAAAAGCAGAAACCTCTTCGAAAGCAAAACTAGTGAAACTAGGACCCTGTGCCACTATGCTAAACAATCAAGAATGGTACAGACTGCACAAATCAGGTGTGTATGGCAACAATTTTTGTAACACACAACTCAACATCAAATTCTTTAGGCTCAGATAAAACCTGGAGTGAAATCTCCAGCACCTAGTTGCCCGAATTCCCTATTGACTCCAAATAAAGCAAAAGAAGCACTTGGGGTTTTGGGTAAACCCTAGAATGGTACGACCTAACAAAAATCAAGTTGTAGAAGTTGCTACACAAAATAAATAACAGATCTAAACACAAAATACCCCTTTTCCTTGCAATCCTCAAACACCTAGAAGCTCAAATCGCATTGTCATCTCCAAAGAAAGCTATAGGTACAAACCCGAGTCTTGAAAACCCCACAAAATATATGACCCAGCAAGGAATAGATTGAAAAATCTATTGCAACAACCCAGGTGTTGTAGGTGAGTTGAAGAGGAGAGGGCAATCCTCCAAGGGAGGTCCCAGGTTCAAATCTCCACCCTACCAAAAAACTGAATTGGGTATCCAAAATCCAATTGATAATGTTGGTGCGGGCAGGGTTGAGTGCGACTCCGGGTGAC
This sequence comes from Wollemia nobilis, assembly GCA_028583015.1. NCBI lineage: Eukaryota > Viridiplantae > Streptophyta > Pinopsida > Araucariales > Araucariaceae > Wollemia > Wollemia nobilis. The sequence continues at coordinate 10,997,777 of JAQPPZ010002969.1, read as the reverse complement.
TTTGACGGTGTAGAACCCCCTGTTTGTGGTCTCTCATACCAAGGCGGCCCTGCAAGGGATTTTTCGCTTAAAAAAAAAATCTATTGCAACAAGGAAAATAATAAATCTAAAGCAAACACACCCTTCCCTTTTGCACACAATACAAAAATTAAACCAAAAGATTTGCAGGAAGCTCCGAATCTGTCTTTGTTGAAGCTCAATGGCAACCTCTGTGTGAAGCTACCTCTATAACCACCCAGGAGTGGTATTTCACACTCGAATATGATATTCTTCAATAGGGTTTTTGTCCTCAAGAAGCTTGAAACCCTTTGATAGGTCAATCTCCAAATTTCAAACAAAATGTGCATACCAGAATCTCCAGAAATAAATAAAAAATAGCTTTTATATCTTCCTCCAAAAACCCATGCCACTTTTGGCCTCATTAACTTAAATTTAATGTAATTTTATTTTCAAACTCTTTTTCCCTCAAAAATGGGCACCCAAAAACATGTTATATCAATTGGCCCTTTTTAAAAATAACCTTATGTCCTCGTTAGGCCCAAAAAGCACATTTAATAAACAATTAAAGTTAAATATTAAATTTAACTTTACGATAACTCACCCTCACAAAAAAAATTAATATTTTGGTCCTCACCTAACAAGATCGCCAACCGAAGATAGAAATGGATACGCATTTGGAGGACACTTCAAACCCAGCACCCGTTTTGCAAGATTCCAAAGTGAATCGACTTACTAAAAATAGTAAGGTTCAAAACATCCCAAAATCACCCCAAGATCTAACAAATGGCAACAAGAAACATCTCCAAGCATCGAACACACCCCCAATGGGCTCCCACACACTCCCATTAGCCTACGAGAACCCGAGAGTAGGCTAATCCTGCACACAAGTATTGACTAGCTAGAGAGGGGACATTACATTTGGCGAGATATTGACTCATTAAGGGGTCGCTAACCCACGATACTCATTCTATGGGCAATGTGAAAACATCAAACATCTCGTTTGGTTTTGTCCTAGAGCTCAAATTGCATGACATAGATTCATGATTTCTTCAAGCCCTTTAGACTCGAGCCTTTCTCCTAGCACATGATTTTTTTGGGTGATTGGCCTAACATGTTAGCCAAATACACTCAACTATAACATACTTTTAGAGTGGAGATTTTATTTGATATGTGGAAAGACAAAAATGCAGCTATTTTTTCTAGAGCATTTGTTGACACCCATTTGTCATTGACTACTAAAGCTAAAATTTGTTCCAATGTGCTTTTATAGTTCCAAGTACAAGTGAACAAGGTGGTGTTGGAGGTGGCTCATTTACAAACTCTTATGGACCACTAGGTTAATGCCCCATGCACTGCATCATGCCAACCTCCCCTCCACGCAAGAGTTGGTCCCATAGTCACCATAGTTAGGCTTCACAAGCTCCCCATTGGAACCCTCAACACAGAGCTACGGACTGTAATCACTTACCACTTCGTCCCTCTTAGCCCTGTGACTAGGGAGCCTAGGGATGACACAACAAGTTTTTTCATCTTAACCTTGCCATCTCCTCGAGGAGGGATGCAAAAGACAACCAAGCATATGAACCAATTGGCAAAGGTGCCAACTTAGGCTGGAATCCTCGATCGAACACTTAGAATCCATCTTTTGGATGGGGAGGCCTCTCGGAATGCGATCCACCACTTTCTTCTCACTCCATAACTCTTGTTGTATAAATAACTCTTGATTGATCTACTATGTCTAATTTTGTTTGATAATTCTAATTTAATGAGCGTGCGCAACATAAATTTTAAGATGTGATTTTCTATTCACCCACTTTTTTAAAATTAATATACTCCATTTCTTTTCTAAAATAATATAATTATTATGCTTTTCAATAAAGAATAAAAATTAAATCTCACCCAACAATTTTTAATTAAGTTTAATTTATACTATCTACTCCCTTTTACATCAGTAGGATTTGAAAGATGAGCTGTGTTTTTAAAATCAAATTACGGAATATCCTGACTTAATGAAAACACACAGAAGTATATTGATATTCATATAGCAGATACTGGCAGATCTTCCAGTCCTTTGCTTCCACAAATATTTACATAAAGATTTTTAGCCGACTCTATGGATCTTCACCTTGTCACCGTAGCACAGGTACCCATGCTTGAGATTTTCTGCTCATACAATCTCCTCAAACAGAGGCAAATTAACATAACTGTAATGGTCAACATGAGCAAATGCCGGGTCAGAGAATATCAGGTCTTATCTGGTAAAACTGTTATAACGATATATCCTCCGATTTGAGCTCTGAGCTATGGTGGGAATCATGCCTTTTTAAGGCCCATCTCATGTTTTCAGTGTAGTGGCGTAGACCCAACCAGTCAAGGGAATGCCCATTTGAGATACTCCAATTTGTGTGGAGATTGAGATATTTCATTGCAGGTGTTCTTCAGCATTTTTGTGTAAGTGTTGGGGTAATGGAAAATTTTTCCATTGCCCATGAGAACATATCTCTATGTCATCATAAGCCCTCTATGTTTTTAATGTAAAAATGGTTTTTTTCTTTTTCTTTTTCTTTTTTTATAAAGTACGGAAGTCTTATTTTATTTTTTTTGGTGCATTTGGATCTGTGCAGTTCCTAATTCATTTGCGTGGCTGCCTCACATGGGAGTTTCTTCACTCTGCCTTAATTGGGGTTAACTCTGAAATCATTCAGGCTCTTAAGGGCTTGAAATTCTTGTTTCTGCAGATATGCCCATTCGAATTGCTTTCCTTTGAGACTGTAGACTTGCAGGACCAAAAAAGTGAAGAAGATTTCATGTGGGTCTGTCTGTTGCAGATAGAAATCATGAGTGCTCATCTGGGTGGGTTTGTTGTGAGGTTGGAGTAAAGTTTTTTCATTTGAGTTGGCTTGAAGGCGGGGTGGGAGACGTCGATAGATTACTTTTCGGTGCTGTTTGTGGGGCTGACGGTGAAGGCTTGGGTATTTAAGAGCCGAAGTCATGTTAAAGGGATAGATATATGCATTTCATAGGGGATAACACACAATATAAGTATCTTTTCTACTCAAACTGAGAGGAGTAAGGGTGGACTGTTATACTTAATGCTAGTGGGACCTTAAAACTTAGGTAACTTATAGATGTCAGCAGGTTGTGGAGTTAATATGGGCTATGAGAGGAGCGAATCAGTGGCCAGTAGTGCGACGCAAGTGAGTGAGGATCATGGGGGTGGTCCTCTTGGTGTGCCACGTTTTGTTTCCGTGCAAAGATCACCCCCCCATAAGGCTAACAGGGTGGCCAAAATTTTAAGGATTGTATTCAATGCATTTCAGATTCCACTGCACTGCAAGTGGCTGAGCCTGCCTGGGGGGCCATCAAGAATTTCCACCCTTGGCACCAGGGTGACAGGGACCTTGTTTGGGTACAGGAAGGGGCATGCTCACTTTGCAGTGCAGGAAGATCCAAGGGCCCCCCCTCAGTTCCAAATAGAGCTGGCAATGCCCACAAATACTCTGGTGAAGGAAATGTCCTCAGGGCTGATGAGGATTGCCTTGGAGTGTGAGAAAACTAGTACTTCCTCCAAAACGAAGCTTTATCAGGAGCCCATGTGGACAATGTACTGCAATGGCAAGATAACTGGATATGCCTTGAAGAAGAATTGCTCTGAAACAGATTTGAGAGTGCTTGGAATGGTTCAGGCTGTGTCAATGGGGGCCGGTGTTCTTCCCACAGATGGAGAACACCAAGATGATGAGCTCATGTACATGAGGGCTGGATTTGACAGGGTGGCTGGCTCAAAGGACTCTGAGGCATTCTATATGATGAACCCTGATGGCTCTGGAGGGCGTGAGCTAAGTATTTTCTTGCTCAGGATATGAATGCATGCATAGAGTCCAGGTAATGGGTGTGGAAGCTCTTTCAAGGTTAAAGTTGGGTCTTTCCAGTTTTCAGTGTGGGAATATATATTATAGAAGGGAAGCAGTAACAATGTATCATATGAGGTTAGATTTCGGAAAGTTGTCATTATAAACCACCTTCATCCTCTTCAGTTTCTATAAATCCTCTTCATCTCTTCCTCCTCTACAAACAATAAGATGTAAGGTGGACCACCGACTCTAAGGAAATTGTTGTCTGGGAAGGAAATTTATATAGATACCAGGGATCCCTAACACCACTCTCTGCCTGCTCCATTTGGTTAGGTCTAGGGCCTTGCCTTGTTTTAGGCATGGACCCGTATTGATGGTCCTTGGCATTACAGACACATTTGCCTGTTCTTGACCAATTGTGGCTTCCAATTAAACTCTTGGGTTTGGAAGAGGAAAAGACTCAGATTTGCAGAGATGGTTCTGTTTCTAGGTGGGTTTAATGGACATCTTTTGGAGACCTCCTTCATGCCATCACAGGTGATTCTTGTGATCAGAAGATTTTGAGGTGACTATTTCAAAAGTTTAGAGGGGTTATCTACTATGAAACAGTTAAAAAGCTTCTTTATTCCTATTGGTACGCCTCTAAAACCCCAGAAGATCTCAGAAGATCTTAGTCTGATTTATGTTGAGGTTTACATGTGGAAGGCGTGATGATCATTAAGATTCTGCTCGTGTTAGTCACAGTGCCAACAATTATATGAAAACTCTTTTTGTTGAATGAGTGATGGGCTTGCATGCCTGCTGTAGAAGGATTTTCCTGCTTTGAAGGCATGTTTTGTGCTTCTCTTTGAGGTAATTTGAGAGTTTTATGGGAATGCTGAAAATGTAAACACAGACTTTGAGGTGATGCGTTTTCCACGGTGACTCAAAAGTGTCTATCTTATACAATTATGAATCTTAAAATTGATGAGAAAGAAAGGCAAAAGGAAGGACAGCTCAAATTTGCTGCAGTAGTCTATTGGCAAGGTGTTTGTTTCCATTAAAAATTATTTTGATTTTTAATTCAAATTTTCATTGGTCTTATATTTATGTCAAAATCTGCCCTTTTAGTTTATATATATATAATAATGATAATCTATGTATTTTAAAGTCTGATATTTTTAAATAAATATTTTTATTATATGCAAAGCGTATGTCTATGTTTTAATCTTTAAATGAATATAATTTGTTAATTCAACAAGCAACAATGTCACTTTTCAAGATAATGTGACAGACTACAAGGTGGAATGGTTTACCTAGTGTCTATCTAGAGGTTTCATTCTTAAGCTTTGATTTTGTATTCTATAAATGTATGTCACATTTTGAATAGGCTTTATAAGTTTAGAATTATACAAGATAGCATAAATTTAAAATAAAAGTTTATTGATACATATTTTTAAGCTTTGAATTTGTATTCTATAAATATATATCATATTTTAAATAGGCTTTACAAATTTAAAAGTATGTAAAGATAACATAAATCTTAAAAAAAAAATCAAACAAGAAGTTTATTATTACCATATAGAGTAGTAAGTTTTAATTCCTTAAAAAATTATAGCTCCAATCAAATAAATAGCATATTATCAATTAAGTCTGTTATGAAGTGAACTGGTTTTATTCATAGACGAGTTTATTATTGGTATATAAAATATATTTCTAAGCATAATTGATAAAGCTTAAATTTTTTATAAAAAAAATTATAATTTAGTTATATGTATTAGGTAATGAGGTGGTTTCATATGTAGGCTTAGTTTTAAACTACGTTAATCTAAAAGGATTTTTATAGAGTAATGTTTTTTTTTTTTTTCATGGTGGAATCCGTAGCTACGAATTTGGATAGGCTATCTAGCTTTTATGGTTGTCACAGTATTATGTGTTGTCCACCCTGGAAGCCACCACAGAGATCTTCGCGTAGTTCACCCCTATAACCATCATACCACAATCATTTTAAACCTTTTACGTTGTTGAAAGCACATGAAAGGGACAAGCGTTCAGTTTAGCGAGGCCTGAGATTTGGATCTTGGACCTCTACCCCCCTTATGGGGTTTGGACGAACCAATTGGTCTACACCTCAGATCTTTTGTAGAGTAATGTTATCTTGAGAATATTGTTTAATTGGTCAAGCTTGCTTTTAGGCACTTTTGAAGATTTAATTTATAGACTTGAATACATGACTAGTGGTAAGAGGAGTACATTGGTGGAGGTCCCTTATGCATTGTAACCATGTGAATGAGATGAATTGGATAGGGGTAGTGGGGCTTTGTCCCTCATCCTTGGGCATCATGCCCTCTAGGTTTGTGTCTCATATAGGACACATGACCTTGTTAAAAGAGAAAAAGCCACATGGTGGTAGTTTGGTGTTATATCATGTGAAGGAAAGCCACAATTAAGCTTCAGGACCAAATGGTTTCACTAATAACTTCTATCAACAATTCGAGTACCTTATTGGAGATGACTTGTTGCAAATGATTGAAGATGTCAAAAAGAAAGGTATGCTCTCGAGAGCCATTAACTCAACATTTCTTACTTTAATTCCCAAAGAGCAAAATTATACTACTCTTAATTTATTTATACCAATTTCTCTATGTAACTGATCATATAAAACTATGACAAATATTATTTGTAACTGGAATATAAAGCTACTTAGTAAGTTGATTTCATAAAAACAAGGAGGCTTTATCCTAGGAAAGCAAATCTATGACAATATCATTATGGTGCATGAGACACTCCACTCCTGCTCCAACATTAAATCAAAGAAGATTGCCATCAAATTGGACATGGCAAATGCTTTTGATAGAGTCAACCTACCTAGAAAGTGTTCTAAGTAAGTTTGGATTCTCGACACAACTTGTGCAATGGATATGAGCCTATATCAAATCTCCCTAGATATCCCCTTTGATCAACAAATAACCTTCTACTTTATTTAAAGCTTCCAAGAGAATTTATCAACTCTTCCCACTATCCCTATATCTCTACATATTACTAGCACAAACACTAGGAAGAGCTCTTAGCAACATGAGAAGTGTAGGGTAGTTACAAGGAATCAGAACTGTCCAAGGTATTAAACCTATTATGCATGCCTAATTCACTAATGACACTATATTGCTGGGAGAATCAACCAAGGATAATATCAATAAATTCAATAGTTGTCTAAATTGCTTTGAAGAAGCTTCAGGTGCTTTAATTAATTGCAATAAAAGTCAGTTTTATACAATTAATACAACACCAACAAAAAATAGAGTTTTTACCCAAGTACTCATATTTAGGGAAGGACCATATTAGTATTTTAAATACTTTGGGTTTTCAATGGGATTCCACCTCAAGCTAAGAAACAGTTGGATGCCAACTATTGAGAAGCTACAAAAACAAATACAAGCATATAGTAATGGATGGTTGAGTTTAGCAAGAAAAAAAAACTAATTAGATCGGTCTTGTCTATGCTTCTAATATATCAACTTCTAGTTTACCATGCTCTAAAAAATGTTCTACAAACATTTGATGGTCTAGTCAAAAATATCCTTTGGCAAGGAGGTAAATATAATGCAAAATAGAAGTTCCATTTAGTCAGTTGGGATTCAGTTACTATAGGAATGGATCAAGGGGGACTAGGAATAATACGAGTAGAAATCATAAGCAAGGAACTAGGGACAAAACTCTTATGGCATCTATCTCAAACTCCATAATTCCCATGGAAAAGGATTTTGAAAGCTAAATATGTAGACTCAATAGTAGGAATGCACCTAATGAGAAATCTAAAAAAAAGGTTTGGAGCCCCTCTAATGTAGAAACATATTGTGAAAGTTGAGCAATTTATCCTAAACAAGATCTCCTAACTTCCAAGATATGGATCTCAAATTGACTTATGGAATGATCCAATACTTGGAAAACCTCCTTTGCTAAGTAGTTGTAGTTCAACTCTCAAAGAAGAGCTACAACATTTGTAGATCTCAAAGCATAATAAAATTTTGTATTGGCATAACAACACAGTAGAATGGGATTATTCAAGAAAAAACACAACATGAAATCGTTGAGACAAGAGTTTGGATCAACTTATTTGAGGAGACATTAATAAATTAGGTGAATATATAGTTTAAATCGGTACATAGATGCAACTCGATGGAATTCCCAATAAAATATTGACATTAATTTTGAATCTAAATTTACCACTTGTGGGTGAAATTTTGCATCCATTCACTCACTTGTTCTCTTTTTTATAACCAGGATGATGGTTATTAGAAGGCCTAATTTTTTGGTGCCATACCGTTGGGTGTTAGGTGTTGATTGCTAGGAACGAGCCTTACGGATGTGATGGGTGATGTTGGGGTAGATTGCAGTAAGGACGACAAAATTTTGGGGAGATGCTAAGAAGAGTGGAGAATTATGTCAGCTTGAGACATTGAGCAACTCCCAAAACTCTTCCTGATGATAGGTGGCCAATGAGGGTGAAGCATATTTAACCATGGAATTATCCTGGGGCTCCACTCCCTTAAATGCAAAATTTGGCTAAGTGGTAAGGAGAGTGGAGAATTGGGTGTTCAAAAATTCCAGGCGGGTCCCAACACCCGTTCCCATAATATGGGCAGAGAAATGGTATCCCAAATGGATGAGGATGTTGTGGGTAGATAAATGGGATGCAAGTGCACCCTCGTCGGATCCTGAATCCCCACCACGAGAATATGATGCAAGTCATTTCAGTGAAGGACTAGGTGAAGGTTTGGGAATCTCTCATTTCCTTGAAGGATCCCAAAATTGCACCTAAGATGGAAGGTGATGTGGAACTTGAAAGCCCACCCCGAGGAAGATAAAGCATAGCAAGCAAATTTTTGGGTCGATAGCAAGCAGTGTGTGGATCCCAAAAGTCCATCCATCATGAAATTAGTGTCACATAAACAGTTCTCTGCAGGAAGGAAAGTAATGTCCCATTAATGAAGATGCATGATGGGCGGTTGGTAATAAATAGGTTTGGTACCTTTTCAATGGGCGACAGTAGGTTGAGTCTCGTATCCATCAATGCAGTCAACTTCTGGTAGCCCACTAATATAATTTATGGATGACCTTCTTCGGGTATAGGCGGGTAGAGATTACAATCCATTAGAACTGTCAAACAAGTTGGGGTAATCAAAGGCCTAGATTTATGCAAAATCACCTACTTTCTCCTGATAGCTACCTTCATCCCCAGCAACAACAGTATTTAGAGGATCCGAAGAGATTTGTAGCATGGTCGCTCCCACTCCCACAGCCACACTATCTCATCCGCCACCCACCATCTTGAATGCAATATTTATTGTAAGGTCTATATATTTTGGAATGTAGGTCATTCTAAAGGGTCGGCTCTTTTGCCATTACAACTCATGTAAAGTATTTTCTATTCAAGAAATGCAAATATATTACTATTTGATCTCCAATTAGTATCTTGAATGTGTAAGGATTGAGGGTTTATTTTTTCTAAGCTATTTGAATGGAGATGCTTTAATTTTGCAATTTGGATTTATGCGTTTTCATTTAGTAGTTCTAGAATTTGCTTTTGATTAAGTGTAATAGACGGTATACAAGAGTAGGAGTGGTTGATATATTAGGTAATTGTCTTGTGTTTTTTGCAATGGTTTGAACTTATTTTACATGTATTTTTATGTGGTTGAATCCGTCCCCTTTTAAGTTCTAGCTTCAGCTACATTTGCTTTCTTTCATCCCCCCATTTCCCTCATCATTGTTAATTAGGACTCCTAGGAACTGATATTCTCAAAAGATCGATTGCAAAACCTCTGGTTTTGCGGTTGTTCAATGTTGGTCGAGGTTTGCAGGGCACGCAAATATTTCCATTAGACCAAATTTTTGATCAACAATTTTTGGCACACCCGATGGGACCCTAAGGTCCCATCATATTTGTTGAACAGATCCTAGTGATACTATGTTTTGTGATGTTTATCCCCAAATTCACCTGGCAACTATGCTCAAGACTAGTTGAAGCCCATGATCAGTTGTCCTTTTATATTGTTCTCAAAGACTACTTTCTTGGAGGACTTAAGATTTGATGAGTATCCTTTGCCTCACTGTCAGAGAAGTTATGCTCATCTGGCGACTGCAACCTGAATGAAGGACTCAATAAATTTCAAGGATCAGTGCCAAAATGGTTCAGCAATTATATCCTAGTTGGAATGATGTAGCCACCCTGAATATCTTGAATTTGCATAGCATATCCAAGGTGGCCCTGAAGACTTTATCAAGCTATGATGGTATAGATGGTGTTGCATATGAACATTGCCAAGACGTAGCCTCTTTGGCTGCCATTCACAACATCACATTTGAAGGTGTCATGCTTAAGATCCTTGCTCTATCTCTCAAGGGAAGAGCATTGCTATGGTACAAATATATGAAGCATGAAATCATCCATACATGGGATGACCAAGAGAAAGCCCTCATTAATATATTTGATAGCTTTAGAGATCCCTTCTCATTGCTCACCCAATTCTCATTTATCAAGTGTGCATCTTATGAGAGTGTATCAGACTTCAATGTTCGATTTGATAGGACTTGGCGAAGGATTCCCCTCGAAGTATGACCATTTATTTCTCAAGCATATATGTACTATATTAGGGCTTTTGATCTTGATATAAGCCTCCTCATTCAGCAGTTAGAAGAGAAGGAGTTTCTGCAAGTATTCAAGGAGGAATTTTGTGTCGAAGGCATGTTAATCCAAGCAAGGAAAATTTCTTCCTTGGAGGTTTTCCAATCGCTTCTATCATTTTCACCCTCACTCCATAGCCCACTGTCTGTAGAGTTTGTAACCAATCAATGTCAAGCTATGTTGGGTAATTCTCCTTCATATTCCCAGAGGAATATGCAACAAATGCAATAAGAATTGAGTATGAGAATCTAGTGGCTAATCAAAGAGGTCAAAAGCATCAAGAGAGAGCTTGCGGTAGGTGAAAATCAATAGATTAGTGATTGGGAATCACACGCACAAAAATCCTATGCACAACCAACCATAATTGTGGGGTTCGTTCCAGAACATGGAGTGTCACCATGCAAAGATAAAGGATGGGAAGGAGATCAAGATTTTGGTCCATGTAGAAAATATGCTTGTACATTCCCTATGATGGAAAATATTGTTGCCTGCAGGTCTCTACATGGATATGAGAGGCAGAAGAGCAAATGATAGACAACCTCTCTCATAGAAAAATAGGCACATAATAAAGCCTTGACCCTACCTGCACAAAGCATAAATATGAGAGAGCAAACCCTAGCAATGCTATTTCCTCAACAAGGCTTACCTCTCAGCCAGTAGAGGATGAAGCATGTTAATATACCCATGTGTGAGTCTGAGATAGCTTCAAATGATATGGTAACATCATGGTAATTCTTGCCTGGACTGTACTGCTCATCCTTGACCCAAGTTCTCTGTAGCAACCTGGCTGACAATCTCCAGATCTAAGAAGATCCAAAAAGACAAGATTGTAAGGATTGGATTATGTTTGATACAATCATTGTTTCTCAAGAGCATGAGGTATGGGTGATAGTGCAAACCGATCCCGTTAAAGTATGATGTTGGTATACACCCCTAGAAAGGTAAAAAATTAGAGCCTGGGCTAAGGCAGTAAGGGCACTTTTCGTACAGGTGGTTGGTGGTCAAAGTACAAGGGCTCTAAGGTTAAGCATGAGATTTGATTGGAGTCCCAATGCAATTAACAACGTCGATGGGCAGTACCAAGTTGAGCATGTAGAGCAGCTTAAGTTTGGTGCCATTTGGTTCGAATACTACAGGTTCATCGGATAGGTTGCAAAAGTATTTCTAGCTTTAGGCATGTGAGGCACGCTCAATTTTGTGTAAATAATCAGCAAATAAATAAAATGTGCGATAAACACGTGGTCGTACAGTGGCTGACATAATATTGCACAAGCTCACTGGGGAGTGTTCTTGACAAATTATCGCTAGCTAACCAAAATAATAAAAGGAATGCAAAGGGATTTCCAAAAGGTATCTTGGTTTTTGAAGCATTTTCTTTCTGTTTTCGTGCTTTCTTATTTTTCTATTTTTTGTTGCTTGTTTTTGTTTGTGTTTCATCATTATGAATTCGTATCCTAATGGATAAAGGCAACAAGTACTTCAAAACTCGTGCAAACAAGATAACACATCACCCTAGCATAGGCATGAGATCATAATATAAAAAAGGCATCCAAAAGGTAAGATTTGGATGTACTACCAGATAGTTTACATCAAACCAAATCTTTCATGAGCAACGAGTATGTCATAACTGGGAGAATCAATCTATATAAGGTGCCTCATATGCAACTTTTCAATTCACCAAAGGATGAGACTAAGAGCACAGTTGAAGGTTTTCACGATGAATTCTGATGCGCTAAGTAAGTTCCTACTGAATTGCGTAAGAAAGAAAGGCTGCAGCAAGATGGACAAGTGTCTTTGACATTCTATTTGTTCTTGAAGTAGCCTTGGGTTACAACAAAATATGTTAATGGAAATGTAGTCTATGGGGGTGTCCCATGGATCACCTCTCCTTTTGTTTCATTACTTTTTTGCATCCTTCTCGTTTCTCTATCTTCTCCTTGTTCTTGTTGTCATTAACTCCTCTGATTAGTGACACTCATTCTCCTCCTACTGCTACCCCTTTACCTCTTTCCTCCCCTTCTCTATGTTTTTGTTCTTGTTTCTTGAGCCCTATTTTCTTTGTGCCCTTCCTTCTCCTCTTGTGCCCCACTTCCACTTCTTTTCTCCATCCTATCCTGCCTTGTTGTGTGTGTAGTTCCCACCCCATTGCCTGCCACCCTCCTTTGTCTTACAACCTTCCCTAGTTGCTTTCCTTTGTGCATTTCCTATCATTTTCTTCTTTCTTTCTCTATTTGAAAGTGTTTTTAGGTATAAGATGGCTTTCTAGGTTCCTATTTCCACAAAGTGAAAATCCCCTATGAGCAACCAAAAGTGTGGGTGAAATTTTACATCCATTCATCCACTTGTTCTCTTTTTATAAGAAAGATGATGGTTATTAGAAGGCCTAAGTTTTAGGATTCGAACCATTAGGTATTGGGTGTTGATTTCTAGGAATGAGCCTTGCGGATGTGGTAGGCGATGTTGGGTAGATTGCAGTAAGTACGATGAAATTTTGGGGAGACGCTAAGAAGGGCGAAGAAGTCGATCAACTTGCGACATTGAGCAACTTCCAAAACTCTACTCGATGATATGTGGCCAATGAGGGTGAATCATATTTAACTATGGAATTATCCTGGGGCTTCGCTCCCTTAAATGCAAAATTTGGCTAGGTGGTAAGGCGAGCGGAGAATTGGGTGATCAAAAATTCCATGTGGTTCCCAAAATCCCGTCCTATAATACGGGTAGAGAAATGGGATCCAAAACAGCCGAGGATGCTGTGGGTGGATAAATGGGATGCAAACACACTTTGGTCGGACCTTGAATCCCCGTTGCAAGAATATGATGCAAGCCACTTCAGTGAAGGACTATACGGAGGTTTGGGCATCCCTCATTCTCTCGAAGGATCCTAAAATTATGCCCAAGATGGAAGGTGATGTGGAACTCAAAAGCCTGCTTGTAATTTGAAATTGCTCATTAATCAAATGATAAAAAGTACATTGCTTAAATACTTTAGAAAATAACAAACTAACAATCGTGAGAGAAAATAAGGGGAGAGATTCAAGGAGAGAGAGAGGATTAATTAAAATTGAATTTCTCCTTCACTCCTGTCGACCAGTTCTACCAATCGCTCCTGCCGTTCACCTTGGTGGGTTAAATGCCAACATTCTCCCCCTTAAATTTGAGAGGTCTAACAAGACAATCTCTCAGCTTTATATATTAAGCTTTATCCATGCCTTTGGTGAAGATGTCTGCTATGTTGTCCAAAGTGCTGCAATGTTTAAGCTCAACTACCTGGTTCTCCACCATGTCTCGGACTCCTCTAGGTCCACCACGTGTCTAATGTCAGTCCAGTCGTCTATGTTCATCACATGTCATGTCTCGAGCTCCTCTAGGTCCACATGTGTCTGATGTCAGTCTAGTCATCTGTGTCCTCGATCCTCGTGTTCGATCCTCGTCCATCAACCATGCATCCTCGGGCTGCGGGTCTTCTCCACGTCACCACCTCGGGCTGCGGGCTTGCTCCACATCTGCCTCGGTAATCATGTCAAATTTTTGCTAGGTCAACTGCTTGGGATCTATGTCCCTGTCAGATCGCTTGCCTCGAGATCTATGTCAGGGTCTCTATCAGTCCACCTACCTCAGGATCTGTGCCAAGGTTTCGCTTTGCAGGCCACTCCTTGACCTCGCCTCAAGATGCATGCTCTATGGGTCGCTCCTCGACCTTAGGATGCGTGCCTGCCTGTGGGGCCTCTTGGTCAACTCAGTGAGTCCTCACCTCGCCTACTTGCCCGCTCTGATACCAAGTGTAATTTGAAATTGCTCATTAATCAAATGATAAAAAGTACATTGCTTAAATACTTTAGAAAATAAAAAACTATTAATCATGAGAGAAAATAAGGGGAGAGATTCAAGGAGAGAGAAAATTATTAAAATTGAATTTCTCCTTCACTCCTACCGACCAGTTCTACCGACTGCTACCGTCCACCTTGGTGCTGCCATCCACCTTGGTGGGTTAAATGCCAACACCCGCCCTAAGGAATATAAAACATAGCGGACGAAATTTTGGATTGATAGCAAGCAACACATGGATCCCAAAAGTCTGCCCATCATGAAATTAGTGCACATTAGCGGTTCTTTGCAAGAAGGAAAGAAACACCCCATTAATGAATATGCACGATGGGTGGTTGGCAATAAAGAGGTTTGGTGCTCGTTCAGTGGGCGACAATAGGTTGAGTCTCCCATCCATCAATGCAGTCAACTTCAGGTAGCCTATTAGTGCAATTAATGGACAACCTTCGTCGGGTACAGGCAAACAAATATTGCGATCCATTAGAACTGTTAGACAAGTTAGGGTGATCAAAGGCTTAGATTTATGTAGAATCACCTACTTCCTCTTAATAGTTGCTTTTGTCCCTAAAAACAACAATATTTATAGGATCCGAAGATATTTTCAGTATGGTCACTTTCACTTGCGCATCCACACTATCTCGTCCACCGCCCACCATCTTGAATGCAACATTTATTGTAAGGTCTATGTATTCTAAAATTTAGGTCATTCCAAAGGGTCGGTTCTTTAGCCATTACAACTCGCATGTAGATTATTTTCTATTCAAGAAATGCAAATATATTATTGTTTGGTCTCTAATTAGTCTCTTGAATGTGTAATGATTGAGGGTTTATTTTTGCTAAGCTATTTGAATGGAGATGCTTTAATTCTGCAATATGGATTTATGTTTTTTCATTCAGTAGTTTTGAAATTTGCTTTCAATCAAGTGCAATAGACGGTATACAAGAGTAGGATTGGCTGATTTGTTAGGTAATTGTCTTGTATTTCTTGCAATGGTTTGTGCTTACTTTGCATGTGTTTTGATGTGGCTGAATCCATCCCCTTTTAAGTTCTAGCTTCAACTTTGTTTGCATTCTTTCAGCCCCCCATTTTCCCTCATCGTTGTTAGCTACGACTCCTAGGAACTAACCTTCTTCGAAGATCGTTCGCAAAGCCTTTGGCTTTGTAGTTGTTCAATGTTGGTCGAGGTTTGCAGGGCACACAAACCTTTCCATTAGGCCAAATTTTTGACCAACACCACCCACGATTCAAGTATTTTCTTAGTTAGTTTTGTAGAACAAGATTATCACATGTGACAACTTGAAAAAAATGAATATTGTTGGTCCCTAGGCGTGTTCTAGATGTATGAAGCACAATGACACTATGCCCCACTTATTATTTGAGTGTAACTCAACCATCCCATCTAGTCTAAGATAGCCCATTATTATGGAACTCCCTTGTCAAGAACTCTAGACATGGAAGACTATCTAGTCAATTGATAATCAAAATACAAATGAGGACTAAAGGGAAAGCCATTAATCAAATCTCTTTGAAAATCCATCCCCTTCTTTGTTGTTTGGAATATTTGGAAGGATAGAAATAGGTTGATCTTTAAAGATAAAAGGAAAAAAACAATATTCTCACTGAAAGAATAATCAGAGATATAATGACTAATTTGAAAGCCACCTTCAAACATAATCACAATTAACAAAGCTTAAATGTGCAAGAATTAATCTAATCAACAAGTAGAACATCAAGATTTCTTCTCAACCATCATGAATGTATTAGTAATAACACCACCAAAGATACATTATCCTGCTTTGTTCTTTGATGGGGCACCTAAGTCAAATTCATGCATAGTAGCTATAAGGGGAGTGATCATGAAAGAATATAAGACACTTGCACTCAAGTATTTTATCAACCTAGGAATTACTTCCAACAATGTGGTGGAGGCACTAACATGCGAGATTGGGCTGAAGTTGGCAATAGAACAATGGATAAGACACCTACACATATATGAGGATTTTACCTTCATTATAAATGCTCTCTCCAAGGAGAAAAAGAACAACTCAATACAACTCCATAACATATGGGACAAAATGAAATAACTAATTCATTAATTCACACATGTACAATATTCCCACATTCGTCGAGAATTTAACAAGACAATAGATACTCTTATCAACAGTGCTATAAGAAGAGAGCATTCCAATCTGAGAATTACAAGGAAAAAAGTTCAGCAAAGATGTGATGGAAGATGAGATAGGGAAAGCAATAGAGTTGATGGAGATTCTGGAGCCTTTGAAGATTCTAGCACCTTTGGAGATCCCGACACCTTTGAACAACCCTAAAACATTGGGTGATTCCAAAGCTTTTGGCTTTTCAGTCTTTTCAATGATTTTTGTGCCCTTTGTGTTTTTGACACCTTTTGTATTTGGGTTTTCGATGCTTTTTACATTGAATTTTCAATGCTCTTTGTAATCTGACCCGTTTTGGAAAGCTTTTTATTTTGCTCTGGTACCTGTCATTTCTTTTGGATAACAATATTGTGACCTCCAAATCACTTATTGAATAAACTATTTATACTTTAATTTTTTTAATAGATTGAAAAGTTAAAGCACATCGGAAACCACCTTCCCTAGAACATAGATCTCCACTAAAAAAAACCAATAACTTATACAACTATAATATCCCTAATCTTTATTATCAATATATAAATTAAAAATATATATAATTAGTTTGAATGTCAAATACAAAGTCAATGAAGCTAAAACAAATACCATAGCATTAAAATTTAAACGTCATTCACGTTAAAAACTCCCATGTGCATAGCTGAGGGCAGAGATTCGTACAACTAGCCATAATTAAAATAATATGAATAAACAAAACAATTTTTTCATTTCTTATATTAATCTAAATCATTATGAAAGTCATTTGCTACCAGAAATATAATGAGTATATTATTTTGGTTCACATCTAGGTATTAGGTATAGGTATGGGGTTGACTATGCTCTATTCATACAATTTTTTTTAAAGTTGTCTATTTAGAACGTATTTTAACCGTTGAAGTATATAGAGTCTTTTTCGTGAATTAAATTTAGATATTGAATATATTATTATGTCTTAATAAAAATAAAAATTAATTTTCAATTTTTTATATAATTTCTATAATATTTATAAATATTTTAGTGATATATTTTAAGATTGTAGAGTTCCAAAATCAAACTATAATAAGATACTACATATATTATCACAATAATCTTTAATTCTTATCTATCTATCTTATTATAAAATATCAATTTATTTAAAATTAAAATAAATATATATAATTTATAAATTATATAAAAAACAAACTTTCTGTCTGATGTATGTTTATTTATTCCACTTCCACTGATCATGATTTATAATCCTACCTATCCTTCTCACCTTGAATTTTATAAAGTCTAAACTGCAATACAAACTTTATCATCATATATAAACATAATATCATATAAAAACATAATAATGCCGCTCTATTTAGCTGTCCAGATTCATGTGAAAGTCCATGGTGGTTTCGGAGTCAATCTCCTTGCTCAAATCTAACTTTCTCCTCCGTTCTGTCTAAAATTGTTTAATCAACCAATGTCCATAATCTGCTGAAATTGATAGTGATCTTATGTAGCATAAAAAATGGCGTGGACTATCCATTTAAATCTTTTCTTAGCTGGTAGAAACTGTTCTAACGATATTTACTCCGAGTTGACCTCTGGTCTCCTGTGACCCGGAGTACTTTTTATGCCATTCTTATGCAATATTGCACTGGAGAACCGCAGCTCTGCTTGCCTTTCAGTCAAGTGGGTGCCACTTTGTAATTGTCCGCCTGCTTCCAGAGCTGCCCAAATTGCTTGAAATACTTGATTGATGTGTGGAGATTGCGAGATTTCATTGGAGGTGTGTCTCAGCTTTTTGGGTAGTTTCTGGGGAGTGTTTTGGTGTAGAACTTTATTGGGTTGGGGTACATCCTTTGGGCAGATTCTAACAAGTCTTCATTTTTATTTTCATTTTCATCTCTGATTCATCTGACTTGGTTGGCACAATTTGCCATATGCATGGGAGTTTCTCTAACCTGAGTTAAGCCTAAAAGTGCCGCCCCACCCAAAGACCTCAAATTCTTGTTTTTACAGATATGCCCATTGGGTCTGTTTCTTTTTGAGGCTGCAGGAGAGGAGAAGATATATTCGGGTCTCTCTGCTTGAAGAAAGAAGACCCAAGTCTTTGTTTGGGTCTCTCTGTGTGAAATGAGAAAACCCAAGTCTGTCTTTCTGAATTGAGGCTGGTTTGATCTAAATTGGAATTTGTAAAAGTGAAGTTTTTTTTTTTTTGGTACAGAGGAGGAATCGATAACTATTCCATCATCATCTGTTGTCCGATTCCAGGAATGTTGTGCCTGTAAACCTTCCCCACTCTGGGTAATAAGGGTGTGAGGTGGGCATAAGGAACTGAAACGGGGTTGTTTACTGACAAACAATCGATGGAGGAACAAGGTAAATCTTCCCTACTCTAGGTAATAAAGGTGTGAGGTGGGCATAAGGGAATCGAAACGGGGTTGTTTGCTGACAAACAGTCGGTGGAGGAACAAGGTAAAGTTATCAATTGAGCTGTTTTTTTAAGAGCCATTGCTGGATTTTATATGTCAAACAATAAGATGGCAGTGGGTGCAACTGCGCTTGCTCTGAGTTTTAGGAGGAGCAACAGTACAGTGGGGCCCATGATGGATCATGAGAATGGTGATGGGGAGATGGATCATAAGAATGGTGATGGGGAGATCCCAAGGGTTGTTGCCCTGGCAAGATCGCCTAGGCCCAAGAAGATGGTCAGAATTCTAAGGACTGTGTTCAGTGCATGTCAACTTTCATTGCCATGCAGGGTGGGGAGGCCACCTGGGCTCCCCACACTTGGCACTAAAGTGATAGGGACCTTGTTTGGGTACAGAAATAGGCATGCACGTTTTGCAGTGCAGGAAAGTCCAAAGACCCCTCCTTTCATGCAAATACAGTTGGCAATGCCAACACATTCTCTTGTGAGAGAGATGGCCTCAGGGTTGGTGAGGATTGCCCTCGAATGTGAGAAAAATGCTTCCTCTAGAAGGGGGAAGCTTATCGAGGAACCAGTTTGGTCAATGCATTGCAATGGCAGGAACAGTGGATATGCCATGAAGAAAAACTGCACTGAGACAGATATAAAAATACTTGGCATGGTCGAGGCTGTGTCCATGGGAGCTGGTGTTCTTCCTACAGACAATGATGAGGGTCCAGATGGAGAGCTGATGTACATGAGGGCCAGATTTGACAGGGTTGTGTGCTCCAAAGATTCTGAGGCATTCTATATGATGAACCCTGATGGCACTGGAGGGCCTGAGCTAAGCATCTTCCTGCTCAGGATATGAATGCAGGTAACAAAAGAAAAATGCCCCTTTATGGGTGTGGAATTTATTTCAAGGTTGTTAATGGGTCTTTGCCTGTTTGCATTTATATTTTCTTATGGAGATTAATAGCTAGGTAGTCCCCACCTGTTCCTATTCCTACCTCTCTTTTTTCCCTTCTTTTAGGTCCAGGACCCTGCCTCCTTATAGCATATTGATGGGGCATTCTAATCACAATAGTTATCTGCAATGTAACTTATATCCCACTTATGGGGTCTAAGCCCACAGGGCTTAACTTTGCAAGTAATCAGGATGTAGAATAATGTCATCCCTCACAAAACCCACAAGATGGAGCTAAAAAGAATGACTTTCTGCTCTTTCTTACATTGATAAAATCATAATGCAAAAATGACTTGCACTTCAGAAAAACTAAACAAGCTGCAGACGATGGTGGGTGCTGAATGTGAAGCACAATCTTTGACCTCCTAACAATGTGACAATTTCTTTTCTTTGTGTTTTCCCACTTTCACCAACCTAGTTATTTATTTGGCATAACCTGTCCAAATAATATTTCATTGAAGTGGGTTGAAGAGTTACAGTACTCAAAAACTGCAAGCATCATAATTGTGGCACCTGGACGAAGGTGCATTGCTTCTTGCAAAGTGACATTAAGCATAGGCTTAATTTCTTTTACCAATTTCTTTTAGATGAGGAGATCAAAACTGCAAGCATCATAATTGTGGCACCTGGACGAAGGGGCATTGCTTCTTGCAAAGTGACATTAAGCATTAATGTTAGGCTTAATTTCTTTTACCAATTTCTTTTAGATGATGAGATAAAAACTGCAAGCATCATAATTGTGGCACTGGACGAAGGGGCATTGCTTCTTGCAAAGTGACATTAAGCATTAATGTTAGGCTTAATTTCTTTTACCAATTTCTTTTAGATGATGAGCTTTGTTTTGATCTCATTGTAGGGAATGCAAATTTAATTTTAATTTTTATCAGAGTTGCAAAAAATATACATTCATGGATAATGCCCTTGAGACTAGCCTATTAAAATGCCTTTGAAACTACCCTATTAAAACTTGATTTTTGGTAGTATTGATTTTTTAACTACGAGTGTATGACATTGTTGCTGTCAAAAGAATTAATATTAAAATTGAAAAAGTGATACCTAGCATAAGCTTCCATTTTGAATTTTCATTAAGAATTTATTTGTGAACATAAAATCTTTCA
Organism: Wollemia nobilis; assembly: GCA_028583015.1. NCBI lineage: Eukaryota > Viridiplantae > Streptophyta > Pinopsida > Araucariales > Araucariaceae > Wollemia > Wollemia nobilis. Next base: position 10,976,815 of record JAQPPZ010002969.1, on the reverse strand, counting down.
AAAATGGATTTTAATGTTAAAAAAATTGGTTATCGATTTTTCTAAGACAAGTATTTATATAAATGATTATTGACATTGTGAATTGTGATTTGGAAGTTCCTTCCAATTTTTAACATTTTTTGGTGTATATAGACCATCTAGATTAGGCATCAAGCCCTTTGGTTATGTGCCCCTTCCATATATAGATGGCTACTATAGAGTCCAAGCAGTACCAAGCCATATGTGTCTCCTCTTGAGTATGTGATATGTTTGAAAAAAGCCTCTTAAAATGGATCTTAGACTATATATGTGTTTGAATATGGATCGGGGTTTGGTCTAGTTGTTCTACCTTGGTTACTTCATTTTAGCTATTAGGCTCATTTACTCTTGGCCTACAATGTAAATCCCATAATGTTGTGTTCCCACTAAAATTTTAGCACAAATGAATGTTTATTTTGCCTATCTTGATTAGTCAATGACCCAATTTACCCTACAAGGATTCATGTGGATATAGTCCTTGGTAGTCTATTTCACAACCTCTCATAGCCCTAAACCAAATTCTATTACAATTAGCATGTGACTAACTTGAACCTCCTTCAAAGAATGTGACACTAGTTGATTTGAGTTCCTTTTAGACTAAGAAGGAAGTCAACCATCCTGAAAGCATAGGTAAAGTCGAGGACAAGGGACCAACCCACGATGGATGCATTGCTTCTGGAACTTAAGAGGCAGTAAGGTCCTTAATTTCCTCTTGCTAAGAGATGTTTGTAGCAAATTTGTGGATTTCCAAAGATTTTAACATGGCATAACTCATCAGAATAGGAGTCGGGTGTTGTCCTCCCCATCATTACTAATAATGGAATTCAATAGTTGGATCACTTTTTATATAAGGTTAGGGGTTTTTGATCCCCTGAGTTGTCAAGGAATCCTAGGCAAATTACTACACTTGGTTGAATCAAAGATCAAGTCTTGAGCATAAGTTTAGTTGGTTGTACATATTTTACCTCTTAGAAAACTATGATATGTAGATGGTAGTAATGTTTTCAGCAACCATTATGTTAAACTTTCTTATCATTTTCCATAATAATTTTTTCAATGGGTTATATGGGATTGAAACAGGTCCCACTCGTATTACATCATCACCACATAGTGTTATTACAGCAAAGCTTGGATATTATCCTTGAATTGTTTGACAAGATTTGAACCTGAGTCTCCTTGAAATGTTGAGGAATTCAACCAGTTGAGTTAATGCCACTTGATGACCATTTTCCATAATAATTGAGTTAAATGCTCAATATTATTTAAGTTTATTTAAAGGCTTTCCTTTGAAATTCAAAATCTCTCTACCATCTGATCCTAATTGTATTAAGGTATTGAAACTAATTTGGAGTGAGGTTAATAGGCTTATAGGCAAAGATGGATGGCTCGAGTGGTGGGACGGGGATTTGTCTTAATTCATTCTATTTTTATGCAATTTGGCTAAAACCAAAGCAAAAAGATCTTAGATAGGAAAAAAATGCATTAAGATGTAGATGGTAGTAATGTTTTATGCAACCAGAATGCTAATCTTTCTTATCATTTTCCATAATAATTGAGTTAAATGCTCGATATTCTTTAAGTTTATTTAAAGGTTTTCCTTTGAAATTTAGTATCTCTCTAATGTCTGATCCTAATTGTATTAAGGCATTGAAACTAATTTGGAGTGAGGTTAATAGGCTTATAGACAAATATGCATGGCTCGAGTGGTAGGATGAGGATTTGTCTTAGTTCATCCTATTTTTATGTAATTTGACTAAAACCAAAGCAAAAATATCTTAGATGGGATAAAAATGCATTGAGAGTCCGTAGATGGGATAAAAATGCATTGAGAGTCCGTAGATGGGATAAAAATGCATTGAGAGTCCGTTTACTCAAATCTAAAAGATAAGTCATGTAGCTCATGGAACTAGAGTGCATGTGCCCATACGAAAGTCTACTAATGACATCATCTCTAACCACCACATCATAGGATCCATTCTTCTTGGAGAAACAATATTTGAATGAGGCCTACTAAGCTTGTATATTTGATCAAACCCATCACAATATCTAGAGTTAATGACCTTGAACCCACCATTAGTATCCTTAATCACCCATTTATTAGGCCAAAACTCCACCTTTTTCATTAGTGTAAGTGATACGATGAATAGAAAGGAAGTTAGATTTTAAACCTCGCACATAAAGGAGATTCCTAAAAAATGAATAATCGAATCAATTCTCCACAACCAATTATTGCCAAGGAAGAGCCACCCCCAGTAATACATGCTTACCATAATGTTATCCATTATAGTTAGTTAAAAGTTTACAATTATTTGTCATATGTTGAATAGATCCTGAATTTGTAATCCATTCCTCTAAACTTGAGGAGGTACAAGAAACATAGACATATGAGGTTTCACCTTCATCCTCACCTTTTATAAAGAAGAGGGAAGCATAATCATCCATCTTCTTAGATGTTGCTTCTAATTTTTTGATTTATTGCCAACATGATTATGCCTTGTGTCATTCTTTCTTGCAATAATTATAAATGGACTTTTGATGGGATTTTTGTATTTCATTTTCCCTTGTTTTTCAAATTTCATAGAATCATTTTTAACACTTTATTGGCATGAGCCTGAATGGAAAAAAGGTTGCTTTGCTTCATATTTTGAACTTGCTAGTGAAGAAGGTACTGAAACACATCTCCTAGCTTGGGGGTTTTTCCTTATGAAAACAAATTGAAGCATCTTAAAGAAAATAACTACTACCTCACAATCTTTAAAAATATTATTAGATGTTATTTGAAGATAGTAAAAAAATGTTATTTATGTGCTAATTATATAGGCCATTAGATATAGAATCAACGACTCATGTATTTCCATATGTCTTTGATATGATAAAGGGGGTTCCATCTATGCATTGACTATGCAAGCCACGAGGTAGAATCAATCAATCTACTATAGTCTTGCATTGTTGATTCATCAAATAAGACAGTGCCACTTGTTAGTTGACTCTATTGTTGATCAGACATGTCATTAAACAATATATGAAATTTGTAGAATGAGTTGTCATTTTAGGATCGGCTCCTTACCCCTATATATAATCCAAAATGTATTTTTACCCCCAACTAGGTGCTACAGTGGTCAAGTACTCTATCACATTGATTGTAGCTCTAGGGTAAGTCCAAATCATGTTAAGGGTTTAGGTTATAAACCCCCAACTTTGTGTGTGCCAAAACTTAGCATGTGCCATCTAGCCATAAGATCTACAAGCCACTATGGCAAGGGGGATGGGAAAGGTATCCCAAAGAGCTTCTTTATGACACTTTTCTCTCCTTTGGCAACTCAAGGATAGGGGCAGTTTGTGATCTTATAGTCTAAATTTTGATGGATTAGTTGAAGAACAACTTTGTTTCTCCTAATATTTCCTTGAAAAAACTTAACCTTAATCTAGCCCTAATGCACCATACAAATGCAACAAACAAGGACTAAAACTAACATGATTTCGAATTGATGATAGAAGCAAAGACAATTTTTCTTTTAAAGGCAAGGGTCCAAGAGAGATACAACAAACAACCTAGATTTAGCTATATGTGATTTTGATTTTTTATGATGACAAGATTAGAGATATAGTTAGTCCTCTAACTAGTTTCTTTTCCTTCTTTATTTCAATAAATAATAGAAAAATAAATAACATAAACTATTTTTTGTAAATAGAAAACAAATATAGAACTTAAATGCAAAAAAAAGGAAGATATGAAAGTAGAAAGAACCTAATTCTACCCTAGAGGTAGAAGTATTGTTGATCTCATAGAAGCACTATCATTTCTATTGCATCCTAATGGCACATTTTATTTTCCTACAAAATAAATAAAAAAGAAGAGATTAGTGATAAAAGGATTTGCTTGATCTAAATAGATTATTAGGCTCCCTCAACTTGCATCAGACCCTCGTTTAGATATGAGTTGAAAATTTTCAAAATGGTAAAAGCATGGATTAAATGATCAATGGTAGAAGTGTTATTGGTCTAGTGATAGCGTTATCAATGCTTTTGCTTGACAATCTTCTTGTTCTCTGCGATTATGTCAAAATAGAGAGTGATAGCACCATCAAACCTATAATTTGATGATTGTTTTACTTAGAAATGTAGCAAGATAAAATTAAATGCAAGACTTATGATATTTATGAAAGATACACGAAAGATCCTTGAACAAGAGGTACAGGGACCCTCCTAAATGGATTAAAACAAGAAGGTTGCTTGTTCAAAATGTGAACTAATAATGACAAAATATGAAATTCCAAGCTAAGTGTAAGTATAATGACCAAATCAAACTAAAGTGAAATAAGATTAAATATTAAGCCGCAAAATCAAATAAAGTACCAAAAGCAAATAAGAGGAGATAGCACAACCCCAAGCACACTTGTTGCTCTAAGGTGCTATGGTTGTTTCCCCTTGTTGTGGAAGCTTGATTGAAGCTTGTTTGTTGCTTGAAGACAGTTGAAAGCTTGAGCTTAAATGCTTGGGTACTTGAATGCTTGGATGTTTGAAGGATTGAGACCTTGAATTTTTGAAGTATTGAGAGCTTGAATGCTTGAAGGATGCCTTCACAAGATTGTGATAGGATTTTAGCATAATTTTGTAGTGCATGGAGACAAATTCCTATGAATCTATGATAATATTTGAAAAAAAAATTACTTTCAAAAGCATATGATTGGGCTCTCCCAAGTGTTGGATTTATAGGAAGCCATGGCTCCTTAGGGGAAGGATTGCATTGAAGGTGATAGGATTGGAGATGGTAAGAATTTGAAATGAGATCAAGATGCCATTAATGGAGGAATATTGTAAATAGTAGTTCTTAGGCTCAGGGTTTTTTCTAGGGTTGTAAATTATATCTTGGTGATTAGATCCATTAATGGTGGGTAGCTTAAAAGGTACTAGTTGTCATTGTTTTTGTTTTTGGTGCATGATAGTCAAAAATGTTGGAGGGTGCTTGCATTGGTGGTGCTTTCGCTCATGTACCAATGCTTTTGCTTTTGGAGCAATAAATACTTCCAATTTGGTCTCAAATATAATTGATTCAATTTGGCTAATGATTGGTTGATTCATGAAGATATTTGCAAGCTTGGAGATTGATGATGTGCTCAAAATTGGATGTCTACATTTACCTCTTTTTGATGAATTTATTACATAATGAATGCATGAAAACTAACATAGATACCCCTATTTGAACCAAAAATATTTGTTGTCACTTAGGGTTAGTGATGCAAGATAATTGATGCTTTGGTTTTTTAGTTAGAGGTGATGTTAAAATTTGTATTTTTTGATAGCATTAAATGGTACCATGCCTGGTGTGTCTCCTAAGTTTTTAGATAAAAATCAAGTTGGACTGACAAAACTTGATTGGATTATTATTTACACTAGTGCTATGATGACGAATTACTTGTAATTGAATTATTATTAATTAGTAGTTTTAGATTGATTATGACATATAAAAATAATGTCATGATGAGTAATTATTCTTTTGATAAAAAATGCATGATGCAATTATGATTTATTTATGCTTAATTTATGGATGATTAATAATTGATTATGATGGCATGTTTAATGTTATGATGACTTAATTATTATGATAAAATACAATAATTATGAGATGATTAGATGTTTAGAGTAGATGAAAATGATGACATAATGACCCACTCTCAAGATTTTCATTATAGATGCATGATAGATAATGATTAGCAATGGAAGCGCCCAAGGGGATTTTGGATAATGCTATAATACAAATATACAGCTATGTACATATTTAGATTTTTCCAAGGGGACTTTAGCTTGGATTTACCCATAATGACTTTAGCTTAGATAACAAGGTGTATACATAGGTATGTACTAATATTTTTATTTGGCTATACCTTTTCAACCTTGGGCTTTTGTCCAAGTTGGAAGTTTCTTTGTCCTATGTAAAATGGTTGGGGCCCTTCCAAAAACCCTTGTTTTCACCATTAATAAAAATAATAAAAAACTATGTATAGATATTTTCTTAGGGGGAATTTAGTTTACTTTTCCTGGAGGACTTCTAGCTAGCTTTGATATTTTCCAAAAAGGGACTTTATTTAGCTTTTCGTGGAGGACTTATAGTTATCTTCCTATGATACAAAGTATCTATATATACAAACATGTGCAAATAGAGATAACTAATTTGCTTCTAAATGAGCATCTAAAGGACTTATGTTTAGCCCGTAGAACTTTTGATAGGTTTACCTTTAAATAAATTCTCAAACAAATTCTACTTGGCCTATAGGAATTTTGATTCAACTTGATAGATTTACCTTTAAATGTATATGTTAAGGACTTATTCTTGGCCTATAGGAATTTTGATTTAGCTTGATAGATTTTCCTTTAAAAAAACATGTAAAGAAACTTTGATTGGCCCATAAGACTTTTGATTTAGCTTTACATGGAGGACTTTTGATTTAGCTTTGTCCGTAGGACTCTTAATTTAGCTTTTCCGAGAGGACTTTTGATTTTAGCGTAGATATTTTTCTTTACAAAAATGTATAAAAGACTTTTGCTTAGATTGATTTGCCTTGTAGAGAAATGTCATAGAGGAATTTTATTAGAGATTAACAATAGATTATGCCCAAATGGGAGGATGACTTTGGTATCGACATGTTGTTCCCATGCATGGTATTTTAAAGAAGGCAAGAGGCAATACAATTTATCTTGCTATCAAAACCTAGGAATATGATAGTATTCATCATGCATCAAGAGGTTGATGAGATAGAAAATTTTTATTGACCTTTTCATCAACACCTTTGAACCTTGCATAGTCATAATATAGTAAGAGAGTGATGATTGGATGAATAGAAGATAAATATTGAGGTAAACTAGATTAGAGAGATTAATGTGGTGCAAAGCTTGAATTATTTGCAAAGTGGGACTAGAAGGATCCACTTGTATTAGTTGTCTAGTGAATGAAAGTGAGCTATTATAACTAGGATCATCATTTGCATGTCATCATAAATCCTTGACTTGATATGAAATAGGTAGTTCAAATAGAAACAAGTGTGTGTATGCATGTAAATATGAAATAAAAAATATGCAAGCAAGCAATGCCAAGCAGTTAAAAGTGAATAGGAAACCTATATATACTTAGATGTAATACTATTTAAGATACATTATGTTCACTAGTTCTTTAAGTTTATTTCTGTCAAGCATGGCAACGTGATAAGCACCTAAACAAAATATGGTAGTTATGATGTGTGGACCTAGCTAATTTGGCTAAAAATTTCCTTTGAGCTCAATTTTGACATTAGTATTTTTTAATTATCTTTAAGGACAAGATCACAAACTTCAAAAGAATAATATTGTACCCTTCTTGCTACAGGCGCACTTTAGTCTTTATTGGTACACCCATAGGTTTTCTAAGGCATGAATCTATTTTTCATCAAGCAGTTTCATTTGGCTAAGATAGGTGAGATAGTATTCATTTCCAACAGAGAAGTCTTCTAACAAAATGCACAAGGAAGGCACGTCTAGCTTAAAAGGAAAGACTAATTCAATTCCATAAATCAAAATATACAACTAGAGATACCAATTTCTACCATTTTTGTTGATGAACTTATTAAGACCATTTGTGTTGAATTTTGTATTTAACACAAATTTTCTTGGCATCCTTGTTCTTGAAGGGTATTCCATTGTCAAATATTAGCATAAAAGGGATGTCGTAACAACTAAGGGTCTTATTGATGATGAATTTGAAGACTTGAAATCCATTGGTTAAGGATAAAGGAATGGATTTGACATAATGAAGTATTTAGTAACTATGATAATGAACTTGTGTCCATTAGATGATATTGGGTTTATCTTCATAATGATGTCCAAGCCCAAATGGAGAAAGACCAAGGATAAATTAAATATTAGAGAGCTTGGGATAGGGCATGGATAAGGTTGTCATGCTTATGACACTTATCACACCTCTTGACATAGTTGTAAGAGTCATTTTCCATGGAGAGCCAAAAATAATCCATCTATAGAATTTTCTTGGTGATAATAATACCACTAAAGTGACCTCCACATGATCCATCATGAACCTCTTTGATGAATACATAGGATTTGAATGAAGTTTGCTTAATTTGTTAAATGATAATCATACCTTATTTTTTATTTAGCTCTAACGGGAGAATGGATGTAACCAAGGCCATAACATTGGCATGGTGGTTATTATACCTACAAATATATTTAGTGGTGATTTTCTCAAAAGTGGCCATTAATATTTAGTAACTATGATAATGAACTTGTGTCCATTAGATGATATTGGGTTTATATTCATAATGATGTCCAAGCCCAAATGGAGAAATGTCAAGGATAAGTCAAATATTAGAGAGCTTGGGATGGGGTATGGATAAGGTTGTTATGTTTATGACACTTATCACACCTCTTCACATAGTTTCAAGAGTCCTTTTCCATGGAGGGTCAAAAATAACCCATCCATAGAAGTTTCCTAATGATGGCATTACTACTAAAGTGACCACCACATGATCCATCATGGGCCTCTGATGCAGGAGCATCCAGGGCAGCACTGCAATCTTGCATCAACAAAAAAAAAAAAAAATGTTTAAGTGTTGAAAAGTGTCGCGATATCGCGACATAAAAAGTGTCGCGATATCGCGACATGTTTTTAACAAAGGACGTTGGCGGAAAAGATGTCGCGATATCGCGACATAAAAGGTGTCGCGATATCGCGATCGAAACAAGACAAAGGACGTGGGCGGAAAAGATGTCGCGACATAAAAGGTGTCGCGATATCGCGACACAAAACAAAGGAAGAAGTCAGAAAGAAAATATGTCGCGATATCGCGACATAAAAGGTGTCGCGATATCGCGACACAAAACGAAGGAAGAAGTCAGTAGGAAAAGATGTCGCGATATCGCGACATAAAAGGTGTCGCGATATCGCGACATGAAACGGAGAAAGACGCTAGCAGGGAAACTGTCGCGATATCGCGATAGGTTTCATAGGAGAGGCAAGGAAGGCAAAGATGTCACGATTTCGCGACATGTCACGATTTCGCAACCCGAAAGTAGAAGAGCGTACGGAAGACAAAGATGTCGCGATTTCGTGACCCGAAAGCAGAAAGAGCGTACGGAAGACAAAGATGTCACGATTTCGTGACCCGAAAGCAGAAAGAGCATACGAAAGACAAAGATGTCACGATTTCGTGACCCGAAAGCAGAAAGAGCGTACGGAGGACAAAGATGTCACGATGTCACATGTCGTGATTTCGTGACCCAAAAGCAGGAAGATGGAGCGAAGGAGCGAAACTGTCACGATATCGCGACATGTCATATTTTCATGGCGCAAGGACAGAGAAGGGGCCAGAGATCGAAAGGTGTCGCGATATCACGACCTGTCATATTTTCGCGCTCGAAGGGAAAGCCGAAGATGAAGAGTCGAAAAGGCAGACGTTTCGAATACCAGGACAACGAAGCGGCACGGGAAGACGAAACGAAAGGTTCTGGAAGAGGAAACGAAGGGCCACCAGCTGGAAATGAAGCGTCACCTGAGAACCTTTAAAAAGGAGAACAGAGGCATGCACAGGGGCTGGAAAATTTTTGGAACGATAATATTTTTTTGTATTTCCAGATTTGAGAAATTTTGTAAAGGCGCAACTCTTCTACGACTTCTGTAATATTCTGCTGTGACTGTAATATTCTGTTGTAACAATAATTCTCTGTTGCATTTGAATAAAATAAAACTATTTTTCTTCTCTGTAATTTTGGCTCTCTATCAAGTGGTATCAGAGCGGGAGTTCCTGAGTGTGTGAGCAGACCGCCGAAAGTGAGGCAGCTTGCACCAGGATAGGTGGAAGGATTCTGAGAAGAGAGAATGGGAGTGCCTGGGTAGTGTAAACAGAGCACCGAACGTGAGGCAGTTTGCACCAGGACCAGTTGAGATTTGCGAGAGAGGTGAGCAGTATGCCTCCAAAAAGGAATCGTGGGCATGGGAGAAATGTGGCACAGGATGAAGATTTCAGAGCGTTATAGAGGCAAGTGCAAGCCCTGTAGGAAGAGTTGCGAAAAGGGGTCGAACCAAAGGGAGAAGATCAGAGTGACGATGAAGCCTGGGAAACTGAGGGTCCATCAGATGATGAAGAAGCATTGGATCCTTCTGAAGCTAGATTGTTGAAAGCTCTATCTCAGGCCGGGAAGAGACCGAAGTTTGATGTCTCTACATATTCTGGGAATCTCAACCCGTAAGAGTTGATTGACTGGATCAACGACATGGAGGAATACTTTGAGTATGAGGAGATTGCAGATCCTGATAGGATCAAATTTGCAAAAACAAAATTGAAAGGCCATGCTAGTTTATGGTGGAAAGGAGTACAACTCGAAAGAAATAAAAATGGAAAAGAAAAGATAGCCAGATGGGACCGGATGGTGGAGAAATTGAAGAGACAATTTATTCTCATAGATTACGAGTTGGATCTGCTGAGGAAGATGCAGAGCTTGAGACAGTCAGGTAAGTCTGTCCAAGAATATACAGAAGAGTTCTACAAGATCTCCATCAGAACTGGCCATTCGGGGGCTAATAAGGAGAAAGTAGCCCGATACATAAATGGATTGAGAATGAACATCCAGGAAGAACTCAGTCTGATCAGAATAACCACCATAGAAGATGCATATCAGTTGGCCTTGAAGGTCGAAGAGAAACTGAACCGAAGATTTGAAGGCAAACAGAGAGGAAGAGATCGCGATGGAAGAACCGGTGGAGGAAATTATAGAGACCAGAAGAAGACTAGTGAAACAAGCAAACCCCAGGAATAGAAAAGGGAGAATACCTACCGCCCGTGTGATCAGAACAATGGCTACCAAAGAGGAAGAGGTAGACCAGGACGTGGGTATGGAAGAGGAGCATTCCGTGGAACCTGTTTCCAGTGTGGAGAAGAGGGACATCGGTCATACGAGTGTCCCCAACACCAAGATAGGATGGATAGGAGACCCGAGGGTCATGCCAGAGCTACTGTGGCAGATGAAGGAGCTGAGTCAGAGCACTCTAAAGAAGTAGAAGGAGGAGAAGTGTTGATGATGAGAAGAGCACTGTTGAATGACGAAAAAGAACCAGAACAGAGGAAGAGCCTGTTTCGCACGAGGTGCAAATGTGCAGGGAAGGTCTGCAATGTTATCATTGATAATGGTAGCACAGACAACTTAGTTTCATAAGAGATGGTTACTAAGTTGAAATTGGGAAAGAGGAAGCACCCGCATCCATATCGGATTGCGTGGTTGTAGAAAGACCACAGAGCACTTGTCAGTGAACAATGCTTGGTCAAATTTCACATTGGGAATTATCAAGATGAGGTCCTATGTGATGTTTTGTCGATGGATGCTTGCCATTTGTTGTTGGGAAGACCATGGCAATTTGATAGACGTGCAGTGCATGATGGGCATGCAAATACGTACTCTCTGACGAAGGATGGAGTACGTCACAAATTGAAGCCACTGAAAGAAGTGGATGAGAAAGTGTGCAGTAGTGCCGAATCTGCCTAGTGGATGGAAGACAGTTTTTGGATGGTCTGAAGAGGGATTCAATGTGTTATGCATTAATCCCTACTGTTAAGAAAGAACAGTACATAGATGTTCCAACAGAGGTCGAACACCTGTTAGAAGAATTTCCAGACATCATATCAGATAATGTGCCCGAGGGTTTACCATCGATGAGGAAGATCAGTCACCATATTGATTTGGTACCTGGATCTAGTTTACCCAACAAGGCAGCCCACATAATGACTCCTGTGGAAAGTGAGGAGCTGAGCAGGCAAGTCCATGAGTTGTTGAAAAAGGGACTGATTCGAGAAAGCTTGAGTCCATGTGCGGTACCTGCAGTACTAGCACCAAAGAAGGATGGGGAGTGGAGGATGTGTACATACTCCCAAGCTATAAACAAGATCACCATAAAATACAGATTTCCATTACCAAGGATGGATGATATTATGGACTGTTTGAGTGGAGCCAAGTACTTCACCAAGATTGACCTGAAGAGTGGCTACCATCAGATTCGGATCAGAGAAGGAGATGAGTGGAAAACTGCTTTCAAAACCAGAGAAGGTTTGTATGAGTGGTTGGTCATGCCATTTGGGCTAACCAATGCACCAAGCACATTCATGCGGTTGATGAATGAAGTGCTGAAGGAGTTTTTAGGCAAGTTTGTTATTGTCTATTTGGATGACATTTTGATATTCAATAGAACCCTGGAAGAGCACCTGATGCATATCAGGAGGGTTTTTGAGAAGCTAAGGGAAGAACAGTTGTTGATCAACTTGAAGAAGTGCAATTTTGTGAAGAAGGAGTTGGTATACCTGGGATTTGTCATCTCAGTTGAAGGTCTAAAAATGGACCCAAAAAGGTGAGGGCTATCATTGAATGGCCTACTCCAAGAAGCACTTTTGAAGTGAGATCATTTCATGGTCTAGCCAGCTTTTACAGGAAATTCATCAAAAATTTTAGCAATATATGTGCACCCCTTACCGAAACAATGAGAGGGGATAAGAAAGACTTTAAGTGGACCTTAGGAGCTGATAAGAGCTTTGACATGTTGAAGAAGAAGGTAACGGAGCAACCTATTTTAGCACTTCCAGATTTCAATAAGGTATTTCAGGTAGACTGTGATGCCAGTGGTAGTGCCATTGGAGCTGTGCTGAGTCAAGAAGGTAAGCCTGTTGCTTACTTCAGTGAGAAACTCAATGATGCCAGGAAAAAGTATTCAATGTATGATCAAGAGTTCTACGCTATAGTTCAGGCCCTGAAGAAGTGGAGACATTATTTGTCGCCAAAAGAGTTTGTGCTATATACTGATCATCAGGCCTTAAAGTATATAAATAGCCAGGGAAAACTAAACCAGAGGCACTTGAAGTGGGTTGAGTTTCTGCAGAGTTATTCCTTTGTGTTGAAGCACAGGAGTGGAAAGTCCAACAGAGTTGCAGATGCCTTGAGTAGAAGGCAGAGTTTGCTGACAAAAATGAAGGTGGAAGTGTTGGGATTTGATGAGTTGAAGGGTTTGTACCCTCGAAGATCCCGATTTTGCAGAAGCTCTGGAAGGCTTGCTTGGCACCAGTTACCTTGGACAGAACCAAGTGGTTGGATTTTCTGATCCAAGATGGAATGTTGTTCAGAGGAAACCAATTATGCATTCCAAGAAGTTCCATGAGGGAAAATCTAGTCAAAGAAAAACACAGTGGAGGATTGGCTGGACACTTTGGTCGGGATAAGACCATTGCCCTTGTGAGCGAGAATTATTATTGGCCGCAACTGCAGCAAGATGTGCAAAAATTTGTGCAGAGTTGCAGAGTATGTCAGATGGCGAAAGGTGTGAGACAGAACACCGGATTATATCAGCCGTTACCTGTACCAGAGAAACCATGGGAAGATGTCAGCATGGATTTCATTCTTGGTCTACCAAGGACACAGAGGGGAAATGATTCCATATTTGTGGTGGTTGAAAAGTTTTCAAAGATGGCACATTTTATCCCTTGTCAAAAAACTAATGATGCAGTTCATATTGCAGGTTTGTTTTTCAAAGAAGTGGTACGACTGCATGGTCTACCAAAGAGTATCATTTCCGACAGAGATACCAAGTTTGTTGGGTATTTCTGGAGAACCCTGTGGAAGAAACTAAAGACAGATTTGAAATTCAGTTCAACATACCACCCACAGACAGATGGGCAAACAGAGGTGGTAAACAGAAGTTTGGGTAACCTATTGAGGTGCTTGATAGGAGATAAGCCCAAAGGATGGGATCTGATTTTGCCGTAGGCGGAGTTTGCATATAACAATTCTATCAACAGGAGTACCAACAAATCTCCATTTCAGATAATATATGGAAGCAATCCAAGAAATGTTTCTGAGTTAAGGAAGTTGAATACAGTGGGAAAAGTGCAGTGCCGAGGCTGAGGATTTTGCAGAGCATCCGAAGAACCTGCATGAAGAAGTGAAGAAGCATATTGCTAAAATGAATACGCAATATAAGACGAAAGCAGACCAGAAGCAGCGGTTTAAGGAATTCAAAGTGGGAGATGAAGTGATGGTCCATCTGAGAAAAGAAATATTTCCTGCTAAAACCTATAACAAACTAAAGATGAAGAAGTTTGGACCGTGCATAATCCTAGCAAAACAGGATTTCAGCAATGCGTATGAAGTAGAATTGCCAAGTGGGTTAAACATATCACCCGTGTTTAATATTTTAGATTTGGTGAAATACCATGAAGGGGATAGTAGTGAGACACCAAGTGCAGAGTTGTGGAGTATTCCAGCATCTACTCCAACCACAGATAAGATAGAGGAAATACTGGACACAAGAGAAGGCAGAAGTACCAGAAACAGATAGTATTTTGAATATTTGGTCAAGTGGAAGGGTAGACCGGCAAAAGATGCAACTTGGCTGACAAAAATGGAGGTGGATCGCTTGGGTCTTCCTCTAATAGTTTAGAAGTGAGGATCACTTCTCAAATCAACCCCGGGTGTCTGATGCAGGAGCATCCAGGGCAGCACTGCAATCTTGCATCAACAAAAAAAAAAAAAAATGTTTAAGTGTTGAAAAGTGTCGCGATATCACGACATAAAAAGTGTCGCGATATCGCGACATGTTTTTAACAAAGGACGTTGGCGAAATGACCGAAACAAGACAAAGGACGTGGGCAAAAAAGATGTCGCGATATCGCGACATAAAAGGTGTCACGATATCGCGACACAAAACAAAGGAAGAAGTCAGCAGGAAAAGATGTCGCGATATCACGACACAAAATGAAGGAAGAAGTCAGCAGGAAAAGATGTCGCGATATCGCGACATAAAAGGTGTCGCGATATCGCGACACAAAAACGAAGAAAGACGCTAGCAGGGAAACTGTCGCGATATCGCGACAGGTTTCATAGGAGAGGCAAGGAAGGCAAAGATGTCGCGATTTCGCGACCCAAAAGCAGAAGAGCGTACGAAAGACAAAGATGTCGCAATTTCGTGACCCAAAAGCAGAAGAGCGTACGAAAGACAAAGATGTCACGATTTCACGACCCAAAAGCAAAAAGAGCATACGAAAGACAAAGATGTCACGATTTCATGACATGTCACGATTTCGTGACCCGAAAGCAGAAAGAGCGTACGGAGGACAAAGATGTCGCGATGTCACGACATGTCGCGATTTCGCAACCCGAAAGCAGGAAGATGGAGCGAAGGAGCGAAACTGTCACGATATCGCGACATGTCATATTTTCGTGGCGCAAGGACAGAGAAGGGGCCAGAGACCGAAAGGTGTCGCGATATCGCGACCTGTCATATTTTTGCGCCCGAAGGGAAAGCCGAAGACGAAGAGTCAGAAAGGTAGACGTTTCGAATACCAGGACAACGAAGCGGCACGAGAAGACGAAACGAAAGGTTCTGGAAGAGGAAACGAAGGGCCACCAGCTGGAAATGAAGCATCACCTGAGAACCTTTAAAAAGGAGAATAGAGGCATGCACAGGGGCTGGAAAATTTTTTGAACGATAATATTTTTTTGTATTTCCAGATTTGAGAAATTCTGTAAAGGTGCAACTCTTCTGCGACTTCTGTAATATTTTGCTGGGACTCGTAATATTCTGTTGTAACAGTAATTCTCTGCTGCATTTGAATAAAATAAAACTATTTTTCTTCTCTGTAATTTTGGCTCTCTATCAGCCTCTTTGATGACTACATAGGCTTTGACTAAGGATAAGCATCTAAAAAAAAATTCATCAAGGGTACTTCGATGTAAGATATCATCAATGATGATATACCTATAGGCTCATTGCTTGAGGTTCTTATGCTTATTATGGTTCAAACCATCAGGCAAAGTATTGTCCTTAAGGTAAGCAAATATATCCTTGTACCAAGGATTAGGGAAGGAAGTTGCTTCTGCAAAAATGACTTCTAGATGAAGTTGGCTAGACTCTAAGGTTGAAGGTTTATTAATTTATTGAATAACAATCATACCTTGTTTATCATTTAGCTCTAAGGGGAGAAGGGATGTAGCCAAGTCCATAACATTGGCATGGTGGTTATTAGACCTACAAATATATTTAGTGGTGATTTTGTCAAAAGTGGCCATTAATATTTGGTAACTATGATAATGAACTTGTGTCCATTATATGGCATTGGGTTTATCTTCATAATGATGTCCAGACACAATTAGAGAAAGGCCAAGGATAAGTCAAATATTGGAGAGCTTGGTATGGGGTATGGATAAGGTTGTTATGTTTATGACACTTATCACACCTCTTCACATAGTTGTAAGAGTCATTGTCCAAGGAGGGCCAAAAATAACCCATCCATATAAGTTTCCTGGTGATGGCATTACCACTATAGTGACCACCACATGATCCATCATGGGTCTCTTTAATTACTACATAGGCTTTGACTGAGGATATGCATATAAACAAAATTCCATCAAGGGTACATCGATAGAAGATATCATCGATTATGATATACTTATAGGATTATTATTTGAGGTTCTTATGCTTATTATCATTCAAACCATCAAGCAAAGTGTTGTCCTTAAGGTAAGAAAATATATCCTTGTACCAAGTATTAGGAAAGGAAGTTGCTTCTATAAAAAAGACTTCTAGAGGAAGTTGGTTAGCCTCTAAGGTTGAAGTTTGCTTAATTTGCTGAATGCCAATAATACCTTATTTTTCATTTAGCTCTTAAGGGAGAAGGGATGTAGCCAAGGCCATAAAATTGACATGGTGGTTATAGACCTAGGGATAGATTTGATGGTGATTTTATAAAAAATGACCATTAGTTTCTAAAAAATGTCTTTGTATGAATTGAGATTATCATTTTTAGTTTTATAAACATCAATGAATTGGTTGAATATAAGTTGGAAATCACCAAAGGCAAAAAGATTCTAACCTAGAGAGCTCAAGCTACATGTAATTCTAGGATAAGGGCTTCACACTGAACAATATTATTGGTATAGGAAACTTAAGCTTAAAGGATAAAGGGATTACTTATTGTTGAGTGACTAAGATGATTCCTACTCCTTCTCCTTCAACACATTGAAGTATAGAGTTCAAGAGTTAGGTTGATATGCTTCTAGGCTAAATACTAACTTATCATGAAAGGCTATTGCTAAGGGATGACTATCTTCTAAAGGTGCAACTACTAATTGATCAATAATGACCTAAAATTTCACAAAATTTTGGTTGAAAAACCCAAGATCAAATTCACTAAGTGTATTGACCTACTTAGTGGTTCATCCTAATAGGTGAGGCTTGGGCATGAAATAGTATAAGGGATCAACCCTTGCAACGATAAAGATTTTATGGATAAGCATATAGTGTCTAAGATTCTAGGGAGAAAACACCATCACTAGGCAACACTTCTCTAAAGGGGTAGAGCAATCTGTAATTGACCATATTATTATTGATATAGAAAATTATTCCCTCTCTATGTTGGCCATCATACTACATTAACATATTTCCTAAGTCATGGTCAATTTTTCTATGTATAACAATAAGGGCCTATGGGGATTAGGTGGGACAAGGATAAGAGGGGATAAAAGGTAGGATTTGAGATCCTTGAAGGCTCCTTGAAATTTAATGTCCCATTTGAACAATGCAACCTTGATTAAAATCTTGGTGAAGGTTTGATAGTTTTTGGCTACCAGGGAGATGAATCTCTGAATGGATTGGATTTTGCCTTGAAGGATCCTAATCTAGGTTAGAGTTTGAGGGGTTGGTATATTGATAATAGATGATATCTTGTTAGGATAAACTTCAATGCCATGTCAAGATATAATTAATTCCAATAGTTCTTATGATGTAACCCCAAATATGCACTTTTGAGGCTTTAGACATACCTTTTCCTCTCTTAGTCACTCAAATATGTTTCAAATATGAAACATGATCTTCCTAGTTTAAGGATTGATCAAGAAGATCATCAACATAGTCTTCCATGATATCATGCATCATGTCATAAAAGATGTTTGTCATAGCTCTCTACTAGGTAGCTCTTGCATTATTTAGCCTAAAAAGCATGACTTGATAGTAGAAGGTTCCCCATGGGGTGGTGAAATTTGCTTTAGCTTGGTCCCTAGAAGTGATTATGATCTTATTATAACCTACGAATCCATCCATCCAAGATAACATTCTACATCCTATAGTGAAATAAATGATCATGTTAATGTTGTATAAAGGAAAGTCATCCTTGGGATACATTTTATTGATGTCCCAAAAGTTGGAGCATGCTATGATACTACTTGTTTTCTTAGTAACATGGGTGATGTTTGAGATCTAGACTAGGCATACACCAAAGTGATAACTAGATGATGAATAACAATAGAAGGATCAATAATAGGAATATCAATGTAGGACCAAGTAAAGATATCTTTAAACTCCATTAAAGGCTTTCTCTATTTCTCATGTGTGGTTGCGATCAAGACCTTGACTAGCTTAAGAATTTGGGGATCTATAAGAGTCCCAATTTTTTTATTAGGGTAAATACAAGATTTTTTGAAAAGACCTATACATTTTTTCTCAATTG
Organism: Wollemia nobilis; assembly: GCA_028583015.1. Lineage (NCBI taxonomy): Eukaryota > Viridiplantae > Streptophyta > Pinopsida > Araucariales > Araucariaceae > Wollemia > Wollemia nobilis. Next base: position 10,958,276 of record JAQPPZ010002969.1, on the reverse strand, counting down.
GGGGTACAATAGGGGCCACCCTCCTCGTGATTCAAACTTGGGTCTCCTAGATGAAATCCTAAAGACATACCAATTCAGTGTCTCGATAAGGACAAGGAATCCCAATTTTTATGTCCATAGTTTTCTTAATTAGAATATGAGATTCATCCTCTAATTGAGGAGGTGATGGTAGCACTCCTTGGCTCTCTATATTTTTAGGATATAAGCTTGGTTGACTATTGTTGATTGGATGTAGTGACATTCATGATTTGGAAAAAAGATCCATCAAAATAGAAGTTTTACAATAGATAGTCTAAGAAACCATATTGATGAGAATCATTTGTCTTATAGTTGTCTTCATCAACAATCAACCTAGGATAGTCTAGGGTTAGGAGATTCACCTTGATAATTCAAGTAAATTGAGAGAATATAAGATCTATGAGAAGTGATAACAAACCATTTGGAATTCACAATATTTTCTAAAAATGAATAGAAGCAAACCATTTGCCCAAATCTTATACAAAAAGCATAAAAAAAAAAAAGTGAGAAGAGAGATAAATATTTGAGAGCATCCATAGGCACCATAAATGTCACTATATAATCCATATATTAAATTACACAACACTCCAATAATTAGAAGAGGAGTGGGAGGGGGTATTTATAACAATACCAAAACCCCAGTTACATAATAAAGTATAATCTAAGCCAACATAACAACAAGTCTTTAGATTAATTACAAGTTATAAAAGCTTTTAACCATAACAAGGTTAAGTGTGGTCCACAAGGCTAACATAATAAAATATTATAAATAATTAATATATCGTACAATGAAACATTGCTAAGCCTATCCAAAACACAGTATAATATCAGCCTTGGCCATGAATTAGATTACAAGTTTAACACCCCCCAAAACCATATATATTTCTCTTAAATCCATGCTTTCCAAAATGTTCATCTATTTTTGTATACCATGCTTGAGGAGTTTGTTTGAGACCATATAGAGATTTATTAATTTGCATACTTTTATTTTTTGTCCATGTATGATGAATCCTTCTAGTTGAGTCATATATACCTCTTCTTTTAAGACTCCATTGAAAAAGGCACTTTCACGTCCATTTGATGAATTCTCCATCTGAATTGCACAACTAGAGGAAAAATAATTCTAATGGATTTTATTTTTGTTATAGGGGAAAAAGTTTCTTTATAATATATGCCTTCTTTTTGTGCATACACTTTTGCTACAATTTGTGCTTTGTGTTTATCAATACTGCCATTTAATTTATATTTAATTTTGAAAATCTATTTGCTCCCAATAGCCTCTTACTCTAGTGGAAGATCAACAAGATCCCAAGTCTTCTTTTTCAATTATGTTTGAAATTTAGTTTTCATTTTTTCAAGCATTAGATTAAAGAGCTTCATGTATCGTAGTGAAGTGAATGAAAACATGTTGCTTCATATTAATAATTGTAAAATAGGTTACAATAAGGAAATGATATCCTTTTACAAAACACCTCGGAGGGTTACAAAAGAGGGACTTCGTTAGGAGGGACCCTAGTATGAAACAAGTTTTGCAACAATGTAGATATCTTCTTTCAATTCCTCAAGGTTGGAGTGGGCTTATGATGCATGCCATTATGAGCTACACTGACCTTCAATCCTGCGTAATCCTACAAAAGTGTTAGATCGTTTGGAGGCCTATATCAATCAGGCATCATGTAAAGAAAGACATATAGACCAAAATGAACAAAAATGCCTTACAAAAGTGAAAAAATGATTTGAAACTAATGTAGGGGTAGTATGTTACCTGTTAGGCTGGTTTGATAGCCTAAAACTGGAAAACATACCTCGGGTGTATTTTTTGGGGTGTGCTCGCACCTTAGGGTGCGTTTTGGGTTTTGTAACTAGGATTTGTCAAAAACTCCCCCGTGGAGCCCTCTAATGTAGTCCTATGCTATTTTGGAGGTTGATGGTCCCTATAATGCCTTGTAGATCACCTTAAACCTGCAGAAGAGATGTAGGGGGAGGAAGCTCACATGCCAAAAGGGGTTAGGAATGCTTCGAACTACATTTTGGCAGTATACCATTACTTTTTTCTTCTTCCTTGAATTTTTAGGAAAGCTCTTCTATTTATATATTTTCTAGGTAAGTGAAGAGGGGGTGTGATATGGAGAAGAGAGGAGACCCCTCTTTAAGGTATATGTGGTGGGTAAGACTTTCCATATAAATGCATTAAGTGGGAATGGGCACTCCATGCCCATGTAAGACTTGGGGAGAAGTGAAAAACCCCTTTTTCAACCTTTTGCCTTAAATGCCCTTTATGAAGGGTGGGTGCTTTTTGAAAAAGAGCACAAGTGGATGCTTTGGAAAGTGCATGAGAGGGGAGTGAGGGATGCCTACATTAGATGGGGAGAATACCTATCCTATTTTAGGGTTTTGAATAGCCTCTTGTTGGATTTTAAGGTTTTGAATTGATTTTGTTAATGTTTTGTCTCTTTTATGTTAAATGCATTTGCAAAAGGTTATTTAAAATATTTTTAGGTGTCTATATTTTACCCCTTTTTGTACTGCATTGTGTGAAGACATGATGCAGTGCAAAAACTTATGACACTTGTTTGGTGATTGATAGTGAGATATCATGGATTTAGCAGGTAATGACAAGTGATTTGTCTTGAGAGGAGTAGATGTAAGATACCCCAATTGTGGATGGGATGCATGTCCTGAAAATTTACCATTGATAGATTGAAGAGATCATTTAGGTTTGAAACTGATCAATCATATGTAGGTATGCCCATGATTGCTTTAGTGGACTCGATCGTGCACATTGATGAAGTGTATATGCATGAGAAAACTTACAATCTATGACATACAGTGTGCCAAATTTGATTGGGTTGGAATGTTATTGAGAAGAGGATTCTACTTTTCATTTGACCCAGCAAATGAAGGCGTATGATGGTCTTAGGCAAAGGTTCTTGGGGAAATACACTTTCCAAGATTGAGTGTTTGAGTATTGATCATGCACAAGGTAAATTTTGTATATGATATCTACCCCCTCAAGGGATGAGTCGATAGGTGAAGAATGTGAAGATGGTGGTGAATCGTTTGATAGAATATAGTGGATGTGATTGCATGGGTAAAGTGAACAAAATTGGAATTTTTGCATGATTTTATTATGATTTTTGAAAATATTTCCTCATTTTGTAGGTTTGGGACAAATGGGTATCCAAAAATAATCTTTTTTTTTTTTTTTTTCTGAAAACACACCTATGGTGCGTGCATTGTACAAAAATGTACCTCAGGGTGTGTTTTTGGTTTTTTCATAGTTTAGGAGACCAAACAATGTCAAAATTGGACAAAAATTATACCGTTGGAAAGATATTTTGAGCCTAATCCAATGGTGGTGGTTTTGGGAAATTTGGAGAAGAATTGATAGGGAAAAAATTGGGTCAAAGATGACCCTACTTTTTGAAGCAATGAATGCTCAATTTTGAGTTTTTGAAGTGGAAATTTTTGCCTGGTTGCTTAGAGAGCCAATGTTTGATGGTGAATTGATGATGGTTGATGCAAAGTGGTTCAATTTGAAGTATCCATATATATGGTGGATAGAAGGGGAATGGAGAGATTCCCATGGATTAGCAGTGGTGCGTGATATATGCATTGTAGCAATTATTTTTGTTGTGGTGAGTGTACCACAATTTTTGTAGTATTGTTGTTATGATATGAGGATGATGTATACATGATGATTTGTTGTATTATGTATTTTTAATTGTGGTAATGATGGGATGTGTTTGATTTGATATATATGAGATGTTATTTGTGAATTTTTATGGATGAGATGGAACCTGCTATTGATTGTGAGACTTGCAATGATGTGTATAATCAATCTTTTTGGATGTGGTTATTTGATTTATGCAATCATGTATGGTAGTATTGAGTGGTAATTTTACCCAATTGCAAAACCACACTCTCCCTTAGGATTTTGATCACAAAACCCTCTCTTGCAAAGAAGTTACAAATATATACAACTTCTCCAAGGTTTATTTTACTTATGTGTGCTTTAGTACTTGTAAAGATGTATAAAAAAAATACTAAGAATACCTTAGTGATTTGCAAGTAACTGTTAACAAGGGGCCTGTGTTGGTATTATTTTATTGCTATGCTATTAGTTGTTCATGAAACTTAAAAGAAAGGAAAATGTGATTTGTGATTGACCCTCATATGACTATGATGTAAACCTTATTTCCTTTTATCTTGGAGTATTTTAGGTAGATTTTATCTTCCTTTGATTAAGTAGATTTTAAACAAGTTTTATCTTGAATTAAACCTTATTTTAAGAATGAAATATAAGGTTAAAATTTATCTTTAAATGTGAATCTTTAAATGATGAAATGATTCATTTAATGTTGCTTTGAGCATGAAAATAAAATGATGAAATGACTAGCTTTAAAATATAAAAGCCTTTGATATGATAAATAAATTACCCCTCTTTGATGAAATTAATTTTCATAAAGAGACGTCAATTTATTGCTTTAAAACAATGGCCTTTGAATGCCATATAAATCACTCCCCTTTAATGAAATTGTAATTTTCATAGAGGAAATAATTTACCGCTTTAAAACAATAGCCTTTGATATAATATATAAATTACCTCTCTTTAATGAAATCAAAATTTTCATAAAGAAAAGTCAATTTATTGCTCTAAAAATGATGGCCAATGGAATGCTATATGAACTACCCTCTTTTAATGAAATTGTAATTTTCATAAAGGGAAGTTCATTTATTATTTGTGAATGCAAATGCAAAGCTTAAAAAAATGATTTACCTTCAAAATGTGAAATAATGTAAAATTCTGAAATTATAAAACCCTTATAAAATAACAACTTTAAATAATTTTTATAATTTCGAAATGGCTTTAGAATGAAATCAAACTTGTTTTAAATGAAACATTGAAGCACATTCTAGAGACCCATGCATTTATTTTTGAAGTTTTAATTTATTTTTATTTTTATTTATCGTCGAAGTTTAAAATAAATCTGCAAAAGGGAAGGGTAAGAAAAATAAAATAAAATAATGAAATAATAGAAATGTTGCAACCCAGAAATTCTCCACAGACCCTACAAGAATTAGTATTTTGCACAAAAACCAGCATTAGTGTTACCCAAATTCACGCAGTCAAACAACTAATGCGGTGCAATCTTCTAAAGAAATGGTGCAATATACCGAAAATAAAACCAAGTCAACCATTAACATGCATTAAAACTTGAAGTATCTCCAATATATTGCAAAAAATAGGTCTTCAATATCACACATACAAGTGCAGAAAAATATGCTCCAAATTGGCCTCATGTGGTGAAAAACAGTCTAGCGGTCTGACTTTCTTTCCCGAAAAATCTAGCCATGGCTTCCAAAAAGATCTAGCCCGTTTTCTGCCTTCGAATGCTATATTTAAAATTGCAAGAATATTTTCATTTTCCCTAGCTCTTCGTTTCGATTTCCTTTAGCTTCGAAACATTTCCCCTCTATTTTTTGTTTCCATTTCTCGCGTTTAATTTTTCGAAATGCCTCCTTTTATGAAACATTTACAAGCGTTTTAATATCTTTTTCCATTTTATTCTATTTGCTTGTACTCCATGTATTTCCTGCATGCATTAAAGACATTTGAATTAGCCTTATAATTAACAATTAAAAATAAAATAACAACCACTACACTATTAACTAATCATTCTAAAACTTTAAAACTAAATACTTTAAAGCCCAAAACCATCCGACAACCATGGAGAGGTAATATATATATATATATATATATATATATATATATATATATATATATATATATATATTAATAATATTATTATTATTATTTATTTTTTAAATTTTGATTTATTTATTAATATATATTAATATATCATTTTTAAATGTTTTATTTTTATAATTATAATATATATATATATACATATATATTTATTAGAATTATATACTTTTTTATAAAACAATCAAATAATTAATTTTAAAAATTTTACTCATTGAAAATCACAATAAATGAAAACTTTAAAACTAATCAAAATAACCAAAACCTATTAACCTAAAACACTAGCAAAACAAGAAAACATTAGCCAATTCTAAACCGTGGAATCTATCAAAATTAACACTTAAAACTCCTCAAAAACCAAAATTTTAAGATGGGTCCCCAAATTTGGGGCTAGTTGTGGAATGACCACAACAAATGGCGACTCTGCTAGGAAATGCTCCTGAGCATTTCAGGTGAAGAACCCAATCTAAAATGAGAACATAAAATATTAGCGAAACAATAATTATTTAGCGATGTCCCAAGAAGGTGGGGGTAAACATCTTCAAATAAAAACAACTAATCCATCTGCCTTTGCTCAGTGTGTGTAAAAGTGATTCATTTTGTATCCTTGAAAACCATTCGAATTCCATCACCTGATTTGCATTAGGCTATAAAATATTGCTCATAATATTTCATTTTGAATAATATTTTGCAAAGTCTCTTTTGAGCATAATTTGTTCAGACAAAGCCCCACTGCTAGTCAGGCGTCCATAGCCCCGGTGGAGATTTTTTGAACTAGGTGACTGATTTGATCAAGCTTTTCAATTCTCATTTTTATTTTATTTTATATCAAGATTTGTCTAGATAGAGCCCCACTTCCAGTCAAGCATCTATAGCCCCGGTGGAGTTTATCTAAACTTGGTGATAGATTTGATCAATCTTTGCATTGCTTGTATTCTTCTTTTATAGAGAACTTTGTAAACCTCTATGTAACACTTGAATTTGAGCATGTTAGAATTTAGCCTTAATTTGCAAATCAAGATAACTTCATCCTTCAGGACTTCCAGAAATACCCTTTAAAATATGAGTTACATTTGGAGCTTTAGCAAAATGTTTCATTGTTCCACTCTCCACCATTTTAGTCCCAAAATCTGAGCATGATCATAAAATAATTCATCCCCCTTTTCTCATGTTCACCTGCTTTCAGATTAGGTATTCCAACCTACTTAACAAAGGAACAAAAAAATAGGCAAGAGGCCATAAATTAGTGACCACAAAACATCACCTCAAAAAAGGGAACAACCCAAAACACAAAACTCACAAACCAAACTTAAGGACAAAGCACAAAAATAACATAACCAAAACAAAAACATGAAAACCAAAACTATATACAATAATACAATAATGTACAAGATGATGCAAAATTTAGGCCATTATTTCCCTGGATCCCAAACACGATTAGCAAAATTTAACAAACACATATCATGATAAGCATGCCAAGCTCTACAGAAATGCACCCCAAGTAAGATTAAGCCATAAAATGCAACAATCATTATTTTACCTCTTTCACCCCACCATTTTAATTTAGTTCCATTAGTAATCCCATAGTGGAGTTTCAAGTCCTCAAATTGATAAGACAATAATTGATCTTCAATTCTTTCTTGTCTATTCCTTAAGATGCAAATTTCACAATTTGATTTATTATCTAGAATTAGGTTTTCTTTTTCAAATATGAGATCTTTCAAGTAGGAGCCTATTTCTAAAATTTTGTAAGCCATGTAATTTTTCACATCTTTAGGCCAATCATGCTTATGCAATAATTTACAAGAATCTAGGATATCTATTAAATGAGGATCATTATAAATTTTTATCCTAGATTCCATTATCAATTGTTGATGAATTTGATTCAACAATTCAAGCACATCAATGTCTCTTTCATTCAATAAAACAATATCATTAGTGGTGTGAGTGGAAATCAACTCTAGTTCTTCATTCACCTCCAATGGCATTTCATCATACATAATATTTGAATCCAATGAACGATTATACAAATTTTCACCTGAAGTTTGGATGTTTGGATATAAAAGGTTAGATTCTACCTTTTGTAACACTTGGTGAGCCATTATAATCTTTTCTTCTTCTTCATGGGATTCATCTTCATCATCTTGTAGCCTTTCACCTTCATCGATTACCTATTCATAAAAAACACCAAAATTAGGCACCCAATTAAGAATATGCCCATCCTTTTCAAACCATGACTCTTGTCTATCTAGGGATATGTCAAATAACACATCTTCCTGATTGATCATTTGAGTTGTTTCAAACCTTTCATTTGGAGGACTAGAAGTCAATTCTAGTTCCTTGCTAACCACCAATGGTATTTCTTCCTTTGAATCTTCAAGATAATCATGTGAATCTGTACCCAAATTTTTAGTATCCCAAAATGAAAGAGAAGATTTTACCTCTTCCTCATCCAAAATAGATGAGTCATAAGAAATATTTACCATTTCTTTCCTTTCTATTTCAACAAGATCTTCAATAAATTCATATTCAGCATGATCTAATTTGGGAACCTTTTCTATTCTTGTAAATACAATATCTTCATGTGAAATGGCAATTTTAGCATCCTGCATATCAATAGAAATCTCATTGATAGGGGTGTGAAAAGCCAATGATTCTTTATATCTTCCCCAACCATTGTAAAAATTTTCATCTAAATCCGTGGGATGAAACTCTATTGTATCTTTGGCATGATCCTCTGATTCATCTATCAATTTTTTTCTTCTTTATCCATGGTAGTAGAATCATTATCATTTTCCAATACTTGATGAGATTCCAACCCTTCTTCCAAAATATTCTCAGATTGTATAGGACTTGTAATATCCTCATGCGAGAAAGCAATTGTATTATCTTGCATATCAATTGACACAAAAGTTTCATTAGAAGGTTTGGAGTGAGCGTATTCTTCCCACTTCTTCCAAGAATCATAGTAATCATCTTCCAAAATCACATGGTGATGCTCAACTACTTCTTCAACATATTCCAACTTATCAATGTGTTTCTCATCAAATTCTTCTTCACCTTCCTTAGATGATTCAATTATTTTCAAAAGTGGGCTACTCTTTGCATTCAAGCTTTTCAGATCACAATCCACATTTGTAACCCAAAATTCAATTTTATCACCATTTGGAAGGCGAGGGTTTTCTTGACCATCAGTTTCAACAATCTCATCCAAATTGTCTTCCAAGAACAAGTGGTGAAATTCTATTATGTCTTCGAATTCATTTATTGATTTTCCTTCAACCTCACTTTCAACCACTTCATTCAATTCTATGGAAGGTCATGTCCTATCACATATTTCAATGCTAGTTAGATGTAGGACTCCTCCATTGTCCGAATACTCATGCATTTCTAGATATGGACCCATCTCTACACAATCCTCATTGGTGGATATTGGCTTTGTAACTTGCACCTCCTCTTGGACGATATCTAAGGTGGTTATAAAATTTGGACATTCAACTTTGTCCCCTTGATTGTTCACATTAGACATCATTGAATTAGAGGGTACTAGATTAGATGGTTGGTGTAGGTTGGATTCAATAACTCTTGAAGAATAATCTCTCATGGGAATATGTCGTGCCTCAGCTCGACTCAGGGGTGATTTTTTATTGTTAGACTTAGGGTTGCACAATGATAGCTTACCCATATCAGCCTTTTTCAAAGTCCACCATCATTCTACCATAATTGCCTCATTGTAGGCCTTAGGCAAGGATGAATCTTCAAGAAGATTCCTTAGAGATTTGGATATTAAGGGGTCTAAGGCTCCCATGTAAATTTGAAAGGCTCCCTCTTCTATTATGTCATAATGTTCCACCACTTCAGTGTACAACCCATGGAACCTATCATTGAATTGACTCATGGATTCATTAGGCTCTTTATAGATAGAGGTAAACTGATTTGCTATCATATCTAGGTCAACTTGATCTCCAAAATGGTCAAGAAATGTTATATCTAGTAGGACCCAAGAAGTGATAACCTCTAGAGGTAACTGGGTATACCAACCCATTGCTATGTCATCTAATATGTATGAGAATAACCTACAAGCAATATCCTTATAGAAAATTTATAAGTTAATTAACATGCTCTTGTAGACAACCAATCTTTGTATGTGTCCTAATGCCACATCTTACCTAAACTGTGGTGCAAACTCCAATACATTTTCAAGAATTTGATGGGGTATTCCAGGCATGTTTAAACAACTATAATGGTCACCTAACACAAATGTCATTCTTGCTCTTATTTCATCAAATGTCGCTATTAGTGAAACTCAAAGAATAACTTCAACACCAATTTTGTTAGTCAAATAAAAATATCTTGCAAAGAAGCATGAAATGACTAACAAATATCAAATGTTTCACATATAAATCATGTTAGCATCAATCCAAAGATATGCATCAATTAAACCATAGCATCAAAGAACATTCTCCAATTTACAAAAGGTTAGCATAAATGCATCATAAATTAGAGAATTTTTAATCAATGAAAGTGATCAATATGTCAACAAAACTTCGTTAGTCGAGACCAATGCTTTCAAATAAATATTTCAAGTTAACATGAATAATTTAACATCTAAATAGCAATAAAGAAAATCAATTCAGGTCCTCCTTCTAGTGCCAAAATTTTGAGTGGTAATTTTACCCAATTACAAAACCACACTCACACTTAGTATTTTGATCACAAAACCCTCTCTTGCAAAGAAGTTAAAAACAAAAAAAACTTCTCCAAGGTTACTTTTAGTTATGTGTGTTTTAGTAGTTGTAAATATTTATCGAATAAATGCTAGGAATACCTTAGTGATTTGCAAGTAACTGTTAACTTGGGCATGTGTTGGTATTATTTTATTACTATGCTATTAGTTGTTCATGAAACTTAAAAGAAAGGAAAATATGATTTGTGATTGGTCCTCATATGACCACGATGTAAACCTTATTTCCTTTTATCTTGGATTATTTTAGGTAGATTTTATCTTCCTTTGATTAAGTAGATTTTAAACAAGTTTTATCTTGCATTAAACCTTACTTTAAGCATGAAATAGAAGGTTAAAATCTATCTCTAAATGTGAATCTTTAAATGATGAAATGATTCATTTAATGTTGCTTTGAGAGTAAAAATAAAATGATGAAATGACTAGCTTTAAAATATAAAAGCCTTTGATATGATAAATAAATTACCCCTCTTTAATGAAATTAATTTTCATAAAGAGACATCAATTTATTGCTTTAAAACAATGGCCTTTGAATGCCATATAAATCACTCTCCTTTAATGAAATAGTAATTTTCATAGAAAAATAATTTACCGCTTTAAAACAATAGCCTTTGATATAATATATAAATTACCTCTCTTTAATGAAATAATAATTTTCATAAAGAGAAGCCAATTTATTGCTCTAAAAATAATGGCCTATGGAATGCCATATAAATTACCCCCCTTTAATGAAATTGCAATTTTCATAAAGGGAAGTTCATTTATTGCTTGTGAATAAAAATGCAAAGCTTAAAAAATTGATTTGCCTTAAAAATGTGAAATAATGCAAAATTTCGAAATTATAAAACCCTTATAAAACAACAACTTTAAATAATTTTTATAATTTCGAAATGGCTTCAGAATGAAATCGAACTTGTTTTAAATGAAACATTGAAGCTCATTCTAGAGACCCGTGCATTTATTTTTGAAGTTTTATTTATTTATTATTTTTATTTTAATCGTCGAAGTTTAAAAAATTTCTACAAAAGGGAAGGGTTAGAAAAATAAAATAAAATAAAATGAAATAACAAAAATGTTGCAACCCAGAAATTCTCCACAGACCCTACAAGCATTAGTATTCTGCACAAAAACTAGCATTAGTGTTACCCGAATTCACACAATCAAACAACTAATGCGGTGCAATCTTCTAAGGAAATGGTGCAATATACCGAAAATAAAACCAAGTCAACCATTAACATGCATTAAAACTTGAAGTATCTCCAATATATTGCAGAAAATAGGTCTTCAATATCACACATACAAGTGCAGAAAAATATGCCCCAAATTGACCTCATATGGTGAAAAACAACCCAGTGGTATGGCTTTCTTTTTCGAAAAATCCAGCCATGGCCTCAAAAAAGGTCCAGCCCGTTTTCTGCCTTCGAATGCTGTATTTAAAATTGCAGGAATATTTTCATTTCCCCAACTCTTCGTTTCCATTTCCTTTGGCTTCGAAATGTTTCCTCTCTATTTTTCGTTTCCATTCCTCACGTTTGATTTTTTGAAACACCTCCTTTTATGAAATATTTACAAGCGTTTTAATCTCTTTTTCCCTTTTATTCCATTTTCTTGTACTCCATGTATTTCTTGCATGCATTAAAGACATTTGAATTAGCCTTAAAATTAACAATAAAAAAATATAAAATAACAACCACTGCACTATTAACTAATCATTCCGACAACCTTTCCAATCATTTCGGCAACCATGGAAAGGTATTATATATATATATAATATTTTCTTTAATTTTTATTATTTTATTTTGATATATATATATATATATATATATATATATATATATATATATATATCATTTTTAAATGTTTTATTTTCATAATTATAATAAATATATATATACACATATATTTATTAGAATTATAATTTTTTTTATAAAGCAATCAAATAATTAATTTCAAAATTTTTACTCATTGAAAATCACAATAAAGGAAAACTTTAAAACTAATAAAAATAACCAAAACCTATTAACCTAAAACACTAGCAAAACAAGAAAACATTAGCCAATGCTAAACCGTGGAATCTATCAAAATTAGCACTCAAAACTCTTCAAAAACCAAAATTTTAAGATGGGTTTCCAAATTTGGGGCTAGTTGTGGAATAGCCACAATAGGTAGAAGCAATCAATGACATAGTGACAATTGCGTTTGACATATAAACAGACGATGAGGCAATGAATTATGTAATATGTATGGTAATGCAAATCTAATCATGAGGTGGATGCAAATATAATAATAATTTTGGACTGACTCACTTGCAGATAATGCCTAATGTATTGACAACTTTAACAGGTAAAACATCGCATAAAAAAAATAATACGACCAACTTTAACAGTTAAAACATCACATGAAAAAAATAATTCAAAATAATTTAGTATTCACACAAACAGACAGTAGCTCAATAGTTACCTCAAGATCAATCCGAAAATATTGTTGAGCCTCTAATTCCTATACGACCTTATCAAATATCCCAGTGAAGAAAAAAAAGATAATAACCATATCCCCAAACTCCTTTGTTGGTTTTCTTTTATAGATGAAAGAAGTTTAATTTCGTTTAACACTTGTAAAAATTCATGCAATCATCCTAGCTCCAACTCTGCCAGGCGTTTACCAAAAGTATGAGGTTGTTTTATTTTGTGCATATATATATATAATTTTATTCTATTTATTATTTTTATATTATTATTGTTATTATTTTTTAATATATTTAATTTTTTATTTCCACTTATACATGTACTATCTACATGTGTATATATATATATATATATATATATATATATATATATATATAAAGAATAATCTCTATGAATATTAAACACACATCCTATATGCAACTACATGAATGCACCTATATGGATCGTTAAACAGGTGTATTGTTGATAGGATATTTCATCCTATATTTGTAAATACCCTGTCGCTCATCATATTTTCCCATCTTACCTTTTACCTTTGCCCTTTTCATACCGTCGGGAGGAGGTGCCTTATTTGCTTGCTTGATCTCTTAACAGGTTCTACTTGTACCTACATCCACCGAACCATCAACAATACCATATTCTTACGGATAAAGCAAGCAAACTAATTGGTGCATTTGGGAGGGATGTTACATACTCCCCCTCTAGAATTAAACACAGTCTCTGTGTTTTAAAATAATTAAACAATATCACAATTTCATGGAAATACTTAGCAGGAAGAAATCAAAAATATTTTCTTTTCCATAATGAATAAAACTTTAGTATGCATCATTAACCCAAACATGGTTTATAGTCAATGCATAATGGATCACAAAAAAGTATATACAAAACAGTCTCCTAACGTTTGTCCACATAATAGTTTTTAAATAAATAAAAGATCCATTGTTCTTTAGTAGCCACATCTTCTCATGTGGCTGAATTCTTGTCAGAAGCCAAGGTTTCTAAACTTGAGCAGACTTCAATGTATCGCAGGTACAACATTGGTTGCTACATATATTTATGCATGGTTTCTTCAGTGGATTACTACTTGTCAGCCCTTTGTGGACACTGGCTAGCATAGTGTTTTGCACCACAAACATAACATATCAAAGGAGTTTTATTCCTTTTATTATCTTCATTTTAAATTTGGGATATGTTTTCCTTTCTTTGCTCCTTATAATTGTCCCTATAGTTTCTTCTATCAGGATGATCCTTGTTCTAATATCTGTTTCGATACCTGTCATCTCGTATGAAATAATATCCACCCTTGATCTTCTTGTTCTGATATTTTTTTTCCCTTTGCAGGTCCAAAATCCCTTCTCTTTCTTGATTCTTCTCTATCTTTTTCATTCTTTTGATAATATGCCTTTTTATTCTTGTAGTTGTCTTCCTTAAAGTGGGTAGTGTCATAAGCTTCAGATAGATATTTTGGTTTTACTAAGCCTACTAGATCTCCAATTCTTGGATGTAGGCCCATCAAGAATTTCTGCACCTTCATTTCTTCATTTTGATCATAATCAGGAACATATTTTAGCAATTGGATAAATCTCTGATAATATTCAATAATTGTCATGTTTTCATGGTGCATATTGGTGAACTCTCTAAATTTCTCTATATAGAATTGTCATGTCAGAAAATGGTCTCTAAATTCCTTTAGAAATGTGTCCCATGGAACATCTACAGCCTCTATATGTTTATTATTTTTATAGGTCGTCCACCAATCCATGGCGGATCCAGTTAAATGAGCTACCACCCATGCCATCTTGGATTCAGAGGAGAGAGTGCTATTAATGGCATAATAACTTTCAACTTCATTCAACCAATTTTCTACTGCTTCACCATCTCCTTTACCATCAAATTGTTTGATGTCTAACTTTCTCAATTCTTTTCTCAATTCACTACCTACTCGCCTGCGAGATGATCCCTCCGATAGTCCTTCCAGATTCTCCTTAGTCTCTTTCTTTTTAGACAGGTTTTCGATCAACTTCTATTGTTGGATAAGGAGTTCTTGTTGTTGACTCATTTGCACTCTTTGTTGTTCCATTTGATCCATCAACTACACCCTTTGCATCTCCATATGTTCCCGTTGCTGATTCAATTGCTCTTGAGCCTACTCTCTTTGAAATTCCATGTGCTCATGCTACTGATTCATTTGGTCTTGTAGCAACTGTACCATCTTAGCCAGGTTGTCCTCTTTTGAAGATGTTTTATGTGTCATAGGTTCTTTATATTTTTGAAAAAATCTTCGGGGTGCTTTTGCTCTAGCTACCCTCTCAGACTCCTTTATGAGCCTTCTGAGCCCCTTTCTTGGGCCTTCAACAACTATCTCTTGTTGAGTCATTGCAAAATTTCTAGAGGAACTTGCCATTAGATGTATGCAACAAAAGTGAAATTAGTTTTATATGCCCAAAGTTTTATAACCTATGATCTAATACCAACTGTAACAACCCAGGTCTACCCACCTGGTTGCCCAAAATTCACAAGCAATTTTTTTTGATTAAATAAGATATTTTCAAATTACACCCAACATTATAATTGGTACACAAGCATTGAATATTTTTTCAAGACGATTGACTGCTACAGATAGTCCCTTAAACGTTCGAGACTAGCCAACTCCCATATTAGGTGCCTTCATGTGAATACATTCATCTCCATAGCCATAGGTCTATGTCCATGGTATGGGGTTATTATTTCAGAGCCCAATTCATCTGAAAGGGTGGAAACATACTTTCCCATCTATAGCATGTCTTGTTTTGGAACATCCCTTCCATTACTTGTACTTGTTACATGCTATGGTTTAGCGTATGAATGCCTGGTGCTTAACTGAATACCCACCTTCCTGGGTTCCAATTAAGATCCACCACTTCTCTGTATCCGAACTAGGTAAATCAAACCTCACTACAAGTGACGAAGTGTTATCCCATTCCAATACTTGTTGGATCCTTTAGCTTCGAAGTTTGACTACTCTCGAACTAACCAAATTTTTGCTAATAATTCCCACTTGAGTTTGGATCATGAGATACCCTCACATACCACTCACATATCAGTCTAGAGGGAGTGTCCCATTCCACCTCTCGTCACATGTTCAAGGTAATAGGACTTTCCTCATCCAAGGTTGAAAGGCCTTGAAGTGACTGAATATGACTCATAATGTTTGTCTTTCCTACAAATATCGGATGTTGGGTAATACTTTCAGATATATTCTTGTTTACCATATTCTTGATTGCTCTCAGTATTCATTCAAATTCTAGGATTTATTCTTGAATTTTTAACTAAATGTCTTTTATAGTTTATCTATTCTAATTCTCTGGTTCATTCTTAAATATTTTCTACATATTTCTTGTTTTATCTAATGTGGATTCCAATGTACTAACATTTAGTTATAACTTCTTTCTTTTCCTCAAGTTGAAAATTTCAAATTTCTAAATTATTTATCCTTCTAAAAGATTAGATGCCCTTGATAAAGAAAACAATTAATCCAATGGTGCATCTAGTCTTTAGTAGACTTTCACACTTTTACTATCTTCTTTGTGATTTTTAAGTAAAAGATATTTTAATATTTTAATAAAAAAAATAAAATTATAAAAATATATTCATAAAAAGTATTGGACATTTTGAGTGATAAGTTGTCATTGATGTCAAGTGTGAGTGGTCATTGATGTCGAACTTTCAATACCAGTCAGTGGCAGTTTCAGTTGGCAACATCCGTCTCGATTTCAGTTTCAAAACCCAGTTCACGGAAGTCAGATGAGGTCCAAAGTGCAAGAAAAAGCCCAAATAAATAATGTTATAATATTATTTTATAATATTATGTCAAGGAAGTTTAAAATTAATTATAAATTAATTTAAAATTAATTTATTAGTTAATTTACTTAACTTATAAAGTTATTTAAATTAATTATTAATTATAAATTAATTTAAGCTAAGGTTAAATAACCCTAAGGTGGGTTATCAAATTTAAAATTCGAAATTTTATTTTGAATAAAGCGCCATCGACGTGAGGAGAAATTAAATCGTGTATATAAGGGGGAACTCCCACCCTACCAAACTTACCATGCCTTCAAAAATTAATGCGAGCTTTAAGAATTGTGAGTCTACGAATTGCGCTGCGTCCAAAGCGAAGGAGGAGTGTGCAAGTTTCAAAAGTAATAGATGGTGAGTGAAGGCATAAGAGGAAGGTGCTATACCTTACTTCACATGGGAATTAGTAGCCCACGTGGTGGGCTTCCAAGTGCTAAGGTGCTTAGGCTAGAGGAGACGACGGATCGAATCTCGTTGAATCCCCTTTTGTGGGAAGTATAAGGTATGCTTGCAAATTCATCGTCAATTTTTTTGGAAATATAGTTTGGGCATTTAAAAATTAATTTTTGCATATTTAAATTGGTTCTAATGTTGTTAAAGGAGTTATAAGGGTTTTTGCAAAATTAAATTTTTAATGTTGTGTGCTCAAATGTTTTGAAAATATTGTAAGGTGTTTGGTTGATATTTTTATGGTGTTGGATATTATTTTAAATTGGATTTTATAAGGTGTATCAAGAAATTTTTATTTATGTATGGTATGATGAGTGTTATTTTTAAAAGGGAGCAATAAGACATAAATTGAGTTGTGATTGTTTTATGTCCAAGGAATATTTTGGAAAGTGTTGAAGTAATATTTTTGTGTCTAACCATTGGAATTGAAAAGAAGAAATTGTGATTAAGATAGGTTTTCTAAAGGCACTTCTACATCCAACAAAAGGTATGAGCATATTCTTCCTAGTGAGTGATTGTTGAAAATTATGAATAGAAAGTTGGAGTGAAAAGGATTGTTTGGTTTGCATTGTTGAGAGTGTTTTGATTTAATGCTTCAAGATTTTATGGAATTAAGAGTTGTTGATAAAACCTTATTTCATAAGTATTTTTGTTGAAGTGAGTTGTTGAGTGAAGAACTTGAACTAGGGTTTGGAAAGAACATGAGTATAATTGTTATGTGAGATTGGTTGATAAAGCATTATTGGAAATATTTGAGTGAGTCTTCATATGCTTGGACTAGGGTTTGTGAGCAAGAATAATTTCATTGAGTGATTGGTTGAGTAGAGTTGGTTAAGCCTAGTCAAGTGAATGTGTGAAGTGATTGTTCAAGTTCTGTAAAATAAATTATTCTATATTCTGAATTGATTTGAGAAAGAGGTTAAGTATTGATGAGTGTGAAACATATTGAGTCTCTAACAATTCTCTATATTTTTTTAAGAGAGTTATTGAAAGTGATTGAGTATTGAGGTGAATGTGAAGCATATTGAGTCTCTAACAATTCTCTATATGTTTCTAAGAGTGATTGAAAGTGATTGAGTATTAAGGTGAATGTGAAGTATATTGAGTCTCTAATAATTCTCTATATGTTTCTAAGAGAGTGATTGAAAGTGATTGAGCATTGTGATGAATGTAGAGCATATTGAGTCTCTAACAATTCTATTTATGTTTCTATGATATTGGACAAGTTCTAGTGTGGACTTGTTGAGCAGATTTGAGGTAAGTATTGAAGAACACAAGCTTATACTAAGAGGGGGGGGTGAACAGTATAAGACCTCTTTTTACTTTTCCTTTATACTTCAAAACAACAAAGCAATATATCCAAAGCAATATCAAAACAATGCACAAGATCATCCACAAAGTGACACAACAATTTTGATGTGGTTCATCCACAAAACTTTTCTCTAAAAGTTATCTCAAAGTTCTTTGGGAAACCTTCCCAATTACAATGTTTATGAGCCTCGGCTCAAAGGAGAAACCTTCCCCTAATCTGAATTTATGAGCCTCTGCTCAAAGGAGATACCTTCCCCTTCCTCTGCTTTGGATGGTGATCCTCTAGAAGACCTCTGCCTTTTCTGCCATTAACAAATGGAACTCTATCCACAGAAGACATCTGTCTTCCATGCTCTGGCTGGAGACCTCTGTCCTCAACTCTATCACCTCAAAGTTGGTCCTCGAATTTGCACTAAACACGGTCCTTCGGTCTAGCACAAATGTCCTCTTCCTCTTTCTTACCAAACACAGTCCTTCGATCTAGCACAAATCTGTCCTCAGTTTCTTCTCATAGAACCAATGCACCTCTGTCCTCAAGTTCTCTGATAGAACTATCAACCTCAACTTCACAAGTCCTCTGCTAGGACCTATCCAAATCTGCTCACAAGTCCTCAACAGAACCTGTCCACAACTTGCTCACAAGTCCCCAATGGAACCTGTCCAAAACCTGCTCTCAAGTTCATCAAGAAAAACTTGCTTTGGATGAACCTACAAAGAGAATTGTTAGAGACCCAATGTGATTCATCAACCTCATAGAAGCATAAAGAGAATTGTTAGAGACTCAATATGTTCTATACTTAACTCCCAATCTCAATCTCAACTCAATCTCAATCTCAACAGAATAAGATAGATGTAGTATGCTTTTCTCAAGAACATGAAACACAACCCAACAATTGCCAACCAAGCAATATCTCATATAACAATGATACTCATGTTCTTTCCAACAACCAATATCTTTTCTCAACCAATTAGGGCTTCAACAACAATGCTCAAAGACAAGGTTTAACCAACATCATTCAACTCAACATTAACCTTGAAGCATTCAACCAATCATCACAAGAAAAGGAAACAAGTAGAAATCCTTTTCCCTCCAAAGATATTTGAACAAAACAGCCACCCACACAATATCACCAAATGCAAAGAATAACTTGTTCAAATCAACTCAATGGAGTAAGCCCAATATCATGTATCAAGTAAAAGTAATAACTTGATCAACACAACCACTATGGAAGCAACTCAACCATCAACCTCAAAATAGCCATCCAAGGGTTTCACCAACTCAATGCAAGTATCAAGACTCACAAACATAAACCCTAGTGCACAATGCTTCCACTACCCCAAACCAGAATTATGCATTCACCAAAACTCTCATCAATGATAACAATGCATAAGTAGTCTTCAACAAACCAGAAACTAGGATTTACACCCAACCAAAGGAAACCTTGTTGAATACCTTTTCACTCCAATCTTATTTCAGAAAAACATACACCAATCATACTCATAAGAAGAATGTGCCCATACCTTTTTGAAGTGAAGGAACCTTCTTTGGAAATCTGCCCCAATCACAAAATTCTTTTGCCAATCTTCACAAGGGTTAGTAGATCATAAAATAATCAACATTATTCCACCTTTCAATAATCATCACCAAAGCCTTTAATTGCACAACTCCCTTATCTCTCCTAAAACCACTTGTACTATAAAATAAAATAAATCACAACATTGCATACCTTATAACTCCCAAAACCACTTGTACCATAAAAGTAAAATAAATCACAACAATCTCCAAGCGCTCAACTTTCAACATCAATTATTAAATAACATACCTCTTATCTATCTTGTCCACCAAAAGGGAGCTTCGTATATTTGATCATGGGACTTATGTTCTCTTAACGTTTTAGCTTCAAATCAAACCACCAAGTTAGCTGCACTCCCACGTGAAACTTATGCTCACGCTGTTTGATTTAACCCTGCCGTCTCACGAATATCCAAGCAAAATAAACGGTGGAGCTCTTACTCTAAAAATGTCGATCGTGGGATTTGAAACCATGGTCTTCTCCAAGCAAGCCCTAACATATTTCTCACTTCTATCTGTTTTTTTTTTTTTTTTCTTAGCCGCGTTTCCAAATATCTGCTGCAAACTTTAGACCTTCGTCGTATTCCAAACCGCTGCACCAAACTTTGTGCCCGAAATTTTACTCATATAACAATTCGTATCAATTTTACCACACTCCTTCGTACAGTGCTCGAATCACAACATCTTCACCTCATTAATGCCGAAATCAAAAAACACAGAGAGTTATATCGAACTCCATTCCCCCTTAGCTTGCATCATGACGCATTGTGTTTTTCTTCGTGTTTATCTCCGAGCGTGCTTCACCTATATTCTTAAACTTCGCACCAACCAATCGTCTGCCTTCCTCCTCGGCACCACGACCATTCGTCACAGCAAAGACTTGTCCATCACGTGCGCCTCCTTCGCTGGCGCAGACGAAGACGAAAACGAAATGCACTACGATTTATCTCGATTCACCCACACACTGAAATGAATTTATTAGCCCCAATATATATGCACTTCGATGCATTACCAAACACGTCGGCATTTCCAAACACGTCGGAAAATACTTTAATTTAATTTTAAAATATTAATTTAAATTTTAAATAAATAAAATTTAAACTAGATATTTAAAATTAAATATCTTCATCATCGGGGCACCTTTTTCAATGAAACGAAGAGCCAGCTTGGGTTTTAAGAAAAACCCATTTCAAATATGTTGTCCATGGTTTTAAATAAAACCTTTTATTTTGTCTGCCTTGGTTTTCACAAAAAACCTTCCACTTCTTGACATCAATGACAACATCAACACTTGAGCAAAGGCAATGTACCCAATGTACCCAAAATTGCCAACAAGTATTTGAGAATACTTATGGACAAATTTTGGTAAGCTTTTGTGGAAGCTTATAATACAGATTGCGAGCAGATTTGGATAAGTTCTTGTGGGGACTTATTGAGCAGATTGGATAAGTTCTAGAGAGGACTTGAGGACAGATTGGTGTGAGATTTTGTGGAAGCTTACAAGGCAGATTTAAGACAAGTCTTTGAGAAGGCTTGTGAGCAAAGTTGATTGATTGATTTGTTCAAACCTTGAGTTAAGGTTTGGGGTAGATCCAATAGAGTTGATTTGTGATTGTGTCAAGCTTTAAGTTAAGGCTTGAGGACAAATATTGAGGACATATTCGTGCTAGAATTAAAGACTGTGTTTAGTACATAAAAGAGGATAGAGATTGAGGATAGATTTGTGCTAGAACGAAGGACTGTATTTAGTGCAGATCAGAGGATAGATATTGAGGATAAATTTGTGCTAGATCAAAGGATTGTGTTTAGTGCATATAAGAGGATAGAGATTGAGGATAGATTTGTTCTAGACCAAAGGACTGTGTTTAGTATAGATTTGAGACAGAGATTTTAAGGTGATAGAGTATAGAGGACAACAGTCTCTAGTGGATAGAGATCCATTAGCCAGGGCAATGAGGACAAGAGTCTTCAGTGGATAGAGATCCATTAGCCAGAGTAGTAGGGGTAGTAGTTATTCTAGAAGATCACCAGTTAGAGCTTATAAGAGAGGAGTTCTCCTATGGATAGAGATCCATAAACTTGATTAGGGGATTGGTGTCTCCTTTGGATAGAGGTTCATAAACATTGTGATAGGGAAAGGATTACCAAGAGATTGATTGAGAAAATTTTAGTGAAAAATTTTCTCCGTGGAGTAGCCCACATTGGGTGAACCATGTAAAATTTGTGTCTCTATTGTATGTGGTGATTTATGTATTGCTTTGATTACTGTTGTTGATATTGCTATCTATACATTGCATAATATTGATTGAGAAAGAAAAGTAAAAAGTGGTCTTATATTGTTCACCCCCTCTTAGTATAAGCTTGTGTTCTTCAAAAAAACTTTGCTATAAAACTAACTACCTTAACTATATATAAAATAAAATAAATTCCGCTTCCTAACTAATCAATAATATCATTTATTAAAGATTAAGTAAAACACTAAAATATAATATATGAAAAGTTTTATAAAAACCTTCTATCTTTTAATCATACAACAACCAAGAAAATAATTTAACTATAATTAGTCAACTATTTCTTTTTAGCTTATAAGAAACACCAAAGTCAACTTAATGATATAAATACAGAGAAGAGAAATATATTTTTTATAACCTTGAAATTATTAAAGTCTTAATAAATACATTCTTGCATAGGATTTTCCAATTTTTTTTTTCTAAACATATTAGCACCACTGCCCTATTATTTATTACTATTACATAGTAAGAAAAACTTGTAAAATCCTTTCTCACACCAGTATTAATTTTAATATCATTTAGTAATTTTTTTAGCTTTCCGTTCAACTCTCCACATCATGGTTAAATAATTTTATATTGATATTATATATTTTAAAAATATTTTATTCACAAAATGAAGTCACTAATACTCGAAGAGATTTTCCCTAACTATTATATCATCAAAAGGTGTGAATCTATTAAGCATTACCATGCGTGGATGATAAATTGGTTATGCCAGCAATAATCAACATTATGGCTGTAGTTTTAACATATTTCAAGTTTTCTTACTATGTTATTCAAAACAAAATTAATCCTCTATAAAGCTCTCAACTGAGTAAAAGACAAATCTTGTAATCAAGGTATATTAAAATGTGGATACACTATTGACCGATAACGTAATATTTTAAATACTATTACTCTAACAATATCTTAAATGTCATTCTTAAACTGATGTATATATATATAATTAAAACTATTGTAAAGACTGATATATTAAAAATTTATGTCTTCTTCTTAATCCATTAAATATTTCACAAAACTATGACTTAATGTGGTTTTTAAAGAAAAGCTCAAAGCATATAATATACCAAACTATTTTTTAAAGGGTAAGAAAATAGTTTTGCATTGAAAATGCAATGTCGCACAAAAACATGCGTTCCCAGCCAGACTATGATTTTCAAAGAAATTATTACATAGCGGATCCTTTACTGTTGTTTCTTTTGCCTCCTATTTTATTTTACACAACATTATACAGGTAAATTTAGTTATTATCCCCCTATACTTGACATAATTTTTTTAAAAGCAAAAGGCTGCCATCCCTTACGAGTTTTTTTTTAATTTATCAATTGTGTTGCCATCAAATTTTCCTAAAGTGAATTTTAAAGTTTTAGAAATAACTATGCGATGAAGGTATCAATGTTTGCTATGTTTTAGACGGAGTTTCCCTGCATTGAAAAATAAATCATTTGGTACTTTGTAAATTAAAGTTTCCATATTCTATACTACATGCTTCCTAATATTACTGACTAAACCTATCATTTACTATAGATGTTTTTTTAAATATATCAACAACCAAACTACCACTTATCTAGGATTTAAAACATATCAATAAAATCTTTTGTAATCATAGAGTAACTTAAATGTAACTATTAGAGTAAGAATATGTCATCCAGCATACTATTACACATCAAAATACTTCTGTACCTTTTATTGAGGACTTTAAGAAGAGAAGTTTCTTTATACAGTAACTCTATTATCAGGAAGATTTAAAATTAAAACCTCAAGTTTTTAAGGTGATATGAAGTACAACAAACTTGTAACACAACCCCAATTTTTTTTTACATCAGTCTAATGTAC
Organism: Wollemia nobilis; assembly: GCA_028583015.1. Classification (NCBI taxonomy): domain Eukaryota; kingdom Viridiplantae; phylum Streptophyta; class Pinopsida; order Araucariales; family Araucariaceae; genus Wollemia; species Wollemia nobilis. The sequence continues at coordinate 10,933,984 of JAQPPZ010002969.1, read as the reverse complement.
TAGAAATAGGACTTTTTTATACAAAGGGGCTTTTTATAAATTATTTCTAGCTATAATATTACAAACAGAAGGACAAAGCACACATCATAAGGCTATAACCAACATATTTTCAGCATTGTGATTGTTTCTTGATATTGCCAAGCACGAGATACAACAATTGATTTTTTTTGTCGTAGCCACATCTCGTGATAATCTTCGCTTCGTCAGTAGAAGCAAACCGTCGAACAATATACTTATGGGGAATCAGAGTGGTCATACCAAAATGAATGCATCTACTCTAAAATGCAAGCAAAGGTGTAGACAGATAATTTTACTACCCATAAATCTTATTCTTAAACCAACATTCCTATTTCTAATTTAACACAACATACTTGGTTATACTTATTAATACATATGACCAACTTTAACAGTTAAAACATTGCATAGAAAAAAATCATTCAAAATAATTTAGTATTCACACAAATAGATAGTAGCTTGATAGTTACCTCAAGATCAATCCGAAAATATTGCTGAGCCTCTAATTCCTATACAGCCTTATCAAATATCCTAGTGAAGAAGAAGATAATTTATTTTGTATATATATATATATATATATATATATATTTATTTATTTTATTCTATTTATTATTGTTATTATTTTTAATATATTTATTTTTTTATTTCCACTTATACATATACTATCTACATGTATATATATATATATTTATATTAATCACATATATATATTAAAGAATAATCTCTACGAATATTAAACACACATCCTATATGCGGCTACATGAATGCACCTATATGGATTGTTGGACAGGTGTATTGCTAATATAATATTTCATCCTATATTTACAAATGCCCTACCACTCATCATATATCCCCACCTTACCTTTTACCTCTGCCCTTTTCATGCCATCAGAAGGAGGTGTCCAGTTTGCTTGCTTGATCTCTTAACAAGTTCTACTTGTACCTGCATCCACCGAAGCATCAGTAGTACCATATTCTTATGGATAAAGCATGCAAACTAATTGGTGCACTTGGGAGGGATGTTACATTGGTCCAAGTGACCTCTATGCTAAGGACATGAAAAGTAATTTGTTTGTTGGTCCAAGTGACCTCTATGCTAAGGACATGAAAAGTAAATTGTTTGTTGGTCCAAGTGACCTCTATGCTAAGGACATGAAAAGTAAATTGTTGGTTGGTCCAAGTAACTACTATGCTAAGGATATGAAAAGTAAATTTTTGGTTGGTCCAAGTGACCTCTATGCTAAGGACATGAAAAATAAATTGTTAGTTGGTCCAAGTGACCTCTATGCTAAGGACATGAAATATAAATTTTTGGTTGGTCCAAGTGACCTCTATGCTAAGGACATGAAAAGTAAATTGTTTGTTGGTCCAAGTGACCTCTATGCTAAGGACATGATAAGCAATTTATTTTTTTGGAGTAAGCTCGATGTGTATATATGAAAGTGAACTTGCTTTTTGGAGCAATATTGATGTTGAGATATGAAAGTAAACTTTGCATTTTGGAGAAAAATTGATGTTCTAAATGGCTTGAGGCTTTTGGAGAGACCTTTCTAAATTTTTGTTAAGATTTTTGGAAAACCTTTTTTTTTATATACAAATTTCCTTATGGTAATCTACCCATCCTACCAAATTGTATTGATAAACAGTCACTGCAACCACTAGGTGTCTTAGAGTAGATTACTAAGTATGAGATTCATTTGAGGATCAAGGCTGGGCAAGCAAGCAAATCTAATCTAAGAATAGTTCTTAGGGTACAAAAGGAATTTTAATCTAAGAACAACACTCAAGGCACAACGAGTGAATTGCCTTGAAATAAAAGTTGATTTTTGATATGGCGAGATAAAGGGCTTAACCTTTAAAAAGGTGTAATTTTTAAACCTGGCTATTGATTGAATTGTGACCAAAGGGGATATACAAGCCTTTGGAGCTTTTGAATATGGAATTGAATTGTGACCAAAGGGGATATACAAGCCTTTGGAGCATTTTGAACATGGAATTGAATTGTGACCAAAGGAAATTTATGAGCCTTTGCGATGGCAAGGAAAAGGGCATGACCTTTGAACCTAGTCGTTGATTGGTGATTGAAAAAATTTATGGATGTTGATGTGAGTGGATGAGGAGGGCTTAACACTGATGGAAAATTGGTTAGAGAGAGTGGGAACTCCCCTAGACATAAAAAATAGTTTGACAAAGGATTAAAGTCCCCCAGTCATGAGGTTGATTTGAAGAAGATACAAAATGAGAAAAAAAAGGAAGAGAAAGAAAAATGAGACAAAAGGAAAAGAACCAATCATAGGTATGTAGTCGTTGCTGTGTGACCGTACAACAATGAAGGGGAACATATGAAAGAAAGAGGAGAGAGGAATTTTAGAGAAGTGAGGAAGAAGAATATTTTTAGAGCAAAATGGGAGAAAGAATATCAGATGATTGGAGTGAGGCCAAAGAAATGTTATGTTGTTGGAAGACATTGTCTTAGAAGTTGCGGATTGTTAGGTGCCAAATTGGTATAACGACCCTCCTGATAAGAAGTGCAACCATGGAGATGATGAATTTATTAGAGCACAGGTTGTGATGTTGAGGCCCTATATTATGATTATGGTATCCCTTGTTGGGGTAATGAATCATTAGATATGCCCTAGTGTGGATTGGGAGATGATGTGGAAGTATCCAATTTTATTTTACCTTGTTTAATCAAAGTTTGGACTAGTTGTCTGAAGACATGACAATCATTAATACCATGGCCTAGTTATCGGTGGTAGACATAGGATTGTTGCTCAATGTATCCTTTTGTTTTAGGCTTATTAGGATATTTTGTCCTAATGTTAGGCAAGATGATTGTCCCTGCATTGTGCAACTTTTAGAAGAGATCAACCAATGGTTCAAGCAATGATATTTTAGGATGGAATAAATGATGAAGGTGGTAAGGTGTTGTATGAGGTTGTGTAGGTGGAGTTACTATGGGGCCCATCATGGTTAGGTTATGGGTAGATTATTGACACCTACATTTTTTTATTTGCAAATCAAGACAATCGAGGCACTCCAGAATTTTTTGTATGTTAGGAGAGGAATGACTTAAGGGTGTCAAAAAAATATTAACATAGATGACCGCAAGGGAGGATGTTGATTGATATGGGTGGGGATGGATATATGAATGAGGTGAAGGAGAAGGTTGATATTGTTGTTGAGAAACCCATTGATTTGGGTAGGGTGCATGGTATTGAATTGGATGTAGGGGATTTTAGCATGGAAAGGAGTTAAGTCCATGAGACGTTTGTTGTTGCATTTGGTTTGTTGCAGGAGTGTATGATTGAATGGGTATCTAGTTGTGCATTTGATATGGCTCTTGGGTCTGTGCTTCTTGGTAAGGCACTTGAGTGTGTAAGTGTTGTTGTGGTACTTGGATGTACCCTTGTTGATTTGACACTTGACGTGTGCTAGTTGGGGTATTTGGTTGTACCCTTCTTGGCCTGGTGTCTGAATGTGTTCTAGTTGTTGTTGGGGCACCTGAGTGTACCCTTGTTGATGTGGTACCAGAAAGTGTATTTTTTGTGTAGGCCATTCATATGATGATGACAAAGATGATTGGGAAGGTGAATTTTGAGAGGTAAATTTGTGCCCCATAAAAAGAGGATGACATGTGAATGTGGTGATATGAAGTTGGTCAAGAGTGGCACCTCAATTTGGGGGGTGATAGGTGAGTCTATTTGGATTTGTGCAATCATATATGCATGTTGATAAGGAATATGGAGAGAGGCCAACAAGGCTTGTGGTGACCCTAGTTATAGATGATGAAGGACAAGTCTTGAAGGGGTGACATTCTGATGTTGGTCTGTGGGAGGTATACGCAAATGTTGTGGTGGTGGGAGGGATGTTTCTCCTTGGTGTTCATATTGAGGGTTCACTTTAGAATTATCCATGGAAACGTGCTCTTGTTTGAGTACTTGGTTTTGCATAAGAACCATGATAGAGAAAATGGGTTGCAAATGGGTTTTGAGAGGAAAAAAAACAAAAAATTATGTAGTTTGAGTTGTGTGAAGCCTGGTTTTATCAAATAGAAGTGGTTTTCTAGAAAATGTACCTCGAGGTGCATTTTTTGGGTCAAAACATACCTTGGGGTTTATTTTTTATCCCTTTGTAATTTTTTGGTAGTTTGAAGGACCAAACGATATCAAAATGGGGAAAACATATACCATTAGAAAGCTCTTTTGGAGATCAATCCAATGGTTATGGTTTTGAGAAATTTGAAAAAGATTTGATAAGAGACTATTTGGGTCAAAGATGATCCTAATTGTGGGTTCTGTATGTTGCTAGTTTTTGTAGCAAAAGTATTTTGATTAATCCAGCAAACAACAAACAAGTGTGTGATTTATATTAAAGTTGATGTGTGATGATCTTGATTTGTAGGTTTTATGTGTTTTGATGTGAAAGACCACTACAAACTCAAGGTATGTGAATGATGTCTAGAAAAGGTATGTTAATGTACACCCTTCCCGCTATACTTGAAAGTACCCAAGTATTGAGGAGGTAAAATCAGGTGAAGGCTTCCTATAATGGTGAAAGTATCGAGGTGACTAGAAGAAGGACATAAAACTCCTTTTATGAAAGAGGTTGCACTGTCTAAGATCTGCTACTGGCCTACCCAGGCTTTCACTTCACCCTCAAATAGGCTTAGTCAAGAACGATAATTGCACACTCACTAATTATGTAAGCTCTATGAGTAGGGGTGTCTAGCCTAATCCTACCTCAAGATAATATCAAGAGTAGGGGATTTTCCAGTGATGAAGTTTGGAAGATCACTCATGGAGGCTAATCCAATGATTGGAGATGAAGCCCAACGACGTTGGTCTCAATTGACGGTTCATGATGAAATTCGACACAAACCAATGTTTATGCCTTACATGTGTGTGTGTATGCTATGTTAAGAAAGCGGTAAATGTTGGAAATGAACTACTTTAAGTAAAATAAATGCATTTTTCTTTTTAGATTTTTTATTTTGGAAAAGGAAATGCACTATTCAAATGCAAGAAAAACTTAGCAAATCATGTTTTGTAAACAAGAAAGCAACGCTATACTAAGAAGCAATGAAAATGGTCACTTGATTTCAGTGAATTGATCAAAGAATTACTGAAGTGTAAATCTATGTACACTAGCCAAGATATGCCTGTTAAGGTTATGGCTAGATGTCTCCTAGAGATTTATATATGAGGTAGAGGATCAAAATCTTTCTCTTAGCTTGTGGAGATGAAGAGATTAAGAGGGATCTTCACACCTTATGCAAATTAGTTAATGCTAATTGATGTAGATGTTTGAATACATATGCATGTGGAAAGAAAGCTAGACTAACTTGAAAAGTGACCACATGATTATGGTGCATTTTGAAAGCAAATATAAACTAGGACGCAAAAAGAACTAATGGTATAGGTGTCTTTTGGAAAGCAAAGTGTAAATGCTTATTTGATGTGCAAAAGCAAGAAAAAATAGGTGAAATTTAGGTCTTGGAATAGTCTACCTATATTTTCCAGCTTTTGTGGTTTGTCAAGGTCTGCCACAAGTGTCAGAGTGCAAAATGCACCCTGGGATATATTTTTAGGCTAGAATGTACCTCGAGGTAAGTTTTCCCCAAAAAGTTATGTTTTGCCTAGTTTTGGACTTGTAGCAGGTCTAAAATATAGAAACCAGGTGTTTTACTAGCATGTACTTATAATTTAGATAAAAAATATCAAAATTTTGCTATTTGAAATAAAGCCTATTTGTAAAGCAAAATACTGAAAAGAACATTGAATCTATGAAAAGCAATAACGTAAGGTGACACAAAAGAAATCACAAAGTTGTTGATATGGGGCCTGAAATGTGTTTTAGGATTTGGGAGAGTCCATGCCTAATTTTTTAGGACCTATAACGATAACAAGACCACAAAAGTTGTTAGATATATAACAAACTAACACAAGCATATCAAATCATGATCACTAAAATAAAGCAAATAAAAACATGTTGCTGCATATTAATAGATTGTAAAATAGGTTACAATAAGGAAATTATATCCTTTTACAAAACACCCTGGATGGTTACAAAAGAGGGACTTTCTTAGGAGAGACCCTAGTATGGAATAATTTTTGTAGCACCGTAGATATCTTCTTTCAATTCCTCAAAGTTGGAGTGGGCTTATGATGCATGCCACTATGAGCTACACTGATATTCAATCTTGTGTAACCCTACAAAAAGGTCTTAGATCATTTGGAATCCTGTCTCAATCAGGCCTCCTGTAAAGAAAGACATGTAGACAAAAATGAATAAACAAGCATTGCAAAAGTGACAAAATGATCTAAAATTGATGCAAGGGTAGTATGTTACCTATTAGGCCAGTTTGATGGCCTGAAATTGGAAAACTTATCTCGAGGTGCATTTTTTGTGTATGCTCGCACCTCGGGATGCATTTTGAATTTTGTAACTAAGATTTGTCCAAAAATCTCCCGTGGAGCCCTTTGATGCAGTCCTATGCTAATTTGGAGGTCGTCGATCCCTGTTATGTCCTATATATCACCTTAAAACTACAAAAGAGATCTAGGGGAGGAAGCTCACATGCAAAAAGGGTTTAGGAATGCTTCAGACTATATTTTGGTAGTATAACATTACTCTTTTCTTCCTCCTTGAATTTATAGGTAAGCTCTTCTATTTATAGATTTTCTAGGCAAGTGAAGGGGGTGTGAAGTGGAGGAGAGGAGATATCCCTATTCAAGGCATATGTGGTCAATAATACTTTTCATCTAAGTGCATTAAGTAGGAATGGGTGCTCCATGCCCATCTAAGACTTGGGGGGAAGTGAAAAACCTCTTTTTCAACCATTTTACTTAAATGCCCTTTATGAAGGGTGGGTGATTTTTAAAAAAGAGCACAAGTGGATGCTTTGGAAAGTGCATGAGAGGGGGTTGAGGGGTGCCTACATTGTATGGGGAGAAGACCTACCCCATTTTAGGGTTTTGAATAGCCTCTTGTTGGACTTCAAGGTTTTGAATTTATTTTATTAATGTTTTATCCCTTTTATGTTAAATGCTTTTGCAAAAGGTTATTTAAGACATTTTTAGGTGTCTACACATAGATGGTTCAATTGTACTTATTAGAGCTATATTTTTTCCATTGAGTCATACTTTGTGTTCTCGGTCTTGTATAAGATATGTTTGGGATTTCATCTATCCCTGATGCTCTCAATGTGCTAGTGTACCACTTGGGTATTTTCCTTGTGTGTTGTGGTGGAGTAGATTGATCCACTTCATTGTTGTCCCTAAAAATTTCTTCATTAGCAACTTCATATTCATCGCTTTCAAGTAATATTGCAACTTAGTTATATGAATATTCATGTGGTGGTGATGAGAGTGAATTCTCTTATTCATTAAAGATGACATCATGACTAATATATAATTTCTTTGTAGCTAGATCGAATAATTTGTAGGTTTTTGATTCATCATTGTAACCTAGTAGAATGCATTGCCAAGATTTTTCATCCAATTTATGTCTCTTCTCCTTTGGAATGTGCATATATGCTATACAACCAAATACTTGAATATGAGAGATTGATGGTTTGTGTCTGCTCCATGCTTATTCTAGAGTGATATGTTCAAGTGATGTAGTGGTAGCATGATTGAGTAACTAGACTATTGTATGTACTGCTTTTGCCCAAAAAAATTGTCCAAGATGAAAATCCTTCAACATACATCATACTATTTTCATGATTTTTCTAAATCTTCATTTTACAATACCATTTTATTGTGGGAAGTAGGTAGTTGTAAACTGTCATTGAATAACATGTTCCTTAAAAAATGCTAAAAATTCATTTTTGGTAAATTTTTCCCCTCGATTTGAGTGGAGGACATAGATCCTTCTTCCTATGGAAATTTCTACTTGAGCCTTAAATTTCTAGAAGTAGAAGAAAAACTCATCTTTTTTCTTCAAAAAATATACCCATATTTTCTAAGTATGATCATCAACAAATATTTGAAAACATATGGACCCATTGTAACTTGAATCCATGGGTCCAATAATATTGGTATAGATTAAATTAAGAGTTGCTTTAGCCTAATATTTTGAAGACCTAAAAGGAACTCAATGTTGCTTCCTAGCTAAGCAACAATAGCAAATATGTGTGAAATTCTTTAAATAAGGAAGATGTTTAACCATAGTTTTTTTGCAATACAATAATATGGCCATAGCTTAGATGACCAGATCATCGATGCCAGAGTGATGTAGACATATTGGAGTTGACAACTAATGCTAAGTTGTGATGATGAATTATTTGGATTTCAAATGTTTTTTCTATCCCTTTGCCTTATGAAATAATTTTGAAATTCTTATTTTTATCGCAAATGAAGCATATATTGGATCCCTATAGCTTATTAAACTCAACCTTCAATTTGTGGTCAAGTAGTTGATTTACATAGAGTAGATTATTGGTGAGTCCTAGAACATATAAAACTTCTTTTATTGTGCATATGTGTGATTCAAGTCACAATTTTACATCACCTATACCTTCTATTTAATAAGGCGTGTCATCCCCTAGAGAGACTTTTCCATCATGTTTGGAATAGTTTAGGTTTTGAAACCAATATTTTTATCTTTTCATGTGTCTGGTTGCTCTAGAATCAACGTACCAAAAATCATAGAGCTAAATTTATTTAGCATGTACAACAAATACATACTATTTTCATTTTGAATGATCATTTTTGGTAACATTGTTATTTTTTTAACGCTTCACTTTCCAACCTGAATTTACTTATGACTTTTTATGTTGTTGAAGATAATTGTTTTTCTGTTGAATGTATTGTATAGGTATTATGCCTATTATGAATGATTGCTTTCATTTTTATTTGTAAGATATACTTGCTCTTCTTCATTTGTTGTATGTGAGGGCTCTACTTTTTAAAGTAGGTTCATCAAATTTTCAAAGCTTGGTGTTTGTTTAGTGATATTTACTATTATCAGAAAAACATTGTATTTGATGAGAGTGATCTCAAAATAATTGGAACTAATATTTTATCAGATACCTAGTTTCCCACTACTTGTAATGACACTCGTAACTCAAAAGTTCTCCTCATGAAATAATTTATTTTCTCTCCACTCTTCATATTTGAGCAATGGAGTTGGCTCGAGAGAAATAAAGTTTGATTTTGATTCTTTGCTTCAAAGACTATTTGTAGCTTCTTCCATGCTTATTTAGCCATGATTGAATCCCAAATTTTTGCTTGTACTTCATATAATACTTTGAATATGATTATTAATATTGTATTTCTATCTACCTTGTCAAACTTGATGGCTTTTTAAGCCTTATACTACCACAAATTAAAACACGTTATATCACACAAGTTCCAAATATGAAATAGCCACAATATAATAATAACAAGGTCAAGATAATAATAATATGAGTAGAATAATATGAGCAAATTAATATGTATACCAAGGTTTATAATAAATTAAACATAGTTCAATAATATATTGAAATATGAATGTAAATAGCCTGAATTATACATGTACTATGCATGTAGAAAACTTACAATATTAATTGCTCAAAATGTATACAAGCTTTATTACTCCTCTTTCTCTTACAATTGTATATGATAATAATGATCTTGATGCTTGTGATACTTGTTTATGGAGTATTATCTCCATAATATAGCCATAGTAGTGTGACTCTTTGGATACTTGACTATTTTTCTCCATATGCCAAGTCTCATGAGTCTTGGCTTATCTACTTGTCACTTGCATACTTGATGAACACTTGAATCTATAACATATGCACACCTATATAACTCTTACACTTCTATTTACACTCTCTAATCTAAGATACTTGTGCACATATTTACATTACATATTTACACTCTTACATATAAGACACTTGTGCACATAGACTCAACTTACACTTGCACTCTAACTCACATGACACTTGTGCATTTCCTACACATTACACCTTTACATGACACTTGTGCATTTCCTACATATTCACACTTACATAAAAAGGAAAATATGAATCACACTCTAAACTATGAATCAACCCTAATATATTATTTACAAATATACCATGAAGGTACAATGGGGAGACATTAGCATGTACTAAATAATGTAATATACTCCAACATCCCCCTATATTACATTATTTGGTTATTTAAGACTTTAGTCTTCAATCATGGTCTTTGTATTTATCTTCAATATTCAAGTGACCTTACATTGTATATGATCTCCTGATTGAGATCCATTAGGTTCATCTTCATGCTTGACTTATATTTTGAGCTCATCTTCAGTTCCTTTGAATTCAACTTTATCTTTAGACTTTAATTCTTCTGTATCAAGAACTATTTGAACTCTCTTATTGTCATCAAGTTCATGTATGATAATGTTTTCTTTGTCTTGAAAATTTGGTTCAACTAATTATTATTTGATTACTTTGTAAGATAGATTTGTACCATATCTAACCCATTTCTATTTTCCTTGTTTTCTATACATTTTATTATAAAGTGTTTTTTCTTCCTATAATTTGGATATTGTGAAGAACACAAAATTATACTGAGAGGGGGGGTGAACAGTATAAGACCACTTTTTACTTTTCTTTCCAATAAATATTATGTAGTATAAAGATAGCAATATCAACAAAAATAATCAAAGCAATGCATAAATCACCACACACAATAGAGACACCAATTTTATGTGGTTCAACCAATGTGGGCTACTCCATAGAGAAAATATTTCACTAAAATTTTCTCAATCAATCTCTTGGGAATCCTTTCCCTATTACAATGTTTATGTACCTCTATACAAAGAAGGCACCAATCTCCTAATCAGGTTCATGGATCTCTATCCACTAGAGAACTCCTTTCTCCTTAGCTCTAACTGGTGATATTCTAGAAGAACTATTTCCCCCACTGCTATGGCTAATGGATATCTATCCACTAAATACTCCTATCCTAATTTCCCTAGCTAATGTATTTCTATCCACTGAAGACTATCATCCTCTATACTCTATCACCTCCAAAGCTCTATCTCAAATCTATACTAAACATAGTCCTTCAATTTAATACAAATTTGCTCAATATCTATCTCTAGTCTAGCACAAACCTGTCCTCAAATATGTTCCAAACTCTGTCCTTAATTTTGTTCTCTGATCTACACTAAACATAGTCCTTCAGTATAGCACAAATATATCCTCAATATCTATTCTCAAGCCTCAACTCAAAGCTTGATTCAATCTCAAATCAAATCTACTGGATCTTTCCCAAACCTTAACTCAATGTTTGAACAAATTAATCAATTAAATCTGCTCTCAAGTCTTCACAAAGCCTTATCTCAAATCAGAATTGTAAGCTTCCACAAAAGCTCACACTAATTTGTCCACAAGTCCTCTTTAGAACTTGTCCAAATCTGCTCTACAAGTCCTCACTAAAACTTGCCCAAATATGCTCAAGGAGTCCTCACTAGGAATTATCCAAATCCGCTTTCAATATGTATTGTAAGCTTCCAAAAAATCTCACATAAACCTGTCCATAAGTCTTCTCTAAGACTTACCTCAATTCTGCTCAATAAGTCCACACTAGAACTTGTCCAATCTCATAAAAACATAAAGAGAATTGTTAGAGACTCAATATGCTTCACATTCACTTCAATACTCCATCACTTTCGATCACTTTCAATCACTCTCTTATCACAGAAACATATAGAGAATTATTAGAGACTCAATATGTTTTCACACTCATCAATACTCAACCTCTTTCTCAAATCAATTCAGAATATAGAATAATTTGTTTTATAGAACTTGAGCTATCACTTCACACATCCACCTGACTAGGCTTAACCAAATCTATTCAATAAATCACTCAATGAAATAATCCTTACTCACAAACCCTAGTCCAAGCATATGAACACTCACTCAAAATGTTTCCAATAATGCTTATCAACCAATCTCACATAAAAATGATACTCATGATATTTTACAAACCCTAGTTTAATTTCTTCACTCAATCAATGACTTCAACAATAATGCTTATAAGACAAGATTTTGTCAACAACTCTTTATTCTAGAAAACCTTGAAGCATTAAAACACACTCAACAATGCTTATAAAACAATCTTCACATATAGCTCAACAACTCAACAAGGAAACCTAATTAAGTCCTTTTCACTCCAAATTTATTTTTCATAAAACCAACCAATCAACTCAACCAAGGAAGAATATGCCCATACCTTTTTCTTTGATGTAGGATGACCTTAAAAACCTAGATCAAATATCACAACTTTCTTTGCCAAGTACAAAGGGTTAGATGACAAGAATTATCACCCTAACACTTTTCACAAAACACAATGATAACTCAAATCCCAAATACACCTTATTGCTCCATCTCAATAATAAATTTCAACATCATAATTTTCATCAAAAACTCTTAAAATATAACTCACTTTCTACTTATAACTCCTTTCTCAAATTGCACTTATCAAATAAAATACTTTATAAAATAATGCAATTTATTCTTCTAAGATAAAAATTAATTACCTTAGTTTTACTTTATCAAAAATAACCTTTTATCATGCCCAAAAATCACTTTAGATTATAAGTAAATAATCCACTTTTAATCATCACCTTATCCCTCCTAATATTCTCACACAACCTTAGGGCAAACAAAAATTAAACCAAAATTGTACCTTTGCCCTTAGTGGGTTTTGAACTCACGATGCTGCCTCCCAAGTGCTCTAGCCATGGCCTTGTCTGCCACGTGAGCTAGCGCTCACGTGTGAGATAGAGTTCCCAAGCACTTTATTCTCATTTTTGCTGCCACCAAAAATGAATAACCAAAAGGGCTTCAACACTTTGCTGTCATCAGGTTTCGAACCCGTAACCTTCCTCCCACAAGATCCAAAACAAATGCCACTCAATCTAGCCATCGAATGGTGCTAGAAGCAATACACCACGTTTTCTTAAACTCCACGAAATCCAAATTTTTGTAGTGCACAAATTTCCTTAGCACATTTTTCAAATTCTGAAAGCATATATATTTTGCCTTAGCAAAGGTAATATTTATATTGCCTTGTTGTTTCTTTCAACACATCGGTGAAGGTAACTTCAACTTGCACGTCGGTAGAATAGTTTTAGTGTTTTTCTATTTCAAATAAATATTTATTTATAAAATTTAAATTCAATTTGAATTTAAATATTTATGAATTAAATATTTAACCTTCCTTTAGACTTTTTAATGTGGAATAAAAATCCTCCTTGGGTTTTTATGAAAACCTTTTATTTTGCCAATCCATGGTTTTTAATAAAACCTTTTACTTATGCTTATTATAATATCAAAAATGAATATTATGAAGCTCTTTTGCCATCAAAATTTGCATTGCTTATTTTGACCTCTTGGCATCAATGGTGGTTCACTTCTTGGTATTAATGACAACCTCATGCATTGACATCAATGACAACTTTATGGACTCAAAATGTCCAATAATATCCCTCTTTGTCATTGATGGCAACCCAATAAATTTTTACCATTTCCTTGACCTTTTTATTTTGCTCCCCCTAGGAAATTGCTCTCTCCTTAAACCAAATCTCTTCCCCTTACTCAAATACCAACTTTCTCCCCCTTACTCAAATCTCTCCCCCTTTGACATCAATGGCAAAGGGTCACATTTGGAGCTCGAGGCTAATAATGAGTCTCTTAGATTAGACCCTCCCCCACCTCCTTTGAGGTGGTTAATTTTGGGGTGGGAGTATCTCTACTCCCAGTAAGAATTGGTCTTTACCTTTATCCTTTTTTTTTTCTCATATGATCCTTATGATTTCTTTTACTGTTCTTATTCCTATCCATGTCCACATTCCTGTTCTTGTTTATATCCATATCCACATTTCTATTCATGTTCCTATTCCTATTATTGTTCATGTTCATATCCATATTCCTGTTCATATTCATATCCATGTCCATATTCCTGTTCATGCTTGATTTTGGAATGTCTGCTCTACACCATTTTATTGTGTGTCCATCATTATTGCACTTATAACACTTAATATTATTATTACTTGGAGGTGCAAATATCTTAGGATTTCTCCTAGTGAAACCATATCCTTTTCTATAATGAACCCTACAATTCATTGCATTATGACCAAACTGATTACAAGAGTAGCAATACCCATGGAAAAGTTATATGTTCCCATATTCCTGTATTTCATGTGTCCTGCACTGTAAAGCCTTGTGCCTAAACCTATGACATGAAAAACATATTCCATTGAAGTTTCCTTGTCTTGACCTCATTGGTCTCTTAGTCTCTCTTATCCTATTCTGATTATTGTTCCATCTGTTTCTATTTTGTGCATTGTTCCTTTACTTGTTGAAATTTCTATTATCCAACTCATCCTCAGAAGTCTCACTTTCTCTTACACTATCTTATTTTGAAGTTTCTTCTTCTTTAGAACTTGAGGTCGACTCTTTTTCCTATTTCTTTTGAGCTTGTTCAAAACCAAGACCTTTTTTGTTTTTTGACCTTATTTGTACCTTGATCATTTTATCCATAATATTTGAACTATTTTCAAACTTGTGTAGCTTACTCTTGGACTTTTATAAATATTCCCTTAGTAGGGCTTGTTGACCCTGAAAAGGAAATCCCCCTTTTTAGGGGTCTAAGTATCTTTCCTTAAGAGCACACAAGGTGTTGTGTCCTTACCTGAGCCCGTGCACCCACTAACATTGAAGCGCATGAAAGGTCTCCCAGGCACACAAGCAGTATACCCCAAGCCAAAGTTTGTGCACTCCATTAGAGGAGCATGCAAAGCCCCCCGTCGAGTGCACAAGTTATGCACCCACCTCTAGCCCATGCTACCCATTAGGGAATGGGGCACATAAAATACCCAAGGGATGCACAAGTCGTGTGCCCTGTAAGAAGTCCCTGCTCTCCACGGGGAGGTGGAGCATGTAAGAGTTCATTCAGGTGCACAAATTTGTGCACCCCAAATAAGCCCCATGCGCTCCATTCCAGTAGAGTGTGTGAAGTCTCTGCAAGAACACACCCTTGTGTGGTCACCCTCACCTTATGTGCTTTGCTTCGATGGAGAACACTAAGTTGCCTAAAGTATGCACGCCTTCGTGCATGCCCCAAAACCCACCACATGCTCCGAAACCTTGTAGCACACATGAAGCCTTGGAGCACACAAGTTGTGTGCTTCCCTTATGATCAGTGTGCTTCGCTCCCATACTAAGTGCACAAAATTCCATCAAGACGCACAGGATTGTGCACCTCAAACAGAGTCCACACACTCCATTATTAGGGAGCGCACAATAGTCTAGCCAAGCACACTAGCTATGCACCCACCTCCGAGTAGTGCGCTCCATAGGCAAGCACACAAAGTTTTTGAGGATGCACACCTTGTGTGCCCCATCAGTTCTCATATGCCCCACTCCCTTAGGGCACATAAAGAGTAAGCGGGTGCACTAATCCATGCGCTCACCTCGAGGACCATGCGCTTCACCCCCCAATGGAGTGTGCAAGCATTCAATTGAGCGTAGTCTACACGTGTGCTCTACTCAAGCATACCCCACCCCGACCAACCTGAAGTCACCATGTGTCCCTCTTACTACCCCCCAGCTATAATTTCCCTTTGTAGGTGCTTCGTTCCATTAAAATATGAGTAATGTGGTGCACCCATCCAATTAGAATGGAAAAGTGTACAAGGTTCACCTAATGAATTTAATGCATGCACTTTATTAAAGAAGGTGGCAGATCCATTCTACGTCATTCATGCATGCAAAAATTATTCTTGATGAGGTTGAGCACAAAGTAGAAGATAAGAGGCCTTCGCTATTTTTTGTCATGGCTTCCACAAGCACGACTATACCAGAGTTCTCAAATTTTAATGGGAGAATAACCAAAATTACTGGGGCATGGCCAATAACGAAGAGGATAGGGAGAACTCAAGATCCTAAGGATCTGGAAAGTTTATCAAACACTAATCAGGATATCACTACTAAGAAATAGGAAGAAGTTGAGGGGATGACTATCTACGCATTCAAACCCACTGAGGAGGATAGCCAGTAGCATCCCACGCTGCTCAAGAGCTTATATATGAGAGTATATAGAGATAGTACAAAACCTCCCTCAGTCTATAATAAATGGACTATGAATTTGGGCCGGTTGACTTAACCAAGAGTTTACCACTTCTCGAATTTGTTGGCATGGCTCGTAGTTGCCTATGATTCCAGAAGCTGAATAATCCAAGATTATAAGAACCAGGCGGTGGCCCAAGTGATAGCCAATAGAATTTAAAAAGTTTTCAGCCTGGCTACTACATCTAGGGTGGTTGATTTTAAAAATTTTGCCCTCCAGAACAATTATATGCTTAGTACCACTTTCCTTCAAGCCTTGTTGAAAAATGGAAGGAACATGCCCTCCAGATTCCCACTTAGGAAATTATCGCTCTAAACTTGGGCATAGGATTATGCTGACATGATTAATTTGGCACTGGGGTTCAAGGATCTAGAGTGGATTACCAAGGAGGTGATGTTTTTAATCCTCCAATATAATAGGACTGACAAGAATCATCTCTAACGGTGGGAGTATATAATTAGTGACAACATCAACAAAGAGCTACAAAAATTATAGGAGGCCATATTGGACAATAAGGAGGATATGCCTCCTTTCTCTTATTATTCTTTCTTTATTCATTTAGTTGTGGTGCAAGTTGACAAATATTTGGTGGCTAGGATGGGAGGGGTAACTGTGCCCACCCTACAAGATAAATTATTGTACATCTAGGAGGGATTATCCAACTACAACACCTTCTTCGAAAAGGTCCTCCTAGTGGTCCACCTCCGGTTGTGTGGAGAGGAACCAGCCAGGATTAGAGCTGGGGTAAGAAATTTCCTGCATCTAGAAAATACAGGAGATTACTTATATGTAGAAGAATTTTCCTACATTATAATCTACGGGTTAAAACTACCTCCCAAGGCACTCCCAATACACTACCCAATGTCAATTTCCATATTGGAGATCACCCGTTAAATGGCTGAAGAAATTAGAATTAGATATCTAAGGAAGAAAGGACAGGTGCTATGGCTACCCATCCCTTGTTCAATGGTTCCCTACACCTACTTGGGCTATTTTTTCATGCTATAGGATATTTGAAACATGGACACTTACTATTTCTTGAAAGTTACTTAGAGGGCCTATGATCCAGACGACCATCACAGAAGAAATGTCGTCGATAAGCTCGCTCTTCTGAAAGTCATCCATAACAAGGATAATTTTGAAGCTGAAATGCAGAAGGCTTTTAAAAATAACCAGTCACTAGATCTGGTTTGGAGGATGGAAGAAAGGTCTTATAGAAGGCTTGATATAGTGGGTAATTACAGCTCCCAATTGAAACTGCACTGGGGGATATTAGTGGACAAGGTGGTTCTACTAGTCCCAGATTCTCCACCAGAGGAATTTGAGGACCCCACCTTCCAGGTTGTCCAGCAAGACTCTGACCTCTTCGAGGTCATGATGAAGATCATTGATGAGGCACAACAGGAGCAGGCAAGGCTCCCTTCTTCTTCTAGTTCTCCCTTTGTCACCTCAAAAGGGAAGGAGTTAGCTATTGGTCCATCCCAAAGTGCCACATCATCAACTATGATGCTAATGTGTCCTTCAAAAAAGGCTGACCCGGCGATGGGCTAGCCTTACTTACATCTACCACCTTGGTTATCAAACAAGAAAAGCGTCCTATTTTACTCAATGATCTAAAGAAAATTGTAGAATTTGGAGGGCTTTCTAGCATACTAAGCGAGTATTAGGTTAAATAATGAAGTCCTTCATAGTATCCTACTAGTAAGAGAGCTAGGACAAAATCCTCTATAGAAGATATTGAAAATCTTATGCTGACAAGGGTGAGAGACACCTACCAATTCACTACTAACGAGGAGGACCAAATTTAGGACATGGAAATAGTATCCTACCAGTAAGAGAGCTAGGACAAAACCCTCTACAGAAGATATTGAAAATCTTACGCTGACAAGGGTGAGAGACACCTACCAATTCACTACTGACGAGGAGGACCAAATTTAGGACATGGAAGAGCAAAGGTCCCCTAGTAAAGGAATAATTATGCCACTTAGTACATCTATGTAGGAAGCAGTTGACATGTCTATCGCCACCTTCGATATCCCACTACCACCCAACATGAAAGAGGCCACCATCGATGTAAGTAAAGGTGTCATAAGAGTGGTAGCTACACCCGTAGATATGATGAAATCATAGCTGGCCTCCCAAGCACAGGTGGTAGAGGTAGTAGAAAAATAATTAGAAGAGTGGAAGGCAAAGGCTATCGAAGTGGGATAGTTGTAGCTCAAGGTTAAGCAACTTCAAAGTGAAGTTGACAAACTAAAAATACCCGCTCCACAGGCCAACGTTTAGCTTGAATCGAAAGATGAGTTGAAATAGGAAATGAAGGAAAAAATTCAAGAAAGAATGGGAGATTTGGAATCCACACTCGTAGATATTTATGCCACCCAACATGTTGTTGGCCTCATACAAAACCGCCTGCAATAAGGAGAGAAAAGGGTGAATGCAATACTTCCCATATACTAAAGGTTTCAGGAGGACTACGTTCCAATTTATGGGATGACGACCACCCTGTTAGATGATTCCTTCTACTTCTTTGCTGAGGAATATATCAAAGTTTTTGTATTTTTATAGAATAAACAAATTTGGCTCAAGTGGAGTCAGGAGTTGGTGAATTCTAAAAAAAGAAACCAATGAGGAGTTGGTAGACTGCAACCTCACAATTGAGGATTTTGGATAGGCTCCCAATATTAAAGATTTGTATTCCAATGGATTTAGGAGTTTGATTTAGAATCTGGTGATAAGTTTCTAAAGCACTTCATGGCCTTGGTAGATATGGTGGACCGCCTATGCGTTTTCACTAAAAATAATGTGTAATGGGCAAGATATCGGGTGAACAAGGTCACACAAGATTTGAACCTATTGCTATTCTTACTGATATTTCATGATGAGACATGGGAATTCATTGACCAGGCCATTTAGAATCTGAGAATGGGAGTGGGGCCCATTTCCTCTAAAACACATGAACCAGGAAGTTTGTAGCTACCAACACAAGGTAGTACAAGGGGAGATACAAAGTCACCACCTCTGTAAGAATAGAATATGGGATACACATTCATTTTTACTACATATTATTTTTTAGTACAATAATATTGATCCAGTTGGAGCAAGCGGTTACAATAGTTAGGTGATCCTGCATTATAAGAAGGAGACTGCTACAGTTATAGTTTTTTTTATCAAACCTCTAAGAGAGAAAAACCTAGGTATAGCTTTATCTAGTGTTTTATTCATATTCTCCCTGTGTTAACTTGTTTGCATCCCTTAACGCCCTTTCTATTGTCATTCACCAGGGAAATGTTTGAGGAGCATTGTTCACTGAGATTATTTCCTATAGAACATGCCAGAGTTAAGAACTCTTATGTCACTACAATCAGGATGGAGAGAAAACACCTCCTTGTTATGAATATTCAAATTGGGGGTCTATTGTAATGAAATGGCATACAAGGATCAAGCACTATGCTGGTATATTCATATGTAAACATATTTTATATTAATGAAAATCTCAACTCTTCCCTTAGTATTTCTTGTGTGAATGTTATGTGTTGGCTTGTTCATGCATTACTGTAATCAGAATCTATGAATAATGCTTTCTATCATTGGTTTAATCATTTTTCTTACATTACATCATTTGAATGGATTAAAATGAACTAGCTCTCCCTCCTCTTTCTTTTCTAAAACTATCTTAAATTTGCTACGACTACCCAATGGACATGGCACCGGTCTGGTCTTAAGAGGCTCCATTAATGTTAGGTTTGGTCACAAAATTATCAAAGTAATATAAAAATATTTTGTTTGGCATAGTGAGTATTTACACCATAAAAAGTTTAATAGACGAACTCACTGTTTGGGGTTTCCTTACCCAACCTAGTCTGTCTAGAGCCTTCCAAGAAATCTATTTCTAGGTTAAAGAGGTGGATCAACCAGAATCCACAATGCTGGTTGTGATATTTAGAGTATCTCATGATGTGACAAATATTAAGAGGATAAGCAGGAAAACTCCACAACAGTTTTTGGCATCGTTTTCAGGGAGGCCTTTTTAATTTCTTTTTATCATTTTACTTCCCCTTGCGACATATATATTTTCATTTTTGTTATCCTATGAGGTTTTCAGGTTGAGCAATCTTAGCCAAAGATAGCGTCCCTACTCTTTGCACACTATGCTAGTGACTCTGAATACACTCAAAATAAGGAGCTAATATAGCAACCACGAGATGAAGTGATGAAGAGCTCTACCCTGAACTACCATATCCATAGGTACTTTTTAGAACAAGCATAGTAAAAAGCACACTTTGATTTCTATTCCTTATTTTAATCAGAGTAATAGTAGTCCTCTGTACATTCCTCAAATTAGTACTTCTTTACCTGTTATGTCTACTGTCCCGAGAGGCCCATTCCCACCAATGGAAAACCTGCCTTTAAATAACTAACACTTAAATAGGTATAGACCCTTTGTCTTACCTCAATATTTATACCCCCTACCCCCAAAGGCCCATAAGTATCTACCTAAGTTCTTAGGGGACAATACAGTTACTGGGGAAGATCATGTGAAGGACTTCTTGTATGCTATGGATAGTTTGGAGGTATAATATGAAGATGTTGTCCTCTGATTATTCTTACAGACCCTATAGAAGGATGCTAGGGAGTGTTTTAATATCCTGGTAGCTGACTCTATTGGGACTTTCCATAATCTAGAAGCTACCTTCCTCAAAAATTATGGGGATAAAAAATGAGCAGTCCCTATTAACTGAACTGGCCACCATGAAAAAGAAAGAGAACAAAATAGTCGATGATTTTAATAGATGGTTCACCAAACTGAGAAACCAGATCCCTGCTACTTTGATGCCCAATGATCACCAGTCCATATATTTCTATAAAAATGCCTTCCCTGGTGATTTTAACTATGAACTAAGGCATCAAACCACACTCACCATCGATGCTTGTATGGAGAGGGCCATTGTAATAGAAATTTGTTAGGATTACAGTATAAAATATGAGTAATAATATAATGCTTTAATCCTAACAACTAGTATCAGAGCTTAGGGTTTGAAAAATGTGCTTGAAAGGAGGGTTTCTAGTTCGAGTGGGAGCAATGGCAGAAAAAGGAAAATTTAGGGTTGATAAGTTCAATGGTCAAAACTACTAGCTATGGAAGATGCAAATGGAGGATTATCTTTATCAGAAAGATCTTTACCTACCATTAGGTGGAGTAGCAAAGAAGCTGACATCAATGATTGATGAATAATGGGAAGTTTTGGATAGAAAAGCACTAGGAACAATACGATTGTGCTTGGCATCGTCGGTGGCCTTCAATATTTTGAAGGAAAAGACAACAAAGGGTTTAATGAATGCATTGGCTAAACTGTATGAAAAAACCTCGACTTCGAACAAGGTATTTCTTATGAAACATTTATTTAATATGCATATGTCAGAAGGTGGGTCTATTACTAATCATTTAAATTAATTTAACATGGTTACAAATCGGTTAAGCTCTGTAGGAGTAAAATTTGATGATGAGGTTAGGTCTCTCTTGATTTTGTGCTCATTGCTAGAAAAATGGAATGGCTTGGTAATGGCTGTGAGTAATTCTATCTCTAGTTCAAATACTTTAAAGTTTGATGATGTTATTGGTGTTATCCTTAGCAAGGAAATGTGATAGAAAAGCATAGGTGAAACATCAGGTAATGCTTTGACTGTAGAGAACAAGGGGAGACAAAGGGAGAGAGGAAAAATCCCAAGGAATCATGGAAAATTAAAGAAAGGTAGATCCAAATACAAAGGGAAGCAGTTGGAATGTTGGCATTGTGGGAATAAAGGACACCTAAAAAGAGACTGTTGGAATTGAAAAAAAAATAGGGAGAAGAAAAATAGGGTAATCAGGAAGCAAACATCGCAGGTGATGTATTGCAAGATGCTTTAATTATTTCACTAGATAATATTAATGATTGTTGGGTGCTAGATTTTGGTGCATCATATCGTGCCACACCCCATAGGAAATATTTTCTAGATTATGTTTAGGGTGATTTTGTACAAGTCTATCTGGGTTATGTTAGACATGTAAAATCACAAGAATGTGTAACATACAAATAAAATTACCAAATGGAAACCAATGGTTGTTGAAAGAGGTAAGACATATTCCTGAATTAAGAAGAAATCTAATTTCCACAGGACAGTTGGACAGTGAAGGATGTACAGTTACATTCTCAGCAAACTCGTGAAAGGTTGCTAAAGGATCAATGTTATTAGTAAAAGGAAATAAGGAAGGTACATTGTATGTATGTACTGGTAATACTGACCTTTCTATTGCTTTAGCTTCTATAGGAGTGGATACAAATTTGTGGCATCATAGGCTTGGGAACATGAGTGCGAAGGGGATGCAAATTCTCCATTCAAGAAATTTGTTGTCAGGTTTGAAGCAGGTTTATTTAGAATTCTATGAGAACTACATTTATGGAAAATAGAAAAGAGTTAGATTTATCAGACTTAGAAAAGAGAAGATAAGTGAAAATCTAGAGCTTGTACATTCAGATGTATGGGGACCAGCTTAGGTATCATATCTTGGTGGCTCTCATTATTATGTTACGTTTATTGATGATGCAACTAGAAAAACATGGGTTTACTATATTCGAAAGAAATCAAATATTTTTGATACATTTAAGAAATGGAAAGCTTTGGTTGAGAATGAGATAGGAAATAAGTTAAAGTGTATCAGATATGATAATAGAGGTGAGTACTGTAGCAAAGATTTTTATAGTTATTATTCATACCATGGGATTCATAGAGTGAAGAAGGTTCTAGAAACTCCATAAGAAAATGGTGTGTCAGAAAGGATGAACAAGACTATCAAGGAATATATGCAGGATTGCCCTTATAGTTTTGGGCAGATGCTATGGATACTATAGTTTATTTAATAAACAGAGGACCTTCAAGTTCCCTAGATGGTGGGATTCCAGAAGAGGCATGGATAGGTAAGCCTATTAATTACTCATTTTTAAAGACTTTTGATTGTGAAGCTTTCGTGCATATTAGTAAAGAAAATCGAACTAAACTTGAGGTAAAATCCAAGAAGTGTTTTTCATTGGATATGGAGTTAATGATTTTGGTTATCACTTTTGGGATTATGCAAATCACAAAATAATTAGGAGTAGAGATGTAATATTCAATGAGAATGTCATGTATAAGGATAAGTTGCAGGAAAAGAAACAGGAAAAGGAAAACACAGAATACACAATGTTTGATGAAATTGAAACTCCAAAGGTGCTAGAAAATCAACAACAACAGTAGCAAGTAGCACCTCAAACTCCTGCAACTATTGTTAGAAAATCTACCAGGATAAGTAGACCTCCTGTACATTACTCTTCGTAATTATATTATGTATTATTGTCTGACTCTAGTGAACCAGAAACATATGAAGAAGCAATGCAGGTAGAAACCAATAAGAAGTAGGAGCAAGGCATGGAAGAGGATATGGACTCTTTGATAAATAATCAGACTTGGGATCTAGTCCAATTACCTGCAAGAAAAAGAGCATTGCAGAACAAATGGGTTTACAGGGTAAAATAAGAAGATGGAGGTAAAAAGAGGTATAAGGCTAGACTAGTTGTAAAGGGGTTTGCATAGAACAAAGGTATTGATTATAATGAAATTTTTTCTCCTATTATTAAAATGAATTCAGTTAGAACTATTTTAAGCTTAGTGGCTATAGAGGATTTACATCTTGAACAGTTAGATGTAAAAACAAATTTTCTCCATGGGGATTTGGAGGAAGATATTTATATGCAGTAGCCATAAGGGTATGAGATCAAAGGAAAGGAGGAATTAATATGCAGGTTGAAAAAAGAGCCTGTATGGCCTGAAGCAAGCTCCAAGGTAGTGGTATATGAAATTTGGCAGGTTTATGTCAAATCAGGGTTATAGTAGATGTTATTCTGACCACTGTGTTTATTTTAAGAGAATGGATAATGGTAACTATATTATCCTGTTATTATATGTAGATGATATGCTTGTTGCAGGGTCTAACATGCACGATATAATTGTACTCAAAATAAAATTTGTAGAGTCATTTGCAATGAAGGATTTGGATGCTGCAAAGCAAATCCTTGGTATGAGAATAACAAGAGACAGGAAAAATCATAAATTAACATTGTCTCAGAGTGAGTACATTGAGAAGATGTTGGAAAGATTTAGTATGCAGGATGCAAAACCTGTTAGCACACCTTTGGGAAATCATTTCAAACTGGCCAAAGAGATGTGTCCTAAGACACAAGAGGAGATTAAATACATGTCCAAGGTTCCTTATTTATCAACAGTTGGTAGTTTGATGTATGCGATAGTGTGCACAAGGCCAGATATTGCACATGTAGTGGGAGTTGTGAGCAGGTTTATGAGCGACTTAGGAAGAAAGCATTGGTAGGCAGTGAAGTGGATTCTCAAGTATTTGAGAGGTACTGTCAATCATGTATTATGCTTTGAAGTATCTAATACTGCTTTACAGGGATATGTTGATTCAGATATGGTAGGTGATATAGACAACAGGAGTACCACAGGGTATGTTTTTACTGTAGGTGAAACTACAGTAAGCTAGATTTCAAAATTACAGAAGGTTGTTGTTGTTAGGGTAAAATAGGTAGTATATTGCATTATACTACATAGATTATTACATTTACTTTTTATTGCATAACCATGGAGATATTTATTGTTCCATAATATCTACTGGTTAACCTAGATTAATACCTAAAATATCCTAGGTTAGATATTTTAGGTTAGTGGTTTAATCATATTTCTCTATCCTAGGTTAGTTGTTAGAATCACGTATCTCTCTCTATTGTTAGCATGATTAGTTAGCATTATTAGCATTAAATAAGTTGCTTAACCTATTTTATATATTATTTAAGCTATGACTATCCTAAGGTCTAGTTAATGCTTAATTGAATAATTTGTCAATCATATTTTGTGCAACTCTATTTTGCATAATTGGAATTAGAGCCATACATCGGAGGTTGGATTTTTTTTGCCACCACACTCTACTCAAGCATGGCGACAGGCGCATGCACAGGTCAACCCTTGGCCAGGACAATCCGACCTACCAAGGCCTAGGCAAAACTCTCACTGGCCAGGTCAGATCGACCTGCCAATCATAGGTGGGCCTACGAGCCACCTTGGCCAACATCGACGTGGACAGGCTGATCGCACGAGCTAGGTGATCGACTGTCCTAGTGGTCGACCGACCGAGCCCATAGTCGATAGCAATTGGTTGTTGTCGGCCCCACAATAGCATCCTTGAGGGACAATCACCTTGGCTCCCACATAGGAAGCCATGGCCCACAGAGCCACGTGGGCCCATGAGCCACGTGGCGGAAGCTCAGGATAGCCGAAGCTCAGGATAGCCGAGAGGGCAGGAGCACCCTCACCCTCCCAGTTGGACATGAGGGACCCATATGACCTCAGGATCCATGAGGTCAGGAGGCCATCCAATCCTTGACAAATGAACCCATTACCTGGAACCACCTGGCAAGATCTAGACTCTGAATGCACCCCGAGGTGCTACCTAGACTGAATCTAACATAGACTCTGCTTGGACTGCGAGCCCACCCCTAGCGCCACGTGGTGACATCCAAAAGGGCGGGTGACTCTCATCGATTACCCATAGGCAATTGACATGCAAAGGGTGAGCCATGACCTATATGCACTTTGCATCCCATTTTGGGATGCATGTGGGATAAATCCCACAAAGGCACTTGAGCGCCGCGACCACCTTAAGTACTCATCGCACCGAGGTGATCCCAAACTGACCAGTGGCTCGATTGGTTAGCACGACCTCCTAGCACCACAGAGGCACCAATTCGATTCCCCCACGCTCCAAATTAACAAGTTTTTAATCGCATATTTTTCTTTCAATTTTTTCCTAATTTTTTTTTCAATTTTCTAAAGTTTTTTGCGCCTTAAAATATATTTTTTATTTTATTTTTTTTATAATTTTTTTTTTTTTTTTTTTAATAAGTAACATTTATATACAAAAGTGGGTTTTTCTAGAGGATCCCAAAAACCTTATTACAAAAATGGGATGAACCCATTACAGCCGCGAGGTTGAGGTCTCAAAGCGGGCCTCAGACCTGAACAGAAAGACAGGAAAAAGAAGCTGCCATAGCATAGAAAAAAGAAGCTGCTCTAGCTCAAAAACCCAATCGGCCTGGAAGCGCCAGCACCCTTAATTGGCAATAGGATTCTCCGGGATCCCAGAGGATCCTTAAACATGCACCTTGAGATTTTGGAGGCAGAGGATTGCCGAATCAGCAGCCCTAGAGATGTTTCCCATAGCGTCGATAAAATATAATTTATTTTTAAATTGGCATAAAATATTCAATTTTTAGTCAAATTGGACCATTTTTTTTCTATTTTTTTCCTAAATTATAGAAATTTCATCTTAAATACATATTTTTTTGCTTTATCAAACTTAGAGAACTTGAAATCCAAAAAAAAAAAAAAAACCTGCTTCAACATTTTTTTTGCAATAAATTCCTCAGAAGTTCTATAGTTTTCTTCATTCATTTTTGGAGATATAAGACATAGAAACTCAAAATTTCTATTGCAAAACACATAGCATGCCATGATCCAGGAAGCATAAAGGTCATCTCATTTTTCACAAAACTTCAAACTTTGCTTTTGTTCTCTCCTTCAAGAAAGGAGACATAAAACATAAAATAGCAATTTTTTTGTTGTAAACTTGAGATCCATAAAAACCTTTTTTTTTTTGCTCCTCATGCTAAATTATTGAAGAAAAAAACCAAAGTCATGTTTCAACTGGTTTGGAAGCCTTTAAAACATGGGTTGTGTGTCAACTTGTCTTGAAAGGAGTGCTCAAAATTTTCAATTTTGTAAAAATTAAGGGGGGGATAGAAGTCATATTTTGTGATTCTATTTTTTTGCAAAGTTTTAAAGAGAAAGGGGATATATTTCAAAGTAAGAAAGGTGCATTCTCGATTGTACTCGACACCTTTTATTAAAAATTCACTATACTAGGT
This sequence comes from Wollemia nobilis, assembly GCA_028583015.1. NCBI lineage: Eukaryota > Viridiplantae > Streptophyta > Pinopsida > Araucariales > Araucariaceae > Wollemia > Wollemia nobilis. The sequence goes on along the minus strand of JAQPPZ010002969.1, from coordinate 10,906,839 downwards.
GCATTTTCGGTTGCATCCGACAACTATAGTGATAATAATTTGGGTTGCTCTCTTGTTTTGATTATTGAACTAACCATTATGTTTTTTTGTGTGCAATTAAACAATCATATAAAACATTGAAGTAGCATTTCAAAAACCCAAATTTCACTAAAATCGTGCTACACCTTGCACAGGTTTCACAAGTCAATTTTTTTACTCCCCATTAAAGGTCAAAATTCAAACACCTTGATTCACTCTCTTTTGTTTGGCTTAATTTCCTCAAAATTTCCATAATTCTTGAAGGGTGTTAAGGCAGGTGCCATTAAATATCCTAGAGAGAAAAATTAGAAGTCTTTCAAAACCTACCCCTTTAATTTGCTCTATTTTGTTTGGCTTAAAATCCTCAAAATTTTCATCCCTTGTTAAGGGTGTTAAGACAGGTGCCATTAAATATCTTAAAAGAGAAAATTAAAGATCTTCCATATACTCTTTTGAGGGTATACTGAAAGATAAAGTTATCTTAGTCCTATCAATTTGAAACCTTCACCATGGCCATGATCAACAAGTATCTCACTGAGAGCTAATTGCTCAAAGGTTCAAATTATTATGTCTGGAAAACTAATATGAAAGCCATTTTAACTGTAGAGAAGATGTGGGGAATAGTGGATGGCACTGATTCTAGACCCACATCAGCAGGAGAAGATCAGACAACATATGATAAAAAAGGATAAAAGACTTTCCTTATTAATCTTGCTAGCTATTACCGATGACATACAACCTCATATAAGTGAAGCTAAAAATGGTAAGGAGGCATGGAATGCCTTAGCAACCATTTTTGAAGGAAAGAATCAATCAACAATTCTTAACCTTCAAATACGACTTCATACTCTTCATATGAAATATGGAGAGACAGTAGAGCTATTCCTCTGCAGAGTCGTAGATATAAAAACAAAACTGCAAGCCTTAGGAGAAAAAGTGGAAAACAATGTCCTGACCTCAATCATTTTAAGGGCTCTTCTAGACTCATATAGAATGTTGATCACTTCACTACAAGTCTCTTGGAGGACAATGACTTTTGTACAGTTGGTAAATTTACTTCAAAATGAATAATCTAATCAACTCCAAAGAGATGAGGCATCCAACAATGCACTTTTCTCAAACAAGCAAAGCGGAAAGAAAAAGTGGAATCAACAGAAAGGATATTCTTCTAACAAAGACAAGGGTAAAGGCAAAGAGATTAAGAAGAAGAAGCAGTATTGTAAAATTTGTGATAAAGACACTCATGAAACCAAAAGATGTTGGTTTAAGAACAAACTACCCAATGAACAAAGACAAAATAAGGGCAAAGGTAAACAAAATAACAAGAATAAGCAGCAATAGGGACATATTGCCACTGAAGATTATAGTTTGGACTCTGAACGAGCACACAAAGTGCTCATGACACATATAGACTCCCCTCACAAGGATATTGTTTGGTACATAGATTCAGGCACTAGTAAACATATGACTGGCGATAAGTCCTGGTTTGAGACATTTGAGGCTCGAGAAGGTAGACCGGTAACCATTGTTGATGATAAAACCTATCGAGTTCAGGGAGAAGGAAGTGTTTTTGTCTCCCTTCCAGATGGAGAATGTAAGATTCAAAAATTTCTTTATGTACCAGGATTGAAAAATAATCTCTTGTAAGTTCCACAAATCTTGGAAAATAACATGAATGTCAATTTCAAAGTGGAAAAAGAAAAGAAACATTGCTTTATCACTCAGAAAGGAAAACATATAGCAACAAGTTCATACAAACATGGTTTTTTTATCTTAGATGCAATTACCTCTACACATATTGCAATGGCAGTAACCACAAAAGAGGCCACTTCTCTATGGCATAAGATATTTGGGCATCTAAGTTCAGGGTATTTACTAGAACTCAGTAAATATCAAATGGTGAAAGGACTGCCTACTCTTTCATCTACTTTGCTAGTGTGCTCAGATTACTTGTTAGAAAAGCAACATAGAGTACCTTTTGAACCTAGCTCCTTTCGAGCTAAGGTACCTTTGGGTCTAGTTCACACATATTTGTTGGGTTCTATTTCTACTAGTTATGGAGGAAAAAGGTATTTTCAATTGTTTGTAGATGATCACTCACAAAAAATGTGGGTCTTCTTATTGCAGTTGAAGTCTAAAGCATTTGACTATTTTCAACAGTTCAAGAAGCTTGTTGAGAAAGAATCGGGATGTTTCATAAAGACCCTCCATTCAGATCGAGGAGGGGAAACACATCAAAATAATTTTCCTCATTTTTTCTGAAATATGGGATAAAAATACAGTTAAAAACATCCTATTCTCCTCAGTCAAATGGAGTTGCTGAGAGAAGAAATCGTTCCATTATGGAAATGGTTCGATGTATGCTTAAGGAAGCTAATCTTGACCACATTTATTGGGTTGAAGCTGTAACAACTACAATATATATTCTAAATAGGGCACCCACATGGGCTCTTGAAGGTATGACTCCTCAAGAAGCATGGAGTGGAAGGAAACCCTCCATATCTCATCTACGAGTATTTGGGTGTAAGGCTTTTATGCATATACCTAAGGAGAAAAGAAAGAAGTTAGATGAGAAGACCCTACAGTGTGTTTTTCTTGGATATGATGAATTCTCAAAAGGCTATCGGTTGATAGATCCATTCACCAAGAAAATACATGTTAGTAGAGATGTAGTGTTTGATAAATATTTCACATCTAACACTACATCAGTATACCTAGAATATGAGGAGCAACAACCACTTCCTCGTCCACAACAAAAAAAGCCTCCAAAATGGTATACAAGTACGATGAAATATTCCAAACTCACTTCACCAACATATCTCACTCTCAATTTCCCAAATATACGAAGTATGTCTCGACAAAGAACGAAAAAAGCATCTACTTCAGTTGATGATATTTATGTAGATTTTCAAGAGCTTTCTGTTGATAGAGATTTAGAAAGTGAAAATTATATGGAAATTGATGAGGGGAGGGTTTACATGTCTTCATATGATGAAAATGAACCTTCTATAGTTGATGAAGCACTTAGTCAGCCTCAGTGGAAGGCAGCTATGGATGCTAAACATAAATCCCTCATTAAAAATAAAACATGGAAGCTGGTTTATTTGCCTAAAGGAAAGAAGCCCATAGGCTACAAATGGGTTTATGAAGTCAAATATAAGGCAGATGGTACCATAGAAAAGCATAAGGCCCATCTTGTGGCAAAGGGCTATGCTCAAAAGGAAGGCCTTGATTATGAGGAAACCTTTGCACCCACTACAAGGATGACCACCATTTGAGTTCTTTGTGCTATGGAAACATAGTTCAGATGGAAATTACATCAAATGAATGTAAAAAATGCATTTCTAAATGGTGACTTAAAAGAAGAGGTATACATGACTCAACCTCCAGGATTTTCTAAGGAAGGCCATGAGCAACAAGTTTGCAAGTTGGTCAAATCATTATATGGGCTCAAACAAGCCCCAAGAGCATGGTACATTAAAATGGATAGTCACCTATTGCAGCACGGATTCAAGAGAAGTCCATATGATGCAAATCTCTATATCAAGAACACAGGTTTTGAAATAGTGATTCTTGTATTATATGTAGATGATCTGATCATCACAAGAAATTTAGAGGCATTGATCAATGCAATGAAAGATTACTTGAAAGAGTCATTTGATGTGACAGATCTTGGACTTCTCCACTACTGTCTTGGTCTTGAGATAGAACAAAAAAAGAATCATCTTAGGGTGACTCAAAAAAAAATGCCAAGACTATAGTAGAAAAATATCGTATGACTAAATGCAAGCCCAAGGCAACACTGATGGAATCAGGGCTTCAGTTATCATGGTATGATGACTCACCATAGGTAGATGGTACACTATACAGACAGATTATTGGAAGCCTTATCTATCTAACTAATACTAGACTAGACATTACTTATGTTGTAAATTATCTTTCTCGGTTCATGCAAGAACCAAAGGCCTCTCATTGGAAAGCAGCTAAGTGTGTTATTCACTACATTCAAGGTAGTATAGATTATGGTCTAGAGTATAAGAAGAATAAGTCATTATTATTATATAATTACACTGACTCTGATTACACTGGATCCATAGATGACAAAAAATTAACATCAGGGCATGTATTTCATCTTGGATCTGGTCCTGTCTCATGGTATAGTAAAAAGCAACAGGTGGTTGCTTTATCTTCAACTGAGGAAGAATATCATGCTGCACGTGGAGCTATGTGTGAAGCGATATGGCTAAGTCGCATCTTGGCTACCATGGGCCTATCAAAGAAACTTCTTATTCACATGTTTTGCGACAACTCAGGTGTTTTGAACTTGGTCAAGAATCCAGTACATCATGAACGAACAAAGCATATTGACACAAATTGTCATTTTATTCGTGATGAAGTTCCTAAGCATAGAATCAAGCTCCAACACATTCCCATCGATGAACAGGTTGCTGACATTTTTACAAAGGCACTTGGACATGTCAAATTTCAACTATTCTAAAATAAACTTTGTATATCAAAGTAATGTAATAAAGAGGGGATGTTAGGGTAAAATAGGTAGTATATTGCATTATACTACATAGGTTATTACATTTACTTTTTACTGCATAACCATGGAGATATTTACTGTTCCATAATATCTATTGGTTAACCTAGGTTAATACCAAAAATATCCTAGGTTAGATATTTTAGGTTAGTTGTTTAATCATATTTATCTATCCTAGGTTAGTTATTAGAATCATGTATCTCTCTCTCTATTGTTAGCATGATTAGTTAGCGTGATTAGCGTTAAATAAGTTTCTTAACCTATTTTGTATAGTATTTAAGCTATGACTATCCTAAGGTCTAGTTAATGCTTAATTGAATAATTTTTCAATCATATTTTGTGCAACTCTATTTTTCATCAGTTACACTATCAACAACAGAAGCAGAGTATGTTGTTGTTACAAAGGCTAGTAAGGAGATGATTTGGTTACAAAAGTTTATGGAGGAGTTGGGAAAGAAGCAAGAGAATAGTACATAATATAGTGACAGTCAGAGTGCCATTCATCTTGCAAAGAATTCAGCTTTCCATTCTAGGACTAAACACATACATACCAAGTACCATTTCATACGCTCAGTTTTAGAATATGGACAGTTAAAATTGGATAAGATACACACTAGCCAGAATCCTGCAAATATGTTCACAAAGGTAGTAAACAAGGAGAAACTGAGTTCCTACTCAGTTTTAGTTGGTCTTCAAGCATGGCAGTAAAATATGAGAAAATTTCCAGGCCCAAAGTTGAAGCATAGTCTAGCAAGTGCAGTAGCGATGGAGTTGTTGTGATCAGTCTCCAAGTGGGAGATTGTTGATTATGGAGCCTGATTAAATCGGAGGCCTTTGTTTCAGCCGCACTTGGACCCACTACATGAAATAGGGGGGGTGTAGGGGGGGCATTAGCCCCCCCTACTACTATCACCAAGGGGGTCCAGGGGGTTTTAGGGGCAGTGTCACCAAAGCTAAAACTATGTAAATCTGGACCATTTGATACTAGGTCACAAATCGGACGGTAGATTTTAGGTGGGTTTTTTGCCCTAAATTGTAATGCATTATTATAAGAGGAGGTTTTATGATGACTAAAAAGGTAATGAGGTGTGCGACTGTGTACAGAGGGGTTTTTTGGATGGAATACAAAGGGTCTAGTTATTTTCTCTATGGAGTAGCCTGATTTGGGTGAACCACGTTATATATGTGTCTATTGTGTGTTGAATATTTTCTTCTATGTTTATTTTTGCATTATATTATTACTCATATTTTATGCTTTAATCCTAAAAAATGGTTACATGATAGACAGTGGGAAGATGAAGGCTACCTCAACAGACCCCAGTCCTAGCCAAACTGAAAGAAAGACTAAAAAGGTGGGGTTTGGAATTTAAAAAACATTAGAACCATACCCTATTGAGAAATTATCATCACAGGTCGCCAAGATGTTCCCGTCCATGAAAAAAATACTGTCTAAAATTGAGAGAGACAAGAATAATAATGAAGAACCCTCTCAGCACAAGAATGATAGTAGACCTCCTTTCAGAAGGAATTTTAATAGGAACTAGAAAAATGAGGGAAGTAGAAATTAAAACAATAATTGGAAGAGGAAAGAGACCTAGAAATACCAGGATATCATCCCCAATCTCATGACCTCTATTAATGTGGCCTCTGATTTTCCCTTATTTTACCTAGCTTGTGATGCCCCTCATAGTCCTACCGATTGTGGCATATACCATGGCCTCCATTTGGGTGTTAACATTGAAGAAGAATCTAAGGATAAAATTATAATCAATGCCTGCTAGACATGGGAAGAAACCACTAACACCCCACCAATTATAGAAGAAGCCAATTGATCTGTAAATCCTAATAACCGACCCACTGAATTTGCTAATGATGATGTGAAAATATTGAAAAGGCCCCAAAATATACACTTCAAGTAGATAAGACAAGGTAAATTGACCCCTACAATCAAAAAAGTTGAGACCTTAGAAAGGGTCCATGCCACCAGGTTACGTAGTAAGACCATTGCTAACAAACCATATAAGAGGAGTGAGAAGAAACCTGTTAGTGAAAAAGGAGTACTGAAGTCCATCAATCTCCCCTCCTGAAATAATGAAACCCATTAACAGTGGAACAGATGTCAAAATGATAGAATTTGATATAGGGATGGAAATAGCCAAGAAAAAATTAACATAACCTTTGGTGAATTGATGACCATTCCTAAATACAGAGAAAAAATTTGTAAAGCCTTTGGGTTGACTGATCAGGGAGAGAATCATATTTTAGCAGCCTCCAGTTCCAACCATTCAAGCAGAACACCCGCCTTAGTAAGGCCATTTTATATTTCCCTCATATATACATCTGGGTATGGTGATCACTATGTAATATATAATTGCATGCTTGACAACGAGGCCTCTCACAACATCATGCTCAAAGAAGTCGCTGATCAGTTGGGACTGATATGCACCAAAGACTCTCCTCTCATTTTTGTCATGGACAACAGGTAGGTGACCTGTGTGGGAATAATTACAGGCCTTTTAGTCTTCTTGGACCAATACCCAAAGAAATGGATTGTCATGGATGTAGCTGTGGTTGATGTATACCATTTATTTTCCTTTTTATCTAGACATTGGGTAGAACATTTAGGAGGATCAATTCAGTTAGACTAGTCATTTGCTACCATCCCCCTTTCATCCAAAGAATAAGCCACTTTGAGGAGGGAGAATTTCAATAAAATATCAGTTGAAATCATAAAACATGATAATACCACAGTAAATTTGGTCAGCTCAATAGAAGAGAAATATTTAGGAGTTTATTCCATTTGGCACACTCCCTTTCTTAAAGAAGTACCTAATGCTGAAGGAATGGATCCAAAAATTAGAGTTGTTGTAGATGCTAAGTCAAAAAAGGTTCTTACCACTAAAATGTGGACCATGACATTTGATGGAGCCAAGTCACAAACAAGGGTAGGATCTGGGATTAATCTAATTGACATAAAATGCAATTACCTAGGGGTGCCTTACCGACTATAATTCCCATGTACTAATAATGTGGTTGAGTATGAGGTTGTACTATTGGGTCTAAGTAAAGCTAAAGAGTTGGGTATCAACTTCCTCACTATATATGGGGATGCTGAGTTTATCATATAGTAGATCAAGGGGAGATATAAGACCAAGAACCCTAGGTTAAAGCAATACAAGCAAGCCATTCTAGATGAAATCAGCAAATTCTTAGCCTTTAATATATTACACATAACTAGGGAGAAAACCCATGTTGCCAATATTTTGGCTGTGAATGCTTCTGGGGCAGATAACCCTGAGATTCATACAAAATATATGGATAGGTTTCCCACTATATATATATACCATCCCTATGACATTGACAATGTAGTTTACTTGCAAGTTTTCCAATATGATTTTGATATCAAAGATTTTATGACAGTACAAAATTAATTTGTTGGGGTAATTTGTGATGAGGAAGATGAAGAAATTTTTTAGCATATTATAGGAACCCCCATCGAAGTGGTACAACTTAAAATTAATAAAATCCCTAGGGGGATAGTGTCCTTGGAGTCTCTCTTTGATGATTTTGATAAGACACAAATAAATGCACCCCATTAATCAGAAGGTAAAGAGTTCAATGTTGGGACAACAGGGGATACAAAAATGGTCAGGATTGACAAAGGACTACCAACCAAAGAAAAGAAGCAGTATATCCAATATCTGAGAAAAACAGAGATAGTTTTGCTTGGAGTTATGAAGATTTTAGGACATTCAACACTGAGGTGATGATCCATATTATTCCCCTAAAAGAGGATGCCAAACCTTTCAAGTAGAAGAAAAGAAATTTTAATCCCACCCTGCATCCTGTTATGCAAAAGGAGGTCCAAAAATTGCTTAATGAAAAGATCATTAAGAAAGCGAGGTTCTCTTCTTGGATAGCAAACTTAGTGCCTATAAGGAAGAGGAATGGGGAAATCAGGCTCTGTGTGGATTTTAGAAATTTAAACAAGAGCTCCCTCAAGGAAAATTATTCCCTCCCCAATATGGAATAGTTGTTGCAAGTGGTAGTGGGATCTTCCAGGATATCTCTACTAGATGGTTTTTAAGGGACAATCAAATTTTGGTCAATCTCGAAGATAGGTTTAAAAATACTTTTACTACACCTTAGGGAACTTTTTAATATCAGAGGATGCCATTTGGGAAGATGAACACTGGGGCTACTTTCCCATATTTCTATCTTTTGTATGACCTGCATTGTGAAGCCATGTGCCCAAACCTGTGACATGAGAAGCATCTCCCATTGAAGCTTCCTTTCCTAGACCTCATTGGTCTCCTATTTTGATTGTTGTTCCATCTGTATCTTCTTTGTGCATTGTTTCTATCTTTGACCTCTTTGTTGTCCAACTCATCCTCTGATGTCTCATTCCAACTTACACTGTTATCTTCTGAAGTATCTTATTCTGAAACTCCTTCTTCTTCTAGACTTGAAGTAGACTTTTATTCCCATTTATTTTGAGCCTGTTTGGAACCAAGACCTATCTTGTTTGTTGCTCCTCTTTGTATCTTGATTATTTTGTCTACACTCTTTGCACTTGTTCACATATTTGTACAACTTTTTCTTGGAATCCTCTAAATATTCCTTTAGTAGTGCCACTTCTTGTGTTAACTTTTCACACTCCAAAATATTTGCTTCTAAATTATCCTTGAACTTACTTGCCTTAGCCTTTGACTTTTCTAAGTCCTCTATGAGCAATAATATTTCTTCATCACATTCTTGAAACTAACTTTCAAGCTTAGAGTGTTGCTTTCTTACCTTCTTTATTGTGTCAAGAGCATAGATAAGTTCTCCCTTGAGATCATATCCATTCTCCACTGAATAATCCTCTATTTGTTTGCCTTTGTCCCTATCATTACTTCCTTTTGGCTTGTCTTCTATAGGATCACTTACTTCATCTTCTAATGCCATTAGAATATTCTCATATGGTCTTTCAAGTGCATCTTCAAAACCATCATCACTGAAACTATAGCCATCCCTAGTGCAATTATCTTCAAGATGTCCAAATTTACCACATCTAAAACACTTGAGAATAACTAGAGTCCTTTTCTCTCTAACCATAAATAGGACTTCATCTCTATCATTGTCTAAAAAACTAGCATCACTATCATTTGAGTACTTACTTGCATTATCCGCATAGTAGCTTTTCTTTTGCCTTTGAAAGAACTTATTTCCTTGTCTGTTTTGTCCATCCTTGCCTTTCTTCTTGTACCTGTGTCTTTCTAATTCTTTGTACTTGTGATCCTATTTTTCTTCATCACTGTTGTACTTTGGCTCTTTGCACTCTGTCGCATAGTGTCCATACTTTCCACAATTGAAGCACTTAATAGATATTACATCTATGAATATTTTGGAACCTTTATCTCTTCTACCATAGTTAGCTTCTTCATCACTAGATGACTCATTGCTTGATTCTATATTTTTACCCTTTTTATTTTTGTCCACTTTGAATGCAGCTTCTTTCGGAGGAATAGGATCTTTTGTTCTTATCTCAAAAGTAGTAAGCATGCCAAGAAAAGAATTCCTTGTCAAAGAATCACTATCAATTGATGTTTCTATAGCATAAACCTTTTCACTATACCTTTTTGGAAGAGTTCTCAAGATCTTATCACAAGCATCAGATTCATCAACCTTCATTCCAAGACCTCTCATATCATGTACAAGTTCATCAATCTTATTGAGATAATCACGAATATTTTCATCATCTCTCATTCTTAAGTTCTCAAATTCTCCTTTGATATTTTTGATCTTAGCTTTCCTGACACCTTTATCACCCTCATATATGTCATGTAGTAGATCCCACATATCTTTTGTTGTTTTACAATCCATAACCTTCATAGATTTTGATCTACCCAATCCTTTTATAATTGCATTCATAGCTCTTGAATTTGCATGCATTAGAATCTTACCTTCCTTATCTGTAGGAGGATTGACTGTAGAATCATATCCAAGTTCCACTGCATCCCAAACTTCATTTCCAAGTGCCATCAGGTGAAATCTCATCAACATACACCAATACAAGAAGTCACTTCCATCAAAGACTGGTACTACATTATTGAAGGACCCATCCTTTTGATCCTTGTGATCCATTGTGTTCTTAGACCGCTTTTCCTTCAAGCTGTCAAACTCTTCTGAAGGAACCCACTCTGATACCAATTGAAGAACACAAGCTTATACTGAGAGGGGGGTGAACAATATAAGACCACTTTTTACTTTTCTTTTCAATTCAATATTATGTAGTGTATAGATAGCAGTATCAATAGCAGTAATCAAAGCAATGCACAAAACACCATCCACAAAAGTGACACAACAATTTACGTGGTTCACCCAATGCGGGCTACTCCACGGAGAAAATATTTTGCTAAAACTTTCTCAATCAATCTCTTGGGAATCCTTCCCAATTACAATATTTATGGACCTCTATCCAAAGGAGATGTTGATCCCCTAAATCTCAAGTTCATGGATCTCTTCCATAGGAGAACTCTTTCCCCTTCTACTCTGGCTAGTGATCTTCTAGAAGACTCTGTCTCTCTGCTGCACTGACTGGTGGATCTCTCTCCACTTGAAGACTCCTCACTCAGAATATCTATCTTCAATTGTCCTGGCTATTGGATCTCTATCCACTGAGACTCTATCCTCTATACTCTATCACCTCCAAATATCTGTCAATAGGTTCACTTAGAACCTCCTCAAATCTGCTCAATAGGCTCACTCAGAACCTGCTCAAATATGCTCAATAGGTTCACTTAAAACCTGCTCAAATCTGCTTAATAGGCTCACTCAGAACCTGCTCAAATCTTCTCAATAGGCTCACTTAGAACCTGCTCAAATATGCTCAATAGGCTCACTCAGAACCTACTCAAATCTGCTCAATAGGCTCACTGAACTTGTCAAATATGCTCAAATAAATATCTCAACAAGCTCACCATAACTTGTCCAAATATTCTCAATAAGTCCTCTCTAGGACTTGCTCAAATCTGCATTGCAAGCTTTCATAAAAGCTTACATAAAATTAGTCCACAAGCCTTCTCAAAGACTTACCTCAAATCACTAACAATCCAACAAAACTTTATACTCAATCTCATAGAAGCATAAAGAGAATTGTTAGAGACTCAATATGTTCTATTCTCAAGTCTCAATCTCAACTCAATTAGAATATAGAATAGTTTGTTTCATGGAACTTGAACAACCACTTCATGCAACCACTTGACTAGGCTCAATCAACTCTACTCAACCAATCACTTCAAGAAACAACTCTTTCTCACAAACCCTAGTCCAAGCATGAATCAACTAACTCAAAATATTTCCAACAATGCTCAACAACAAATCTTACATAACAATGATACTCATGTTCTTTTCTAACTCAAGTTCAAGTTCTTTGCATCACCCATTGGCTTCAACAACAATGCTAATAAGACAAGGTTTTAATCACAACTCTCAATTCAAAAAACCTTGAAGCATAAACTCAAAGTACTTCACTCAACCAATGGTCTAAACAACAATGCTTATCAAACAAGGTTTAATCACAACTCACAATCTAGAAAACCTTGAAGCATTAACTCAACCACTTTCGAAAAGGAAACCACAATCAATCCTTTTCACTCCAATGATATTTCAAAAATCAACCACCCAAATAAAATCAATGGAGAGTATTACTCATACCTTTTTGATGCCTTATGAGTTGTCCACTAAATCTATCACACTCAACACACTTTCTTTTTCAACTCTTAACAAGGGTTAGAGATCTTGAGTAATAACACAACAATAATATCCAAATAACACCTTATTACTCCTACTTTATTTTAACATCCACCAAAGTTCTTTTTAAAAAGAAAACCCTTACTCAAAATAACTTTCACTAAAAAGAACTTTATCAAAAACCCTTATTACTCCTAACAATTTCAAAAATCACAATTAAAAATAATTCACAACTCAAACAACCACCATGACCTTATTCCCTAAGGTTACTCAACAAATCAACTAACGAAGCACCTTTACCCCTTATCACTCCACCTTAGGCAATCCAAACAAAATATTAATAAAAACCTTAATACCTGCCTCGAGGGGAATCGAACCCTCATCTTGCCCCAACATGAATGCCCTAGCCGTGACCAAGCTACCGCATGAGCTTTGGGCTCATTGGTGAAAAAGAAGCACCACCCACTTCTTATCCTTCACCCTCTTCCACCAAGCGAAAAGTATGCGCCTTGGGCACCTCAATAAAACAAAGCCAAAAATGATGCTTGTGGGAATCGAACGCACAACCTCCTTGTCACCAACACCTTTGCACAATCCAAGCTACCACTAGGCCATGTTGCCCAATGCATTTTGGGAAGTGGTCGCTATCTCCCTTTAATGTTCATTGCGTCACTTAAATGAAAAACACAAGCTCTTTTTCTTCGCAAATACCAAGCGCAAATATCAATGAGCAAGGATGAATGAATTAAAAAATTCAATGGCATATTTATATGCCTTCCCTTTGCTTTGGAAACATCGACCTTTTTGAAACTTCCTTCATGACGTCGATGGATAAACTTTTAATTTTAATTTTAAAATTAAAATTAAAATTTTAAATAAATTAAAATTTAAACTAAATCTTTAAAATTAAATATCTCCATCATCGGGGCACCTTTTTCAATGAAACGAAAAGCCAACTTGGGTTTTAAGAAAAACCCATTTTAAATCTGCCATCCATGGTTTTAAATAAAACCTTTAAAATTAAATTTCTCCATCATAGGGGCACCTTTTTTGATGAAATGAAAAGCCAACTTGGGTTTTAAGAAAAACCCATTTCAAATCTGCCATCCATGGTTTTAAATAAAAACCTTTTGCAAAGCTTCCCTTGAAGCTCCTTTTGGAACCAAATGCCATGCATCCCTTCTTGAACCTTTGATCAAAAACCTTTGCTTCTCATGAAGCTCTTTGTGAAACACAAACATAGTGCTTACTTACATAGATCCTTTTGACATCAATGACAACTCTTAGCTTAGGGACTCAAAATATCCAACAATCTCCCCCTTTGTCATTGATGGCAACCCATATCCTTTTACTAAAATCTGACCTTCTTTTATGCTCCCCTTAGGACTTTGCTCCCCCTAGCTCAAAGCTTTCTCAAATATCAAATCTCTCCCCATATCAAAAACTCTCCTCAATATACACAAATCTCTCCCCCTTTTTCATCAATGGCAAAGGGTCACCTTTGGGGCTCGGGGCTAAGAATGAGCCTCTTAGCTTAGCCCCTCCCCCACCTCCACATGAGGTGGTTAATTCTAGGGTGGGAGTATTTCTACTCCCCAAAAGCACTACTCTTTACCTTTACCTTTCTCTCTTCCTTTCTGAGTTTTTTGAATCCTCTCACTATTTCTTACCAAGTCATCATCCTTGTTCTTGTCATCACTTCTATTCCTATTCTTGTTCTCATCCATGTTCCTATTTCTATTCCTATTCCTGTTCTTGTTCTCATCCATGTTCCTATTCCTGTTCATGCCTGCTTCTGGAATATTTGCTCTACACCATCTTGTTGTGTGACCATCATTATTGCACTTATAACACTTAATGTTATTATTCCTTGGAGGTGCAAATGTCTTAGGATATCTCCTAGTGAAGCCATATCCTCTTCTACCATGAACCCTACAATTCATTGCCTTGTGACCAAACTCATTGCATGAGTAGCAATACCCATGGAAAAGTTGTCCTTTCCCATATTCCTATCTTTTGTATGACCTGCACTATGAAGCCATGTGCCCAAACCTGTGACATGAGAAGCATCTCCCATTGAAGCTTCCTTGCCTAGACCTCATTGGTCTCCTGTTTTGATTGTTGTTCCATCTGTATCTTCTTTGTGCATTGTTTCTATCTTTGACCTCTTTGTTGTCCAACTCATCCTCTGATGTCTCATTCCAACTTACACTGTTATTTTCTGAAGTATCTTCTTCTGAAATTCCTTCTTCTTCTAGACTTGAAGTAGACTTTTCTTCCCATTTATTTTGAGCCTATTTGGAACCAAGACCTATCTTGTTTGTTGCTCCTCTTTGTATCTTGATTATTTTGTCTACACTCTTTGCATTGTTCACATATTTGTACAACTTTTTCTTGGAATCCTCTAAATATTCCTTTAGTAGTGCCACTTCTTGTGTTAACTTTTCACACTCCAAAATATTTGCTTCTAACTTATCCTTGAACTTACTTGCCTTAGCCTTTGACTTTTCTAAGTCCTCTATGAGCAATAATATTTCTTCATCACATTCTTGAAACTAACTTTCAAGCTTAGAGTGTTGCTTTCTTACCTTCTTTACTGTGTCAAGAGCATAGATAAGTTCTCCCTTGAGATCATATCCATTCTCTATTGAATAATCCTCTATTTTTTTACCTTTGTCCCTATCATTACTTCCTTTTGGCTTGTCTTCTATAGGATCACTTACTTCATCTTCTAATGCCATTAGAAGATTCTCATCTGGTCTTTCAAGTGCATCTTCAAAACCATCATCACTGAAACTATAGCCATCCCTAGTGCAATTATCTTCAAGATGTCCAAATTTACCACATCTAAAACACTTGAGAATAACTAGAGTCCTTTTCTCTCTAACCATAAATAGGACTTCATCTCTATCATTGTCTGAAAAACTAGCATCACTATCATTTGAGTACTTACTTGCATTATCTGCATAGTAGCTTTTCTTTTGCCTTTGAAAGAACTTCTTTCCTTGTCTATTTTGTCCATCCTTGCCTTTCTTCTTGTACCTGTGTCTTTCTGATTCTTTGTACTTGTGATCCTATTTTTCTTCATCACTATTGTACTTTGGCTCTTTGCACTCTATCGCATAGTGTCCATACTTTCCACAATTGAAGCACTTAATAGATCTTACATCTATGAATATTTTGGAACCTTTATCTCTTCTACCATAGTTAGCTTCTTCATCACTAGATGACTCACTTCTTGATTCTATCTTTTTACCCTTTTTATTTTTGTCCACTTTGAATGCAACTTCTTTCGGAGGAATAGGATCTTTTGTTCTTATCTCAAAAGTAGTAAGCATGCCAAGCAAAGAATTCCTTGTCAAAGAATCACTATCAATTGATGTTTCTATAGCAGAAACCTTTTCACTATACCTTTTTGGAAGAGTTCTCAAGATCTTATCACAAGCATCAGATTCATCAACCTTCATTCCAAGACCTCTCATCTCATGTACAAGTTCATCAATATTACTGAGATAATCACGAATATTTTCATCATCTCTCATTCTTAAGTTCTCAAATTCTCCTTTGAGATTTTTGATCTTAGCTTTCCTGACACCTTTATCACCCTCATATATGTCATGCAGTAGATCCCACATATATTTTGTTATTTTACAATCCATAACCTTCATAGATTCTGATCTACCCAATCCTTTTATAATTGCATTCATAGCTCTTGAATTTGCATGCATTAGAAGCTTACCTTCCTTATCTGTAGGAGGATTGACTGTAGAATCATATCCAAGTTCCACTGCATCCCAAACTTCATTTCCAAGTGCCATCAGGTGAAATCTCATCAGCATACACCAATACAAGAAGTCACTTCCATCAAATACTGGTACTACATTATTGAAGGACCCATCCTTTTGATCCTTGTGATCCATTGTGTTCTTAGACCACTTTTCCTTCAAGCTGTCAAACTCTTTAGAAGGAACCTGCTCTAATACCAATTGAAGAACACAAGCTTATATTGAGAGGGGGGTGAACAGTATAAGACCACTTTTTACTTTTCTTTTCAATTCAATATTATGTAGTGTATAGATAGCAATATCAATAGCAGTAATCAAAGCAATGCACAAAACACCATCCACAAAAGTGACACAACAATTTACGTGGTTCACCCAATGCGGGCTACTCCATGAAGAAAATATTTTGCTAAAACTTTCTCAATCAATATCTTGGGAATCCTTCCCAATTACAATGTTTATGGACCTCTATCCAAAGGAGATGTTGATCCCCTAAATCTCAAGTTCATGGATCTCTTCCATAGGAGAACTCTTTCCCCTTAGTGATCTGGTAGTGAGAGACTCTATCTCTCTGCTGCATCGACTGGTGGATCTCTCTCCACTTGAAGACTCCTCACTCAGATCTATCTTCAATTGTCCTGGCTATTGGATCTCTATCCACTAAGACTCTATCCTCTATACTCTATCACCTCCAAATCTCTATCAATAGGTTCACTCAGAACCTCCTCAAATATTCTCAATAGGCTCACTCAGAACCTACTCAAATATTCTCAATAGGCTCACTCAGAACCTGCTCAAATCTGCTCAATAGGCTCACTCAAAACTTGCTCAAATCTACTCAATAGGCTCACTCAGAACCTGCTCAAATATGCTCAATAGACTCACCCTCTCAAATTCTCAATAGTCACAATTATCACCCAACTTCTCAAATTTCTCAATAAGCTCACTAGAACTTGTCCAAATCTTCTCAATAAGTCCTCTCTAGGACTTGCTCAAATCTGCATAGCAAGCTTTCACAAAAGCTTACATAAAATCAGTCCACAAGCCTTCTCAAAGACTTGCCTCAAATCAGCTCAACAAAATCTCAACTCAATCTCATAGAAGCATAAAGAGAATTGTTAGAGACTCAATATGTTCTATTCTCAAATCTCAATCTCAACTCAATTAGAATATAGAATAGTTTGTTTCATGGAACTTGAACAACCACTTCATGCAACCACTTGACTAGGCTCAATCAACTCTACTCAACCAATCACTTCAAGAAACAACTCTTTCTCACAAACCCTAGTCCAAGCATGAATCAACTAACTCAAAATGTTTCCAACAATGCTCAACAACAAATCTTACATAACAATGATACTCATGTTCTTTTCTAACTCAAGTTCAAGTTCTTTGCATCACCCATTGGCTTCAACAACAATGCTAATAAGACAAGGTTTTAATCACAACTCTCAATTCATAAAACCTTGAAGCATAAACTCAAAGTACTTCACTCAACCAATGGTCTAAACAACAATGCTTATCAAACAAGGTTTAATCACAACTCACAATCCAGAAAACCTTGAAGCATTAACTCAACCACTTTCTGAAAAGGAAACCACAATCAATCCTTTTCACTCCAATGATATTTCAAAAATCAACCACCCAAATAAAATCAATGGAGAGTATTACTCATACCTTTTTGATGCCTTATGAGTTGTCCACTAAATCTATCACACTCAACACACTTTCTTTTTCAACTCTTAACAAGGGTTAGAGATCTTGAGTAATAACACAACAATAATATCCAAATAACACCTTATTACTCCTACTTTATTTTAACATCCACCAAAGTTATTTTTTAAAATAAAACCCTTACTCAAAATAACTTTCACTAAAAATAACTTTATCAAAAACCCTTATTACTCCTAACAATTTCAAAAATCACAATTAAAAATAATTCACAACTCAAATAACCACCATGACCTTATTCCCTAAGGTTACTCAACAAATCAACTAATGAAGCACCTTTACCCCTTATCACTCCACCTTAGGCAATCCAAACAAAATATTAATAAAAACCTTAATACCTGCCTCAAGGGGAATCGAACCCTCATCTTGCCCCAACGTGAATGCCCTAGCTATGGCCAAGCTACCGCACGAGCTACGGGCTCATTGGTGAAAAAGAAGCACCACCCGCTTCTTATCCTTCACCCTCTTCCGCCAAGCGAAAAGTATGCGCCTTGGGCGCCTCAACAGAACAAAGCCAAAAATGATGCTTGCAGGAATCGAACGCACAACCTCCTTGTCACCAACACCTTTGCACAATCCAAGCTACCACTAGGCCACGCTGCCCAATGCATTTTGGGAAGTGGTCACTGTCTCCCTTTAATGTTCGCTGCGTCACTTAAATGAAAAACACGAGCTCTTTTTCTTCACAAATACCAAGCGCAAATATCAACGAGCAAGGATGAATGAATTAAAAAATTCAATGGCATATTTATATGCCTTCCCTTTGCTTTGGAAACGTCGACCTTTTTGAAACTTCCTTCATGACGTCGGCGGATAAACTTTTAATTTTAATTTTAAAATTAAAATTAAAATTTTAAATAAATTAAAATTTAAACTAAATATTTAAAATTAAATATCTCCATCATCGGGGCACCTTTTTCGATGAAACGAAAAGCCAACTTGGGTTTTAAGAAAAACCCATTTCAAATCTGCCATCCATGGTTTTAAATAAAACCTTTAAAATTAAATTTCTCCATCACCGAGGCACCTTTTTCGATGAAACGAAAAGCCAACTTGGGTTTTAAGAAAAACCCATTTCAAATCTGCCATCCATGGTTTTAAATAAAAACCTTTTGCAAAGCTTCCCTTGAAGCTCCTTTTGGAACCAAATGCCATGCATCCCTTCTTGAACCTTTGATCAAAAACCTTTGCTTCTCATGAAGCTCTTTGTGAAACACAAACATAGTGCTTACTTACATAGATCCTTTTGACATCAATGACAACTCTTAGCTTAGGGACTCAAAATGTCCAACAATCTCCCCCTTTGTCATTGATGGCAACCCATATCCTTTTACTAAAATTTGACCTTCTTTTATGCTCCCCCTGGGACTTTGCTCCCCCTGGCTCAAAGCTTTCTCAAATATCAAATCTCTCCCCATATCAAAAACTCTCCTCAATATACACAAATATCTCCCCCTTTGTCATCAATGGCAAAGGGTCACCTTTGGGGCTCGGGGCTAAGAATGAGCCTCTTAGCTTAGCCCCTCCCCCACCTCCACATGAGGTGGTTAATTTTGGGGTGGGAGTATTTCTACTCCCCGAAAGCACTACTCTTTACCTTTACCTTTCTCTCTTCCTTTCTGAGTTTTTTGAATCCTCTCACTGTTTCTTACCAAGTCATCATCACTTCTTTTCATCACTTATGTTCCTATTCTTGTTCTCATCCATGTTCCTATTTCTGTTCTTGTTCTCATCCATGTTCCTGTTCCTGTTCATGCCTTCTTCTGGAATATTTTCTCTACACCATCTTGTTGTGTGACCATCATTATTGCACTTATAACACTTAATGTTATTATTCCTTGGAGGTGCAAATGTCTTAGGATATCTCCTAGTGAAGCTATATCCTCTTCTGCCATGAACCCTGCAATTCATTGCCTTGTGACCAAACTCATTGCATGAGTAGCAATACCCATGGAAAAGTTGTCCTTTCCCATATTCTTATCTTTTGTATGACCTGCACTTTGAAGCCATGTGCCCAAACCTGTGACATGAGAAGCATCTCCCATTGAAGCTTCCTTGCCTAGACCTCATTGGTCTCCTATTTTGATTGTTGTTCCATCTGTATCTTCTTTGTGCATTGTTTCTATCTTTGACCTCTTTGTTGTCCAACTCATCCTCTGATGTCTCATTCCAACTTACACTATCATTTTCTGAAGTATCTTCTTCTAAAATTCCTTCTTCTTCTAGACTTGAAGTAGACTTTTCTTCCCATTTATTTTGAGCCTGTTTGGAACCAAGACCTATCTTGTTTGTTGCTCCTCTTTGTATCTTGATTATTTTGTCTACACTCTTTGCACTGTTCACATATTTGTACAACTTTTTCTTGGAATCCTCTAAATATTCCTTTAGTAGTGCCACTTCTTGTGTTAACTTTTCACACTCCAAAATATTTGCTTCTAACTTATCCTTGAACTTACTTGCCTTAGCCTTTGACTTTTCTAAGTCCTCTATGAGCAATAATATTTCTTCATCACATTCTTGAAACTAACTTTCAAGCTTAGAGTGTTGCTTTCTTACCTTATTTACTGTGTCAAGAGCATAGATAAGTTCTCCCTTGAGATCATATCCATTCTCTACTGAATAATCCTCTATTTTTTTGCCTTTGTCCCTATCATTACTTCCTTTTGGCTTGTCTTCTATAGGATCACTTACTTCATCTTCTAATGCCATTAGAATATTCTCATCTGGTCTTTCAAGTGCATCTTCAAAACCATCATCACTGAAACTATAGCCATCCCTAGTGCAATTATCTTCAAGATGTCCAAATTTACCACATCTAAAACACTTGAGAATAACTGGAGTCCTTTTCTCTCTAACCATAAATAGGACTTCATCTCTATCATTGTCTGAAAAACTAGCATCACTATCATTTGAGTACTTACTTGCATTATCCGCATAGTAGCTTTTCTTTTGCCTTTGAAAGAACTTCTTTCCTTGTCTGTTTTGTCCATCCTTGCCTTTCTTCTTGTACCTGTGTCTTTCTGATTCTTTGTACTTGTGATCCTATTTTTCTTCATCACTATTGTACTTTGGCTCTTTGCACTCTATCGCATAGTGTCCATACTTTCCACAATTGAAGCACTTAATAGATCTTACATCTATGAATATTTTGGAACCTTTATCTCTTCTACCATAGTTAGCTTCTTCATCACTAGATGACTCACTGCTTGATTCTATCTTTTTACCCTTTTTATTTTTGTCCACTTTGAATGCAGCTTCTTTCGGAGGAATAGGATCTTTTGTTCTTATCTCAAAAGTAGTAAGCATGCCAAGCAAAGAATTCCTTGTCAAAGAATCACTATCAATTGATGTTTCTATAGCAGAAACCTTTTCACTATACCTTTTTGGAAGAGTTCTCAAGATCTTATCACAAGCATCAGATTCATCAACCTTCATTCCAAGACCTCTCATCTCATGTACAAGTTCATCAATCTTACTGAGATAATCATGAATATTTTCATCATCTCTCATTCTTAAGTTCTCAAATTCTCCTTTGAGATTTCTGATCTTAGCTTTCCTGACACCTTTATCACCCTCATATATGTCATGCAGTAGATCCCACATATCTTTTGCTATTTTACAATCCATAACCTTCATAGATTCTGATCTACCCAATCCTTTTATAATTGCATTCATAGCTCTTGAATTTGCATGCATTAGAAGCTTACCTTCCTTATCTGTAGGAGGATTGACTGTAGAATCATATCCAAGTTCCATTGCATCCCAAACTTCATTTCCAAGTGCCATCAGGTGAAATCTCATCAGCATACACCAATACAAGAAGTCACTTCCATCAAATACTGGTACTACATTATTGAAGGACCCATCCTTTTGATCCTTGTGATCCATTGTGTTCTTAGACCACTTTTCCTTCAAGCTGTCAAACTCTTCATAAGGAACCCGCTCTGATACCAATTGAAGAACACAAGCTTATACTGAGAGGGGGGGTGAACAGTATAAGACCACTTTTTACTTTTCTTTTCAATTCAATATTATGCAGTGTATAGATAGCAGTATCAATAGCAGTAATCAAAGCAATGCACAAAACACCATCCACAAAAGTGACACAACAATTTACGTGGTTCACCCAATGCGGGCTACTCCACGAAGAAAATATTTTGCTAAAACTTTCTCAATCAATCTCTTGGGAATCCTTCCCAATTACAATGTTTATGGACCTCTGTCCAAAGGAGATGTTGATCCCCTAAATCTCAAGTTCATGGATCTCTTCCATAGGAGAACTCTTTCCCCTTCTACTCTGGCTAGTGATCTTCTAGAAGACTCTATCTCTCTGCTGCATTGACTGGTGGATCTCTCTCCACTTGAAGACTCCTCACTCAAATCTATCTTCAATTGTCTTGGCTATTGGATCTCTATCCACTAAGACTCTATCCTCTATACTCTATCACCTCCAAAGCTCTATCAATAGGTTCACTCAGAACCTCCTCAAATATTCTCAATAGGCTCACTCGAACCTGCTCAAATATGCTCAATAGGCCACTTAGAACCTACTCAAATCTGCTCAATAGGCTCACTCAGAACCTTGCTCAAATATTCTCAATAGGCTCACTTAGAACCTGCTCAAATATTCTCAATAGGCTCACTCAGAACCTGTTCAAATATGCTAAATAATATCTTATAGAACTTGTTCAAATATGCTCAATAGGTCCACTAGAACCTATCCAAATCTACTCAATAAGCTCACTCAAAACTTGTCCAAATCTGCTCAATAAGTCCTCTCTAGGACTTGCTCAAATCTGCATAGAAAGCTTTCATAAAATCTTACATAAAATTAGTCCATAAGCCTTCTCAAATACTTGCCTCAAATCAATCAACAATAACTCAATCTCATAGAATCATAAAGAGAATTGTTAGAGACTCAATATGTTCTATTCTCAATTCTCAATCTCAACTCAAATCAGAATATAGAATAGTTTGTTTCATGGAACTTGAACAACCACTTCATGCAACCACTTGACTAGGCTCAATCAACTCTACTCAACCAATCACTTCAAGAAACAACTCTTTCTCACAAACCCTAGTCCAAGCATGAATCAACTAACTCAAAATATTTCCAACAATGCTCAACAACAAATCTTACATAACAATGATACTCATGTTCTTTTCTAACTCAAGTTCAAGTTCTTTGCATCACCCATTGGCTTCAACAACAATGCTAATAAGACAAGGTTTTAATCACAACTCTCAATTCAGAAAACCTTGAAGCATAAACTCAAAGTACTTCACTCAACCAATGGTCTAAACAACAATGCTTATCAAACAAGGTTTAATCACAACTCACAATCTAGAAAACCTTGAAGCATTAACTCAACCACTTTTGAAAAGGAAACCACAATCAATCCTTTTCACTCCAATGATATTTCAAAAATCAACCACCCAAATAAAATCAATGGAGAGTATTACTCATACCTTTTTGATGCCTTATGAGTTGTCCACTAAATCTGTCACACTCAACACACTTTCTTTTTCAACTCTTAACAAGGGTTAGAGATCTTGAGTAATAACACAACAATAATATCCAAATAACACCTTATTACTCCTACTTTATTTTAACATCCACCAAAGTTCTTTTTAAAAGAAAACCCTTACTCAAAATAACTTTCACTAAAAAGAACTTTATCAAAAACCCTTATTACTCCTAACAATTTCAAAAATCACAATTAAAAATAATTCACAACTCAAACAACCACCATGACCTTATTCCCTAAGGTTACTCAACAAATCAACTAACGAAGCACCTTTACCCCTTATCACTCCACCTTAGGCAATCCAAACAAAATATTAATAAAAACCTTAATACCTACCTCGAGGGGAATCGAACCCTCGTCTTGCCCCAATGTGAATGCCCTAGCCGTGGCCAAGCTACCGCACGAGCTACGGGCTCATTGGTGAAAAAGAAGCACCACCCACTTCTTATCCTTCACCCTCTTCCACCAAGCGAAAAGTATGCGCCTTGGGCACCTCAACAGAACAAAGCCAAAAATGATGCTTGCGGGAATCGAATGCACAACCTCCTTGTCACCAACACCTTTGCACAATCCAAGCTGCCACTAGGCCACGCTGCCCAATGCATTTTGGGAAGTGGTCGCTGTCTCCCTTTAATGTTCACTGCGTCACTTAAACGAAAAACACGAGCTCTTTTTCTTCGCAAATACCAAGCGCAAATATCAACGAGCAAGGATGAATGAATTAAAAAATTCAATGGCATATTTATATGCCTTCCCTTTGCTTTGGAAACATCGGCCTTTTTGAAACTTCCTTCATGACGTCGGCGGATAAAATTTTAATTTTAAAATTTAAATTAAAATTTAAACTAAATATTTAAAATTAAATATCTCCATCACCGGGGCACCTTTTTCGATGAAACGAAAAGCCAACTTGGGTTTTAAGAAAAACCCATTTCAAATCTGCCATCCATGGTTTTAAATAAAACCTTTAAAATTAAATTTCTCCATCACCGAGGCACCTTTTTCGATGAAACGAAAAGCCAACTTGGGTTTTAAGAAAAACCCATTTCAAATCTGCCATCCATGGTTTTAAATAAAAACCTTTTGCAAAGCTTCCCTTGAAGCTCCTTTTGGAACCAAATGCCATGCATCCCTTCTTGAACCTTTGATCAAAAACCTTTGCTTCTCATGAAGCTCTTTGTGAAACACAAACATAGTGCTTACTTACATAGATCCTTTTGACATCAATGACAACTCTTAGCTTAGGGACTCAAAATGTCCAACAATGGATTTTACCTTCAAAGGACTGATGTTTAAAATTGTGGTAGTATACCTGGATGATATTACTGTCTTTTCCAAGGACCCTGCAGATCACTTTTCTCACCTATCCCAAGTTTTTCAAAGATGTAAGGAGTATGGGATTTCTTTAAACCCAAAGAAGTGTCTTTTTGAATCCACCCATGGTAAACTATTGGGACATGTGGTCTCAAATGAGGGAATTAGTATTGATCCAAATAGAACAAAGCTGATTGCACAAATACCACCCCCAAGAGCCTCAAAGGTGTCAGGGCTTTCTTTGGCAGAATAAATTTTGTTAGAAGATTTATCCCAAATTTTACTAAAATTGCAAAGCCTATAAACGATATGATTAAAAAGGATGCAAGGATTAAATGGGATGAAGACAATATCAAGGATTTTAAGTAGATAAAAGAGGCTATTACCACTACACATGTGTTGAATTATCCATACCATTCTAAGAATTTCAACTTCTATTATTTTGCCTTAGAACATACCATAGCAGTTGTACTGTCCTAGAAATATGAACAAGGAAATGAGAAACCAATATCCTCTATGAGTTCAGGAATGAAGGGGGCTCATATGAGATATAAACCAATTGAAAAACAAGCCTTTGCCCTCATTCAGGCCTTGGAACATTTCAAAAGTTTTTTTGGTTATTGTAAAGTTGTGGCATGTATACCCTTCATTGCCATCAAAGATGTCCTCACCCAACCCGAGCCCATAGGTAATTTAGCAAGGTGGATGGTAAACCTACTGCAGTATGATGTGGAGTTCAAAGAAATAATTTTTTTTAAGAGCTAAGGGTTGTAAAAGTACATGGCTTGCAAAGAAGAATAGGAAATGAATAATGGTATCCTGGTCCAAGAAGAACGGCAGGATGAATAGCTTGGGCACGAAGCTTCTGAATGATATAAGGATATTCTATTTTATCTAAAAAAATTATCCTTCCTCCCTAGAAATACTGCTAGCAGAATGAGAAGCATCAAACAACAGTCTCAAAAATACCACCTCCAAGGAAGTCGGTTGTACTGGAGACACCCAAGTGGAGTGTTACTACTGTGTGTAACTGAGAAGGAAGACCCTGGGATCATTAAAGAATTTCATACAGGGTTCTATGGTGGCCATTTTGCTCCTAACACAATAGATAATAAAATCATGAGGGTAGGATATTATTGGCCATCCCTATTCAAGAATGTATATCAGTTAGTATGAAGCTATTACAGCTGTCAAGTTTTCACTGGCAAGAAAAACCTACCTGCAATGCCACTACAACTAGTGATTATTGAAACTCATTTTTCTTAGTGGGGGATAGAATTAATTGGAGAAATCAATCCCAACTCTTCGAGAGGACATAAATGGATTGTTACTACCACCGAATATCTCACAAAATGGGTGGAAGCAACTCCTCTCAAGAGATCAACAACATCAACAATTATTAATTTCTTGGAGGAAAATATACTAACCAGATTTGGGACACCCAAAAAATTGGTAACAGATAATGCTAAGTATTTTACTTCCTATGAGATGGTGGATTTTTGCAATAAATACAGTATTGAGCTGGCTCACTCTACCAATTATTATCCTCTGGGCAATGGGTTAGCTGAATCCTCAAATAAGAATATCATTACCAGGATTAAGAGGTCATTGGAAAAGAACAAAAGAGGATAGGACAATGAGCTTAAATTTGCCTTGTGGGCAGATAGGATGTCAATAAAAAGAGCTACTAGTAAGTCACCATATGAATTAGTCTATGGAGAAAAGGCACTGCTTCCCCCTCATCTAGAAAGAGTAGCTCTCTCCTTATTGTTGCAAGATCATGAAAGACCAAATGAGTTGCAAAGGAGAATGGATTAAATGGTCAAATTGGAAGAAGACAGGAAGGAAGTTGTTGCAAGAATGATCAACCAAATAAATAAGATGATGGAGTTATTCAATAAGAAGTCCAAGGATCAAAATTTTGCTATGGATGAAGTGGTGCTCTATTGGGATATGAAGAATGACAAACCTAGGGAAAAGGACAAGTTTGAGCCTAAGTGGCTAGGACATTATAAAATCATTAAAATAGTCGGTCAACACACTTATAGGTTAAAGGAAATAGAAGGAGAAGAAGTGCATATACCAGTTAATGGGTAGCATCTAAAGTCTTTTGGCCTCATTGGTTGAGGTTTAAAAAAAACAAGAGTGTGTGTGTGGAAGTTGGTTATCGATCTACCGAGAGAGTCTGGAGTTCTCAAGTTGGTGTCTTCCATCTACCCTATCCCAGTCAGAGCCGGTGTTGATCCCAAAAAGGCAATCCCTCTTTTTGAGGGTCTAAATACCTTTCCTTAAGGGTGCACAAGGTGGTGTGCCCTTACCTAAGCCCGTGCACCCCACTAATGTTAGAGTGCACCAAAGGTCTCTCAGGTACACAAGCAGTATACCCCAAGCCAAAGTCAGCATGCACAAAGTCCCCAAGGGGCACACAAGTTGTGCACCCTACAAGAAGTCCACACACTCCATGGGGAGGTGGAGTGTGCAAGAGTCCATTCGTATGCACAAATTTGGGTGCCCTAAAGAATCCCTGTGCACTCCATTCCAATAGAGCACAAAGTCTTCGCAAGCACATACCCTTGTGCGCTCGCCCCTGCCTTGTGCACTCTGCTTCATTGGATCGCACTAAGTTTCCTAAAGGGTGCACACATTCGTGCACACATCAAAACCCATCATGCACTCCAAAAACTTGGAGTGCACACGAAGCCTTGGAGTGCACAAGTCGTACAATCCCCTCCTAGTTAGTGCACTTCGCTTCCAAATCGAGCACCCAAACTTCCACTGATAGAGTCTGCACACTCCATTATTAGGGAGTACACAATAGTCTATTTAGATGCATAGGCTATGCACTTGCCTTCAGGTAGTGTGCTCCATAGGTGAGCACACAAAGATTTTGAGGGTGCACACCCTGTGTGCCCCATCTGTTCTTGCGTTCCCCACTCCCTTGGGGCACGTGAAGAGTAATCGGGTGAACTAATCCATACACTCACCTCGAGGGTCATGCACTTCACCTCCCAATGGAGCACCTAAGCATTCAATTAAGTGTAGTTCACACACATGCTCTACTCGAGCATGCCCTACCTCGACCAACCTGAAGCTACCATGTGTCCCTCTTTCTACCCCCCAGCCATAATTTCCCTCTGTAGGTGCTTAATTCCATTAAAAATTGAGTGATGTGGCTTCCTAACCAATAAAAATAGAAAAGTGCACAAGGTTCACCTAATGAATTTAATGCATGCACAAGGTTCACCTAATCATTCATGCATGCAAAAATTGTTCTCAATGAGGTTGAGCACAGAGAAGAAGAGAAGAGGCCTTCATTGTTTTTCATCATGGCTTCCATAAGCATGGCTGCACAAGAGGTCTCAATTGTCAAGGGAAGAATAGCCAAAATTACTGGGGCATGGTTGGTAACGAAGAGGACAGGGAGAGCTCAAAACCCTAAGGCTCTGGCAAATTTATTAGACACTATTTTGGATATCACTACTGAGTAGTAGAAAGAAATTGAAGGGGTGACTATCTACACATTTGACCCCACTAAGGAGGACAACCAACGACATCCCATGCTGCTCAGGAGCTTATATATGAGAGCATATAGAGATAGTACAAAACCTCCCCCAATCTACAACACATGGACTACGAATCTGTGTCAGTTGACTTGCCCAAGAGTTTACCACTCAAATTTTTTGCCATGGATCATGGTCGCCTATGATTCTAGAAGCTGAAAAATCTGAGATTATAAGAACTAGGCAGTGGCCTGGGTGACGACCGATAGAATTAGGAATTTTTTTGGGCTAGCTATTGTGTCCAGGGTGGTTGATTTTAAAACATTGGCCCTCTAAGCCAATTATATGCTTAATACCACTTTCTCTCAAGCCCTGTTGAAGAAGGGAAGGAACAGGCCCTCCAGCTTCCCAATTAGGAAATTATCACTCCGGCCTTGGGCACAGGATTATGCTGACATGATTAATTTGGCACTAGGGGTCAAGGACTTGGAGTGGATTACCAAGGAGGTGATGTTTTTAATTCTCCAATGCAATACGACTGACAAGACTCCTCTCTACTGGTGGGAGGATATAATTAGTGACAACATTGAAAAATATCTACAAAAATTACAGGAGGCCATATTGGCTGATAAGGAGATGCCTCCTTTCTCTTATTATTTTTTATTTATTCATTTAGCTGTGGCACAATTTGATAAATATTTGGTGGCCTGGATGGGAGGGGTAACTGTGCCCACCATGTAAGATTAATTGTTGTGCATCCAAGAGGGATGCTCCAACTACAAAACCTTCTTCCAGAAGGTCCTCCCAGTGGTCCACATCCAGTTGTGTGGAGAGGAACTAGACATAATTGGATCTAGGGTAAGAATTTTCTTGCTTATGGCAAATGCAAGAGATTACTTCTATGTAGAAGAATTCTCCTACATTAGAATATACAGGTCAAAAATACCTCCCAAGGCACTCTCAATACATTGCCCAACGTCAATTGCCATATTGGATATCACTTGTCAAATGGCCGAAGAAATTAAGATCAGATATTTAAGGAAGAAAGAACAGGTGCTATGGCTACCCATCCCTTGTTCAATGGGTCCCTACACCTACCTGGGCCATTTTACCATACTATGGGCTATTTGGAACATGGACACATATTGTTTCTCGAAAGTTACTTAGAGGGCCTATGATCTAGATAGCCATCATAGGAGAAATATCATCGGTAAGCTCGCTCTTCTGCATGTCACCCATAGCAAGGATAATTTTAAATATGAAATGTAGAAGGTTTTTAAAAATAACTAGTCACTAGATCTAGTTTGGATGATGGAAGAAAGGTCTTAGGCTTGAGACAGTGGGTGATTACAACTCCCAATTGAAAATGCATTAGGGGCTATTAGTGGACAAGGTGGTCCCACTAGTCCCAACTGCTCCACCAGAGGAATTTGAGGACCCCATCTTCTAGGTTGTCCAGCAAGACTTTGACCTCTTCTAGGTCATGATGAAGATCGTTGACGAGGCACAACAGGAGTAGGTAAGGCTCCCTTATTCTTCCAATTATCCCTCTATCACATAAAAAGGGAAGGATTTAGCTATTGGCCCATCCCAAAGTGCTACATCATCAGATATAATGCTGATGTGTGCTTCAAAAAATACCGACTTGGCAGTGGGCCAACCTTCCTTATATTATACCCAAGGCTCTAAAGAAAATTGTAGAAGTTGAGGGGCTTTCTAGCATACTGAGGTAGTATGAGGTGCAAGAATGAAGTCCTTCATAGTATCCTACCAGCAAGAGAGCTAGGACAAATACCTCTATAGAAGACATTAAAAATATTACATTGACAATGGTGAGAAACACCTGCCAATTCACTACTGAGGAGAGGACCAGATTCATGACATGGAGGAGCAAAGATCCCCTAGTAAAGGAATAATCAGGCCATGTAGGACAACTGTGCAGGAAGCAGTTGATGTGTATACCACCACCTTCGAGATCCCACTACTGCCCAACATGAAATAGGCCACCATCGACGTAAGTAAAGGTGTCATAAGAGTGGCAAATACACCCGTAGATATGATGAAATTATAGTTGGCATCCCAAGAACATGTTGTTGGAAATTTGAGGTATTTTATGTTGTCAATGATGTCACATGGATCACATTGAGTTTTGGTGGCCAAAGTATTTCATAAATAAGCATTTATGATATTTTGGAAAGCATGGATATATACAGGGTTTTTGTGAAAACCAAGGCAAGAAAAATAAGAGGTTTTATTTAAAACCATGGATGGCAGATTTGAAATGGGTTTTTTTTAAAACCTAGGTTGGCTTTTCTTTTTGTCGAAAAAGGTGCCCCGATGATGGAGATATTTAATTTTAAATATTTAAGTCTAAATTTTAATTATTTAAAATTAAAATTTAAATTTAAAATTAAAAGTTAATTTATAGCGTCGACGTCGAGTTCAATTCTCGGGCCTCGCTGGATTGAACGCTTGTCCCTTTCCTGGTGCTTTCAGTGGCGTAAAAGGTATAAAATGATTGTGGCATGGTGGTTATAGGGGTGGACTGCACGAAGATCTGTGGGGCAACTTCTAGGGCGGACATCACAGAATACTATGGCGGCCATAAAAGCTGGACAACCTACCCAGATTCGTGGTGGCTACCGATTCCACTATGTAAATTCAAAAAAAAAAAAAAAAAAAATTATAGCGTCGACATCAAAATAAAGGAGGAAGCACATAATATTAAAGTTTAATTTATAGCTCCGACATCAAAATAAAGGAGTAAGGCATATATAAATATGCCACCAAATGCTTTGATTTATTCCCAATGTCCTCGATGATGGTGATGCATTCGAATTTCTAAGGAAGTGAAAGGTTCCAGCGTGTTAAAGAGTGTGCAAAGGGTGTTCGTTCTAAGAGGGAGCAAAGGCATCGCAACTTGTTTGAATCTAGTGGAGAAAGGAGGCAATAAAATTAAGGGATGTCACTTACCAAGCATCGTAGGTGCTTGTGGCCTAGAGACAAGAGGAAGGCACGTAAGGTTTTGAAGTGCCAGCAGATCCAAAGTTTGAATCCCGCTGGCACTGGTTTTGCAAAGTGAAAGGGAGGACTCTTTTGGTGCATGTGGTGTTTGAGGACACGCTCTGAGCAAACAAATAGAAGATTTGCACTCACTGTTCTATGTGAGTGGTTGGCTCACGTGGTTATTGGTGCTATGATTAGAGTGGTGTAGGGGCAGCAATCGGGGATCAAATCCCACTGAGGACAAAGGCAAGTTAATAATTTTTCCTAATATTTTATTTTTCTAAGGTTGCCCTAGGAGAGATAAGGGTTGTGATGCATGTTGAAAAAAAAAGATATTTTTGGTGATTTTCCTTTTAGAAGTATATCATATTATATATCGTTGGAAAGCTTATTTCAAGGACTATTTGATTAACTTGATTAGAGGGAGAAATAAGGTGTATGTAAAGAGATATTTCTATTTTTGTAAAGGGGTTAAAAAGTGAAGGTTGTTTTGTTCTTTTTCAAAAGTGATTAATTCTTTCATAAGGGTACATGATGCATTTTATTGAGTAGGAGTGATAAGGTGTTATTTGGATATTGTTGTTATGATATTAATCATGATCTCTAACCCTTGTTAAAAGTTGAAAAAGATTTTTTTTGAGTGTGGCAAATTTCCAAATAGGTTTCTTCATCTTCATAAAATGTATGGGCACATTCTCCTATTTATTGATTATGGTGGTTGATTTCTGAAATATCATTGGAGAGAAAATGATTGATTGTGGTTTCCTTTTCAAAAGTAGTTGGTTGAATGCTTCAAGGTTTTTTTGGTTTGAGAGTTGTGTTTAAACCTTGTTTTATAAGCATAGTGTGTTGCCTAGTTGAGCAGATCAGTGGATTGCCTACCTAAGCAGATCAATGTGTTGCCTAGCTGAGCATATCAATGGATTGCCTACCTGAGCAGATCAGTGTGTTGCCTAGCTGAGAATATCAATGGAGTGCCTACCTGAGTAGATCAATGTATTGTCTAGCTTTGAGTAGATCAAAGTAATCATTGTATTGGATAAGGATCCTTATTTCTGTGTGAAATATTATAAGGATATTATCTTATGGAGTACCCCACATTGGGGGAACCACGTTAAATATTGTGTCTCAAATTGTGTGTGGTGACTTGTGCTCTTGCTTACTATTGCTATCTAAGTTATTAATGCACACTGCTATATTTGGTTATTGTAATTAAGGACATTAATTGATATTGGTTTGGAAAGAAAGTAAAAAGTGGGTGCTATACTGTTCACCCCCCCTCTTAGTATAAGCTTGTGTTCTTCAATTGGTATTAGAGCAGGTTTCTTTGAAAAGACTAAAATATTGAGGAAAGATTCTACAAGAACATAGATGGCTTCACAAAATGGATCATCTACAAATAAGGCACCCCTATTTGATGGTAACAATTATTCTTTCTGGAGCATGAGAATTAAAAACTACTTAATATCACAAGGATATGAGGTATGGTAGATGGTTTAAAAAGAGTATAAGGTTGAAGGTGATGCTGATGCAGATAAGAATATCAAAAAATTGGTTGAGATCAATGCAAGGGCAATAAATTGTATTTTGAGTGGGCTACATGAGACAGATTTTGCAAAGGTCATGGTATGTAATTTAGCTAATGAAATGTGTACCAAGTTGCAGAATACTTATGAATGAGATTCCAAGGTAAAGTTGTCAAACCTACAAACTCATAGAAAAATATTTGAGGAATTGAAAATGTAAGATTCTGAAGATATTGCAAAGTTTTTACTTCGAGTCGATGATATTACTAACACCATGAGAGGCCTAGGATTTGAGATGAAAGAATCAGAAGTTACTCAAAAGGTTTTGAGATCACTTCCCATGAAGTATGATGCAAAGTTTTCAGTAATAGAAGAAACAATGGATATCAACAAGCTAACAATAGAAGAACTACAAGGAACTATCATAGCTTATGAGATGAAGGTGAGTAAGCATCAGGTTCCAATAAAAGAGATTGCATTCAAGGATTCAGAGAAAGAGAAAGGGAAGGTTCCAAAGATAGATAGAGATCTAGTTAATGATGAGAAAGCTATCTTCATCAAAAGGAATAAGGACTCAATGAATTTTAGGGGTATGAGAAAATTCAGATGCTACAAGTGTGGTGATTTTGGTCACTATGCACACAAGTTTCCACATGAAGAAAATAGTGATGATGAAAAACAAGGTCATAAAAGAAAAGAATATGGAAAGCATAAGCATGACAAAGATGGCATATACAAGCAAAACATGTATGAGAAGAAGAAAAATATCCATAAGGTAACGAAATATTACTACATTGTAGAAGCAAGTGATAGCTCAGATCACAGTTATAAAGACAAGTCAGATGATGAAAAGGAAGAACATCTATTCCTTGGAATAGAAGGTGAAAGAGAACAGTGCTTTGTGTGTGGTCAAAGAGATCACAGATTAGGATATTGCAATGGATTTAGTGATAGTGAAGATGAGATGACACATCAAGGAAATAGGCATGGTCAAAGAAATCATGAGAGTTTGTTTGCTATTGAAGATGATAATGATCTCAGTGACAGTGAAGATGAAGAAGGGTTTTTCTATGGTATAAAAGAAGTAGAAGAAGAACATTCACTCCAAATAGAAGAATTTATAAAAGAGTATATTGTAAGAAAGAAAGATGTCTCAGCTGATCTAAAGGAAGACTTCAATGATATCCATAAGCAACTACAAGAGGTTAAGGAGAATCTAAAAGAATTGAGATGTTCCATACGTGAGAAGTTTGATCTATCACATGACTCAAAAGTTCAAGATATTTTCACTAAGAAGGAAACATGTATTTCAAAGAAAATAAAGATGGATACCAATTTGCTACTTGACATAAATGAAGAGAAAGAAGAGAAAGATTCCAAAGCACCAAAAGTCTCATATTTTAGGTTTGGGGAATCACACTCAAATGGAAAGGAAGTTCTAAAAAATGAAATAAAGGAAGCACATAAGTGTTATGAAGAAAGTTCTAAAGTTCCTATAGCTCCAAATATTCAGTTTGGATCTTGTTTTGAGATAGGTGAATCAAGTTCAAAAGGAAAAGAAATACTTGAATAGGAAAGCAAGGAAGAAATTAAGGAAAAGGATTTAGATACTACAAACAAGGTTCAAGGATGCAATGAACAAGTTGAAAATTATCATAGGGATAATGGTAAAGAAAGTTATGAGGAACAAAGGCATGAACAAAGGGATTTTCAAGAACATTATTTTTCTTGTAATGGATTTGGACACAGGGCTATACACTGTAGGGTCCATGGATCAAAGAAGTTTGATTTTGCTAGAAGAAACTTCAAAGGAAGAAGGTGTGCTTTTTAGGGACATTGCTTCTTATGCAACATGATTGGTCATAGAGCTTCTTAATGCAAATAAAATGAGAAAAATGGCTTTGGTTTTAGAGCTACACAATTCAAAAGTCATGGTCATAATGGCCATGAAAATAGAACTTCACAATACAGGGTTCAGGAAAGGAATGGATATAGAAATCATTTCAGGGAAGAATTCAGGATTTGGGCACCATCCAAAGGCTACAATATAAAGTGTTTTAATTGCAATAACTTTGGACATATTTCAAAATGGTGTAGGACTCAATTCCAAATAGGTTCAAGGTATAAAGGTCAAACAGGTTCTAGACAAGAAGATCAAGTAATTTATCAAGAGAAGGATATCATAAAAACATGAAAGGAAGTTGATAGAGGAAAGAAACAATGTAATATGGGAGTAAAAGTACTCCCACCCCAAAATTAATCACCTCAAGAGAGAAGGTGGTGAGGGGGCTAAGCTTAAGAGTCATATATTTTAGCCCCATAGGTGTCCCTTTTGCCATTGATGTCAAAGGGGGAGAGATTTGAGTAAGAGGGAGAGCATTGAGTTAGGGGGAGCAGCCTCCAAAGAGAGCATTGAGTTAGGGGGAGCAACCTCCAAAGAGAGAATTGAGTCAGGGGGAGCAGCTTTGATTCTCAAAAATGGTTTTTGCAATGACTATGGTGATTTGCATTAGAGGTGTTGCCATCAATGACAAAGGGGGAAATTGTTGGAAATTTGAGGTATTTTATGTTGTCATTGATGTCACATGGATCATTGATGTCACATGGATCACATTGATTTTTGGTGGCCAAACTATTTCATAAATAAGCATTTATGATATTTTGGAAAGCATGGATATATACAGGGTTTTTGTAAAAACCAAGGCAGGCAAAATAAAAGGTTTTATTTAAAACCATGGATGGCAGATTTGAAATGGGTTTTTCTTAAAACCCAGGTTGGCTTTTCGTTTCATCAAAAAATGTGCCCCGATGATGGAGATATTTAATTTTAAATATTTAAGTCTAAATTTTAATTATTTAAAATTTAAATTTAAATTTAAAATTAAAAGTTAATTTATAGTGCCAACGTCAAAAGAAAGGAGGCACATAATATTAAAGTTTAATTTATAGCATCGATGTCAAAAGAAAGGAGGAAGGCATATATAAATATGCCACCAAATGCTTTTATTTATTCCCAATGTCCTCGATGATGGTGATGTGTTCGAATTGCTAAGGAAGCAAAAGGTGCCAACGTGTTAAAGAGTGTGCAAAGGGTGTTCGTTCGAAGAGGGAGCAAAGGCGTCGCAACTCATTCGAATCCAATGGATAAAGGAGGCAATAAAAGTAAGGGAGGTCCCTTACCAAGCACCTTAGGTGATATGGCCTAGTGGCAAGAGAAAGGCATGTAAGGTGTTGAAGCACCAGAAGATCCAAAGTTTGAATCCCACCGGCGCTAGTTTTGCAAAGTGAAAGGGAGGACTCTTTTGGCGCACATGGTGTTTGAGGACACACTCAGAGCAAACAAATAGAAGGTTTTTTCTCACTTTTCTATGTGAGTGGTTGGATCACGTGGTTTTTGGTGCCACGGTTAGAGTGGTGTAGGGGTAGTGAATGGCGATCAAATCCCACTGAGGACAAAGGCAAGTTAATAATTTCTCCTAATATTCTATTTTTCTAAGGTTACCCTAGGAGAGATAAGGGTTGTGATGCATGTTGAGAAAAAGAGAGATTTCTAGTGATTTTCCTTTTAGAAGTATATCATATTATATATATTTGGAAAGATTATTTCAAGGGCTATTTGATTAAATTAATTAGAGGGAGAAATAAGGTGTGTGTAAAGAGATATTTCTATTTTTTTAAAGGGGTTCAAAAGTGAAGGTTGTTTTGTTCTTTTTCAAAATTGATTAATTCTTTCATAAGGGGACATGATGCATTTTGTTAAGTAGGAGTCATAAGGTGTTATTTGGATATTGTTGTTATGATATTAATCATGATCTCTAACCCTTGTTTAAAGTTGAAAAAAAAAATTGTTGAGTGTGGCATATTTCCAAAGAGGTTTCTTCATCTTCATAAAAGGTATGGGCACATTTTCCTATTGATTGATTATGGTGGTTGATTTCTAAAATATCATTGGAGAGAAAATGATTGATTGTGGTTTCCTTTTCAAAAGTGTTTGGTTGAATGATTCAAGGTTTTTCTCATTTGATAGTTGTGTTTAAACCTTGTTTTATAAGCATAGTTGTTGAAGCCCATTGGTTATGCAAAGAATTTTAAAAGAACATGAGTATCATTGTTATGTGAGATTTGTGGTTGAGAATTATTGGAAATATTTGAGTTGATTGATACATGCTTGGACTATGGTTTTGTGAGAAAGAGATGTCTCTTGTGATGATTGGTTGAGTTGAGTTGATTGAGCCTAGTCAAATGATGTGTGAAGTGATTCTTCAAGTTCCATGAAACAAACTATTCTATAATTCTAATTTGAGTTGAGATTGAGCGTAGAACATATTGAGTCTCTAACAATTCTCTTTATGCTTCTATAAGTTTACTTGAGTTGAGTTGAGATTGAGCTTAGAACATATTGAGTCTCTAAAAATTCTCTTTACACTTCTATGAGTTGACTTGAGTTGAGTTGAGATTGATTCGAGTTGAGATCATTGTTTTCATTCATTGTAGAGTTCTTTGCCATTCATTGTTGAGTTCATCATTGATCCTTGCCTTTGTAGATTTATGGATGAGATTTGAGTGCTACTTGAGCATGATTGGTTGAGCCTTTGAGAAGCCCTTTGGAATAGATTTCTTTTTGAGAAGATTTGGACAAGTTCTGTGTGAGCTTGTTGAGCAGATTTGAGCAAGTTTTGTGTGAGCTTATTGAGCATATTTGAGCAAGTTCTGTGTGATCTTGTTGAGAAGATTTGGACAAGTTCTATGTGAGCTTGTTGAGCAGATTTGGACAAGTTCTGTGTGAGCTTGTTGAGCATATTTGGACAAGTTCTATGTGAGCTTGTTGAGCATATTTGGACAAGTTTTGTGTGAGCTTGTTGAGAAGATTTGAACAAGTTCTGTGTGAACTTGTTGAGCATATTTGGACAAGTTCTATGTGAGATTGTTGAGCAGATTTGGACAAGTTCTATGTGATCTTGTTGAGAATATTTGGAAAAGTTTTGTGTGATATTGTTGAGAAAATTTGGACAAGTTCTATGTGAGCCTGTCGAGCAGATCAGTGTGTTACCTAGCTGAGAAGATCAGTGGATTGCCTTCCTAAGCAAATTAATGGATTACCTACCTGAGCAGATCAATGTGTTGCCTAGCTGATTAGATCAGTGGATTGCCTACCTAAGCAGATTAGTGTTTTGCCTAGCTAAGAAGATCAGTGGATTGCCTACCTGAGCAGATCAGTGTGGTGCCTAGATGAGAAAATTAGTGGAGTGCCTACCTGAGAAGATCAATGTATTGCCTAGCTTTAATAAAATCAAAGTTATCATTGTATTGGATAAGGATCTTTATTTCTGGGTGAAATATTATAAGGATATTATCTTGTGGAGTACCCAACATTGGGGGAACCACGTTAAATCTTGTGTCTCAAATTGTGTATGGTGACTTGTGCTCTTGCTTACTATTGCTATCTGAGTTATTAATGTACACTACTATATTTGGTTATTGCAATTAAGGACATTAATTGATATTGGTTTGGAAAGAAAGTAAAAATTGGGTGCTATACTGTTCACCCCCCTCTTAGTATAAGCTTGTGTTCTTCAATTGGTATCAGAGTAGGTTCCTTCAAAAATGCTAACAACTTGAGGATAGATTCTACAAGAACATAGATGGCTTCACAGAATGGATCATCTAAAAATAAGGCACCACTGTTTGACGATAACAATTATGCTTTTTGGAGCATGATAATGAATAACTACTTGATATCACAAGGATATGAGGTATGGCAGATGGTTGAAAAAGAGTATAAGGTTGAAGGTAATCCCGAGACAGATAAGACTATCAAAAAATTAGTTGAGATCAATGCAATGGAAATAAATTGTATTTTGAGTGGGCTACAAGAGACAGATTTTGCAAAGGTCATAGTATGTAATTCAGCTAATGAAATGTGTACCAAGTTGTAGAATACTTATGAAGGATATTCCAAGGTAAAGTTGTCAAAACTACAAACTCATAGAAAAATATTTGAGGAATTGAAAATGGAAGATTCTGAAGATATTGCAAAGTTTTTACTTCGAGTTGATGATATTACTAACACCATGAGAGGCCTAGGATTTGAGATCAAAAGTTACTCAAAATGTTTTGAGATCACTTCCCATGAAGTATGATGCAAAGGTTTCAACGATAGAAGAAATAATGGATATCAACAAGCTAACAATAGAAGAACTACAAGGAACTCTCACAACTTATGAGATGAGGGTGAGTAAGCATCAGGTTCCAATAAAAGATATTAGATTCAAGGATTCAGATAAAAAGAAAGGGAAGGTTCCAAAGATAGATAGAGATCCAGTTAATGATGAGGAAGCTAAATTCATCAAAAGGAATAAGGAATCAATGAATTTTAGGGGTATGAGGAAAGTCAGATGCTACAAGTGTGGTGATTTTGGTCACTATGCACACAAGTGTCCACATGAAGAAAATAGTGATGATGAAAAATAGGGTCACAAAAGAAAAGAAGATGGAAATCATAAGCATGACAAAGATGACATATACAAGCAAAACATGTATGATAAGAAGAAAAATTTTCATAAGGTAAATAAATCTTACTACATTGTAGAAGCAAGTGATAGCTCAGATCACAGTGATAAAGACAAGTTAGATGATGAAAAGGAAGAACATCTATTCCTTGGAATAGAAGGTGAAAGATAACAATGCTTTGTGTGTGGTCAAAGAGATCATAAATTAGGATATTGCAATGGATTCAGTGATAGTGAAGATGAGATGACACATCAAGGAAACATGCATGGTCAAATAAATCATGAGAGTTTGTTTGCTATAGAATATGATAATGATCTCAGTGACAATGAAGATGAAGAAGGGTTTTTCTATGGGATAAAAGAAGTAGAAGAAGAACATTCACTCCAAATAGAAGAAGTTATACAAGAGAATATTGTAAGAAAGACAGATGTCTCAACTGATCTAAAGGAAGACTTCAATGATATCCATAAGCAACTACAAGAGGTTAAGGAGAATCTAAAATAATTGAGATGTTCCATACGTGAGAATTTTGATCTATCACATGAATCAAAAGGTCAAGATATCTTAACTAAGAAGGAAACATGCATTCTAAAGACAATAAAGATGGATGACAATTTGCTACTTGACACAAATGAAGAGAAAGAAGAGAAAGATTCCAAAGCACCAAAAGTCTCATATTTTAGGTTTGGGGAATCACACTCAAAAGGAAAGGAAGTTCTAAAAATGAAAGCAAGGAAGCACATAAGTGTTATGAAGAAATTTCCAAAGTTCCTATGGCTCCAAATATTTAGTTTGGATCTTGTTTTGAGATAGGTGAATCAAGTTCAAAAGGAAAAGAAATACTTGAAGAGGAAAGCAAGGAAGAAATTAAGGAAAAGGATTTAGATACTACAAACAAGGTTCAAGTATGCAATGCACAAGTTGAAAATGATCATAAGGATAATGTTCAAGAAAGGTATGAGGAACCAAGGCATGAAAAATGGGCTTTTAAAGGATATTGTTTTTCTTGTAATGGATTTGGACACAGGGCTATACACTACAGGGTCCATGGATCAAAGAAGTTTGATTTTGCTAGAAGAAACTTCAAAGGAAGAAGGTGTGGTTTTTAGGGACATTACTTATTATGCAATAGGATTGGTCAGGGAGCTTCTCAGTGCAAAGAAAATGAGAAATAAGGTTTTGGTTTTAGATCTACACAATTCAGAAGTTATGGTCATAATGGTCATGAAAATAGAACTTCATAATACAGGGTTCAGGAAAGGAATGGATATGGAAATAATTTCTGTGTGAAATATTATAAGGAGATTATCTTGTGGAGTACCCCACATTGGGGGAACCATGTTAAATATTATGTCTCAAATTATGTGTGGTGACTTGTGCTCTTGCTTACTGTTGCTATCTGAGTTATTAATGCACACTACTATATTTGGCTATTGCAAGTAAGGACATTAATTGATATTGGTTTGGAAAGAAAGTAAAAAGTGGGCGCTATACTGTTCACCCCTCCTCTTAGTATAAGCTTGTGTTCTTCACATGTGGTAGAGGTAGTACAAAAATAATTAGAAGGGTGGAATGCAAAGGCTACCAAAGTAGGACAATTGCAGCCAAGGTTAAGCAACTTCAAAGCAAATTTGAAAAAATAAAAATACCCGCTCCATAGGCCAACGTTCAGCTCGGATCGATAGATGAGTTGAAATAGGAAATGAAGGATAAAATTCAAGAAATAATGGGAGATTTGGAATCCACCCTCATAGATATTTATGCCACCCGACATGTTGTTGGCCTCATACAAAACCACCTGCAACAAGGAGAGCAAAGGGTGAATGTAATACTTCCCATATACCAAAGGTTTCAGGATGACTACATACCAATTTCTAAGATGATGGCCACCCTATCAGATGATTCCTTCTACTTATTTACTGAGGAATATATTAAATTTTTTAGATTTTTATAAAATAAACAAAGTTGGCTCAAGTGGAGTCAAAAGTTGGTAAATTTTAAAAAATAAGCGAATGAGGAGTCGATAGACTGCAACCTCACGATTGAGGATTTTGGGTGGGCTTCCAATATTAAATATTTTGTATTCCAACAGATTTAGGAGTTTCATTTAGACTCTGGTGATAAGTTTTCAAAGTACTTCATGGCCTTGGTAGAGATGGTGGACTTCTTGTTCGTTTTCATTGAAAACAACATGTAATGGGCAAGAGATCTGGTGAGCAAGGTCACTCCAAATTTGAACCTGCTGCTATTCTCACTGATATTTCATGATGAGGCATGGGGATTCATTAACCAAGCTATTCAAAACCTAAGAACAGGATTAGGGATAATTTCATCTTAAACACACACACAAGGAATTTTGTAGCCACCAGCATAGGGTAGTACAGGAGGAGATACACAACCACCACCTATGTAAGAACAGAACGTGGGCTACGCATTTGTTTTTTACTAAATATTAATTTTTAGTACAACAAGATTGATCCAGCTGGAGCAAGTGGTTACAATAGTAAGGTGAGCCTGTATTATAATAAGGATACTGCTACAATTATAGTTTTTTTATCAAACCTCTGAGAGAGAAAAGCCCAAGTATAGCTTTATCTAGTGTTTTAGTCATATTCTCCCTATGTTAACTTGTTTGCATCCCTTAACGCCCTTTATCTTGTCATTCACCAGGGAAGTGTTTAAGGAGAGCTATTCACTGAGATTATTTCCTGTAGAACATTCCAGAGTTAAGAACTCTTATGTCATTGCAATCAGGACGGAGAGAAAACACCCCCTTGTTATAAATATTCAAATCAAGGGTCTATTGTAATGAAATAGCATACAAGGATCAAGCACTTTGTTGGTCTATTCATATGTAAATATCTTTTATATTAATGAAAATCTCAACTCTTCCCTCGGTATTTCTTGTGTGAATGTTATGTTTTGTCTTGTTCATGCATTACTGTCATCAAAATGTACGAATAATGCTTTCTATCACTGGTTTAATTATTTTTCTTACATTAAATCATTTGAATGGATTAAAATGAACTAGCTCTTCCTCCTCTTTCTTTTCTAAAACCGTATTAAATTTGCTGTGACTACCCAATGGACATGGCACTGGTCTAGTCTTAAGAGGCTCCATTAATGTTAGGTTTGGTCATAAAAATATCAAAGTAATATAAAAATATTTTGTCTCGCACAGTGAGTATTTGCACCATAAAAAGTCTAATAGACGAACTCACTGTTTGGGGTTTCCTTACCCAACCTAGTTTGTCTAGAGCCTTCCAAGCAATCTATTCCTAGGTTAAAGAGGTGGATCAGCTAGAATCCATAATGTTGGTTATGATCTTTAGAGTATCTCATGATGTGATAAATCTTAAGAGGGTAAGCAGGAAAACTCCAAAATAGGGCTACTTATTGTTCTAGATTTTCACATTCTAAGACTTTTACTTCTAGCTTATCCTTGAACTTCTTTGTCTTAGCCTTTGATTTGTCTAGATCCTCTATAAGAATTCTTATCTCTTCATCACATTCTTGAAACTGAAACTCAAGTTTAGAGTTTTTCTTTCTTACCTTATTTACTGTGTCAAGAGCATAAATAAGTTTTGCCTTAAGATCATATTATTCTTTATCTAATTCTTCCTCTATTTTTTTACCTTTATCAACATCTTCATTTTATTTTGACTTGTCTTCTATAGGATCACTTTCTTCTTCCTCTAGAGCCATTAGAATATTCTCTTCTAGTCCTTCAAGTGTATCTTCATATTCATCATCACTAAAACTGAAACCATTCCTTGTACAACTATCTTCAAGATGACCAAAATTACCACATCTAAAACACTTGAGAATTATTGGTGACCTTTTCTTAACTTCTTTTTCTTCAATCATAAATAGGACTTCATATTTATCATTATATGAGAAACTATTATCACTATCACTTGAGTACTTACTTACCTTGTCTGCGTAGTAGCTCCTCTTTTGTCTTTGAAAGAACTTCTTTCCATGTATACCTTGTCCATATTTACCTTTCTTTTGGTACCTGTATCTTTCTGATTCCATGTTTCTATGATCTTGTTTTTCTTCATCATTGTTATTTTTAGCTTCTTGAAAATTAGTTGCATAGTGACCATACTTTCCACAATTGTAAAATTTAATAGATTTTGTATTTTTAAATCTTCTCGAATCCTTATTCCTTCTATCATAATTAGCTTCTTCATAAATAGATGACTCATTGCTTGATTCTGACTTCTTACCCTTTGTCTTCTTGATTTATTTGAAGGATGCTTACTTTTGGGGATTAGGTTCTTTTTTTCTTAACTCAAAAGCTGTAATAATACCAAGAAACATATCTCTTATCAAAGAATCACCATATTTTGAATCTTCTATAGCATAAATATTTTCACTAAATATTTTTGAAAGAGATCTTAAGACCTTATCACAAACATCTGAATCTTCAACCTTAAGTCCAAGTCCTTGCATAACATTAACAACTTCATCAACTCGAAGTAGGTAAGTACTAATATTTTTCTCATCCTTCATTCTTAACACTTCAAATTGTCCTTTGAGATTTCGTATCTTTGCTTTCTTGACACCTTTTTCTCCTTCATATATAATTTACAACTTATCCCAAATTCCTTTTGCATCTTGATAGTGCATAACTTTTATGGACTTTTTTATATGAAAGCCTCTCAAAATTGCATTCATTACTTTTGAATTGTATTTTTTGTAGAATCTTACCTTCCTTATCTGTAGGTGGATCAACTTGGGGTATGTATCCATTTTCCACTACTTCCCAAATTTCATTACCAAGTGCCATCAAGTGAATCTTCATTCTCATGCTCTAATATATATAATCACTTTCATAAAAGAGTGGTGTAGGATTTTCTAAGGACACATTCTTAGAATCCATTGTGTTCTTAAAATATTTTCCTTCAAGCTATTAAACTCTTTCGAAGGAACCCACTCTAATATCAATTCAAGAACACAAGCTTATAATTAGAGGGAGGGTGAATAGTATAAGTCCACTTTTTACTTTTTTTCTAATCAATATTATGCAGTATAAAGATAGCAATATCAATAGTAGTAATCAAAGTAATGCACAAATCACCACACACAATAGAGACACCAATTTTATGTGGTTCACCCAATGTGGG
Organism: Wollemia nobilis; assembly: GCA_028583015.1. Classification (NCBI taxonomy): domain Eukaryota; kingdom Viridiplantae; phylum Streptophyta; class Pinopsida; order Araucariales; family Araucariaceae; genus Wollemia; species Wollemia nobilis. The sequence goes on along the minus strand of JAQPPZ010002969.1, from coordinate 10,862,515 downwards.
CTACTCCACGGAGAAAATATTTCACTAAAATTTTCTCAATCAATCTCTTGGGAATCCTTTCCCTATTATAATGTTTATGGACCTCTATCCAAATGAGACACAAATCCCCTAATCAAGTTTATGGATCTATATCCACTGGAGAACTCCTTTCTCCTTAGCTTTGACTGGTGATCTTCTATAAGAACTATTACCCCCACTGCTCTGGATAATGGATCTCTATCCACTGAAGACTCCTTTATGAGTGTCATTAAGTCTCATCATTTAATCTCAAAGGTCTTATCAATCTGGGGTGGTGTCCAAGGCTATATATGATAGAAGGCTAGGGTAGAGTACAATTTAGGCATTCAAATTTCAAGCATTTATTGGGTGAGACAAATTTGGTTTAACCTTTTGGTGTCACACTAAACCTAATCTTGAGAATGAAAACTTGCAGGAACTAAAAACTAATTCTAAGTTGCAAGAGTTGAAATCTAACTACAATTGCAGGAATTGGAATTGCTAAATTGAAAGTCTAATATACTTTTGCAGAATTAAAATAAAAAAATTTAAATTGCTAAATTTAAATGTTGCTAAAATGAAATCCTAAGTTACATTTGTAGAATTGAAACCTAGTTACTCTTGCATAATTGAAATGATACTTGTAAATGAAACTTATGCTAAAAACACCTATCAATGTCCTGCCACAAAAGGTCGTCAAGCTTCTGCTACAAGAATTTACAACAGAATGAAATATGCTGAAAATGGAAAGTTGCTAAAACAAAAAAGTAGGGAAAACATGGAAAGCAAAGGAAAAATGCTTAATATAATTTGTCAGCTGACACACACAAATGATATACACAAACATAATAGAAAACATAAAGAACATTATACAAACTTAAAACAAGAAAAGTAAACTTGACAAGTAATCTGTTAATTCTGCTGTAGCAAAATTAGCCATAAAAATCCTCCTTCTAGATCTAAAAGTGGACCCATACTTCCTTATCTAGAAGGAGGTGAAAAACACTCCTTAACTAATTAACACTCAGAACAGAAAATGATAAAATAACTACACTTTTATTGATGACAAAACATGCTGCAAACTGTTACAAAAAATTACTGTATAGTCCTAATTGCTGCTATTGAAAACTCTCCTTTATTATAATTCCTAACTGTTACTAAAAATTACTGTACAGTCCTAATAAATATTTATAACATATCCCATGCTCAAATCAGCCTATGTGCTACTTTACAGTGATTTGCCAATAATTTTGGATCTGAAATAAATGCAAATCTAGACAGTTTGTGTTGTAGTAGTAGTCATTGGCCCTTAGAAAGCATCTTCAGTGGTGGGAGTATGTGGGAGGAGTCTAGAAATATCTCACACATCTTTCTCCACTTTAGAATATGCTATTTCTATCTTGCAAACAACTTCCTATTATGCTGTAGTTATTTCTGGGTTTATCCTAGAAGATGATCAATTGATCTTTTTTCATGAATGGTGGCTTTGGATGGCAAGGACGACAAAGATAGCTGGGGGATATTTTCCCTTAACCTTCTCAACATTATTTCCCTTTTTCCATCATAAAAAAATAAGTCAAAAAGTCAAAAAGCACTTTTTGTTCTCAATCTGGAGCTAAGTGTCTCAATCCGAAGAGACTGTATTTCTCAATATGAAGAGACTGTATTTCTCAATCCAAAGATACCTGTTCAATCTGAAGATATTCAGAATGACCAACTGTGTGCTCTTCAAGTGATTTTAGCTGCATTTATCAGGTTTATTAGCTCTAGGGATCATATTTCAATAGCCTTCATTCCTATCCATGTGTGAATTCCATGCCTTGGCATTCATTGGTAGCTTGCTGGAATTTACATGGTAAATTACTGCATTTTCCAGCTCTGTTGCACAATTGTAAAATATTGGAATTTCTTTCAAATTGAAACAAATTAGAACATGGAAAAATTATTCAAATATCAACATGAAGGAGTACATCAAGTTGCTACTGAATTTATATACTTCATTCACCAAGTAACCATGCTGAAATAGTGCAACAGTCTTGCACAATTGTCCTTGCTCTGTTATACCCTGTTGCTGCCTATTTAGCCCATATGGGAATGCTTCTAAATAGGTCAGATGTCTTCTGTAGTACTTCTGAACTCATTCCGTCCATATCCTCATGCTTTTCTTGACAACTTCAAGGTGTTCCTATAAAGTGATAGCTTGCTGATTTTTATATGGCTATTTTTTTCAGATTTTTAGATTTATGAGTCCTAAAATTTTGGCTTCAATGTGGATTTGAAACAATTTGAAGGGCAGAAAAACATTCAAAAACCATTGAGAAGTTAATGGATATCAGCATACCACATTTGGTTAATTGAAATGCATGTTTTTACTTGCTACTTAATCAAGCAAAATTAGTCACAAAATGCTGAAAATAGTCAAAAACAAAGATATATTATTCCTAACATAAAATCATGCAAATACTTAACAAATAGTATATTTTAGTCAACTATTTGGCAATTAACTTATCATATGGTAGTCAAACATTGTGCAATAATGAGGTATTTTTGGGTCTCATAATCCTCCCCAACTTGAACTGATGCATGCCCTCATGCATCTTTGTAGGCTATAGTAATATGCAAGTTTTATTCTTATGAACAACATCCTTTGCTACCTTCTAACTGAGAAATTCCTCCTTGCTGCACTATATCAAGTATTTTGCAATTAAGCACATGTATGACTCTTTTTATGTCTTTCTACAAGTTTTAGTGCTGCAAGGTACCTCTTAAAGGCTTGATATCATGTGATTCATCTTGCAATAGTCTTATTTTGGAACCGTATTTGGTAGATGCACTACTACTGATGTAATTTTCTGTTCTTAACAACATTTCAGCTTGAATGTTTATTTCTATTGTTTGCACATTTTGAACAAAATTGATAATTTTTTTGGATTTGAAATGCTTGAGGGATGTACTTACTTGTGGTAGAGCCTTATGAACCTCAATATTTGATGTACCCTACTCTTTTTGCTATTTTGTAGCATTTTCAACAATTTTGGTACAGTTTCTGCTCATTTCGAAGATATCCTGCTCATTCCGAAGATATGCCTGTTCATTCCGAAGATATGACTGTTCATTTTGAAGATGCATGAAAAAATACAAAAATGACCTCCTATGCAAAAATTAGCTACAGATTCTATTGTGGCCCCATCTCTAGAGTGTATAAGCCTTCCATAACGTCAAAAATCCCTTCTTCATCCTTTTGTTTAGATGTTATTCTATGTTTTGTATGTTGTTTTATTCCAGTAGTACTAAAATAGAACCTTCAGGTGCATTTTACTGATTATCCTCCTTCAATTTATCAAACAATTGTGAGATATAAACTTGCAGTTCTCCTTCTGAAACTTGCCCTACAAATTGAAATAGAATTGTTGCCATGTCTATCCCAAAATTAGGTTTTTGCACAGTTTTGGAATTTCCATGCAATTAAGGGCATAAGGGGGTGTTTCTTGACATTTTGAACATGTTCTATTTTCAACTTGCCAATATTGTATGAATAGTTTATGCCAATTACCAATTATCATACAATAAATGCTAAATGTTTACTATGAATTAAATGCAAGAAACACATACCTTACTGTCCTAGAAATTGGTCATGCACCTTATAAGCTGCTTTTGATGATTGTTAGCAGGCTATCTAAAAACATAAACATAACACATGTGCAGTGTGAGATTTGTACAATGGTGGAACAATGATGGGTAGATCAACAAGGCAATGCATGCCAAAAAATTTGTTTTCAAGCAAGCCAACTCAGTAGCGCCTCCAAGAAGGTTTTCACTACTGAATTATTCATTTTTTTTTTCATAATTTTTTTCTCTTTTTTTTTTTCTTTTTTTTTCATCTCTTTTTTTTTCATCAAAAGAGGCTGCCATTTCTGGTTTTCAACCAACTTCTGTCCCTTTTTTTTTTTCAAGTGCTTCAATGAGAGAGAACATCTCTCACTTTTATTTGGATAAGACCAATCCTTATTCTGCAAAAACATGTCAATTGTTGTATGAAAACACCATCTCTTTCTGTTGAAACCTGCAACATTGATGTAAAATTCCTTTCTAGATAAGCAGTAAGAATATTCTTACATCATAATTGCCATATTATTGCTGGAAATGAAGTATTGGCTCCATTTTTTCTCTTCCTTGCTGAAATTGATGCTTGTCCTCATGTATCCCCATTTTGTGGGACATGCCTTTGCTGCAATTTTTTTTTCTCTCTCTTTTTTTTTTTTTTTTTTTAATTTTCTTGTCTTGCTTGTACCCAAGAAGGAATTTCACAAACAAGACTATTCTTCTTTTTGCTTTTCTTGTATTTTTTTTGTCAAAATTTTTATCATCACTCTGAATCTGATATTGAAGAGAAATTCTCTTCCATTATGTGTACATCCAATGGAATCTCCTTCAAGAACTCTCTTCCATTGATTTTTGTCTCTTCAAGCTTAGGTAAGTTGTTGTTTGAGCACAGTTGGATGTTGCTACAGTCAATAACATTTCCTGCAGGTTTTTTTTTTTACCAGATTCAGCTACATAGACAGGGGTTACATATCCTGTATTATTTAGATTGATCACAGGTTGGGCTAAAAAAGATGTATTTTTGGTTTGCACAATAAGACAATAAGTGTACAACTTTAGCAGATCCACTACTTGTCAGGTAGGATCACCTCTAATGAGATAGACTATTGTCGATGTAGGCTAAGAATTGTTAGGTTGCATTTTAGCATGGTAAAACCTTAACAATATTTAAGAAATAATGGCAAAACTCAAGGATCACTGTTAAGATGTAAACTTCTATTTTGATTGTGCAAAATTTTTGTGATTTTTTTTTTAATTGACTCAGCTTACATAGACAAGGGTTACCTATCCTGTATTATTCATATTGACCACAAGTTGGGCTGGAGGTAGTGGTTTTACTTGCTCTGTTTGTTGTTGTTGGGATATCCCTTGAGAAGAATTTATATTAGGCAACAAATTTTGCATCTCTGAGTTGTGGAAGTAAATGGCATTCATCAATGATATGTCCCTATGAACAAATGCTACAGGTGGCTGATATGGATATTTTGTTCAAGGGATAGTCTTGTATATCTACCATGATATCTTTCCAACACCTAGTACAAATTTGTTTATACTACCCTGATGAATGGATATAAAAATGGCGCATACTAGCAGATGGCTCTTCTAATTTTTTTTAAGAGATCTTATGTTTCCTGATAATGAGGATGATGAATTCTTTCAATTTTTATCAAGAATTTCAAACATAGGTAATTTAACCCCCAAGTGTGAAGATCACCTCCCTGTGGTTGCTTGTTTTCTAAATGGACTGAAATGCAACTATCAATAATTATTATTTATACCATCTATTACATTCAAATTTTACTCTAAACTTCATAACTTAGCACAATAATAATTATTTGACTACTTTTATCCTCTAACAACACCATGATCCCCAACAACGATGCCAAAATTATGAGTGTCATTGAGTCTCATCATTTAATCTCAAAGATCTTATCAATCCGGGGTGGTGTCCAAGGATGTCTACGATAGAAGGCTAGGGCAGAGTACAATTTAGGCATTCAGATTTCAAGCATTTATTGGGTGAGATAGATTTGGTTTAGCCTTTTGGTGTCACACTAAACCTAATATGTAGAATGGAAACTTATAGGAACTAAAACCTAATTCTAAGTTGCAGGAATTAAAATCTAACTACAATTGCAGGAATTGAAATTGCTAAATTGGAAGTCTAATCTACTTTTGCAGAATTAAAATAACAGAATTTAAATTGCTGAATTTAAATGTTGCTGAAATGAAATCCTAATTTACATTTGCAGAATTTAAACCTAGTTACTCTTGCATAATTGAAATGATACTTGTAAATGAAACTTATGCTAAAAACAAATGTCAATGTCCCGCCATAAAAGGTCATCAAGCTTTTGCTATAGGAATTGACAACAAAATGAAATATGCTAAAAATGGAAAGTTGCTAAAACAGAAAAGCAGGGAAAACATGGAAAGCAAAGGAAAAATTCTTAATATAATTTGTCAGCTGACATACGCACAAATGTTGTACACAAACATAATAGAAAACATAAAGAACATTATACAAACATAAAATAATAAAAGTAAACTTGACAAGTAATCTATTAATTTTGTTGAAATAAAATTATAGATTAAAACCTGCCACAAAAATCCTCCTTCTAGATCTGAAAGTGGGCCCATAATTCATGATCTAGAAGGAGGTGAAAAACACTCCTTAACTAATTAACACTCAGAACAAAAAATGATAAAATAACTGCACTTTTATTGATGACAAAACATGCTAAAAACTATTACAGAAAATTATTGTACAGTCCTAATTACTGCTATTGAAAACTCTCCTCTATTCTAATTCTTAACTAGCTCAACCAAGGAGGGATATGTGTTATTTATATAAATATTTACAACATATACCATGCTCAAATCAGCCTATGTGCTACTTTACAATGATTTGCCAATAATTCTGGATATGAAATAAATATAAATCTGGACAATTTGTGTTGCAGTAGTAGTCATTGGCCCTTAGAAAGCATCTTCAGTGGTGGAAGTACATGGGAGGAGTCTAGAAATATCTCACACATATTTCTCCACTTCAGAATATGCCATTTATATCTTGCAAAAAACTTCCTATTATGCTACAATTATTTCTGGGTTTATCTTAGAAGAGGATCAATTGATATTTTCCATGAATGGTGGCTTTGGATGGCAAGGACGACAAAGACAACTGGGTGATATTTTACCTTAACCCTCTCAACCTTCTTTCCCTTTTTCCACCATCAAAAAATAGTCAAAAATTCAAAAAGCACTTTTTGTTCTCAATTCGGAGCTAAGTGGCTCAATCCGAAGAGACTGTATTTCTCAATCCTAAGAGACTGTATTTCTCAATTCGAAGATACCTGTTCAATCCGAAGATATTAAATATTACCAAATATGTGCTCTTCAAGTTATTTTAGTTGTATTTCTCAGGTGTATTAGCCCTCAAGATCAGATTGTAATAGCCTTCATTCCTCTCCATGTGTGAATTCCATGCCTTGGCATTCATTGGTAGCTTGCTAGAATTTACATGGTAAATTACTGCATTTTCCAGCTCTGCTGCACAGTTGTAAAATATTTGCATTTCTTGCAAATTCAAACAAATTAGAACATGGAAAAATTATTCAAATTTCAACATGAAGTACATCAAATTGCTACTGAATTTATACACTTCATTCACCAAGTAACCATGTTGAAATAGTGCAATAGTGCTGCACAATTGTCCTTGCTCTGTTATACCCTATTGCTGCCTATTTAGACCATATGGGAATGCTTCTAAATAGGTAAAATGTATTCTGTAGTCCTTTTGAACTCATTCCATTTATATACTCATGCTTTGCTTGACAACTTCAAGGTGTTCTTATAAAGTGATAGCTTGCTGATTTTTATATGGCTGTCTTTTTTCAGATTTTCAGATTTATAATAGTCCTAATATTTTGGCTTCAATGTGGATTTGAAACAAGTTGAAGGGCAGGAAAACATTCAAAAACCATTGAGAAGTTAATGGATATCAGCATACCACATTTTGTTAATTTAAATGCATGTTTTTACTTGCTACTTAATCAAGAAAAATCAGTCACAAAATGCTAAAAATAGTCAAAAATAGAGATATAGTATTCCTAACATAAAATCATGCAAAAACTTAACAAATAGTATATTTTAGTCAACTATTTGGCAATTAACTTATCATATGGTAGTCAAACATTATGCAATAATGAGGCATTTTTGGGCCTCATCACTCCTGTCCTCACTACCCTAGCAAATGGATCTCTATCCACTTGAGACTATCATCTTCTATACTCTGTCATATCCAAAGCTCTATCTCAAATTTATACTAAACACAGTCCTTCGATCTAGCATAAATATACTCAATCTTTTTCTCTGGTCTGGTACAAACCTTTCCTCAAATCTACACCAAAATTTGTCCTCAATTCTATTCTCTGATCTACACTAAACATAGTCCTTGGGTCTAGCATAAATCTATCCTCAATATTTGTTCTCAAGCCTTAACTCAAAGCTTGATTCAATCTCAAATCAACTCTACTGGATCTGCCCCAAATATTAACTCAAGGTTTGAACAAATCAATCAATCAATTCTGCTCTCAAGTATTCACAAAGACTTATCTCAAATCTGCCTTGTAAGCTTCCATAAAATCTCACACTAATTTATCCCAAATTTCAATTTAGAGCTTGTCCAAATCTGCTCTACAAGTCCTCATTAGAACTTATCCAAATCTGCTCAATGAGTCCTCACTAGGACTTATCCAAATCTGCTTTCAATCTATATTGTAAGCTTCCACAAAAGCTCACATAAATTTGTCCACAAGTCTTGTCTAAGACTTACCTCAATTTTGCTCAATAAGTCCACACTAGAACTTGTCTAGTCTCATAGAAATATAAAGAGAATTGTTAGAGACTCAATATGCTTCACATTCACTTCAATACTCAATCACTTTCAATCACTCTCTTATCACAAAATATATAGAGAATTGTTAGAGACTCAATATATTTTCACACTCATCAATACTCAACCTCTTTCTCAAATCAATTCAAAATATAGAATAATTTGTTTTATAGAACTTGAGCTATCACTTCACACATCCACCTGACTAGGCTTAACCAACTCTATTCAATAAATCACTCAATGAAATAATCCTTACTCACAAATCCTGGTACAAGCATATGAACACTCACTCAAAATGTTTCCAATAATGCTTATCAACCAATCTCACATAACAATGATACTCATGATCTTTTGTAAACCCTAGTTCAAGTTCTTCACTTAATCAATGGCTTCAACAACAATGCTTATCAAACAAGGTTTTATCAACAACTCTTTATTCTAGAAAACCTTGAAGCATTAAAACACACTCAACAATGCTTATAAAACAATCTTCACATATAGCTCAACAACTCAATAAGGAAAACTAATTAAGTCCTTTTCACTCCAAAGTTGTTTTTCAGAAAACCAACCAATCAACTCAACCAAGGAAGAATATGCCCATACCTTTTTCTTTGATGTAGGATGACCTTCAAAACCTAGATCAAATATCACAACTTTATTTGCCAAGTACAAAGGGTTAGATGACAAGAATTATCACCCTAACACTTTTCACAAAACACAATGATAACTCAAATTCCAAATACACCTTATTGCTCCATCTCAATAATAAATTTCAACATCATAATTTTCATCAAAAAATCTTAAAATATAACTCACTTTCTACTTATAACTCCTGTCTAAAATTGCACTTATCAAATAAAATACTTTATAAATTAATGCAATTTGTTCTTCTAAGATAAAAATTAATTACCTTAGTGCCCAAGCACTTTATTATAACGCTCACGTATGAGCTAGATTGCCCAAGCACTTTATTCTCCTTTCCACTACCATTGAAAACGAAAAACCAAAAGGGCTTCAACACTTTGCTACTGTCAGGTTTCAAACCCGTAACCTTCCTTCCACAAGATCTATGCCAAATGCCACTCAAGCTAGCCACCGAATGGTGCTAGAATCAATACACCACATTTTATTAAACTCCACGAAATCTGAATTTTTGCAGTGCATGAATTTCCTTAGCATGTTTTCCAAATTTGAAAGCATATATCTTTTGCCTTAGCAAAGGCAATATTTATATTGCCTTGTTGTTTCTTTCAACATGTCGGTGGAGGTAACTTCAACTTGCACGTCAGTGAAATAGCTTTAGTGTTTTTCTATTTCGAATAAATATTTATAATTCAATTTGAATTTAAATATTTATAAATTAAATATTTAACCTTCCTTTAGACTTTTTAATGTGGAATAAAAAGCCTCCTTGGGTTTTTATGAAAACCTTTTATTTTGCCAATCCATGGTTTTTAATAAAACATTTTATTTATGCTTCTTATAATATCAAAAATGAATATTATGAAGCTCTTTTGCCATAAACCTTTGCATTGCTCCTTTTGACCTCTTGGCATCAATGGTGGTTCACTTCTTGGTATTAATGACAACTTCATGCCTTGACATCAATGACAACTTTATGGACTCAAAATGTCCAATATATTGAACACTTTGTTTTATTGTAAGAATATGCTTCAGAAATAAGTTTGTGAAAAATATTGTCTAATTTGAACAATAGTGTTGTTTCAAATCCTCTACAATAATTTTATTTGTACCAACAGAATGTTGGTGAATGATTTTTTCTTTTGTAGTACATCCATGGACAAATATTCTAAAAATTAGCTTTTTCATGATCCATTTTATTACAATAGATGCACGTTGAATATATTTTCTTGATTTTATTCATCCTTCTTAGTGCTTCAAGTTATTACATTTTCTTGATAAAACAATATAACCATTTATGCACGACCATGGCTACTCTTTATTTATTTTCCTTGTAGATAAGTTGCAGAATGTGATAATCTTCAATGTTTTTAGTAGTTAATTTTTTTGTAATGGAATCTATTTTAGATGAACTACTAGAATAAGATTTTGTAGTAACAAGATCCAATTTTGAGTCCTCAAGAGTATTTAGTGGTCTTGTTATTTTCTTCTTTCTATCAAGATCATCTATCATTATTTGAAAATAAAGCTTTAACTTATTCACTATCTCTTCACTATCTTTATTGAATACATTTTTAATAATTTCTTCCATGATATGTAATGTTATGATCTATTTCCTTTTAAGTAGACAACCTTATAACTCCTAGGTTTAAATAATTCAAATTCATTAATTTAATTTCTATGGAGTAGTAAACCTTATGACTCCCTAGTTTAGAAAACTAATATAAAATTTGCAATTTTTTTTTTTTCCTAATCCTTTGATGTTGAAAACCGTTTACCTCCAAAATATTTAAATTTGCAAAATATAAAAATTTCAATTTTTTTATTTATTCTAAAATAAAACTTCAAATTTAAAAAGTATTTAAAATTTGAAACTTTTAATAAACTAGTTGAATTCCTTATCACTCCAAACTTACAAAACTTTAAAAATTTAACTAACTTATCACTCCAAACTTATAATAATTCAAAAATTCAAATACTTCAAAAATAACTTTGATTAACCCTTATAACTCCTAAGTCAAAAATAAACTCCAAACCTTAGCTCCAAAAACCCTAAATATTAAACTAGCATTTGCAAGACTTCTTTCATTTTTTCTTTGCCTCGTATGTGCACATCCCTGCTTTGTTGTTATGTTGCACCTCTGCTCTGTTGCTCATGTGAATATATTTTCATATGTGCCAGGCACTTGCTACATGAACATTTTCATGTAGTAATGTTAACAGAATGTTTCATTTCCTCTTGAAATGTAACACTTGAGTGTTGCTTCTGGTGTATCGCCTTTCTAATATTTGTTATGCTTAAATGATCTGCTAACTATTGCAAAATATTTCTCCTTACTTAAATGTTGGCTTTATCTTCCTCACTAGCTTGTTTTTTTGCCTTCTAGGTATTCTAAATTTTATGATGTAGGCTCACTCAGACTTACACTATGTGTATCCTCTATGTTAGATCATTGTAATGGATTTCGATGTATTTGTTCTCTATAAAGGCTTCCACTACACTTTTTCATTGTAATGGCTTCCACTGCACTTGTTATTTTTGTTAGCTCACTGTAGTTTCTTTGGATTCTACTTTACTCATTTCCAAATCTTGCTTGTATTAATATTAATTATTTTTTTGCAGGTTCAAGCTCCCAAATATGACTGTGATGACACTGCTTCAAGAGATTTTGATTTTTATACTCCTTGAAGCTTAAACTTGCTTTATATTCGTTGCTAAATGTTACTCTTTCTGCTGAAACTGAATGCTTATCTTTTTAATTACTGAGTGCAATGCTAATATCTGTGACACCTTCACAAAAATTTATGATTCCTTTGCTTATTTTGTGTGACATCTTCATTGTGATGCCTCTGCTTATTCTATGTGATGTCTTCAATGTGATGTCTTTGCTTATTCTTTGTGTAACATATTTGCCTTTGCTATTCTTTTGTATGACGTCTTCACTATTCTATTGAATCATAAAATTATTTATTCCTCTTCTTTATACTTTAAATGAATACTCCAATATTCTTCGTTGCACTTCTATTGTATATCCAAATTCAAATTTCTCTTTTATTTGTAATGTATCATTATACGACGTATACTTTATGCAATATAAGACTTTTCTTCTTTCTAAAATATTGATTTGAATCTATATCAAATACTTTAAACTTATTCTCTTTTACTTTCTATCAAATATCTTTTTTTTCAAAAAATCTTTCTTCAATATTGGCTTCTTGGGCTAATGTCAAGGTCCATATGACTTGAAACTGTTTCTGTTATTAAGGTCAATACTTATTGTGACCTAAATCCTTTTTCTTGTGTCAAGATATATATTTATGATATAAATATTTTTCTTATGTCAAGATCTATATTTATGACTTGAATCCTTTTCTTATGTCAAGGTCAATCTCTTTGTGACCTGCATATTCTTAATATATTGCTACTATTCAACCAATGTAAATTTTAAACAAATGCTTGAATCTATATAAAGTAAGATATGTGCTCCTTTATATTTTTAATATTGATATATCTATCTTCTTCCTTTCTATTGTTGTATTTTATCTAAAATCTAAAAAAATTTATTACTTCTTAATCTTCCGCAACGTATAATTTTCATGCTTTTTCTTTCTTCCTTCCTTATGCTTTCATTTCTAGTGCAATATTCTTCTTTTTTACTTTCTTATCTCTGCACTTAGAAGCTGAAACTCTTCTCTATCTTATGTAGGAAGCTTCTCAAACTTCTATTATTTTCTCTACTATGCTTGAAATCTTAAAAATTAAATATACTTTTCTTCCAATATTTTATCAAGGTGACTTTGAATGTCCCTGAAACTTCAATTTTCTTTTGAGTTGGCAATAATCAATATCAAGGGATATCTATGTCCTTAAATATTCAACTTTATATAATATAATTGAGTCCTGGTCTTCACTGGTTATTTTTCAACCTTGTAAAGACTCTAGCTTTTCTACTCAATATGACCTTTAAAAATGGAGTTTGAGTCTCATTGCCTTCAAAGTGGATAAACTCTTAATCGACTTTATCAAACTGGATAAAATCAATTAATAATGGTGGCTAAAATAAACTCTATCAATTTGGATAGATTTTGGTGGTATCTATGATACCACTGATGGTTTTTTAAGCCTTATACTACCACAAAATATCATAGGTTATATCTGTTAAATTCCAATAATTAATATATCATCGGCTATATTACAAGAGAAATTATTTAATTATTATATATAGTTAGTATCCAAGTGTTTTAAAGGATTCATAATCAATTATTATCATTCTTCATTTGTGTACTCGCACTGTGCTTAGCCCAAGCGACGAGGATCTGCCCTCCTTGAGCAACAAGATTTAATTCATTGAATTCATTAATTTATTGATTCATTGATTTATTAATTTCAATTAGTTCTCTACTCGTTCTTGCATTCCATTGCCATTTTGCTATGCATGTTTTGGTTAAGCAATTGAATAGTATAAGTATTGGGTGTTGGATAGAGTGATCCCGTAGGGGACTCTTCCAAGTGGTATCACGAGATCTAGGCACCATTCACCCATCCATCTACAACCTGCACAAACATCATCGAGCATCGTAATTAAACTCAACCAATAAAGCATTCACTTTACAAAGTAACCAAAAGCAGAACAACACCAATTGTCCATAGGTATAATCAGGGGAAGACATGCATCTGTTTACATTATAGAGAAGTAGTAACAGGTGGGAGAGTCCATCTCCTAGTTCACCATAGTAGAGACACGTCTACATCTTGCAAGCTTGTAGGGGCAATAAGAATCAAAGAGATTCTAGCCCCATAAAAATAGACGCACTTCCCCTCGTTCACATATGAAAAAAACATTGCGTGCAGAGGCAAGAAGCTACCAGTAAATCAAAATCAAGAATTAAAACTCATAAACTAAGGTATGGGTCTTATTTAATTTTTGTTTAAAAAAAAATTGCATCCGAGAATTATCCCACATTTTTTGTGGGGGAAGTCTTCAACGGGTTTATTAACATGCGGGTGCAATAAGATAAGCGTGACCTCTGTCACATGCTAAGCTCCTTACTCGTGCATGTCTGGATAAGCCTTGCATCCATCTGGTGTCTTACATGTACTCCTCCAAAAGTCCTTTAAATCCTCTCCTTCCACCTATGCGATTATCAAGTCATTCCTCTCCTCACATCTTGTTCGAGTTATCATGTCTTATCTAACTTATCCGAGTTTTCATGTCTTGCTTGACTTGTCATCAGTGCTATACTCTCACATGGTCCCCACCTAGTGTCTGGTCTATGTTGTACTATCATGTCGAAATATGTTGTATTATCATGTCGATTTTGAGTCCTGTCACATCGATTTCGATTTCTATCAGAGTTATCATTATATTTCGATCCGCATGTCAAATCTTGATTAAAATAAAGGGTCAAATCATGTGTCATCACTAGTCTTCTAGTACATTAGTTCGTGTCACTAATCATATCAGGTGTCAAATTTAGCTCAATTTTAGGTCTTAAATAAGAGAAAATGGGGATATTTAAGGGAAAATCCAAATACAATTTCACATCTTAGTTGGAGTGATGGAGCGAAAATGAGAGAAGAAAACAACAAAATTTTTACCCACATCAACCACATTTCGACATCAATCCAAAGCAAAAATGGGATTAGGCAGAACATTACCTCATACAAAGATTGCTTTATGATAACTTATTAAATTATTCTGAGTGACAACTGTTGATGAGGCAGAACATTACCTCATACAAAGACTACTTTTTGATAACTTATTAAACTATTTGGAACTACTTATGATATGTTTTTGTACTAATTTTAGTGATACTATGCATTATATGATGATGTTTGCATATTGGAATGATAAAGTGCATATGACCTGTTTTGACTAATTTATCTATGTTTTATAATCTGTTTTAGCTATATGTTTTAGTATATTTTGCATTAAATTAGAATTGTAATATGAAGGTACTGCTATCTATTTAGTTTTGTGCTTCTTTTACAAATTTTCCCCACCATTCACCCATTTTGAATAACCAAAAAGGTGCCAAATACTTTGTCAACAGTTGACTGTGCAGAAAACAAGAATTTTTCCATACAAATTCCAGCCAACTGTACATATACAACATGGCTTGGAATTTGTCCACTCCAACTCATACAAAAGGTGGAATCAGTCATCTGGGCACCTATGGAGGCTATTTCAGCCATCACAACTGATCACACATGTTTCTGTTGCATGAATTAATACCAACTCTATTATGCTACCTGATATTCTAGAGCAACTCCGGAATGAGCGCAGAAGCAATAATTTTGGTCAAAAGTACCTTTAAATTACAACAAAGGGTGGTAAATGGTGGTTGCAACTATTTTAGGGACATCCCTATCCTTTCCAACACTTTTCCCTCACTAGATAAATCCAACAACTGGAATGGATAAGGTTTAATGGATCAAATCCCTGCATTTTTGGGAAACACAGTCCTACAACGGTTGTAACAATCCTGTATTGAAGCACAAAACCTTATCATTGTTGTACCTTACTAGTATAAATAAAGTGCTCCCATTTGGTTGAGCATATAGGAGGATATAGGTGCTAGGAGATAGAGAGGAGTCTAAGTGTTGTAATCGTGTATCTGTAGTAGATCGTAGTCTGCAGAATTTCCCTTGCACTGTTGATATGTTGTAGAATGAAATAAAGGTGCAATATTTATCATTCATGTTTGCTTCTGAGTTCAGTGTGAGGATTTGATAGTGTAGAGCAAGTAATTTTTCCCTCTTTTGGTTCAGGAAGCAAGGGCCACTTCTAGGCCCAGAAGAGGGATTATTCCTGCCAGAGTTCTACTAATTTCTTGTTGTAGCAGGTCAGCAGGAATCTGACAGCTTTTTGCATGGTTAATATTGAATTAAACTTCATCTAACATGTGGCACATGAATGCATTATAGTTAAGTCATCTAGAATAGATTTTATAGCATAACATTTTCTATTTTAGCTTCAGCATTCCTAGTCTGTATTTCCAGTTTGCATCAGAGAATTTCTTGTTAATTCAGTTTGCTCCAGATTTGCAATATTTGCTTACCAACCTTTGAATTTCATCATTGTCTTAGGTTTCATTTTCTGCAGGTGTGAAGTTTCAATTCTAAAAAATTTTCATTGTTGTTATAGTTAATTCTGTGATTTCAATTTTGTTATTTTAAATTTTGTCAACTGAATTCTATCATTTTCAATAGTTCAGATTTGCTTTTCTACAACTGTGTGAATTTCAATTATGCAAGGATAAGTAGGCACTCAATTTTAGTTTCTAGGAGATTAAAAGGGACACTTGACACCCCCAAGCACTAACTATTTCACCAATAAAGCCATATCCTAATTGAAATGATCCTTGAAATGCTTGCCTTTCCTATCGTATATAGCCTTGGACACCACCCTGGATTGACAAACATAATGATTAAATGATGAAGAGTTGATGACACTCATCATTTTTGGCATCATTGTCGGGGAAACTTAGGTGTTGTTAGGAGAAGTCTAGCAGTCTAGGAACTGTCCTATTATAGGTAACAGTTCTTGAAAACTGAGTTCTAGTTCATTTAGTGGATGAGCATGAATGCATAGGCCAAGAGACGAAAGAGGAAGGTTTATCAGAACTGGCTCTTTTCCACCAAGGCGTTCTTCATGATCTGGTGAAGATCTGCTTGTGTATGAACTTCCTGAAAGACTTAAATGAGAAGCATCTTCTTCATCAACTGAAATTGTAGAATCTTTGCAAGAAGAACTCTTAGAGGCACTTACCTCTAGACATACCCATAGGGCTGATCCATCTGAACCAGTTGAACAAATTAAAACTGAAGAAGCACCTATGGCAGAACAAGGAGAACATGATAGGGATATTGTTGGTCATGATGCTGAAAATCCTCCTGTTAGAACTTTTGAATACCCTATTCGTCTGAATCCTACTCAGAATGCTCCTATGAAAACAATTTCACCCTCAGTATTGCCAATCTTTAGGGGAGTTGTTTCTGAAGATCTTGATCAATTTATGTTTGAATTCAAGGTCTTGTGTCAGACTTATGACTATGTCAATGACAACCAAAAATTGAAGTTATTTCCCTCTACACTTAAAGATGCAGCCTTACGATGGTTTATGAGCCTTGAACCAGATTCAATCCACACTTGGGATCAAATGGAAACTGCATTTTTGGATAAGTATCAGGAGTATTGTAGAGTGAGAAATAGGAAGGATGAGTTATTTCAGATTAGACAAGAAGAGGATGAAAACTTAGAGGATTATCTTGATAGATTTACCTTTATCCAAAAGAGATGTGGTCCTGTGGAAACTGACTTATTAAAAACTATATTTCTGAGAGGTTTGCAGGATGATTCTAGAGAAGTATTGGACTTAATGGGAAAAGGAGATATAAACCAGCTTGAGATTAATGATATTGTAGAGTTGTGCAGAAATTATTCCCACACTAGGCAAAGAAGAAGGAAGAGGAATCCTGGTAATACTGATATAAAATATTTGATGGAGGAAATGGCTAACATGAAAACTGATATTCTTGTTCAATTAAATACTGCATTAGGGGAAAGGAATGCAAAATCCAATTCTTCACCACCCCTAGCTATCTATTGTCCTAGATGCAGGAATAAGCATGCCCTACATGATTGTCCTTTGGATAGAACCTCTATCTCAACTATTTGTGGCATTTGTTCAAAAGAGCATAACACCGATAAGTGCCATCTCCTGCCTCACCTTAAAAATGTTTTGCAAACCCAAACTGAAGAACTTAATGTTATTGGGCAGAGGCCAGGAGGTAACTTTTCACAATACCAGAATGCCCCTCATTTTCCTACAATTTGGGGATAAAATCCTTGGAATATGCCTTGGGGATATTCAGAACCACCTTCACAACCATGGAATCAATCTTGGTCAGCCCCTCAAGATTGGTCACATTCTGGTTGGAATCAACCATGGAATCTTGTTAATCCACCTTGGACACAGAATCAACAATCTAGGCAGAGATGGGGGCCATAATACCCATCATATCAAGGGCAGTAGAGGTATCAAGGACAGACTCAAAACCTGTTGCCAGCTCCTAATCAAAACTTTCAAGGAAGAATGCCACCACAACAATCACAACCAGTTAAGCAACCTCCACTTCCAGCTCAGCCTATGGCTAACCCCAATAACAACAGACAAGCAGCCCCTGTTTATGGAGCTGAGTCTGAAGAGACTATTGTAGTCCATGTCCTTGACTGTAGTAACATCCAGTTACATTCAGGAAAGGTTTTACCTGACCCTGCACCACCCACTATTGAAGAAATTGATGGAAAGCAAGAATTTTCAAGTCCAAAAAAACCACAAACAAAGCAAAAAGAAGGAAAAATAGAAAGTTTACAAGGAAAAATTGAACCTGCCTCAACAGACCTTCCGTATCCTGAAAGGTTTGACCACACTATCACTCCTCCTGAATCATAATTAATCATAGAATTGAGGAAAATGTCTATCTCACTCCCTTTGTTGTAGGCAATAAAGGATGTACCTCTGATTAAGAAAACCATTCAGGAGTTGTGCATTAGGAAACCTGGCAGGAAGAAGAAAGCCTTTCCTAAGACTGTGCAAGTAGAAGGTAAGTTGGTTGACCTGCTCTCTGGAAAACTAGTACCCCCCAAATATGGTGATCCAGGGAGTCCAGTAGTTACAATTACTATTGGGTTAGTTCAAATTCCAAATGTACTTATTGATTTAGGAGCTGCAATCAACGTGATGACTAAGGAAACCATGCAAAAATTGTAGCTCAATAATCTTAGTCCTACTACCACAATTTTGGAAATGGCAGATAGGTCAGTGGCCAAACCGGAAGGAATTCTGGAGGATGTTGCCATTGAAGTGTCTTCTTGGGAATATCTTGTAGATTTCTTAGTATTGCAGCCTAGAAACTCAGCTAATGGCTATCCTATTATTCTAGGACGACCTTGGCTTGCCACTACAGCTGCATTTATAGACTGCAGGTCAGGTGAGATGACTATTTCAAATGGTGTAGACCTAAAAAATATTTCCTTGTATCCACCAGCCCAACCTTCAGCCAAATTTTTTGGATAGATATGGTATCCTGAGTCTGATGAAGAACAAGAAACTATTGTCACCTTGGCCACCATTGTAGTAAAGGAACATATTGAAGAACTTAATTCACCGAAAAGAGAAATCTTTGAACATGAAATAGTTTTGGTGAAAACATTGCAAGAAGAAGGCCTTAGGGATGATCAAATTCTTGTCCATCATTTGTTATGGAAATATGAAGAACAAACTGCTGAACATCTTTCATCTATTCCACTACAAGAAAGCTCCTTCACATTGCCACATGGATGGCATCATCATCTTCTGACTTCTTTCACCTGTCCTATGCAAATGATCCCATTAGGTATCACATTTACACCATAATCAAGAGTATTTCATACTCTGCAGCCACATCATTGTCCCTTAAATGCTTTAATCAGTAAATATGAGGTTGTCAACTCTGTTTATCCAGGGATTAAGCAGATTGAGATACATCCAAGAAAGTTTTTGAACATTAATAGTTGGTTGACTAATGAGCAAGAAGCCAAATTATTTGTTGTTTTGCAGAGACATGTTCAGGATTTTGCTTGGAGTTATAAGGACATGACTGGCATTCACCTTGATGTGTGTACACATAGAATATACACTGAAGATGTTAAACCTGTGAGACAACCTCAAAGACGTTTGAACCCTGCTTTGAAAGATATTGTCAAGGAAGAAATTGAAAAGCTTTTAGATGTAGGATTCATCTATCCAATATCAGACAGTAGATGGGTTTCTCCATTAGTCATTGTTCCAAAGAAAAATGGGAAAATGAGAGTGTGTGTGGATTACAGAGAGTTAAATAAGGTAACACATAAGGACCATTTCCCATTACCTTTCATAGACCAAGTATTAGACACCCTTGCTGGCAAGAAATGTTTTTGTTTTCTTAATGGATTCAGTGGTTATAATCGGATACAAGTTGCACTTGAAGACCAAGAGAAAACTACTTTCACATGTCCTTGGGGAACCTTTGCTTATAGGGTTCTACCTTTTGGTTTATGTAATGCTCCAACAACATTTCAAAGAGTTTTTTTGGCCATATTCTCTGATTTGACAAATGAGAGTGTAGAAATTTACATGGATGATTTCACAGTATTTGGGGATAGTTTTGAATATACTTTGGAACAACTTGAAAAAGTTTTAATACGTTGTGAAACATACCATTTGTCTCTTAATCCTGAGAAATGCTTCTTAATGATGGAGGAAGGGATTGTCCTTGGTCATCATATCTCCTCTTATGGGATCAAGGTTGATCCTAAAAAGGTGGAAGTCATCAAAAACCTTCCTCCTCCAAAAACTCAAACTGATGTGAGGAGTTTCTTGGGACACATTGGTTTCTACCACAGATTTATTGCCAATTTCAGTACCATAGCCAATCCAATGTTTGCATTACTAATGAAAAATTCTAAATTTTCTTGGTCTACTGAGTGTCAAAAGTCTTTTGAGGAATTAAAAGAAAAGTTAACAACTCCCCCTGTATTGAGAGGACCTAATTGGGAATTGCCCTTCCATATTCAAACTGATGCTTCCAATACTGCTATTGGAGCTGCATTAGGGCAAATTGACAATGGGGAGCATTATGCCATTTATTACATCAGTAAAAACTTGACAGGAGCTGAAAAGAACTACACTACTACTGAGAAGGAATTCTTAGTTGTAGTATATGCTATTAATAAGTTTCGACACTATATCACAGGATATCAGGTATTCATTCATACAGATCATGTTGCCATTAAATACCTGATGAATAAACCTCTGGTTAGTGCAAGAATTATTCGTTGGTTAATACTATTGCAAGAATTTGATATCACTATAGTTAATAAACCAGGGAAAGCTAATGTAGTTGCAGATTTTCTATCAAGATTGCCAAATGAAGATACAGGAGAGTTGGTTGAAGATGCATTTCTTGATGAGAAACTATTTGCTATTTTTGTGCAATCTCCATGGTTTGCAGATATAGCTAATTATTTGGCTACAGGAAAAATTCCTCTTCACTTTACTCCTAAACAAAGGAAATAGTTAATCAAGCAAAGTTCTTCTTTTAAATGGATAGGAGGTTTACTTTTCAAATGCAGTCCTGACCATGTTTTGCGTAGGTGCATCCGCAAGGATGAGGTATATGATATCCTATGGGCATGTCATGATGAACCTTCAGGAGGACACTATTCAGTCAAGAGTACAATTCGAAAGATCTTGGGTACTGGTTATTACTGGCCATCTTTGCATAAAGATGTGAAAAATTATGTTAGACATTGTGATGCATGCCAAAGGATGGGAAAACCTACCTTCACTAGTGAAATGCCATTACAACCTCAAGTAGGAACAGAACCATTTGAGAGGTGGGGGTTAGATTTTGTAGGACCCATTGACCCTCCTTCCCAAGGGAAAGTGCATATCTTGGTATGTACTGACTATGTAACCAAATGGGTAGAAGCCCGTGCTTTTAAGCATGCTCGAGAAGAAAAAGTTGTTGATTTCTTGTATTCATAGATTTTCCTACATTTTGGGGCCCCACAATCCATCACCACAGATCAGGGACCTCAGTTTACTTCAAGAGTTGTTGAAGCCTTCACTCAACTATATGAAATCAAGCACAAGAAATCCTCACCTTATCATCCACAAGCCAATGGTCAAGTTGAAGTAACAAATAGGGAACTAGAGAGAATCTTAACCAAAACCATAGCTTCCCATAGGAGGAATTGGATGGATAAACTACCTGAAGCAATTTGGGCTTACAACACTACTTGGAAATCCACTACTGGATTCACACCATATGAATTGGTTTATGGTAAAAAGCCTCTTTTGCCTATTGAATTTGAGTTATTGACTCTTCGAACTGCTTTGGATGTAGGTATTGATTTGTCATAGGCACAAACGGATCGAATTCTGTAGCTCAATGCATTGGATGAGCTATGGAGGGATGCATTGCACCAGACTGAGATGATCCAAGCACAACAAAAATTGTGGCATGATAGTCACATTCAACAGAGGAAGTTTCAGCAAGGCGATTGGGCTTTGTTGTTTGACTCACGATATGAAGACTATCCTGGCAAGTTGCAGACTCGGTGGCTCGGACCTTATCAGGTTGAGGAGGTATTTGCAAATGGAGTTGTACGTCTTTCACCAATAGATGATTCAAGAAGGAAGATGGTGGTTAACGGTCATCGTCTTCGGATATATCACAAACCGTTAACCAAGGAGGAGTTTCTCAAGCAAGTAGGAAACTTAGATGTATCAGTATTGGAAGAAACCACTTCTTCCAAGATGGACTCAATCAAGTGACATGAACCAAAATATATAAAAAATATATATATATATATATATATATATAATAATAATTCATAATGTGAAAACCTCTTTGAGGCACATCTGAATTGGGCTTACATGAAAACCAGTTTTTTCGGCATGTTTGCCTCACGGACCCACCACCATTCCATCCATTCTCACCATTGTTTCACTATTTACCATTCCATTCATTCTCACCTCTGTTTCATTATTTTTCAGATTGCACCTGTTACACTCTATGAGGAGTCAACTTAAAATCAATAGAAAACAACATTTGTACAAAATGTAGATAGAATGGTTTCTTCAGGTATGTGCCTTTTCTATTTTAATATTGTAAATATTTATTATGTAGTGTATGATATCCCTAGTTAGTATAAAGCATACATAAGGTCTGGTTCCAGAAAGTTATCAAGATAGTCTAAGACAGAAAAGGCTTTTCAAATGCATTTGAATGGTACTGCTCTAGAATGAACCTGCTACACATAACAGTTTCGAAATAAAGGAGCTTTGGAATTAGCTTCGGAATGAATAAGGGTATATGCTCTGGAATGAACCATACGATAAAACCTATTGGAATGAATTAACAAAAGGTTAATTCATCAATCTCCGGAATCATCCAATTGAAAAGTCAAAATTAAGTTAATTTTTCTGTGGATTCCTAAGTCTTTGCACCAATTGGGTTGGAAATAGCACTTGGATTGCAGGTTTCAAGTACGAGTTCCAAGGCAAAATTTTGAGGAGGGCATAAAGTTTCAAATACTACAACACGTGACCACTTGGCACACGATTCAAAATCTGTTTAAAAGAACTTTTGTAAATAATGCCATGTCACTCCGGATAGCTATAACATGCAGTAAAAATTAATGACGATTTATGCATGCAATGACTTGCCGACACGTTCCCATTTCACGTTCCTAGCATGATTTGAAATCATTCTAGCAATGCATCTATTTACTCCTCATCCTCGAGCATTACCATTGACAAACTTAAGCATTCCAAAAATTGAAAAAAAACTACCCTGTTGATTCAAAATTTGTAGGCCTGATATACTCTGCACACAAAAAATTGACAATGGGAGGACAAAAAAATAAAATTGAACCAGACAATATAGAGAATTTGTAGAAATATGAGGAGTCCATGCGAATTCTTACAGAAGGAGGATTTATGCCCTTTTTGCACAAATTCGATGGGCATTCAGAAGGATTGGTTGTTGAGTTTGCACGCACCTTTCGCAACAATCAAATCCACATTAGCGGCATGACAATCCAGGTAAGCCCCAAAATTCTCAATCAAGTTACTGAAATGCCACTACATGGGGTTCAAATTGGGAAATCTGGCAAGAATACTTTAATTGAACTAGTAAACCAGTTCAGGGGAAATGAGGATAGGCCCACTAAGTTTGTATTGAGTAATAATATCTGCAAGGGGGTCAAAAGAACAAGTTTACAACCTCCTTGGGATGAAGTTGCAGTATGGGTCATTAGGTTTTTGACCTACGATGGGCAATTCCCTGTCCTTTCTGGACATCACATGAGAATTCTGACCCATCTTCGCCATGGCAACTCAAACCCTGAGCTTAGGGTAAACCTTCCTCTGTATTTGTATCAGGAGCTGGTAAATATGGCCAAAAAGTACCAAGCAGGAAAAGGGTCTCCCAAACACCATGGCCTAATCAAGATTATATGTAGACATCACTTCAGGGGAAACCCTAGAAGCTTTGATAGGTTTTTTCGTGCATGGAATGAGTTGATTGAGGAAGAGGCAGTTGAAAGCCCTAGATCTGAAGAAGAGGTAGAGGTTGAAGGACCTGAATCTGAAGCAGAAATAGAAATTGAAAGTTCTGAACATGAAATTGAAACTGAATCCTCTAAAAAATAAATTCCCTCCTCACCACAGGGACCTCCATCCTCCAGGACGAGGAAGCAAAGAGAGAAATAGTCTAAGATTGATCCTGTAGGAAAGAGGAGGAAGGTTACATTTTCTAAAAATGTAACTATTTTTCCCACTCAGTCCACTGAGCAATTTGGAAGTTCAAGCAGGGAAGGGCAGATGGAGAAGGGAACACCTGAAGCAGACCCTGCCCTAGGATTGACAAGCTCTATTTCACAATCTAAAAAGAAACAAAAGCAATCAGCTTCGGGATTGAGAAGGTCTTCAAGACTTCAGAAATCCACCAACATAGGTGATGTGGAAAAGGAAGAAGGAACTGCACATGTTGATACCCTACAGGTGAAAGAAACTATGGAGAAAGTTGAAGATATAAGTACCAAGGGCATGGATAGTGCAACAGATATGGCTATGCCTACAATGTCCCTCAATTACCCACCAGATTCAGAAGATAGA
Source organism: Wollemia nobilis (assembly GCA_028583015.1). Classification (NCBI taxonomy): domain Eukaryota; kingdom Viridiplantae; phylum Streptophyta; class Pinopsida; order Araucariales; family Araucariaceae; genus Wollemia; species Wollemia nobilis. The sequence continues at coordinate 10,837,668 of JAQPPZ010002969.1, read as the reverse complement.
ACCATAACAGAGGAAGCAGAGGGACACACCACTATTGCAGAAATGTCTACACCACTTGTGGATTATTCAGATTCTGAGGAAGAATCTGAGGCAGCTGAGGAAGGGAAAGATGATTTGAGCACTAAAGAGGAAGAAGAAATAGACATAAAGACTCAGTTGCATGCAGCTAGGAGTGTCATAAAAACTCAGACAGGATGGATTGAAAAGAGTGAAGCTTCCTTGAAAGAGAAAGATGATACTATCGCTAAGTTATGGCAAGAGATAGAGACTGTAAAGGCTAGGTTAACACTTCTGGAGCAACAGCCTCCTCAGTCTGACTTAGGGGATGAATTAGCTAATCTATTACTGAACTTAGCTGGCAATCCTAAAAGAAACTCACCTGTCAGAGCTGCAATAGAAGAAGAAGAAACAATGCAAGAAGTACAACAGGCTCAAGATCAAACAGGGGATGGACATCCAGAAGTACTTGTGCAGGTTTTTGAAGATCCACAGTGGCTGAGTGAACCAATAGCACATACAGAGGTAGCAATAGTAGTACAGGAAGAGGTAAGACCACAGTCTCCTCAAGACCTTGATAATTTGAATGCACCTGAGATTGAATTGGTAGAAATTGGAACACAAACAGAACCTCCTGCAATTGGAAAGGTGGATATAGGCATTCAAGTTAATGTCATTCCTCAAATGCAACCAATGGTTAGATCACCAGACATAGTCACACTTGCAAAATATAATAAATATGTGGCTTATTGGATGACGAAATATCACCAATTGGAGGGTAAGGTCTCATCTTTACAATCCTTAACAAAAGAATTGGAAAAGAAAAATTCAAAAATTGATAAATTGAAAGAGCAAGTACAAGAGGTATGCCAAATTGTAGAGTGTATGGTACAATGTAGGAGACCAGCTAGGTTCTATAGTTTGATGTTAAAGGAAAGATACCTTCGTTGGCAGACAATGAGGATCACTGCTGGTCTCTCCTACAAATTAAAAACTCCTAGAGAATTTCTAGAGGCTTTTTGGCAAAGCTCTGTAGAATACCAAAATTTGTTGTGTGAATTGTTCCTGCACAATTTCTTTTTGCCAACAGAAGTAATCTTCCTCCCCCACATATTTACTGGTGATCTTCAGCTTAGGTCTTTCTTATCAACATTGCAGAATCAAATTTATTGGGAACAAGAGAAGAAAGCCAGCAAAGCCATGGAATTACAAGCAGTAATGCTCATCAGACCGGTTCACCTTAACCATAGGACCTCCACCAATGAACACTATACATTGATGAGGGATGACAGGGTAAGAAAGATGTATCTGGATAACCTTCAAAAATGCATGGCTGATTTCCAAACTTTTTGTGCAACATCCTTTGCTGAGGCTTTATCAACTTGCAAAAACAGATGGGGAGAGCTACCTATATCACTACAGAAGAGAGAACCCATCTCGCCAAATAACCTAATGTGGTCTAGAAGAAGGGCAGAATGTATAATCCAGACCATATTTGAGGTAAAGGAGCAGTGGATAGGTCTCAGGTACAGGAATCCAACAATCATCACCCCTGTTCCATATTTCTTTGATAATGACCCTCAATCAGACGATCAATTCCAGGAGTGGCTCAGGGAGATCAAAGAGCACAAAGGATATTACAAGATTGGAGGCAGACTATGGAAATATGTTGAGCGCTATCTTGACATAGATCTTTGTGTTGTTGTAGCAGAACAGAATGCATGAGGACATGCATTGCAATAGGTTGGGGGGAAATGATGAGGCAGAACATTGCCTCATACAAAGACTGCTTTTGATAACTTATTAAACTATTTGGAACTACTTATGATATGTTTTTGTACTAATTTTAGTGATACTATGCATTATATGATGATGTTTGCATATTGGAATGATAAAGTGCATATGACCTATTTTGACTAATTTATCTATGTTTTATAATCTGTTTTAGCTGTATGTTTTAGTATATTTTGCATTAAATTAGAATTGTAATATGAAGGTACTGCTATCTATTTAGTTTTGTGCTTCTTTTACAAATTTTCCCCACCATTCACCCATTTTGAATAACCTAAAGGTGCCAAATACTTTGTCAGCAGTTGACTATGTAGAAAACAAGAATTTTTCCATACAAATTCTAGCCAGCTGTACATATACAACATGGCTTGGAATTTGTCCACTCCAACTCATACAAAAGGTGGAATCAGTCATCTGGGCACCTATGGAGGCTATTTCAGCCATCACAACTGATCACACATGTTTTTGTTGCATGAATTAATGCCAACTCTGTTCTGCTGCCTGATATTTCGGAGCAGCTCCGGAATGAGCGCAGAAGCAATAGTTTGGGTCAAAAGTGCCTTTAATTGCAATAGAGGATGGTAAATGGTGGTTGCAGATGTTTTAGGGATATCCTCCCTATCCTTTCCAACACCTGTCCCTCACTAGATAAAGCTAGCAACTGGAATGGATAAGGTTTAATGGATCAGATCCCTGCATTTTTGGGAAACACAGTCCTGCAACGGTTGTAATAGTCCTATATTGAAGCACCAAACCTTATCATTGTTGTACCTTGCTAGTATAAATAAAGTGCTCCCATTTGGTTGAGCATATAGGAGGATATAGGTGCTAGGAGATAGAGCAGTCCAAGTGTTGTAATTGTGTACTACAACAGATCAGTAGTCTATAGAACTTCCCCTGCACTGTTGATATGTTGAGAATGAAATAAAGGTGCAATATTTGTCATTCATGTTTGCTTCTGAGTTCAGTGTGAGGATTTGATAGTGTAGAGCAAGTACTTTTTCCCTCTTTTGGTTCAGGAAGCAAGGGCCACTTCCAGGCCCGAGAAGAGGGATTATTCCTGCTAGAGTTCTGCTAATTTCTTGTTGCAGCAAGTCAACAGGAATATGATAGCTTTTTGCATGGTTAATATTGAATTAAACTTCATCTAACATGTGGCACATGAATGCATTATAGTTAAGTCATCTAGAGTAGATTTTATAGCATAACATTTTCTGTTTCAGCTTCAGCATTCCCAGTCTGTATTTCCAGTTTGCATCAGAGAATTTCTTGTTAATTCAGTTTGCTCCAGATTTGCAATATTTGCTTACCAACCTTTGAATTTCATCATTGTCTTAGGTTTCATTTTTTGCAGGTGTGAAGTTTCAATTCTGAAAAAGTTTCATTGTTGTTATAGTTAATTCTATGATTTCAATTTTGTTATTTTAAATTTTGTCAACTGAATTCTGTCATTTTCAATAGTTCAGATTTGCTTTTCTGCAACTGTGTGAATTTCAATTATGCAAGGATAAGTAGGCACTCAGTTTTAGTTTCTAGGAGATTAAAAGGGACACCTAACACCCCCAAGCACTAACTGTTTCACCAATAAAGCCATATCCTAATTGAACTGATCCTTGAAATGCTTGCCTTTCCTATCGTATATAGCCTTGGACACCGCCCTGGATTGACAAACATAATGATTAAATGATGAAGAGTTGACGACACTCATCAAATGCATGAGTATACGGTGGACCAAAGGACCAAATGGATGACTGTAAAGCTTAGATAATTCCAACCAAGGGAGCCTAAAATCACCAAGAAGACCTACTAGAAGTAAAGGTACACAAAATTCTTCTTCTCCTTTAGGATTTAATAGTTGTAACCTTGATTATCTATTACTTAACAAAATGGCATCCAATCTCTTCCTAAATTATTCCCATGAGAACCTCACACAAGAGGAAACAAGAAGCCCCAAGGTCACTAACGAGACCTTACTAGCCTTAGTAGAGAGTATTAAGAACATGAATGCCAACATGTCCCAACTATTTGCCAGACAAACCCAACCAAATCCTCCTAGCCCAAACCATTGGAATATTGAGCATCAGTATGAATATTATACACACCAAATAGATCATAATGGTCATTCCCCAAATCCCAATGGATAAAGAAATAATGAGGATCTGGGAAATGAGGAAGTTTTTGAGAAATAAAGGAATTTTGGTAGACCTTCCCAAAATCACATCCATAGACAGAGGAATAATGAGGACCAAGATAGGAACAACGTTTACCACCAACGAGGACCTACTGGAGTCAATTTTCCACACATTGAAATGCCCACCATTGAGGGTCATTATCCTCATGGATGGATAGCCAAACTAGAAGGCATTTTATACTTATATCAATTCCAAGATATAGAAAAAGTTCCTTTTGCTACAACCAAATTGGGCATTAAAGCTTATCAATGGTTTACATGGTACAAATACGAGGTGGGAAAAAACATCTACTAGAATAAATTCACCAATGCCTTTCTTCACATATTTGATTAAGGTCCCACAACTTCCTAAAGAAAACAAGCTTATACTAAGAGGGGGGGTGAACAGTATAAGACCTCTTTTAACTTTTCCTTTATACTTCAAAACAAAAAAGCAATATATTCAAAGCAATATCAAAACAATGCACAAGATCATACACAAAGTGACACAACAATTTTGATGTGATTCATCCACAAAACTTTTCTCTAAAAGTTATCTCAAAGTTCTTTGGGAAACCTTCCAATTTACAATGTTTATGAGCCTCGGCTCAAAGGAGAAACCTTCCCCCAATCTGAATTTATGAGCCTCTGCTCAAAGGAGATACCTTCCCCTACCTCTGCTCTGGTTGGTGATCCTCTAGAAGACCTCTCGCCTTCGCTGCCCTTAGCAAATGGAACTCTATCCACGTGAAGACACCTGTCTACCCTGCTCTGGCTGGAGACCTCTGTCCTCAACTCTATCACTTCAAATCTGGTCCTTGAATTTGCACTAAACACAGTCCTTCGGTCTAGCACAAATGTCCTCGTCCTCTGTCTTTGATATGCACCAAACACAGTCCTTCGGTCTGGCATAAATCTGTCCTTAGGTTCTTCTCATAGAACCAATGCACCTCTGTCCTCAAGTTCTCTGATAGAACTATCAAACTCAGCTTCACAAGTCCTCTGCTAGGACCTATCCAAATCTGCTCACAAGTCCCCAATGGAACCTATCCAAAACCTGCTCACAAGTTCATCAAGAAAAACTTGCTTGGCGTGAACCCACAAAGAGAATTGTTAGAGACCCAATGTGATTCATCAACCTCATAGAAGCATAAAGAGAATTGTTAGAGACTCAATATGTTCTATACTTAACTCCCAATCTCAATCTCAACTCAATCTCAATCTCAACAGAATAAGATAGATGTAGTATGCTTTTCTCAAGAACATGAAACTCAACCCAACAATTGCCAACCATGCAATATGTCATATAACAATGATACTCATGTTCTTTCCAACAACCAATATCTTTTCTCAACCAATTAGGGCTTCAAAAACAATGCTCAAAGACAAAGTTTAACCAACATCATTCAACTCAACATTAACCTTGAAGTATTCAACCAATCACAACTAGAAAAGGAAACAAGTAGAAATCCTTTTCCCTCCAAATATATTTGAACAAAACAGCCACCAACACAATATCACCAAATGCAAAGAATAACTTGTTCAAATCAACTCAATGGAGTAAGCCCAATATCATGTATCAAGTAAAGCACTAACGTCATCAACACAACCACTATGGAAGCAACTTATCCATCACTATCAAAATAGCCATCTAAGGGTTTTCATCATCTCAATGCAAGTAACAAGACTTACAAACATAAATTCTAGTGCCCAATGCTTCCACTACCTCAAACCAGAATTATGCATTCACCAAAATTCTCATCAAGGATAACAATGCATAAGTAGTCTTCAACAAACCGGAAACTAGGACTTATACCCAACCAAAGGAAACCTTGTTGAATACCTTTTCACTCCAATATTATTTCAGGAAAACATACACCAATCATACTCATAAGAAGAATGTGCCCATACCTTATTGAAGTGAAGGAACCCCTTTGTAAATCTGCCACCATCACAAAATTCTTTTGCCAATCTTCACAAGGGTTAGTAGATCACTACATAATCAACATTAATCCACTTTTCAATAATCATCACCAAAGCCCTTAATTGCACAACTTCCTTATCTCTCCTAAAACCACTTGTACCATAAAATAAAATAAATCACAACATTTCATAACCTTATAACTCCCTTATTACTCCTTTTAAAACATACATAGTAAAGCTTATGAAAGAAAAATAATTCCTTACATTTTTATCCTTTTGTTCTTTGTTTGAATATTTTCCTTTATCATTGAAAACTTTCTTGAACAAGTTACAATGATTCACCTCCACGCAGTTTTTGACCAATTGCCTTGCTGCCCTTTTCACTATCACGACTATAGCATCCCGCTGCCACGTGTATACCTATCTGCTGGAGTATCGCAATCGTAGAGGTCTACCTGCACTCCTATAGTTAGTATGTCCAAACTATGGTATCCAACTGCAATCACCGCAGGCCTTGTGTCATCTAGATCAGCAAAATTGCATCAGTCTAGCATACGAAGCTATGCCGTCCGTGTGGAAACCCTAGCACACTGTATGAAACTGTTCCAACTTCAGCAACCGTGACTTCTAGGTTTTGTTGAACCTACTAACAGTTTTAAATGTTCACTCCTTCAGTCTTACTGATGGATTGTTGCATGGTGTTACCTCCTTTCGATGATCTACAATCAAAACTTTGTGACGGTGCTTCTTCTTCTGTTTGACTTCTAGCTTGACGTCTCACTACCTTCGTCGAAGAGTTCCAACAGGACATTCCTTTTCAACTTTGATGACTACACCCTTCCGCGACGTCGCCTCCATCCCACACTAACTCTTGCAGAGATTTCTCCTTCGCCATCAATGCTTGACATCTTCCTTCGCTACAAAGACGAAAACGAAATGCACTCCGATTTATATCGATTCACACACACACTGAAATGAATTTATTAGCCCCATTATGTATGCACTTTGATGCATTACCAAACATGTCGGCATTTCCAAACACGTCGAAAAATACTTTAATTTAATTTTAAAATATTAATTTAAATTTTAAATCAATAAAATTTAAACTAGATATTTAAAATTAAATATCTTCATCATCGGGGCACATTTTTCAATGAAACGAAGAGCCAGCTTGGGTTTTAAGAAAAACCCATTTGAAATCAGTTGTCCATGGTTTTAAATAAAACCTTTTATTTTTTCTACCTTGGTTTTCACAAAAAACATTTTCGCTTCTTGACATCAATGACGACATCAACACTTGAGCAAAGGCAATGTACCCAATGTACCCAAAATTGCCAACACTTCCTACACGGTGCGGTTGATGTCACTTAAGTAGATAGGATTGGTAGGGGACTATATCTTAGAATTTACTAGTATGCTTCACTATGCAAGACACTTACAACTAGATGTGGTGGTAGCTGCTTTTAGAAATGGGTTGAAAGAGAATATTAAAGTCAAAGTGGACTTACAAAATCCATCCAAGATAGATGAGTGTATACGGATTTCTAAGTTGGTAGAGAAGAAGGTGCAACTGGGAACATCCACACGACGTGATTCATATGGTCGACCTCAATTCCACAACAACTCTTTTCACAAAAATGATCAACCATCAAGATACTTATGCTATAAATGTTGCAATCATCATCCAAAATATTAGGCATGTATACCATGATAGAAATTTAAAACTGGATATGCTGACAAGGAATATGAAGAAATAGAGGAACATAAGTCACCTAAGGATCCCACAGTCGATGACCAAAGTGAAAATGAGGAGGTTGTAGTTGAAGAAGATACCATGACTATTTCAGTACATTCTCTTATGGGGTTATCCTCTCACCATACAATCAAGGTAGTAGGATTCATTTAGCATAGGAAGGTAACAATATTAATTGATTCAAGAAGTACTCATAACTTTTTTGATGCAAAACTTGCTAGGGCATTAAATTTACACATCTACTCTTCCAATCAAGATAGATTTCAAGTTATAACTACAAGCAGGAAAATTTCTCAATGCCTAGGTAAGACATTCAATTTCATTATAAATGGGAAGTTATACTTGGCAGGGTCCTCTTTTTATCATGGAATTAGGGAATTCAGAATTTATTTTGGGCTTTGCATGGATGGAACAAATGGAAACCATGGTTGGTTTTGATTACAAGCATTGCTATGTGGAATGGCAAGAAAATGGGAAGATCATTCACCTTAAAGGAATGTCAATACCTCCATAAAAAATAGTAAGTTCCCATAGCATGGAAAATATATTAAGAAAAGGTGGCTATGGATTCATAGGCCAAATTAATTGCATGGAAAAATTAGCACAATATGTGCAAGAAATCCAAGCAAAAGATCTACAAAACATTGTGGAAAAATATGAGGAGGTTTTTCATGCACCAAAAGGAATACCACCCAAAATATCCCATGACCATGCCATACACCTTGTTCAACCATCAATAAAATTTGTGGTTTTTTGGGTCTCATTGGTTACTATTGCAAATTTGTGCATAACTATGGTAAAATTGCAGCTCCTCTCATAGCACTCTCAAAGAAGGATGATTTTCATTGGTCAGAAGTAGCCACTCAAGCCTTCAAGGCTCTTAAAGAAGAAATGTGTACTACTCCAGTTTTGGCAACTCTGAATTTTCACAAACCATTCATCATTGAATGTGATGCTTCAGGAACAGGTATTGGGGCAATATTAATCCAGGAAGGTCATCCCTTGGCATTCGAAAGTAAACAACTTTTGAGAAAGAATTTTGTAAGATACACATATGAAAAAGAAATGTTTTCTATTATACATACATTTTAGAAATGAAGACACTACTTAATCAATAGTCGTTTCATTATAAAAACAGACCATAGTAGTCTCAAGCACTTTTTAGAACAAAGGTTCTCTTATCTAGAACAAAATAAGTGGTTGACAAAATTGTTGGGATATGATTTCATTATTGAGTATAATAAAGGGAAATAAAACGTGGCAGCTGATGCATTATCCAGAAAATACAAAGATGAAGTGGTCATTAATGCTATTTCATGACCTTGTTCTCAATGGGTGTCTTAGTTACAGGAAGAATGGTTGTCCAATAGTGAAACAACTAAAATAATTCAAGAATTGTCAGTGGGTTCATCCAAGAACCCTCTTTTCTCCTATGATGACAAAATATTATGTAAGAAGAATTGCATTTACATTCAGCACAATTCAACAATAAAATCAAGGATTTTAGATGAGTCACATGCTTCTCCATCAACAGAACATTTAGGTTTTTTGAAAACTTATATGTGGGTTAAACAATATTTTTGTTGGAAATGATTAAAAGCAGAGTTTAAACAATGGGTAGCTGAATGTGAAGTGTGCCAACGCAATAAGGGAGAAACAGTCAAATCACCAGGGTTGCTTCAACTATTACCCATTCCAGATCATCAGTGGGAACATATTTCTATGGATTTTATTGAAGATATTCCTAAGTCAGAAGGTAAAACAATATTTTTTTATGGTAGTTGATCACCTCTCCAAATATGCTCACTTTTAGGCTTTACAACATCCATTTTCTACAAGCAAAGCGGCTAAGGTATTTATGGACTCAATTTTCAAATTGCATGGAATGCCCAAAAATATTGTAAGTGATCGAGATCCCATATTTACTAGAAATTTTTCAAGGGAATTATTTTGACTTAGTGGTACCAAATTAAATATTTTTTCTACCTACCATCCATAAATAGACGGAGGTAGTTGGTACCTACCTAAGATATATTTTTTAGGATAAACAATATCAATGGAGTCAGTGGCTATCATTGGCAGAATGGTGGTACAACACTTCTTACCATTACTCCATCAAGATGTCTCCCTTTGAATCATTGTATGGAACTAATCCACCAATAGTAGCAGATTATGTACCAGGTTCCTCCAAGGTGGCCCAAGTAGATGATTGGTTTTAGCAATGATAGTCAATGCTTACCATTCTCAAAGATAATTTGGTCCAAGCCCAGAATCGTATGAAGTAGCAGCAAGACACGCACTGTTTGTAAAGAGCATTCAATATTGGCGATATGGTTTTCCTACATTTGCAGCCCTACAAACAATTGTCATTAAAGATCAAGTTTAGTCAGAAGTTGGCTCCATGATTTTATGGTCCTTAAAAAATCATGCGTCGCATTGGGGAAGTAGCATATCAACTAGAGTTACCTCATTACTCACGCATACATTCAATATTTCATGTTTCCTATCTCAATAAGGTGATTGACTAGAAAGCATGATCTTAGTCAGAATTACTAGTGCTTGATGAAAAATGGCGTATATATCTCCAGTCAAAAGAAATTTTATAAAGTAGAACACACACACTGAGATCACGTCACATCCAATAATTTCTCATAAAATGGAAAGACTTACCCAAAGAAGATGCTACATGGGAACCTAAAAGTATTTTCTAGACATTTCCAGCTTTGAGGACAAATCTTTCCGAGGAGGGGAGTCATGTTACATTCCAATAATTAATATAGTGTCGACTATATTACAAGAGCAATTATTTAATTATTATATACTGTTAGTATCCAAGTGTTGTAAAGGATTCATCATCAATTATTATCATCCTTCCTTTACGTACTCACACTGTGCTTAGCCCAAGCAACGAGGATATGCCCTCCTTGAGTAGCAAGATTTAATTCATTGAATTCATTTATTTATTAATTTATTAATTTAAATTAGTTGTCTACTGGTTCCTGCATTCCATTTTTGTTTTGCTATGCATGGTTTGGTTAATTAATTGAATAGTATAAGTATTGGGTGTTGGGTAGAGCGATCCCATAGGGGACTGTTCCAATATCACACTCCAAAATATAAAATAACCACAATATGATAATAACAAGGTCAAGACAATAATAATATGAGAAAATTAATATGTATATCAAGGCTTATAATAAATAAAATAACATTCAATAATATGTTGAAATATGAATGTAAATAGCCTGAATCATACATGTACTATGCATGTAGAACAACTTACAATATTAATTGCTCAAAATGTATACAAAATTTATTACTCCTCTTTCTCTTACAATTGTATATGATAATAATGATCTTGATGATTGTGATATTTTTATGGAGTATTATCTCTATAATATAACCATAGTAGTGTGACTCTTTGGATACTTGACTATTGCTCTCCATATGCCAAGTCTCATGACTCTTGGCTTATCTACTTACCACTTGCATACTTGATGAACACTTGACTCTATAACATATGCACACCTATACATGACTCTTACACTTCTATTTGCACTCTCTAATATAATACACTTGTGCACATATTTACATTACATATTTATACTCTTACATATAAGACACTTGTGCACATAGACTCAACTTACGCTTGCACTCTAACTCACATGATTGTTGGAGAATATTACATTATTTGGTACATGCTAATGTACCACCTTGGGTACATATTTAGATTAGGAGCATGTCTTATATTAGAGTGTGAGTATTTACGTTATACAATGTAATAAATGCACAAGTATTATTAAAATGTGCAAAGTATTTAATAATGTGAATGTGCATAATAGTTCATGTGCACATGTGTTCTTAGAATAGGAAAGTGAAGAGTCTCAAGAAGAGTGAAGGTTAAGAGTACTCCATATGAAGAGTCACATTCCATTAGATATGTGTCTCTATGTGTGTGTGCAAGATATACAATGGAGAGATAATGTAACACAATACAGAGGGAGTGTGTATGTACTTGTGATATTTATTCTATATCAAATTACTATTTTTTGTAGACACCTAAAATGTGTAATGCTTAGGGGAGCTACTCACATAGACACATTCATAAGATCATATGACATAATCTTGGACTTTCCAAGCATCAACAGTGGTTCTCACCACTTATTTAGGGCCTTTTCAAGCCATCCAAGCCTATCCGCTCAAGCCTAGACTGACCTAATCTTATCCGCTCAAGCCTAGAGTGGCCAGAACTTAGCCACTGTAGATGACAATAGCTAGATCTTAGTCACTATAGACAACAGGGGCTAAATCATAAAAGTAGTTTTATCGACAAAAAGGCCTAATAACGGGTGAAAGTGGTAGTCTACATGCAATAAAGGTGAGTGGGAGTAACTTTGCATTCCCTTTCACAACCAGTTCACATGGGAGACTTGAGTTTGCATTTAGAATTTAGTTAACTAGTCTTTAAACATAGAAAAGAAAAAATACTTCTCATGCTAACTCTCACTACGCATGAGGAATTCATTCATAGGGCTTGGACATATACCTAGGGTTTCACACTATAAAAGGTGCAAGCCTAAGAGCACCAAGGATCCATATTTTAATCATCGATCCATCCATCACATATCAGTATCCTGAATTTATCAGGACAGGTCATTGAGGAGAGCTTTTGAGACTTGGAGAGCTTCCCTTGGAGACTACCATTTATAGCAAAGCCCTGATAAATTAGAGAGCATAGCAACCACCATTCCAACATCAAATACAAGCTTTGATCCATTGCTTTGGAGAAAATAGGATGAGAGTCGCTTTAGCGACTGCTATCTTAGACAATGGCCCGTGGGCTTAGATTAGGATTTTAGACATTAGATTCATTATTTTGTTTAGCATATCACTAGCATAGCATCATTTCATTCATTCATATTCATAGCATTAGTCTAATTTACACTTGCTTTCACTTGTTATATTCATTGCTAACAACCTCATCTAGGGAGGTATTCTCGAACATCTAAGCGTGTGTTATTGTTTCATTGCTTATAGGGCCATAGGTTCATCGGACATAATATGCAACATATGAGAGCAAAAGGGATCCCTCTAGGAAACATGCCTAGAGAAGGAGGCATCTGTAAGCCCTCATACATTTTCGTGTGTGAAATCGATAAGCTTTTAGAAGTGCACCACCTCTTTGCGAAAGGGGCACTCTTTTCTTATTTGTAACCTTATTGTATCGAAATGGGTATCCCTAAGAGGGACCAAAATGTAACCAGGTTTCAATCCAAATAAAGAGATCCATATTTGTTATTTTTGTGTTATATGCTTTTCATTGTATTCCATTTCATTTTTGGGTTTTAATACATTGCAAGTAGAGTAAAAAGAGTGGTGCGTGCGTCTTGGGGTTGCTACAGATGGCGATCACGATGGGAACTCCACTGATTTTTTATTTTTTGCCTAAATACTAACTAGTTTTATGTGCAGGTCTATCCGCTCTGAGCTACAACAAACAAAAATTAGCCGCTCTAAGCTACAATGACCAATAGAGATTTAGTTACTCCTACTAATGGCGATAAAGAACTAGCTACTCTAGTCAACAATAGCTAGAATTGGAGAGTAGCAGAGGACAAAAAAAGTTCTCTGAGCTGGATTAGAGGTTGGTACAACCTCTCTGATATTTTACAGCTTTTTGTTTGCTTTTGTGTGTCTAAAACAAAGAACTTAAAGCACATTTATGTTGAGAAACTAAAAGAATAAAAGGAGAAATAATTAAGCATTTTGCATATCTTAGATCTTCTTTTAGATTTCCACTAGGCGTTTCTAGGAACAGTGGCTTATGCCTAAAAATTTTGCCCTAGAATCCAATGTGCTAGACATTGTATGTTGTTTTCTTGCTTTTAGGCCCTTCTAGAGACCATAGCTGCATGAAATAAAGTGCACTCATACAAATCATAGTATTTCATGCATATTTTTGAATAATGATGCACTTTATGTTACTCAAACTTAAAATGAACACCACACATGCATGTATCATTTAAAAATTAGGAGTTGGATTTCATCACCAACCCTCAATTTAGTTCGGTGATGTTGGAATTCATATCCTTCCATAGATTTTCCCCCTAGAGCTTCCTATAAATGGATTGAGAAACTTATTTATAGTGGTTCTAAGTTACTTGTGCTCAAACTATCTCCCACTGTTGGAACAATCATTGGTTCAGAGTGGAAGATCTAGGCGAACCCCCCATTGGGACTTTTGCGGTGTACCCTAGCTTCTTTTTAGAAAATCATGTTTGGAAAGGGTGTACTTGATTGTCACTATGTATGAGTCTTCTCATTCTTAATCCAATAACAAAAGCAAGAAATCAAAAGAACAACACATCAAAAATACACCAAATAGTTTAGGGCACACTTAAATTGATAATCAAGATAAACATTTATTTGGTATTGTGTGGTGCTTCCTAAATTGCAACTCAAAATATCAATTCATAGACAACATGGTCAAAACAAGAAGTAAACACCCTCAGTATGATACCGAGGGAGAGACTGAAGCAAATCATACCCATAGACAAAGTCATAGTAACATTGAACGACCTACCCGTAATATCATGGGATGTAGCTCCACGAGCCTAAGGGGTGATAAATAAACCCTTGGGGGATCTCCTTGAGAAACCCCAAGTAGATAACCACATCATGTAATAAAGTCACATAAACAAAAAGAAGATTCACGACCATCCTCATAAAGGAGACATGAGGAGACCTCAAGGGCCTCCTCTAAACACATAGAAAGATCTCAAAGACGTGAGGAAGCTTCAAGGGCTTCCTCCTCACATGGACATAAAGAAGGTTCTAAAACTTATTCTCCATGAAGGGATGATGAGACTGATACATCTCCATCCACATGGAGAAAATATATCACCACAAAACCTTCTTCATCAAGAAGGCAAGAAAGAGTTACAACACCTCAAGATTCACAAGAAACATATGAAACAGGTCTGCCCATTGAAGTGCAGAAAACTAGAGCTACATCTAGTCATGGGAATAAAATAGAAGAAACCCTTCATACAAAAGTAAATATTCCCGTAGACTATGACCTCATAGGAGTAAATTGCACCCCACGGGACTAGCCATGGAAAACAAGATAGCTAGACGGGTTGGATAGGTTTCCTACATGACCAACTCAAAGAACTGTAGCTACTAAGAACTCTGCATCTGGAAGCTCATGAACTATGACTTATAAGCACACCTCTTAGTCTTGGGTTACCTCAGAGTGACCCCGTATTAGATATACAGAGTATGATCGTAGGGATACTCAACAGTACATTGAACAAGTCACATTAGCTAGCAAGAGTACAGGTACAACAAAAACCTCCTCGAGGAATCTATGAGTCAAGACAAGAAGAACAAATTCAAATAAGCATGAGTCTTATGTGATAGCACAAACTGATCATGTGATATGGTTAGAAAGTGCATTACGTAAGGAGCGAGAGCTAGTGGAATCTCTCGAATAGGATAAAAAAGAGAAATACTCTTGCACCAACATGAGCAGCACTTAAGAGAGTAAGTTGAGAGCGTAGCTCTTAGAAATTTACAAACAAATGGTGGTGACCACCAAAGAACTAGATGCACTGACTTGCCTAAGGAGAGGCGCACTATACAAGATATCCCACAGCGAAACCACCCACAAAACCATGAACAAAATCCAACTAGTGGGGAAAGGGCAAACATAACAAACTAGGATCACAATCCCGAGTCCCCTCATAGGAGGGAGGAAAATATAACAAATAAAATGGATAGAGAGTTACCTCCATTACCACTATGAGTAGGCCTACAAGAGGAGGAAATCCGTGCATCAAAGGTATTTCAAGAAATTGCTGAAAAGATAAAAGCCTTTGAGAAACAAGAGGCAACTGGAAACTCACCAACATTGAGTAAAATACACAACCAACCATTGTGCCCATCAATCCCTAGCCCTCCATATCCTAAGCACTTTGAGATGCCTAGGTTGGAAAAATTTAAGGGTGAAGAGGATGCACAAGAGCACGTCACCAATTTTATCAACACATGTTTTCATATTGAAGACAATGACGCTCTCATGCTAAGAACATTTATAATGCCATTTTCAGGTGTTGCCACTCAATGTTTCAACCAACTACCTAAGCATAGCATAACCAACTTTGAACAACTAGTAAATGCATTCCTAAAGCGTTTCTCCTTTTGTGCTAAGAAGAAGGTGACCTTTCAGACCTAGCCAACCTAAAACAGTACGATGATGATCCAGTACTGGATTATAGGAATAGATGGAGAAAATTCATGGTGAAGTTATCATTCTCCATTTCCACATAAGAGATCATTCGCATGTTCACAAAAATTTGTTCTAAAAACATCTCCTTCTTGCTACAAATTTAGCAGTATCCTTCATTTGAGGAAGCTTTGGCATAGGAAAAACTCATTGAAGACATAAAAGTAGATGAGGAAACCTTTAAAATATGAAACAAAAAGGAGTGGAACAAGAATGGTAAGAATTACAAGTACAAGCAGAAGCAGGGTAACCCTACTCCAGTAAATCAAGTTGTATTGGCTACACCTAAGGATGGGGGTGCACAACAACCCTAGAACTATCAAGCACATCCCCCACCAGCCAATTACGATCAAAGGAACAATCAGGGGTGAAACAAAGAATGCAAGATGCCTCGCTATTTCACGCCTCTGACAGAATCAATGCAATCAATCTTCAATCAGCTGGGTGAGGCTAGGAGGATTAGATTTCTTGATATACCTCTTATAGATCCCTACCATCCTAATACAAAAGGATATAGGGAAGATCAATTTTACCCTTATCATAGGATACCGGGGCATGACATTGAGGATTGCATTGGGTTTAAGCATCAAGTGCAAAACATGATTGAGGCGAGAGAACTCAAAGTTAACAACCCACTGGATCCCGATAAAAGAGACATGGGTATATACAGAAACTCGTTGTCCAATCATGAGGCCCCTAGAGAGCAAGGGGTACTATAGCACCCTAAAATTGGCGCAGTCAAAATTATAATAATTACATTCACCTTAGTAAATAATTTAAAAATCAAATTTAACCTCCCAAACTGCCCATTAACCGTCGGGAAATCCGTTTCCCCATTTTTTGTGCCATTTTTAGAGGTTGTTTTGACCGTTTGATGATATCGTCGTCGATCAGACGATATCGCCCCAGATTTGACGATTTCTTCTGGACTAGGACGTCCAGAAGATCTTATCGCAAAACTAAATTTGCATAGTTGGAATCTGTTCCAAAGGGTCTCCAATCTGGGTAGAAGCGTGTCTATGCCGTTGGGACCCTCCCCCATTGGAGATCTCCCAAATTGGGATGATATCCAACCTCCCAACAACTCCCCCTAAGCCTATTTAAATTCTAGGATTTTCCCTCCCCAACCCCTGGCTAAATTTATCTGCAAACTGATTCCCTCTGTATCAACACATCCTAATTTTGTATTTGCATTAGTCCTATACCATTTTTGTTGTAGGTACATCATTGTTTTTCAGCCGGAGCCAGCACCCATCGTCGCCGACGAACCTGTTCAAATCGGAGGCGATCCTGTCGAATTCGAGACGATTTCGTACTGATGCGATACGATCTCGACTGTAGCCCACATCGAGGCAATCAGTGCCTGGAGTTTTCTTTTCTCAACTTTGTCTCTATTGTTTTGTTTTGCAAATTAGATAATATATTCAGTTTTTATCCTATTTTGCATCTGGAGTTCACCCATTTAGCTTAGATTGCATGCTAAGTTTATGATCTGCCATTTAAGTACAGTAATTTGCATTAATTTATGTTCTTAAATATTGTTCAGTATTCATATTGCTATTTTATGTAATTTGCCTCTGTTTGCATAGTAGGATTTCTTGTATTTTGCATCTATTTGTTGTTTTGCAGGTTTTTGACGAATTTGTATGACGAATTCGTCAGATCTCAGACGATCTCGTCTGATTGCAGACGATTCTATCGAATCTCAGACGATCGGGACTACTTCAAAATCAAAATCTTCTTCAGACATTCGGATCAGGTATTCCCCATTTTCCTCCTGTAAATTCTCTGTTTTTTGCTTTCAAATTTGTCTGCTGTATTCATGAAAAATTGCATTTTCATATAGTTTAATTTAGTTTCATTCGGCCAAACCTAGGATGAATGTTTAAGATTAAAACAAACTCATTAAACACATTCCAAAACCTAGGTGTGGAAACTGCCATTAAATGTTTCCTGGTGAACCCACCATCCATCGAAAAATCACCAAAATACACCTCCCTTGAGAGGCGGGACCTTCGCAAAGTCCTCTCGTCCAAGGTACTGCATCATCCTTTTCCCATCCTCCTTTCGAGCACGGATCCAATAGCCTGAAGGTAAGGATGCAAAAAATTTGGAGCGATACAGGTACAAGTAAATCAGGTTTGATCTAAGATACCTACCCATAGATGCGTTGGGATGGTTGATATTGTTAACATAGCAACAAGGACTAGACGGTATGGTCAACCGCAACCTCTTGTAGCTCCCATGAATGTCCCAACCGCACCTAGGCAAAGGCAAGACAACATTCTAGGTCCACCAACATGACCTGTGGTAACTATCCGGAGTAGATTGGAGCAAAACCTACAGATGAATCTAGCTAAGCTATCCATCTATGAGCTCATACAACAATCCCCAAAGCATAGGGAGACTTTAATGGAAATTTTAAGGATAATTGAGATCCAACCATAATATGTGAATGCATTCACTCATTTTGTAGGACAAGTACAAGAATTATAGGAACCTGTAATATGATTCTATGATTATGATATTAATACAGTACCTTCTTCCTTACTAGACCCTCTACTGAGCATTGTGGTGGCAATCAATGACTTACCTTTCAAGAGGGTCTTGGTCGATACAAGTTCATCAATAAACATCATTACAACAACAACAATAGAGCACCTTAATATCCCCAAGTCCAATATTGTTCCAAGAGCTTACACATTGAAAGATTTTAATGATGCTTTATGCAATACTATGGGAATAGTAGTCCTACCCATCAAGGTGGGGCATAAGACCATCCCTGTGATGTGTCATGTCTTGGAATGGTCTATGCAATACAATTTCCTCCTAGGGCATCCTTGGATAAAGGACATGAAGTGTGTTCCTTTGATATTGCACCAATGTGTCAAGTATGTGCACGAAAATAAAGTCTATGTGGTTCTGGTTGATGAAGAGCCATTTAAATACGTCCATCAGGTGCACATTTTGGGAGATTTTATAATTCCTTCTACCCACATGTAAGTAGCACCTTCATATGCAACCACACAAGTGGATAACAAATTCAAAGGGGTAAGAAAAGGCCCATGCACATCAACACCTCCTGATGCACTTAAAATAGTCAATGCTTCTAAAGTACCATCAACATAAAAAAAAATAGATAATCAGAAGCTAAAGGCACCCTTAGTCAAGGAAGAAAGGCCCAAAGAAGTACCAACTATAGCCATTTCTAAAATTACAAGTCCTATGGAAGAAGAAGATCTTCAAAATCAAGATGAAGATAGTGATTACCATCTCGCTTCACCAATGTCATCCGTAGGGTCATCCACGTCACGTGCATCAATACACTTGGCAAGCACAGGCATATGGGAGTACCTTGTACATAAAATTACCTTTACGCCTATCATCGAGTCTACACAAGACATGGGAAGACCTAAGGACTTGAGACCGCCATTGGCAACAATGGTTCCACTTGGAATCCCTCCCAACAAAACCAATTTTGTCTATGTCGGCCTGGACTGTGCTCATAAGTCTTCAGACGTAGAAGAGGATTATGAAAAATTATTCATGGTCAATGTTCGTTACCTCTTTAATCCTAAGTTTTCTCTAAGCTACTTTGAGTGTTGCCATTGGCATGGCTATGGCCTTGGTATATATAAGCAGGGGTGTAGGCGGCCATACGGTCCACAATATCAGCTTCTCTCTAACATATTTGGGTTAGGATTTTATATTGGAGGTCGATATGACTCTCTTGCAGCAGCATTGGATAGATTAAGCTTAAGGTTAGGAGAAGACATCAATTTCATTCCTTATCACCCCCTAATAACAAGAAATTTGAGCAATAGACAAGTGGCCATGATGAACGTACTGCCACAAAAATTTTATCATGCACACATCTCAATTGATTCCACCCCAACAGGGTACAACTCGTGGGATGAAGAGAATGGATATGAAGCAAGTGATGATGAGGTGCAAATTGGCTTAGCATACCATGGGCCTAGCTATTTACAAATATTCACATGGTCCATCCATAATGAGAGTGGATACATATCGGATGAAAGTGACTATAAATCAGAAGACTCAATAGAAAGAGCCTACTTAGGCCTAAGCCATCAACCCCTAAATTTGGGGAAAGAGACAATTGCAAATGGATTCTTCACAAGTGATGAAGAATACGAATATGAAATGAAGATGGCCTACTTGGGGCCAAGACATAAGCCTTCTGTTCTAGGGCCACATACCAATGCTAACAATTTCTGGATAAGTGATGATGACTTTGAGGATGAGACCGAGATGGCTTAACTTGGGCCTCACCACTTGTGGCAAGTCGACATGCTGGTAGAGAGAGAGGTGGCACTTCGTACCATAGACCCTCATCTACTATTTTTTGGGAGACCCGTTGACCTAGCTGCATTTCACCAGATGGTCAATCCCCCTCTTCCTACATTCAGAGAGCGATTAGAGCCCAATGATCTTATTATCTGCCCTACTCATGGGCCAGATCTAGAAATTCCCATTCCTCTAGAGCCTCATCATAAGTATGGAAGAGAAACCTCTAAAACAATATTACACCCATGTGGTCCTGGATATTTCATCCCATCCATCAACATGATCTCCATTTATTTGGCCACTTCACTTCATAATATAGCAGATCCTACCAAATCATTACATCTTGATGTAGAGGCTATTGATTGGGATCACGTTATTTCACCCATAGAGCCTGAAGAACTCTTCTCCAATGAAGAGATGTTACAGTCATTCCATTTTGCATCAGGTTGTGTGTATGACGTCTTCCATTCTAGTTTGGATCCTGAGTCAATAGGTCCTGTAAATCCCGCTGATGACATTATTTTTATACCCATGCCTCATCAACTAGAGGATGGGTCACACATGGCTATAGAAGCGACTTTCAAGGTGGACATCAGTGATGATCCTACCAAACCAAGTAAAGTCAAGTTCGGAGAAAGTCTATCTCCAGAGGAACAAGCCATCCTAATTCCTCTCCTCAAAGAGAGGTCAAATATTTTTTCTTGGAATTACAAAGACATGCCAGGGATAGATCCAAATTTAGTCATTCACAACATTTCATTGGATCCCATGAAGAAGCTAGTCAAGCAAAAGTTGAGAAAAATGCATCCCACCGTCGCTTTTATGGTGAAGAAAAATTTGCAAAAACTACTAGATGCAGTGTTCATAGTTCCTATCGACTACCCTGAATGGGTGTCAAACATGGTACCCATGGGAAAACCTGACATAAGAGTCTGTATCTGCACAGACTTCAGAGATTTAAATAGAGCAACACCA
This sequence comes from Wollemia nobilis, assembly GCA_028583015.1. Lineage (NCBI taxonomy): Eukaryota > Viridiplantae > Streptophyta > Pinopsida > Araucariales > Araucariaceae > Wollemia > Wollemia nobilis. The sequence goes on along the minus strand of JAQPPZ010002969.1, from coordinate 10,816,464 downwards.
AAGGATTAATTCTCATTGCCAAACATAGATGCTCTTGTAGACACAATCGCAGGTCATGAGATGCTCTCCCTAATGGATGATTTTTCTGGATACAACCAGATTCGAATTAAGCCCAAAGATCAACATAAAACTACTTTCATTACTCTGTAGGGAACATTCTATTACAAAGTGATGCCATTCGGTCTCAAAAATTTTGGTGCCACATATCAGCGGGCCATGACATACATATTCCATGACTATATGCATAAGATCTTACTAGACAAGTCCCTATTGCGGCAAGAGCATGCTCAAGTCCTTAGACAAGTATTTGACTGCCTCAATGAGCACAATTTCTGATTGAATCCTAAGAAGTGCATATTTGGCATAATTTCTAGCAAGCTTTTAGGATTCATCGTATCCAAGAGATGCATTGAATTTGATCCTGAAAAGGTAAAGGCTATATTGGAAATGGACGCCCCTACCAACATTAGGAAGCTAAGGATCCTACAAGGCAATATAGGATCCATCAAAATATTCATCATGCAATTATCAGACAAATACCGATCCATGAATCGATTGCTACGCAAGGAGGTTCCCTTTCATTGGGATGAATAATGCCATCAAGCCTTTGTAGAGATCAAAACTTATCTAGCAACATTGCTAGTATTGGCTCCACCAAGGCAAGACATACCATTTTTATATATATATTGACTACTAATTTTGCATTGGGCACCGTGTTAGCCCAAAAGAATGCACAAGACAAAGAGCAAGCCATATATTACATTAGTCGTACCTTGGTGAGTTATAATATAGGATATGTGTATGTCAAAAAGTTGTGTTTAGCAGTGGTCTTTACAACTTGAAAGTTGTGAAACTACATGTTGAGCCATATGACCTACGTCATATCAAAACAAAATCTTTTGCAGTACATGATGAACAAGACATATCACAATACTTGTACTGCAAAGTGGATCATGCTACTGATATAATTTTATCTAGAGTTCATAAGCCAAAAGTCCATCAAGGTATAAGTCATAGTAGATCAATTAGCAGAGGCGCCTCTTTAGGATAACAAGCCTCTCACCATAGAATTTCTTGATGATGTGGTATTTGCATTATCAAATCTTCCAGAACTCGAATAACCTAAGAAAGAAAGATATATGTCACTATTTTTTTATGGTTCAAAGTGTGAACAAGGGGCGGAGCAAGGATTGTCTTTATCACACTGTAGGGAGCTACATTGACCTTATCATTCAAACTGGACTTCCCTTGCATAAACAACAACATGGAATATGAGGCATTGATCTTGGGACTCCAAACAACCATAGCAATGGGTATTAAAATATTAAATATCTTTGGTAACTCCTTTCTCATAGTAAACCAGGTCAAAGAACTATTTCAATGCAGGTGCCCACTCTTGAAGACTTACAAGAAACTTGTTGACACCTACCTAGCCCGACTAGAATGGTATGACATCGAGGCAATCCCTCGTATGTAAAATATATTTGTAGACACCATGGCCTCTTTGGGATACTTAATCCCTCAAAATATGTCTGCTTATTTTACAACCATTCATGTGAAAGTGCTTTCACACTCAGGAATACGTCGTGAAGCTTTTGACAATCAAGAATTAGTCAACATAATCCACATCAAACCAAATTAGGATTGGTCCTTCGTAGACAAATATTTCTTGCAAATGACACCTTAGGGGTCTTTGATCTCCCAAGTACCTATAGAGTGTGATGCAACCATACACCATAGAGTTCTTCCTCAATCTATGTTCACCAGCTCAAGAATTTAGGAAGAGCAAGTCGTATTTTCTATAGAAGTCGTGGCTTATTAGGATTGGCTTTCCCAACTACGGGACTTCCTAAAACTTGGAATAGTACCTCAAGGTTTGTCACATACTGAAAGGTGAACATTCAAATAGAAAGCAACAAGATACATCTTGCTACGAGAAATCCTCTACAAAAGAGGATATGATGGAGTATTACTACATTGTCTTGAGCCCCAAGAAGCATCATGGGCAATTTTGCAAGCTCACGATGGCACATGTGGAGGGAATTTTAGTGGCATGGCCATCGTTAAGTGCATCTTGAGAATGGGTTACTATTGGCCCACCATGGAAAAGGGCTACTATGAGTATGTCAAGAAATGTATTAAGTGCCAACATCATGCAAATCTAATGCACTTACCATCGCAAGCCTTGCAACCCATTTATGCAGCATGGCCATTCTCGTAGTGGGGACTAGACTTGATTGGGAATATCTCACCCCCATCCTCAGGCTGAAACACATTCATCATAACGGCAACTAAATACTTCACTAAATGGGTTGAAGTGATCCAATTAACATCAACAACTGGACTGAGGATTGTGGAGTTTATACTCCACAATATCATAAGTCGTTTTAGGGTCCCTTCAAAGATAATATTGAATAATGGGCCATATTTAAAGAACAAAAATGTGCATGCTTTAATAAAAAAATACCCTATTCAGCATAATTTTTCAACACCTTATTATCCGCAAGCAAATGGGCAAGCAGAAACCTCAAACAAAACAATAGTCTCCATCTTAAGGAAGACAGTGCAAGACAATCACACGAATTGGCACATGCAGTTGCCTCTTGCACTATGGGCATACAGGACTAGTATATGGACATCCACTAGGGCAACACCATTTTCACTAGTAAATGGCACTGAGGCTATCATGCCACTGGAATTGGAAATTCCTACTCTATGTATAACATTAAAGGACTTCATAGATGATGATGATGTGTGGTAATGTCACCTTGATCAGTTGACTCTTCTTTATGAACATCGAGTCAATGCTTTAGAGCATATTCATTTTTACGAAGATCACCTTGTGCGAGCTTACAATAGTAAAGTCCACCTAAGAGAATTCAAGGTTGGAGATCTAGTGCTCAAAGAAAACCAACAAAATTTGAATCTGCCGCCACACCTGTGATACAAGTTCACGGCAAATTGGATAGGCCCATACATGATTTCACAAAGAGTTGGACCTGGAGCATATCGCCTTATATCATTAGATGGTATTGAAGAGCCTAAACCTCTCAATATCATTCACTTGAAGGCATTCTACACATAAAATACAAAAACATTCAAATATGTCAAAAATACAAAAACACTCAAATATGTCAAAAATACAAAAAATCCAAATATGTCAAAAATATAAACAAATCATAAAAAACATGAAACTTCAAATCCAATCAAAATGCTCCAAGGGCATCCAAGTCGCTTGGTCAAAATAAAATTAAAATTCTCCAAGGGTATTCAAACCACTTGGTCAAATTCAATCAAAATGCTCCAAGGACATTCAAGCCGCTTGGTCAAAATCAAATCAAAATTCTTCAAGGGAATCCAAGCCACTTGGTCAAAATCAATTCAAAATGCTCCAAGGCTATTCAAACCACTTGGTAAAATTCAAATCAAAATGCTCCAAGGGTATACAAACCGCTTGGTCAACTCCAAATCAAAATGCTCCAAGGGTATCCAAATCGCTTGGTCAACTCCAATAAAAAAGGCTCCAAGGGTAATTCATGCCACTTGGTTGAAATAAAAAAGCTCCAAGGGTACTTCATGCTACTTGGTAAAAAATCAAAAAGCCCCAAAGGCATAATAAGCCCTTTGGTCAAATTAAGCAAAAATACAAAAACAACATAAAAATAAAAAATACAAAAACAATTGCATCTCACATCTTGCATCCACATAATTGAATTGCATTTTCATATCTATTACATTCACATATGTCATGAGATCCTTAAAAGTGATGCCACATTTTGTCTCACAAATCATTCAAATCCATACCTCCCTCAACACATGTGTGTAATTGTGTTTTTCAACACAACCATTATCAGTTGCTATACATAATATACTAAGGTTTTTTGGTTATTCAACCACACCTAGTGATATTATCAAATTTTATGGAAAACCATCTTGGTTAGTAGAGAATAAGGTCTAGTGGTGACAAAGCCTAGAATATCTCAGGATCCCACCACTAATTACAATCACTAAATTCTAGTTGGTACACAGGAAGATGAAAGTCATAAAGTGGTTAGGTTACATAAAGCGAAAAGGGACATCCTTGCTTATCCCCTTGTGCAACCAATTCAAAAATGCTGAGAATTGACAAAAGGACAAGCTCCACCCTACCCAAAAATCCCTTGCTTAAGTCAACAAGAAAAAATTCCCAGGTTCAAAGTTCAAAATCTTCAAAAGTCACACATCAAACCCATATTCATAGCTCAAAATATCAAAAGGATGAAATCAAAATAAACAATGATTATCATCACTACAAGAATCCCTTGCTCTAAAAAAAATAGTAAAAAATAAACAGTGATTTTTATCACTAAATACGAGCAAGTATCCCAAGTCATAATGAAGAAAAGAAGGGATTAGAGCTTGAATCCCTAGAATTCTCAGCATTATACAGGATTGGAAGGAGAAATTCTTACACATGATGATATATCTATCAAAAAAGCTATGCATTTGTATAGACCAATGTTTGAATGTGGATGAGATAGCTTTAGGTAATCCAAAACTGCCTAGTGGTATAGTCCAATTGAGTCCAACATAAGAATAAGATGAACACTTGAGGATCCCCGATATTAGAAATGGGCTGAGTTCTATATAAATATCATCTAGGACCATATAAGCATCTACACATCCATCTAAGCATCTACAATATCATCTATCATCTAACATATACATCAAGTCATCATAATGCCATCATCACATCGCATCATAAAACAAAATAACAACAAAAACATGAGCAATAAATGATACACATAATGAGTCATAATGCAAAGATATCATAAAATTATGTGTGTCAAGTCCATGGATATGCAAAAATACCTATGGAATACAGTCATAGAGGTCAGCCAACCTCAAAAACAAAACCAAGAGCACCATTAATCATATAATGGGTATGTGCCCCCTGCAACACCACCCCCTGTGGTCAGATATCTAGGAGAATGGTGCGAGCTGGACCCTGCTAGTCTCTTAGTATAATTTTGGGCCCCATGACCAGGCCAAATAGAAGACTACCCTACTGTAGAGCCCCTGATGACCTATGACCCACTTGTAGCTCCTCTCTCCCTAGGGATGGCTCCTAGCCTCCTAATCTACCTCAAGAGAGAAGAAATATGGGCTGCATCCTCAGTAATCTGTACATCACTCTCATCCAATAAATCTTGTAGATGTCTGATCTCACCCTCGAGAGCTACCCTTGAAGGGACCTTGGGAGCAAGAGGAGCAACAACAACCTACATCCGATCAGATCCTCCCATAGTGGCATGCAAAGCCTGTATCTGGTCTGAAAGCTATGCTATAGTGGTATCCCACTAAGTTATAATGGTGTCACATCATTGTACCTATATCTTGACCAACTGGAGCTTGGACTCCACATCATGCAATTGTGCCCAAAGAGGAGAATCTCTCTCCTCAGGATCCATCTCCTCCTTTGCCTCCTCAAGAGCCTCCTTCTCCTCCACTGCCACCTACTCTGCCTGTTGGCCCTACGCTGCAGTCCTAGCATGAACCCTATGCCCTGATGGATCTACCCCATCTCTGCCATCATCCTCTCGGCCCAGAATACCCTCACCCTACCACATCAGGTCACCCCAACATCGTGCAAATGCATCTATGACTCCCCCATCCACTCCAAGATCACCAGCTAGGGCATCCTCATCATCAGCTAACTCTGTAACCTGTCAAGGAGGGAGGTCTCTCTCTACTCTGATGCGCCTATACAAAAATGTTACTAGTGGAACATCCCACTAAAATTCATACTGATGAAGAACCTGAGAGTAGAATAAGTGCTCCAAGATACTAATCTTATGGCCGATGAGCCATCGCTCGTGCCATGTCCTAGAAATAAAACTGGTTGGGTCATCCCAAACATGACACTCATGATATGAGCACCATATGACATCTCCAGCTCAGATTCTAGTTAAAGTATCAGTATAATGATTCAACTCCCCTATAAAATTGAGGATCTTATGCTCCTAGCTCTCTCTAGCCCATCTGGTGGCATAGCACTGCATCCACCCATTCACAGCAGTGATCTCAACAGGAAGCCCCTTGGGATGATCTACCTTAATGTGCTCCCATCCCTAGATCTACAAAATCCAAATATAGGTGATGTTAACACGACCCCTCTGGCGAATGTGGTACAACTCATCATAATACTGAGCCAACAGAGATCTACCCCATGCATATCTGATAGGATCCTCGCTATCCATTAGGTCCTAAAACATCGCAAGGAGGTTCCAATGGAACCTCAAGCCTGAGCAATTTGTGATAAGGACGTTGTTGATGACCATCAACAACACCGCATGCCTCATTGTGAAAACATGCTCTCGATACTAGTGGATAATGGAAACTCTCCCAGAATTAGTGTCCTTGAGAGCCTCCTTAGAGAAACCTTTGAACACCCAAGTGAAGACAACCACCTGATCATTAGTGGTCAAAGATACAATGGCCACCCCATCAAAAGGGATCCGAAATATCATGTACACATCCTCAAGCGTAATGGTCATCTTGTCGATCAGGAGGTGAAAATTGTTAGTTTGAGGGTCCCAGTGATGGGCCAAAGCTGTAAGGTAAGCCTGATCTGACATAATGTGAGGCACTCTGGTAACATACTAGAGCTCGCGAGCCTTAAGCCATCTCCAATCTGTGTCATCCAGAAGAGGTAGAAGGTCATTCATGAGCCTCGAGTCCTGATCTTGAGCAGTAAGGATCTAAGCAAAGCAAAAGAAATATGAAATATAACTACAGTGCATCTAAGGCATAAATCCCAATTAAACATAAAAAATCTGACATTCTCCTAAATCTAAGCAAAGAGGGGGATAAATACACCTAGGCATGCAACACATGCTAAAGAGTAGTTCAAAATTCCAAAAAAATTAAAAACTATCTCAAAAAAATAATATAATCTTTGCAAAATTGGCTAAGGGATTTAGTCATTGTCGCCCATAGTGGCCACAATCTAGCCGTTGGAGACAGCAGTGACTAAAGCCCAACGGTCAAATTTTTTACTATTGGGGTTCAAACCTAGTCGCTCTGAGCGGTAGCGGCCAAATTTCCATCGCTCTGAGCAACAACGACCGAAGGGCGACATGGAAAACCCGTGAACCCTAGGCCATAAAATGAAAAAAATATTAAAAACATAAAAAATGGGGACCAACCCACCACATAAAAACCTATACTAAGCCTAGCCACGGATCTGTTCATTACCAACAGGCTTAGTGAGGCTCCTTTACCAGTTACTTAGTGAGGTTCAATTTTACCCAAAAGAGGAAAAGAGGTTAGGGTTTGAAAGAATACCCGAGAAGCTCTGGCTCCTATAGCAGCTAATACCTCACCCTACGCAGCCATATCCTCGACGCAGGTATCTTCTGCAACTACAACTGTCACTGTCTCACCAGAGCTCTAAAAAGTGAATTGTCAACAAAGAAAATGATAGGTCAAAAACCCTAAAAAAATGCATTTTTTATATTTCAAATTATGCCTTGACCACTACTGACATCAGCCGCCCGAACTTCATGGCCGCTCAAGGTGGCAGCGGCCACAGGCAGAGACTCAGAGGTCGTTGGACCTGACAACGGCCTACTCCACAAATAAAAATAAAATATTCCTTCCATGGGGGATAATAAAAAAACATTAAATAAATGTATTTTGATAAATTAAAATCATCTTGATGATCAAAATAACAAAAAAATCACATAAAAGTATAATCTCAAGCAAGCCTCGTATCTAGTTACTTGCTCTATCCACTCGGTGATTACAGCGATTCACACTTCATGCACTTCAATGAGATGAGTAGGTTACCATAAGGCCAATTAGGGCAAAAAAAATCATTTTGGAATTACGATGTGCCATCCTTAAATCCCGAAGAAGACCAAGATAGTCGGACTACTCCACGGGTATGAAAGGATCATCCTAATTCCCTTATGATACAAAAACATTAAGCCAAAGTGATACAATATGAACATAAATAGAATCACTCATCCTAACTCCCTAAGAAGGCTATTGATAGTTGGACCACTCCTTGGGATAGGGATGGATGATTATCATAAACAATTGGAATCACACTTGGATGTGGGATTACCCATTAAAATAAAAAAATGCTAGAAAGAAACCAGATTAGTCATATTGGTCAAGCAACTTATCGCTTCATTCATTGTCATTTCTTCACCAATCCATTGCGTTAGGAGGTAGTTCAAAACTTCAACATAATCATAATCATATCAACAAAATATCACTTGATCACATCAAAATCGTGTTCGTCCTACGAATCATTGCATACAACAATCACAAATTTCCCCTATTTGCCGGCAATGTAAGCAGACATGACATATTCAATTGTAGCTCTCCTACCAATCAGAATTGTTGTAGTAGTTGAAGCTACCCAATTGAGTTTGAGGAATGAGTGCAATTTAACATGCCCAAGCCACTGAGCTAAGTCCTCCGAACATTGAGGCAATGATTCGAAAGATGCATGCCATCTTGCATAATTAGGCCATCTAATGTTTATTAGACTATTGATCACCATACACTCTACAAACATATTAGTCTATGTTTTTTCTCGATGTTGTGTGTTCTACACAGTGCATCATAAAAAGGGGTATCTATAGACACCTAAAACATGTCATTCTTAGGGGAGCTACTCGCATAGACACATTCATAAGATCATATGACATAATATTGGACTTTCCAAGCATCAACAGTGGTTCTCACCACTTATTTAGGGCCTTTTCAAGCCATCCAAGCCTATCCGCTCAAGCCTAGAGTGACCTAATCTTATCCGCTCAAGCCTAGAGTGGCCAGAACTTAGCCACTGTAGATGACAATAGCTAGATCTTAGTCACATGGGAAACTTGAGTTTACATTTAGACTTTAGTTAACTAGTCTTTAAACATAGAAAAGACAAAAAGCTTCTCATGCTAACTCTCACTACGCATGAGGAATTCATTCCTAGGGCTTGGACATAGACCTAGGGTTTCACACTATAAAATGTGCAAGCCTAAGAGCACCAAGGATCCATATTTTAATCATCGATCCATCCATCACATATCAGTATCCCAAATTTATCAGGATAGGTCATTGAGGAGAGCTTTCGAGACTTGGAGAGCTTCCCTTGGAGACTACCATTTATAGCAAAGCCCTAAAAAATTGGAGAGCATAGCAACCACCATTCCAACATTAGATACAAGCTTTGATCCATTGCTTTGGAGCAAAGAGGACGAGAGTCGCTTTAGTGGCCGTTGTCTTGGATAGTGGCCCGTGGGCCTAGCTTAGGGTTTTAGACATTAGATTCATTATTTTGTTTAGCATATCACTAGCATAGCATCATTTCATTCATTCGCATTCATAGCATTAGTCTAATTTGCACTTGCTTTCACTTGTTATATTCATTGCTAACAACCTCATCCAAGGAGGTATTATCGAACATCTATGCGTGTGTTGTTGTTTCATTTCTTATAGGTCCACAAGTTCACCAGATGAAATCTGCAACATATGATAGCAAAAGGGATCCCTCTAGGAAACATGCTTGGAGAAGGAGGCATCTGTAAGCCCTCATACATTTTTGTGTGCGAAACAGGGAAGATTTTGGAAATGCACCACCTCTTTGCGAAAGGGACACTCTTTGCTTATTTGTAACCTTATTGTATCAAAATGGGTATCCCTAAGAGGGACCGAAATGTAATCGGGTTTCAATCCAAATAAAGAGATCCATCTTTGCTATTTCCATGTTATATGCTTTTCATTGTATTCCATTTCATTTTTGGGTTTTAATACATTGCAAATAGAGTAAAAAGAGTGGTGTGTGCTTCCCGGGGTTGCTACATTTTTGTGAGCATTTTTTAATGATAATTTATGAGTTGTTGCAAAAGTTATTTATGAGTTTTATTGTAGAGGGGAAAATTTGCCCTATCATGTATGATTCTCAAGGTTGGATCCGTAAAAGAGAGAAAGCCTTGAGGTGAACCACGGGGGCTACATTTTTCTCTAAAATCGATGCTAAAATGGGGGAAGGGTTCACTAGGAATGACTTTAAGGACTCGCTCCAAGTCCATAGGATTTGAAGAATGTTTGATGTATTTGATTCAATACAATCACCTAGATTTGGCCTTTCTAGATCTATGCTATGAATGATAAAGGACAATTTAGAAACACATAATGCAAGAAGACGAGAACTAACACTAGAATTATTATTTCTTTGAATGCTTCCTAACCCTAGGGTTTTAAGACAAAAAACCTTTAAGAAAGGGCTCAAGAGATGATGCACAAACAGAATTAACCCTAAGTGCACACTATATGTTGTTTATCTTTCAAATGCCTATAAAATTCTTAAATATATTCTTATTAAATCAGATCTAGGGTTTATAATAGAAATATAAGGTACTCAACAAACAACCTAAAGGTTAATTAGAACACTTAGCTTATTCGATGATTTATCATCGCTTTTATCCTTTGTCCATCGATATCAACAATTCATGTTCTTGTAATATAACTTAGCAAACACTTGGAATATATAATCAGCATTAGAGGATCTTCTTAGGCCGTTGTACAATAATTCTTGGAGGCACAATAGTCAAGACCTCTAGGTCCTTTTAGATAATATTTGAAAACATAAGTGGAAGTTAAATTTTAGAATATGAACAAGCATAATAGAACATAGCATAATAGAATGATAAAACATAGTACAAAATGTCCTAATATGACCTATATTCAACATATAACATAGATCTAGGTTTTGGGGGTAGCATATTTCCCCCAAACATGGTCTATGCAAAATCGCACCCTGTACAGAGTGATCACAATTTTGCATAGGCGAAATCATGCCCTATAAAGACTCAAGCATGATTTCGTAGAAGAAGAGATAAAACTATAGAAAGTGTAAATTAACAATATACAACAGTAAATAAGCTAATATGCAAAAAAAATGAGTAAAAATAACTTAGTGGTAGTAAAAAAGTAGATCCAGGGAGGGATACCTTAAGTAGAAAAAATCATCCTTAGGGCTTCAACACTTTGTCCACCAAGAGTAGCAACACACAATCCAATGCAGTAAAAAATGAAGCTTCAATAGATCACACTTCACAAGAAGAAGAAGAAGACCTCAAGAAAATAGAACTTGAATCCAAAATTGTTGTTATGAACTTGCTTGGTTGATTGGAAAAAAGAAAACTTCAAACCCTCCTTATATAATGGATTTGAAAGAGGAATGAGTGGGAAAAACTAAGCAAAACTAACCTTGAAAAGATCAACTTTGAAATTTAGTTTTTTCTTAAGATAAAACCCTAAAATGCAAAATTGCACCCCATAAAAATGGATCACAATTTCACACCAGCTAAGCCCCTGTGCGGTTTTAATGCATTTTGAAGGGTCAAACAGAGTCAAAATGGGTCATATCATATACCATTGGAAATATATTTTTGAGCCTGATATAATGATATAGAATTTGAGGGGAAAGGAGAATATTTGGTACGAGAAAATTAGCTCAAATATGTCCCTACTTTTCCAAGGAGAAAACAAGGGATCTAGGGAAAATTACCTATCTTAGTGGGTCAATTTTTTGTGTCTACATTTTTAGAATATTGTCATTATATTATATTTGATATAGTATATTTATTTTATATCATGAGGTTATTTTGCTTTGAAGAGTTATACCCAAACTTATTCTAGAATAATTAATACAAAAATAAATAACTTAGAAGAAAATAATAACTCATAATAAATCATGCACACAGAACACACAAGATTTACCCAAGTTCACCCAATAAATCCTACATACTGAATCTCTTCAATACTGTCTCAACATACTTCTTTTGATTTAGCCACAACTTTCTTTTTGAAAGATCTCTATTTATTTGCATACCCAAAATAAAATTTGCAGGGCCAAGATCTTTCATGTCAAACTATGATGCTAACTGAGACTTCACTTCCCTGATCATTTCCTTACAATTTCAATTAGTAACATATCATCAACATACAGAACTATAATGACAAGTTCATTACCAATTTTCTGAGTATACACAATGATCAACATTGCTATGAACAAAATCAAGTCCTAAAACATAAGTATCAAATTTTTGATACCACATTCTAGGTGATTGTTTCAGTCCATACAAATATTTCTTTAACTTACATACAAAATCCTCCTTTCCTTCAGCAATGAATCCTTTAGGCTGTCTCATATAGATTTCTTCCTCCAAATCTCCATGAAGGAATGTAGTTTTTACATCCATTTACTCTATTTCAAGATCAAATGCAACAACCATAGATAAAAGAAATCTTATTGAGGTTAGCTTTGCAACAGGAGAAAATACTTCACCATAATCAATTTTCTCTACCTGAGAATAGCCTTTAGCAACCAGACGAGATTTATATTTCTCCACTTTACCTTCAATGTTCTACTTCTTCTTGAAGATCCATTTGCTACCTATTACTTTTCTCCCACTAGGTAATTTTACTAGATCCCATGTCTTGTTCTTTTTCAAGGCCATCATTTCCTCATTCATGGATTCTTACCAAAGGTTTACCTCTTTAGAATTAATAGCTTCTCTAACTATTCTAGGATCTTCATCAGTAATAGATAAAACCGTTGGACTATGTAATGCAACATTGTGTAAATTATTCTTAGACTAAAATATAGTCTAAAGAATAATATTTGAATTAGAAAATTATTCTATTTTATGTAAAAATATTCCCACCCAATTAATAAATAAAATAAGGGTGCTAAGAATATTTAATTTGTGGTAAAAAGTTATTTCCCCTTTTCTAACAAATATTAAAAAGTAACCAATCACTTTTTAATATTTGATAGATGCCACGTGTCATACATATCAAGATAAGATTGTGATAAGATTTGTCACACATCTCAAGATAAGATTGTGATAATATTAGGGAAATTTTAGGGTTGTAGTAGAAAATATTCTCTTTAAATAGGGGTTTTGTCTACTATATCTTGATATATCATGTTGATGCATATTGTTGCATACCATTGAAGCATTCTTGTATTGTTGAATCATTTAGTAGTATAGTGAGCTTCATAGTGGATGTTTCCCTTCTTCATTTGATGTAGGGTTTTACCACTTAATATTGGTGTTGTGGGTTTTTCTCTTTTGTGTGTGATTGATCTTGTGAAGCATTCTTCGATCTTGGGGAGACTTTGCTTGTATCACATTTGGTATACTAGATCCCCTGTCTTGTTCTTTTTCAAGGCCATCATTTCCTCATTAATGGATTCTTACCAAAGGTTTACCTCTTTAGAATTAACAGCTTCTCTAACTATTCTAGGATCTTCATCAGTAATAGATAAAATAAAGGAAGAAGGAAAAGCAGATGGACTATACCTATCAGGTTGCCTTATTTCTCGTGTTGATCTCCTTACCATAGGTGTATGAACCTCTAGTTCATCCTCTTCTTCTTCTTCTGAGTAGGATCCTTCTTCCATGAGATAAAATTGTACCTTTTTAGGTTCTTCTTCTATTACTTCATTCTTGTGATCACTTTTCATTTCTCTAAACACCACATCTCTATTGTAAACTTTCCTTTTAGTTTTTGGATTCCAAATTTTATATCCTTTAACACCATATTTATAACCAATAAAGATATATTTAACAACCTTATTATCAAGCTTACTTCTTTTCTCCTTTGAAATATGCATGTATGCATCATAGCCAAAAATTATAAGATGTGAAAGAGATGGTTTCTTACAAAACCATGCTTCAAATGGAGTTTTATTTGGTAATGTTGATGTAGGAGATCAATTCCACAAGTAACATGCCACACTCACTACCTCTGTATAGAATTCTTGTGCCAGACCAGAACCACCGAGTATACTTCTTGCCTTTTCTATCAGTGATCTGTTCAATCTCTTAGCAACTCCATTTTGTTGTGGTGTATATGGAGTATTCTTCTATCTTGCAATACCACAATGCTTACAAAAATCCTCAAATTTATTTGAACAATACTCTCCTCCATTATCAGACCTCAACACCTTAATATTTTTATCAGTTTGATTTTCAAAAAGTGCTTTAAATTCTCTAGACTTATCAAACACTTCATCTTTACTTTTAATAAAATAAATCCATGCATATCTTGAAAAATAATCAATAAAAGAAGCATAGTACCATGATTTTCCAAGATATGGAATAGGAACATGACCAAAAATATCACTGTGAATCAGATCTAATAACCCTTTTGATCTTGTAGCACCAGATGGGAAACTAACACAATTCTGTTTGCCATAAATACAATGTTCACATAAATCAAAAACCATTGAGAAATTAGGGATACCTTGGACCATACCTTTCGTTTATAGGGTATGCAATCCCTTTTCTCCAATATATCCCATTATTTTATGCCAGAGCATAGAACTTTTGTCTGATTCAGCCTCAACAATAGTTGAGCTATTGCACTCATTTTTCATAGTGCTTCCCAATATCTTATACAAGGTTCCAATCCAAACTCCTCTTGCTAACACCATAGATCCACAAACCATTTTGCATGAATCCTTACTGAAATTGATGTTTACTATTACATTAGCCATTTTGCTTACATAAATTAATTTCTAGCAAGGCCAGGAATATGCATCACACCTTAGATGGTTTTAACCCTACCATCTTGCAACAATATTTTCACCCTTCCATGACCAATTATTCTAAGTTGTGAATCATCTCCCAACAGTACCTCCCATCCATCAAATATTTCATATTCACTAAACCACCCCCTATGAGGAGTCATATGAAAAGAGTCACCAGTATTGATCAACCAATCATTTCTATCTGAACGTGTGGCACAAGATGCCAGATATACATCCCATCCTTCATCAGTGGATTTATTTATCTCTATGGAAGTGGATTCATTATATATATTTTCAAAATCAACATTCTTTGATCTGCAATCCTTCTTCATATGTCCAAGCTTACCACATTTCCAATATTTTCTCTCAAACCTTCCCTGACACTTCGATCTACCTTTAGACTTAGATATATCACTAGATATTGATTTATCTTTTTCCTTGGCATGTCCTCTCACTGTTAGGCATCCCTTGATGTGCCCTCCATGGATTTTCTCCTCATATCCTCTGATAATAGAGATGCCACAACATCTTCAACCTTCAATGTGGTTGAAGTTGTACTACCAATTGCTACAACTAGGTTATCCCACAAATATGGTAAAGAGCATAGAAAATTAATATGTTTATCTTCCTAACTCAACTTAATTTCAATATATTCAAGTTGGCTTACCACCGTATTGAATGCATTAAGATGATATGCTATTGAATCCCCTTCATTCATCCTCAGATTATACAGTTTCTTTCGGGGGAATAATTTGTTCACCAAGGACTTAGATTGATACAGGGTCCCTAACTTATTCTAGAGATACTTTGTATTAGCTTCTCCAAAAACATTTATTAGGATAAAATCTACAAGACACAGTCGAATTAGAGTCCTCACTTTTCAATTCAACTTTTCCCAATATTCATCAATTGTACTGATAAGTTTTGTTTCAGAGATAACAGATCACTCATCTCTGTCCACAAGCAGATCCTCCATATTTAACTTCCATAGCTCAAAACATTTTCTATCAAATTTCTCAATCACTATCCTTGAATGATTTGACGTTATTTTTCTTCAAGATCCTTCTGCGTAAACTCCCACTTTGGAATAAGTTTTCTATAACTCCTAGAAACCCTAGATCATATTCAAATGAATTGAAACCCTAGCAATAAAGGTGCCCCTATATGGCTAACAATCTAGATTTGGTACCATATGAAGAAATCTACCCAAAATTATTCCAGAATAATTAATACATAAATAAATAACTCAGAAGAAAATAACAACTCATAATAAATCATGCACATAGAACACATGAGATTTACCCTGGTTCACCCAATATGGGCTACTCCAACAAACAAAGTTCACACCTCCTTTGATATTATTATTCACTCCTTGCCCATAATGGGACATTACAATCAATATAAAATAAACTCTTACAATCCTATACCATAATGTGGTATTAGAATACCTTGGGCACAATACCATGGGCTAAAACCACCCATACCCACTAATCACGGGAATCCCACAAATGCCTTCGAAAATAGCTTCGATAATATCTTCAAAAAAGTAGGGGCCATCGAATACGGGGTATGTCGTATAATACTTACTCTACAAAGAATGAGACACATCCAAAATGCTTTAAGTATTTAGCATCAAAATCTAAGAATGGTATCAGAGCTACAACAAGATTTTATCTTGCACAGGTTTTTAAAAGTTGCAAAGGAGATTTCCACTGTGTTGAAGAAGAACTACTGAAGATTGGAGATTTAATTTACCTATTCCAAGAGCAAATTTAGAATAGAAGGAAATTTACAGGTCTTAAAAATAGAATTTGATATTTATAAGATTAAGAGACCCAAGAAGGAAGTTATATTGAGAAGTTTACTAGATTTTAATAAGAAGATTTCAGATTGCTTTTTGGCTAGAGTCTTTCCATAGAGTTACAGAAAAAAGTCATGAAGACTAGGACTCGACATAGATTTATTTTCACTAGATTTAAGAATAACTAGTGAAGTTTATTGATTTTAAAATTTTGAATATTTGGTTTATTGTTGTTGTCTATGTTTTATTGTAGAAAATTAGTTCTCAAAATTTGAGAAGCTTCCTACAATAGATAGAGAATAATTTCATCTTCAATTGCCTAAAATTCTATGTGCTTTCCTCGTGCAGGGATTAGTTTTGAGTTCTAGTAAAAAAGTAAACATTAAAGATTTAGGAGGTCTAAGAAAGAGGTACCATTGGAGATTGAAGATTGAATAAGGATGATACCCGAGAGAAAAGGTCCCCATTGAATATTGAAGATTGAGGAGACTCAAGAAAGAGATCTTCGTAGCAGATTGAAGATTGAGAAGAAATAAAGAGGCCAAGAGAAGCCCTATTGAAGATTGGACAAGGAGGAGACCCAATAGAAGAGGTCCCCATTGCATATTTGAGAAATGAGATAGAATATTGAAGAATCTCAAAACCTAAGAGAAGATATTTCAAGCAAAGTTGGAAGGAGAAAGAAGAAGGCTAGAGAAGCCATATTTAAGTAGTTGAAGAAGTGGTCATTAGAGAAGATTTAAAAAACATTTATGGAAGAATATTGCAATCAGGAGAAGCTCTTGGAAAGAGGATTTGGGAAAATTGTCACAATTTGACAACAAGCCCAAAAGGAAAAAGGATTCGGAAAGAAGTTTGTCAAATTGTGGAAATTATTTTTGAAGATATCAATACATTTAGATTCTTGAGGAAGAGGCCAACAAAGAGGCTAAATTTAAATATAGTATTCATTGGAATCTAAGGAGGAGAAAAGGGAAATAAGAGAGCACAAAATTGATATTTTTGGAGATAACCATTAAAGTTTTGAAGGCTAATTTGTAGAGGAGAATATTATTGATTTTCATGATAGAAGTTGAAGGGTCACAAGACAAAAAATTGAAGGTGATATAGAGTTGTAAATTGAAAAATATTTGGGCAGATTTTGAAGTGCCCTTGAACATAAAATTGAAGGAAGGCTTGAAAATAAATTAAGGCATTGTATTGGAGGAGTTAGAGACTATTTTAGGACAACAAGATAGAGGAGAATAATTCAGAATTTAAATATTTTTGGACTGTGAATGTGGGCAGCATTGGAAGGAGATAGAAGAGCTACGAATTAGAGAAGATTTAGGAAGTTTTTTGAAGTGCCCTTGGATGGCATATTGAAGGAGGATTTGAAAAAATTGAAGGCAACAATTTGGAGGAATTGAATTTTATTTTTGGACAGCGAGATAAAGGAGAAGACATATTTTTTTGAAGTAGTGAATTGAAGAGTTCTTGGCTTCAAATTTGGGCAGCATTTAGAAGATATTAGAGAGCTGTATTTTGGAGAATTTTGAGACATATTTGAGAGAGCTTTGAATTAAAAAGCAAACAAATATTTGGCAGCAATTGATGCTACAACTTGCAAAAAATCTGGATAGCAGGAAGGCAGTATTTGGGGTTGCAATATTTAGAGAAGTTGAAGATAAAGAAGGTACGCTTTGAGCAACATTTGTAAGGGTAGAAAGGCTGAAAATTTTAACATTTTATAGTAACCATTTGGACAGCATAGAAGCTATTTTTTGGCAGCAAGCAAGGTGCAATTAAATATGCAATTTGAAGGTATAGAATAACAAGTTTGAGTAGCAATAAAGGATAGGAGACAAGCTACAAAAGACAACCAAAGAGGTTTGAAATTAGGTTCTTAAAAGAGTATTTCAGTTTTATGAAAAGTGGATTTAATCTAAGTTTATTTGGCACCATATATTAGAGAGTTTAAATTAGGAAAAAGAAGAACTCTAAGTATATTATCTCCTAGTTAAAGTAGTTTAAGAAGCTTGCAAATTAGTGTGTTGATATAGCATAGAAAAGCTGGTTATTTTTAAGTTTAAAATTAGCAAAATAATATTTGTATACTATATTAAAGAAGCAAATATTACTCCAAATAAAAAATAAGAAGCTAAGGAGCTATGAATGCATTAAGGAGCACTCAAAATATTGTGCTCAATATATGGTTTTGAAAGGAAAAAAAGTAAGTCTTTAAAGGAACAAAAGCATACTCAAAACCTACAAAATTTTATAGAAATAAGTCAGAAAAGTGAGTAAATAAAATAGAGTATAAGAATTTTGTAGAATAGCAACAGACTCATCCATCCAAGTTGAGTTGTGAAGAAGACAAACCACACTATATTTGAGGTATAATCTACTGAAAGGTATAATATAAGTGGTAGCCAAAGAAGCCACCAAACATAGAAAGAAAGGAGAACCGCTAAATTTGAGGCACCATTGATAGGTGGAACCACCATATAAAGGAGGAAAAAATACCATAAAAGTGCAACAAATTATCGTAGCTCAAGGAAGATCCACCAATGTGCAAGGAGGAACCACCAAATAACCACTACAAGTGAACGTTTGGAGAGTGTAGATGCTCAAGTGTCATTCTAAGGATACAAATGATCATTTGCATTCACTCTGTTTAAGAGTCACTCTCATAAATGCAAAAACCAAAGAGATGTAATAGTGCAGTGCAAGAACAAGAAAAAACTTTGTTTGAAATTATTTATCTAAGGTTTGGTTGTTTGAAAAGCCTTGGAAGAAATTCCATTATTTTAGCATTTGTAAGAAGCTATTTTTAGTAAAATAGAATCATGTACATAATGTCCAAGAGGAAGAAGTGCTACTTAGAAGCATATGAAGAGAGTGAATGCCACATGTCCTCGTGGAAGGAGGAGTACCAATCATCATATGAGTAAGGTGAAACATCTTCTTACATGTATTAAATGCATGGAATAAGACTAAACTTAACACACCTAAGAAGATTTTTTTTTTTGAATGAGCGCTACATCAAGTGAGGCTTTCAAGGAGGAATGAATATTGAGGAGGAGGTCAACCACCATTGACCATGATTTGCATGCACCTATTGTAGAGTTAAAAGTTAATTTAATTGAATTTTGAGTTTTTGCTTAAGTTAGGAGCTATAAGGAGAAATATAATTATTTTTCTAAGGTTGTTAAGAAATTAATCTAATTAATTATATATTAATTTAATTTATGGATAAATAAGGTGTAGAAGAGAAATTAGAAACCTTAGAAAGCTGAATTATTATTTTTGGAAAGTTTTGAGAAACCTTAAAATTATTTTGGGAAATTTTGAAAATCAATTTCAAGTTTTGAGAAGATTTTGTAAAGTTTTGAAATTGAATTATAAAGTTTTGTAAAGCATTTTTATATTTGCAAATATTTTTAATTTTGGAGAAATAAGGTTTCCTACATCAAATTAGGAATATAAAATTTGCAAATACCCTTTTACTAGATTTCTAAATTTCTAATTTAGAGTTATAAGGAATTCAACACCAACATAGGTTTGTGAAATTTAGAAACCATATTATTGAATTTTAAAAAAAAAAAATTCAACCTAGAGTTTTGAAGAATTAAAACTTTTTTCAAAATTCTTGATTGATCATTTATACCTAAGGAAATATAAGGTATTCATCCTAAAGAGTAGAAGCTGAAGATTATATAAAAACTACTATTTGAAATCTTAGGGAGATATAAGGTAGTCTAAAAGTGTTATCATGACAACAAACAAAATTTTTCTTTCAGAATCCCAACTTCTTAAAGGTCCTAATTACACTTCATGGAAAAATAAAGTGAGGTAAATATTGATAGTTGAAAAAAATTGGGACATTGTTAAAGGAGAAAAACTAAACCTACTGAAGATGCTAGAGAAATTCAAAAGTATGAAGAAGATGAATAAAAAGCACTCATGATAATAACATTTGCAATTACAGATGATATACGACCATATATTAGTTTAGGAGTAACTTCTACAAAAGCCTAGAATACTTTGTTAGCTTTTAATGGGAGGTAGTACAACCACAAGATGTAGGATAACTAATCTGAGATAACTATAAATCTAATGGCACCATAATATGGAGGAAAATAAAGAAATGAACATATGCAAATAACTCAAAAATATGCTATTAATTAGAATGACAAAAATAGTACAATGTTATATAATGGAGGACATGAACACTCCATGAAAGTATATGAAAAACTACATTGTACCACACTACATCTACTACACACGGTATACTTGATATATCACTCCATGAACTAAATATACTTTATAATTGGGTATTAAAGACTTTAGTCTTCAATATGGATATTTTATTTGGTCCTAAAATTTGAGCTCTTTTCTCTAGGTTCCTTCATTGTCTTCTTTGTTTAAATTTGAAGCTTGATCTGATCCTTTGTAATATATTTAGTTCACATTGCACTGCATGCATCCTTGATTTGATTCCTCTTCTTCTTCTTCTTATTTATTCTCATTTTTGGAGTCAGTACTTTCATAGGTGGATGTACTATCACTTGATTCTTGCAAGTCTCTTCTCTTTGCCTTTGTCCTTTTTATCATTTTTTATATCCTATATAGAATTTTTTGAACATATACTTAGAGCATCATGATAATATTTTGTGTTAGTAGAACTTGAAGGATTGAAATATCTTTGCTAGGGATGATTCCTCCATTTTTTTTAGTTTAAGTAATTCTATCAATCCTCTATGTTCTACATTTTCATCCTTATAACATTTGAATGTATGTAGTGCCATATATAATATGCTTTCATATTATAAAGGAATTTCAATGCCACTTTCCAATATCAATTTATTTAGTGAGTTGAGCATGTAGATAATATTCCATGGTTTTAAATTTGTCCTTTAAAGCTTCATTATGAATCCTTTTTGAATTAAGTTCTAAGTCTCCTTCAGAATTTATAAGTAAATTCTTGATTCCACTTTTTATGACACTTGCTCTTTCCTTTCTAATAGTGTTATTCATATCATTATTCATTGTGTTCCTTGAGGTATACATCTCTCTTAGTTTTAGCTTTATCTATTTTAAGAACACTTTTGTTAGATCCTTTGTAGTAGACTACCTTATGATTCCCTACTAGATTAAGTTCTGAGCAAACTACAAGCTATGAAAGTTTTGACACATATTCTTTTTGTTTCCTTAAAACTTAGTTTAAGGATTTGTAGAATACTATATCTTTCTCAAGTAAATTGAGTATATGATCTGATTTGTTAAAACCTTTCTAGACTTAGGTTTTGTAGAATTCCTTATCCTAGTGATAAGGTTAATAAACTACTTAGTAAATAATAGTTCACTTTTGAGTTGATTTTATAATGTTTTGTAAGTAACAATAATCAACTTCTATATTACCTTATTTCTCCTATTAAACTTATGCACTTATAAATTTGAAGTTCCTTTAGGTTGAATTCCTTTTGTCCCTTTAATATGAGTATGAGATAAATTTAATTAATTCCAACTCTATATGATGCTTTAATGAACTTCCTTCTTCTACCTTCAATAATTTGATCTTTAATTTTCTAAATTCCATAAATACTAAGATTTGATGTAGTATGCCTTATAACTCCCTACTTTTGAAATATTAAAAAATAATAATAATAGTATTTGAAAATTTAATATTTTTTGTTTACTAAGGTTCACAAACTTATATCTCCTACTTGGTCATTTGCAAATATCTACAATTTCTTCTACTTTTGTTAGGATGGCTTCCTTGCTTTCTAAGGTTGTTATTTTAATAATAGTAATCAAATTATGCTTAAAACCTTATAAATACAAATTTCAGAAATCAAATAATTAAATAATATACTTATCTTTCTTCAACGTAGGTGGCTCGAATGGAAGTGAGTATAGAACGCTCTCACTAGACAACAGTAATAAAATTGGTTTGTTCTCCCTTGACGGTTGTGATGTAGGTAGTTTTGATCTCCCTTAACCATGATTATTTAAGTGGTTTAGCTCTCTCTTGACCGTGGTGATCTAAGCTTTCAATAGACACTGGTATTATATTTTCTATCCAAATATTTAACACCTACTAGAATCCTCAATTTATGACAAGCTTTTAGTGGACATCCTTTGACTCCTTGGCTTCAGGCTTCCAATGTGTCTTCACTGTAAACTTACTTCTATTCTCTACTCAAACTATGTTTACACTTGCTTGGAGTTCACTATAATTTCTTGGACTTGGGCACTCATGTAGCTTCTCCTCTCGTTAGACTTGCACCTGTGTATTACTGCTAGTTGGTAAGGCATTATTATAACACTTTGACCTTTGAGTAATGCTCCTTTATTTTTCAATTGACGAGCGATGATGATGATGCTCTCAATGATGCCTTTCAATATCTAAAACTTAGACATTATCTTGAGTGTTTTTTTTTTAGCCTTACCAAATGCTCTATCATATGTGACAAGTGGTGATTTGCATGAAATATTCCCTCCAATGCCTTCCTTAACCTATATACTCCTTTTGCCAATGTAAATCCAATTGGTTTCTTGCTCTCAATGCTTCTTATAAGGAGTTGTTCTTCTCAAGATGTTGGATCTTTGTTCGATGGATATCATAGGTACTTTATATATGGTCTTATGGCTCTCCATTATTGATTACAAAGTGTTGTCCTTGGATGATTTGATGGCTTCCCTCCTAGTTGGCAATCTAATATTGTATTGAGGTAATATTACGTGGCATTCACTTTGATTCTATGCAGATTTTCTCACTACTATTCTACTTTGCTTTTCAACAAAAATGTAATGGTTGCAAGGCTTCCAATGTGGCCACTGGTTGACATCATTTGTATATGCTTGCTTTGGTAATTATAATGGTTCTCCTTCTACCTTCTTTTCTTTGCTAATAGTAGACATAGAATACATGTTGTGTTAGGGTCTTTAAGACACTTAATATTCTATCATCCTTATGAGGAATATGGTGCACTAATGTAGAATGAATATGAAACTTTATTTTGCACCAAATTTTAGTGAGCTCCTTGTCTCCTTTTGATGCTATTTTCTCCTTTGATATGATGACTTCTTATAATGTAAATTGATTTGCTCCTAATTGTATATCTTGAGGACAAATGTATATGAATTGAAGCTTTTCCCTTGCTTCTTGGATACGACCACTACTTGCTCTATTCCTTGAGAGAAATGTATTGTTACTTTCGAATTAGACAACACCAACTCCTTCACTTGGATAGTTTAGTAACAATAAATCCAAGCTAATAATAATGCAAATAATATGCTTTTAAATGAGTTATTTTTGTACTAACTTTCACATTTAATGAAACCCTTAGTGCACCTTAAATTTGAGACTCTCCAAGTCTCAATTTGTATCTTATTTTAATGATTTTAATGGTGGATTTCTTATCCATTCCTTAAGAATATGAATCAGTTTGTTGGATTCTCTAGGCCATAATAGATTGAATATTTTATGCACTAAATAATATCTCTAAACACTGATATTTTGAGCTTTGTGCACTTTGGTTTATTACCTTAACTCAATCAACCAATTCACGTAATAATTTTTAAGAGTAAATAAGTTAGACAATCTATAATAGTGCAATATTAAACTCACCTTATTGCTCCTTTAATGCACTAATAGAAACTCTTAAAAAATTCTCAAATGCACAAATAATTTTTGCAACTCTCTAAAGAAAAATTATAACCCTTTAAAAGTAATTTGTAATATGCACTACAATCAATGTTGTAGGATGTAGTCTTCTTGATTCTTAGACATACAATAGGTAGATGATATTTTTATTTCTATCAAAATATATCTAACTCCTATTTAATGTGCAGATAATAACCTTAAAATTAACCTCCTTTTGTACTCCTTGAAGAATATAAATGCAACCTTCTCTTTGCAACTTTTGAATTATAATAAGGTGCTTTAATGGAACTGAAAAATAACCCAAATTAAAGTTCAACTAATGAACCTATTTACACCCAATGGAACTGAATAATAACCCAAATTAAAGTTCAACTAATGAACCTATTTACACCCAATTTGCTTACCTTAATGATCAACGTAGATGAAGGATTGTAGGTGATTAGATTCACCTTATTGCTACCCTTTTACTGGATGAATGTGCAACTATTCTTGGCTGTCCTAAAAAACTCCTTAACTCACCAATTTGTAGCTTAGTAACTCCTCTATATTTCTGCCCTTTCATCTATAGTAGGTGACTCCTATTAGCCTTCAGGATGAACTTTGAAACTCCTAAATTTTTGCAGCTAGTAATGTTATCTTAATTGCTACCCTTTTGCAGATAATTTTTGCACTAAAATATTGTTCTTGAAACTCATAAATTTGGTAGGGAGTTTCCCCAAATTGCAGTTGAGTTTTTCTTCAAGGACCCTTTCAGTATTTTGTTGTAGATTCAGAAAACCCCTATCTTCAAATGAGCCTTCTAGCCTCTAAAGGTAATCTTCAAACCTTTCTAGTTTGGTAGTAATGTTTGGCTCCTTTATCTTTATCAAATTTTGACTTCAATATTGGTCTTCTTCAAAATAATTTGAATGTCTTTATGTCTTCAGTATTCTCCTTTGGTATTTGACACTCCTTACCAAATTATTCTCCTTTTGGGCTTGTCATGTGGCAATAATTGTCCCAAATTCTAATCTATTAGTAACTCCTCCTTGTTGGTAGATTTATCCAATGAGTTCTCCTAGGAACACATTTAATGGCCTTATCCAAATTCTAAAATTAAGCCTCTCCAAGCCTTGTCCTTGTTTCTCTTTGAGACCTCTCCAAGGTCTTCAAATTTGCAGCTTCTTTGGTCTTCCGAATGAGACCTTTTCGTCAACCTTTTGCTATGGAAGTGTTGGTAATAAATATCTTTCTCACAAATATATAAAATATATAATATATAATAGGAACTTTGTTGATCCTTCTTTAATTTTGCAATTTTTAGGCTTTAATGGAGATCACCAACCTCCAATCTTTCAAAACTAAAATTTTTGTAACTGGACATTCTAAGGGTCTCCTAATATTTATCTGGCTGATTTCTTCAATCTACGATCTAAAATTTTTGATGGAGATCACCAACCTCCAATATTCTTCTTGACTCTTCTTTGGAGTCTCTTGAATTAGTAGTAAGGCTACTATAGCCTTTTATTCTTCTACACTCTTATAGGTCTACAATATCTAGTAATGGGACCTCTCCTCATGTCTCTAAAATATTTAGTCTTCTACTTGTTGCTACAAGTGCTGGAATTATTCTAAGAAGATATTCTTCCTAGCTCTCTTGTAGGAAGCTTCCCAACCTTTTTTGAATCTCCTTTTCCTACAATAAGATGTTAGAAATTGAAATTATGAAAACTGTAGAATCTAGAGATGATGACTCTTCACTAGTTGATTTTTCAATCTAGTGGTATGAATGTTGAGTCCTAGTCTTCATGAGTTTTTTTAGAACTCTGTGGAAAGACTAACCAAATGTAATCTCAGAATTTTTGGCACTAAAATTTATTTCTTTCCTCACAACCTTTCTTGTGGTAGCATTTGCATGTAGTGGTGCATAGTAGTAGATCCGGTTTGCAAAGATGCAATAGAGTTCTTTATGGCTCTCCATATTCCTATTGATCTACCATGTGATCTGATACCACTGTTAGCTTTTTATGGGAGGTAGTACTACCACAATATGTAGGATAATTAATATGAGATAACTATAAATTTAATGGCACAATAATATGCAAGAAAATAAAGAAATGAACATCTGCAAATAACTCAAAAATATACCATTAATTTGAATGATGAAAATAATACAATGCTATATAATAGAGGACATGAACACTCCATGAAAGTATATAAAAGAACTACATTGTACCACACTATATTTACTACACACTGTATACTTACTATGTCACTCTCCTTATCTCATCTACTACTACACCTATGAGGCCTTTATATAGAAAGATAGATTGCTTGTACTTTACTCTACCTAGGACTCATTTATATGTGGACTACATGCACATTAAAACTTGTGCATTTATTATAATACTTGAAGAAACTAACTGAATTTACTTTGAATTAAACTCCTACTCTAGATATGTACAAAATATGGTACATTTACATGATCCAAATGATGTGATATACTCAACGTACTTTAGCCAAGATATTTGAAGGAAAGAATAAAGCCACTTTCTTGAATCTTCAAACTCAATTGCATTCTCTAAAATTTAATAGTGGTGAAAGTATAGAATTATTTCTACGAAAAGTGGTGGATATAAAATGAAAATTATTAATCTTAGGAGATAAAGTAGATGACAAGTTTCTTGTTCAAGTAATTCTAAGAGCACTTCTAGAAAGCTATAAGCTTCTAGTCACATCTTCACAAATTATAAGTAAAGATACATCATTTTATGAGTTAGTAAATATACTACAAGAATATGAGGTAGATAATTTAGTGAAAGATGAAATTACTAACAATGCCTTAGTCTCAAAATATAATCCACAAGGAAATTTTACTTCATTCTCAAGGAACAAATCAAAATGGAGTAATATATTTTGTCAAGTATGCAAGAAGAATGGACATACTACAAATTATTGTAGATTCAATCCAAGAAATCAGTATCAAGGGAGTCAAACAAGTTTTGGAAGCCAATTAAATAGGTCATTTCAACCAAGACAATATCATAATCAATATAGACCACATCAGCAATAATTTTAGCATCAGAATCAATACCATCAACCTCGGTTGTAATATAGAGAAGGAAAACAAAAGGGGCACTTGGTTCAAGAGATTCAAGAAATTCAATAACTAGAAGAACCTATAGAAGAACATGAAGTTAAATCTCTTTTAGCAAAGATAGTATTTTATGAAGATATTAATTATTTACTTGATCAGGATACATACATGGAGCAGAATGAAGAAATTAAAAAAAGAAGAGCACAATTTCTAAAACCAAGATGAAGACCATATTGAAGAATAAAATCTTAAATAACCAAATAATGTAATAAAGGAGGGTTTTGGAGAATATTACATTATTTGGTCATGCTAATGTACCACCCTAGGTACATATTTAGATTATGAATGTGTCTTAGATTAGAGTGTGAGTATTTACTTTATGAAATGTAATAAATGCACAAGTATTATTATAATGTGTAAAGTATTTAATAATGTAAATGTGCATAATAGTCCATGTGCACATGTGTCCTTAGAATAGGAAAGTGAAGAGTCTCAAGAAGAGTGAAGGCCAAGAGTGCTCCATATGAAGAGTCACATTCCATTATATATGTGTCTCTATGTATGTGTGCAAGATATACAATGGAGAGATAATGTAACACAATGTAGAGAGTGTGTGTGTACTTGAGATATTTATTCTATATCAAATTACTATTTTTGTGAGAATTTGTTAATGGTAATTTTATGAGTTGTTGTAGAAGTTATTTATGCATTTTATATGTTTAGAATATTGCCATTATCTTATATTTCATATAGTATCTTTATTTTAGATCTTGAGGCTATTTTGCTTTAAGTATTTAGCATCAAAAGCTAACAAGGATACTTGTGCATTTATTGCACATTCACACTTTCAAAAAAGGGAAAATATAAATCACACTCTAAACTATGACTCAATCCTAATCTATTATTTACAAATGTACCATGAAGATACCATGGGGATACATTAGCATGTACCAAATAATGTAATATACTTCAACAATTTTTTTTTTAATTTTCACCCTTTGTAGTAGGACAGGTAATGGTTCTGTCTACAACTTATCATACTTCTTCAAACTCAAGTTGCATCTAAGTTTAATTTTTTAGGCAGCATAATTATTCCTCCTTAATAGTTGGGAATTAGGCAACAAGAACATTGGTGCTCTAACTTTCATAAAATTCAAATATTTATATTTCATTGAATCGAAACCTCAAAAAAAAATTGATGAGTATATATACACCTATACTTGTGATTTAATTGATGCCTTGAATTGTGAGAATAATAGTGTCTCATCAAGCAAAAATAATATCTAGAGGGAATATTCTCTAGAATATTTTAATATTTTGTTTTTCTATCCAAAAATATAAGTATATCCTTTTATCCTACAATTAAGATAAGGAGTGAATGAAATTTTATTTCCTTCAATATTCTTCACACTGCCAATGTGGGATATTTCCTTGAGCATGTCCATGTAGACCAATTTCTTCACACATCCGTGTATTGTATATTTTATGTATATTTGCTCTTCAAGCATAAATTTATGATGTTTATAGTGTCCAAGGTATTTAAACAATACCTAGAGTGATGCATCCAATCAGAGACACATTTAATTTTATTTTATTATAGAATTTTTTGCTCACTTTGGCCTGTCATTAATTCTATCTTCTTCAATATTTTGCTTGTGTTGATGGGTGCTCAGTCTTATCAAATGCTTAATTTTATCTATCTCATAATGGTAGATTTTTAAATGTATCACCTTTTAAAAATAATAGGTGATGATTGCTATGTATTGAACATGTATAAAAATATATGAATGCACCCTAGATCATGCATGAAGGATCTTGATTCTATTTTATATTTTACCTTTTGTCAAAAACTTATTATTTCTTATGTGCCTTGCACACTCTTATGTTGTATAATCTATATAATTTGTAAAATGCTTATCACATCCAAATTCTTGTATCGATTGCTTGTAAGGCACTCATGGTTAAGCTTTTGTCGATGCATAAGCTTGTTGCTTATGAAACTTGTGAGGTACTCATGGATGAGCTTTGTCTACATACAAGTTTTTCTAACATCGATTTTCCTCTTGGTCATTTTCTTTCAAAAACATAGGCTTCTTAGCCTTAATTTTATAGATTTTTCAAATAATTAGCACCAAAATTTTATTCATTGATGGTTAGATGATGCCAACATGTCCACTCCTTACTCTTGCTCTTGGAGTGGTGATTCAATATTTTGCTTAAATTGGAAGTACATGATTTTTAATGTATTATTTTCTCAACTTGAATTTTTATGATATACATACTCTTTGGAATACACATTTTGCACATTCTTTTTCTATATCTTTGCTTAAAATTAGAAGCTTTATGTTTTTATTCTTTTGAAAATGCTCTTGATAAATTTGTTACACTTCACCACATCCCTTTTTGGAATGTTTCTCTTTTGTATACTCTATGTTTTTAATTTCTCATTACAATTCTAATACCTTAATGCTAGTGATTTTCTTGCAATATTTAAGAAGCTTCTATGGCTTCCTTAGTGCCTTTTGAAATGGCAATTGATTCTTTAGGGGATATTATGATCTCATTTCTTTTTTTTACTTGAGTTTGTTGTTGCTTATAGAATACCTAGTGCTACTAATGCTTAGATATTTAGAAAATCTTCAACCTTGTATTTGCAAAATTAATGGCATAAATTTTACATTAAGCTAATCTTATTTAGGATTTCTTATCTTAATATTGCTTCTTTTGCTATGGCCTGTCCTTGCAAGAATTACTTTTTAATAAAACTTCTGTTGTATTTTCTTCATGGAGAAGATGACTACCTATTTAGGGGTTAATCTAATTAATCTTTTGATAGCGTTGTTTACCCTTGAAAAATTCTTTTCAAATAGAGTGCTCTTTGTGCTTTCTCTTTGTCAAAGTTAGATGATCAAAAGGAGATTGTTTCTTTCATATACATACTTTGATACCACATGTTAGAACTCAATGCTTTAATGATTTGTATTATGAAATGAAATATATTTAAATAGAATGGTTACCTAAATATGGCATAACAAACTTTGACTAATTCTACAACTATCCTTGCCCTATAATGAACCTTACATACCATGTGTTGAGTAGTTACTTAACTTACATTCATATTTTTCATGATGTAATAACTCCTAACATTATGATCCACATGGGTGAAGTGAGAAGAAATTGAGGATAAACAATGAAAAATAGTCTAGTAGGTTGGAGATAAAATGGTTGGGGGATAAAAATGAATACACTTTTATCATATGAGAAAGGGAAAAGGAGATTTGAAGCCTTGATTTGGACCTAATTTGTGATGTCTCACTAATGATAATAATAGCACCATGCAAACATGGTATAATCACCATCCCTAGGTGGTAGAGTGTCAACACTGGTGAGTAGCAAAAACTTCGCAATTTTTTTTGCCTTGAAAACCATATCACAAGAAAGCATAGGAACCTTTTCATTCTAGTGGTACTTTTTTCCAGCAATACTTTTGTGTCATGATGGCACTTTCATGCTAGGGCTGGATAGGCTAGGAATTTTTGAACTTTCAATCATAATCAAACATTTTAATGTTAGATAGATTAACATAGTGGTTGGTATGACATGGATGTAACTATGATAAGAAACACTTGAGTGTAGAGATCAATGACCTCATGATATCAAGACTATATAAGGGCTACAAAACATGGTCGACTATGTACTACTAGCAATAATAGGGTTACACTATGTGGCTCTTGTTGACACTTTTTGTCACATTATACAAGGGGTAGAAGAATAGTAGAATTTTGTATAGTATTTCCTTGTTGAAAGTTTTCTTTTATTTTAAGTTACAACAATTTTGACTCTCCCTATCATAGAATGAAGAAGAAAGAGCTTCGCTACCAAACAGGCCAAGGAAAATAGCTTCGCCGAAAGAAAAGGAGGAGAATGTGAAAAGAGCTTCGGGCCCGAAGCACTTCAAATCACCACTTCGGGCGAAAACCTTGCGAAGTAATTTCGCCGAAGAAAATACAAAGATAACGCTTCGCACCCGAAGCATTTTCAGCAACCGCTTCGGGCGGAAGTTTTGCGAAGCAGCATCCAAGCGACTTCGCCGAAGGAGGAGAGCATAATCCAAATCAGCTAAGGCAAGGAAACTACTTCGGGCCCGAAGTATTTCCGACACCTACTTCGGCCAGTTTTCACCCGAAGCAGTGGTGCCCGAAGCAAAATGACAATGTGTCGAAAATAGAAGAGTGCTTCGGGAGGATATTCCCCGAACCACAGTTTTGAGAAGGAATCGGGCCGAAACATTTTCCAGCCGAAGCAGTTTCACCAGCAAAGGACAAAAGGCCCCATTTCAAAGATGGAATCCGCTCGGCACTCGACATCCCCGAAGTAGTTTCTGCGAAGCATTATTTTGCGAAGAACAAATCAAGGAGAATCTACTTCGGCCCAAGGCTTTGGCGAGGCGGATATGTAGCGAAGCACTTTTCGGGCCCACGTTCCAAGGCGGGCAGCTTCCCAAGGTGATCAAAGGCCCCTTATAAGTACCCCCTTTCTTGCCCGATAAGTCCGCTGACCATTTCTGGCAAACGAAAGGGACGTAACAGTCCTCGAAGTAAAACCCGACGGGCATAACGATCACTCAAGCACAGCATCCAGAAGCCAGGGACACTCGGGCGGTGCATTAAATGAATGTTTCCATGGTTGACCCGGTCACAGTTGCCAGTTTTGGCAACCGATTTGAAAACTCAGTCGCAGCAGACGACGAGGAGCCGATTTCTCAGAGCCCGAGGGTGTACTCCACCATTTTTGTAATAATGACTCAGAGGGTCGGGTCCTCTATAAAAACCCAGGCTTTGTAATGTAAAAGGGGGGAACTTTCTGCTAGAAAGTTGCTGTAACTTGATGTCCTGCGTTTAATACTAAAGATCTTTTGTGCTCCATTTCTCTCTTTTATGCTGCCTTCTGTGCTTAATTCTTTTGTCTTTTCTCGTTCACGTACCGAGACTCTGAATCCTGAATCCGGTGTGCGATCGGGGACTGAACCCCTAAAATTCGCCCTGAAGGATACATAGGAGAGGAAAAACGTCCTTGTTGCTTTCTTTTATGCTGCCTGGTGGATCGAGGTTTCTGTTATTCCCTCGTCTTAATCGTTGTTACTCTGAACCCTGAATTCCAGCGAGAGAGAGAGGAGAACCCTGCGAACCCGTCCGGAGGATACATAGGAAGGTCGGCACTTCGTTTCTTTCATGCTATTCTTGGTATTTCCTGTTGCTATTCGAGTTGTTAGCGAGTGATCGTGCTTCTTGTTCTCTCCCACCTTAAATCATCATCTTCTAACCCTTACTCTTTTTATTTCTTTCTCTAACCCTTACCCTTTTTTATTTCTTTTCCTAACCCGAACTCCTTTTATCTCTTTCCTGCACTCTTATCTCAAACCCCCAAAAGTAGATTAGTATAGGAGCCGGCCTTTCTCCGGAGATTGGCACGAGGGGCATCTCTTCCCCTCGGCCTTTCAATGTTGGTCGCAGGTCCAGGGTGCGCAAACCCACCGAAAGTCCTTTCCTGTGCGGATTTGATGACCAACAGTTTCTGGCACGCCCGATGGGACCCAAGGTCCCATATTTGAGAAAATTTCTAGCCCGTCTTCACCGGAGCCAGTAGTTCTAACAAAGTTCCCGGTGAGATCCGGTCAGTCTCATCTTCTGAGTAGTAGTGAGAATCGATGCTCTCATTACCAAAAGACTCTTAGCATCTGGCGACTCTATTTTACCCAAGAATCTCTAAAGTCGTAAAGACCAGTGCCTAAACCTGGTTTTCATAACCAGGAGCCCCCGTGTCTTAAGAAGGTCCGAGTTCGGTGAATCTCTGGCCTGTCTTCATCTGATAAAATCACCTGGCGACTCAGTTGAGCTGAAGATCCAGATTTCCTG
The DNA here is from genome assembly GCA_028583015.1 of Wollemia nobilis. Taxonomy (NCBI): domain Eukaryota; kingdom Viridiplantae; phylum Streptophyta; class Pinopsida; order Araucariales; family Araucariaceae; genus Wollemia; species Wollemia nobilis. The sequence goes on along the minus strand of JAQPPZ010002969.1, from coordinate 10,783,428 downwards.
GTCGTAGGTGCCTTTCAAATCCGAAAGAAGATATCCCGGAGGAATCAAGGTTCGGTGAGCAGCCTTGACCTCATAAGCGGAGAAAGAATGTCCACCTAACGACTCCGACTCAGTGGCGACAACCATGATTTCCATAGGCTGCTGTCGTAATGGCTGGGAGAAGCTTTCCTAGCTGGAACGATCCAGGCCCCCTGAATATCCAAAGCTACCACGAGATTCCCAAAAGTGCTTTGAAATCATTGTCAAAATACAACGGCACCGAGGGAATGGCCCGAGAGCACCTTGAAGATGTTGTCGATTTAGCGACCCTCCATGACATTATCCATGAAGATGTCATGATCAGACTTCTTGTTTTATCACTGGAAGGAAGGGCGCTACGGTGGTACAGATTGCTCAGGCCCAAAAGCATCTGCTCATGGGATGACTTAGCGGGGGCATTGATCGAAACGTTCGATGGCTCTCAGGACCCCTTCCATCTCTTCGCATACCTCTCCACCATCAAGAGAGCACCTTCGGAAGGTATCACGGACTTCAATGTCCGATTCTGCAGAAGTTGGAAGAGAATCCCACTGGAGATCCAACCGACGCCCGCCCAAGCCCATCTCTTCTATGTTCGGGCCTTCCACCCGGACGTAAGCCTCATTCTACTGCAATCAGGGGAACGAAGGTTCCCTCAAATATTTGAGGAGGCAATACGAGCGGAACGACTTCTGCTCCTATCGGGAAAGTGGCAGTGGAGAGAAACTCCGTCGCTTCCCCCGATAATTACGGCTCCTGTTCGGCCAACGCAGTACTCTTCATGGGGCATTCCTCACACTGAGCCGAGGCCTGAGATGCAGTCATTTGGAGCTCAGGAGGTAGACCTCATACTAGCCCAACAATGGGAGTACGCAAGCATGGCCCACCTAATGAACAACATGGCTGCTCGCGATCTCCATCAAGAGGTGAACCGAGGAGAGAAGCAGACTCGAGTGGTAGAACCCGAGAACAAAGAGGGCACATTTTTGCACCCTTTTTGTGTCCCAAGAGATGGCATGCAAGAGTTCAGCCAAAGCTCATCAAGCCTGTCCGATTCAGAGGATGAGCCCGAAGAGTTCTTGGAGGACTACTCTTCGTCGGAGGAACCTTGTTACCATATCAGTAGGATGGAAGAACCTGTACCCGGCCTTCATTTGGAAGAATCTACAGAATTCTGGCATTGGGTCTGGTACTGGTTTCGGCTATCCCTAAGACCGATGCCCCAAGAAGGCTTTCGAGTGGCGAACTTCTTCGCCAACAATCTGAGCATTGGCAGAAATGAAAATCGGCTGCGTTGCTTCCTGTTCGCAGCATGGACAACTTCGAGTAGAAATGATCCGAACTCCGAAGGTCAGCTAAAGTTCAACCTGATCTGGTCGGGTCACTGCAGGTTCACCGGATAATCACCCGAAGTTGAGTCCGTGGTGGCGGCATGCCCATTATGCCGCAAGCTTGTGAATAGTGTAAATAGTTCAGCTGATAAATAAAATGTTGCAAAAGCTCAAGTCGAGTTTTACCTCGGCAACTCCAAAAAAAAAAAAAAGAAAGATCGGACCAAGGCCCGAGAAGTACTTCGCCAAGGGGAGTTCAAGCGAAACAGTTTCCAAAGGAGGACCGACGAGCCACCTACTTCGGGCCCGAAGCATAGAGAAATAGCTCGCACCAAGGGTTCACCCCGAAGCACTTCAACTCTGACTTCGGCTTCACCAACCCAATGACGAAAAAGGCGGGGGCATTTAAAACGTGCCTAGGGGAACGTGTCGACAGCCGCCTTCAAAAGCGTCCGAAGCGGGCGAGTTAAATGAAAAGGTGGTGGGTACATCCTTTAGGGATTCGGTTAGGAGAAAAGTTCATGCTCGGGTACAAAGTGGCAGAGGGTCACGCTTCCAAAGCAAGCCGCAATCATCATAACACACAACCCTGTGTACTACTCCACCATGCGGCGAATTGGACGAAGCAACGCGAAGTTAATTATGGCAAGTGCCATAAATACTGGTGGTTGCCTTCTACGGCTATATAACGCAGGCTCCAGCAGTAACGAAGCTATTTGCCCGATAATTCATGCAAACTTCGCTACTAGCCTTCAAACTCTCCTATCTTGCGCTTCGAAGCCTCCGATCCCGAAGCCCTCCGCATTGTTTTCTCCATCACCCCTAGCACTATGGGGAAGAAGAACTCTAAGGAAAAGGGGAAGGAACCAGAAGTGACGGCCCCCGAGCAGCCAAAAGCAAAAGGCCATGACAAAGGGCCGAAGAAAGTTGATGTTAGCCACCGCCCGAGAAACAAATCATGGGAGAAAGAGAGGATTCTGGGGATGAGCAACCTGAAGAACCACCAGTCGACAGGTGGGATAGGATCAGAGACACCAAGCTATCGAGGAGCGTGGCTGAACTCAGGAGCACCATCGAGTTCATGAAAAGCAGGCTCTCGACAGACAACAAAAGAGCTGCCGCTTACTACTCCCAGATATACTGGTATCTGACGCCCCCCACACATCACTGCCCTGAGCTGATTGATGCCATCGCACAGAACTATCAGCCCTCCTCCAGGCAAGTGGTAGACGCCTCCGGGCACAAGCTTTTCTCCATTTTGAAGGAAGATGTCCAGGCAGCCTTTGCACCACAGCAAGGCCCTCCTAAGGGGTACACAGTTCGCAACGTTATTCTCAGCGAACAGATGGAGAGGTTCACATCCTCCAACTACATAATCAATTTTTTGCAGCAGAGCCTCAAAAGCGGGCTCCCTTCGGGAAAATTGCCCCAGATGCCCCTACCCTTGGAGGCCTTCAAAAATGCCGACATCTTCTCCATCATTGCATGGGTGGCAGGCCTATCTACCGACGCTTCGGTGCACCCATGGCAGGTGTCTTTGGCCGAGTGTATCTCCAGAGGGGAATTTTATGCCCCTGATGCTTCGAGGCCAAGCACCAACCCAGTATTTTTTGACTGGGCAGAATGGGTGGCCAGGACCCTACATACGCGGCTCGCCAGCATGAAGAATCCTGGGACAAATAAGTACTTTTCGCCCTGTTCTCTTCTTGTTTGGTTATTTTTCTTTCATGTACATAGAAGTTTCCCTTATATTGCTATTACGACAAGTGGCGAGGATGGAAATCCTCTGCTTGTATACCAGTGGACCCCTCTCCTATTGAAGACGGAGTCCTATTATTCTTTTAACCAACAATTTTTGGGACCCGCGATGCATATGCTAACGGGGTCTTCCCCTCGGGTTCCCCTCCTCCTAAGGGATAAGGTGGTACAAGAAAGGAGGGGAGACATTTTTCAGCTGACACAGGGGCTTGTAATTCGCATATTCGGCTTCATAGGGAGGCCTTTTCTACTGCCAGTCTATCCCTCCGAATACCAGTTCGCATTGGAGGCCGCTCGGTAGAGTGATGCAACAAACGCCATTTATGGCCATGGATGGAAATGGGCTCACACCTACGATTTCCCTTTCAAAATGGGAGTTATCGAGGTGTTTGCCCTCAAACAAAATGTTTTCTTGGAGGAGAAGCTCACCAATTTTGGCCTAGTCCAGCTTCCTCAACAATGGCTCTATGACCCCTTGGGGGTAATGAGGGATCATCTTCGATTCAAGAACTTCCACGCTTGCCCCTATCCCAAAATTGTGGAGCAGAGGAACAATCCCAATGGGAGGGATCTGGAGTGGCATTTGGAGAAAATGGAAATGCTACCTCCCTGGCATGAGTTCTACCCGATGGAGGTCGCATATGACCCAGTTCGGCACCCTCTCCCGAGCCCCAACTCTACCTTCTGGAAGAAGGCAAAAGATGATTTGAAGGAAGCAACGAAAGATTGGGACGTGGCCCAATTAAGAGAGTGGTGGATAATGAGGGTCCATCACCGAAAGACAAATTCTTACGGTCTTTTGTCATCTGACAAAGACTTCATAGCGGTCTATGAGGCCAATGTCGGGACATGGAAGCCTCTGTCCTTCGTCGACCTCATTCCTCCAGCTATCCCAGGTTCGGGCGAAAGCCCAAAGAGAAAGGAAACTACTTCGGAGCCAAAGAAAGGAAAGAGGGCCAAAGCCACGCCACAGAGGCCACCTCCAGTACCTGTGGGAGGCCAAGACACGAGTTTCGAAGAGTCTGAACAACCGCTGGTGAGGACAAAGAGAAAGAAGCCAGAATCAGTGCAAGTGCCTCCAAGCCATCCAAAGCGCCTTCGCACAGGGTTTCCGAGCCCTTCCACTAGGCAACCTACATCGGGTCCATCCGAAGCAATTATTGAGAGTGCCACGCCGCCAAGCGCCGCAACCATCCCGGATATCAATGTCATCAATGTGGAGGAACTCCTCCAATCCGAAGGGGACGCCGAGGCAGAAACCATGGAGGTTGGAGATGCCGAAGCAGAAGAAGAACAAGGTGCGGCTGCACCGGAAGCCACCACTGCCACAATGCCAGGAGGGCACTCAGGTACGCATTCTCCACCCCTTGCTCAAGACTCACCCACACCCCCTACGGCCACGGTCGAGAGTTCTCACCAGTCTCCCCTACGTAGCCCATCGCCCCATCACACGTCACCCGTGACTAGTCCAAGTCCATCCCACGATCTCGGCCGGGATAAATCCATTGAAGTCACTTCGCCCACTCGCGCTGCCACCCCCTTGATTTTTAGCAGAAGCGGAGGTATCGCTTCAACACCGAGCCCCACCACCCAATCCCTCGTCTCGCATGATGTGGCCGCCATTGCCGAAATGCCCGCTACACCCACCGTCGGACCTTCTGGCGAGACATCCCCCATCCATTCCCTATATTTGTTCACTCCTTTGGCTGGTGACCCAGCCTTGTTTGAATCAGAGATGTCTTTGATCAAGGAACGCCCCCTTGCCGAGAAGCTGCTCCAAGCTCGGCAGAATACCGACAAAATCTTGAAGGAGGCGAGAAAGAAAAGAGGGCGAGCAACGGCTCAAGTTGAAAAATGCGTCGTGTTTGATTTGAAAGCCGGGAAGATGCACAAGATCAAGAAGGTCCCTAAGGTGCAGAAACCCCTGGATGAAATGACTCCAGCGGACTATGATTACCAGGAAACACCTAAGGACCTGGTGCATCTAAATGTAGACAATGAATCGGCATCCATGCATGTCCGAATTGAGACCTTTAGGGCTCACGCAGTCATCGCCAACCAACGCAGGATCGAGGCCGAGGCCGCCAATGTTAAGCTAGAAGAAGATTTGGCGAGGGTCCGCTCCAAGTTGGCAGAGGCCGAGGAGAAGTGCAAGGCCATGAAAAAGGAAACACGCGCCCTAAAATAGCAGGTTCAACAGCTCCAGTACTAGAGCAAATCAGGCGTAGAAACAAGCCGAGAGCGATCTAAAGGCCAAAGAGCTGGAAGACAGAGTTGCACAAATGCAGGCCCAACTGTACGAGAAGGAAGACCTGACGGTGTTCGATAGGAGCAGAATCAAGGAGATTCGTGCCCACTTGCTCAAGAATTTTAGGTCTCGGTGTTCCAGCGCCCTCACAATACTAACCTTCATCACCGAAGCCCAGCACGCTATTGTCGAAGGAGGGCCAATCATTGATGAAGTCACGCAGAAAGCCAGGCGCCGGCTCAAGTTAGCCTTCGACGTCCAAAATACGAAATATCAAGACTTGCAGGTCACTGCGATGACTCGGACGGCTAGGGATTGGTCCACGGCTCAGGCCACGGTTCGCGCCTTCTTCTCCAAGGTGCGAAAAGCTCAGAAGGTGAGAAGCCTCCAGGACATCTTTGACAATGAGCAGCGTGCCTCAATGAATTATTTTTAGGACCTTTCCTCCTTGGGTTTCCCGAGTTTCACAGACGATGACGGGAACCTTCTGACTAAAGATGACCTCAAGCCAGTCTGGCTCCAGTTCGAGGGCGATGTCTCAGAGATAGACGGGTGGGCGGAGCCGATCTCAGAGGGGCAGGTGACCGACTTCATCTTGAGGTACTGCAAGATGGTCGCATGCCTAAATGATTTATTCATTAGGGCCAAACATGCTGACATTGGGAAAATTGATCGGTTTCGCGTTTTGGTTAAGGCACTACAAGATCAAGAACCATTCCAAAAGAGTGCCTGGACTCATGTCCGAAGAATGATGAAGCGCATCCGTGATCGCCTCGAACCATCGCCTCAGCCAGAAGCCACACCGGAGGAGGAAGAAGAAGAAGAAGGAGAAGAGGAGCAAGAAGAGGAACAGACCATAGAAGCAGGGTCTGGGGAAGACCAATGACTCCGTAGCCCAATGGATCAGGGCTAAAGGGTTCTTTTGCCGAGACGAGCTCGTCACCCCGCGAGCCGCCAAGAATGTTGACACTTTTTGTCACATTATACAAGGGGTAGAAGAATAGTAGAATTTTGTATAATATTTCCTTGTTGAAAGTTTTCTTTTATTTTAAGTTACAACAATTTTGACTCTCCCTATCATAGAATGAAGAAGAAAGAGCTTCGCTACCAAACAAGCCAAGGAAAATAGCTTCGTCGAAAGAAAAGAAGGAGAATGTGAAAAGAGCTTCGGGCCCGAAGCACTTCAAATCACCACTTCGGGCGAAAACCTTGCGAAGTAATTTCTCCGAAGAAAATACAAAGATAACGCTTCGCACCCGAAACATTTTTAGCAGCCGCTTCGAGCGAAAGTTTTGCGAAGCAGCATCCAAGCGACTTCACCGAAGGAGGAGAGCATAATCCAAATCAGCTAAGGCAAGGAAACTACTTCGGGCCCGAAGTATTTTCGACACCTACTTCGGCCAGTTTTCACCCGAAGCAGTGGTGCCCGAAGCAAAATGACAATGTGTCGAAAATAGAAGAGTGCTTCGGGAGGATATTCCCCGAACCACAGTTTTGAGAAGGAATCGGGCCAAAACATTTTCCAACCGAAGCAGTTTCACCAACAAAGGACAAAAGGCCCCATTTCAAAGATGGAATCCGCTCGGCACTCAACATCCCCGAAGTAGTTTCTGCGAAGCATTATTTTGCGAAGAACAAATCAAGGAGAATCTACTTCGGCCCAAGGCTTTGGCGAGGCGGATATGTAGCGAAGCACTTTTTGGGCCCACGTTCCAAGGTGGGCAGCTTCCCAAGGTGATCAAAGGCCCCTTATAAGTACCCCCTTTCTTGCCCGATAAGTCCGTTGACCATTCTTGGCAAACGAAAGGGATGTAATAGTCCTCGAAGTAAAACCCGATGGGCATAACGATCACTCAAGCATAGCATCCAGAAGCCAGGGACACTCGGGCGGCGCATTAAATGAATGTTTCCATGGTTGACCCGATCACAGTTGCCAGTTTCGGCAACCGATTTGAAAACTCAGTCGCAGCAGCCGTGAGGAGCCGATTTCTCAGAGCCCGAGGGTGTACTCCACCATTTTTGTAATAATGACTCAGAGGGTCGGGTCCTCTATAAAAACCTAGGCTTTGTAATGTAAAAGGGGGGAACTTTCTGCTAGAAAGCTGTTGTAACTTGATGTCCTGCGTTTAATACTAAAGATCTTTTGTGCTCCATTTCTCTCTTTTATGTTGCCTTCTGTGCTTAATTCTTTTGTCTTTTCTCGTTCGCATATCTGAGACTCTGAATCCTGAATCCGATGTGCGATCGGGGACTGAACCCCTAAAATTTGCCTTGAAGGATACATAGGAGAGGAAAAACGTCCCTGTTGCTTTCTTTTATGCTGCCTGGTGGATCAAGGTTTCTGTTATTCCCTCTTCTTAATCGCTGTTACTCTGAACCCTGAATTCCAGCGAGAGAGAGAGGAGAACCCTGCGAACCCGTCCAGAGGATACATAGGAAGGTCGGCATTGCGTTTCTTTCATGCTATTCTTGGTATTTCCTGCTGCTATTCGAGTTGTTAGTGAGTGATCATGCTTCCTGTTCTCTCCCACCTTAAATCATCATCTTCTAACCCTTACTCTTTTTATTTCTTTCTCTAACCCTTACCCTTTTTTATTTCTTTTCCTAACCCTAACTCCTTTTATCTCTTTCCTGCACTCTTATCTCAAACCCCCAAAAGTAGATTAGTATAGGAGCCGGCCTTTCTCCAGAGATTGGCACGAGGGGCATCTCTTCCCCTCGGCCTTTCAATGTTGGTCGTAGGTCCAGGGCGCGCAAACCCACCGAAAGTCCTTTCCTGTGCGGATTTGATGACCAACAGCTCTAATGTCAAAGAGATATGGTATTCATAGATGAATGCCTTCTAGATACTAAGAGGGGATATGATGATGACCTTGGAGTATATCTTGAGGATCCTCAAGATACCCATAAAAGGCATAAATTTTAGTATATGGCAAGACTAGGGATGGACCTTGGAGAGGCTAAAAAGGGATGCAACCTTCATGTTGATCAAGTTTGATATTGAATTTAATACAGTCTACATGGAAGGTCAATTGGATAGGCATATGAACCTCATCTATATGCTAATTTTATGATTACAATTAATAGTATTGTCCATTGGTATGGGAAGATATGATGATGTATATGCATGATCGATAGGTGGTGTTAGCCTGGTTATATCAAATGCTACACTAGAACATCTACTATAAAGCTAGAAGTTTGGTCTATTATAAACTACTCTAGGTATAGGCCTAGGAGCACATTATTATGATGAGACCACCAGTAATTCTAGGATAGGTGGATGACATAGAGGCACCAAAATATACATATGTGTTCATAACTTTGATATGGAGTAGGGGAGGCCATAGAGGGGAGCACTACTAGTAGCATGGTAGGTGCTATACATCATATAGACATCATCCTAGGTTATTGAATGATGCCTACCAACTAGCTAATGTGAGGTTAGTGAGATGGCTAGTGTGACCATAGTGGAGCATGAGCTCCACTATTTATATAATAGTCTACAAATATAGCATGTAGTAGGGGATACCAATAGGGCCTATTGGTATTACCAATTGATGTAGGAGAGAGGATTCAATACTTTTTTCAAGGTTGACCTTAATTACCTTGCTATTTTAGACCATAGGATGGATGACCTTGGATTTAAAACAAAGTAAACTCAGTAGTATCAAGATTTATGGCCCAAGAGGATCATAATTTTAGGGGTGCAACCATAGATACTGAGGCAATTTATTCCTAATTGGATGTACCACTACACAGGCACATTAGTGAGGGAGATGATAGGGATATACTAGGGAACATGACTAATGAGGTAAGATTGATTGTCACCTCAAGTAAAGGTCAACATAAATACTAGCTAGGCTAGGTGAAGAGACTATAGGTAACACTGATAATGACTTAGGTGAAGGTGGCTATATGAGTCATATAGGGGGAAAATCTAGTAAGATATATCATGGTGATGCAAAAAACCATTCAGGGTTTAATTATGGAGTAGGATGTAGTGGTAATAAGAGCTACAATAATGATAGGAGATGACCAAGTCATTCAAATTATATTTTCTAGTTATCATAGGTGTAGGGTGACCTACAAATAGTATAACGAGAGCTATAGATGATATAAGAGGAGCTATAGGGTAAGGCGGAGTAGGCAACACATTACAAGAAAACCTACCATGTAGTTGTACCTATAGAATTATGACTTCTATTGTTGAAAAGGATATGGTCATGGACTAACTCTAGGCCTGTGACATAGAAATCATAGTAGTCCCTAAGGATATTTCCACTTGTAGGAGGAGGGGGAGAACCAAACACAAGCTTCCAAAGCTAGCCAGGATCAATTATGGCTAGTTTTGAATGGAGATTTCAAGATGTGTGTTAGGATGAATATATAGGATCATGGTTTTATATATACACTTTGAGACTATATATAATTACTTTTATAGTGTTCATTGTTGATTGTTATTTATGATTATGTATTTTTTTTTATATAATAATGTGTTAATTACCTTAATTTTGTGTTGTAATTAATGATTTTTGGATATGAATTATTATTTTAAATGATGATTAAATTGGATAGATTAATATGGTTGATTATATGTGTTGTCAATGTTAATTGATTTAAAATAATTTAAAAGGTACAATATTTAAATGATTAAAAGAGTTAGAATATGTGAGACACATAATGCACAATTCAAGGATGTTCCCAAGAGGACACTACTATAGTATATATATATGTTCAAAAATATATACAATATAAACACTATATACATAAATATTTACCTGAGAGGACTTTAGTTAACCTTTTGATTTGCATAAGAGGAATTTTGTTAGTTTTAAGACTTGCCCAAGGAGACTTTAAGTAGCTAAAGAACACAAGCTTATACTGAGAAGTGGGTGAACAATATAAGATCACTTTTTACTTTCTTTCCAAATAAATATTAATTATGTCCTTAATTGCAATAACCAAATATAGCAGTGTGTATGAATAACTCAGATAGCAGTAGTAAGCAAGAGCACAAGTCACCACACACAATTGAGACACAATATTTAATGTGGTTCCTCCAATGTGGGGTACTCCACCAGATAATATCCTTATAATATTTCACACAAAAATAAGGATCCTTATCCAATACAATGATTTCTTTGATCTGCTCAAAGCTAGGCAATAACAACTTCACGTAGAACTTGTCCAAATGTGAATAACAAGATCATACAGAACTTGTCCAAAAATGAATAACAAGCTCACACAGAACTTGTCCAAAACTGAATAACAAGCTCACACAAAACTTGTCCAAAATTGCTCCAACAAGCTCACCAAGAACTTGTCCAAATATTCTCTAGCAAGCTCACCAAGAACTTGCCCAAAATTTTCTCCAACAAGCTCACCAAGAACTTGTTCAAATCTACTCTAGCAAGCTCACCAAGAACTTGCCCAAATATGCTCCAACAAGATCATCAAGAACTTGTTCAAATATGCTCTAGCAAGCTCACCAAGAACTTGCCCAAATCTGCTCTAGCAAGTTCACCAAGAAATTCCTCAAATCTACTCTAGCAAGCTCACCAAGAACTTGCTAAAATATGCTCTAGCAAGATCACCAAGAAATTTCTAAAATTTGTCCACAAATATGTCCCAAAACTGTCCACAAATATGTCCACAAAGCTATGCAAAATTATCCACAAATCTGTCCCAAAACTGCCCACAAAGCTGTCCCAAAATTGTCTACAAAGCTGTCCCAAAACTGTCCACAAATGTTGTCCCAAAACTATCCAGAAACGCTGTCCCAAAACTGTCCACAAAGGCCTTCTTAAAGGCTCAATCAATCATGCTCAAGTAGCACTCAAATATCATCCACAAATCTATCAACGCAAAGCTCAAAGATGAACTCAACAATGAATGGCAATGTACTCTTCAATGGATGACAACAATGATCCACAATGATCTCAACTAAACTCAACTCAAATCAACTCATAGAAGCATAAAGAGAATTTTTAGAGACTCAATATGTTTCTAAGCTCAATATCAACTCAACTCAACTCAAATCATTATCAACTCAACTCAAGTCAACTCATAGAAGCATAAAGAGAATTGTTAGAGACTCAGTATGTTCTAATCTCAATCTCAAATCAAATAAAAATTATGGAATAGTTTTTTTCATGGAACTTGACCAATCACCTCACACAATCACTTGACTAGGCTCAATCGACTCAAATCAACCAATCACCACAAGGGACTATTATTTCTCATAAAAACCCTAGTCCAAGCATGTATCAACCAACTCAAATATTTCCAAAAATGCTCAACCACAAATCTCACATAGCAATGATACTCATGTTCTTTTCAAGTTCTTTCACAACCAATGAGCTTCAACAACTATGATTATAAAACAAGTTTTAAACACAATCCTCAACCAAAAAACCTTGAAGCATTCAACCAACCAATTTTGAAAAGGAAACCATAATAAATCCTTTTCCCTCCAATGATATTTCAAAAATCAACCACCATAAACAATAAATAGGAGAATGTGCCCATACCTTTTTGATGCCAAAAAGTTGTCCACAAAATCTGCCACACTAAACACAACTTTTCTTTACAATCTCAATAAGGGTTAGTGGAATTCAAATAATAATCACAAGATAAGCATAACTCAATTTACTGTTGAGCAAGGTGCAGCAGCAGTATTGTCATTGTTGTCAACACAGTCAGATAGATCTGTTGATGCAATGGGCAGGAAGTTCAAAAGCCTTTCAGATGCAGAAGACAGAAGTTCAAAGGTTACTCAGAGTATGTACAGTGTTTTTTCAAGAAGACCAAAGTGGCCCATATGCTAAAAATCAAAAGAAAATCACAAGGAAGAAAACTGTCGCGATATCGCGACATGTTGAGCAAGAAAGAAAAATTGTCGCGATATCGCGACATGTTGAGAAGAAAGCAAAACTATCACGATTTCGTGACATGTTCGGAGAGAAAGCGCAAGCAAGCAAAACTGTCGCGATTTCACGACATGTTCGGAGAGAAAGTGCAAGCAAGAAAACTGTCATGATTTCGTGACATGTTGGAGAGAAAGAGAGAAGAAAAAGTGTCATGATTTCGTGACATGTTGGAAGAAAGAAAGGCAAGTAGAAAAAGTGTCACGATTTCATGACATATTGCAAGAAAGATAGTACGGAAGAAAAAGTGTCACGATTTCATGACATGTTGGAAGAGAGAAAGGCAAGTAGAAAAAGTGTCACGATTTTGTGACATATTGCAAGAGAGATAGTACGGAAGAAAAAGTGTCACGATTTCGTGACATGTTGGAAGAGAGAAAGGCAAGTAGAAAAAGTGTCACGATTTCGTGACATATTGCAAGAGATATTGTACGGAAGAAAAAGTGTCACGATTTCATGACATATTGCAAGAGAAAGAGCAAAGGAAAGAAAGTGTCGCGATATCGCGACATGTCGCATTTTCATGACCAGAAGGCAAGAGAAAGAGCAAAGGAAAGAAAGTGTCGTGATATCATGACATGTCAGATTTTCGTCCGAAGGCAAGAGAAAAAGCAAAGGAGAGAAAGTGTCACGATATCGTGACATGTCACATTTTCGTGACTCAATGAGGAGAGAGAAAGTAAGAAGGTAGAAGTGTCACGATATCGTGACAAAAGTAAAGAGGAAGAGTATGGAGGCGAAAGTGTCACGATTTTGTGACATGTTTGTATAAGCCAAGAAAAGAGGCAAGGAGGCGAAAGTGTCACGATTTCGTGACATGTTGTTTTCTGGTACAAGCCAAGAAAAGAGGCAAGGAGGCGAAAGTGTCACGATATCGTGACATGCTGTTTTCGTGGGTACAAGCCAAGAAAAGAAGTAAGGAGGTGAAAGTGTCACGATATCGTGACATGCTGAGTTTTCATGGGTACAAGCCAAGAAGAGAAGCAAGGAGGCGAAAGTGTCATGATATCGTGACATGTATTTTTGGTCCAAAGCAAGGAGAAAGAGAGAGTAAGCAAAAGTGTCATGATATCGTGACATGTATTTTTGGGGACCAAAGCAAGGAGAAAGAGAGAGTAAGCAAAAGTGTCATGATATCGTGACATGTTGCTTTTTTGCGGTTGAGTTGAAGTTGATGAAGACCTATGATAACCGACTAAGATTAGGGTTTGCAGTCGACTAAGATTAGGGTTTGCAATCGACTAAGATCAAGGTTTATAGTCGACTAAGATTAGGGTTTTGATCATGAAAATGTTGTTATAAAAGGAAGGTTGTTTGAAGAATTAAGTATGTCGATGTGTGTGAAGTTCGATCGTAGAGCGCAGAGTGCAAGTCGTGTCGAATCGTGCTAAGTGCAAAATTCGCAAAGGAAGTAGAGTGCACAAAAGGGAGAAGATGATCGTTCGACTGTGATGCAGCAGATTGTGCGAAGTGATTTCATAGAGAGAGCAGAGTGCGCAGAGATCGCAAAGGTGAAGCAGACTAGTCGGGGTCTTGTAAAAGCAAAGGTATCTCTCTGTTAATCTTCTAGATTCATAATTCAAGTCCAGGTTGCAGCTTGGCATCAGGGGTTGGTGCTCCTTCCAGTAGGTGCTGGTAAATCAGGGGTTGGTGCTCCTTTCTGTTGGTGCGAGATAAATAAGGGGTTGGTGCTCCTTCCAGTGGGTGCTGGTAAAGTGATTGTAAAGTTGTTGCTTTGCAAAGGCTGGATTTGGATGGTAGTCCAAGCAGTCATTTTTGAGGAGTAGCCACATTGGTGAACCTCGTTAAATCTTGTGTTGTGTGATGCTCTTTTGTTATTCTTGTTGTATCTTGTAATAAGTGTTAATTGCTGCTGTATTAAGATCTATAAATTCAAGTTTAAAGAGCTACACTGATTCACCCCCCCTCTCAGTGTCATTGTAAGACTAACAATTGGTATCAAAGCTAAGTTCTTGTACAAGCCTAATCGGCTAGGGTGATCTTGGAACTAACACAATGGCAGGTGGTGAAGGTTTCTCATCAAACAAAGCACCATTGTTTGACGGATCTAATTACGCATTCTGGAGAATCAGGATGCAGACATATCTCTGTGCTTTGGGATATGACATCTGGGATTCAGTAGTTAGTGGATACACAATACCCATCACTCCTCCAAAAGAGGCTGACGAAAAGAAACTATTTGAGAGTAACTCAAAAGCAAAGAATGCTATCATGTGTGGATTAGCAGACAGTGAACTAGTAAAGATCATGAGCTGTAATACTGCAAAAGAGATATGGGACAAACTGAGGAGTATTCATGAAGGAGACGATAAGATCAAGGAGGCCAAATTATAGACACATCGAGCTCAGTTCGAAGCATTGAAAATGAACGACGATGAAAACATTGAGGCATACATGCTGAGAGTTAATGGAATCATTAATGCGATCAGAGGGCTCGACGAGGATATTGGAGACTCTACCATCGTGAAAAAGGTACTAAGATCTCTTCCTCAAAGGTTTGATTCCAAAGTCTCAGTGATAGAAGAAGCTAAAAATCTAAATTATTTTAGTATAGATGAGATGTATGGTTCTTTGACTGCATATGAGATGAGGATAGGAAGATCTAAACCCATAGACAGAGAAGCGGCTTTTAAAGCCCTTAAAAATAAAAACACAAAACAAGAGTCCGAGGAAGAAGAGACATCAGATGAAATGGAAGCAAACTTTGTTAGAAAACTAAAAAAGGGAAAAGGAAAATACAGAGGGAAGCTACCATTTAAATGTTTCAACTGTGGAGGCATTGGGCATTTTGCGACTAAATGTCCACTTAAAGAGAAGAACAAAAATGATGAAGGATCGCACCAAGAAAGAAGTGACTGGAAGATGAAAACGAATTTCAGAAAAGGCAACTTCAAGAAGAAAAGTTTCATCTCCAAGAATGTCAGTTCATCAGAGAACAACTCCGATGAAGAGTCTGAAGAAGAAAAAGATGAAGCTCTTTTCATGGCATTTGAAGAAATTAAATCAAAAAAGGAAGAAGGAGTGACCTCTGAAGTTTGTGGTGAAAACCTTGAGGCTGAAGTAGATCTAGAAGGTGAGTTGATCTCTGCACTTGAAGAGTGGAAGATAGAAAAGAAAAAGAATAAGAAACTTTCAAGAAAGCTTGAGGATGCAAATGGAATCATAACCAACTTGAAAGTACAGATAGAAGAATCTAAGAAAATCTTCGAAGATCTCGAAGTGCAAATAACAATGAAAATAGATTATTGCAAGCAAGCTAGAAGAAGAGATTGTTGGTTTAAGAATGCAGCTAGAAGAGATGAATAAGAAAATTAGTTGTTATCACAAACGTGAAGAAAGTTCTATGAATCTGGATAAGATCATAAATGACCAAAGACCTGCAGGCATCAAATTTGGTCTGGGTTTCATCGAAGGAGAATCATCAAGTGGATCAAAGGCCAAAAATGCAGAATCCATAAAGAATGAAGATAAGAGACAAGTTGATCAAGGAAAAATGTCTCATGCAAGAGAAAGCATTAATGCCAGGCACGAAAGGAGAATTGACAATGATGGATTCACCAATGTCACACATCAAAGAAGAAGAAGACCTATGGCTCCTACGACAACATGGCAAAGACCATCACCCAGGTTCAATTATCCTTTCTCTGGTTTCTATTTTAAATGCAATGGCTATGGACATAAAATCTCAGACTGCAAATATAATGTAAGACCAAGGAATTTCACCAGTAGAAATGTTTTTTCTCCTCTGATGAATTATACAAGTAGAATGTTATAACTATCATAATTTTGGGCACATTGCAAGAAACTGTAGAAATACATTTACATCAAATCAGTTTCAGGGAAGAAAATTTCAACCATACAGGATGAGTCAAAATAGAAAGCTTCCCGAAAAACATGCTCAAACTACTGATAAGGGAAAGGCAAAACAAGAGCCCAAAACTACTATCAAAATAGTGTGGAAAGGAAAAGAGCGACTGAAGGAAGAAAAGGAATCCTTAATCGTACAAACTGCATTCAAAGCACAGAATAAATATGTACCATGGATACTTGATAGTGGATGCTCCAGTCATATGACAGGTGACAAACAAAAATTTGAGAAGTTACAAAAATATGAAGGAGGATCAGTAAAATTTGGAAATAATGATGGAGCCAAGATAGTCGGCAAAGGCTCAGTTAAAATCAGTGATGGAAGGATTAAGTCAGAAGAAGTCTTGTTTGTGGATGGGTTGAAACATAACTTATTGAGTGTAAGTCAGATTTGTGATAAAGGTCATGAAGTAGTCTTTATGAAGCAGGGTTGTGAAGTCAGAAAAACAAACAGTGGAAAATTGATAGCAACAAGATCAAGGACATCTGGTAACCTGTACACGCTCTCAGAGACTTCAAAAGGAACTTGTTTTATTGGACAGGAAGAAGAAAATTGGTTGTGGCACAAGAGACTCGGTCATATCAGCTTTGATAATCTAGTAAAAATCACCTCAAAAAGGGCAGTGAGAGATATTCCAACCATCAGCAAACCTGCAAATAGCATTTGTGCTTCATGCCAAAAGGGGAAGCAAACTAGAGTCACATTCAAAACCAAAGAGTACTACACAAGCAAACCTTTGGAACTAATACACACTGATTTATGTGGTCCCATGAGAACACAAAGCATAAATGGTGACAAATATTTTATGTTGTGCATTGATGATTATTCTAGAATGACATGGATATTTTTCTTGAAACATAAATCAGAAGCCTTTGATATGTTCAAGATTTTCAAAAACCAAGTTGAGAATGAAACAGGAAAGAGGATCAAATGTCTAAGATCAGATAGAGGAGGAGAATTCATTTCAGAGGAGTTTACAGAGTACTATGAGAAATTCGGTATTAAGAGACAGTTTTCAGCAGCCAGGACACCTCAACAGAATGGAGTGGTAGAAAGAAAGAACAGGACAGTGCAGGAAATGGCACGGACTATGTTGGTTGAAAGCAGAGTAGCAGACATATTTTGGAAAGAAGCAGTCCACACTGCAGTGTATATCCAAAATAGGTACATGCTGAGAACACATGAAAGCAAAACTCCTTATGAGTTGTGGTTCGAAAAAAGGGCAACAACAAAATACCTCAAAGTTTTTGGCAGCAAGTGCTACATCAAAAGAACTGAAGATAATCTTGGTAAGTTTGAAGATAGAGCGGATGAAGGTATTTTTGTCGGATATTCATCAAAAAGCAAAGCTTACAAATGCTACAACAAAAGGCTAAAGAAAATTGTGGACAGTGCCGATGTTAAATTTGATGAAGGTAGAGAACGAGTAATTAGCTATGAAACGAACTACCCAATTTATGAAGAGGTTATTGAAGGAGATGAGGAAAACAAAATGGAGAAGATACAGGAAATTGACTCAGATGATTTAAGTTGTGATTCAAAAATGGAAGAAAATAAGAAATTCAAAACAGAATCAGCAAGAGAAATCATCCTAGAGAGCAAATCATTGGAGACCCCAAAGTTGGTGTTCAGACAAGAAGAAGAGCAAGTAAGTAACTACTCTCTACTATCCAACATTGAGCCCAAAAATGTTGATGATGCAAGCAAAGATGAAAGTTGGATGAAGGCAATAAATGAAGAATTAGATCAGATAGAGAAAAACGACACTTGGGAGCTAGTACCTAGACCTGCAAATAAAAATATAATCGGAACTAAATGGATTTTTTGAAACAAATTGAATGAAGACGGACAGGTAGTCAAAAATAAAGCAAGATTAGTTTGTAAGGGTTATGCACAAGTTGAAGGCATTGATTTTGAGGAAACTTTTGCACCAGTAGCTAGACTAGAGGCAATTAGAATGTTTCTGGCTTTAGCAATCTACAAGAATTTCAAAGTTTATCAAATGGATGTGAAATCAGCATTTTTGAATGGGAAACTTGAAGAAGAGGTTTACATTGAGCAACCAGATGGTTTCCAACTTGGTGATGATCCCAACTTTGTTTGCAGGTTGAAGAAAGCATTATATGGCTTAAAACAGGCACCCCGAGCATGGTATGCAAGGCTAGACAACTATCTCACTCAACAAAGGTTTAAGAAAGGTATGGTGGATAGTAATTTGTATGTCAAAATAGAAAATGGGCATCTTATTGTTCTTGTTGTATACGTAGATGATATCATATTTGGCAGTAGCAAAGATGAGTCATGCAAGGATTTAGCAAATAAGATGCAGAAAGAATTTGAAATGTCAATGATTGGAGAACTGTCGTATTTCCTCGGGTTGCAAGTTAATCAAAGTAAGAAGGGCATATTTATTTCTCAAGTTAAATATGTAAAAGAGATGTTAAAAAAGTTCACAATGGAGGACTGTAAGCCAGTTAGCACTCCCATGACGACAAGCTGCAAGTTGAGCAAGGATGACAAATCTCCACCTGTTGATCAAACCATGTACAGATCTATGATTGGAAGCTTATCGTACTTGATAGCTACCAGACCAGATATTTTACAGGCAGTATGCATGGTAGCACGATTTCAAGCTAATCCTAAGGAGACTCATGTGACAACAGTAAAAAGGATTCTTCGATATCTCAAGGGTACTATGGAATATGGGTTATGGTATCCGAAAGGTAAAGACTTCACCCTTATTTCGTATTCAGATGCAGATTGGGCAGGATGTGTAGATGACAGAAAGAGTACAAGTGGAGGTGCTTTCTATCTTGGAGACAGATTGGTCGCATGGCACAGTAAGAAACAAGAGTCAGTTTCTCTATCGACAGCAGAAGCAGAATATATTACAGCAACAACATGTTGTACGCAGGTATTATGGATGAAACAAACCCTGAAAGATCTTGGTATTAGCTTCAGTGAGCCGATATCAGTTAAGTGTGATAACACCAGTGCCATTAACATCTCCAAGAATCTAGTTATGCATTCACGCACAAAGCACATCGCTATCAGGTATCACTTTTTGAAGGAGAAAGTTGCAGAAGGTGAGGTTAAGTTGGATTTTGTTCCAACTACAGAGCAAGTAGCAGATATCTTCACAAAACCATTGCCCAAGGAAGTTTTTGAGTACCTTCACAATAAATTGGGAGTGGTCACACTTCCCAAGAATTGACTAGCTACAGGGATCACATTCTCAGGGGGAGCATTTATATATTTGATTATCTTTTTGCTCATGTTTGTAATTTTTGCTAATTGTATTAATTTGTGCTTGAGAATGTTGTGCATGGACTCAGGGGGAGTCTCTAGTAGCCCTTTGGTATTATTGTCAAAGGGGGAGAAGAATTATAGGAAATTGCATATGTGTTGCCAACAATTCCAAAGGGGGAGATTGTTGAGCAAGGTGCAGAGAAAGATATTGTCATTGTTGTCAACACAATCCGATAGATCTGTTGATGCAGTGGTAGGAAGTTCAAAAGCCTTTTAAAGAAAAAAGTTCAAAGGTTATTCAGAGTATGTACAGTGATTCTTCAAGAAGATCAAAGTGGCCCATATGCTAAAAATCAAAAGAAAATCACAAGGAAGAAAACTGTCGCGATATCGCGACATGTTGAGCAAGAAAGAAAAATTGTCGTGATATCGCGACATGTTGAGAAGAAAGCAAAACTATCATGATTTCATGACATGTTCGGAGAGAAAGCAAGCAAGCAAAACTGTCATGATTTCGTGACATGTTCGGAGAGAAAGCGCAAGCAAGAAAACTGTCATGATTTCATGACATGTTGGAGAGAAAGAAAGGCAAGAAGAAAAAGTGTCATGATTTCATGACATGTTGGAAGAAAGAAAGGCAAGTAGAAAAAGTGTCATGATTTCGTGACATATTGCAAGAAAGATAGTACGAAAGAAAAAGTGTCACGATTTCATGACATGTTGGAAGAGAGAAAGGCAAGTAGAAAAAGTGTCACGATTTCGTGACATATTGCAAGAGAGATAGTATGGAAGAAAAAGTGTCACGATTTCGTGACATGTTGGAAGAGAGAAAGGCAAGTAGAAAAAGTGTCACGATTTCGTGACACATTGCAAGAGATATTGTACGGAGGAAAAAGTGTCACGATTTCATGACATATTGCAAGAAAAAGAGCAAAGGAAAGAAAGTGTCACGATATCGCGACATGTCATATTTTTGACCAGAAGGCAAGAGAAAGAGCAAAGGAAAGAAAGTGTCACGATATCGTGACATGTCGTGTTTGTGACCCGAAGGCAAGAGAAAAAGCAAAGGAGAGAAAGTGTCACGATATCGTGACATGTCGCATTTTTGTGACTCAATGAGGAGAGAGAAAGCAAGAAGGAGAAGTGTCATGATTTGCGACAAAAGTAAAGAGGAAGAGTAGGAGGTAAAGTGTCATGATTTTGTGACATGTGTTTTCTACAAGCCAAGAAAAGAGGCAAGGAGGAAAGTGTCACGATTTCGTGACATGCTTGTGTTTTCAGGTTACAAGCCAAGAAAAGAGGCAAGGAGGCGAAAGTGTCACGATTTTGTGACATGTTATGTTTTTGGGTACAAGCCAAGAAAAGAAGTAAGGAGGCAAAAGTGTCACGATATCGCGACATGCTGAGTTTTTGGGTACAAGCCAAGAAGAGAAGCAAGGAGGCGAAAGTGTCATGATATCGTGACATGTATTTTTGGGGATCAAAGCAAGGAGAAAGAGAGAGAGAAAAGTGTCAGATATCGCGACATGTTTATTTTGGGCCAAAGCAAGGAGAAAGAGAGAGTAAGTAAAAGTGTCATGATATCGCGACATGTTGCTTTTTCATGGTTGAGTTGAAGCCGATGAAGACCTATGATAACCGACTAAGATTAGGGTTTGCAATCGACTAAGATTAGGGTTGGTAGCCGACTAAGATCAGGGTTTATAGTCGACTAAGATTAGGGTTTTGATCATGAAAATGTTGTTATAAAAGGAAGGTTGTTTGAAGAATTATGTATGTCGATGTGTGTGAAGTTCGGTCGTAGAGCGCAGAGTGCAAGTCATGTCGAATCGTGCTAAGTGCAAAATTTGCAAAGGAAGTAGAGTGCACAAAAGGGAGAAGATGATCGTTCGATTGTGATGCAGCAGATTGTGCGAAGTGATTTCGTAGAGAGAGCAGAGTGCGTAGAGATCGCAAAGGTGAAGCAGACTAGTCGGGGTGTTGTAAAAGCAAAGGTATCTCTCTGTTAATCTTCTAGATTCATAATTCAAGTCCAGGTTGTAGCTTGGCATCAGGGGTTGGTGCTCCTTCCAGTAGGTGCTGGTAAATCATGGGTTGGTGCTCCTTTCTATTGGTGCAGATAAATAAGGGGTTGGTGCTCCTTCCAGTGGGTGCTGGTAAAGTGATTGTAAAGTTGTTGCTTTGCAAAGGCTGGATTTGGATGGTAGTCCAAGCAGTCATTTTTGAGGAGTAGCCACATTGGTGAACCTCGTTAAATCTTGTGTTGTGTGATGCTCTTTTGTTATTCTTGTTGTATCTTGTAATAAGTGTTAATTGTTGTTGTATTAAGAACTATAAATTCAAGTTTAAAGAGCTACACTGATTCACCCCCCCTCTCAGTGTCATTGTAAGACTAACATTTACACCTTTTTACTCCAACTTAATAAACACATCCACCAAAGTCCTTTTTAATAAAAACCCTTATCAAAAATAATAATCAACAAGGCTCTCAAAAATATTTTATAACAACTCCTTATTTCTCCTAAATCTTAATTTTCAATTTCATGAATATCAAAATAAATCAACAACTCATCCACCTCTGAAATAATAATCACAGCCCTTATAAAAATAAAGTTTAATTAAAAACTTTAATTATTCCTTAACCACCTTATAACTCCTATCCGAGGGCATCAACAAAATTAATTAGAGCAAAACGTAATTACCTCCTCAAGGGAATTCAAACCCTCAACTTGCACACACTACGAGCACCTTAGTCGTGGCTAAGGTTTCCACATGAGCTAGTCGCTCGTTCGAAAGGAAAAGGCACAACGTGCCTTAAGTCCTTCCTCCCTTCCACGCAAACCAAAAGCGCTTTAAGCGCTTTCCTTCCAATACATTCGAATGTAGTCAAGGAGATTCGAACCTTGACGTAAATCACTGCCACACACCTTAAAAAAAAGCCAATTGCCAATGCGCCACTCTACCCACAATGTCTTGGAATTTTGACCAACCTTGGATATATTCGTTGTCTCCCTTTTCAAAATGATTTTCGCACAAGCTCTCTTCGAATTCTTAGCCAATGATTAACACGAGCAAGGATAATTTTCAAATGAATCTTAGGATCCCCCTTTATATAGTCTTCTCCTCATTTTCGATGATGTCGGTGCATTATTGATTTTACCTCTTTCTTTAGATGTCGACGCTAACTTTAATTTTAATTTTAAAATTAAAATTAAAATTTTAAATAATTAAAATTTAAACTAAATATTTAAAATTAAATATCTCCATCACTTGGGCACCTTTTTCGACAAAAGGAAAGGTCAACCTGGGTTTTAATAAAAACCCATTTCAAATATGTCATCCATGGTTTTAAATAAAACTTTTTATTTTGCCTACCTTGGTTTTCACAAAAACCCTAAATTTATCCATGCTTTCCAAAATATCATCTGCCCACCAAAACTCAATGTGATCCATATGACATCAATGATTCATGTGACATCAATGACAACATAAAATAACTCAAATTGCCAATAATATCCCCCTTTATCAATTATGGCAACACCTCTAAAGCAAAGACCACAATCACTGCAAAAACCATCTCTGAGAATCAAAATTGCTCCCCCTGACTCAATAATCTCTATGGAAGCTGCTCCCCCTAACTCAATGCTCTCTTTGGAGGCTTCTCCCCCTAACTCAATGCTCTCCCATTACTCAAATCTCTTCCCCTTTGAAATCAATGGCAAAAGGGACACCTATGGGGATAAAATATATGACTCTTAAGCATAGCCCCCTCACCACCTTCTCTTTTGAGGTGATTAATTTTTGGGTGGGAGTACTTTTACTCCCATATCACATTGTTTCTTTCCTCTATCAACTTCCTTACATGTTTTTATGATATCCTTCTCTTGATGAATTACTTGATCTTCTTGTCTAGAACCTGTTTGACCTTCTTGCCTTGAACCTGTTTGACCTTCTTGCCTTGAACCTATTTGGAATTGAGTCCTACACCATTTTGCAATATGCCCAAAGT